>CM038674.1:618616395-623416395 GCA_021605145.1 Aegilops bicornis
TGCTGTTTGAAACAGAAAGTTCACTGCTGTTGCAAAAATTCCTTAGAAAAGTCAGAGAATGTGATAAAATGTTGGAAACCTTTTGCATAATAAGCTCTGATAAATTTACTAAATTGGGAATCTTTCTTTCATACCTCTTTGGAGTTGAGGGAAGTAATGATGAATCTTGCATTCTTTTACAGATTGTACTGTTTTGACAGATTGGCTGTTATAAGTTTGCATTGTTTGCATAGGTTTGCTTGTTTTCAATGATTCTATTGTTGAGGATAGGAGTATTAAATGTGCACGGGGACATTTCTAGTATGCAATGTTGAATAATAATTTTAGTGATTTGCTACAGTAGAGTATGATAAAGTTTTTGCATTGGTTTAGTACTAACTTATCTCACAGGTCCTTGTTGAGCTTTTGTGGATGAAGCTTTTGAGATTTAGGGAGACCATGATATGAGGAGGAATTAAGGAGACACAAAAGCTTAAGCTTGGGGATGCCAAGGCACCCCAAGCTAATATTTCAAGAAGTCTCAAGCGTCTAAGCTTGGGGATTCCCAGTTGGCATCCCACCTTTCTTCTTCGACAACTACTCGGTTAGTATCGGTTGATCCTAAAGTTTTTGCTTCTTCACGTGATGTTTGCTGTTATTCTTAGAATGTCGTTTTATTTAGCTTTGCTTTCTGTTTGAAGAAAATACCAAGATCTGAAATTCTTAAATGAAAGAGAGTCTTCACATAGCTACATAATTATTTAACTACTCATTGATCTTCACTTATATCTTTCTGGAGTAGTTTGTCATTTACTCGTGTTCTTCACTTATATCCTATGAGTAAATGGTTGAATGAATTGAATATAATAAATCCTGAAATTATATATGTTTGCAGACATGCTTATCCCATGGGGAGTAATGACTTCCTTTACCATATAAGAAGTAGAGGTGGTAGAATTTATTGTTAAGCAGTTATGCAAACATTGTATTGGTCACTTAAACAATTCATGAAAGAATACTGAAGAAGTAGAGATTTCACATTATAAATATACTATATCCTGGACATCTTCTATGAATGTGATCCCCATTAATTATTTTCAAACCTGAGAGCAAATTAGTTGAAGTTGGACAAGGAAGACAACTTATAATGAGTTATGCTTGGGTATATTTGTATAAGGTTATATTGTTATGGATCCTCTAACATGTGGTGCTTGCCATTTGAAGAATCCTTTGCTAGCCAAAATATCTGTACTAAGCGGGAATACTGTTTGTGCATCAAATTACTTAAACCAAGTTTATTCCATGAGTGTCCACGATACCTACCAAATGCGTGACGTTACCGCCGCTCCAAGTAAATTTGTACATGTGCCAAACTCTAAACCTTCAAATAATAATGCTGCTTTTGTATGCGAATCGCTCATGTGTAGTGACTAGGGGCTGGCAAGATCTTCCATGCTAGGTGGGTTATTCTCACGATGAGTGGACCTCCGCTCATCATTCATGAGAAAATGGCTGGTAATTGGGATGCCCATCCCATGATCAAAAGATCTAAATCAAATAAAACATAATTGCAAACAAAACTCCCCGGTGATTGATGTTAGTTGGAGGCACCCAGATTGTTTCCTGGGCGAAGCCATGGATTGATGATTGTTGGTGGAGGGGAGTAAAGTCTTTACCTTTCTGTTTTGGGAACCGCCTATAATGCTTATGTAGTATGGAAGATATTGGGAACTCTTGGTCGTTGTTATGTTGACAATGAAAGCATACCTCTCAAAAAATTTCATCTCTATTTACTGGCCTTGAGCTCTTGGCACCTCTGCGCAAATCCTCGCTTCCCTCCTGTGAAGAGGCTTCTCCATCTTTTACATTTATGCAAGAGTCAGAGTATATCTTCTCATTCCAACTCTACTCTTCTTTTAGTTGGCAAGCATCATGTGATGGAAAGATCTAGGCATATAAGGCCATTCAAATATATTTGAGCATTAATTATTATTGTTGACATTACCCTTGAGGTAAAAGGTTGGGAGGTAAAAAGGTTGATGTGTGTCTTAAGGTGTTATTTTACTACGAACTCTAGGGCTGTTTGTGACACTTATAGGAATAGCCCAATGGATTGATCGGAAAAGAATAACTTTGAGGTGGTTTTCTGTGACCCTACCAGTTAATCTCTTCGTTTGTTCCTCCGCTATTAGTGACTTTGGAGTGACTCTTTGTTGCATGTTCTGTGGATAGTTATATGATCCAATTATGTTATTATTATTGATGAATCTCTGCACTAGTGAAAGTATGAACCCTGTGTCCTTGTTTCAACGCATTGCAATACCGCTTTTACGCCACTTTTTTATCATTAGTTACCTTTGCTGTTTTTATATTTTCAGATTACAAAAACCTATATCTACTATCCAAATTGCACTTATATCACCACTTCGCTTCCATAGAACTAGTGCACCTATACAATTTACTCATTGTATTGGGTGTGTTGGGGACACAAGAGACTCTTTTTGTTATATGTTGCAGGGTTGCTTGGAGATAGACCATCTTCATCCTATGCCTCCCATGGATTGATAAACCTTAGGTCATCCACTTGAGGGGAAATTTACTACTTGTCCTACAAACTCTCTGCACTTGGAGGCCCAACAACGCGTCATACTAAGGAGAAGGTTGGCGTGAGTAGACATCAGTAATCTACACACGTCAAATCGGCTCGGTGGCGCCCCATCGTACTCTTGATCCAGCCAGGAGGCCGAGGCAGAGTTTCCTTCAAGATGGACGGCGTGGGTGACGGTGATGATGAAGTTACCGACGCATGGTGGCTTCACCTAAGCTTCCCTACAACGATATGACCGAGGTGGAAATCTGTGGAGGGGTGCACCGCATACCCGGCTAAGACAATCGTCATCTTGTGTCTTTGGGGTGCCCTTACGCCCGCCTGGGGATATAAAGGAGGGAGGAGGAGGGCGGACAACAAAGCGCACCCGGGGAGAGAGTCCTACTAGGACTCCGGTCCTGGCCCAGGATTATTCGGCCCCACCCCTTTTCCTTTCTCTACCCTGAGGGGGAAAGGGAAGGGAGGGAGTAGGAGAATGGAAAGGGGTGGCGCCCTTCCTCCAAGTCCAATTCGGCCTCCTCCCTTGTGGAAGGGCGACCAGCCCCTTGTAGGGCTGGTTAGCTTCTCCCATCCTATGGCGATATAGGCCCATATCTTTCCCGAGGGGTCTCCGTGACCCTCCCAGATTCTCCCAGGTATGTATTCGATACACTCCGTAACCCTTCCGTGTCCGAATACTACCTTCCAATATATCAATCTTACCTCTCGACCATTACTCTGTGACTCCTCTGTCATGTCCCCTGATCTCATCTTGCGGACTCAACAAATTTTGGGATTTTCAAAGTGAACTGATCGCTAGATTCAACCCCCTCCTCTAAAGGAAGAGGAGTGCCTGCCCTTGTGAAATATTCTTTCAACCAGAAGGAGCAATAGAGATAAACTCACCCCCATGGCGAGAATACAAATCGTCATCGAACGTTAAGCGCATGGACCCTACGGGTTCGAGAACTATGTAGACATGACCGAGACACATCTCCGTCAATAACCAATAGCGAACATGGATGCTCATATTGGCTCCTACATATTCTGCGAATATATTTATCGGTCAAACCGCAGAACAACAACGTAGATTCCTTTGTCATCGGTATGTTACTTGCCCGAGATTCGCTCGTTGGTATCATCATACCTAGTTCAATCTGTTACCGGCAAGTCTCTTTACTCGCTCCGTAATGCATCATCCCGCAATTAACTCATTAGTCACATCGCTTGCAAGGCTTATAGAGATGAGCATTACCGAGAGGGCCCAGAGATACCTCTCCGGTACACGGAGTGACAACTTAATCTCGATCTATGCCAACTCAACAAACACCATCGAGACACATGTAGAGCATCTTTATAATCACCCGATTACGTTGTGAAGTTTGATAGCACACAAGTTGTTCCTACGCAGTATGACCGGGAGTTGCATAATCTCATAGTCAAACGAACATGTAAGCCATGATGAAAGAAATAGCAATAAAACTAAACGAACATTATTCTAAGCTAACGGATGGGTCTTGTCCATCACATCATTCTCTAATGATGTGATCCTGTTGATCAAATGACAACTGATAACCCACAAGTTTAGGGTAAAGTATTCAACCCAAATTTGTTGATTCGACAAAGGGGAGCCAAAGAATATTCTCAAGTATTAGCAGCTGAGTTGTCAATTCAACCACACCTAGAAACTTAGTATCCATGCAGAAAGTGTTTAGTAGCAAAGTAATATGATAGTGGCGATAATTCTTGGTAATAAAAGTAAAGACAAAGAAAAGTAATGTTTTTGGTATTTTTGTAGTGATTGTAATAGAGTAACGGAAAAGTAAAATAAGCATAAACCAGTATATGGAAAGCTCGTAGGCACCGGATCAGTGATGGATAATTATGGTGATGTGGTTCGTCATGTAACAGCCTATAACATAGGGTGACATGTAACTAGATCCAATTCATCAATGTAATGTAGGCATGTATTCGAATAGTCATACGTGCTTATGGAAAAGAACTTGCATGACATCTTTGTCCTACCCTCCCGTGGCGGGTCCTATTGGAAACTAAGGGATATTAAAGGCCTCCTTTTAATAGAGAACCGGAACAAAGCATTAGCACATAGTGAATACATAAACTCCTCAAACTATGGTCATCACCGGAGTGGTCCCGATTATTGTCACTGGGTTGCCGGATCATAACACATAGTAGGTGACTATAGACTTGCAAGATAGGATCAAGAACACACATATATTCATGAAAACATAATAGGTTCAGATCTGAAATCATGGCACTCGGGCCCTAGTGACAAGCATTAAGCATAGCAAAGTCATATCAACATCAATCTCAGAACATAATGGATACTAGGGATCAAACCCTAACAAAAATAACTCGATTACATGATAAATCTCATCCAACCCATCACCGTCCGGCAAGCCTCATTGGAATTACTCACGCACGGGCGGTGAGCATCATGAAATTGGTGATGGAGGTTGGTTGATGATGACGACGGCGACGAATCCCTTCTCCGGAGCCCCGAACGGACTCTGCATCAGCCCTCCTGGGGAGAGATTAGGGCTTGGCGGCGGCTCCATATCGTGAAAACGCGATGAAACTTTCTCTTTGATTTTTTTCTCCCCGAAGCCAATATATGGAGTTGGAGTTGGCGGAGGGTCTCAGGGGACCACGAGGTAGGGGGCGCGCCAGAGGGGGCGCGCCTCACCCTCGTGGGATGTGGTGTGGGCCCCTGGTCTTCATCTTTGGCAAGGATTTTTTATTATTTTTTGTAAGACATTCCGTGGAGTTTCAGGTCATTCCGAGAACTTTTGTTTTCCGCATAAAAACAACATCATGGCAATTCTGTTGAAAACAACGTCGATCCGCTTAGTTCCATTCAAATCATACAAGTTAGAGTCCAAAACAAGGGCAGAAGTGTTTGGAGAAGTAGATCTGACAGAGACGTATCAACTCCCCCAAGCTTAAACCCTTGTTTGTCCTCAAACAATTCAATTGACAAACTGAAGAGAAAAGAAAAACTTTTACAAACTCCGCTCTTGCTCTTGTTGTACTTATGTCAAGCCAGCATTCAGTGTTTTCAGTAAAGATCATAACTAACCACATTTGATGAATTCTCGTGTCTCATGTTTACTCATATCAATAACATAATCAGCTAGCAAGCCATAATAATAAATCTCGGATGACAACACTTTCTCAAAATAATCATAATATGATATAACAAGATGGTATCTCGTTAGCCCTTTATGAGATCAAAACATAAATGCAGAGCACCTTCAAAGATCAAGGACTGACTAGACATTGTAATTCATGGTAAAGAGATCCAATCATAGTCATACCCGATATAAATTAACAATAATGAATGCAAATGACAAATGTGCTCTCCAAATTAGTGCTTTTTAATCGAGGGTGATGACTCAACATAAAAGTAAATAGATAGGCCCTTCCCTGGGAGGGAAGTAGGGATTTGTAGAGGTGCAGCTCGATTTTGAAATAGAGATAAGTTATATTTTGAGCGGCATACTTTCATTGTCAACATAACAACTAAGAGATGACGATATCTTCCATGCTAAACAAATTATAAGGCGGTTCCCAAACAGAATGGTAAAGTTTATACTCCCCTCCTCCACAAGCACCAATCCATGGCTTGCTCGAAACAACGAAAGTGCCTCCAATATTCAACGGGTCCTGTGGGGAGTTTTGTTTGCAATTATTTTGATTTAGTTTGAATAAAGCATGGGACTGGGCATCCCGGTGACCAGCCATTTTCGTGAGTGAGGAGCGGAGTCCACTCCTCTTGAGAATAACCCGCCTAACACGGAAGATAAGGGCAGCACTAGTTGATATATGAGCTATTCGAGCATGCAAAATGTAATGTTTATTTGAAGGTTTAGAGTTTGGCAAATACAAATTTACTTTGGAACGACAGTGTAGATACCGCATATAGGAAGGTATAGTGGAATCATATGGAATAACTTTGGGGTTTAAGGGATTGGATGCACAAGCAGTATTCCCGCTTTAGTACAAGTGAATGCTAGCAAAAGACCGGAAGCGACCAGCTAGAGAGCGACAAATACCATGAACATGCATTAAAATTAATAAACATTGAATACAAGCATGAGTAGGATATAATCCACCATGAACATAAATATCATGAAGGCTATGTTGATTTGTTTCAACTACATGTGGAACATGTGCCAAGTCGTCACTTAAATCATTCAAAGGAGGATACCACCCTATCATACCACATCATAATCATCTCAATAGCATGTTGGCACGCAAGGTAAACCATTATAACTCATAGCTAATCAAGCATGGCAGAAGCAACTATGATCTCTAATTGTCATTGCAAACATGTTTATTCATAATAAGTTGAATCAAGAACTACGGACTCATCATATTTACAAAAACAAAAGAGGTCGAAGTTCATACCAGCCTTTTCCCATCTCGGTCGATCCATCATATATGTCATCATAATTGCCTTTCTCTTGTAACGACGAACGGTGTGAATAATAATAAGAGTGCATGTGCATTGGACTAATTTGGAATCTGCGAGCATTCAATAAATGAGGAAAAGACAAGGCAATATGGGCTCTTGGTTAAATCAACAATAATGCATATAAGAGCCACTTCAACAATTTAATTATGGTCTTCCCCTACTGACCCCCAAAGAAAAGAAAAGAAATAAAAACTATTTACATGGGAAAGCTCCCAACAAGCAAAAGAAGAACGGGAAATATTTTTGGGTTTTCTTTTTAATTATTACTACTACAGCAGGAAAAACAAACTACTACAATTTTTTTGGTTTTTTCTTAAGGTTTATTAAACACACAAGAAGAAAGCAGGAAAAGGAAATAAACTAGCATGGATATTATAGTGAAAGAGTATGAGCACCGACATCCTAGCAATGCGTGTGTGTGAACATGAATGTAATGTCGGTGAGAAATATCGTGATTCTCACAAGCTTAGGCTTTTGGCCTAAGTTGGTCTATTGCCAGGGATAGCCTGGCAGATACATAGGGTGTATGCTGGGTCGATCTTGTGATGCAGCTGCTATCGCCTCTGAGCTGCAAGATGGCGTCGAGCCGCCTCCGCTCTCCTCTCATACTCATCTGCCTCCTCTCTCGTAATAATATATCTTCCTCTAAATCGAAAATCAAAGAAGGTAGGAGCAGGAAGAGTAACATGGACAACATGCCGTTTGTTAAAGATTAGTCGACATCTTGGAGAGGTGGTTCAGTCCTCTCAACAAACTGGTGAAACCATAGAATCAAAATCTAAATAAGCAGGGTAACTCCATATCACCCTCACGAATGTCTATCTCGGAAAATTAGCTAAGCGGGTTGCATAAATTCCTCCAAAGAAATCTCCGTTATATATTATGATGCAACCTACGTGCTACAATGGCTCCCATATGATAAGATTGGTCCCTAACGCAAGACTCCCGAGAATGCTAAGATCGGGGCACACATGTGACATACTTCATCCTTAGCATTTATGCATCTGCCTATGAAGAGAGCAAAATAATGTATAGCAGGAAAGTGAATGCTCCCTATAGTGGCTTGTGTTATATCTCTAGATTCCCCCACAGTTATTCTAGCAAGAAAGTCTCTATATTCAAATTTAGGGATCCTCGATACTACCCCAAGATGGAAGTTTGCATGCAAAAGTGAAATACTCTAAGTCCATCGATATAGATTTGTCATAAAGGTCAAACGTGATTTGAAGGAGAATTACGCCAAGATGAAAACTCAAACCTCCCCACAAATGAACTTGTGAGATCATGATACTTGGGGCATTTGTCACCTTCAAAATCCCTAAGACCGGCATTACGCCAAATATGCTAAACTCTTCTTTGATTCCTGCTCGATCCATAAAATTTTCGAAGGCCATTCACAGGCGGGACCTCCGTGATGCGAGGCAAATTAAATTTGGGATTCTGCTCTTCTTCCTTTTGTTTTCCTTCGAGCTTCGGTCGACGAGCCCCTCAAAAGTCTCTTCATTATTTCTGAAATAATCTGAATTTTTTAGTAACTTCAAACAAAAAGTGAACCAACTTCAATAAAATTGATAGCAACTACTCCTACAAGTGCCTAGAGCCTATATCAAGCATTAGAACTACTTGGAACCATATAAATTTGACATGCAAGCTCAAGAACACGGTCACCTATGCAGCATAGATTTGCAAAGAATAAAGCACTAGAACAAAAACTAATCGGACCAATGGAGGAGTCACATACCAAGGAACAATGTCCCCAAGCAGTTTTGCGAGAGGTGCTTCAAGCAAGGAGATCGAAAATCATAGCAAAGTGGTCGGAACACGAGCTTGAGTTGGTTTTTCGGTTTCGTGTGAGGCAGAGGAAGAAGATGGGTGCAGGCATAAGTGGAGGAGGGCCACCGTGGCCCACGGGCAGGGGGGGCGCGCCAAGGGGTAGGGCGCCTCCACCCTCGTGGCCAGGTGGCAGCTCCCCTCATGTAATTTTTGCACTAAAATCCTCAAATATTCGAAAAATCATATTAAATTGGCATGGCATTCTGAGGACTTTTATTTTCGAGATATTTTTATATTGCACGGATAAGTCAGGAAACAGACAGAAAAATAGTATTTTTACTTTATTTCTACTAAGGAACAGAAAATATAAAGAGGGTACAGAAGGTTGTGCTTCTAGTTTCATCCATCTCATGCTCATCAAAAGGAATCCACTAACAAGGTTGATCAAGTCTTGTTAACAAACTCATTCCGACTAACATGGAACCGGAGAAATTTTGAATAACACTATAGTTACCTCAACGGGGATATGGACATCCCCAATAATAAGTATATCATATTTCTTCTTGACAGAGGGAGAGGAAATTCAAAACCTCAAATATATTCGATGGAATTTTTCCAATAGAGTTGGTACTATGAACTTGAGGTTGTTTCCTCGGAAAGTGTACCGTATGCTCATTACCATTAACATGAAAAGTGACATTGCCTTTGTTGCAATCAATAACAGCCCTACAATGTTGGAAAGGTCTTCCAAGAATAATAGACATACTATCATCCTCGTGAATATAAAGAATAACAAAGTCCGTTAAAATAGTAACGCTTGCAACCAATAACAGTAACATCCTCACAAATACCGACAGGTATAGCAGTTGATTTATCAGCCATTTGCAAAGATATTTCAGTAGGTGTCAACTTATTCAAGTCAAGTCTATGATATAAAGAGAGAGGTATAACACTAACACGGGCTCCAAGATCACATAAAGCAGTTTTAACATAATTTCTTTTAATGGAGCATGGTATAGTCGGTACTCCTGGATCTCTAAGTTTGTTTTGGTATTCCACCCTTAAAAGTATAATTAGCAAGCATGGTGGAAATTTCAGCTTCCGGTATCTTTGTTTTATCTGTAACAATATCTTTCATATATTTAGCATAAGGATTCATTTTGAGCATATCACCAATCGCATACGCTAAAAGATGGGTCTCATCATTTAAGAAAGCTCTCAAAATCCTCATCATCCTTTTTCTTGGATGGTTTGGGAGGAAAAGGCATGGGCTTACGAACCCATGGTTCACTTTCTTTACCATGTTTCCTAGCAACAAAGTCTCTTTTATCATAACGCTGATTCTTTGAGTGTGGGTTATCAAGATCAACAGCAGGTTCAACTTCTACATCATTATCATTACTAGGTTGAGCATCATCATTAACATTTTCACTAGGTTCATGTTCATTACCAGATTGTGTTTCACCATCAAACATAGAGATATCATTTGGATTATCAGGTGTGGTTCAAAGAACAGGTTCACTAGAAGTTTGCACAGTCCTATCATTTTCTTTTTCTTCCTTTTAGAAGAACTAGGCATATCAATATTATTTCTGAGAATCTTGCTCGATTCTCTTAGGGTGGCCTTCAGGATACAAAGGTTCTGAGTCATTCTACCAGTTCTAGTAGCCACTCTAACAGCATAATCATTTTCCTACTATTCATTTCATCAAGCACTTCTTTTTGAGCTTTAAGTACTTGTTCTGCTTGAGTGGTGACCATGGGCTACGTTTGCTAACAAGTTTAAGTTCACCTCTAATATTAGCCATATAATCACTCAATGCTTTAATCATAAAGGTATTCTGCTTCAATTGTCTACCAAAATAAGCATTAAAAGTCATCTTGCTTAAACATAAAGTTATCAAACTCATCCAAGCACTAGTAATTTTAGTAGGAGGTACTTCAGCTTTATCATATCTATAGAGAGAATTTACCTTTACTACCGTGTCGGGATATCGGGATCGGGAGGTTCTCAGCTGAATAAAGAATTGAGATCATATACTTCTTCAACAGTGGTAAATTAAGACCATGTATTTATTCAATAGGAGGTAAATTCTTAACATCTTCAATTTTAATACCTTTTTTCTTTCATAGATTTCTTTGCCTCTTGCATATCTTCGATCGAGAAATAGAACACCTCTTCTTGAGTTGGTTTAGGAATAGGCTCAAGAATTGGCTCGAGCTGGCTCGGAGTTGGCTCAGAGGTGCCCAATTATTTTCATTTGTCAACATATTATTCAATAGAATTTCAGCTTCATCCGCAAGTTCTTTCCAAAAGAGAACCAGCACAACTATCCAGGTAATCTCTGGAAGCATCGGTTAGTCCATTATAAAAGATATCAAGTATTTGAGGTTTCTTAAGAGGATGATCAGCAAAGCATTAAGTAACTTGAGAAGCCTCCCCAAGCTTGTGGGAGACTCTCTTCTTCAATTTGCACAAAATTATATATATCCCTCAAAGCAGCTTGTTTCTTATGAGCAGGGAAATATTTAGTAGAGAAGTAATAAATCATATCCCGGGACTACGCACACAACCAGGATCAAGAGAATTAACATATCTTAGCATCACCCTTTAATGAGAACGGAAATATTTTGAGTATATAAAAGTAGCGCGATCTCTCATCATTAGTAAACAGGGAAGCTATATCATTTAACTAAGTAAGATGTGCCACAACAATTTCAGATTCATAGCCATAAAAAGGATCAGATTCAACCAAAGTAACTATATCAGGATCAACAGAGAATTCAGAATCCTTATCAGAACACGAGATAGGTGAAGTAGCAAAAGGTGGTCAGTCTCATCCTATCTCTAAGAGATTCTTTACTCCATTTAACTAGCAGCCTCTTAAGTTCATATCTATCCTTGCAGGCAAAATAGCTACAGAAGATTCACAAGATAAAAAGATAACCCTCGTGAATAGCAAGCAAAGTATTTTCATCATCACTTTCATCATTGTATTCAGTTTCAATAATTTCTCTTTCTCTAGACCTAGAAATTTGTTCATCTAGAAATTCACCAAGGGGCACAGTAGTATCAAGCATAGAAGTAGTTTCATCATAAGTATCATGCATAGAAGAAGTGACATCATCAATAACATGCGACATATCGGAACGAATAGTAGAAGCAGGTTTAGGTGTCGCTAGCTTACTCATAACAGAAGGTGAATCAAGTCTGCGTGAGCTAGATGGCGTTCCTTACCTCCCTCAGTGGTTGAGGGATAAATTGTTGTCTTAAGCGTCGTTCAAGTTCTTCATAGTGTCCAGCAGATATAAATCCCAAGTGACTCAAAGAATAGAGCTATGCTCCTGCACAACGGCCTTGAGAAAAAAAGGACTTGATAACCCACAAGTATAGGGGATCGCAACAGTTTTCGAGGGTAAAGTATTCAACCCAAATTTGTTGATTCGACACAAGGGGAGCCAAAGAATATTCTCAAGTATTAGCAGCTGAGTTGTCAATTCAACCACACCTAGAAACTTAGTATCTCAAGCAGCAAAGTGTTTAGTAGCAAAGTAATATGATAGTGGCGATAACGGTAACAAAAGTAAAGACAGCAAAAGTAATGTTTTTGGTATTTTGTAGTGATTGTAATATGTAGCAACGGAAAAGTAAATAAGCATAAACCAAAGATATGGAAAGCTTCGTAGGCACCAGGATCGCTGATGGATAATTATGCGTGGATGTGGTTCGTCATGTATGATCATAACATAGGGTGACAGAACTAGATCCAATTCATCAATGTAATGTAGGCATGTATTCCGAATATAGTCATACGTGCTTATTAGAAAAGAACTTGCATGACATCTTTTGTCCTACCTCCCGTGGCAACCGGGTCCTATTGGAAACTAAGGGATATTAAGGCCTCCTTTTAATAGAGAACCGGAACAAAGCATTAGCACATAGTGAATACATAAACTCCTCAAACTATGGTCATCACCGGAGTGGTCCCGATTATTGTCACTTGGGTTGCCGGATCATAACACATAGTAGGTGACTATAGACTTGCAAGATAGGATCAAGAACACACATATATTCATGAGAAACATAATAGGTTCAGATCTGAAATCATGGCACTTTCGGGCCCTAGTGACAAGCATTAAGCATAGCAAAGTCATATCAACATCAATCTCAGAACATAATGGATACTAGGGATCAAAACCCTAACAAAATAACTCGATTACATGATAAATCTCATCCAACCCATCACCGTCCAAATAGCCTACGATGGAATTACTCACGCCGGGCGGTGAGCATCATGAAATTGGTGATGGAGGTTGGTTGATGATGACGACAATGACACGAATCCCCTCTCACGAGCCCCGAACGGACTCCAAATCAGCCCTCCCGAGAGAGATTAGGGCTTGGCGGCGGCTCCGTATTGTAAAACGCGATGAAACTTTCTCTCTGGTTTTTTTCTCCCGAAAGCCAATATATGGAGTTGGAGTTGGCGTCGGAGGGTCTCCAGGGGGCCCACGAGGTAGGGGGCGCGCCCAGGAGGGGGGCACGCCCCCACCCTCTTGGACAGGGTGTGGGCCCCCTGGTATTCATTGTTGGCGAGGATTTTTTATTATTTTTTATAAGACATCACGTGGAGTTCCGTGTCATTCCTGAGAACTTTGTTTTCTCGCACATAAAACAACATCATGGCAATTTCTTTGAAAAAAGCGTCGGTCCGGGTTAGTTCCATTCAAATCATACAAGTTAGAGTCCAAAACAAGGGCAAAAGTGTATGGAAAAGTAGATACGACAGAGACGTATCAACAACACATGTCTATGGTCAGGAAACTTAACCATCTTTGATTAACGAGCTAGTCTAGTAGAGGCATACTAGGGACACTCTGTTTGTCTGTATTCACATGTACTAAGTTTCCGGTTAATACAATTCTAGCATGAATAATAAACATTTATCATGATATAAGAAAATATAAATAACAACTTTATTATTGCCTCTAGGGCATATTTCCTTCATGGACGAGGGCGTCAGAGATGGTCGGAGGTCGTTGAAGAGAGCGGTGTTTTGATGCTTCCAGATGCTCCAAGCAAAGGAGGGCTATAAGGGAGTTGAGGCCTTTCAACAAAGCTTGGCGGAGAAGCGGCCAGCTGGGCAGACCACCACGGAAGAAGGACGGTGTCGGCGCCAGTGTATAGCACCGGAGGCGACACCAGATAAAATCTCATGCCAGTGATCTTCGAGAAGACGCATTGAACAAGCTGGTGATCAATGGTGTCGAACTCCTGGCCACACAACTTGCAATGGGGAGTCGTGAGGTAACCCACATGGCGTGCTCTTCATTTTGTAGTCGAAGCAACGGACCAGGAGACTAACCGTGAGAAATAACTTTAATTCGTCGGTGCCCAACACTTCCAAAGGGGCCGCCAATTAGGGCGCGGTGTTGGAGCCGAGAATAGGGCTCAGAGGCGAGGTAGCTGTATATTTCCGCTCTGAGTTCACTTCAAGAGATCTTGTCGTGCACGCCGTCGGAGAGTTGATTCGCTGAATACGCCGCCATAGACCAAAGTACTCGATCGTGGCGGCCGGCCCCAGGGAGCCATGGATGTCGCGGATCCAGGCCCGGTCCATGATCCCGTCACGCACTGATCTGTTGCGTCTATGCCTGCACGAAATGTGAAGTAGAAGTGTCGGCGCGATCTTGGCAACGGTCTGATCGTGGAGCCAATGATTGGACCAGAACTGGCAAGTCCGGCCATCGCCCAGGGTCCAGGTCGTGGAAGTGCGAAAGAACTATCTTGTCTCCTCGTCTTTGGGGAGCTGTAGGTGAGGGAGTCATGGAGTAGGGGGTCCTCAGACAGCCGGACTAAACCCTTTGGACGACTGTTGGACTATGAAGATACAAGATTGAAGACTTTGCCCCGTGTCTGGATGGGACTCTCCTTGGCGTGGAAGGCAAGGTTGGCAATACGGATATGTAGATCTCCTCCCATGTAACCGACTCTGTGTAACCCTAGCCCCCTCCGATGTCTATATAAACCGGAGGGTTTAGTCCAGAGGACAACAACAATCATACCATAGGCTAGCTTCTCGGTTTTAGCCTCTCACGATCTCAAGGTAGATCAACTCTTGAAATACTCATATCATCAAGATCAATCAAGCAGGAAGTAGGGTATTACCTCCATCGAGAGGGCCCAACACTGGTAAACATCGTGGTCCCCTGCCTCCTGCTACCATCCGCCTTAGACGCACAGTTCGGGACCCCTACCCGAGAGATCCGCCGATTTTGACAATCGACATTGGTGCTTTCATTGAGAGTTCCACTTTGCGGTCACCGTAAGGCTTGATGGCTCCTTCAATCACCGGCAACGATGCGATCCAGGTGAGGTTTTCCTCCCGGACAGATCTTCAGATTCGGTGGCTTCGTGATCGGGCCAATTAAGCAGCCATCTGGAGCAGATCGAAAAGCTACGCCCCGCCATCAGTCGATTTGGAAACTTGAACTACACCGCCGACATCCGGTGGAGACTTGATTCTTGGCGGATTTGAGCCCATGTCGCGTGCCGCATTCCGATCACGACGAAAGCATGATTTAGCTCTGCCGTCGACAAAGGTTCGAGAATCACACCTGCAACTACTCCGGCTCTTAATCCGGAACAAATTGCGCCATCAGAGGACGGGTGGATAGACCCCACCACGAAGGCCGCACTCTCAGTGGCGATAGAGCCGAATACTGACTTCACCTCCCACGAGAGCCATGTTGCCGAACCGTCAGGTTCGCCCCCGACCACGCAGCTCCGAGCCGCTTACATGCTTGCCTATCGAATCCGATCGGGCACCGATCATGAAGTTTACCTCCATGGATATCTTTCAAGACTTTTCGCCGGCGATGTGCTAAATTCATTAAGGCCCCTCTCCTTGTCAAGAGAACCTTGGCCGAACTATGTCCGGCTAGAATGGGATGCGGACAATGAAGAAATTCGCTCCCCACCCACCACCCACTTAGTAGCCACTGTCGACGATTTAACCGACATGCTCGATTTTGACTCCGAAGACATCGACGGTATGGACGACGATGCAGGAGATGATCAGAACCACCGCCCACGTATGCCGGACAGCCACCCATCACACGATATATATATGGTGGATACAACCCAAAGAAAACAATGACTAGGAACGGAAGGATGTAGCGAAGGATAGCTCCCTCGAGAAGCAACCAAAGTGACGACATAGGCGCCGCTCAAAATCCCGCCTCCGCAAAAACAGCGATAACAACGCAAGAGAAAATAACACCCCGGTCGACTCCAGAGGAGACGCGACAACATTGACCCAAATTTTAGAGTAGGATGAACTAGCTTAACGGCAAACATAGTACGGAGCAGCTGTCCGAACATGTCGACTCCGAGGACAAAACTCATCAACCTCTCTCCGGAGAGGAAAACAGTCTGTGACGACAACGCACACGTCATCCCGGTAAGACACTTGGAACAAGAGAACCTCCGAGAAGGCTTATTGCCACCGCGATGAGTCTCAAGAAGCGAAGCAAAGGCTTAAGACCAGCGCCCAGAGAATACACTCAACAAGAGATGGAACAAAGTGCTCGACATCGAAGAAAACTATGGTGGTAGCTGCCATACAAAGAGCTATCCAAAGCGCAAGTTGTTGCCTGAGTTCGGACGATGAGGCCATAGAGCCTATACTGACCGAAGAATAAAATGACCCGATCAGCCGATCGACCGCCTCGTGGTCGCGAGTAGGGCGACTAATCTGGCCTCACATAAGTCGACACAGTGATTTACGTGAGGACTTGCGCCTAAAATCGGTATGACCAAGGTCCATCTATGGATCTAGGAAGCGCGCCGGCACAAAATCAAAACCGAATACTACAACCGTCCAAACGCCACGATACATCCAACATACAGGGTGCCGCATGCCACCCCTATAGCTTCACCGATGAGGTACTGGATCATGAATCTCCAGAGGGATTCAAGCCCGTGAACATAGAGGCGTATGACGGAACGACAACCCTGGGGTCTGGATTGAGGACTTCATCCTCCATATCCATATGGCTCGCGGAGACGATCTCCACGCCATTAAATACCTGCCCTCAATTTGAAAGGACCAGCTTGGCACTAGTCAAGAGCTTCCCAAAATTCAATAGGAAGTTGGGAGGAGGTTGAGGATGCTTTTAGGGCCAATTTTCAAAGGACTTATGTCCCACTTCGACGCAGACATTTATTTAAGTCACATAATTCAACAGCCCGGAGAGTCAGCCCGAAAAGCTTTGGAATAGATTTCTCACTAAGAAGAACCAAATCGTCGACCGTCTGGACGTCGCAACCTTAGCAGCTTTCAAACATAGCGTTCTACGATTTAATGGCTTGCCGTGTGACACCCTCAAGAGAAACCAAGGACAATGGCAGCCTTAACAAGCCTCATGACCCGCTTATGCTGGCGAAGATAGCTGGCTGGCTCGTAGTAGCACCAGCGACCCAGGCACATCTGAAGTCAGGGATGGTAATGGAAAACCACGACGCAATAAAAGCAAGCGTCGAAATAATGAAGACAGCCCAGCCAACACGGCGGTAAACGCCGGATTCAGGGGCTCTCTACCCGGTCAGCGGAAGAAGCCTTTCAAAGGCAATAGAGATGGACCGTCTAGCCTCAACAAGATTCTAAGACAAATTATGCCAGATTCATGGCACCTCCGACAAACCTGCGAATCACACCCACGTAGAATGCCGGTCCTCAAGCAGCACTGCAAGCTAAACGCCGAACACAAGGGAGGGAGACACCATGAAGTGAAGACGAGGATGAGCCTCGTCGAAGAAAGCAATCGGGGAAACAAAAATTCCCACCAGAGGTCAAAATAGTGAACATGATTCACGTAACAAAAGAAAGGGCAAACATGCACTCCAAGACACATGCGCTGTAGAGCCCGTCACCCCCAAGTTCAACCCTTGGTGGGCCCGCCCAATCACCTTTGATTGCTGGGATCACCTGACAAGTATCCGGCATGGAGGATTGGCTGCCTTGGTTCTAGACTCAATTATCGACGGATACCATCTCACCCAAGTCCTCATGGACGGCGGTAGTAGCATGAATCTGATATATCAGGACACAGTCCGCAAAATGGGGATAGACCCGACAAAAAATCAGCCACAGTAATACTACCTTCAAAGGAGTAATACCTGCCCAGAGGTCTACGCACGGGCTCTCTAGTACTAGAGGTTGTATTCGGTTCTCCCAACAATTTCCGGCGAAAAGTTAACCTTCGACATCGCCCATTCGGCGGCTATCAAGCACTACTCGGAAGAGCAGCTTTTGCTCGTTTTAGTGCAGTACTGCATTACGCTTCTCTCAAGCTCAAGATGCCCGGTCCGCGTGGCATCATCACAATTAGCGGAAATATTGAACGTTCCTTACGCGCGGAAGAATGTGCGGTGGCTTTAACAACCGAACACTAAACGACCTCTCCAACCAGAATAAATGATCGGTCGTCGAGACCGCGAACACGGCTAGACGAGTCCGGCGCATCACTAGCTGTAACAGCCTAGATATACCTGAGATTGGTTTGCTGATCATACTCCCATAGGCGGTACCAGGGCTTCCGCATGTAAAAGGACTAGTTCGGCTCAACTTTACTTACCTTGAATTTTAATGGTTTATTGAGAATAACCAATTTTGCGCATCTACAACTTTCACCTAACTTCTTCTCTTTTACAGATGACAATCGTATACACCCTTCCGTGATACGGCACAACGGAGACACGGGAGCGTACGTGCAGCAGGACCCGCCAAAGGCTTCTTTTAGATTAAGACCCTCGTAAACCTTTCTCACTGTCTTTTGTTGCTTCAAATCCTCCAGACACTCAGTATAGCCGAGAAGGATGCTGACGTTATTGGCATTTTGCCACGTCAGAATAATGCACGTACCTAGAAACTCGGGGTTCATTATCAAAGGCGTTATCCAGCCTGGTATACATTATAAAGACCGAATACCTTAGGGAGTGTTCGGCGTCGCGAGTTTGGCCTTATATGCATCAGCTCTGAATCATGTATTTGGTCAAATGTTGGGTTTGCCTGGATCCCGTGTTTTGCTACCTTACGTTCCGCTCTATCGGCTAAGGCGGCACTGGAGAACTATCGACAGTTCTGGTTCATCCGGACGAGCACCTCAAGAGAGAAAGCCGAAAACCGATCATTATGATAAAGCGCCAGACTGGTCAACCACTGATGACTTAGCGGAATCTTCGATTCCTCCAAGATTAACGAAGGGCCGGTTTTCCCGGTCATGTACGACGCGCCTCAATTCGGATGAGTGCGGAAATACCAGGCTATATCATAGCCCCACCGCCAAACTTCTATGGTTAAGTGAAAGTGTTAAAGCAATATAGTCCGATTGCCTCGCTCGCCACGCTACCACCTCCTAAATGGACCAAGACTTTGGATCAAGTGTGAAGACGTGCTTTTGCGAACACCCCCGCATTATATGCATGGGGGCTGAAGCCGACGACTGCAAACTTTCAGGATATATATATATATATGTGTGTGTGTGTATATATATACACACATAACGCATCCATACAGAGGCATAATAATACTTTCAGGCAAAAGTATAAACACATCCTTTATAATTAAAATAACATTGTCCTTACAATGGGGATGCATGTCACTAGAACATGATACTCTTCGAGCACTGAGCCGCTATTAAACGAGCGCCTTCGAGAACTTCTTAAAAGTAGTGCTCGGCCGATGATCGGCCTACGAACGAACTCTAGGTTGCAATTGCGGTGGCCTCCATATCTGCCCACCAAGATGTCTTGACACGGGCAAAAGCCATCCACAACCCTCTATGCACGCCTGACCTCTTCATAAGCGCCGATATGCGTGCACAGCACCAAGGAATCGCTGCACTAAGCCTTCCAAATAACTATTTGGCCTTGGTCCCGCCGCCAAAGATGATCCACAACAGACCTCATGGCAAGCCCGGACAACCTATGGATCTCGCCCACTCGGTCATTCACTCATTTAACAGCCGTCAGACTGAACATTGAACTGCGACCAGAACAACTTTTCAACTTCACGCATCTTTTTTGATCTTTGAAAACTTGACAAGATCAAGAAAGACTCGCCGCTAAATCCACGTATGCATCCGCAGAACTCCATAATTGATCGAGATGGGCATACTTCGGATCTCCGAACTTCGTCCGCAACAAAAAGGGCTTCCCAGCTGCGATATCTCCAGCTTGACGCAGCTCCTCCATCGCCACTCTGATTTTAGAGCGGGCTTCCTTGGCTGCTACCATGGCCTTCTCCAGTCCGTTGCCTTTGCTCGGCTTTCCTTTTCAAGAAGCTCGTAATAGTACCGGGCGGCATCTTGCAACTCAACGGCCATCTTGGCTATTTTCTCTTTGCTCTGGCAATGGGCAGCCTGTTCGGCTCTTAGCTCTTCGACCGCCTTTAGGGCGGCCGCATCACTCTTCCTGGCTTGTTCCTTGGCTCGGGCAAGTTCGGCCCGAAGGTCTCCATGGCGACAGCTCCATCTGCAGTCACAACATATTATAGATACTAGCATCATACTCCTCTTAATATGTATTGATCCTAGGCGAATACATACCCTATGCCTTGTCAAACCGCTTGTTTACAAGCATGATGTCGGCATCTGCGCGTGATCAAGTTTCCGCCTAAATTCGGCAAACTCACCAGTCCGGCCAGCCACCGGACCCGCAGCCACCTGCACATGAAAGCAACATGGTTATTACCTGGGACTATGATCCTCTATTTGTCATCTTTTTCGACAGCAACCAAAGTCTCAGGGGCTACTATCTGCATAGGCCACACCTAGCGTGTGCGGTATCGTCCAAAAATATATATTACTTCACGTACCTCAAAGCCTTTCAGCAGACTCATAAAAGCATGATGCAACCCGCCGGGCGGATGAAATCCTCTCAACCATCGTGCCCATTAGAGCACGATGCGCTTCGAGACAGCCGCTTGCTCCAGAAGATTCATCAGTGCATCTGATCGCACACCGAACGGTTCCGGACTCTTTCTGTGGCTCTCCTTAGGAGCCGAATACCCTGGACTTCGGTCGGCAGAAGGTTTACCTTCTGGCCTTGGCGGATCAGGAGAAATCCTCCATGACGACACCTCAAGGTCGCCCGCTTCATGAGGCAGGGAGGCACGGGGAGGTGTTTCGCTCTCCATCATCTCCGGAAGAAGATCCCCCGAAGACGAACTCTGTCGAGAAGGGCTACAATCTGAACTACAAGATGCACGCCTTGGTTATCATTCTCGGAAACAAAGCAGGATATATTTACTATAAAGTACTTTCGTTCACTTACAGCTCGGTAGAGGGCTGGTCCCTGGCGAATCTGGCGTGCATGTAAGGATGCCCTTTGGGGTAGGACCCTCCGACAAAGGATTCTTCCCTCGCTTGGAGACCATTACTTCCAAGTCTTCGGAGGCGGTCCTCTTCCTTCCCTGGGGAGAGGGAATTTTAGATTCTCCCCCCGGTTATCCTCCTTCATGAGGCACTAATTCCCGCGTTTGATGAATAGTGAGTGAGGCTCGCTCTCGGCTCTTTGTTCCTCCCTTTACCTTCCCCTAACGGCGCTTGATAAGGCGCAAGCTCAAGCATCTCTGGCTAGTACCGACCCGTGAGCCCTCGGGAAGGGGGTCCCGACACCGATCATCTTCGCCTTTTTTATCCAAATTCCTAGTCAAAAGGTGACTTTTTAGAATGATGTTATGATAAATTAAAAACAATGTGTTCGCCACGTAATTACTTACTTGAGTGTCTAGGCGATTGCAGTTCAGACCCGCATCATCGGAGGTGTCCGGACACTCTATTTGTGATCCGAAGAACAATTTGTACATCTCTTCGAGCGTCATGCCGAGGAAGTGCTGAATAGCTCGCGGTCCTTCCAGGTTGAATTCCCACATACGGAGGGGTTGACGTTTGCAAGGCAGGACTTGACGAACTAGCATGACTTGCATTACCGTGACCAGGCTGACATCTCTCTCGACGAGATCTCGGATGCGACTCTGCAATATCGGCACATCATTTATCGCACCTAGTCCAGCCCCTTGTTGATCCATGACGTCAGTTGTGGCGGGGGACCGAGCAGAAGGCAGGGGTGGCCACCCACTTAGTATCGCAGGGAGCTGCGATGTAAAACCACCCCCGTTGCCATAAGCTGGGTACCTCTGGGAAGGAACACTTTGGCCATTGAACATGGGCGACTTTGCTTATTACGGATCCTCCGCATTCCGTGTGTCGCCCATTAATCGTCTTCGGCTCTACATTAAAGGTCTTGAGCCACAAGCCGAAGTGAGGGGTGATGTGGAGGAAGGCCTCACACACGACGATGACGACGAGATGTGAAGGATGGAATCCGGGGCCAGGTCATGGAAATCCAGCCCGTAATAGAACATGAGCCCCCTAACAAACGGATCTAGAACAAGGCCTAGCCCTCGGAGGAAGTGAGAGATGAATACAACACTCTCGCCCAGGTTCGGGAGTGGGAATGACCTGCCCTCGAGCAGGTAGCTCAGGCGTAGATTTCGGTGATCGATACCTAGCCTCTCTTAGCTTCTTGATGTCTTCCTCTGTGACGGAAGAGGGCGCCCACCGACCTTGAGGGTTGGATCCGACATGGTTGAAGGTCCCAAGCACCTGACCAGCCTTGGGTATTGGA
Organism: Aegilops bicornis; assembly: GCA_021605145.1. Taxonomy (NCBI): domain Eukaryota; kingdom Viridiplantae; phylum Streptophyta; class Magnoliopsida; order Poales; family Poaceae; genus Aegilops; species Aegilops bicornis. Next base: position 618,638,926 of record CM038674.1, read on the forward strand.
ACTCGCGGTGGGGGAAGTATTCGATTGAGTGCGAGAAAAAAAAGGACATGCCTTGGCCTCTTTATAAAGAGGGCGAATACCAAGCGTCCTCCGCGTGGCCGTTTGGGACTTGCCTAAAATCGCAGAGTTATACCAACGGGCACGATTGGGTTACCCACACCCGTATTGATGAGAATCCCGTGATAAGGGGACATGATCTCTGCTTCGACAAGACGTGCCAAGGAAACCGCCTCACGATATGTGCAGTGGCTGGTTGTGAAAAACAGCTCGAATAATGACCGGGCCGTGGTGTGATGTCGTGCTACAAAATGCGTCCATGATTGGATTTTGGAAATATTATTCTCTCAAGCGGTGGTATGTGGAATTTGTTTTGCGAGCGGACCTTGCCTTTGTGTTCAAATTCTTCTATGGAATATTCGGAGGAGGAACCCGCCTTGCAATGTCGAAGACAATCTGCGTGCCGGACTCATCGTCATTGAAGCCTGGTTCAGGGGCTACTGAGGGAGTCCTGGATTAGGGGGTCCTCGGACAGCCGGACTATATCCTTTGGCCGGACTGTTGGACTATGAAGATACAAGATTGAAGACTTCGTCCCATGTCCGGATGGGACTCTCCTTGGCGTGGAAGGCAAGGTTGGCAATATGGATATGTAGATATCCTCCCTTATAACCGACTCTATGTAACCCTAGCCCCTCCGTGTCTATATAAACCGGAGGGTTTAGTCCGTGGGACAACAACAATCATACCATAGGCTAGCTTCTAGGGTTTTAGCCTCTACGATCTCGTGGTAGATCAACTCGTGGTACTCATATCATCAAGATCAATCAAGCAGTGAAGTAGGGTATTACCTCCATCGAGAGGGCCCGAACTCAGGTAAACATCGTGTCCCCGCCTCCTGTTACCATCCGCCTTAGACGCACAGTTGGGACCCCCTACCCGAGATCCGCCGGTTTTGACACCGACAGTAGGTGATTCCATGGGCGATCGGGATCAGTGGCCTGCAACCATAGCCAGCACGCACGAAGCGCGATGACAGTGCGGTGGAGATCATGCACGGCAAGGCCTCCGAGCTCTAGCGGCCTGGAGATCTCCGGCCAGCTGACGTGGCAACAGCCGACCATGGTGTCTGACACGTCCATTTTGCATCATGCTTTTATATCGACATTTATTGCATTATGGGCTGTTCTTACATGTTATGTCACAATACTTATGCCTATTCTCTCTTATTTTACAAGGTTTACAAGAAAAGGGAGAATGCCGGCAGCTAGAATTCTCGGCTGGAAAAGGAGCAAATATTATAGACCTATTCTGCATAACTCCAAAAGTCTTGAAACTTCATGGAGGCAGTTTTTGGAATTAATAAAAAATGTTGGCGAAAGAATCAACCAGAGGGGGCACCCACCATCCACGAGGGTGGGGGCGCGCCGCCTCGTGGGCCTCGCAGGCCTCCGTGCCCATCTTATGCTATATGAAGTCTTTTACCCTGGAAAAAACCAGAAGGATGCTTTCGGGACGAAACACCGCCGCCACGAGGCGGAACCTTGGCGGAACCAATCTAGGGCTCCGGCGGAGCTGTTCTGCCGGGGAAACATCCCTTTGGGAGGGGGAAATCATCACCATCATCATCTACATTGATCCTCTCGGCGGGAGGGGGTCAATCTCCATCAACATCTTCACCAAAGAACATCTCCTCTCAAACCCTAGTTCATCTCTTGTATCCAATCTTTGTCCCAAAGCCTCAGATTGGTACACTGTGGGTTGCTAATAGTGTTGATTACTCCTTGTAGTTGATGCTAGTTGGTTTATTTGGTGGAAGATCATATGTTCAGATCCTTTATGCATATTAATACCCCTCTAATTTTGAACATGAATATGATTTGTGAGTATTTACGTTTGTTCCTGAGGACATGGGAGAAGTCTTGCTATAAGTAGTCATGTGAATTTGGTATTCGTTCAATATTTTGATGAGATGTATGTTGTCTTTCCTCTAGTGGTGTTATGTGAATGTCGACTACATGACACTTCACCATTGTTTGGGCCTAGAGGAAGGCATTGGGAAGTAATAAGTAGATGATGGGTTGCTAGAGTGATGTGTTTAAACCCTAGTTTATGCGTTGCTTCGTAAGGGATGATTTGGATCCATATGTCTCATGCTATGGTTATGTTTACCTTAATAATTCATTTATAGTTGCGGATTCTTGCAATAGGGGTTAATCATAAGTGTGATGCTTGTCCAAGGAATGGCAGCATCCAAGCACCGATCCACCCACATACCAAATTATCAAAGTAATCGAACACGAATCATATGAGCGTGATGAAAACTAGCTTGACGATAATTCCCATGTGTCCTCGGAGCGTTTTCCTTCATAGAAGAGTTTGTCCAGGCTTGTCCTTTGCTACAAAAAGGATTGGGCCATCTTGCTGCACCTTATTTACTTTCATTACTTGTTGCTCACTGATACGTCTCCAACGTATATATAATTTATGAAGTATTCAAGCTATTATATTATCTGTTTTGGACGTTAATGGGCTTTACTAAGAAATTTTATATGATTTTTGGGACTAACTTATTAACCCAGAGCCCAGTGATAGTTTCTGTTTTTCCCTTGTTTCAGTGTTTCGCAGAAAAGGAATATCAAACGGAGTACAAACGGAATGAAACCTTCGGGGAAGTTATTTTTGGAACGGAAGCAATCCAGGGGACTTGGAGTGCACGTCAGGGAATCAACGAGGAAGGCACGAGGCAAGGGGCCGCGCCCACCCCTGGGCGCGCCCTCCACCCTCGTGGGCCCATTTTGGCCCCCCTGACGTATTTCTTCCTCCTATATATACCAATATACCCTAAAACCTTCGGGGAACAGAATAGATCAGAAGTTCCGCCGCCGCAAGCCTCTGTAGCCACCAAAAACCAATAGGGACCCTATTCCGGCACCCTGCCGGAGGGGGGATCCCTCACCGGTGGCCATCTTCATCATCCCGGCGCTCTCCATGACGAGGAGGGAGTAGTTCACCCTCGGGGATGAGGGTATGTACTAGTAGCTATGTGTTTGATCTCTCTCTCTCTCTCTCTCTCTCTCTCTCTCTCTCGTGTTCTTGTGTTCTTGATTTGGCACGATCTTGATGTATCGCGAGCTTTGCTATTGTAGTTGGATCTTATGATGTTTCTCCCCCTCTACTCTCTTGTAATGGATTGAGTTTTCCCTTTTAAGTTATCTTATCGGATTGAGTCTCTAATGATTTGAGAACATTTGATGTATGCCTTGCATTGGGATAACCGTGGTGACAATGGGTTATTCTATTGATTCACTTGATGTATGTTTTGGTGATCAACTTGCGGGTTCTACCCATGAACCTATGCATAGGGGTTGGCACTCGTTTTTGTCTTGACTCTCCGGTCGAAACTTTGGGGCACTCTTTGAGGTTCTATGTGTTGGTTGAATAGATGAATCTAAGATTGTGTGATGCATATCGTATAATCATACCCACGGATACTTGAGGTGACATTGGAGTATCTAGGTGACATTAGGGTTTTGGTTGATGTGTGTCTTAAGGTGTTATTTTACTACGAACTCTAGTGTTGTTTGTGACAGTTATAGGAATAGCCCAATGGATTGATTGGAAAGAATAACTTTGAGGTGATTTTGTACCCTACCATAATCTCTTCGTTTGTTCTCCGCTATTAGTGACTTTGGAGTGACTCTTTGTTGCATGTTGAGGGATAGTTATATGATCCAATTATGTTATTATTGTTGAGAGAACTTGCACTAGTGAAAGTATGAACCCTAGGCCATGTTTCAACGCATTGCAATACCGTTTGTATTCACTTTTATCATTAGTTACCTTGCTGTTTTTATATTTTCAGATTACAAAAACCTATATCTACCATCCATATTGCACTTGTGTCACCATCTCTTCACGAACTAGTGCACCTATACAATTTACCATTGTATTGGGTGTGTTGGGGACACAAGAGACTCTTTGTTATTTGGTTGCAGGGTTGCTTGAGAGAGACTGAGGGAGTCCTGGATTAGGGGGTGTCCGGATGGCCGGACTATGACCTTTGGCCGGACTCCTGGACTATGAAGATACAAGATTGAAGACTTCGTCCCGTGTCCGGATGGGACTTTCCTTGGCGTGGAAGGCAAGCTTGGCGATACGGATATGTAGCTCCTCCCATTTGTAACCGACTCTATGTAACCCTAACCCTCTCCGATGTCTATATAAACCGGAGGGTTTTAGTCCGTGAGGATCTAACAACAATCATACCACGAGGCTAGCTTCTAGGGTTTAGCCTCTCTCGATCTCGTGGTAGATCTACTCTTGTACTACCCATATCATCAATATTAATCAAGCAGGAGTAGGGTATTACCTCCATCGAGAGGGCCGAACCTGGGTAAAAACATCGTGTCCCTTGTCTCCTGTTACCATCCGCCTAGACGCACAGCTCGGGACCCCCTACCCGAGATCCACCGGTTTTGACACCGACATTGGTGCTTTCATTGAGAGTTCCTCTGTGTCGTCACCTTTAGGCACGATGGCTCCTCCGATCATCAACAGCGATGCGCTCCAGGGTGAGACTTTCCTCCCGGACAGATCTTCGTATTCGGGCGCCTTTGCATCAAGGGCCAATTCGCTTAGCCATCCGGAGCAGATCGAAAGCTACGCCCTGGCCATCATGTCGATTTGGAAGTTTGAACTACACGATCGACGTCCACGGAGACTTGATCTTCGACGGGTTCGAGCCACGCCGAAGCGCCAAGCCGCTATTCGATGGGCATGATCTAGCTCTGCCGCCGAACAGTGCCCTAAAGGCCGCACCCGTGTCCGCTCCGACCCTTAGCTCGGAGCCGGCTGCGCCAATCAAGGACAGATGGCTGGACACCGCCTCGGGGGCTGCAATCTCTACGGCAATCGAGCCGAACACCAGCCTTGTCCTTTGCGAAGCTTGTGACTCCAAGGTGCCGGACTCCCCTCCGGACTACGAACCTTCCGCACCCTTGCCAATCGAATCCGATTGGGCGCTGATCATGGAGTTCACCGCAGACATCTTTCAGCACTCGCCCTTCGGCGACATTCTGGATTCACTAAAGTCTCTCTCTTTATCAGGAGAGCTCTGGCCGGACTATGGTCAGCAAGGTTGGGATGAGGACGACGAAGAAATTCAAATCCCACCCACCACCCACTTCGTAGCCACTGTCGATGATTTAACCGACATGCTCAACTTCGACTCCGATGACATCGACGGTATGGACGCCGATGCAGGAGATTTACCAAGAACCAGTGCCTCTGTGGCACCGGAAGGCCACCTCGTCGTATGACACATACATGGTGGACACCCAAAAGAAAGGAGCGGCGATGGAACAACGGAGGATGACCCTCCAAGACGAAGTTTAAGCGCTGACGTCAGTGACACCGCTCTAAATTCCGCCAAAGGAAAACGAAGATTCCAAAGACGGAGATAATAACAATCTGGACAGTGCCGAAGACAACCCCCTCCAGCAGGATTCAGCGCAGGAGGATGGAGAAGCCAGCCCTCATGAGAGAGCGGCAGACAGAGAGGTAGAGGACGATAATTACATGCCTCCCTCCGAAGACGAGGCAAGCCTCGACGACGACGAATTTGTCGTGCCTGAGGATCCCGTCGAACAAGAGCATTTCAAACGCAGGCTTATGGCCACGGCGAGCAGCCTCAAGAAAAAACAGCAACAGCTTAGAGCTGACCAAGACTTGCTAGCCGACAGATGGATCAAGTCCTTGCGGCAAGAGTACGAACTCAAACGCCCCTCCAAGAGCTACCTAGCGCAGTCGCTACCCCGATTAGAGGAGGAAGCACCTAGACCTACATCACCAGCGCATGATGCGGCCGACCGGCCACCTCGTGGCCACGACAGAGAGGCCTCTCGACCCTCCATTCAAGCCGCACCCCGGCGTCGCTCAAAGAATACCAAGGCACGGGGAAATGCGCCAGACCTGCGAGATATATTGGAGGACAAGGCAAGGCAAACAAGATCGATCTATGGATCGCGTGGGCTCCCCATGACACGTGACGATAACCGTCATGCCGGATATGGTAAATCCGGCCGGGCCGAACAAAGTAGACAAAGCTCGTTTGAGCTACGTCGTGATATAGCCCAGTACAGAGGCGCGACACACCCACTATGCTTCACAGATGAAGTAATGGATCATCATATCCCCGAGGGTTTCAAACCCGTAAACATTGAATCATACGACAGCACAACAGATCCTGCGGTATGGATCGAGGATTATCTCCTTCATATCCACATGGCCCGCGGTGATGATCTACACGCCATCAAATACCTCCCACTCAAGCTTAAAGGACCAGCTCGACATTGGCTTAACAGCTTGCCAGCAGAATCAATTGGTTGTTGGGAGGACCTGGAAGCCGCATTCCTCGACAATTTCCGTGGCACCTATAAAGTAAGCCACCATACCCCGATGACCTAAGCCACATAATTCAGCAGCCAGAGGAATCGCCGCACAATTACAGACACGGTTCCTAACCAAGAAAAATCAAATAGCCGAATGTCCTGGACGCAGAGGCCCTTGCAGCCTTCAAACATAACATCCGTGACGAGTGGCTGCCCGGCACCTAGGACAGGAAAAGCCGAAATCCATGGCAGCCCTCACAACACTCATGACCCGCTTTTGCGCGGGAGAAGATAGCTGGCTAGCTCGTAGTAATAACATGACCAAGAACCCTGGTAATTCGGATACCAAGGACAACAATGGCAGGTCACGTTGCAACAAGCACAAGCGCCGCATTAACGGAGACAATGCTGAGGATACGGCAGTTAATGCCGGATTCAGAGGCTCTAAACTCGGTCAGTAGAAAAAGCCATTTAAAAGAAATACTCCGGGCCCGTCCAGTTTGGACCGAATACTTTATCGCTCGTGCCAGATACACGGCATCCCCGAAAAACCAGCCACTCACACCAACATGAATTGTTGGGTGTTCAAGGAGGCAGGCAATTTAAGTGCCGAAAACAGAGACAAGGGGCTGCATAGCGATGACGAGGAGGAGCCCCGGTCGCCGAACAATAGGAGACAGAAGGGCTTCCCCCCACAAGTGCGGACGGTGAACATGATATACGCAACCCACATCCCCAAAAGGGAGCGGAAGCGTGCACTCAGGGACGTATATGCGTTGGAGCCAGTCGCCCCAAAGTTCAACCCATGGTCCTGCTGCCCGATCACTTTTGATCGAAGGGACCACCCGAATAGCATCTGCCATGGCGGGTTCGCCACATTGGTTCTAGACCCAATCATTGACGGATTTCACCTCACTAGAGTCCTTATGGACGGCGGCAGCAGCCTGAACCAGCTTTATCACGATACAGTGCAAAAAATGGGCATAGATCCCTCAAGGATTAAACCTACAAAGACGACCTTTAAAGGCGTCATACCAGGTGTGGAGGCCAAATGTACAGGCTCAGTTACACTTGAGGTGGTGTTCGGATCCCGGACAATTTCGAAGCAAGGAGTTAATCTTCGACATAGTCCTGCTCCGCATGGCTATCACGCGATCGCTCGGACGAACCGCATTTGCAAAGTTCAATGCGGTGCCGCACTATGCATACCTCAAGCTCAAGATTCCAGGCCCTCGAGGAGTCATTACGGTCAATGGAAACACTGAACGCTCTCTCCGAACAGAGGAGCATACGGCAACCCTTGCTGCGGAAGTACAAATCAGCCTCTCAAGGCAATTCTCCAGTCCGGCTGTTAAATGTCCGGACACCATCAAGCGCGCCCGGAGTAACCTACAACAAGACCGCCTGGCACGTTCCGAGCAAGCGTAGCAATGCGGCCCCTAACCCCAAATTTCGCAAAATTGCGAAACCAAGATTACACTTACATAACTACGCTCTGGAAATACCATGGGCATAGGGAGAGGGGCACGACCACGACATGCCCAAAATGCGCTCACCGCACTGTGGCCCCCGATTTTGTCATTCTTTTTTCTTCTTACTTTCAGGACTCCACTCTACCGGAAGGCATGTCCGTGATATAATCGCCAAACACTCTATGCAATGGCCAAGGAGGCATAAAGCTACGCCGAGTGTCCGTGTGGTCTCTATAACGAGCAAGATAATTGTTTCACATATCATCCCGCAGCTCGCCTCGAGGGGGAGGACATGTCAAATAGTCCCATCTCTTGCTTATCGCACTATTTGTATCGACCGGCTTTTACCGCAGCCTTTTCCAATAAACAATACATAGCTTTTGTCTATTATTGCATTCCCTTTATATATATATATGTTCATTAATGACATTATGCAACCGTACACTTTGGTACGGCCAATACACCAGGGGCTTATGTACCCCAGAATATGGTGTGAGAAGTCCGAACACTCTCATGAGTGCGGCACCCCGAACTTATAACATTATATGCATCGGCTCCGAATCATGTCTTGGGTCAATAGTTGGGTTTGCTGCTCCCATGTTTTGGTACCTTACGTTCGTTATATCGGCTAAGGTAGCTGGGAGAACCATCACGATTGTGCCCCGGTTGAGCTGCGCTAAGAACCTCAAAGGAGAAAGCTAAAACTGACCACCGTCATGATAGGGTGAGAGCTGGTCGCTGTTCAAGAAGTTTTCGAGTCCCTAAAGACTTATGCCGCTTACAACGAGGAGTCGGCTTTGTTCGGCCTAGGCGTGGATAGCGCCCCGAACTCGGTCTTCCGAATACTAGGGGCTTCGCCGAAATTTAAAATTATAGAATTCTATGGCTAAGTGAGAGTGTTCAAGCATTATAGTCCGATTGCCTTGTTCGTTGTGTTGAACGCCTCCCTCAAAGGACCCAAGAATGGGAAAAAGAGCGCTCAAGTTTATCCCGAACACCCCAAAGACTCATGCATGGGGGCGTAGTTTACCACTCGCCATCTCTCAATTTTAATAAACGGCCGCATAGAAGGTAATATTTTAAATTCAAAAGCATTGCTTAGCGCATATAAACATGTTTTCAGCATACATGATCACAAATGCGAGTTTACTCAAAAATTACATCTTTGGAGCACTCATCCGCTATAAGGTGGGCACCCTTCAGGACGCCCTCATAATACATCTTGGGCTTATGGTATGCTCCTTGCCCGGGCGGTGGTCCATCCGTCACAAGCTTCTCGCGTCCATCTTGCCCCAAAGTGCACTTTTAGCATCGGGCAAGGGCCCTCACGGCACCTTCGATGCATCTGGAGCGCTTGATGACTTCAAGCCATGGACATGCATCTGCCGGATTTCGGGTTCAGCCAGACCCTCTAGGTTCGAACACCGGGTGCGCGCAGAGATCTCTCCTCTACCTACCTGCACCTCGCCGCCTCGCTAGGATCTAAACTATGAAAGGAACGACACAAGAGACACAGGGTTTATACTAGTTCGGGCCACCATTGTGGTGTAATACCCTACTCTAGTTTGTGGTGTGGTGGTTTGCCTCTTGGGCTGATGATGAACCATACAAGGAAGAACAACCTCGCGAGGGTCTGTTCTTGGCTGGTGCGATGAACTGCTAGGGGGAGTTCAGTCGCTCTCTCTCTGCTGATCCCGGATGCTGGATCCTCTCTCTCCATGCCTCTACCTTGCGGGTGGCTAGTCCTATTTATAGGCAAAGGCCCTGGGCCTCTTCCCAAATATTGAGCTGGAAGGGCGCCAACAATTGGCCATTTGGAAAGGGAACATCTAGTACACTTATCCTGACTAAAGTTGGTCCTCGCCTGTCAAAGGCTCTAGTGGTGACGCCGGCTTGGGCTCCACAATGACTTCCTTCCTGCCGTTGCGACGGTCTTGGTCTTGTTGCACCGAAACGGATGCGTTTGCTTGATACCCTTGCCTGCGCTTGCTCCCTTTGCACCAAAGAGGAAAGGAGGACACTGCGCGGGCTGGCGCCCTTGGTCGTCATGGCTTGCGTCATGGGCACCTTGTGAGGTACCCCGCCTTGATCTCTTCGCCTCCTCGCGAGCCAGCCTGACGAGGCTGTGCCTGAGAAAGCTTCCTGTTGTCCACCCCGCGAGGCTTGGCCCCTTGCGAGGGTCTTGAGCTTGTGCTGATGAAGATGGGCCTTGATGGGCCGCCCCTTGAGCCACGCTGCAGGCCGCAGGCAGGCAAGTCTGGGTACCCCCGTTCCCAGAACGCCGGCAGTAGCCCCCGGGCCCATGGCACGCCTGGACTTGGCTGAGCAGAGAAGCGAAGGGGCAAGTGCGAAGCGCCACGGGCCCTAACAGCCTGCGGCCTTGGGCGCCGTGTGGCGGTTGATTGGACGTGGGCGGCCCTGCTCCCCCACGACGCCTCGGCGACTGCACGAATTGACAAGTCCCTGCATGCAAAGCGGGTCATGATTACCTGTGATCATGGAGGCCGGTGGTTGGCCTTCCCCGGCTATAAGTACGGGACGACGCCTGCCCTTCTAGTCCATCTCCTCTTGCTTCTTCTTCTTCTCCATGGCTCCGCCAAAGAGGTTGTCGGCCGCGGAGAAGGGGAAGGCTCGCCAGGTGGAGCCTGGCTCTCCCCCGCCCAAGCGCGGTCGAGGCCGTCCTCGCAAACACCCTGTGGCTCCCATGGTGGCTCCTCGCGATCGTGGAGGTGATCTCCCGTGGTGACAGGCGGCGGCGGCTGCTGGGGCGCTTCTGGCCATGTGCGACCCCTAGGCCGCTTCCACTCGGCAGCAGGTGCCGCTGAGTTCGTTGTGGTCGGGCGGCCGACCAGCACCCGGCTCCAGCTTCCTTGCTTCCTCCTAGGTGAGCTTCGGCATTTGGTGCCCGAGCGGCCTCGGGCTTGAGCGGATGGTTGCTGCAGCCGGTCCTCCCGGCTTCACCGAGGTCTCTGCTGGGAGGAACTGGCCACGACCAGCCGGTAGCAACGCGTTTGCCCGCGCGTGGTCTCGAGCCGGCGGTGCACCCTGCACTTCAAGTTGGACGGCGATGCCACCCTCTACGTGAGGGTGTTCGGAAGATGGTCGCCGCCGGGTGCTACCTGAGAACGACGACAAGGCCGTGGGTCCAGCCCCAGCAACGACGATGAATACGACAACGCGCGACGTGGTCGGCGGGCGCTGTGGCTCGTCGAGCTTTGGCGACTCTTCTTGAACAGCGGCTCCTCCAGCGGTGGCCGTGACCAGCCTCTGCGCCGCCGAGCCCGCCTGGAGGGAGGTAGCGGGTCCGCCTGCCGTCTCGCCCCGGTGAAGCGCGAGAGGGAGTCCGCCCGCCGTCTCGCCCCGGTGAAGCGCGAGAGGGAGTCTGCCTGAGCTTCGGAGGCAGTTCGAGTCTCCCCGCGAGTTGGTGTCAGGCGAGCCACTGTTTTGTTCTTTTCCTTTCTGCGCGCAAGAGACAAGAGTGTAGGGCCCCGTGTGGGCGTGCTTGGACTATTGCTGCATTAATTATCATACTATTTCTGCTATCTCGGTATTATACCTTTGTGCCACACGCCTGCGCGTAGAAATTACTTAGCTCGGGGGCGCCTGTCGTGGTCCTCGTTTCCCGAGGCCGAGGCCTCGTCGAACGCTTCATGTCCTGCGAAGGTTAGTCTAGAGAGGTAGCTCCCGGCCTCAGCTGTGGAAGCGACCGACCCAGTCCTGTGTTAGTGTCAGCGGTGCCCGTGGGGCACGGATGGAGGAGTGCTCTGTAGTGGACCCGGGTAGGGAAGCCTCAAACGATAAGGGCAGAAAACACTCACGAGGGTGCCCGCGTTGCTCCCTCGCGAGACTTGCGCGAGAGAAATCGAGGCAGGAGAGCGAAAAGGCGAAGAGTCACAAGCCAAAGACGGCAACAACTTCAATAAAACCTCGAATGGGGATGAACAAGCCAACTGCAGAAAGCAAATGAGAAAAGCCGCGTCCGGCACCTAATCTAGTCTTCGACGTCTTCTCACCAGCGCGGAGCTAAGTGCTGCCACTGGGCGTGGGAGGGTGCCCCAGGGCCTGAGGCTGGTGCTCCTGAGACTCCGGGGCGTGTACAGCCCCAACTCATTATTACGTGAGAGTGTCACGGGCGGCGAGCTTCACAGGCTCCGGGCCTTTCTCAGAAAGATAAACTTCACAGGCGCTTGCCTTCTTCACAGGCACCGGGCCTTTTCCAAAACGTGACAGCTTCACAGGCGTTTGCCTTCTTCACAGGCTCCGGGCCTTTTCCAAAACGCGACAGCTTCACAGGCGTTCGCCTTCTTCACAGGCTCCGGGCCTTTTCCAAAACGCAGTAGCTTCACAGGTGTTTGCCTTCTTCACAGGCTCCGGGCCTTTTCCAAAACGCAGCGGCTTCACAGGCGTTCGCCTTCTTCACAGGCTCTGGGCCTTTTCCAAAACGCAGCGGCTTCACAGGCGTTCGCCTTCTTCACAGGCTCAGGGCCTTTTAGGGTAAACCTCCGAGGTGCTGGATATTCCACGCGTTCCGACGGGCACCCCTCCCGAGTCTCCAAGCGCATGAGCCGGGCCTCGAAACATGAACAACCTTGAACAGGCCCTCCCACATGGGAGAGAGCTTATGCAGTCCCTCCATGGAGAGAACTCGCTTTGAGCACGAGGTCTCCTACCTCGAGAGTCACTGGGCGGATGTTGCGGCGATGATATCGCCAGAAGCGCTTGTTGGTATCTTGCCGCCAGAAAGCAGCTTCCCATCGATTCTCCTCCCCAAAGACGAGGTCTGTCCTCGCATGGCGTCTGCTGCGCCTCGTCGAACGCCGGGACCCGTGCGGAACAACGTCGACCTCGTGAGGGAGGACCGCTTCAGCCTCCATAGACCAGGAAGAACGAGGTCTCGCCCGGTTGGCTTGGTCGCGGCAGCGGATGGACCACAACACGCATCGCAGCTCGTCGCACCAGCCTTCTGCCCGCAGGCCTCCGGCTTCTTCTTGAATGTTCTGGTCTTGAGGCCTCTCAAGACCTCCGCGTTAACCCGCTCGGCTTGACCGTTGCTCGCGTGGAGTGCGCTAATGAGGCGTAGCATATCTGTGTCCCAAGGTTAGCACAATATGTTTTGAAAAGGTTACTGGTGAACTGTGAACCGTTTTCGGTGATGATGCGGTTCGGCACCCCGAACCGGCTCACGATGCCCTTGATGAACTTGACTACAGAACCTGCGGGGATGGTGCGGACGGCTTCCACTTCAGCCCACTTGGTGAACTCTTCCACAGCGACGTAGAGGTAGCGATAGCCCCCTGGCGCCCGAGGGAACGGGCCCAGGATATCCAGCCCCCAGACCGCGAATGGCCACGAGAGGGGTATAGTTTGCAGACCTCCCGCCGGCTAATGGATCTTCTTGGCATGGAATTGGCAGGCCTCGCAAGCCTTCACCAGTTCGACGGCATCATTGAGCGCAGTAGGCCAATAGAAACCGGCCATGAACGCCTTGCCCACTAGGGTCCGCGATGATGAATGATGCCCAGTCTCCACCGTGTATATCTGCCAGCGGTTCCTTCCCTTGCTCCTGGAGATGCAACGTAGGGACACATCATTTGGTCGCCCGATAGAGCTCTCCATCCTCGATGCAAGATGCCGTGGCTTGCAGCGCCCACACGCTCCGCTTCCTCCTCCTTCTCCGGCAAGGCCCTCAAGGCCAAGTAGCTCGAGCTCTGTCATCCAAAGCACCCTCCCGAGGCTCCATCACAAGAGCGGCGCGCTCCGAGGTGGCCACAAACCGGGCTCCCGAGGCTGGTGGCTGGGAGCTCCTCCCGAGGTTGCGCCAGCAAAGGATGGCATGGCCGAGGGCTTGAAGAGTCGCCTCGAAGACGCCAGCCCCGAGGTAGCCGCCTGGATGCTCGTTTGGCAATGTCGTCGGCCTCCTGATTGGTGCCACGGGGCACATGCTGCAACTCCAGCCCCCAGAATTGCTTCTCCATCCTGCGGACCTCCGCAAGGTAGGCTTCCATGTGCTCATCCCTCGGCTCGTACACCTTGTTGGAGAAGTTGACGAGGAGTTGTGAATCACCCTTGATGGTAAGGTGCTTCACTCCTAGGGCAGCCATGGGCCTTCAGCCTGCTATTAGGCCTTCATATTCTGCTATGTTGTTGGAGACCTTTTCTCCATGCCTTTGGAAACAGAGCTGCAGTAGTAGAGCTTGTCTTGAGTAGGAGATATGAGTCTTGCTCCGGCCCCAGCGCCGTGCGGAGAATGCCTCGTCAAGTACATGACCCAACCTTCCGGCGCCTCGCTTCCCGGGGAGAGGAATCGATCCTCATCAGCCTTGAGGCCCGGCGCCTCCGTCCATTCTGCCACGAAATCCGCTAACGCGGCCCCCTTGATGACTCTGATTGTGCCGAATTCGAGCTGAAACGCTTGTAGTTCAATGTTCCACTCAGCGACTCTTCCAGCTGAGTTAGGGCTCCTGAGCACCCTTTCCAAGGGGTATGCTGAGACAACCTTGATGGGGTGGCATTGAAAATAATGCCGCAGCTTGCGCGAGGCCACCAATAGCGCGGGGAGCAGTTTCTGAGGCATGGGGTATCACCGCGCCCTGGCCCCGCAACACCGCGTCTTGACGAAGTACACATGGTGTTCAACGAGGTCTGGAGTGCTGGTGTCGATGGCGCCCTCCGGAGACCGTGGCGCCTCCTGAGGCAGTGGAGCCTCCAGAGGCTGGTCGTCAGGGGGAGGGGTCTCTTCTGTCCCGAGTGCGTTTCCCTGCGGCGGCTGATCCTTGCGAGGCTGATCCCTCTAGTCTCCCTTGCGAGGCTGATCCTACCAGCGATCCTCGCGAGGTCGGTCGCTCCACCCTTGGCGAGGGCCTCGGTCTTCCCAGCGTCCTATGTTTCTTCCTCCTCCTCGGTCGTAGCCTCGATCGTTGCGGTCGGGGCGTCGGCCGATCCTCCCTTCTCGCACGGCCCGGAGCTCTTGACATTCGTTGGTGTTGTGGGTGTGGAGGTCGTGGTACACACAGTACCGGCTGCCCTTGGAAGACTCGGGCTGATCTCTGCCCCGCTTGGTGTCTGGTTCTGCCGCGAGCACGGCAGCCCCCTAGTGCTTCACGTCCTTGGCCTTGGATTTCTTCTCTGCTGGGTCTGCGGCTGGCAGCTCGAGGGGGGAAAGGCGCCCTTCCTCAGCCCTGGCGCACTTGGTCACCAAGTTGAACAGCTCCAAGGAAGTGCACAGATCTTCATGCATCGCCAGCTCCTCCTTCATCTTGACGTCACGCACACCGTCGGAGAAGGCAGAGATGATGGCCTCCTCGGTCACCTTGGGAATCTTGAGGCGTGCATTGTTGAAGCGCTGGATGTACTTCTGCAGGGTCTCCCCTGGTTGCTGCTTGATGCGGCGCATGTCGCTCATGGCGGGAGGCCGGTCGCGAGTACCTTGGAAGTTGGCGATGAAGCGGGTGCGCATCTCGTCCCTGTGGAGGAGATCGTGCCAGAGCTGTGTTCAGAGCCAAAAGGGCTGGCCCTTGAGTGCCATGGGAAACCAGTTCGCCATGACCTTCTCGTGCTTGTTGGCGGCTTTGATGCCCAGCTCAGAGCCGAGGAACTCCGCAGGTCGGCCATGCCGTCAGAAGCGAGGAGGCAGGTCTGGCTTGAACTTGCCGGGCCACGCGATGACGCTGCAGCTTCGCGGTGAAGGTCACGGTAGCCTTTGGTAGCCCGCAGGAGCAGCGGTGAGGTCTTGGCATGCGCCTTGAGGCGTGGAGTCGTGGACGAGCCGTGCGAGGAGCACTCGGGCAGCTTCTTGGGGGCGAGGGACCTCTTGACAGCTCTGCTTTGTCTTTGGCCGGGCGCCGACGGAGTGGGTTCCGCTTAGGGCCACGCTCCTTGGGGCCAAGGAGCCTTCTTGAGGGGGAGGCGGCTGAGGCGCCCCCGGAGCTTCCTCGCCCGTACAGGGCGGGGCGCGGTGCAGCGAGAAGGACGGTGCGGGGGAGCCCCCTGCGGCGCGGACGAGCTCGGCGACGCGGTCGAGCCACTCTTTGTAGACGTCGTTGACATGGCAGTAGTGCAGGAGCTCGTTTGCCGCGATGAGTGCAGCTCGAGCCTACATGGGCGCGCGGAGCGCGCGAGACAAAGAACCAGCTGGGGCGAGTGAGGGAGTAGCAAAGGCGTCTGCCTCGCCACGGACGGATGCTTTGAGATGATGCTTGTTGCTCGTTTCGCCGGGCCGGTGGCGGCGTTGACGGGCAGGCGACGGGAATGGCGGGGCGGCCGCCGACGGGGGCCGGGCGACGCAGAAGCGAGGGCGGCTCGGCGCCGGGCGCTGAGCCCGACGAGCGTCTGACATGGGTGCAATGGTCGGCGAAGAACAGGGCGGCGGAAGACGAATTCTGGCGCACCCCTACCTGGCGCGCCCAATGTCGGATTTCGGGTTCCGGCAGACCCTCTAGGTTCGAACACTGGGGTGCGCGCGGAGATCTTGCCCTCTACCTACCTGCACCTCGCCGCCTCGCTAGGATCTAAACTATGAAAGGAACGACACAAGAGACATTGGGGTTTATACTAGTTCGGGCCACCATTGTGGTGTAATACCCTACTCTAGTTTGTGGTGTGGTGGATTGCCTCTTGGGCTGATGATGAACCATACAAGGAAGAACAGCCTCGCGAGGGTCTGTTTTGGTCAAAAGTGCGATGAACTGCTAGGGGAGTTCAGCTCTCTCTCTGCTGATCCCGGATGCTGGATCCTCTCTCTCCATGCCTCTACCTTGCGGGTGGCTAGTCCTATTTATAGGCAAAGGCCCCGGCCTCTTCCCAAATATTGAGCTGGAAGGGCGCCAACAATTGGCCATTTGGAAAGGGAACATCTAGTACACTTATCCTGACTAAAGTTGGTCCTCGCCTATCAAAGGCTCTGGTGGTGACGCCGGCTTGGGCTCCACAATGACTTCCTTCCTGCCGTTGCGACGGTCTTGGTCTTGTTGAACCGAAATGGATGCCTTTGCTTGATACCCTTGCCCGCTTGCTCCCTTTGCACCAAAGAGGAAAGGAGGACATCACTGCTGGCTGTCGCCTCACCTGGCGCCCTTGGTCGTCATGGCTTGCGTCATGGGCACCTCGTGAGGTACCCCGCTTGATCTCTCCGCCTCGCGAGCCAGCCTAACGAGGTCGTGCACGAGGAAGCTTCCTGTCCGCCCCCACGAGGCTTGGCCTCGCGAGGGTCTTGAGCTTGTGCCGATGAAGATGGGCCTTGATGGGCGCCCTGCTGAGCCACGCTGCAGGTCGCAGTGAGGCAAGTCTGGTACCCCTGTTCCCCTGCAACACCGACAAAGATCCACCACCGCCTCACCAACCCAAAGTAGCTTCCAGCATGGCTTCCCAGCCACAGCCGGACTATGAGACCCTTCATGGCCTGTTCGGCCACCTTATGAAGCTCGACCAGCTGCTTCAGCTGGTCGCTCAAGGGCACCGGGTGTCCGGCCTCAACATACTGGGACCAGAACACCTTCTCAGCCGAGCTCCCCTCTTCGGCTCGGTAGAGTGCAGCGGCGTCGGACACACTCCTGGGAAGATCTGCGAATGCTCCTGGTGAGCTCCGGACTCGGGTAAGTAACAAGTAATTCACTTTAACGTGCTTGCTTTGCATAAAGAATGCCTTACCCGCCGCTATCTTCTTCATCGCCTCAATTTCTTGGAGGGCTTTTTGGGCTTCGGCCTTGGCAGATTTGGCGCTCTCAAGCGCCGAGGCGAGCTCGGACTCTCGAGTCTTTGAGTCAAGCTCCAAGCTCTCGTGTTTTTTCACGAGATCCTGGAACTCTTGCTGCACCTCCGCTACCCGCGCCTCCTGCTTTTCTCGCTCGATGCGTTCCACGGCCGCATTGTCTTCGGCCTTGGACAGCGCTTTCTTCAGGGTCGCCACCTCGGTTGTGGCCCCTGTAATACTCACGTTGGTCCTGTCATTTTTTGCAACCACATCTTTTTTATATACTTACATAAGGTATTACTTACCTTCCTTATCCTCGAGCTGCTTCTTGGCAAGGCCGAGCTCGCTTTCGGATCGCTCGAGGCTCGCTTCAATGCATCGACCTCCGCATGATGCAGTCTGGCAGAGGTCAACAGTCAGCCTGCATTCCCATATTGACATACTTATGTTAGACTCCTGCAGATATCCTTTTGATCCTTAGTTCGGCTTTTCTTTCTCGAACACCAAACTGAGCATCGTGGCTACCGCCTATGCGGTAATATTTTTACATATCTTAAATACATACCTCAAAGCCTCGTTAGAAGGTCGGCACAGCTTCAACCAGCCCGCTCTTGGCGGACTGAACCTTCTGGATCACCACACTCATAATAGTGCAGTGCTCCTTGTTGATGGAGGCGCCGTTAAGCACCTCCAGCAGATTATCCGGTGCCTCCGGTTGGACGGAGGTCACCGGCGTCGTAGGCTTGCCCTTCCTACTAGGGGGCGCCCGCCGGACTCCGGAACCACTGAAGGTTCCGGGGCGGTGTCCGGCCTAGGGCCGGACTTGGAGCCCTTGGGGGTTTTATCCCCTTTGTGCCTGGAGTCCGGGAGGTTGCCTTGCGGAGCCTCCAGGACCACCTCCTCCTGGCTTGGCCCCTTTTGGGACGCCACCTCGGCATCATCTGCAGCGCGAGGAGAGGAGGCGGCCGGAAGTGAAGTGCTATTCACATCCGATTTAACCTAGGGAGCCGCCGATGAAGCATCGAGCCCGCCTTGGGCGGACTGCATGATTATATTCGGCGCCGAAGATACGTGCAACAAAGGAACGCCATGAGTTATTCTAGTATCCGGATACTTACGATTTTGCGGGGACTTGGCCTGGATGGCCTCCTCTTCACCGTCGTCGGCGTTGGTGGAATAGTCCGGAGGAAGGGTCCTCCCTTCTTGGACCCGCCGCCCGGTTGGGGCGGCCTTCCTTTTCATTCCTCCCCCCGCTGGAGGGGGAGAGGCCTCTTCTTCCTCCTTCTCGTCTTCGGAGGAGGAGTGCGCCTCGGAGTCATTGGACGATGAATCCGACATCACCGGGCACCGGGAACTCTTTCGAGTTCCCGTGGCCTTCTTCTTGGCCTTCTTCTCCGGCACCACGTAAGGTGTCGGAACCAGTAGCCCCGTCAAGCGGGCGTCCGCTGGGTCTTCGGGCAAGGGAGCCAGACAGTCAATCCGTCCGGACGTCTTCTGCCAATCCTGTCAAAGGTAAGGGAGTTTAGATCCCGCATAGAATCAAACTATGGAAAACAAGTAACCCGTAAAGGGTAAAATAGCTTACCGCGTTGGCTTGATGCTGCGCGCTGAATCCGCGATCCTCGGTAGCGGATGCGGGGGCCTCGGCGCCCTTGAACAGCACCTTCCAGGCGTCTTCGTACGTAGTGTCGAAGAGCCTACTCAGGGTTCGGTGCTGTGTTGGATCAAACTCCCACAAACTGAAAGCCCGTTGTTGGCACGGGAGGATCCGGCGGATGAGCATGACCTGGACTACGTTGACGAGTTTGAGCTTCTTGCTCACCAGGTTTTGGACGCAGGTTTGGAGTCCGGCCAGCTCCTCCGAATTACCCCACGACAAGCCCGTCTCTTTCCAGGAGGTGAGCCGTGTAGGGAAGCCAGATCAGAATTCAGGGGCTGCTGCCCATTCAGGGCCACGCGGCTCGGTGATGTAGAACCACCCCGATTGCCACCCCTTTATGGTCTCCACGAAGGAGCCCTCGAGCCATGTAACGTTGGGCATCTTGCCCACCATGGCGCCTCCGCACTCCGCTTGGCGGCCACCCACAACCTTCGGTTTGACATTGAAGGTCTTCATCCATAAGCCGAAGTGGGGCTGGATGCAGAGGAAGGCCTCGCACACGATGATGAACGTCGAGATGTTGAGGATGAAGTTCGGGGCCAGTCATGGAAATCCAGGCCGTAGTAGAACATGAGTCCCCGGACAAATGGGTGAAGTGGGAAACCTAGTCCGCGGAGGAAACGGGTGAGGAACACCACCCTCTCATGGGGCCTGGGGGTGGGGATGAGCTGCCCCTTGTCGGAGAGCCAGTGCGCGATGTCATTGGACAAGTATCTGGCTTTCCTCAGCTTCTTGATGTGTCCCTCCGTGATGGAGGAGACCATCCACTTGCCTCCCGCTCCGGACATGGCTGGAGAAGGTTGAGGTGGGATCTGCGGACTTGGGCGCTGGAGCTCGAGTGCGCGAAAATGGATAAGCAAAGGAGGAAGAAGGCGTAGATGGAAAAGGTGGATCCTTATCCCCTTATATGGGCGGACAAAACTATGTGCCCCCACCAGCCTGGTAAAACTCGCTTATCTCCCAAGCGCCGTAAATTAATGGCAGGGTTGGGTTACCCACGCCCGTATTGATGAGAATCCCGGAATAAGGGGACACGATCTCTGCTCGACAAGACGTGCCAAGGAAACCGCCTCGCTAAGTGCGCTGAGGTGGGACAAGAAAATGATTCGAATAAAGGCTTGGCCGTGGTGTGATGTCACGCCATGCGAATACGCCGCCAGATTGGATTTGTGTAAATAGTATTCTCTCTACGGTGGTATGTGGAACTTATTTTGCAGAGCGAACACTATCCTTGTGTTCAAAATCTTCTATGAAGTATTCGAGGAGGAACCCGCCTTGCAATGTCGAAGACACCCACGCGTCGGACTCGTCGTCATTGAAGCCTGGTTCAGGGGCTACTGAGGGAGTCCTGGATTAGGGGGTGTCCGGATGGCCGGACTATAGCCTTTGGCCGGACTCCTGGACTATGAAGATACAAGATTGAAGACTTCGTCCCTTGTCCGGATGGGACCACGTGGAAGGCAAGCTTGGCGATACGGATATGTAGATCTCCTCCCATTTGTAACCGACTCTATGTAACCCTTACCCTCTCCGATGTCTATATAAACCGGAGGGTTTTAGTCCGTAGGACGAACAACAATCATACCATAGGCTAGCTTCTAGGGTTTAGCCTCTCTGATCTCATGGTAGATCTACTCTTGTACTACCCATATCATCAATATTAATCAAGCGTGAGTAGGGTTTTACCTCCATCGAGAGGGCCCGAACCTGGGTAAAAACATCGTATCCCTTGTCTCCTGTTCCCATCCGCCTAGACGCACAGTTCGGGACACCCTACCCGAGATCCGCCGGTTTTGACACCGACAGAGACCATCTTCATCCTACGCCTCCCACGGATTGATAAACCTTAGGTCATCCACTTGAGGGAAATTTGCTACTGTCCTGCAAACGTCTGGACTTGGAGGCCCAACAATGTCTACAAGAAGAAGGTTGTGTAGTAGACATCAAGCTCTTTTCTGGCACCGTTGCCGGGGAGGCTAGGTAAGCGGCACTCACACCCCGTCAACTAAGCTCTTTTCAAGGCCGCTGTCGGGAGGTGAGTGCTTGAAGGTATATATTTAGATCTTGCAATAAAATATTTTTGTTTCTTGTTTTATCACTAGTTTATTGTATAAAATAAAACTACAAAAAATGGAATTGAGTTTGTCTCGTACGCTTTAATATCTTTCGTGAGTATGATGGAAAAGAAAATTGTGCCAAAGTGTTAGAAGAAGAATGCATTAAAATGTTTGGCACTAAATCTTTGAACGATGAGCATGATTGCAATGTTGTTAGTGTGAACTCCTTGAATATCCATAGTACTAATGATGATTGCACTAGTTATGATGAAAATGTCTCCTATAAACATGTCAATTTTTGTGGAGTGCATTGGGTTTGCAAGTACACACCAAATAGGGAAGATAGATATTGCAAGAGGCATAAGCATTTATAAACTAAATGGTTGCAAGAAAGGCTAGATGTTTGTGCTGAAAATTTAAATTTTCTTAGCCGTACTTGTGAACTTTGCAATGAACATGATCATTTCAGTACCCAATGCAAATTGTTTCATGATCGTATCGTGTCCAAAAATTGTGATGACTTGATTTCCCTTGCACATCATAATGAAGTTAGTTTGCTCTTGGGTTATGAAGAAATGAAACGTATAACTAAGGATATTCCAGAATTTGCCCTTGATAGAGTTCTTCATTTTGATCTAGAAGAAATTTATATGTATTGTGCGGTGAATTGCATTGAAAGTCATTATATTGCCCATTACATAAAGAAAAGAAAACAAATAGAAGAAGAAGAGAATACTAACGAAAGGGAAGAGACTTCCCAATATTCTCCTATTATTTCTTATGATGAATCAGGTAACGAGGAGGAGCCTTCTATTCAACCAATCTCATCAATAAGGAGCTCCAAAAAGAGCATTGAACCCACACATGATGTGGTGAAGAAGAAGAAAAGAAAAATTAAGAGAGGTAAAAAGATATCTCTCCCAAATAATGTTGCTCCTATTATTGTTGCGCCTCATGAAAATGAATCAAAAATAATTGTGGAAGATGATGCACTTGATGATGATCTCGTTATGCCTATTGCTTGTTGTGATGATTATGATTGGGAAGATAATGATACTTCTTATGATCTTGAAAATGTTTTTGGCACTTGCTTGGAAGAATATGATAATTGCTATACTATTGGTGCTATCCATACTATTAATAATGAGAGTGATTATGCTTATGATATGAAAAGACCCAAGCTTGGGGATGCTATGTTTGAAGAAGATGATGTTTTTGAGAATATATTTGCTGCAATCAATGTTTGTCCCAAGCTTGGGGATGCTACATTTAATGAAGACGATATATTTTGCCTCCCAAGTTTTGATATGCAAATTTGTTATGATGATAGCATGCCTCTTACTTATGATGATTATATTGATAAAAGTGGGTTTGGAAGAGTGTGAACTTTAGGAAGTAATGATCCCACTATTTTGGAGGATGTTGAATCTTATTATGATAATTATGAAAGTGGATTTTGAGAGGTCATGACTTTATTTAGTAATGATTCCACTATCTTGGAAGAGGTTTCAATTGATTATGATGAGAACAAAGTTGCTACTTATGATGATTATTGTGATGAAATTTATGCTATAAAAAGTAGTGATGATTATATTTATAAAACCTATCATGATTATGATTCCCCCTTTTCTGAACATTACTCTTTTAATTTGGAAACAATTTATAGTATTCAAGTCCCTTATGATACTCCCACTATCCCGAATGAGAAGAATTTTGCTTATGTGGAGAGTAGTAAAATTTCTATGCAAGTAGATCATGAAAAGAATGCTTTAGGTGCTGGTTATATTGTTGAATCCATTCATGATGCTACTTAAAATTATTATGAGGGAGGAATGTATGCTTCTAGGAATCGCAATAATATCAAGTTTCCTCTCTATGTGCTTAAAATCTTGAAGTTAAGCTTGTTTTATATTCCTATGCAAGTTGATTTTTGTTCCCATAAGTTGTTTGCCCACAAAATCCCTATGCATAGGAAGTGGGTTAGACTTAAATGTGCTAGTCATATTCTTCATGATGCTCTCTTTATGTTTCAAATCTTATGTTTTATGTGAGCATCATTGAAATCATGGGCTAGGGGCGTTAAACGTTAGCGCTTGTTGGGAGGCAACCCAATTTTATTTTAGTTTCTTGCTTTTTGGTTCTGTTTAGGAATAAATGATCCATATAGCTTCTGTTTAGATGTGGTTTTGTGTTTTAGTTAGTGTCTGTGCCAAGTAGAACCTTTGGGAAGACTTGGGGGATGTCTTTATGATCATGCTGTAAAAAACAGAAACTTTAGCGCTCACGAGATTTGCTTCAACTTTTTACTGGAGGGTGATATTTAGTTGATTATTGTTGCATATGATTACTAGACAAATTCCTCAGGTCCACCAGTTTATTTTATAATTTTTGGAGTTCCAGAAGTATACGTTTGATACAGATTACTACAGACTGTTCTGTTTTTTGACATATTGTATTTTTCGTGTGTTGTTTGCTTATTTTGATGAATCTATGGCTACTAAAATAGTTTATAAACCATAGAGAAGTTGGAATACAGTAGATTTAATACCAATAAAAATAAATAATGTGTTCATTACAGTACCTTGAAGTGCTATTTTGTTTTCTTTCGCTAACGGAGCTTACGAGTTTTCTGTTAAGTTTTGTGTTGTGAAGTTTTCAAGTTTTGGGTAAGGATTCGATGGACTATGGAATAAGGAGTGGCAAGAGCCTAAGCTTGGGGATGCCCAAGGCACCCCAAGGTAATATTCATGGATAACCAAGCATCTAAGCTTGGGGATGCCCCAGACGGCATCCCCTCTTTCGTCTTCATTCATCGGTAACTTTACTTGGAGCTATATTTTTATTCACCACATGATATGTGTTTTGCTTGGAACGTCATTTTATTTTCTTTAGCCTTGCTTGCTGTTTGAATAAATTATCAAGATCTTAAATTCTTAAATGAGAGAGAGTCTTCATATAGCTACATAATTATTTAACTACTCATTGATCTTCACTTATATCTTTTTGGAGTAGTTTGTCATTTACTAGTGTCCTTCACTTATATCCTATGAGTAAATGATTGAATGATTTGAATGTCATAAATCTGAAATTATATATGTTTCATATGCCTTTCCCATGGGGAGTAATGCCTTCACATAAAGAAGTAGAGGTGGTAAATTTATTGAAGGTTAGCAAACATTGTATTGGTCACTTGAACAATTCATGAAAGAATATTGAAGGAAGAGAGATTTCACATATAAATATACTATCTTGGACATCTTCTATGATTGTGAGCCCCATTAATTATTTTCAAACCTGAGCAAATTAGTTGAAGTTGGACAAGGAAGACAACATAATGTGTTATGCTTGGGTATATTTGTATAGAATTTATATTGTTATGGATCCTCTAACATGTGGTGCTTGCTATTTAGAATTCTTTGCTAGCCAAAATATCTGTACTAAGCGGGAATACTGCTTGTGCATCCAAATTCCTTGAACCAAGTTTCTTCCATGAGTGTCCACCATACCTACCTATATACGGTATTTACCTGCCGTTCCCATATGGGTTATTCTCACGATGAGTGGACTCCGCTCATCATTCATGAGAAAATGGCTGGTAACTGGGATGCCCAGTCCCATGATGAAACGATCGAAATCAAATCAAAAATAATTGCAAACAAAACTCCCCCGGGATTGATGTTAGTTGGAGGCACCCGTTGTTTCGGGCAAGCCATGGATTGATGATTGTTGGTGGAGGGGGAGTAAAAGTCTTTACCTTTCTGTTTGGGAACCGCCTATAACGTATGTAGTATGGAAGATATTGGGAACTCTTGGTCGTTATGTTGACAATGAAATCATACCTCTCAAAATTATTTTCATATCTGTTTTTGCTTCGAGCTCTGGCACCACTTCAAATCCCTGCTTCACTCTGCGAAGGGCCTATCTTTTACTTTAATGCAAGAGTCAGTAGTATTCCTTCTCATGCCAACCTACTCTTTAGTTGGCAAGCATCATGTGATGGAAAGATCTAGGCATATATGGCCATTCAAATATATTAGAGCATGAATTATTACTGTTGACATTACCCTTGAGGTAAAAGGTTGGGAGGCGAAACATTAAGCCCCTATCTTTCTCTATGTTCGATGAATACTATTTGTTCTAAAAATATGCTTTGAGTGGTAGCAATCATGGAACATTAAATGATAGTTGAGTATGTGAAGTTTGCTATATCAAAGCTCTAACATATACTCTTCCTGAAAATAAGATGAATTGTAATTGTTTGATGATTAATAACACGGTTTGTTAGTTTTCAAGAAAGTTTGTGATCTATACTTTAACATGTGAATAGCTTGTTACTTGATCATGAAAAGTTCTATGAGTTGAACTACTGTTATGACATATAATGATGCTAGAAAAGGTGATTGAAATTATCATTAATAAAACTTGTGCACCTGCTAGCATTCACACTTCATAAATTCTTACTTTTATCATTTACCTACTCGAGGACGAGCAGGACTTGAGCTTGGGGATGTTGATACGTCTCCAACGTATCTATAATTTATGAAGTATTCATGCTATTATATTATCTGTTTTGGACGTTAATAGGCTTTACTAAGCACTTTTATATGATTTTTGGGACTAACTTATTAACCCAGAGCCCAGTGCCAGTTTCTGTTTTTTCCCTTGTTTCAGTGTTTCGCAAAAAAGGAATATCAAACGGAGTCCAAACGGAGTCCAAACGGAATGAAACCTTCGGGAAAGTTAATTTTGGAACGGAAGCAATCCAGGGGACTTGGAGTGCACATCGAGGAATCAATGAGGAAGGCACGAGGTAGGGGGCGCGCCCACCCCCTGGGCGCGCCCTCCACCCTCGTGGGCCCCTCGTGGCCCCCCTGACGCATTTCTTCCTCCTATATATACCAATATACCCTAAAACCTTTTGGGAACAGAATAGATCGGGAGTTCCGCCGCAAGCCTCTCAGAGCCACCAAAACCAATCGAGACCCTGTTCTCAAGACTCACCGGAGGGGGATCCCTCACCAGTGGCCATCTTCATCATTCCGGCGCTCTCCGTGACGAGGAGGGAGTAGTTCACCCTCGGTGCTGAGGGTATGTACCAGCAGCTATGTGTTTGATCTCTCTCTCTCTCTCTCTCTCTCGTGTTCTTGATTTGGCACGATCTTGATGTATCGCGAGCTTTGCTATTGTAGTTGGATCTTATGATGTTTCTCCCCCTCTACTCTCTTGTAATGGATTGAGTTTTCCCTTTGAAGTTATCTTATCGGATTGAGTCTTTAACGATTTGAGAACACTTGATGTATGTCTTGCATGGGATAACCGTGGTGACAATGGGTTATTCTATTGATTCACTTGATGTATGTTTTGGTGATCAACTTGCGGGTTCCGCCCATGAACCTATGCATAGAGGTTGGCACACGTTTTCGTCTTGACTCTCCGGTAGAAACTTTGGGGCACTCTTTGAGGTTCTATGTGTTGGTTGAATAGAAGAATCTGAGATTGTGTGATGCATATTTTTTAATCATACCCACGGATACTTG
Source organism: Aegilops bicornis (assembly GCA_021605145.1). NCBI lineage: Eukaryota > Viridiplantae > Streptophyta > Magnoliopsida > Poales > Poaceae > Aegilops > Aegilops bicornis. The sequence goes on from CM038674.1 coordinate 618,665,729, forward strand.
AGCTAACATTGGAGTATCTAGGTGAAATTAGGGTTTTGGTTGATGTGTGTCTTAAGGTGTTATTTTACTACAAACTCTAGGGCTGTTTGTGACACTTATAGGAATAGCCCAATGGATTGATCGGAAAGAATAACTTTGAGGTGGTTTCGTACCCTACCATAAGCTCTTCGTTTTTTCTCCGCTATTAGTGACTTTGGAGTGACTCTTTGTTGCATGCTGAGGATATTTATATGATCCAATTATGTTATTGTTGTTGAGATAACTTGCACTAGTGAAAGTATGAACCCTAGGCCTTGTTTCAACGCATTGCAGTACCGTTTGTGCTCACTTTTGTCATTAGTTACCTTGCTGTTTTTATATTTTCAGATTACAAAAACCTATATCTACCATCCATATTGCACTTGTATCACCATCTCTTCGCCGAACTAGTGCACCTATACAATTTACCATTGTATTGGGTGTGTTGGGGACACAAGAGACTCTTTGTTATTTGGTTGCAGGTTGCTTGAGAGAGACCATCTTCATCCTACGCCTCCCATGGATTGATAAACCTTAGGTCATCCACTTGAGGGAAATTTGCAACTGTCCTACAAACCTCTGCACTTGGAGGCCCAACAACGTCTACAAGAAGAAGGTTGTGTAGTAGACATCACCCATTACAAAGTACCTTATCACAAAACTATCTGTTACCAATAATTCCAGTGCTTGCAGAGAATACCTTATTGAAAACTGCTTGTCATTTCCTTCTGCTCCTCGTTGGGTTCGACACTCTTACTTATCGAAAGGACTACGATAGATCCCCTACACTTGTGTGTCATCAAGACTCTTTTCTAGCGCCGTTGCCGGGGAGTGAAGTGCCTTCGGTATGTGGAATTTGGTAATGAAAAATTTATATACAGTGCTGAAATTTACTATCACTTGTTACTATGGAAAGTAATCCTTTGAGGGGCTTGTTCGGGGTATCTTCACCCCGACCAGTAGAGCAAAGAGTTGCTCGTCAACCTACTGAACCTACTAAAAATGTTTACTTTGAAATTCCTGCGGGTATGATAGAGAAACTACTAGCTAATCCTTTCAGAGGTGATGGAACATTACATCCCGATTTGCACCTAATCTATGCGGATGAAGTTTTTGGATTATTTAAGCTTGCAGGTATGCCCGAGGATGTTATCAGGAAGAAGTTCTTCCCTTTATCTTTGAAGGGAAAGGCATTGACATGGTTTAGGCTATGTGATGATATGGGATCATGGAACTACAACCGATTGAAATTGGAATTTCATCAGAAGTTTTATCCTATGCATCTTGTTCATCCTGATCGTAATTATATATATAATTTATGGCCTCGCGAAGGAGAAAGCATCGCTCAAGCTTGGGGGAGGCTTAAGTCAATGTTATATTCATTCCCCAATCATGAGATCTCAAGAGAAATTATTATTCAAATTTTGTATGCTCGGCTTCCTCTCAATAATCGCTCCATGCTCGATACTTCTTGTACTGGCTCATTTATGATGAAGACTATTGAATTCAAATGGGATTTATTGGAAAGAATTAAACACAACTCTGAAGATTGTGATCTCGACGAAGGTAAGGAGTCAGGTATAACACCTAAGTTTGATTGTGTTAAATCTTTTATGGATACCGATGTTTTCCATGAATTTAGGACTAAATGTGGACTTGACTCTGAGATAGTAGCTTCTTTCTGTGGATCCTTTTCTACTCATGTTGATCTCCCTAAAGAGAAGTGGTTTAAATATAATCCTCCCATTGAAGTAAAAGTAGTTGCACCTATTAAAGTTGAAGAAAAGACTATCACTTATAATGTTGATCTTGTTATTCCTACTGCTTATATTGAGAACCACCTTTCCCTATTAGAATAAAGGATCATGCTAAAGCTTCAACTATGGTTCGTAAGAGTAACACTAGAACACCTACACCCCCTGAGAAAATTAAAGTTGAACCTAGTATTGCTATGGTTAAAGATCTCTTGGCCGATAATATTGATGGGCATGTTATTTACTTCTGTGATGAAGCTGCTAGAATTGCTAGACCTGATACTAAACATAAACATAAACCTGTTGTAGGCATGCCTGTTATTTCTGTTAAAATAGGAGATCATTGTTATCATGGCTTGTGTGATATGGGTGCTAGTGCAAGTGCAATACCTCATTCCTTATACAAAGAAATTATGCATGATATTGCACCTGCTGAGATAGAGGATATTGATGTTACAATTAAGCTTGCCAATAGAGACACTATTTCACCAGTTGGGATTGTTAGAGATGTTGAAGTCTTGTGTGGGAAAGTTAAATATCCTACTGATTTTCTTGTTCTTGGTTCCCCACAAGATAACTTTTGTCCCATTATATTTGGTAGACCCTTCTTGAATAATGTTAATGCTAGGATAGACTGCAAAGAGGATGTTGTTACTATTGGTTTGGGGGATATGTCTCATGAGTTTAATTTTGCTAAATTCCGTAGACAACCCCATGATAAAGAATTGCCTAGTAAAGATGAAATTATTGGTCTTGCTTCTATTGCCGTGCCTCCTAATGATCCTTTAGAACAATATTTGCTCGACTATGAAAATGATATGTTTATGAATGAAAGAAGGGAAATAGATGAAGTATTCTTTAAACAGGGACCCATTTTGAAACACAACTTGCCAGTTGAAATCCTAGGGGGTCCTCCTCCACCCAAGGGTGATCTCGTGTTTGAGCTTAAACAATTACCCGATACTCTTAAATATGCTTATCTTGATGAGAAAAAGATATATCCTGTTATTATTAGTGCTAACCTTTCAGAGCATGAAGAAAAGAGATTATTGAAAACTCTGAAGAAGCACCGTGCTGCTATTGGATAAACTCTTATTGATCTTAAGGGCATTAGTCCCACTCTATGCCAACACAAAATAAAATTGGAGAAAGACGCTAAACCGGTTGTTGATCACCAACGACCTTTAAATCCTAAAATAAAAGAAGTGGTAAGAAAGGAAATACTAAAGCTCCTGGAGGCACGTATAATTTATCCCTTTGCTGATAGTCAGTGGGTAAGTCCTGTCCATTGTGTCCCTAAGAAGGGAGGTATTACTATTGTTCCTAATGACAAAGATGAATTGATCCCACAAAGAATTGTTATAGGTTATAGAATGGTAATTGATTTCTGCAAACTAAATAAAGCTACTAAAAAGGATCATTACCCTTTACCTTTTATTGATCAAATGCTAGAAAGATTATCCAAACATACACATTTTTACTTTCTAGATGGTTATTCTGGTTTCTCTCAAATACCCGTGTCAAAAGAGGATCAAGAAAAGACCACTTTTACTTGCCCTTTCGGTACCTTTGCTTATAGACGTATGCCTTTTGGTTTATGCAATGCACCTGCTACATTTCAAAGATGCATGATGGCTATATTCTCTGATTTTTGTGAAAAGATTGTTGAGGTTTTCATGGATGATTTCTCCGTTTATGGAACTTCTTTTGATGATTGCTTGAGCAACCATGATCGAGTTTTGCAGAGGTGTGAAGAAACTAATCTTGTCTTGAATTGGGAGAAGTGCCACTTTCTGGTTAATGAAGGTATTGTCTTGGGGCATAAAATTTCTGAAAGAGGTATTGAAGTTGATAAAGCTAAAGTTGATGCAATTGAAAAGATGTCGTGTCCCAAGGACATTAAAGGTGTAAGAAGTTTCCTTGGTTATGCTGGTTTTTATAGGAGGTTCATTAAGGACTTCTCTAAAATTTCTAGGTCTCTGACTAATCTCTTACAAAAAGATGTTCCTTTTGTCTTTGATGATGATTGTGTAGAAGCATTTGAAATACTTAAGAAAGCCTTGATTTCTGCACCTATTGTTCAACCACCTGATTGGAATTTACCCTTTCAAATTATGTGTGATGCTAGTGATTATGCTGTAGGTGTTGTTCTAGGACAAAGAGTTGATAAGAAATTAAATGTTATTCAATGTGCCAGTAAAACTCTAGACAATGCCCAGAGAAATTATGCTACTACTGAAAAAGAAATTTTAGCAGTTGTATTTGCTTGTGATAAGTTCAGACCTTATATTGTTGATTCTAAAGTAACTGTTCACACTGATCATGCTGCTATTAAATATCTTATGGAAAAGAAAGATGCTAAACCTAGACTTATTAGATGGGTTCTCCTGCTACAAGAATTTGATTTGCATATTATTGATAAAAGGAGCTGAGAACCCGTTCTGCGCATAGTTTGTCTAGGTTAGAGAATGTTCTTGATGACCCACTACCTATTGATGATAGCTTCCCTGATGAACAATTAGCTGTCATAAATGCTTCTCGTGCTGCTCCATGGTATGCTGATTATGCTAATTACATTGTTGCTAAATTTATACCACCTAGTTTCACATACCAGCAAAAGAAAAAGTTTTCCTATCATTTAAGACATTACTTCTGGGATGACCCACACCTTTATAAAGAAGGATTAGATGGTGTTATTAGACGTTGTGTACCTGAGCATGAATAGGAACAGATCCTACGCAAGTGTCACTCCGAGTCTTATGGAGGACACCACGCTGGAGATAGAACTGCACATAAGGTATTGCAATCCGGTTTTTATTGGCCTACTCTCTTCAAGGATGCCCGTAAGTTTGTCTTGTCTTGTGATGAATGCCAATGAATTGGTAATATTAGTAGATGTCAAGAAATGCCTATGAACTATTCACTTGTTATTGAACCATTTGATGTTTGGGGCTTTGATTATATGGGACCGTTTCCTTCCTCTAATAGGTATACACATATTTTAGTTGCTGTTGATTACGTTACTAAGTGGGTAGAAGCTATTCCAACTAGTAGTGCTGATCATAACACCTCTATTAAGATGCTTAAAGAAGTTATTTTTCCAAGGTTTGGAGTCCCTAGATATTTAATGACTGATGGTGGTTCACATTTTATTCATGGTGCTTTTCGTAAAATTCTAGCTAAGTATGATGTTAATCATAGAATTGCATCTCCATATCACCCGCAGTCTAGTGGTCGAGTAGAACTGAGTAATAGAGAGCTTAAATTAATTTTGCAAAAGTCTGTTAATAGATCTAGAAAGAATTGGTCCAAGAGACTTGATGATGCTTTATGGGCCTATAGAACTGCATATAAAAATCCTATGGGTATGTCTCCGTATAAAATGGTTTATGGAAAAGCATGTCACTTACCTCTCGAACTAGAACATGAGGCATACTGGGCCATTAAAGAGCTCAATTATGATTTCAAACTTGCCGGTGAGAAGAGGCTATTTGACATTAGCTCACTTGATGAATGGAGAACTCAAGCCTACGAGAATGTCAAACTGTTTAAAGAAAAAGTTAAAAGATGGCATGACAAAAGGATACAAAAGCGTGAGTTTAATGTAGGTGACTATGTGTTGCTATTTAGCTCTCATTTAAGATTTTTTGCAGGAAAACTTCTCTCTAAATGGAAGGGCCTTACGTTATCGAGGAGGTCTATCGTTCCGGTGCCATAAAAATCAACAACTACGAAGGCACAAATCCGAAGGTGGTGAACAGTCAAAGAATCAAACATTATATCTCAGGTAATCCTATAAATGTTGAAACTAATGTTATTGACACCGTGACCCCGAAGGAGTACATAAGGTACACTTTCCAGAATGTTTCAGACTCCGAAAAGGAATATGTATGTGGTACGGTAAGTAAACCGACTCCAAAACAGTTCTAATGGCAATTCTTCTCCGTTTTGGAATATTTAAGAAAATAGGAAAATAAGAAGTAGTCCGAAAGGGACACGAGGCATCCACGAGGGTGGAGGACGCGCCCTACCACCCTGGGCGCGCACCCTGCCTCGTGGGCACCTCGTGTGCCCTCTAGACTCCGTTTTCTTGCACGATACTTCTTTTGGTCGGTAAAAATTCATTATATAATCTCCCAAAGGTTTTGACCACTGTACCACGCAAATATCCTTTGTTTTTGTTTCGAGCTATTTTTCTGACAGATCTAGATCACCATGACGTCTCCAATTGCCCCCAAGGACAAGTTCTTTGAGAAGGTCATCAAACCCTACCTCACAGAAGTGCTACAACATCCTCAAACCATTGAGATGCGGAGGGGTTGCTGCACATCCACGACATTTAGGGACCAAGGAGGACCGGAAGCGTGGAGACAAGGCTCGAGGCAATGGAGCAACAAGTTTTCAAGTGCCAGGAGATGGTGGAACGTGGACTCGACGCCAATCATATAATGATCACGGAGTTCACCAACAACCACAAGCTGGATGCCAAGAACATTGGGGAGGCCATCTTCAAGCTTCACGAGAAAATTGGGTGCCTCCAAGCCCAGATCTATGACCTGCAAAACCAAAACTGTGAGTATGAATATAGATTCAAGATGATGAGTTTGGCTACAGATTTGAGGATTTCGGAGACTCGATCATCCTTCTATGATGGTGAGCCTATGCCTTGGAAGATGGACGACAAGCCTACATCATCAACAACTCCATCATCACCACCCCCGAGGAATGAGACGTAAACACATGGGTATGGGCACTCCCCTTGGCAACTGCCAAGCTTGGGGGAGGTGCCCCGGTATCGTATCACCATCACACTCCTATCTTTACCGTTTTTCTTAGTTCGATCCTTTTAGTAATATATTGATCTAGTAGAATAAAGTTTTAGTATGATTTAGTTTTGAGTTTTGCTTTATGATCCTTCTATGTAATCGAGTCCATGAGCTATATATAATAAAGATTAGTTTTGAGTCGAGGGCTTGGTTATCTCGCTATGATCTTGAGGGAATAAAAATAAAAGAAAAGAGAAAGAATAAAAATAAATAAAGAGATCATATTGATCTTATGGAGAGTAATGACTTCACATATAAAGAGTATGATGAATAAAAGTTGTTGAGAGTTTGCAAACATTAGTTTTGGTCATCCTTGCAATTAATAGGAAGTAATAAAGAAAGAGAGGTTTTCACATATAAATATACTATCTTGGACATCTTTTATGATTGTGAGCACTCATTAAAATATGACATGCTAACACGTTGATGTTGGACAAGGAAGACAACGTAATGGGTTATGTTTTCTTATATCTGAAGTAAAGTATATTGTCATGGGTCATCCAACATGTTGAGCTTGCCTTTTCCTCTCATGCTGGCCAAATTCTTTGCACCAAGTAGAGATACTACTTGCACCAAATTCTTTATATTGCCATGAGTGTCCACCATACCTACCTATCGATTGAGTAAGATTCTTAAAGTAAGTTGTCATCGTTGCATGCTATAAAAATTGCTCTCTAAATATGTTTGATTTATTAGTGTGGAGAAAATAAACTTTATACGATCTTGTGATGTGGAAGCAATAAAAGCGATTGACTGCATAATAAAGGTCCATATCACAAGTGGCAATATAAAGTGACGTTCTTTGCATTAAGATTTCGTGCATCCAACCATAAAAGCACATGACAGCTGTCAGGACCCCGATTCCAAGTCACATCGATCTAGCTGGTAACACCTCATATCACTTTGCGGCCTCACGCACGGTATTCCCACGGGTGTCGCCTTACCATGGCCCGGGACCGTTTGTGTCTTTTGGCTCACGTATATGATAGTGTCGCTAGCATCCATATGACAGAGAACCCGGGCCGACATGGCTAGTCGTGAACCCAAAGCGGTGCTAACCCATGGGGACAGGCATACATGAATCAACTTCGAGCATGTCGGTCATCAACGTATGAATCCGGGCTGTAGCACTGGGCTAACAGGACTCCGGTAACCCGGGCTGTAGCAGGCTAGGCAGGACTCTGGATGTCACCGCATGACATTTCCCCGAAGGGACAGACACAGGAACGAAGTGAAACACATGCCGGCCAGTCAAGTGTCCAGAGCAGTAGTGCTGGGCTAGCAGGACTCCGGTGAACCGGTCAGAAGGACTACTATCGCTCTGGAAGCACTAGACTACATTTCCCCATATGAGAGGCTGCCAAGGATAAACAACTAGATTGTCGGATCCCACATATACCAAGCATTTCAAACATACACACAATATGCTCAATATGTGTAAATACAACATGGCATCACAACATAACTCTCGACTCGGATATTTATTCATTAGGCTCAAGAGCGAGATATTACAAACATGGGTCTCATGACCCAACACTCGAGCATACAAGTCAAAGCACAAGCGGAAGCTTAACATGTCTGAGTACGTACATCTACAAATGAAAAAGGCTGAGAAGCCCGACTATCTACCGAGATCTCCGCCGAGGGCACAAGATCGTAGCTGAGGTAACAAGCTAAACGTCAAGTCCACGCTGAACTACTAGCGAGATGGATATCTCTCGCAAAACATAAAATAAGCAAACGTGAGTACAAATGTACTCAAAGAAGACTTACATCGTAACTAACTACATATGCATCATTATCAAAAGGGGTGGTGGAGTTCGATTGCGACAAGCCAGCCTTGACTCGATGGCTATCCTAAACTACATTAACGCAAGTAACTCTTTTGAGGTGGCGCACACGAGTCCACATATTCACCATATCAATACACCACTATGGATCCGCTCCCGTCTCCCTACGAGAACGCCATCCATAGCACTCACGCTTATCTTGCGTATTTTAGAGTATCCACTTTCACTTGTCTATGAACTATGCAAGGGGTCCAAGTTTCCATATCCAAGGAATCCGGCTATTCGAATAGATAATGATAACCCTGCAGGGTGTACTTCTTCACACACGCTCTCGCCACTTCTCGCCATGTACACGTCATGTACCTCGGCAACCTTCAAGCGGAAGCCGGGCGAGGGAGTCGGCCACGACCTGACTAACCACACAAGTCTCTCATCCAGGTTTATCGCCTATTCGGGTTCCATCTGCAAGGAGATCTGGCCGGGGTGTCGCTCACGGCCCCAAACGATGTGAGCAGGGTTCCCAAGCCCACCAACCGGGTGCCACTTGGTACACCGTACATCAGGCCTAGTCTGTCCAAGCCCACCTGTACCGGGTGCCACTTGGTAGACTACTAACACTACCTACAAACACCAGAAACTAGTTGCAACTCCTGGACAGAGATCAAGTTGATTAATAAGTCAAGAGGGGTCGAGTTACCGGAACCCAATGTGTGGTAGTAACTGTTCATGGATCACAAACACAGAACTCAGTTCCTGAGGACGGCTGCAATGAGACAACCCACCATGTACTACTACATGGCCTCTCACCGCTACCTTTACCAAAACGTGTTCACACACTTAGCTCACACACGTAGGACATGTTCACCACTTTCCAATTCATTCCCGATGAATCGGACCGACACAACTCTAAGCAATAGCAGGCATGACAAACAAGCATGAATGAGTAGGCACATCAGGGCTCAAACAACTCCTACTCATGCTAGTGGGTTTCATCTATTTACTGTGGCAATGACAGGTCATGCAGAGGATAAAGGGGTTCAGCTACCGCAGCAAGTAATAGATGAATCGTTGTTGTCCTAATGCAGTAAAAGAGAGCAGGAGCGAGAGAGTGGGATTGTATCGGAATGAACAAGGGGGTTTTGCTTGCCTGGCACTTCTGAAGATATTATAGTTCTTCATCGGTGTCATCGATCACATCGCCGGTACACGTCTACTGAGAGGGGACAAGCACCGACAAACAAAGAAGAAACACCATCAATGCAATGCACAATATGATGCATGATGATGACATGGCAATATGATGTGGTTTGAGCTAATGCAACTAGTAGCAGGTTAAATGGAGTTGGTTTGAACCCTAGGTTCAAATTCAAACACCATATGTGATTTCTTAAATGCCATTTAGTTGAATTGTCCTAAACAGTAGTCATAAGTTGTTCTAACATGCATGAAAATGGTACAGATGGATAGATTGGATTTTTCTTATAAGTTTTCATATATAATTTATTTCATTTGGAGTTACGGTTGATTTTATATGAATTTTAGAAGTTTATACTATTTTCTGAAATTTCTTGAATTAAATTAAATCCAGAAAAACCTATTCTTTCGTCGGCAAGATTACGTCATCTTGACCTCAAGAGGTCAATGCACCGGTCCAGTCAAACCCGACGTGGGTCCTGCATGTCAGTGACTAACTAAACTAACCTAGTTTAATTAGCACTAACCTAGGTTAAGCTAATTTAGTTTAAACCTAAACTAGATTAGTTAGCCGGGCAGGGCCCGCATGTCATGGACCCAGGGGAGGTCAACCCCCTGGTCAACTGAGGCTAACTCGCCGGCGGCTCGACGCCGGCGACGATAGGTGCGGCGGAGGGGCTCGGGTTCGCGCTACAGGGCACCGTTTTGCTCGTGGTTTGCGGCTACAACGAGCTGGAAGACTCGCGCATCTAGTGGTGGTGGCGGCAGCAGTTGGGATGGCCGGAGTTGATGGCGGCGAGCATTTCCGCGGCGGCCGGAGTTAGGGTGCTCGCGGTTTTGGTGCTACGGGGCACGGCGGGGCGAACGGCCGGGTGCTACGGCCTCCTGGTGATGTGCTGAGCACGGTTACGCGCTCCGTTTCGAGCTTATGCGTCTGTGGCCACGACGGCGACATGGCCGGCGGAGCCGAGCTCTCGGCCGTGATGGCCAACGGGGTTAGGGGGCAGCTCGAGCGACATGGCTAGGGGGAGAAGGAAGAGGAGCTCACGGCGAGTGTAGCGGTGGCCTCAGAGTGCTCGGGGAAGGGCTGGTGATGGCAGGAGGTCGCCGGCGATCTCGGCGATCCGAGGAGGAAGAAGATGTCGGGAGCGGCGCTTCGGGGGTCTTCCAGTCGCGTGGCTCGGTGAGGGGGCTGGCGACGAGGTGCAGGAGCTCGGGAGCAGCTCGGGGCATCGTCGGGACGGCGGTGGTCGCGGCAACGGCGAACGGCGGCGATGGGCGTGTTCGGTGGCGTCGTGGGAAGAGAACAGAGGAGGAGAAAGGTCCAGGAGAGAGGAGAGGGGTCAGGGGTCCAGAGCAGCCGAGGAGGGGCTTGAGGCGCCTCGGTGAGGCAGCGAACAGGAGGAGGCGTGGCGCCTCGCACAGCGTCTTGTTGTCCCGCCTCGCCTACTGACAGAGGTTAGGGATGACTGGCACCGAGCCAGGTGGGCTGGGCCAGCACAAGTGAGGCCAAGGTAAGTGGGCTGCCAGGTGAGTTTTTCTGCTCTGTTTTAATTTTTGTTCTGTTTTCTTTTTATCCGGTTATTTTGCCACTGCGTGTGAATTCAAAATGAATTCAAACAATGACAAAAACACTCTGAATGATTTTATGGTGCTAGATGGACTTTTCCAACAGCACATGAAACATTTCAAAGTTACTTGAAAATTTATCCCATATGTTATGAATATAATTCCAAGTTCAAATACAATAATGATTTAAATTCAGTGCCCAAAATATTCCTTACAAATGTTCATTATTTTTGGTTTGGTGCAAAAGCCTTGCCAGAAATATTAAACAGTTAATAAGAACATTTTGAGAAACAATGAATGCAATTTTCCAGGGTTCTTTGCCCTTCTTGAATTAAATCTTGAGGCTTCCAAATTTCCTCAATTCAGGTTTCAAAAATTCAAACATGATGCAAGCAAAATGCAAACACTAGGCAGCACCAGAAGCTAGGGATGTGACAACAACCTCTGCTTCCCTCTGTGAAGGGCCTATCTTTTATTCTTGTCTTATATCTTATACAAGAGTCATGGTGATCTTCACCTTTCCTTTTTACATTTTATCCTTTGGAAAGCACATTGTGTTGGAAAGATCCTGATATATATATATATATATATATATATATATATACATATATATATATATATATATATATATATATATATATCCAATTGGATGTGAGTTATCATGAACTATTATTGTTGACATTACCCTTGAGGTAAAAGGTTGGGAGGCAACACTATAAGCCCCTATATTTCTCTGTGTCCGATTAAAACTCCATACCCATAAGTATTACGTGAGTGTTAGCAATTGTGAAAGACTAAATGATATTTGAGTATGTGGACTTGCTGAAAAGCTCTTATAATGACTCCTTCCGATGTTATGATAAACTGCAATTGCTTCAATGACTGAGATTATAGTTTGTTGGTTTTCAATGAAGTTTCTGATGCATACTTGACATTGTGAATAGATTATTACTTGAGCATATGAAATCATATGACAATATTTATATATGTTGCTGTTATAAGAATGATCATGATGCCCTCATGTCCGTATTTTATTATATCGACACCTCTATCTCTAAACATGTGGACAAATTTTCATTATTGGTTTCCGCTTGAGGACAAGCGAGATCTAAGCTTGGGGGAGTTGATACGTCCATTTTGCATCATGCTTTTATATCGATATTTATTTAATTATGGGCTGTTATTACACGTTATGTCACAATTTTTATGCCTATTATCTCTTATTTTACAAGGTTTACATGAAGAGGGAGAATGCCTGTAGCTGGAATTCTGGGCTGGAAAAGGAGCAAATATTAGAGACCTATTCTGCACAACTCCAAAAGTCCTGACACTTCATGGAGGAAGTTTTTGGAATTAATAAAAAATACTTGCGAAAGAATCAACCAGAGGGGGGCCACCCACCTTCCACGAGGGTGGGTGCTACCTCTTGAGCACTACGTTGGTTTTCCCTTGAAGAGGAAAGGGTGATGCAGCAAAGTAGCATAAGTATTTCCCTCAGTTTTTGAGAACCAAGGTATCAATCCAGTAGGAGGCCACGCACAAGTCCCTCGCACCTACACAAACAAATAAATCCTCGCAACCAACGCAATAAAGGGGTTCTCAATCCCTTCACGGTCACTTACGAGAGCGAGATCTGATAGATATGATAGGATAATACTTTTGGTATTTTTATGATAAAGATGCAAATTAAAATAGAAGCAATAAAAATAACTAAGTGTTGGAAGATTAATATGATGGAAAATAGACCCGGGGGCCATAGGTTTCACTAGTAGCTTCTCTCATGAGCCTAAGTATTACGGTGGGTGAAAAAATTACTGTTGAGCAATTGACAGAATTGAGCATAGTTATGAGAAATATCTAGGTATGATCATGTATATAGGCATCACGTCCGAGACAAGTAGACCGACTCCTGCCTGCATCTACTACTATTACTCCACACATCGACCGCTATCCAGCATGCATCTAGAGTATTAAGTTCAGAAGAACAGAGTAACGCTTTAAAGCGATGACATGACGTAGAGGGATAAACTCATGCAATATGATATAAACCCCATCTTGTTATCCTCGATGGCAACAATACAATACGTTCCTTGCTGCCCCCTCATCCTTTGGGAAAGTACAGCAAGATTGAACCCAAAGCTAAGCACTTCTCCCATTGCAAGAAAGATCAATCTAGTAGGCCAAACCAAACTGATAATTCAAGAGACTTGCAAAGATAACCAATCATACATAAAAGAATTCAGAGAAGATTCAAATATTGTTCATAGATAAACTTGATCATAAACCCACAATTCATCGATCTCAACAAACACACCGCAAAAAGAAGATTATATCAAATAGATCTCCACGAGAGGGGAGAACATTGTATTGAGATCCAAAAAGAGAGAAGAAGCCATCTGGCTAATAACTATGGACCCGAAGGTCTGAGGTAAACTACTCACACTTCATCGGAGAGGCTATGGTGTTGATGTAGAAGCCCTCTATGATCGATGCCCCCCTCCGTGAACTAATGCACCCCAAGATGGGATCTCACGGTTCTGAAGGTTGCGGCGGTGGAATTAGGTTTTTGGCTCTGTATCTGGTAGTTTGGGGGTACGTAGGTATATATAGGAGGAAGGAGTACGTCGGTGGAGCAACATGGGGCCCACGAGGGTGGAGGGCGCGCCCCCCTACCTCGTGCCCTCCTGGTTGATGTCTTGACATAGGGTCCAAGTTCTCTGGATCACGTTCGTTCCAAAAATCACGTTCCCGAAGGTTTCATTCCGTTTGGACTCCGTTTGATATATTTTTTCTGCGAAACTCTCAAATAGGCAAAAAAAAACAGCAATTCTGGGTTGGGCCTCCGGTTAATAGGTTAGTCCCAAAAATAATATAAAAGTGTATAATAAAGCCCAATAATGTCCAAAACAGAATATAATATAGCATGGAACAATCAAAAATTATAGATACGTTGGAGACGTATCAGTGGGGGCGCGCCCTACCCCCTGGGCATGCCCCCTGCCTCATGGGCCCCCTGGCAGGCCTCCGGTGTCCATCTTCATCTATATGAAGTATTTTACCCTGGAAAAAAATTAGAAGGAAGCTCTCGGGACGAAACACCACTGCCACGAGGCGGAACCTTGGCGGAACCAATCTAGGGCTCTGGTGGAGTAGTTCTGCTGGGGAAACATCGCTCCGGGAGGGGGAACTCATCACCATCGTCATCACCATTGATCCTCTCAGCGGGAGGGGGTCAATCTCCATCAGCATCTTCACCAGCACCATCTCCTCTCAAACCCTAGTTCATCTCTTGTATGCAATCTTTGTCCCAAAGCCTCAGATTGGTACACATGGGTTGCTAATAGTGTTGATTACTCCTTGTAGTTGATGCTAGTTGGTTTATTTGGTGGAAGATCATATGTTCAGATCCTTTATGCATATTAATACCCCTCTAATTGTGAACATGAATATGATTTGTGAGTAGTTACGTTTGTTCCTGAGGACATGGGAGAAGTCTTGCTATAAGTAGTCATGTGAATTTGGTATTCGTTTGATATTTTGATGAGATGTCTGTTGTCTTTCCTCAAGTGGTGTTATGTGAACGTCGACTACATGACACTTCACCATTTTTTGGGCCTAGAGGAAGGCATTGGGAAGTAATAAGTAGATGATGGGTTGCTAGAGTTACAGAAGCTTAAACCCTAGTTTATGCGTTGCTTCGTAAGGGGCTGATTTGGATCCATATGTTTCATGCTATGGTTAGGTTTACCATAATACTTATTTTGTAGTTGCGAATGCTTGCAATAGGGGTTAATCATAAGTGGGATGCTTGTCCAAGGAAGGGCAGCACCCAAGCACTGGTCCACCCACATATCAAATTATCAAAGTAACGAACGTGAATCATATGAACGTGAATCATATGAACGTGAATCAAACTAACGAACATGAATTATCAAAGTAACGAACGTGAATCATATGAACGTGAATCATATGAACGTGAATCAAACTAGCTTGACGATAATTCCCATGTGTCCTCGGGAGCGTTTTCCTTCATATAAGAGTTTGTCCAGGCTTGTCCTTTGCTACCAACAGGATTGGGCCATCTTGCTGCACCTTATTTACTTTCATTACTTGTTCCCGTTACAAATTACCTTATCACAAAACTATCTGTTACCGATAATTTCAGTGCTTGCAGAGGATACCTTACTGAAAACTGCTTGTCATTTCCTTCTGCTCCTCATTGGGTTCAACACTCTTACTTATCGAAAGGACTACGATAGATCCCCTACACTTGTGGGTCATTAGTGTCCTTGCGCCCATGCCATAGAAATTTGCGTACTACCCTAGTGATCTTCTTGAGGATTGGAGGGTTGATGGACATGGAGAGTAGAATGTGCACGGGCATGGCCGTGAGCATGTGTCGGACAAGGGCAAGTCTCTCGCAAGGTAGTCAGAGTCGGGATTCGGAGTCGGATCAATTTTCCTCAGACATAATTGAGTCGTAAGATCTAGTCGTGGAATCGAGGATTCTACTAGATTTACTCAAATAAGATATTTTGTATGCGCACAAGAACTTTATATGGGTTCTATAGAGTTTTGACACTAAATATGGAGCAAAGAACGTACACATCAATGCTAGTTTTATTCCACCTCCCTTTATGTCTAACCTACTATCTAGCTCGCATATATGGAACAAATATGAGAGGGAGATATATAGAACATTTAACCCTTCAATGCACGAAATTTACTTAGGTTCTTTTTAGAGTGCGTGAATAGTCGATCACTTGTCTATCTGACCTGCAGTGCTAAACATTGAAAGGGTCTTGATCTCCTTCTCCGATCAATCTTGGAGCATCCTTCTTTTCACACCAATTCCATCTGTTGACAAGCCTGATCCTCAATTTTGATATAGGGTTTCTGAAAGCTAGATCAAAGGTGTCGGTGAATGAGCGTTTGGGCTTGGGAGGGGAATAAAGGTCTATGAGGTATATGCAAAGGGGTTTGGATGATGGCATACTATTCTGCTACAACTAAACAAATGGCTTAGATAAATTAGTAGAATTGGACATAGTCCATAGCAAAGTTGGGATTGGGCAGTTTTGTACAGGATTCTATGATTTGGATCGCGACTCAACATGGATTCTACCAGATCCGGATTGATAGTGGGATTTGGATCGACATGCTTCTGTAGGGTCGTGAAGTCGTACAATTCTAGCAGTCGAGTCGGGATTCTGACTACCTTGGTCTCTCGGCTCGCGAGAGTAAAGTAGCCTTCCAAGTAGCAAGCTTCTTGATCAACCGGTCCACCAACGGGTGGAGCGCCGAGGCATGGGTCTTGCGGATCGATAAAGGTAGGCCGAGGTAGGGGATGGGAAAAGTGGTCACGCCATAGGAAAGCGTGGCAGTGATGGTGGCGGCCACCACTGGAGCGCAATGGATCGGGGTCTCCGAGCACTTCAGGAAGTTAGTGCAAAGGCCGGAGGCGTCACTGAAGATGCCCAAGAGCTCCCGAATAGTAGCCAATTCCGGGGGGTCCGGGTGGCATAATATGACCACATCATCGGCGAATAGGGATATGCTCGACGCGGCATGACGTGTGGTGAGGCGCTGAAGCAAGCCGGCAGACACGGCGTGCTGTAGGAGACTGTTCAGAGTATCAATGACGGACGCAAAGAGCATAGGCGATATGGGCTTGCCTTGCCTCAGGCGGCAAGCATGGTCGACGGGTGGGCCTTGATTGCCGTTGAGGAGGACACGGGTAGAAGTCGTGGATGTGAGGATAGAGATCCACTCACACCATCGCTGTCCGAAGCCGAGGTGCACCATGACCTCAAGGAGAAAGGGCCATGATACGGTGTCGAAGGCTTTCGCAATGTCCAGCTTGAGAAGGACACGTGATGCCTTGATATTATGCAGCAGCCAAGCAGTTTGTTGAACCAGGAGGAAATTGTCGTGGACACATCTTCCGGCAATAAAGGCACTCTGGTTGACGGAGACAATTTCGCCCATACGGGGCGCGAGCCGTAGAGAGAGGACCTTGGCGAACAACTTTGGCACGAGGTGAATCGGGCTAATAGGCGGTTGATACGTCTCCAATGTATCTATAATTTTTTATTGTTCCATGCTATTATATTATCTGTTTTGGATGTTTAATGGGCTTTAGTATGCACTTTTATATTATTTTTGGGACTAACCTACTAACTAAAGGCCCAGTGCAAATTGCTGTTTTTTTGCCTATTTCTGTGTTTCACAGAAAAGGAATATCAAACGGAATCCAAACGGAATGAAACCTTCGGGAGAGTTATTTTTGGAACAAACGCAATCCAGGAGACTTGGAGTGGACGTCAAGGAAGCAACGAGGCGGCCACGAGGCAGGGATGCGCGCCCAGGGGGGTAAGCGCGCCCCCACCCTTGTGTGCCCCTCGTGGCTCCACCGACCTCCTTCCTTCGCCTATATATACTCATATACCCTGAAAACATCCGAGAGCACCACGAAACCCTATTTCTACCTCCGCAACCTTCTGTACCCGTGAGATCCAATTCTTGGGGCCTTTTTTGATGCTCCGCCGGAGGGGGAATCAATCACGGAGGGCTTCTACATCAACACCATAGCCTCTCCGATGATGTGTGAGTAGTTTACCACAGACCTTCGGGTCCATACTTATTAGCTAGATGGATTCTTCTCTCTCTTTGGATCTCAATACAAAGTTCTCCATGATTCTCTTGGAGATCTATTCAATGTAATTCTTTTTGTGGTGTGTTTGTCGAGATCCGATGAATTGTGGGTTTATGATCAAGATTATCAATGAACAATATTTGGTTCTTCTCTGAATTCTTATATGTATGATGTGATATCTTTGCAAGTCTCTTCGAATTATCAGTTTGGTTTGTCCTACTAGATTGATATTTCTTGCAATGGGAGAAGTGCTTAGCTTTGGGTTCAATCTTGCGGTGTCCTTTCCCAGTGACAGAAGGGGCAGCAAGGCACATATTGTATTGTTTCCATCGAGGATAAAAATATGAGGTTTATATCATATTGCTTGAGTTTACCCATCTACATCATGTCATCTTGCCTAATGCGTTACTCTGTTCTTATGAACTTAATACTCTAGATGCATGCTGGACAGCGGTCGATGTGTGGAGTAATAGTAGTAGATGCAAAATCGTTTCGGTCTACTTGTCGCGGACATGATGCCTATATACATGATCATGCCTAGATATTCTCATAACTATGTGCTTTTCTATCAATTGCTCGACAGTAATTTGTTCACCCACCAGCCACTAGTGAAACCTATGGCCCCCGGGTCTATCTTCCATCATATTATTTTCCTATCAATTTGCTATTTCTTCCGCCGTTTATTTTGCAATCTTTACTTTCCAATCTATATCATAAAAATACCAAACATATTTATCTTATTATCTCTACCAGATCTCACTTTTGCAAGTGGCCGTGAAGTGATTGACAACCCCTTTATCGCGTTGATTGCAAGGTTCTTATTTGTTTGTGCAGGTACAAGGCGACTTGCGTGTAACCTCCTACTGGATTGATACCTTGGTTCTCAAAAACTGAGGGAAATACTTACGCTACTTTGCTGCATCACTCTTTCCTCTTCAAGGGAAAACCAATGCATGCTCAACAGGTAGCAGCGGTAGTCCGAGAGCGTGGCCGCATCCGACCTCTTCGGCAACAACAGAGCAAGGCTTCGTTCAGCTTGTGGAAGCCACAACCGTTCTTGTTGTAGAGCTTGTCGAAAGACGTGCATATGTCCCCCTTGATGATGGGCCAGCATGCACGAAGGAACTCAGACGTGAACCCATCCGGCCCCGGTGCCTTACCGATGGGCATTTCCTTGATAGCCTCCCAAATTTCTTCTTCAGAAAATGGCCTATCCAGCTCGGGGAGAGCGAACTGCCTACCATCGATGGCCTCCAGGTTGATGGTGCAGCTGCGCAGTGTGGATGAGCCGAGGATGGCTGTGAAGTGCTCATACGCCGCCCTAAACATGTTGGCCTCGTCAGGAATGAAAGTGCAACTATCCCTAAGTGGTTTTGGTAATTCATAACAACATATAGCTCATTGAGCTAATGCTATTCCAAGACTATTATTTCAGGAAAGCTCAATGAATGGCATGGCATGGATGATGAAAGTGGATCCCTCAAAATACTAAGGACAAAGGATTGGCTCAAGCTCAAAAGCTCAAGACTCTTCATTTTACATTTTAGTGATCCAAGATCACATTGAGTCTATAGGAAAAGCCAATACTATCAAGAAGGGATGAGGTGTTGCTTAATGAGCCTCTTGCTTCATGTGCTTAGTGATATGCTCCAAATCCCTCAACTACTTTCCCACATCCACAAATGACCTAAACCTAAAGCCAAAATCGGTCTCACCGATTCTTTCTATCCGGCGCCACCGATTCCAAAAGTCATAGCCACTGCCACAAACCCTAAGCAAATCGGTCTTACCGATAGGGATCTCGGTCTCACCGAGATGGGGTTGCAATCTCTCTGTTTCCTTCAGAACGCTTCGGTCTAACCAAGTGAGCGATCGGTCCCACCGAGATTGCAGTGTAAACTCTCTGTTTACCTTTTGTAACATTTCGGTCTCACCGAAAAGAGCAAATCGGTCCCACCGAGTTTACCTGACCAACTCTCTGGTTAGCTAATTATCAAAATCGGTCTCACCGAGTTTGTGTAATCGGTCTTACCGAGATTACGTTATGCCCTAACCCTAACCATATCGGCCTCACCGAGATGCATGCCAGTCCCATCGAAAATCACTAAGGTCACTAGGTTTACTAATTCGGTCCGACCGAGTTTAACGATTCGGTCCCACCGAGTTTGGTAAATGGTGTGTAACGGTTAGATTTTGTGTGGAGGCTATATATACCCCTCCACCTCCTCTTCATTCGTGGAGAGAGCCATCAGAACGAACCTACACTTCCAACTTACTATTTCTCAGAGAGAACCACCTACTCATGTGTTGAGGCCAAGATATTCCATTCCTACCATATGAATCTTGATCTCTAGCCTTCCCTAAGAGGCTTTCCACTCAAACCCTCTTTCTACCAGATCCAAATCCTATGAGAGAGAGAGTTGAGTGTTGGGGAGACTATCATTTGAAGCATAAGAGCAAGGAGTTCATCATCAACACACCATTTGTTACTTCTTGGAGAGTGGTGTCTCCTAGATTGGCTAGGTGTAACTTGGGAGCCTCCGACAAGATTGTGGAGTTGAACCAAGGACTTTGTAAGGGCACGGAGATCGCATACTTCGTGAAGATCTACCGCTAGTGAGGCAAGTCCTTCGTGGGCGACGGCCATGGTGGGATAGACAAGGTTGCTTCTTCGTGGACCCTTCGTGGGTGGAGCCCTCCGTGGACTCACAAGAACTGCTACCCTTCGTGGGTTGAAGTCTCCATCAACGTGGAGGTATGATAGCACCACCTATCGGAACCACGCCAAAAACATCCGTGTCTCCAATTGCGTTTGAATCCTCCAAACCCTTCCCCTTACTTTCTTGCAAGTTGCATGCTTTATTTTCCGCTGCCTATATACTCTTTGCATGCTTGCTTGAATTGTGTGATGATTGCTTGACTTGTCCTAAAATAGCTAAAATCTGCCAAACTATAAAATTGGGAAAAGGTTAAGTTTTTTATTGGTCAAGTAGTCTAATCACCCCCCTCTAGACATACTTCAAGGTCCTACAAGTGGAATCAGAGCATTGGTCTCCATTTGCTTTGATTTCCATAGCTTTTGGTGGTCATAGCCTTGGTTTCACAACCTAGGAGAGTATGGCGTCTAGCGAGGGAAATTATCACCGTAGAGGTCCTTACTTTGATGGTACTAATTTTGCTAGTTGGAACCATAAGATGAAAATGCATATTCTTGGACATAACCCTGCCGTTTGGGCAATTATTTGTATTGGCTTGCAAGGTGAATTCTTCGATGGGAGAGAACCGAACCGTGAAGCTAATGCGGAAGAATTGAAGATGCTACAATACAACGCTCAAGCATGTGACATCATCTTCAACGGATTGTGCCTCAAGAATTCAACAAAATCAGCCGTCTTGAGAATGCAAAGGAAATTTGGGATACTTTGATTGATATGCATGAAGGTACCGAGTCCGTCAAGGAATCCAAGTTGGATGTGCTCCAAAGTCAGCTTGACAAGTTCAAAGTGAAGGATGGTGAAGGTGTCGCTGAAATGTACTCTAGGCTTGCTCTTATCACAAATGAGATTGCCGGCTTAGGGAGTGAAGAGATGACCGACAAATTCATCATCAAGAAAATCCTAAGAGCATTGGATGGAAAGTATGATATCGTGTGCACATTGATCCAAATGATGCCAAACTACAAAGATCTCAAGCCAATGGAAGTCATTGGAAGGATTTTTTCTCATGAGATGTCACTCAAGGATAAGGAGGAACTTCACAACAAGTCAAGTGGTGCTTACAAAGCCTCAAGTAAAGCTCCCATATCATCAAGTGAGAAACCAACCTTCAATGAAGAATTGAGCTTAATGGTGAAGAACTTCAACAAATTCTACAAAAGTAGAAGCAAAGAAAGAAGCTCCAAGTCAAGGTCTTACAATGACAAGAGATCTTCTAGTCGTGAGAGCAATTGCTACAATTGTGGGAGACCCGGACACTACTCCAATGAGTGTAAGGCACCGTACAAAAGAAGAGAAGATTCTCCAAGAAGAAGGAGCAAAAGAGAAGAATCACCACAACGAGAGAGGAGGAGTAGAGATGATCGTTATGAACGAAGACCCTCACGGAGAAGCAAGGATTCGGAAAGGAAGGACAAGTCATCAAAGAGCTACACAAAACAAAGACATCAAGCTCATGTTGGTGAATGGGTTTCCGGCTCCGACTCCGACCATCACTCCGAGAGAAGCTATCACTCCGACTCCGAATATACTCAAGATGAAGGTGCTGCCGGTCTAGCACTTGTGTCAACCAACTCCTACGACATATTTGACTCACCAAATGAAGGAATTGTTAGATGCTTCATGGCCAAAGGTCCTAAGGTAACACACCCCGAGTATGTTGATTTTAATAGTGATGAAGATGACTTGCTAGGTGATGATGACTTACTTGTTGACAACTCTAGTGATGAATACTACGATGAAACGTCAATTAATCATGCTAATCAAACGAATGACAATGATAAGGAGAAAATTGAGCTTCTAACTAAAGAACTAAACACTCTTAATTTGGCTCATGAAACTATCTTCGAAGATCATCGAGAACTTTTAAGGGCTCATGAGAAGTTACGCTTTGAAAAGCTCAATCTTGACCAAGAGCATGAGTTCCTAAAGGCAATCAATGATGATCTCCGCAAGAAAAGTTCTTCTTACATTGCCAAGCGTTTACTCTTATCTATTTACATGCCTCAAGTCAAGACTAGTAACAAGTACAAGAAAGATACTTCCTCTAGTAGTAACAATAATAATGTCAAATCCAATGTTGTTGCTTCTAGTAGTTCTCTTGATTCCACTAATGATTCTCTCAGCCAAGTTACACTTGATCAAGAAAATAGTTTATTGAAGGGAATTATAGAGAAAGGTGTTTACAAGAGCCTTGCCGGGAGTAAGCAATTCGAGGAAATTGTACGCAAGCAAGGAAGGCACCGGAAGAATCAAGGTGTTGGTTTTGAATGAAAGTTCAATGCCAATGGAGTTTAGTGGGAAGAAGATCAATACCCTAAGACAAAGTTTGTTCCTCAACAAGAGAAGTATGATCCTACTTCCTTCAAGGGGACACAAGCTCAAGATGATCTTCCACCACAAGACCACACGAACAAAGGCAAGGACAAGCTTCAAGAAGAGATTGATGCATTTGAAGAAGCACCTAAAGCCTCGTTCGAGTGGGTCCCCAAGACTACATCAAGTTCTACTTCATCAAGTACAACTACAACTCCAAGGATTCCCATCAAGATGATGTGGATCCCGAAGAAGAAGAACTAGAGAGTTCTTGAGGGTGACTCCGCCAACTTTCTTCACTTATATCATTTTGGCAAGAACAAGTGCAATCAAATTTCACGTCTTGCACTAGCTCAAGGAGTCACAAACCCTCATGTTGGTAAGGCAAGGGACAAGGTAACCTAATGTTTTCATGGACATCATCTTGTGTGTGCATCACTCTATGTCTATGGATATTCTTGTTTGTTCCTTGTGGGACTAACCCATGTAGGCAAGTTGAAAGTGCAACTAACTCCAAAGGTTTGCTCCAAATGATCTACATCAACATTGAGCATCTACATCTTCAACACCTACATGAAGTCATCATCGACAAAACCCAAGGTTAGTTCATCCCTCTAAGGGGGATCTCACATCTAGGGGAGCTTAACTCTAAGAATTGAGTCAAAGCAACTCTAATGGTGTGAACACATTAATGCATTATGTAAAAGTGGTAACCCCACTTGAGCTTAAATGATGAGTATGACCTATGATCAAAAGTTCTCATTTGACTCCTAAGTCAATATAATCATATATAGATGACCTAGTCATCGCCAATTGTTTGATAGATGCTAGAATTGGTTGTGCATGCTTTGCCACATATTTCAATTGCCATCTTATTGTGTGAGCATGTTGGTGCATATTTTACTCATTCAAGGACATCCACTTGTTGTTTTGTTTGATTTGATTCTTTTCTTTGTGCCAAGTGGATGGACAAGAATGCCTAAGAACCTTCTTTAACTATCTATGATTTTCTCGTCTCAAACTCTATTCATGCTACATCACAAAATTTGATCAAGTCAGATTCGAACTACTCTGTGTGAGGAGCACTCGGAGTCCCGGATTCGTCATAGACTTAACTTCCAAAACCTCTTAATGGTTCTCGGTCTGACCGATCCTTCCATTTCGGTCCTACCGAGATCATCAAGTTGATCTCAGTTTTCAATCTCGGTGCAACCGATTTGAACTTTTCGGTCTCACCGATTTGTCAGAATCGAACATAGTTATGCATCTCGGTGCCACCGAGTTGTTCCACTCGGTCACACCGACAGGGTCGGGCTATATATAGACACGGGCAAAATTTTGGAAATTTCTCCGAAACCCTTCGCCCGTGCAACAGCTTGCTCTGCCATCGTGGTCTCCGGATCGTCTCCTTGTCGCCAGCAGCCTCCTGTCGCTGGTCTTTGCCGCCGTCAAGGATTTCGTCCCCGCCGTTGCCGCCGTAGCAAGTCCACCGCCAAGTTAGGGTATGGACTTGATCTTTGTGCTATCCACGTCTGATTCCTGGCACATTGTTTTCATATTGATTCTTGCCACGATTGAAACTCATCTATCCAGCCAAAGTAGTTCATAGATTAGATGTGATTCAAATTTTTAGGTTTAGGTTTCCGCCGAAACCATCTCGGACCCACCGAGTTGAAAAACTCGGTCTCACTGATTTGGCTTATGTCATTGCACAACTGACTCTCGGTCTGACCGAGAATTACCAATCGGTGCAACCGATTTGAGAATTCTGTGAAACCCTAGCAGTCTCGGTACCACCGAACTGAAACTCGGTCCAACCGAGATCATCAGTTTAGGTTCCAAAAACTGCTTCGGTATCACCGAGTTTGAAAATCGGTGGATCCGAAATGCTTTATGTGGAAAACTAAGACTGAACTTTTGAGTCATTCTTTTGCAAAAACCTCTGCATTTTGTGATGCTCATCTTTTCTATCTCATCTATAACTCTTCACAGGGTCAACAGTCAGCTTTTGCAGTATGTCTGATCTAAGTGACAGCCAGAACAAGTCAGAACAGCAGATGGACTTGAGTGAGGGCACTAGTTCCTCAACTTCAGATGAAGGGAGCAGAAGTACTCCTAGCAATTTGCCTAAGGCTGCAACTAGGCAAAGGAGGAAAAGAACTTCAGATTCAGAGGATGAAGATTATAGAGCTGAGGAAGATGAGGCTATTTCCATGAAAGAGGTGCTCAAGAAGGAAAGGGTCATGAAGATCAAAAGGCATGCAGGAAGACAACCAATGTCCAAGGCCAGAACATCAACTCAACTACCTGAAAATGCTAATCCCAAAGAGCCAGCTGTTGAAGGGAAGAAAAGGAAGGAAAGGGTCAAGATGACCATGGCCAGAGTAATTGGGAAGCCTTCCATGATGGAAGAGGAAGAGCCTGCTGCACCAGCACCAAAGGCACCAAAGCTTATGGGTGATGCTATTAGATCAGGGGCTGCAACATCTAAACCCAAGGAAGCACCCAAAGCTGCCCCCAAGGCCAAGTCTGCACCTAAGAGGAATACCAGGAGTATTCCAGCTGCTGAGAAGAACAAGGCCCCAGTGCCTGAGGATGCTGATGAGGAAGACGAAGAAGGACAAGTTTTGAGAAAGTTGAAGCCCAAGATACCAGACCACAATGATGCCCATCCTGTGGCTGAGGACATGAGAATCAGGAAGGACTCAGGATTGAGGAAATGGAGGTTGGCAGATCCATATGCCACAAGGAGAAGAACTGTTGTTGATTACAGGTTCCATACAAAGGAACAGCAGGACTTCTATGAAACCATTCTGTTGGACAAGAAGCCCATTGTCTGTGACATGAAGTGGGTTGACTGGAATTTCATGAAGGAGAATGAAGAGCACTATCCTAGAGTGCAAGACAGCTTTATTGCTTGTGGAGTTGCAGATTTTGTTGGCCAAAAGCTCACAAATTGGAATGATGAACTTATCATGCAGTTCTACTCCACAACACACTTTTACCCAGATGGAAGAATTGTTTGGATGACTGAAGGTACAAGGTACCAGTCAACTGTTGAAGAATGGGCAAAGCTGATAAATGCCCTAGAGGAAAATGAGGATGACCTAGACATTTATGCCAAGAAGAAGATGGGTCACATGGCTCACATGTACAAGGAGATTCCAGAAAAGGCATTAGGAACTCACAAGTTTGGATCAGTTCACTTTCTGCTGTCAGGGTTGTCAACCATAAATTGGATTCTGAGGCACACCTTGTTGCCCAAGTCAGGTGACCATAACATGATCAGAGGGCATGCCATCAACATGTTGCATGTGTTTGATGTGCCACAGAAGTTCAAATTCATGAGCCTGATCATTGAAACAATCAAGAGGACTGCAACAGATCAGAAGAGAAGCTGTGGATATGCACCTCAGATTCAAGAATTGATAAACTCAAAGATGGGCACAGGAAAATATAAGTTGGATAAGGAACACTTTCCACTTTATCCAGACTTTGAGGACAATGAGGTTGTCATGAATGAG
Organism: Aegilops bicornis; assembly: GCA_021605145.1. Classification (NCBI taxonomy): domain Eukaryota; kingdom Viridiplantae; phylum Streptophyta; class Magnoliopsida; order Poales; family Poaceae; genus Aegilops; species Aegilops bicornis. Next base: position 618,692,089 of record CM038674.1, read on the forward strand.
AATGATCCATCGTCAGTTCAAGCACAAGAGAAGAAGGAGAAGGCAAAGAGGGACAAGGCTGCCAAGATGCCAACTCAAGAGGAGGCATCTGAATACTTCTTGAAGAACAAGCATGAGCGGCTTGGTTACTTGATAGCATCAACCCTGAGGATAGAGAAGGGATTGGCCACCCTCACTCAAAATCAGGAGAGCTTGGAGAGAATCATAGAACAAAAGTTCTATAACTTAGATGTAAAAATGGCGAGATTCAGTTTGTAGTGGAGGAACTACAAGATGACATGCAGGAGAGGAAGGGCAAGACTACCACCAATGTGTTTGCCAGAGTGCCTAGAGCCCAGACGTCATCTGCTGTGCCAGTTTCTGACACAAGAGCAACTTCATCTGCACCAGCTATAGCCTTAGTGCCACCAGCTCCAGCATCTACATCAGCTCCAGCTCCATCTACATCAACTGAAGTCTTCGTCCAAGGAGCCATCTCTACACCACCACCTGAAGATCTAGCCTGAGAGTCGATCTAGCACTATGCATTTTCTATGAACTTTTTGGTAACATGTTGCCAAAGGGGGAGAAAAATGTATAGATCATAGGCTTCGAGAGAGAGAGTGTTGCTTTTGTTGCTTTTGTTCTCTCTTGCTTTATTTGGTGGTTTTTCAAACTTTGTTTGCTTTTGGTTGAGATACTATCCTGTGAGACGTTGATGATCATGTGTTTGATCATAAGCTACACTTATGCATGCTTGATTTTATCCTATCTATCTTATGTGATCACTCACTATGCTTGGTGATGAGTGCATGTATTCATTGTTTATTATTTTGAGCGCTCCACCAAGATGTATGTGACATGGAAGAGTAACCCATGAGCCTAATTCTTTGTGCATTTGCAGTCCAAAGCAAATCTAAAACTATGCACAAATTTAGGGGGAGCTCTTGCTTATCACATACTTCTCAAAGCGACGATGTTATTTAAATTCTATTATCATTTGTCGAAGCTTTGATCTATATGTTGTCATCAATTACCAAAAAGGGGGAGATTGAAAGTGCAACTATCCCTAGGTGGTTTTGGTAATTCATAACAACATATAGCTCATTGATCTAATGCTATTCCAAGACTATTATTTCAGGAAAGCTCAATGAATGGCATGGCATGGATGATGAAAGTGGATCCCTCAAAATACTAAGGACAAAGGAGTGGCTCAAGCTCAAAAGCTCAAGACTCTTCATTTTACATATTAGTGATCCAAGATCACATTGAGTCTATAGGAAAAGCCAATATTATCAAGAAGGGATGAGGTGTTGCTTAATGAGCCTCTTGCTTCATGTTCTTAGTGATATGCTCCAAAACCCTCAACTACTTTCCCACATCCACAAATGACCTAAACCTAAAGCCAAAATCGGTCTCACCGATTCTTTCTATCTGGCGCCACCGATTCCAAAAGTCATAGCCACTGCCACAAACCCTAAGCAAATCGGTCTTACCGATAGGGATCTCGGTCTCACCGAGATGGGGTTGCAATCTCTCTGTTTCCCTTCGTAACGTTTCGGTCTAACCGAAGTGAGCGATCGGTCCCATCGAGATTGCAATGTAAACTCTCTGTTTCCTTTTTGTAACATTTGGTCCCACCGAAAAGAGCAAATCGGTCCCACCGAGTTTACCTGACCAACTCTCTGGTTAGCTAATTATCAAAACCGGTCTCACCGAGTTTGTGTAATTGGTCTTACCGAGATTACGTTATGCCCTAACCCTAACCATATCGGCCTCACCGAGATGCATGTCAGTCCCACCGAAAATCACTAACGGTCACTAGGTTTACTAATTCGGTCCGACCGAGTTTAACGATTCGGTCCCATCGAGTTTGGTAAATTGTGTGTAACGGTTAGATTTTGTGTGGAGGCTATATATACCCCTCCACCTCCTCTTCATTCGTGGAGAGAGCCATCAGAACGAACCTACACTTCCAACTTACTATTTCTGAGAGAGAACCACCTACTCATGTGTTGAGGCCAAGATATTCCATTCCTACCATATGAATCTTGATCTTTAGCCTTCCCCAAGTTGCTTTCCACTCAAACCCTCTTTCCACCAGATCCAAATCCTATGAGAGAGAGTTGAGTGTTGGGGAGACTATCATTTGAAGCACAAGAGCAAGGAGTTCATCATCAACACACCATTTGTTACTTCTTGGAGAGTGGTGTCTCCTAGATTGGCTAGGTGTCACTTGGGAGCCTCCGACAAGATTGTGGAGTTGAACCAAGGACTTTGTAAGGGCAAGGAGATTGCCTACTTCGTGAAGATCTACCGCTAGTGAGGCAAGTCCTTCGTGGGCGACGGCCATGGTGGGATAGACAAGGTTGCTTCTTCGTGGACTCTTCGTGGGTGGAGCCCTCCGTGGACTCAAGCAACTGCTACCCTTCGTGGGTTGAAGTCTCCATCAACGTGGAGGTACGATAGCACCACCTATCGGAACCACGCCAAAAACATCCGTGTCTCCAATTGCGTTTGAATCCTCCAAACCCTTCCCTTACTTTCTTGCAAGTTGCATGCTTTATTTTCCGCTGCCTATATACTCTTTGCATGCTTGCTTGAATTGTGTGATGATTGCTTGACTTGTCCTAAAATAGCTAAAATCTGCCAAACTATAAAATTGGGAAAAGGTTAAGTTTTTTATTGGTCAAGTAGTCTAATCACCCCCCCCCCCTCTAGACATACTTCAAGGTCCTACAAGGAATCGCTTTGACCCCCACACACAAGCTTGTAATCCGGTTCTTCTTACTCCTGTGCGCCACATGGATCTTGAAAAAAGCCAAGTTGGTGTCGCCCTGGGAGCCAACCAAAACGGGCCCATTCCCGCACGATGGACCTCTCGAGGGAAGCGAAGCCAAGGTAAGTGTGTTTCAGCTCACGGCGCAGCCATCGCTCGGCTGGAGATAGCGGGCAGAAGTCTTGAGCCATGTCTAGGCGATAGATTAGTTCACGCGAAGTGATCAACTGGGAGGATATGTGCCCCATGGAGTGAGCTCCCCAGCTTTGCAGGCGTCTCATGGTGGCCTTGGGACGGGCATAAATGCACCGGAACGGGTCATCATCTGGGGGAATCGAGTACCAGGCTTCCTCGATCGTTTGCATGAAGCCTTCCGGCTTAACCCAAAAACGCTGGAAGTGGAATCTGCGCTTGCCCTGAGACCTCGGAGAGCAGTCGAGGACTAATTGTCAATGATTGGAAGCGGTCGAGGAGAGGCAGCGGAGAAGGTGTGCCTCCTCTGGTTGGAGAGCATGACACGGTCGGAGCGCCAGGCAAGAATGATGCCTCCTCTGGTGCCATCTGCCAGCAGGCAATAGAAATCCGCAAAGCCGGCCCGAGGTTTCCACGACAAATGCAGGCGAGACCGAAGCTAGCTTAGTTTGCGAGAGGTAGACAATGGCGGGGGAAATAGAAGAGACGACAGAACAAACGACAGAACGCTTCACCCTGCAATTTAGACCTCTAACGTTCCAAAAAACAATATTTTGGTCTTGATCCAAGGGACAAGATTGGGGGGCGCTGGTGAGATAGGTCAGCGGAGGCGCGGTCAGATCACGATCACCCGTGCCTGGGGCGCCGGCGTGCTGTCGAACAGACCCGGTGGGACACGTCAGCCGTAGAAATCTGCGAACGCTTGCACAATCTCGCCGGCAAGCGGCCTCTCAAATAGTCGCGTGTACTTCTGCATGATCTCGGCAAAGGCTAGCTCGTCCTCACCCAGGAGGCCCAAGCGACGGAGGAGCACGCGCTTGCCTTGGTTTTTGAGTCGAAGCCCCTATCGTTCTTGGCGATCCGGCCGCTACGACAAGGCGTGAAGTTCGGCAGCAGCTAACCCTGCTTGTGCCTGGCAAGGGGGTCGGCAGTAGCGGCGTCACGGTCGAGCGAATGGAGTCAAAATAGCTCATGACATGCTGGGGCACAGGGCAGGAGGCGGTGCCGTTGGACGTTGAAGGAGGGAGCTGCATGGCCGCGGGTGGGTCGACGACACACCTGATGGCACGCGTCAAATAGCCAGCCAAGGCCACTTTCATATGGCGCTGATGGGGGCGAGGGAGGATCCGATGTGGCGCTGGCAGAGCGGTTGGGCGATGGAGCGGCCGTTTCGCTGTGTAGAGGACCCGACATATGGGATGTCGTGGCGGGCCCCTGCTCCTGGGGATCCGAGGGTGGGGTGGGGCGCAGGATGGGATCGACATCCCTGCCAGGGCACAGAGCAGCGATCGCGCCGCAGGTGGGCAGGAAGGTCGGGGGAGCCTGCTGAATCGTTGTGCGTCTCCGTGTCAGTTGGTGCCATCAGAAGTAGAGGAGGGGCATGCAGGATGAGGACGAGGATCCGATGCTTCATGTCGAGCAGGGACCGGGCAGGCTAGCTGTGCAGGCTCCGTGGGACGTGTCAACACAGGAGTTTGAATCCGCCTGACCCGATCAGCAGCAGCCAGCTGGAGCATAGTGCCTGGCGCAGCTGGAAAGCTGTCGAGCCGCTCCCGAGCCGGGGGCCCACGAGACGGGCCGCCAACGGCTGGTCAAGGCCCAAGGATCCCCTGCCAGCCCCTGTACGGCAGAGAAGCATGCCGGCGGCGACGCATCACTAGTAGAAAAAGGGCCTATTGTCCCTATTTGTAAGGCCCATTTTGTCCCGCTTTTTGAACCGGGACTAAAGGGTCGTTACTAATGCCCTAGGCCTTTAGTCCCGGTTTTTACACAAACCGAGACAGATGGGCCTCCACGTGGCCGGTGCAGCGAGCCCAGGCAGGAGGGCCTTTAGTCCCGGTTGGTGGCACCAACCGGGACCAATAGGCATCCACGCGTCAGCAAGTGGCAGGATATGAGGTTTTTGTTTTTTTTCTGAAAGGGGGTGGTTTAGGGGGTAATTTAGGGTGTGTAAGCTAGCTAGCAGAGAGAAGTGTCCTCTCTTATTTCCGTGCTTGGTTTACCAATGCTACTTCTATGCCTAAACCTGGCTTAGATTAAAGTGAAGGCAACATGTGGTGCATGTCGAAAGTAATATTAATTCTAACTTGATCAAGTTTGGATTTGTACTACTTTCGACATGCACCACATGCTTGTTGCCTTCACTTCAATCCAATCCATGTTCATTTCACCCACTGATATATAATAACTCTTCATGCTCGCATCATGCATCATCATAATAATAAGTCCTACTAATCATCATCATACAACTTCTACTCGTTATTAATAACAAGTTATACGATCATCATCCTCATAGTCATCGAACCAACCCTACTTAATTGTTCTAGGCACATGATCATCAGTATTAGGTAGGACCTAAATACCCTCTTTAAGGTAAAATAGCATAAAACAATATAGACCCTGACTCTCCATTATGAAGAATGGAGATCATCCTGTCTCCAATTCTTGCGCTTCGCTTCCTTTTGCTTCCAAGAACCTCCTTACGACTGTCCATACATTTTTTTCCATTCCTTGATTTTCATGTCTCCACTTCTTTTAGAAATCCGGTATGGACAGTTGAGATTCGTAAGATGACTTGGACGTATGTTCAAAACATCAAGGCGGCCACTCTGATACATCAGATGAGGCACACAATCCTCTGGGATTATCTATTGAAAAACATAGTAATAACTTCATAGTTAGCAATGATGTACTAGTTTTAGAAGTATGCAAAAGATGCACGGATGTTGTAATAGTAAAAAATCTTACCAGGGTATCTCCATAGTAGTTACCTTAGTTCAACACGTGCACTAGTGGCACGTATTGACCATAATGTGGAGGAGTTTTACAATATATATTATAATTCTCAGGATCAATGCAAAATCCGACCAGATGATTTTTCTCCTTATAAGTTAACTCAGAGCCATCGGTGTAGTAGGTTTTGTCTACCATGTTCCGCACATTGTTTGAACAATCAAAATAAGCTGTCAATGGAAATAAGCTGTCAACTATTTTGAAATGAACAATATAAATTAGTTAATAACTATGTTTTAGAAACTCACATAGCGGTAGAATTGGAGGCGTATCAACAAGGACCCAAATGTCCATATTGTCTTGCTCGATGTCAGGATCACCAAGATCCATGGTGATAAGCATACCTTCATCAAAATCATACATCTTGCAAAATGCTTCCCAATTTTTGCAACTAAAATGGGTTACACTCCCAGAATTATACAGATTTAGTTCAAAATCCATATCATGATAGGTCTTTAGGTGAATTTTCTTTGTTTCCATACTTTCATGGTCTTCAAAACCCATCCTCTCCGAGACATAGCGTCTTGCATGGCATGGGATAAGCTATTCGAATTGTAAAAGATGAAAATTACACGTTGAAATAGTTGAAGTCGTGCTTAATTACGGAAAAATAACACTTGTCCTCGCTGCGTACCGTTTCAACATCGAAGGTGTCCTCCAGCTTAATGCTGAAGTGCCGATCTTCGTCTAGGTGAGGCATGTCGCACAGACCTTGGTCGTTGTGGCACCAGTTGCACTCCCCCGGGAGACTTTCGTCGTCCGAGTATGACATTTCCTATGTTCACATTCAAATATTAAACTTGTACAATTAAATATATGTACTAAAAAACCTAAATTAGATCATTATTATTCAACACGGGTTGACTATCGGTTTGTCGAGTCTTTTCTTAAAAACACTCATCTCACGTGGTGTACATATTCGACCATCGGTGATGGTAGCTCCTCCTTTCATCCCCGAGTGCACTAGACCAAGTTGTCTAGCACATGGGAATGAAGGAGAAGCTACCCCCATGACAACAGTCGGGATTCTTCGTCCTCTCATATATATATGGTGGAGACTCTCCCTCACTGATTCCTCTCTGACATTGCGACCGTCGGTGATGGTAGCTCCTCCTTTCGTTCCCGAGTGCATTACACCAAATTGTCTAGCACACGGGAACGAAGGAGAAGCTACCCCCACGACAACAGTCGGGATTCTTCGTCCTCTCATATATGGTGGAGACTCGACAGACCTAAAGTCAACCCAAAATATCATTTAATTATCTTTCTAAAAAAGGACATATCGTCCTCTCATATATATAGGACTCATATTGACATGGAGATTTGGCTGGTCTCACCTCGAGGTCGGAGGGGGGTCGGTGACAGGGACGACGGCGGGGATGATGGAGGGCTCCTAGATTTCTGCAAAAACATAAACCCTATAAGCTATCAACACTAATCAAATGCATACGCCTTGCATAGTGCTCTGCAATTTTAGCATTCAAAGTAGGAGTACTTTTCCAATTTTAGCATTCAATAAGCAAAACCAAATTGTAAAATAAAGTAGTATTCAAATTAGAATGCATTCAATTATAAGCAAAACTACATCATCTCTTGCGTCCTTACATCATCGAATATTATCACTAATACACCTCGAATACTATCATACATATAGCATCGCTAATACAGCTAGAACCGTAGCGCTCGACGGGTATCGGCGCGGGCCGTGGATACCCAAAGAGAAGGAACCATCACAGGATCATAGCTCTAGTGAGATCCATGAAGAACCTGCCAGGTATTGTCGGACCTGCCCTCCAACGCAACCATGTAGCGACGGACGTGCTCGTCCACCTCGCTGACACGGTGACGTACCACCTCCGCGGTGTCTGGAAGCCTCGGCACCGTCACTGGCCCACGCAACCTCCACCAAACAAGGATCGAGTCAACGACGGGCTGGCTCCTCACCAACCTACGCCCCCCGGAAGGTAGCACCTCCCAATACCAGCCCGGCGGAGCCCAGTCCCGGACATGGCCCCTCTGATCAAGCCGGCCTCCTCCGCCGAGTCGACGACGAGGATGCGGGATAGGCATCGTCGACATCTATGCGGGAATAATTGCTTGAACTAAAAAATAAACTAGTTCTATTAATTTTCTTGCTAAAAATTTCCTAAAATCTGCGCGGTGTTTTGGCTCCTAGGTGCATATGCACCCATTGTCTAAATACACATTTTGAAAAGTTGAAGAATTCGGAACAAAAATTCCACGGGTGTATTTGGACATTCTATGTGCATGCACAAAGTTTCGATGAAAAACAACGTTTTTTGTGGCTTGTGTAAAAAAGATAAAGAAATGCAAAATGAATAGTTATAATGAAGCATAAGAAATTTTCTTTTTTACACAAGCCACCAAAAACTTCGTTTTTCACCGAAAACTTTGTGCACGCACATAGAATGTCTAGATATACACGCGGGATTTTTGTTCGGAATTTTTCAACTTTTCAAAATGTGTATTTAGACAATGGGTGCATATGCACCTAGGAGTCATTGCCAATTTCCGAAAAGAAAGTAGTTTTCTTGAATAAACTAGTTCAACTACTACTAAGCACTTAATTACTATAAATAAAATAAAGTAGGACTTACTAAAGATAAACTACTTCTATATATAGTAAAATAAAGTAGTTTTATTAAATCAACTAGTTCAACTACTAAGCACTTACTATAAATAAAATAAAGCAGTACTTACTAAAAATAAACTACGTCTATATATAGTAAAATAAAGTAGTTTTATTAAATCAACTAGTTCAACTACTAATTAGGCACTTACTACAAATACAGTAGTTTTATTAAATCAACTAGTTCAACTACTAATTAAGCACTTACTATAAGTAAACTAGTTTAACTAATTCAACTACTACTTAACCACCCCGCGGTGTCCGGAAGAAGAAAAAAAAGAGGAGAAGAAGAAAGGATTAATTAATAGAGGAGAAGATCAAAGAAAAAAAGAAGAAAAAAAAAGAGGAGAAGAAGAAAGGAATAGAGGAGAAGAAAGGAATAGAGGAGAAGAAGAAAATCTCCTCTATTCCTTTCTTCTTCTTTTTTCCTCTTCTTATTTGTTTCTCCTCTTTTTTCCTCTTCTTCATCTCCTCTTCTTCTCCTTCTTCTTCTCCTTCTTCCTCTCCTTCTTTTTCTTCTTCTTCTTCCTACTTTCCTTCTTCATCTTTTCTTCCTTTTCCTTATTTTACTTTTTCCTCTACACTAACCTAAAATGCACTAACCTAAAATCGATATCTACTAACAAGCTAAATAAAAAATTAATACATATATGAAAAAAACATAGACACATCCATTCATCATATAGCTACCATATACATATATACATTATATATATGAAAAAAATGCAATGAACAAAAAAATAATACAAATTATATGAAAAAATGAACAGAGCGTGGCGGCGGCGGCTCACATCGGGGGCGGAGGGCGACGGGGGCGGAGGGCGACGGAGGGCGGCGGGCGACGGGCAACGGCTCGGGAGCGGCGGAGGGCGACGGCAACGGCGGCAGGGGGTGGAGGGCGACGGCGACAGCGTGGGCGGCGTACGGCATCGGCGTGGGCTCGGGGGGCACGGGCGACGGCGATGGTGGCGGGGCAGCCTGGCGGCGTCGATGAGCTCACGGCGTCGTCGGGCGGGAGGCAATTGGCGATGAAAACTGGAAATTTTCACAAGTGTTTCTTATATAGTCGAAGCATGTCAGGACCCCGATTCCAAGTCACATCGATCTAGCCGGTAACACCTCATATCACTTTGCGGCCTCACGCACGGTATTCCCACGGTTGTCGCCTTACCATGGCCCGGGACCGTTTGAGCCTTTTGGCTCACGTATATGATAGTGTCGCTAGCATTCATATGACAGAGAACCCGGGCCGACATGGCTAGTCGTGAACCCAAAGCGGCACTAACCCATGGGGACAGGCATACATAAATCACATCGAGCATGTCGGTCATCAACGTATGAATCCGGGCTGTAGCACTGGGCTAACAGGACTCCGGTAACCCGGGCTGTAGCAGGCTAGGCAGGACTCCGGATGTCACCGCGTGACATTTCCCCGAAGGGACAGACACAGGAACGAAGTGAAACACATGCCGGACAGTCAAGTGTCCAAAGCAGTAGTGCTGGGCTAGCAGGACTCCGGTGAACCGGGCTGTAGCGGACTACTATCGCTCAGGAAGCACTAGACTACATTTCCCCATATGAGAGGCTGCCAAGGATAAACAACTAGATTGTCGGTTCCCACACATACCAAGCATTTCAAACATACACACAATATGCTCAATACGTGTAAATACAACATGGCATCACAACATAACTCTACGACTCAAATATTTATTCATTAGGCTCCGAGGAGCGAGATATTACAAACATGGGTCTCGTGACCCAACACTCGTAACATACAAGTCAAAGCACAAGCGGAAGCTTAACATGTCCGAAAGTACGTACATCTACAAATGAAAAAGGCTGAGAAGCCCGACTATCTACCAGATCTGCCGAGGGCACAAGATCATAGCTGAGGTATCAAGCTAAACGTCAAATCAAGCGGAATCGCTAAGCGAGACCGACGCGTCTCTCGCAAAACATAAAATAAGCAAACGTGAGTACAAATGTACTCAGCAAGACTTACATCAGAACTAACTACACATGCATCATTATCAACAAAGGGGGGTGGTGGAGTTTGACTGCAACAAGCCAGCTTTGACTCGGTGGCTATCCTGGACTACGACCGCAAGTAACTCTTTGAGGTGGCGCACACGAGTCCACATATTCACCATATCAATACACCACTATGGACCCGCTCCCGTCTCCCTACGAGAACGCCATCCATAGCACTCACGCTTATCTTGCGCATTTTAGAGTATCCACTTTCACTTGTCTATTAACTGTATAGGCAACCCAGAAGTCCTTTACCGCGGACACGGCTATTCGAATAGATCATATTAACCCTGTAGGGGTGTACTTCTTCACACACGCTCTCGCCACTTACCGCCATGTACACCTCGTGTATCTCGGCAACCTTCAAGCGGAAGCCTGGCGAGGAGTCGGCCACGACCTGACTAACCACACAAGTCTCTAGTCCAGGTTTATCGCCTATTCGGGTTCCATCCGCAAGGAGATCCGGCCGGGGTGTCGCTCACGGCCCCAAACGATGAGAGCAGGGTTCCCGAGACACCAAACGGGCGTCCCGGTACACCGTGCCTCGGTGTATCTACCGCAACATAGCCCACCCCTAGGGTCAGCGCTACGCACGGCCCCCAACACATATCCTACAAACACCAGAAACTAGTTGCAACTCCTGGACAGAGATCAAGTTGATTAATAAGTCGAGAGAGCTTGGAGTGCCCGGAGCCCAATGTGTGGTAGTAACTGTTTCATGGATCACAAACACAGAACTCAGTTCCTGAGGACGGCTGCAATGAGACAACCCACCATGTACTCCTACATGGCCTCTCACCGCTACCTTTACCAAAAACGTGTTCACACACTTAGCTCTCAACAGTAGGACATGTTCACACACCTCTGATTCATCCCCGATGAATCGGACCTGCCTCAACTCTAAGCAGTAGCAGGCATGACAAACAAGCATAAATGAGTAGGCACAACAGGGCTCAAACAACTCCTACTGATGCTAGTGGGTTTCATCTAATTCTTGTGGAATGACAGGTCATGCAGAGGATAAAGGGGTTCAACTACCGCAGCAAGTAACAGATGAATCGTTGTTGTCCTAATGCAGTAAAAGAGAGCAAGAGCGAGAGAGTGGGATTGTATCGGAATGAACAAGGGGGTTTTGCTTGCCTGGCACTTCTGAAGATATTATAGTTCTTCATCGGTGTCATCGATCTCATCGTCGAACGTCGTCTACGGAGAGGGGACAAACACCGGCAAACAAGGAAGAACACAATCAATGCAATGCAACAATATGATTCATGAATGTGACATGGCAATATGCTGTTGTTTGGGCTAATGCAACTAGCACCAAGGTTAAATGAAGTTGGTTTGAACCCAAGGTTCAAATTCAAACTCCACATATGGTTATTTAAATTCCATTCATTTTATTTGTCCTAAACAGCAGCTATAAGTTGTTCTAACATGCATGAAAATGGTACAGATGGATAGATTGGATTTTTGTGATCATTTTTCATATATAATTTATCTCATTTGGAGTTACGGTTGAATTTCTATGATATTTTACAAGTTTTAAACATTTTCTGGAATTTCCTGAATTAGATTTAATCCAGAAATTCCTTTACTGCATCAGCAACGTACAAGCATGACGTCAGCAGGTCAAAGGGGCTGGTCCGGGTCAAACCTGACCAGTGGGGCCCATTGGTCAGTGACTCGGGGCTGGTTAGTGTCACAAACAAGTGGGCCAGTCAAAGTCCACGTCAGCTTGGTCAAAGCTGACGTGTGGGGCCACTGTGATTAGTTAAGACTAAACAGAAAACTAACTGTGGTTGATTAAGGGCGTGGGTCCATATGTAAGTGGGTCTGGGGGGTTAAGTGGTGGGGGATTAGCGCTAACTAGATGGCCACATCGATAGTCGCCGGAGCGTCGCCGACGGTGACCTCGAACCGCGGCGGAGTTCGCTCGGACCTCGCCGGATGCGACGGATCGACGCGCCAGGGGCACCAGAAGGTAGCCCGTGCCCGTGCGCATCTGGGGAGACCAACGGGAGGTGCGGGGGTGGCTGGCGTTCGCCGGAAGCAAGCTCGCGGCGGCGGCCGGAGCTCGGGTAATTGCGGGGTTGGTGCTACGGCGCGCGTCAGAGCGAGTGAGTGTGTACGTTAGGTTCCTGGGGACTTCCTGAGCACAGTGACGCGCTCCGTTGTGAACTTGCACGGCTGTGGCCACGGCTACGCCATGGCCGGCGGCGAGATGCTCTCGGCCGCGGTGGGAAATGGAGCTAGGGAACGAGCACGAGCACAAGAGAAGAGGGAAAAGGAAGAGGGGCTCACGGCGAGTCTCCTGGAGTGGACAGCAAGGCCGGTGATGGTCTGGACGGAGCCAATCGTCGATGGCGATCTCGGGTGCCCGAGGTAGAAGAAGACGAGGTAGCCGGTGATGCAGGGCGTCCGGCGTAGCTTGGCTCTGCGTAGGTGATGAGAACGACGCTGCGGTCCTTCTGGACTGGTCGGCGAGGCGAGTGGTGGACGGTGGCCGTGGCTATGGTGAGCGGCGGCGACGGACGCTGCGTTGGTCCGGGCGAGAGAGAGGGAGCAGAGGAGAGAGAGCCGTGGGGGAGAGACCAAGCGAAGCGGTCAGCGGGATCGGGACGGCACGCGGAAGTCGTCCACGCGTCCAGGGGGTCATCGGCAAGCAGGAGGTGGCCGCGCGTGCGTCGGGCACACGCCCGCGTCCTCCTGGCACGGTGGAGAAGACGACAGGAGGCGCCAGGTGGGCTGGGCCAGCGAGCTGGGCCGGCTACAGGTAGGTGGGCTAGGTAGTTCTCTCTCTCTCTCTCTTTTATTTGTTTTAGTTTTCTATTTCTTCGGTAGCTTTAGGGATTTATTTAAAATACCAGAACAAACCCAAAAATCAAGGAACTGCTCATGGATACTGTTTAGAATATTTCCAACAGCAAACATTTCAGTTTGTGATTATTTGAGCATTTAAAATATTATTTACCAATTAAATGCCCAAATGCAAATACCATATGATTTAATTCAAAAATCCAGAATGGCCTAGAAAAATGTGCACCATTTTAGGGAGTGGTTCTAGACCAATCCAAAATGATGAACTTTTCTGAAGGTATTTTGGGTTTATTGAGAATATTTTTATTTGAACCTAGTTGATTTGATCTGGTGCTAGGGTTTGAGCAATCCCCATTTCAACTTTCAAATAAATTAGACATGTTCAAGCAAAGTCAAGCAAGGGCTGATTTGGGGCTGTGACAGCTCACCCCCACTAAACAAGAATCTCGTCCTGAGATTCAAGACGTGAGGTAAGAAGGCAGATGGGACACTAGCTAACACGATCTTCACGATCCAGTTGCACCTCATAAGATTGTTGATTGTCGCATACGTTGATTTGGACATCCTCGCTTTTGAGATCTTCATCCACGCGATGACGACGGAAAGAAACTCTTCTAGGATTGACCTTCTCAGAGATCGAACTGCACAATATCAACTCGCGAAATGAGATGTTGAAACATCTCGAGTTGAGACGCAAAACACATCGAAAGGGATGGAAGAACAAGCGACTGGGTTTGATTTGGCGGCATCAATTCCACACTTAGAAAGATGGTGGGTGGTGTCATGGTGGCGAGGAAATAATTGCCAGGATTCCGTAACGGGGCACCTTGGAAAAAGTGACTCGTTGAGCTGTGCCCTTAGGTGGCAAAAAGAATTACTTTTGATCCATAGATCATTGGAGCCCTTCATACCAGCTTAAGGCAATTTACAATCGATCATTTGAAGGAGTTCGAAAGAATGACATACTCAGACTAGAATGGATGATGTGGACTACCTTGTTGAAGACAACGCGATGGATATTTTGCTTATCATCGGAAATGGATGGGACCCATGGTAGGACCACTTCTGAATATGATCCTGGGCAACAATTGTTGGGGTGCAAGATGGAAACATAATTCAAATGCTGGGAATGTTTCAACCATCATATCTGCCTGAGATTCAGATCTGGTTGGTAACGGGACATTTCGCATGACATGTCCGAAAAGGAAAGGTTGCAACACAAATCGAAAAGATGACGCTATGCGACATTCTCGGGATATGAACTACGATAGCAAGCTCCAAAACATGAGCCGGTTCTGCTACATACATGTGAGCATGTTGTCCAAGACAAGAATGACCACATAGTAGTCTTACAATAAAATACTATCGAATTCTGGTTGGGAACCATCGTCGAGGATATCAAAGTCCTTGCATAAGGCATGCTCTTAAGAAGGAACTTCTTCTCCTTGAACAATTCAATCAGTGGCTTGGTGTGCTAGGAATACATATGGAGTGGAGGTAATTAATCTACCAAACCATAGTATACTTTGCACATGCATGACTGACTTGGGACGATTCCAGAGGAAACAAAACAAACCATTCTCAAACCCACGGCGGCAACTTGCACCAAATGCACATGAATTAGAGGAAGTCACTTCTTCCATCCAAGCATAGGCTTCATGAACGGAGCATGAAGGCATTGCTTACAAAATTTCCAACACTAGGTTGATGTTCAACATGAATCATGGGGGAGACAAAATGCTACTCATGGGCTCAACAACAACTCATCGGAATTTCCATATCACTGGACTTCCGCCATCATGTGAACACGGTGATAGCATTGGTCAGACCAAAAGATGTAATGGGGTATGCTCGAGGGATCAACCAGGAGTAAGACAACATTACGAACATCGTTGGTTCTGATTTGACTTAATAATAGCCCATACTCAAGTCAAAGTTTGATAAGACAATAGGTTCAACAACTGATCACGGGGATCATTCGATGAAGATATCATCTTTCTTCGACACACACTACACAAGAGTATCCCTTTGGAACGAACTAAGTTAGGCAAGCTTTTATCTTCCAACTCTCCAAGTTGTTGTCTAGCTTAACCAACTAGCTCAGGGATATCCAACACAGATTCTTGGAGAAAGGGTGGTTCACAAGAAACCAACTTGATCACGAGCTCAACATAACAGTCAGGAAACAACCCGGTAACACTTCCAAGAAGAGATTTGGAGAGTCACGAACCACCAGTATGTTAGTAAGCTCGAGAACAATCTTGCTTTTGAGGGCAAGACGATATGATCAAAAGAGTGAGGGATTGACACAATCGTAACTCATAGATCGAAGAGTGCACCAAAACTAAGGACTAGGTAGCACGATTAATCTTAGGATGATGATTCAATAACCAACACGCCAAGAATGAGAATATTGTCCATTTACTACCAAGCAAGGAGGTTGCTAGGAGTATCGATTTCACACACCACAATTCACTAGTCGGCATTCCGGTTGCGACAACACGGAACCGAGGAATGAATAATGAGGGCGGAAGTATCACTGCATCAAGAATTCCTAAGAGGTTGTGCAGTTCCCATGACATTCTTGACATAAGATGGCAATACTTGTGGTAGAACAGAATCAAAAGCTGGATTGGCATTTGATCTGCGGAATACAACTGCTTTGACCCAATCCTAGATATGGATGAGGTACTGGAGTTTGTCTCTCCAAGTCATTCAGGACAGAAATGGCTTGACGGACCACAAGAGTAATAGGCATCGATAAACGAATGCACGCATACCCTTGACTATCAATTGACAGGCGGGGGTCAGAATACAACTAAGGAGGGAGAACTCGAGGAGCATATAACTTTCTGAGTTGTGGATGCATAGGTTAGTATGTCGAATCAAGTTCAACAGGTTTCTTCCGGATAACCCATGCAGGAAAGTAGAACTGGCAGATTCACAATTATGAATGGAGAACTCCTCAAGAGTACTGATTGTGATCCTTCATTCAGCGAGGAACTTCTGCCATAAGCGGTTCATAGCATTTGGAAGAAGGAAATACCACGGACCTCGAGGACTAATGCAAAGGTTACTAATATCCTAAAGGAACTAGCAAATACTAACAACATGAGGTAGGGTGAATCTCGGGTTCAGAAACCCAGGAGCAGAATGGCTACTACTAAGTGGCATCATGGGATGCTTTCGAGAATGACGGCCAGAATCATCACACTGGGAACACAAAACATGGCTAGATTACTAGATGACTCCCTGAAACACCTAGGTTCATAGTACTAACTACAACATATATGTCGAGGCAATAGGGTACCTCAACTCACCGATTAGTGTGCTTAATCTGGCCCAAAAGGACATCGAAAACTGAAGAAAGAATTTGCAAATGCATCAGACTATTTAGAAACCTGGGATGACTCGGACAGCATAACGGCTGAAAATGCTCAAAATGATTAGAGACATCCTGCAAAAATGGTCGCATGACCACTCAACAACGCAATATCAAGGCTCTGAGACCAACTATGAACACACGGAAGTAGTAGAAACTGAACTGGGGCTTAAAACCAACAATCTTAAAAGTCTATGGATTAGTCACACGTCATCCTGATAGATAGACGAGAAGGCCTAGTTCTTAACCCCGTAGAAGAGAAGAGGTTGACTCAGATCAGAAGGCCATGAGGTATAAGGAGTAAAAAAAAGAGCCTTACGTTCCCTTCCACAATCAATTCCCTTACATAACTAAAGCATTTCTAGACTCAACTTCACCAGTTTGGCTTGCTAATCCTACAGCGATCGGGCTCTAATACCAACGCTGTCAGGACCCCGATTCCAAGTCACATCGATCTAGCCGGTAACACCTCATATCACTTTGCGGCCTCACGCACGGTATTCCCACGGTTGTCGCCTTACCATGGCCCGGGACCGTTTGCGCCTTTTGGCTCACGTATATGATAGTGTAGCTAGCATTCATATGACAGAGAACCCGGGCCGACATGGCTAGTCGTGAACCCAAAGCGGCACTAACCCATGGGGACAGGCATACATGAATCACATCGAGCATGTCGGTCATCAGCGTATGAATCCGGGCTGTAGCACTGGGCTAACAGGACTCCAGTGAACTGGGCTGTAGCAGGCTAGGCAGGACTCCGGATGTCACCGCGTGACATTTCCCCGAAGGGACAGACATAGGAACGAAGAGAAACACATGTCGGCCAGTCAAGTGTCCAAAGCAGTAGTGCTGGGCTAGCAGGACTCCGGTGAACCGGGCTGTAGCGGACTACTATCGCTCACGAAGCACTAGACTACATTTCCCCATATGAGAGGCTGCCAAGGATAAACAACTAGATTGTCGGATCCCACACATACCAAGCATTTCAATCATACACACAATATGCTCAATATGTGTAAATACAACATGGCATCACAACATAACTCTACGACTCAAATATTTATTCATTAGGCTCCGAGGAGCAAGATATTACAAACATGGGTCTCATGACCCAACACTCAGAGCATACAAGTCAAAGCACAAGCGGAGGCTTAACATGTCTGAGTACAGACATGTACAAATGAAAAAGGATGAGAAGCCTGACTATCTACCAGATCCTGCCGAGGGCACAAGATCGTAGCTGAGGTATCAAGCTAAACGTCGAAATCCCAGCGGAACTACTAGCAAGACTGACGTCTCTCTGCAAAACATAAAATAAGCAAACGTGAGTACAAACGTACTCAGCAAGACTTACATCAGAACTAACTACATATGCATCATTATCTGGTGGAGTTTGACTGCAGGAAGCCAGCTTTGACTCGGTGGCTATCCTGGACTACGACCGCAAGTAACTCTTTGAGGTGGCGCACACGAGTCCACATATTCACCATATCAATACACCACTATGGACCCGCTCCCGTCTCCCTACGAGAATGCCATCCATAGCACTCACGCTTATCTTGCACATTTTAGAGTATCCACTTTCACTTGTCTATGAACTGATATAGGCAACCCAGAAGTCCTTTACCGCGGACACAGCTATTCGAATAGATCATATTAACCCTGCAAGGGTGTACTTCTTCACACACGCTCTCGCCACTTACCGCCATGTACACCTCGTGTATCTCGGCAACCTTCAAGCGGAAGCCTGGCGAGGGAGTCGGCCACGACCTGACTAACCACACAAGTCTCTAGTCCAGGTTTATCGCCTATTCGGGTTCCATCCACAAGGAGATCCGGCCGGGGTGTCGCTCACGGCCCCAAACGATGAGAGCAGGGTTCCCGAGACACCAAACGGGCGTCCCGGTACACCGTGCCTCGGTGTATCTACCGCGACATAGCCCACCCCTAGGGTCAGCGCTACGCACGGCCCCCAACACATATCCTACAAACACCAGAAACTAGTTGCAACTCCTGGACAGAGATCAAGTTGATTAATAAGTCGAGAGAGCTTGGAGTGCCCGGAGCCCAATGTGTGGTAGTAACTGTTTCATGGATCACAAACACATAACTCAGTTCCTGAGGACGGCTGCAATGAGACAACCCACCATGTACTCCTACATGGCCTCTCACCGCTACCTTTACCAAAACGTGTTCACACACTTAGCTCTCAACAGTAGGACATGTTCACACACCTCTGATTCATCCCCGATGAATCGGACCTGACTCAACTCTAAGCAGTAGCAGGCATGACAAACAAGCATGAATGAGTAGGCACAACAGGGCTCAAACAACTCCTACTCATACTAGTGGGTTTCATCTAATTACTGTGGAATGACAGGTCATGTAGAGGATAAAGGGGTTCAACTACCGCAGCAAGTAACAGATGAATCGTTGTTGTCCTAATGCAGTAAAAGAGAGCAGGAGCGAGAGAGTGGGATTGTATCGGAATGAACAAGGGGGTTTTGCTTGCGTGGCACTTCTGAAGATATTATAGTTCTTCATCGGTGTCATCGATCTCATCGTCGAACGTCGTCTACGGAGCGGGGACAAACACCGGCAAACAAGGAAGAACACAATCAATGCAATGCAACAATATGATGCATGAATGTGACATGGCAATATGATGTTGTTTGGGCTAATGCAACTAGCACCAAGGTTAAATGAAGTTGGTTGTAACCCAAGGTTCAAATTCAAACTCCACATATGGTTATTTAAATTCCATTCATTTTATTTGTCCTAAACAGCAGCTATAAGTTGTTCTAACATGCATGAAAATGGTACAGATGGATAGATTGGATTTTTGTGATCATTTTTCATATATAATTTATCTCATTTGGAGTTACGGTTGAATTTCTATGATTTTTACAAGTTTTAAACATTTTCTGGAATTTCCTGAATTAGATTTAATCCAGAAATTCCTTTACTGCATCAGCAATGTGCAAGCATGACGTCAGCAGGTCAAAGGGGCTGGTCCGGGTCAAACCTGACCTGTGGGGCCCATTGGTCAGTGACTCGGGGCTGGTTAGTGTCACATACAAGTGGGCCCAGTCAAAGTCCACGTCAGCTTGGTCAAAGCTGACGTGTGGGGCCACTGTGATTAGTTAAGACTAAACAAGAAACTAACTGTGGTTGCTTAAGGGCGTGGGTCCCATATGTAAGTGGGTCAGGGGGTTAAGTGGTGGGGGATTAGCGCTAACTAGATGGCCACGTCGACGGTCGCCGGAGCGTCGCCGACGGTGACCTCGAACCGCGGCGGAGTTTGCTCGGACCTCGCCGGAGGCGACGGATCGACGCGCCAGGGGCACCAGAAGGTAGCCCGTGCCCGTGCGCATCTGGGGAGACCAACGGGAGGTGCGGGTGTGGCTGGCGTTCGCCGGAAGCCGCGAGCTCGGGTGATTGCGGGGTTGGTGCTACGGCGCGCGTCAGAGCGAGTGAGTGTGTGCGTTAGGTTCCTGGGGACTTCCTGAGCATAGTGACGCGCTCCGTTGTGAGCTTGCGCGGCTGTGGCCACGGCTACGCCATGGCCGGCGGCGAGATGCTCTCGGCCGCGGTGGGAAATGGAGCTAGGGAACGAGCACGAGCACGAGAGAAGAGGGAAAAGGAAGAGGGGCTCACGGCGTGTCTCCTGGAGCGGACAGCAAGGCCGGGGATGGTCTGGACGGAGCCAATCGTCGATGGCGATCTCGGGTGCCCGAGGTAGAAGAAGACGAGGTAGCCGGTGATGCAGGGCGTCCGGCGTAGCTTGGCTCTGCGTAGGTGATGAGAACGACGCTGCGGTCCTTCTGGACTGGTCGGCGAGGCGAGTGGTGGACGGTGGTCGTGGCTATGGTGAGCAGCGGCGATGGACGCGTTCTGTCCGGGCGAGAGAGAGGGAGCAGAGGAGAGAGAGCCGTGGGGGAGAGACCAAGCGAAGCAGTCAGCGGGATCGGGACGGCACTCGGAAGTCGTCCACGCGTCCAGGGGGTCGTCGGCAAGCAGGAGGTGGCCGCGCGTGCGTCGGGCACACGCCCGCGTCCTCCTAGCGCGGTGGAGAAGACGACAGGAGACGCCAGGTGGGCTGGGCCAGCGAGCTGGGCCGGCTACAGGTAGGTGGGCTAGGTAGTCCTCTCTCTCTCTCTTTTATTTGTTTTAGTTTTCTATTTCTTCGGTAGATTTAGGGATTTATTTAAAATACCATAACAAACCCAAAAATCAAGGAACTGCTCATGGATACTGTTTAGAATATTTCCAACAGCAAACATTTCAGTTTGTGATTATTTGAGCATTTAAAATATTATTTAGCAATTAAATGCCCAAATGCAAATACTATATGATTTAATTCAAAAATCCAGAATGGCCTAGAAAAATGTGCACCATTTTAGGGAGAGGTTCTAGACCAATCCAAAATGATGAACTTTTCTGAAGGCATTTTGAGTTTATTGAGAATATTTTTATTTGAAACTAGTTGATTTGATCTGGTGCTAGGGTTTGAGCAATCCCCATTTCAACTTTCAAATAAATTAGACATGATGCAAGCAAAGTCAAGCAAGGGCTGATCTGGGGCTGTGACAAAGCATTGGTCCCGGTTCATGGCACCAACCGGGACCAATGCTGCCCTTTAGTCTCGGTTGGTGCCACCAACCGGGACCAAAGGTCTCTTTTCAGCAGCCCAAAGGGCGGGAAGCAGAGGCCTTTGGTCTCGGTTCGTGGCACCAACCAGGACTAAAGGGGGTGCATTGGTAACGGTTGGTGCCACGAACCGGTACCAATGGCCCCTTCAGTCTCGGTTGGTGCCACCAACCGGGACCAAAGGCCTTGCACAACGGCGTGGTGGTGGGAGTTTAGTCCCACCTCGCTAGTTGAGAGGGGCGCGCAGTGGTTTATAAGCCCCACTGCCGCCCCCCTCTCGAACTCCTCTCCATTGCAGGCTTACGGGCCTAATTGTGACTGCTATACCTGATGGGCCTACTGGGCCTTCTGCGGGCCTGAATCCTGGCCCATGGATGGGTTTCTAGTCGTATTCACGCCGTGGTGGCCCAGTAGGTGGCAATTTTTTTATTTTTTCCCAATTTTTTTATTTTCTTTTTTCCTTTATTTACTTTGTTTTGTTTGTACTTACAACGAAATACTTATTTTTTTATTTTTTTGTTACTAATTACTTATTTATTTTATTTTATGATAATTCTTTTTGCTTTATTTATTTTATTTTGTTTCTAATTACATTGATAATTTTAGTTTCATAAATTTTATTTATGTTATTAAAGTTTATTTTATTTTATTTTGTTTCTACTTATATATTTTATTAAAGTTTATATTATTTTGTTTCTAATTACTTATTTAATTTATTTTATGATAATTCTTTTTTATATTTTATGATAATTCATAGGGAAACTCGTCTGTTACAAAGGGATTTCACTTTTTTGAACTTATTTGAACTCCATAGTTTTTCTGTGTTCAAAATGCACAATTCAAAGCCACATCATCAATTTTCAACCCTTTCTGACATCATTTGTTATTTTTCATGCATTTATTGATTATTGTGAGCTATAAGACCCTGGAATTGAAAAGCATTTCAAATGAACTCTGAAAAGGTTGAAAGTTGGCATGGTATCATCATTTCATCCACATAGCATGTGCAAGAAAGTAGAGAGGGTTACGGCAAAAACTGGATGCACTTCGTGTACAAAACGGACAATCTCTTTCGAAGTATCAGGGTTTCATACGGAAACTCGTCTGTTACAAAGGGATTTCATTTTTTTTGAACTTATTTGAAATCCATAGTTTTTTTGTGTTCAAAATGCACCATTCAAAGCCACATCATAAATTTTTAACCCTTTCTGACTTCATTTGTTATTTTTCATGCATTTATTGATTATTTTGAGCTATAAGAACCTGAAATTGAAAAGCATTTCAAATGAACTCTGAGAAGGTTGAAAGTTGGCATGGTATCATCATTTCATCCACATAGCATGTGCAAGAAAGTAGATCGGGTTACGGCAAAAACTGGATGCACTTCGTGTACAAAACAGACAATCTGTTTCAAGATATCAGGGTTTCATACGGAAACTCGTCTGTTACAACAGGCATTTCAAATGAACTACGAAAAGGTTGAAAGTTGGCATGGTATCATCACAATAGTTGTGGAGAGAAAGTCTTCACTTTTTCTTCGCTTGTGTCATTTGCTTATTGCGCCGTAACCATGGATATCTTCATCGTTTATCAGGATGCTTGGGTCAGCCTTGACTTTGAAGAGAGGAATTTCATGAAACTTTTCATAATCTTCAGACATGTCTGTCTTGCCCTCCACTCCCATGATGTCCCTTTTTCCTGAAAAAACTATGTGGCGCTTTGGCTCATCGTATGATGTATTCGCTTCCTTATCTTTTCTTTTTCTCGGTTTGGTAGACATGTCCTTCACATAGATAACCTGTGCCACATCATTGGCTAGGACGAACGGTTCGTCAGTGTACCCAAGATTGTTCAGATCCACTGTTGTCATTCCGTACTATGGGTGAGGGAGTCCTGGATAAGGGGGGTATCCGGACAGCCAGACTATATCCTTTGGCCGGACTGTTGGACTATGAAGATACAAGATTGAAGACTTCGTCCCGTGTCCGGATGGGACTCTCTTGGCGTGGAAGGCAAGTTTGGTGATACAGATATGTAGATCTCCTTCTGTTGTAACCGACTCAGGTAACCCTAGCCCCTCCGGTGTCTATATAAACTGGAGGGTTTAGTCCGTAGGGACAACAACAATCATACCATAGGCTAGCTTCTAGGGTTTAGCCTCTACGATCTCGTGGTAGATCAACTCTTGTAATACTCATATTCATCAAGATCAATCAAGCAGGAAGTAGGGTATTACCTCCATAGAGAGGGCCCGAACCTAGGTAAACATTGTGTCCCTTGCCTCCTGTTACCATCCGCCTTAGACGCACAGTTCGGGACCCCCTACCCGAGATCCGCCGGTTTTGACACCGACATTGGTGCTTTCATTGAGAGTTCCACTGTGTCGTCGCTGCAAGGTTCGATGGCCCCTTTGATCATCGACAACGATGCGGTCCAGGGTGAGGTTTTCCTCCCCGGACATATCTTCGTGTTCGGCGGCTTCGCACTGCGGGCCAACTCGTTTGGCCATCTAGAGCAGTTCGAAAGCTACCTCCCTGGACATCAGGTCAGGTTTGGAAACGAATTACACCGCCGATGTCCGCGGAGACTTGATCTTCGACAGGTTCGGGCCCATGCCAGGTGTGTCGCACGATCACGGCGAGCACGATATAGCTCTGCCGTCGGACGGTGTTCAGGAGATCACGCTAGCAACTACTCCGGCCTCTAGTCCGGAGCAGATCGCGCCATCCGAGGACGGGAGGATAGACTCCACCACGGAGGCCGCGCCTCGGTGGCGATAGAGCCGAATCGACCTTACCCCTCACGAGAGCCGTGTCGCCAAACTGCTGGACTTGTCCTCGGCCACGGACTCCGTACCACCCGCGCCCATACCTATCGAATCCGATTGGGCGCCGATCATGGAGTTCACCTCCGCAGACATCTTTCAGCACTCGCCCTTCGGTGACATCGAACTCATCAAATCCTCTCCCTGTCCGGAGAACCTTGGCCGAACTATGTCCGGCTAGAGTGGGATGCGTACAACGAAGAAATTCAATCCCCACCCACCACCAACTTAGTAGCCACTGTCGACGATTTAACCGACATGCTCGACTTCGACTCTGAAGACATTGATGGTATGGACACCGATGCCGGAGACGAACAGGAACCACTACCCACAGGGCACTGGACCGCCACCTCATCATATGACATATATATGGTGGATACACCCAAAGCAAATAATAACGAGGATGTAGCGAAAGATAGCTCCCACGACAAGCAATCAAAACGGCGTCGTAAGCGCCGCTCTAAATCCCGCCTTGGCAAAAACAGCGACAACAGATGTCCGTGTCAAAACCGGCGGATCTCGGGTAGGGGGTTCCGAACTGTGCGTCTAGGCGGATGGTAACAGGAGACAAGGGACACAATGTTTTTACCCAGGTTCGGGCCCTCTCGATGGAGGTAAAACCCTACTCCTGCTTGATTAACATTGATGGTATGGGTAGTACAAGAGTAGATCTACCACGAGATGAGAGAGGCTAAACCCTAGAAGCTAGCCTATGGTATGATTGTTGTTCGTCCTACGGACTGAAACCCTCCGGTTTATATAGACAATGGAGAGGGTTAGAGTTACATAGAGTCGGTTACAAATGGGAGGAGATCTACATATCCGTATCGCCAAGCTTGCCTTCCATGCCAAGGAAAGTCCCATCCGGACATGGGACGTAGTCTTCAATCTTGTATCTTCATAGTCCAGGAGTCCGGCCAAAGGTCATAGTCCCGCCATCCGGACACCCCCTAATCCAGACTCCTCAAGAGCCCCTGAACCAGGCTTCAATGACGACGAGTCCGGCATGCAGATTGTCTTCGGCATTGCAAGGCGGGTTCCTCCTCCGAATACTTCATAGAAGATTTTGAACACAAGGATAGTGTCCCGCTCTGCAAAATAATTTCCACATACCACCGTAGAGAGAATAATACTTACACAAATCCAATCTGCTGACGTATTTTGCAGCGTGACATCACACCACGGCCAAGCCTTTATTTGAATTGTTTTTTACTGTCCCACCTCAGCGCACTTAGCGAGGCGGTTTCCTTGGCACGTCTTGTTGAAGCAGAGATCGTGTCCCCTTATTCCGGGATTCTCATCAATACGAGGCGTAGAACCCAACCGCGCGCCATTAATTTACTGGCGCTTGGGAGATAAGCAAGTTTTACCAGCTGGTGGGGGCACATAGTTTCGTCCGACCATATAAGGGATAAGGATCCACCTTTTCCATCTACGCCTTCTTCCTCCTTTGCTTATCCATTTTCAAGACTCGAGCTCCAAAAGCCAAGTCCGCACTTCCCACCTCAACCTTCTCCAGCCATGTCCGGAGGCGGGAGGCAAGTGGATGGTCTCCTCCGTCATGGAGGGAAACATCAAAAAGCCGAGGGAGGCCGGATACTTGTCTAACGACATCGCGCACCGCTCCCTGCATAAGGGGCAGCTCATCCCCACCCCTGTGCCCCATGAGAGGGTGGTGTTCCTCACCCATTTCCTCCGCGGACTAGGTTTCCCACTTCACTTGTTTGTCCGCGGGCTCATGTTCTACTACAGCCTGGATTTCCACGATCTGGCCCCGAACTTCGTCCTCAACATCTCGGCGTTTATCATCGTGTGCGAGGCTTTCCTCCGCATCAAGCCCCACTTCGGCTTATGGCTGAAGACCTTCAATGTCAAGCCAAAGGTAGTGGGCGGCCAACAAGCCCACTTCGGCTTATGGTGGGCAAGATGCCCAACGTTACATGGCTCGAGGGCTCCTTCGTGGAGACCATAAAGGGGTGGCAATCGGGGTGGTTCTACATCACCAAGCCGCATTACCCTAAATGGGCAGCGGCCCCAATTCGATCCGCATCCCCACACGGCTCACCTCCTGGAAAGAGAAGGGCCTGTCGTGGGGTAATTCGGAAGAGCGGACCAGACTCCAATCCTACATCCAAGACCTGGTGAACAAAGAGGTTAAACTCGTCAACGTAGTCCAGGTCATGCTCATCCGCCGGATCCTCCCGTGTCAACGATGGGCTTTTAAATTATGGGAGTTCAACCCGGCCCAGCACCAAACTCTGACTAGGCTCTTTGACACAACGCACGAGGATGCCTGGAAGGTGCTATTCAAGGGCGCCGAGGTTCCCCCTCCCATCACCGACGGTCGCGGATTCTGCGCGAAGCGCCAAGCCAGCGTGGTAAGCTTATTTTACCCTTTACGGGATACTTGTTTTTCATAGTTTAACTCTATGCGGAATCTAAGCTCCCGTTCCTTTGACAGGAATGGCAGAAGAAGACTGGACAGATCGACTGTCCGGCTCCTTTGCCCGAAGATCCAGCAGACGCCCACTTGACAGGGTTGCTGGTCCCGGCACCTTACGTGGTGCCGGAGAAGAAGGCCAAGAAGAAGGCCACGGGAACTCGAAAGAGTTCCCGGCGCCCGGTGGTGCCGGATTCATCGTCCGACGACTCCGAGGCGCACTCCTCCTCCGAAGACAAGTAGGAGGAAGAAGAAGCCTCTCCCCCTCCAGCGGGGGGAGGAATGAAAAGGAAGGCCGCCCCAACTGGGGGGACCGGAGGGTCCAAGAAGGGAAGGACTCTTCCTCCGGACTACTCCACCAACGCCGACGACGGCGAAGAGGAGTGGCCATCCAGGGCCAAGCCCCTGGCAAGATCGTAAGTATCCGGATACCAGAATAACTCATGGCGTTCCTTTATTGCACGGTACCTTCTCGACACCGAATATAATCATGCAGTCCGCCCAAGGCGGGCTCGGCGCTTCGTCGGCGGTTCCACTGGGTTAAATCGACGTGAACATCACTTCACTTTCGACCGCCTCCTCTCCTCATGCTGTGGATGACGCCAGGTGGTGTCCCAAAAGGCCAAGCCAAGAGGAGGTGGTCTCGAGGCGCCGCAAAGGCGACCTCCTGAACTCAGCGGAAAAGGATAAAACCCCCAAGGGCTCCAAGTCTGGCCCTAGGCCGAGCACCGCCCCGGAACCTTCAGTGGTTCCGGAGTCTGGCGGGCGCCCCTCAAGTAGGAAGGGCAAAACTACGACGCCGGTGACCTCTGTCCAACCGGAGGCGCCGGATAATCTGCTGGAGGTGCTTATCGGCGCCGCCATCGACGAGGAGCATCGCACTATTATGAGTGTGGTGATCCAGAAGGTTCAGTCCGCCAAGAGCGGGCTGACCGAAGCCTGTGCCAGCCTTCTAACAGGCTTTGAGGTATGTATTTAAGATATGTAAAAATATTACCGCATAGACAGTAGCCCCTGATGCTCAGTTTGGTGTTCGGAAAGAAAAGCCGAACTGAGGATCAAAAAGATATAAGCAGGAGTCTAACATAAGTATGTCAATATGGGAATGCAGCTTGTGCCGACCTCTGCCCGCACTCATGGAGGTCAATGCATTGAAGCAAAGGCTCGGCGGTCCGAGAACGAGCTCGGCCTTGCCAAGAAGCAGCTCGAGGACAAGGAAGGTAAGTAATACCTTATGTAAGTATATAAAAAGATGTGGTTGCGAAAATGACAGGACCAACGTGAGTATTGCAGGGGCCACAACCGAGGTGGCGACCCTGAAGGAAGCGTTGTCCAAGGCCGAAAACAATGCGGCCGTGGAGTGCACCGAGCGAGAGAAGCAGGAGGCGCGGGTGGCGGCGGTGCAGCAAGAGCTCCAGTCTCTCATGGAAAAACACGAGAGTTTGGAGCTTGACTCAAAGACTCGAGAGTCCGAGCTCGCCTTGGCGCTTGAGAGCGCCAAATCTACCAATGCAATAGCCCAAAAAGCCCTCCAGGAAATTGAGGCGATGAAGAAGATAGTGGCGGGTAAGGCATTCTTTATGCAAAGCAAGCACGCGAAAGTGAATTACTTGTTACTTACCCGAGTCCGGAGCTCTCCAGGAGCATTCGCAGATCTTCCTTGGAGTGTGTCCGACGCTGCCGCATTCTACCGAGCCGAAGAGGGGAGCTCGACGGAGAAGGTGTTCTGGTCTCAGTATGCTGAGGCCGGACACCCGGTGCCCTTGAGCGACCAGTCAAGCAATGGTCGAGC
This sequence comes from Aegilops bicornis, assembly GCA_021605145.1. Taxonomy (NCBI): domain Eukaryota; kingdom Viridiplantae; phylum Streptophyta; class Magnoliopsida; order Poales; family Poaceae; genus Aegilops; species Aegilops bicornis. The sequence goes on from CM038674.1 coordinate 618,720,421, forward strand.
TCCATAAGGTGGCCGAACAGGCCATGAAGGGTCTCATAGTCCGGCTGTGGCCTGGGGAAGCCATGCCTGGGAGCTACTTCGGGCTAGTAAGGCGGCTGGTGGATGCTTGTCCAAGACTTGAAGTCATCAAGCGCTCCGTATGCATCGAAGGTGCCCGTAGGGCCCTTGCCCGTGCTAAAGTGCACTGGGGCAAGATGGACGCTGAGAAGCTTGTGACGGACGGACCACCGCCGGGCAAGGAGCATCGCGAGCCCGAGATGTATTATGAGGGCGTCCTGAAGGGTGCCCGCCGTATAGCGGATGAGTGCTCCAAAGATGTAATTTTTGAGTAAACTCGAATTTGTGATCATGTACGCTGAAAACTTGTTCATATGCGCTAAGAAACGCTTTTGAATTTAAAATATTACCTTCTATGCGGCCATTTATCAAAATTGAGAGATGGCGAGTCGTCGGCTTCTGCCCCCATGCCGCGAGTGCTGGGGTGTTCGGGATAAACTTGAGCGCTCTTTTTCCCATTTTTGGGTCCTTCGAGGAGGCGCTCAACACAACGGTAACAAGCCAATCGGACTATAATGCTTGAACACTCTCACTTAGCCATAGAATTCTATAATTTTAAATTTCGGCGAAGCCCCTAGTATTCGGAAGACCGAGTTCGGGGCGCTATCCACGCCTAGGCCGGACAAAGCCAACTCCTCGCTCTAAGCGGCATAAGTCTTTAGGGACTCGAAAACCTCTCGAACAGCGACCAACTCTCTCCCTATCATGACGGTCAGTTTTAGCTTTCTCCACTGAGGTGCTTAGCCCAGCTCAACCGGCACAATCGCGATGGTTCTCCCAGGCTACCTTAGCCGATATGACGAAACGTAAGGTACCAAAACATGGGAGCCGGGCAAACCCAACTATTGACCCAAGACATGATTCGGAGCCGATGCATATAATGCTATAAGTTCGGGGTGCCGCACTCATGAGACTGTTCAGACTTCTCACACCATATTCTGGGTACGTAAGCCCCTGGTGTATTGGTCGTACCAAAGTGTACGGTTGCATAATGTCATAACTGAACATATTTTTATATAAAAAAGGAATGCAATAATAGACAAAAGCTATGTATTGTTTATTCGAAAAGTCTGCGGAAAAAGCAGAACGATACAAATAGTGCGATAAGCAAGAGATGGGACTATTTGACATGTCCCCCTCCAGGGGCGATGTCAGGACCCCGATTCCAAGTCACATCGATCTAGCCGGTAACACCTCATATCACTTTGCGGCCTCACGCACGGTATTCCCACGGGTGTCGCCTTACCATGGTCCGGGACGGTTTGCGTGTTTTGGCTCAGGTTTATTATAGTGTCGATAGCATCCATATGCCAGAGAACCCGGGCCGACTTGGCTTGTCGTGAACCCAAAGCGGCGCTAACCCATCGGGACAGGCATACATGAATCTCATCGAGCATGTCGGTCATCAACGTGTGAATCCGGGCTGTAGCACTGGCTATGAGGACTCCGTAACCCGGGCTGTAGCAGGCTAGGCAGGACTCCGGATATCACCGCGTGACATTTCCCGAAGGGATGTATATAGGAACGAAGTGAAACACATGCCGCCAATCAAGTGTCCAAAGCGATCTTCTTGGGCTAGCAGGACTCCGGTGAACCGGGCTGTAGCGGACTACTATCGCTCAGGAAGCACTAGACTACATTTCCCCATATGAGAGGCTGCCAAGAGTAAACAACTAGATTGTCGGATCCCACACATACCAAGCATTTCAAATCATACACACAATATGCTCAATATGTGTAAATACAACATGGCATCACAACATAACTCTACGACTCAAATATTTATTCATTAGGCTCCGAGGAGCGAGATATTACAAACATGGGTCTCATGACCCAACAAACAGAGCATATAAGTCAAAGCACAAGCGGAAGCTTAACATGTCTGAGTAAAGACATCTATAAATGAAAAAGGCTGAGAAGCCTGACTATCTACCACATCCTGCCGAGGGCACAAGATCGTAGCTGAGGTAACAAGCTAAACGTCGAAGTCCAAGCGGAACTACTAGCGAGACTGACGTCTCTCTGCAAAACATAAAATAAGCAAACGTGAGTACAAATGTACTCAGCAAGACTTACATCAGAACTAACTACATATGCATCATTATCAACAAAGGGGGGGGGGGTGGTGGAGTTTGACTGCAGCAAGCCAGCTTTGACTCGGTGGCTATCCTGAACTACGACTGCAAGTAACTCTTTTGAGGTGGCGCACACGAGTCCACATATTCACCATATCAATACACCACTATGGATCCATTCCCGTCTTCCTACGAGAACGCCATCCATAGCACCCACGCTTATCTTGCGCATTTTAGTGTATCCACTTTCACTTCTCTATGAACTGTTATAGGCAACCCAGAAGTCCTTTACCGTAGACACGGCTATTCGAATAGATCATTTATAACCCTGCAGGGGTGTACTTCTTCACACACGCTCTCACCACTTACCGTCGTTTACATGACATGTACTCGGCAACCTTCAAGCGGAAGCCCAACATGGGTGTCAGCCACGGCCTACCTAAACACTCAAGTCCCTAGTCCAGGTTTATCGCCTATTCGGGTTCCATCCGCAGGGAGTCCGTCCGAGGTTTCCACTAACGGCCCCGAACGATGTGTGCAGGGTTCCCGAGACACCAAACGGGCGAATCGGTACACTGGGCCACGGTGTATCTACCACATCATAGCCCACCCCTAGGGTCAGCGCTACCCACGGCCTCCAACACATATCCTACAAACACCGTAAACTAGTTGCAACTCCCGGACAGAGGACAAGGGTGGTTAAGAAGCCGAGAGAGTCAATTAGGATCCCAATGTGTGGTAGTAACTGTTTCATGGATCACAAACACGTAACTCGAGTTCACGAGGACGGCTTCTATGAGACAACCCACCATGTAGTCCTACATGGCCTCTCACCGCTACCTTTACCATATCGTGTTCACACACTTAGCTCACACACTGTAGGACATGTTAACACTCCTCCAATTCATCCCTGATGAATCGCACCAGACTCAACTCTAAGCAAAGAGTGTGCATGACAAACAAGCATGAATGAGTAGGCACAATAGGGCTCAAACAACTCCTACTCATGCTAGTGGGTTTCATCTAATTCTTGTGGAATGACAGTCATGCAGAGGATAAAGGGGTTCAACTACGCAGCAAGTAATGTGATGAATCGTTGTTGTCCTAATGCAAGAAAAGAGAGCAGGAGGCGAGAAATTGGGACCGTATGTCGGAATGAACAAGGGGTTTGCTTGCACGGCACTCCTGAAGATATTATTGCTCTTCATCGGTGTCACCGAACTCATCGTCGGAACCACGTCTATCGAGAGGGGACAAACACCGCAAGAATCGAGAAAGAACACACACAATGCAAGGCCACAATACGAGGCATGATCATGACATGGCAATATGCTGTGATTTGAGCTAATGCATCTAGCTATGATTTAAATGAAGTTGGTTTGAATACATGATACAAATTCCAACTCCATATATGATTATTTAAATGCCCTTTATTCGTTTTGTCCAAAACAGAGGACAAACATTGTTCAAACATGCATGAAAATGATACAGATGGATAGGTTGCATTTTTCTGATAATTTTTCCTATATAAATTATTTGATTTGGAGCTACAGTTGAATTACTATGATTTTTAGAAGTTTTAGCTATTTTCTGAAATTTCCTGAATTAAATTAAATCGAAATGACTAAGCGTATCGGCGTTATGCCACCGTGGACGTCGCCAAGTCAACAGGAGGCCAGTCAAACCGACCAGTGGGTCCCGCGATGTCGATGTTATTAGTCTAACTAATTTTTAGTTAGTCCTAATCCTAACTTAATTAGCGTAGGCCGGGCCCACTTGTCATAGACCGGTCACACCGGCCCACCCGCACAACTTGGTCGAGGTGGAACAATCCCGGCGCCGAAGTCGCCGGGCGAGGCCGAGACGGCGGAGGGGTTTTGAACGCTGCTCCGGCCACGGTTCGAGGCGCGGATGGCACCGTTGGAACCCGAAGCCTCGTGCGCGTCGGCTGGTGCTAGTGGGGCCGCCGGAGATGACCTAGATCGACGGCGGTGTCCGCTTCCGCGGCGGCCGAAGTTCGGGTGCGCACAGGGACGTGACTATGGTATGCAAAGGAGCGAGGCAAGGCGCTAGCGCTGCTCTACAAGTCGCGACGAGCACAACGGATGCACGCCCGTGACCAAATGGTCATCGGGGCTTCGCCGGCGACCAGCCCGTGCGGCGGCAATTCTTTGTTAGCAAGAAGCGGCGACTACGACAAGTAATTGACGCGGGGAAGAGTGGGTAGCGACGGAGGAGCTCACAGGCAGTCGGACGGTGGTCTCAGCGGGCTCGGGGACGGGTTGTGGACGACGTATCGGCGACGGCGATTGGCGGTGCCCGAGGTTGAAGATGATGTCGATAGCGGCGATACGGCGGGTCCCCGGTTGCTTGGCTCGTCGAGGAGGCGTAGAAGGCGGAGGTGGAGCACTCGGGCACGTCAGACGGGCGAGGAGGAAGCGGTGGCCGCGGCAACTACGAGCGGCGGCGGTGGTTGCGCTCGGGCGCGAGAGGAACAGAGGAGGGGGAGAAGCATAGGGAGAGTGAGAGGGGTCGAGCGGTTCGGGGCGGCATCGAGGAGGGGATTCGCGGCATCGCACTATCCTCGGGACGCAGCGAGCAGCACTGGTGGCGTGGCGCTGCCTCCGTGCGTTAATCCCTGCCTCGCCCTCTTGGCAGGTGGGAGACGATCAGCAACCCGGCCGTGGGCTAGGCCGGCTCTGGACCCGCCATGTAATTGGCCAGTACTATCTCTCTCTCTCTGTTGTTCCTATTAAATTCTGTTTTCTATTATTCTGTAGTTTTAGGGCTTTATTAAAAATACTTAGACACTTTCAAAAATCATGAGACTGCTTGTGGCCACTATTTGGATTATTTCCAATAACCAGAATTTTAGTTCATGAATATTTGGACATTTAATGTAATATATAAAATTTAAATGCCCAAATGCAAATAAGGTATGATTTAAATCCAGAGCCCAATATGTCATGGAAAAATGTGCATGACCTCTCGTTATCAAGTTTCCAAAGATTTTCCAAGAATGATGAACATTTTTGGAAGTCATTTGGATTTCTTGAAAATATTTTAGTTGAACCTATTTGAATTCCTTTAATGCTAGGGTTTAGGCAATCCCCATCTCAAAATTCCTTTGAAATCAAACATGATGCATGGATGCAGATGCCACTAATTACAACCAATTCTGGGGCTGTGACAACTCACCCCCACTAAACAAGAATCTCGTCCCGAGATTCAGGACGTGAGGTAAGAAGACAGAGGGGTCACAAGCTAACACGATCTTCACGATCCAACTGTCCTTCTCAAGATGTTGATTCATTGCTTCATATTGATCTTGACGTCTTTGCTTTCGAGAACTTCATCCAACACGACAACGACAGAGAGGAACTCTGCAGGAATCGATCTTCTTAAAGATCGAGCAACTCACGATCAACTCACGGAATGAGATGGTGAAACATCTCGAGTTGAGACACAAAACACATCGAGAGGGATGGAAGAACAAACGACGGGGTTTGATTGGTGGGCAACAATTCCACGCTTAGAGAGATGGTGGATGGTGTCAAGGTGGCGAGGAAATAATTGCCAGGATTCCGTAACGGGCACCTTGGGAAAAGTGACGCAAAGAACTATTCGCTTAAGTGGCAAAAGAATTACTTTTGATCCATAGATCGTTGGAACTCTTTATACCAGCCTAAGGCAATCACAATCGATCATTTGAAGGAGTTCGAAAGAATGACATACCCGGACTAGAATGGATGATGTGGACTACCATGCTGAAGACAACACAATGGATGATTTTGCTTATCATCGGAAATGGATGGGACCCATGGTAGGACCGCTTTTGAAGATGATCCTGAGCAACAATTGCTGGGGTGCAAGCTGGAAACATAATGCAAATGCTGGGAATGTTTCAACCATCATATCTGCCTGAGATTCAGATCTGGTTGGTAACGGGACATTTCAGACAGCATGTCTGCAAAGGAAAGGTTGCAACACAAATCGACAAGGTGACGTTGCGAGATTCTCGGGATATGAACTACGATAGCAAGCTCCAAAACATGAGCCGGTTCTGCTACATACATGTGAGCATGTTGTCCAAGACAAGAATGACCACATAGTAGTCTTACAATAAAATACTATCGAATTCTGGTTGGGAACCATCGTCGAGGATATCAAAGTCCTTGCATAAGGCATGCTCTTAAGAAGGAACTTCTTCTCCTTGAACAATTCAATCAGTGGCTTGGTGTGCTAGGAATACATATGGAATGAAGGTTGCAAGTCTCCAGACCATAGAATACTTCGCACATATGCATGACTGAATTGGGACAATTCCAGAGGAAGCAAAACAAACCTTTCTCAAATTCACGGTGGCAACTTGCACCAGATGCACATGAGTTAGAGGAAGTCACTACTTTCATCCAAACATATGCTTCATGAACAAAACACGAAGAAATGCTTACACAAGTTTCCAACACTAGGTTGATGTTCAACATGACTCATGGGGGAGACAAAATGCTACTGATCGGCTCAACAAAGAACTCATCGGAATTTCCATATCACCTTTGGACTTCCACCATCATGTGAACACGGTGATAGCATTGGTCAGACCAAAAGATGTAATGGTATATGCTCGAGGGATCAACCACGAGTAAGACAACATTACGAGCATCGTTGGTACTGATTTGATTTGACGATAGCCCATACTCAAATCAAAGGATTGATAAGATAATAGGTCCAGCAACTGATCACAGGGACCAATCGATGAAGATATCATATTTCTTCAACACACCTACACAAGAATATCCCTTTGGACGAACTAAGTTAGGCAAGCTTTTATCTTCCAACTCTCCAAGTTGTTGTCTAGCTTAACCAACTAGCTCAGGGATATCCAACACAGATTCTTGAAGAAAGGGTGGTTCACAAGAAACCAACTTGATCACGAGCTCAACATAACAGTCAGGAAACAATCCGGTAACACTTCCAAGAAGATATTTGGTAAGTCACGAACCACCGGTATATTACTAAGCTCGAGAACAATCTTGCTTTTGAGGGCAAGACGATATGATCAAATGAGTGAGGACTTGACAAGATCCTAACTCATCAATCGAAGTGTGCACCAGAAATAAGGACTAGGTAGCACGATCAATCTTAGGATGATGATTTAATAATCAACACGCTAGGAATGAGGATATTGTCCATTTACTACTAAGCAACGAGGTTGCTAGGAGTATAGATTTCACACATCACGATTCAGTTGTCGGCATTCCGGTTACAACAACACGGAACTGAGGAATGAAGGATGATGGCGAGAGTATCACTGCATCAAGAATTCATAAGAGAAGGTGCAATTCTCATGACATTCTTGACATAAAGATGGTAATACTTCAGGGTAGAACAGAACAAAAGCTGAATTGGCATTTTGATCTGCGGAATACAACTGCTTTGACCCAATCCTGGATATGGATGAGGTACTGGAGTTTGTTTCTCCTAGTCATTCCGGAATAGAATGGCTTGACGGACCACATGAGTAATAGGCATTGATAACATGAATGCACAACTACTCCTGACTACCGACTGATAGACGAGGGTCAGAATCCAACTAAAGAGATCAAGCTCAAAGGAACATATAATCTTCTGAGTTGTGGATGCATAGGTTAGTATGCCGAATCAAGTTCAACAGGTTTCTTCCGGATAACCCATGTAGAGAGGTAGGATTGACAGAGTCACAATTATGAATGGAGAACTCCTCAAGAGTACTCTTATTGTGATGTTCTGGTTCAACAAGGAACTTCTGCCACAAACGGTTCATGGTATTTGGAAGAAGGAAATACCACGGACCTCGAGGACTATCGCAAAGTTACTAGTATCCTAAAGGAACTAGCAAACACTATCAACATGAAGTAGGGTGAATCTCGGGTTCAAGAACACAGGAATAGAATGCCTACCAACTAATAACATCGCGGGATGCTTTCGAGAATGATGGCCAGAATCATCACACCGGGAACACAAAACATGGCTAGATTACTAGGTGACTCCCTAAAACACCTAGGGTCATAATAATAGCTCCAACATATATGTCAAGGCAATAAATTACCTCAACATACTAATTAGTGTGCTTAATCTGGCCCAGATGAACATTAGAAAAGGAGAGAAGGGATTTGCAAATGCATCAGACTATTTAGAGACCTGGGATGACTCGGACAGCATAACGGCTGTAAATGCTCAAAAAGATTTGAGACATCATGCAAAATGGTGGCATAACCACTCTACAACATCATAACAAGATTCTGAGATCAACAGTTAACATACAGAAATAGTAGGAACTGAACTGGGGCTTAAATCCAACAATCTTAAAGGTCTATGGATTAGTAACACGTCATCCTGATAGATAGATGAGAAGCCTAGTTCTTAAACCCCGTAGAAGAGAAGAGGATGACACAGATCAGAGGGCATAAGGTAAAGGAGTAAAAAGAGCCTTACGTTCCCTCCCACAATCAATTCCCCTACATATCACTAAAGCATTTCTAGACACAACTTCGACCAGTTTGGCTTGATAATCCTACAGGCAGTCAGGCTCTGATACCAACGCGGTCAGGACCCCGATTCCAAGTCACATCGATCTAGCCGGTAACACCTCATATCACTTTGTGGCCTCACGCACGGTATTCCCACGGGTGTCGCCTTACCATGGCCCGGGACCGCTTATGCCTTTTGCTCACGATATGATAGTGTCGCTAGCATCCATATGACACGTAACCCGGGCCGACATGGCTAGTCGTGGAACCCAAAGCGGCACTAACCCATGGGGACAGGCATACATGAATCACATCGAGCATGTCGGTCATCAACGTATGAATCCGGGCTGTAACCTGGCTAACAGACTCCGTAACCCGGGCTGTAAAGGCTAGGGCAGACTCCGGATATCATCAAGTGATATTTCCCGAAGGACGTATATAGGAACGAAGTGAAACACATGCCGCCAGTCAAGTGTCCAAAGCAGTAGTCTTTGGGCTAGCAGGACTCCGGTGAACCGGGCCAGAAGCGGACTACTATCGCTCACGAAGCACTAGACTACATTTCCCCATATGAGAGGCTGCCAAGGATAAACAACTAGATTGTCGGATCCCACACATACCAAGCATTTCAATCATACACACAATATGCTCAATATGTGTAAATACAACATGGCATCACAACATAACTCTACGACTCAAATATTTATTCATTAGGCTCCGAGGAGCGAGATATTACAAACATGGGTCTCATGACCCAACAAACAGAGCATACAAGTCAAAGCACAAGCGGAAGCTTAACATGTCTGAGTACAGACATCTATAAATGAAAAAGGCTGAGAAGCCTGACTATCTACCACATCCTGCCGAGGGCACAAGATCGTAGTTGAGGTAACAAGCTAAACGTCGAAGTCCAAGCGGAACTACTAGCGAGACTGACGTCTCTCTGCAAAACAAAAAATAAGCAAACGTGAGTACAAACGTACTCAGCAAGAAGACTTACATCGTAACTAACTACATATGCATCATTATCAACAAAGGGGGTGGTGGAGTTTGACTGCAGCAAGCCAGCTTTGACTCAGTGGCTATCCTGAACTACGACTGCAAGTAACTCTTTTGAGGTGGCGCACATGAGTCCACATATTCACCATATCAATACACCACTATGGATCCGTTCCCGTCTTCCTACGAGAACGCCATCCATAGCACTCACGCTTATCTTGCGCATTTTAGAGTATCCACTTTCACTTGTCTATGAACTGTTATAGGCAACCCAGAAGTCCTTTACCATGGACATGGCTATTCGAAAAGATCATTTATAACCCTGCAGGGGTGTACTTCTTCACACACGCTCTCGCCACTTACCATCGTTTACATGACATGTACTCGGCAACCTTCAAGCGGAAGCCCAACGTGGGTGTCGGCCACGGCCTACCTAAACACTCAAGTCCCTAGTCTAGGTTTATCGCCTATTCGGGTTCCATCCGCAGGGAGTCCGGCCGAGGTTTCCCATACAGCCCCGAACGATGTGTGCAGGGTTCCCGAGACACCAAACGGGCGAATCGGTACACCGGGCCACGGTGTATCTACCGCATCATAGCCCACCCCTAGGGTCAGCGCTACGCACGGCCTCCAACACATATCCTACAAACACCAGAAACTAGTTGCAACTCCTAGACAGAGAACAAGGGTGGTTAAGAAGCCGAGAGAGTCAATTAAGGATCCCAATGTGTGGTAGTAACTGTTTCATGGATCACAAACACAGAACTCAGTTCCTGAGGACGGCTTCAATGAGACAACCCACCATGTACTCCTACATGGCTTCTCACTTCTACCTTTACCAAATCGTGTTCACACACAGTAGGACATGTTCACACACCTCCGATTCATCCCCGATGAATCAGACCAGACTCAACTCTAAGCAGTGGCAGGCATGACAAACAAGCATGAATGAGTAGGCACAACAGGGCTCAAACAACTCCTACTCATGCTAGTGGGTTTCATCTATTTACTGTGGAATGGCAGGTCATGCAGAGGATAAAGGGGTTCAGCTACCGCAGCAAGTAACAGATGAATCGTTGTTGTCCTAATGCAGTAAAAAGAGAGCAGGAGCGAGAGAGTGGGATTGTATCGGAATGAACAAGGGGGTTTTGCTTGCCTGGCACTCCTGAAGATATTATAGCTCTTCATCGGTGTCATCGAACTCATCGCCTAACCACGCCTATCGAGAGGGGACAAACACCTAAGAATCGAGAAAGAACACAATCAATGCAATGCCACAATATGATGCATGATCATGACATGGCAATATGCTGTGATTTGAGCTAATGCATCTAGCTATGATTTAAATGAAGTTGGTTTGAATACATGATTCAAATTCCTACTCCATATATGATTATTTAAATGCCCTTTATTTGTTTTTTCCAAAACAGAGGACAAACATTGTTCAAACATGCTTGAAAATGATACAGATGGATAGGTTGCATTTTTCTGATAATTTTTCATATATAAATTATTTGATTTGGAGCTACGTTTGAATTACTATGATTTTTAGAAGTTTTAGCTATTTTCTGAAATTTCCTGAATTAAATTAAATCCGTAAAATGAATAACTGTATCGGGCCGCTAAGGCCACCTGTGACGTCGACAAGTCAACAGGGGAGGCTCAGGTCAAACCGACCAATGGGTCCCACGTGTCGTTGTTATTAGTCTAACTAATTTTTAGTTAGTCCTAATCCTAACTTAATTAGCAGTAGGGCCCCACTTGTCATAGACCCGTGGGGGCCACACCGCCCACCCGGTCAACTTGGTCAATAATCCCACGGCCGAAGTCGCCGGGCCGAGGCCGAGACGGCGGAGGGCTCGAACGCTGCTCCGCCACGGTTCGAGGCGCCGGATGGCACCGTTGGAACCCGAAGCCTCGTGCGTCCGGTGCTAGTGGGGCCGCCGGAGACGACCTAGATCGACGGCGGTGTCCGCTTCCGCGGCGGCCGGAGTTCGGGTGCGCACAGGGACGCGACTACGGTATACAAAGGAGCGAGGCAAGGCGCTAGCGATGCTCTACAAGTCGCGACGAGCACAACGGATGCACGCCCGTGACCAAATGGTCATCGGGGCTTCGCCGGCGACCAGCCCGTGCGGCGACGGCTGCTGTTAGCAAGGGGGCGGCGGCTACGATAAGTAATTGACGCGGGGAAGAGTGGGTAGCGACGGAGGAGCTCACAGGCAGTCAGACGGTGGTCTCAGCGGGCTCGGGGACGGGTTGTGAACGACGTATCGGCGACGGTGATCGGCGGTGCCCGAGGTTGAAGATGATGTCGATGGCGGCGATACGGCTCGTCCCCAGTTGCTTGGCTCATCGAGGAGGCGTAGAAGGCGGAGGTAGAGCTCTCGGGCACGTCAGACGGGCGAGGAGGAAGCGGTGGCCGCGGCAACTACGAGCTGCGGCGGTGGTTGCGCTCGGGCGCGAGAGGAACAGAGGAGGGGGAGGAGCACAGGGAGAGTGAGAGGGGTCGAGCGGTTCAGGACGGCACCGAGGAGGGGATTCAAGGCGTCATTGTCCCTGGACGCAGCGAGTGCAGCCTGGTGGCGTGCGCTACGCCTGCAGCAAGTCCCCGCCTCGCCATGGGCAGAGGTGGGAGACGATCGGCAACGCCAGTGGGCTGGGCCCTCTGGGCCGCATGTAAGTGGCCTGTGTACTATCTCTCTCTGTTGTTCCTATTAAATTGCTTTTCTATTATTATATAGTTTTAGGGCTTTATTAAAAATACTTAGACACTTTCAAAAATCATGAGACTGCTTGTGGCCACTATTTGGATTATTTCCAATAACGAGAATTTCAGTTCATGAATATTTGGACATTTAATATAATATATAAATTTTAAATTCCCAAATGCAAATAAGGTATGATATAAATCCAGAGCCCAATATGTCATGGAAAAATGTGCATGACCTCTGGTTACTGTTTCCAGCATTTTCCAAGAATGATGAACATTTTTGGAAGTCATTTGGATTTACTGAAAATATTTTTAGTTGAACCTATTTGAATTCCTTTAATGCTAGGGTTTAGGCAATCCCCATCTCAAAATTCCTTTGAAATCAAACATGATGCATGGATGCAGATGCCACTAATTACAACCAATTCTGGGGCTGTGACAGGCGAGCTGCGGGATGATATGTGAAACAAGTATATTGCTTGTTATAGAGACCACCTGGACACTCGACGTAGTTTTCTGCTTCCCTAGCTGTTGCATCGTGTGTTCGGTGATTATACTGCCGGACAGGCCTTCTGGAAAGTGGAGTCCTAAAAGTAAGAAAAAAAAGAATGACAAAATAGGGAGCTCCTTGTGCGGTTGAGCCGCATTTTGGGCGTGCCGTGGTCATGCCCCTCCCCCTATGCCCATGGTATTTACAGGGCGTAGTTATGTACAGGTAGTACTGGTTTCGCAATTTCGCGAGGGCTGGGGTTGGGTCCGCATTGCTACGCGTGCTCGGAACGTGCCAGGCGGTCTTGTTGTAGGTTACTCCGGGCGCGCTTGATGGTGTCCGGTCGTTTAATGGCCGGACTGGAGAATTGCCTTGAGAGGCTGCTTTGTACTTCCGCCGCGAGGGCCGCCGTATGCTCCTCCGTTCGGAGAGAGTTCGGTGTTTCCATTGACCGTAATTACTCCTCGAGGGCCTGTCATCTCGAGCTTGAGGTATGCCTAGTGCGGCACCGCATTGAACTTTGCAAATGCGGTTCGTCCGAAAGCAAAGGTATGATAGCCATCGCGAACGGGACTATGTCAAGATTAACTCCTCGCTTTGGAAATTATCCGGGATCCGAAGACCACCTCAAGTGTAATCGAAGCTCGTACATTTGGCCTCTACACCTGGTATGATGCCTTTAAAGGTCGCCTTTGTGGGTTTAATCCTTGAGGGATCTATGCCCATTTTTCGCACCGTATCCCGATAAAGCAGGTTCAAAGTTGCCGCCATTCATAAGGACTCTAGTGAAGTGAAATCCGTCAATGATTGGGTCTAGAACCAATGCAGCGAATCCGCCATGGCGGATGCTAGTGGGGTGGTCCCTTCGATCGAAAGTGATCGGGCAGGAGGACCATGGGTTGAACTTTGGGGCGACTGGCTCCAACGCATATACGTCCCTGAGTGCATGCTTCCGCTCCCTTTTGGGGATGTGGGTTGCGTATATCATGTTCACCGTCCGCACTTGTGGGAGCAAACCCTTCTTTCCCCTATTGTTCGGCGGCCGGGACTCCTCCTCGTCATCGCTATGCAGCCCCTTGTCATTGTTTTCGGCGTTTAACTTGCCTGCCTGCTTGAACACCCAACAATCCCTGTTGGTGTGGTTGGCTGGTTTTTCGGGTGCCGTGTATCTGGCACGAGCGATCGAGTATTCGGTCCAAATTGGACGGCCCGAGTATTTCTTTTGAATGGCTTTTTCCGCTGACCGGTTTAGAGCCTCTAATCCGGCATTAATCGCCAGATCCTCGCATTGTCACCGTTAACGCGGGCGCTTTTGCTTGTTGCGACGCCGACCGCCAATGTTGTCCTTGGAATCCAATTACCGTGGATCTTGGTCATGTTATTACTACGAGCTAGCCAGCTGTCTTCTCCCGCACAAAAGCGGGTCATGAGTGTCGTGAGGGCTGCCATGGATTTCGGCTTTTCCTGTCCTAGGTGTCGGGCAAGCCACACGTCACGGATGTTATGCTTGAAGGCTGCAAGGGCCTCTGCGTCCGGACAGTCGACTATTTGATTTTTTTTTCGTTAGGAACCGTGTCCAGAATTGTCTGGCCGATTCCTCTGGCTGCTGAATTATGTGGCTTAGGTCATCGGCGTCTGGTGGTCGCACATAAGTTCCCTGGAAATTGTCGAGGAATGCGGCTTCCAGGTCCTCCCAACAACCAATTGACTCTGCTGGCAAGCTGATAAACCAATGCCGAGCTGGTCCTTTAAGCTTTAGTGGGAGGTATTTGATGGCGTGTAGATCATCACCGCGGGCCATGTGGATATGAAGGAGATAGTCCTCGATCCATACCGCAGGGTCTATTGTGCCATCTTATGATTCGATGTTTACGGGTTTGAAACCCTCGGGGATTTGATGATCCATTACTTCATCTGTGAAGCATAGTGGGTGTCTTGGCGCCTCAGATTGGGCTATATTACGACGTAGCTCAAATGATCTTTGTCTCATCAGGTTCGCCGCCGGATTTACCATATCCGCATGACGGTTATCACACGCTTCGCGGGCGCCCACGTGATCCATAGATCGATCTTGTTTGCCTTGCCCTGTCCTCCAATATATCTCGCAGTGTCCGGGCGCATTTCCGCAGCATTGCTATTCTTTGAGCGACGCCGGGGTGCGGCTTGAGTGGAGGGCCGAGAGGCCTCTCTGTCGCGGCCATGAGGTGGCCGGTCGGCCGCATCATGCGCTGGTGATATAGGTCTAGGTGCTTCCTACTCTGCTCAGGGTAGCAGCCTGTGTTTTGGGTAGCTCTTGGAGGGGCGCTCGAGTTCGTACTCTTCGGCCGCAAGGACATCAGTCCATCTGTCGGCTAGCAAGTCTTGGTCAGCTCTAAGATGTTGCTGTTTTTTTCTTAAGGCTGCTCGCTGTGGCCATAAGCCTGCGTTTGAAACGCTCTTGTTCGACGGGATCCTCAGGCACGACAAATTCGTCGTCGTTGAGGCTTGCCTCGTCTTCGGAGGGAGGCATGTAATTATCGCCCCTTCACCTCTGTTTGCCGCTCTCTCATGAGGGCTGGCTTCTCCATCCTCCTGTGTTGAATCCTGCTGGAGGGGGTTGTCTTCAGCACTGTCCGGGGTGTTCTTGTCTCCGGTGCCGGAATCGCCGTTTTTGCTGTGGTGGGATTTAGAGTGGCGCCGCTGACGCCGGCGCTTAGGCTGCTTCTTGGAGGGGTCATCCTCCGTTGTTCCATCGCCATTCCCTTCTTTTGGGATGTCCATCATGTATATGTCGTATGACGAGGAGGCCTTCCAAAGGCCTCAGAGGGCGCTGGTTCTTGGTCGCCTCCTGCATCGTCAGTCCATACCGCCGATGTCTTCTCGAGTCAAAGTCGAGCATGTCGGTTAAATCATCAACACCGGCTACAAAGTGGGTGGTGGGTGGGCTTTGAATTTCTTCGCTGCTCGTGCATCCCAACCTTGCTGACCATAGTCCGGCCAGGGCTCTCCTGATAAAGAGAGAGACTTTAGTGAATTCAGAACATCGTCGAAAGGAGAGTGCTGAAAGATGTCCGCGGCGGTGAACTCCATGATCGGCGCCCAATCGGATTCGATTGGCAGGGCGTGGAAGGTTCGGAGTCCGGAGAGGGGTCCGGCACCTTGGAGTCACGAAGCCGCAGCGACAGTATGGTGTTCGCCCGATCGCCGAGAGATTTCAGCCCCGAGGCGGTGTCCGCACACCCGCCCTCGATTGACGCAATGGCCACGAGCTAAGGGTCGGAGCGGACATCGGTGCGCCTCCGTGACACTGCTCGCGGCAGAGCTAGATCATGCCCATCGTGATAAAGGCGCGCGATTGGCTGTGGCTTGAACCCGTCGAAGATCAAGTCTCCGCGACGCCGGGCCGTAGTTCAAACTTCCAAATCTGACCTGATGGCCAGGGGCGTAGCTTTCGATCTGCTCCAGATGGCCAAGCGAATTGGCCCGAAATGCAAAGCCGCCGAATACACGGCCGACGGAGAAAAGTCTCACCCTGGACCGCATCATTGTTGATGATCGGAGGAGCCATCTGTCCTAAAGGTGACGACACAGAGGAACTCTCAATGAAAGCACCAATGTCGGTGTCAAAACCGGCGGATCTCGGGTAGGGGGTCCCGAACTGTGCGTCTAGGCGGATGGTAACAGGAGACAAGGGACACGATGTTTTTACCCAGGTTCGGCCCTCTCGATGGAGGTAAAACCCTACTCCTGCTTGATTAATATTGATGATATGGGTAGTACAAGAGTAGATCTACCACGAGATCGTAGAGGCTAAACCCTAGAAGCTAGCCTATGGTATGATTGTTGTCCGTCCTATGGATCAAACCCTCCGGTTTATATAGACACCGGAGAGGGTTAGGGTTACATAGAGTCGGTTACAAATTGGAGGAGATCTACAAATACGTATAGCCAAGCTTGCCTTCCACGCCAAGGAAAGTCCCATCCGGACACGGGACGAAGTCTTCAATCTTGTATCTTCATAGTCCAGGAGTCCGGCCAAAGGTCATAGTCCGGCCATCTGGACACCCACTAATCTAGGACTCCCTCAACAGTGCAACAAGAAGCCAAATTGACCAAGCGACAGAGCAGGGTAAGCCAGCGGATGACGAACAAAGTGCGGAGCCGCTGTCCGAGCACGGCTACGCCGAGCATCAAGATAATCAACCCGTCTCCGGTCAGGAGAACAGTCCGGACGACGACGAGCGCATCATCCTGGAAAGGCAGCTGGAGCAAGAATGGCTGATGGCCACTGCAAGAAGTCTGAAGAAGCAGAAACAAAGGCTCAAGGCCACACAAAACACACTCAATAGTACATGGAATAAAGTGCTCGGCACGGCAGAAAAGTACGGTGGCAGTCGCCCCACGAAGAGCTACCCAAAGCGGAAGCTGCTGCCGGAGTTCAATGACGAGGCCTTCGAATCCTCACAGCCAAAAAACAAAACCGCCGGTCGGTCGGATCGACGACCTCGTGGCCGCGATAGGGTGGCCAACGAGGCCGCACATAAGTCAGTACATGACCAACGTGAGGACCCGCATCAACGGGTCGGCGCAACTGCATCCATCTACGGATCAAGGAAACACGCCCAAAGACTCCGCCAACACCAAATACCACAACCGTCTCAACGCTTATGGCACAGCCAAATACAGGTGCCGCACACCCCTATGCTTCTCCAACGAGGTATTAGACCATGAATTTCCGTAAGGGTTCAAACCAGCTAATATAGAGGCATACGACGGAACCACGACCACAGGGTCTAGATCGAGGACTTCATCCTCCATATTCACATGGCTCGTGGAGACGATCTCCATGCCATCAAATACCTACCCCTCAAGCTCAAAGGACCAGCTCGGCACTGGCTGAAAAGCCTCCCCGAAAATTCCATTGGAAGTTGGGAAGAGCCCGAGGACGCTTTCCGGACTAACTTTCAAGGGACTTATGTCCGACCCCCGGACACTAATGATTTGAGTCATATAATTCAATAGCCCGGAGAGTCAGCCCGAAAGCTTTGGAACAGGTTTCTCACTAAGAAGAACCAAATTATCGACTATCCGGACGCTGAAGCCCTAGCAGCTTTCAAG
Organism: Aegilops bicornis; assembly: GCA_021605145.1. Lineage (NCBI taxonomy): Eukaryota > Viridiplantae > Streptophyta > Magnoliopsida > Poales > Poaceae > Aegilops > Aegilops bicornis. The sequence goes on from CM038674.1 coordinate 618,738,361, forward strand.
CACAGCGTTCGAGACGAATGGCTTGCCAGACACCTTGGCCAGGAAAATCCGAGAACAATGGCAGCCCTAACAAGCCTCATGACCCGCTTTTGCGCTGGCGAGAACAGCTGGTTAGCTCACAGCAGCACCAGCGACCCAAGCACATCCAAGGTCCGGGACGGCAATGGAAAACCGCGACGCAGTAAAAACAAGCGCCGGAATAAAGAAGACAACCCAGACAACACGGCGTAAACGCCGAATTTAGAGGTTCTCGACCGGGTCAGCGGAAAAAGCCCTCTAAAGGCAACAGAGATGAACCGGCCGGCCTAAACAAAATTCTAGATAAACTATGTCAGATCCACGGCACTTCTAAGCAAGCCCGCAAATCATACCCATAGAGATTGCTGGGTCTTCAAAGTTGGCAAGCTAAACGCCGAACACAAGGGGAGGACACTCAGCGAGGACGAGGATACGCCGCCAAAGAAGACACCGGGGACGAAAAATTCCGCCGTAAGTCAAAACAGTAAATGTTGTCCACGTGACAAAGTGGAGAGGCAACACGCGACCAAATACACGAGCCATAGAGCCCGTCACCCATGAGTCCCGCCACTGGTCGGCCTTCCCGGTCACTTTCGATCACAGGGATCACCTAATAGGTATCCGGCAGGAAGGATCAGCTGCCTTGGTGCTGGACCCAATAGTTAACGGATACCACCTTACACGAGTCCTTATGGACGGCGGCAGTAGTCTAAATCTGATATACCAGGACACTGTCCGCAAAATGGGGATAAACCCAACAAACATCAGCCGCAATAATACTACCTTCAAGGGAATAATACCAGGAACAGAGGCTCACTGCACGGGCTCTCTAGCGCTAGAGGTTGTGTTCGGCTCGCCCGACAACCTACGGAGTGAAATGTTAACCTTTGACATTGCTCCATTCCGAAGTGGCTATCAAGCACTACTCGGACGAGAGGCTTTCGCCCATTTCAATGCCATACCGCATTACGCTTTCCTCCAACTTAAAATCCTGGTCCGCGCGGCACCATCACAGTACATGGAAATGTTGAGCGTTCGTTCCGAGCAGAAGAACGCACGGCTGCTTTAACAGCCGAACACTAGACGGCCTCATCACCAGAGACGATGACAGGTCGTTAGGACCACGGACACGGTTAGACGAGTCCGGCCAATCATTGATAGATATTGGTTCGATGGTTACACCCGTATAGACGGTATCAGGGGCTTCGCCGCAATAATTTGGCTCATCTTTACCCATCTCGAATTTTTCATGGTTTATTTATAATAACCAAATTCTTGCACAACAACTTTTCACTAAGCACCTCTCTTTTACAGATGACGATTGTGCTACATCCGTCCAGGATACGGCACAACAGAGACACAGGCGCAGACGTGCAGCAGGGACCCGTACACAGGTTTCTCTTTAGATTAAGACCCTGCGTTAACCTTTTTTACTATCTTTTGTTGTTCACATCCTCCGGATTCTCAATACAACCGAGAAGGATGTCGACATCTTGGCATGTGGCCACGCTGTAATATTGCTCGCACTGGATACTTTGGGTTCATTATCCAAGGGCATCACCTATGCTCCAAGATATAGCTTCAAAGACCGAACACCTTAGGGAGTGTTCGCGTCATGAAGTTAGGCCTTGTATGCATCAGCTCGAATCATGTCTTTGGTCAAATGTTGGGTTTGCCCGGCTCGTGTTTTGCTACCTTACGCCCGCTTTATCGGCTAAAGTGGCACCAGCAGAATTCATCGCGATTGTGCCTCGCTAGCCCGGACGAAAGCACCTCAAAGAGAGAAAGCCGAAAACTGACTGTCATGATAAAGCGAGAGACTGTCAACCACTCGATGACTTATCGGAATCTTCGGGATTCCTCCGCATTAACGAATGGTCGTTTCCCGGCCAGGCATGATTGTGCCCCGTATTTGGATGAGCGCGGAGCCACCAGGGGCTATATAGTAGCCCCACTGTCAAACTCCTATGGCTAAGTGAAAGTGTTAAAGCAATATAGTTCGATTGCCTAGTTCGCAGCACTATCACCTCTTTAATGGACCAAGACGTTGGATCAAGTGTGAACATGCGTCTTTCATAACACCCGCATTGTATGCGTAAATGGGTCGACGACTGCAAACTTTCAGGTTATATAAACATATACATAAACGGTCGCACGGGAGGCATCATAACACTTTTAGGCAAAAGTATAAAAATAGCCTTTATATAATTTTGTAAAACATTGTTTTTCAATGGGAATACATGTCATTCGAACATAATATTCTTCGAAAGCATCAAGGCTTCTATTGAACGAGCGCCTTCAAGGACCTCATGAAAGTAGTGCTCAGCAGCTACTCGGCTAATTGCCGAACTAGGGGTTGCAATTGCGGTGGCTTCCATCTCCGCCCAGTGTGTTTTGACACGGGCAAGCGCCATCCGCGCACCCTCAATGCACGCCGACCTCTTTGTAGTGTCGATGCGCGGCACATCACCAAGGAACCGCTGCACCAAGCTAAAGTAACTGTTCGGCCTTGGCCCTGCCGGCCACAGGTGATCCACATCAGACCTCATGGCGAGCCCGGACAACCTATGGAGCTCGGCCCATTCAGCCATTCGCTCATTCAGAGGAAGCGGACATGCTGGACCATTAAATTGCGACCAGAACAGCTTCTCCACTTCACGATCTCTTTGGTCCTTGAAGAACTCGACCGCATCAACAGCACTCGCTGCCAAATCCAGATAGGCGTCTGCACAACTCCACAGCCGGTCCAGAGGAGCATACTTAGGATCTACGAACTTCATCCGCAGCATAAAGGGCTTCCCAGCCGCGATATCCCCAAAGGACGCAGCTCCTCCTTCATCGCCTAATTGTAGAGCGGGATTCCTTGGTCGCTACCATGGCCTTCTCCAGCTCGCAGCCTTCGCCGGCTTTCCTTCTCAAGAAGCCAGATCGGTCGGCGGCATAATCTTAACTCAACGGCCATCTTGGCCATCTTCTCCTTACTTTGGCAATGGGCAGCTTGTTCGCCTCAGCTCTTCACCGCCTTTTAGAGCGGCCGCATCACTTTTCCTCGGCTTCCTTTTGGCTCGGGCAAGTTCCGCTCAAGGGTCTCCACCGCCGTAGCTCCATCTCGCATTTCACAACATGTTCAAGATATCGGCATTATGCTCCTCTTACCATATGCTGAAATCCGGAGAAACTACATACCCTGCGCCTCGTCGAGCCGCTTGTTGACAAGCATGATGTCGGCATCTGCCGCATCAAGTCGCCGCCTTAGCTTGGCAACCTCACAAGTCCGGCTAGCCACCGGACCTCCTGCCACCTACATATGAAGACGCCTAGATTATTACCTGCGACTATGATCCTCTGTTTACCGCCGTTTTCGAGGGCAACCAGAGTATTAGGGGCTACTATCTGCACAGGGCACGTTTTAAACATGTGCGGTACTGTTAAAAATACACGTCACTTTATGCATTTCAAAACCTTTCAGCAGACTCAGAAGGCTTCATGCAACCCGCTTACGGATGAAACCTCTCAACCATCATACCATTAGCGCACAAAGGCGCTTCGAGATAGCCGCCGCTCTAGCAGATCCTTCAAAGGCATCCGCCGCATGACAAAGCAGAGTCGGACCCTTCCTGCTGTTCTCCAAGAGCCGGATACTGAGGACTTCGGGTGGCCAGAGAATCACCCTCTGGCCTTGCTGGATCAGGAGGAGCCCTCCGAGACGACACCTCAGGGTCGCCCGCCTTGTAAGGCGGGATGGTGTGGGGAGGCGTTTCACTCTCCATCATCTCCGGAGGAAGATCCCCCGAAGACGAACTCTACCGAGAAGGGTCACGAAACGGACTACAAGACGGATGTTTCGGTTATTCTCCTCAGAAGTAAAGCAGGATGTTTTTTACTATTAGACCCTTTCTTTTACTTACAGCTTGATGGAGGGCTGATCCCCTTGAGGGCACTGTACAGCCGGGATATCTCCTGGCCAGACCCTCCGCGAAGATTTCTTCCCCCGTTTAGAGACTATTGTCTCCGGGCCTTCAGAGGCGGTCCTTTTCCTTCCTTGGGGAGAGGGAGCTTTGGCTTCTTATCCCCGGTTGTCCGCCTTCGCGGAGGCGTCAGCCTCTTTATTCCCACCTTTATCCTCCCCTGAGGGTGCTTGGTAGGGCGCAAGCTCCAACATCCGGACTAGTATCGGATCCTGTGAGACCTCGTGGAGGGGGGTCGGACACCTGATCATCTTCGCCTTTGTTATCCAAATTCCCGTCAAAGAGCGACTTTTCGTAATGATGTCATGATGAATAGAAATATAACGTGTTCGCCATAGGGTGACTTACTTGGGTATCTCGACGATTGCAGCTCGCACTGCCCTCGGTGGAATCCGGACACACCGCTTGTGGTCCGGCACAATTTGTACATCTCCTCAAGGCGTCATGTCAAGAAGTGCTGAATAGCTCACGGTCCCTCCGGATTGAATTCCCACAGACGGAGGGGACGACGTTTACAGGGCAGGGTTCGGCGAAGTAACATTACTTGCGTTACTGTGACCAGATCAATATCTCTTTCGAGAAGATCCCGGATGCGACCTCGCAAAGATGGGCACGCCCTTCACCGCCCCAGTTTAGCCCCTTGTTGATCCATGACGTTAGTCGTGGAGGGTAACCCGAGCGAAAGGCAGGTGGGGCCACCCATTTGGTACCCCTGGGAGCTGTGACATAAAACCATTCTTGTTGCCATAAGATGGACACCTCCTGGAAAGAACCCTCGGGCCATGGGGCGTCGGCGCTTTTGCCTATTACAGCACCTCCGCATTCTGCATACCTCCCCTCGATTGTCTTCAGCTCCACTTGGAAGGTCTTGAGCCACAGGCCGAAGTGAGGGGTGATGCGGAGAAAGCTTCAGCATTACCCACGATAAAAGACAAGATGTGGAGAATAGAACTGAGCTAAATCATGGAAGTCCAGCCCGTAATAGAACATGAGCCCCTCACGAAGGGATCCAGAGCCAGGCCTAGCCTCAAGGAAGTGAGATATGAATACTACGCCTCGCCGGGTTTGGGAGTAGGTATGACCTGCCCTTGAGCAGGCAGCCGGTGCGCAATCTTGCCGGTCAAGAACCTGGCCTCTCTTAACTTTCTGATGTCTTCCTCCGTGACGGAGGAGGGCATCCGCCGACCTTGATGGTTGGATCCGGACATGGTTGAAGGTCCGGTTACCGACCGAGCTTTGGGTGTTGGAACTAGAGGCGGGGAGGGATTTGATTTAGTTCGAGGAATAAAAAGGATAGGCCTTGGTCTCTTTATAAAGAGGGTGAATACCAAAGCGCCCTCCTCGTGACCGCTTGGGACTTGCCTATAATCGAGGAGTCATACCAACGGCACGCTTTGGGTTACCCACGCTCGTATTGATGAGAATCCCGTGATAAGGGGACACGATCTCTCGCTCGACAAGACGTGCCAAGGAAACCGCCTCGCGATATGCGCCAAGGCTGGTCGAGAAACACGGTTCGATAATAACCGCGCCATGGCATGATGTCATGGTGTCAAATACGTCAGCAGGTCGGATTTGTGAATATTATTATCTCTACGGTGGAATGTGGAACTTGTTTTGCAGAGCTGGACACTATCCTTGTGTTCAAGATCTTCTATGGAGTATTCGAAGGAGGAACCCGCCTTGCAATGCCGAAAACAATTTGCGCGCCGGACTCATCGTCATTGAAGCCTGGTTCAGGGGCTACTGAGGGAGTCCTGGATTAGGGATTATCCGGACAGCCGGACTATATCCTTTGGCCGGACTGTTGGACTATGAAGATACAAGATTGAAGACTTCGTCCCGTGTCCGGATGGGACTCTCTTGGCGTGGAAGGCAAGCTTGGCGATACGGATATGTAGATCTCCTTCTGTTGTAACCGACTCAGGTAACCCTAGCCCCCTCCGGTGTCTATATAAACCGGAGGGTTTAGTCCGTAGGACAACAACAATCATACCATAGGCTAGCTTTTAGGGTTTAGCCTCTACGATCTCGTGGTAGATCAACTCTTGTAATACTCATATTCATCAAGATCAATCAAGCAGGAAGTAGGGTATTACCTCCATAGAGAGGGCCCGAACCTGGGTAAACATTGTGTCCCTTGCCTCCAGTTACCATCCGCCTTAGACGCACAGTTCGGGACCCCCTACCCGAGATCCGCCGGTTTGACACCGGCAGTGGGTCTACCTGTACCCCGCCTCCTGACAGATTGACCCATTTGCACTTAAACAAAGGGACCTTAAAATCATGTCTGTAGTCAAGTTCCCATATGTCCACTATGTAACCATAATATGTGTCATTTCCTCTCGGTTGTCGCATCAAAGCGGACACCGCTGTTTTGGTTGGTGCTCTTTTGATCTTGGGCGATCGTGTAAAATGTATTCCCATTTATCTCAGATCCTTTGTAAGTCAATACAGTCAAGATGGTCCCCTCGACAACAAGTACAGCTCATCACAAACAGTGTTGTCACCTCTCGCACATGTTTCCAACCAACTCGCTGAAAGTCCCGATGTGTTCACATGTAATCCAGCCGTCAGACCGCTCCCGTGTTTGGAGCGTAGACTGTTCTTGTGTTGATCGACATACGGGTCACCAAGGTAGAGTTCTCAGAGAACTGTGTAGTGTGCTTGAGACCAAGAATATCCGCCCCTTAATATTATTGAGTCCCTCCAAGCATGCCTTTTTCCAAATGGGCCTCCCATCATACCGTGATTTAGGGAGACCTATCTTCTTAAGGCCAGGAATGAAGTCAACACAAAACCCAATGGCATCCTCTGTTTGATGGCCCATGGAGATGCTCCCTTCTGGCCTAGCGCGGTTACGGACATATTTCTTTAGGACTCCCATGAACCTCTCAAAGGGGTACATATTGTGTAGAAATACGGGGCCCAGAATGACAATCTCGTCAACTAAATGAACTAGGACGTGCGTCATTATATTGAAGAAGGATGGTGGGAACACCGGCTCGAAACTGACAAGTAGTGCACCACATCACTCCTTAGCCTTGGTATGATTTCTGGATCGATCACCTTCTGAGAGATTGCATTGAGGAATGCACATAGCTTCACACTGGCTAATCAGACGTTTTCCTGTAGAAGCCCCCTCAATGCAACCGGAAGCAGTTGCGTCATAATCACGTGGTAGTCATGAGACTTTAGGTTCCGGAACTTTTTCTCTGGCATATTTATTATTCCCTTTATATTCGACGAGAAGCCAGTCGGGACCTTCATACTAAGCAGGCATTCAAAGAAGATTTCCTTCTCTTCTTTGGTAAGAGCATAGCCGCGTAGAACCTTCATATCGCTTTTGGAGGCATGCCATCTTTTTCGTGCAAACGTTGCAGCTCCTCCCGTGCCTCAGCTGTATCTTTTGTCTTCCCATACACGCCCAAGAAGCCTAGCAGGTTCACGCAAAGGTTCTTCGTCACGTGCATCACGTCGATCGAAGAGCGGACCTCTAGATCTTTCCAGTAGGGTAGGTCCCAAAATATAGATTTCTTCTTCCACATGGGTGTGCGTCCCTTAGAGTCATTCGGAACAGCTAGTCCGTCGGGACCCTTTCAAAAGATTACGTGTAAATCATTGACCATAGCAAGTACATGATCACCGGTACACATGGAGGGCTTCTTCCGGTGATCTGCCTCGCCTTTGAAATGCTTGCCTTTCTTTCGACATTGATGGTTGGTCGGAAGAAATCGACGATGGCCTGTGTACACATTCTTCCCGCATTTGTCCAGGTATATACTTTCGTGTCGCCTAAACAAAGGCGTGCAAGCGTGGTATCCCTTTGTTTATCCGTCTCCGAAGGTTACTGAGAGCGGGCCAATAGTTGATGGTTACAAACAGCAACGCGTGCAGGTTAAATTCCTCCTGTCTATGCTCATCCCACGCACGTACACCGTTTCCATTCCACAGCTGTAAAAGTTCTTCAACTAATGGCCTTTGGTACACATCAATGTCGCTGTTGGGTTGCTTAGGGCCTTGGATGAGAACTGCATCATAATGAACTTCCGCTTCATGCACATCCAAGGAGGAAGGTTATACATACATAGAGTCACGGGCCAGGTGATGTGATTGCTGCTCTGCTCCCCGAAAGGATTAATGCCATCCGCGCTTAAAGCAAACCATACGTTCCTTGGGTTACCTGCAAACTCAGCCCAGTACTTTCTCTCGATTTTTCTCCACTGCGACCCGTCAGCGGGTGCTCTCAACTTCTCGTCTTTCTTACAGTCCTCTCTGTGCCATCGCATCAACTTGGCATGCTCTTTGTTTCTGAACAGTCTTTTCAACCGTGGTATTATAGGAGCATACCACATCACCTTCGCGGGAACCCTCTTCCTGCGGGGCTCGCCTCAACATCACCAGGGTCATCTCGTCTAATTTTATACCGCAATGCACCGCATACCGGGCATGCGTTCAAATCCTTGTACACATCATGTAGAGGATGCAAATATTAGGGCATGCATGTATCTTCTGCACCTCCAATCCTAGAGGGCATACGACCTTCTTTGCTGTCGCACGTCTTTGTCGGGCAATTTGTTATCCTTTGAAGCTTCTTCTTCAATATTTTCAAGAGCTTCTCAAATCCTTTGCCGTGCACATCATTCTCTGCCTTCCATCGCAGCAATTCTAGTACGGTACCGAGCTTTGTGTTGCCATCTTCGCAATTGGGGTACAACCCTCTTTGTGATCCTCTAACATGCGATCGAACTTCAGCTTCTCCTTTGACTTTCGCATTAAGGCCCTTGCATCGACAATGACCCGGCAGAGATCATCATCATCGTGCACATCGTCTCGTTCCTCTTGATCTTCAAGAGCTTCCCCGTTCTGCAGATCACCGGGCACATCGTATGGTTCCTCTTGATCTTCAAGAGACTTCCCCGCTAAAGCATCACCGTATTCAGGGGGCACATAGTTGTCATCGTCCTCTTCTTCTTCGCCATCTTCCATCATAACCCCTATTTCTCCGTGCCTCATCCAAACATTATAGTGTGCCATGAAACCCTTGTAAAGCAGGTAGGTGTGAAGGATTTTCCGGTCAGAGTAAGACTTCGTATTCCCACATTTAGGGCATGGACAACACATAAAACCATTCTGCTTGTTTGCCTCAGCCACTTCGAGAAAATCATGCACACCCTTAATGTACTCGGAGGTGTGTCTGTCACCGTACATCCATTGTCGGTTCATCTGCGTGCATTATATATAATTATGTGTGTCAAAAGTAAGAAAATTAGACAAGTATCTATGTAAAGTAAGAATTTTTTTTCTTTCAGAAAGAGGATAAGAACAAGAGGCTCGCCATGGTGGTGCCGGCGACGAGATCGGCGCGGGCGATCGACGGCGATGAAGACAGGGACGGGGCGTGACGGATCGCTAATATAAACCTAGACAAATCTCGGAAAAAATGGAGCTCGGAGGTCGAGCTTCGAGAGGAGAAAGCTTAACTAGTGTGGCTCGGGCATTTCATCGAACACCTCATGTGCATAGGAGGTGAGCTAGAGCACCCAAATGCCCTCCCCTCGCCGGCCAGAAAAAACAGAGCACTGTGGAGTGCTCTGCTGCGGCGATGGGGTATATACAGGCAACTCCCTTTGTCCCGGTTCATGGATGGAACCGGGACTAAATCTCCCCCTTCTGTCCCGGTTCGAGCCACGAACCGGGACAAATGGCTGTGGGCCAGGAGTGAGGCCCATTGGTCCCGGTTCGTGCCTAGAACCGGGACAAATGGGTCGAAACGAACCGGTACCAGTGCCCACAAGGCCCCGGCCGGCCCCTTGGGCACACGAACCGGGACTAGTGCACCCCATGGGTCCTGGTTCGTGCAGAACCGGGACTAATGGGCTGGCCAGGCCCGAACGAAAGCCCTGTTTTCTACTAGTGCTTGCCCGAGCTGCCATTGCCACAGTCACGCCGGCCACGCGAGTTTCTGGAAGAACGCGGAAAATCATGCTGGCGGGGCCACTCGTGCGGGCAAGGCGGGGAGCCAGGCCCTCGGCATTCCCCGCACCTGAGGCCGGCGGCGGCGGAGGTGGCGCAGGGAACTGGAAGTCGGAAGAGTGCCGGACATGGATGGATATACGAAAACGCAGCATTTCCACAGCGAAGCGATCGACGGTGCTGGGGTCGGCATCTGTGAATTCATAAGGCTCAGCGAGAAGGAGCTCCGATTACCGCGGGATGCTGTCGGGGTTGGCTGTCCAGGCCGAGAGGCGGAAGGCGGACAGGTCACTGCCATCCAGGGTCTCCGGGGCGAGCCGATCAATAAGGCAGAACGGTGACAGGAGCTGCTCGGCGGGCGTATGCACAGGCGCTGGACGCGAGGCGGGGGGCTCACCAGCCGGCGGGGGCGCGGGCACCGCCGTCCCGAGACGAACTGCCAGTCGCCACCACGGGCGTCCTCCGCCTCGTGAACGACCCGGTGAATCTCAGACCTGGGGCCACGGGGCGCGACGGGCGGCGAGGGGGCGGCGGTGAGGAGGGGGAGGCGGGCGTCGGGGAGGAGCAGAGGGTCTGGCGGTACGTACTGGCCTCGGAGCCCGCCGAGGAGGGGCTCGAGTAAAGCCAGCGTCCTTCGCAACCACGGCCAGCAGCTGACGGGGAGGGGGAGCGAGAGGCTGAGGCGGATCGGCGGCGGCGCCGGGCGGCGGCCGACGCGGGGATTTTGTGGACGCCGGGGCCGGAGTGGCCTGCGGCGGCGGACGGGGAGTGTGGCTCTCTAACCTAGCAAGCGGGGAGCATATGATTTACGTACTAGTTGCATGAATTTATATGGACATAGGGTTTGAAATATGAGATACGCGAATGTGAAGACCCGAACTTAGGGAGTACCCGGTCTGTGTCCGCGGGCGTGTGTGGACACGTCGGCGGACGTATAGGGGCCGGATTTATCAACTCCTCTTACTGCTCCATTACTGCTGCATGCAGTCAACCTACCGTGTCCGCGGGCGTGTGTGGACACGTCGGCGGACGTATAGGGGCCGGATTTATCAACTCCTCTTACTGCTCCATTACTGCTGCATGCAGTCAACCTACCGACGCACGTGCACAACGCAACGCAGCGCAAGATGGCACTATGCTCGGCCTGCACCTGCCTAGCTATTCCGTCTCGCCGTGCCTATAAAACGCGAGCACTCCACAGGCGGCAAATCGTCCCCAGCACTCATCCCCACCCACACAGGTGATCGACCGATCACCGGAAAGATTGCACCTTTGCCGATCACTTGCACGTAGGCACCGCAGCTTCGGCTCCGCATACAAACATAGGCATGGCCACCAGCAGCCCGCAGCTCCTCCTGATGATCGTGTCATGTTTGGCCGCCCTTGCCCTCGCCGCCGGCGCCGGGGAAGTGGATGGTAGGCCAAAGACCCGGAGGTTCGTGACGGCGAGAGGGGCGCGGTTCATGGCGGGCGGGCGGCCGTTCTACGCCGACGGGTTCAACGCGTACTGGCTCATGTACATGGCGTCGAACCCCGCCGACCGGAGCAAGGTGGTCGACGTGCTGGACCAGGCGTCCCGCCTCGGCGCGACGGTCGTCAGGACCTGGGCCTTCAGCGACGGCCAGGGCAGCGACCGGCCGCTGCAGATCAGCCCCGGCGTGTACAATGAGCAAGTGTTCGTGGTATGTTGAACGGCGCGGTCAAAGCTACGCTAGAGATTTCCGTTTTACTAGAGCAGATTAATTACGTACGCCAAAATAGCCATAATACCGTTTACCCGAGTAGTACTGCATGCAGGTTCGTTTCCGTCGCTAAAATGATGTGAGTAGATTTAGACAGATGGACACGAATAATGTCTGTCAAGCCAACGATCTTCTTCTTTTTTTTTTGCGGGTGAAAGCCAAAGATCTTCTTAATCAATGGCCAGACGTTTTAAAATCTTACTGCTACTATTGCTCATTAAAAATGTTTTACTCGTTATTATTGCCCATTAAAAAGATTTCATCGTATATATCCTTATTGCTCACTAAGTCTTACTGCTACTATTGCTCATTAAAATCTTGTACTCGTTATTATTACTCCCTCTGTTTTTATTTACTCGGCATATAAGATTTGACTGAAGGCATACTTTATAAAGTTTGATCAAGTTTATAGAAAACAATATAAACACTTACCATAACAAATCTATATGATGTGAAAATACATTCAACAATGGATCTAACGGTATTGATTTGTTATTGTATATGTTAATATTTTTATTTATAAACTTTGTTAGAATTTACAAAGCTTGACTTCGACCAAACCTAATACACGGACTAAGTAAAAACGGAGAGAGTATTATTGTCCATCAAAAAGTTTTCATCGTATATATCCCGGCAGTAAAAGTGTTTCATTGTACTACTTTACTCCTCCCTCCGTTTTAAAACATAATAATGTGTATTAGTTCTTTCAAAAGTCAAAGGCTCCTATGCTTTGGCCCCAAAGATCTTAGAGGATGCTTGGATACGTTTTAGTCCCATGACTAAAAGTAGTGGGACTAAAACTTGCTAGCCTCACCCATGCTTGAATACAAATACTAAATAGACTACAATGAGTCAATGAGCATTTATTATCCTCCAAACCCTCCAATCCCGAACTCGCATGTGTTAAAGGAGAGGAGTTAAATGAGGAGAGAGAGGACTAATCCACATTTTAGTAGGGTTCCCCACTAAAATGTTTTAGTCTCAAGACTAGTTCTAGCCTCTCTTTAGTCAGGGGTGATTGGAACTTTAGCCTCTAAAAGAGACTAGTTTTAGTCAGACTAAAAATAGTCCCTTGGATCCAAGCATGGCCTTAATCAATGGCCAGGCGTTTCAAAATCTTACTACTACTCACTAAAAAGTTTTTACTCATTTATTATTGTTCATTAAAAAGCCATAATTGTATATATTCTAGCAAAATGGTTTCATTGTCCTGTATAACTTAGTGGTAAAAAGTTTCCCATATGCTACTCCATTTTATACGGCCGGACAGTGAGCTGTAAAGATCTCACACGATAACGTACCCATTCACCATTGAAGAGTAATTAAGATACAGTAATACACGTATATATGCTGCATTTATATAGCTAAGTATAATTTTTTCTCCTTGGAATATACTTGTGCAGGGACTAGACTTCGTAATAGCAGAAGCGAAGAAACGAGGGATCTACTTGATCCTGAGCTTGGTGAACAACATGGACAGCTTTGGCGGGAAGAAGCAGTACGTGCAGTGGGCCCGAGACCGGGGCCACTACCTTGGGTCCGATGACGCCTTCTTCTCCGACGCCGTCACCCAGCAGTTCTACAAGAACCACATAAAGGTCCCTCCCTGCTCGTATTTAACCTCTTATGAACGTGCTGCTGCACCGTATAGTTTTTCTGTGTTGCGGGATATGCACCATAAGTCGTATCATTGTGTGTATATGTGTATGTGGAACAGAGGATGGTCACGAGAGTCAACACCTTCACGAGGGTGGCGTACAAGGACGAGCCGAGCATCTTCGCGTGGGAGCTGATGAATGAGCCTCGCGCCCCGAGTGACCTCTCCGGAAAGACGATGCAGGTCGGTCGCTCACACAAAACAAAAGAAAAACATCTATGGCCTCAGTTCACTTCCTGTTTATTTTGGCCATTTAATTAGTTCATCACTTTGATTTGATGGATTTGCAATTTTGCATGCAGCGCTGGGTGGCGTCCATGTCCGCGTACGTCAAGTCCGTCGACCCCAAGCACATGGTGGAGATCGGCATGGAAGGTTTCTACGGCGAGTCCACGCCGGAGCGCAAACGGTTCAACCCGGGGAAGGGGTACACCGGCGGCACCGACTTCGTCTCCAACAACCGCATCCCCTCCGTCGACTTCGCCACCATACACATCTACCCCGACCAATGGTACGCAAAATACACGAAAGTTCATCTTCTCCTAGCTAGCCCGAGCCATCGATGGATTTATTTAACGTGTCACTCGCGCGCGCGTGTGTGGCAGGTTGCCGGGTTCTAGCAGCCAGGCGCAGGTGGAGTTCACCAAGAGGTGGATGGCGTCCCACACCGAGGACGCGGGGAAGGCGCTGCGGAAGCCGCTGCTGGTGGCGGAGTTCGGCTGGTCCGCGCGCTCCGGCGGCTACACTGTGGCGGCGCGGGACGGCTACTTCCGCATGGTGTACGATGCCATTTACGCTTCCGTGAAGAGGGGCGGGCCGTGCGCCGGGGGGCTCTTCTGGCATGTCATGGCGCCCGGGATGGAGAGCTGGACCGACGGCTACGATGTCGTGTTCGAGCGCAGCCCCACCACCACCGCGGTCGTCTCGCAGGAGTGCGCCAAGATCGACAGATTCACGCCCGCTGTCTCGCTTTTTTTGTGATAGTGGCACATGCATGTGTGTGGAGGAATCGAAGACTCACGAGCCCATTGGATTGGAATTATTTACATCGGGTTGCTAACGAATAGAAGAGCGCTAGGCGTCCGTGGGACGGCGGGCCAACAAATCTTCCCTCTCCTCAGCCCTAATCCAAGTTAATTCGCGATTTTAGTCTATCAATCAAATATTGGAACTCCCTGCACGTTATCTTTTTGTTTGCAGTGTCATCACATCATTTCTTCCATGTTGCAGTAGTTATCCCAAGCTTGTGTAGGAAGACATTGTGGTTTCTTTTTATGGAAATCGGAGAGATCTCTTTTTCCAAAAAAAAATCACATCATTGAAGAAAATATTACAACAATTCAAGCGAAAACATGCAACAAATTTTATTATGTACGCAACATATTCTTGGTGGTCGCAGCAAACTCCATAAGAAAAGTGGTTGCAATGTATACAAGCATGTAAGTCAACATCTGCAATAACAAGAATACCAATTGGTAGTACTATGAAAACATAGTTCACAGTAGACACCTAGAATCATCGCAACATGTTACATAATGTGTTGGCGGAAACACACACGAGCTTTGTGGCATGTCAAGCGAACATATGCCACATCAAAATCCTCAAATCGCTGACCTCAATTTGGAGCACTAACCTTGCCGCCAAACAAGGCCTCTCTCGAGCATACACTGCAAAGAACTTTGGTTACGAGCTGTAATCCAAGCTCCGCCACGAGGTCATCCATGGTAGTGAGCTCGACACTTGTGTTAAAATGCAAGAGTGTTTATAAGGGAGAAACACCCCGTTGTGGTGATAGACGAGAAGAGGCATAGCTAGAGCGAGAGTGTAGTGTGCACAAGCGGGTCAAGTGAGCAACATCGTGGAACGGTGGTAAAGTATAAAGCGGCACAGGATGGATGAGAGCAACACTAAGTGATCCGTACACTATAAAGCGACCAGATCCAATGGACGGTCAGGTGATCTAAATCATTTTTTCTAATGAGTAAGACTACTATATTGTCTTTTAAGTAAAGAATGTAACTCCCCGTTTCATTGATGGAACCATAGAGACCAAGTACAAAACAAAATAAAAGCAACCCAAACATTAGACCGCACCTCGAAGGGTGCAATTTTGACACAAAGAAAAGGCTAACAATTACCACAAGAACATCAACACACACGGGCAAACGACTAATGACATCATACTAAGCTGCTAGAACAGCAACACAGACTAAACAATCAAACGCTATTAGGCAATAATGTGTCACCTAGCTGGATCCCATCCTCGAGAATGTTTTTTTTTAGCAATCAACGGGGGGCGATCGCCCACCTGAACATTTTGTATTAATAATAGCAATGAAGCATTTTCGTACATCACATAAACACCCCGCGGAGTGCTAATGGGAGGAAGGGGGAGGGAGGGAGGGGGTGCGTCAGCTACAAACATCCACACACCATTGACGCAATGGCGCACAGTCTATGCGGGTGGGGGGCCGAACTATCCATAAGAGAAGATGCTCCTGGACCGAACGCCGCAAGTCAATATCCGAGGAATGGATGTTATCGAACACCATCCGGTTCCTGGACTTCCAGAGGATGGAGCACATAGCCGTGCTGAGGAGAGGACGACTCCAAGAGGGGTGGTTGGCAGAGAAGGCGCACTTACATTTTCCACCGTGCAATAAACAGGCAAGCGACGACGACCGAGGATACGCGCCCACAGCAGGCGCAAACGGGGGCACTCGAAGAAGAGGTGACTGATCGTTTCCGGCTGCCCTGGGCAGAAGGGGCAATCGTCATAGTCCAGGAACCCGATTCGACGCAGGAAGCCCCTCGTGCGGGTGTTGCCATGTCGTAGGATCCAGGCGAACACCTTGACTTTGAGGGGCATGAAACCGTCCCAGTTGAGGCCATGCAAGGGGAGCCCGCAGCCAGAGCTATTGATCATATGGTAAACCGCACTCGTCTTGAACTGGAGACAACCCCCCCAAGAAAGGGTCCGCTCGTCACTGACCGCAGAGAACCGCACACGGTTAAGGGCAGACCATAGTAGGTGGAGTTCCAACTCGGCAGTTCTAGATAGGCGGTCATGCACGGGAATTGCCTCAGGACCAAGCCGATCGAAGTCCCCCAGGGTCGCGCTGGTATGGAGACAATGGGAGTACGCGGCTGGAAGAGCGGCCGCCAGGGCCCCGAGCGAGGTCCAGTTTTCATGCCAGATGGAGGTGCCCAGGCCGTCACCAATTTTCGTCGATGTCAAGGAGCGATAGAGGGGGACCAAGGAAGCGAATGCCTTCCACGAGGGGGTTGAGGCCGCGGGACGATCGCCCAAGTACCAACGGCGCACCCAGATAGTCCAGGGGGTACGGACGCCACTGAAGATTTTATGGACCATCTTCAATAAGAGACATGTGTTCTGGACCTCAATATCGATCAGGCCAAGCCCCCCCCCCCCCTCTGAGCGGAGACGGCAAGCCTCGTGCCATGCAACCTGGCAGTCCCCCCCAGAGCACTCGCTTGCCCCTTTCCAAAACATGGCCCTTCTGGGACGGTCCATCTTGGCCACGGTACCTTTCGGGAGGGGCAAAACAGACATGGCATGGGTGGGTATAGCAGCCAGAACCGCAGAGGAAAGTGTCAAACGCGCCCCCTGGTCAAGTGTGTATGTGCGCTACCCAGGAATACGCCGCTCAATTTTGATCGGCAAGAAGTCCAGGGCACTAGCAGGCAATTTTTCATCGGAGAGAGGCATGCCGAGATATGTCTGGGGAATGTCGGCGGTGGCAGCCAAGATCCGCAGCCAGCAAGGCAGCACGTCCGGGGTCGACGCATATGGGGACGAAGGTGCTTTTGTGGAAGTTGATAGTTAACCCCGTGGTAGCAGAGAAGGCATCCAAAATAGATCGTAGCCGAGAAAGCTGCCTCTGATCAGCACGGACCAACAGGAGGGTATCATCGGCATACTGAACAACACAACAGGGCAGATCATCTACCAGAGGATGCAGTAGCCGGTCAGTGGAGTCATCCTTGACAATCAGTTGGTGGAGGAGGTCCGCAACTATTAAGAAGAGGTAGGGTGACATTGGGTCCCCTTGTTGCAGCCCCTTTTTACACTGAATCCATCTGTCGGGGACCCCGTTCAACAATACTGCAGTTTTGCCGATGGTAAGGATATTATGGATCCAAGAGCACCAACGATCGCCAAACCCGCGCGCCTGCATGATTATACCCAAAGCATCCCAGCTGACAGAATCGAAGGTTTTCTTGAAATCAAATTTAAGGGTGAAAGGATCGATATAGTTGACTAGAGGGGGGTGAATAGGCAACTAACAATTTTTAGCTTTTCTTTACCAAATTAAACTTTGCATCAAAGTAGGTTGTCTAGAAATGCAACTAGGTGAGCAACCTATATGATGCCACAACAACAAGCACACAAGCAAGTAAAGGATATAACACAAATAAGCTTGCACAAGTAAAGGCACGAGATAACCAAGAGTGGATCCGGTGGAGACGAGGATGTGTTACCGAAGTTCCTTCCTTTCGAGGGGAAGTACGTCTCCGTTAGAGCGGTGTGGAGGCACAATACTCCCCAAGAAGCCACTAGGGCCACCGTATTCTCCTCACGCCCTCGCACAATGCAAGATGCCGTGATTCCACTATTGGTGCCCTTGAAGGCGGCGACCGAACCTTTATAAACAAGGTTGGGGCAATCTCCACAACTTAATTGGAGGCTCCCAATAACACCACGAAGCTTCACCAAAATGGACTATGGCTTCACGCTGACCTCAACCGTCTAGGGTGCTCAAACACCCAAGAGTAACAAGATCCGCTAGGGATTAGTGGGGGAATCAAATTTCTCTTGGTGGAAGTGTAGATCGGGGCCTTCTCAACCAATCCCGAGGAAATCAACAAGTTTGATTGTCTAGGGAGAGAGATCGGGCGAAAATGGAGCTTGGAGCAACAATGGAGCTTTTGGGGGAAGAGGTAGGTCAACTTTGGATAAGAAGACCCACTTATATAGTGGGGGGAACAAACCAATACCCCCCTACCAGCCCCGCAGAGAGCGGTACTACCGCTAGGCCAGCGGTACTACCGCTTAACACCCTAAGCGGTACTACCGCTCCTCCCCGCGGTACTACCGCTCGAGGGCGGTACTACCGCCATTCCTGCCGCGGCTGGTACCGTAAAGTCCGACACGAAAAACGAGCCTTCGAATCGAGGCGGCACTAGCACGAAACCGCAACGGTACTACGATTGGGGCTACAAGCGGTACTACCCGTGGAGCAATCTTGCCGCTTATAGCACCCAAGCGGTACTACTGCCGCCCGCAGACTACCGCTCGCACTGCACAGGCACAAGGGGGACAAGAACGAGCTCTCCATTGAAGGGGAAAGGCTCGAAAGGTGTGCAAGGGATGTGTACGTGATGATTCCACCCTAGCCTTTCCAAAGCGGACCCCCTCTTGATAGTACGGTGATCTCTACGAAACTAGTCCACCAAACTAAATCGAAAAGACTACACCGTCTTTGCTTCAAACTCCGAGGGGAGGGAATCGTCTCGTGCCAAAGGATGAATCTCTGAAAAGCTCAGTGCACACGATTAGTCCGCAAAAGCATTGTCATCAATCACCAAAACATCTTAGGGCTAAAGATGCCCTTACAATCTCCCCCTTTTTGGTGGATTGATGACAATACGGGATTTGCACGAAACGAAGAAAGATACGGAACATAAGCAAACCCCATATCTCTAAAATAGAGACAGGCTCCCCCTAGATGTGTGCCATCAAGATGAGTGCTTTGGACTGCACGACACACATACTAGGATCAACAATCCCCTGTATTTTAGATATCAACAAACTAAGCACGATCCATGAGAGCAGGGTATATGAATAACATAATAAGCATGCAACTACTCATAAGATACCAAATGACTAGAGACATAGATAATAATATGATAGAGATAGGGTAGCATATGTCTCACACCATATGACTGGAGCTTAGGTCTCACTGACACAAAACCAAACAAAGCAAAAGCGAGCAAACACAACGAAACCACAGAGACCACAAAGACACAACGAAACCACAGAGACCACAAAGACACACTCGCAACTCAACGACACAAATCCCTAGACTCTCTCCCCCTTTGGCATCGAGACACCAAAAGGGGCAAAGAGCGAACCTACTGCTCCAGGTGAGAGCAACTAAAGATCTCGAACATCAGACGTCTGCACCATCATCCTCAGTCAGAAACTGCTCGGCATCTGAATCAGTCCATGGACAAGGTCGTTGGACCCACTCCTCCTCCTCGGTGATCTCGACCTCGAGCCACTGGTGACAAATGCACTCTAACCGACACATAAGCTCCTTGTGGCGGCCCCTTGCCTTCTTCTTAGCCACATGAGTCATGTACTGACCGTGAGACTCCATACAGAAAAGCTTCTTCATCTTGAGCTTGAGTTTCTTGGCCCAAGAGGGCTCTGCCTCAGAAGGCTCAGTGTCATGGTCATCACCGGCATCAGCCTCGCCCTCGGTCTCCATGGCAGCCGCAGAAGATGGAACACCAGTTTGGGGAACGGAGGTACCCCAATTATCCCTCTTCCTCAGACGCTTGATCTCATGAGAGACCAACTCTCTAGTCTCCAGTGACTCCTCAGGATAGGTGCGTCTCCAGGCCTTCTCAATGAGCAACATGATGAACGGAGCATAGATCGGACACTTGCGCTCAGACACAGCAGAAAGGAGCTCAGACCACATCACATGAGAGATATCCAGGGTCTCTCCAGTGTTCGCCTCCTTCTCATGCTGGCAGAAGAGAAGCATGTCCACAAGATAGGAATGAACCTGATCCAGATTCCCAATCCGAGGGAAAAGAGTCTCGCGGAACACACGATGAAGGATGTCCAGAAAGGCAGGCAGCTCATGGGTCATCTTCTTAGTCTCATGATTGACCTTCTTAATGCAGTAGGGCCAGAGAGCTTGCTTGTGAGTGGAGGTAACATTTTGGTGAGGACGAAACCCGACTGGAGACTCAAGCCCTTGATCTTCCACCTCAAGCAACTCCATGAAAGCCTTCCACTTGACAACAAGCAGCTTCCCATTCGTCATCCAAGTCAGAGTCCTGTTCTCATCAGTTCCTAGATGGACCGTGGCATAGAATTGAGCCACCAAGTCAGCATCAAAGTCCTTGTTGAACTGCATGAGCCTGAGGATGTTCAACTGAGAGCACATCTGAAGGGATGCACCAAAGTACTCAGGGTCCTGTTCCATAGCATCCGTGTTGATGGAGTGAACATTGACAAAGAGGTTCTTCTTAGACTTGATCACTTCAAAGTAGGTGGCATAATGAAAGCGGTTCCAGAACGGACGATTGCCAAAGGTGGGGTCTTGGTCTTCAAGATAAGGATTGCGGTGACGCCTGTCCCAGAATTCCTTGGAGGACATCTCAGTCACCCTCTTCCCACGAGGCTTTGGTCTGTTGGCAGGCTCTTGGTCTTATGAGGGGGATTGGTGCTTGAAGAAGCACCCATTGGCGGCGGTGGAGCATTGGAGGAACCACCAGCCGACTCAGAAGTGCGGTAGCGCTTTGACGTGGAACGCCCGGGGTTGACACGACGGGCTTGCTGCTCAGGATGTTCATCACCTGGAACCAAACACACGGACACACGAACAACCAGAAAGAACGATAAAAAACCAACAAACTAACCGAACAAGGATCAATATGTGGTAGGATGTGATGGAAATGGGCATCAGGCGGTAGTACCGCAACCCTCCGCGGTAGTACCGCTTGAGCGGTAGTACCGCTCTAGTGCCGCTCGCACGGTAGTACGGCTCGACTGGGCGGTAGTACCGCTCGAGACGAGGAACAGCAGTTCCCTACTACCGTGGAAAGATCCAGCACTACCGGAGATGCCAAATTCAAAAATAAACCTACCAAACATCAATCCAAAGAGTCTAGTTGCCTTCTCCAACCTACTCAAGCCTAGTTTTAGCCAAAAAACTAGAGATGCAACCACTATTGCCTCTAAACACTAGATCTGAAATCTAGACAAGAAGAGAAGAGGAATGAGGGCAATACCGGCATCCATGGCAAGAGGACGAGGTGGGGATCGACTCCGCCGAAGGAAATGGAGAGGGACGGCCCGGAGACGGAGGGCCGCCGGAGCCCTCCCGCGGCGAGATGGCGCTGGAGAGAAGAAGAGGAACAGGGGAACGAAGCAAATGGGTATGGGGGGAGAAAACCACCCCTGCCCACGACTTAACCCCCTGGACCCGTCCCCCAGCGGTAGTATCGCGGTAGCGGGCGGTAGTACCGCGCCACCAGAGGTAGTAGCGCCCAGCGCACATCAAAACTAGACTTTTAAAACGCACGGTTAAAAAGAAAAAGAAGGACAAACCGAAAACCAAGACCCCACAAGGAACACTAGCAAGAGGACAGAAAAAGCACCCCTTTAAGAGAGGGGCGGTGGCCGAGGCCACCTATGTTTGAGTCAAGAGGTATGGCACCGCGAAGATTTTAACCTTGGGCCCATGACCAAAACTCGTCTTTGAAGCACAAGTACCATAAAAAATGGCTAATGTGAAAGAGTTGATCGATTTATGCATAATGGGGGGAGGGAGAGTTCATTGAGAGAACAACACTCCACCTATGTCCATGCCTACACCAAAACAAGATAACACGTCGAGTATGGTGGGGGTGCAAGGGTTCAAGCAACATTGCTCGAATCAATGATATTTAGCTCATGCCTTAACTCGCGAAATCTTGCTTCATCCAAGGGCTTCGTGAAAATATCTGCAAGGTTATCATGAGTGTTGACATACTTGATCTCGATCTCCCCTCACCTAATATGATCCCGGATGAAATGATACCAAATCTCAATATGCTTCGTCTTTAAGTGTTGCACTGGGTTGAGAGAAATCTTGATGGCACTTTCATTGTCACACCAAAGAGGGACTTTGTCACAAATGCCACCGTACTCCTTTAAAGTTTGTCTCATCCAAAGGAGTTGTGCACAACAGCTACCGGCCGCCACATATTCTCGCTTGATGGGACGAGAGAGACAAACAACTTTGCTTCTTGGAAGACCAACTCACCAAAGAGCAACCTGTAAATTGGCACCCTCCGAAATTGACTTCCTGTCCACTTTGTCTCCCGCCCAATCGGAATCAGATAGCCTTCAAGCTTGATATTTTCTGCCGTTGGGTACCATAGGCCAATGTTTGGGGTATGTGCTAAATTTCGATAGATTCGTTTGACCGCCACATAGTGGCTTTCCTTTGGTGCGGCTTGAAACCGTGCACATATTCCCACACTCAACATGATATCCGGTCTAGATGCACAAAGGTAAAGTAGGGAGCCAATCATGGAGCGATATACCTTTTGATCCACCGCTTTACCATTGGGATCAATGTCAAGTTGGCACTTGGTAGGCATTGGAGTAGTAGCCGGCTTGACATCACTTAGCTTGAATCTCTTTAGCATGTCTTGAGTGTATTTGGCTTGGTTGATGAAGGTACCTTCTCTTCTTTGCTTGATATCAAAACCAAGGAAGAACTTCAACTCTCCCATCGAGGACATCTTGAACTTGGAGGTCATGAGGGCGGCAAATTCCTCATTGAAAGCTTTTTAGGGAACCAAAGATAATATCATCAACATATAGTTGGCATACAAACAACTCCCCTTTGACCTTCTTAGTAAAAAGAGTGGGGTCGATTAGCCCAACTTCAAATCCACGGTCTTGTAACAACTTGGTAAGGTGGTCAACTGGTCATACCACGCACGTGGTGCTTGTTTAAGGCCATAGAGTGCCTTGTCAAGTTGACACACATGATCGGGAAAGTAGGGATCCTCGAACCCAGGGGGGGGGGTTGCTTGACGTATACCAACTCATTAATAGGACCATTAAGGAACGCACTTTTAACATCCATTTGTTGCAATTTAAAGTTGTGATGAGAAGCATATGCAATCAACAAACGAATGGATACAAGACAAGCAACGGGAGCAAAGGTTTCACCGTAGTCGATACCCTCGACTTGGGAGTAGCCTTGTGCCACCAATATTGCCTTGTTGCGAACGATGTTCCCATGAGCATCTTGCTTGTTCTTGAAAATCCACTTGGTTCCAATGACGTTGTGGTTCCCTGTTGGCCTTGGCACCAATCTCCACACCTTGTTGTACTCGAAGTTATTGAGTTATTCATGCATGGCATTGAGCCAATCCGGATCTTCGAGCGCCTCGTAGACCTTTTGGGGTTCCACACAAGAGACAAACGCATGATGTTCACAATAGTTTGCTAATTGTATACGAGTGCTTACCCCCTTTCTTAGGCTTCCAACCACATTCTCCATGAGATGACCTTTGGTGGTGAGCTTGGAAGCAATCTTCGCGGCACGACGCTCCAATTCCTCCTCGGAAGTGAGACGAGGAGGGGTAACTTGATCATCTTGAGCGCCGTCTTGAGCTTGTTCTCGATCTTGAGCTTGCTCGTGATCTTGGACTTGCTCGAGGGGAAGAACTTGACCTTGGGAATCATTTGGTGGTTCACCACCATCTTGAGGTTGATCTTGCCCTTGATCTTGTTCACAAGGTTGAGGACCTTCACTTTGTTCTTTGGAAGCGTGTGGGTCTTGGGTTGGTGATGGCTCCACTTGGGTGGAGCATTGTCCTTCTCCTTCGGCCACAAGGGGTTCCTCAATGGGTAGGATAAAGCCAACACCCATTCTTCTTATGGCTTGGGGAGGAATTTCATCACCTACATCACAAGTACCACTTTGCTCCACTTGGGAGCCGTTATTCTCATCAAACTCCACGTTACAAGTCTCCTCAATAAGTCCCGTGGACTTATTGAGAACACGGTAAGCATGGGGGTTTGTAGCATAACCAACAAATATGCCCTCATGAGCTCTAGCTTCAAATTTGGACAAACGAACACCTTTCTTGAGAATGAAACACTTACACCCGAACACCCGAAAGTACTTGAGGTTGGACTTGTTACCGGTGAGTATCTCATAAGGGGTCTTGTTGGGGATACAACTACTGAGCGTGAACCGCCCCGAAGGGGCCGGTTTACCCTCATCCATGATTCAGGCCCACGGAGGAGGCCTGGAGCCCAGAGGCGAATTAAGGCCCATTTATGTAAACCGCCTTAGTATTGTAACTTGTGTTGTAAGTTAAGAAAGGAGAGACCGAGCCGGACGCTTGTATGAGCCGGATCAGACTCAGAGACCGGCAAGGCGTCAACCCGTGTATATAAGGGGACGACCGGCGGCGAAGTTAGGGGAGAGGATTCGAGGCTAAGGCAAAGCTATTGCTCCTAGTCGCCAAATCATATCAATCACATCACAACCGGACGTAGGCTTTACCTTCATCGAAGGGGCGAACCAAAGATAATTCCCGTGTCTTGTGTCCGCTTTAACCCCTCTAGGTTAACCCGCATTTACGGCCCTACGACTAAGTCCTTTCATATGACATATGCCGTGACAATTCCACGACAGCTTGGCGCCCACCGTGGGGCTATCGCATCGATGGTTTGATGATCTTAGAGGGCAAGTTCGAAGGACTCGAAGGTTATGCAATGGGCGGATGACTAAGAGTCGCCGCGGCAAGCTCTACATCGACGATGCGGATCGGGCCCCGAGGCCGGGCTCGGTTGAGTACGGGTACCGGGTCCCCTTCGCGGCATACACGTGTTCATCGGCAAGATCGGCGAGCCAGGGCCTGGGCGGAAGTCTGCACCGACCTCGCCGAGAGGCAGCTCGTGGCGAAGAAGAGTCCTGCCACAGCTAAACCGGCGGTCGAGCATGTTTTCGTGGGAGTCGTCCACGGAGGCTGCGAGGACGGATCAGCATCTGGTGACGAAACTGTTGTCTACTCCGACGAATCGTCGGCCGGAGAAACCGAAGTCTCTATACCAGCCGCAAGATGGCCAGATCGGGGCTGTTCCGACGGTGAGAGTATTCCGGACCTTCGATCTACCCAACCGGGTTGGGATCTTCATGGCCGGTACGCAGCGGCGCTTCACTCTTCGACCATGGCGCCTCGTCGCCGGTTCAACAGCGGTGATGACAGCGGGAAGGAGGCCCTGTCGCCCGCCGCTCAAGTTTTGTCGAGCTTTTCGACGTTGGCTGCGCTCATGGCGAGGCTAATCCGCTGGATCAGGACCTGCACAACGCGGAGATTGCAAAGGTGAGAGAACAGATCACTAAAGCTAAAGCGGACTGGCAGCCGCGGACGTGAGGATGGCAGCGGAGCGGGCCGCTTTGGATGCGCAGCTTATAGGCTCATCTTTGGATCGTGAGCGCGTCACATGAAGTCATGAAAAGGAAATACAGTCCCGTTTACCTTCGGTTTTCGAGGGAAGAGAGCTTTTCAATACCCCAGGGGCAGGGACCAGTAATCCGCCGCCGTTGGTAAACCGCCCGGAAGCACCTGGGACGGCCGCACCGGTTCAGCCCCGTGCGATAGATCTACCTCGCCATCATACCGTGCGCCCTGCATCGTGCAGACACCTCCGGGTCACTACTCCAACCCGATGGATAACCTCGTGGCGGCTGCGGCACGGTTGGAGGCGATTCCAATTGAAGGCGATTCACCACAGGCGGTAGAGACACGCCGGGTTAAGGAGCTCCTCAGGACGGCCCTGGCTCGGCCAAGAAGCGTATTCATACGATCGGGATCGGATCCACTCCACCCCCGCCCAAGCCGGAGCTATAGCCGGCCGCGTCGACGAACCGGCCGTGTCAAGCAATGCGCAGCGTGGTCCGCCAAGGCAACAATCCGGCGGGCGGCTTTGAGGATGCTCAAGTGGTAGTGGACGCGCCAGGCACGTGGGGAGGCCGAGTTAGCGGCACAAGCAGAGGATCATCCGCCCGCGCGGTTCGTCTGACCATCTTCGAACCAGGGTCACGTCGGCTCTTTTGGGGGTGCCTTGCCTCGTCCCGCTTTACGCATAGCGTCGCTTGCCCAAGGACTTCAAGGGGCGCGCAAGGTGCCCAATTATCTTGCCGATTTGGCTCCGAAGCATGGATAGAAAGCTATGAGATGGCCATGGAGATGCTAGATGTGGATGAAGCCGCATGTGCGAAGTACTTCACAATGATGTTGGAAGGAACGGCCCGGACTTGGTTGAAAAATTTGCCGCCCAACTCTATCAGTTCGTGGACCCAGTTGCGAGCCCGATTCATTCAAAATTTCAAAGATACCTGTAAACAGCCCATGTCTGTGGTGGATTTAGCAGCTTGTGTCCAGGCGGAGGGAGAATCCACAACCCATTGGGTGCGCCAGCGTTTGAAGTTTTACATTCTTCGCACCGGATCAACCCCGATTCCATGATCTTGACCTTGGAAGCCAATTGCGGTTCGAGCCATTGAAATTGAAGCTGGGCCGCATGAAGCGCGTTTTGCCATGACATGGGCACTCTAATGGGCGTTTTGGTAAAGTACGCTGATTACGATAGTACCAAGGATCCCGAATCTGAGAATGATGAAGTGGGGAAGGGAAAAGCGAACGTCAACTTTAAGGGCCAGCAGCATCATTCGACAGCAATGGAGGGAACAAGCGTAAAGTTTAACGGCAACATGGGCTTTGTGGCTAACACCAACGCGCAGGACAAGGGTCAAGCGCAGGGTAGGCAATCAAACCGGGCGGTCACAATCCGGATCGCTTGAATTTCATATTGAATCAACCTTGTCCGAAGCATGGGACGAAGGAGGCACCGCGAACCACCTTTGGAAGGATTGTTACATTATGCAGGAGTTCAAAACTCCAACTCTTTCCGGTATGATCAAGGGCCCGGCGGCGGTTCGTGGTCCGCCCGGTTACGGTGGAGGAAATTCCGGCCCGTGATTCGTGGTAATCCGGGCGGCAAGGCAATCGTAATAATCAAAGTAATCGCAGACCGTAACAATCGTAACCAAGGGGCTACAATCAACAACAGCAGCAATCGGGTTATCAAAGTAACCCAAAGCAGTTGAACGGTGGGCGATTACCACGTCTTTACCACCAGCTTGGACAGATGAGACCGAAAACTTCAGAAGCGGGCGGTCAGCGTTGTTGAACCGGCTGCGCCGCATTACCTACGCTGGTCCGAGCAACCGATCGTATGGAGCAGAGAGGACCATCCTCCCCGGGTTTACAATCCGGTCAGCTAGCCCTGGTGGTGGCACCCCAGGTAGGAGGGTACAAGTTTACCAAGGTTCTTATGGATGGAGGAAGCAGCATCAACATCCTGTACTACGAGACCTTCCGGCGTATGGGGTTGACGGATAGGCATCTTAGGCCATCCATCACAGTGTTTCACGGAGTGGTGCCTGGCAAGTCGGCGTACCCGGTCGGTAAGATAGCGCTGGAGGTGACCTTTGGGGACGAACATGACTCCAGATCAGAAACATTGACATTTGAGGTGGTGAAAATTCAAAGCCCTTACCACGCCCTCTTTGGGCGACCGGCTTATGCTAAATTCATGGCACGGCCCTGTTATGTTTACTTACAGCTGAAAATGCCGGGTCACAAAGGAACGATAACGGTTCATGGGAGCCGCCGGATCGCTTTGGAGTGCGAGGAAGGTGATGCGGCTTACGCAGAGTCGGTTTGTGCCACTGAAGAGCTAAAATATTATAGAGACAACGTTGATCCGCGGATATGACCCTTTGAAGAAGCCAACTACGGAGCATGATCCGGACTTGAAGTTCAAATCGGCGGCCGAGACGAAGCTTGTTGATTTTGTGCCCGGCGATTCATCCAAGCAGTTCACCATCGGTGCCAACTTGGATCCTAAATAGGAAAGCGCGCTCACCGATGTCCTCCATGAGAATCGGGACATTTTTGCATGGAAGCCTTCTGACATGCCAGGTGTACCGAGGGAACTCGCTGAGCACACTCTTAATGTTGACCCAAAATACAAGCCGGTAAAGCAGTTTCTTCGCCGGTTTAATGAGGAAAGGCGCAAGGAAAATCGGAGAAGAAGTTGCTAGGCTCTTGGCAGCAGGGTTTATCGTCGGCTTGCCAATCCGGTGTTGGTTCTTAAGAAGAATGGCACTTGGCGCATGTGTGTGGATTACACAGATCTCAACAAGGCCTGTCCAGCAGATCCTTTCGCCCTCCCCTGCATTGACCAGATTATTGATGCTACGGCGGGTTGTGAGCGTTTGAGCTTTTTGGATGCGTACTCCGGTTATCATCAGATTAAGATGGCAGTTAAGGACCAGGAGAAGACGGCGTTTATCACCCCCTTTGGAGCCTTCTGTTATGTATCTATGCCTTTTGGACTCAAGAGCGCCCAAGCGACTTATCAGCGTTGTGTTCAGAGTTGCTTGCACGAACAGATCGGCCGTAACGTGCATGCTTATGTGGATGATATCGTGGTTAAGTCAAGGAAGAAGGAAACCTTGATTGAGGATCTAAAGGAAACCTTTGACAACCTGCGGGTGTACAAGATGATGCTCAACCCGACCAAGTGCGTCTTTGGTGTTCCCAGCAAGTTATTGGGTTTTCTCGTGTCCAACAGGGGATCGAAGCTAATCCGGAAAAATTACGGCTATCACCTCCTTGGCTAAGCCAAAGTGCATCAATGACGTCCGGCGTTTGGCAGGCGGATTGCTGCGCTTAAGCCGGTTTATCGGCCGTCTAGGCGAAATCCATTCCTTTGTACCGTATGTTGAAGAAAAGCGGATCGGTTTGTTTGGAGTTCAGCCACGATGAAGCATTGAGGATTTGAAGCGGCAGTTGGCCAACCCGCGGTTCTAGCCGCCCATTGACAAAGAGCCGCTGCTGTTATATGTTGTCGCTAATGCCGTGGCGATTAAGCGTGGCCATCGTGGTGGAGCGGAAGGAGGCGGGAAGGAGTATCCGGTTCAACGGCGGTTTATTACATCAGCGAGGTCCTCATTGAGTCTAAACAGATATCCGCATTGGCGGAAAGCTGGTATACGGGGTTTTTATGGCAAGCGGAAGCTAAAGCAATATTTCCAAGGGCACCCCATCACAAAGGGTCGGCTCCCTTGGGCGATATCATACAAAACCGGGAAGCGACTGGCCGGATTGCTAAGTGGGCTATAGAACTTGGGCCGCACGATTTAAGGTATGTGCCTCGGACGGCCGTAAAGTCTCAGGCACTTGTGGATTTCATTAATGATTGGACGGAGTTGCAAGCGCCTGAAGAGAAGCCGGATCATACCTATTGGACCATCCACTTTGATGGGTCCAGGCAATTGAGGGCTCGGGGGCTGGAGTCGTATTAACTTCCCCGCGAGGTGACAAGTTCTGTTACGTTCTCCGCCTAATGTTCCCTTGTACTAACAATGCAGCTGAGTATGAAGCTTTGCTCCATGGTCTCCGGATGGCTAAGGAAATGAATCTCAGCCGGGTTAAATGCTTTGGTGACTCGGACTTGGTGGCTCAGCAAGTATCAGGTACTTGGGATTCCAAAGATCCACTCATGGCTGCATATCGTCAGGAGGTGGATGTTGTTGCAGGACATTTTAAAGGATATCAGGTGGATCATGTGGATCGTCGGAAGAACGAAGCGGCTGATGCTTTAAGCCGGCTGGGCTCTCAACGTAAACCGGTCCCGCCCAACGTATTCCTTGATGTACTGCACAATCCGTCAGTTAAGCTTCCTGATGAAATTGGTTTGGCTATCCCTGATCCGGAGGCTCAATTGGTGGCGGCCCTGCATGTCATTCCGGATTGGACGCTCCCTTATTTGGCATACATGAACCGGGCGAAGTTACCGGAAGATGAGACGTTGGTCTGACAGATAGTTCGGGCGGTCTAAGTCTATGACCATTGTTAATGGCGAAGTTGCACCATTGCGGTGTGTCGTATGCGTTTCAATATGTGTCCCCTCAAGAGGGCTGTGAGATATTGCGAGAGATCCATGAAGGGGATTGTGGTCACCACGCCAGCTCAAAGTCCTTAGGCCAAAGCGTTCGCCATGGTTTCTATTGGTTGACCGCCCATGCCGATGCGGAGGATCTGGTCGACGATGTGATGGTTGCCAAAAGTTCTCCAGCGTGCTCATGTGCCAGCCCAAGAATTGAGGATGATTCCAATTACTTGGCCGCTTATGCGACTTGGGGGTTGGATATGGTTGGACCTTTCAAAAGGTCCAAGGACAAAAGACCCACCTGTTGGTGGCGGTTGATAAATTTACCAAGTGGGTTGAGGCGAGCACATTAGCAAGTGTGATGCGGCCACGGCGGTTCAGTTCATCAAAAAGGTGATTTTCCGGTTTGGGTTTCCACACAGTATCATCACGGACAATGGCACCAATTTATCCAAAGGAGCTATGAAGGAATTTTGTGAACGAGAGCACATCCGGCTTGATGTTTCTTCCGTAGCCCACCCGCAATCCAACGGTCAAGCGGAACGAGCTAATCAGGAGATCTTGAAAGGTATCAAACCCCGACTTATGGTCCCTTTAGAGAGGACGCCGGGTTGTTGGGCGGAAGAGCTACCATCGGTGATATGGAGTATAAATACTACCCCCAACCGATCCACTGGATACACGCCGTTCTTTATGGTCTATGGAGCGGAGGCGGTCCTTCCCAGCGATATCCGTCACGACTCGCCTCGAGTGGCAGCTTATGTTGAGGCAGATAGCAAGGCAGCACGGCAAGATGATTTGGATCGACTGGATGAAGAGCGCGATATGGCAGCTGCTCGTTCGGCGGTTTACTGCAGGATCTTCGCCGGTATCACAGCCGGCGGGTTAAAATCAGAACCTTCGGGAAGGAGACTTAGTGCTGCGGCTCATTCAAGACCGTAAAGATATGCACAAGCTATCCCCACCTTGGGAGGGGCCTTTTGTGGTCAGCAAGAATCTATACAACGGGTCCTACTATCGATTGATGTTCGAGAGGCGAAAGGACTCACGCACGTCGGAGGAGGAGACCAACAGCCGTGGAACATAGCTCATCTTCGGCCTTATTATACCGAGCCATTGGCTCCACTTATGTACATATTAAGACAATGTATATATTATGAATAAAGGCAATAAACCGGATCCTTGGCTAAAGCGGGGTATACATTACGTATCAAAGTCCGGTTTGGGTACATGGAGATCTTTGTCGTGAAGCGGCCTCCGGTTTAACCCTTGGCCTTGCTTTTGTGAAATTTTTGTCACTTGGGGGCTTGGTCGTGTCCGAACCAATGCAACACCTCTTGGCAGCGTAAAGCCACCAGATCATTTGGGGGCTTGGTCGTGTCCGAACCAATGCAACACCTCTTGACAGCGAAAGCCACCAGATCACTTGGGGACATGGTCACGTCTGAACCGATCACGCCTCTTGGTCGGCCTAAGGCCATAGAATCACTTGGGGCTTGGTCGAACCCGAACCAATGCAATGCCACTTGATCGGCGTAATGCCACGATGTCGATTGGGGACCTGGCTGACTTGAACCATCGCTACACCTTATAGGGAGCTTGGTCCTGTCCGACCATGGTAACGCCATCTGATCAGACTCAATAAAGCCTCTTCTTGCAAACAGTCTTTGTTATTATTTTTGCTTCCATGTGTGTTTTATACATATAATTTGGCTTTTGTTTGTTGTCTTAAACCGACAAACCTTCTTTCAACCGGATTCAAGTTTTCAGAATTTGGTCCATTTTTCCGGCCATTGATTGTTCCAGCTTGATTTTCTTGTTAACATCCCATTATGGAGTAACAGGGGCTTATCATACCGACCACGATTTACACGGTAAATCGGTATTATACACGAGGATTGTTCTCCTTTGACGGTGATGGTTTATAAAGCCTCCGCTTGAGATTGGCTAAAGCCAACTGTGTGCCCGCCACTGGCAGGTATGTTTGTATCACAAAATTTTGATCGTATACCTCGATATTTTCTTATATAAATATATTGGTATCACAATCCGGCTAGAGGCGCAAGCCGCCATGGCGGTTTAAGAATTTGTGATTGCAGCAAAATATGTTGCAGGATTCACTACTTCAAAACCAAAGTATCCAAAGACCGCCATGCAAAAGTTTACGACCGAGTTTGTAACGGCATTGTTCAAAACAAAATCGACTATCCTATTACAAAGCCTTTTGCGGCCCGGCGTTTCATGTGGGGTTATGCCTTGAAGCTTGAGGCGCCACCCGGCTTGATTTAATTACGCCGCTTCACCGGGTTGACGTGAGGTAGAGGCGCTGACGTCGGTTCAACTTCTTCTTCTTCCTCACCCAAAGCCGGAAGTCATTGGTAGACCGGTCAATCCGGTTAAGGCACGAAGACAGCTTCTTCACTTATCACCAGCCGAATCAACGTCGAGGCGTAAGTGTGCTTACGGATTGGGGAACAAGGCTCGCACTTCGTGGATGACAAAATCCACCCGCTTGTTGTTGGCGCCATAAAAGAGCGGTGAACCGTCAGTTGGCTTCGTCGCCAGATTGACTCGCCGGACGCATTTCCTTTGTGATCCATTTCAGGCGTCGTTATCAAAGGCTTCACCATTCTCTTGAGCACTGGGAAACCTTTGGCTATGTCACCGGATCAAGATCTGCTATCCACGCCTTTGGCGCTGCCGAGCCAGAAGGTGCCACCGAGCCGCGGATCGCTTCAACTCTTCAAGCTGCCCGGAACCATGGACAACCGTCCAGGTTTCTCCGATCGAGGGACGGCGCCCGTTTGTCGTATGATGTAGCACGATGACTTCATTTGGCGCCGTATACAGCTGCTCAATCAGCGTATAAGCGGCCTTCATTTCTTCCGCACATCGAGCCCATATGTGCAATACGTTTACTGCACCGTTTAAGACAACTCAGGATAAACCGCGGAAATATCAAAATTAAGATAGCCAGTGCATAGTTTCTTACCAAAGACGGCAGAGGTCATGGCATGCACTTGGCGCTTGAGTCCGCAAGCTCTTCGTCACCGGTTTAAGGGCTGCTTGACTTCTTCCGCCTGCTTTTTTCAAACCGCCTTCTCGGTGTCCCAGCTTGGCTTGTTTGGATTTATACCACTCCTTCAGCTGTTCCATAGTGGCCAAGGCCGTTCTCAATTCGCCCTTGGCCTTAGTGGTTTCTCGCTTCGAGTCTCCAGATTGGCTCATGTGTCTTTGAGTTGCACGCTTGTCGCTCTATTTCATTCTCGTAACAAAGGAAGCATGTTAGGTGTCTCATTATCAAGTCCCAAGCTCAATATACATATTCACCTTGGCACTTGGGGGCTAATGGCTAATTGATCTCGGTTGCCATTTGGGTACAGAAAATCAAGTCCCGGTTTAACTATGCTAAGTTGAACCGACCCTTGGGGGCTACTATACAGCCTAAAGTACAGGAAAGACATA
Organism: Aegilops bicornis; assembly: GCA_021605145.1. NCBI lineage: Eukaryota > Viridiplantae > Streptophyta > Magnoliopsida > Poales > Poaceae > Aegilops > Aegilops bicornis. Next base: position 618,771,985 of record CM038674.1, read on the forward strand.
ATTCATTACCTCATAGCGGTCCTTCATCCGGTTTACTGCACCGGCTTCAAAGTCACGGCTGGTATAGAGCCGGTTCGAAACCCGGAGTGCAGTTCTTGGGCGTAGAAGTTGTCGTGGTCGACAGTCTGTTTTGCCTTTATCTTTACTCACGGCGGCCGACTCGCCTTAGCACTATGTTTTGTTAAAGCGACCGGTTGGCTAGGAGCGATGTAGCCGCGTTCGCCACAATAACATCGCTATTTTCGGCGGTCTTCTTTGGGCTTGACGTTTGCTTACTCGCTCGGCGGTTCAACTATTACGACTCGCTCTATCGGCGGGTTTGGTGGAGCAGTGTGAAGTTTCCATTTGGACCTCGGTTCAGCTTCCGCGGATCAGCAGATCGTCTTTGTACAACTCGCCAGAGCTATCTTTGGCGACTTCAGATTTTCGTGGGTTTGTTCCGGTCTTTTCCGGATCAGCATCCGCAGAGGGTCAAGGGTTTTCGCTTTCTTACTCAAGAGAGCCTTGTTGCTGCAATGTTCGGATTGGATTAAGGCAAATCAACCAAGGCGCTTGTAAATCGAATCGATGGATAGCGATTACATACCCTGCAGCAACTTTAAGCGGAGGCGATTGCGTGGTTGATGAACCGCCGGAGGAGTTGGAAGAGGCCTGATAATTCGGGTCGACGGATTGAGAGGACATCGAAGAAACCTTTAAGGGATAACGTTTTTCAGAGAACAAATCACCTCTGGACGACGCTTCCGGTTGGTGTATCTCGTAAACCGGAGGAGAGAATCTGCTGACCATCATCGTGGGTTGTACGGCGCTCTTTAGCCTCATTGTGTCTTCGTGATAAGCATAAGAATGAGATTTTTTCACTTTCCGAACGGCGCGATTTAATTCTTTTTAACCCACGCGAGGTCGGGTCAAGAAAGAAGGATTACCTTAAAATGGTCATGGCTGGCTTCGCATCATCACAGGAATTAAATTTGTCAAGAAGGGAAGAATAAAGAGGGATAAATCATAAGAAGAAATACAAGGAGGAGAGCCGGTTCTGGCGGCTCCCTCGTAAGGATATCAAGTTTTACCTCAAAGATCGATTCTCCATCTTCCGGCGGATCGTAAGACCGGCGGTTTTCTTCTGCCAGCCTTTTTGGTAGCCTTGGACTTTATACGCGGAGCTCGGGCGGTTTGGTCCGTCTCCGTATGAGCTGTCGACCGCGAGGTAGCAAGGATTAATGAATATCAACAAATGTTAAAAGCCGAAAAGCAAGTGAGCAAAGTCTTACCGCAGTGGCGGGTTGGCAACATGTAATCTGAGCCAACCCGGTTAGGCTGCAGACGGAGATTGGCTCATCAAGCATCTTTTTTACAGCCTCTGTAACCTCAATTTCAGCTATTGGTAATTCGTGACGCCTTTGAGGGTCTTTGAGGCTGCCGGTATACTCGTGCATCAATCCGGGCCGGCGGCTTAAGGGCAAGATGCCCCAAGAAACCCAAAGATCGCACAAGGTCCACACCAGTTAGTCCATTGGCCATTAGAGCCCGGAGTTTTATGATCTGAGGTGCAAAGTTCTTCCGCTCCGCCGCGGTTAAGCGTGAAGGCAGCGGATGGTTGTTGCTGAGCGGTGAGGACGGTAACCCGCAAAGGGATTCTCGCTGGCGGAGCGGTGTTCGGCAATAGAACCAGGTTTGGTTCCAACTTTGGATGGCTGTGGTGTTTGGCGTGAGGAAAGTCCGCTTCCTTCCTTTTCTGGATTGAAACGCCGCCTAGTTCTGTGTTGGGACCATCAGAAAACTCCGTACGGCGGTTCAAGTGGAAGAAATCCCGGAATAGCTCCACAGAGGGTTCTTCCTGAAGATAGACTTCACAGAAGACTTGAAAGTTGCATATGTTTGACACAGAGTTCGGGCCGATATCCTCATGGATGGAGTTGCAAGCTTGCAAGGACGCCCGGAAAATTTTTGAACCGGGCGGGCAGAACCCCCGGTCTAAATGCTGCATAAACACAATTACTTCTCCCTCTTGTGGCTCCGGAGGAAACTCGCCATCCGGAACACGCCCGTGGAGGGCATTTGTTGGAGCCAAACCGCCAGTGGTGACATAGCCGTTGAGTTGCGTTTGATTGATTTTTGACCGGACCCAATTGCAAGCTGAGAATTGAGGAGCCATTCCAGAAGACTAAGCTGTGGAATAAAGGGAGAAACGGTTCACCATTAAACAGTTCAGGCATATTATGCATTGTTAAACCGGCGACTCAGCGGCCGGCCTCCCATTCCGGTTTAACTAAGGGCTAATGGAGTGACGGATTAGCTATCAAAAGTTAAACCGCCGAATAAGGCAGAATTGGAAAATCCGCTAAGTATGGATGTAAACAGTTTTCACATGCGAAGGGAAGTAATCAAGATCTAACGAAGTTCCAAAGAAGGAAAAACCTTCACGACCTATGCAAACCTCGGAAAAGAACAGGAGGGTTCGGGTATTCTAAACTCGAGGATCTACGGAAAAAGCCGATGCGTGAAAGGATAGATGGACGGCGGGCAGTCCCCGCACAGGTATACGATGCGACCGGATCGCATGGCCATGGCGGAGCAGGTGTGAAGAAACCGAGATGAATCATGCGGATGAACAGGATCTACAGATGCGATCTAGGGGTTGAAAAAGGACCTTACCTGATGAGCGAAGCCGAGGAGGAGCGCCGGAAGCCTCTGATACGGTCAGGTTGATGCGGCGGCCCGGCGTTGACGCTGCTGCTCAAGGTCGGAGGCGACGGCGGAGCTTCAAGACCGGAGCGGCGCGAGGAAGGAGAAGAAGAAGAGACAGGAGGCGGCCGGTCTATTTATAAGGAACCGGAGCAATCAACGGGCGCGAGATTCGAGGAGTCAAAAGCGGCGGACGGTGCAGCCGCCTCGATTGGATGGCATTAAATGCAGGGAATCTTACTGTTTGGATTTCTTTATTAAAATGACGCCAAGACACCCCGACACGCTGGATCGGAAGATGACATCACGCGGCGTTCAAGCAGTGGCGGTTTACAAAATGTGAAAAGAGATCAAGAGTTTCGAAGGTGTTGAAGATTAACATGAACCGGTTCAAGTCAATCTGGGGCCTAATGTTGGGGATACAACTATCGAAGCGTGAACCGCCTCAAGGGCCGGTTTACCCTAAATCAATGATTCAGGCCCACGGAGGAGGCCTGGAGCCCAGAGGCGAATTAAGGCCCATTTATGTAAACCGCCTTAGTATTGTAACTTGTGTTGTAAGTTAAGAAAGGAGAGACCGAGCCGGACGCTTGTATGAGCCGGATCGGGACTTCAGAGACCGGCCAAGGCCAACCCGTGTATATAAGGGGACGACCCGGCGGCGAAGTTAGGGGAGAGGATTCGAGGCTAAGGCAAAGCTATTGCTCCCTAGTCGCCAAATCATATCAATCACATCACAACTGGACGTAGGCTTTTACCTTCATCGAAGGGGCCGAACCAGTATAATTCCCGTGTCTTGTGTCCGCTTTAACCCCTCTAGGTTAACCCGTACGATGGCCCTACGACTAAGTCCTTTCATAAGGACATCTGCCGTGACAATTCCACGACAGGTCTTGTTCAAGCCTTTGCGAAGATAGAGACGATTTGATGCATGACACGCGGTGTTGATGGCTTCGGCCCAAAAGTTGTATGGAGACTTGAATTCCGCCATCATGGTCCTTGCCGCATCCATCAACGTCCGGTTCTTCCTCTCCGCGACACCATTTTGTTGAGGGGTGTAAGGAGCGGAATATTGATGCTTGATCCCCTCATCACTAAGAAACTCATCCAAGGTGTAGTTCTTGAACTCGGTGCCGTTGTCACTCCTTATTGTCAAGATCTTTGCATTGTGTTGACGTTGAGCTTCATTTGCAAGGTCAATGACGGTTTGTTGGGTCTTGCTCTTCCTCTTGAAGAAATATACCCAAGTGTATCTTGAATAGTCATCTACAATCACCAAGCAATACTTCCTACCCCCAAGACTATCAAATGATGGAGGCCCAAAGAGATCCATGTGAAGGAGCTCCAACGGCCTCTTTGAGTAAATCAAAGTCGTGGGAGGGTGAGCCTTCTCATGTAGCTTTCCTTCGATACAAGCACTGCAAGCATGATCTTTGGCAAAACTAACGTTGGTTAGTCCACGAACATGGCCCCCCTTGAGAAGACTTTGCAAAGATCTCATATTGACGTGGGCCAAACGGCGATGCCAAAGCCATCCCACGTCAACTTTAGCCATTAGGCATGTCGCGGTATTAGTGGGTCGCTCCGAAAAGTTAATCACATATAGACCGTTCTCGACATGCCCAACAAAGGCTACTTTAGGAGTCTTTCTCCACAAGAGGGCCACGGTATCAATATCAAAGAAAGTGGCAAAGCCCATGATAGCAAGTTGACGAACGGAAAGTAAATTGTATGCAAGGGATTCGACAAGCATGACCTTCTCGATCGTGAGATCATGAGAAATGACAACCTTGCCAAGTCCCAATACCTTAGAAGATGAAGCATCACCCCACTCGACATTGGTGGGCATGGATGGGATCTTGTGAACGTCCACCACCAAGTCCTTGCTTCCGGTCATATGATTTGTAGCTCCACTATCGAGCAACCATGATCCCCCACCGGAAGCAAACACCTACAAGAGATCAATGCTTGGATTTAGGTACCCATTGTGTAATGGTTCCTTTGATGTTAGTGACAAGGGTCTTAGGAACCCAAATAGACCATTCAATGTACTCATAAGGAGAACCAACAAATTTGGCATAGACATGCCCATCACTAGCATGGCACAACACATAAGAAGGGTTAAAGTCGCCGGTTTGGTTGGAAGGGGTGGCGTTGCCCTTCTTGACATTACCACCCTTTTCATTGTTCTTCTTCTCCTTGGGAGCACCCTCTCCTTCCTTCACAAACGTTTGCTTGAGAGGAGGAGGTCGTTTGGTCTTGTCATTCTTCTTCTTGTTCTTGGGCTTAGGTGCGAATCCAATCCCTTCCTTGGCAACCACTTCCTTTTGATTACTCAAAAGATCGTTGAGGTTCTTCTCACCTTGTATGCACGACACAAGGCCCTTCTCAAGTTGCTTCTTCAACTTAGCATTCTCCTCAATAATATGCTCATGCTCACAACAAGGGTTAGTAGCATTTGCATTATCAATTAAAACCATATGAGGAAAGGTGGCTTTCTCCTTGGTTAGCTTTACTTGGAGTTGATCATGAGACTCCTTGAGGCTAGCATGAACCCCCTTCAAGACTTTGTGAGCCTTGTCGAGAATGTCAAACTCCTCTTTGAGTCTAGCAAGATCAACCCCAAGCTTTGCCTTCTCGGAGTTTAGCACACGAGAAACAACAAGAGCATGATCAAGATCTTTCTTTAGTTTAGCATGATCATTGTTGTGTGACTCCTCAAGAGCCAAACAAAGACCACGCTCTTTCTCAAGGGCATTGGAAAGATCTGAAATCTCATCGGCATAGTCACGACTATACCCCTCCATCTTAGAGATGGTATCTTTGTGAGCCTCGATCATGGCATTGGCTTCACCAAGTTGTTCCAAGAGAGCAACGAAGTGCTTCTTGGATTTGCCCTTGAGTTTACCCATAAAGGCCTCAAACTCATTCTCCTCCACATTAGTTCCCTCATGTTCATCAATGCCATCCGTCAAGAAGAATGATTGATGATGGTAGTTTTGATGTTGGGGGTTACCTTGTTGGTGGCTTTAGCCATGAGGCACTTGGCGGTGATGCTTTCATTGGGTGAGTCAAGAGAGACACCGAGGAGTCGTCGCGTTGGCAACGGAGTCCATGGCAACCGTCTCACCATCTTCATCATCATCATCATCATCCTCATTGTACTCTTCTTGTACCACCAATGCCTTGTGAGGAGCCTTTTTGGTGAAGTTGCTCTTGTTGGGGAAAGACTTGGCCTTGTCCTTACGGATGAGCTTGCCACCATTGTCTTCCCTCTTCTCATACGGGCACTCCGCAACAAAATGACTCACATTGCCACAATTGAAGCAAGTCCTCACTCGCTGCTTGCCCTTTGCACCACTTGAGTTTCTCTTGTTGAAGTTGGGCCTTGAGTTCTTCTTGCTCCAGAATTGCCTTGAAGCAAGGGCCATGTGTTCATGATAGGCATACTTCGTATCTTCAAGGTTGCTCTCCTCTTCTTCCTCCTCTTCTTCTTCTTTGACACAAACCTTGGCCTTCAATGCAAGGTTGGGCTTCTTTGCTCTTTGGGAGCGAATCACCGCATTGTCGGCGGTCTTGTCCAATATGCTCATAGCCACAAACTCATCCAACACATCACTTGAGGACAAGGTGTGGAAGTCCGGTCTTTGACGGATGACGGAGGACATGGCTTTGTGGTAGGGCATCATTGCCTTGAGGAATTTTCGCTTGATCCAATTGTCATCCGTGTCCTTACTTCCATGATCCCGAAGAGAGACCGCGAGCTTGGTAACTCTCCGATAAAGCTCACGAGGTTCTTCATCTTCTTTCATTGCAAACTCATCGGCTTCATCTTGAACCACTTAATAATTGGAACGTTGAATGCTTGCGCTTCCCCGATAGAGGGAAACCACTTTGAGCCAAGCATCTTTGGCCAATGAGTAGGGCCGGAGATGCGGGAGGTCTTCGGGAAGGATTGCTTCTTGGATGATGAAGAGAGCATTCTCGTTGAATTGATCATCCACGGCTTCTCTAGGAGTGAAGTTGCTTCGATCTTGCGGATAAAAACCTTCTTCAATAATTCTCCAAAGGTTAGTGTTCACATGATTTAAATGACGCTTAAAATGATAGACCCAAGAATCAAAATCCTCCTTTTATCAATCTTGGGGGAGGACCGCATGATTCAAATGAGTAGAAGGAATCGGTCCACCATAAACGGATGGAGGTTGCACATGGGCAAAGATGCCGTGCCATTCTTACCACTAGACGAAGGAGCTTTCTCACTAGTAGCTTCCCCTTGTCGGGTTAGCATCCGTCACCGTGTTGGCGGGATCACCCACTTTCACGGGTGCGGTGGAAAGTTTAAGCCCTTCTAAGAAATCCTTAAACATGTCTTTAACCTCGGTCTTCATGGAGGTTTTTAATGTGTCCAACGCCACATTGAATTCCTCACGTGAGACCGAGTTACCCCCATCTCCCGTAGACGATATCGGATTCTCACCGGTGTGCTCTTCCACATCGTCTACGACTTCAACCATACTCTTTGGACGGTAAAGTCCTTAAAAAGAGACGAGGCTTCGATACCAATTGAAAGGATCGATATAGTTGACTAGAGGGGGGGTGAATAGGCAACTAAAAATTTTTAGTTTTTCTTTACCAAATTAAACTTTGCATCAAAGTAGGTTGTCTAGAAATGCAACTAGGTGAGCAACCTATATGATGCCACAACAACAAGCACACAAGCAAGCAAAGGATATAACACAAATAAGCTTGCACAAGTAAAGGCACGAGATAACCAAGAGTGGAGCCGGTGGAGACAAGGATGTGTTACCGAAGTTCCTTACTTTTGAGGGTAAGTACGTCTCCGTTAGAGCGGTGTGGAGGAACAATGCTCCCCAAGAAGCCACTAGGGCCACCGCATTCTCCTCACGCCAAGACAATGCAAGATGCCGTGATTCCACTATTGGTGCCCTTGAAGGCGGCGACCGAACCTTTACAAACAAGGTTGGGGCAATCTCCACAACTTAATTGGAGGCTCCCTACAACATCACGAAGCTTCACCATAATGGACTATGGCTTGACGGTGACCTCAACCGTCTAGGGTGCTCAAACACCCAAGAGTAACAAGATCCACTAGGGATTAGTGGGGGAATCAAATTTCTCTTGGTGGAAGTGTAGATCGGGGTCTTCTCAACCAATCCCGAGCAAATCAACAAGTTTGATTGGCTAGGGAGAGAGATCGAGCGAAAATGGAGCTTGGAGCAACAATGGAGCTTTTGGGGAAGAGGTAGGTCAACTTTGGAGAAGAAGACCCACTTATATAGTGGGGGAACAAACCAACTGCTACTCCCTACCAGCCCTCATAGAGAGCGGTACTACCGCTTAGGCCAGCGGTACTATCGCTTAACACCCTAAGCGGTACTACCGCTCCTCCCCGCGGTACTACCGCTCGAGGGCGGTACTACCGCCATTCCTGCCGTGGCTGGTACCGTAAAGTCCGACACGAAAAACGAGCCTTCGAGTCGAGGCGGCACTAGCATGAAACCGTAGCGGTACTACGGCTGGGGCTACAAGCGGTACTACCGCTGTGGAGCGGTACTGCCGCTTATAGCACCCAAGCGGTACTATCAGCTTCCACCGCAGTACTACCGCCGCACTGTAACAGGCACAAGGGGGACAAGAATGAGCTCTCCATTGAAGGGGAAAGGCTTGGAAGGTGTGCAAGGGATGTGTACGTGATGATTCCACCCTAGACTTTCCAAAGCGGACCCCCTCTTGATAGTACGGTGATCTCTATGAAACTAGTCCACCAAACTAAATCGAAAAGACTACACCGTCTTCGCTTCAAACTCCAAGGGGAGGGAATCGTCTCGTGCCAAAGGATGAATCTGAAAAGCTCAAAGGCACACGATTAGTCCGCAAAAGCATTGTCATCAATCACCAAAACATCTTAGGGCTAAAGATGCCCTTACAAAGGGCAATCGTCAGTTTTCTTCCGACACGACAGCTCGACCAAATCTGCCAGACAAGAAATTATCAGCGATGCACCTCCCGGCAAAAAACTCAGATTGTTCAAAGGACACCAAGAGCTCAATAAATTTCTGCAGTCGTGTGTTCAAGATCCGGGAGATAATTTTCATGATGCAATTTTGAAGGGAAATGGGTCGAAATCCATCCGCCAAGAGCACCATGTCGCACTTCGGCAGAAGGGTAATAAATGCACGGTTAACACCATCCAGGTCCACCTCACCGGAGTAGAAGTCATTCAAGAAGTCCAACAGGTCCAGAGAAACTGTGTCCCAAAAGGTTTTGAAGAAGGCAGGGCCAAACCCGTCCGGACCGGGGCTGCTATTGGACCGCATAGCCCAGACCGCCACTTTGAGCTCTTCCATGGTGAAAGGCCTCTCAAGGTCATCCAGACCAGGCACGCGTTCCAAGTACACACGAGGGTAGAAGCTCCACGAAGAGGGGGCGGCAGCGCCCAAGAGAGACGAATAAAAATCCGACAACAGCCTAGCTTTGTCTCCATGGTTAAAGTGAGCGACCCCATCGGCATGCAAGACTTGAATTTGATTTTTGCGAAGACGAGCAGACGCGCCGGCATGAAGGAAAGAAGTGTTGCCATCAGCAAGCTTGCATAGCCGATAAACACACCGTTGTCGCCAATAAATGTCAAGTTTTTTATATTCCTCGGAAAGGCGGCACTTAACAGATGATCGGAGGAGGAGCTCAGGGGGCGAGAGTGCATGGACCTCCTCAGTCAAGTCCAGACATTCGATGACTGCACGGTAGTTAGAAACCACCTCGGTGGGGCGCTTGCGTTTCTTGGCCCATTTCTTGGAAGCACACCTAGCCCACTTCAGAGACCGGAAAGCCGTTGAGCCGCACCGATTCTGAGGCCTCGCCCAGACGCTACGGATTAAAGGACGGTATTCCTCAGAGAAGGCCCAACAACGCTCATACTGAAAGAACGAGCCGGCCGGCGCACGAGAGACAGCCTCGACAACCAGCGGGACATGATCGGACGTGGTGCGGGTGGCGGAGCGAAGAGTCGTGTTGAACAACAAGGAGCCCCACTCAATATTGATCAGCGCGCGGTCGAGGCGGACGAGAGTAGGATCAGCCCTACAATTGGACCAGGTGAAGCAACGATCGACGAGGGGAAGGTCCTGAAGCGACAAGTCGTTGATGGCCAGGTTGAACTCCGCAGCTGCAGCCGCATCAAGTTTTGGTTGTTCTTATCATCGGGCATTGGGCGAGGTTGAAGTCGCCTACCAGATCCATGGGAGAGCACATGTTTCAGCGATGGCGCGAATTTCCGCCAGAACTCGTGGCGCCGCTCAGAGTGCACGGTGCGTAGACGTTGGTCACTGCGAAGGGCGAGGCGTCGACCGCAAACACAAAGAATGAGGTAAGCGTGAAGTTGAGCTCCACGTCCCTCTGATGTGTGACCAATCCATCGCGCCAGGCAGTCACAAGCCCACCCGAGGCACCGTTTGAAGCCTTGAAGGCTAGCGACGAGAGACCAGGAGGGAGGAAGGACGCCGCTTTACGGGTGGGCACATCACCAACTTCGCTTTCTTGCAAGCGTATCGATGTGGAGAGGATGAACGTCAATGTTTCTTCTTCACGTCAAGGCACTTGGCTGGGTCATTAAGACCACGGACGTTCCAAGAGCAGAGCGCCAATTTTTTAAGCGGGTTTACTGCCATATAAACACTACAGGGACACCACAAACATCAGACGCGAGACACAGCCCGTCGCGAGGCGCAGGAAACATAGCAAGGGGACCCGAACACACACCTACAAGCCTATATACAACCACACACACAACAGCGGGGGGAGAAGCACGACCCACAAGAGATGCCCAGAATGCAACACGAGGTCGCCGACCGGCCTGGCATCTCAAGACCAAAATTGGATCACACCAAAACAGACTAACGCCGAACACTTGAGCGCACGAGAGGCACACACACGAGGGGGAACTGATCATGGCAGTGCGGGCGGCACCGGGAACGCTGACAGAATGGCTTCAGTTGCAGAGTCGGGGAGCTCGCACTCGTCGACTATCATCTTGACCTCCAGCTCCGTGAAAAGAGGGGGAGCACCAAGCTTCACGGGAGCACCATCACCGCAGCGGGCGGCCTTGAGCAGTACGGCACGCTCGAGCACCGTCCGCCGCACGGGGGGGGGGGCTAGGCTACAGATACGCGCACTAGCGCGCACCGGAGCATCGGGCTGGACGCGCGCACGCTTGCGGCGCAACGGAGGGACGGGAGGCGGCACCGCAACAGAGCGTGGAGGAGCTTCAGCGGGGGGCGGGCATGGCGCCGCCGGCACCATGGGGACAGCCACTACGCCACCACCACCGAGGCGCTTCGGGCAAACTCCAGAGGATCGCCCGTGACGACTGGATCAACAAGCAGGTCGACGGCCACGTCCTTCTTAACGCCTTTCACCACGGTGATCTTGTCGATCACACCAACAGCTCCGGAGACGAGGTTCACATGCACGAGGCCGCGCGGCCCGTGAGTCGGGGAGCGGGCCATCTCCCGAGGGATGCGGAAATAACCCCCCCCCCCCCCCGCCATGGCCCTTGACGAGGAGGTGGAAGGCGCCGTCGCAAACCGCGAGCTGCATGACCTCGACGCGCGGGACCCCGTCCGCGGAAATGGCAGAGAATGGAGGAGCCTCCACACTCGCATCGTCGGACACATCAATGCGAAAGTACGCCTCATCCGGGAGGGAGCAGCGGTGGGGCGCGCCGGAGCCGGACGCGGGCAGCAGCACCGTGGGCATCGTCCCGCGGCTAGAGGACCCGTGATGCCAGGTCGAGGGAACACCCCGCGACCCACGGCTCGGGCCGCCGCCACCGGCGGGAGGCCCACCACCACCACCACCGTCGGGGCCGCCGCCAGCTGCATGCGGGGCGGGGGCGGTGGATGAGGGGGCACCGCACATCGATAGGCCAACGACGAACACGCTGGACCTCAACCACAGTATAGAGCCCATCGGAGTTCTTGACGTTGAGATCTTGAGGGATGGCGAGGTAGCTTTCGTACTTGATCACCATGAGAACTGCAGCGTAGTCACCGCCGGACAGGCATATCTCCGAGATCTCCATGGGGTTGCCCATTCCACCAACTGAGGCGCGTATATGTGGCTTGTTCCAATGCTCGACGGGATAACCGACCAGGGCAAGAGCTGCATAGCCACGGTGGGTGAAGCGGAGCCGGTTGGGGGCTTCCTCATGCCGCTCGAAGAAGACGTTGTGCTCCTGAACTGGGAACGGGCTTTCGTTGACAGCAAATTCACGAGCTTCCACCGAACGGAATAGGACGAGCGCGGTGCCGTGGGAGCCTTGAGCCGTCTGCGCCTCCATGCCGAGGGGGACCTGGGACAGCAGCGCAGATTGGACTAGAGGCCCAGGGGAGGTAGCCTCATGATCGACGTAGGCGAAGCCATAGCGCTCGAAATCCCTCATGTCCACCGGGGGCATGTAAACGTCGAGCTGCGTCGGACGACAACAGCAAGGTGGTGCATTAGAACTGGCCGAGCCATCATCACTAGAGGGGCCGCCGAAGTTGAGGGGGGTGATCGGTGAGTAAGGTGGAGCGTGAACGGGGGCGGGGGCGGCGTCGAAAGGGTGCGGGGTGACTGGAAAACACTGGTGGGGAGGATGGCGGCGGGACGGGGGCGTGATGTGGTCACTGGGGGGTGACGAGCCGCCATGATCGGGGGGGCCGAGGAAAGGAGGCGGCAGTCGGCAGCGCGGTGGCCGTTGCCGAGGCACGCACGACACTTCAGGGGATCGCGGCAGTCAGCTACCATGTGGTCGGATGCCAGGCAACGAAAGCACAAACGAGCAGTTTTATAGGCCACGGAGAAAGGTGTAAGGCGTCGGAGAGGAGTGCAGGGCGCAGCAGCGCGCATGCAGGGAAGGGAGGGTAGGGCGGGGCGGTGGAAAATTCCGGAGAGGGGCCCAGGTGGACGCCTCACAACGTCCGCCCAACTCGCACCCGTCCGATCTGGAGTGCGCGGTTCGGGCGCGCAACCACACGTGGAAGGATTAGAAAGCGGCGTCGGTGAGGTGGCGGAAATAGCGGGGGGTGGAGAGGCAGCAGTAATCGCGGGGAGGCCACGTAATGACGGTGGGGGAGAGGACTCACCGCACGTTTACACGGGCGCATCAGTGCGGGACCCAGCAGTAGAACGACAAGCGGCCACCCCGGGTCAACTCCATGCACCGACGCAAATGTCAACCTACCAATAGTCAACCCACGCGCGACGGGATTTTGAAAATCCGCCCGTTGGGAAGCTGCTTCCAGGAAGGGTGTAGGCGGAAGCGGAGCTCGCCGAGGAGCAGCCCCCGCGGCGGAGGAGCTCGGTGGCCACGGAGGGGCAGGCAACGGTGGCCACAAAGACGCCGGAGCTGATTTCACGCGCAGCAAAACGATCACCGGCGTGAGAGAAGTTATACGTCATGGCGGTAGAGACCACGAAGTGATTCACGCGCGGGAGGCAGGGATCAGGGGTTATCCAAACTGGCGTGGGACAAGAGAGAGGGGGCGCGGCATGAAGCGGCCTGCAGACCGGTGAGGAGAAGTTGGAGAGAGCAAAGGCCGCGAACAGCTCACCGGGACGCGGCTGCGCGCGCACGCGCGGACGGGTGGACGACAAGCAGAGGACCGGAGGGACGGCGATGAGCGAAGAGAGGCTGGACACCGGCGGGGGCGGCCGGGGACAGGGACTAACATGGCCACCCGTTGAGCCTCCCAGCCATGGCAGAACGAGCGTGGCGCAACCGTCGCGGGGAACGACGGCCACGGGCGGGGGGTGGCTACCTAGGATGCCGGCGGCTAGGATGGGGGGCGGAGGTGAGCGAACCTGCGCGGAGCTCCTACGCTAGCTCATCCCATCTGCGGGCGGAGGCGAGCGAACCTCGCCTCTCAAGTGTGAACTGCTCTGCTCGCGAGGTGGAAGAGGACCAGAAGAAGAGAGCTGGTAAAAGCAAGCGCAGCTATGCCAGAATACTAGAGGCGTGCTCGTACCCTCACGTCGCCCTCTCGAGGGCGACAAACCTCCCCGTCCGCCTCCTCCCCTTCTCGTCCTATCCTCGCCGCCGCTGGAGATGGGCGTCGGGTCCCCCGCGCGGCCGCCGATGAGGGTGGTGGCGAGGCCCTCGGCCGCGTCGCCACTCGGGCTCGGGCCTAGGGTTTAAGGCGGCGGCCTCTGCTGGTGAGGGCGGCGTCGTCCTGACGGCGGGCGGCGCTCGCCGGAGTTGAGGGCCGCGTCTACTTGGCTGCGCGGGCGGCGAGTTGGCGGTGGATGCGGGCACCGCGTGGAGGGATCCCCTGCTGCTCTCCTTCACCAGATCTGAAGACGGCGCCCCCGTGCTGCTGCTTCCTCCTCATCAGTCCGGCCGGATCCGGTAGCGGACTGCGCGGATGTGGGGTTGGGAGCTCTAGATCGGAGTAATTTCTTGGCCGGCTGCGGCGGCCACGCGCCGGCGGCGCTTCAGGCGTTGTTTCCTTTTTGAAGGCGGCTTCGAGATCCAGCTCCCTCCCCCTCGTCCTCCCCCTGCACCCGGGTGAAAACCCACAAACTTTGGTTGAGCGGTGGCGGTGCCCGGCTCCATCACCTTCTTGAAGGCGCCGCTTTGGGTCCGCGGGGAGGTGGGACAGCTGCAACGCGTTCTTGGTGTTCCTGATGGCGATGGTTCTGTCTTTAGTGGTGTCGCTTCGCCATGGCCGTCGGCTGGTCCGGCTCTCATGGTGATTGTGGTGCCCAACTCTTCGTCGTGTCTTCCTGGGGTGCTCCCGTCCCGTTCAGAGAGCTGGAGGTGGAGCGGCTTCATCTTGCACGGAGCTTCGGTGGAGATGTCAAGTCATGCCTGACCGACAGGTGCTACGCTTTGTCATGCCTGGTCGGCAGGTGCTACGCACGACAGATCTTCCAAAGACGTGCTCAGATGTTTGCGCGCAGGGAGGAGGTGTCGTTGGGCGCCGTGGTGGCGTCGACAATAGCTGGACCGAGCAAGGTTGATGCATCAGTGCAGTTCTGAAGATGGAGCGGTGGCAGTTGGTGGCGGCGGCCTCTGAGTGCACGCCGGACCGGTGAGACCCATGCCCGGCAGGCGTCCTGGATGGGACCTCAGGTCTTAGATGTTAGGTTTGGTTGCGATGTTTGTTTGGTATTAGGCCCAGGCTTCTGCGCTCTTCATCAACTGGATAGAGTTGCTTAGACAGCGGCTTTAGTCTTACTGTTGTATTACTTTATAAGGTCTTATGAAAATAATTAATAAAGTGACCATATGCATCGCCCAGATGCAGAGGCCGGGGGTTATCCTCCTTTTCTAAAAAAATGTGAATCAATGCCCAGCGCTCACCGGCCGATTGATTTTCCCTCGAGAACGTTTAAACACTTCGCCCGCCACCAGTATGGGTCTTCTGAATTCTTGCCGAAGATCCTCCATCATCATTCCCATTTGCAATCCAGCCACTCGTAAATGTATGTTTTTTACCCTCAAACAAAGGATAGTCTCTCACCGTGCTTGTCAATTTAATAAAGTTATAATCAGAGAACATACTTTACAAAAGCCTAGCCACTTTGGGCCAAGGCAGAGCGGTTTTCTTATTGCAGTGAAATTACAAAACCTTTTTGCGGGGTAGTGACATTACAAAACTAGAGAGAAAGGGTTTATGCTTCTTCTTAATCCTATGGGTAAGGAGAGAGAAATCTTCAGTGAATCTTTTTTCTTCAGAGGTAAAGCTTGGTGGAATCCCTCCGCTGCTTGTCGGTTCTTTCCTTCAAAATGCTCCAGATCCCACTCGTAAATGTAATGACAAAGGAAATCATTTTAAAACAACTGGCTGATTTTTGGAAGAAATCAATTATGCCGCTGGACACCGTGACATCCTGGTGGGTACCATGCACTGCTCTTCCCTCGAGAGCCACTCGCCTCCTACCTTATCTCTCAAGAGCCGCCAGCTCCTACATCTCTCCTTCTCCCACCTCTTCGCCTAACGCCGATTTGTCTCTATCTGTAGCACCACGCGACCCACGCCACCGCCGGTGCCGAGCACACCGCACTCGCTACTATCCTCTCGCAGACCACGCGAGCGCCGCCATCCTAAAAACAGTGTGGTGGTCCATTGAAGCACCGGTTGTATCTTCTCGAGACAGATTTTGCAACTCCTCCCAAGACCGATGTTGTTTTGCTTCGAAACCACATCTGTGAGGTCCACGCCCGCTTCGCAAACCCGTGTTGCAAGAGCTGCCATGGTGCGGCGCCTGTGTTGCGCCGTGGATGGAGGAGCACTATGATCCCTTCAGTAGCAGCGGTTGACGACTTGGCATCATGCAGCTAACCACCGACCGTGCAGCAATGGCGGCTTGTTGCGATGGGAGTGGGTTGCAGCACTGCCGTTGTTGCAATCTCGACGACTTGGCCTCGACAAGCTCCGACCTGCAACATCATCACTGCTTCAATAACATCCCTCACGCTTCAGCAACCATGGTGGAGCTCCAAGCCAGATCACGCGACGACATGGACCACTGTTGCTGCAACCTGGACTCCACTTCGACACGCTCCGTCCTGCAACATCGTCACTGCTTCAACAATATTCCTCGCTGCTTCAGCAACCACTGCGGGACTACAAGCCGAGGCGATCAGGCAAAACGGGGAGCACCTCTGCTGCAACCCCCTCGTTGTAGCACTGTCGATGCTGCAAGAGATGCAATGGCGGCGCTGCCTTGCTGCAACCCCCTTGTCGCAGTGCCATCGTGATGTGACAAAGTGACAGTGTGCGGCATGATGTTGTATCTGCGAGTGGACCAGTGAGCCATGGTGGGGTGAAGATGTGTGTGATTGTGTTGCTGCCGCGAGAGAGGAAGGACGGAACAGGTGTGGGTGCATTTTGGGAGAATGACAAACCACGCAACACGGATCGGACGGCTCGCGACCCCACCGATTTGCCGTGCAAGTTGGAAAGGGTCCCAAATGAAATGCAACGTACACTGAATAACAAGTGATAAATGGATCATCTTTTTTTTTTGCTGGTGATAAATGGATTCATCTTTTTTTTTTGAGGTTGAAAGAGTAAACAAACAATCTACTCTTGGGCTGCACTGGTGTCAGCCTCCATCACTGCGATCAGGTCATCAGGAACATCTGCTATAAGATGCAAATCTCCGACTCTTACGGCTCGCAAAGCTAAGCCATGGGCCAGCTTGTTTTTTCCCCGCCTAGCATGGATGACTTGCGCTGTATGATAGCACTTCAGCTCCTCCGGACGTCATGTATCACCGGAAAACAGCCCGACATGTTTCTTGCATCTGGTTGCAACTCCTTCACTAGGAATGAGCAGTCCGTTTCAGCGATTACAGGTCCTCTGTAGAAAACTTGACAGGCTTGTAGGCCAGCTAAAGGGCTCGAGCTTCCGCGTCTTCCACACCCGAGCAGCAGTGTAATTTTCCGGATAGCGAGAAGAGGACATGGCCTCGTGATCTCGTGCAACCGCGCCTATATGGGATAGGCCACTGCCTGTAAGAAACTCCGTCGGAGTTCGGTTTGATAGCTCCCACCGGAGGGGAGACCAATGAGCGGTCCCGCCAAAGATCGGCTTCACCAATTTGCCGCCATATCTCTCCACAGGACGGCGCAGATGCACTTTCGCCTCCGCCTTTCTGTTGTCCTGACTTTTGATTACCTCGTATTCTCCTCCATCTCCCAAAACACAGGTGCTCAGCTCTTTTTCATACTGAATCAAGAATAGAACAGAGCTATCAATAAGCTCCTTCCCATCGTTATGGATGCAGTCCTCTCTTAGGAACCAGCTTCGCCACAGAATGTGGAGAATTTTTGCTCTGGTTTCAGTCTTGCAAGGAGCTAAGGAGGTTCTGCAGCCAATCCTCACCCGTGTACCTAAAGAGAGTTTCTAGGCAGATCCTGCACCCTTCTCATACCTCTCGAGAGCCTTACTTTTGGTGCATGAGATGACAAGATGGAACTCGTCTTCCTCACCATTTCCACAGATGTTGCATATGCTATCAACTTCTAGCGTTCGCTTCCACTTGTTTCTCTTCGTAGCCAAAGTATTTGTGGCTACCCTCCATCCGAAGATCTTAATTTTTCCTGGCACTTCAGCTTTCCAAATCAAGTCCCAAATGCTACGATCATTGGCATTGTTGGTGGAACTCGAGGCTGGGAGATTTGCGTTGTCCCGAGGGAGGCCGCCAGCCAGTATGCACTTCAGACAAGAACATACCGGATTTTTCATAGTGCCAAGCTAGCCTGTCCTCTCTCAGAGCGGAAGATGGGAGTTTAATATTGCAAATAGCTTCGCATCAAATGGGAAAAATAGCTGATGAATCAAATCAGAATTCCATCCACTTCCATCCGCCGCATCAATTGATTCACCCATCTGAGTCTGGAACGGCGAATGAAAGACGCAGGTTTTAGCCCCTCTTCCCTCGGAATCCAATTGTCCCGTTGTATATTAACACTTCTCCCATCTCCGATCCTCCAAACAAGGCCCGATTTGAGGAGTTCCAGTGCCATGTTCAATGCCACGCCAAATAGGTGAAGCATCATGGCAAACACCGTGTCAACCAAATTGCCATTCGGGTAATATTTAGATTTCAACACCCTTGCACACAAGCTGTCCGGTCTTTGGATCAAGCGCCAAGCTTGTTTAGCGAAAGCGAGCTTGGTTGAACAGTCTCATATCTTTGAAACCAATGCCTCCACCTCTCTTCGGTTTGGTCATGCGGTCCTGTGCCATCCAGTGAACTTTCCGTGTCCGTTTCCCCCCCACCGTAAATCACGAATAAGTTTTTCAGACTTCTCGCAGAATCCCTGAGTCATTTTGAACATAGCCATGCAAGATGTGGGGAGGGCCTCAAGGATGACTTCACCAAAACCTCCTTCACGCATGAGACATAAATCTTTCGCACCAATCAGTACATCTCTTTATGAATCGCTCCATAATCGGTTGGAACATGGATTCCTTCATGCGACCTTCAGCGTGGGAAGCCCAAGGTACTTGCTCTCAAAGGTGTGGGAGTTTATCTCAAGCTCAGTTTTTACCTCCTGTTGGGTCAGGTCCGCAGATTTCACTAAAGAGAAAAGAACATTTATCGTTACTAAGCAGTTGGCCCGATCCTCGCTGAAAATTATCAAGGACTCGCTTGATGCAAGTCGCCTCCTCTTTGCACGCTTTGAAAAACAGGAGACTGCTGCCAAGAAACAATAGGTTTGAGATACTGGGCTCCCCTTGCAATTTTCAACGGGGTAATTCTTTTTGGCGTATCTCTTTGTCCATCAAACTAGTGAGGCCTTCCGCAACAAATAGGAATAGATAAGGGCTGAGCGGGTCTCCGCCGGAGCCCCCTTGATGGGCGTAATATCTCAAGCAACTCACCATTGTATTTGACTGAATATCTTACCGATCTCACACAGACATCACCCATCCAACCCACTTGTTATCAAAGCCGAGTTTGAAGAGAGCTTTTTCCATCAAGCCCCAATCTACCCTCGTCAGATGCTTTTGCCAAGTCAAGTTTGAGAGCACAATGAGTATTAGCTGGTTGTCTCATCGTGCTGAATTTTGTGAAAACATTCAAACGCAATGGCAGCGTTGTCCGTGATCACCGTCTCCGGGATGAAGGCACTCTGTGTCTCGATATAATCTCCTCTAAAACGGACGCAGGCGGTTGACCATACACTTTGAAATCACCTTGTAAATTACGTTGCATAGACTTATGGGTCTGAAATCTTTTAGAAATTCAGGGTTGTTATTTTTTGGGATGAGCACTATGACTGTGTCATTTGTCCCCTCTGGCATGGCCCCTCCTTTGAAAAATTCCAGAACAGCACTCACTACATCCTTCTTCACCGTGCTCCATTTCCTTTGGAAAAATCTAGCCGGGAAACCATCGGGGCCAGGGGCTTTCAGGGGTCCAATCTGGAACAGTGCATCACTAACCTCTTTCTCTGTGAACTCCTTAACTGTGGCTTGGTTCATTCCTCTGATGACTCTCTCATTGAGGCAACAATGATGATGCTCGGATCCACTCCTCTTCCTTCGTGTAGAGCTGTTTGAAAAAGTTTGTCGCCATTTCCTGCATTTTGGCTCTCTCCTCCACCCAAACACCATTCTCATCTTTCAACTTGTCGATCAGATTTTTCTTTCGTCTCCATGAGGCTTTACGCTGAAAGTATTTAGTGTTTTTGTCTCCCTCACGCAGCCATAAAGCTCTTGACCTTTGTCGCCACATCATCTCCTCTCTCGTGAAGTACCTCATCCAGATTTTTTGCCACCGATCCGATCTCCTTGTCTCTCGCCATTGAGGCCGATCGCTTCCACAGAAATTGTAGTTGCTTCCTCGAGCATAGCAGTTTGCTTTATAATTGAGCCAAAATTATTTTTGCCCACGAAGTTCAAAAGATATCTGCGGGTCATAAGCTTTTCCGTCATCTCAAAGAAGGTTAACAGCCGTTCCCTTTGATTCCCATGAGCTTACAATAGCATTTGATAGGGAGTCCAATCTTTCCCACATGTACTCATAACGAAAAACTTCGTTCATCGGTCTCCATTCTTTCCTTTCTCCAAGACTAAGGAGTAATGGCAAATGGTCAGATCGGGCTGAACAAATGTGTTCAATAGAAGCATTCAAAACAGGAGCTCCATCTATGGTCAGCTACTCCACGATCTATTCTTGCCCTTACATTCTTCTCTCCTTGCTGCTTGTTATCATAGGTCCACCGGGTCCTTTAAAACCGAGATCTAATAAGTTGCGATCGGCAAGTGCATCTCCTGGGCTAGCCATATTCCTCTCATTTCTAGGTGTGTTTGAGAAGTGTTCGTGCTGCCATGCTGTTTCATTGAAGTCCCCAATCATGAGCCATGGTTCAACAAATGCTGGTTTGATTCTCCTTAGCAGATCCCACATATGGTGTCGCTCACTAGATTTAGGTTCACCATAGACAAAGGTACCCCTCCATTGTGGAGCATGGGGTTTAGCCGGATCAAGACATCGATGTAACGCGGACCAACAAATGAAGTTTCTTTATTTCCACTTGCTCATCATAGAAGAGAGCTATACCTACACCCTTGCCTTTCCCAACATGGGAGATGCAAAGGTTCGAGACCAAGTCTCCTACGCAGTTTATTGACATAATCCTCGCTTCCTAGTTTCCAAATAAAGACTAAGGATTTGACGGTATGCAAGCACTAGGCACACGAGCTCTTGAACTGTCCGAGGCTGTCCTAGGCCCCGCAGTTCCAGCTTATAACCGTCATGGTTCCCGGTGGGCGCTGTCTATCGCACTCCACCAAGAGACCGGGAGCCCCAGTCGGTAGCTTCCTCGCCTCCATCCTTGCCCTTGTTGCTCATCCCCTCGGTCTTCTCTGCAGCTTTCTTTTTTTGTTTTGATCAGCGTCAGAACATTCCTCATCTCATACTCGCCTCAGCAGAACCACTCGCCCCTGCATCTCTCTTACCCAGACCGAGACGGCCTGTAGCCGAGCCCTTCCTGCTCCTCTGGACGCCATTTTCCTGTCCTTGCCGCCAATTTTTTCCTCTGGATCTCAGAATCGGAGGCTCCAAAGCAGGCCCCGATCCCTCTCCTATCTTGACCTGTATTTGTGCCCATCTGCTAGTGTCCTTGGTGATCACCTCACCCACAGCCTGGTTCCCTTGATCTGGCCCGACCTTCTTTGCTGCACTGTCTTGAGACTCGTCATGCTTAACTGGCATAATTGGAGGAGCGTCATAAGTGGCAGGCATGGCTTCGCCCATAAAGTGTGGGAGAGGTCCAAAACCCGGCGGATAATCGGGATCGCCAGAGCCTCTGTGATGAGCTCGTGCCTTGATAGGTGTCTCACAGTCCTTGTCCAACAGTTCCTCGTAAGCGGGCCAGTTCCTTCTTCCTGTTGTCTTGATCTGAACTCCCACCAACTCGATAGCACTGACGGCAGCAATGGTCACTTTGCTGTGGTCAAGAAGCACCTCTTCCGAACACCCTGATAGCGCACCATGGCCATCTTGTTTGGAGCCCTTTTCTTGTCCTCCTCACTGCCCAAGCCAAAGTTGAGGAAACGCCTAGCTCCCCTGTCTCCGGGAGGATAACCCCACTCACGCTATTGTTCCTCTTATATGGAGAGGCGCGCATTGCTGCCGTGAACCTCAGCGTTTGGAGGTCCTCCCAGAGCTTACAAATGTGTTGGCCATGTCCAATACAACCACAAGATGCACAAAAGCGAGGTGCCCTCTCGTACTTAACTTCTAAGATGTGCAGCTCACTCTCCCTCCTCCCCCCCTCTCCTAGTTCTCTGGTTTTGATATTCCTGGAGAGGGGTTCATCTACATCATGATTCACTCTAACCCTGATGAACTCATTACAGATTCTACCCATCCTGTCAAGATTCACCTCAATAACCTCTCCAAGAAGGGAGCCTAACTTTTCCCCTACCTCTCTAGACAGGAACAGAGGAGGTACATCATAAATCTGAGCCCAGATTGGCATGTGAGCGATCTCAACGCCGCCTGGCGCCTCTAGTGCCATCTGTCGGAGACGATCGAGAAAGGCATCGCCACGGTGAGTCCACGGCCCATTGTCGAGGATGAAGCGGATGTCTCCCTCCTTCTCAAACTCAAGGAGGTACCTGTTGTTCTTCAGTTGCGTGTAGTGGAGCTTGCCGCGCAAGCCCCACTTGTCCTTAAGCTCCTCGAAGAGGCCGGGCGGCGCTGAAAGCTTGCGTGGAGAAGAACAGCCCGACCGCCAGCCACCTGCTCGCATGGCTGCTCTCTCCCTCGAGAGATCTAGGAGGACCACATCAGGGGCTCAAGGCCCATTGTCGCCTCGCCATTGGACCTGGACGAGCTCCCACGCAGCAGCCTTTCGGCTCCTCCTTCGCCGCGGCCGCACGAGTCCACCTCTTCGTGCTCGCGCATCGCCTCCTTCTCCATCCTCGCGCTCTGGTTCGCCATCAGGGAAGTCGATGTGTAGTGACTTTGGTGTGAGAGCTTTGTGGATCCCATCCCGTTCATGGCATCTTTTATAGGCCCCGGTTGCATCCTTCCTTCCCTTCGAATCTGCAGCTGGACTCTGATTTTCCTTTCCATTTGGAGCGATTTGGCCTATCCTTTCCTGCAGAGCAAAGCCTCCGCCTCTGTCCGATGGATCTCCATCATCCTTTTCTTTGGTTTTCACCAGATCCCGCACGGTGGCCGAGTTCTGCAGATCAAAACTCATTTTCCTGATACGATCTCGTATCCTTTCCATACCCGATTCTTTTGGATCGCCATGAATTGTCGCCGATCTGGTTCCCTCTTTAACCAAACGCGATTTCCTTTCCGCCATCTCCCTTATCGCCTTCCTTGTGCGCAACCACGAATCCCTTAATCCCAGAGGATCGTTGTGCCATCGCTCCTCTTTCTTGATCCGCAATCCTTCCTTTCCTCTATCGGCCTCCTCGATTTTTGGCACCAGATCTTGGTTTTCCTCGCTCTCACTCGATCGCCCCCGTATCGCCTCGACCATGGGAGCGGACATCACGGGATTCCCTTCTGCACGTTTTTTTCTCCCCAACAAACTTTTTTTTTCTCCCCAACCAACCCACGATGAAGTAGGGCATCCCTTGTTAAAATAGTAGTATAGGTTTAGAAAGCAACCAGGAGAATAATAATTAAAAAAAAGCAACCAGGAGAATATCTTAATCCCTGGTTAAAGTTCAACCTGCCAGTTTGGGCAACACCATGCCTTGGTCTTGCACAGTGCCTCGACAGTAGATACGCGGGTGGTCGGCCGTGCGCAGGAGTCGTGCCCTCCGATCCCCTGACCGAAACCAGAAACGATGTAGTCCGACTGAGAGCGCGCGCGCGCGCCGCATTGCCGGGCCACCAGTTCGTCTGGAAGTCGACTCGAGGCTACGACTCTCGAACCTCGATCGCTGCATATATATATACAAGTAGAATCACAAGGAAAGCCAATCACCGCAGCATCGAAAAGTACAAAGAAGTTCAGAACTACCTACTAGTTCAAACTAAGGCTGCCGAGTGCCAACTCTACGTACGTGCGTACGAGCGTAGCCGGCGGCAACTGCTGCATGGCGGCCACCGCGCGCGGCACGGCGGCGGATCAGCGGATGGCAGACGCGGCGATCCCGACGAAGAGGGAGCGTGAGCAGCCCGACGAGGACAAGTTTGACGAGCTTTGCTACATCTACGTAAAGATTTTTACGTAACCTACGTAAAAAGTGACATGGCCTGATTTGGTTGGAGGGGAAATAGGCCCAGGCCCACCCCCTGAAAATCAGGGAAAGGATTAGTTTAGCGTTAAGGAAAGAACGTAGCTTTACGTAGCTGGATTTCGTAAGTTTAGCATTTTTGCTAGTTTGTAAATGAGTACCACTACAAATCTGCAATCGATGCAAGGTGATCATGGTGGGCCTGGGCCTGGGCCTATTTCTAGACTTACGAAACCCAACTACGTAAAGCTACGTTCTTTCCTTAACGCTAACCCCCTGATTTTCAGGGGGTGGGCCTGGGCCTATTTAGGTTAAGAAAAGAACGTAGCCTTGTTTATAATTGACAAGTATAATAGTGCCATCTCCACCATGCCATCGCCATCGGTGCCATCTCCACTGCGCCATCGCCATCGGTGTCGTATCCACCAACACCGCCATGGCATTCTCCTTCCATGTCTTGATGATGGCCTGTAGCTTGACCCTCTCTTTTATGTTAACCATTTTATGTTTGAGTAGTTGTACTAGTTCTTCGGGATATTTTTTTTCAATAAAAAGAGCTCCCTCTCCGGTTTTTATTAAAAGGAACCATATTTTCTTACAACTACTAGGAACAAATGGGAAATAAACAAGGCATGATCTGCCTGAACAGCATGAGCTAGCCTCATCTGTCCACTCAGAGCACAGTAGGCTATATCAGCTAAACAAGCCGATAACCCACGCAGTTTTTAGACTCCAGACTCCATCTTCCTGGGAGTCCACAAGCCGGTTCTCCAAAAGACGGTTAAGCAGACAAATTCAAACAAGCATACAGCATAATACTACTCCGGAAAGAGGTCCAATATGTTTTTTCCAGAAAGAGATAGACAGGCATAGTTCTCGGGCATATGGATGAACTCTTTTATGGTCAGAATTAAACTCCTTTAAGAGATCTAATATGTTTGTTTATGTTCGAATTAATAGCCTTTATGAGTGTTGTGAGGAGCGCTCACGCAACATTATTGCCTTGATTGGCCATGGAGCATATTACTACAGCTATTTAGGTTAGGATGTTGATGTAATTCAAGGTGACACTAAACTCCTCTCTTCCTTGCCTTTACAATCGGTAGGGAATTGTTGCAGCCGTCCTTGGATTTTGCTGGAACTAGCAGTGGAGGATGTTGGAACCACAATGAGACTTTTTTGCTAACGGCGACATTTTTGCTACAACCGCGATCGTGGATGCTAAACCAGCAAATGTGGGTGTTGCAACTGGCGATCCATGATGGTGTGGCATTTTTTGCACGACTGACGATGGCTTTTTGCTACAACCAGCGACGTTTTTTGTTGGATCCAGCACATGCATATGGTGGAGACAGGGTCACGGGGTGCTGCAATCGGCACCCACCAGCGTCGGAGAGGACGTGTGGCCTTGCTGCTGCGAGTAGCCTCGTTGGATGCTATGGCGAGGCGTGACCCTATGGCTAGCCTAGGGTGGACGCATGCGCTATGTTGGATGTGTTGTGAGGGGCTTTTTTTCCTGGGAGGCTTCGAGCAACCTCGTCAGCGATACGAGTCTAGGGCGGATGCAGCAGCGGGGGGGAAGCGAGTGGCACCATGAACATTGGCGTGTTCTCGCGACGAGTGGTGGCGTGTGTTAGAAGGAATAGATGGGAGATAATTGGCGTAATGCGTTGGATGTATTATTGAGCCTCGAGGGTGAGTATATATTGAGTACAAGACTTGAAGGGCAAGATGCCTCATAGACATAAGATGGAAACAATTCCTATCTAATCCCGAAAAATCTCTAAACACCAAATATATCTCTAACTCCCCCCGCAGTCGTAGCAGTAACGTTGCGAACAACAGGAGTGTCACAGACGGTCAAACTGGAGAGAATAGCAGCCGACGGGCTCAAATCCCCCAGCAGTCGCAGCTGGAGCGTCGTGGACGGTGTCGCTCGCGGACACTTGGACTGTAGAGGAAGCCGACGAGTTGCTTAAGCGAGGCGATAGACCTTTGTGCCGTTGTCAAGGTAGCCGAGAGCGTGGGTGATGTAGCCATGGTCGAGGTAACTGTGCGAAGAACGTCGTGGTTGATGTCTTGTCGGGGTGGCCAGTGTCGAGGAAGTCACGTGGAGCCGTGGGCTCAAGGATACGCCGAGTTATTCATGGGCACAGTGATGTCGAAATAGTGGTGCGCCGGGAAGAAGACGTTGTTGATGATGCGTCGCGCTGGGTTTGCCAAGCCCGGGGATACGTCTTGGATGAAGGCACGCATCGGTGTTGTCAGGACAGGGCATGTGTAGATGGACGGAGTCGATGTTGACTAGGCGCCTCACCAGGCTTGCTGTGCCGGGACACGTCGTGGACGAAGGCACGTGTCAGTGTTGCCGGCACCGGGAATGCATAGACGGGAACTAGCACGAGTTGTACGCCATGTCGTGGCGGCTAGCAGAGAAGGAGGCGACGACGGTTGTGGCGCCAATCGACGTGAGGCCGATGTCGCCCGCGGTGGTCGGAGTAGGTGTAGGGGAAGATGACGGCGACGCTGACGATGAGCTAGTGCTGGACAAAGACAAAGAGGTGGATGGCGGCGGCTACGGGGGTAGCGGCGGCGGCGGAAGAAGCGCGGCGACGGCGGCTAGGTTGGGAACCCGACGGCAGTGCTCGAAGTAGGCGAGGAACCCGACAGCGTGACGAAGACTGGCGCGGACGCTGGCGTTCCCGCGCCTAGGGAGGCGGCGCGGCACATACCAGGTAGAAGTCGACGCGCGGTGACGGCGGAGTGGACCGCGTGCCGCGGCGCTAAGGCCCGAAGGGGCGACACAGCGACAACCCTTTTCTCGATCGGTGGAGGGGCGCATATTGCACTCGGGGACGACCTTCATGGGACCTGCGAAGGCACGTGCAACCGACAGCGCGACGTGGATGGAGCAGATTGTGGGTAGGCGGATGATCAATCCGATCACACACGAGGTCGAGGACGATGCTCGGTGATGAGATCGATTTCGCGGACGGTGAAGCGGGTTGGTCGAGCTGACCAAGGCGAAGACGACCGGCGGGGAATGGCGTGCGAACGAGCGCATCCAATGCTCGGTGCCCATGCAGCCAATGCAACGCCGGCGCCCAAGCGGCCAACACAGCGCCGTGCGTGAGGCGGCCATACGTGGTCGAAAATAAATGGTTTATTTTGCCGTGGTCGAAAATAAAAAAGTAATAATTAGGATAAAAAAAGTAAATTTTCCATGGCAATAAAAATGAAGAGTTTGCCATGGTTATTTACTAAATTTGCCATGGACTTTTGCTTTTATAGTCCCATATGAATTGCAAACATGTATATATTCCATGATCCAAAATCAAAAGTTGCCATGGCAAGAATGCAAATAAATTTGCCGTGATCCAAAAACTAGAATTGCCATGATCAATAAACTAAATTTTCAATGGTTAGATGGCAAAATGTATAGGATTAGTTGCCATGGTGTACCAAAAAAAATGCCATGGTAAAAACAGTAAATTTGCACCATGATCCAAAATCTAAAGTTGCCATGGCAAGAATGTAATAAATTTTTCGTGATCCGAGAACTAAATTTGCCATGATGTGATATTTATATTTGACATCGTCCAGGAAGAAAATTTGTTGTGATACGTAAATTGAATTTGCCATGGTATAATCCTAAAGCTTGCGACGGTAGTGTTGCAAAAAGACCTAAATTTGTCATGTTTGCAAGACAAAATGATGTTTTGACATGGCAAAAAGATAGGGAAAGCTTGCTACTAATTGTTCTGAAATCATAGCAATTTCTGCCATAGCATCATGGCAAATGTTTTACTAAACAAAGTTGTAGATGAATCATGGCAACTATTTACTAACAATTTGCCATGGTATATAAAAAATCATAGAAAATTCATAGCAATTCTGTCATGGCAACTATTTAGTAAACAGAAGCGGGACCAGCGGCAAAAAAGTAGACCATGGTGAAATGGACATGTTGTCAGATTTTTAGCCATGTCTCCCTGGCAAATATGGAGAGTTGGAGACATGGCAACTGTTGAGAGCTGATAAACCATTAACAAAAATTAACAAATAAAAATGATTATTCCCTAAAACAGTGGCAAAATTGCCACGAACAAAAAAAATCTAGATAACATAATTACACCTAAAAATTGCCGTGTGGGTCAGTCCATTCATTTTACACACAAAAATTGCCATGCGGTGTATATTGGGTAAAGGCATACAGAGGACACATAGATTTGACAAGTGCATCAGAGATGAAACAAATTGAATGTACACAAATGAAATGAAACAGAGGTGAAGGTGTAGGATGTGGACATAGAGACCTCGAGGACGAGCTCGCTGGGCTCGTTGTAGATGAGCAGCATGACGAGGACGCCGCAGGGCACCACACCTCCAGCTGCGCGGTCATTTCTCGCCATCGAACTCCACAGCGCGGTCGTCGGTGTCCGCCGCATCGTCTACCAGGTCGCGACTCGCGGCGGTGGAGCTGCCCAAGTCTGGCATTGGGTCGGCGGGCAGCATGCCCCATCCCGGACCGCAGCGCTCGCTTAGCCGCGTCAGTGCCCGGGGCAGTAGCAGGGGCGCACCCTGTCGTCTACCGCATCGCCCCCCATACGCAGCTCCCGCGATTCGACCTCGACGGCGCAAGATCTGACGGCGTGCCTCTCCGCGTAGCGCAAGTCCTCGACGACGCCATGGCCTGCTTGTACTGGAGCTCATCATCGCGAGAGCTGCGGAGCTCCCGTCGCGCGGTCGCCGTCGACCGTACTCCTTCCCGCGAGGTCGTCGTGGGACCTGCGGGCTCCTCGTAGCGCGGCAACCGCCGATGCGGTGGTCCTCGGCCGGGCGCGCTCGCCTGTCGCGGGGCCTGCCGCACTCCTCCGTGTGAGGCCGTCACGGGAGCTGCGGAGCTCGTCGTGTGTCGCCGTCGATGCGCGGCAACCGCCGATGCGGTAGTCCTTAGGCGGAGTCGCGCCCATGCTGCGGGACCTGCCGCGCTCCTCTGCGCGAGGCCGTCGCGGGAGCTGCGGAGCTCGTCGTGTCTCGCCATGGATGCGGGCGAAGGCCTCCGCCATGGATGTGCCTGAGATTGAGATCGGGGAGCGGTGGTTTCTACTAGTGAGTGGGGAGAGGAGACCGCAAGAGGATAAGCTGCGGTCGCCGTTCGGCACGACGACACGTCCTACCGAACGAAAAGATAATCTGACGTGACTCACTCCATGCGTGAAGATTCGTGCGTCCATAACCAATGGTATCCAACACGTTCGGGCTGAAACGTCTAAAATCTGACGTTCGGCACTTATAGATTGGGGAACGTTTGGGGCCGGGGCACCGGTGAAACGATTCGGCCGGTCTCCCTCTTCCTCGCGCTCCTGCTTCTTCTCCCGTCCCACCCCGCTGCTACAACGAGTTGCGACGACGAAGCTGCCCGTGAAAGCGAAAGCAGCCCCACGGCGAAGCGCGATGACGAGCGCCGGCCATGTCGTTTGCCTACCCCCCCTCAGATCGCCCCTCCCCGTCAGAGCTAAATCTCGGCCGCGAGGTCGTCTCCACACCACGGCCGCGATTTCCCCACACACGACCACCTCTCATCCGCAACTCCATCTATTCTCCCCAAAGGCCGTTTCGACTAAAGAATCCCATCGACAGACGAGCTGCATAGCTTCGACGGCGAGGCACACCCCACGACACGGGGATGCCGGAACCGGCGTCCGATTTTGTCAAACCGACAAATCCAGAAATGGAACCAAAGATGTAGGTTTGGTGCATCGCTGGAGTGTTTTCCATGTCGCCGTCGGCCGCCTCATTTTGTTGCAAACGACGAGGCAAAGCTTCAAGAAGAGTTTTTGCTACCACGGCAATCCGGCGGAAGCAAAGAACCGGCAATGCTTTTGCAGCAAATGATTTTTGTCCCAGCAAACCCAGAGCTGGAACCAGCTTTTGTTTTTGCTACAACCTGCAAATCGAGAGCTGGAACGAACAACATTTTTTGTTGGAATCAAAGGAAGCGGGGGCTTCAACGGATGTACGTCAGAGCTGCAACCAGTGCTGAAAATTTTTACATCCGGTAGCCATGAAAGCTACAACCAGCTTGAAAAAAGCTTCAACTGGATATGAGGTAGTTGGGGGTCGGCATCTCGCAGCGACAAAAAGCTGCAACCGGCTTGGAGGAAAGCTACAACGCGCTTCTAAAAAAGCTTCAAACCGAGAACGGTTAGCTAACAATGGTGAGCGGCGGCGACGGAGCTGCATGGCACGCGGTGCTGCGACGGGCACGCGGCGAGCTATGATGGAGGACTGCGACAATGCTGGAACCCTCACCCGGCGGTGCTGCAACCAGAGGGAGGGAGACACGCCCAGCCCGACGGAGCTGCATACAGCGAACGCCCCAGGTGAGCTGCGACGGCGAGCTGCGACGGCGAGCGGCCCCGATGAGCTGCGACGCGGCATCCAAGGGCGAGCACGAGGAGGCTGACCCGCGGACATCCGCGCGGGAGGAAGAAGCCGGGGACGATTCGTTTTTTTACCTGGATCCAACGACCCGCGCGGCTCACATCCAACGGCCTGGGCTAGACCGGCCGAAACTTTCGGCAGGCGCACCGGCGCCTATCAGCGCCCTTATAGATTCCGTTTTTTTTTCATCGCCCGGCCGTTTCCGTGACCTAAACGACCTAAGCCTTACGAGCGACCGAGTTCAGCTCGGCTGGAAGTCCACCCGAGGTTACTCTTGAATCTCTTGACCGATAGCTGCATATATATAAGGGTCAAAAGGGAAGGCCAATAACCGCAGCATCGGAAAGTGGAAAGAAGTTTATAGAGCTACCTGCCCGTTCAGGCAAGCGCTGGCGAGTGCCGACTCCACGTACGTATACGAGCATAGCCGCCGGCAGCTCCAGGGCGGCTACCGCGCTCGCAAAGTGCTGCATGGCGGCCAACGCGCGCGGGACGATGGCGGATCAGCGGATGGTAGACGGCGCGATCCCGACGAAGAGGGAGCGTGAGCAGCCCGACGAGAAGAAGTTTGAGTACGTCGTCGAGAAGGACATGGTGAAGCGGTTCAAGAGCAACTACGGGGGCGACCCGGCGGCCACAACCCCGATATCTTGCAGCGATACGGGCCGGTAATGTCTCGGCAAGACGCTGGGGACAACAAAGCCCATCGCCTCCTCAGGGAGATCCAGGACGGCGCGATCCCGACGAAGAGGGAGCGTGAGCAGCCCGACGAGGAGAACTTTGAGTACATCGTCGAGATGGACATGGTGAAGCGGTTCAAGAGCAACTACTGGGGCGACCCGGCGGCCAACCCCGATATCTTGCAGCGATACGGGCCGTTCTTTTCCCGGATGGACGCTGAGGACAACGAGGCCCATCGCCTCCTCAGGGAGATCCGGGAGTGGCGCGCCCGTGGGTGCCCTGACGACCCTGAGGCAACCTAGGACTGAATCGCCAGCGGATGCAAGAAGCTAGCTCTCGCGGCCGTTTGAAGGATGACCATCGTCTCGGTGCACGTTTGTGTGCAGTGCAGCAGCTACTCTCTCTCTCTAGCTACAGGCATACTTTTATCTATATATTTTTTATTTTTTTATCTTTTTATGTTTCTGTAATACTATTTGTTAATGAGTGCAGCGATTCGGTGCCCAGCCTCATCTGCACCCAATCAGAAAAAATACTAAAAAAATTCAAACAATTTCAAATTTTTTCCCATGATAGACAATTTATTGCGTGAGGTTCACTCCAAATATTAGCTCATTTGAACATCTAAGTAACTCTTAGCAAAAAAGGCAAATCGGGTCAAAACAATACGTGAACAATAAACTATTCTACAGACCTCGAATTTGTCTTTTTTGCCAAGAGGTGCTCAGTTGTCCAAATCATTTGAAAATTGAGTTGGACCTCAGGCACCAAATTGTCTACCATGGAAAAAATTGATTTTTTTTGAATTTTCTAGTATTTTTTTGAATTGTTTATTCAACACGGGTGCAGATGAGCCTGGACTCAGAAAAAGATTTTTGCTGTTAATGTACTATTATGATCCAATTTGATATTATCTCTTCACCTCGCCATCACCAACTTTCACAACTCTCCCTTGCATTGCGTGGATGCTGCCTAAATTTTGGTCTTTCTAGGAATCCGAGCTATGACGTGTGGCAATATAGCAATGGTCACCCTGCATCGATTGCGGGTTGTAGTGGCATCCTCATATATTACACTTAAAAGGAGGTGTTGTATCCTCAACTCGCTCGTCAAGGTTTGGCAGACCGTCTCCGTCAAGGAACCTCTATGTGTGAGAGATTCATTACTCTTTTTTGTACTCCCTACATTTAAAATGTGAAGTGTACTAGGTTTTTCAAAAGCCAATTTTTTTATGTTTGATCAAGTTTATATTAAAAATATGTCAACATGTACAATACAAACTAATAAATAAATAAAATATATACATGAAAATGAAAAAAAATGTGCTATGGGTCTAGGCCAATGAAGCAAAGTTTCAGGCTTATACTTCTTAGGGCATATCCCACGCTAACCCAAAATGGACAGAGTGCACACTGGTCCATGATGGCCTGCAAGTGTAGTAATACTCTCAAACGTATCTATAATTTTTTATTGTTTCATACTATTATATTATCCATATTGGATGTTTTATATGCGTTATTATGCTATTATATATTTTTTTGGAGACTAACCTATTAATCTAGTGCCAAGTGTTAGTTGATGTTTTTTTCTTTTTATTTTTTTCTTTACAGAAAATCAATATCAAACAGAGTCCAAACGGAACAAATTTTTTTGAGGATTTTTCTTGAACCAGAAGACACCCAGGAACCTTCAGGAGGGGTCAGAGGAACCACCAGTTGGCGACAAGCTCGGAGGGCACGCCCCAGGGGGGCGTCCCAGGCTTGTGGCCCCCCTGATGCTTCCTCTAACCCTGATCTTTGTTCTATAAATACCTAAATATTTCCCATATACCAGAGGGCACACCAAAAATACTTTTTTGTTGCCGCAACCTTCTATTCTCGTGAGATCTCATCTTGAGGCCTTTTCCGGCACACATCAACCTTGCTGCCCCTCCGATGATGTGAGAGTAGTTTACCACAGAGCTACGGGTCCACAGCTAGTAGCTAGATGACTTCTTCTCTCTCTTTGATTTTTAATACAATGTTCTCCTCGATGTTCTTGAAGATCTATTCAATGTAATCTTCTTTTGCGGTGCGTTTTTTGATATCCAATGAAAAGTGTGTTTATGATCAGATTATCTATGAATATTATTTGAGTCTTCTCTGAACTCTTTTATGCATGATTAACATACCTCTGTGGGGATCTCATTCCCCACGCGGGTCGAGGTGTACCAACTAAATGCGCAGCCCGTCCGCGGTAATGGGCCACCCTGTTAATACGGTTTTGCCTTCTTTATCTGGTTGTTCGCTTTCTTTTTCCCCTTTTCTTTATTTATTTTCCTTTTTTATTTTTTACTTTTCCTTTTCTGTTTTCAAATATGTATGTTTCTAGAAATTGTGAACTTTTCCTAAAATCTAACATTTATTAAATTCATGAATATTTTTTTTATTTGTGAACTTCCTTGCGAATCGAGAACATTTTCGAAATTCATGATTTTTCTAAGTTTGCAAAATTTTAAAAATTTGTGAAAAAATCAAACTTGTGAACATTTTTTGAATTTGCTAAGTTTTTTTAAAAGAATGAACTTTTTACAATCTGACAAATATTTTCTTAAATTTGTGAAAAAAAGTCGAACTCATCAACATTTCTGAATTCATGAACATTTATTTTTCAAATTTGCGAGTAATTTTTGAATTTCTGGACAAAAATTGTGAATTCTTTTGAGTCCTTGAAACTTTTGTTTTGGCGAACATTTTTTGGAATCAGCAAACCTTTTTTAATTCCTGTAATTTTTTTGGCAGTTTGGGAACAACATATTAAATTCATGATTTTTTTGAATAAGAGAACAAATCTTTTAATTCATGAAAAAATGAAAATAAAAAAAGGAAAAATACCAGGGTCGCTCCTGAACCACACATGGACCGCCCAAAAGCTCATGCATGGGGTAGTGGGGGCTTCACGTTTGCGAGCCACCAAGCGCTATGTGTGCTAAATAGGAGGACCCAACGCGCGAGAGAGCTATATCGCGCAATTATACCTCTCGTCTCGACGAGCTCTTGTTCGGCGCCTTAAGCGCCCGAACAGGTTCCTCGCACACACGGGTCCCTCTCGTGGGCCAGCCTAAGAAGACTGAAATCACTTCCTTGTTGCTCGATCGCGGTTGACCGTTCAACTGTTGACTTTTGGAAAAAGCGATAATACAAAAAATAATAATCGTGAATTCCCAAGATGTTCACGGATTTTGAATAAAATTGCACAAACTTCAAAAATATCCAAAATATTTAAAAAAAGTTCATCGAATTTGAATAGAAGTTTATTGAGAACAAGTTTGAGAACAAGTTCATCAATTTTGAGAAAGGTTCAGTAATTTTGAGAACAAGTTCATCGAATATGAAAACAATTCATCAAATTGGAAGAAAAAATGTCCATCAAAATTGAAAATAAATTCATCCATTTTGCAAAAAAGTTCATCGAAATTGATTTTTATCAAATTTGAAAAAAATCATTCATTTTGAAAAATATCATCAAATTTGAAAAATCTTGCAAATTTTATAAAATTTAAAGAAATAAGAAATAAATAGGAAAAAAGATTAACAAAAAGAAACAGGAAAAAAAAGAGAAAAAACCAACTAAAACGGTCCAGAAACCAGGGGCCTTTTGTGATCCGGAAACTATCCAATGAGCCAGAAAAACCCGGGCTTGTGGAAGCTTCCCAAAACCAGGGGCTTTCAACGAACTGAATAGGAATAAAATAAAATTAAAATAGGTAAGAAGCCACAGGTGCTAAGTTGTCCTTGTGGCTACTACGCTTTACACTTGAGGAATAGATCGCGAGTTTGATTCCGGGCGAGTATGCACCTTATTTGCAGTTTAACAAAATAAAAAGGGCAAATGGGTCGGCCAATGAGGATGGCGCGTGTGCACGTTTGCAAAATGCATAGTAACGCGTGATTAAAGTGCCAAATAGGAAATGCCACGAGCGCACACCTTTTTTGCAGTTTAACAGAATAGAGAAAAATATGCAAATGGGTCGCCCAACGCGGAGGCGGTGGTGTGCGCCCATTTGCAATGCATAGTAAAAGGCGCTTAAAGCCCATTATAAGAAATGCCCTCGTTTCGCCTTAAAGCTTTGTTCCCTCTTGTAGCTCCTGGGACGGCCCATTTGTCTGTTTTTTGTTATTCGACGCTCGCTTATGGTAGTTGTTCCATCGCTACATTATTTTGGTTAGATTTTGGGTAGTTTTTCCTCTTTGTATTTTTTTGATTTTCCTTTGCTTGCTCTTTTGGTTTTCTCTCTTTTTTTATCCATTTTCTTTTTTTGTAATGGTTTACTTGTTTTTTCACGATTTCCATTGATTTTTCTTTGATTCTTTCTTGTTTTCCATGCTATTTTATTTTCTTTCTTTCTTTGTTTTTCTTAGTTTTCATTGGTTTTTGCCATAATTTTTTATTTCTTTCTTGCGTTTCTTCGGGTCGCACCATCTTTTTTTCAACACATATTTACATTTTTCATACACATGTACAATAGGAATATTTTTTTTTGTACATATTTAACATTTCAAACCCATGAATAGCATTTTTTTTAATTTATGTTTGACGACTACTTTTCCATAACCATTTTAAATTATTGGTATCTACCAGGAACATTTTTAATACATGTTTAACATTTTCCAAATATATGATCAACGTTTTTTTATGCATGATCAACATTTTTAAAAACTTTATTTTGATGTTAATTTTTTTAATACACCTTTTGCATTTTCCATATACATCAAGGCATTTTTTATATAGGTTTTACATCTTGTAAATACATGATGAACATTTTTTATCTCCTTTTTTTGTCATATACGTCATACATTTTCCAAATATATTCCTAAATATAAGACGTTTTGGTGCTTCAAATTGAACTACCAAAACATCTTATATTTAGGAACGGAGGGAGTACATGTTAAATATTTTTCAAATGTATGATTAACATTTTATCAAAAAACATATATATTTTTAATGCAAATAATTTTTGAAACTGTGAACAAGTTTTCAAAAACAAATAAACATTAGAACATGAACTGTTTTTGGAAAACTTGAAAAAGAAATAAACATGCAAAAATATGAAACATGGGAAAGAACTTAAAACATAAACAATTTTCTGAAAAAGTGAACAAAATCTGAAAAACATGAATATTTTTGTAAAGATGAACAGAAATTGAAAAATACGAACAATTTGTGAAAACATCAACAATGGTTTTCGAAAATGTGAGAATTTATGGAAATTGTGAACATATTTCGAAATCTGAACAATTTTTTTGAACTGTGAACAATTTTTTGAAGGACAGTCCAATAATACTATTGTCAAGTATCTTTAGGGATGAAGATCGCTACTTCTTCAGCTTGCGTTGGTTTTTCCCTTGAAGAGGGAAGGTGATGCAGCAAAGTAGAGATAAGCCAAATGGGTCGGCTAGCGCGGAGGCGGGGTGTGCACCCGTTTGCAAAATGCATAGTAACATGCGCTTAAATCCCCGTATAGGGAATGCACTCGTCTCGCCTTAAAGCTTTTGTTCCCTCATGTAGCCGATGGGACGACTCATTTGTCTGTTTTGTGGTTATTGGACGGTCGCTTATGGTAGTTGTTCCATCGCTACATTGCTTTGGTTAGGTTTTGGGTAGTTTTTCCTCTTTGTATATTTTTAATTTTCCTTTGCTTGCTTTTTCGGTTTTCTCTCTTTTTTCATCCATTTTCTTTTTTAATGGTTTTACTTGTTTCTTCACGGTTTCCATTGGTTTTTTTCCTTTGTTTCTTTCTCGTTTTCCATGGTTTTTTATTTTATTTCTTTCTTTGTTTTTCTTAGGTTTCATTGGTTGCTTAGGCGCTATGCAATGACCAAAAGTCGCGTCTAGGGCATAAATGAAAGTCTAGGCAGGGCAAGCAAGGAATTGTCTACCCAAGCAAGAAATCATGTCATATTGCATTGATATGCCAAATGGGTCACATTTCAGTGGAATTAGCTGATGGTTAACTTATTTATATGCCTTAAATTAATATCAACACACATATAATAATAAAAAATACACACTAATGGTAAAAAACTATATTACCGTCTATTGTGCTTAAGCACCGCCTCGCTTATGCCTACCGCCTTTTCCAACCTTGGTTTTCGCCATTATTTTTTGTTTCTTTCTTGTGTTTCTTCGGGTTGCACCTTTTTTTTTCAACACATGTCTACATTTTTCATACACATGTGTATAATTTTTTGTGTACAATAGAATATATTTTTTTGTACATGTTTAACATTTCAAATCCATGAACAGCATTTAAAAAAAATGTTTGTTGACTAATTTTCATAATCATTTTAAATGTTTGGTATGTACCAGGAAATTGTTTTAATACATGTTTAACATTTTTTTAAATATATAATTAACATTTTTTATTCATGATGAACATTTTTAAAAACTTTATTTTTGATGTTCAATTTTAGAATACACGTTTTACATTTTCCATATACATGTAGACATTTTTTATACAGGTTTTACATCTTGTAAATACATGATGAACATATTTTATATGTATGTTTTGATGTCTACTTTTTTTTCCATACACTTTGTACATTTTTCAAATACGTTCCTAAATATAAGACGCGATGGTAGTTCAAATTGAACTACCAAAACATCTTATATTTAGGAATGGAGGGAGTACATGTTAAATATTTTTCAAATGCATGATTAACATTTTATACAAAAAACATATATATTTTTAATGCAAATAATGTTTGAAATTGTGAACAAGTTTTGAAAAAAAAAACATTAGAACATGAACTGTTTTTGGAAAACTTGAAAAAGAAACAAACGTGCAAAAAATTGAAACATGGGAAAGAACTTAAAACATAAACAATTTTCTGAAAAAGTGAACAAAATTTGAAAAACATGAACATTTTTGTAAAGATGAACAGAAATTGAAAAATACGAACAATTTGTGAAAACATCAACAAGTTTTTTTTCAAAAATGTGAGAATTTATGGTAATTGTGAACAGATTCCGAATTCTGAAAAAAAAATTGAATTGTGAATATTTTTTTGGAGGACAGTCCTGCCCTGATGGAAATTGGGTTTAAAATGGGCTTGTAAAGATTGTAATTATGTGGGGAAGAAACAATATGAAAACCCCAATGTGCTAAACCGTGCAGTAGCATCTTCATGATGGGTGGAAAATTTCAGTTTGCACAATCCTGTCAGTACACTAGAAACCGACAGTTCACACACCATTCAGTTCAAACCAAGCTATCTAAACCAACAATTCGCATAACATTCAGTTGAAACAAACTATTCTCGAGACTGTTTGGCTTTCGGCTGGAAAAACTGGTGCAGTGCGAGCACGCTGGTAATCAACCCAGCGTGCTCGGATGGGTAGCCAGAAGAGCCGGAGGCTCGAGAGGGACGACCAAGAGCTTCACCTGCTCAAGCCGAAGGGTGCGCGCCTCTTCTGCAAGGATATCGTAGCCCTGTACAAGCTTCTGGACGGTCGCCTTGATGGCCTTGATGCGAGAAGCTCCGTCCCCGCTGCGGTTGACGCGCGCCTCGATCTGTAGCCGCTGCCTCTCCCTCACGAGCTCATCGATCTCTCTCCATCGCGACCCCATCTTGTCGTATATACGTACCAGCCGCTGTAGTACGGCCTCGCTCGCCGCAGTGTTGTCTTCTGGCGCCTCCGGCTCCGGGTCAGCTGCAGGCGTACTGTTGAGGTCGTTGGACGGCGGCGCCACGGTCAGCACGCCGTCGTCCTTGGGTCCCCTGCGACGGGCGCGTCCTCGATGATGCCGACCTCAAGACCGTCGGCTGCTGTTCGCTCCCCGCCGGCATGAACCAGGTCCGACGCTGGACGCAGAGCATCGCCTCCATCTGCGGGCTCGGCCTCCTGCTGGAAAGAATCAACGTGCGCGACCTCAGAAATCAAAGAACAAGAAAAGATTTACCAAGAACACAAAATACAAGATTGCACAGAACCCGCAAGCGAGCAAGAATCTCTCACCTTGCAGAGCGCCTCCGCGACGGTGCGCTTGGGCACCCACGCCATCCTCGGAGGAGGACGCTGAGGATCGGAACGACGTGCGCCGCCTCGGACGCGCGCCGCCCGAGCGCCGGGGCAGCCGTCCGGTGCTGCTGGGGCAGAAGAGCGCGCCCGCTCGCGCCAGACAGGAACGGTAGGTGGGGCGAGCGCAGCCTGGACGTAGACTGGGCGCGCTGCTTCGCCATCGAAGACCCGCCCGACGCGAGCGCCGCCGCCGCGTCCTCCACGGCGCGCACCGCCGTGCCCGGAAGCGACCGACGGGTACACGTCGCCGTCTCGGTCGCCGCGCTGTGGAGCGGGCGGGTGGCCTCCCCGATCGTGCCAGCCGCGGCTCCCGCGTCCTCCACGGCGCGCACCGCCGTGCCCGG
Organism: Aegilops bicornis; assembly: GCA_021605145.1. Taxonomy (NCBI): domain Eukaryota; kingdom Viridiplantae; phylum Streptophyta; class Magnoliopsida; order Poales; family Poaceae; genus Aegilops; species Aegilops bicornis. The sequence goes on from CM038674.1 coordinate 618,811,436, forward strand.
GAGCGACCGACGGGTACACGCCTCCGTCTCGGTCGCCGTGCTGCGGAGCGGGCGCAGCCTGGACGTAGATGGCTGCGGCCCCTTTGGCGATCCGCTCCTGGCGCCAGGCGCGAGCCGCGCACCGCCGTGCCCGTCCCGGTCGGCGTGCTGCGGAGCGGGCGCGGGCTCGACGTGGACGGGCGGGTGGGCGACCTGCTCGTGCCAAGCGCGGCTCCCGCGTCGTCCGCGACGCGCACCGCCGTGCCGGGAAGCACCCGGCGCGTGCAATCTCTCGGGCCGGTGTGCCGGCTGCGTGCGGCCCGCAGCAGGCAAGACGTCTGGGCCGTGCAAGCGCCGCTGGCGCGGGTGGCGCTCGCGCGAGACGCGAGCTGCGGGGCCTCGCGGTGGCCCGCCATGGCGTGCGCCGCCGCGGAAGGAGCACGGCTGCATTGTGTTGGATGTTTTGGGAGAGGAGAGGAGTTGATTAGGGGCGGTTAGAGCCGGAGTGCGATGCATCATATTCTGCTTAGATGCAAACTTGCACAAACTATTTGGGCAAAGGCCGGCCTTCTAGAGCTGGCAGTTCCATGTGAGTCTACAGCAGATTTTTTGGGCTCTGACATACTAAAGGAGGCACATGGCAATCTCTAAAATGTTTTCTTTGCAGCTGTTGTTGTTGCGCTTTGGCATGCTAGGAACGAGCAAGTTTTCCACAACAAGTGCTGGACATCTGGAAGGGTGCTCGTTGAGGTGGCCGACCTGATCAAACTATGGATTCTGCGAGCACCCGCGGGAAATGTCAGAGAATGTTTATCTTCTTGGGCTGATGTAATGGTGCGAGAATAGCTGCAAAGCTTTTTCTTTTTCTTTCCTTCCTTCCTACCTTCCCTTGTTCTTCTTCTCAGGCTTGGCGTTGGCCTACTGCATGTTCTGTGCTGCGCTCATAATGCCTTCATGTAAAACGACTTTGGTCGCTCAGGCTACGCCTTGTTTTGAATGCATAAGGTAGAACATGATCTATCTTTTCTTTAAAAAAAAAAGAGCCGGATTGTGGGGGCTTTATAGGAAGGGGCGGAGGGCGGGAGGAAGAAGGCCACCACGGGGGCAGACCAGACCGGCAGAGGATGCACCGGGACGCTTTCTGGGGCGCACGATCGAACTGGGTTTGGGTAGCGCTTCTGAACAGCCTACGCTACGCGAGCTCCCAATGCGGACGCCGCTGCCTGCCGGCTTGATCCGCCGTGGGCGAGGATGCGCAGGAGGACGCTTGACGCTTGACACTGATGATGGCCATTCACCCTCGTTTGCCCGCTCCCCTGACGCGTCGTCCGGCGCCTTGCCCCGGAGCTCATTGTATGTACTTTGATGTATACATGAATTGTAAGTAATTGATGCATGCATTGTGTTACTTACACTAGATTCTCTCTTCATTTAGACGGGCGTTACACTGCCATATGTCATAATACTCTCTGAACATTTCATTATTTCAACACCAGAATTCACCTTCCAGATTTTATTTTAGATGGTAAATATTGCCATTTTTCTGCCTCAAATCAGAGAGATCCTGATCCAGACTACGCAGGAAATCAGAGAAACGTTCACCTCTTTTAAACACACATCTGTCTTTTTTCTTTTCTTTTTGCAACAACAAAGGGACTGTACAACGATCCTCTGAAACCATCTGCATCTACAATTTGATAACTACACTATACACTATACACCGGAGTACAACACCATCATGCCCTCGTGCCGACAAGCATCAGGCTCGCCGCTCACAGCCATCCTCTAGCATCAGGCTCACACGTGGCAGCATTATTCTGAACATTTTCATCGTCAAAGATTAGGAGCCGCGTTTTCATGTTTCCAGTAAAGTTAATCTGCACATGTTTTTCAACATGGAAAATTAGCCATTGGTAAAGTTAATCTGAGAAACATACTCCCTCCTTCCCAAAATATAAGGCGCGTGTTGACTCTTTTGGCCTTCGTCACATAACTTTGACTATGATTTTCACTTACTGTATGCCTACAAAATTATTATAAAGACATATGAAATTTAATTGTTTTGCAAGAAAATATGATGGCACTATTGATACATGTTCAATCTATGTACCTTGATATATATCAATGCTCAAAAGTCGTGCAAAATCAAGTGTCGGAGTAATGGGCCACGGGTAGGCGAACCCGAGCCCTTGGACCTTTCAAAACATCGGGGCAGACTGCGCCCCTCAAGACCCCAAGACGAAGAGCCGCCTTCTAAGAGTCGGCGGCAGAGCCGCCGACTGCCCCTCCTAGCCGAGTCCCAGAGACGGCCTCAAGATAAGCCGACCCCCAGCCAGCGACTTCCGGAGAAGCCGGCTCTGGGGAGTCGGCCTGCGACTCCAACCGCCTCCTACGAATGCGACTACGGACGGGACGGGACGGGGCCGCCTCGCGACCCTCCTCGCCTCGCCACAAAGCGATGACATAGCCAGAGCGCCCGTCTTGGCGGAGATCTCCGTCCGGCATCATACACGCCGGCCCCGACATCAACCCGTGGGCGAATCCTGCCGCGATGGCCTTTCTGTATGACCCGAAAACGGCGGGACCCGCCTGTCGGCGGGAGTGCAGAAGACGGCTAAAGCGCCCCAAGACGGACCCGTTGGAGTCGGCCTCCAAGAGTCGGCCGGCTCCTCCCATGAACTCCGTCGCCATTAACCGCATAAGACAGGAGTAGCCACGGTGATCGCCCGTCGGTAGCGGCGCTGCCATGACCCCATGACCCAGCTTCGCGTCATTAGAAGCACGACTACAATGTCTGCGGCCGGCAAGACCCGCCACAAGTGACAAAGGGCTGTCGGCCCCATCTTTGACCGTCGGCGGGGCCCACTAGTCGGCGGGCCCCAAGTCGGCGGAGAAGACGGCGACTTGAGAGGCCGACGATCGACCTCGCCCACCGGATTACCATTGTACCCGAGGTAGGCCTATATAAACCCCGCGGGGCACCCATGCAAGAGGTTGAACCCTAATAGTTTTAGACACACAGAGGGAAGAGGAGAGCTAGCCGTGCCCTTCTCCTTCCTCACCCCAAACAGCTGAAGGAGCAACCTTGTACCCACTTTGCCATAGTGATCATGCGGAGACCCCGCAGCAGCGGCGAGGTGTTATCTCCCGGAGAGCCACGAAGCTGGGTAAGATTCATTGGCGTGCATGTCTACGCCTCATTCCGTTTCCAGGCACCGGCGACGTTCTACTCGCCCCCACCATGATAAGCCATCCTTTGGCATATGTCGCATCCAATCCCCGACATCAAGCGCGCCTTATATTTTTGAAAAGGAGTACTACACCAACAGCCTTTCCGTTGCTGACAAAACATTGGTTCCTTTCGATGAAAAAGGTCCACCCAAATTACTCCTACTTTCAAAACCGAATATCTAGATGTGATGATTGGTTCGCTCGAGAACCCTTCCTCCTACAAGCGTTTTCGTTTGCTACCAGAAGGGTCCCGGTGCGAACATTTTTGTCCTCATGTATATAATGTCGGCAAAAGATGGACATTGGCCACTGTTTGCTTCGACCAAAAAAATTGACATGTTTTATGTTGTAAATTTGCCATGAAAGAAGCAAAAAAGAATGTTGTAGATCATAACCAAGTTGCCTTGACAAAAAGAGGCAAAATTTTCCATGTTGCACAGCAAAACAATTTCACATACAAATATAACCAAATATCACAACGTGAAAAGTTGCCATTATATAGATTACAAAAATTGTAATAGTCACATCGCAATTATGGGGCGGTTGTTTCTCTGGAGTTTGAAAAATTGTGAGAAAAAATGGTCATCGCAAATCAAATTTTGTTGGGAAACAAAACAAAGGTGTAAGACAACAGAAATAGCCACGGTCTAATTAAACAAACTGACATGATCTAAATAATAAATTGCCATCCTACCTACAATATATTTTTCATGTTAAGTCTACTAAATTTGCCATGGTAAGTATAATATATTTGTCATGGAAAGTCTAGTATATTTTTCATGGTAAATCCAATAAAATTGCCATGACCCAAAAATTACAAAAATCATTGTTTGTGTAGAATTTCTATGCTGCATACAGACTACTTGCCATAACGCTCTAAGAACAAAACATGTTTTTCCATGCATGAGAAACAAAGTTTGCAATTTTTCTATAATTTGCCACGTTTAGGAAAAAGAAATGCCTTGAAATTGGCATATGTGACCATAAGAAGGCAATTTTTGAAATTTCCATGTGTGGAGAACAATTTCCTATAGTTGTCGTGTGAGCAGTAAAATATTTACAACAAATTGCCATGTGCCTATTAGCAATAGTTCCAAAAATAGGAACATGTATGGTGAAAATCTTGAAAGAAACATGGAAGAAGTGACATGATAGATTTAGACATAAATTTCATAAAATCGCGGCAAATTAAGAGAATTTGTAATGGTGAGATGGTAAGCTTAAGATTATTTGTCATGCAACAACACACGGCAAAAGAGTTTAGAATGTAGTACAATATTAGAAACAAAATATTTGACTTTCCATGCTACTTATAATATACTCCAAGGTAAGTCTAATAAATTTGCCATGGTAAGTCTAATATATTTGCTAGTAGAAAATTTAATTGTCATAGCAAATTGCAACTAAATAGAATTTTTAATTGACATGGCAACACATATGTACAAACAAACAAAGAGCTTAGTTGTTGTGTGAGTAATACACATGGTGGCAATCTACAACAAAACATGAAAGAAGCGACATGGCAAAATTTTGTAACTGGCTCTATATATTATGGCAAAATAGGAAGAAAATGTTCTAGTTGAACATGGAAACCATTATGATCATGACAATCGTACGAAAAGGCTAGAACAGTTCATGGCAACTTGTATGAGTATGTGCAAAATTACTGCGTAGAATTCAAATCACGTCTTGATTCACAGTGGTAAATTTGATATACCATTTGCATCCATAATGCGGAGTGGTATGGGTATGTGCAGACAGTTTTAAGCAGGCTAGCCCTGGCATCTGCCGCGCTGCTGCAACCTCGCCATTTCTGTCTCTCCTTCAGCTCTCTCACACTCGCAGATGGATGAGGGAATGGGATAACGTCAGATGGAGTGGCTGAGGCGTCGTGGGTTAAAGACCATGTTCACAGGTTGGGTATTGGCGTGAATGTTTCCAGCAAACCGACGTGGCACCATCCCTTGCACCGAGATTCGTGCAACTAGATCCAACGACAGGAGGTGCATTTGCTGGGAATTGCCAAATATCTAACATTTTTGCCCAGTAAATTTTTCCTTCGAAAATGATGCATCCTGTAACGTGGAGAAGAAACATTGCATCTTTTTGGTATGACACCTGGATTGAATGTGATGCCCGGATAATTAAGCTACAGTCACTCCCTATACTAATGATATCACGTCACCACGATTACTGTTGATAAACTCGCGTTGAGTCAAACCCCGTCCAAATTTCAAATTTAAATTCAAGTCAAACTATAAGTGTTTTCAATTGTCACAAATAAATTCTCATGATCTGGCAAATATCCATTTGTTAATATTGGTGGTGAACCAACATTTTCGCAAAGAGTTTAAATGCCATAAAGTAATTAAAACATTGGCCTAAACTATAATTTAATTTCTTTTTAAATTGTAAAAATACTAAACTAATTTATTTTGGGTCCGAGCTAAATATGGCAGTGTCCTATTTTGTCAATACTAATTTAGGTGCTAACGTTATATTTTGCAAAACTAAAATGAAAGGAAACTGGAAAACAAAAAAAGGAAAAGCAAAGTTAAAAGAACCCCTCTGACTCCCCCTGGGCCAACTGGCCCAGCTGCCCACCTGGGTCGACCCGATCCACCCCAGCCCAACTTCCCTCTCCCCCTTTCCTTTGTTCACAGAACAGAGGCGTGGCACACATCCATGGCGCCCTGGCCATGGATGGCCTCCACGTCGCCCCTCTGGTCGTATAAACAAGCCCCCGCGGAACCGACCTCATCTATTCCCCCATCGATCCCACATCGCCCCATACTCTTCCGCTCGATTTCGAGCTCGATATGCTCCGCGGTCACCTATGCCTCGCCCTCTTGCCGCGGCCACCGTCATCGTCGTCGCTCAGGAACATGTCCTGGAGGATCTCTGCACTCGGCTTCGTCCGTTCGGGGACCATCTTGAGCCGAGGAGCTGCGTAGCCGGTGCCATCGTCGTCTTCTTCAACCGGCCGCCACCAACTCGCCATCAATGCCGTCACTCCGGTCCGCCCCGACCCTCACCAAGCACGCCAACACACTCACCGTGAGCTCCTCCCTCGGATCCCCCTTTACCCCCCTTTTGATTTGTATGCCGTAGGTCGCCTTCACCATCGTGTCGAGCTCCCGCTTGCTTTTGTTGCTGCCTGATGCAGCGCTGCTTTTTACTACCGCTGCTGCTATATTGCTGTGTGTTGCCGCTTGTCTTTGCTTCATGGCGCCATCGCTCTTTCGCTGCTCAGGTCTTTGCTCCTAAGCGCTGCTCCATTCTTTGGGCCTTGACTTTGCTATTTGCTGCCTTTTTCGCTACTGCTGCTTGATCTTCTTGCCCTTGTGACCTTGTGCGCCTCGGCCATGCCCTCGCGCGTGGCGCTCGTGCCAGAACCGCCACCTTGCCTCCGTCACTGGCACTTTGCAACCTCCACCACGGCTAACGCTCTCCTGGCCGAGCACACTTGCAGCCGTCGCCGCCGCCGTTGGCCAGGGCCACACCCTGCTACCCGCGGCCGTTGCTCGCCCGGCCGGCGCCCTGTACTATGGTGCGTGCTAGCCCCCTGCCGTTGACCGGCTTATCCCACTGACCTATGGGCCCACTTAAGTTAGGATTAGGAAGAAAACTAATTAACTTTTAGTTAATTTCGCTGACATGTGGACCCTGCTGTAAATTAAAGTGATAGATTAAATTAAAAGTGCCTAAGTCTATGAAAGTCGGGACCCACCTTCACTATTTACCTTTTGAACGGTCAAATGTTGACTGGGTCAACTTTGCTGACTGGACCCTCCCTGGCCCACTGTCAGCCATAGGTGCACTCGGGCTGGATACACTTTTGGGTGTACCTAGCAATTAACCGTTTTATTCTCGAATTAAATTAAATCCAGGAGTTTTCAGAGTATGTTTAAAACTTCGAAAAATCATAGAAAAATAATCATATCTCGGATGAAAATACTTTGTACATGAAAGTTGCTCAGAAAGTCGAGACGAATCCGAATACGCAGTCTGTTCGTCTGCCACACATCCCTAGCATAGCAAACCTGCAACCATACCCCTCTGATTCATTTGTGCGAAAATGCCAAACTTTGGGAAAACTTTCCCGGGTGTTACCCCCCTTTGCCGGTATCGTGTAGCCCTGCGTTAGAGCACCCCTAGCGCTGCTTATTACTTGTCATGCATCTGTGTGCCTTGTATTTACTGTTTTTTCCACCTCTTCTCTCCGGTAGACCCCGAGACCGCTGATGATGCCGCAGTGATCGACTACGTCGATGACGACCGTTCTTCCCTTTCAGCGGAGCTTCCAGGCAAGCCCCCCTTTGATCATCCCGATATCGCCCATTTCATTCTCTCTCTTGCTTGCATTAGATTTTGCTACTATAATTGATTGCTCCTATTCTGATGCATAACCTGCTTTTGTACCTACTATTGTTACCTACCTACTTACCCTAAACTGCTTAGTATATGTTTGTTGGTGATCCATCAGTGACCCCCACCTTGCCCCTATTGCCCCTGCTTCAACATCGATGTCTCGATTAACGTGATCGACGACCAGAGAGCGACACATCACTTCACCCCCTTAGTTATACGACTCTGCTTAGTTACTATCAAGTGCCGAGGGTGATACCTCGTAACGCACTCCTGATGATAACTCTGCAGTGTAGCTATTCGGCCGTGGTCACTGAGGGTGATTCCTCCTTCACCACTCCTGATATGACTCTATCGTGCAGCCCCTCAAGTGTGAACCTCGAGGTTGATTCCTCCTACGTTCACCTTGATGATTACATCGACTGGAATCCACCGAGGGTAATTCCTCAGGGTTTCCCCCTTGATGTTTGGACACACGGTTACCTTAGCTTTACTTGAGACCTTTGTGAAAGTCGGGCGGGCCTGGAGAGCACCCGCAAGATAATTACATGGCACGGCCGGGCATTCTGGGCCCTTGTCGTAAGTCCACGAGATGGGGCGACGGGGTCACATCGATCATGAGTCTCTGCTCATCTCCGCAAGCTCCTAATACACTAATGGTTTGGGTATTTGTTATGAGTTGGCCTTTGGCCTTTACGCACTAACCACCACACGAGAATAGTTATGGGCCTCGACGTCGTAGTATCAGCCAAAGCTTTGTTAGACGTCCAGTTCAACACTACGGCACGACAGGGCCGACACCATCCTGTAGTGGTGGAGCCTGGACACGCCCTGCACGCAACGACCCGAAGTGCAACGGGCGATGGGCCCAAGACCCCGGAGTGCTTAGGATGTAGACCAGCGGGGACCTCTCTGCTAAGCCTAAGTAGGGCTGCGATGTGTTGATCTTCCGAGGCCGGGCATTGACTCAAAAAGTGTGTCCGGCCAGAGTAATCAAGCGTGTTGGAAAACGTGGTGCACCCCTGCAGGGAAGATTAATTATTCAAATAGTCGTGTCCATGGTAATGGACGTTCAGACTTGTATCCTTATCTATTACAACTAGAAATGGATACTTGAGATATGTGATGGATATCTTGGCTCCAGGATTGCTTTCTCGCAGGGAGTCGAGGAAGGATATCTGTGCGTTATTTCTACAACATGCTTGTTAATTAAACTGCTATTCTGTACTCTTCTGAATGTTGCATGATGCTTGGAGCTGCTTGAAGATGCTAGTCTTCATTAGGCTAGGCCTTCCCCTCTATTGTAGCATTCTTCAGTTCAGTCCACATATACAACCCTTGTATTCGATACCAGTGCATACTTAGCATCGATCTGATGCTTGCGAGTTCTTTGGGTGACTACTCACGGTTGCTTTGCTACCCCTTTTCTCCTTTCTTCTTTCCGGTTGTTGCAACCAGATGGTGGATCCTAGGAGCCAGATGCCACCCCCGCCGACTACTACTACTACCCCGAGGGTGCTTGCTACTACGTGGAGACCACGGACGACCAGGAGTATTTAGGAGGTCCCAGGCAGGAGGCCTTGCCTCTTCGATCGTTGATGTTTGTCCTAGCCTTCTTAAGGAAAAACTTGTTTGACTTATGTCTGTACTCAGATGTTGTTGCTTCCGCTGACTTGCTTATGTATTGATACGTCTCCAACGTATCTATAATTTTTTATTGTCCCATGCTATCATATTACCCGTTTTGGATGTTTATGGGCTTTACTTTACACTTTTATATCATTTTTGGGACTAACCTACTAACCGGAGGCCCAGCCCAAATTTGCTGTTTTTTGCCTATTTCAGTGTTAAAAAAAAAGGAATATCAAACGGACTCCAAACGGGATGAAACCTTCGGGAGCGATCTTTTTGGAACAAATGCCAACCAGGAGACTTGGAGTGGACGTCAAGCAACAAACGAGGCGGCCACAAGGGTGCCCGGCGCGCCCCCCACCTTTGTGGGCCCCTCGAGCGTCAACCGACCTACTTCTTCCTCCTATATATACTCCCGTACCCTGAAAACATCAGAAGCGACCATGAAAACCTAATTCCACTGCCGCAACCTTCTATATCCGCGAGATCCCATCTTGGAGCCTTCACCGGTGCTCCACCGGAGGGGGAATCGACCATAGAGGTGTTGGGGAACGTTGCAGAAAATTAAAATTTTTCCTACGGTTTCACCAAGATCCATCTATGAGTTCTACTAAGCAACGAGTTAAGAGAGAGAGTTTGCATCTACATACCACTTGTAGATCGAGTACGGAAGGCGTTCGAGGGAGTGGTGATGATGAAGACGTTCCCAACGTGATTCCGATCACCGATGACCAAGTCTTTGAGCGGACAGCACCTCCGCGTTCAACACACGTACGGGACGACGACGTCTCCTTCGTCTTGATCCAGCAAGGAGGAAGGAGAGGTTGAGGAAGACAACTCCAATGGCAGCACGACGGCGTGATGCGATGGAGTGTTGTTCTCCGGCAGGCTTCGCCAAGCCTATGCGGAGGAGGAGAGGTGTTGGGAGGGAGGGCTGCGCCTTCAATGGTGTATGCAGCCCTCCCTCACCCCTCTATTTATAGGGGAAGGGAGGAGGGCGGCCCCTCTAGATGCATCTAGAGGGGGCGGCCAAGGGAGGGGCTTGCCCCCAAGCAAGGGGCGCCCCTTAGGGTTCCCCCTCAACCCTAGGCGCATGGGCCAAGGGAGGGTGCGCCCAGCCCACTAGGGGCTGGCTGCCTCCCACGCAGCCCAAGTGGCCCCCAAAAGGGGTGGCCCCTCCGGTGGTCCTCCGGAACCTTTCCGGTGGATCCTCCATAATACCGATATGACACAGAAACTTTTCCTGTCCGTTTGGCGACTTCCCATATATAAATCTTTACCTCCGGACCATTCCGGAACTCCTCGTGACGTCCGGGATCTCATCCGACTCCGAACAACATTCGGTAATCACATACAAGTCTTCCTATTAACCCTAGCTTCACAGAACCTTAAGTGTGTAGACCCTACGGGTTCGGGAGTCATGCAGACATGACCGAGACGCTCTCCGGTCAATAACCAACAGCGGGATCTGGATACCCATGTTGGTTCCCACACGCTCCTCGATGTTGTCATCGGACGACCACGATGTCGAGGGTTCAAGCAACCCCGTATGCTATTCCCTTTGTCAGACGGTATGTTACTTGCCCGAGACTCGATCGTCGGTATCCCAATACCTCGTTTAGTCTCGTTACTGGCAAGTCACTTTACTCGTACCGTAATGCATGATCCCGTGACCGGACACTTGATCACTTTGAGCTCATTATGATGATGCATTACCGAGTGGGCCCAGTGATACCTCTCCGTCATACGGAGTGACAAATCCTGTCTCGATCCGTGTCAACCCAACAGACACTTTCGGAGATACCTGTAATGCACCTTTATAGTCACCCGATTCTGTTGTGACGTTTGATACACCCAAAGCACTCCTACGGTATCCGGGAGTTACACGATCTCACAGTCTAAGGAAGAGATACTTGACATTGGAAAAGCTCTAGCAAAACGAACTACACGATCTTTGTGCTATGCTTAGGATTGGGTCTTGTCCATCACGTCATTCTCCTAATGACGTGATCCCGTTGTCAATGACATCTGATGTCCATAGTCGAAACCATGACTATCTGTCGACCAACGAGCTAGTCAACTAGAGGCTCACTAGGGACGTATTGTGGTCTATGTATTCACACGTGTATTACGATTTCCGGATAATACAGTTATAGCATGAATAAAAGACAATTATCATGAACAAGGAAATATAATAATAATGCTTTTATTATTGCCTCTAGGGCATATTTCCAACAGTCTCCCACTTGCACTAGAGTCAATAATCTAGTTTACATTGTGATGAATCGAACACCCATAGAGTTACGGTGTTGATCATGTTTTGCCCGTGAGAGAGGTTTAGTCAACGGATCTGCGACATTCAGATCCGTGTGCACTTTACAAATTTCTATGTCTCCATCTTGAACATTTTCACGGATGGAGTTGAAGCGACGCTTGATGTGCCTGGTCTTGTTGTGAAACACAGGCTCCTTGGCAAGGGCAATAGCTCTAGTGTTGTCACAGAAGAGTTTGATCGGCCCCGACGCATTGGGTATGACTCCTAGGTCGGTGATGAACTCCTTCACCCAAATTGCTTCATGCGCTGCCTCCGAGGCTGCCATGTATTCCGCTTCACATGTTGATCCCGCCACGGCGCTTTGCTTGCAGCTGCACCAGCCATCGCTTCCACCATTCAACATATACACGTATCCGGTTTGTGACTTAGAGTCATCGGATCTGTGTCGAAGCTAAGCGTCGGCGTAACCCGTTCTGACGAGCTCTTCGTCACCTCCATAAACGAGAAACATGTCCTTTGTCCTTTTCGTGTACTTCAGGATATTCTTGACCGCTGTCCGGTGTTCCTTGCCGGGATTACTTTGGTACCTTCCTACCAAACTTACGGCAAGGTTTACATCAGGTCCGTACACAGCATGGCATACATAATAGATCCTATGGTCGAGGCATAGGGGATGACACTCATCTCTTCTTTATCTTTTGCCGTGGTCGGGCATTGAGCTGAGCTCAATCTCACACCTTGCAACACAGGCAAGAACCCTTCTTGGACTGATCCATTTTGAACTTCTTCAAAATCTTATCAAGGTATGTGCTTTGTGAAAGACCTATGAGGCGTCTCGATCTATCCCTATAGATCTTGATGCCTAATATATAAGCAGCTTCTCCAAGGTCCTTCATTGAAAAACACTTATTCAAGTAGGCCTTAATGCTGTCCAAGAATTCTATATCATTTCCCATCAAAAGTATGTCATCTACATATAATATGAGAAATGCTACAGAGCTCCCACTCACTTTCTTGTAAACGCAGGCTTCTCCATAAGTCTCAAGATAAACCCAAACGCTTTGATCATCTCATCAAAGCGAATGTTCCAACTCCGAGATGCTTGCACCAGCCCATAAATGGATCGCTGGAGCTTGCATACTTTGTTAGCATTCTTAGGATCGACAAAACCTTCCGGCTGCATCATATACAGCTCTTCCTTAAGATATCCGTTAAGGAACGCTGTTTTGGCGTCCATCTGCCATATCTCATAATCATAGTATGCGGCAATTGCTAACATGATTCGGACGGACTTAAGCTTCGCTACGGGAGAGAAAGTCTCATCGTAGTCAATCCCTTGAACTTGCCGATAACCCTTAGCGACAAGTCGAGCTTTATAGATGGTGACATTACCATCCGCGTCCGTCTTCTTCTTAAAAATCCATTTGTTTTCTATCGCTCGCCGATCATCGGGCAAGTCTGTCAAAGTCCACACTTTGTTTTCATACATGGATTCTATCTCGGACTTCATGGCTTCTAGCCATTTGTTGGAATCTGGCCCGCCATCGCTTCTTCATAGTTCGAAGGTTCACCGTTGTCTAACAACATGATTTCCGGGGACAGGGTTGCCGTACCACTCTAGTGCGGAACGTGTCCTTGTGGACCTCTGAGGTTCGGTAGCAACTTGATCCGAAGTACCTTGATCATCATCATTAATTTCCTCTTGAGTTGGTGTAGGCATCACAGAACACTTTCCTGAGCTGCACTACTATCCTGTTCAAGAGGTAGTACTTCATCGAAGTTCTACTTTCCTCCCACTTACTTCTTTCGAGAGAAACTCTTTTTCCGAAGGTTCCGTTCTTGGCAACAAAAATCTTGCCCTCGGATCTTAAGTAGAAGGTATACCCAATGGTTTCTTTAGGGTATCCTATGAAGACACATTTTTCCGACTTGGGTTCGAGCTTTTCAAGTTTGAATTTTCTTGACATAAGCATCGCATCCCCAAACTTTTAGAAACGACAGCTTAGGTTTCTTCCCAAACCATAATTCATACGGTGTCATCTCAACGGACTTAGACGGTGCCCTATTTAAAGTGAATGTAGCTGTCTCTAGAGCGTATCCCCAAAATGATAGCGTAAATCGGTAAGAGACATCATAGACCGCACCATATCCAATAGAGTGCGATTACGACGTTCGGACACACCATTACACTGAGGTGTTCCAGGCGGCGTTAGTTGTGAAACGATTCCACATTCTCTTAAGTGTGTACCAAATTCGTGACTTAAATATTCTCCTCCATGATCTGATCGTAAGAATTTTATCTTTCGGTCACGTTGATTCTCTACTTCATTCTGAAATTCCTTGAACTTTTCAAAGGTCTCGGACTTGTGTTTCATCAAGTAGACATACCCATATCTAATCAAGTCATCTGTGAGAGTGAGAACATAACGATATCCTCCATGAGCCTCAACGCTCATTGGACCGCACACATCGGTATGTATGATTTCCAACAAGTTGGTTGCTCGCTCCATTGTTCCGGAGAACGGAGTCTTGGTCATCTTGCCCATGATGCATGGTTCGCATGTATCAAATGATTCATAATCTAAAGACTCCAAAAGTCCATCAGCATGGAGCTTCTCCATGCGCTTGACACCAATGTGACTAAGGCGGCGATTACACAAGTATGTGGGACTATCGTTATCAACTTTACATCTTTTGGTATTCACGCTATGAATATGTGTAACATTACGCTCGAGATTCATTAAGAATAAACCATTGACCATCGGAGCATGACCATAAAACATGTCTCTCATATAAATAGAACAACCATTATTCTCGGATTTAAATGAGTATCCATCTCGCATTAAACGAGATCCTGATACAATGTTCATGCTAAAACTTGTAACCAAATAACAAAAATTAAGGTACAAAACTAATCCAGTAGATAAAAGAAGAGGTAGCGTGCGACGGGCGATCACATCGACTGGAACCATTCCCCGACGCGCATCGTCACCTCGTCCTTCGCCAGCCTCCGCTTATTCCGCAGCTCCTGCCGTGAGTTACAAATATGAGCAACGGCACCGGTATCAAATACCGGGGAGTTACTACGAGTACCGTAAGGTACACATCAATTACATGTATATCAAATATACCTTTGGTGTTGCCGGCCTTCTTATCCGCTAAGTATTTGGGGCAGTTCCGCTTCCAGTGACCCTTCCCCTTGCAATAAAAGCACTCAGTCTCAGGCTTGGGTCCATTCTTTGACTTCTTCCCGGCAACTTGCTTACCGGGCGTGGCAACCTCCTTGCCGTCCTTCTTGAAGTTCTTCTTGCCCTTGCCCTTCTTGAACTTAGTGGTCTTATTGACCATCAACACTTGATGTTCTTTCTTGATTTCAACCTCGGCTGACTTGAGATAGAGAACACTTCAGGAATGGTCTTTACCATCCCCTGCATGTTGTAGTTCATCACAAAGCTCTTGTAGCTTGGTGGGAGCGGCTGGAGGATTCTGTCAATGACCGCCTCATCGGGGAGGTTAATATTCAGGGTCATACGGTTGTGCAACCCGGACATCTTGATATGTGCTCAGCGAGCAACTGTTTTCCTCCATCTTACAACTATAGAACTTGTCGGAGATGTCATATCTCTCGACCGGCGTGAGCTTGGAAAACAAGTTTCAGCTCCTCGAACATCTCATATGCTCCGTGATGCTCAAAACGCTTTTGGAGCCCCGGTTCTAAGTCAGTAAAGCATGCTGCCTTTGAGCGAGGGAGTAATCATCGGTATGAGTTTGCCAAGCATTCATAATGTCTTGGTTCTCTGGGACGGAGGCGTCACCTAGCGGTCCTTCTAGGACATATTGTTTCCTGGCAGCTATGAGGATGATCCTCGGGTTAGGACCCGATCCGTATAGTTCTTTGCCGTCATCTTTCAACTTGGTTTTTCTCTAGGAGCAGCGTTGAAGTTCAAGTTGACATGAGCGTAGGCCATTTGATCTACAAGACATATTATGCAAAAGTTTTAGACTAAGTTCATGATAATTAAGTTCATCTAATCAAATTATTTCAATGAACTCCCACTCAGATTAGACATCCCTCTAGTCATCTAAGTGTTACACGATCCGAGTCGACTAGGCCGTGTCCGATCATCACGTGAGACGGACTAGTCATCGTCGGTGAACATTCTCATGTTGATCGTATCTTCCATACGACTCGTGTTCGACCTTTCGGTCTCCGTGTTCCGAGGCCATGTCTGTACATGCTAGGCTCGTCAAGTTAACCCTAAGTGTTTTGCGTGTGTAAATCATCTTACACCCGTTGTATGTGAGCGTAAGAATCCATCACACCCGATCATCACGTGGTGCTTAGAAGCGATGAACTTTAGCAACGGTGCACGATTAGGGGGAACACTTCTTGATATTGTTGTAAGGGATCATCTTATTTACTACCGTCGTTCTAAGTAAACAAGATGCATAAACATAATAAACATCACATGCAATTATATAGTAGTGACATGATATGGCCAATATCATAAAGCTCCATTGATCTCCATCTTGAGGCTCCATGATCATCTTGTCACCGGCATGGCACCATGATCTCCATCATCATGATCTCCATCATTGTGCCTCCATGAAGTTGTCACGCCAGCGACTACTTCTACTTCTATGGCTAACGCGTTTAGCAATAAAGTAAAGTAAGTTACATGGCGTTCTTCAATGACACACGCAGGTCATACAAAATAAAGACAACTCCTATGGCTCCAGCCGGTTGTCATACTCATCGACATGCAAGTCGTGATTCCTATTACAAGAACATGATCTCATACATCACAATGTGTCATTCATCATTCATCACAACTTGGCCATATCACATCACATGACAATTGCTTTGCCAAAAACAAGTTAGGCGTCCTCTAATTGTTGTTGCATCTTTTACGTGGCTGCAATTGGGTTCTAGCAAGAACATTTTCTTACCTACGAATAACCACAACGTGATCTTGTCAACTTCTATTTACCCTTCATAAGGACCCTTTTCATCGAATCCGCTCCAACTAAAGTAGGAGAGACAGACACCCGCCAGCCACCTTATGCAACTAGTGCATGTTAGTCGGTGGAACCGGTCTCACGTAAGCGTCACGTGTAAGGTTGGTCCGGCCGCTTCATCCCACAATACCGCGGAAGCAAGATAAGACTAGTAGCGGCAAGTAAATTGACAAGATCCACGCCCACAACCAAATTGTGTTCTACTCGTGCAATAGAGAACTACGCATAGACCTAGCTCATGATGCCACTTTGTTGGGGAACGTTGCGGAAAATTAAAATTTTTCCTACGGTTTCACCAAGATCCATCTATGAGTTCTACTAAGCAACGAGTTAAGAGAGAGTTTGCATCTACATACCACTTGTAGATCGAGTAATGCAGGCGTTCGAGGGAGTGGTGATGATGAAGGCGTTCTAGCGTGATTCCGATCACCGATGACCAAGTGCTGAGCGGACAGCACCTCCGCGTTCAACACACGTGCGGGACGGCGACGTCTCGCTTCGTCTTGATCCAGCAAGGAGGAAGGAGAGGTTGAGGAAGACAACTCAATGGCAGCACGACGGGCGTGATGCGGATGGAGGATTGTTCTCCGGCGAGGCTTCGCCAAGCTTATGCGGCGGAGGAGCGGTGTTGGGGAGGGGTGGGGCTGCGCCTTCAATGGTGTGTGCAGCCCTCCCCTCACCCCTCTATTTATAGGGTAAGGGAGGAGGGGGCCGGCCCCCTCTAGATGCATCTAGAGGGGGGGGCGGCCAAGGGAGGGCTTGCCCCCAAGCAGGCGCCCCCTTAGGGTTCCCCCTCAACCCTAGGCGCATGGGCCAAGGGAGGGTGCGCCCAGCCCACTAGGGGCTGGCTGCCTCCCACGCAGCCCAAGTGGCCCCCAAAGGGGTGGCCCCTCCCGGTGGTCCTCCGGAACCTTTCCGGTGGATCCTCCATAATACCGATATGACCCGAAACTTTTCCGGTGTCCGTTTGACGACTTCCCATATATAAATCTTTACCTCCGGACCATTCCGGAACTCCTCGTGACGTCCGGGATCTCATCCGGGACTCCGAACAACATTCGGTAATCACATACAAGTCTTCCTATTAACCCTAAGCGTCAAGAACCTTAAGTGTGTAGACCCTACGGGTTCGGAGTCATCTTGAACATGACCGAGATGCTCTCCGGTCAATAACCAACAGCGGGATCTGGATACCCATGTTGGTTCCCACACGCTCCTCGATGTTGTCATCAGACGAACCATGATGTCGAGGGTTCAAGCAACCCCGTATGCTATTCCCTTTGTCAGACGGTATGTTACTTGCCCGAGACTCGATCGTCGGTATCCCAATACCTCGTTTAGTCTCGTTACCGGCAAGTCACTTTACTCGTGCCGTAATGCATGATCCCGTGACCGGACACTTGATCACTTTGAGCTCATTATGATGATGCATTACCGAGTGGGCCCGGTGATACCTCTCCGTCATACGGAGTGACAAATCCTGTCTCGATCCGTGTCAACCCAATGACACTTTCGGAGATACCTGTAATGCACCTTTATAGTCACCCGATTACGTTGTGGCGTTTGGTACACCAAAGCATTCCCTCACGGTATCCGGGAGTTACACGATCTCACGGTCTAAGGAAGAGATACTTGACATTGGAAAAGCTCTAGCAAAAGCGAACTACCACGATCTTTGTGCTATGCTTAGGATTGGGTCTTGTCCATCACGTCATTCTCCTAATGGCGTGATCCCGTTGTCAATGACATCGATGTCCATAGTCGAGAAACCATGACTATCTCGTCGACCAACGAGCTAGTCAACTAGAGGCTCACTAGGGGCGTATTGTGGTCTATGTATTCACACGTGTATTACGATTTCCGGATAATACAGTTATAGCATGAATAAAAGACAATTATCATGAACAAGGAAATATAATAATAATGCTTTTATTATTGCCTCTAGGGCATATTTCCAACAGGAGGGCCTCTACATCATCTCCAAGGCCTCTCCGATGAGTTGTGAGTAGTTTACCACAGACCTTCGGGTCCATAGTTATTAGCTAGATGGCTTCCTCTCTCTCTTTGATTCTCAATACAAAGTTCTCCTCGATCTTCTTGGACATCTATTCGATGCAACTCTTTTTGCGGTGTGTTTGTTGAGATGCGATGAATTGTGGGTTTATGATCAAGTTTATCTATGAGAAATATTTGAATCTCCTCTGAATTATTTTATGCGTGATTAAGTTATCTTTGCAAGTCTCTTCGAATTATCAGTTTGGTTTGGCCTACTAGATTGATCTTTCTTGCAATGGGAGAAGTGCTTAGCTTTCGGTTCAATCTTGCGGTGTCCTTTCCCAGATGTGAGGGCAGCAAGGCATGTATTGTATTGTTGCCATCGAGGATAAAAAGATGGGGTTTATATCATATTGCCTGAGTTTATCCCTCTACATCATGTCATCTTTCTTAATGCGTTACTCTGTTCTTCATGAACTTAATACTCTAGATGCAGGCAGGAGTCGGTCGATGTATGGAGCAATAGTAGTAGATGCAGAATCGTTTCGATCTACTTTTCACGGACATGATGCCTATATACATGATCATGCCTAGATAATCTCATAACTATGCGGCTTTCTATAAATTGCTCGACAGTAATTTTTTCACACATCACAATACTTATGCTATCTTGAGAGAAGCCACTAGTGAAACATATGGCCCCCGGGTCTATCTTTTATCATATAAGTTTGCCATCTACCTTTATTTGCATCTTTTACTTTCCAATCTATATCATAAAAATGCCAAAAATATTTATCTTATCATATCATCTCTATCACATCTCACTTTCGCAAGTGGCCGTGAAGGGATTGACAACCCCTTTATTGTGTTGGTTGCGAGGTTCTTGTTTGTTTGTGTAGGTGTGTGGTACTTTTGAGGAGCCTCTGATACGTCTCCAACGTATCTACTTTTCCAAATACTTTTGCCCTTGTTTTGGACTCTAACTTGCATGATTTGAATGAAACTAACTCGGATCGACGTTGTTTTCAGCAGAATTGCCATGGTGTTATTTTTGTGCAGAAAACAAAAGTTCTCGGAATGACCTGAAAATCCATGGAGATAACTTTTGGAAAATATAAAAAATACTGGCGAAAGAATCAAGGCCAGGGGGCCCACACCCTGTCCACGAGGGTAGGGGCGCGCCCCCTCCCCTTGGGCGCGCCCCTCCCCTTGGGCGTGCCCCTGCCTAGTGGGCCCCCTGGAGCTCCACCAACCTCAACTCCAACTCTATATATTCGGTTTCACGGAGAAAAAACTCAAAGAGAAAGTTTCATCGCGTTTTACGATATGGAGCCGCCGTCAAGCCCTAATCTCTCTCGGGAGGGCTGATCCGGAGTCCGTTCGGGGCTCCGGAGAGGGGGATTCATCGCCGTCGTCATCATCAACCATCCTCCATCACCAATTTCATGATGCTCACCACCGTGCGTGAGTAATTCCGTCGTAGGCTTGCTGGACGGTGATGGGTTGGATGAGATTTACCATGTAATCAAGTTAGTTTTGTTAGGGTTTGATCCCTAGTATCCACTATATTCTGAGATTGATGTTGCTATGACTTTGCTATGCTTAATGCTTGTCACTAGGGCCCGAGTGCCATGATTTCAGATCTGAACCTATTATGTTTTCATGAATATATGTGAGTTCTTGATCCTATCTTGCAAGTCTATAGTCACCTATTATGTGTTATGATCCGACAACCCCGAAGTGACAATAATCGGGATACTTCTCGGTGATGACCGTAGTTTGAGGAGTTCATGTATTCACTATGTGTTAATGCTTTAGTCCGGTACTCTATTAAAAGGAGGCCTTAATATCCCTTAGTATCAATTAGGACCCCGCTGCCACGGGAGGGTAGGACAAAAGATGTCATGCAAGTTCTTTTCCATCACTATAAAAAAAAGACACATCCGTGACATTTTGAGCCGAACAATTTTTTTTGTCATACATATGACACTTCTATGACGATAATTGTGACAAAACCCGGTATCATCATAGATGTGGTGGGCTCCTACTTCTATGACAAAAAATCATGACAGAAAATGGGTTTTTCGTGCCTGTTGGGAATCACTCCAGTCTGCCGACTCCGCTCCGCGCGAGGAGCTCGGTCTGAGCCGCTCCCAGCAATTGTACATGCGCTCCCTCCGCTTCGGGAGCTCCAGTGACGGAGCGGAGAGGATCCGAACAGGGCCTTCGTCCTGGGCGGGCCGGAGATGTAGCTGCATGACTTTCTTTGGGCCGTCCATGACAGAAAAAACCGTGGTAGAAGCGAGGGCAAGGAAAATTTCGGGGAGTTCCCGATTACGGTGGGAGGTCGGGGGCCGAGCGATGCGCGTTTATCTCGTACACGTACGCACGTGTGTGCGAGGCGTTGGTTCTAACTGAACCCGAGCGAGGCGTTGGGCTCTAACTGAACCCGAGCGATTGCACTGCAAGCTACGCATTACTGAACCCGAGCGATCGATCGATGGCTGTTAACTGAACCCGATCGAGCGATTCGCCCGCTTCTGCTGCTAATCAAGCTGATCGATTGGATGAGCGATTGGCGTTGCGGGGTTGGATGAGCGATGGCGGTGGCGTTGCCTCTGGATGAACAGGACCCGTGGTGTGGAGGGCTGGATGAGCGATGAAGCGGTGGAGGGTGCCCGTGGAGGGGTGGTTGAGCGATGGCGGTGGAGTAGCACGCGGTGGAGGCTGGATGAGCGAGGAGCCGCGGAGGCTGGAGGAGGTCGACGGTAGCACGTGGAGGTTGGAGGAGGTCGACAGTGGAGATGAACAGTATCCCGTGGAGTCCCGTTTTGCGGTACGCCACACCCCTCCCGATGAACATGACCCCCGTTTCGACCGTAGCGCTCCAACACAAGTCTGTTTCGTCCATTTTGCGGTACGTCACACCCCTCCCGATCAACAGGACCCCCGTTTCGACCGTAGGAGGTCCGTTTCCTCCGTTTTGCGGTATGCCACACCCCTACCGATCAACAGGACCCCTGTTTCGACTGTAGGAGGTCCGTTTCCTCCGTTTTGTGGTATGCCAGACCCCTCCCGATCAACAGGACCCCTTTCCGAACGTAGCCGGTCGAACACAAGGCCGTTTCCTCCGTTCTGCGGTACGCCAGGCCTCGTTTGCATCACCTGTTCCGTCCAATCCCTCCCGATGAACACGCCCACGTATTCCATTCCGACCCAGCCGGTTGGCTCCCACGCGTTCCGTTGCCTCCCGATGAACACGACGCATTGCGTTGCCTCCCCATGAACACGACGCATTCCGTTGGCTCCCCATGAACATGATGACGACGCTATTTCTCCGTTCCGACCCAGCCATGTACACGGGCCCTGGCCGTACGTATGCGCGAGTAGGCGTTCGAGACCCCGCCCGTATTTTCTTTCTTGCACACTGGCCGCTATACGTACGTGTACATCCTACGTGTGCGCCTCTACTATGACACATAAGCGCCTCTACTACGACACGTGCACGCCTCTACATCGACCACTATATATGTACGTACACGTTCGCGACCAGAATGACAACGCTACGTACGCTTCGACCAGGTGGGTCCCGACTGTCAGGCAATTCCTTGCGTGCGAAGATGTAGCTGGTGGGTCCCAGCAGTCAGGGGGGCGAATCGTTTTGTGTTTTTTTGCCCGGACGCACTTCCTTGCGTGCGAAGGTGTAGCTGGTGGGTCCCAGCAGTCAGGGGGGAAACATTTTTTTCGTGAAATACGGTGGCCCGTCCGGTGGGTCCCTATTTGTCGGTGGAGGAATAATTATTTTGCGGCGTAATAAGGAGGCACTTCCTTGCTGCGGCCGTGGACCGAGCTGTCAGCCTCTCCACGTACAGTCCACGTCCGATGGAAGCCATTCCTTGACCATGTTGACCACGCCGCGCCGAGAGCACCAGGGCACTGGACGACGATGAGGCCTAGGGAGGGGACGACGCGGAGCCGGTGAAGACGCGGCAGTGGATGCCCACGGGGAGAGGAGTATGAGGGTTCACTCATTTGACTGCGGTGTGAGGCTGCCGTCACCGCGAGCACAACCAGCCAGTGGGAATAGTAGGGGGCGGTGAGGCCTCTGCGGCAGCATAGCCGGCCACAGGAGGCAGGAGCAGGCGGCACGACCAGCGCTGCTTTGGGCGGCTGGAGCAAGAAGACCAGAGGTTGAAGAAACACTATGGCCGTTGGATGGACATCGTACGGTCACTGGAGCTAGAATCGTTCATATTGACTAAGTTGACAAATCCCTCCGTCCCCGTGAACTTAGTAGGCCCCCAAGTCAGCCTTCCGCCATGGTGGGTCTCAGCTAGCAGGGGGAGTATTCACTTTTTTGTGCGTAATAAGGAGGCACTTCCGGTGGGTCCGAGCTGACAGTGGGGGGAACGTTTTTTCGCGAAATACGGTGGCCCGTTAAATTGGGTCCTAGCGATCGAGAAACGTTTTTTGTGAAATAAGGTGGCCCGTCCGGTGGGTCCCTGCTGTCGGTGGAGGAATAATTATTTTGCAGCGTAATAAGGAGGCACTTCCTTGCGGCGCCCGTGGACCCGGTATCGGCCTCTCCACGTACACTACTCTTCCGATGGAAGTCGGTCGTTGACCATGTTGACCACGCCCGCGTCGAGAGCACTAGGGCGGTGGGCGGCGGCGAGGCCTAGGAAGGGGCGACACGGGGCGGGGAAGACGCAGTGGAAGCCAGCGGAGAGAATCACGAGGGTTCACTGGTTACGGCGGTGTGAGGCTGCCGTTGCCCTTGAGAATAACGAGGGTGTGGGTGAGTGGAAGGATGGCACATCCAGCGGTGGGAGTAGTATGGGGGCGGTGAGGCCTCGCGACAAACCTGATGACCCACGGGAGGCAGGAAGGCGAGCGACACGACCGGCGCCCGCTTTGGTAGCTGGAGCAAGAAGACCAGAGGTCGAAGAAGCACTCTGACCGTTGGATGTACATTGCAGTCCTTTGAAGCTAGAATCATTTATATTGACTAAGTTGACAAAGCCCTTGGTATGTTCCAACTTAGTAGGCCTGAGTCAGCCTCCAAAGCAGTGCGCCCGGATGTCGTGGGAGGAATCATTTTTTGGGAGGCCGAAGCTAAGAATATCCGAGATAGAAGAAGAAGCACGACATCCGTTGGATAGACATCCAACGGACACTGCTGCTAGAACCGTGTGTTGACTATAATAAGTTGACAAAGCCTTGCATACGCGTCAACTTATTTTTTTAGGGGACGCGTCACTTAGTAGGCCCACAAGTGTGTGGCAGAGAACTTATAGCCCATTTGCGATTTGTAAGAACGTACAACCCATTTTTGAATTCTAATGGAATTTACAACAGCCCATTTATAGTTTGTTAAAAGTACAACCCATTTTCTAGCTAGGACAACGATTAATAATTTCAACCAACCGTTGAAGACAGAATTCAATAAAATTTCCCACATTTTGATGGGATCCGAAATATTTTTATCCGAAATTTCTAGTCAGATTAAATATAAATTAGTATTACGTAAAAATCCAACAAAACATTCTTGCGGCATAACAATGAAAATTTAAGATTTTCAAAATCCATAAATAATATTTTATAAAATAATTTCCTGTTTGGTGCATTTTTTATAGTTCTTGCCCAGTTTTTATAATTACATCCCATTTATTATTTTTAAAGCCCATTTTCCTGTTAAGCCTAATGCATCCCTCATAGGAAAGATTTGCAGCCCAGTGAGCGGAGAATAACAAGTTGACCTTGCACAGGTATTCCTCAAAAAAAGCGTATAGCTGGGCTAGCCATTTTCATCTTGAAAAAATTAGTATCTGGGCTGGATATCTGGCACAGGCTAGACAGCCACAGCCTGCTTGATTAATACCCTGCTCTCCTCTGAACAACAACGAAATCATCGCCAAGAAAAACTACAGAGTGCTCACGCCTCAAAAACACAAATACTGCTCGAGCTGCTTGGTCCCGGTAGCCGGCCGCTCGTTGTGCAATTCTCTCGTTTATATTGACTACATAGGTTGACAATGGTGTGGGACCGTGATGTCGAGAAACCAGGAGAAAGCAAAAAATATAGTTGTACATAATAAGGAGGCACTTGCGTGCGTGCGGCTATGGCCCTAGTGGGTCCCTAGTGTCATCCGGTCAAAATAAAGTCATCTCCTGAATCCTCATGTTCATTGACGATGTTAACAATGCTCGGCGCCACGACAAGCGCAACAACTCGAAGGACAACGAAGAGGGCCTCACGGGCCCTACGGACGGTCTGATACAGCGCCCGCTACTCATTCAGGAAGCCAGGATCATCGGACACCTATGAGCACCTTCGAGAAACTGAGACGGCATGAAATGGTAAGGCCGCGCTTGGGAGCTCTGGTTTATTTCAAACCTGTATTAACATACAAGTATAATTTACTCGTCATCGGAAACAATGCGTGAAATACAGGCATAATGAAACCGAGGGCCCCAGGTCTGTAAGTAAAACTGGCGGGTTACGCGTGTAATTTGAGAGACCAGTGTATATTTTACGAGCACTGCTATATGGACGACATTACCAGAAGATACATGCACGACGTGCGTATCATGCCATCCATGGGCAAGGCTGAAACAGCAGCTAACAGCTGGATTAGCAATCGTCCGAGTGTCGTTCAGCGTTTTTATCGTGTGTGAAGTACTTCCGATATTTTACTAGTCGAAATTGACCAACCAAGCGCCTTTGCCCGAGACCATCTACTTTTATTTACAAGCATCGGTTTTACAAGCGGTTTTGGTTGGAAAACAACGATCCAATCACGGCCTAATATCATGAGTTGGTCGGAAGATCATATGGTTTCACATCTAACCTACCTGACTTGTCGTATAGGCTAAGAATGAAACATTAGAGATGAACTTCTTAAGCACGGAAACAACAGAAGAGGATGATCTTCTTAACAAGCAAATCATTGGCATTAGATCGACATGCAAAACAATACGAAGCATTATTCTCAGGAGGCACGATGAAAAACTCGTGATGCCGCATGCCACAACATTCCAAGCTCAACTTTGCAATCAAACACAAGGCCTGGCATTACATAGAAAATATTCAGAACAAACTCTTAACACAGGAATATCTCGGCAGAGTAACTATTTACTTCTAAACTGAACACGGGAATAGGAAAAAACACTCGGCGCTGCTCACGGCAAGGCGTCCCACTCAAAAATATCAAATGCATGTCTTCTAGCTAACATCAATGAGCAAATTTTGACAAGGTTTTCCAATTCCAATATAGTAAACTAACGTCTTCTTGCTAACATCAATGATTAAACTTTGACAAGCTTTTCCCATTCAAAATATGTAATGCCTATGATCGTGGAGTCATGTCGTAGCTTCTTGTACTTGTTTGGGCACTTTTAGCGAGGCACTCCACGTGTTGTTAAATTGCCAATGCTCTCTGCAGACTAGTCATGTCACCGGTGTCTAATAATACTCTGTAAAGCTTCTCGGTCATTCCTTACGTAATGTAGCACAAACAGTGGCGCTTCTTTACATAACTGGAGCGACCAACTGGACCCGATAATGCAGCGGTTGCCTTGGACACATTGGCTCCTTTTGTGCAGTTCAACTAAAATCGAAGTCGGAATAAAACCGAGCTTTAATTTTGATATCCCTGTAAGCAACAATAGGTATAAGGGAAACAATTCTTGAGAAATAATGGTTGATGACTTGTACTCCCGGAAGAAAAGCATCTACTGATCTACTTTATCTTAATGGGAAACAAATCAGGAGAGTAGCAATGCTCCATCAGTGTGATTCATTCATATTGACTGAGACATTATCTTAACAATGCCTTGTTTCAACATGTATAAAGAACGACAAAGCAGAAAAGTGCCATTCCTAAAACAATGCAACTGATTCATTTTAACAGAGACATTATCTTAACAATAGCTTGGTTAAACATGTAGAAAGAACTACAAAGCAGGATAGTACCATTCCTAACAAGTGTTGCGGTTTTGAACTAAGATTGATAGTTAATTAATTACGAGAGTGGCATTGCTTAATTTTACCAATGACATTAGATTAACGAAAAGCATAAACAGTTCGAGGGGAGAGTGGGCGCAACAACAATATGTGCTTCCATCTACTTATAAAGGGGTGATGCAGAGTTTGTTGTAACAAAGCAACAAGCATCATGTGCAGGTTGGTCCCATTTTGTTCACTACTTAATGGGAAAAGACAGCAATACAATAACTTCAATTCAACATTTATTTAAAATAGTACCAATACAAGTAGCACAACATCTCAAAGCACCTTTGCACAATCATGTGGATGAAGGCACTGTCTGGACCTTTCATGAGACCACCATGATAAAATACGAATCTGCCAACACGAATAGGAAATCCAATCTCGTTTTGTGCGGTTGCACTGAAAATCAAGCAAAGTATTTAGCAGTAAGCAAAATGTCATAATAGCAACAAGTTGAATAGATATCCTTGTTTAAACAGAGGCAAAAAAGGAATCAATTACTGGCTAATAAAGGAGGATGAAACATGCGGCCACAAAAATGGTAATCCCGCCAATCCCTAACAAGTGTTGCAATTTTGAAATAAGATTCAATAGTTAATTCTGAGAGTGGCATCAATTCGGGCTTATAAAGGGGTGATGTTGAATTTGTTGTAACAAAGCAACAAGCATCATGTTTGGGTTGGTCCCATTTTTGTTCACTACTTAATGGGAAAAACTGACAATACAATAGCTTCAATTCAACATTTATTTAAAACAGTACCAAAACAAGTAGCACAACATCTCAAAGCACACTGCACATCATGTGGATGAGACCAAGATTTGAAACAACTTGCCACAAAGACTGGAAACAAATCTCGATCTCCTTTTGTGCAGTTCCACCAAAATTAAGCAAATTCACCGGTGTGACATTCAAGTTGAACTGCACAAAACACTCTTAAAACATAAGTGTTTCGAGTAGCGAAGCAAAATGTCGCAATAAAAACAAGTTGAATCGATACCCCTGTTTTAACAGAGGCAAAAAAGGAAATAATTACTTGCCGATAAAGGAGGATGAAACAAACGGTGACAGAAAGAAGCATCTAACTTATCTTGGATGGAAAACAAAGTAGGATAGTAGCATTTCTAAAATGGTTGCGTTGATTCATATTATGAGACATTCTCTTGAAACAACATTCGTTAAAAAATGTAATTTACTTTTAACAGTGGCATTGCTTCAATTTTCCGGCGGAATTCTTAGATTAACAACAACAAAATAGCCGTATGGGACATGCCAGCACCATGTGCGTCCACACGTATAAATGGGTGATGCAGAGTATGTAGCCAAGTAGCATATAAGCGTTGGTCCCATATTTGTTCTCTTTGAACCTTTTTCCTATGTGAGGGCAGCAAATCTAGTCCTGCACAAACTACCCGACCCCCAGTTTCTTTCCCTTTTCAATAAAGAGATCGGTTCCTTACAGATGTGTGTCTTTGGGTTACCCCTTTTCCCTTTTCGACCAACAAAGCGGCTGGATAGCAGTCTATACTACTTTCCGCCCCTCCTTTCCTCATTGAACCACGTCCTAGATTCTTGCTCCATTACCGCACCCTTCTTTACTCTTTGAACCAAGACCTAGATTCGACTACAGATCGAAAAAGATCCACATGCAGCTAGAAACAGCAGCGGTTTCAAAAGAAACTTATACCTTAGGGTCGTCGGGATGTGGCAAGGCGTCTTGAGAGGCGGATCTGCCCACACTACGTACGGCAGCAAGGAAGAAGGGGTCGGTGGCCCTCCCGCACAGGCGCTAGGTGAAAGAGAACAGCGCAAACGGCAGTGGATTGCCTCCCTCGTCAAATGCAATAGTGAACGCTGCACCTCCTCCCCTTCCTGGTGCGACGGGATACAGACACCTACTTCACCAGCTGTGAGGGGGGAGAGAGAGACAAGAGGCCAACACAGTCTTGTTTAGATCTGGTGAAGAGAGGGTGAGAGGCTGTGAATATAGCAAACCCTAGCAAATGAGCAGTGAGCCTCCAGCGTGTATACATATATGTAGTGCGACGAGAGTGTGGAGAGTGCAAACCCTAGCGAACAAGAGCTGAGGCTCCAGCTTATATATATACTACTGTAGTACGGACTGAGCTCCGATGCCTTCACTGCACCTGCTTTTGGCTGTATGACAGGTGAGCCAGCCACATTTTGGGCCCACCTGTCATAAACCCAAAGGCAGGTGCACTAAGTCAATGAAGCTGCGTCCATATAGTACTCTCGTGTATACGACTAATATATAGTGGAGTGGTTTTCTTATTCTCTCCATAACAATCGTTTTAAATTGTGTAAGTACGAAACAAAACTCTTTATTTAATGTACAAGGAAGAAAACTACTACTACTTCCGATGAACTAACGATCCACGCCCACGCGTCCTGGTCGCACTTCCTGTCCTTCACGTGTGGTACACTACCCTCCCTTAAGTGACAACCACACGTGCACCAAATTATCAGAAACGTGTGAGAGTGTGTACAAATAAAGAATTTTAATTTCAATTATCGGAAAGGTTTGAGAGTATTACAAAGTTTGACTTCAGTCAAATCTAATATCTTGAGTAAATAAAAATGGAGGGCTACTACGTCCATCCGGTTTTTAGTCCACACCATTTTTTAAATCAAAGTTAATAGCTGGACAAATAAAATTATAGGGGAGCTGGAGACAAAGTTGTGAGAAGGCTTAGAAATCAATACAAAACTTATGCTCTTAGTACCAACGTCGATCCTTCTTCGAGGAAACATTTGGTTCATAGCCAATTGTGCGCACCAATGTGAAAGACGACTGCGTCTCCAATGCAACCAAGGTGAACTGACGAAGGATATCATCTTTGTGCGTAACAAGCAAAGAGCACTGATGGAAGACAGCTTGTTTTTCATTGAAAATCGACCAGCTTCACCGGTGGCGCAACCATGAGGCGCAACCATCGGCATCGATAGGTCATCGTGGTGATGCATCATCCATTTGGTATCAAGTTTGGGTGAGGCACCTATGAAGTTCGACAAATCCTCACTATGGTCTGCATTTCTTCTCATTAATCAAGCTCGAGGAAGGAAGAACCACGTGGCGAGGAGACGGTGGCGAAACAACAATGGCCATCCAATTTTGTGCAGTTCCACTAAAATTGATGAAGACATGCCCGGGTATGGAGACACGCATCGCTGTTTCCAAAAATATAAAAAAGGGTTAGCAACGACATCTCAATTGTCAATAAGAATTTAATGAAAAGTACACCAACAAATGTAAGCATCATAATTATCTTGATGGGAACTAAACCAGGATACACGAGAAAAAAAGCATTTCTTCATTTAACCCGGTGATAATACTACCACCACATGGACAATGACCGCTTTAACCACCATGTACTTTTTGTCGAAACAACATGTATACCTCCATCGAGGCATAAATCAAGACAACTTTTTGAGTGGCATTTCCTCTATAATAGTACTAGTAGGTGATGTTGGACCAGCCGACGAACCCTAGCTACTATGCATGGGGAGCTGGGGAGTAGTCGCATAGAAGAAAACCATGCCTTGATGACACAGGGGAGCTGGACCAGTACAAGAAGTTATACCTCGGTGGGCGAGATGTCGTTTAGGCGGTGAGGCGGGATCTGCCCTGACGGCGTGAACAAAGGCGCGGAGGATCTTTGTCAGCGCCCGGTATCGGCTCAAGAGGACGGTGCGCATCGGCTTCCTCCGTCGCCGATGGCGATAACGTCAACGCTGCACCTCCTCACCTCCCGCGTGAGACGGGATTGATCGGATCTGTGACCACCGGTGAGGAGAGAGATAGAGTGGACAACATCATCTTGTTTTGATATGGAGAGGGTGAGAGAGCGAGACGCGAGAAACTCTATCAAACAAGAGGCTATAATGGAGTAAAAAAATCTCTCCATAGCGGTGGTTTTAAATAGATTACGCGCGTTCCCGAAAAAAGTAACAAAAACTGCAAACAATTTTTTAAGGGTCTGTCTAGGACACATCTAGATGTGACATAGTTATGCCACATCTAAGTTGATGTCTACTCTGTTTGTGGTCTATTTTTTGTCCTAGTTTTTTTTGTTTCTTGTTGCTACATTATATACTTGTGGGAGCTTAGATGTGATATCCTTAAATAACATCTAGATGTGAATTAGACAAACTTATTTTCTAACGTACCAAGAAAGAAAACTCGATCAAAAACACGCCCCCGCCTGTGTCGCGAGAGTCGTCACAAGACACACACATAGACATAGACATGCATATCCTTGTTTACGTAAAATTCCATTTCCATCTCCATCTCCAATCATATTTGTCCAACTGGCACATTATTTACGTTGTTAATTATATATGCAGCAATATTAACATACAACATCTCTTGTTTGCGGACGTCCGGACCGCTGCCACGGCCGGTCCTGACCAACCCGAACCCTCTTCATCACCCGCGCGTGCTTCCGACCCGAAGCAGTCGATTACGCATTCATGCCCGGCCAGAGCGGACGCGACCTCTCACCGGCGCCCGGCATTGAAGCGGCGCGCCGACCGAGAAGGCGTCGCCAGCGCGCCACTTCCGGTGCACGTGGCTGCTCCGGCGTTCAAAAGGTCGCAATAGCGGCTACAACATGCATGTAAAAAGTTCTTGGGAGTCCGTGCTACAGCTAGCTGTCCTCCCCAACTCGTCAATCTCTTCCAATAGTGCTAGTACTCCATGGCGCGATCCATCGACAAGCGGTAGGGAAAGTTATCGTATACTCGGTTTGCGATGAGTGGCATGCCGATCGACCGTGTGGGGTCGAGCCGTGGAGGAAGGCTGAGACACGAACATGACAGACGTGATTTAAGCGTTGGTTTTGCTCGATGGCGCGATCCAACGAAAGCAAGCGTTGGTTTCTCTCCGTTTCCATTTTTCTCCGGAAAAACGGAAAATTTCCACTCCATTTTCATTCCTATTCCAAGGTTGCCCCATTACAACATTCCATCAAATACAAAGGAAAACTAACACGCATGCTGATGCATCTCAATGATTCACAGATCATAGCCAATATTTACTTCACAACTAAAGTGAGAGTGTGTACGAAATAAAAACTACTGATGGGGTCACTACGACTTAAACCCTAAACCCTAAACATGATTTAATTTCCTGGCGGTAGAACATCGAAGGAAAGGCGGTAGCACCCTCGGATCATACGATGCTTTTGTGCAGTTCCACTAAAATCAACCTAAGCATCCATGATGGCAAAGATATTGAAGAAGTGTGATTAGAATAATAGTACTGGCACTAGTTCATGAGACATAAACTCATCACAAGTAGAATCTAGGGATGGCACCTGCAGGGTTTGGGTATGGGTGGAGCCATCCCATACCCTTACCCATCCGCTCCTAGCTTACCCATCGCCCTTACCCATACCCGTCAATGGGTACAATTTTTTCCCATACCCGTTACCCGATAGGTAGATGGGCACCCGCGGGTAAAATTACCTACGTTTGCAAAGCATCGGTTTGACCAACTAATAGTTATAATCGACAACATATAATTATAATCTATAAACAAACAACAGATTATACAACAAGACACACTATTAAACAACAACACATCATAAAAAACACCATACTTAATAAACAACATCACTTTCTCTTGAATAACAATACATTAAAACATCTTCACATAAGCCATCAATTTTGAGTTCACAAATTTACGACAAAGTTTAGAGATAATTTCGAGTTCATACAGATTTTATATGGGTACATGGGCATGTGGGTATGGGTCATACGATCCCATACCCGTACCCGCTCTACCCGATGGGTTTAACTTTTCACTATTTATATACCCATGGGTAATTTTTTGTCTCATACCCTTACCCTAATAGGGTTTTTACCCACAGGGTACGTGGATAATGGGTACCTATTGCCATCCCTAGTAGAAGCCGGTAGAAGTAGAGAAAGATCGACATGGAGATGGAGCTACGGCAGTGGAGCAAGCCGGCTCCAAAAGGAAGATGGACTACCTCGGACGTCGGGTTGCAGCTAGAAGAGGCGGTTGGGGCCGCATCGGCCCATACCGCAGTGAACCCCGATTGGGATGCACCGACCGTGGGTTTTCTCCCTCGCCGATGTCGGCCAGCGTCTCTGAGAACATTGTTCCCTTCCCCATTGCGGGATCAGGCCCTTCGTTCTATGTTTGTGAAGAGAGCAACCTAAGCAAGCAGGCTTGTATCTTAGGCTCCTGCTAGTGTATATATAGTGGTTTTCTTTTTCTCTCCATATCAACCATTTTATATTGCGTATGTGTCATTCAAGAGTGAAATGATGGTTGCTTCTTCCTTCTAACTTCCTGTGTGATTTGACTGCTCCTTAGTGGCCCCTACACGTACTCCCCCTATGAAAGTGCAACTATCCCTAGGTGGTTTTGGTAATTCATAACAACATATAGCTCATTGAGCTAATGCTATTCCAAGACAAATATTTCAGGAAAGCTCAATGAATGGCATGGCATGGATGATGAAAGTGTATCCCTCAAAATATTAAGGACAAAGGATTGGCTCAAGCTCAAAAGCTCAAGACTCTACATTTTACATTTTAGTGATCCAAGATCACATTGAGTCTATAGGAAAAGCCAATACTATCAAGCGAGGATGAGGTGTTGCTTAATGAGCCTCTTGCTTCAAGTGCTTAGTGATATGCTCCAAAACCCTCAACTACTTTCTCACATCCACATATGACCTAAACCTAAAGTCAAAATCGGTCCTACCGATTCTTTCTATCCAGCGCCACCGAGTTCAATGTCATAGCCACTGCCACAAACCCTAGGCAAATCGGTCTCACCGATAGGGATCTCGGTCTCACCGAGATGGGATTGTAATCTCTCTGTTTCCCTTCGTAACATTTCGGTCTAACCAAAGTGAGCGATCGGTCCCACCGAGATTACAATGTAAACTCTTTGTTTCCCTTTTGTAACATTTCGGTCTCACCGAAAAGAGCGAATCGGTCCCACCGAGTTTACCTGACCAACTCTCTGGTTAGCTAATTACCAAAATCGGTCTCACCGAGTTTGTATGTCGGTCTCACCGAGATTACGTTATGCCCTAACCCTAACCATATCGGTCCTACCGAGTTGCATGTCGGTCCCACCGAAATCACTAACGGTCACTAGGTTTACTGAATCTGTCCGACCGAGTTTGTTGATTCGGTACCACCGAGTTGGGTAAATAGTGTGTAAAGGTTAGATTTTGTGTGGAGGCTATATATACCCCTCCACCTCCTCTTCATTCATGGAGAGAGCCATCAGAACAAACCTACACTTCCAACTTACCAATTCTGAGAGAGAACCACCTACTCATGTGTTGAGGCCAAGATATTCCATTCCTACCATATGAATCTTGATCTCTAGCCTTCCCCAAGTTGCTTTCCACTCAAATCTTCTTTCCACCAGATCCAAATCCTATGAGAGAGAGTTGAGTGTTGGGGAGACTATCATTTGAAGCACAAGAGCAAGGAGTTCATCATCAACACACCATTTGTTACTTCTTGGAGAGTGGTGTCTCCTAGATTGGCTAGGTGTCACTTGGGAGCCTCAGACAAGATTGTGGAGTTGAACCAAGGAGTTTGTAAGGGCGAGGAGATCGCCTACTTCGTGAAGATCTACCGCTAGTGAGGCAAGTCCTTCGTGGGCGACGGCCATGGTGGGATAGACAAGGTTGCTTCTTCATGGACCCTTCGTGGGTGGAGCCCTCCATGGACTCACGGAACCGTTACTCTTCATGGGTTGAAGTCTCCATCAACGTGGATGTACGATAGCACCACCTATCGGAACCACGACAAAAACATCCGTGTCTCCAATTGCGTTTGAATCCTCCAAACCCTTCCCTTTACATTCTTGCAAGTTGCATGCTTTAAATTCCGCTGCTCGTATACTCTTTGCATGCTTGATTAAATTGTGTGAAGATTGCTTGACTGGTGCAAAGATAGCTAAAATCTGCCAAAGTCTAAAATTGGGAAAAGGTTAAGTTTTTAATTGGTCAAGTAGTCTAATCACCCCCCCTCTAGACATACTTCAAGGTCCTACAAGTGGTATCAGAGCTTTGGTCTCCATTTGCTTTGATTTCCATAGCTTTTGGTGGTCATAGCCTTGGTTTCACAACCTAGGAGAGTATGGCGTCTACCGAGGGAAATTATCACCGTAGAGGTCCTTACTTTGATGGCAGTAATTTTGCTAGTTGGAAGCATAAGATGAAAATGCATATTCTTGGACATAACCCCGTCGTTTGGGCTATTGTGTGTATTGGCTTGCAAGGTGAATTCTTTGATGGGAGAGAACCGAACCGTGAAGCGAGTGCGGATGAATTGAAGATGCTGCAATATAACGCTCAAGCTTGTGATATCCTCTGCAATGGCTTGTGCCCCGAAGAATTCAACAAAATCAGCCGTCTTGAGAATGCAAAGGAAATTTGGGATACTTTGATTGATATGCATGAAGGTACCGACTCCGTCAAGGAATCCAAGTTGGATGTGCTCCAAAGTCAGCTTGACAAGTTCAAAATGAAGGATGGTGAAGGTGTCATTTGAAATGTACTCTAGGCTTGCTCTTATCACAAATGAGATTGCCGACTTAGGAAGTGAAGAGATGACCGATGATTCATCATCAAGAAGATCCTAAGAGCATTGGATGGAAAATATGATACCGTGTGCACATTGATCCAAATGATGCCAAATTACAAAGATCTCAAGCCAACGGAAGTCATTGGAAGAATTGTTGCTCATGAGATGTCACTCAAGGATAAGGAGGAACTTCACAACAAGTCAAGTGGTGCTTACAAAGCCTCATGTGAAGCCCCCACATCATCAAGTGAGAAACAAACCTTCAATGAAGAATTGAGATTAATGGTGAAGAACTTCAACAAACTCTGCAAGAGTAGAAGCAAAGAAAGAAGCTCTAAGTCAAGGTCCTACAATGACAAAAGATCTTCTAGTCGAGAGCGCAATTGCTACAATTGTGGGAGACCCGGACACTATTCCAATGAGTGTACGGCACCCTACAAAGAAGAAGAAGATTCTCCAAAAGAAGAAGTAGAAGAGAAGAATCACCACCAAGAGAGAGAAGGAGTAGAGATGATCGTTATGAATGAAGACCCTCACGGAGAAGCAAGGATTCGGAAAGGAAGGACAAGTCATCAAAGAGCTACACAAAAGCGAAGACATCAAGCTCATGTTGGTGAATGGGTATCCGGCTCCGACTCCGACAATCACTCCGAGAGAAGCTATCACTCCGACTCCGATTATACTCAAGATGAAGGTGTTTCCGGTCTAGCACTTGTGTCAACCAACTCCTACGACATATTTGATTCACCAAATGAAGGAATTGGAAGATGCTTCATGGCCAAAGGTCCTAAGGTAACACAACCCGAGTATGTTGATTTTAATAGTGATGAAGATGACTTGTTAGGTGATGATGATTTACTTATTGACAACTCTAGGGATGAATACTATGATGAAACATCAATTAATCATGCTAATCAAGATAAAACGAATGACAATGATAAGGAGAAGATTGAGCTTCTAACTAAAGAACTAAACACTCTTAAGTTAGCTCATAAAACTATCTTCGAAGATCATCAAGAACTTTTAAGGGCTCATGAGAAGTTACGCTTTGAAAAGCTCAATCTTGAGCAAGAACATGAGTTCTTAAAGGCAATCAATGATGATCTCCGTAAGAAAAGTTCTTCTTACATTGCCAAGCGTTTACTCTTATCTACTTACGTGCCTCAAGTCAAGTCTAGTAACAAGAACAAGAAAGATTCTTCCTCTAGTAGTAACAATAATAATGCTAAATCCAATATTGTTGCTTCTAGTAGTTCTCTTGATTCCACTAATGATTCTCTTAGCCAAGTTACACTTGAGCAAGAAAACAGCTTATTGAAGGGAATTATAGAGAAAGGTGTATACAAGAGCCTTGCCGGGAGTAAGCAATTCGAGGAAATTGTACGCAAGCAAGGAAGGCACCGGGAGAATCAAGGTGTTGCTTTTGAACGAAAGTTCAATGCCAATGGAGTTGAGTGGGAAGAATATCAATACCCCAAGACGAAGTTTGTTCCTCAACAAGAGAAGTATGATCCTACTTCCTTCAAGGGAACACAAGCACAAGATGATCTTCCACCACAAGACCACAAGAACAAAGGCAAGGACAAGCTTCAAGAGGAGATTGATGCATTTGAAGAAGCACCTAAGGCCTTGGTCAAGTGGGTTCCCATGACAACTCCAAGGATTCCCATCAAGATGATGTGGATCCCGAATAAGAAGAACCAGAGTGTTCTTGAGGGTGACTCCGCCAACATTCTTCACTCATATCATTATGGCAAGGACAAGTGCAATCAACTTCCATATCTTGCACTAGTTCAAGGAGTCACAAAACCCTCATGTTGGTAAGGCAAGGGACAAGGTAACCTAATGTTTTCATGGACATCATCTTGTGTGTGCATCACTCTATGTCTATGGATATTCTTGTTTGTTCCTTGTGGGACTAACCCATGTAGGTATTGAAAGTGCAACTCACTCCAAAGGACTGCTCAAAATGATCTACATCAACATTGAGCATCCACATCTTCAACACCTACATGAAGTCATCATTGAAAAAACCCAAGGTTAGTTCATCCCTCTAAGGGGGGATCTCACATCTAGGGGGAGCTTAACTCTAAGAATTGAGTCAAAGCAACTCTAATAATGTGAACACATCAATGCATTATGTAAAAGTGGTAACCCCACTTGAGCTTAAACGATGAGTATGACCTATGATCAAATGGTCTCATTCGACTCCTAAGTCAATATACTCATATATAGATGACCTAGTCATCGCCAATTGTTTGATAGATGCTAGAATTGGTTGTGCATGCTTTGTCACATATTTCATTTGTCATTTTATTGTGTGAGCATGTTGGTTGCATATTTTACTCATTCGAGGACATCCCCTTGTTGCTTTGATTGATTGGTTTCTTTTTCTTTGGCCAAGTGGATGGACAAGAATGCCTAAGAACCTTCTCTAGCTATCAATGCTTTTGTCGTCTCAAACTCTACTCATGCTACATCACAAAATTTGATCAAGTCAGATTCGAACCACTCTGTGTGAGGAGCACTCAGAGTCCCCGATTCGTCATAGACTTCAACTTCCAAAACTTCTTTGTGCTTTTCGGTCTGACCGATTCCTCCATTTTGGTCATACCGAGATCACTAAGTCGATCTATGTTTTCAATCTCGGTGCAACCGATTTGAACTTTTTGGTCACACCGAGTTCTTTATGAATCAGCAGTTATGCATCTCGGTGCCACCGAGTTGTTCCACTCGGTCACACCGATTGGGTCGGGCTATATATTCACACGGGCAAAATTTTGGAAAACTTTCTCCAAACCTCTTCGCCCGCGCATAGCTCACTCTGCCTTCTAGGTCTCCGTATCGTCGACTTAAATGCATTGACCACCTCTGTCGCTGGTCTCCGCCGCCGTCAACGGATTTCATCTCCGCCGTTGCCGCCGTAGGGAGTTCATCACCGAACTAGGGTATGAACTCGATCACAGTGCTATCCTCGTCTGATTCTCAGCACATTGTGTTCATTATGATTCTTGTCATGATTGAAACACCTCTATCCAGTCAAAACAATCCTTAGAATAGATGCGATTTAAAAAATTTAGGGTTAGGTTTCCGCCGAAACCATCTCGGACCCACCGAGTTGAAAAACTCGGTCCCACTGATTCGGCTAACGCCATTGCACTAGTAACTCTCGGTCTGACCGAGAATTGCTAATCAGTGTGACCGGTTTTAGAACTTTGTGAAACCCTAGCAGTCTCGGTGCCACCGAACTGTGACTCAGTCTGACCGAGTTCACTAGTTTAGGTTCCAAAACTGCTTCGATATCACCGAGTTTGAGAATCGGTTGATCCGAAATGCTTTCTGTGGAAAACTAAAACTAAGTTTTTGAATCATTCTTTTGCAAAAATCTCTGAATTTTGTGATGCTCATCCACTCTATCTCATCTATAACTATTCACAGTGGTCAGTGATGGGTGTTTGCAGCATGTCAGACCAAAGTGACAGCCAGAACAGGTCATAGGAGCAGATTCAGATGAGTGAGGGCACTAGTCCCTCTAGCAGCTCAGATGAAGGAAGCAGAAGCACTCCCAACAATTTGCCCAAAGCTGCCACCAGGACAAGGAAGAAAAGAACCTCAGAATCTGAGGATGAGGATTATGTGGCAGTAGAAGATGAGGCCATTTCAAAGAAGAAAGTGCTCAAGAAGGAGTATAGCTCAGTTGCAGTTAAGCCAGGGCTGAAGATCAAAAGGCCGGCAGGAAGACAACCCATGTCTAAAGCCAGAGCCTCCACTCAAGCATCTTTGGAATCCCAACCCAAAGAGCATGCTGCAGAAGGAAAGAAAAGGAAGGAAAGGGTCAAGAAGACCATGGCGGAGTGATTGGAAAGCCTTCCATGATGGAAGAAGAAGAAGAAGAAGAGGTTGCTGCACCAGCACCCAAGTCTGAAGCTGATGGGTGATGCTATAAAGTCGAGGCTGCAACATCAAAGCCCAAAGAAGCACCCAAAGCTGCCTCCAAGCCCAAGACTGCACCTAAGAGGAATACCAGGAACATATCTGCTGCTGAAAAGAACAAGGCCCCAGTGCCTGATGTTGCTGTTGAGGAAGATGATGAAGGACAAGTCCTGAGGAAGCTCATACCCAAGATTGCAGACCACAATGATGCTCATCCTGTGGCTGAGAACATGAAGATTAGGAGAGACTCAGGGTTGAGGCTATGGAGCGAGTCAGATCCATATGCCACCAGGAGAAGGACTGCTGTTGATTATAGGTTCCACACAAAGGAACAACAGGATTTCTATGAGATAATCTTGTTGGACAAGAAGCCTATAGTGTGTGATATGAGGTGGGTCGACTGGACCTACATGAAGGAGAATGAAGAACATTACCCGGGAGTGTATGACAGCTTCAGTGCGTGTGGAGTAGCAGACTTTGTTGGGCAGAAGCTCACAAACTGGAATGATGAGCTCATTATGCAATTCTACTCCACAGCACATTTCTATCTAGATGGCAGGATAGTTTGGATGTCTGAAGGTACGAGATACCAATCAACTATTGAGGAATGGGCCAATCTGATCAATGCCCCAAAGGAGAATGAAGATGACTTTGACGTTTATGCCAAGAAAAAGATGGATCACAATTCTATGTCACATATGTACAAGGAGATCCCAGACAAAGCTCTTGAGACTTTCAAGTTTGGGTCAGTCCATTTTCTTCTGTCAGGGCTGCCAACGATCAACTGGATCCTAGGGCACACTCTTTTGCCCAAGTCAAGTGACCACAACATGATCAGAGGGCATGAAATTAATTTGCTACACATATTTGATGTGCCACAGAAATTCAAGGTCATGAGCCTCATGGTTGAGACTATCAAGAGGACTGCAGCAGACCAAAAGAGAAGTTGTGGATATGCCCCACAAATTCAGGATTTGATTAACTCAAATATGGGCACATGAAAGTATCTGTTGGATAAGGAACACTTTGTTCTCTATCCAGACTTTGAGGACAATCAAGTTGTGATGAATGAGAATGAACCATCATCAATACAAGCTCAAGAGAAGAAGGAGAAAGCAAAGAAAGAGAAGGCTGCCAAGATGCCAACTCAAGAGGAGGCATCTGAGTACTTTGAAGAGCAAGCAGGACCAGCTTGGTTACTTGATAGCATCAACTCGAGGATTGAGAAGGGTTGGCCACCCTAACTCAAAACCAGGAGAGCACAGAAAGAATCATGAAACAAAAATTCTATGATCTAGATGTCAAAGTAATGGCGAGATTCATCTGTTGTGGAGCAGCTACAGGATGACATGCAGGAGAGGAAGGGCAGGACAACTCTTGATGCATTTGCAGTGCCTCGAGCTCGAGATCAGCTGCAGAGCTAGTGATGGACACCAGAGTCACTTCATCTCGCACTACAGCTCGGTGCCTCCAAAGGCAACCGGCCCAAAGACTAACTCCTTCAGCTCCATCCACATCAACTGAAGTCTTCGTCCAAGGAGCCATGTCTACGCCACCAACTGAAGACCAAGCCTGAGAGACGATATAGTACTATGCATTTTCTATGAACTTTTTGGTAACTTGTTGCCAAAGGGGGAGAAAAATGTATAGATCATAGGC
Organism: Aegilops bicornis; assembly: GCA_021605145.1. Lineage (NCBI taxonomy): Eukaryota > Viridiplantae > Streptophyta > Magnoliopsida > Poales > Poaceae > Aegilops > Aegilops bicornis. Next base: position 618,852,140 of record CM038674.1, read on the forward strand.
TTTGAGAGAGAGAGTTTGCCTTTGTTCTCTCTTGTCTTCTTGGTTGAACTTTGTTTGCTTTTGATTGCTTGAGATACTATGCTATTATCTGTGAGACATTGATGATCATGTGTTTGATCATAAGCTACAGTTATGCTTGTTAGATGATATTATCTTACTTATCCTTATATGGTCATTCACTTTGCTTGGTGATGAGTGCATGTATTCAATCTTTATTATTCTGAGCGCTCCACCAAGATGTATGTGACATGGAAGAGTAACCCATGAGCCTAATCCCTTGTGCATTTGCAGTCCAAATGGAAATCTTAAACTATGCACAAATTTAGGGGAGCTCTTGCTTATCACATACCTCTCAAAGCGACGATGTTTTTCAATCTTATTATCATTTGTCGAAGCTTTGATCTATATGTTGTCATCAATTACCAAAAAGGGGGAGATTGAAAGTGCAACTATCCCTAGGTGGTTTTGGTAATTCATAACAACATATAGCTCATTGAGCTAATGCTATTCCAAGACAAATATTTCAGGAAAGCTCAATGAATGGCATGGCATGGATGACGCAAAGTGGATCCCTCAAAATATTAAGGACAAAGGATTGGCTCAAGCTCAAAAGCTCAAGACTCTACATTTTACATTTTAGTGATCCAAGATCACATTGAGTCTATAGGAAAAGCCAATACTATCAAGGAGGGATGAGGTGTTGCTTAATGAGCCTCTTGCTTCAAGTGCTTAGTGATATGCTCCAAAACCCTCAAATACTTTCTCACATCCACATATGACCTAAACCTAAAGTCAAAATCGGTCCTACCGATACTTTCTATCCGGCGCCACCGAGTTCATATGTCATAGCCACTGCCACAAACCCTAGGCAAATCGGTCTCATCGATAGGGATCTCGGTCTCACCGAGATGGGATTGTAATCTCTCTGTTTCCCTTCGTAACGTTTCGGTCTAACCGAAGTGAGCGATCGGTCCCACCGAGATTGCAATGTAAACTCTATGTTTCCCTTCCGTAACATTTCGGTCTCACCGAAAAGAGCGAATCGGTCCCACTGAGTTTACCTGACCAACTCTCTGGTTAGCTAATTACCAAAATTGGTATCACTGAGTTTGTGTAATCGGTCTCACCGAGATTACGTTATGCCCTAACCCTAACCATATCAGTCCTACCGAGTTTCATGTCGGTCCCACCGAAATCACTAACGGTCACTAGGTTTACTGAATCGGTCCGACCGAGTTTGGTAAATTGTGTGTAACGGTTAGATTTTGTGTGGAGGCTATATATACCCCTCCACCTCCTCTTCATTCGTGGAGAGAGCCAGAACAAACATACACTTCCAACTTACCAGTTCTGAGAGAGAACCACCTACTCATGTGTTGAGGCCAAGATATTCCATTCCTACCATATGAATCTTGATCTCTAGCCTTCCCCAAGTTTCTTTCCACTCAAATCTTCTTTCCACCAGATCCAAATCCTATGAGAGAGAGTTGAGTGTTGGGGAGACTACCATTTGAAGCACAAGGGCAAGGAGTTCATCATCAACACACCATTTGTTACTTCTTGGAGAGTGGTGTCTCCTAGATTGGCTAGGTGCCACTTGGGAGCCTCCGACAAGATTGTGGAGTTGAACCAAGGAGTTTGTAAGGGCAAGGAGATCGCCTACTTCGTGAAGATCTACCGCTAGTGAGGCAAGTCCTTCGTGGGCGACGACCATGGTGGGATAGACAAGGTTGCTTCTTCATGGACCCTTCGTGGGTGGAGCCCTCCGTGGACTCGCACAACCGTTACCCTTCGTGGGTTGAAGTCTCCATCAACGTGGATGTACGATAGCACCACCTATCGGAACCACGACAAAAACATCCGTGTCTCCAATTGCGTTTGAATCCTCCAAACCCTTCCCTTTACATTCTTGCAAGTTGCATGCTTTAAATTCCGCTGCTCATATACTCTTTGCATGCTTGCTTGAATTGTGTGAAGATTGCTTGACTTGTGCAAAGATAGCTAAAATCTGCCAAAGTCTAAAATTGGGAAAAGGTTAAGTTTTTAATTGGTCAAGTAGTCTAATCACCCCCCCCCTCTAGACATACTTCAAGGTCCTACACCCTATGCAGTCACACGTGCACATGGACGCAAAAACGCGCGCGACGCCCTAATGGATGCATGTCCGAGCACACGACGGGACACACACGGTCACGCTCAAGTGCTCAACCTACACGTGCATGCACACACATACTCAGTCAGGGTGAGCTAGTGACCGTATAAACACCGGAAAATATATATATTGAGCGCAATGAGCATATTATGAAGTCCACTGACCGTATTTTTACAAATATAAATTGACAAACAGTGTATTTATCTCATTTGAAATTAAGCCATATTAACCGAAGAGGAGGCAGTATGGACTAGCATTACTTTGTTGTGTCCCGTCAACTTGCCGAACGAGGAGAAGGTTGCAGGACGGGAGAAGCTTGCACGCGGTGGCTCGCAGGACAAGGAGAAACTTTTGACTAATGCAAGCTCTCCCTCGCTCAGGCGGTGGACGTGCAACACTTAATTCGGGTGTCAGATTGCCAGAAGAATACACTATACTACTAGTGCTATTATTGTTCGACTTCCCGAATAGGCGAACAGCCAAGCGCAAAGTTTACTAGTAGTACTAGTACTACTATTATAGTCTATAAAGGTATGTACTATACTAGTACTAGGAACCGGATGGAGGAGCGTCTGCACTCTTATTATAATTTTAAAATGTGATAAAGCAATCTTCAACATACTTGGTTCTCTTCGAGGGTTCTCGCATGTGATAATGGAAGTTGATTGCATGGAACACTCACCACAATTCTCGCTTAATTCTGGCTCATATCCTGTTACAAATAGTAGCGAACGGTAATATTTCCTCTTTTTTTGTTATTCAACATGTAAACAGGTCAGCAAACCTTGCGACGCATCTTCGTGCGAACCGTGCTTGCTGCACTTTGAATGTGGCCGAGAGCTGGCTTGATGAAACACGTCGCTTCCTACTTCTTTTTTTGCGGGGTACCTCGCTTCCTAGTGACCAGTGTCTTGGCTGATCGTCCTAAGAATGCTTATATATATGAATAAAGCTCTCTCATTTACCTACAAAAAAGATTTAGCCATATTAACCGGAAAGGAGGGAGTATGGACTAGCACTACTTTTTGGTGTGTCCCGTCAACTCGCAGAACGAGGAGAAGCTTGCAGGACAAGGTGAAGCTCGCTTACGCGTTTTGACTAATGCAACCTACCGTCGGTGGACATGCATCAGTCCATTTGGTGTCAGATTGTCAAAGGCATACACTGTAGTACCCAACATGTGGAGTACCATCATTGTTTGACTTCATGAAGAAGCGAAGAGCCAAGCGCAGTAGTACGAGTAGTACTACTACTAGAACCGCATGGTGGAGCGTCTGTACTCTTTTTTTTATCTCTGATAAAGTACACGTTTATTCCGGAGAAGGGCGGAAAACGGCAGCCCAACATGTAATGAATGATATCGATCAACCAACCATGCTCGAATATATCTTGGCCTCCATGCAAGCTCGTCTGTGTGTTTTCGCTCCTCGTCTCTCTCAAGGAACGGCGGGTTAGCTCTTTGCCGTCAATTGAGATCGGTTTGCTCACACTCCTGTCCCACATGTCAGTGATATGCCAAGAGGAGGTGCGTTGACCGACCGCCATACGCGTGCATTTCTGGTTTTGCACCTTCATACTACTCCTCCCTCCGTCACGGTTTCTGGTATGCGCTTCATTATGATGCATTTCTCTCAGTGCATTTCCACCACCAGAGAGACTTTAGACGTGTTTGGTTTAATGCTCAATTAATTAGGGCATGGTAATCGCAATCAAGTCCACAATGTTCTCTCCATGTACTTACTACTACGGAGTGGAGTAAGTGCATGCATGTGTGTACCCGGGGTGGAAGCATTGCATGCATGTGAGTACGCATTATTCCCTCTAGTAATAGACGCCGTGCTATAAGGCCCTCCACTATCTAGGCCAAAAGAGGTGCCAAATTCAGTTTTGGGTCATTTGGCACCGGTGCTCTCCATGGCCCACTCAGTGCCATAAGAAAATTTCTGGGAACCGGAGCAAGTAGCTGCTCCGATGCCAAATTCACCGACACAATAAAAAATCCATATATCGTTCTTCTGGCGCGCGAACCAACAGCCATGAAGTGTACCTCTTCTGCTTCACCACATCATCTCCGGTGAGCACTCTGCCGCCATTGGGACCGAGCTGGACTTGCATGACCTTCTTGCACTCCCCATCAGCTTCTTCCCATCGCCTTCTAGCTGACTTCATCGCCGCTGTTGCGGCGACCTCTGGTCGCGAGCTCGCGATGGAGGTTGCTGGCGACGGACCGCAACCACCACCATTTGGATGCGACTCCGTCCTCTAGCCACGAGCCTGGGTTGCCTGCTACCACCGTCGCGGCCGGTCGCCAGCAACCTCCATCGCGAGGTCGCCTATTCACTACCTCCGCCCCGCGATGCCTCGCCTCAATTCCTCCACCCCGCGATGGGCTCACCTCAATTCATCTGCCCCACAACCTCCATATGACATGGATCTAGTGAATTGAACATCGAATCGGGAAGAGGAGATGAGGGATGAAACGGATCTGTGCAAATTGCTTTGGAGGAGAATGGGGATTTTTTTGCCTGCAGAGTAGACGGAGACTTGGAGAGAGTTTCATGCGAGGAAGACATATGTGGGCCAGTCTTCCATCAATGCCAAATTATCAATGTTGTGAGAGCGGTGCCTGAAGTTTTTTGTCTGACATGGATGTATACGTGGCACACTTTTTCAGGCCGATCGCTAGTCGCCTTGGTCCCACAGATTTTTTTATTTTTTCTAAAGCGCGCTCTATAAACAGTGACTGATAGAGTAGTATGAGAGCGGATTCAAAGAAGAGCGTATTGATGGTTGCTTCTTCCGAGCAACTTATAGTGGGAAAGGTGGGGCTTATGATTTGACAGCTCATTACTAACTATTAATGCGGCGCAACGACCGGGCTGAGTCTCCCATGCGGTTGTGCACTACCCCCTCAATTCTTAAATATACTCCGGAGTATTTGTCTTCCTAGAGATTTCAACGAGTGACTACTCAAATATTTGTCTTTTTAGAGATTTCAAATGGACTGGCACATACGGATGTATATAGACATATTTTAGAGTGTAGATTCACTCATTTTGCTCCGTATGTAGTCACTTGTTGAAATCTCTAGAAAGACGAATATAATATTTAGGAACGGAGGGAGTACACATACGAAGCAAAATGAGTGAATCTAAACTCTAAAATATGCCCGTTTGAAATTTGTAAAAAGACAAATATTTAGGAACGAAGGATTATAATTTTGTGCATGGCACATGGACCTGTATGATGAAGAGGCTTCTGGCAATGCTATCAAGCTTCCATCATTTGTTTACATAATTGACGTACTATACAAATAATTTTCCAGCACATGAAATTGTACAATGGTGTGAGCTTTCAGCTTTTGTTTCGCGTGTCTTGCCATCGATGCTCTTTCAGAAACAATAAAAAACTAACTTCCTTGCTAATGCATGTCAATTATTAGCATATTAGAGCTAATAATTACATCACAATCAAGACAAAGTTGTGAGAAGGTGTTAAATTAAAATTGAGCCATGCTTACATTGGCGACAACGTCCCCATTTCTGTCTAAATCAACAAGGCATGTTGGGAAAAAAGTAGCTATCTGGAGCATGCAACATTCCGATCATTTTGTGCAGTTCCACTAAAATAGAGCTGAGCGTCCCTGTTCCAACGATATTAAGTGTGATTACGATAATAGAGGACTGCTGATGAAACAATAAACACATAAATAGAAGCCGGTCACCTTTGCAGTCTCTCTTAAGACTAACTAGTTGGAGAAGATTAGGCTCGGAGTTGGATGAGGAGGATAGAGCAAAACCAATCTCCCTTTGTGCGATCGCCTTTGAAATGTATAGGCGTTGCCCGTGTGACATTTTAGTACTACAGCACAAAACACTCTTAAGAAAAAAGTGATTTGTGCAGTTCACCAAAAGGTCGCAATAGCAACGAGGTGAAATGGATAGCCCTGTTTGCAAAAAAGAGGTAGAAAGGAAACAATTACTGGCCAATAACAATTGCTGACACATGCGACGACAGAGAAGCATATTCCTTGTCCTAAGGGAAGATAACAACACGGTTGTGTTTGTCTAAAATGGTGTAAGGACGAGAATGCAATATCGAAAGTACGCCGGACGAGCTACGTTTTGGGCAAAGAACTATGGAAGATCCACATGCAGTGATGTGGGAAGACGGGCAGTGGAGCAAGGCCGGGGGGATACCTGGAGGTCGTCGGGATGTAACTAGGTGAGCGGCGGCAGGGGAATCTACGAGCAGGTGGCGTAGGCCCTGCCGTGCCGGAGCTTGGTCAGAGAGAACGGCGTGTACTGCAGATCGGGACGTGCTGCCTCGGCGCCGTCCAACGGAGAAACGATGCTCTTCCTCCCTTTCCCCCGGCGGACGGGATGCAGCCGGATCAGTGACCAACGGTGAGAGAGAGAGAGAGAGAGAGGCCACCGCACTCCCTTTCCCCCGGCGGATGGGATGCGGCCGGATCAGTGACCAACGGTGAGAGAGAGAGGCCACTGCAGCCTTGTGTGAGATACTCTGAAGAGCGACAAACCGAGCGGCAGGCTCCATTGTATATAGTGAGCGGACTACCTTTTTCTCCATAAAAATCGTTTTATATTCTGTGTACGTGCCATTGAGCGCTATAACTTTATTTAAAAATGACGCGGCAACGCGTCAAGTTGAACTTTGTTTCGTGCACGCGTGGTACATGACCTCCCTAGGTAAACAACCACTACATGCATTCAAATTAGCATGTGGTCTGCCATTTCGTAAAGAAATGAGCTCCACCGTGTACCCGCGCGGGTGTGGCTGGGCACGAAGCGTGAGTACGTGCACGGTGCACCTATTCTCTTCTTGTATACGTACACCACCTACGTGGGGTTGTGTGAGAGAGATACAAACCTAGAGAGATATAGTGTGTGGGTTCTTGAGAGTTTTTTTGGGAGGGGGGTCAATAGAAAATGTAACATATGCAAATGTGTGTGAAATAGAGTCCTGGATATCACATATATATAGAGGGGGCGATCCATGAGAAGAGAGTGGAGCTATCATCGGCTTGAGGTGTCCATAGAATCGAAGAGAGGGATGATGTGTGTGTGTGTGTGTGTGTGTCGATAAAGAGTGCCATCGAATTTGTGTGTGCCCACGTCAAAGATATAGAGTGGCTGGCCCTCTTTGGAACGTGAGAGGGACATGTGCAGTTTGTCTCTGTGGCATGGATACCTACCTGCAGCGCCGACTATCGGTGTGTGGTGGGGGAAGAGGGAGGCCCAATTAACTATAGAGGTACAATGGCTGGTATATGTGTGGAGGAGGAGACAGGCCTACCTCATGTATTAAGGAGATCGATCTGCCTCATGTATTAAGGGAGATCAATCAACATCCATGCATATGTGCAGGAGAGGAATAGGGTTGGGAGAGAGACAGAGCTAGAGTGTTGGAGGGGGTGGTAGTAGATTTGCTTCTAACAAATGGTGGGATAGGCTTGCTAGACAAACGGAGGGCACGCCCGCAATATCAATAAGAGAGGAGATGGCTGCTTGTTGTATGCGTACGCGTGCGTGTGAGAGACGGGCCAGGAGGCATGCACGAATGATGAGGGGGGACGATGTGGCTATGGTAAGTAGACGTAACTACATAGAAAGATCAATCGCCCTTTGTTAGAGAAAGGAGAGACATAACTTGTGAGGTACCTCGATCGAGGGGGGGGGGTAGTTAAAGTCGATCTAGTTATATGTTGGGAGATCGATCGGTATACATGAATGTGTGTGTTAGAAGCAAATGAGGCACTAGGATAAGGATAGAGAGAGGGATGCATCTAGGAGGTGGTACGAGAGGCATACTATATCGAGGGGGAAGGAGTGTGCGAGTACGAGAATGATGAAAAGAGTGGTGGGAGTGAGGCATGGACGGTGACAAGAGAAGAGGGGAAGCTTGTGTTTGTGCTAGGCACACCTGGCTAGAGAGGCATATTGATTGATGTGTGCCGTAAAGAAGGAGCTAGGGGGCCTACACACACCGTGGGTGAACGACCTAAAGTGAAAAGAGACAATTTCTTGCGATGGAGCTAGAGAATGCTGAGGGAGGGTGAGAGGGATGCGCGTGTGCATGCATAAGAGAAAGTTAGCGCTAGCTACAAAGATAAGAGGGTTGTGTGGGTGTAAAAGACGAATAGAGATCATATATACTTCATTATAAAAAGTGAATTCGGATATTTGAAGAATTTATCATAGTGTTTTAAACCGACGCATGTGTGAATATATATAACGGTGATACACATGGTGTGCTTATGAACATGTTATACTACATTTAATATATTTTATCTCTACTCTTATAAAAAACGGAGTTGTTGATGATGGTGTGCCGCCATCCTGCATTATAGGCCGTCCGATTTATATCTGGCGGATAGCAAGGAAACTATGATGGTTGAAGTTGGTAACAATCATGATTGTAGATTCTTATTGAAATAGAGAAATGAATTCAAATTTAGTTCGAATTGCAGCGGTAGTATAGACATTTGGAATGCACTAAAATGTTGGTATGAGTAGGTTACATGCATTATACAAGAAGCGAAAAAATTAATCGGACATAACATGGATTCATACTCCCTCCTTCCATCTATATAGGGCGTAATGAGATTTTTAAGACCACCTTTGACTATTGACAAGATTAATAGTACATGACATGCACAATGTGAAAATTATATCATTGAAAGAACCTTTCATGCATTTAATTTAACGATTATTGCTTTGTGTAAGATTGCATGTCATATATCATTGCTCGATATTTGGTCAAAGTTAGCATCGAAAAATGCATTAGGACCTATATAGATGGAAGGAGGGAGTAGCTTTGAATAGCATTTGTATAGTAAAACGGGGCAAGACTCTCTCTTTGTGTGGTGTGAATAGTTTTATTTTTTTCTTTTTCTTTTTGGTTGAGGGAAGTGCGAATTGATTTGGTACGTACAAGTACAATATTACTACACATTAGGCTTGTCCCAAAAATTCAACCCGCGTCTTGTTATATCCCGAAAATTCAGATATCGTGCTCCCAAAACTGGCGCCTTCACAACCCGTGCCTTGCTATCCCAAAATTACAACGCACGCGAAAACTCCCTCCAGCTGCCAAATCCCGACACATGAAATCCCCCTTCTAACCCTGAGCCGGAAGGGCCGCTAGTTCAAATCGGTGGGGGGGGGGGTACTTTGTAACACACCCTACATTTTGAACAAGCGCGTCCCTAAGTCATGCTTCACCCCCTCCCATCGCCCCCTTTTCGCCATTCAAATCCTAGGCCGCCATAACCTCTCTGCTCGGCCGCGAAACCCCACCCTCCTCCGTCTGCCACGTCATTGCTACCCAGCCAGAGCCTCTTCCCCGACGACGTCGTCCACCGCAACAGCTCGACGTCCCTCGTCCACCTCCCCGGATGAGGATCTGTCGTCCATCTCGCCGTCCACGGTTCAGCCGCCCCGTCCTCCACCTCCAAGGAGCTGCTCCGACAATCGCCTCGTCTATCGCGGCTGCTCCATCCCCACAGCGCCGCCTTAACCTGCTCCACCAAAACCGCAGCATCCTCACCGACTCCTCGGACGAAGCCGAGGCCTACTCGGCGCCACCAAAGAGGTTGTACACTCATCGCATCGCACCTTCTCCTTAACTCGACCTCCCGGCGCCGACGGTGCTCCATCCCGCACCCCCATGGAGCGGCTACCTTGAAGCCGACGCCGCGGGCGACATCTCCACGGCGGCTCTCCCCCAGTGCGAGGCCCCTTCGGCGGTGGCGTCCATACCAGCCGGATCTGCTGTTGCTGCTCCGGCTCTCGCTCAATCGCTCGCCCGCCCTGCTGCTGCTGCTGCTCTCCCCTCGCTCGTGCTACTGCTCTGCTTCGATTAAGCCACACTTCAGTCGACTGAATCGACTTTTGGGTCAGTCGATTTTCAGGGGTTGGGGGGCCTCGCCGGAGTTAAGGAAGAACCACCCTTGGCGGGGCGGGGCTCGGAGAGGTACCCCACTATCTATCTTAGGGTTCAGGGTGGGGGGCGAGGGGCCTAGAGGGCTGGCCGGGGCGGCGGTGGCGAGTTGTTTCGGGGCGGCGAGGCAGCGCTTGGGCCGGCGGTTCGGCCGATGGTGGCTGGCGGCTCAGGGGGGTGCAGGTTGAAGATGAACTGCAGTCCCTCCCTAAACTACATGTCAAGTGACTCTCTGCTACCATTGCGTTCAGTTTTGACAGTAGCATTCAGATTCCACACTAAATTTCAGTTTCAACAGTTAAGTTCAGAGTCAACAGTTTTTACCTCATATGTTGTAGTCAGGTGGTTTTTGCTGATGTTAATTTTACATCCATTTTACATCATCTATTGGTGATGCTATTAGAATCCACTTGAGATTGACGATGTCTGTCTTGTGCTACTTCAGCCTTGACGTCTTATGGCTCACCGGAGCTGCTCCAACGACGTAATCCATCCATCACAAAGCGGTGCCACAGGCGCCGCTCTGATTCCTCAAATCTTCCTCCAAACCTCCGACAGCCACCTCTGCCTCAACTTCTTCAACGACCAACCCAATGATCTTTGAGGTCGACACGGCTACTGACAAGAGGTTGTACACTTGTTGCATCACTTATTACTATACATTCACGTCGATCCATTAGGGCTATTTTGGTTCAACGGAAAACGTTGATCCACCGGGTTGTTACCATCACTCTAAATTTCTGCATGCTCTCCTTACATAATCTCACCATATTTTTTTCGTATGCATGTCGATATTGTACACGATCATCTTGAACATGTAGAGAAAAAGAGAAGAGTTTTTGGCGGCAATACAATGTCATGTAGACATCGCTCCATGGTGGGTTCAATGGCAAACCCTCCCCACCCCTCTCCAGTTGTAATCCAGAGGAAGATATCTGTTACGAGGCGGATCTGCACGCCTCGACCACTCCTATTTACCCCCAAGGTGTTTGCTCTACCTTGGCATGATGATGTTAGCCATATCATGCATATGTTGCCTTGCAAAGTGCCTACTTTTGACATCATATATGTCATCTGCTTAGTTTAGACATGTTCTGTAATGCCACCTGTTTAGTTTCTATATCATATATGGGAATTATGCAGTCTCATGTCTTTTAGCCAGCCATAATATATGTGAAATTTGCAATGCTATCCTGTTTAACCAGGCATCATATATTGGAATCATATCTTGCCCATCCTTTTCTTCATTACATTTCCATTTGTCGACAATGTTTGTACATTAAACTACTCTTCCTGTGAACAGCCATTTGGGTGGGAGATGGAAAAATCTGGAGTGAAAACAAGGCCTTCAGAGCAGACAGTGCTACCTGTCGAAGCAGATTTCTTGTTGGGTCTCGATAGCTCCTCAAAGATGGATTCAGAGACAGATGACCAGTCCTATTCCCCCACTGAGGTGTATACTCTAACTTGGCACGGTTATACTGGTCATATCATGCATACGGTGTCTTGCATTGCATAGTTTAGACATCATATACACAATATTCAACACCATGTTCTTAGTTTAGACATCATATTGAATGCCCTCTGTTTAGCATATAAATCACATATGTGAATTAAATGATGCGATCCTGATTACTTAGATAACATGTAGGTGAATTATGTCATGCGGTCCTATTTAGTTATTCATCATATCTTTGAATTATGTTATGCTATGCTATCCAGTTTAGATAGACATAATATATGTGAAATTATGTCATGCTATCTGTTTTAGTTAAACAATATACATGTCAACTATTTCATGCCCTCTTTTTCCACACTATCTATTGCATCTGTCTCTCATAAAATGTCTGTACATTCAACTATGTTTCTGTTTATTAGCCATTTGAATTGGAGCGGGTGATGCCAGTATCTAGCGGACTAAAAACACGGTCTTCAAATAAAACATTGCTAACTCTTGGTGGAGATAGCACCCCGGTTGTACATGCACAAGAACCAGTCCTACCGCACATAAACCAAACTCTCGCAGATTGTACCCCTACTGCGATGGACAGAGAACCAGCTTCACCCAATCTAACCCCAACCCCAGCCGATAGTAACCCAGTTCTTGTTGACACAGCACCATCTCCACCATAGAGCTCCCAAACAAGAGCAATTAGTAAGGCAACTCCAGTGCCCAAAGGGCCAGTTCTCTCACGGCGAACCCCAACTCCACCAGTTAGTACGCCTATTCCTGTGGAGGAAGCAGAACCAGCTAGTCGTAGTTTAGCATCTATCGCATTTGATGTTGTTAAAATGTATGTGCGTATCTTCCCATCTTGGAAATATTATACTGAAGATGAAGGAAAATGCCAGTTGCAGGTGTTTGTCCCGGAGTTATGTGTAAGTAATGTTATTCATGGCAATTACTTTGCTTCGTCTCATACATCCTACCTCCATGATGGTTATAATACAACAAATTTTCCCATTTTTCTTTATAGAGAAGGACCGATTTGGAAACTCAGGATGAGGTAACCTGTGCTAAAACCTCTGCTATCTTCAAGAATGCTTGGTGGCGATCGTAATTACTTGAAGAAAACGTACTTCACCGGCAAAGAAACTCATCAAATTCCCTTACGTTCTCCTGAGACACATTCTTTGGGCGATGATCGGAACGCCTTGTTCATCTTGGTCCCGAACCAAGAATGTGGTAAGGTCTATGAGCTCATTTTCTATTCTTGCATCTTATTGTACTCTGTTCATGTAGAACAAGTGCCTAAACCTGAAGAACAACTGTTCTAATTTAAGATTCCATTGCTATCATAGTTCAAAAAAGCGCTAGGCGTTAATTATGCGTTTTGACACCGCCATGCGCTTTACTGACCAAAGAGCATGCTTATTCGCAGTTATGCACAGATTCTGCGTGGTTATGAGCAATGCGTTTTGCCAACGCCTAGAGCCTAAGCGCTTAAGCGCCGCTTAGGCGCGCCTTTTTAACTATGATTGCTTTGCTCTTGTATCACTGTATTTACTCATACAAACTTATTTTTAAATTGAAGGATCCAATCGAAACTCCAATGGCACAACAGGTATGTTCACGCATGTTTCTTTAACAGGTTTGCTCTTATCAATAGCTCTGTTGATTTCAATTTCAATTATGTATACAGTTGACTTTCATATCATGCACATAACTAGCATCACAACAGAGTCAATAGTGTTGTTGTACATGTAGACCCGTGGTACGCATCTGAAATCTTGTTGTGCCGTGTAGTTTCCCACGCTTTGTATTCTTTCACTGCTGCTTTGTCTTGAACTGATATGATTTGAACCGTGTCTCTATTTTGATTTGGCAAGACAATGTAGTGACCATAGGACATAGATATATGTTTGTTTGATGCTTTTATTATGTACTAGTACTTGGCAATAGAAGACTTGGTAGTTTAATCCTATCCACCTTACTAATGAACTGGTTCACCGAAATGAGTTTCATATACTAGTACATGCTAAACTTGTTATGTGTCTGCTTGTTTCTTCTTTTAGAATCTTGTCGAGAATATTGGGGAAGAGTGCCTTATTAAGAAATGGTAAAGGAAGTAATGCAGATAAGGTTCAGGATAGTGAAACATCCTCGTTGGTCTCCAACAAAGCTGATAAAACAGCTAAGGAAGACTATCTTGAAGACAACGAGACAACCCCAAAGTCCTGTCTTGCTTTAGTGTTCGAGTTACTGGCCACTACCGCTTGCACAACCTATTCAAACTCAACTTTATGCGAATCAGTTTGGTTTCTTGAGTCTCAACTACAAGCTGAAAGACATCGATCACCGTCTTTGCGACAAGAAGCGGAAGGATCGCGGAAGTCCTCGAGCATTCAGATGCATACTTTATTTCCGTGCAACAAAGCGTTGGAGGATTTTAGCGCCAAACAGGACAAAGATAATAAGCTTGCTAAGCTTATTGCCATCATGGTGGATACCCAGGATAATGTTTCTTGAGCTCTTCTGAAGTTGTTTCAGTTATGCTCTTGTTTTGCTGCCGTGTTTATTTGCACTGGTGGCCAATTTTGACGGTCGGTATATGTAATGTGCTGCTTTGTTCCCTATATTTGCACTGGTGGCGAACTTTGATGCCCAGTGGATGTAATATGTGTAATAGCGGTAATAGGCTAGCGTTAATTGCTTGCTTATTTATTTCCTTATTGTCTTGTTTAGTTGTTTGTTAGTAGTCACTGCAGTTCTTTTTCTGTGTTTTTCTAGTGGCCACAATAGCCTATTTTTGGTAACTAGGCCAAATAATCATGGCAACACACGGACTGTTGTAACCATGGGCCTCCTGCAGGCCGTATGATCCATGGGCCTTCTTCCGGCCGTAGGATCTATTGGCCTTCTATACGGGCCATAGGATCCATTGGCCTTGTATACGGGCCTTAGGATTCATGGGCCTTCTACGGGCCGTACGATCCATGGGCCTTCTACGGGTCGTACTATCCATGGGCCTCATACGGGCCGTAGGATCCATGGGCCTTCTACGGGACGTATCATCATTTCGCCAATCATGGGCCGTACTATTCATGGACCATAACGGGCCGTTAATAGGTTGTATTTGATAACTCTATGAAAACAGCCCAACGGTTTTTTTACACGCAGCGCCCAACGACATGGTCCGCAAACAAAGCCGATCAGAACGACGGGCTGAATTTGGCCCACAAGCAGAAAATGACAGTAATAGGCCGTATGTAACCGAATGCTGCAAATGAGCCCAAGAATCAATGGGCCCTGAGAAGGCCGAAAGATAACTTGGGCTGGAAACGGCCCAATGGAATAACGGGCCGTTAATGGGGTATAAAGTGATACATTGTTCATTACGGGCCAGTTTCACCACGGGCCGTTAATGGGCCAAGAGTTACAAAGGGCCTCATATGGGCCGAAAGAAGTCATGGGCCACACATGGGCTGGAAGTTAAAACGGGCTGGAATCATATTGGACGGCCCAGCTGATGCTACTGGGCCTAATTCGGAGAGGTCGTAACGGGCCCTGGGTTAGCGGGCTGTAAATGGGCTATATGCAAACAGGCCGTTAACAGGCTTTCCGTGGGCCAGCCCGCCATCTTTTGACCAAGTCAAACGGGCCGGCCTTTTCACAGGAATGAGCCTCTATTGGGCCGTGCCACGTGTCGCCATATCATAGGCGCCTTCAGTCCAATGAGTGGATGACATCTGTCCCAACGGTGAGCCGACACGTGTTTCCTCCAGCTAATGATGATTTTACACGTGGAAAATCCCCATTGGTCGGGGCTGTTAACGGGTTATCGGATCAAAAACTGACTCGATAGCTTAACGGTGTTCCGTTACGGTGGATGCCACGTGTCGGTCAGCCTTGACGAAAGCACTTCTGTGACGCACGATTAATCGTCATGGAAGTGGACACTTCCGTGATGATAATTTTGGTAATGTCATGGAACACTTCTCTGACGGCCTGTATGACTATCTTGATTCTATCATAAAATCGTCATGGATGTACATGCATGACAAAAAATGCGACCTACTGTGACAAACACGTATCATCACGGAAGGGTTTTTTTTGTAGTGCATAAGCACGTATGACTATATTCGGAATACATGCCTACATTACATTGATGAACTGGAGCTAGTTCTGCACCCTATGTTATAACTATTACATGAGGAATCGCATCCGACATAATTATCCATCACTGATCCAATGCCTATGAGCTTTTCAAATATTGTGCTTTGCTTATTTACTTTACCGTTGCTACTGTTACAATTACTACAAAACTGCTATCATTACTTTTGCCACTGTTACCGTTACTATCATACTACTTTGCTACTAAATACTTTGCTGCAGATACTAAGTTATCCAGGTGTGGTTGAATTGAAAACTCAACTGCTAATACTTGAGAATATTCTTCGGCTCCCCTTGTGTCGAATCAATAAATTTGGGTTGAATACTCTACCCTTGAAAACTGTTGATCCTGAGATAATTACTTTGGTTGGATCTGATCCTTTTTATGGCTATGAATCTGAAACTATTGTGGCACATCTTACTAAGTTAAATGATATAGCCACCCTGTTCACTACTGATGAGAAGTCTCGCTATTATTATATCCTTAAGATATTTCCGTTCTCATTAAAGGGTGATGCTAAAACTTGGTTTAATTCTCTTGATCCTGGTTGTGTGCGTAGTCCCCAGGACATGATTTATTACTTCTCTGCTAAATATTTCCCTGCTCATAAGAAACAAGCTGCCTTGAGGGAAATATATAATTTTGTGCAAATCGAAGAAGAGAGTCTCCCACAAGCTTGGGGGAGGCTTCTCCGATTACTTAATGCTTTGCCTGATCATCCTCTTAAGAAAAATGAAATACTTGATATCTTCTATAATGGACTAAGCGATGCTTCCAAGGATCACTTGGATAGTTGTGCTGGTTGTGTTTTCAGGGAAAGAATAGTCGACCAAGCTGAATTGCTATTGAATAATATGTTGACTAATGAAAATAATTGGACTCTTCCTAAGCCAATTGAGCCAACTCCTGGTCCTATTCCTAAACCAACTCCGAAGAAGAGGGGAGTTATATTTCTCAGTCCTGAAGATATGCAAGAGGCAAAGAAATCAATGAAAGAAAAAGGGTATTAAAGCTGAAGATGTTAAGAATTTACCTCCTATTGAAGAAATACATGGTCTTAATATGCTGCCTGCTGAAGAAACACATTGTCTTGATAACCCGACATAGGTAGTAAAGGTAAATTTTCTCTATAGATATGATAAAGTTGAAATCCCGTCTACTAAGTTTCCTAGCCAATGTTTAGATGAATTTGATGACTTTATGGCTAGACAAGAAAGTTTTAATGTTTATGTTGGTAGAAAATTAAAGAGTAATGCTCACATGATTGGACGCTTGAGTGATTATATGGCTAGAGTTAACGGTGAACTTAAACTCATTAGCAAATATGCTTCTATGGTTACCACTCAAGCAGAGCAAGTACTTAAAGCTCAAAGTGATTTACTCGATGAATTAAATAATAAACATGACTTTGCTGTTAGAGTGGCTACTAGAACTGGTAGAATGACTCAGGAACATATGTATCTTGAAGGCCACCCTAAGAGAATCGAGCAAGATTCTCAGAGAAATAATTTAGATGCACCTAGTTCTTACAAAAGAAGAAAAAGAAAATGATAGGACTTTGCATGCTTCTAGTGAAACGGTTATAGACACACCTGAGAATCCCAATGATATTTCTATTTCTGATCACTACTAGGAAAAGGGCTATAGATAATATGGACATTAATGGTGCACCACACATGTGGTGCGCCACTACTATATAGCAGTGGCGCACCATGTGTTGGTGCGCCATTAGTGTGATGGACACTAATGGCGCACCACACCCATGGTGCGCCACTACTAACAAACTTTTTTTCCATAACTAGTAATGGCGCACCAGGGCACAATGCACCATTACTAGTTTTAACTAGTAATGGCGCACCACTCACCCAGTGCACCACTACTAACAATTTTTTTACTTTTTTTCATAACTAGTAATGGCGCACCGGTGTATAGTGCGCCATTACTAGTTCAAACTAGTAATGGCGCACCACACACACGGTGCACCACTACTAACATTTTTTCTTTTGCAAAACTAGTAATGGCGCACCACCTAACTGGTGCGCCATTAGTAACCAGCGTTACTAATGGCGCATTTTTAGGTGGTGCGCCATTAGTAACCTGGGACCAGCTAGATATTTTGGACAGCCACCTACCACACTCACTTTCCCCACTTCATTCTCTCCACCTTCTCCTCCAATCTTGTCTCGGCTGCCTCCTCCTCCTCACCTCATTTGCACCATAGATTCATCCAAATTAAGTGGTTAAATTACCTTTTTTGATAGGTAAGTAAGGGAAAAGCTTTCTTTATGTTGTAGATCTACTTCTTTCTCCCTCCAACAATGTGCACATGCACTTTTTATGGCCTAGCTAGATCTATGTATGTTTTTGGTGTTGCATATGTTTGTGGTGTTGCATATATGCTTGTGTTTGCAGGTACTGGTATTTGAAATGCGATAGTTGCTAATATTTTTCCGGAATGTTGATTCATTTCCGTTTTGGCGAGAATTTGGCACTATGCATTCTTTTTGGTCCTATTTTTAGGCAAAGTCATGCCAAATTTTTTCTTGGTTCTAAAATATCATTTTGCTCTACCCCGTAGGCGACCATGGTCCGCACGATGACCGAAGGCATCGTGAATAGGTTTTTGAGCTCCGCAAAGGCCGAGATTCTTCAAAAGAACGAGACGGAGATAAGATGTCAGTGTCGAAGGTGCAAGCTGAGGAGACTTATGGACCCGGATTCCGTTCATGTGCGGGACCACCTGCTCTTGCGTGGTTTCATGGATGGCTATCGGTGGCAAGGTGATGAAGATGATTATGAAGTCGTCCATGGGGGCCGGGCAAGAAATGAGGAAGGGCAGCAAGACAACCGCGGCAAGGGCGGGCGAGAAGACGAAGAATCTCCAGGACATGATCACGAAGTAGATGCAGTACACAGTGACCATGTAGAAGATGTCGGACATGATGATGAGGAAGATGCCGGAGCAGACGAAGGGCATGATCATGAAGATGAAGATGCCGGAGCAGACGGCGATGGACCATCGATGGGCTGGGTGCAGGACCCTCATATTCAAGAGCTGCTTCTCAAGCAGACGGATAATGCAAGAGCTGCCGCCCGAGAGAAAGCCAAGCTGGATCAACTGGAGATAGACATGGTTACTCCATTGTATGAAGGATGCAGGCCCGGGGACACCCGCCTGAAAGTAACGCTCATGGCTCTGGAGATGAAGGTAAAACACAAAATGACCGACGCATGCTTCGACAAGAACATGTCATTCTGGCACGAACATCTTCACAAGGGGAACAAGTGCCCGACCAGTTCCGAGGAGGCGAAGAAAATCGTGTGTCCTCTGGATTTAACACACGTGAAATACCATGTGTGCATGAACAATTGCATCATTTATCGGGATGAGCACGCGGAGTCTACCATATGTCCGGTGTGCGGCGTCACTCGATACAAGAAGAGGAAGAAAGCTCCTCGAAAAGTGGTGTGGTACTTTCTGATCACTCCTCGTCTGCGGCGGTATTTCATGCGGACCCTAAGGTAGCAAAGCTCTGCGTTGGCACGCCGGATAGGGAGGAGAAGAAGCGAGAAGATGACGCAAATGATCCGGAGATAAATAAAAAAGACAAGATGCTGAGTCACCCTAAGGATGCGAGCGGTGGCAAGCGTTGAACTTCGAACACCCGAATTTGGGAACGATCCAAGGAACATCGTCTTTGGGCGTGAGCACCGATGGAGTCAATCCGTTTGGCAGCCAGAGAAGCACACATAGCACCTGGCCTGTTTTTGTGTGGATGTACAACCTTCCCCCTGGTTGTGCATGAAGAGGAAGTACATTCACATGAGTATGCTAACTGAAGGGCCGAAACAACCAAGGAACGACATAAATCTGTATCTGGGGCTGCTGAAAGAGGAGCTAGACACGCTGTGGAAAACGCCAGCCAATATGTGGGATGCTGCAGAGAAAGAATATTTCCATATGAGAGTTGCACTGCTCACGACGGTGCAGGACTATCTCGGTTACGGATATGTCGCGGGGCAGGTGGTCCACGGATTTTCTGGATACGTCAGGTGCATGGATGACACAACGTATCGCTAGCTAGATAGAGATCCCGGGTCTTCGAAAACTGTGTTCATGGGACATCGAAGGTGGCTTCGCGACGATGACTCATGGAGGAAACACAAGGATCTGTTCGATGGTGAAACCGAACCCCGAAGACGCCCGCGTACGAGGAGCGGCGAGGAAATAGAAGAGTTGTTGAAAAATTGGAAAGATTGCCCACTGCCAGGAAGAAGCAAAAGGCACCAGAGCCGGGAAAGAAGCAAAAGGCGCCAGAGCCGCTGCTGAAGGTATGGAAAACAAGGTCTGTTTTCTGGGACTTGCCGTACTAGAAGATCCACCGTGTGCCTCACAGCCTTGATGTCATGCATATCATGAAGAACGTGTGCGAGAGTCCGCGGTACCCTGCTCAACATGCCGTAGAGGACCAAAGATGGGCCGAAAGCAAGGGCGCACTTGAAATCAATGGGCATCGGGGAGGAGCTTCACACTAATGATGGTGATGATGAGGCGGCAGGACCACGAAAAGTTGTCGCAAAGGCAAAAGGCCAAGAAGACCGGAAATGACTTCCCTCCGCGTGCTTCACTCTAAGTCGAGGAGATCGATCAGTTTTTCACCGCCTCGTGGAGTAAAACTTCCTTACGGCTACGCTGGGAAGATAAGCAGATACCTAGACTCAAGCGGCGAAGTTCAGCGGGATGAAGTCTCACGACTGTCACGTGCTGATGACGCAGATACTTCCAGTTGCAATCCATGGGATCATGGACGCGCATGTCCGTGAAATGCTATTTGGCTTATGCAACTTTTTTTATGTCATCTCTCGGAAGTCGGTTGGCGAGGCAACTCAGAAGGTTATAGGAAGAGATCGTGGTGATAGTATGCGAGCTTGACATGTACTTCCCGCCCGCATTCTTCGACGTTATGGTGCATCTGCTGGTCCATATCATGGAGGATATCATCCAACTCGGGCCGACGTTCCTACACAGCATGATGTCATTCGAAAGGATGAATGGTGTCATCAAAGGATACGTTCGCAACATGTCACATCCAGAGGGAAGCATAGCCAGGGGCTTTCTGACCGAAGAGTGCATCTCCTATTGCACGAATTATCCAGGCATCGAGAACCCCGTTGGTCTGCCCGTCAACAGGCACCTCGGCAGGCTCGCTGGATGGGGTCACCATGAGGGTCGCCGCAAAATGCATGTTGACTTCGAGGGTCGACTCGCTGACTTTGAAAGAGCAAACCTAGTCGCGCTACAACACATAGATGTGGTCAATCCTTGGGTGGTAGAGAAAAAAACCTTTATTGAGAAGACGTACAATGAACGAGGCCAACAGAGGACGGACGGAGATATAATCAAAGAGCACAACTCATGTTTCACGCGTTGGTTCAAGCGAAGCTTACGTCATTACCCTTTACATGAGGATTCTTCTGTGGAAGAACAACTCATATTCACCTTGTCACAGGGCGCCGAGCACAACCTGATGACGTATGGGGTGTACGATATCAACGGCTACACATTCTACACCGAGGGAAAGGACATGAAGAGCGATGGTTATCAGAACTCCGGGGTAATGATGGAATCCTACACCAGTAACGACAAGGACAGATACTACGAAAGGATCGAGGAGATCTGGGAGCTGTGCTACGCTGGAGAGAAGGTCCCGATGTTCTGTGTCAGATGGGCCAAGAGCGTCCTAAAAGATGACCGGTATTTCACCACCATGGTTATACCCAAAGCCAAATCCAAGACCCATGGCATAAGCGTCACCAGCAAAATGTGCCATGGGTACCGGCTTCCCAAGTAGACCAATGCTTCTTCATTACCGACCGTCAAAGCGGTCGTGTTGTCGTGAGGAGAGGCAAAAGGAAGATCATCGGAATGGATGGAGTCGCCACTGAGCAAGACTTCGACAAGTACGGCGACCCGATGATGGAACATGACGACGACGATGAAGTACCAGCATACACCACAAGAAGAAGTAGGACCACCCTACCTAAAGGACGTCCGTTCAAGACAAGAACTCCATTTGTGAAAAATAAGGGCAAGAAGATTGTGAACATATAGCTAGCTAAGATCGATTGTATTTAAATTGTAGCCTTCATTTCTCGATTGTATTTTGAGATATTGAAATGATATTTCTTCTGTTCTAGTGTCCTCATGAATATTGATTTATGTTTATTATGGTATTGAATTTCTAACTCACAAAAAGTATTGAATTTGCTAATATTTTTTGAACTCATGAATATTTTTAAATTTCATGGGCACTTTTTGAATTCATGAATATCTTTTCGAATTTGATGATATTTTTTCATATTCATAAATGTTTTACCAATTCACAAATGAATGCAACTAAAAATCCAAAAAAAATATTGACGATATTTTTAAATAACAAATTTGATGATATTTTCAAATAACAAATTTGATGATATTTTTTCATATTCATAAATATTTTCAAATAACAAATTTGATCATATTTTTTCACATTCATAAATGTTTTCAAATTTGATTGTCATTTTCTAAAAAATTATTAGATGCAACTAAAAATAATAATAATAAGTTACTTATGGCGCACCCCCTGCACCAGATCCCCCTCCATCTCGATCGCTATCCCCCCTCGCCAGACCCCCCTCGCTGCCGACGACCCCCCGCACCCTCCCCCGCTCCGCTGCCGCCGCCGACCCCCCGCACCCTCTCCCGCTCCATCGCCGCCGCCGACCCCCCGCACCCTCCCCTGTCTCCTCGCTCGGTTCCCCCAAACGGAATCGGCCGAGCGCACCACCCACCCCCTCCCTGGCCGAGACCTAGGGTTCAAGCCGCTGCCGGCCTCCGCTAGGCAACAAAAAATCCTAAAAAAATTACTAATGGCGCACCCGCTAGGGGGTGCGCCATTGCTATCCAAAAAAGAGATTACTAATGGCGCACTGCCAGGAGGTGCGCCATTGCTATCAAAAAAATTACTAATAGCGCACCGCTAGGGGGTGTGCCATTACTAATCTTCACCCCTCTAGCTAATCCCCCCTTCGCCCGATCCCGCTTCACTCCCTCACTAGATACCCCTTCCCTCCCTCGCCACACCCACTCCGATGACCCCCGCGCCCGCTCCGACGACCCCCGCGCCTGCTCCGGTGAGGTGCTCCGACCGAACAGGCGAACAACCCTCCTTCGCCCGGCTCGAACTCGAGCAGGGCCAGCGCTAGGGTTCCAGCGCCGCCGCCGGCCCTGCCTCGCCGTCTCGGTCCTCGCTGCCGCCGGGACCCACTCCCGCCGCAGCCCAGCTTCCTCCACGTCCCGAGTGCCCCTCTGCCCTCTACCGCAGCCGGGACAACGGGAAGCCTCTGTCGCGCCCCTCTGCACCTGCTGCCCACCGCGCCTCCGTCCCGAAGCTGCAGATCATCCAGTCCTCCACTCCTCCATGGTGAGCCATCCTCTCTCTTCCAACTCCTTGTTCTTCTTTTTTTAAGCTATAAATTGTTTTAGGACCTTTCGGGGATCTGGCCTGTTCCCCTTCTTGACGCGTTGTGGCCTCTTCCATGCTTGATGCAGGAGCTCAAGAACCTGCGGCGGCAGCTCTACTCCGCCTCCTAGTACTGCAAGAAGTCCTACCTCAACACCCACCAGAAGCAGATGTGAGTAGCCACCTCTGTTGTTCCTCCTCTCCTCCATTAGAAGTAGTCGCAGAGTTATTGAGTGGACGGACATGCTTAGATGGGCCTAGAAGACAGGAAGAACATTTAACTTGAAATGGTCATGAATTTGAACTAAGTGTGTGTAGAACAGCGACAACTTACACTAGTTTTGTAGCCTCCAAAGAAGTTTACGAGCAAACAGAATTTTCCTTCTCTTTTAGAAATATGCAGGCAGCTCCTCGATCAGTGTTGTTGTTGGTTGCTGTAAAAAACTAGTTACCAGTGCACAAATGAGTCTGAGACATGCCAAGCTAATCTACTCACCATTTGAACTTTTTGCGCCATCATGAGTTATATGGATGTTAGACATTTGTTACTTTCTAGTTCTGGCTACCGTAATTGGTTATGACCATCATGACTAACATCACCTTGAAAAAATTCTACTCCACATTGTCAATTGGTTACCATCTGTTACTGTACCAGCCAACTAGTGCTAATTATTTACTTTTCCCATATCAGTTTTCAGTGAAAAAACAAGACAGAAAAGTGGAGCAGGAATTTGGCACTAACTGTTTTCCACTGATCAAAATGAGTTTAAGAGTGTAGCCTAGCAATCATCTGCTACCATAACCGTATGATATTGGTAGGTGTAGATGTGAGTGAGGAGATTGATGTCTAGATGTGAGAATGTGACTAGGTAGGCAACAAATTCTGCTAGCCGAACTAAACAAGGATATGTCATTTTGGTTTTATCTAGGATATGAGAGTGGTGATATTCAGAGTACTCTAGTACAGTACTCCTATTTGTTTTCTGAAGATATCTCTTTGCTGAATGAGAGACAGCCAATGTACCATGTACTAGCGACTGGATTTATTCTGGGTGTTCCCCAATCATGTGGTGTCAGATTTTCACTTGATTCGAATTATATCAAAGGGTTTTACCCTCCTCGTGTCTGACAGTGCAGAAAAAAGTTCTCAAGCATGGAGTAGAGTCAATTTTGTATGGTAAATTTGGTGAATGAACAGTCAACAGTGTAGTGATTTAAGGAGGAAATCATTATCTGCCATATTCTGAACATCATTACCTTCTTAAAAGCTCCAGCTTCAAAGTATAGTTTTACAAGCTTCTGCAACTTTTTCTTAAAAGCTCCAGCTATACATTTTATCACTTGTTCTTTTCTCTCAGAATATGGAACCTATTTGTGTAATCTGACCTATCTCTCCTTGATTTTGATGTTGTAGCTAGAACTGCCATGAATGCTCAGTATATATAAATTTAGATGTTTATATGGTCGCTGGGTTCTCATAGTATACTGTTTGAGGGGTTCATCGTGCTGCGGTAGCTCTAGGCAGAGCATGGCATGTTACTACCATAGAGGTACCCAAATATGTAGGTGTAGTTTGTGTTTCTATTTGTTCACACTGTCGCTCGATTAGACAATTAGTGTTTATGAAGAAGAAGAATAAACCTGCTGCTCCTGCTGTTATGCCTGTATTCACTGCTGCTGCTGTTGTAGTTGTGATGATGCTACTTGTGATCTTTTGAAATGACCCATTGGCGACTTCATTACGCGGGGATAATGATTTTGTAGGTACCCCGAGAGGCCCCAGAGTTTGCTGGAATGTCGATTAACTTCCGTTCCGGCAAATTCGGGTACTCCATATGTCCTATTTTCAGCAAAGGTCATGCTGAAATTTTCCGTGAATTTTAGCATGACTTTGCTAAAAAAATAGGACATATGGGGTACTTGCGACTAATGCATGGGCCGGGGTATCTTAGTACTTAATTAAGTAGGATCAACTGCCCCTTTATTCTTGCTGCATTAAACCATAGGTGGCAATAGAGCCAAGTGATTAGGCCCAACTTAGAATTCTCCTTCCCTTTTCTTGATAGGGTGCCTCGGCATCGATAAACCCTAAACGATGGAAACTTAACTTAGCATTTAGGGTGCCTCAGCGTCGACAAACCCTAAATTATAAAACCTTGGCTTTTAGGGTGCCTCGGTGTCGATAAAAACCTAAATGATGAAAGCTTAGGCTTTTAGGGTGCCTCGGCGTCGACAAACCCTAAATGATAAAAGCTTAGCTTTTAGGATGCCTCGGTGTCGACAAACCCTAAATGATGAGACCATGATCTTGTTCCTTGGCAATAACCAACTTTTTGACCAAACGTTTTCCCTATTTAGAGCGAAACATGGCCCACAATGATGAGGCCGGCGGTTCGGGCAAGCAATTCTAGGAGCTGTCCCAGGAGATGGAGGAAGAACCTCACTGCTATGAGGACGCCACAGAAGACACCGATCCTGACTACACAACCCCTAGTGGCGTCAGGGATGACACCACTAATGGTGCCGCCGAGGATGCCACCACTGATGATGGCGGCGCACGCACAGATGGCAGCCAACCGAAGAGGCAACGGAAGGACCGGCGCCCGAACGTGCTTGACACCGTCAAGGAGGAATTTACTGAAGTGTCCTTCGAGGGGCATCCAACGGCGCCCAAAGAATTAGTCAAGGGGTACGCGGTTCAGCTCGAGTGCATTCTCCGGAGCACCGTCTCGATCAACACCGAGAACCTAAGGCATCCTGACTGAGGGAATTTGCACAGCCTCCTCTTCACGAAGCTGCTCGAACGATACAAGTTCCCCGGTGACGTTGCAAACACACGCCTCTCAGGGAATAAAGTGAACAGTGCCGCCCTCACAAAGATGAGCACGGCCCTGTCTACTTGGAGAAGCGCGGTGAAGAGAATGATTGACAAAGGTGATAGTTATGAGAAGATCAAGGCGAAAAATCCTTCGATCAGCGAAGATGACTACAAGGAGTTCAAGATCAAGTGCGAGAGCAGCGCAACCGTGGAATCAAGTCAGTGGGGGAAAGATATGCGGGACTTGAACTTAGGGGTCCGCCAACTCAGTCCCGGCGGTTACAGAGTGGCGGAACCTATATGGGACAAGGAGGACACGGAGCGTGCCGAGCAAGGCCTACTGCCCCGCTTCGAGAAATACCGTGACAAGCAGACCAGGAACTATGTCAGGGCCCGGTACAAGGAGGACCCGGTAACAAAGGAGCTTACCACGGATGCAAAGACCAAGGCGCTTGAGCGTGTTCTGGTAAGGAATACACCGCCGCGTAATTAACTCCATATGGTTGCATTCTAATTAATGAAGCCAAATTTCTAAATGGTTCACATTCCTTCCGCAGGACACTGAAAGCAGTAGCATGGGGTCGTCTCAGAGCTCCCCTTGGGACAACACTTTAAATAGGGCGTTGAACGTAATGAAAAACAAGGATGAGTTCAGTAAGGCGTCGTCAGCTGGTCGTGTGGCCGGCAAAGGCTTGTCCACGAAATGGTCGTCATACTATAATGCTGGTGGGAGAAAGGAGAGAAAGACCTGCTCGGAAAGCCAGTCGCGTGAGGTTCAAGAACTCAAGGCACAAGTGGCGCGGATTCCAGAGATGGTCCAAGAGCAAGTGCAACACCAACTGGGAACGACGCTCACCGCCATTGTGCCTACCTTGATTGAGGGGCTGCAGGCGTGGATTGTGGGCGGCCAACAGGGGCCGCCCCCGGTTCCCAGCTTCACGGCCAGCAACTCGCACAATGCGCAGGCGGCGCAATTGGTGTCTCCGGCGGAGGCGGTATTGGTGTCTCCGGCGCCGGCGCGGGTATTGGAGCTTAATGCACACGGGTGTGCGAAGAATACGCCGGCCAGCACCTCGGCGGCAAGCGGCCTCTCCGTCACTTGCACGCCCGCCATTGGCGGTGCCTCGACATTAGCCGACCTCGACGTCATCACGGTAACTAAGCCTCTCGGCCGATGACTTCATCTCATTGCCTTTGACTGGGCATCCCTGACGCCCTACATGTTTTCGCAGGGCTCCGGCGCCGACGTTCCATGCACTCTCCTGCACTTCATGGGCGGAGAGTTGATCGATGTCGCCAAGGGCAAAATCGTTCAACCGGGCAACCCTGTGTTCCATGGTAATCCGATGCCACCCACCATGTATAGGGTTGAACTGGTTCGGGTAATGCCAGGCTGCGACGACTTGTTACCTCCGTTTCGACCCGCTGGGGCCGACGAAGATGATGTGATGACCCTCAGTGCCTGCGTAAGCTGGCCCCTGCTTTGGTCGAAGAGCCAGATTCGTTTGGGGGCGGGGGACACCACCCCACAAACAACACCGCCAGTCGTGCCAGCGCCAAGCCATGGCAAGACCGCCGCAACGCTATCGGACATGCCGGACATGCATATGGCACAGGATTCGGACATGCATATGGCACAGGATCCGGACGACGACGACGACGACGGTACATTTACCAACGTCGATAAGTACTTTGCCGAACATGGGTATGGTGATGAATTCTTGGGGCCTCCTTCTCAAGAACCCAACCCTGCAAAAGACGACCGCGATCTAGCTGGTACTGCAGAGAAACCCAATTGCAACAGGCGTCGTGCGAGTTCGGTTCTCGAGACGCCTCCACCGCCGCCTTCACCGAGCCTCGAGATAGCCGAGGTGCAAAATATTATCAGCCCCAACACACTCAAGAAGGCGGTCTCTGAGCAGAACTCGATCCCATTACAGCAGCAGAAGAAGGGACGGAAACGAAAGAATAACAAGGGCGGTGCGAGCCAGCCGGCACCGAGTACGATCCATGCTCAGGACGGGCCACCTTCACCTAAGGATATCTCGAGGAGGGTGCATGTGGTAGGTAGGCTGATGCTACCGACTAATCTGCTCAATGCTGCAACCGGTGCTATGCGGAGTCTGCATGACAGTGTTCTTTCTTTGGAGAAGCGGCGTCTCTCCGAGAATGATGTGGCATACCCGGTTTTTGTGGCCAAGGTGCCAGAGTGCAGGGGCTTTGTGGATAGCGCCATCGGGGGTACGACCGTCCTGCGGTTTGATGACATCTTCACTATGTTTAACCGTCATCCGCTGCACTACACCTTCGTTCGGCTATTTTCGTTGAGTATGGAGATGCGGATCATTAGAGACAAGACCCCGGACATCGTGATAGTCGACCACTTCTACATGCGTGCCAAGATCTTGGGCAGCGCTGGGGACCGGCAAGTCGTGAGTTCACACCTCGAAGGCGTGATAACTTCCTCGTGCCTTACTTTCCCGAGTAAGTCATCCCCTCACCGCCCCGTAACATATGATTTCTTAGATTTCGATCATTCTTTTTTTCTAACATTCCGTGTTTTGTGCAGTGACACACATTGCACACTCATCCTCTTAAGCCCGAAATATTCCATGGCCACGTATTTTGACTCGGACCGTCAGTCGAAGAAAGACTACACAAATATCAAGAAAGTTCTTGATGATGTTCTCCCCGGCTACGCCAGATCTGGAGGCACCTTCAGCAGGCCAATTCGTAGGTACGGCAAGCACGTGTTCACCCACAATACGACGTTCCCCTGCGTCAAGCAGCCGCCTGGCAGTCAGAAGGATGCCTACTACGCCCTCCATCACATGCGGGCAATCGTACGGGACCATAATCACCTTCTGCTACCAAATAATCTCAAAGATTGGGCCATACGCTTGTCGGCAATCCAGGACGCGGACATCGGACAAGAATTCTATTGCATCCAGTCGTAGTTTGCGGAAATCATCCATCAAGATGTCCTTCGTACCTCGAGGCAGTTCTACCTCGGATATCAACCATCCAACAGTGAGATAGAAACAACGCTACAAATGCAGGCTGACAATGCCCACGATTTCATTACCATCACGAAAGATGGTGGCTTCATCCACGCTCCGGTCCCTACGTCGAGTCGAAAGTAGTGATGCTATGTAGTTCTGAAATGTCGATTGTCTCATGTTGTAATATTAAACTTTAATGAACTTATATGTCTCTTTGGTTTGGACAGTCGTTCAACTTATATGTAATCGATGCTATTTATTAGTAGGACCATGAATCGTGCTATTAATGTGTTGCTTTTATCTTCCGATCCTTTTGTTGCATACTTATATATTGCTTATGTATTGTCTGTGAATTGCTACTAACGTTTTGTTTGGCTAGTGCATAGAGATTTTGTCGTCTGTCGTGTACAAGGGTAAGGTTCCCGGAGTCTATGACCACTGGGAGGAGTGTTAGAGACAGGTTCACCGTTTCAGCGGTAACAGTTACAAAGGGTACACCACTAGGGCGGAGGTGGAAGTTAGATACGCGCGCTATCTAGCGGGAGAGAGGAGGGAGCGTTGTAGGAACCAGATGAAGACCAGTTTCATCGC
This sequence comes from Aegilops bicornis, assembly GCA_021605145.1. Lineage (NCBI taxonomy): Eukaryota > Viridiplantae > Streptophyta > Magnoliopsida > Poales > Poaceae > Aegilops > Aegilops bicornis. The sequence goes on from CM038674.1 coordinate 618,881,782, forward strand.
GATGATGCTCATCGTGATGACCGCAACTCTCTTCTATGTGATGGTAGTTTAGATGATCGATATCGACTTGTAATGTGAAGACAAACTCGCTACTCGCGGTCTCGAGACTTGTAATGTTCTAACTTTGTTCGGTATTTTAAATTCGGAGACTAATATGATGAATTGTATTCAGGGACTAATCTTCTATTGTATTCGATAAATCTGTTGTTTATATGTTGTGTTGTCTATATTCTGTGCAGTAATATGTTTTGTAACCTGTGCAAATATCAGAAAAGAAAAAAATAATCCCTAATATTCATACTAGTGGCACACCACTCTGCACTTTAGTGGCGCACTGCAATAAGCACACTAGTGGCGCATCATCTACAAGTGCACCACTAGTAAGCTAGAGCACATGGGTAAATATGGCCCCCTGGGAGGCATACTAATGGCGCACCGTGTGATATACTAATGGCGTGTTGCTAGTGGCGCACCTATAGTGCGCCATTAGTAGCCAAAATAGGTGCGCCACTAGCAGGCCTTTTCCTAGTAGTGGATGCTGAAACGCAATCAGGTGATGAACATGAACCTAGTGATAATGTTAATGATAATGTTCATGTTGATGCTCAACCTAGCAATGATAATGATGTAGAGATTGAACCTATTGTTGATCTTGATAACCCACAATCAAAGAATCAACGTTATGATAAGAGAGACTTTGTTTGTAGGAAGCACGGTAAAGAAAGAGAACCATGGGTTCAGAAACTCATGCCTTTTCCTCCTAAGCCATCCAAGAAAAAGGATGATGAGGATTTTGAGCGCTTTTCTGAAATGATTAGACCTATCTTCTTACGTATGCGCTTAACTGATATGCTTAAAGTGAATCCTTATGCTAAATACATGAAGGATATCATTACAAATAAAAGAAAGATACCAGAAGCTGAAATTTCCACCATGTTTGCTAATTATACGTTTAAAGGTGGAATACCAAAGAAACTTGGAGATCCAAGAGTACCAACTATACCATGCTCCATTAAAAGAAATTATGTTAAAACTGCTTTATGTGATCTTGGAGCCGGTGTTAGTGTTATGCCTCTCTCTTTATATCGTAGACTTGAATTGAATAAGTTGACACCTACTGAAATATCTTTGCAAATGTCCGATAAATCAACTGCTATACCTGTAGGCATTTGTGAGGACGTGCCTGTTGTGGTTGCAAATGTCACTATCTTAACGGACTTTGTTATTCTTGATATTCCCGAGGACGATATTATGTCGATTATCCTTGGTAGACCCTTTTTGAATACTGTAGGGGCTGTTATTGAGCTTGCATGTCACTTTTCATGTTAATGGTAATGAGTATTGCCTAGGTGACCTATTATTGAGCTTGCATGTCAAATTTATGAGGTCCCAAGTAATTTTAATGCATGATATAGGCTCTAGGCACTTGTGGGAGTAGTTGCTACCAATCTTGTTTAGTTTGATTCACTTTTATTTTGAGTTACTAAAAATTTCAGAAATTTTTCAGTGGAAGAAATATGTTTAGGAAATTGTACCAAGGTGGTTCTTCAACAAAGAAATGACCCAGGCGTGCTATGCGTGAGCAAGACGATGAACCACCAAGGGAAGCTGACGTGCGGCCTTGTGAATGGCCATCAGAAGAGTTTATGGTTAACGTAGGCATCAAGGATGAATTTGACGCATATGTGCGTAATGCCGATCTTGAGGACTTCATGCAAGATAAGTGTCCTCAGTACTACCATTTGACTGATTCATTCGTGAGAAGGTTTAAATTTACATCTTCGCGTAATTCTCAAAAGGTCCTGTTTGATATTTATGATCAATCATATACCATGGACTTAGAATATTTTACTACTGCTTGCAAACTCCCACAGTGGGGCAATGTTAATGAACCCCGTAAATATGAATATAAAGACTTTCTAGCTAGTATCACTGTGGGAGAATCTAGAGATATAGCACAAGCTACCATAGGGAGCATTCATTTTCCTGCTATACATTATTTTGCTCTCTTCATATGTAGTTGCATTAACGATATAGATGAAGCATGTCACATGTGCGTCCCTGATCTTTGTGTTCTTATGTGTGTTGTATTAGGTAATAAAGATTACAACTTGGGGGCAATTGTTGCACGTAGGTTGCATAATAATGGTTTATCTGGAGATTTGTTTGGAGGGATTTATGCGACCCGTGTTGCTAATTATCTTGATATACCTCCACGTGAGGGTGATAGGGAGTTACTTCTCGCTTATTTAGATTATGACGCTATGGTCAGTCATCATTTTCTTGTGAGGAACGATCAATTCCTCCAGTATCGACTAATCTTTCACAGACGTCACGCTGTCCATGTTACTCTCCCTGCTCCTTCCCTTTTTGATTACCAGGCAAAACGAAGATATGTTGTAACCAGGGAGGAGGCAACCGAACACGAGAGGAGAGCAGAGGCAGCTCGCCAACAATGCCGCCGCAGCTCAGGAGGCAATAGCTGCTGCATCTCAGTACGACCCCAGTTACAACTTCGGATTTCAGTCAGGTTATCCTTGGCAATAGACCAACTTAGGACAAAAGCCTAAGCTTGGGGGAGTATGTATTTCTCACCGACATTACATTCATGTTCACACACACTCATTCTAGTTGTCGGTGCTCATACTTTTTCATTGTACCATCCATGCTAGTTTAATTCCTTTTTCTAGCTTTCTTCTTGTGTGTTTGATAAACCTTAAGAAAAACCAAAAAAATTGTTAGTTAGTTTAATTTCCATGCTTGTAGCAGTAATTAAAATTTAAACCCAAAAATATTTCTCGTTCTTCTTTTGCTTGTTGGGAGCTTTTCCCGTGTAAATAGTTTTTATTTCTTTCCTTTGGGGGTCGAGAGGAGAAGACTATAATGAAAATGCTTAGTGGCTCTCATATGCATGATTGTTGATTTAACTTAGAGCTCATATTACTTAGTCTTCTCCCTTGAATTGAATGCTTGCAGATTCCAGCTTAGTCCAATGCACGTGCACTATTATTATTATACACACCGTTCAGTCGTGCAAGTGAAAGGCAATAATGACGATATATGATGGACTGATTGAGATGAGAGAAGCTAGTATGAACTCGACCTCTCTTGTTTTTGTAAATATGATGAGTTCATCGTTCCTGATTCAGCCTATTATGAATAAACATGTTTGCAATGACAATTAGAGATTATAGTTGCTTATGCCATGCTTAATTAGCTAGGATCTTATAATGGTTTACCTTGCATGCCAACATGCTATTAAAATGGTTGTGATGTGGTATGATAGGGTGGTATCCTCCTTTGAATGATTCGAGTGACTTGACTTGGCACATGTTCACACATGTAGTTGAAAACAAATCAACATAGCCTTCACGACATTTATGTTCATGGCAGATTATATCCTACTCATGCTTGCACTCAGTGTTGACTAATTTTAATGCATGTTCATGACTGTTGTCGCTCTCTTGGTTGGTCACTTCCCAGTCTTTTGCTAGCCTTCACCTGTACTAAGTGGGAATACTGGTTGTGCATCCAAACTCCATAAACCCCAAAGTTATTCCATATGAGTCCACCATACCTTCCTATATGCGGTATTTACCTGTCGTTCCAAGTAAATTTATATGTGCCAAACTCCAAACCTTCAAATGAAATTTTGTTTTGTATGCTCGAGCAGCTCATGTTTCAACTAGGGTTGTCTGTATCTTCCATGCTAGGTGGGTTATTCTCAAGAGGAGTGGACTCCGCTCCTCATTCACGAGAAAACGGCTGGTAACCTGGATGCCCAGTCCCATGATCAAAAAGATCAAAGCAAATCAAAATAATTAAACAAAACTCCCCTGTGGCTGTTGCTAGTTGGAGGCACTCGTTGTTTCGAGCAAGCCATGGATTGATGCTTGTTGGTGGTGGGGGAGTATAAACTTTACCATTCTGTTTGGGAACCGCCTATAATGTATGTAGCATGGAAGATATCGATATCTCATAGTTGTTGCGTTGACAGTGAAAGTATACCGCTGAAAATGTTATTCATCTCTATTTTAAAATCGAGCTTTGGCACCTCTACAAATCCTTGCTTCCCTCTGCGAAGGGCCTATCTATTTACTTTTATGTTGAGTCATCACCCTCTTATTAAAAAGCACCCGCTGGAGAGCACGCTGTCATTTGCATGCATTACTATTAGTTTATATTGGGTATGACATGACTGGATCTCTTTTACCATGAATTACAATGTTCAGTCAGTCCTAGATCTTTGAAGGTGCTCTGCATTATGTTTTGTGGTCTCAGAAAGGGTTAGCGAGATACCATCTTGTTATATCATATTATGATTGTTTTGAGAAAGTGTTGCCATCCGAGTTTTATTATTATTGCTCGCTAGTTGATTATGCCATTGATATGAGTAAACATGAGACCTAAATGTTATTGTGAATATGGTTAGTTCATAATCTTTGCTGAAAACTTGAATGCTGGCTTTACATATTTACAACAACAAGAGCAAACAGAGTTTGCAAAAGTTTTTCTTTATCACTTTCAGTTTGTCAAATGAATTTCTTGAGGACAAGCAAAGGTTTAAGCTTGGGGGAGTTGATACATCTCCAACGTATCTACTTTTCCAAACACTTTTGCCCTTGTTTTGGACTCTAACTTGCATGATTTGAATGAAACTAACCCGGACTGACGATGTTTTCAGCAGAACTGCCATGGTGTTATTTTTGTGAAGAAAACAAGAGTTCTCAGAATGACCTGAAAATCCACGGAGATAACTTTTGGAAAATATAAAAAATACTGGCGAAAGAATCAAGGTCAGGGGCCCACACCCTGTCCACGAGGGTGGGGGCGTGCCCCCTCCCCCTGGGCGCGCCCCCTGCCTCGTGGGCTCCCTGGAGCTCCACCGACCTCAACTCCAAATCTATATATTCTGTTTCGCGGAGAAAAAAATCAGAGAGAAAGTTTCATCGTGTTTTATGATACGGAGCCGCCGCCAAGACCTAATCTCTCTCGGGAGGGCTGATCTGGAGTCCGTTCGGGGCTCCGGAGAGGGGGATTCGTCGCCGCCGTCATCATCAACCATCCTCCATCACCAATTTCATGATGCTCACCGCCGTGCGTGAGTAATTCCATCGTAGGCTTGCTGGACGGTGATGGGTTGGATGAGATTTACCATGTAATCAAGTTAGTTTTGTTAGGGTTTGATCCCTAGTATCCACTATGTTCTGAGATTAATGTTGCTATGAATTTGCTATGCTTAATGCTTGTCACTAGGGCCCGGGTGCCATGATTTCAGATCTGAACCTATTGTGTTTTCATGAATATATGTGAGTTCTTGATCCTATCTTGCAAGTCTATAGTCACCTATTATGTGTTATGATCCGACAACCCCGAAGTGACAATAATCAGGATACTTCTCGATGATGACCGTAGTTTGAGGAGTTCATGTATTCACTATGTATTAATGCTTCGGTCCAGTACTCTATTAAAAGGAGGCCTTAATATCCCTTAGTTTCCATTAGGACCCCGCTGCCACGAGAGGGTAGGACAAAAGATGTCATGCAAGTTCTTTTCCATAAGCATGTATGACTATATTCGGAATACATGCCTACATTGCATTGATGAACTGGAGGTAGTTCTGTGTCACCCTATGTTATAACTATTACATGAGGAATCGCATCCGACATAATTATCGATCACTGATCCAATGCCTACGAGCTTTTCACATATTGTGCTTTGCTTATTTACTTTACCGTTGCTACTGTTACAATTAATACAAAACTGCTATCATTACTTTTGCCACTGTTATCATTACTATCATGCTACTTTGCTACTAAATACTTTGCTGCACATACTAAGTTATCCAGGTGTGGTTGAATTGACAACTCAACTGATAATACTTGAGAATATTCTTTGGCTCCCCTTGTGTCGAATCAATAAATTTGGGTTGAATACTCTACCCTTGAAAACTGTTGTGATCCCCTATACTTGTGGGTTATCAGCCTCCTACTGGATTGATACCTTGGTTCTCAAAAACTAAGGGAAATACCTATGCTACTTTGCTGCATCACCCTTTCCTCTTCAAGGAAAACCAACGCAGTGCTCAAGAGGTAGCATGTATCGAGCTTTTGTATTCGAGCCCTCGAGGCCCCTGGCTTGTAATATAAAGCTTGTATATTATTTTAATTTGTGTCTAGATTTATGTTGTGATATCTTCCCGTGAGTCCCTAATCTTGATTGTACACATTTGCGTGTATGATTATCGTACGGTCGGAGCAAGGGCGTCACAAGTTGGTATCAGAGCCGACTGCCTGTAGGAACCCCCTTTCCAACTCCTTTGTCGATGTTAAGTCTAGTCTTTGAAAAATTGTTTTACTAACATGGCTGTGTGGCTTAGGGCCCACGTCGCCAATGGGTGGTATTAGGATCTTTTACTCCTCGATCCTTACTCTGGTACTCTGATCTCTCTTCTACTCGGGTTAAATGATTTTGTTAAGTCTAACTTTAGTTCTCATAAATACTTCCTCCTAGAGAGCCCCTCATTCTAGGCGATGGATTGGTGCAGTAGAAGATTCTGAAGATACTCTCCGGTGTTTTCCCGAGACCTTTGTACCCGTTGCTTTTGCAACTCCCTACCACCGAAATATCCCTATGGATATTTACATACACTTGTCGTCCATACCTTCATCCCCAGTTGCTCTTGTTATTACAAGATGTCCTGAATACTCTCCGCGGCCCCGAGTATCCGTTGAGCCTACTGCCTTGTAGTTCTTTGCCATATGAATACCCCTATGGATAATTACTCGCGCTTGCTGAGTATCCGTTCGTCCATAGTTGTTCATGTGTTTCACGATCTTTTTCTGAATACTATTCGATCTTCCGAAAATCCTTAGTAGCCTATTGCTCTTGTTCCTCCTTATCTGCTTGCATTATGGTTACTTCCATATGTCTAGCGATATTCATTAGCATCCTTTGACATCATCATATTGAGCTTTTGATCCGGTATGTTTACGAATGCTCGCAATCATCAGTTGCAATTAGAATTTTTCCTTTGGCTCAGACGCCACTCCGGACCTGAGCTAGTGCTCGGCAAACCAAACCCCTATTGATTGTCGACCTATGTCTATTCAACTTACTTATCTTCTTATTAAAGCGTCTGCTTCTGATCCTTCGATTTGGAAATCATAATTCCTTTGCATTTGAGCTTTGAGTTAATTAGTTGTTTCTATAATCTGATCTCCTTGCATTCTTTCTTCTTTTGATTCAGTACCGATGCTCACATCAGATCCCTTGTGGATCACCAGATCCTTTGTTGGGTTTTATCCGACAATGTCCTTCATATTCAGTAACCTTGTGAGCCTTTCCTTGGATACGTAATGCCTTTGGAAAATTGTATCCCCCGCTCTTGTCAACCATACTCTGCTTCCGGGCTTGAGTTATTTACTCGTGAAGTTTGTGGTATATGTTCCTAAGATGCCTAGTGGGTTGAAACTACGCCTTCCCTAATCTGTGTGAACCCGAAGATTATGCAGGTTATATCTACTGGCGTTTCTTTGGAATTTTTTTTAATTCTACAACTTCGTCGAAGACGAAAAGTGAATTGAAAGGTGTGCATTAAAGACGTGGGAGTCGACCTTGAGCCTTTGTGTTCATGCCCATGGACCCGATGTGGAACTTATCATGGAAGCTTCTTGTTATAATAATAATCCCTGATACGTCTCCAACATCTACTTTTCCTAACGCTTTTCCTCTTGTTTTGGACTCTATTTTGCATGATTTAAATTGAAATAACCCCGGGCTGACGCTATTTTCAGCAGAACTACCATGGTATTGTTTTTGTGCAGAAATAAAAGTTCTCATAATGGAGCGAAACTTTGCGAGGATTTTTTATATCAATAAAGAGAATTTCTGGAGCCAAGAACCACCGGAAGGGGGCACTTGGGTGGGCACAACCCACCAGGGCGCACCCCCTCCAAGCGCGCCCAGGTGGGTTGTCCCCACCTGTTGGCCCCGTAGACCCTAAAACCTATGCTATAAAATCACATTTTTCCAGAAAAAAATTAGCGAGAAAGAAATATAGCGTTCCACGAGAAGGAGCCGCCATCACCTCCTGTTCTTCATCGGGAGGCCAGATCTGGAGTCCGTTTGGGGCTCCGGAGAGGAGGATCTTCGATCTTCGTCATCATCAACCCTTCTCCGTTGCCAATTCCATGATGCTCCCCACCGGAAGTGAGTAATGCCTTAGTAGACTCGCTGGTCAGTGAGGAGTTGGATAAGATTCATCATGTAATTGAGTTAGTTTTGTTAGGTCTTGATCCCTAGTATCCACTATGTTCTGAGATTGATGTTGCTATGACTTTGCCATGCTTAATGCTTGTAACTTTGGGCCTGGGTTCCATGATTTCAGATCTGAACCGTTTATGCTATCACCATTATATCCATGTTCTAGATCCGATATTGCAAGTTATAGTCACCTACTACATGTTATGATCCAACAACCCCGGAGTGAGAATAGTCGGGACCACTCCCGGTGATGACCGTAGTTTGAGGAGTTCATGTATTCACCGTGTGTTAATGCTTTGTTTCGGTTCTCTATTAAAATGAGGCCTTAATATCCCTTAGTTTCCAATAGGACCCCGCTGCCACGGGAGGGTAGGACAAAAGATGTCATGCAAGTTCTTTCCATAAGCATGTTTGACTATTTACGGAATACATGCCTACATTATATTTATGAACTGGAGCTAGTGTTGTATCGCCCTAGGTTATGACTGTCACATGATGAATATCATCCAACAAATTACCGATCCAATGCCTATGAATTTATCTCATATTGTTCTTGCTAAGTTACTACTCCTATCGTTACTGCTATCACTGTTACATTACTATTGCTACTGCTACTATTATCAAAACTATCATACTACTTTGCTACTGATCACTTTGCTGCAGATAATTAATCTCCAGGTGTGGTTGAATTGACAACTCAGCTGCAAATACTTACAAATATTCTTTGGCTCCCCTTGTGTCGAATCTATAAATTTGCATTGAATACTCTACCCTCGAAAACTGTTGCAATCCCCTATACTTGTGGGTTATCTCAAGACCTTTTTCTGGCGTCGTAGCCGGGGAGCATAGCTATATTTGTTGAGTCACTTGAGATTATTATCAGTTATTCACTATGAAGAATATGAAGGATGCTAAGATTACGATTTTCCCTCTAAGACGAGGGGAGGTAAGGAACTGCCATCCAGCTCCGCTTTAGATTCACCTTCTGTTATAAGTAAACTTTCAACAACACCACATGCTATCAATCCTGATATGTCGCAAGTTATTGATGATGCTACTTCTGCTATGAATGATGCTTATGATGATGCTAGTACCTTGCTTGATGATAATGTGCCACTAGGTGAATTTCTTGATGAACAAATTGCTAGAGTAAGACAACATTATATCGTTGAAACTGATGATGAGCTTGAAAATCAAAATCTTGAAACTCCTGCTAGAACTAGCCCTCCTAGATATGAATTGCCTAAGGTACCGGAAGGCTATGTTATGAATGAGGAGACAACTAGAGATATTCTTTCTTGTAAGGATAGAGATGATCTAGAGAAATTATTATGCAAGTATAAAGAAAAATCTCTAAATGCTAGAATGCAATATGATCCTAAGTTTGCTACCTCACCTATCTTTATTGATGATAAGGATTATGAATTCTCTGTCGACCCATAGTTAATTACTTTGGTTGAATCTGATCCTTTCCATGGTTATGAAACTGAAACTGTTGTGGCACACCTTACTAAGTTGAATGACATAGCCACCCTTTTTACTCATGATGAGAAAACTCTCTATTACTATATTCTCAAATTATTTCCATTCTCATTAAAGGGTGATGCTAAAGCTTGGTACAATACTTTTGCTCCTGGTTGTGTGCATAGTCCCCAGCATATGATTTATTACTTCTCCGAAAAATATTTTCCTGCTCATAAGAAGCAAGCTGCCTTACAAGAGATATTTAACTTTGTCCAAATTGAAGAAGAGAGTTTCCCTAAGCTTGGGGGAGGCTTCTCCAATTTCTTAATGCTTTGCCTGATCATCCTCTTAAGAAAAATGAAATACTTGATATCTTTTATAATGGACTAACCGATGCTTCTAGGGACTTCCTAGATAGTTGTGCTGGTTGTGTTTTTAGGGAACGAACTATTGGGCAAGCTGAAGAATTATTGAGTAACATATTGAAAAATTATGATGATTGGACTCTTCCCGAACCACTATCTAAACCCACTCCAAAGAAGAGGGGTATATTATATCTCAGTCCTGAAGATATGCAAGAGGCAAAGAAATCTATGAAGGAAAAAGGTATTAAAGCTGAGGATGTCAAAAAATTACCTCCTATTGAAGAAATACATGGGCTTGATACACCACCACTGCCTAAGGTGGTAGAGGTAAAGTCTCTAATGAAATTCAATGACAATGATAATCCTCACAATATGCACCCTAGCCAATGCCTTTATGAGTTTGAAAATTATATTAGAAAGCAAGATCACTTCAATGCAAATGTTATGAAACAATTGAAATATAATTATGATATGATTGCTCGCTTGAGTGACTTGTTATTTAGAATCACAAATGATGTTATAGGTGTGGGGAAGCATGCTTCTATGGTACAAACTTAGTTAGAACAAGTTGCTAAATCTCAAAGAGAATTGCTTGATGAAATTAATAACAACATACATGACTTTGCTGTTAGAGTTGCAACTAGAGGAGGTAAAATGACTCAGGAACCACTTTATCCTGAGGGACACCCAAAAAGAATTGAACATGATTCACAAAGAAACAATACCACTGCACCTAGCCCTTCTAAAAATAAGAAGAAAAAGAAAAATGATAGGACTTTGCATGCTTCTAGTGAACCTGAAATAGAAAAACCTCCTGATCATGATAATGATGTTTCTATTTCTGATGCTGAAACTCAATCTGGTAATGAACATTCACCTAGTGATAATGAAAAAGATAATGCCGATGTTCATGAAGATGCTCAACCAAACAATGAAAAGAACCAGATAATGATGTTGAAATAGAACCCGATGTTGATCTTGATAACCCACAACCCAAAAATACACGATATGATAAAAGAGACTTCATTGCTAGAAAACACGGTAAAGAAAGAGAACCATAGGTTCAAAAACCTATGCCTTTTCCACCTAATTCAACTAAAAAGAAAGATGATGAAGAATTTGAAAGCTTTGCTGAATTGTTGAGGCCATTCTTTTTGCGTACTCGCTTGACTGATATCTTGAAAATGCCTCCTTATGCAAAGTACATGAAAGACACCATCACCAATAAGAGAAAAATATCGGAACCTGAAATTTCCACCATGCTTGCTAATTATACTTGTAAAGATGGAGTACCTAAAAAACTTGGAGATCCGGGAATACCAACTATACATTGCTCCATCAAAAGAAATTATGTGAAAACTGCTTTATGTGATTTAGGAGCTGGTGTTAGTGTTATGCCTTTCTCTTTATATAAAAGACTTGATTTGAATAAACTCACACCTACTGAAATATCTTTGCAAATGGCTAAAAAATCAACTGCCATACCTATCGGTATTTGTGAGGATGCGCCCGTTGTTGTTGCTAATGTTACTATTTTGACTGACTTTGTTATACTTGAGATGCCCGAGGACGATAACATGTCGATTATCCTTGGTAGACCTTTATTGAATACTGAAGGGGCTGTTATTGATTGCAATAAAAGCAAGGTCACTTTTCATATTAATGGTAATGAGCATACAGTGCACTTTCCGAAGAAACAGTTACAAGTGAATGGTATTAATGTTATTGAAAAATCTCCGACAATCACTATTGGAAGTTTTCAACTACCTCTATCTGCTGTTAAAAAGAAATATGAAATGCTTATTGTTGGGGACATTCATATCCCCGTTGAGGTAACTTAGTGATTTAGGAAAGTTCTTCGGTTTTATTCTAATCGAAAGTGGTCGTTAATAAGACCTGATCAAACTTATTAATGTATCATTTTTGAGAGGTATGAAGTTGATGAATTTAGTAAGCACTACCCTCCGTCCCTACCTTTTGTTTTCTATTTTTATTAGTTAAATAAAATAAAATGCCATGTTTTGTCTGTTTTCTGAATTTTCCGTGCAATAAAAAAATGACCCAAAAATAGAAGTTCTCAGAATGCTCTGAAAATTTAATACGATTTTTCTGAATATTTAAGAATTTCTGGTGCAAATAATATCAGAGGGAGGTGCACCAGGTGGGCACAACCCATCTGGGTGTGCCAGAACCCCCAGGCACGCCCTGGTGGGTTGTGGTCCCCACGTGGCCCCCCTCACTTATCTCTTCATCCCACATCATCACCTACCTCCAGAAAAAAAATCACCATTGCTCTCTCTCTCTCTCTCTCTCGTGTTCTTGCTCTCAAACCCGCGGATTTCAATCTCTTTGCTCAAAGCTCCATTTCCGAAACTGTTTCAGGGGATTGTTGCTTGGTATGTGACTCCTCCGTTTGTCCAATTAGTTTTTGCTTTAGTGGTTTATATTTTGAATAATTAGCTACTCTTGGTGCTGCTGTAGATGAGCTTGCATGTTGAATTCTTAGAGTTCTAAGTAGTTTGAATGTTTGCTATGGCTTCTATACATACCTATGAGTAGTTGTTACCAATTTTGTAAAGTTTTGCTGAGAAAAATTTGTGGACTAAAAATTCAGAATTTTTGTTCATAGGAAAAACATGAGTATCTTTAGGAAGTTTGCTTCCAAGAAGAACTGCAAGGGCGTGATTTGGGAGTCATCTGATAGCGATATCCACACCCGGAGATTGGCGGAGCTACGGCCATGTGAATGGCCGCATACCCCGTTCATGGAAGGGGCTGGAATACTTCAAGAGTTTGCACAATATACTGCTAATGCCGGCCTCACCGACTTCAGCGCAGCTGAATGCGAACAATATCATCTCCTCACAAACACCTTCGTGCAAAGTTTTAATTTCTTTCCTAGGAATAATCCTCCTGAGGTGCAGTTTAATTTTATGATGAACCCCATCAGATGCCACTTACTGAATTTCGTGAAATATGCTTGCTTCCTTCTGATGGTAGTTTGGTAGAGCCTAGACCTGCAGAGTTTGAAAGCTTTTATCGTACTCTGACAGTAGGTGATGAGAGAGGGGTGTCGAGTATCACTGTCGTTGGCTTGCATTTTCCTGCTGTTCATTATTTTACTCTTTTCATTGCAAAATGCTTGCTTGCTAGAGAGAAGGTGGGCGCACTCAGTTCCCCAGACCTTGTTGTTTTACGGCATGCACTTGAAGTCGACAACACTTATAGCTTGGGAGCTATTGTGGCACGCCGCCTTCACATTAATAAGTCCAAGGGAAAAATACATGGAGGTATTTACGCCACTTGTTTGGTGGCTCACTTTAATGTTCAGATACGCCTGCATGATTATCCTTTGCCCAAGGTTTACCTAGATTGCGCGGCCAGGGATTACCACCAGTTTACTGCTGTAGATTATCCTAACATTCCTATTCCATATAACCTGGTTTTTAATGTGAGAACTCGTGATATTATTCCATTGCCTACGCCTACTTTGTTTGATCCTATTGCCAGGGGCGGATACAAGTTTATGCCTGCAGATATCATCGCCTACCAGAACAACCAGGCTACCGCCGAGGAGGAGCCTCAGCAGTGGGAGCCACAGGTGCCTGCTTCGCAGCAGTTCGACATGGGACCCCATGGATTCTTCGACTACTGACTGATTACCAAGTTAGGCCAAAATCCTAAGCTTGGGGGAGTACGTATTCCGATCGACATTACATCCATGTTAACATATTTCATTCTAGTTGTCGGTGTCCACACTTTTTCACTGTATTATCCATGTTAAATTTATTTTCCCGCTTTCTTCTTGTGTGTTTGAAAAACTTGAGAGAATACAACAATATTTCCTGCTTCTTTTTTATTTTCTTTCTAGAGCAGTTAGTTGTGGCACAAAAAAGAAAACCCAAAAAGATTTCCTTGTTCTTCTTTTGCTTGTTGGGAGCTTTCCCATGTAAATAGTTTTTCTCGTTTTTGCTTTTCCCTTTTATTTGCTTGTCCTAGAAAATAAAAAACTCCAAAATTATTTCAGTGTGTTTCTCTGAACTTCTTTTCAGTTTATTGCGTCGTACCGAGGAGAAGACCACGATGAAAATGTTGAGTGCATCTTTGTTAATCTAACAAAAAGCCTATATTACCTTGTCTTCTCCTATTAAATAAAATGTTTGCAGATTCCAACTTAGTCCAGGGCACTCTTGCACTATTATTACTTTCATATCGTTCGGTCGTGCAAGTGAAAAGCAATAATGACGATATTCGGTGAACTGGCTGGCAGAGAGAAACGTGTATGAACTCGATATGTTTTGTTTTTGTAAAAAGGTTTAACCTAGTATCCATGATTCTGCCCATTATGATTAAACATGTTTGCAATGACAATTAGAGATTAAAGTTTCTCATGCCATGCATAAGTAGCTAGGAGTGGATAATGATTTATCTTGGATGTCAACATTGCATTAAAATGATTGTGATGTAGTATGATGATATGGTATCCTCCTCTGAATGTTCGAGTGGCTTGAGTTGGCAGATGTTCATGCATGTAGTTGAATCAAAACCAACATAGCCTCTATGATATTTATGTTCATGTTGCTCATATCCTACTCATGCTAGTGTCCAATGTTACTTATGCATAATGCATGTTCATGACCGTTGTTGCTCTCTAGCTGTCCGCTTCTCAACCTATTTGCTAGCCTTCGCCTGTACTAAGTGGGAAGTCTGCTTGTACATCAAAAACCTTGAACCGAAGTTATCCCAGATGAGTCCACCATACCTACCTATATGTGGTATTAACCTGCCATACTAAGTAAAATTGCATGTGTGCCATCTCTAAAAACTTCAAATGAATATCCTTTTTTTGTGCCTGGATCGTTCACGGAACGACAGGAGGTAGTCGGTATCTTCCATGCTAAGCGGGTTATTCTCAGGTTGAGTGTTTATCACTCACCATTGCACGAGAAAAGAGCAGTAATAGGGGTGCCCAGTCCCAAACTGCAAAAAGAAAAGAGCTTACAAATAATCAAACAAAAACTCCTACGGAGTCATAACCTTTACTTTATCGCTTGGGAACCGCCACTAGCGTGTTTAGCATGGAAGATATTGATAACTGATGGTCGTGAAGTAAACAAGAAGGGTGCATGTCTCAAAATATCATTTACCTCTATTTTGAAAACTTGGGCTCTAGCACCTCTGCAAATCACTGCTTCCCTCTGCGAAGGGACTATCTATTTACTTTTATGTTGTGTCATCACCTTCTAAAATAAGCGCCAGAACCTGAGAGCACTGTTGTCATGTTGATGCATTGTGTGTAGCTAATGTTGGGTGCATCATGACTGGATCTTTTCTACCATGAATTACAATGTTTAGTCACTGCTTGAATTTTAGAGGTGCTCTGCATTTATGTTTTGCAGTCTCAGAAAGGGCTTGCGAGATACCACTATTGCCATATTATATCATGTCATTGATATGAGTTAATATAATTTTTAAGAGTTACTGTCGACATGGTTAGTTATAATATTGGCTAAAAACCTAGGTGTTGTTTAAGCTTATTTATGCAAACAAGAGCAAAAGAGTTCGTAAAAGTTTTTCTTTTTCACTTTCAGTTTATCAACTGAATTGCTTGAGGGCAAGCAAAGGTTTAAGCTTGGGGGAGTTGATACGTCTCCAATGTATGTACTTTTCCTAACGCTTTTCCTCTTGTTTTGGACTCTAATTTGCATGATTTGAATGAAACTAACCCCGGACTGATGATGTTTTCAGCAGAACTACCATGGTGTTGTTTTTGTGCAGAAGTAAAAGTTCTCGTAATGGAACAGAAATTTGCAAGGATTTTTTTATATCAATAATAAGAATTTCTGGAGCCAAGAACCACCGAAGGGGGGTACCTGGGTGGGCACAACCCACCAGGGCGCACCCCCCTCCAGGCACGCCCAGGTGGGTTGTCCCCATCTGGTGGCCCCGCAGACCCTGAAAGCTACGGTATGAAATCACATTTTTCCAGAAAAAAATCAGGGAGAAAGAATTATCGCGTTCCATGATACGGAGCCGCCTTCAGCTCATGTTCTTCAATGGAAGGCCAAATCTGGAGTCCGTTTGGGGCTCCAGAGAGGGGGATCTTCGATCTTCGTCATCACCAACCCTTCTCCATCGCTAATTCCATCATGCTCCCCACCGGGAGTGAGTAGTTCCTTCATAGGCTCACGGGTCGGTGAGGAGTTAGTTTTGTTAGGGCTTGATCCCTAGTATCCACTATGTTCTTAGATTGATGTTGCTATGACTTTGCCATGCTTAATGCTTGTCACTTTGCGCCCGGGTGCCATGATTTCAGATTTGAACCGTTTATGCTATCACCATTATATCCATGTTCTTGATCCGATCTTGCATGTTATAGTCACCTGCTACGTCTTATGATCTGGCAACCCCGGAGTGACAATAGTCGGGACCACTCTCGGTAATGAGCGTAGCCTGAGGAGTTCATGTATTCACCATATGTTAATGCTTTCTTTCGGTTCTCTATCAAAAGGAGGCCTTAATATACCTTAGTTTCCAATAGGACCCCGCTGCCATGGGAGGGTAGGACAAAAGATGTCATGCAAGTTCTTTCCATAAGCACGTATGACTATTTATGGAATACATGCCTACATTATATTTATGAACTGAAGCTAGTGTTGTATCGCCCTAGGTTATGACTGTCACATGATGAATATCATCCAACAAATTACCGATCCAATGCCTACGAATTTATCTCATATTGTTCTTGCTAAGTTATGATGACCCACAAGTATAGGGGATCAATTGTAGCTCTTTTCCATAAGTAAGAGTGTCGAACCCAATGAGGAGCAGAAGGAAATGACAAGTGGTTTTCAGCAAGGTAATGTCTGCAAGTGCTGAAATTGTAAGTAACAGAGTAGTTTGATAGCAAGATATTTTTTAACGAGCAAGTAATGATAGTAGTAACAAAAGTGCAGCAAGATAGCCCAATCCTTTAGACCCAAAGGACAGGCCAAAACGGTCTCTTATAGTAAGCAAAGCGTTCTTGAGGGTACGCAGGAATTTCATCTAGTCACTTTCATCATGTTTGCTTGATTTGTGTTCGCTACTTTGATAATTTGATATGTGGGTGGATCGGTGCTTAGGTACAGTTCTTACTTGAACTAGCCTCCTACTTATGATTAACCCTCCCGCAAGCATCTGAAACTACGAGAAAAGTATTAAGAATAAATTCTAGCCATAGCATTAAAATTTTGGATCCAATCGGTCCCTTACGGAATAGCGCATAAACTGGGGTTTAAGCTTCTGTCACTCTCGCAACCCATCATCTAATTACTACTCCACAATGCATTCCCTTAGGCCCAAATATTGTGAAGTGTCATGTAGTCGACGTTCACATGACACCACAAAGGGAATCACAACATACATACTATCAAAATATCGAACACATATCAAGTTCACATGATTATTTGCAACATGATTTCTCCCGTGACCTCAAGAACAAAAGTAACTCCTCACAAATGATAATCATGCTCAAGATCAGAGGGGTATTAAATAGCATAATGGATTTGAACATATAATCTTCCTCCGAATAAACCATATAGTAATCAACTACAAGATGTAATCAACACTAGTAGTCACCCACAAGTACCAATCTATAGTTCCAGTAACAAGATTTAACACTAGAGATGAACTAGGGTTTGAGATGAGATGGTGCTGTAAGATGTTGATGGAGATTGCCCTCCCCAAGATGAGAGAGTTTTTGGTGATGATGATGATGATTTCCCCCTCTGGGAGGGAAGTTCCCCCAGCGGAATCGCTCCGCCGGAGGGCAAAAGTGCTCCTGCCCAAGTTCGGCCTCGAGGCGGCGGTGCTCCGCCCCTAAAGTCCTCTCCTTATTTTTTTATAGGTCAAAATGACTTATATACCAGAAGATGGGCATCATAGGTGGGCCTGGATGAGCACAACCCACCAAGGCGCACCTTGGGGCCCAGGCACACCCTGGTGTCTTGTGCTCACCAGGGTGGCCCCCTCCAGTACTTATTTGCTCCAGTATTTCTCATTTATTCCATAAAAAATCCTCGTGAAGTTTCAGCTTGTTTGGAGTTGTACAGAATAGGTGGCCTGACGTAGCTTTTCCAGGTCTAGATTTCCAGCTGCCGGAATTCTCCCTCTTTGTGTGTACCTTGCATATTATGAGAGAAAAGGCATTAGAATTACTCCAAAAAGCATTATTATGCATAAAACATCATAAATAACAGTAGGAAAAGATGATTCAAAATGGACGTATCAACTCCCCCAAGCTTAGACCTCGCTTGTCCTCAAGCGAAAACCAAAATCGAAAAACATGTCCACATGCTTAGAGAGAGAGCGGTGTCGATAAAAACAAAATACGAACATAGAAGCATCATGTGAATTATTATAATAGCAACATACTTAAACATAAAACTTTTATCATAGAAATTTTATCATAGACTTCTAATGAATAAGTCAGAATTCATCACACTATCGAAGTATAAAGCATAAAATCTATTAGAAACCAACAAACTATGTTCTCAGTCAACTTTGCAACTATAATTCATCATCTTTTCAGGAAGGGTCATGTATCGGAGGCTTTAGGCAAGTCCACATACTCAACCATCATATAGTCTTCTATGATTGCTAACATTCACCGCATACACATGAGCAAAACGTTTCAACCGGACACATAGAAAGATAGGGGCTTATAGTTTCGCCTCCCAACGTATTCACCTCAAGGGTGATGTCAACAATAATAACTCATGCTACCCATATTCAACTGGATATATGTGCCTAGATCTTTCCTCACCACATGATGCTTGCCAAAGGAGGAAATACAAAGGAATGGAGAGAAAACTTTGACTCTTTGCATAAAAGTAAATACATAAAATTAAAAGATAGGCCCTTCGCAGAGAGAAGCAGAGGTTGCCATGCGCTTATTTGTTTGTATGCTTAACCCCTTAGTGCAAAAGAATGTCACGTTGTATTGCCCCTTGTGATGGCAACCTTTATTATGCAGTCTGTCGCTTTTATTCTTCACCATCACAAGTTCGTACAACGCTCAATTTTCTCTTACACTAAATGATCTCACACTTTTAGAAGCAAATTTTATTGCCTTATTGCACCGATGACAACTTACTTGAGGGATCTTGCTCAATCCCTAGGTAGGTATGGTGGAATCTTGAAAATAAGATTTGTGTTTAAGGGTTTTTGGATGCACAAGTAGTATCTCTACTTAGTGCGGAATTTTTGGCTAGCAAAGATAGGGGGCAAGCACCACATATTAAAGGATCTATGACAATATGACTTCTATGTGAATATGAACAAACATAAATCATTAAGTTGTCTTCCTTGTCCAACGTCAACAATTTTGGCATATAATATTTTGATGGGGGCTCACAATCACAAAAGATTTCTAGGATAGTGTATTTATATGTGAATCTTCTCTTCCCTTACTAATTCTTTCATGAGTTGCATCATCGACTAAGCTATGTTTGTCAATCTCTAATAAAATTTTCTACTTATACTTTTCCTTATGTGGTGTTATCACCTACCATAAGATTAGCATATGATCTTCTTGATTTATTTCCTTTCCCTTTTTTATTCCTTTCTTCTTATTGCAACAAGAAAGCAAAAACTCAAACTAAAATTTATTATATATCTCGCACACGATTGCAAGGATAAATCACTAAGCAAACTCTCGAAAAGAAAGGATCAAACTAAACTTTTATTCATCTAAAGCAAAAGATCGAACTAAAATAAGTAAAGGCAAAAGATAGTGGGGATGATACGATACCGGGGAACCTCCCCCAAGCTTGGTGGAAGCCAAGGGGAGTGCCCATACCCGATACTCAATTTTCTTTTGGTGATGAAGAAGATGGTGGTGGTGGTGAAGTGGGTTTGTCCTTCTTCCTCAGCTTACGCTTGAGGATGGAATTTTCCTCCTTCATTCACCGATTTCTTGTTCAAGCTCCAGTACCTTTTTGCATAAATCTTGCTTATTTTCCTCCAAAAGGCGGAAGGGTATAAACTAAACCTTAGAACTCTTTGCTTTATTTGGGAGACTTGACTTCTTGAATTCCACATGCATGTCTCTAGGTTGAGGCAATGGGACTTCATCCTCTTCTGAGCTCGTCTCCTCCTTCTCCCTAGGATAATAGTCTTCCTCTTCCTCTGAAGTCCAACCATAATGCTCCGCATCCCCATAGGACTTGGGGTTTGCGACAAAATCAGCAACATAGCTCTGACCCTCAGAGTCTTGGGATGACAAATTTTCAGATCTGTCAGGAAAATAGCAAGAGAAGAAAACATAAGATTTCTCCATGATACGGTGGTCAATAGGTTCGGGGGGTATATAAAGATTTTTTATCTTGGGAAACAAGCAAGCGGAAGAAAACGGTGTCCAGAAGGTACCCGAGGTGGGCACAACCCACCTGGGCACGCCTGACAAGCCAGGCGTGCCCTGGTGTCTTGTGCCCACTAGGGTATGCTTCCTGGACGTTTCTTATTTTCCTAATTTTCTAAATATTCCAAAACTGACAAAAAATATTTTTTGCGGATTTTTCGGAGTCCATTTACTTACCGTATCACGCACCTCCTTATTTTCACAATTCTTGAGTGTTCCGGAAGGACTCTTTTATGTGTTCTTCCGGTGTCAAAGTTTGGATAATATTGCTTTCAACATTAATGGGCATACCTGATATATAATGTTTTATTTGTTGCCCATTAACAATCTTCGGATTAGTACCTTCGACATTATTTATTTTGATAGCTCCAAGCCGGTAAACCTCCTCCTCCCATTTGGAGAGGAGTTTTCCTGCAAAGAACTTGAAATGAGAGTTGTACAAAAGAAGATATTCTCCAACTTTAAACTCACGCTTTTGGATTCTTTTATCATGTGCTTGTCTGATTCTCGTAAAGAGCGCACTTGTCTGGGCTTAATGCCGCTTATGATCAGACCATTGGCCCTTTGGACTTGGCTGTTTGTTTGAGGGTGGTATACAGATGCGTAGTCGAGTTTAATGCCCAACTTAGCGCACCAGGTTTTCACCTCATCAGTTGTAAAATTGGAGCCATTATCAGTGATGATACTATGCAGGACACCATAACGGTGGACTATGCCGGATATAAAGTCAATCACTGGCCCTGCCTCAGCTGTTTTTACTTGTTTGGCCTCTATCCATTTAGTGAATTTATCAACCATTACCAGCAAGTATTTCTTTTTGTGGCTTCCCCTTTGAGGGGACCAACCATATCGAGCCCCCAGACTGCGAAGAGCCAAGTAATGGGGATTGTTTTTAATGCGGTGGGGGCATATGACTTTGATTGGCGAAAAGCTGACATCCCACACAACGTTGGACAAGGGCTTGGGCGTCTGCTCGAGCCGTGGGCCAGAAAAATCCTGTCCTGGATGCCTTGCTTATGAGGGCTCGAGCTGCGGCGTGATGACCACCCAGAACAGCATGTATTTCTGCCAAGAGTTGCCTTCCCTCTTCTTTGGAGATACACCTTTGAAGGACTCTGGTAGTGCTCTTTTTGTACAGTTCACCCTCATGCACTTTGAAGGCTTTAGAGCGTCAAACTATGCACCGAGCTTCATTTTGATCATCGAGAAGCTCCTGCCTATTAAGGTAGGCCAGGAATGGTTCGGTCCAGGGATCGATAATAGCCATGATCTCATGAGCAGAGTGTGTTATCTCGATATCCGGACCCCCGACGGTGTCTGCATTGTGTTCGGCATCTCGGGTGTGAGCAGGTCTGTGCTATCTTCTCTGCTCTCACCCTTTGTAGGACCTTGAAGTATGTCTAGAGGGGGGTGATTAGACTACTTGACCAATTAAAAACTTAGCCTTTTCTAGTTGTAAAGTTTGGCAGATCTTAGCTATCTTAGGACAAGTCAAGCAATCATCACACAATTCAAGCAAGCATGCAAAGAGTATATTGGCAGCGGAAATTAAAGCATGCAACTTGCAAGAAAGTAAAGGGAAGGGTTTGGAGGATTCAAACGCAATTGGAGACACGGATGTTTTTGGCGTGGTTACGATAGGTGGTGCTATCGTACCTCCACGTTGATGGAGACTTCAACCCACGAAGGGTAGCAGTTCTTGTGAGTCCACGGAGGGCTCCACCCACGAAGGGTCCACGAAGTAGCAACCTTGTCTATCCCACCATGGTCGCCGCCTCTGAAGGACTTGCCTCACTAGCGGTAGATCTTCACGAAGTAGGCGATCTCCTTGCCTTACAAACTCCTTGGTTCAACTCCACAATCTTGTCGGAGGCTCCCAAGTGACACCTAGCCAATCTAGGAGACACCACTCTCCAAGAAGTAACAAATGGTGTGTTGATGATGAACTCCTTGCTCTTGTGCTTCAAATGATAGTCTCCCCAACACTCAACTCTCTCTCATAGGATTTGGATCTGGTGGAAAGAAGATTTGAGTGGAAAGCAACTTGGGGAAGGCTAGAGATCAAGATTCATATGGTAGGAATGGAATATCTTGGTCTCAACACATGAGTAGGTGGCTCTCTCTCAGATATGGTAAGTTGGAAGTGTAGGTTTGTTCTGATGGCTCTCTTTACGAATGAAGAGGAGGTGGAGGGGTATATATAGCCTCCACACAAAATCTAACCGTTACACACAATTTACCAATCTCGGTGGGACCGAATCAACAAACTCGGTCAGACCGATTTTAGTAAACCTAGTGACCGTTAGGGTTTTCGATTGGGATCGACTTGCATCTCGGTAGGACCGATATGGTTAGGGTTAGGGCATAACGTAATCTCGGTGAGACCGATTACACAAACTTCGGTGAGACCGATTTTGGTAATTAGCTAACCAGAGAGTTGGTCAGGTAAACTCGGTGGGACCGATTCGCTCTTTCGGCGAGACCGAAACGTTACGAAAGGGAAACAGAAAGTTTACATTGCAATCTCGATGGGACCGATCCGCTCTTTCGGTGAGACTGAAAAGTTACGAAAAGGAAACAGAGAGATTACAATCCCATCTCGGTGAGACCGAGATCCCTATCGGTAGAACCGATTTGCCTAGGGTTTGTGGTAGTGGCTATGACATATGGAATCGGTGGCGCCGGATAGGAAGAATCGGTGAGACCGATTTTGACTTTAGATTTAGGTCATATGTGGATGTGAGAAAAGTAGCTGAGGGTTTTGGAGCATATCACTAAGCACATGAAGCAAGAGGCTCATTAAGCAACACCTCATCCCTCCTTGATAGTATTGGCTTTTCCTATAGACTCAATGTGATCTTGAATCACTAAAATATAAAATGAAAAGTCTTGAGCTTTTGAGCTTGAGCCAATCCTTTGTCATTAGCATTTTGAGGATCCACTTTCATCATCCATGCCATGCCATTCATTGAGCTTTCTTGAAATGTTCATCTTGGAATAGCATTAGCTCAATGAGCTATATGTTGTTATGAATTACCAAAACCACCTAGGGATAGTTGCACTTTCAATCTCCCCCTTTTTGGTAATTGATGACAACATGTAGATCAAAGCTTCGACAAATGATAATAAGATTGAAAAACATCGTCGCTTTGAGAAGTATGTGATAAGCAAGAGCTCCCCCTAAATTTGTGCATATTTTAATATTTGCTTTGGACTGCAAATGCACAAGGAATTAGGCTCATGGGTTACTCTTCCATGTCACATACATCTTGGTGGAGCGCTCAAAATGATACGGATTAAATACATGCACTCATCACCAAGCACAGTGAATGATCACATAGGATAGATAAGATAATATCATCAAACATGCATAAGTGTAGCTTATGATCAAACACATGATCATCAATGTCTCACAAACATAGTATCTCAAGCAATCAAAAGCAAACAAGTTTAAAAACCACCAAATCAATAGAGAACAAAAGCAACACTCTCTCTCTCGAAGCCTATGATCTATACATTTTTCTTCCCCTTTGGCAACAAGTTACCAAAAAGTTCATAGAAAATGCATAGTGCTAGATCGACTCTCAGGCGAGATCTTCAGGTGGTGGTGTCCGGATAGCACCGAGGACGAAGGCTTCAGTTGAAGTAGATGGAGCTGGAGCTGGTGTAGGTGCTGGAGCTGGTGCAGATGAAGTGGCTCTGGTGTCAGGAACTGGCACAGCAGATGACCTCTAGGCTCTAGGCACTCTGGCAAATGCATCAGTCGTTGTTTTGCCATTCCTCTCCTGCATATCATCCTGTAGTTTCTCCACAGCAGACTGTATCTCAGTTACTTTCACATCTAAGTCATAGAACTTTTGTTCCATGATTCTTTCCAAGCTCTCCTGATTTTGAGTGAGGGTGGCCAATCCCTTCTCAATCCTCAGTGTTGATGCTATTAATTATCCGAGCTGCTCCTGCTTGTTCTTCAAGAAATACTCAGATGCCTCCTCTTGAGTTGGCATCCTGGCAGCCTTCTCCTTCCTTGCCTTCTCCTTCTTCTCTTGTGCTTGAACTGGCGATGGATCATTCTCATTCATGACAACCTCATTGTCCTCAAAGTCTGGATAAAGTGGAAAATGTTCTTTATCCAACAGATATTTGCCTGTGCCCATCTTTGAGTTAATCAACTCCTGGATCTGAGGGGCATATCCACAACTTCTTTTCTGGTCTACTGCAGTCCTCTTAATGGTTTCAACCATAAGGCTCATGACTTTGAATTTCTGTGGCACATCAAACAAATGCAACATGTTGATTGCATGCCCTCTTATCATGTTGTGGTCACCAGACTTAGGCGATGAGAGTATGCCTTAAGATGCTATTGATAGTTGGCAGCCCTCGATGTAAGGAAGTGGACTGATCCAAACTTATGTGTCTCAATGGCTGTGTCTGGGATCTCCTTGTACATGTGTGCCATGGAGTTGTGGTCCATTTTCTTCTTGGCATACACATCCAGGTCATCTTCATTTTCCTTTGGGGCATTTATCAGCTTTTCCCACTCCTCAACTGTTGACTGGTACCTTGTACCTTCAGACATCCACACTATCCTGCCATCTGGATAAAAGTGTGCTGTGGAGTAGAACTGCATGATAAGTTCATCGTTCCAGTTGGTGAGCTTTTGCCCAACGAAGTCTGCAACTCCAACAGCAACAAAACTGTCTTGCACTCCAGGATAGTGCTCTACATTTTCTTTCATGTAGGTCCAGTCGACCCACCTCATATCACACACTATGGGCTTCTTATCCAGCAGAATAGTCTCATAAAATTCCTGTTGTTCCTTGGTGTGGAACCTGTAGTCCACAGCAGTTCTTCTCCTTGTGGCATATGGATCTGTCATCCTCCATAGCCTTAACGCATTGTCTCTTCTGATCTTCATGTCCTCAGCCACAGGATGGGCATCATTGTGGTCTGGTATCTTGGGCTTGAGCTTCCTCAGAACTTGTCCTTCTTCATCTTCTTCTTGACAACCTCGAGCACTTTGGGGCCTTGTTCTTCTCAGTAGCTGGAATACTCCTGGTATTCCTCTTTGGTGCAGACTTGGCCTTGGGGATAGCTTTGGGTGCTTCCTTGGGCTTAGATGTGGCAGCCCCTGATCTTATAGCATCACCCATAAGCTTTGGTGCCTTTGGTGCTGGTGCAGCAATCTCTTCTTCCTCTTCCATTATGGAAGGCTTCCCAATAACTCTGACTATGGTCTTCTTGACCCTTTCTTTCCTTTTCTTCCCTTCAAGAAGAAATGGCTCTTTGGGATCAGGCTTTTCAGGAATTTGAGTTGATGCTCTGACCTTTGGCATAGGTGTCCTCTTGGCAGGAACCTTCTTATTGAGTCCAGGCTTTGTGCTATGTGTTGAGCCATACTCCTTTTTGAGCATTGCCTTCTTGGATGTTGCCTCATCCTATTCTTCCCTATAATCCTCATCTTCAGAATCTGAGGTTTTCTTCTTCCTTTTCCTGGTGGCAGCTTTAGGCAAATTGCTTGGGGTGCTCCTGCTGCTTTCAACTGAAGAGCTGGAGGGACTAGTGCCCTCACTCATGTTCACTGCTCCTCGACCTGTTACATTTGTCACTCTGGTGCGACATGCTGCAAACACTGACTGCTGACCATGTGAAGAGTTATAGATGAGGTAGAGTGCATGAGCATCACAATATGCAGAGATTTTTGCAAAAGAATGACTCAAAAATTCAGTTTTAGTTTTCCACAGAAATCATTTCGGATCTACCGATTTTCAAACTCGGTGATACCGAATGGAACCTAAACTGATGAACTCGGTCAGACCAAGTCACAGTTCAGTGGCACCGAGACTGCTAGGGTTTCACAAAGTCCTAAAATCGGTCACACCGATTAGCAATTCTCGGTCAGACCGAGTCTCACTAGTGCAATGGCATAAGCCAAATCGATGGGACCGAGTTTTTCAACTCGGTGGGTCCGAGATGGTTTCGGTGGAAACCTAACCCTAAATTTTCAAATCAAAACTATTCTAAGGATTGCATTGACTGGACAGGAGTGTTTCAATCGTGGCAAGAATCAATAAGAACACAATGTGCTGAGAATCGGACGAGGAAAGCACAGTGATCGAGTCCATACCCTAGTTCGGCGGAGACTCGCTACGGTGGCAACGGCGAGGTTGAATTCCGTTGACGGCGGCGGATACCAGCGATAGGGGGCGGCTGGCGACAAGGAGACGATCCGGAGACCACGGAGGCAGAGCAAGCTATTGCGCGGGCGAAGAGGTTCGGAGAAATTTCCAAATTTTTGCCCGTGACTATATATAGACCGACCCTGTCGGTGTGACCGAGTGGAACAACTCGGTGGCACCGAGATGCAAAAGCGTGTACGATTATTGCAACTCGGTGTGACCGAAGAGTTCAAATCGGTTGCACCGAGATTGAAAACCTAGATCGACTAAGTGATCTCGGTAAGACCGAAATGGAGGAATCGGTAAGACTGAGAATCACAAAGAAGTTTTGGAAGTTTAAGTCTATGATGAATCGGGGACTCGAGTGCTCCTCACACGTAGTGGTTCGAATCTGGCTTGATCAAATTTTGTGATGTAGCATGAATAGAGTTTGAGGCGGAAAATCATAGATAGCTAGAGAAGGTTCTTAGGCATTCTTGTCCATCCACTTGGCCAAAGAAAAAGAAGCCAATCAATCAAAACAACAAGTGGATGTCCTCGAATGAGTAAAGTATGTAACCAACATGCTCACACAATAAGATGGCAAATGAAATTTGTGGCAAAGCATGCACAACCAATTCTAGCATCTATCAAACAATTGGCTATGACTAGGTCATCTATATATGAGTATATTGACTTAGGAGTCAAATGATAGACATTTGATCATAGGTCATACTCATCGTTATAGCTCAAGTGGGGTTACCACTTTTACATAAAGCATTTATGTGTTCACATCATTAGAGTTGCTTTGACTCATTCTTAGAGTTAAGCTCCCCCTAGATGTGAGATCCCCCCTAAGAGGGATGAACTAACCTTGGGTTTTGTTGATGATGACTTCATGTAGGTGTTGAAGATGTGGATGCTCAATGTTGATGTAGATCTTTTTGGAGCAATCCTTTGGAGTGAGTTGCACTTTCAATACCTACATGGGTTAGTCCCACAAGGAACACACAAGTATATCCATAGACATAGAGTGATGCACACACAAAATGATGTCCATGAAATCATTAGGTTACCTTGTCCCTTGCCTTACCAACATGAGGGTTTGTGACTCCTTGAACTAGTGCAAGATATGGAAGTTGATTGCACTTGTCCTTGCCATAATGATATGAGTGAAATATGTTGGCGGAGTCACCCTCAAGAACTCTCTAGTTCTTCTTCTTCGGGATCCACATCATCTTGATGGGAATCCTTGGAGTTGTAGTTGTACTTGATGAGGTAGAACTTGACATAGTCTTGGGAATCCACTTGACCAAGGCCTTAGGTGCTTCTTCAAATGCATCAATCTCTTCTTGAAGCTTGTCCTTGCCTTTGTTCTTGTGGTCTTGTGGTGGAAGATCATCTTGTGCTTGTGTTCCCTTGAAGGAAGTAGGATCATACTTCTCTTGTTGAGGAACAAACTTCGTCTTGGGGTATTGATCTTCTTCCCACTCAACTCCATTGGCATTGAACTTTCGTTCAAAACCAACACCTTGATTCTTCCGGTGCCTTCCTTGCTTGCGTACAATTTCCTCGAATTGCTTACTTCCGGCAAGGCTCTTGTATACACCTTTCTCTATATTTCCCTTCAATAAGCTGTTTTCTTGCTCAAGTGTAACTTGGCTAAGAGAATCATTAGTGGAATCAAGAGAACTACTAGAAGCAAGAATATTGGATTTGACATTATTATTGTTACTACTAGAGGAAGAATCTTTCTTGATCTTGTTACTAAACTTGACTTGAGGCATGTAAGTAGATAAGAGTAAACGCTTGGCAATGTAAGAAGAACTTTTCTTACGAAGATCATCATTGATTGCATGTAAGAACTCATGCTCTTGCTCAAGATTGAGCTTTTCAAAGCGTAACTTCTCATGAGCCCTTAAAAGTTCTCGATGATCTTCAAAGATAGTTTCATGAGCTAACTTAAGAGTGTTCAGGTTCTTTAGTTAGATGCTCAATTTTCTCCTTATCATTGTCATTCGTTTCAACTTGATTAGCATGATTAATTAACGTTTCATCATAGTATTCGTCACTAGAGTTGTCAACAAGTAAATCATCATCACCTAGCAAGTCATCTTCATCACTATTGAAATCAACATACTCAGGATGTGTTACCTTAGGACCTTTGGCCATGAAGCATCTACCAATTCCTTCATTTGGTGATTCAAATATGTCGTAGGAGTTGGTTGACACAAGTGCTAGACCGGCAACACCTTCATCTTGAGTGTATTCGGAGTCGGAGTGATAGCTTCTCTCGGAGTGATGGTCGGAGTCGGAGCCGGATACCCATTCACCAACATGAGCTTGATGTCTTTGTTTTGTGTAACTCTTTGATGACTTGTCCTTCCTTTCCGAATCCTTGCTTCTCCATGAGGGTCTTCGTTCATAACGATCATCTCTACTCCTCCTCTCTCTTGGTGGTGATTCTCTTTTGCTTCTTATTTTTGGAGAATCTTCTCTTCTTTTGTAGGGTGTCGTACACTCATTGGAATAGTGTCCAGGCCTCCCACAATTGTAGCAATTGCGCTCTCGACTAGAAGATCTTTTGTCATTGTAAGACCTTGACTTGGAGCTTCTTTCTTTGCTTCTACTCTTGTAGAATTTGTTGAAGTTCTTCACCATTAAGCTCAATTCTTCATTGAAGGTTTGTTTCTCACTTGATGATGTGGGGGCTTCACTTGAGGCTTTGTAAGCACCACTTGACTTGTTGTGAAGTTCCTCCTTATCCTTAAGTGACATCTCATGAGCAACAATTCTTCCAATGACTTCTGTTGGCTTGAGATCTTTGTAGTTTGGCATCATTTGGATCAATGTGCACACGGTATCATACTTTCCATCCAATGCTCTTATGATCTTCTTGATGATGAATCATGGGTCATCTCTTCACTCCCTAAGCCGGCAATCTCATTTGTGATAAGTGCAAGCCTAGAGTACATTTCAGCGACACCTTCACCATCCTTCATTTTGAACTTGTCAAGCTGACTTTGGAGCACATCCAACTTGGATTGCTTGACGGATTCGGTACCTTCATGCATATCAATCAAAGTATCCCAGATTTCCTTTGAATTCTCAAGACGGCTGATTTTGTTGAATTCTTCGGGGCACAATCTGTTGAAGATGATATCACAAGCTTGAGCGTTGTATTGCAACATCTTCAATTCTTCTGCATTAGCTTCACGGTTCGGCTCTCTCCCATCAAAGAATTCACCTTGCAAGCCAATACAAATAATTGCCCAAACGGCGGGGTTATGTCTGAGAATATGCATTTTCATCTTATGCTTCCAACTAGCAAAATTAGTACCATCAAAGTAAGGACCTCTACGGTGATAATTTCTATGACACCCCAAAAATTTTAACTTTGTTTTGTTAATTAAAATCTTGCCAGGAAATTTAACTTTCCTTTTCTTGGTTTTTCTTGATTTCAAAACCATTCTTTTCTTGGTTATCTTGGAGTTGTTCCCTAAGATAGAAAATCTTTTACTCATGATATTGGACTTGTTGCCCTCTCAAAAAAAATCTGTTATCAGAAGAATTAATTATATAATATTCTCCCTGATCTTTTATTTTCTTGAAAATGTTTTCCCATAGTTTTATGGCCCCATTTGTACTACAACCCTTTTATAAATTCATTCAAAAATCCCACCATAATTTGGAGATGTCATATGGAGTATTTGAACCACTTTTGTGCAAAAATATCTTCTGCCCATTGAATATTTTGAGCTCTACACCATGTTTTCAAATCTGGTCCAGAGAGCATTTTTACACTACAACCTATTCAAATATTTCTTTAAAACTTCTACCAAAATTATGGGATATCTGTAGGAGCATATTATTCAACTTTATGCAATAACCTAAGGTTGTTCTTTGGAAAAATTGAGTAAACCATCCTCTTTTCCATTCTGGTCCAACTTGAGGTTTTGTACTGCAACCACCCTTTTAGTTGCTCCTTGATCTATGATTCCTTTTCCTACTTGTGGTCCTCCTTGCCAAACCTCTAAGTCTAGGAGCATGCACCCATTGGATCATTTTTGGTTCATGAGGTAATGCCATTTACTTTCTGTCCAGATCTGAAGTTTTGCAAAACTTGCACTAGCAAGTTTGAACTTTGGACAAACTAACCTCACCACCCTCTCTTTCATCCAAAGAGACCACAGTGCAGGAGATTTGGCCACCCCAAGTAATACCTAAGTGCCCCTGGCATTTTATCAAACACCTTTTGGGCATGATCAGATTTGACATGAGTTTTTATTTGCACTGTGGACTTGATCTCCTGACCTAAACACCATGCCCATTTACCTCTCGTCTAACCCTACCCTAGCCCTGTCTCTTGCCAGCCTCACCCGCGACCTCTAGCAGGTAGTGGCATTTCGCCGAACACGTCCTGGGCGTGCTCTGGGCGCGCCCAGAGCGTGCGTTTGGCACGCACGTGCGCCCGAGCCGCCGCGTCTCGCCCCGCACCCGTTCCGGCCCTTGGCCAGCAGCTGCTAGCACGCCACGTATCCCTGCACCGCCACGCCACCCGACCACCCCTGGCACCCCACAGCGCCACCGTCCGGACGGCCGTGGCGGCTAGTAACGCTTGCGAGCCCCGACCGTGTCGGCGCTGCCGAAACCACTCCCGCTTCGCCCGGCTTCGCCACGGAAGCGATGCCCGCTCGTCCGCTAGCTCCTGCCGCCATCCTCAGCCCCGCCACGTCCCCCTGGCGCTACAGAACGTCGGTCGCCGGCGATCTTATCCCCACCGCCGCGGAACGGCCTTGGCGTGCCTATTTAAGAAGCTCCGAGCCCATGCAAGCACTCATGCAGCATCACACCATCCACCTAGTGCCCCCGTTGCCGTCAATTGAGGGGGAAGAGGCCATCTTCGCCAACTCCGGCCAGTTCGGCCACCGCCGCCTCCCAGCTCCATTCGACACAACCAGTGCCTCCCCGGCCATCCCAACACCACCAGACAACTCCACTCCTTCTTGCGGTGCCACCCAGACCCCCAGCTGTGACGGAGAGCCACCATAACCACAAACTCACTTCGCTCCCGAAACCACCAGCCGCCCTTGGCTTCGTCGGCCGGCGAATCCCTCCACCTCCGACAACCCTGCAACCACCGGAAGGATCGCCCCAGATCCGCGGATCCATCCCCGCCCTCAGCTCCCCACAAGAACCCGTCATTCGCCGGCGACGATCGCCGGAGTCCCGCCTCCGCTCGGGACCGAGGAAGAAGAGGGGAGGTGGACCGATCAAACGACCCGATGGGCAGGCAGGCCTTGTCGACTTTCTTGCGTACCGTCCACGCTGGAGTAAGTGGAAGCGTAAACCTACAATACGCTTTCGGCGTGTGCGTGTTTTATTGAAACGTTTTCTTTTACATTTCTTTTTAAAATATGATTTGACTAAAACTTTGACTCGCTGTAACTTTTTAAATAAAACTCCGAATGAGTTGATTCTTTTTCCTACCACTCAAAAATATTGTATAGTTTATTTTAAGATTTATTTCAAAAATTTCAGACAACCTTTTTGTGCTGTTTTGAAAAATGTGTGTTAATTCAAATTTATTTCAATTAGGGTTTTGAAGAGAGGGGAGAAAACTTTCAAAAGTTTTGGAGAGCACCTCACCCCTCCACAACTTGAAGGCAAGCATTCTGAACCCCGGCATAAGAATTTTGGTGTGTTTTTCGACATATTTATAACACCACCCCATTTGGAAGAGGCCGTTATTTCATGTGATATGATCATTTGCACGGATGCATATTGGTGATTTCCATGCTGTTGGAAATGAACACACTTGTGTTGGTAATCATCCCCATGTGCCTTGCATGCATACCGGAAAGGTGTCTGGAAGAGCCTCTGCCTTGGGTAGGCGTGAGCTTGTCACCGGCCTTCGCCGGGACGGTTATGTCCGGTATGGCATAGTAAGGTATAATGAGTATTGATGTGTTGGTTGAAGTACTTTGTGGTGTATGTCATGCAGGGACGTTTATAAACCTCCTGAGTCGACCCCAGGTCGAGTCTTATTCCAGTAACCCCATACTTGCCCGTACTACCACTTGTCCCTGCCATACGTGGGGTACGGTTCGATCGATTGTCAACCCCTTTCAAGCACACACCGTACAGAGAGGCCATGGTGGAAGATGTCGGTTGAAGCCGATAGTCATGCCACCTGGTCCGGGGGCATGGGTGTATCCGGTTGAGACCGAGAGGGGAGGCCACCCCTTAGAGCGCGCAATATAAATTTGATCCCATGCTACGTGAGGTTGCAGCCTCCCCACTCAGAGTTTTGTTTAACAAGTGTCATGGGTGATTTCCAGGCACCGGTAAGTTAAGCTGGTGCGTGCAAGTCAGGTGTGTTTTCAATTAAAAGACCATAGACGGAATTAGTCCCGATGGACTAAAGGAATCCGTTGCTCGTGGGTAAAGAGTACACTCTCTGCAGAGATTAAACCTATTCGAATGGTAGTGTCCGTAGTTCAGGATTACAGTTTGGGATGAGTGTCGGTCTTAGTGTCAGTCTCCGGAGGAGAACTACTAAACCAGAACTTGGTTTATGACTTGTGACTTGTGATGATGATGATGATGATTATTACGGATGATTATTATTATGGACTAACCCCTTTATATTATTTGAATCCTTGAGTATCCCTGGGACGGTTCTACCTCTTGGATATTCACCGTGTTTATTTATAATCCCTTTATATGGTGTCGCTCAGACGCCCGACTGTGGCATTGCTTCTGTTTATTTATAAGCCCTTTATATGGTGTCGCTCAGACGCCCGACTGTGGCATTGCTTCTGTTTATTTATAAGCCCTTCATGTGGTGTCGCTCGACGCCGACCGTGGCATTGCTTACATTTATTTTGGTGTCGCCAGACGCTCGATCGTGGCATTGCTTCGCTTATTTATAAGCCCTTTATGTGGTGTCCCTCGGGCCCGATCGTGGCATTGCTTCATTTATTTATAAGCCCTTTATGTGGTGTCCCTCGACGCCTGACCGTGGCATTGCTTCATTTATTTATAAGCCCTTTATGTGGTGTCGCTCGACGCCTCGACCGTGGCATTGCTTCGCTTATTTATAAGCCCTTTATGTGGTGTCGCTCGGACGCCTGATCGTGGCATTTATTGCTGCTCCGTCATTACATATTTGTGGTCCCTTATTAATAATCCACATGTATGCCCCAAGGATTTCATTTCTTTAATACTGACGTTGTGAGCATAGAATATTTCTTCAAGGCATGATTTTTGATTGTTATATTATACCTGTGTTCATAATGTTTACGAGTATATTCAAAGTACTCACTGGCTTGTCCCTGGCTATTGTCTTGGCCAGATTTCCTGTGTTCATAATGTTTACGAGGAGCGTCGTGACGACCGCTCCGGAACCTAAGCAAACAGCGATAGCAGCCTCGCGAAGATAGGAGTTAACCTGGTCAGCTGTTCCCGTGGGAAATGGAGTTCCACTAATGATCCACAAACCGCTTCCGCCATCAACCACTAGAAACCATTTGTTGCACTCGTAGGCCAGTATGGTCTTGTACTGCATATCCTATAATTTTGCTTGGATTTTCTATAGCGAGTTGATGCCTCATCAGCTAACAGTAGTCATGGGGCTGATGAGCACGACGGCCATTTTTTGGAATTTAATATCCGGAAAAAAACTGGTCGCGACAATTTCCCTCGCTAGACGCCATACTCTCCTAGGTTGTGAAACCAAGGCTATGACCACCAAAAGCTATGGAAATCAAAGCAAATGGAGACCAAAGCTCTGATACCACTTGTAGGACCTTGAAGTATGTCTAGAGGGGGGGTGATTAGACTACTTGACCAATTAAAAACTTAGCCTTTTCCCAGTTTTAAAGTTTGGCAGATTTTAGCTATCTGAGGACAAGTCAAGCAATCATCACACAATTCAAGCAAGCATGCAAAGAGTATATTGGCAGCGGAAATTAAAGCATGAAACTTGCAAGAAAGTAAAGGGAAGGGTTTGGAAGATTCAAACGCAATTGGAGACACGGATGTTTTTGGCGTGGTTCCGATAGGTGGTGCTATCGTACCTCCACGTTGATGGAGACTTCAACCCACGAAGGGTAACGGTTGCGCGAGTCCACGGAGGGCTCCACCCACGAAGGGTCCACGAAGTAGCAACCTTGTCTATCCCACCATGGCCGTCGCCCACGAAGGATTTGCCTCACTAGCGGTAGATCTTCACGAAGTAGGCGATCTACTTGCCCTTACAAACTCCTTGGTTCAACTCCACAATCTTGTCGGAGGCTCCCAAGTGACATCTAGCCAATCTAGGAGACACCACTCTTCAAGAAGTAACAAATGGTGTGTTGATGATGAACTCCTTGCTCTTGTGCTTCAAATGATAGTCTCCCCAACACTCAACTCTCTCTCATAGGATTTGGATCTGGTGGAAAGAAGATTTGAGTGGAAAGCAACTTGGGGAAGGCTAGAGATCAAGATTCATATGGTAGGAATGGAATATCTTGGTCTCAACACATGAGTAGGTGGCTCTCTCTCAAAAATGGTAAGTTGGAAGTGTAGGTTTGTTCTGATGGCTCTCTTTACGAATGAAGAGGAGGTGGAGGGGTATATATAGCCTCCACAAAAAATCTAACCATTACACACAATTTACCAATCTCGGTGGGACCGAATCAACAAACTCGGTCAGACCGATTTTAGTAAACCTAGTGACCGTTAGGGTTTTCGGTGGGACTGACTTGCATCTCGGTAGGACCGATATGGTTAGGGTTAGGGCATAACGTAGTCTCGGTGAGACCGATTACACAAACTCTGTGAGACCGATTTTGGTAATTAGCTAACCAGAGAGTTGGTCAGGTAAACTCGGTGGGACCGATTCGCTCTTTCGGTGATACCGAAACGTTACTAAAGGGAAACAGAAAGTTTACATTGCAATCTCGATGGGACCGATCCGCTCTTTCGGTGAGACCGAAAAGTTACGAAAAGGAAACAGAGAGATTACAATCCCATCTCGGTGAGACCGAGATCCCTATCGGTAGAACCGATTTGCCTAGGGTTTGTGGCAGTAGCTATGACATATGGAATCGGTGGCGCCGGATAGGAAGAATCGGTGAGACCGATTTTGGCTTTAGGTTTAGGTCATATATATGTGGATGTGAGAAAAGTAGCTGAGGGTTTTGGAGCATATCACTAAGCACATGAAGCAAGAGGCTCATTAAGCAACACCTCATCCCTCCTTGATAGTATTGGCTTTTCCTATAGACTCAATGTGACTTGAATCACTAAAATATAAAATGAAGAGTCTTGAGCTTTTGAGCTTGAGCCAATCCTTTGTCATTAGCATTTTGAGGGATCCACTTTCATCATCCATGCCATGCCATTCATTGAGCTTTCCTGAAATGTTCATCTTGGAATAGCATTAGCTCAATGAGCTATATGTTGTTATGAATTACCAAAACCACGTAGGGATAGTTGCACTTTCACCTTCCATACTACGGATGGCTTAAAGAGCCTTTCCATGAAAGTGTTAGGTGGCACAGGGTCGCGCTTGGCGCCCATGCGAGCGAGGATATTGGTTGCCTGATTACTGTCTCGAGCGACATGATGAAACTCAAGTCCCTCGAACCGAGCTGATACTTTTAATATGGCGGTTTGATCTGCCATCATTTTTGGGTCCTTTGCATCAAACTCTCCATTGACCTGGGATATGGCGAGGTTGGAATCACCACGCACCTCCAGGCGTTGTATACCCATGGAGACAGCCATGCGAAGACCATGCAGAAGCGCCTCATATTCGGCTGCATTATTGGAGTCCGTATACATAATTTGTAATACGTAGCGGATTGTATCCCCAGTAGGAGATGTTAGGATGACGCCAGCCCCCAGGCCGGCCAGCATTTTGGAGCCGCCGAAGTACATAATCCAATTGGAGTATGAACTATACTCTTTAGGGAGTTCGGCTTCCGTCCATTCAGCGACAAAGTCAGCCAACAGCTGGGATTTAATAGCCTGGCGTGGCTTGTATATTATTTCGAACGGTAAAAGCTCAATGGCCCATTTAGCTATGCGGCCAGTGGCGTCCCTGTTGTTGATAATGTTGTCAAGTGGTACTTCGGATGCCACTGTGATCGAACACTCTTGAAAATAGTGTCATAGTTTACGGGATGCCATGAAGGTCGTATAGGCTATCTTCTGATAATGGGGGTATCGGGATTTGCAAGGTGTGAGGACCTCCGATGCATAATATACTGGTTTTTAGGTGGGAAATTTATGTCCCTCTTCCCCTCGTTCGACGACGAGTACGGCACTAACTACTTGGTTAGTTGCCGAAATGTACAATAACATAGGCTCGCCAACACCTGGGGCAGCTAGGATTGGGTTGCTCGCAAGTAGGGCCTTGATTTCTTCCAATCCGGCTATTGCAGCGTTTTTCCATTCAAAGTTATCAGTGCGTCGCAATAGCTTGTAGAGTGGTAATGCTTTTTCTCCCAACTTGGAGATAAAACGGCTTAACGCCGCTATGCACCCTGCTAGTTTTTGGACTTGCTTCAGGTCTGTTGGTATAGCCAATTGTGATAGAGCTCGGATCTTGGCTAGGCTTGCTTCAATTCCTCTATGGGAAACAATAAACCCTAGCAACTTTCTGGCTGGGACTCCGAAGACACATTTTTCTGGATTGAGCCATATGTCGTATGTTCGAAGGTTATCGAAGGTGAGGTGAAGATCGTCCACCAGTGTTTCGACACGCTTCGTCTTAATGACCACGTCGTCGTCGACGTATGCCTCAACTGTTTTGCCGATTTGTTTTTCGAAGCATGTTTGAATCATACGCTGGTAGGTAGCCCCAGCATTTTTTAGTCCGAAGGGCAAAGTGTTGAAGCGGAAAGGATCGTAAGGGGTGATGAACGCTGTTGCGGCCTGATCCAATTCCTTCATCTTAATTTGATGGTATCCGCAATAGGCGTCGAGGAAACACAAAGAATTGTGTCCTGCAGTCGAGTCAGTGATTTGGTCGATGCGGGGTAGTGGGAAAGGGTCTTTAGGGCAACCTAGCTAGCTCTTCTCCCATGGCTTGATGCTTGGGTTTGGAGAATCGCCGCAGTGTCTGGTTCACGGGTTTGAAACCCTTGATTATATTGAGACTGTGTTCGGCCAGCCTGCGGGGATGTCGGGCAAGTCTGGAGGGTGCCAGGCGAAAATATCCCAATTATCTCGCAAGAATGTGCATAGAGCGGTGTCCACTACCGGATCCAGCTGTGCTCCGATAGATGTTGTCTTGTTAGGGTCCGTCGGGTACACTTGAAATTTAACTATTTCCTCAGCTGGCTTAAAAGAGGTGGATTTAGATCTCTTATCGAGGATCATATCATCCCTATCCACCATGGACCGTAAATTTGTTAATTATTTGGCTGTTAGGGCTTCGGATAACGCCTCGAGGGCCAGGGATGCGGTTTTGCTTTCGGCACGGAGGGCTTTGTCTGGGTCGCTCGAAATTGTTATGATTCTGTTGGGTCCGGGCATTTTAAGCTTCATATAACAGCAATGGGGTATAGCTTGGAAGCGTGAGAAAGTGTCCCGTCCAAGGAAGGCGTGATACCCCTGTTGAAGGGGACCACATGAAAGAGCAACTCTTCGGATCTATAGTTTTCGAGGGTGCCAAATACCACATCTAGTTTAATTCTCCCAGAGCATCATGCTTCTCGACTGGGGATAATGCCTCGAAAGGTGGTATTGCTTTGCTCGATGCGTGATCTATCCATCTGCATTTTATCGAGCGTGTCTTCATAAATGAGGTTAAGCCCACTGTTGCCGTCCATGAGCACTTTAGTAAGCCGAAAACCATCCATAATGGGGTTTTCTAGGGCAGCTGGTGCTCGGACTGACCGAGCCTTTGGTTCATCTTCGGTTGTAAAGGTTATTGCCGTGTCATTCCATGGGCTCAATGCGGTAACTTGGTGGACTTCGGTGAGGTCACGAAGTGCCCTTTTGCGCCGATTATTCAAAGAAAAGGTCTTGAATACCGTAAGGATGTTAAAGTCGTCCCTCTCCGAAGAGTATTTCTCTGGAGTGGTGGTGAGGATAGCCTCTCCACTTTTTGCTACTTGTCGGAGTACCCAACATGCTCAAAGGCTATGGGTTGGTCTATGCGCGGAGTGGCATGTATCAGACAGGGCTTGTCAAGGAGTTCATCAAGAACGGGCCTATGTCCCGTGAAGGGTTTATTTTTCCTTCCCATCAACTGGTGGTCGGGTGACCTGCCAGGATGTATCCGTTTAGTCCAGGACGCAGACTGCTTAAAGGCAGCAGGCTCCAGTTGAGTTTTCTTGGGCCCTCCATGTGCTTTCCATCGCACAGTACTTTTGCACTACTTGTGATAGTTCCATGAAGCTTCGTACGTGACGACGGTCGAGAGCATTCAATATTCCCTCGTCGGTGCAATTACGATGTAAGACTGAAACTACATCATCGTCTGGGCAGTCTTTGATCTTGTTTTTAACAAGCAGGAATCTGGCCCAAAAGTGGTGCACCGTTTCCTGAGGTTGCTTGTCGCACATACATCAGGTCGTATATATCCGGGGGACCTGAATTGCTTGGAGAATATTGATTGTGGTGGGTGGGTGGTTTAAAATTTGAATCCGGCCCCACACCTGTATTTGGAGCTTGAAGATTCTCTGAGACGACCGGTTCGGGTCCAGGGAGATCCAAGGGCTCCATTGATCCTATATCCAAGCCAGAGTCCGGCTCGAGGGATTCGGAGACCCGAACATGCTTGTTTTTCAACATAGGGAGGGAAGTGTCTTCGGCCGGTTCCTCAATGACCGCTACAAGGTGGGTGATCGGCGGGCGATTAATTTCCCTCTGGTCAGGCTTGAGCCCGATCCGATCATAGTCCGTTGAGACTCCCAGGGCGGCGATGCGGTCCAGCAGTTCATTCAAAGACGAGACATCTGCCGGATCCATCTTTTTGGAGT
Source organism: Aegilops bicornis (assembly GCA_021605145.1). Classification (NCBI taxonomy): domain Eukaryota; kingdom Viridiplantae; phylum Streptophyta; class Magnoliopsida; order Poales; family Poaceae; genus Aegilops; species Aegilops bicornis. The sequence goes on from CM038674.1 coordinate 618,921,416, forward strand.
ACTCGAGGCCGATGCGAAGACGGTGTTCGGCGGCCGTAGGGGATGTTGTAGGCTTGACGGACGTACAAGCTCCTACGGTGAAACCGCCGAGCTAGAGGGTCTACCAAGAAGTCAGGCTCCTTCCAGAAGTGATATCGTTGTTGATGACTAGGCGAGCCATAGATCGCTTTTGTAGACAGCACGGCAGACCTCTCAATGAAAGCACCAATGTTGGTGTCAAAACTGGCAGATCTCGGGTAGGGGGGCCAAGCTGTGCGTTTAAGGATCGAGGGTAACAGGGGACCAAGGGACACAATGCTTACCAAGGTTCGGGCCCTCTTAAAGGAGGTAAAACCCTACTCCTGCCTGATTATATTCGATGAGTACAGAGATTACAAGAGTTGGTCTACCTCGAGATCGTGGCGGCTAAACCCTAGATGTCTAGCCCATGAATATTTCGACGGCGGTAATGAGGATAGCCTCTACGGACTAATCCCTCCAGTTTATATACACACCAGAGGGACCTAGGGTTTGTACAAGGTCGGTTCATCAGGGAAGGAAACAATACACCCGGACTCTAATCTTGCCGGTCACGTATGGAGAAGTCCCACCCAGACACGGAGGACGATCTTCAGCTTGATCTTGTATGGCCCGTCCAACCCGGCCCATACTCCTAGGCTGGACACCTGGGGACCCCCGAATCCAGGACTCCCTCAGCTATATCCGTTTTCTCTCATAAAAAGAAACCACCTTCACTTATCAAGGAAGTGCTGGAAAAATTATCTATGTTGCCGCAAAGAGTGGAAGAGCTGAAGCTATCAGCTGCCCGAGCCGGTGCCATCACCGCGCTGAGCCGGGCAAAGGCATGGCAACCAGAGCTTGACCCGGAAGAATTGGCCACCGGCTACCCAAGCTTCAAAGAAGACGGGTCTCCCTTCAAAGCAGCAGACTTCACCAAGTGCGTAAGAGAAATGCGCCCTTTGGCAAGCCAGCTAGAGGAAGAAACTTACTTGTCAAAATATCAGGCGTCTTATACCAAAGAAAACTCAAGAGTGCGACGCCGGTTCATGAGGCCACGAACCTTATCCTGCCCACACATAAGCACACCTTCGCTCCTGATATTGATTCGTCGAGCCTTATAGATGATGAAGCTGTGTTTAGAGCTTTGACTGGGATCAACTGGGCCACATCTGATTTCCAGCCAATGGGTGAAGAAGAAGAAGAACCGGTGCAAGATGACCCGAAGTCTTCAACACATCAAGATCAGGAAAGCTGATCCTTGTGACAGCCCTCCAACTACATCATGGCACTTTTGGCTTAAAAACACTTAATCATTTGGGCTTCATGGTAGCCTTGTAATAGGCTAGTTGAAAACAATGATTTGACATGCCATCATGCATGTTTTGACGTTTGGATATGTTAAACCGATGTTCTGATGTTTGAAGATCCACAGTTTGTGCTTTGTCACATGCATTCGTCAGACGGGTCATAATAGAAAGTGTTGTGCTACCTGCGCACACACAAATAAATAACATGTGCCCTGGCGGTTTACACCAGGCCGGGTTATAATGTTCAACATAATATGTTCTAGTGACTTAAAGTCTTTAACCAGGGCGGGTTATCAAAACCGCGCATATTCATATAACAAGTAAAACATACCTGTGGAATTGGTTCATACTGCCGGCTCTCATCACCATATCCGGTATTTTCTAACCTTCGCAGATGATTTGAGCAGATATGGGTATATCTACTTAATGAAACACAAGTCTGAAACATTTGAAAAGTTTAAAGAATTTCAGAGTGAAGTGGAGAATCATCGTAACAAGAAAATAAAGTTTCTACGATTTGATCGCGGAGGCGAATATTTGAGTTATGAGTTTGGCCTTCATTTAAAACAATGTGGAATAGTTTCACAACTCGCGCCACCTGGAACACCACAGCGTAATTGTGTGTCCGAACATCGTAACCGTACTTTATTAGATATGGTGCAATTTATGATCTCTCTTACCGATTTACCACTATCGTTTTGAGGTTATGCATTAGAGACAGCTGCATTCACGTTAAATAGGGCACCGTCTAAATCCGTTGAGACGACACCGTACGAACTATGGTTTGGCAAGAAACCTAAGCTGTCATTTCTTAAAGTTTGGGGTTGCGACACTTATGTCAAAAGGCTTTAGCCTGATAAGCTCGAACCCAAATCGGAGAAGTGCATCTTCATAGGATACCCTAAGGAAACAATTGGGTACACCTTCTACCACAAATCTGAAGGCAAGATCTTTGTTGCCAAGAATGGAACCTTTCTAGAGAAGGAGCTTCTCTCAAGAAGTGAGTGGGAGGAAAGTAGAACTTGATGAGGTAATTGTACCTTCTCTCGAATTGGAAAGTAGCACATCAGTGAAATCCATTTCCATGATGCCTACACCAACTAGAGAGGAAGCTAATAATGATGATCATGAAACTTTAGATCAAGTTACTACTGGACCTCGTAGGTCGAACAGAGCACTTTCCGCACCAGAGTGGTACGGTAATCCTGTCCTGGAAGTCATGTTATTAGACCATGGCAAACCTACGAACTATGAAGAAGCTATGATGAGCCCAGATTCCGGCAGATGGCTTGAGGCCATGAAATCTGAGATAGGATCCATGTATGAGAACAAAGTGTGGACTTTGGTGGACTTGTCCGATGATCGGCAAGCCATTGAGAATAAATGGATCTTCAAGAGGAAGACGGAAACTGACAGTAGTGTTACTATCTACAAAGATCGACTTGTCGCAAAAGGTTTTCGACAAGTTCAAGATGTTGACTACGATGAGATTTTCTCACTCGTAGCGATGCTTAATCTGTCCGAATCATGTTAGCAATTGCCGCATTTTATGAAAACTGGCAAATGGATGTCAAAACTGCATTCCTTAATGGATTTCTAAATGAAGAGTTGTATATGATGCAACCAAAAGGTTTTGTCGATCCTAAAGGTGCTAACGAAGTGTGCAAACTCCAGTGATCCATCTATGGACTGGTGCAAGCATCTCGGAGTTGGAATATACGCTTTGATAAGGTGATCAAATCATATGGTTTTATACAGACTTATGGTGAAGCCTGTATTTACAAGAAAGTGAGTGGGAGCTCTGTAGCATTTTTGATATTATATGTGGATGACATATTGTTGATTGGAAATGATGTAGAATTTCTTGATAGTATAAAAGGATATTTTAAGAATTTTTTCAATGAAAGACCTCCGTGAAGCTACTTACATATTGGGCATCAAGATCTGTAGAGATAGATCAAGACGCTTGATAATATTTTCAATGAGTACATACCTTGACAAGATTTTGAAGGAGTTCAAAATGGATCAGTCAAAGAAGGAGTTCTAGCATGTATTCCAAGGTGTAAAGTTGAGTAAGACTCAAAGCCCGACCATGGCAGAAGATAGGGCGAGAATGAAAGTCATTCCCTATGCCTCAGCCATAGGTTCTATAAAGTATGCCATGCTATGCACCAGCCTGTTGTGTGCCTTGCCAATGAGTTTGGCAAGGGGGTACAATAGTGATCCAGGAGTAGACCACTAGAGAGTGGTCAAAATTATCCTTAGAGGACTAAGGAAATGTTTCTCGGTTATATATGGAGGTTATAAAGAGTACGTCGTAAAGAGTTAGTTGATGCAAGCTTTGACACTGATCTAGATGACTCTAAGTCTCAATCTAGATACGTATTGAACGTGGGAGCAATTAGCTAGAGTAGCTCCATGCAGTTGCAGACATAGAAATTTGCAAAATAAATACGAATTTGAATGTGTCAGACCCGTTGACTAAACTTCTCTCACAAGCAAAACATGATCACACATTAGTACTCTTTGGGTGTTAATCACATAGCGATGTGAACTAGATTATTGACTCTAGTAAACCCTTTGGTGTTGGTCGCATGGCCATGTGAACTATGGGTGTTAATCACATAAAGATGTGAACTATTGGTGTTAAAATCACATGGCGATGTGAACTAGATTATTGACTCTAGTTCAAGTGGGAGACTGAAGGAAATATGCCCTAGAGGCAATAATAAAGTTGTTATTTTATATTTCCTTATATCATGATAAATGTTTATTATTCATGCTAGAATTGTATTAACCGGAAACTTGATACATGTGTGGATACATAGACAAAACATCGTGTCCCTAGTAAGCCTCTACTAGACTAGCTCGTTAATCAAAGAGGTTAAGTTTCCTAACAATAGACATGTGTGGTCATTTGATGAACGGGATCACATCATTAGGAGAATGATGTGATGGACAAGACCCATCCGTTAGCTTAGCATATTGATCGTTCAGTTTTATTGCTATTGCTTTCTTCATGTCAAATACATATTCCTTCGACTATGAGATTATGCAACTCCCGTATACTGGAGGAATACCTTGTGTGCTATCAAACATGACAACGTAACTAGGTGATTATAAAGATGCTCTACAGGTATCTCCGAATGTGTTTGTTGGGTTGGCATAGGTCGAGATTAGGATTTGTCACTCCGAGTATCAAAGAGGTATCTTTGGGCCCTCTCGGTAATGCACATCATAAGAAGCCTTGCAAGCAAAGTGACTAATGAGTTAGTTACAGGATGATGTATTACGGAACGATTAAAGAGACTTGCCGGTAACGAGATTGGACTAGGTATGAAGATACCGACGATCGAATCTCGGGCAAGTAACATACCGATGGACAAAGGGAATAACGTATGTTGTCATAACGATTTGACTGATAAAGATCTTCGTAGAATATGTAGGAGCCAATATGAGCATCCAGGTTTCTCTATTGGTTATTGACCGGGGAGGTGTCTCGGTCATGTCTACATAGTTCTCGAACCCGTAGGGTCCGCACGCTTAACATTCGATGACGATTTTGTATTATATGAGTTATGTGATTTGGTGACCGAATGTTGTTCAGAGTCCCGGATGAGATCACGGACATGATGAGGAGTCTCGAAATGGTCGAGAAGTAAATATTGATATATAGGACGATAGTATTCGGACACCAGAAGTGTTCCGGAGGGTACCGGGTACATATTGGGTCACCGGAAGGGGTTCCCGACACCCCCGGCAAAAGATATGGGCCTAATGGGCCAAGAGGGGAAATGCAGCAGCCAGCAGGGGCTGATGCACCCCCCATATCGGCCGAACCAGAGGAGGAAGGAAAGAGGGGAAGAGAGAAGGAAGGGGAGGGATTCGGCCTCCCCCTTCCTTCCCTCCCTCCTCCTTCCTTCCCCCTCTGGAAAATATGGTAAGGGGGGCAAATTGGACTAGGCCCCAAGTAGGATTCCTCCTACTTGGGGCGCCCCAAGGCTGTTCCCCTTCCCCTCCCACCTATATATACACGGGGAGGGGGCGCCTAGAACACACAACAACATCTGTTAGCCGTGTGGCGCCCCCCTCCACAGATTACACTCTCGGTCATATTCTCGCGGTGCTTAGGCGAAGCCCTACGCGGATCACTTCACCATCACCGTCGCCACCACTTCGTGCTGACGGAACTCATCTGCTTCCTTGACACTTTGCTGGATCAAGAGTTCGAGGGACGTCATCAAGCTAAACGTGTGCGAACTCGGAGGTGTGTTCGGTACTTGATCAGTCGGAACGAGAAGAAGTTCGACTACATCAACCATGTTGTCAAACGCTTTCGCTTTCGGTCTACGAGGGTACGTACACACACTCTCCCCCTCTCGTTGCTATGCATCTCCTAAATAGATCTTGCGTGAGCATAGGAAATTTTTTGAAATTGCATGCTACGTTTCCCAACAATAGTTCTCATACAAGTACTCCATGTTTGAATCTGTTGCTTCAAAAAATCGGGAAAGATTATCAAAATTTTAGCATGGGCGTTTTACCAAACACTTCCCAGGTGCGGTGAGCCCATGGATTGCATCCGCAAGGATGGATGGTACCTGCGAGGTGGACAAATGAAAGATGGAACAAAGGCGTAGTAGTCGGGTGGAGCGGGGGAGGTCCGACATAGGTTTGGCAGGCAGCCAGGGTGGTACAGCGACGCCGTCGACCAGGAAGGAAGCGGATGCAGAGCAAAGGAGAGCAAGGGATGGAAGGATGTGATTTTGGGTGGGTTGGGAGTGGCGGTGGTTCGGACTCCGGCAAAGCCACCTAGTTTGATTCCGGTTTACGAAAAAACTTATGCACGCTACGGGTCCACATTAGATGACAAGAGGGGGATAAAGACAAAAAAAGGAAACATGATTGAGAGGTTATTTGCAATAGAAACTGAAAACGGAGCAAGGGCTAGTATACCCGAGTTAGTCAACATAATTTTTGAAAAATTGTTTTCTTTATGAAAAAATGTTTTTAATACAAGTATGCTTGGTCTTCTTTAGTATGCAAATTTTCCTAGTACATCAGAATATTTTTTATACGCGTTTAACATTTTGTAAATACATGATTAATATTTGTTTCATATATATGTTTTGATATCTACTTTTCATACAAGTCGTATAATTTTCATATACATTAGTTAATACAAAACTAACATTTTTTTCATACACCTGATAAACATTTTATCAAATAAATTCATTCTATAATGCGAATAATATCTAAAATAGTGAACAAATTTTGAAACTCAAACAAAATTTTAAAACGTCAACAATTTTTCAAGAAATGAACAAACTTTGAAAAGCACGAACAAAATTGAAAACATGAACAAATTTTTAAAAGCATGAACAAATCTTTGAAATGTGAAGAAATTTTGGAAAATGTCAGAAATTTCTGAAAACATCAATACAAAAAATTCAAATAATGTGAGATTTTTCTGAAATTGTGAGAAATTTGTTATTTCTGAACAATTCTTCAAACTATGACTAATTTTATAAAAAGAGAATTTAATGTACGGCGAACATTTTTTCCGAACAGTTCTTTTCTAACCATGAACATTTTTCTACAATACAGTTAACGCATTTTGAAACTTGATTTGTTTTTAAAATCATTAACGGAATTCCAAAATAAATCTTTAGAATTAGATAATTTTTGAAATTTTTGAATTTATGAAAAAATAAATAAAAAAGAAAAAGAAAAGCAAGAAATAGATAGGAACACGAAATGAAAGAAAAATAAAACATATGAAGGAAAAGGAAAACCCGGCAAAAGAAAATAAAACAGAAAAAAAACCCGGTTCATGGAACCTTAATCATCCGTCCCCAAAACCGGCGGCGAGCAGGATCCCGCGGCGCGCGGCCCGGCCCATGTAGCAAGCCGCGATAGTTGGAGGCGCACCGGCGGCGAGTAAGGATCCCGCGGCGCGCGGCCTGGTACCCCGGGAGCAACTAATTAACGAGCGCTCCTTGGGAGCCTCGCAACGATCAGCGCCACTTGGCGCGCTCTCAGCTATTTGCCACATGTCGCGCTCTGGGCGCTCCCTCCGGATTTTGTTTTTTTATTTTTTTCCGCATGCGTTTTTGGCTTTTTAAACGTTTTTTCTGGGGTTTTTTTATGTTTTGGTTTTCCACCGGTCTTCCCTAGCATTTCGACAAAAAAATTTCAAAAAAAAACTTTTTGCGCAAAAAACGCATTTTTTCACGAGAGGCACGGCTGTGCCTCTTGGAAACGGAAAAAAAATGTTTTTTGTTTTTTTTCTTTCGCGAGAGGCACGGTTTTGCTTCCGTGAGAGGCACGGTTGTGCTTTTGCGAGAGTCACGGCCGTGCCTCTTGGAAACGAAAAAACACGTTTTTGTCTTTTTTATTTCGCGAGAGGCACGGTTTTGCTTCCACGAGAGGCACGGTTGTGCTTTCGCGAGAGTCACAGCCGTGCCTCCTCGGACACGAAAAAAAAAACGCATTTTACGTTTTCTTTTTCTTTTGCGAGAGGCACGGTTTTGCTTCTGCGAGAGGCACGGTTGTGATTTCGTCAGAGGCACGGGCGTGCCTCTTTCGGAAAGGAAAAAAAACCTGTGCTCCCGTTTCGGTTTTTTTGTCTGATTTTTTTGTCTGTTTTTTTTCGTGAAAAAAAAGTTCGTCAAAACCTATCAACATGGGATCTAGTTTTGAAGATCTCGACGCGAGGAATCCAACGGCAAAAGCAATTTGAGATTTGGACGCACGGTTTAAGAGATAAAAACGTTTTGAATAAACGGATCTACGAAAAAAAGGGAAAACTCCCAGGTTGCGACAAGTAAGCGCGCACGTACAGCCACTTGTCGCAACTCAGAAAACTTGAGTGATCTCCGCAAGGAGTACTCCTTAATTAGTGATTTCGCGGTACCCCTATGTCTCGCTTAATGCCAGACCAAGGGAACCCTCGCACAAGGGCAACGCGATGTGGGCCGGCCCTGGTGCGCTGGAGGCCACAATCTTGTTTTATTTTGTTTCTTTGCTTTCGTTTTTTGCTTTATTTTTTTACTTCTTTTACACTTCCAAAATTTTGAAACATATACAGTAGAAGAATGTATACCTTACATAATGTTTTGAGAAATTTTAATCATACATTTAAAAAATATTAAATGTGTACACAAAAATGTTGACCATGTACACAAAAAATGTATAAAGAAGTTATAAAATGTATGTGACAAACATTGATCATGTATATATAAAAAAAATCTTAATCAAGCATATGAAAAAAAGCTTAAAAGTATTTGAAAAATGTTAATCAAGCATCTTAAAATGTTAAATGTGTATAGAAAAAACTTGATAACGCATTCACAAATTGTTAATTTTGCACTTAAAAAATGTTCATAAAGAATTTGAAAATTTTAAATGTGTGTAGAAAAAATGCTAGCCATGTATTAAAAAATGTTAATCTTGTACTTGAAAAAAGTTAATCAACCATTCGAAAAAATGTTAAACATATATTAAAAATGTTAATCTTGTATTTAAAAAATGTTAATAAATCATTTTAAAATGTTAAATATGTATTAAAAAACTTTAATCTTATACTTGAAAAATGTAATCAAGCATTGGAAAAATAATATATATATATATAGAAAAAATGTTGACCATGTAGTGAAAAATTGTTAATTTTGTATTTATAAAATGTTAAATGTGTATATAAAAATGTTGACCATGTATTAAAAAAACTATAAATTTGTATCTGAAAAAGTGAGTCAAGCATTTGGAAAAATGTTTAATGTGTATAGAATTGTTTTGAGCATATATTCAAATTTGTGAATTTGGTATATGAAAATTGTTACAGAAATATTTAACAAATGTGTTAAATGTATACCAAAATTCAAATAGAAAACCAGTGAAATCCAAGAGAAAACGAAGAAAATCAATGAAAAACAAGGAAAACAAAAAAAGGGGGGAAAAGAGAGAAAAACAAAAACAAAAAACTAAAAGACCTAAAAATAGAATGAAAAAACGGGTCTTTCACCCTAAGTAGGTATATTGGCAAGTTTGTAACACAAATATGATTGTACTCAGTGGATAGCATCGTTTCCCTTCAGCGAAAGCATCTTCCATCTCGCCTAAGACGTGATATAGCTCCCGTGCGTGCGGGCTCCCACAAAAGAGCCAACCAGTACGACGACGCAGCCGACCCATCTCAAGCTACCCGTTTCCCCGACTTTTCGAAGTTTCACGACCAAAAGTCTTCTATGTTGCATGTGCAGATTGGGATTGGCATGATTGTTGTTGCGTCGTAAGGCAAGAAGACCTGATCGATCAAGTCCCTGTTCCACCTTGCTTCGGGTCCGTTGATGAGCTCACTCACCAGCAGAGCAGGATCTGCAACTAGTAACACAAATGGTACGCATATTTTTCGGCCTCGGGATCCAGTTCATCTTCCAGATTTCAGTTCTGTTGCCTATTCTTCTGATGAGACCTTGCTTCAACATGTCTCGGCCATCCACCAAAGACCGCCAGATTTGAGATGGGTGTGTTCCAATTTCGTCCTCCAGAAACTCCAAGTTAGGAAAGTATGTGGCCTTCAGGATCCTGGCGCTTAAAGACTCAGGATTGTCAAGAATCCTCCACGCCTTTCTTAGCTAAGAGGGCCAGATTAAATATTTTGAAGTCTCTGAGCTCTAGGCCCCCCCCCCCCCCTAAACATGTACTCCCTCCGTCCGGAAATACTTGTCTTAGGAATGGTTGTATCTAGACTTATTTTAGTTATAGATACATCCATTTTCAATCATTTTTAAGACAAATATTTCCGGACGGAGGAAGTATATTTGAGCATGCACATGGACGATACCCAGTACGGATTTCGTTGTCCATTCTTACTCCCCCACCAGAAAGTTTTAATCATAGAAGTTAAGTGATCACACAATCCTCTAGGCAATTTGAAGCAAGACATAGGCAAGCCCCAGTCCTCAATACTCCCACATCAGCCGGCATTCCAAGATACTTCTCATTAAAATGCTCAGTTGGGACACCCAAAATCTCTTTGTGCTGCCCCCCTCCACACCCCACGACAGTCCTTGCTGAAAGAATATACTAGATGATTTTTCTTTGTTTATGCGTTGACCTGAAGCCTTAGATGCCTAAGTTTTATATTTTTAGCGATATATAGATGCCTAATGAGTGACCTTTCCCGCGAAACAAAATAAGTTCTCCATCTTTTTCCTGGGCCACGAGGATTCGTTCAAACTGTCCCAGGCCGGCGTGCGGCCTCCCTCGAAAGAGCCAACCGGTACGACGACGCAGCCGGCCCATCTCACGCGACCCGTTTCCCGCGGCCCGCGCCACGTCCCTTCACGCCGCGTCAACGGCCGGTGGGTGAGCGCCCCGATCCGACCGTCCACCGCGCTTATCCGCGTTCGCCCAGATGCACCCACCTCGCGCGCCCTGATTGGGCAGCCCGTCGCATCGCCACCCATCCCCGTCTTCCCTACGCGGACACGTCGCGCGCCCGCACGCCGCCGGAGCCCACCACGTTCCGCTCAGTGGTCAGCCGGAACAAAATCCCTACCCCGCACCACGCCCCCTCCCCCGTATCCACCCACCCCCACTGACACCCCGTCCCCCCACCCCGCCCGCACCCGATTCCCACGAGGCCAATCGGCGGGCGCGGCGGCCGAGAGATCCCGGCCAGCGACAGGGGTGGGATCTGGCCGTGTGCGCGAGGCAAAGAGTGGGTGGGGGCGCAGGCCTACTTTATTACCCGGCGCGCACTAATCCAGATTTGGGGCCGTGGGTGTGTGGATTTCGTCGCTGTGGGGCGACGTTTTAAAACGCACCGGCCCGAGCGCTTCCGCCAGGCCAACACCTGTCCTCCGCTACTACCCCTCTCGCCGTCGTGGTCGTGCCCGCGGCCAACGACCTTCTTCCACCTCGCACCCATCCGATCTCTCTCTCTCTCTCTACGCGCGCGCGCGCACCAATCGCTCCTAGCAGCAGTAGTAGTAACTGCTCGGATTTGCTCTTGCTAAATTCGGCACTGCCGCCCATACTTAATCGAGCCCGGCCGCCTCCTGTCCTCCTGCTTAAAGCAGCTCGAGCTCGCTCGCTCGCCCGCTGCTCCCCATCACGACTACCACGGCCGCTGTCTGCCTCCCTGGAGCTCGAACACCTGTCTGTGAGGCTCTGACTTGTGTCCGCGTGTGTGCCTTTTGATTCGGTTGGATTAATTGGCGGGAGTGAGTGAGGGGATCGGATCCGATGGACTTTCCGGGAGGGAGCGGGAGGCCGCCGCCGCCGCAGCAGCAGCACCAGCTGCTGCCGCCGATGACGCCGCTGCCGCTCACAAGGCAGGGCTCCTCGGTCTACTCGCTCACGTTCGACGAGTTTCAGAGCGCGATCGGCGGGCCGGGCAAGGACTTCGGATCCATGAACATGGACGAGCTCCTCCGCAACATCTGGACGGCCGAGGAATCGCAGGCCATCGGCGCCGGCCCCAACGCCGCCTCCTCCTCCGCCGCGGCGGGGCCGGATCACGGCGGCATCCAGCGCCAGGGCTCGCTCACGCTGCCCCGGACGCTCAGCCAGAAGACCGTCGACGAGGTCTGGCGCGACATGATGTTCTTCGGAGGGCCATCCGCCTCCGCGGCCGCCGAGGCTCCCCCGCCGGCCCAGAGGCAGCAGACGCTCGGGGAGGTCACGCTCGAGGAGTTCCTTGTGCGCGCCGGCGTCGTGCGCGAGGACATGCCGGGGCCGCCGCCGCCGCCCGTCTCGCCGGCTCCCGTGGCCCAGGCGCCGCCTCCGCAGCCGCAGATGCTGTTCCCTCAGAGCAACATGTTTGCTCCTATGGTGAATCCTCTGTCCTTGGCCAATGGGTTGATGGCCGGAGCATACGGCCAGGGAGGAGGAGGTGGTGGTGGTGGTGCGGCCGCTATGGTTTCGCCGTCGCCGACGGGGAGGCCGATCATGTCCAACGGCTACGGCAAGATGGAAGGCCTCAACTTGTCCTCGTTGTCGCCGCCACCGATGCCGTATGTTTTCAGCGGCGGGCTGAGGGGGAGGAAGCCACCGGCCATGGAGAAGGTGGTCGAGAGGAGGCAGCGGCGGATGATCAAGAACCGGGAGTCCGCTGCGAGGTCGCGCCAGAGGAAACAGGTGAAAATTTTATTGCTATCGTGATGTGTTTGCTTGCTAGCAGTGACACGTGTTGCACAATCATATATCTTTGTCTTAACCAAATTTTACTTCAGTATGGCACAACAGCAGCTCTAAAAAAGGTATTATAGAATAGAACAAAGGATTAAAGCTAACTTATGTTAAATTGACATGGGCATGCTAAATTACAAAGGGTACAAACATGAATGATCTCGATTGCATAGCCGCCGTCTTCGAAAATGTTTGAATCTTAGTGAGAACAATTTCTAACACCAATAGGTTCTCCTTGCCGTCGAGCTTCTGTAAATCTCGGATAATTGATATTGGCTAAATTTGTGCCTTCTGATGTGCAACAGAGTTACATGATGGAATTGGAGACTGAGGTGGCAAAACTTAAAGAGCGGAATGAGGAGTTGCAGAGAAAACAGGTATGATGCATCTCCTGGCCACTCTTCTTGTTTAATTGTATTTGTATTGTACTTCGGCAATGCGCATTCTACCATTCCTTTTCGTTTCTGAGTAGTTGCCTTCTGGTTGATCACCTCAATTTATCAGAGAAAAATCTGGATGATCACTATCTGGATATTTAGTTTCTAGTGATAGGTCTTAGTCACCCTGCAGCATTTAACAAAGTCAAAGTCAATCAAAGAGAGAACAAATCACAGAATGTTTTCAACTACAGGTCTACATACAGCAAGAGCGGTCTTTTTATTGCATGATTTACTCTCAACATTCTCTTGTGAATTTCCACAAAAATAAAACTCAAGGTAGCAGTTAACAAAAATAGGTTTCAGTGGTAGCTGTCGAAATACTTCAGTGCTAAGTATTTTGCTCCTCTAATGGTAAAAAATGATCTTTTGTTTTGTCTGATGAATATAAGACCTAGATTAACTATGGCTTATCTGGAATGGATTGTTCCATTACTAAACTAGTAGTACCTCTAAACTTTACTCTGCGTATCGAACTACTTCCTCTTTTTCTCTGTTGTTGCATTATTCAGTCTGTCACTGTTCTGTTACCATCTTTGACGCATGTTATCTGAACTAGTTGGTTATTTCTTCTAATGTGCAGGCGGAGATGCTCGAGAGGCAAAAGAATGAGGTAATTGCCTACCATTTTGAAGAAAATGCTTTTGATTGACAGATACTATTTTTGCTTATTGAACCATTCAAGAGAAAACAGAACTGACCAGCCTATGTGTGCTCTTTTGTTTAACTAGTGGCATATTGCGTTAGTATAAAAGAAAACGTGTCTTGACCTATGATCATGGATACCCATTCAGGAAGTATTGCAGTCGACCTGTCAACGTCATGAATATAGTTTAGCTCTATGATGCATGGTTTGATTCATCAACGATATTATTAGAAAATACAAGTTCTCGAAACTTGTGGTATTGATACACTTGTTTGAATAAGAAATGGTATAGTCTGATTGACAGCTACTGATGTAGATGTAGAGTTCTGGTTTTCTTATCGTATACTTGACTTTACAATGCCGTATTTATAAAGTAAAGTTGTGGGAACTGCCGAAATGATAAGGCAAGGATTGATGTGGATTTTATTGATAATATTTTCCTACAACAGGGGTTAGGTGGTAACATTTAAATGGCTTCAAATGATTTAAGAAAACTTTGAATTGATCAGCCAACTGCAATGACTTTCGCTCTAATATTTCATCTATTGACCCAAGTGTTGTATTTGTAAGGTTAGCTGCGTTCTATTCACTTCTTTATTTCACTATTGCTGCTATTTGGTGTTACTTTGTTCATCTGTATTACCAGCTTAAAAAGATAAAATGTTGGAGTAAACAAATTATACAAGTGCAGTTTTTAGACCAGAGATTATGTGTGTGTCGTCAACTATATATGTTTCCATCTGATTGAAAGAGCCGCTCAATTGTATTTCCCCCAACATCGCATCTAAAGTCAACATTCTTTATTAACATTTCCCATGAGAAATGGTACTTCTTATGTGTAACGACAACAACTTCAGCTACTTCTTTTTTCTTTTCTTTTTTGCTGGAAAATTTGAGCCACTTTCATCATGATACCCTATAGGACTGGTTAACAACTCTGTCGTATTCCAGCTTTCATTGCCGGATTGTCCAAGTTTTCATCAATTAAAATTTTAGTTTGGGGCTGGTTCAGATTGTGAGAGCTTTAGCGTTCCATAGGGTGGTCGATGATGACCTTGGTTAGTGGCTGGTCCTGTGCCTGGTTTGCTGTTCTTTAAGTTCATGTACATATGTGTGTGTAACTCTCTTTTCTTCTAATAGAATGCGCAGTGCTCCTGCTGCTCGTTCTTGAAAAGAAAGAAAAATAGTTACCTGCACATTTTTCGCTCAACTCCATTTGGAAGTTCACACATCATTATCTCCATGATATTATGAGAAATGTGTGGGCTGTCTGATTTAGGACAGGGGCCTTCTGTATTTTTTTCATCGATTTTTTGTAAACTCTGCCAAAAAAAAGGGTTATGGTCTCTCACCTGTTTCTCGTAACCTTCAAGTTCCTTGGGGCGTAGTTTTGTTTTGTGCATGTTGACCCACTTAACAGTCGTACAAAGCCTTAAGACTCACTTGATCCAGGTTCCACTCTATACAATCATGTTTCATTCATAGGGAAAAGGGTGAAACTTCTGCCGTAATTTGGTGGTACATAATTACATTCTGTTTCGCTGTTCCTAGTTAGAAGAAGTGACTGCTCCTCCATTGTTCTGTAGGCATTGTCATATGACGTTTCTGAGATTGCCTCGTTAGACTTCAGGAGATGATTTTCGCCCTAACGTAATTTCTGAACGGTGTCTTCAGGTATTCGAGAAGGTTACCCGGCAAGCTGGACCTACCTCAAAGAGGATCTGCCTGCGGAGGACGCTGACGGGCCCTTGGTAAGCCGAAGGCCTGTAAACTAGAGCACACTGCTTTCGACGTTGCGCGGTTTATATACATATAGTAGATGAATTTCAGAATCGCCAGGAGTTGCGCTTGTAGAGCAGCCACTGATCCGATGCTTCAGAGTTCAGACTCCTAGGCCGATATACTGCCGGCGATCTTCACTCAATAGGTTTTAGCCGTTCCCGCGCTGGTCATGTGAGTAGAGAGCATTTGTATGTAAAGTCTATTTAACCATGTGTTGGTGTGATGCTACAATTAGAACCACATTTCGATTTTATTTTTCTGTTTCGAGGACTCATTACAACCATGTTAGAAATGAGTTTGTATTCTTCATAAAACGATGCCCGGTCGGCTTGTAAAGCGAAAATATTTGTGCATCCGTAGATGATTTTTCTCTTTTCTGAGAGTGAACTGAACTGAACTGCTTTGCAGAGTGAAGAAGATGTCTGTATGATGGGCAAAACAGACATAGCAAAGCTTCCTGTATCTGGTAAGCACAAACCCAACTAGTTTGTAGTACCAATCTTGGATTCGAGTACTCGGTATCAGTGTCTGCTGTAGGCTGTGTGTTTCTGGCTCCATTGCCAGTACCATGTCAATGGAGCCATGTATGTAAGCTTTGTACTGTATACATAAACCATGGCACTTGGTCATGGAGAACCAGAACCAAAACGTCTGTCTGTATATTACGAAAACTTCTGGATCAATAATGTAAAAATTACTACTCCCTTCGCTACGATCCTAATTAATTGACGCAGCTTTAGTACTAGAACTAGTAACTAGTATCTTTTCTGGAGCTTCAATATGGGCTGAACGTGGGTAGGCCGGAGCCAGAATCGTCCGGAGCATATTCCACCTGCTTCCGGTCCGGTCCGGGCAAAGCGCAGAAGCACCGACGCGCCGGTGGTTGGCCGGGGACGTGACACGGAGGCGTGCCGCGCTAGCTTGCCTGCCCTCGTGGCCATCCTAATCACGAGACGAGAATATACAAACCGGAAACTCGCTGTCCGGACACGTGCAGCAGTGCGGCATCCCATGTTCTTCCCTTCCGTCAGATCGGACCAGCAGGTGCAGGTGCGGCTCGGAATCATCGGCCCATCATCGATGGCAGGGCTGAGCTACCTGATGCGGACAGCGGGCTTCCTGTACGTACCAGGAGCAAATTGCAGGTGTACCGCGCGCCGGTGCAGGGAATTTCACCGGGCAGTAATGGCTCGGTTCCGTTGCGATTCAAATCAACAGAGACGCAGTTATTGGAAGGCTCGTGGTACCGCCGGGGAAACCATGATGGCCGTGTCACCGTGCTGCCGTGCAGTGTGCCCTCCTGACACCAATATCCCAACCTCTGCCGTTGCACTGCAGCTCATGAGCTCAACGGTTCTACCTCTGCCGGGCATTTTTTAGAACAGTGAGCATCTACAACCGGACCCCGTCTCCCTCCCTTCCTTCCTTCCTTCCTTCTTCCCCTAGCCGAACAGCCTAGACACCCTGAAGTTTCACGTCAACAGAGTTCGGTCGATTTGGGTCCGTCCACTGGTAGGCGGGAGCTTGCCGCCTGCTCGGGCGAGGAGGGGAGAACCCTCCTAATCGCGGCCCGTCGTTCCCTGGAGGATACTGGATACCGGACCTCAGGCATGGGAGCCGTTCTGCCACAAATCCACTGACACTATGGTTGGAATCCAACGGTGGCGGCGTGCCAAGCGGAAGCTCGCGCCGCGTGTCTGCACTGTCGTTGTAGCCTACGAGTGCGCCTTAACGGTTCACGGCAGAAGGGTTCGACACCCCGAGTCAGTGTATCCCCAGCGTTGGATCCTTGTCCCCGCGATGTCAGACTCGGAGTCCTAGGTCAATGCCCGCAATGCCCAAGGCTACAGATGTGTTGTGTGCTGTAACTGTGGAGGCGCACCCGAGGTCGAGGGACGACGTGTTTGCCCTGAAAGAGAGAAGGTGTGGCACGTAGAGGTAGCTGGCGACGAGGATGCCCGTACCAAGATCTTGCAAAGCGGCAAGCCCGGGTCGCCCTTGCCCTTGCAATGGAACATACCCGGTCGTTCGCGTGCCCTCGCCAGCCTTCCCCCAAAGAGGATCTGAACATGTTCGGTGTCGCATTCGACACATTCAGCTCTCGCGTCGAGCAGATCCGCCTCGACCTCCATTGCGCCTTCGACCGCTATTTCTGCGACCACGAGGACAATGGTAAGGGCTAGGGTAAAGGAATGGGCGGGCGTGGTTGAACTTCATCTATAGTCCTATGAAGCGGAACGTGTCAACTTTCGGTAGTCCGATGAATGAACTTCCCCATGCTATGTCCTAATTTGTTATGGCACGTATGAACAACATCCTATGTCTTGTATGAACTATGAAAGTATGCGTGCTGATTCATCTTGCATGCTTGTGTGTGAATTTGAGGATTTGGGTATGAGGAGAACGGCTATTGTGCGGACCACTATACGTGGACGCGTTCGGAACGTGTCCACAAACATAAAGGGGTCGCAGATTAAGGTATAGCCTAGTGATGGGGAGTGACTGATGCCTTCCCACCCATCCAGGTTCAAGGCATGGTACTTGCAATTTGGGGTTGTTGCATCAATTATACTGAGGTTCCTTTACAGTCTTTCGGCCAAAAAAACATAAGAGGGTCAGATTTGCCCACCCGGATTGACCGTAGATTACTGAATTCCGCTAGGTAGAACGGCGCGGAACTGATTGAGAGAAGAGATGGGTGGTGGCACTGACAGCTACGGTGGACAGCTCGCCGTGCCGAGACGGCGACAGAGAGGGACAGCCAACGAAACCTGCTCTCCATCTCGTTTCCTCCCGTTCCCATACGGCGGACCACAGGCTGTCCCGTCATTCGCGAGAAAAGGAATTCTCTCTGCAGAGGGGTGGACGCCCAACAAATAATTCTCTTCACCACTGCAGAAAGGATGGTAGTACAGCATCTATCGGTGTCGTCATCCGCCTTCTCGAATCTCGATGCAGAACCCTGCCGGCCTGACGATAAACCTGGATCATGAATCACACACACAAAAAAAATCTACCTCCGGTGCTTGGTCTGGGCAGATCTGCTCATTATCGGTGAGCTGCTTCAGATTGTTGTTGCTTGATCGGGTGGCCAATGACATGAGGGGGGATTGATTTGGTGAGCAAACTCAATGACAGCATCCATCGTTCATAGATTATTTTGCAAGAGGAAGAAGCAACAGCAACTGCTACCAGCCAACAGTTTATTATCTATTCCAAGACGCAAATTAGAATTAATCTACTAGTACCTGCTGATGATTGATGGTGATGATGCGCCAATGTACAAGGATGTCGAAATTATTACTGCGAAATTAGGAGAGGTAACTACTAACGGAAGCAATGCCGCGGCTGAAGATCAGGGGAAGGGAGGAGGAACTAATTATAACAGAGGTAACGCGAATTACGGAGTATAGTTTCGAATTGCTCAACGATAAACATGTGACAGAAAGTCGATCAGTAGCAGCAGGCTAAGCTATAGCTAGTCCAAGCAGATGTGGAAGGCGGCTGGCCGATCGTCCGACGACACTGGATTCTCTTCTCGTTGCTTGCTCATCATTGGTTGCTTCTTCTCGAGGCAGGAGGGAGGATGGATGATTCTTTTCTTCTGCGTTGCTGGTTGTCCCTCCTCTGAATTCGCTATAGGCTTTCACGTTGGCGTTTCATGACTGGTTGGTTCAGGAACGGCTGCGCATGGACAGCGCCACCACCTGCGCCCACTGCTTCAGCCTCATCTTCACCGTCTCCGGCGGGTCATCTGCAGGGGAAGCACCGCCGTCGAAAAAGTCAGATCAAAACTCCAGTCGCGCCGACCCGCGACGAATCAGCAATCGAAATTTACTCGCGTTTGGTTGAAGAGAAGTGAACAATCGATTATTTCGTAATTCATTCAGAGGTTGTTCATCTAATCAACAGATCAGATGAAACGGAACTGAATGTGCGTACCTGGGGAGAGTATGGAGAGGGGGCTCCCGATGGGCGACGGCTCGGAGGCCTCCGAGGAGGCGCCGCAGGAGCACTGGCTCTGGCTGGCCGCGCAGCCCCCGGCGCCGGCGCCGGCGCTGGCGTTGGCGGCGACGGCGTAGAGGAGGTCGAGCGCCGGGAGCGTCTCGACGAGGCGGCTCCTGCCGGCGTCGCAGGCGGCGCAGCGCTGCGAGGGCGGGTCGAAGCGGAAGCCCAGATCGAGGGAGCCGCGCAGCTCGTCGAGCTGGTCGTCGGTGACGCTCTGCGCGCGCTGCAGCGGCGAGCGGCGGCCCCTGCCGAGAATCCCGCGCCGCCGCCGCTCCCACGCCTCGTCCCGCTCGATGTCGGGCGACCACGAGTTCTGCTTCTGTAGGCCCATCGCCCCCGCCGCGCCCCTCAGCCTGGTCCCGCCGCCCAGGCCCATCAGATGGGGCTGGAACCCCTTCCTCTCCTCCTCCATGGCCGCCGCCGGCCGCCTCCTCCGCGACGGGGGCGGCGCGGGATTTGGGTGGGGGCGAGGAGGACTGCTGGCCGCTGCCGGGGGCGAGTGGCCGGGGTGGAGTAATTTATCTCCCTCGGCCTGCCTTGCCTTGCCTTCCGCCGCCTTCCTCTTTCCTTTTCCTTAGCGGATCGGGTGCGTGCGGGCGGGCGGGCGTCTGCCGACGTAACGGGCTGATATATACTCGTGGATGCGTAGCCCTGGCGGACGGATCGAACGGCTGGATTTCTTCCAAGTGCTAGGGCGGGCTCATTATTGGGCATTGATTCGGGGTCACGGGGAACGTGGGCCGGGGGGAATTCTTTCTGACTGGGAACGGCCGTGTGCAACTCCAAATTTAACTCCATCGTTTCCCTTGCAGTACAAGTGTTTTGAACTTTTGCTCAAAGAAAAAAAAAGTGTTTTGGAGTACTGCGGTGCGGCATTTGAGCTCGCTGTTTGAATCGCGGCTGAATCCTCGCGTGCGGCGGGTAAAACGGAACGATTCTTCTGTGTCTTGTTTTCACGCTGGTCTGTTAGCTACATTTTCGTCGTGTGTGGGAGAATTACATGTCGTGGATGGACGAATTAGTTGGTAATTCCTCGGGAATAATTTAGTTGGCGAGTGCATCACACGGACGTAACCACCGCACGCCGGCCGGCCGGTCCAGGCGGTCCGGCCGGTGCTAGTGGCGCATCACAGTGGAGAGGGTGAAGGGCGCCTGTTTGCGACAACCGACTCGATTAGCACCTAACCGACGTGCGTGATTATGTCAGGCCGGTGGGATTTGCTTGCGCCCAAAGATTTTTTTTAATGTGCCCGTCGATCGACGTTCTTCACAAGAATGTTGTAATTTTGCTAATCGTCTGGCATGCATTGAGAATCTTCCGGAGAACTCCTGCGATCCTGGACGTGCATCGAGAATCTTCCAGGAGGAAAAAGAGTGAGACCCAACTCGAATTCAGATTCTGTTGCCGTGCGCCGCTGAATCTTGGGGTAGTTCGTCAGGGTTTTTTCTTGTCTTTTCAATTCGATTGACGGTAGTTAATCAAGGTTATTTACCGGAACGTTTTTCCAACCGAGCGTCCAGTCGCACACTACATTCTCTCTTGGATTCGTGTCCATGCAGATCGCGCTAATTTAGGGCGGTCTGTCAGACGTTAAGATTTGTAGATACGGTCCATGATTTGCTTTGCTCTAATGCGTGCATACCAAACTTGTAAGATTTTTCTAATCGATCTGTGACAGAGAAATTTATTTTTTGAGTATTATCGCCGCGATTTCTATTTGCAAGCCTCAACATGCATGTAGAATCTTCCGGGCCTAACTTTGATTCAGTCTAGATTCTCGCGCTGCTGAGTACTCCTGGTAAGATTTCGTTGCTACATCTATTTTTAGTTAATTAAAACTGAATAATTTCCCAACCAACTAATACTACGTCCGATCGCTCACAATCTCTTGTGGATTCGTAGCTTGCGAATCGCGGTAATCAAGGGGCACGAGATTGCGATTTTTGTGTTAATGATTCGCACCGATCGACGATGGATCGCACTCGTGCATGCGTCTCAAACGTAAAGACAATAATATAGTATTTTTTATAAACACTTATAAGTCTTAAGGTATACTAGTATAGATCTTTAGCCCAATTTGCAAGAGCAACTTGTATTGGCACTCGAACGATCGATCGCTTGCCCGACACTGCCTCTGCTAGCACCGTTTGGTTAGTACGTATACCTAATTAGAAGATGTACACGCAAGTTGCCAGGGCCAGAAACGGAAATAAAGCGTGCAAAAGGTGCACTGGCCTGTCGCGGTGCAGTGTCCGGCCGAGTTAAGCTTGCCCAAGAATAGACTGGCCGGAAAACGAAATCCGTGGCGTGCCTTGGAGGGAGCTTTGGACGATGCCAAGCCATAAATCTCACGCGATGCCTGTCTTCGCTTCGATTTCTATATATACTAATCCTATGCGTGACACCTTACAATTAGTATGAACAGATTCGTAGGTTGCGATTTTTTTCTATTGTGTGTGGAAAATCAAGAAGAGAGTTTCGTGTTTGAAACGGGCCTGCTCGAGAAAATTCTTATATACTATTTATGACCGTAATTTACTTTCACCTCGCCGCGATTCAAGCAAGATGCGTGGTCAACTGTGACACGTACTGAAGATCATCCGGCATGATCGGCACGCCTACATAGTTTAGCCGGGTTGCCCCACGCTTGCACGAGAAGACTCCTGGTTTCGTTTGATTCGATTTTACGGCCGAAATATCTTCATTTGATTCGAGTAATATAGTACATGACACAATAGACTTCTTCTAACAACCGGTATATGTAAGGTTAAGTTAGTGCAATAATTGAGCATGCAACTTGCTTCTAGGTCATCGGTCGATCGTCTCATTGGCCGGGCCTTTGCACATTGAGAACGATGGATGACCTCACGTCCCAATGTCACGCCGCCTTTGATAATTGCTGTAGGAGTATTAGAATGCAGGGAATATCCCACGGCGTTGTCAGGTCAAGATACGCATATGCTCTTATCATATTTTTGCCGACGAAGAAGCACTTGCGTCTAGCTCAACTACCGTATTATTTTACAACTGCTTCCTTTGCCTATTGGTTTACTGGTATGCTATTTTTTTTTCTTGCAGCTAGAATTTATTTGGTTTTCACTGTAAATTATTTACATTACTTTACTATACTAAGAACTGAAAATTAACAAGTTGGCTCCAACCCGTTAAGTATACATGTCTTACAATGGTACTTGGCTTCAGAAAGCCGGCGGTCACAGAAGACAAGAACAGAAGCAAAAGGCGCTTGGAGAGGCAGCTTTTGGCAAAAGTCTAACGACTCCCTCAAAGATGTCATGTTTAAAAGCTAATTTAGCACTAGTATGTCTTCAGTTACCCATAGTTAGTAAAAATAATAATGAGTAGTAGGCTTCACTGAATCTGCCTTGAAACTGAAATGACAACATTATGTCCGTGGAAGAAGACAAAACCTACTCAAAGTACTACAGTACAACAAACAATGACCTCACCCTGGCACATGTCATTTGTAGTTGCTGGTAGACTTGACCGGGCTGGAACTAACCCGGAAAGTGCGCCCGTTTCCCGTCAACGGCCAAGGAGTACGTTTTTTTTTATCAAAGAAGGGCTTCCTCTCCTTTTGATTTTCATTACCAGCAGCAAAAGACAGGTTCAACACCCCAAATCCCCAACGCACAAGAACAGAGTCTCCAGCCACACACACAGGGCCAACACCGGCCAACAGAGTCTGATCTACACAAACTAAAGAAGGACATACTGCAAAAGCTAGCTACTAGCAGGCCTAAACAGACACCAAACAGCAACAGAAAGAAAGGTGTCGCAGCCATCACCCAGGGAGCCTTGCCACATTAAGTCGCCATCCTCGCCTCTTGTGTATACCTCACTTGCTGCCCGTTCTAGTGTTCTTGCCCCCAGTTCGGCATTTTTTTTTATGCGGCTCCTTTGTCTCGCAAAATAGACCAATCAAGCAACCATCGGACCATTAGTTTGATAATCTGTAAAGGATCATTAATCCTTTTTTCTCAAAAACAATTGCATTTCTGCTTTTCCAAATAGCCTGTAATAAAGCGTAGACACCAATCAGGACCATTTTCTTGTCTTCCTTATTGAATTTGTTAATCCACCCCCCAAAACAATCTTTCACATTTACAGGACTAGTTTTTAGGCCACACACACATTTGACCAAGCCCCACAGCAAGGACGCCACAGAACAACCGAACAACAAGTGATCAATTGATTCAGTTTGTCCACAAAAAACACATTCTTTTCCTCCTTTCCAACCTTTTCTAAGTAAAACATCCCTAGTTAAGATGCTTTTTTTATTCACTAGCCACAAGAAAACTTTTATTTTGGCAGGGACTTTGATTTTCCACAAAAATTTCTGTGGAAATTTAATCCCACCCATAATCATTTCCTTGTATAACGATTTAACAGAGAATTTTTTATCACCGTGAGGGTCCATTCAATCTTGTCTTTCCCCCATTCATTTCTATCATTTCACATCTACTTTTCAAAGCATTCCACAAATCTAAAGTTTCTCCATGCAAAGTTCTCCTGAATCAAACCCTTCCATCCTTTTTGAATGGCCTCATATACTATTATTTTATGATCAAAACAGATGTCATATAATCTAGGATAAGCATCTTTCAGGGGCTTATCATCTACCCATGTATCCTCCCAAAACCTAATATTCTTCCCCTCCCCAGGTTTCTTTTTAACAAATCTGTAAAAAATCTCTTTAATATTCAGAAGACTAGTCCAGAACTGAGATTCTCCTGGCTTTTTTTCCATCAGAGCCAGGCATTCATTCCTCCCATATTTTCTTCTCAATACATCTTGCCACATCCCCTCCTCTGTTTCCATCTTCCAAAACCACTTAGCTAACAAAGCTAAATTCATGATTTCTAAATTCAGAATTCCCAGGCCCCCTATTTCCCTGGGCAAGCAACATTCTTTCCAATTGACTAAATGATATTTCCTAACATTCTCATCCTCTTGCCATACCAATCCTGCCCTGTAAAAATTAGCTTTTTTAATAATTCCTTTTGGAACAGCATAAAAGGACATCATAAACAATGGAATATTAGTCAAGCAGGCTTGTACCAGGGTAATCCCGCCAAGAATAGATCCTAACAATTTCCCTGCCAACACCCACATCTTTTCTCAATTTTATCTCAGAATACAACTCCAATGAGTGTTTCGATCCTAGAGTCGGAACACGTGCATCCCCAAATATCTAATAGGCAAATCTCCCATTTTGCAAGTTAATATTTCCTGATAAAGTAATTGTTTCTCTTTAGCTTTACCAAACAACATCAACTCACTCTTATGGAAGTTTATTTTTAGCCCAGACATCTGTTCAAAGGCCCCCAAAATAAATTTGAGGTTTCTTACACTAGTTTCATCATCTTTAAGCAAAAAAAATGGTGTCATCAGCATATTGCAACATATTTACACCTTTGTTTTCATTATCCCCAAGGACTCCCTTGACAATGTCCATATTTAGGGCATTATTCATTAGAACTGCCAAAGCATCGTGACCACATCAAACAGTAATGGTGACATAGCGTCTCCCTTCCTTAAGCCTTTATATGTTTTAAAGAAAGGTCCAATCTCATCATTAACTTTGATCCCCACATGTCCCCCTCTCATTGTTTCCATCACCCAATCACACCATTTATCAGGGAACCCTTTCTGTTTTAACATCTGTAAAACAAAGGGCCATTTGATTTTATCATAGGCTTTTTCAAAATCAACTTCAAAAACCAAAGCATCCTCTTTATCTTTATGAAACGTGTTCAAGGCTTCATGTAGAATAACCACTCCCTCCATAATATATCTCCCTTTGATAAATGCAGTTTGTGTTCTGGATATGACAGTGCAACACATTTTGTCACTGTTCATTAGAACTTTTTTAATTATTTTGAAGCTCACATTTAACAAGCAAATAGGCCTGAATTTTTGTATTTGTTTGGCATCACTAGTTTTCGGCACCAAGGTAATGATGCCATAGTTAAGCCTAGCAATGTTGATATCCCCCCTAGCAAAACCTTCAACTAAAGCTTTCAGATCCCACTTAACCAAATCCCAGAAATCTTGGTAGAAATCTGCAGGGAATCCATCAGGCCCAGGACTTTTATTTCTTTTCATCCCCATAACCACTTGATGGATCTCATCCAAGGAAAAGGGAGACAACAAATCCTCTTTATCTTGTGTAGATATTTTTTCCATTCCCATATCTCTCAAGGATATGTTGGATTCCTCAGATGCCCAAAAGATTTTTATAGAAGTTGGTGATATATTCCATCGATTATCATCCCCTTCAATAGTCCCTTCATCTTGTTCTAAAGAAATTATTCTGTTTTTCCTTCTTCTCCCATTCACCTTAGCATGATAATACCTAGTGTTTCCATCTCCATCTTTTATTTCTTTGTCTTTATATATCTGAATCCACTTCATTTCTTCTTGTGTCATAATTCTCTTTAGTTGTAATCTAAGCTCTTTTTGCTCAGTTCTATCTGCAGCAGACAACCCCATTCTTTCTGCTCTTTTATCAATCTCATCTAATTCTTTTATGATTTCTATTTTGATTTTTTTGTACCAAGCATCCATATTTTTGTTCCACCCTTTGGCTTTCTTCCTCAACTCCCTCATCCTTGACTGCCATCTATCCAACACATCTCCTTTGAATTTTTTATTCCAGGTCTTATGAATTAGTTCTTTGAAGCCCTCTCTCAAAAACCACCCATTTTCATATCTGAAAATGTACTTGGTAATATGTGTTTACCCTGTATCCAGGAACAGGGGAGTGTGGTCAGAGATCTCCCTCGCCCAAGCTTGCAATATAGCAAAAGGATATCTTTCCTCCCATGCAGGACACATCAGAACCCTGTCTAACTTCTCAAAAGTAGGGTCCTCCTGATTATTAGCCCAGGTGAATTGTCTACCATTCAAAGGAAGTTCTCTCAATCCAGCTTGTTCAATAATAGCATTGAATAAAAAAGGCCAATGTTCATTTATCATAGGTTTGTTTTTCTCTCTACTGCTTCTAATAATGTTGAAATCCCCTCCTACCAAACAGGGCAGAGGATTGTCATGATAAAGTCTAGCTAATTCATCCAGGAAACTAGCTTTCCCTTCCTTCTGAGCATCTCCATATACTGTGACTAAATTCCAATGCATTTTAGTATTCTTGTCAAAAACTAGAACTCTCAAGAAATATTGTCCTTTTTCAATGTGTTCAACATCAAACATATTTTTGTTAATGCCCACTAATATCCCCCCTGACATTCCTCTTGCAGGGTTCCAACACCATTGGTAATTTTCCCCCACACAAATTATGCAATTCATTTTTGGTAAAATCTTGCTTAATAGTCTCAGAAATCCCCACAAAGTCCAACTTATGATCTATGATCATTTCTCTAATATATCTTTTTTTGTGATCTTGCCCAATGCCTCTAACATTCCAAAAAAAACCCTCATTGTAAGTAATATTTAACTGCCTACCCAAAATCAATAACCCCTATTTTTTTATTTTTTATTTAGGATTGAAAGACTAATCAGTCCTCTTCCCTTTTTTCCTTCTCAAGACCCCAATCCCAATAGTTTGCTTCACACAGCTCAAAGCTGGTGAGCTTTTTCTAGCTCCTTTTTTTCTAGAAAAAAGACATTTAATATTTTTATATTGCAGTTCTTCAATGTCAGCATCAGAGTGTTCTAAATCAGAACATAACTCATCAACATTCACATCTCCAGTATTTATAAATACTGGTGTGTCACCACCTTCTTCCATATCTCTTTTTGTTTCACCTGCCTCATCTATATTTTCTCTTTTAACATTTTGGAAGTAAATCTCCCTTCTAGCTCTCTCCATTTTGTTGATAATATCAACATTCTTTTCAATCATATCAATAGAGCATCCTAAATCAATCCCCACCAAAGAACTAATTTGCAGCAATGAGGGGTTAGCAAATTCAAAAGTAGAATCCTTACCATAATTATCCCTTTCTTCAGCTCTGATCTTAGCCATCTCTTCTATTTTCTGATCTTCTTTTCCTTTGTTTCTGAGGCTCCTTTTGATTTCCACTTCTTTTTCCTCTCCTTCTTTTTCCATTCCTTCCACACCATGGAGGTCTGCCATCTTCTCTCTAAGAGTGCCAATTGATTCCTGACTAGCATTATAGTCAGTTAGTTCATTGTACTTCCCAGATTCAGTTCCACTTTTCCTGTGCTGGTTTTCCTTATCATAGTCCTCCAAATCCATGTTAGCTAGCTCCATCTCATATTGCTCCTCGTTAATCGCTTCTTGGACTAGCTTCAATCTCCTCTTGTTGTTGGTTCATCTTTATCTGCATATTACATTGTTTATCTTCTAGCTCCTTAATTTTCTGCTCATTTTTAGCCCACAATGCTTGATGTCTAGCTTTATCTTCTTCCAGGATATTGACTTTGTTGAACAGAATGTCATTCTCTTTTTGCCACTTTCTCTTCTCATTATACATTTCATCCTGCCATTGTTGCATATTCTCCTCCATAAGCTTCTTCAACTTGTTCATTTTCCCATCCACTTCCTCACTTTGTTTGAGTGACAAGCTTCCCAGTGAAATGGCCCTGTGATCATAGTCTTCCACCCTGGTTCTCTTCCTGTTGTCTGCCTCTCCTTCTCCCTCTTCTATGTTATGTAAACTTTCATTCTTCCTCTTCTCCTCCTTGTACCAGCCCACTTCCACAACCCTCTCTAGCTCCACACCAACCCTGAACATGAGCAGATCAGGGGCAGTGATTTCAACCTGGGGTGGGATTTTCTCCACATCTCTAATCCCACATTTGACCCTAACATTTTCTTCATTGATTGTGTCCATGTCTACTTCCAAAGACAGCCCCACTGCGGCAGAGACTTCACGTATACCCAAAAATGTCTCAAGCGGCCAGCACCTTACTTATCCTCACCCAGACATCATGCATTTTCCCCACAGCTTGATGATCCAAAGACCAAAGCTGGACCTTGATGACCACCCCAGTACCAAGCAGGTTAAAGTCATTGAATTTAGCCAGCTCTACCAATTTGGCCTTATTGGGGAATCTCATCATGAAACCAGCTTGTCCAAATTCCTTAACTCTCCACTGCCACCCCCAATCAAACATCTCTCCCAAGGCCTTAGTAAGCTCAGTTTCATTAATTTTCCCTTCTCTAACTATCACCACACCCAGGGGATTGGTATGTTCAGCAACAAGCATGTCTTTGTAACTTTGAACCAACAAGATTCCCAACCCTTTAGCAGCATATCCAACATATTTTGGGACTAGTTTTATTTGTTTCAGCAAGTTGCATTCACTGGTGATGTGATTCTCCCTACCACAAACCAGACAGTGCCCCACTCTACACTCCCTGGTAGAGTGTCTTGGATCCTTGCATTTGCCACACACCTGCTTATTGAATCTCTCCCCTCCCCTTCTATTCTCATCTAAATTGATCTGCCAGTTGTTTTTTCCACCCATTTTATTCATATCCATAGCTAGATCCTGGTCCCCTCTCCTATCAGCTTTCTGCAAATTACACTCTTCCCTTCATCTCTCCTTAGGGTCTCCTTACCAGGCTGGCTTTCCACTGTTTTTCCAACTGATCTTTCAACACTCTCTATTTCTCCTCCTCTCAATCCCTGAACTAATTGAGACAGCAGGGTAGCCAACAGCTGCTGTTGAGCACTCTGATCCTTCTGTGACAACCCCTCTTTCTCTTTCTCCTTATCTGCTTCCGAGCTCTACGCCTTCGCCAATTTCCTTCTCACTTCTGCTATCCATCGCCTCTTTCTTCCCTGTCTTGGCTTGCCATCTCAATGTCTCGTCCTTTTCTTCTGCAGCAAATTCTGCTTCCTCTCCCTCTTCTCTGCCACTCCCAAAATCAACGTCAAATCTACCATTACCTCTTCCCAAGCTGCCAAATCTGTCAGTCTTCGCAAGTCTCCCTCCAGACCGAAACCCTCCTCTTTCGCTGTGGTTGAATCTTCCTCTGGCAAAACCTCCCTCTCCACCCCGGTTAAATCTAGGGCCTCCAAAACCTCTGCCTGGGTATCCAGCCATCTTTTAAGTTGGCGGCGGCGCGGTGGGGAGGGGGGGGAAACCTACCTGATGAGGTTGACTAGTCCCATCTCCCTCACCCCTATTTATAGCATCCCACCCACCCACACCTTCCTGGGCTGTGATGTCCATCAGCCCATTGGGCCCCCATCCCGCCAAGCCCAACTCCAGGTCCACATTTACATCATTCCCTATTGAGCCCCCAAAAATAATCAAGGGTCTCCCCATGGTATTCTCCTCGCCTCTCTTTTTTGCTTTTCCCATTGGGATGTCATGAACTCTAATTGGATCCCCATGAATCACTATATCTCCAAAATCCACCCCCACAGATTCAAACCACGGGGGAATAGGATGTATAGCATCCTTATTCATATGTTCACAGACTGTTTGTGCATCAATTCTACCATCTCTACCACTATTGTCAACAAATCCCTTTTCAAGCTTTTTTATGTTGATCTTATGTGACCCATCCCCACCCCTCTCCAACCACAATTTGCAGTCATCTGCATGCTGGGATTTTAACCCTTTGTTCTCATTATTTTTCCCCCAGAATCTAGCAATCCCTTTGGATCTTCCCATTTTAGCATCACCCACCTCAATTGAAGCAGTAGATGCCAAGTATTTGGGATTTGGGCGCATACCTTTATTGGAGAAGATGGGAATCCCCTCCTCCTCCGCCTCAGAGCCCTCACCAGCCAGCAACCAGAAACGATTCCCGGCCGGCGAGAACCCTACTGGCGGCGGGAGAGGGCCAGGAGGCGAGATGAGTGCCTCGGGAAGCGAGGGGAGCGTCGAGGGAGAGTTGTTGGAGCCGCTATCGCCCTCCTGCGTCTTGGCGTTGTCGTCACCGCCCTCTCTTCCTCCTCGTCCGCCTCGATCTCGATAGGCATCCATCTGGACCCCGGGGCTGGAATCCCCATCACCGCCACCTGCGGCTGCGCCTGCTAAACTGCCTGCGGCTGCAGCACCGGCACCCCCTGCGGCTGCATCGGCGGCGGCGCCCTCGGCTGGATCAGGCGATAGCGGAGGGAGCGAAACACTTTCCACTTCTCCGCTGCACGGATCCGGCGATTCCGCCTCCGGCATCGCCCGGAGGAGGACCCCATCGCCGCGGTATGCAGCCGTAGTTGGGGAAGCAGCAGAGGGTCTCTTCCCCCCTGAGCATATCCTGCACCATCTCGGAGGCGTCGTTGAGGGCCTTCGCTGTCGGAAACCAGCGGTCGATCTCTCGCAGCCTCCCCATCAGCACCTCATCGCCGGCCGCCAGCGCCCACATCTGCTGCTGGCGTGTCGTCATCGAACCCTAATCGCAGCGGCGTCGGCGAATTTGGAACGGATCTGCAAGAGGAGAAGCGGTGGAGGAAGGTGGGAAAAGCCGATCGTCGGCCAAATAACCCTCTCCCCCTCGTCGCCATTAATTACCTCGAACCGCCACCAGAGCGCCCCACCCATCAACCGTCGCAAAAGCGCGCCAAGTGGCGAGAACGCCACCATCCGCCCACCTCGATCTCCTCATCCTCCGGCCAGCCGGGCATCCACCACCACCTCATTGCCGTCGACGAGCTCCGGCCTCTGCCCCGCTGCGGATCGTACCCGGTCGGAAGATCAGCAGCGCCGAGCCTAAGTTGGGCACATACTGCAGCCGGACTCGCAGATCTACATAAGCCTTGGCGTCGCCCGAAGCGTCGTCGCCGCAGGAGCGAAGTCGCACGAGAGCGACATCCCATACCCCAGATCCTCAAATGGACCAATTGCTGCCAAAATTACACATCCCATACCCCAGATCCTCGACACCCCGCCAAAATCTCGCTAACTACAATGGGATATCTGCGAAATCAAAATGTGGACACATTTTTATGCAGTAGAGCTGCCAATGCTTCCTTACGGTTTCCTGGAGAGTGGAAAAGAAACCAAAACAGGAGTAAGTATCAACATTTTAAACTCATCACCGTGCAAACAGACACCCATGCTTGTATGTTCTCGTTTCTGAATGATCTAATGATTATGCACTCGCAAAGGCAAAAGGAATATCGGGTGACTGACTACTCATCATACGCAGAGAACAGGTTTAAGAGTCTTTAGGACATCTCTACAACGGACCCTTAAACCGCCCACAACTGTCCGGACGTGTTTAACCATCCAACACGGGTATCGATCCGCCGAACGGTCTAGATGTACAAGACTCCGGCACCCCCGCCCACCCAAAATCTCTCCCAGACCCCGCGCCTCCATTCTCCCATTTTCTCTCTTTTAGTTTTTCTATGTTGCCTTCGCCACCGCTCCACCATCCCGGCCGCCACGCCACACCCCTACCGGAACTAGACGAGCCTGTCACCTCCAACGGTACACCAAGGCTCCACACCACTTCTCCTCCGCCGTAGTTCCACACCTCTCCTCTAACCGCCACGCAGGTAACATCCGCTCCTACGATGGTCACCATGCCCGACAACTGTTTGGTGAATTGCCCGAACTAAATTGTTTTGTCCCCTCTTCTTTGAAGCAATGGATTCGGATATGGAGTACATACATGAGCTCTATGTTGATTCGTCCGACGAGGAGGACTCCGGATGAGACGCCGATGATGCGGGCGATGCTTGCAGACGTGGAGCGTGCGGGTGAGCATGTTCTCAATTTTGATGGATCGATCAAGGGTCATCGAGTGCTCAACCACAACAGGGCGTGCGGCCATTTGACGTTGATGGACGACTACTTTGCCTCGATGCCCTCTTCGCTGGCAATTTTCGCCGGTGCTTTCGGATGCACAAAAATGTCTTCGATTGTCTCTACCTTGGTGTCCAGTCCTTTGATGACTACTTCATCTTGAAGAAGGACCCCGTGGGAAGGATTGGCTTATCTGGTTACCAGAAGTGCACAGCCGCACCGCGGATGCTTGCATATGGCATGACCCCTGGTTCATGCGCCGATTACCTACGGATGTCTCATATCACATGCAGAGATGCCATGGTCAGGTTTGCAACTGTCGTGTCGAGGTGGTTGGACCTTAATACCCGAGAGAACCAACTGTGGTAGACACCAAGAAGATCTTGGCAATCTCGGAAGCAAGTTGGTAGTGAGGTTTGCTCGGACCTCGTGACTACATGCATTGGAAATGGAAAAATTGCCCGAAAGCTTTACACGCGCAATATCAGGATCATGTAAAGAAGCCCACCATCATTCTTGATGCAGTTGCATCGCATGATCTTTGGAGTTGGCACGCTTTCTTTGGCATGTCCGGGGTCTCACAGTGACATCAATGTGCTGCAGCGATCACCATTATTTGCTAGGCTGATTGAAGGAAAAACTCCTCCTTTCACTATATTGTCAATGGGCATGAATACAATATAGGATACTATCTGGTTGAGGGTATCTATGCTCCGTGAGCTACCTTTGTCAACACCATTTCTAACCCGGTTGGCTAGAAAAAGTCTCACTTTGCCCAAAGACAAGAAGCAACTAGAGAGGATGTTGAGAGAGCATTTGGAATTATGTAGGAACGTTTTGCAGTTGTTTGCGGACCTGCTAAACAATGGGATCCGGAGACCTTGTGGGAGGTGATAACCTGTTGTGTGATCATGCACTACATGATCATGGAGGATGAGTGTGAGGATGCTGCCGCAACTCTTGTGTTTGAGAACATGGACGATCCTGTCGAACTTCCTGACTAGAATCCGATCATATTTGAAGAGTTTGTTTAAATACATCAACAAATTCGGCATCGAACAACTGAAAAAAGATCTGATCAAGCATCTGTGAGCTATTACGAGGGACAACAATGTTGGTGTGTAGTATGAACATTTTTAAATTAGAAGTACTGCTGCATTTGAACATTTAAACTATTTTAGACTACATATGCGGCTATTTGAACGTTAGGATTTTTTAAAAATAAGATCAAATAATATGCAGGTAGCATTGGATGATCGGCTCCTGCATCCGTGTCCACGGACTGGTCCCCTATTTGTGAAAGAATACAGGGCAAAATTCTCTATCAAAAAAGGCTTTCGTCCCGCTTTATATATAAAGCAATATCCAACATACAACCCAGCCGTACAACTCAGACACCACAACACAAGCACACGAGGCAAAATACAAAGGGTGATGCAAACATGACGAGCAATGAATTTTTTGTCAAAAGAGACCACTTGCCCAACAAAATTGCTAAAAAAAGACCCTCACCAGATAAAATTGACAAAAAAAGCCCCTCAACCATGGCGGCAGGCGCGCCGAGCGACACATGGCACGTGCCACCATGGTGCGAGGCGGCAGCCCCTGGCCAGAACGGGAATCCGCACCCGCGGCGTAACGGGGCTGGCATGGTTAGCCCTGCCGCCTCGCACTGTACCTGCTGGGCCATGCCGCCTGGGGTGCTGGCGGCAGCCTTGTGCACGCGGCGCGCTGCCGATTCCCTCGTATGTTGTTATCATCTACATGCAAAAGTTCATTACTAGAACATCTCCTGTTCTTTGCACTGGTCTCTGTCTCTGCAAGTATGCTAATTAGGAGGAGTACTAATTGATGGGTGAATAGTCAGTCTACGTGCCTTCCGTGATTAACCCTTGAATCCTTTGATGGTCAATCGTTAGTTGACAGCCCGAGTGTTGCAGCCGTCTTTTTTTTTGAGCATCAGTACAGACATAAGCGCTCATATACACGCGCATACACTCATCCCTATAAACGCACACACGCATACCCTACCCCTATGAGTACCTCCGAGGCGAGCGGCATATCATCTTGAGATTCTGAAGTCAGTAGGCGCCTCGTCGTCGACGGGAACGTCTCCTTCCACTGAAAACGCATCGCCGGAAATCCTGAAATAAATCCAGAAATAATGCGAGCATCAGGATTTGAACCCTGATGGGTTAGGGATACCACTGTCCACCTAACCAACTCAACCGCAGGTTGATTCGCGTGCTGCAGCCGTCTTGTCAGGTTAATTAGCAGGTACTCCTCATAGCTAAATAGCTAAACGGCAATGTGTAGTGTGCACAGGGCTGCCACCAGGGCCCAGCAGCTACAGTAGTGTCGCCTGCCCCTGCGGCGGCCGGGCCCACCGCGCCAGCCCCGTTACGTTGCAGCTGCGAATTCCCGTTCTGGCCAGCCTGCCGCCTGACCCGGCGGCGGCAGGGGCTGCCGCCTTACACCGTGGCAGCAAGTGCCACGTGTCGCCTGCCGCGCCTGCCGCCACGGTCGAGGGGGTGTTTTTTGTCAGTTTCATCCGGATGGAGTCTTTTTTAGCAATTTCGTTGGCCAGATGGTCTCTTTCGACAAAAGCACCGAGCAATGAGCTCCAAAGCGGTGCCTTCAGGAAGGGCACGGCACCGGAGCGTCGCCATGCCCGATCGGAGAATCAGGGTTTCCCACGGAGCACACCGAGAATGCACCCCCGCCACCGGCTTGACCACAGTCAGATCGGGTTTTCACCCCGGCAAGAGCTGCTTGTCTCTGATACGAAGTAGGCCTGTCACGAGGACCGTTGCCGTACCACCACCACTACACTACACGCTGTAATTCCCTTACAATTATAAGTATGTATGGTTGACTGTTGAGCATCCATACGTCCGACTCTCGAGTACTCCCTCTGTCCCATAATATAATGGCGTTTTTGACACTACACTAGTTGTCGTAGAATTATCACGTCAGATGTCCTAGTGTGAGGACTTAGTCGTGGAGCCATTGTAACGAGATTAGCTTAAAGGGGTTAAACCGGACAAAGGACATGGGAAGTTTAATACTGGTTCGGCCCCTTGCGGTGAAGGTAAAAGCCTACGATCCGGTTGTGGTGGAATTGATGGGGTCTCGATGATCAGGGAGTGAATCTGCTTTACCTGGCTCTCGAGTTGTTGTTTCTTGTCCCTGAACCGCCGCCGGGTCGTTCCTTTATATTCACAGGTTGACGCACGACGGTTTACAGAATTCCGACGCCGGCTCATACACGTGTCCGGCTCGGTTTCTACCTTTTTCTATCTTACAATACAAGTTACATATCACATGGACATGGCGGTTTATATCTACGGGCCCTAATCTGCCTTTGGGTCCTGGGCCTTTAAATCTCTGTAGTAAAGCGCCATACTCCTTGTCTTCATGGGCTTCAATACGAATGACTCCTTATGAGTATAACCCGGCCACTCCTGGGCGATTTATACTCAATAGTTATATCCCCAATACTAGTGTCAAGACACTTTTATATTATGAAACAGAGGGAGTACTAACTTTACGGCTGACTGTCGAGCACTCAAAAAAGTCTCAACAGCTACGACCGCGGCACAGTTGTTCTTGTCTGTGAAACAAGGATAACCTGAAATTAGTGGGAAGGTATCGATGAGGAACGTACTAGCTACCTTCTTTGCCTTCAGCTGCAAGACACTAGCACCAATGGAGAAGCATGATTTGAGGAGATGATTATTCTATCTATCCCAGTGCCGGGCAGCTGAGGAGTGGTCGTCACGACTGGGGTCCGTCCACACCGACTCCCGCCGACGTGCGATCACCGGAGCCGCCCGACCGACCCCCATTTATCATACACCGATTTATATATAAATCGATCGACCGAAAGCTAAGCGCGTGCGCACTGGAGTGACACGAGCTTGGTCACCAGCGCAATGCAGACACGAAACTTTACAGAACGAAACGCGGAATTTTCTTTCCCGTGCACATCTGCAAACCGGTGCCTTCTGGAGGCGGTAGACCAGCCTAGAATGTTCGTCCCTGGCCGTTGCCTTTTCGTCCTGGCTGCTCCGTTTTGGTCATCGGGAAAAGTTGCAGCGATTTTTGGCTTGGGTCGGACCCGAGCTTTTGGCACGTCCGAGTGATGGGACTTGGGGACAGGAGACCTTTGCTCCTCTCACGCGGCACCTGCCCGGCCCCACCGCAGAGCAGAGAGCACCGCGGCTTGGTGGTTTGCTCGGCTGGTGCGGCTTTTCCGTGCGCTCATTGCGGCACTTTTGGGTGTGTTCGTTTTGGGAACAAAGTGGAACGGAATGTCATGATTTCATTCATTAAATGGGTTAGTTTCATTCTTATGTTTGATATAAGTGGTTCTGAAGAATCGAATGGTTACATTTTGGTGTTTGGTTTGAGAGATAGAATGGAATGAAATTGTTCATCTCGCTCTATTACATGAATTAGATTTTTGATAAAAACCTAAACGGAATGTTGAACACTTGATTACATCAATTGTAATGAACAGATGTATTTATTTTTTTGCATGGTAATACGTGTCTCATTCATATCATAAAGATTAAAGTACAAGTCACGTAAGGACCGACATGACAAAACTGAAAAGATAGCAGAACATCTCTGAGCTTGACGCCAACGCCCATCACCTACCTCCGGCACCACGACAGCAGCCACCGAAGAAAAGAATGATGGATTGCCTCCTTACCCAAGCTCGACGCGGCTCCATCGCTGATATGCAGCTTTGCGGACCTCTAAGGTGGCTCACCAAAAGTGAAGCCCTTACCGTTGAACGAATTAGACCGGGGTAACACCCCGGACACGCCATCGAACTCCGGATCGACACCCCGCGCGACTAAGACGCGCGGAAGGAAACCATACCTGCCATCCACGAACCACGAACCCGGCACATGTTCCGTCTTCCGGATGTCGTCGATGCAGACCACAATCTGCATCCGCTCTGGACTACCTCCCAAGCTCCGCGTTACGCTGGAGAAAAGCGTCGTCATAGCAGCGGAGCCCGAGGACACAGTCCACCACGAGGATGCCGCCCGCCGCCATGCCATCCTTGCTTGAACAGACTGGTTTCCAAATCCATCCCCAACCATAGGACCAATGGCCTTGTCAAAGAAGGATCCGACGAATCTTTATTCAGTATTTGTCATCGTCGCCCGCCCGAAACAAAAGGCGATGAACAGCCTAAAAATCTAAATTACGAGGGAGTAAAAAGCGATCCACAGCGTGGATCCGGCCACCCCCCTCCCCACCGACGACCGAGGTCGTCGGCGGAAAAACCGCCCGGACGGCAATGGAAGATTGGGTCTCCTGGCGGCGGCTAGGGTTCCAGCCGCCGGGGACAGGAGGAAAACCAATGAACAGATGTACTTGACGCTGCAGTACACAAGAACACTGAATCTGAATACAGAAGAACAGATGTAGTTGACGTTGTAGTATATTGATCTGAAGTTCAGCGCCTGCAAAAAACAACCACGACAAATGTCAATGCACGCCACAGGCTCCTTGGTGCGGCGGCCAACGCTCTCCGACGAGGTGCGCCCAGCCTCCATGCCCGGCTGAAGAAGACGAGTGTGAGGGCTGCCCGGCATTCATGCTTGGCTGAAGAAGATGATTGAGAGGGCCGCCCGACCTCCCTACTCGATGATTGAGTGGTGGTTCCAGCCAGCTACATGGGTTCCTTGTCTTCGATTCCTGATCCGGCGGCATTTGGGGTGATTCGGTCAAAGGCCGGGACGAAATCCTTGCTCGGCTTGCGGTCTTTGGCAAGCGGCGACATCTGCGGATGCCGCCTCCTTCTTGAAGGCGTTTCCATGGCCTTTCGACCTGTCCTCCTTCGAGCACCAGAAACCCTTGGTCCGGTTCTCCAGACGAACGGCGGCGTCCGATGTAAATCCCCCTTCATGAAGGCGTCGTCTTGGTTGCTCGTGGTGTCTTCGGTGTTGAAATTGGTGATGTTGGACACCCTGCTTGGTTTTGGGCTGCTTTTCAAGATGTGGACATCCAAGGCGCAATGTACAGCATCGCCGACGCTTCTTCCATGGCTTCCTCCTCAGGCCGGTCCGATCCTGCAACCCACTTGCCGACTCTCCTTGGCGTTTCAAGGTGGGGGGTACGTTGATTTGCTCCGTCCTGATGGCATGGCTGTGTGATGCTGGTGCCTGGCTTTGTTCATGATGCGGCTTTGCTGCTCTAGGTCTTGTTTCTGGAGTTTTAGGCTAGGAGAGTGTGTGCCGTGTTGTATCCCTCTTCCTCCCCTCTTGTTACTCTGTTCTCTTCTACCTATCAATGAAAAGATACGCAAGCTTTGCGTATTCGTGAAAAACTCGGTGGGACGCGTCAGGTGCGCCCGGCTGGAACGTGGCCGGCGCGACGGCAGCGCGTGCAAGGTTGGGAAGGGAGATGCGGCGTCGGGGAGGGAAAGACGAGCGAGAGACGAGCGAGCCGTTCCGTGTTGTCCGCTCGATTTCGAGCTATGACTTGATTCCGGATAAACAAGGAATATTCCATTCACTGGAATCAGTGGGTTCTCGTCCCTTTACGAACCAAACACTGGAACGAGCTCTTGAGACTGAACGTACCCATTACATTTCACTTGGTGACATCAACCAAACACACCTTTTAGGTCGCGTTTGCGCGGCGTTTCTGGCGCCGGCGAGTTGGACCTCTCCCGTCCTGTGCTACGGGCCACACGCGGAGCGACACGTACCGCCATACCAAGGGAACACACGCGGGGTTAGCGGCCTGCACCCTGTTTAGTTTATGGCCTTTTTCTAGCCAATGGCATCTGTCTCATAGCCTTAGTGCGTTAGAGCATCTCCAGCCGCGCCATCAAGGGTTTTATTTTGGCGCCGGCGCCCAAAAGCTGGCCCAGTCGCGCTTCAGGAGTCCATTTTTCACCGGTTTGGCTCGAAACTGGTGCCGGCGAGCTCAGGCCGAACCCGGAGCGCTGGGGAGGGAGGGGTTGTGGGGAGCGTCGGGGCAATCGGTATTGGCACGAACGAACGGCGGGCCCGCCGAGTCAGCGACCCCCGCCTCGTCGTCCTCACAACGCCTCGTTTTCCTGCGGGGAATCAATGCCAAGGCTGCCGCCGGTCAGCCTTCCATTGATTCCTCACGGGCGGCGCTCGGCGACGCGCCTCCTCCCCGCCATGCGTACACACGGCGTCACCTCCCAGCCGCTATATAAAGCAGCACTCCCTCGCCGAGGATGCACCCACCCGCAGCCCCCCTCGTGCACAGCCGCCGCCGCTGCCGATGAACTCTTTTCGCCGCCGCAGACGATGGGCGAGAGGTTCCCCGGCAGGCGGCTAATAACTGGCGGCCGCTTCATTTGCAGTGGGAATCCCACCTCCTGCATGAAGCAAACATCCCGGCGCCTCCCGACATGCGCGCACCGGGGCGGTGGAGGCTCAGCGCCAGGGGCATCCCCTTGCCCCCGCTGCCGGACCACACGCGCCCCGACTACTTTGACGCCTAGGTCGAGCGTGCGGGCGTCACTGACGGAGGAGTAGCGGGCCCGCCCGGAGTACGTCGCCGACAACCACGAGGCGCGGGCGGCCTACTTTTTCAATGCTGGCAGACGAAGAAGCTGGCCTCCACCAACAACACACCAGTGGTGCGGGGGTCCAAGAACAGCGACGACCGCCGCCTGTGGTGGGGTGCCCCCGGCCACACGCTCCACGCCATCCTCGAGCACCTTGAGGGAGGCAACGAGCCGCCGTTCACGTACCCTGCCGCCTCAGCCCCCCGTCGGAGCGGCGGCCAAAGGCTGTCGAGGAGGACCGGCTCCTCTTCCTCCTCCTCCCACTCCTCCCACTCTTCCGGGTCGCCGTCGCTCTACAATGTCAAGCCCGAGCCCGCGGATACGCCGCTCGGCCGGCGCACCCATAGCGCCGGCATCGTCATCAACGAGGGCGGGCGCGCCTCCTCCTCGGCTCCTCCCCGCCTCGTCAAGCCGAAGAGGGAGCCAGGGCGCTTCGCCGTGAAGACGGAGCCAGGGCTCGCCGTCGCGAAGATGGAAGAGCTCGACGACGCAACGGCCATGAAGTGGGCGCAAGAGGACTGGGCGCGGCTGGAGTTGGAGCACCAGCGCCGTGGCCGCGACAAGGCAGGCGTCGCCGTTCTCGACGACAGCGACGACGACGCGCTGCCACCGGTCCGCCGGGCGACTCCGGGCAGGGGTCCAGCAGGTGCGTCCGCGTGAAGAAGGAGAAGGGCGGCGGCGACGGCGGCGACTTCGCCGAGTTCAGTGAGTTTTTCCTGTAGTCGCGGACTTTATTTTTTAAGTAGATTTTAAATTGGCTATGTAAAAAAACTATTTGAGTCGCCGAAGATTATGCCCCGTTTGCCGAATTATAGTCGATTTTCTGTTCAATTTTTTTAAAGCCTTCTTGTGGCAACCCTGGGGCCGGCGGCTGGGAACCCGATCGGCCCCAAGCCGATTTTAGCGTCGGGTCGCCCAACGGCTCATAGAGCATCTACAGCCGGACTCAACAAATCCCGCCCCTCAAACGTCCGCAGGCACTGGCTGGACACTCTCTATATCCGCATCTCCACACCCACATATCTCATATTTCGTCCCCTATTTTTTATACTAAAAATCATGCAACGTGATAAAAACTACGTAGATCATGAGCGGACATACAAATGCACAATCGGTTTATCAAAATATCACAGCTGGATCATTGAAAGATAGCCAAAGTTCACATAATCAGTTGCGGAGGCAGGGGGTGCTGGCAGGGGCCTTGCCACCCCCATGCTCTCACAAATACACCTATATGTACTCCTAATCCTCCATTTGTCACACAAAATTAGCTAGGTTTAGGTGATTTGGTCCCCTGTAACATTATATGACATGTTTTGACCCCCTCTATATTCAGTTTCTGACTCTGTCACTGCACATAATACACATAATACGACACACAAGTTCAAACTACAACTAAAAAGTTGAAATAAAGACGGATCTTCACCAATTCCTTGCAGGCCTTTGTCCTTCCGGTCGCCGGTGCAGCTGTAGGAGTCCACGGCAAGAGGTGGGTCCACATCGAAGCCGTTGGACCCGTCGGAGGAGGAGGAATCAGAGACGACGATGTAGCCGTCCAAGCGCCGGACGGCACGGTCTTGCTAGCGCTTGAGCTTGGCCACCCTCGCCGCCTCCTCGCTGCCTCCGCCCCCTCCCGCTCGGATTGCTTAATGGCGAGCCGGAGTTGCTTGGTGCTATCTCTTAAGCACTGCGTTGGTTTTCCCTTGAAGAGGAAAGGGTGATGCAGCAAAGTAGCGTAAGTATTTCCCTCAGTTTTTGAGAACCAAGGTATCAATCCAGTAGGAGGCTCCTCAAAAGTCCCACGAACCTACACAAACAAACAAGAACCTCGCAACCAACACGATAAAGGGGTTGTCAATCTCTTCGCGGTAACTTGCGAAGTGAGATCTGATAGAGATAATAAGATAAGATAAATATTTCTGGTATTTTTATGATATAGATTGGAAAGTAAAAGATGCAAATAAAAGTAGATGGGAAACTTGTATGATAAAAGATAGACCCGGGGGCCATAGGTTTCACTAGTGGCTTCTCTCAAGATAGCATAAGTATTACGGTGGGTGAACAAATTACTGTCGAGCAATTGATAGAAAAGTGCATAGTTATGAGATTATCTAGGCATGATCATGTATATAGGCATCACGTCGCAACAAGTAGATCGAAACGATTACGCATCTACTACTATTACTCCACACATCGACCGACTCCTGCTGCATCTAGAGTATTAAGTTCATGAAGAACAGAGTAACACATTAAGAAAGATGACATGATGTAGAGGATAAACTCATGCAATATGATATAAACCCCATCTTTTTATCCTCGATGGAAACAATACAATACGTGCCTTACTGCCCTAACATCCTTTGGGAAAGGACACCGCAAGATTGAACCCAAAGCTAAGCACTTCTCCCATTGCAAGAAAGATCAATCTAGTAGGCCAAACCAAACCGATAATTCAAAGACTTGCAAATATAACCAATCATACATAAAAGAATTCAGAGGAGATTCAAATACTTCTCATAGATAAACTTGATCATAAACCCACAATTCATCGGATCTCGACAAACACACCGCAAAAAGAGATACATCGAATAGATCTCCAAGAAGATCTAGG
Organism: Aegilops bicornis; assembly: GCA_021605145.1. NCBI lineage: Eukaryota > Viridiplantae > Streptophyta > Magnoliopsida > Poales > Poaceae > Aegilops > Aegilops bicornis. The sequence continues at coordinate 618,963,688 of CM038674.1, forward strand.
AGAGCTTTGTATTGAGATTCAAAGAGAGAGAAGAAGCCATCTAGCTAACAGCTATGGACCCGAAGGTCTGTGGTAAACTACTCAAAACTCATCGGAGAGGCCTTGGAGATGATGTAGAGTCCCTCCGTGGTCGATTCCCCCTCCGGTGGAGCGTCGGCGAAGGCTACAAGATGGGATCTCGCGGATATAGAAGGTTGCGGCGGCTGAAATAGTTTTTCGTGGTGCTCCTGTATGTTTTCGGGGTACATAGATATATATAGGCGAAGGAGGTAGGTCAGGGGAGCCACGAGGGGCCCACGAGGGTGGGGGCACGCCGGGCACCCTCATGGCCGCCTCGTTTACTTCTTGACGTCCACTCCAAGTCTTCTGGATTGCGTTTGTTCCAAAAAGATCGCTCCCGAAGGTTTCATTCCGCTTGGACTCCGTTTGATATTCCTTTTCTTCGAAATACTGAAATAGGCAAAAAAACAGCAATTCGGGCTGGGCCTCCGGTTAATAGGTTAGTCCCAAAAATGATATAAAAGTGTAGAGTAAAGCCCATAAACATCCAAAACGGGTAATATAATAGCATGGAACAATAAAAAATTATAGATACGTTGGAGGCGTATCAAGCATCCCCAAGCTTAATTCCTGCTCGTCCTCGAGTAGGTAAATGATAAAAACAGAATTTTTGATGTGGAATGCTACCTAGCATAATTCTCAATGTAATTTTTTATTGTGGCATGATTGTTCAGATCCAAGTGATTCAAGATAAAATCTTATAAAACATAAAAATAGTAATACTTCAAGCATACTAACAAGTAATCATGTCTTATCAAAATAGCATAGCCAAAGAAAGCTCATCCCTACAAAATCATATAGTTAGGCCATGCTTCAATTTCATCACACAAAATACTCCCATCATGCACAACCCCGGTTTCAGCCAAGCAATTGGTTCATACTTTTTAACGCGCTTCAGCTTTTTCAACTCTTACGCAATACATGAGTGCAAGCCATGGACATAGCACTATATGTGGAATAGGGTGGTGGTTGTGAAGACAAATAGGGAGAAGATAGTCTCACATCAACTAGGCGTATCAACGGGCTATGGAGATGCCCATTAATAGATATCAATGTGAGTGAGTAGGGATTGTCATGCAACAGATGCACTAGAGCTATAAATACATGAAAGCTCAACAAAAGAAACTAAGTGGGTGTGCATCCAACTTGCTTGCTCACGAAGACCTAGGACATTTTTAGGAAGCCCACCATTGGAATATACAAGGCAAGTTCTATAATGAAAAATTTTCACTAGTATATGAAAGTGACAACATAGGAGACTCTCTATCATGAAGATCATGGTGCTACTTTGAAGCACGAGTGTGGAAAAGAGATAGTAGCATTATCCCTTCTCTCTTTTCTCTCATTTATTTTTTTCTTTTCTTTTTTTCTTCCTTTTTTCTTTCTTTTTTTATTTGGTGGGCTTCTTTGTCCTCTTTTTTTATATGGGCTTCTTGGCCTCTTTTATTTTTATAAAGTCCGAAGTCTCATCCCGACTTGTGGGGGAATCATAGTCTTCATCATCCCTTCCTCACTTGGGACAATGCTCTAATAATGAAGATAATCACACTTTTATTGATTTACAACTCAATAATTAGAACAAAATATGACTCTATGTGAATGCCTCCGGCGGTGTATCGGGATATGCAATGAATCAAGAGTGACATGTATGAAAATTTTTTAAGGTGGCCTTGCCACAAATATGATGTCAACTACATGATCATACAAAGAGCAATGTGACAATGATGGGGCGTGTCATAATAAACGGGACGGTGGAAAGTTGCATGGCAATATATCTCGGAATGGCTATGGAAATGCCATAATAGGTAGGTATGGTGGCTGTTTTGAGGAAGGTAAATAATGGGTGCATGATACCGGCGAAAGTTGCGCGGCATAATAAAGGCTAGCAATGGTGGAAGGGTGAGAGTGCGTATAATCCATGAACTCACATTAGTCATAAAGAACTCATATACTTATTGCAAAAGTCTACTTGCCCTCGAAGCAAAGTACTACTACGCATGCTCCTAGGGGAAGGGTTGGTAGGAGTTAACCATCGCGTGATCGCGACCTCCACACATAAGGAAGACAATTAAAAGAGCACCCCATCACTAGTGCAGAACCGGGCTATAGCACCAGTTCGTAAGGGCCTTTAGTGCCGGTTCTGTAACCGGCACTAAAGGGTGGGGACTAAAGGTTCCCCCTTTAGTACCGGTTCGGCACGAACCGCCACTAAAGTGCCACCATGTGGCACGAGCCAAGGCCGGGTGCGGGGAGACCTATAGTACCGGTTGGTAACACCAACCTGCATTTATTGTTCGAGGTTTTGGTTTTATTTTTATTTTTCCTTTAGTTTTGTGTTTTCAATTTAATTTAGAGATTGTTTTTACATTATAATGAGTTGTTAAATCATTAGGTGAAAGTACCATGATTAGTTTCAACTGGATGCATGCATGGATCCTAGCTAAGTGATCAAAGTATGTATGCCATATCCATATATATTACTTGATCACTTATATTAGATGAGCAAGTAATATGGATATGGCATATATATACTTGATCACTTAGCTAGCTAGGATCCATCCAGTTTAAACTAATCTGCGGTTTCTTTCATAGATGATATAATAACTCATCATCATATTAATATAAAAACTATTGCATCATATATATCATCACCAACAAGTTAACGGTATACTAGCTAGCTAAAAATCATTATAGTCGTCATTACCACTATTTAATCATCATAGTCATTATCGCTATCTAATCACCACCAATACCAGCTTAAAGAAGAAACATTCACTTGTACCAGAAGGAAAGATATCATCGAGTTCAACATGATCACTCTTTGAGATTAAGTTCAGGACGAACACGGACATGAGAGGACAAGTACTAAGAGCATGCTAATCACTCATGCTGCTCTCTCTCAGGTAAAATGGCATAGAACATGTGTAGCTCTCCTGATTCATCATATTGGAGCATGCAGATGAATCTGTCTCCTAATCGTGGGTTGCACTTCTGATTGTTGCCTCCTAGTACTTCTCCATGGTCATTCACAATTTTGCTCCAGTCTTTCACTATTAAGCATTCCTTGGTTCTAGAAATCCTGAATGCACTTGTGTGCAATGTAGGATCGATGTCTTGGCCGTAAGCTAACAATTGACATGCGACCGTTAGTCGAGATCCACTGAGGCACAACTATCATCGAGAGTCCCTGTTGAAGAGAACATCATATAGTATCATACTTAGCAATGAAGTTTAGCTTAAAAATAATGTATGCAAAAGATGCACTGAGGACAAATAGTAAAAATCTTACCATCTTTCCTAAATACATGTGACAGTAGTTCAATACGAACACTATTGGTCGCACGTTTTGAGTACTAAGATTTGCAAGTCTAGGAAAATAATTTCTCTTGACAGCATTAAGATCCTCAAGCCATGAAAAATATTGACTTATCTCCTCACAATTTAGTTCAGCCCCGGGACAGTGGACGGTCCTGTCTACCAAGCGCTAGACATGTTTGCTTGAATGGAAATAAGCTGTCAATAGAAATTAGTTGTCAACTATTTTTGAAAAAACAATATCGAACATAAATATGGTTGAGAAAATCACATAATGGTAGAACTGGAGGCGTCTGCACATTGACCCAAATGTCTCTATTACCTTCAATATCATCTTCGGGACGAATATCAAAGGTGATAAACATATCAGGCTCAAATGCATAAGCCTTGTGATAACCCACAAGTGTAGGGGATCACAACAGCTTTCGAGGGTAAAGTATTCAACCCAAATTTATTGATTCGACACAAGGGGAGCCAAAAAATATTATTGAGTATTAGCAGTTGAGTTGTCAATTCAACCACACCTGGATAACTTAGTATCTGCAGCAAATTATTTAGTAGCAAAGTAGTATGATAATAATGGTAACAGTGGCAAAAGTAAAGATAGCAGTTTTGTAGTAGTTGTAACAGTAGCAACGGAAAAGTAAATAAGCGAAGCACAATATGTGAAAAGCTCGTAGGCATTGGATCGGTGATGGATAATTATGTCGGATGCGATTCCTCATGTAATAGCTATAACATAGGGTGACACAGAACTAGCTCCAGTTCATCAATTTAATGTAGGCATGTATTCCGAATATAGTCATACGTGCTTATGGAAAAGAACTGGCATGACATCTTTTGTCCTACCCTCCCGTGGCAGCGGGGTCCTAGCCGAAACTAAGGGATATTAAGGCCTCCTTTTAATAGAGAACCGGACCAAAGCATTAACACATAGTGAATACATGAACTCCTCAAACTACGGTCATCACCGAGAAGTATCCCGATTATTGTCACTTCGGGGTTGTCGGATCATCACACATAATAGGTGACTATAGACTTGCAAGATAGGATCAAGAACACACATATATTCATGAAAACATAATAGGGTCAGATCTGAAATCATGGCACTCGGGCCCTAGTGACAAGCATTAAGCATATCAAAGTCATAGCAACATCAATCTCAGAACATAATGGATACTAGGGACCAAACCCTAACAAAACTAACTTGATTACGTGGTAAATCTCATCCAACCCATCACCGTCCAGCAAGCCTACGATGGAATTACTCACGCACGGCGGTGAGCATCATGAAATTGGTGATGGAGGATGGTTGATGATGACGACGGCGATGAATCCCCCTCTCCGGAGCCCCGAACGGACTCCAGATCAGCCCTCCCGAGAGTGATTAGGGCTTGGCGGCGGCTCCGTATCGTAAAACGCGATGAAACATTCTCTCTGATTTTTTTTCTCCGCCAGACGGAATATATGGAGTTGGAGTTGAGGTCGGCGGAGCCTTAGGGGGCCCACGAGACAGGGGGGCGCGCCCCCACCCTCGTGGATAGGGTGTGGGCCCCCTGGTCTTGATTCTTTCGCCAGTATTTTTTATAGTTTCCAAAAAGTGCCTCCGTGGATTTTCAGGACATTCCGAGAACTTTTGTTTTCTACAAATAAAACAACATCATGGCGCTTCATGAAATCAGCGTTAGTCCGGGTTAGTTTCATTCAAATCATGCAAGTTAGAGTCCAAAACAAGGGCAAAAGTGTTTGGAAAAGTAGATACGTTGGAGACGTATCAACCCCCCCAAGCTTAAAACTTTGCGTGTCCTCAAGCAATTCAGTTGATAAACTGAAAGTGATAAAGAAAAACTTTTACAAACTCTGTTTGCTCTTATTGTTGTAAACATGTAAAGCCAGCATTCAGGTTTCAGCAAATATTATGAACTAACCATACTCACAATAACACCTTGGTCTCACCATTACTCATATCAATAGCATAATCAGCTAGCGAGCCATAATAATAAAACTCAGATGACAACACTTCCTCAAAACAATCATAACATGATATAACAAAATGGTATCTCGCTAGCTGATACGTCTCCAACGTATCTATAATTTATGAAGCAGTCATGCTATTTTATTATCTGTTTTGAATGATTACAGGCTTTATTATACACTTTTATATTACTTTTGGGACTAACCTACTAACCGGAGGCCCAGCCCATATTGCTGTTTTATTGCCTGCTTCAGTATTTCTAAGAAAAGGAATATCAAACAGAGTCCAAACAGAATGAAACATTCGGCAGCGTGATTTTTGGGAAGATTATGACCCAGGAGACTTCGAGTTGAAGTAAGGGGAGCATCGAGGAAACAACGAGAAAGGAGGGCGCGCCCACCCCCTGGGCGCGCCCTACCCTCTCGTGGGACCCTCGAGGCTCCCCCGACCGACTTCTTTTGCCTATATAAGCCTACGCACCCTAAAAATATCGAAAAAGAAGATAGATCGGGAGTTCCGCCGCCGCAAGCCTCTGTAGCCACCAAAAACCTCTTGGGAGCCCGTTCCAGCACCTTGCCGGAGGGGGAACCCATCACCGGTGGCCATCTTCATCATCCCGGCGCTCTCCATGACGAGGAGGGAGTAGTTCACCCTCGGGGCTGAGGGTATGTACCAGTAGCTATGTGTTTGATCTCTCTCTCTCGTGTTCTCTCTATGGCACGATCTTGATGTATCGCGAGCTTTGCTATTATAGTTGGATCTTATGATGTTTCTCCCCTCTACTCTCTTGTGATGAATTGAGTTTTCCTCTTGAAGTTATCTTATCGAATTGAGTCTTTAATGATTTGAGAACACTTGATGTATGTCTTGCCGTGCTTATCTGTGGTGACAATGGGATATCATGTGCCACTTGATGTATGTTTTGGTGATCAACTTGCGGGTTCCGCCCATGAACCTATGCATAGGGGTTGGCACACATTTTCGTCTTGACTCTCCGGTAGAAACTTTGGGGCACTCTTTGAAGTACTTTGTGTTGGTTGAATAGATGAATCTGAGATTGTGTGATGCATATCGTATAATCATAACCACGGATACTTGAGGTGACAATGGAGTATCTAGGTGACATTAGGGTTTTGGTTGATTTGTATCTTAAGGTGTTATTCTAGTACGAACTCTTGAATAGATTGATCCGAAAGAATAACTTTGAGGTGGTTTCGTACCCTACCATAATATCTTCGTTTGTTCTCCGCTATTAGTGGCTTTGGAGTGACTCTTTTGTTGCATGTTGAGGGATTGTTATATGATCTATCTATGTTATTATTGTTGAGAGAACTTGCACTAGTGAAAGTATGAACCCTATGCCTTGTTTCCTACCATTGCAATACCGTTTACGCTCACTTTTATCATTAGTTACCTTGCTGTTTTTATAATTTCAGATTACAAAAACCTTTATATACTATTCATATTGCACTTGTATCACCATCTCTTCGCCGAACTAGTGCACCTATACAATTTACCATTGTATTGGGTGTGTTGGGGACACAAGAGACACTTTGTTATTTGGTTGCAGGGTTGCTTGAGAGAGACCATATTCATCCTTCGCCTCCCACGGATTGATAAACCTTAGGTCATCCACTTGAGGGAAATTTGCTACTGTCCTACAAACCTCTGCACTTGGAGGCTCAACAACGTCTACAAGAAGAAGGTTGTGTAGTAGACATCAAGCTCTTTTCTGGCGCCGTTGCCGGGGAGGTGAGTGCTTGAAGGTATATCTTTAGATCTTGCAATCGAATCTTTTTGTTTCTTGTTTTATCACTAGTTTAGTTTATAAAAGAAAACTACAAAAAATGGAATTGAGTTTGTCTCATATGCTTCGTCTTTTTAATATCTTTCGTGAGAATGATGGAAAGGAAAATTGTGCTCAAGTGCTAGAAGAAGAAGTCTATAAAATGTTTGATACTAAATCTTTGTATGATGAGCATGATTGCAATGTTGTTAGTATGAATTCCTTGAATATCCATGGTGCTAATGATATGCAAAGCCACAAGCTTGGGGAAGCTATGTTTGATGAAGATGATATGTTTAGTCCCCCAAGTTTTGATGAGAATATTTATTATGATGAAAGCATACCTCCTATTTATGATGATTATATTGATGCAAGTGGGTTTGGAAGAGTGTTAAATTTAGGAAGTAATGATCCCGCTATTTTGGAGGATGTTGAATATTATTGTGATAATTATGAAAGTGGATTTGGAGAGGTCATGACTTTATTTAGTGATGAATCTACTATTTCGGAAGAGGTTCCAATTGATTATGAGAACAAAGTTGCTATCTATGATGATTATTGTGATGACTTGTATGCTATTAAGAATAATGATAACCATGAAACTTGTCATCATGATTTTAGTTTTCAATTGGATTATGCCTCACATGATAATTATTTTGTTGAGATTGCTCCCACTACTATTCATGAGAAGAAATTTGCTTATGTGGAGAGTAGCAAATTTTCTATGCTTGTAGATCATGAAAAGAATGCTTTAGTTGATGGTTATATTGTTGAATTCATTCATGATGCTACTGAAAATTATTATGGGGGAGGAACATATGCTTGTAGGAATTGCAATAGTGTCAAGTTTCCTCTCTATGTGCTTAAAATTTTGAAGCTATGCTTGTTTTACCTTCCTATGCTAGTTGATTATTGTTCCCATAAGTTGTTTGTTCACAAAATCCCTATGCATAGGAAGTGGGTTAGGCTTAAATGTTCTAGTCATATTCTTCATGATGCTCCCTTTATGCTTAAATTCTTATCTTTTATGTGAGCATCATTGTTATCATCATGCCTAGCTAGAAAGGCATTAAAAAAAGCGCTTGTTGGAAGACAACCCAATATTTACTGTTACTGTTTCTGTGTGTTCACATGATTATGCTACTGTAGTAATAATGTTTTATAGCTTTTGTTTCAATAAAGTGCCAAGTAAGAACTTTAGGATAGCTTACGGTGATAGTTGTGTTGATCCTGCTGAGAATCAGAAACTTTTGTACCCAGTAAATTAGTTTTGATAATTCACAAAAACATGATTTTGATCTGATTCTTTTTTCACTGGATTGGTACACAAATTTATTAGGACATCCTAATTTGGTGGAATTTTTGGAGTTCCAGAATTATACGTTTGATACAGATTACTACAGACTGTTCTGTTTTTGACAGATTCTGTTTTCTATGTGTTGTTTGCTTATTTTGATGAATCTATGAGTAGTATCGGAGGGTATGAACCATAGATAAGTTGGAGTACAGTATATATTACACCAATATGAATTTAGAATGAGTTAATTATAGTACCTAAGTGGTGGTTTTATTTTCTTATACTAACGGAGCTTACGAGTTTTCTGTTGAGTTTTCAAGTTTTGGGTAAAGATTCGATGGACTATGAAATAAGGAGTGGAAAGAGCCTAAGCTTGGGGATGCTCAAGGCACACCAAGATAATATTCAAGTACAACCAAGAGCCTAAGCTTGGGGATGCCCCGGATGGCATCCCCTCTTTCGTCTTTGTCCATCGGTAACTTTACTTGGAGCTATATTTTTATTCACCAAATGATATGTGTTTTGCTTGGAGCGTCATTTTATCTTGTTAGTATTTACTTTATGTTATTTATAATAATGTTTTACATCTTTAGTTTCAATAAAAAAGTCAAGGATAGCCTTTGCCATGCTTATTTTGCTAGTATACATGTTGCTGTTTGAAAACAGAAAGTTTACCGTTGTTGCAAAAATTCCCTAGAAAAGTCAGAGAATGGTATAATGTTGAAACTTTTTGCATATCGAGCTCTGATAAATTCATTACAGTGGGAATTTTATTTAATAATTTTTGGAGTTAGGGAAGTATGATGAATCTTGCATTCTTTACAGACTGTACTGTTTTGGCAGATTGCTGTTATGTTTTTATTGTTTGCATATGTTTGCTTGTTTAATGATTCTATTTAAGGATAGGAGTATTAAATATGCAGAGAAATTTAGTATGCAATTTTGAATAATAATTTTAGTGATTTGTTACAGTAGAAAATGATAAGGTTTGGCATTGGTTTATACTAACCTATCTTACGAGTTCTTGTTGAGTTTGGTGTGGATGAAGCTTTTGATAAAAGAGAAACCATGATATGAGAGGAATTAAGGAGACACAAAAGTTCAAGCTTGGGGTTTCCCAAGGCATCCCAAGATAATATTTCAAGAAGTCTCAAGCATCTAAGCTTGGGGATGCCCCGGTAGGCATCCCACCTTTCTTCTTCAACAACTATCGGTTAGTATCGGTTGAGCCTAAGTTTTTGCTTCTTCACATGAGTTGTGCTATCCTTGCAATGTAATTTTATTTTGTTTTGCTTGCTGCTTGATTAAAATACCAAGATCTGAAATTCTTAAATGAGAGAGAGTCTTCACATAGTTACATAATTATTTAGCTACTCATTTGATCTTCACTTATATTTTTGGAGTAGTTTGTCATTTACTCGTGGGCTTCACTTATATCCTATGAGTAAATGGTTGAATGAGTTGAATGTCAAAAAAATCTGAAATTATACATGTTTCATATGCTTACCCCGTTAGGAGTAATGACTTCACATCTAAGAAGTAGAGGTAGTAAATTTATGGAAGGTTAGCAAGCATTGTATTGGTCATTTGAACAATTCATGAAAGATATTGAAGGAAGAGAGATTTCACATATAAATATACTATCCTATACATCTTTTATAATTGTGAGCACTCATTAAGTATGACATGCTAAAGAGTTGATGTTGGACAAGGAAGACAACGTAATGGGTTATGTTTTCTCACATCTCAGTTAGAGTATATTGTCGTGGATCATTCAAACATGTTGAGCTTGCCTTTCCTCCTCATGCTAGCCAAATTCCTTGCACCAAGTAGAGATACTACTTGTGCTTCCAAATATCCTTAAACCCAGTTTTTGCCATGAGTGTCCACCATACCTACCTATATGCGGTATTTACCTGCCGTTCCAAGTAAATTTTCATGTGTCAAACTCTAAATCTTCAAATAATAATCTGTTTTGTATGCCCGAATCGCTCATGTAGCGACTAGGGGCTGTCAGTATCTTCCATTCTATGTGGGTTATTCTCAAGAGGAGTGGACTCCGCTCCTCATTCACGAGAAAGGGCCGGTAATCGGGATGCCCAGTCCCATGATCCAAAAAGATCAAAATCAAATCAAAAATAATTGCAAACAAAACTCCCCCAGGATTGATGTTAGTTGGAGGCACCTGTTGTTTTGGGCAAGCCATGGATTGATGATTGTTGGTGGAGGGGGAGTAAAAACTTTACCATTCTATTTGGGAACTGCCTATAATGTATGTAGTATGGAAGATATTGGGAACTCTTGGTTGTTATGTTGACAATGAGATCATACCTCTCAAAATTATTTATCTCTATTTCAAAATCGAGCTCTGGCACCTCTGCAAATCCCTGCTTCCCTCTGCGAAGGGCCTATCTTTTACTTTATGTCTTTTACTTTATGAAAGAGTCAAGGTGATCTTCACCTTTCCCTTTTTCATTTTATCCTTTGGCAAGCACCTCGTGTTGGGGTGGTCCTGATATATATATATCCAATTGGATGTAAGTTAGCATGAACTATTATTGTTGACATCACCCAAAGGTGAATACATTGGGTGGCAACACTATAAGCCCCTATCTTTCTCAGTGTCCGATTGAAACTCCATAACCATTAGTATTGCGTGAGTGTTAGCAATTGTAGATGACTATATGATAGTTGAGTATGTGGAGTTTGCTATTCCTGAAAATATGATGAATTGCAATTGTTTGATGACTAAGAATGAAGTTTGCTAGTTTTCAAGAAAGTTTATGGTCTATGCTTTAACATGTGAATTGCTTGTTACTTATTCTTGAGAAGTTTTATGAGATGAACCACTGTTATGACATATAATCATGCTAGAAAAGGTGATTCAAATTTTCATTGATCAAACTTGTGCACCTTCTAGCATTCACACTTCATAAATTCTTTCTTTATCATTTACCTACTCGAGGACGAGTAGGAATTAAGCTTGGGGATGCTGATACATCTCCAACATATCTATAATTTATGAAGCATTCATGCTATTTTATTATCTATTTTGAATGATTACGGGCTTTATTATACACTTTTATATTACTTTTGGGACTAACCTATTAGCCGGAGGCCCATTATATTCTTTGTTTTATTGCTGTTTGATTATTTCAAGAAAAGGAATATCAAACGGAGTCCAAACGGAATGAAACCTTTGGCGGCGTGATTTTGGGAAGATTATGACCCAGAGACTTGGAGTTGAAGTAAAGGAGCATCGAGGAAGCCACGAGGCAGGCGCCCACCTGGCGCGCCCTACCCTCTCGTGGGCCCCTCGAGGCTCCCCCTACCGACTTCTTTCGCCTATATAAGCCTACGCACCCTAAAAACATCGAAAAACAAGATATATCGGGAGTTCCGCCGCCGCAAGCCTCTGTAGCCACCAAAAAACTCTCGGGAGCCCGTTCCGGCACCCTGCCGGAGGGGGAACCCATCACCGGTGGCCATCTTCATCATCCCGGCGCTCTCCATGACGAGGAGGGAGTAGTTCACCCTTGGGGCTGAGGGTATGTACCAGTAGCTATGTGTTTGATCTCTCTCTCTCTCTCGTGTTCTCTCTATGGCACGATCTTGATGTATCGCGAGCTTTGCTATTATAGTTGGATCTTATGATGTTTCTCCCCCTCTACTCTCTTGTGATGAATTGAGTTTTCCTCTTGAAGTTATCTTATCGGATTGAGTCTTTAATGATTTGAGAACACTTGATGTATGTCTTGTCGTGCTTATCTGTGGTGACAATGGGATATCATGTGCCACTTGATGTATGTTTTGGTGATCAACTTGCGGGTTCTGCCCATGAACCTATGCATAGGGGTTGGCACACGTTTTAAATCTTGACTCTCCGGTAGAAACTTTGGGGCACTCTTTGAAGTACTTTGTGTTGGTTGAATAGATGAATCTGATATTGTGTGATGCATATCGTATAATCATGCCCACGGATACTTGAGGTGACAATGGAGTATCTCGGTGACATTAGGGTTTTGGTTGATTTGTATCTTAAGGTGTTATTCTAGTACGAACTCTTGAATAGATTGATCCAAAGAATAACTTTGAGGTGGTTTCGTACCCTACCATAATATCTTCGTTTGTTCTCCGCTATTAGTGGCTTTGGAGTGACTCTTTGTTGCATGTTGAGGGATTGTTATATGATCTATCTATGTTATTATTGTTGAGAGAACTTGCACTAGTGAAAGTATGAACCCTATGCCTTGTTTCCTACCATTGCAATACCGTTTACGCTCACTTTTATCATTAGTTACCTTGCTGTTTTTTATAATTTCAGATTACAAAAACCTTTATCTACTATTCATATTGCACTTGTATCACCATCTCTTCGCCGAACTAGTGCACCTATACAATTTACCATTGTATTGGGTGTGTTGGGGACACAAGAGACTCTTTGTTATTTGGTTGCAGGGTTGCTTGAGAGAGACCATCTTCATCCCTCGCCTCCCACGGATTGATAAACCTTAGGTCATCCACTTGAGGGAAATTTGCTACTGTCCTACAAACCTCTGCACTTGGAGGCCCAACAACGTGTACAAGAAGAAGGTTGTGTAGTAGACATCACTAGCCCTTTCTGAGACCGCAAAACATAAATGCAGAGCACCTTTAAAGATCAAGGACTGACTAAACATTGTAATTCATGGTAAAAGAGATCCAGTCAAGTCATACCCAATATGAACCAATAATAATGAATGCAAATGCCAGTGTGCTCTCAGTAGTGCTTTTTAATAAGAGGGATGATGACTCAACATAAAAGTAAATAGATAGGCCCTTCGCAGAGGGAAGCAGGGATTTGTAGAGGTGCCAGAGCTCGATTTTAAAATAGAGATTGAATAACATTTTTAGCGGCATACTTTTACTGTCAACACAACAACTATGAGATGGTTGTATCTTCCATACTACATGCATTATAGGCAGTTCCCAAACAGAATGGTAAAGGTTTATACTCCCCCAACCACCAACACGCATCAATCATGGCTTGCTCGAAACTACGAGTGCCTCCAACTAACAACAACTCTGGGGGAGTTTTGTTTAATTATTTTGATTTGCTTTGATCTTTTTGGATCATGGGACTGGGCATCTCGGTTACCGGCCCTTTCTCGTGAATGAGGAGCGGAGTCCACTCCTCTTGAGAATAACCCACCTAGCATGGAAGATATAGGCAGCCCTAGTTGAAACATGAGCTGCTCGAGCATACAAAACAGAATTTCATTTGAAGGTTTGGAGTTTGGCACATACAAATTTACTTGGAACAACAGGTAGATACCGCAGATAAGTAGGTATGGTGGACTCATATGGAATAACTTTGGGGTTTAAGTAGTCTGGATGCACAAGTAGTATTCCCGCTTAGTACAAGTGAAGGCTAGCAAAAGACTGGGAAGCGACCAACTGAGAGAGCGACAACAGTCATAAACATGCATTAAAATTAATTCACACCGAGTACAAGCATGAGTAGGATATAATCTACCATGAACATAAATATCATGAAGGCTATGTTGATTTGTTTCAACTACATGCGTGAACATGTGCCAAGTCGAGTCACTCAATTCATTCAAAGGAGGATACCATCCCATCATATCACCTCATAATCATTCTAATAGCATGTTGGCACGCAAGGTAAACCATTATAACTCATAGCTAATCAAGCATGGCACAAGCAACTATAATCTCTAAATGTCATTGCAAATATGTTTACCTCATAATAAGTTGAATCAGAAACGATGAACTCATCATATTTACAAAAACAAGAGAGGTCGAGTTCATACCAGCTTTTCTTATCTCAATCAGTCCATCATATATCGTCATTATTGCCTTTCACTTGCACGACCGAACGATGTGTATAATAATAATAGTGCACGTGCATTGGACTAAACTGGAATCTGCAAGCATTCAACTCAAGAGAGAAGACAAGGTAATATGGGCTCTAAGTTTAAATAAACAATCATGCATATGAGAGCCACTAAACATTTTCAATATGGTCTTCTACTCTCGACCCCCAAAGAAAAGAAAGGAAAAGAAAAGAAAACTATTTACACGGGAAAGCTCCCAACAAGTAAGAAGAAGAACGAGAAATCTTTTTGGGTTTTCATTTTAATTTCTACTACAAGCATGGAAATTAAACTAACTATTTTTTTTGGTTTTTCTTAAGGTTTATCAAACACACAAGAAGAAAGCTAGAAAAAGAAATTTAAACTAGCATGGATAATGCAATGAAAGAGTATGAGCACCGACAACTAGAATAGTGTGTGAACATGAATGTAAAGTCGGTGAGAAATACGTACTCCCCCAAGCTTAGGCTTTTGGCCTAAGTTGGTCTAATGCCAAGGGTAGCCTGGCTGATATCCGTAGTTATGGCAGGGTCGTCTTGAGATGCAACAAGAACCGCCTCTGAGCTGCGGCATGTTGGCGAGCTGCCTCCGCTCTCCCCTCGTGTTCATTTGCTTCCTCCTCGCTAACAACATATCTTCCTTTTGCACAGTAATCAAAAAGGAGAGGAGCAGGAAGAGTAACATGGACAGCGTTAAATGCATCATAGATTAGTCGATACTGGAGGAATTGTTCATTCCTCTTAAGAAAATGATGTTGGACCATAGCGTCATAATCTAAATAAGCAGGAGGTAACATCATATCCCCCTCTCGTGGGGCTATACCAAGATAGTTAGCCACACGGGTTGCATAAATTCCTCCAAATAAATCTCCAGCACTACCATTATTATGCAACCTACTGCTACGTCTTCAGCTTGCGTTGGTTTTCCCCGAAGAGGAGAGGATGATGCAGCACAGTAGCGTAAGTATTTCCCTCAGTTTTGAGAACCAAGGTATCAATCCAGTAGGAGGCCACGCGCAAGTCCCTCGTACCTGCACAAAGCGATAGCTACTACGCAACCAACGGGATTAGGGGTTGTCAATCCCTTCACGGTCACTTACTTAGAGTGAGATCCGATAGAGATAATATTTTTGGTATTTTTGCTATAAAGATGCAAAGTGAAAAGTAAAAGGCAAAGTAAAACAAAGCAAGTATAAAAGTGATGGAGATTGATATGATGAGAATAGACCCGCGGGCCATAGGTTTCACTAGTGGCTTCTCTCAAGAGCATAGGTATTCTACGGTGGGTGAACAAATTACTGTTGAGCAATTGATGTAATTGAGCATAGTTATGAGGTTATCTAGGTACGATCATGTATATAGGCATCACGTCCGTGACAAGTAGATCGAAACGATTACGCATCTACTACTATTACTCCACTCATCGACCGCTATCCAAAGATGCATCTAGAATATTAAGTTAAAAGCAGAGTAACGCCTTAAGCAAGATGACATGATGTAGAGGAATAAATTCATGCAATATTATAAATACCCCATCTTGTTATCCTCGATGGCAACAATACGATACGTGCCTTGCAACCCTTTACATCACATCGGGTAAGGACACCGCAAGATTGAACCCAAAGCCAAGCACTTCTCCCATTGCAAGAACTACCAATCTAGTTGGCCAAACCAAACGGATAATTCAAGAGACTTGCAAAGATAACTCAATCATACATAAAAGAATTCAGAGAAGATTCAAATATTATCCATAGATAAGCTGGATCATAAACCCACAATTCATCGGTCTCAACAAACACACCGCAAAAAGAAGATTACATCGAATAGATCTCCACGAGAGAGGGGGAGAACATTGTATTGAGGTCCAAAAAGAGAAGAAGCCATCTAGCTACTAACTATGGACCCGAAGGTCTGAAGTAAATTACTCACACTTCATCGGAGAGGCTTTGATGATGATGTAGAAGCCCTCCGTGGTGGATGCCCCCTCCGGCGGAGCTCCAGAACAGGCGCCAAGATGGGATCTCGTGGATACAGGAAGTTGCGGCGGTGGAATTAGGTTTTTGGCTCCTGTTCTGATCGTTTGGGGGTACGTAGGTGTATATAGGAGGAAGGAGTACGTCGGTGGAGCTTCGAGGGGCCCACGAGGCAGGGGGCGCGCCCTGGGAGGGGGGCGCCCTCCACCCACGTGACCGCCTCGTGGCTTTCTTGACGGAGGGTCCAAGTCTCCTAGGTCTTATCTGATGAGAAAATCACGTTTCCGAAGATTTCATTCCGTTTGGACTCCGTTTGATATTCTGTTTCTTTGAAATACTAAAAAAGGCAAAAAAAAACAGCAATTAAGGCTGGGCCTCCGGTTAATAGGTTAGTCCCAAAATACTATAAAAGTGGAAAATAAAGCCCATTATAGTCCAAAACAATAGATAAAGTAGCATGGAGCAATCAAAAATTATAGATACGTTGGAGACGTATCAGGCATCTCCAAGCTTAATTCCTGCTCGTCCTCGAGTAGGTAAATGATAAAAAGAGAATTTTTGATGCGGAGTGTTACTTTGGCATAATTTCAATGTAAATCTTCTTAATCGTGGTATGAATATTCAGATCCGAAAGATTCAAGACAAAAGTTCATATTGACATAAAAATAATAATACTTCAAGCATACTAATCAAAGTAATTATGTCTTCTCAAAATAGCATGGCAAAAGAAAGTTCATCCCTACAAAATCATATAGTTAGGCTATGCTTCATTTTCTTCACACAAAGATGTTCCCAACTTCTATACCCCCGATGACAAGCCAAGAAATTGTTTCATACTTAAATAATCTCAAACTTTTTCAACCTTCACGCAATACATGAGCATGAGCCATGGATATAGCACTATGGGTGGAATAGAATATTATGATGGGGATTGTGTGGAGAAGACAAAAAAGGAGAAAGTCTCACATTGACGAGGATAATCAACGGGCTATGGAGATGCCCATCAATTGATGTCAACATGAGGAGTAGGGATTTCCATGCAACGGATGCACTAGAGCTATGAATGCTCAACAAAAGAAAACTAGTGGGTGTGCATCCAACTTGCTTGCTCATGAAGACCTAGGGCATTTTGAGGAAGCCCATCATAGGAATATACAAGCCAAGTTCTATAATGAAAAATTCCCACTAGTATGAAAAGACAACTTATGAGACTCAGTATATGAAAACATGGTGCTACTTTGAAGCACAATATATGAGACTCACTACATGAAGAATAAGGTGCTACTTTGAAGCACAAGTGTGGAAAAAGAGATAGTAGCATTGCCCTTTTTATTTTCTTTTTTTGGGGCCTTTTTTGGCCTTTATCATTTTTTTCTATTTGGGCAATGCTCTAATAATGATGATCATCACACTTCTATTGATTACAACATAAGGATTACAACTCGAAATTAGAACAAGATATGACTCTAGATGAATGCCTCCGGCGGTGTACCGGGATGGTGCGATGAATCAAGAGTGACATGTATGAAAACTAATGCATGGTGGCTTTGCCACAAATACGATGTCAACTACATGATCATGCAATGGCAATATGACAAAAGTAAGGTATGTCATGATGATGATGAACGGAACGGTGGAAAGTTGCATGGCAATATATCTCGGAATGGCTATGGAAATGCCATAATAGGTAGGTATGGTGGCTGTTTTGAGGAAGATATAAGGAGGTTTATGTGTGAAAAAGTGTGTCATATCACGGGGTTTGGATGCACCGGTGAAGTTTGCACCAACTCTCAAGGTGAGAAAGGGCAATGCACGGTATCGAAGAGGCTAGCAAAGGCGGAAAGGTAAAAGTGCGTATAATCCATGGACTCAACATTAGTCAAAAGAACTCATATACTTATTGCAAAATATCTCTGTATACTGTATACACGGATACAGGATCCGCTATACCCGCTTGTGAAATAAAGAGTAAATAATCTCTTCTCACCCCCATATCCAAATAAAAAAGCGGTTTAAGTAATAAATTTGAATTAAAGAGAAGAATCAATGGATTCATGATTAAACCCTCCTACTTCTTGTATTTTTTACAATTTTGGTTTAAGTGAGGGATCAAATATGTAGTCAACTTTATTTGATGGTAGCTTGGAGGATTAAAAACATGACTATTGCTTTTCAATTGGCTGTTTTTGCATTAATTATTACTTCATCAATCTTACTGATTAGTGTACCCCTTGTATTTGCTTCTCCTGATGGTTGGTCAAATAATAAAAATGTTGTATTTTCCGGTACATCATTATGGATTGGACTAGTCTTTCTCGTAGCTATTCTGAATTCTCTCATTTCTCATCAAAAATCAAGTACTACGCGCATGCTCCTAGGGGGATAGATTGGTAGGAAAAGACCATCGCTCGTTCCCGACCGCCACTCATAAGGATGCACAAGACAGGTACACTTCATGTTTCAAATTTGTTACACAACTTTAACCATACGTGCATGCTACGGGATTTGCTAACTTCAACACAAGCATTTCTCAAATTCACAACTACTCAACTAGCACGACTTTGATGTTATCACCTCCATATCTCAAAACAATTATCAAGCACCAAACTTATCTTAGTATTCAACACACTCAAAAGAAAGTTCCACATATCTTGAATACCAAGTATATTAACTTTAAGCAAATTACCATGCTATTAACGACTATCAAAATAATCTAAGTGAAGATGAGAGATCAAGTTTCTTTAAAACAAATCCACCACCGTTCTCTAAAAGATCTAAGTGAAGCACTAGAGCAAAAATTATCACGCTCAAAAGATATAAGTGAAGCACTATGAGCATAACTATCAAACTCAAAAAATATAAGTGAAGCACTATGAGCATTCTATCAAATTCCAATTCATGTATGGCTCTCTCAAAAGGTGTGTACAGCAAGGATCATTGTGGTAAACTAACAAGCAAATACACAAATAATACAAGATGCTCCAAGCAAAACACTTATCATGTGGTGAATAAAAATATAGCTCCAAGTAAATTACCGATGAAAGTGGACGAAAGAGGGAATGCCTTCCGGGGCATCCCCAAGCTTTGACTTTTTGGTGTCCTTGGATTATCTTGGGGGTGCCATGGGCATCCCCAAGCTTAGGCTCTTTCCACTCCTTGTTCCATAATCCATCAAAAGAATTCACCCAAAACTTGAAAACTTCACAACACAAAAC
Source organism: Aegilops bicornis (assembly GCA_021605145.1). Lineage (NCBI taxonomy): Eukaryota > Viridiplantae > Streptophyta > Magnoliopsida > Poales > Poaceae > Aegilops > Aegilops bicornis. The sequence goes on from CM038674.1 coordinate 618,983,184, forward strand.
TCAATAGAAATCTCGTGAGCTCCGTTAGAGAAAGAAAACAAAATACTACTTTAAGGTACTGTAATGAACTCTTTCTTTATTTATATTGGTGTTAAACCTACTGTATTCCAACTTCTCTATGGATTATAAACTATTTTACTAGCCATAGTTTCATCAAAATAAGCAAACAACACACGCAAAACAGAATCTGTCAAAAACAGAACAGTCTGTAGTAATCTGTAACTAACGCAAACTTCTGGAACTCAAAAAATTCTACCAAAATTAGACGACCTGGAAAATTTGTTTATTGATCAGCAGAAATTGGAATCACTATTTTATCACGTTCTGGTGATTTTTAACAATTCGGGCACTGAGCGCAAAGTTTCTGGAAATTACAGCAAGATCAAATAACTACCATCCAAGAAGATCCAATAGGTCTAGCTTAGCACAAACACTAATTAAAAGATAAAACCACATCTAAACAGAGGCTATATGGATTATTTATTCCTAAACAGGAGCAAAAACAAAAACAAAAAAATAAAATTGGGTTGCCTCCCAACAAGCGCTATCGTTTAACGCCCCTAGCTAGGCATAAAAGCAAGGATAGATCTAAGTGTTGCCATCTTTGGTAGGCAACCCATAAGCTCATAATAGATTCATACGGTAATTTTATTTTCTTTCTAGGAAATTGTTCCATGCCTTTCTTTAGTGGAAATTGGAATCTAATATTCCCTTCCTTCATATCAATAATTGCACCAATCGTTCTAAGGAAAGGTCTACCAAGAATAATAGGACATGAAGGATTGCAATCTATATCAAGAACGATAAAATCTGCGGGCACATAATTCCTATTTGCAACAATAAGAACATCATTAATTCTTCCCATAGGCTTTTTAATAGTGGAATCCGCAAGATGCAAGTTTAGAGAGTAATCATCAAAGTCACGGAAATCTAGCAAATCACACAAAGTTTTGGGGATAGTAGAGACACTAGCAGCCAAATCACACAAAGCATTAAACTCATAATCTTTAATTTTAATTTTGATAGTAGGTTCCCACTCATCGTAGAGTTTCCTAGGGATAGAAACTTTCAACTCAATTTTTTCTTCATAAGATTGCATCAAGGCATCAATAATCTGTTCGGTGAAGGCCTTATTTTGACTATAAGCATGAGGAGAATTTAGCACGGTTTGCAACAAGGAAATACAATCAATTAAAGAGCAGTTTTCATAATTAAATTCCTTGAGATCCAAAATAGTGGGTTTAGCAACATCTAGGTTTCTATTTCTTTCAACCCCACATTTATCAATTTCATCATCAAGATCTAAAAACTCCGAATTCTTAGAACGCCTTCTAGGTAAAGGAAGATCATATTCAGTTTCATCAAGATTCATATTGCAAAACAAAGATTTAATAGGGGACACATCAATAACTTTTAGATCTTCATCTTGATTTTCATAGGAATTCGGTTTAGCGGCCATCTTATTGACTAAGGTAGCTTGCATATCCGAAATTTCAGCGGTCATCTTTTCAAGACGAGCAATTTGGGCTCTTATACCATCAAATTCTTTGGACATATCATCGAGCTCTTTATTCATATAACTCATAAAACTCTTTTGTTCCTTAAGCTCGTTTCTAAAGAAATTATTATGCTCAAATTGCAAAAACATAAACTTCCTGACATTGTTTTCGATCTCCTCTAGCCTTTTAAGGTGAAGATCACCAAATTTAGGTAAGGCCATCGCGACAAACAAGCAAACTAACACATGAGCGAACAAACAAACGAGGAAAAGGCAACGGAAAGAGAGGAGGAGATTGGTAAAGAGAGGGCGAATAAAACGACAAGGGTGAAGTGGGGGAGAGGAAAACGAGAGGCAAATGGCAAATAATGTAATGCGAGAGATAGGGATTGTGATGGGTACTTGGTATGTTGGCTTTTGCGTAGACTCCCCGGCAACGGTGCCAAAAATCCTTCTTGCTACGTCTTGAGCTTGCGTTGGTTTTCCCCGAAGAGGAGAGGATGATGCAGCACAGTAGCGGAAGTATTTCCCTCAGTTTTTGAGAACCAAGGTATCAATCCAGTAGGAGGCCACGCGCAAGTTCCTCGTACCTACACAAAACGATAGCTACTCGCAACCAACACGATTAGGGGTTGTAAATCCCTTCACGGTCACTTACGAGAGTGAGATCTGATAGAGATAATATTTTTGGTATTTTTGGTATAAAGATGCAAAGTGAAAAGTAAAAGGCAAAGTAAAACTAAACAAGTATAAAAGTGATGGAGATTGATATGATGAGAATAGACCCGGGGGCCATAGGTTTCACTAGTGGCTTCTCTCAAGAGCATAAATATTCTACGGTGGGTGAACAAATTACTGTTGAGCAATTGATGTAATTGAGCATAGTTATGAGGTTATCTAGGTATGATCATGTATATAGGCATCACGTCTGCGTGACAAGTAGATCGAAACGATTCTGCATCTACTACTATTACTCCACTCATCGACCGCTATCCAAAGATGCATCTAGAGTATTAAGTTAAAAACAGAGTAACGCCTTAAGCAAGATGACATGATGTAGAGGAATAAATTCATGCAATATGATAAATACCCCATCTTGTTATCCTCGATGGCAACAATACAATACGTGCCTTGCAACCCTTTACATCCTTTGGGTAAGGACACCGCAAGATTGAACCCAAAGCCAAGCACTTCTCCCATTGCAAGAACTACCAATCTAGTTGGCCAAACCAAACGGATAATTCGAAGAGACTTGCAAAGATAACTCAATCATACATAAAAGAATTCAGAGAAGATTCAAATATTATCCATAGATAAGCTGGATCATAAACCCACAATTCATCGCTCTCAACAAACACACCACAAAAAGAAGATTACATCGAATAGATCTCCACGAGAGGGGAGAACATTGTATTGAGATCAAAAAGAGAGAAGAAGCCATCTAGCTACTAACTATGGACCCGAAGGTCTGAAGTAAACTACTCACACTTCATCGGAGAGGCTTTGATGATGATGTAGAAGCCCTCCGTGGTGGATGCCCCCTCCGGCGGAGCTCCGGAACAGGCCCCAAGATGGGATCTCGTGGATACAGGAAGTTGCGGCGGTGGAATTAGGTTTTTGGCTCCTGTTCTGATCGTTTGGGGGTACGTAGGTATATATAGGAGGAAGGAGTACGTCGGTGGAGCTTCGAGGGGCCCACGAGGCAGGGGGCGCCTTCCACCCTCGTGACCGCCTCGTGGCTTTCTTGACGGAGGGTCCAAGTCTCCTAGGTCTTATCTGATGAGAAAATCACGTTTCCGAAGGTTTCATTCCGTTTGGACTCCGTTTGATATTCTGTTTCTTCGAAACACTGAAATAGGCAAAAAACAACAATTCTGGGCTGGGCCTCCGGTTAATAGGTTAGTCCCAAAAATAATATAAAAGTGGAAAATAAAGCCCATTATAGTCCAAAACAATCGATAAAGTAGCATGGAGCAATCAAAAATTATAGATACGAACGTGGCTTGTATATTCCAACGATGGGCTTCCTCAAATGCCCTAGGTCTTCGTGAGCAAGCAAGTTGGATGCACACCCACTCAATTTATTTTGTTGAGCTTTCATACATTTATAGCTCTAGTGCATCCGTTGCATGGCAAATCCCTACTCCTCGCATTAACATCAATCGATGGGCATCTCCATAGCTCATTGATTAGCCTCGTTGATGTGAGACTTTCTCCTTTTTGTCTTCTCCACATAACCCCCATCATCATATTCTATTCCACCCATAGTGCTATATCCATGGCTCGCGCTCATGTATTGCGTGAAGGTTTATAAGTGTGAGATTACTAGAGTATGAAACAATTGCTTGGCTTGTCATCGGGTTATGCATGATGAGAGCATTCTTGTGTGACGAAAATGGAGCATGACTAAACTATATGATTTTGTAGGGATGAACTTTCTTTGGCCATGTTATTTTGAGAAGACATAATTGCTTAGTTAGTATGCTTGAAGTATTGTTATTTTTATGTCAATATGAACTTTTGTCTTGAATCTTTCCGATCTGAATATTCATATCACAATTAAGAAGAATTACAATGAAATTATGCAAACTAGCATTCCACATCAAAATTATCTTTTTATCATTTACCTACTCGAGGACGAAAGGTGAATTATGCTTGGGGATGCTTGATACGTCTTCAACGTATCTATAATTTTTGATTGCTCCATGCTATATTATCTACTGTTTTGGGCAATATTGGGCTTTATTTTCCACTTTTATATTACTTTTGGGACTAACCTATTAACCGGAGGCCCAACCCAGAATTGCTTTTTTGCCTATTTCAAGATTTCAAGAAAAGGAATATCAAACGGAGTCAAAACGGAACAAAATCACCTGGAGAAGTTATTTTTGGAAGGAAAGCTACCGGATGGACTTGGACCCCACGTCAAGGAAGGAACAAGGAAGCCACGAGGGTGGGGGGGCGCGGCCACCCCCCTATGGCGCGCCCCCTGCCTCGTGGGGCCCTCGTGGCTCCCCTAACGTGCTTCTTCCGCCTATATAACTCCACGTACCATAAAACTTCCAGAACGGAGAATAGATCAGGAGTTCCGCCATCGCAAGCCTCTGTAGCCACCAAAAACCAATCGGGACCCTGTTGAGCACCGCCAGAGGGGAACCCTCACCTGTGGCCATCTTCATCATCCCGGCGATCTCCATAATGAGGAGGGAGTAGTTCACCCTCGGGGCTGAGGGTATGTGATACGTCTCTAACGTATCTATAATTTTTGATTGCTCCATGCTATATTATCTACTGTTTCGGGCAATATTGGGCTTTATTTTCCACTTTTATATTATTTTTGGGACTAACCTATTAACCGGAGGCCCACCTGTAATTGCTGTTTTTAGCCTATTTCAAGTGTTTCAAGAAAAGGAATATCAAATGGAGTCCAAAAGACACGAAACTCCACGGAACCTATTTTTGGACCGTAGAAGCCCATGGAGTACCGTAAGCTCACCGGGGAGTCGGGCTGCCCACGAGGTGGGGGCGTGCCCCCTACCTCGTGGCCAGCCCGGAAGTCCACCGACGTACCTCCTGCACCCACATATACTCGCACCCTAAAACTTCCGGAACGGAGATTAGATCAGAAGTTCCGCCGCGCAAGCCTCTGTAGCCACGAGAAATCAATATAGGCCCTCTCCGCACCACATGGGAGGGCCATCATCACCGGTGGCCATGGAGGAGTATCCCGGAGGGGTCTTCATCACCATGAAGGCCAAGGACCAGAAGGTGGAGGCCATGGAGGATGAAGCACAAGGGGGAGAACCTCTCCTCCTCTCTTCCGGTGGCGCCGGAGTGCCATCGGGAGGGGAATCATCGCCACGGTGATCGTCTTCATCAAAATCACCATCATCATCACCATCCTCATCTCTTTTACACGGTCCACTCTCCCGCAAACCGCTGTAATCCCTACTTGAACATGGTGCTTTATGCCACATATTATGATCCAATGATGTGTTTCCATCCTATGACATTTTGAGTAGATATCTTTTGTCTTTGGGTTGATTGATGATCTAGATTGGTATGAGTTGTATGTTTTACTTCGGTGCTGTCCTATGGTGCCCTCCGTGTCGCGCAAGCGTGAGGGATTCCCACTGTAGGGTGTTGCAATACGTTCATGATTCACTTATAGTGGGTTGGTGAGTGACTGAAACACAAACCCGAGTAAGAGGGATTGTTGCGTATGGGAATAAAGTAGTTCACCCTCGGGGCTGAGGGTATGTACCAGTAGCTATGTTTTTGATCTCTCTCTCTCTCTCTCTCTCGTGTTCTTGACTTCACACGATCTTGATGTATTGCGAGCTTTGCTATTATAGTTGGATCTTATGTTTCTTCTCCCCCTCTTCTCTCTTGTAATGGATTGAGTTTCCCCTTTGAAGTTATGTTATCGGATTGGGTCTTTAAAGATTTGAGAACACTTGATATATGTCTTGTCGTGCGTATCTTTGGTGACAATGGGGTATCACGTGATTCACTTGATGTATGTTTTGGTGATCAACTTGCGGGTTCCGCCCATGAACCTATGCATAGGGGTTGGCACATTTTTTCGTCGTGATTCTCTGGTAGAAACTTTGGGACACTCTTTGAGGTTCTATGTGTTGGTTGAATAGATGAATCTAAGATTGTGTGATGCATATCGTATAATCATACCCACGGATACTTGAGGTGACATTGGAGTATCTAGGTGACATTAGGGTTTTGGTTGATTTGTGTCTTAAGGTGTTATTCTAGTACGAACTCTAGGGCTGTTTGTGACACTTATAGGAATAGCCCAACGGATTGATTGGAAAGAATAACTTTGAGGTGGTTTCGTACGCTACCATAATCTCTTCGTTTGTTCTCCGCTATTAGTGACTTTGGAGTGACTCTTTGTTGCATGTTGAGGGATAGTTATATGATCCAACTATGCTATTATTGTTGAGAGAACTTGCACTAGTGAAAGTATGAACCCTAGGCCTTGTTTCCTATCATTGCAATACCGTTTACGCTCACTTTTATCATTAGTTACCTTGCTGTTTTTATTATTTTTAGATTACAAAAACCTACATCTACCATCCATATTGCACTTGTATCACCATCTCTTCATTAACTAGTGCACCTATACAATTTACCATTGTATTTGGTGTGTTGGGGACACAAGAGACTCTTTGTTATTTGGTTGCAGGGTTGCTTGAGAGAGACCATCTTCATCCTATGCCTCCTACGGATTGATAAACCTTAGGTCATCCACTTGAGGGAAATTTGCTACTGTCCTACAAACCTGTGCACTTCCAGGCCCAACAACGTTTATAAGGAGAATGTTGCATAGTAGACATCAATGGCCACTCACAAGCTCGTACATCTGCGTCCCTCGGTAATTCAACGTCTTGCTCACGTATAGCAATCATGGGTCCTTTCTTTACCGAGGAACCACCTTGGTACATTCTCCTAGACATAATTCTTTTTCTGAAAAATTTCTGAAATTTTAGTAACTTCAAAATAAAAGTGAATAAAACTAAACAAGATTGGTAGCAACTACTCCTACAAGTGCCTAGAGCCTATATCTTGCATTAGAATTACTTGGCACCTCATAAATTTAACATGCAAGCTCAAGAACATGGTCACCTATGCAGCAAAAAATTGCAATGAATAAAGCACTAGAACAAAAACTAATTGGACCAATGGAGGAGTCACATACCAAGCAATAATCTCCCAAAGCAGTTTTGTGAATGGAGCTTTGAGCAAGGAGATCGAAAATCGTAGCAAAATGAGCTAGAACTCGTGCTTGAGCTGGATGGGGATTTTTTTGGGAAGAAGATGGAGTGTGTGGGTGCTGGCATAAGTGGAGGGGCCACCAGGCCCACGAGACAGGGGCGCGCCAGGGGGTGGGCGCGCCTCCACTCTCGTGGCTCGGTGCTTGCCCCTCCTGCTGTGATTTCAGTGCCTAAAATCCTCAAATATTCCATAAAAATCATACTAAATTTGCGGTGGCATTTGGAGCACTTTTATTTTCGGGATATTTTTTATTGCACGGATAATTCGAAAAGCAGATGATAATACTATTTTTCTTTATTTATTCTAAATAACACAAAGTAAAAAGAGGGTACAGAAGGTTGTGCCTTCTAGTTTCATCCATCTCGTGATCATCAAAATGAATCCTCTAACAAGGTTGATCAAGTCTTGTTAACAAACTCATTCCGAATAACACGGAACCGGAGAAATTTCGAATAACACTAAGTTACCTTAACAGGGATATGAACATCCCCAACAATAAGAATATCATATTTTTTCTTGGCAGTAGGGAGAGGAAATTCAAAACCTCCAATAATGATAGTTGGAACTTTTCCAATAGAATTGATGCTATGAACTAGATTGTTTCCTCGGAAAGTGTACCATATGCTCATTACCATTAACATGAAAAGTGACATTGCCTTTGTTGCAATCAATAACAGCCCCTGCAGTATTCAAAAAGGGTCTACCAAGGATAATCGACATACTATCGTCCTCGGAAATATCAAGAATAACAAAGTCTGTTAAAATAGTGACATCTGCAACCACAACAGGCACATCCTCACAAATACCGGACAGTACAAGAGCTTGATTTATCAACCATTTGCAAAGATATTTCAGTAGGTGTCAACTTATTCAATTCAAGTCTACAATATAAAGAGAGAGGCATAACACTAACACCGGCTCCAAGATCACATAAAGCAGTTCTAACATAATTTCTTTTAATGGAGCATGGTATAGTTGGTACCCCCGGATCTCCAAGTTTCTTTGGTATTCCACCCTTAAAAGTGTAATTAGCAAGCATGGTGGAAATTTCAGCTTCGGTATCTTTCTTTTATTTGTAATGATATCCTACATATATTTAGCATAAGGATTTACTTTAAGCATGTCGCTTAAGCGCATACGTAAGAAGATAGGTCTAATCATTTCGAAAGCGCTCAAAATCCTCATCATCCTTTGTCTTGGATGGTTTAGGGGGAAAGGGCATGGGTTTCTGAACCCATGGTTCTCTTTCTCTACCGTGCTTCCTAGCAACAAAATCTCTCTTATCATAACGTTGATTCTTTAATTGTGGGTTATCAAGATCAACAGCAGGTTCAATATCTACTTCATTGTTTTTGCTAGGTTGAGCATCAACATGAACATTATCATTAACATTATCACTAGGTTCATGTTCATCACCGATTGTGTTTCAAAGATCGTAAACAGAAATATCATTGGGGTTCTCAGGTGTGTCTACAACAGGTTCACTAGAAGCATGCAAAGTTCTATAGTTTTTCTTTTTCTTCTTTTTAGAAGAACTAGGTGCCTCTAAGTTATTTCTCTGAGAATCTTGCTCGATTCTCTTAGGGTGGCCTTCAGGATACAAAGGTTCCTGAGTCATTCTACCAGTTCTAGTAGCCACTCTAACAGCAAAGTCATTTTTATTATTTAATTCATCAAGCAAATCATTTTGAGCTTTAAGTACTTGCTCAGCTTGAGTAGCAACCATAGAAGCATATTTGCTAATGAGTTTAAGTTCACCTTTAACCCTAGCCATATAATCGCTCACGCGTCCTATCTCGAAAGCATTATTATTTAACTCTCTACCAACATAAGCATTAAAACTTTCTTGTCTAGCCATAAAGTCATCAAATTCATCTAAGCATGGGCTATGAAATTTAGTAGAGGGGATTTCAACTTTATCATATCTATAGAGAGAATTTACCTTTACTACCTATGTCGGGTTATCAAGACAATGTGGTTCTTCGACAGGCGGTATATTAAGACCATGTATTTCTTCAATAGGTGGTAAATTCTTAACATCTTCAGCTTTAATACCTTTTTCTTTCATTGATTTCTTTGCCTCTTGCATATCTTCGGGACTGAGAAATAAAACACCTCTCTTCTTCGGAGTGGGTTTAGGAATAGGCTCAGGAGTTGGCTCAATTGGTTCAGGAATAGCCTCAGGAATTGGCTTAGGAAGAGTCCAATTATTATCATTAGTCAACATATTATTCAATAGTAATTCAGCTTCGTCGACTGTTCCTTCCCTGAAAACACAACCAGCACAACTATCCAAGTAGTCCTTGGAAGCATCGGTTAGTCCATCATAAAAGATATCAAGTATTTCATTTTTCTTAAGAGGATGATCAGGCAAAGCATTAAGTAATCGGAGAAGCCTCCGCCAAGCTTGTGGGAGACTCTCTTCTTTGATTTGCACAAAATTATATATTTCCCGCAAGGCAGCTTGTTTCTTATGAGCAGGGAAATATTTAGCGAGAAGTAATAAATCATATCACTGGGACTACGCACACAACCAGGAGCAAGAGAATTAAACCAAGTCTTAGCATCACCCTTTAATGAGAACGGAAACATCTTAAGGATATAATAATAGCGAGACTTCTCATCATTCGTAAACAAGGTGGCTATATCATTCAACTTGGCAAGATGTGCCACAACAGTTTCAGATTCAAGGCTATAAAAAGGATCAGATTCAACTAAAGTAATAATCTCAGGATCAACAGAGAATTCATAATCCTCATCAGTAACTGTAAGTGCATCTAGTGCCACCCCTAGTTGGTTTTGGTGTATTGACGACAAATTTGGTTGAGGGACTAATGTGTTTGTGAGAATTGCAGGATAACACAGGTAGTGTCCCTCATTGATTCGGTTTACCTACCGAGATGACCCTAAAATGTATGAATACATTGGCGACAATGGTGGTATATGAAGATATTCATATTGAAGACTATGACATGAGAAGACATTGAGTGAAGACTATGGAGCGCGAAGACTGTGTTGTTTCGTTGTTTCCTTTTCTTCTTTGTTGAATCACAGGAACCACCGTACTGTTAAGTGGGGTCCAAGTGAACAAAGTCAGAATGACTGAAGTGATGCTCAACCCAAATCCTATGTCTTTGAGCGAAGACAATGAGAGGAAATCTTATCCAGAGCTGGATGAGTCAGCTTTGCTTGTAGCCCAAGTAAAGTTGCCGTGTGTTTGAAATCGACCGTTGGAACACGTGTCATTTCCTTAGTAACCTGTGGTCATTTCGGACATATCAGTCGGGTTGCCTAGTGGCTATAAATAGCCCACCCCCTACACCATAAATTGGTGGCTGCTCAGAGTTAGTGCACGACTTTTGTCGTTTGAGAGCAACCCACCTCGAAGCCTTTGAGAGAGAAATCCTTGCGAGGACAAAGCCCAAACACCCAGAGCCAAAGAGTATTAGGCATCATGAAGTCTTTACATCGGCGTGACTCAAGAATTATTACACTTGAGGACTGTGAATCCTCCAGACGGTTAGGCGTCGCGTTACGAGCATCCAAGAGTCATTGTGGATCGCCGGTGAACGAAGTTCTGTGAAGGTTCGAAGTCTACCTTGAAGACTTACCAGAGTGATTGGGCGAGGACTGTGTGTCCTTAGCTCAAGGGGAATAAGGTGAAGACGCGGTCTTCTCGAGTTGAATCTCAGCCTCCCTAACCAGACGTCTGCTTGTCATAGCAACTGGAACTGGTCCAAAAAATCCTGTGTCTTCAACAAGTGACTGGTTCTATCCTCTCCCTTCCCTTACTTAGAGTTTGTCTTCGTGAAGTCATTGCCTATTTGTCGTACCTGTTTGACTTCATTTCTTGACTACTATCGTTGGTTGGCTTCATACTATCTTCCATCCTGATCCTTACTACTAAGCTGCTATTAGTCCTTGTACTTTCACTTTACTGCATACTTGACTATGGTTTGCTTGTTGTAGTTTATCTTCCGCTGCATATCAATTAGGTCATTTCTATTGGTTGTCTTTGAAACTTCCATGTTTTGAAGACTTTCATAAAAATCGCCTATTCACCCCCCTCTAGTCGATAACTAGCACTTTCAATTGGTATCAGAGCAAGGTACTCCCTTGTTCTGTGTGATTCAGTTTAACCACAGAGTTTTAGCTATGTCGACTGCAGGGATAATCAAAGTCTCCGCTGCTTGCCCCGTGTTCGATGGAACTGAATATCCCTACTGGAAGAATAAGATGCACATGCATCTTGAAGCAATTGATGTCGACCTCTGGTATGTCGTAAAGAACAGCGTTCCCAAAACTGGTGAAGGTGTCACCCTGCTGATGTCAAGAAGTTCATTCAACTGGACTCGACTGCCAAGAACATTATATGTGGTCATCTGACCAAAGGACAGTATGGCCGTGTGAGTGCTCTGGAAACGTCGAAGCTAGTCTGGGACTGGCTGTCCAAGGTCAATGAAGGCATCTCAACCCAAAGAGATCAAAGGATCAGTGTTCTTCGCAACCTCTTCAACCGCTTCAAGAGAAACGACAATGAAAATGTCTAGCTCACGTTTGATCGTCTCACCGACATCACAAATGAGCTTCGTGCTCTCGGCGCCACTGAGATTACCAAGCATGAAATCGTCAAGACACTACTGAGATCACTTGACAGCTCCTTCGACACCCTTGCTCTCATGATACTAGAACACCCTGACTTCAAGACACTCGATCCGTCTGGTATACTTGAGAGGCTCAACACACATGAGTTCCAGCTTTCTGAGAAAAGAGATATATATGGTCCCAACTATGGCCGAACTCGCGCTTTGAAGGCAAAAGTTGTTTCCTCATCTGAAGAAGAATCTGATTGCGATTACGATGATCCTCGAAGACATTGGAAAGGAACTTGCTTTGCTTGTGAAGAAGTTCCAAGTTCACTAAGAAGAAGGGCTTGAGAGAAGTCTTCACGATCTAGCTCAAGAAATGATGAAGCTTCCACTCATGACCACAAGAAGAGAACATGTCACAAGTGCAAGAAACACGGACACTATATATCCGAGTGTCCACAATGGGACAATGAGAAGAAGAAGAAGAAGAGCAAGGAATATGATTACGATGACAAGAAGAAGAAGAAATCTTCAAAGTCTTCTTCCAAGTCCTCATCAAAGTCTTCATCTCATAAGAAGAGCTCATCTGCAAGGCTCGTGCTTTTGTTGGCAAGGAAATGGATTCAGAGGAGGAGTGCATACGAGGAGGCGGAGGTGGAGTCTGGAGAGGAGTCCGACCACAGTGTTGCTAGTCCGGCTCTAGCCACGACCTATGTTGCCAAGTCCATCTTCAACAATGAAGACAATGACTTCCACACCTGTGGCTGAAGGCGATGACAAGGACGACCACTGCTCTCACCCTCTCGCTTCATGGCACGTGGTGCCAAGGTAAAATCACGTGATGCTTACTTTCAAACATCAAGTGAAGATGACTCTGATTGTGAATCCAAGCCCAGCTACAAAACACTTGCTAAAATTGCAACTGAACAACAAAAAGCTATGGAACATACTCAAAAACTGTTAGACAAAAGCGATGACCTATTGGACGCGGAAATGACACGTTCACAGTCCTTAGTTGAAGACATAAAAATCTTCATGCTAAGTACCAAGAACTTGAAAGTCGTCATGAATCGCTCTCAACCACTCATGAAAAGCTCTCCTCTGATTATCTTCAAAGGAAGCAAGAGCTTGAGAAATTGAGAGCGGCTCATGAAGATCTTCAAAAAGAGAATGAGTCACTTGGCGCTCAGCAGATCGGTTCCGCTTCGGGATGGATTTGAACCACCATGTCTAAAATGCCTTGAGCGTGATATCGCTACCTCTGTTCTTTGAATGTTCAACTGCTGCTATTGTTGCATTGTCTTCAACTCTTGATGTGGTAACTAACCCCTCTGCGGAGGATACCACCGCTATTGTTGATGAAAATGCTAGGTTGAAGACATTGCTTGAAACGAGGATGTATAAAAGTCCGAAAGGACATCGGACACTTTGCGATGTCCTCGTAAAGCGATTCTGAACCGAAACCCTAGGAAAGAGGGTGTTGGGTTCGAAAGGAAAATGAACGTTGATGGTTCCTCAGGAAGCTTTGAGCGGTATCCCAAAACCACATGGGTTCTTTGCAAGGGACCTTCAGTGGATCCATCCACCTTATTTGGCTTTACCTGTACTAATCCTATTATCATTGATGAATCCCTTGATGCAAACTATAAGCTGTTCAAGAATCAGAATGGTGAAGTGTTTGCCAGGTATATTGGTACTAACTGCAGGGATGGACCACCTATGAAGAAGATCTGGGTTCCCAAAAGATGTCTTGGGAATCTTCTAGTGAATGTGATCATGACACCACCTGGGAAGAAGACAAACCCCGGACCTAAGGCGTCATATGGTCCAAAGGCTTCAAACAGACAGAGGAATCACCTGAGTCACCCTAACGCCAATGTTTTGCAGGGAAACCGTACTCAAATTTATGAATATGAGCGTGTGTCTTCAAACCGCTATGTTCATAGAACTAAGAACTTTTCGCTTATTCATATGAGTATCATTCATCTCCTGCAAGGCTATTTGCTAGGGCTCCAAAGTCAAGTTCTCGATGCTGCACTTAGACTCATTGCTTCTAAGCCACCCTTGAAGATGTGGGTGGTTAAGAAGAATTAACTTTCTTTTGCAGGAAGGGTCTCGGCCGAAAATCAAAGGCGTCGATGCTATTCTTTGGGGACCTAAAACATCTTGTAGGGCGCAAGATCAAATGCCCAAATGGTCTCACTATGTATTTTGTTCCTGAATTGTTTGCCATTCATCCTATCTCATCCTAATCTTGATCTCAGCTTCAATAATCCTCTTGCTGTCAAATGTTTATGCTTCACAATACTCTTGGTGAAGCCTATCCCCTAACTGCATCTTTGTAGGGTATGACACCTCATGCTTCGTAATGGATTATGGACAGCGGATGCACTAATCATATTTGGTGATCGAAGTCTTCTCATGGACTCAACCTTACGTCCATCGGACAAGAGTCACATCACATTTCTTGACCTTTGGTAAAAGCAAGGTACTGGGACTAGGTAGAGTTGCAATCTCAAAGGATCAACACATGGATAAAGTGATGCTTGTTGAATCCCTTGGTTTCAACTTAATGTCTGTCTCGATGCTTTGTGACTTGAACATGATTGTGCTATTCGGAAAATATCGTTGCCTTGTACTAATGGAATCGACAAGTCTCTAGTCTTTGAAGGGTATCGGAAAGATGATCTATACATGGTAGATTTCTCGGCCAGGTCCACGACTTGCCGTATGTCTTGGCAAAAACTTGAGAATCTTGGCTCTCGGCATCGGAGGGGCATGCTGGCATGAGGAACTTACACACACTCGCCAAGAAGAAGCATGTCATAGGCATCGAGGGTGTCAAGTTCAAGAAGGATCATCTGTGTGGTGCTTGCGAAGCTGGAAAGATGACTAGGGCAAAGCACCCCTCGAAAACAATCATGACGACATCTCAACCCTTTGAGCTGTTACACATGGAATTATTTGGCCCTACTCACTACTCTACCCTCACAAAAACTGCTTGTCTCTATGGCTTCGTCATTGTTAATGACTACTCAAGATATACATGGGTGCACATAATTCTCTACAAGACTGAAGTGCAAGATGTCATCAGACGCAACCAATCGAGCCATGACCAATTATGGCGTCAAGATCAAGCATATCGAAGTGACAATGGCACCGAAGTTCAAGAACACCGGACTTGATCTTTATCTGGATACAATGGGAATCACTCATGAGTTTTCTGCTCCATACACACCTCGGCAAAATGGCATCGTAGAGCGCAAGAACAGAACAGTCATTGAGATGGCTCGAACAATGCTCGGCAGTACAAGACACCAAGAAAGTTACGGCACGAAGCTATTGATACAAAGATGTCACGTCATCTACCGTGTTTACATCCATAAGCTTACGAACAAAACATCCTATGAGCTCCTTATTGGCAAGAAGCCAAATGTCGGCTACTTGAGTATTTGGAGCTAGGTGCTGGATCAAGGATCCCCATCACAAGTCAAAATTTGCACCTAAAGCTCACGAAGGCTTCATGCTCGATTCTGGAAAGGACTCGCACTCTTACAGTCTTCAACCTCTATCTCTACAAAATCGTCGAAACTGTGGACGTGCGATTTGATGAAACCAATGGTTCACAAAGAGAGCTCCTGCCAAGTACACTAGACGAAGCTCCACCCAGTGAATCTATCAAGCTGATGGGAAATGGAGAAATCATGCCTTCTAAAGCACAGCCTGAAGAGGAACTTATCGTTTCTGCACCTAACCAACCTGAAGACAATGCTCAGACTGAAGACAATCCTCCCAATGATGACAATGATCGGCAAGAGCAAGGTCTTCGTCCAGTTCATCCTCGAGTTGCAAATGAAGTACAAATTGAGAAGATAATTGATAGCATCAATGCACCTGGTCCACTTACTCGCTCAAGAGCAACACAGTTAGAAAATTTCTGTGGACACTTTTCTTTTGTGTCAATATCAGAACCCAAGAAAGTAGTTGAAGCCTTTATGGAACCTGAATGGATACAAGCTATGCAAGAAGAACTTCAACAGTTCAAGCTGAACAATGTTTGGGAACTTGTCAAGCGTCCGACCCTCATAAAGCATAACATTATCGGTACAAAATGGATATATCGAAACAAGCAAGATGAGCATGGTCAAGTCGTCAGAAACAAAGCACGACTTGTGGCTCAAGGATATACTCAAGTTGAAGGAATTGACTTCGATGAAACATTTGTTCCTGTGGCTAGGCTTGAAGCTATTCATCTTTGCTAGCCTACGCTAACCACCACAACATCTTGCTATATCAAATGGATGTGAAGAGTGCATTTCTCAACGGCAAAATTGAAGAAGAAGTATATGTCGCTCAACCACCTGGCTTTGAAGATCCAAAACATCCTGATATGGTGTACAAGCTAAAGAAAGCATCAGATGGCCTCAAACAAGCTCCTCGCGCTTGGTATGATACGATCAAAGACTTCACGAAGAGCAAAGGCTTCAAACACGGATCCCTCGATCCAACACTCTTCACGAAGACATATGATGGTGAACTGTTTGTGCCAAATATATGTGGATGACATTATCTTCTACCGCACCAACCAAGTATAGTGATGAGTTTGGATACATGATGCAAGAGCAATATCAGATGTCCATGATGGGTGAGCTGAAGTTCTTCCTTGGTCTTCAAATTAGTCAACAAAGGAATGGCATCTTCATATCTCAAGAAAAATACCTCAAAGATTGTCTGAAGAAGTTTGGAATGCAAGATTGCAAAGGTTACACGACGCCAATGCCAGCCAAACACCATCTGGGTCCCGACGACAATGGTAAAGAATTTGATTAAAAGGTATACCGCTCCATGATTGGTTCCTTACTTACCTATGTGCATCTAGGCCAGATATTATGCTTAGTGTTTGCATGTGTGCTTGATTTCAAGCGGCACCAAAAGAATCACATCACTTAGCGGTGAAGCGAATTCTTCGATATTTGACTCCCACCCCCACCCTCGGATTATGGTATCCACAGGGCTCAACATTTGATCTGGTTGGATTCTCGGATGCTGATTATGCTGGTGACAAGGTGGATCGCAAGTCTACATCAGGCACATGTCACTTTCTGGCACGATCACTTGTCTGTTGGTCTTCAAAGAAGCAGAACTATGTATCACTCTCAACTGCTGAATCTGAATACATTGTTGCTGGATCTTGCCGCGCTCAGCTTCTATGGATGAAGCAAACTCTCAAGGACTATGGCATCAATCTGAAACAAGTACCTCTCTTCTGCGAAAAGGAAAGCGCCATCAAGATTACCAACAATCCAGTCCAGCACTTGAAGACAAAGCACATTGAAATTCGTCATCACTTTCTCAGAGATCATGTCATGAAAAAGGATATTGACATCATTCATGTCAACACTGAAGAACAACTGGCAGATATCTTCACAAAGCCCTTGGATGAGAAAAGGTTTTGCAAGTCACGGTGTGAGCTAAATATCTTGGAATCCTCAAATGTTATGTGATCAGGCACACATCCTAACACTTATGCATGTTGATGACTTAGATGTGCAACACACGAAGTAAAGTATATCTTCAATCAATGAAGACTTACATTCAGAGTGTGAATACATTAACGTGGAATTTGACTTCGGAGCGCCAGGATAATTGTGCGCCGTGTCTGGGTCTAATACTTCCTATACGATGGGTAACGCCACCACCAAATTTCTCTGTTTGAAGTGTTTCACTCATGGCGTTATTTTCGCTATGTCTTCACATTTGGTTTGTCTTCAAAGTTCAACTTATCTTCATAATTTTCTTCACTATGATTGATGATTGCTTTCTTATATATATATATATACTAGTGTGCTGTCCTCTACAACATTCACTTATAGCTATGTCTTCCTAGTTGAATCTTTTGAACTAAGTGAATGTGATCGGACCCTAATCTCTCTATGCTTTCTATCTCAAACTCTATCTGTCCAAATCATATGCATTCTATTGAAATCGTTTAATGTCTTCTCTGCGTCCTTGTCAGTAGAAGACACAGAGACAAACATTAAGACTGTTTTAAATGATTCATCCTTATTGTTTGAAATCCGGAGAAGCCAGAACGACCATCCGACAAACCTGGAGGGCGTGGGAACATGGGACAGCTCTGAGTATGTTGCATGCTTGCCACATACCCCTCAGATGTGAACCCCCAGGGGCACCTAAGTAATTGTGCTGTGCCGCACACCTCCTTATAAATACATGTCCCCTGCGGTAAAGAAAACCTTCTTCCACCTCTCCACCTCGTCAAAACCCTAGCGCCACCGCTAGCTCGCGATGACGCCGGCGACGAAGCGCTTAGCTGTCGCGACTTCTCCAACGCCGTCCTCACGCCGGCAGCGAACATCGTCCTCTCCGCCACCGCCGTAGCTGTCCTCCGTCACCAAGTTAGGGCATGGTGGATTTAACTGCTCGGTCTCCTACTCATCCCATCTAGCAGTTCTTCGTGTGGTAAATATAACTCTATTTTTACCATCTTTCTGATCCTCAAAGATTCATCCTGCTTATCAAAATTGGTTTCTTCCTATACAATGTTAGATCTATTATGTCTGCATCTCATACTGCCTAGTATATTCAGTTAAGCTTCATATCTAGTTAGATTCCTCACTTGTACCTATTCACAGATTCGTACAAATCTGGAACCAACTATCAACGTATAAGTGAATGTCTTCGCATCATGAGGTCAATGTCTTCAAACTGATTTATCTTCAGAATCTTCTGAGAATGCATATGACCTCTTCCCCTTCCCTTGCATCTCTAATGTTGTCACAGGTACATGTCCGTGGGAGAATCCCTTGGTTCTCATAGTCTGCATTCGTTTGCAGAATTCTTACGAGATCACATTAACTCTCCGACGCCGGTTCTGTTTGTCCGACAAGCGAAAGCTTTTGAAGCCTTTGAACGTGTTGAAGCCATTCAGTTTGAAGTTCATGGCTGCAGAGAAATCAAGAAGGAAGGGTGGCGACAGCGTCGTGGGGAACATCAAAAGATTTGTCTGATGACCTTGCAGAGCTTTACAAGACAGATCCTGAAGAGAATTATAATCAGCGCAAGACACGAATCCAATGGATTCGACGATATTGGGCTGAACAATGGTTCAAATACAAGTTCATGACCCAGGAATACGCTGAGAAGAATGCTACCAAAAGTCCTTGGGGTGATATTCTCTTTCGAGGCCTTCCACCCAAGAACAGAGCTGAAGCTATTGCACATGGTTTCTATCCTTGTATGGTCCGTGGACCTCAGCCTGAAAATGCCGACCCATCGTCATTACTCGTGTCGTGGACGATAATCTCTTCAAGCGAAACTTCCAAAGACGCAAAGGCATCGGCCAAGGAAAACAAGAAGTCATTGGGATTAGACTTCAACCCTAGTCCCTCTGCTCCCCGTGCTGACGGCTCCCGTGATGCAGAACCAAATGTCATCGGTCCTTTCTACAACCTTGATGGCCTCATCACTCACATCTCAGTCCAAGGTGCCAAAGTGGATCATTCTGATGATGACACTGACACTGATGAAGCCCCTGCTACTATTCCAAAGCCGCAGAAGCCAAAGAAGGCTAAGGCTTCAAGACCAGCTGCTCCTCCAAAAGCTTCACGTGCGAATCGCCACCTTGCACCTCCTGAAGGCAGTATGCAGTCTGAAGATCAATCACGTATCTCCAAGAAGACGGAGAAGAAAAAGAAAATCATCAAACATTCTGATCAGACATTGACTCCTGCTGCCATTCCGCGAGAAGAGCACATTGATCTATCCAGCGATGAAGATCTTGCAGATGATGCTCTTGAGCAACTGATCAAGAGCAAGGAAGAAGCAGAGATCTTCAATGATTTGCCTCTCTTTGATGTGGCAATTATCCATCACTTCATTGATGAGTGGTTTGAAAACCCAAATCTCAACTTTGAAGATCTGCAACTTCCCGTTGGCCTCAGCGTCTCCTTCAATGGCGCCATTACTTCTGAGCTAGCTCTTGCTCAACGTCTCGTTGAACTGAAGCACAAGATCGACTATGAGAAATCCCAGTTCAAGAAGCATGTGGCAAAGCTCAGCGTGCAAGATGTCTAAAACTTCAAGACCATGCTGCACGAGCTCAAAGAAGCCTTTCACTACAAGAAATATGCTATCTTGTGACCTCCACTATTGGTCACTGAAAGGTCATAGTTTTTCATTTGCGACCTTTTTGTGACCAAAAACAGAAGGTCAAAAGCTGAGGGTCGTTAACTGACTATAGCGACCTTCATGTGATATGTAAAAGGTCGTTGGTTCTTTGACCAAATTTTTGGTCACTAGCAACCTCCTGTGCCACGTAGGCATCCAAAGTGGCAAGTCGATGTGGCATAAGATTCAACCCGGTCCAATTCGGTTTTCTACATGGGCCTAGCCCAACAATTCAGCCTATTTGTGTTTTATTTGTCTCATCAATTTTGGTTGGGTTCATGGGCCAAGCCCAATATTGCAGCCTATTTATTGTTGGGTTGTGCCCTTTCTGTCTAAACGAATTTAGTTTTTCTTTTTTTTTCAAAAGAAGGGTCCACTACTCAGATGGGTTCCAGCTTGTCATCATCGGTTGGCTGTAGCCTTTTCGTGCACAAGACACATGTGAATACAATTTTAGCATATATATTGTTGAGAAATTTTCATAATTTTCTTTGTCAAAGCGGCATGTACACAGGAATACAATTTTTCTATCAAAGCAACATTTCAAACGTACATCTTCATGACATCGTACATAAAAACCAGCAATAAAAGATTACAATATGCCATTTGGCTCAAACCACATAACATATGACATCCGGGTTCCAAAGAACGAAAAAAGATAACCACCAGATCGTACCATCTGCACATTCAAAGAGAACAAACTATATGTCAAAAAGAACTGAAGCGTAAAATTGCCAATAAAAGAAAGAAGATAATATACTCTATAATTACTACAGATTTGCTCACCGGGTACACACACACACACTTTGCATATACAGATTTGCTCTCAAGAAAAACAATTACGAGCAGTTGGCTATAAAAATTTACGCCAAAGAAATTCCCAAAACAGAGAATGGTACATCTCGAAATTCCCCAAAAACAGAGGAAATACGACATCCATGACAAGTTGTGGCATTACTAGAGGATTTGATTAAACCAACATGTTGGAGTGTGTTGAATAGATAAAATAAACTCAATTAATGGGGCAATGCAAATTCTTTACT
This sequence comes from Aegilops bicornis, assembly GCA_021605145.1. Lineage (NCBI taxonomy): Eukaryota > Viridiplantae > Streptophyta > Magnoliopsida > Poales > Poaceae > Aegilops > Aegilops bicornis. The sequence continues at coordinate 619,004,294 of CM038674.1, forward strand.
CACTACCGCATGGCATTCACCTGTGATTGAACCTTGCGGGCACATACAAATTATCACTTGACCCGGTTATGGAATGAGCTGGTGCAAGAATGAGGTAATTCCTACTTTACGTTGGACTAACCAAACACTGTCCTTTAGTATGTAAAACCTTCTATTCTTCCAAAAGATTCAAAGAGTGGGCTAAATTCTTTACTCACTACAGTTTCAACTATTCTATATGGAAAAATTACCGTAAAATCTCTGCAGAGAACCATTACCACCAATCGCCATGACTCAATTCTTATTTCTTGACCCAAATGCATTCTTTCAGGCCAAACAGAATTGAGCCTCCTAGCTAAATCTTCAACTTCCCTGTTTGTTCGTAAATGAAGCATGTCATTAATTCACACGAGGGCTTTTGTACAGAATATGAGCGATAAATTCAAGTATAGCATTTTCAAGATACATAATAATAGAATAATCAAATATAAACAGCTGTGAGGCCAAGTACTAGCAAATAGATCTTCTGCATAGAACACTACATCTTAGAAAAGAGAACTAGGGGTAGGAGAGGGAGCCGCTCACCGATGAGCTTGTGGTCGCTGCCATACATAGTCAGCCGTCACACGTCACCGTCTTGAAGAGCGAGCACCCGCCTTTGCATCCAAATCCAAACCGAACAAAAATTAGGAATGGTTGCAGCCATGCTTTTTAAGGCACACAATAGTCGTGAACGATCGGATTGATCCAGCCACGGCGAAGAGAACAGAAAGAAAGAAAGAAAGAAAAATCACTAGTATTATGTCTAAAAATCACTAGCTAGCATGCGCATTACTAGTTTTCCAATTATCCACGCCACGTAAACAGCGTGAATCGAACCACAACAACAAATCAAATCTGGGGCTCACATGAGGACTAAGACGGCGCTGTGGGGCGCTTGGGCTTGTTGAGTCTTTCTTGGCCTTGCTCTTCTTCACCACGTAAACAATAGCGACAAATATCAACCAATGCACATACTTTTATTACTGTGCGGAGAGATAGCTCAAAACAGAACATATATAATTTGAAAGAAGGAAATCACCCATAATTAATAGGAGAGGTATAACCAAAACAAGTTCATTTGTCTTCCAAGTATAAAACATCAAGTGCACAAACTCACATCGCTTAACATCATTACAGAATTTCAGATAACATGTTTATCGCAGAAAGTTAACATATTCTGCGCACATGTTCGCTAATAGCTTAGGTGCTCTACTTGATTAAAACTGCAGCATATAACAAATTTAGTTAAGTAATCCGAATAGCTTGTGTTTATTGCATTTACTAAGAAAAACATATACAATGCCATTTCTTTGAAGTTGTGTGTAAACATGACTAAGCTTGACAGAATCTGAGGAAAAAACTGAATAAGATAGCAGTTAATGACCTTATAGCTTTGAATGGAAACCCATAGCAAGCATATACAGAAATCAATTTAAGCATAAAAGGTATGCAGATAGTAAATAGGAATACATAATGTGGATTACATAACTAAAGTCAATTTTTAGTGGAACACATAATGTGGATTACATAACTAAAGCTCGGCTAGAAGAAGCAGATCCATCAACTGGGAAAATCATGGCTCCGCGGGAGGCTTGAGCCTATCGACCTCAGGACCTGTCCTTCTCCGTGTTCTCCAAAGAGCCCTGCACGCATCATCCACAACAGCAGACCACCACATCAACCGCAGCTTAAGGAAAGGATTTTACAATAGTATTAGGTTGCAAAAACAACTCTAAGAGACTATGGAATACAATGCTAGCATCCAGAGGCAAATAAGCTTAAGGAAAGGATTTTACAACAGTATTAGGTTGCAGAAACAACTCTAAGAGACTATGGAATACAATGCTAGCATCCAGAGGCAAATACAATACTTAGTGAGAACTTACTATTGTGCATGAAAACATGAATGTACACGAGACTTTGCAACCGGACAGACTTTGCCAACCATAACGAGACAACTAAATCTCGTTCCTTATTGGTATTTTAATAACAATACATAATGGTATTTTAATAACCATAACAGATCGGCAGTCCCTTATTCAACAAAGAATGCCACAAGAAGCCATCTAGAATTGTAAATAATAGACAAATACTAATTGTGTTAGGAGAAAGAGGGTGCCATGGATGGGAGGCGAGGGTACAAACAAGGTCGCATCCATAACCTGTGGTCGTTTTCCACTTACAGAGTTAATCTAAAAGCGATGGTAAGGTAGAACTATGAGCGGCAGAGCAGATCTTTGTATTACACAAACAGACTATGAAACACATAGTCATGGGCATCATACATCACCCGAGCAAATCCAAATTAATCTAACATAGTCATGGATGGGAGGAGAGGACTACAGGATCGATCGAACAGGCCCGTAAACTGAACGAGATGACGCTCAAGAGGAGAAGAGGAAGGGGTAACCTTGGAGGATGGGGTTACCCGGGCCGCCTATCTCCGCCGAGTACAACACCCCACTCCCGGCGGCCTCCTTCCTTCCATCCCTGTCTCTTCTTCCCCTTCCTGCTAGGCCATGGAAGCTCCGTGGCGTCGTGACCAACTACATCTGTCACAACAAGTGACACAAATTCAGACTAATTGTTTCCCAAATTACAGAGCCGTCACAGAAATGCAGGTGCAACAAAGAGGGAAATCACAAAATGCTGTAACAGAGGGGCAGAGCGGTGGCGTACCATCATCCATCAATCACGAGGCGGCTGGACTCGAGGGAAGGGAGGCAGCGGCAACACGACCTGCTCGGTCTCCATGGGGTCTGACCGCCAGATCTGCACACCACCAAGAGCAGCAGGCACGAATTAAGCACCACCGGGAGGACGCGGATCCTGTCATGGTGCTCCCCTCGCTGGCCACCATGCTGCCCCTCTCACTCTCCTCCCCCTCCTCAATCGGGAAGAGCAGGAGCCGAGGCGTTGTGCGTCTTGTGAGGCAGAAGAGGGGCTCACGAGGAGAGATCCAGGAGGGTATGGGGAGGGTGGTGGCAGCGCGATCTGCTTGGAGTGGAGGAGCGCGGGCGGGAGGGAGGGAGGTGGCGGCTGCGAGGAGTGCATCTGAATCGGGAGAGAGGAGTGGAGTTAGGGCTTGGGTGCGGCGGCGAGAGAGGGGACGAGGGAGGAGGGGTTTGGGCTGCGGGTGGGGGTGGGGGTATCTCTTTTTTATTTATTTTTTGTTGTACATAGATGGATGGATGGATGTGGAATGGAGAGATGGATGGATGGACGGATGGGCGCCATGTCATCGATCCGTGGGACGAGTTCTGATTGGTTCTGAAATTCAGTGATTTAAAATAGTTTCCAAGTGTTGAAAATAGAGGGATTTTGTGAAGCAGCTATCAAAAATATTTTCTAGAAGGGCATCACACAAATTTCACGAGAGTTAGACCACATTCTATGGATAAGGACCAATTTGTATGCATTTCTGATCTTTCTAGCTATTTTTAATCATTTTTCAAGTGCTCGAAATGAGGTTTTTTTGTGAAGGACCTACCATATATTTGTTGCAAAATTGTACCAAATCAATTTTTTAAAATACTAGGACATATTTAATGCACAATTGACCAAATGGTTGGCTGTAAAAAGTTTTGATCCACCTCCCGTGAAAAAGACAAATTCCCGCCGATTCAGTTGGAAGCGGGTCAAATTTGAACTGCAGCTGCCTCATAGTTTGCTATTTATTTTTCCAAAAATCATTTCTAGTTACATAAGTACCTATTTAATCAGGGAAACACCAAAAAAATTCCAACATTCAACCACTAGCTAGGAACGGTCATTCCCGCCGTTTTGACCGCATTTTGAAACGGGCATAAAAAATTCAAAAAAAAATCAAAAAATTGGGAAACCTTCGCATTGTGTCATTATATGTGGCCAGGTTCCCAGGAAAAATAACAAACTTGTAATACAACAATTATTTTAAAAAAGTGTTCTCAGAAATGAGCTATCATCTCTGAATATTCATGGCTTTCAAGCCAAATGATCAATCTTATGGCCACATTTGTGGCATAGTTTGTTCAAATGATCTCATATTATGCACAAGGGTGCATATTGGAATGGCAAACAATGTTGCCTAAGTAAGTTTTCATTTTCTTTGGACGAAAAAACCATTTTTCATTTTCTGAGTGCCCAAAAGGAGGTTTATTTGTGAAGGAACTACCAAATAATTATTGCAAAATTGGACCAAATCAATTTTCTAAAATACTAGGACATATTTAATGCACAATTGACAAAATGGTTGGGTGCAAAAATTTTTGATCCACCTCTCGTGAAAAAGACAAATTTCCATGGAATTCAAATTTGGAAGTGGGTCAAATTTGAACCTGCAATGCCTCATAGTTTGCTATTTATTTTTCCAAAATTCATTTCTAGGTACATAAGTACCTATTTAATCAGAGAAACACCAAAAAAATTCCAAGATTCAACCACTAGCTAGGAACGGTCATTCCCGCCGTTTTGACCGCATTTTAAAACGGGCATAAAAAATCAAAAAAAATCAAAAAATTGGGAAACCTTCGCATTGTGTCATTATATGTGGCCAAGTTCCCAGGAAAAATAAGAAACTTGTAATACGGCAATTATTTTAAAAAAGTGTTCTTTAAATGAGTTATCATCTCTGAAGATTCATGGCTTTCAAGCCAAATGATCAATCTTATGGCCACATTCGTGGCATAGTTTGTTCAAATAATCTCATATTGTGCACAAGGGTGCATATTGGAATGGCAAACAATGTTGCCTAAGGAAGTTTTCATTTTCTTTGGACGAAAAAACCATTTTTCATTTTCCGAGTGCCCAAAAGGAGGTTTTTTGTGAAGGAACTACCAAATAATTGTTGCAAAATTGGACCAAATCAATTTTCTAAAATACTAGGACATATTTAATGCACAATTGACAAAATGGTTGGGTGCAAAAGTTTTGATCCACCTCTCGTGAAAAGACAAATTTCCATGGAATTCAAATTTAAGCGGGTCAAATTTGAACCTGCAATTATCATAGTTTGCTATTTATTTTTTCCAAAATTTATTTCTAGTTACATAAGTACCTATTTAATCATAAATACATGGTTTGGTGTCGATACGTCGAGGTTTGGGCGGTGGCCGAGGTCCCCAACTCTAGAGCGCCAGAACTCAAGCATGCTCACGCATGGTCACTGTGGTGACCGTGGCGTTACTGCTTTGTGTTCTGGGCGGCCTAGGTATGTCTAGTGGGTTGGGCACTCCCGGTAGGTGCTAGGAAGAAAATCACAACATAAGATTCTCACGAGGAGACCGATCGATGCTCAAAATGAATAAGCAGCCAAGTGTTTGATTTATGCACGGGAAATGCACATGGCTAATGGGCGTGAGTTTTGGCTGAGGATGGTCAGTTACTAAGAAGACCGTGTTCAAAAAATTTCAGCTCAAAAGGAGGAGCCTATGTGGTACTTGCTTTGCAAACTACCACACTGGACATAAATACGAATGTTGAAGCTCGGCTCAAAATAATGAATGGATTGAGCTGGCATTTGGTGGAGGATGGTTATTTGGGCATAGAAAAGCACTCAGAAAATGGATACTATTTGGACATGCCAAAGTGGTACTTCCTTCACAAACCGTTGTTCTGAATGTAATAGGAAAATGAATATTTTTGAATTATTTTTGAACTAGGCAAGGAAGGTTTTTACATATCCGACGTAAGATATGACCCAAAGAATTTATGAGATTTTTTGGGAATTTTGGGAATGACAGAAATATAGGTTGCTTCACAACCTAGGGCAAAACTCCCACATGGACATGACACATAGGCAAAACCGATGAGGTGGCGCCTAGTCATAGCAATAAGTACTAATGCATCCACGTTCACAACCTCCCGACCATTTGTATTGGTCGTAATCAGGTAGAAATAAGGTCATGGACCATCGTTGTTCCGCTTTTATGACCATTTGGTCTAAGGCAATTCAGGGTTTGAGCCCTTCTAAGCGAAATGGCCGTGGATTTACGACCAATTCAGCTAGGGTCACTAAGAGAAGGTCACTAGTTGACATATTTCTTGTAGTGTTTCACAAGAAGCTCGACGAAGCTAAAGGCTCTCGTGAGTGCATGAAGAGTCTGGCTGACAAGTGTGTACTAGCCTACAATGAGGCTGAGAAGCGCAAGGCTCTTGGTCGTCCTGGCATTGACCCCAGAATGGCTGCAAAGAAGAAGAAGCAATCAACTGACCAATCTGCACCGTCAAGGCAGGAAGAACCTCGCATAGTCTTCCCAAGCAAGATGACTGCTCGAAGCCAAAGGTCAGTCAACCGCTTCGTAATGTAAGAAGACGAGGGCCGCCGAGGCTGAAGCCAGAAAAAGGAAAAATCCTGAAGCCTCTGATGTTGCTCCCTCCAAGAAGAAGCGCAAAACCAAGAAGGATCGGGCTGCTTCCACAGAGCCCTTAGTTGTTGAACCTATCTCAATGGTTCGACCTGCATCTGAACTCCAAGAACGATGAATGATAGTTCATGAGCCTGCTTCCTCAGAGGCTCATGAAGTGAAGACATTCCAGCAGAGATCCCATCATCGCCAAGACATTGGTCACAATGACAATGTTGAAGATGATGAAGTTCTTCCTCGGATCGAACACAACTTGGTATCATCGCCGCTCCCACGAACAGCGAACTCATCAAGATTGGTCGCCCTTCCGACGCCAATTGCTCAGGATGCATCATGAGCTGATCACCCACAACAACAAGACTCCCCGAGTACTCCCCAACAACAACAAGTCACACCACCTATGCAAGAAGAAGAGGAAGACCTTGAGGCCCAGCCAATTCCATCTCCAAAGGCGTCACCAGCATTCCGCAAGCTTCGCAAAGGACCAAGGCCTCAAGTCCCTCTCTCGAGCGTTCCAGAAGGAGAAGTGCACCACCAATCTGTTGCACGTCAAGTGTTTCCAGAAGACACTCCAACTGTGAATGTCTCCGTGTCTGAAGCCAAAGCTGCTGAAGACAATCCGCCGCATCACCGATGACAACCAAGAAGAACGAGTCCCTACTCCCCCATTATCAAGAAGTTGTTCCGATATGAACGCAGTTGGTTCGACCCTCCAAATTTCATCAAGTGGAGGTTGAGAATCTTGAGGCTGCCACCACCAACACAAATGAAGCCAATGACATAGTCATGGTCAAGCAAATGTGGAGCCTGCACCAACCAATGTGCCGTAAGTCAATGATGCAACTGCTCTCAAGCATCTCACAGTGCAACCCGAAGCCTCTGTTGTTGCCATCGCCTCTGCTCCGCCACCAAGGCCCTATACAATTGAGCAAGCTTACAACTATGGTCAGTTAGTCACCGTTAGATGGCCCGCTTTGGTCCCTCCGCCTCATGCCTCGGGTCCTCGGTTTGATTATCATGTTGAGCATAGGCCTCGATCCGTAAACCAAAGCCAAGACTGCCAAGGTTCCCAGGTACTGCCACCTCTACAGGATCCTTCAATGCAAATGGCTTCAAAGCTCACAACACTTTCTTTGACAGAGCAAAGAACCCCTACTCAAGGCCAAGAATATCATCAGATTGTCTCTCTCGAGCTATCAAGAATGAAGCTATTACTCCTGCTCAGATGATCAAGGGTGCATTTTCCCTCATATGCGCCTCGACATCAAGCCATTGCAGGATCGCCATGCTTAGAAGAAGCACTTGATCGCTGTGATGCAGTGTCCGTCACTTTGTGATGCATAAAGAACATTGGAATGAGGAACTCTTACTTCAATTCTATGCTACCCTCCACATTCGCGGCTACTATAGAGATACAAAGACATGGGTTCTCGAGTGGATGACAGGAAATGTTCATCATGAAGCCAAAGCTCTTGACGTCATTGAGCTTACAGGCCTACCCACTCCCGGAGAGCTGTTCGAACCTAATTGTAAACTCCACCGCAATGCAATCGGAGAGCATCTTCCATAAGCCGAGCCCAACATGAGCGAGATGTTGAGCATGATGAAGCCTTTGCCACCGACGCTGAATACCCAAAGGAGTTCTTTGTTGATGACCTTGAGTATCCGCCTCGCACAATATATCACATCATCGGGTGAACTCTATGGCCTATCAAAGGGCATTCATCATCTGCAAAACTTGAAGGAGCCATGAAGACATTGGTCTTTACATCCTCAATGGCATCAGCTTCAATACACAAGAATTCTTCATCCAAAGAATCGGCTACGCCCGTTCTCGACCTTTTTGGCCTGAAATTCTATGCTCCATGGGTCATGCGCCTCATCAAGCTACACTCGCTATCAACTATCAGCCCTCTACTACGCAATCATCTCGATCTTTCTACCCGAGGTTGATATGTCATTGAAGCCATATACCCCGAGCCCGCCAAAACGCCTCTTTGTCTTCAAAATGCAGATCACCATAGCTTCTCTCAACCCATGGAAGGCGTCCAAGCGAGAACTCGTGTCTATCCAATGGCTCGGGAACACTCGCATGCCTCACCGCAAGAACTGAAGCTACCGAGAGCACAATAGCCCAAAGGCCTAAGAAGCGCTCTTAAGGCCCTAAATGACCGAGAACTTATTGTGGCAATCGCATCGTAAACAAGACAAGCGCCACTTTTGGCTCAAGCGACAGATGCAAAGCCTCTTGGTGGACGTCAATCGCATTCGAAATCTTGCCACCAAGAATGCTTTTGTCACTCACGAGACCTGTCGTCAATCATGGAAGAGTTTGACGCTACTCAGTGCTGAAGCAGATCTTCAAGACGATGGCTTCACTGAAAGATTCAAGTTTGACTCCACTCCTGCACGGAATGCGGTCCTACGTCAAACTCCATCCCTTGAAGACTCTGACTATTCTTCCTCTACAGCAACTATGAATGCCAGAGTGATCGACGATGAAGACGATGCTACTTCACCGCCCCCTACTTCTGCACGCATCGACACTGCACCAAGTTCGTCTGCACCGCCAAACAACAACGACAACCCCGCTGCTTCACCTTCTCCTCACGAAAGCGAATAGATGCTCTATGTCTTCAACCCTTTTTGGTCCTTACTGACAAAAGGGGGAGAAGCATATGAGTTTGATAGTCTTCAAGCCGGGTTCATATGGGCGGTTGCTTTATATTTTGCCTAGTGTTTACAACTCTCGCTTTTGATACATTTGGCTCTTTGAGTTGTAACACTTAAACTTGATGGTCGCTCGCTACTTATTTGCTTTTCCGTGATGCGATGATAAATTCCGCATGTGCGATGATAACTTCCGCACTTAGATCATTCTCGCACACGCCCATTTTTCATTATGCATGTCGTTCTCTTAGTTATATCATTTCATGCATGATGAATTATCTTCATAAGTTGAAGAGGATCTCCACAAGTACAACCTGCCATGTGCGTTTGCATTCCAAAAGCAAATTACTTACATGCACATCTTCAGGGGGAGCCTTTGCCACTTATGAAGAAAATACCCTATCCTTTACAATTTCACATACTTTATCCCCGTTGAAAACTTCAACCATTTTGTCATCAATCACCAAAAAGGGGGAGATCGTAAGTGCATCTAGTGCCACCCCTAGTTGGTTTTGGAGTATTGACGACAAATTTGGTTGAGGGACTAATGTGTTTGTGAGAATTGCAGGATAACACAGGTAATGTCCCTCATTGATTCGGTTTACCTACCAGAGATGACCCCTAAAATGTATGAAGACATTGACGACAATGGTGGTATATGAAGATATTCATATTGAAGACTATGACATGAGAAGACATTGAGTGAAGACTATGGAGCGCGAAGACTGTGTTGTTTTGTTGTTTCCTTTTCTTCTTTGTTGAGTCATAGGAACCACCGTACTGTTAAGTGGGCTCCAAGTGAACAAAGTCAGAATGACTGAAGTGATGCTCAACCCAAATCCTATGTCTTCGAGTGAAGACAATGAGAGCAAATCTTATCCAGAGTTGGATGAGTCAGCTTTGCTTGTAGCCCAAGTAAAGTTGCCGTGTGTGTTTGAAATCTGACCCTTGGAACACGTGTCAGTTCCTTAGTGACCCAGGGTCATTTTGGACATATCAGGTCGGGTTGCCTAGTGGCTATAAATAGCCCACCCCCTATAGCATAAATTGGTGAATGCTCAGAGTTAGTGCACGGCTTTTGTCGTTTGAGAGCAACCCACCTCGAAGCCTTTGAGAGAGAGAAATCCTTATAGGACAAAGCCCAAACACCCAGAGCCAAAGAGTGTTAGGCATCACTGAAGTCTTTCTGCTCAAGGTGACTCGAAGACTTATTACACTTGAGGACCGTGAATCCTCCAACGGTTAGGTGTCGCGCTCGAGCATCCAAGAGTCATTGTGGATCGCCGTGAACGAAGTCTGTGAAGGTTCTGAAGTCTACCTTGAAGACTTACCAGAGTGATTGGGCGAGGACTGTGTGTCCTTAGCTCAAGGGGAATAAGGTGAAGACGCGGTCTTCTGAGTTGAATCTCAGCCTCCCTAACCAGACGTACATTTGTCACAGCAACTGGAACTGGTCCAACAAATCATGTGTCTTCAACAAGTGACTGGTTCTATCCTCTCCCTTCCCTTACTTAGAGTTTGTCTTCGTGAAGTCATTGCCTATTTGTCGTACCTGTTTGACTTCATTGCTTGACTACTATCGTTGGTTGGCTTCATACTATCTTCCATCCTGATCCTTACTGCTAAGCTGCTATTAGTCCTTCTACTTTCAATTTACTGCATACTTGACTATGGTTTGCTTGTTGTAGTTTATCTTCCGCTGCATATCAATTAGGTCATTTATGTTGGTTGTCTTTGAAACTTCCACGTTTTGAAGACTTTCATAAAAATCGCCTATTCACCCCCCCCCCCTCTAGTCGATAACTAGCACTTTCAGTAACACAAATAGGTGAAGTAGCAAAAGCAGGGTCAGGTTTCATTCTAGCATTAAGAGATTGCTGCTTCCATTTAGCTAATAATTTCTTAAGATCATATCTATCTTTACAAGCAAAGATAGCTCTAGCAGCTTCCACTTCCATAACATAACCCTCAGGAACAACAGGAAATTCATAATCATCGGGAGAACTTTCATCATCACTATCATCAATAATAGCATCTTCAATAATTTCATTCTCTCTAACCCTAGCAAGTTGTTCATCAAGAGATTCACCTAATGGCAAAGTAGTATCACGCACAGAAGTAGTTTCATCATAAGTATCATGCATAGTAGAAGAGGCATCATCAATAACATGCGACATATCAGAATTCATAGAGTAGCAGGTTTAGGTGTCGCAAGCTTACTCAAAATGTATGAGAATCTAGTGCGAGCTAGATGGCGCTTCCTTACCTCCCTCGTAGTCGAGGGAAAAATCTTTGTTCTTTCGTCTTTCAAGTTCCTCATAGTGATCAACAGATATAAATCCCAAGTGACTCAGAGAATAGAGCTATGCTCCCCAGCAACGGCGCCAGAAATTAGTCTTGATAACCCACAAGTGTAGGGGATCACAACAGCTTTCGAGGGTAAAGTATTCAACCCAAATTTATTGATTCGACACAAGGGGAGCCAAAGAATATTATTGAGTATTAGCAGTTGAGTTGTCAATTCAAACACACCGGATAACTTAGTATCTCGCAGCAAAGTATTTAGTAGCAAAGTAGTATGATAATAATGGTAACAAGGGCAAAAGTAAAGATAGCAGTTTTGTAATAGTTGTAACAAGAGTAAACGAAAAAGTAAATAAGCGAAGCACAATATGTGAAAAGCTCAGAGGCATTGGATCGCTGATGGATAATTATGTCGATGCGATTCCTCATGTAATAGCTATAACATAGGGTGACATGTAACTAGCTCCAGTTCATCAATGTAATGTAGGCATGTATTCCGAATATAGTCATACGTGCTTATGGAGAAGAACTTGCATGACATCTTTTGTCCTACCCTCCTGTGGCAGCGGGGTCCTAGCGGAAATTAAGGGATATTAAGGCCTCCTTTTAATAGATAACCGGACCAAAGCATTAACACATAGTGAATACATGAACTCCTCAAACTACGGTCATCACCGAGAAGTATCCCGATTATTGTCACTTCGGGGTTGTCAGATCATAACACATAATAGGTGACTATAGACTTGCAAGATAGGATCAAGAACACACATATATTCATGAAAACATAATAGGTTCAGATCTGAGATCATGGCACTCGGGCCCTAGTGACAAGCATTAAGCATAGCAAAGTCATAGCAACATCAATCTCGTAACATAGTGGATACTAGGGATCAAACCCTAACAAAACTAACTTGATTACATGGTAAATCTCATCCAACCCATCACCGTCCAAAGAAGCCTATGATGGAATTACTCACGCACGGCGGTGAGCATCATGAAATTGTTGATTGAAGATTTTTGATGATGACGATGACGACGAATCCCCCTCTCCGGAGCCCCGAACGGACTCCAGATCAGCCCTCCCGAGAGAGATTAGGGCCTGGCGGCTCCGTATCGTAAAACGCGATGAAACTTTCTATCTGATTTTTTTCTCCACGAGACGGAATATATGGAGTTGGAGTTGAGGTGGGCGGAGCCTCAGGGGGCCCACGAGACAGGGGGCGCGCCTAGGGGAGAGGGCGCGCTCCCCACCCTCGTGGACAGGGTGTGGGCCCCCTGGTCTTGATTCTTTCGCCAAGATATTTTTATATTTTCCAAAAGGTGCCTCCAGAGATTTTCGTGACATTCCGAGAACTTTTGTTTTCTACACATAAAACAACATCATGGCAGTTCTGCTGAAAACAGCGTCAGTCCGGGTTAGTTTCATTCAAATCATGCAAGTTAGAGTCCAAAACAAGGGCAAAAGTGTTTGAAAAAGTAGATACATTGGAGACGTATCACCTTGCATAGTGCTTGCCAAGTTTTGCATTCAAAATGGGTGTAGGTTTCTTGATTGTATAATTTGACGTTGAAGGTATAACCATGCTCGGTCTTCAAGTAAACTCTCTTTACCTCCATAGTTTTGTTAGGACTGAAACCTATCTTATTCAAGACAAAAATTCTTGCATGGTAGGGGATACGCTAGTAGAATAGTGAAAATTTAAAATAATAATTTGAAGCAAATGAAGCATATCTAAGTCATGCTTAATTACGAAAAAAGACTTGTCATTGTGATTTACTGTATCCACTTCGAAGGTCTCATCCAGTTTGATGCTGAAGCGCCTATCATCAACTAGGAAATTTTTGTCGCACAGGCCGCGTTGGTCTCTTCGCTGTCTTTGCACATAATGAAATTGTTTTTGTCATCAGACGACATTTCCTATGTTCATAGGTGAAACATTAAACACTTATTAGTTATATTAATTCAACTAATTAAATTAGTTCTATTGATTCAACTAGCTAGTTCAACTAAGCACTTACTAAAAATATGCCTAAATAAAGTATAGCAGCTCCTAATTCAACTAACTAGTTCAACTAATTCAACTAAACTAGTTCTATTAATTTTCTTACTAAAAATAAAGTAGCTAGTTCTATATACTAAAATTTTAATTAGATGATCAAATCTCATATACCTAAATTTAATATATATTAATTCATCTAACATTAATATAAATTCATCTATAACTAAAAGTATAAAAACTAACTCATCTAACATTATCTAATTCTTATATAATCTAACATTTTGACATTAAACATTTGTGTGTGTGTGCTTGTGTGTGTGTGTGTGTGTGTGTTTGTGTGTGTGTGTGTGTGTTTGTGTGTGTGCGTGTGTGCATGTGCATAGGAGGCCGCCGGCGAGCGGCAGAGGGCCGGCCGGGGCACACGATCGATCTTACAAATGGGGGGCGACGACGGCGACGGGGTCGGGGCTGACGATTTATTTATGCATTTAATCGATACGTCCATTTTGCATCATGCTTTTATACCAATATTTATTGCATTATGGGCTGTTATTACACATTATATCTCAATACTTATGGCTATTCTCTCTTATTTTACAAGGTTTACAATGAAGAGTGGGAATACCGGCACTGGAATTCTGGGCCGAAAAGGAGCAAACATTGGAAACCTATTCTGCACTGCTCCAAAAATCCTGAAACTCCACGAAACTTATTTTTGGAATTAATAAGAATTATTGAGCGGAAGAAACACCTCAGGAGGCCCACACCCTGGCCAGGAGGGTGGGGCGCACGCCCACCCCTACTGGGCATGCCCCCTGGTGGCCCTCAGGTGTCCATCTTCTACTATATGAAGGCTTTTACCCTGGAAAAAATCGTGGGTAAGCTTACGGGACGAAACTCCGCCGCCACGAGGCGGAACCAATCTAGGGCTCCGACAGAGCTGTTCTGCCGGGGACACTTCCCTCCGGGAGGGGGAAATCATCACCATCGTCATCACCAACGATCCTCTCATCGGGAGGGGGTCAATCTCCATCGACATCTTCACCAGCACCATCTCCTCTCAAAACCCTAGTTCACTCTTGTATCCAATCTTGTATCAAAACCACAAATTGGTACCTGTGGATTGCTAGTATTACTCCTTGTAGTTGATGCTAATTGGTTTACTTGGTGGAAGATCATATGTTCAGATCCTTAATGTATATTATTACTCCTATGATTATGAATATGAATATGCTTTGTGAGTAATTACGTTTGTTCCTGAGGACATGGGTGAAGTCTTGCTATTAGTAGTCATGTGAATTTGGTATTCGTTCGATATTTTGATGAGATGTATGTTGTCTTTCCTCTAGTGGTATTATGTGGACGTCGACTACATGACACTTCACCATTATTTGGGCCTAGAGGAAGGCATTGGGAAGTAATAAGTAGATTATGGGTTGCTAGAGTGACAGAAGCTTAAACCCTAGTTTATGCGTTGCTTCGTTAGGGGCTGATTTGGATCCATATGTTTAATGTTGTGGTTATGTTTACCTTAATACTTCTTTTGTAGTTTCGGATGCTTGCAATAGGGGTTAACCATAAGTGGGATGCTTGTCCAAGTAAGGGCAGTACCCAAGCACCGGTCCACCCACATATTAAATTATCAAAGTACCGAACGCGAATCTTATGAGCGTGATGAAAACTAGCTTGACGATAATTCCCATGTGTCCTCGGGAGCTCCTTTCTCATTATAAGGAATTGTACAGGCTTATCCTTTGCTACAAAAAGGATTGGGCCACCTTGCTGCACTTTATTTACTTTCATTGCTTGTTACTCATTACAATTTATCTTATCACAAAACTATCTATTACCTACAATTTCAGTGCTTGCAGAGAAAACCTTACTGAAAACCGCTTATCATTTCCTTCTGCTCCTCGTTGGGTTCTGCTACCTCTTGAGCACTGCGTTGGATTTCCCCGAAGAGGAGAGGATGATGCAGCAAAGTAGCGTAAGTATTTCCCTCAGTTTTTGAGAACCAAGGTATCAATCCAGTAGGAGACCACGCGCAAGTCCCTCGTACCTGCACAAAATGATAGCTACTCGCAACCAACGGTTAGGGGTTGTCAATCCCTTCACGGTCACTTACGAGGGTGAGATCTGATGGAGATAATATTTTTGGTATAAAGATGCAAAGTAAAAAGTAAAAGCAAAGCAAGTAAATAAAGTGATGGAGATTGATACGATGAGAATAGACCCCGGGGCCATAGGTTTCACTAGTGGCTTCTCTCAAGAGCATAAGTATTCTACGGTGGGTGAACAAATTACTGTTGAGCAATTGACAAAATTGAGCATAGTTATGAGGTTATCCAGGCAATGATCATGTATATAGGCATCACGTCCGTGACAAGTAGATCGAAACGATTCTGCATCTACTACTATTACTCCACTCATCGACCGCTATCCAAAGATGCATCTAGAGTATTAAGTTAAAAACAGAGTAACGCCTTAAGCAAGATGACATGATGTAGAGGAATAAATTCATGCAATATGATAAATACCCCATCTTGTTATCCTCGATGGCAACAATACAATACGTGCCTTGCAACCCCTTCTTTCACTAGGTAAGGACACCGCAAGATTGAACCCAAAGCTAAGCACTTCTCCCATTGCAAGAACTACCAATCTAGTTGGCCAAACCAAACGGATAATTCGAAGAGACTTGCAAAGATAACTTAATCATACATAAAATAATTCAGAGAAGAATCAAATATTTTCCATAGATAAGCTGGATCATAAACCCACAATTCATCGGTCTCAACAAACACACCGCAAAAAGAAGATTACATCGAATAGATCTCCATGAGAGAGGGGAGAACATTGTATTGAGATCCAAAAAGAGAGAAGAAGCCATCTAGCTACTAACTATGGACCCGAAGGTCTCAAGTAAACTACTCACACTTCATCGGAGGGGCTATGGTGATGATGTAGAAGCCCTCCGTGGTGGATGCCTCCCATGAGCTCCTAACAGGCCCCAAGATGGGATCTCATGGATACGAGGAAGGTACGGCGATGGAATTAGGTTTTTGGCTCCGTCCCGATCTGTTGGGGGTACGAGGTATATAGGAGGAAGGAATGCGTCGGTGGAGCGTCAGGGGCCCACGAGGCAGGGGCGCGCCCCACCTCGTGACCGCCTGCACTCCTTGGAGTAGGGTCCAAGTCTCCTGGATCACGTTCGTGAGAAAATCACGTTCCCCAAGGTTTCATTCCGTTTGGACTCCGTTTGATATTCCGCTTCCTCAAAACACCGAAATAGGCAAAAACAAAGCAATTTCGGCTGGGCCTCCTGTTAATAGGTTAGTCCCAAAATAATATAAAAGTGGAAAATAAAGCCCATTATAGTCCAAAACAATAGATAAAGTAGCATGGAGCAATCAAAAATTATAGAAACGTTGGAGACGTATCGGGCATCCCCAAGCTTAATTCCTGCTCGTCCACGAGTAGGTAAATGATAAAAGAGAAATTTTTATGCGGAGTGATACTTTGGCATAATTTCAATGTAAATCTTCTTAATTGTGATATGAATATTCAGATCCGAAAGATTCAAGACAAAAGTTCATATTGACATAAAAATAATAATACTTCAAGCATACTAATCAAAATAATTATGTCATCTCAAAATAACATGGCCAAAGAAAGTTCATCCCTACAAAATCATATAGTTAGGCTATGCTTCATTTTCGTCACACAAAGATGTTCCCAACTTCTATACCCCGATGACAAGCCAAGCAATTGTTTCATACTTAAATAATCTCAAAAATTTCAACCTTCACGCAATACATGAGCGTGAGCCATGGATATAGCACTATGGGTGGAATAGAATATGATGATGGGGATTGTGTGGAGAAGACAAAAAGGAGAAAGTCTCACGTTGACGAGGATAATCAACGGGCTATGGAGATGCCCATCAATTGATGTCAACATGAGGAGTAGGAATTGCCATGCAACGGATGCACTAGAGCTATGAATGCTCAACAAAAGAAAACTAGTGGGTGTGCATCCAACTTGCTTGCTCATGAAGACCTAGGGCATTTGAGGAAGCCCATCGTAGGAATATACAAGCCAAGTTCTATAATAAAAAATTCCCACTAGTATGAGAAAGACAACTTATGAGACTCACTATATGAAAAACATGGTGCTACTTTGAAGCACAATATATGAGACTCGCTACATGAAGAACATGGTGCTACTTTGAAGCACAAGTGTGGAAAAAGAGATAGTAGCATTGCCCTTTTTTTGGCCTTTCTTTTTTTTATTTTGGCCTTTGTCTTTTTTTTGGGCAATGCTCTAATAATGATGATCATCACACTTCTATTGTTTACAACAAAAGCATTACAACTCGAAACTAGAACAAGGTATGACTCTATATGAATGCCTCCGGCGGTGTACCGGGATGGTGCAATGAATCAAGAGTGACATGTATGAAAAATAATGCATGGTGGCTTTGCCACAAATACGATGTCAACTACATGATCATGCAATGGCAATATGACAAAAGTAATGTATGTCATAATAATGATGAACGGAACGGTGGAAAGTTGCATGTCAATATATCTCGGAATGGCTATGGAAATGCCATAATAGGTAGGTATGGTGGCTGTTTTGAGGAAGATATAAGGAGGTTTATGTGTGATAGAGCGTATCGTATCACGGGGTTTGGATGCACCGGAGAAGTTTGCGCCAACTCTATATGTGAGAAAGGGCAATGCACGGTACCGAAGAGGCTAGCAATGGCAGAAAGGTAAAAGTGCGTATAATCCATGGACTCTACATTGGTCAAAAGAACTCATATACTTATTGCAAAAATTTAGAAGTCATCAAAAATTCAAGTACTACGCGCATGCTCCTAGGGGGATAGATTGGTAGGAAAAGACCATCGCCGTCACGACCGCCACTCATAAGGATGCACAAGCCAGGTACACTTCATGTTTCAAATTTGTTACACAACTTTAACCATACGTGCATGCTATGTGACTTACAAACTTCAACACAAGCATTTCTCAAATTCACAACTACTCAACCAGCATGACTTTGATATTATTACCTCCATATCTCAAAACAATTATCAAGCATCAAACTTATCTTAGTATTCAACGCACTCAAAAGAAAGTTTCACCTATCTTGAACACCAAGTATATTAACATTAAGAAAATTATCATGCTATTAACGACTCTCAAAATAATCTAAGTGAAGCATGAGAGATCAAGTTTCTTTTAAA
Organism: Aegilops bicornis; assembly: GCA_021605145.1. Taxonomy (NCBI): domain Eukaryota; kingdom Viridiplantae; phylum Streptophyta; class Magnoliopsida; order Poales; family Poaceae; genus Aegilops; species Aegilops bicornis. Next base: position 619,022,887 of record CM038674.1, read on the forward strand.
AAAATCCACCACCGTGCTCTAAAAGATCTAAGTGAAGCACTAGAGCAAAAATTATCACGCTCAAAAAGATATAAGTGAAGCACTATGAGCAAACTATCAAGCTCAAAAGATATAAGTGAAGCACATAGAGTATTCTATCAAATTTCAATTCATGTATGGCTCTCTAAAAAGGTGTGTACAGCAAGGATGGTTGTGGTAAACTAACAAGCAAAGACTCAAATAATACAAGACACTCCAAGCAAAATACATATCATGTTGGTGAATAAAAATATAGCTCCAAGTAAATTACCGATGGAAGTGGATTTAAAGAGGGATGCCTTCCAGGGCATCCCCAAGCTTTGACTTTTTGGTGTCCTTGGATTATCTTGGGGATTCCATGGGCATCCCCAAGCTTAGGCTCTTGCCACTCCTTGTTCCATAATCCATCAAAAGAATTCACCAAAAACTTGAAAACTTCACAACACAAAACTCAATAGAAATCTCATGAGCTCCGTTAGAGAAAGAAAACAAAAGACTACTTTAAGGTACTGTAATGAACTCATTATTTATTTATATTGGTGTTAAATCTACTGTATTCCAACTTCTCTATGGATTATAAACTATTTTACCAACCATAGATTCATCAAAATAAGCAAACAACACACGCAAAACAGAATCTGTCAAAAACAGAACAGTCTGTAGTAATCTGCAACTAACGCAAACTTCTGGAACCAAAAAACTTCTACCAAAATTAGAAGACCTGGAAAATTTGTTTATTGATCAGCAGCAATTGGAATCAGTATTTTATCACGTTCTGGTGATTTTTAACAATTCGGGCACTGAGCACAAAGATTCTGGAAATTACAGCAAGATCAAATAACTATCATCCAAGAAGATCCAATAGGTTCAACTTGGCACAAACACTAATTAAAAGATAAAATAACATCTAAACAGAGTCTAGATGGATTATTTATTCCTAACCAGAACCAAAAACAAAAAACACAAAATAAAATTGGGTTGCCTCCCAACAAGCGCTATCGTTTAACGCCCCTAGCTAGGCATAAAAGCAAAGATAGATCTAGGTATTGCCATCTTTGGTAGGCAATCCATAAGTGGCTCTCATGATAGATTCATATGGTAATTTTATTTTATTTCTAGGAAAGTGTTCCATGCCTTTCTTTAATGGAAATTGGAATCTAATATTCCCTTCCTTCATATCAATAATTGCACCAATCGTTCTAAGGAAAGGTCTACCAAGAATAATAGGACATGAAGGATTGCAATCTATATCAAGAACGATAAAATCTACAGGCACATAATTCCTATTTGCAACAATAAGAACATCATTAATTTTTCCCATAGGCTTTTTAATAGTGGAATCCGCAAGATGCAAGTTTAGAGAGCAATCATCAAAATCACGGAAATCTAGCAAATCACACAAAGTTTTGGGAATAGTAGAGACACTAGCACCAAAATCACACGAAGCATGAAACTCAAATTTTTTAATTTTAATTATAATAGTAGGTTCCCACTCATCATGGAGTTTCCTAGGGATAGAATTTTTCAACTCAAGCTTTTCTTCATAAGATTGCATTAAGGCATCAACAATGTGTTCGGTAAAACCTTATTTTGACTATAAGCATGAGGAGAATTTAGCACGGATTGCAACAAGGAAATACAATCAATTAAAGAGCAATTTTCATAATTAAATTCCTTGAGATCCAATATAGTGGGTTTAGCAATATCTCGATTTTTATTTCTTTCAATCCCACTTTTGTCAATTTCATCATCAAGATCTAAAAACTCAGAATTCTTAGAACGCCTTCTAGGTAAAGGAAGATCATATTCAGTTTCATCAAGATTCATATTGCAAAACAAAGATTTAATAGGGACACATCAATAACTTTTAGATCTTCATCTTGATTTTCATAGGAATTAGAAGAACACGCTTTAATAAAGGCATCTTTGGAAGCACGCATCCTAGCGGTTCTTTCTTTGCACTCATCAATGGAAATTCTCATAGCTTTGAGAGACTCATTGATATCATGCTTAGGAGGAATAGATCTAAGCTTTAAAGAATCAACCTCAAGAGAAATTATATCAACGATCCAAGCCAAATCATCAACTTTAAGCAATTTCTCTTCAAGCAAAGCATTAAAATTCTTTTGTGAATTCATAAACTCTTTAACACTACTCTCAAATTCAGAGGACATCTTATTAAAATTTCCATAAGAGTTGTTGTAGGAATTTCCATAATTATTAGAAGGATTACTAGGATAATTCCCTCTATACGTGTTGTTTCCAAAACTATTCCTACCAACAAAATTCACATCCATAGATTCATTATTATTCTCAATCAAGGTAGATAAAGGCATATTATTGGGATCAGAAGAAACACTCTTAGCAAATAAATTCATAAGTTCATCCATCTTTCCACTCAAAACATTGATTTCTTCTATAGCATGCACCTTTTTATTAGTAGATCTTTCAGTATGCCATTGATAATAATTAATCATAATATTATCTAGGAGTTTAGTACCATCTCCTAAAGTGATTTACATAAAAGTGCCTCCCGCGGCCGAATCTAAAAGATTTCTAGAAGCAAAATTCAATCCGGCATAAATTTTTTGTATAATCATCCACAAGTTCAAACCATGAGTAGGACAATTACGTAGCATTAATTTCATTCTCTCCCAAGCTTGTGCAACATGTTCATGATCAAGTTGCTTAAAATTCATAATATCGTTCCTAAGAGAGATAATCTTAGCGGGAGGAAAATACTTAGAGATAAAAGCATCTTTGCACTTGTTCCAGGAATCAATACTATTTTTAGGCAAAGATGAAAACCCCCTTTAGCATGATATCTAAGCAAAAAAGGAAATTGCTTCAATTTAACGACATCATTATCGACATCTTTTTTCTTTTGCATATCACATAAATCAACGAAGCCATTCAGATGAGTAGCGGCATCTTCACTAGGAAGGCCGGCGAATTGATCTTTCATAACAAGATTCAACAAAGCAGTATTGATTTCACAAGATTCAGTATTGGCAAGGGGAGCAATAGGAGTGCTAAGGAAATCATTATTATTGGTATTGGTGAAATCACACAATTTGGTGGCATCTTGGGCCATCGCGACAAACAAGCAAACTAACACACGAGCAAACAAAAGGCAAAGGGAAAAAGAGGAGGAGATTGGGAAAGAGAGGGCGAATAAAACGGCAAAGGTGAAGTAGGGGAGAGGAAAACGAGAGGCAAATGGCAAATAATGTAATGTGAGAGATAAGGATTGTGATGGGTACTTGGTATGTTGACTTTTATGTAAGCCTCCCGGAACGGCGCCAGAAATCCTTCTTGCTACCTCTTGAGCACTGCGTTGGATTTCCCCGAAGAGGAGAGGATGATGCAGCAAAGTAGCATAAGTATTTCCCTCGGTTTTTGAGAACCAAGGTATCAATCTAGTAGGAGACCACGCGCAAGTCCCTCGTACCTGCACAAAACGAAAGCTACTCGCAACAAACGCTTAGGGGTTGTCAATCCCTTCACGGTCACTTACGAGGGTGAGATCTGATAGAGATAATATTTTTGGTATAAAGATGCAAAGTAAAAAGTAAAAGCAAAGCAAGTAAATAAAGTGATGGAGATTGATATGATGAGAATAGACCCGGGGGCCATAGGTTTCACTAGTGGCTTCTCTCAAGAGCATAAGTATTCTATGGTGGGTGAACAAATTACTGTTGAGCAATTGGCAAAATTGAGCATAGTTATGAGGTTATCCAGGCAATGATCATGTATATAGGCATCACGTCCGTGACAAGTAGACCAAAACGATTCTGCATCTACTACTATTACTCCACTCATCGACCGCTATCCAAAGATGCATCTAGAGTATTAAGTTAAAAACAGAGTAACGCCTTAAGCAAGATGACATGATGTAGAGGAATGAATTCATGCAATATGATAAATACCCCATCTTGTTATCCTCGATGGCAACAATACAATACGTGCCTTGTGACCCTTCCATCACTAGGTAAGGACACCGCAAGATTGAACCCAAAGCTAAGCACTTCTCCCATTGCAAGAACTACCAATCTAGTTGGCCAAACCAAACGGATAATTCAAGAGACTTGCAAAGATAACTTAATCATACATAAAAGAATTCAGAGAAGAATCAAATATTTTCCATAGATAAGCTGGATCATAAACCCACAATTCATCGGTCTCAACAAACACACCGCAAAAAGAAGATTACATCGAATAGATCTCCAGAGAGAGGGGGAGAACATTGTATTGAGATCCAAAAGAGAGAAGAAGCCATCTAGCTACTAACTATGGACCCGAAGGTCTGAAGTAAACTACTCACACTTCATCGGAGGGCTATTGTGATGATGTAGAAGCCCTCCGTGGTGGATGCCCCCTCCGTGAGCTCCTAACATGCCCCAAGATGGGATCTCGTGGATACAGGAAAGGTACGGCGGTGGAATTAGGTTTTGGCTCCGTCCCGATCTGTTGGGGGTACATAGGTATATATAGGAGGAAGGAGTACGTCGGTGGAGCGTCGGGGGCCCACGAGGCGGGCGCGCCCAGGGGAGGCCGCCCCACCCTCGTGACCGCCTCGCACTCCTTGGAGTAGGGTCCAAGTCTCCTGGATCACGTTCGGTGAGAAAATCACGTTCCCGAAGGTTTCATTTCGTTTGGACTCCGTTTGATATTCCGCTTATTCAAACACCGAAATAGGCAAAAACAGCAATTACGGGCTGGGCCTCCGGTTAATAGGTTAGTCCCAAAAATAATATAAAAGTGGAAAATAAAGCCCATTATAGTCCAAAACAATAGATAAAGTAGCATGGAGCAATCAAAAATTATAGATACGTTGGAGGCGTATCAGGTTCGACATTCTTACTTATCTAAAGGACTACGATAGATCCCCTACACTTGTGGGTCATCAACGACGTACGGTGACGGGGGCGGCGACGACGGCGACGGGGGCGGCGCACGGATGGGGGCGGCAACGATGGCGACGGGGGCGGTGACGGGGACAGCGACGACGGCGACGGGGGCGGCGCGGGGACGGGCGCGACGAAGATAAAGATGATAACTGGAAATTTTCGTAAGTGTTGGTTATATAGGGGAGACCTTTACTACCGGTTGGAGACAGGAACCGGTACTAAAGGTTAAATTTGGCCAGGCAAAGCGGCGGGAAGCGACCTCCTTTAGTACCGGTTCGTGGCTCCACCCGGTACTAAAGACCCACCCTTTTAGTACCGGTTTGGACCACGAACCGGTACTAAAGGTGGTGCGCTCCCGTTCCGCAGTGCTCATTGTTTAGTCCCACCTCGCCGAGCGAAGGGCAGCCGCACCGGTTTATAAACCTAGCCACGGCTGCTCCTTCGAGCTCCTATATAATGCAGGCCTCTGGGCCTAACTGTCCGCGCTGCCCTGTGAGCTTGCTGGGCCTTGGCCTGCATAAGCACGCCCAAGGCCGAGCAGGCCCACTGGGCAGCCTGGAAATATTTTTTCATATAGTTTTTTTTCTTTTATGGTTTATATATTTTCTTCTATTTATTTGTGAGTAGTTTTTTGCTGTATTTAGAGTTTCTTATGTTTAATATTAGTGTGTTTTATCATTATATTCATATTTGTAGTGATTTTTCAGTTCATTTTGTAGTGCTTTTCACTTTCACGGTGATTTAGCTCTGAAAACAAATTAATAAATATATCGAAAATAGCAAATTATGTCAGAAAGGGTTAAAAGTTGATGACGTGGATTTGAATTGTGCATCTGAACGCAAAAAAAGTCCGGAGTTCTAATAAGTTATTAAAATATTGAATAGCCGGTGTAATAGATGAGTTTTCGTTCAAAACCCTGATACTTCGAAAGAGATTATTGTCCAGTTTGTACGCGAAGTGCATCCAGTTTTTGCAGTAACCCTCTCTACTTTTTTGCACATGCTATGCGGGTGAAATGATGATACCTTGCCTAGTTTCAACCTTTTCAGATTTCATTTTGTAGTGCTTTTCAATTTGACGGTGATTTAGCTCTAGAAACAAATCAGTAAATGCATCGAAAATAGCAAATTATGTCAGAAAGGGTTGAAAGTTGATGACGTGGATTTGAATTGTGCATCTGAACGCAAAAAAAGTCCGGAGTTGTAATAAGTTATTAAAATATTGAATAGCATGTGTAACAGATGAGTTTTCGTTCGAAACTCTGATACTTTGAAAGAGATTGTCCAGTTTGTACACGAAATGCATCTAGTTTTTGCCGTAACCCTCTCTACTTTTTTTCACATGCTATGCGGGTGAAATGATGATACCTTGCCAAGTTTCAACCTTTTCACAGTTCATTTGTAGTGCTTTTCAATTTCACGGTGATTTAGCTCTGAAAACAAATCAGTAAATGCATCAAAAATAGTAAATTATGTTAGAAAGGGTTGAAAGTTGATGACGTGGTTATGAATTGTGCATCTGAACGCAAAAAAAGTCCGAAGTTGTAATAAGTTATTAAAATATTGAATAGCCGGTGTAACAGATGAGCTTTCGTCTGAAACCCTGATACTTCGTAAGAGATTGCAAAAATATACATAAAAATACATTGATCAGTACCGCCTTTCAGCCAAAACGCGCTACTGCTATAGAGAAATACATCAAAAATACATTGATCATCAATGATCTTTTTGTGTACAATCTGAATTGTCAATATGAGTCCTCCGGTAGGAACCGGAGAAGACTCATATTGCGGCCACAAATTCTACACATAGAGTTCAATGAAGACCAAGTGGTTGTGATAGTTTGAGAAGTAACATATTTAAGGTGGTAAAAACTCTGTTAACGGAGCGAGGTGGGACTAAAAAACCGCTGTCAACTAGGAACCTCTAGTACCGGTTTGTGGCACGAACCGGTACTAAAGGTGTCAGGGCCCCCTGACCGACCACGCCTGCATGACCACTTTAGTACCGGTGGCTCGAACCCAGATCGCAAACCTAATACTAATGATCTCCGCCCCCCTAGCCGTTTGGACTGGTGACGGTGTCCTGGACTAGGGGGTACTCACCACGTCGTCTCCCGATCAGTTAGATTGGGCCGAGGACCCCATGGCCGCATACTAATGGGCCAGATTGCATAACCCCGCCATACAAGGAAGACTCTACAAGACTTGGCGCCCAAGACAAGGGCTCTCCTAAACCCTAGGCCTCCGGTGTCTTATATAAACCAAGGCCAGGCTAGTCAATAGACAAGATCATATTCATTACTACAATCTCGTAGTAGATACATGTACTATGTACTACACCCATATGAATACAATCAAAAGCAACATGTAGGGTATTATCTCATCAAGAGAGCCCGAAGCTGGGTAAACCCCTGTGTACATGTTATCATCGCTCCAAGACGCCTAGCTTAAGACCCCTACTACGAGATACGCCGGATATTAAACCGACATTGATGCTTTTATTGAGAGCCTGCTGGGTGTTGCCGAGGTTCGATGGGAATCTAGATCAATGATCAGGTGATATTTTTTCAGTATAGTCTGCATCATGTAAATTATCTCTTTTGCAAAATTGTTGTTGCTGCGTGGAGCTATTTTCAAATCGGGTGTCAAGAAATTTTTTAGCGATAGCGGCCATGTCCGCCGCTGGGCAGTACGGCAGATGGGAGGTAGCCGCTGCCTAGGTCAACGCGAACAAAATAGTACGCGATCCAGCCAGAGGCGTGCTATCCAGCCGATGAGACCAAGCGGCAATTGCTGAGCAATGCCTATGGCAGACAAGGATTAAAACTCGCTGGCACCAGGGAGATTCTGTCCTCCTCTTTCCCTTTATTATTTAATTAAGCATTGCTAGTAGTTTATCTTTCATGCATTGCCCACGTGACACGGTTAGTAGATCACGTCTCCAACATGGAGTACCACTTTTGTAGTAGTTCTCGCACTCCTCCGAAGAGTTCACATTAGCACATCGACTTTTCATCCGACTAGATGATCCGGTTGCGCCAATGGCGTAAGAAACCAATTAAAAAGAATGTTAGTAGTTAGTAAGTAGGAGATGTAACTGAAAATATAATGCAATGTGGATTGTATTACAACATGTATTAACCACAAATCATGAAATCAATACCAGAGAACCAAATAATGTCACCACCTCTGTACTAACAACCAACATTTTAGCATAAGGAGTATTACATGAGTGTTTACTTGCACATCAGGAGTATCACAATTACAACTAAAGAGGCATTGTCCTCACCGCTGTACCTGAGCCCTTCACAAGGAGAGTTCCAAGACTCGCAACTTCTTCCTCCAGCTCTGCACATGACCTTCAGTTACGAATCTCGTCCCTCAACTATGATTATTTCAAGATTAAATCAACATGCTATTTCTCTCACATGGAACATGTTCAAAATTTAGTCAGTCTCACTAATCTTTCAGCTACAAAGGCAGAAAGAAAAATGGCAAGATCAATAACTAAAAAGAACTGGAACAATAATGCTTGTAGCATAAAAAACCGAGAAAGTGAACAGAACAATTATTTGTAACAACGGCAAGCTTGGCTGATGCAAAATGATCACTCTGAAACTATATCTTTAGAACCAAATTAAAAAGGAACAAAATAATCTAATACTCCTTCCGTTCCAAAATAACTGTGTCAACTTTGTACAAAAACATCATGTATCTTTAGGACCATTTTTTAGACCATGAAACCACATAAATCACGAATTAGACATATCAGATTGCAACGTATTCATGATCGGTTATCAATCATGTCACACCAAGGATTTGCACATATAACCTGAAATAACTGCAGCTAGCTTGAAGTATGAAATCTACCGGATAACAGACAAAAGCAATACCACCTAACCTTATTCTTATTAGACAAGCACAAGATTTATGAGAAGATAACACACACAAAATCCTATTTGGTTTCTGGATGCATGCACTTTCTGGATTGTGCACATCAAAGCATGGAAGAACATTCCTAGGAGAGCCACTGTAGCACAACGAAGTAAACCAAAAATCAAAAAAGAGAAGTGAGTTTGTATCATGTAATTTAGCAATGTATCAGCCCATATCACCATTTATTTTCGAGAGGCCGAAGAAAATGACAGAAGTTTCCCCATTCTTTCCTGTACCTTTCTACCAGAATGCTCTCTATTTACCAGCGCCACACAGACTATTTCCACTTGACGGCAGGTTGGACACAGCAATCCTCGCCGCGAGGTGCAGAAGAACCACACACGCACATACGTCAGGCCAGGAGACACGAACACGGGCGCCGTGAGGGGGGAACGGAACGGACCGGAAGGGGAGAGACAGATCGAAAGAGGGAACGTACGGAGGCATTGTCAGGCTGGGAGGCGGTGAGCGCGGCGGCGGTCTCGGTGGCGAGCTCGTCGAGCTGGTTGGTGGTGACGCCCATGTATACCCATTGCGCCCATGGCGCAAAAAGCAAGAGTGAGTCGAGTATTCAAACCATGCGTATAAGGTTGATTCAGAACCAACTTCGGGCAAGAGCAACGTGTGTTTGCATGTGCGGCAGCATATCATCCAGAAACGTTTGTTGAGATTCTAACCTAAGCATACGAAAGAAATGAATAGAATGTGTAGTCAACTAAAACAAATTTTAATAAAAGGTACTCCCTCCGTAAAGAAATATAATAGTGTCTTAGATCACTAAAGTAGTGTAGTGATCAAGTGTAGTGATATAAATGCTCTTATATATTTTTATGGAAGGAGTAACATAATAAAATCAGGAAAAGGCTAAAAAATTGGCATAAAGGTATTAATAGAACAACACTTTCACCAAGACCATTTTTAAAAACATGTTCATAACAAAAATTGGATGGTTCAACAACTCGCAAACGTTGAGCTACTTTCTTTGTAACCTTGTTCATCAATCAGATTTATGGATCTCAGTGAAAAGTGATGGATATAAGGAGATATAAGAAAATTTGGATAATAAGGCACATCCATTTGGACAACAACGTCAAACATAAGTGTGAAAAGTAACAAAGAAGGGACAAATTCATCTGATATTATCAGGGTTTTTTTTTTGTGGAGATCTGATATTATCAGGTTGGAAGAACTATCATAAACAAATGCAATTCATTGCATCGGAACCTTTCCCTGGATGTGTCTTCAACATAAAAACATGTGAAATAATATCTATGCATACTGCATATATACTGAAAATGTCGCAGTTATATTATATAAGTAGTAGCATCTAAAATTTTCCAAGATATTCCAAAACATTTAGATCATGGTGATCGTGATAAGCTTAATAAGGAGTAAAGGAGAAAGATATTCCAGTCAATTGTATTTGTTTTTATTTTCTTTCAACCCCTCCCGTTGCCACTGACCAGTGGGTCTCCTGGGTCAGTCCAGCATCGCAGGGACACACCACACGTGCCCGCAGACCCCTGCCCCTTCACCTTATCTCCTACTCCACCCCACTACTTCCCTCCTCACTTCATTTCTTTTTCTCTTGGATCCCCTTTCTCAGTTCAGCTCGCCGGGGACGCTGTTTGTTGCAACGCCAGCCACAGGAATCGGCAGGATACGTCCGCCCTCGTTCCGGATCGACGTCAACCCCTCTGGCTCCGACATGCACGCCCGCTGGCCGCCGCCGTGAACCACCTCGTTTTTCCAGTGCGTTATTTGCTCGTATGTAGCTCCCCTAGCTCCATTGTTGCTCCAACTTACCTTTAATGGTGATTCCGGGCGCTGGCGTGCAGGAACCTCGTGGACCAAGGCCCCCTTCCTCTGTTCTGCCGGCCACCGCTGCGATGCCGTTGCGGTCATCCTCCTCACCAAACAACGCCAGGGACCATGAAGGGCTACGCGTTGTCCGCGTCTCCTCTGGACCACGGACTCGAAGCCGCAGGTTCCTCCTACTTCTTCCTCGACGTTGACCGCCATTGTCGCTGTCCGGAGCTCGTTGCTCCACTCCATCGGACCTTGCCACTAACAGCAGGGTGAGAAATAGCCTTTGCATGTTGTTTGCTGCTTGATGCCGCTGGTTGTGTGGCTACTGTCACTGCTTTGCTACATGCCGACCTGCCTGTAGATAAGAAAAACAGAGGAAAATAAGACAACAACAATGTAGGTATATGGATTTAACTCTTCCTTCCAACAATATGCATTTAGATTTAACTTCACATGTATTCATTGTAGCTATCCTTAAATCAGATTGTTTAAGAGAATTTATTCAAACTGCTAAGGAAGAATCCGGCGAAGTATCAAAGACACATGAGATGATATACAAATGAAGATACAGATCAGCATGCTTAGCAAAAATATAAAACAAAGGCAGAGAAGACACCTTTGTATCATTCAGTGTAAGCTGGAAGAGCACTTATGATAACATTCAGTGATCTAGATAGGCAGTAGCCCCAACATAAAGGGATATTCAAAGATAAGTGGCAAATTGGGTAACATCATCCTGCACTATGGTTGTGTTCCTGAGATCATAGAGATAAAATGAATTGTTAGTGCATAATCATCTGAAAATTTCTTCAGTTAACTTCACATTTGCCTTATGAGATTATATAAACAGTCATACTACGGGAATTTAAGGGTGGTGGAAATCGACTGGAACATAAGGAAATTTCATTTGTATGCGCAATATATGCTTCCAAATAGATGATCTAAAAATCATCTTCTATGACTATTCCGAAACAAAAGGCACCTCAGGAAGCATGTAGTGAAACTAATTCATCTTAAAATACTAAACAGTAAATAAGGTGCCATTTTTTCCCTTGAAAAAAAGTGGCACAGCAAGTTTCTATGGCAGCTGCTGCGACACAGCAGGCAAGGAGGTGACAGAGAGTTCCGAAAAAGAGAGCGAAATCCACTGCTCGTCTCCTCCGAGGCGACCCGGGGCAACCCTAAGCCGCCACAACGCCCCTCCTCCCCCTTCCCTCCGCCGCCGAGGTGTGTGCTCAAGGCCGACACACCGATGAAGGTGGCGGCGGGATTCGCTGCCTGCCTCGTGGCTCACGCGGGCGGGGCCCCTACAGTGAGGGGCGGGGTGGTCTGGCGCGGGCCGCCTCTACCGTGAGCTAGGCGCCTCGGTCTCATGGGTGACGAGGTGGCGGCGGTCGACGGCCGCCGTGTGCATCCTCCCCGCAGTATGCCATCGATGAAGTCCATCCTCCGCCCGATCTGCTTCCTTCCTTGGCTAGATCTGGGTCCCGGTCGCCAGGCCGCTGCTCTCGGTTGTCGGCCGCGGATCTCGTCGCGGGCTGGATCCGGAAACCCGGCCGTGGTGGTCACACACCAAAGGCGACGCCTTGGGCGCCGTTCCCTCCTTGGAGGCCGTGGTGTGGATCCTCCTCCTTCCGCCCCTCGCTAGGTGAAAGCCTAGGTCCCCGCCGGGCGGCGACGCACGTCCGTGTCGTGTTCCTTCTTGGAGGCACCGTCCGGGATTGCAGGGCGGCGAGAGAGTTTGGTTGTGGACGTGATGGTGGCGGGAGACAGCTTGGTTTCTTCATAGGTTGCTGGCTGGAGGGTCCCTGACGAGGTCGCCGGTGGGTCGACGCCCACGATCCTGGGCAAGAGGGGATCGGGTTCCCTCTTGGCGACAACGATATACCTTTGGGTGGGAGCATGGTGCTCCGGCCGAATCCAAATACCGCCTTTGTTCTACTTTTTTTCACGCTTCCCTTTGCTTCGCGATCGTGGCGGCAGCTCTCGCCTTTGGTGTGGCTGAGCCGCAGACGACGACGGTGCTTGTTTGTAGTGTGCCACTGGCTTGCGGTCCCGCTCTAGTCTCTTCTCCTTGCAGCTTGGAGGCCATCCATTTGGGTTCAGGGTGAACCGAGCCGCCGTCTGCAGATGCGGCATCCTTCGAGCCAGATGAAGGGGTAGGGGCCCTTTGCGCAGGCAAGAATGATGGTGGTCTGGTCCATGGCTGGTTCCGAGGGTGGCTGTGATCACGAAGCTTGCGCGGCGGTGCATTCCTTCCAAGACCCTAGTTTTGTTCTGTTGGTGTAGGTCTCCCAGTAGGGTGTTGGTAGCAGCGTGGTATTTGTTGTTGCCTTGAGTTGTTTTGCTTGAGTTCCTTGTATCCGTCGCTCGGTTCCCTTTTCTTTGTGTTGTAAGCGGTTGTCCTTGTAATCCTGGCCGGTTGATGGCTTTGTTAATTCAAAGCCGGGCTCTTCTTGAGCCTTCGTTCCAAAAAAAGGAGGTGACAGAGAGGGAGGTGTTCCTCTTCTCCACTTCGACCAGCGGCCCCTGACCCGTCAGCAACACTGCCAGGAGGTCCAGCGTGTGCTTGAACTTGTGGCGGATTTGAAACTAAGCTCAATCGTGTCAGAGAAAGCTATAGATGAGCTACTTATACTTGATAAACAATTAGTGATGCTTAACTACAGAAAGCAAAAGCAACAATATTAGACCGAATGACATAGTACTGAACGTCAACGACCGGAAAAAATAATGGAGAGAGAATCTTACATCCTCAACAGCAATTACAAATGACCAAAACCAGATACAATATTGTCACTTCTGCTAGTAAATGAATTCATGTGTTAATTCAATAGAAAACGTACAATCTCTAGAAGACAAAGAGATGTCATGGGTGTTTTGACATTTGAAGCTCACAGTAAGTGAGCTCCACACAAAATGTGAGTCCTCTGGTCCGTACCCAAGAAAAGCATTGGTCTACCTCTCCTCGGGATGTCCCTTTACCACAGCAACTTCATCTCTAAGAACTCCATATATAAAACCTAGAGGACATCAAGCTCAACCAAATTGACAAAACCGCAGTGCTCAAGCCAAATTCATCGTGAACAACGGACGGGATCGACCTACTACTCCGCCAGCTGTTTTATGCGGAACATGAAGGAGGCTCTCAAGGTGCTCTGCATATTGTCAACCATCTAATCATCATGCAACTGAATCCATTGGACTGACAGGTCCTTCAACAATTTCATAGAGGCAAACAAGCAAATATAGATCATACCTTCTTACAAATGCTCTCTGAATTTGTTCCTAAAATTTACATGATGGCGGGCACTGCAAGCCAGGAAGAAAATTGATGAACTACTTGTATACAATGTCTAGTCAAGTGCCTCAAATATTCTAACCACAAATGGTCCAAACAAAAGATTTACCTGATTGAGCAGAATTTCATTGACAAATTCCAAAAACACAATTTAGTTGGCACCGTGTCATTGCAACAAAATCCTGCGAGATAGAAATAAAAGTGGAACCACCATAAGAACAAATTAGCTCATGAACAAATCATCAAACATGATAGGGCAAATACTGCCAAAACAAAGTACAGAGAAAAGAGAAGAGGCAAAGAGAGAGGAGCACCTCAGCATGATTCTGGAGGAAGACGTCTTCCACTCATGCTCCTTTAGCCGACGCCCTCATCCATGACCATGAGAAGAAAAGGAGAGACAATCTGCTGCTGCTGCCGCCGCCGTCTCTCCCTGCCCAGCGCCCCCAACATAGAACATAAGTAGCTGTGTATAAGAAAAAAAAGTAGTTTGCATACAAGGATAATGCAGAGAGGGGGGAGGGATGCTCGAGATTCATTCTGTTCTCTTCTTTCTCACATCTGCACGAACCGAATAGATCGAGAAATCGAAAAAAATTGGGGAAGCGAGGTCATACATGGCCAGGCAGCCCAGATTGGGGACGGGGACGACGAAGGAAGAACAAGCTGCATCCCCTCGGTCATAACATCTCCACCGTGAGCAGGGAGCCCTGGATGGTGGTCGCCGCCGCCGCCGGAGAAGCTCGCCTCCACGCCAGCAGCTAGTGGGCGCAGGCTGGGGGGAGTGGCCGGCGAGGCTCTGGCCCGGGTGGGAGAGGCAAGCAGGGGAGCCGGCGTCGACGAAAGGGGAGACGGGAGACGAGCGGGGAGAGGGAAGGGGCGGCGTGGGATGGAGAGGGGTTAGAGAGAGAGAGAGAGAGAGAGAGAGAGAGGAGGGCGACGAGGAGAGGGAGGCGAGTGGGACGGGAGGCGGCGGCGAGGGTTTCTCCAAGGGGGCGGTTGCGATTTATACCCTGCATGTAAAAAGACCAAAATGCCCTCGTCAGGGCACAGAATTTACAGGCGGTGGCATCAATACTGTTTATAGCGAATTAGGGGCGACGTGGAGGGCTTGGTCGTGCCTACCAGTTCTTGAGGGTTTATATGTTCAACTAGATGACCCGTTGCGCCAATGGCGTAAAGGCCGGAAGCAAACCAAGCTTTCGAACCATGCAAGTTGGAATATTTAGAGACCGATATTCTTTAAACATAAAGAAATAGTTCATACAGAGTGCTATATATTACATTAATCGTAGGTTCATAGGCTAAAAGAAAGTCATGAGATCAGTTCATGGTAAACAAAGCTACATAGATAGATATGCATCATATAGATTGCTTTGGTCACCCAGCTGATGGTAACTAAGATATGTACTCCCTCCGTCCGGAAATACTTGTCATCAAAATGGATAAAAGGGGGTGTATCTAGACGTATTTTAGTTCGAGATACATCTCCTTTTATCCATTTTGATGACAAGTATTTTCGGACGGAGGGAGTAGTCATTAAGATTCAATTTTCTTCCTTCCATTGGTAGATGGATCTGTGCCAGTTTCATTAGTGTCAGATAAGGATCTACATAATGTACTTAAAATGCATTAGGAAAATAGTTGTTGGCACAAACTGGAGCCCATGCAAGTACCAACAACAAGCGGCTTGGGGAACATCCGATTTTATCTGATTATACTCAAAATTAACTAAGCATCCAATGTCACCACATGATAATGTCAAACAACATGCACAATAATTACAATAAAATCAGATCTCTAGGCATGACAAAGTATTTAAAACTAAATAATAATCAGATAACTATCACCTGATTAGTTAAGAGCTGTCAAACCAGCCAATGTCAGCATAGTACTGCAAGCAAGCATATCACTAATCGGAAAAGGCAATAAACCAGGGATGGGGCATAAACCATGGAGAGGGACTTGAACGGCATGTCATCAGAAACAATAAATAGTTAGAGGCCGTTGCCAACTATATATGGGCTCTGCAGCAGCATGGATGGTGATTCATCCAAACATTGGACACATGATTCATCAATGTAAAACGCAATTACCGAAGAAAATAACTGAAGCGAAGTACAATGAGCATGATCTTTTGATGCAGAGAATAATTAGACCAGCAAGAAAATTCCTCATGATTTTGCTTAATATATGATAAAAAAACTCTCCTCACCTTGCATTGTGCCACCTGCAGACAATGATGTTGTAACCCAATTCTCCAAAGAGAACTAATTCTACCTCATCTTTGTCATGTACTCCCTCTCTAAAGAAATATTAGAACATTTAGATCACTAAAGCCAATCAATTTTTTTATATCCATCAGTATATAAGGTCAGGTCAGTGTAAGCTAGAATATATCTTTGCATGGAAACACAGAATATAGGTGAATTAATTAATCTACCTCTATTTCTATTGAATATAGGTAAATAAATCTCAGCAAATATACCACCAAATGATTATTCCTGGCCTAACTCCCAACGAAGATACTCCCTCCGTTCCTAAATAATTGTCTTTCTAAAGATTTCAACAAGTGACTACATACGGAGCAAAATGAGTAGATTTACACTCTAAAACATGTCTACATACATCCGTATGTTGTAGTTCATTTGAGATGGCTAGAAAGACAATTATTTGAGAACGGAGGGAGTACTATCTATCGGCGGTTCCAACCAAGCAAGTCAATTGGCCTGTCGAGATCTGAGCTTGCATGCCCACATAGATAGTACAGAAGTTCAATGCCAAAAGGAACATAGGAAGCATCCAACCAAACATTATGTTGTTTGACTGCAGATTTCTTTGAATATGAGCAGTGAGAAGAAACAATGAAAATATATCTTTAGGGCGTTTCGGTGCCCAGGCTCATTTGCACCCTGTTAGAAAAAAATTCGTAAAAAATACAAAACAAATTCAAAAAATTCCAAAAAAAATTGTGTGGTAGAAAATTTGATGCGTGAGACCCGCTCCAAATTTCAAGTCATTTGGACATCTGAGCAGCTCTCAGCAAAAAAGACAAATCGGGTCAAAACAGTACATGAACAGTAAACATTTTTACAGACCCCCAATTTGTCTTTTTTGCCGAGAGCTGCTAATATATTCAAATGACTTGAAACTTGGAGCGGGTCTCACGCAACAAATTGTCTACAACACAGAAAAAAAATGGATTTTTTTGAATTTTCTAGTATTTGTTTTGATTTTTTTCGTCAACGCGGGTGCAGAGATGGATTTTCATATCTTTAGTGTCTTTTGTCCAGATCAAGGTAGCAGTCAGAAGAGAACAGAGGAAATATATGTACATGCCCAGAGGTGCCATAGCGCATATACTTCCGACATGACAGAACTTTCTCCTAGATAAACGTGGTCATATCAAAACTGAAAAGGAAAAAGGCAACATCTGATCACTTTATGCAATATATGCATTTACCTTACAAAGAAAATAATATAGAATTTTGTTCCAAGACATGGAAAAAATATATGAATATTAACGAGGAAAATCATGTTGTGCAGTTGTCTAGAACCTATGACGACGCTTCCCAAGATTTTCTGATGATGAATCCATACATGTAACGAATTCATAACCATTTTCACCAACTCCTAGAGAACATAAGCACCTAACTGCTTGTTATGAAGATACCACACATTCTATAGCCTAGGCAGAACAAATCATAACAAACAATTGTCAGATTATGCTTTTGTATCAACATCAGAAGAATACTACAGCAACAAAAGGTGCTAATTTAGCAAAACAAATGCACTAATGTCATTCTTAAAGCATGAGGTGCTAACCTAAATGTAATAACAATGATATCACACTTAAGTGTGTATTCATTCTCGTCGGGAGCACAAAGAGACAGACAGGGACAACTAACATAAGTCCTAGATCTTCTAGTGCAGTGCATCTTCTTTCATAATTCATCATAGGGAGCATGTACTGTAACTGACAAACGGCACCAAAAAACAGCAGTACTTGATAAAGAGACCATTTTCAATGTCAAAAGTTTAGGGAAAGACATGGGCCAGAAGGTGCATCAAGTTTGACACGCCATTAAATTAAACAAAGATAATATGTTCACTTGTCAACCCTTCTAGGTATCTTTTGATTTACGCATAAAATCTATAACCATTCGTTGATCGCAAATTAGGAGGCGATAGCAATGATATACTACCTTGATCCACTGTTATCGATCCATTGTGTGCTGCATGAACTACCCGGGTGTAGCCGTTGCTGGTACGCCAAAATTGAAAATCACTGAACAATAGAACAAGACAATTGATAGAAAAATGCTTAACTATCCTAGAAGCTTGAAGGGGAGGTATCGATTTTTATCACCTCTTCACCAGTCGATACAATCACCCCTTAGCCTGATTCTTCAAAAATCTGAGCACAATCACATAAAAGTGGCGAGCTACAATGACGAGCGCAGTTACAAAGCCAATTGCGACAGGCTAATGAAGCACAAGCTTTACATGGGGGCAGTTCTTCTGTAATTCCGGAGGCAGTGATGATGGCTAGTCCAGGGCCAACTTCTCAGTCTATGACACCTCAAACTTCAGGCCAAGTGCCAAACCAGCACATGCTTTACCCTTTTACTCCAAACACGCAGATTGAGGTTGAGCAAAAGCAACGCGATATGATGAGAATTCAGGATCACTGTCCAAACACTCAACCCATGGGAATCGCTACAGTAGGGCCAGGTGTCCAGTCCCGTCCATGGCTGATGCAGTCAGGAGCCAGTCAGAGTGAGAGCCAATACATGGCCAGGCAACCGCAGGCTACAGATTTTGTTGGCTACAGCCTAGCAAGTGGGTGAGATAAGTTATGTCCAGTTGGGTGAGATAAGACTTAGAACGCCACTTCATATTATTTGTAAACTGTGGTACTTGCCAATTCCATCCCACCAAGAAAACTGGTCTGTTGTACGATTTGGTTCTCAGCTTCTTCCTTGTGACAAATGAAGTGGTTTGCAATCTAAAAAAACTGAACCAAAAGATCCATTACTGAATGTTAGCTTGACATGCATGGCTATAAACTCTGGTACTTTTATTAACGTGCCTAATCATGTAGCAGCACATGAAGCATCTGTCACTGGTATGTCAGCATGATGTTGTCCAAAAGGACACAGTAGTAGAAGCTAGAGGAATGAAACATTTGTTCGACACCAATAGGAGCAAATGATATTAGGTGAAAAGCGCCAAGCATGCTGCTCTTTCTCAAGCAAAATTCTCACGTAATGTACACAAAAGTGGCAGGAATGAGCACTGCTAGTGCAATGGTTAGGAAGGTTCTCTATTGAGCAGACTTTCTACTGAGCCAGATATGTAAAAATCTAAGTATATACCACACAGGCTAAGCTTGTGGCCTAAGTTACCACACATCCCCCTATTTTTGATTTTCAAATAAATTAATAAATTCAGATACTTTGGGGATGCCTCTCGGATCTTGCAGCTAAACTAAGTTTGGGTTATCCAATTTAATTCATTCTTATTTTCCCCAAATTAAAGAACATAAAGTCGGCATCTCCACCTAGCTATGCATAAACCAAAATAAAGATTAAGACCTATGGCATCCCTGTGAAAGCATAAAATTCATGCTATGCCTGATTTGTACTACACGTATCATAATTTTGCAGGTCACCTCATAGAAGGTAACTAAAAGTCTTTCTAGTGTGTGGCAAGTTGGAACCATACTTCATGACATGAGGAATGATATCATTAATTTCTTTTAGCAACTAAAAGAAGATAACAACACATAAATGAAGCGTGGATGACACACAGAAAGTACTTTCTATGTTCTAACAGGTAATGACAAAAAGTTAATAAGCATACGGAATTGCATAGAGAGTGAAAGACAATAATTGATGTGAAAGACATACAAAAACTAACACTTTTTTACCGTGAACAGTAGGGAAGCTACCTAACTGACATTATTTTTTTAGTGCTTGGGTTAGAGTACTCATCTTTCTCTGCTACATGCACCGTCTTAGTAGAAAACATCACACTATGTTCATTTCCTTACATACTCGGTTTTGAAGGGAAGAGAATTATGCCAATAATAAGCATTCCCCAATTTCTCCGCAGATTATGAAATGGAACAGTGGAATCAATTTTGTACCAAGAAATAAGCCCACCAAACGCCGTATTAAATTTACTACTAAGTTTGAGCCTGTTTCTGTCTAATTTAATTACACCATGAACCACATGAAGCTATTTATATCTAGAGAAGTAATGTCATACTGAAAGGTCATATCTTGGATCTCAACTTTGTACTAATTCTTGTACAAAGTTGTACTAAGATTGAGACACTTATTTTGGAACGGAGGGAGTACTTAATATAAAAGAAGACACTAAATCTTAATGAAGTAGCACTCCGACCATTTAGTATTTTACATTTAGGGGAAAAGCTAATGTGAATATGGTATAGCAAATACTTGTCACTGCTTAAACATGAGTCTGTATCTATTAACATAAAAATCATTGTTGGATTAAGTTTGTGAAAGATACAAACAAAAAACTGAAAACGTTTTTTGTACTTAGTGATTTGCTCAGTAGTTATTCAATCATTAATTGTAAAACGCACTTTAATTAAATGTGAAAATTCACTGAAAATGCTTGCGTACTTCTATATATAAAAACGAAGAGGAAGCTATGCTCTGCACTTTCGATATATAAAACGCACTTTAACTAAGGAGTAGCAAGTTATTAACGACTCAAACTTTTGCATGACAAAGCTCAACTGCTCTAGAAAAAATGAAAATGTTTTTTGTACTTAGTGATTTGCTCAGTAGTTATTCAATCATTAATTGTAAAACGCACTTTAATTAAATGTGAAAATTCACTGAAAATGCTTGCGTACTTCTATATATAAAAATTAAGAGGAAGCTATGCTCTGCACTTTTGATATATAAAGCGCACTTTAACCAAGGAGTAGCAAGTTATTAACGACTCGAACTTTTGCATGACAAAGCTCAACTGCTCTAGAAATATTCGCCATGCTGGTCTGGTAATGAGCCAATTAGGTTCCCATGATCTTTTATACTATATATCTAGTATCTAACTTGCTTGAGTCCTGTGGAGACCATGGCTTTCTTTGTTCTCAAATATCAACTAAACATAGTGAACTAACGATCACTTCTGAATCAAAGGATAATGGCCTAGTAATGAGCCAATAAGATTCTCATAGCTTAACATCCATATCTAGTATCTGAAACTCCTTGACCATCAAGAAAACGTGTATATCTTTTTTCTCAGAAACCAACTAACCATATGAATCAATGATCAGATACCTGAATCATACATTTGTTTATAATACATGGGCGCTCCTATTGTCAGAAAACATGTTCTGCTACAACTCTAAGTTGAACTCACCATTTTTTTCAGGAACTTAACTGCAGAAAAAAACGCATAATTAAACTTTTAAGCAAAAAAAGAATTTCTCAGATCTATCTGAAACTCCTTGACCGTCAAGAAGGCGTGTGTATCTTTTTCTCAGAAACCAACTAACCATATGAATCAATGATCACATACCTGAATCATATATTAGCTTATAATACATGGGCGCTCCTATTGTCAGCAAACAAGGACTGCTACAACTCTAAGTTGAACTCACCATTTTTTTCAGGAACTTAACTGCAGAAAAAAAACGCATAATTAAACTTTTAAGCAAAAAAAGAATTTCTCAGATCTATCTGAAACTCCTTGACCGTCAAGAAGGCATGTGTATCTTTTTCTCAGAAACCAACTAACCATATGAATCAATGATCACATACCTGAATCATATATTAGCTTATAATACATGGGCGCTCCTATTGTCAGCAAACAAGGACTGCTACAACTCTAAGTTAAATTCACCATTTTTTTCAGGAACTTAACTGCAGAAAAGTCGCATAATTAAACTTTTAAGCAAAAAAAGAATTTCTCAGATCTATTGATGATCAATAAACACCGCAAGAGCATCATGAATGAACATAAACGTGTCCAACTAAGAAGCCACATGTTAGAGGGCATCTTCAACCAAAGCAGATCAAACTAATTCCCTCTAGATAGTTGAGTGAGGCAGAGGCGTTGGAGGAGAGGACTCCCAGGGTGTGCTGATTGGAATGACGCAATTTAATGCGTATATGGCACAAAAATAATTATTAAGCAACATCAGTAAGAAAAGTGAGCATCTAAACAAATCTCAGTATTGCCAAATTATTGTAAGCAGATCAACATCATGTGCATGTCTATAGTCTCGTACACAGCCTACCTGCAGTCTATTGTTTGGGTCATCCTAGAGAAATGTATCCATACAAACATTTAGAATACAACAAAAATAAGTTACAGGATTGTAGGAAACACAGATAGCACATACTTGCACAGAAGAGTATGAATGTACTAATCAATATCCATACCCTTGTAACCATTTAGTCAAATAACTGAATCAAAGAAAATTGGTAGCAAGAAAAGGAATGAGGATGTTTTAGAACCATGGCTACACGTACATGACATACATCTGAAAAGGGAAAAAAGAATAGCCTAAATATAAACCTGAAGGAAACAGGATAAAATAATTCAATGTATGAATTGTAATGTGAATAAAATCAAATCTGACAGAAATATGTGCAAGGCTGCATCCTCATTGTTGCTGATCAATCAAAAATCTCTTGTCACTGGGAGAGGCGAGATTCGTCATCCACATACCTTGGTCCTCTGGCCGTTACAACCCATGGTCGAAGGTGAACGGAAACAACAGGGAATATCCGCGCACAAGAGGAGGACGCCGAAGCGCTAGGGGGAGGTCCCATAGCGATGGCGTCGAGGCGCTAGGGGGAGGGCGGCTGCGGCGCTGGAGGGGGGGATGGGGGATGAGGCGGCGGCGGCTGCGAGGGGAGTAGTAGTGAGAAGAGAGAGACAAGCTGCGGTTAGGTTTTCACCATTCACCCCCCGCGTAGCACGCCTCACGTACAAAGATTCAAAATACCCCATGTAATTCTTATGGCTCCACACCCAGTGCGGCCCACTTGTCATCTGCTTTAGAACCTAGACAAAACGTGAAAAAAAAATCAACGGCTGACTGGCCGCCAGCAGCCAAAAACGCAGCGACAGTAAAAAGTCCGGCGGTCGAACCAGCTTTGCGCACGGGGATGGCTCCGAATGGCGGGTAGTGTAGCAGTGTTTATATGTTCGACTAGTGATTGGGGTGCGCCCCAGGCGCACCTCCTGAAGCGTTCCTGTGCGCACTTGTCTTGTTTGAGTGCCCCGCGCCTTTGAGTGCCCCGCGCCTCAGGCGCACCTCCTGAAGCGTTCGTGTGCGCACTTGTTTTGTTTGAGTGCCCCGACCTGTCACGTGCGTCCATTTTACATAGCAGCACATGTCTTAGTCAGACAGAGTTCATTACTCGTTTAACATGCCTTTCCACGCCTCCTCGCACAGCCCTCTGCGCTACTATGCCTGTTACTTGTGTATATGAACATTGCCTTGAGTTGAGGCAAGATCAATGTCAGAAAATCCATGTCAGTAGGTGAGATTGTTCGGACGACGAACAAATATCAGGCCCTCTGGGCACCAATACAGTTTGTATACAACAGAGAATCAGATTCACTATAGGAAGTAGTATATGTGATTAGAGTCACACAGAGCATAATTCAGTTAGACAATCCAAATCCAAAAGGAAATGAAGCTAACAAAGAGAAGCTATATGTGACACAAGAGCATCCGAAGGCTTGAAATTCAGTACGTGGGATATCACACACAAAAGTATTACCAAGGCTCCATCTAGAGTTCACTACATGAGATATATATATGGGCATGAGTTAGGTTTGACGTTTGTTAGCCCCATCTAGATGAAACATTTTAGCGTAGAATATATTCACCATCTCCAGCATGTCCAATGTGCTCACAAAGTACACGAACCTTCAAGCACAAACAAACAAAGCAAACACCTATCAAAATTCAATTTCCTCGACACCACCAAACTCAAACACTACAGAATAGTATCAGCAAACCTCTCAAAAGTGTGCCCCTGCTCAACCACGCGGGGTGTTCCTCCAGCTGCAACCATGTCAGCTGAGAATCCGCTTGCTCCTTCGTCGCGTGATCGTGCGTCACGAACAGCTCCATGGACCGCGGCGTCATCGTCTCCATTCTCCATTTGCCCACTGCCTGACACCAGCAGCTGATATCTCACTCGTAATATTTAATATTTTCCGTTTTTCTGAAACATATGTCAATTACATGAATTATCATTTCCATATATGAGAAAAAGAAAAATATACACCAATATGCACCTTGATTGCATATAATATTTGGACTGCACTGATGTGCAGTGAATGCAAAGGACACACTCCAGTTGTCTACAAACAGAAAAGAGCAACTGTCTGATTACTACACATAAGTATGGAGATATAAGCAACAAACATGGCCACATGTAAACAAGCCTGGGGAGAATATCCATCAATTCTGAACCACCTTTTCATTCCTGCCTATTTGAAAAATAGGAACACATTGGCGAATGTCAGGTTATGCAAATGCATTTCATGCTTACTCCAGAATTCAACAAATTACTATAGAAATATTTTGTTGTCGATTATCAACTAAAGCTGCAGCAAAATTATGGTTCATATGCAATGCATAATGTATCGTTCATCTTAAGCCATGAATAAATATCAGTTGAAAGTGGCATCAGTAGAAGTAGGATATTAGTAAAAGTAGGGATCTCAACATATCAGTGTTTATCCTAAGTCATGGATTTATCATATTCCTAGGAAAGCAAAAGATATTATGCGTGCAATGTGAAGAGGCTAAGAAACTTACCATGATTGATATACCTCAAAATGTTTGATATTAAAATAAGTGAATAATCATGATGACAACTCTTTGATCAACCTGCCAGCGAATGGTTACAATATTCTCCCAACTTCTAATTAACAATTAAATGGTCTTTTCCATCTTTGCAAGGGAGGTTTATTTAATTATCATCATTCGAGAAGCACTGAAGATAGTTGCCAATAGTGGCACTGGTCAGAAGAACAAAAAATGATTAACCAAAAATAATGTATAGAAATGGCAACATGGAATCAGGAGCAAATGTGATGAGCCCCTCCTAAGGGCAGTGAGATACTGAAAATCATTACCTTGGACAACTTGAGAGTAAGATCCAATGAAAGAAAAGAAGGTGTGAGACGGAGTGCAAAATACGTAGTCATTACAAAAAGGAAGCAAGATTCTAGTGAGACGGAGTGCAAAGTAACTGATAAAAAGGAAGCAAGATTCTAGAAAGCATGTTACTTGTAAGGCAAAACTTACCTGTGTAACTAACACGCGCGAATTCGAAATATATAACTCCTATACCTATATAGCAGGATAAGCGCATAACTACTACAAAAGACAACATTATAATTGCCCTACAGTTTTCAGTGGGAAAAAATGATAAACTTAAAGGATGGCAAAACATATTTACATGTAATTGTGAATAATTATGAGTACACTTAGCAACACCATAAGAAACAAATGAGAACAAGAACAATGGATGAATAAATTACCCATCTAGCCAGAACCACTCCCGCACATCCATCAAATGTGGTGATGTGAACAACACGAAAGCCACAGGATCACATGATTAATTCCCATGGGCATGTTAAACACTACACAAGTGACCCAATAATACATCGTTGGGAGGCCAATGACTTGATTAACCACAACATGCACCATACTGCGATTTTCGTCTACCATGAATTAAAGCTCTGTAATTGGTTACATTGCATCTCAGTGCCGAATAGCACTAAATTGAAGTGGCTGCTTAAATTTCAGCACCAAATTGGAAAGCCCCAATCATTTATGTATCACACTGGAAATGAAAGGAATCAAATGTGAAACTCAAATTGTAAAAGACATGTGATACACATAACCAGACCACACATATTTAAATACGTGAATCTTAAGTACGTCAGTGTGATATACATGCGTTCAGTGTAGCAGTCAAAGAGGGTGAAACTGAAGTGAGATAGATGATATAAATGCAAGCAGGGAAATAAATCAAGAAATGAAACTGAAACACGTACTGAACATGAAAATTTGTGAGTAATAGGGGATTTAGGAGAGCAAGGGCAAACCTCGGCAAGCAGAGCAGCTGACAAAGAGCACTCAGCTGAAAACGAAACGAGAGCACACAAGGCCACCTACAATCCAGTCAAGCGAAGAACCTAGCAGTATACTATAGATGAATCAGTGGACTATAAAGGGGAAAAATGAATTAAGAGAAGTGCATAAAAACAACAAGCAGGTAACTCATAGAGCACATCATCCATATAAAACAATGAGCAGGGGGTATAGTTGCTTTACAAAACACAGAGATTAAACATTAGTAGACGGCCATCATCACAAAGCAACAAGCACCACCCACTGCATCCATCCTTTCCAAAGCACCAACTGAAACAGTCACCATGCCTACAGTCAGCAAGCAGCAACCATTGGCTGGTGGTTTACAGTAATCATTGGATAGACCGACACATGCACAAGTGACACCCAAAGAACCAAACTAAACAGGGACTGCAGCGCACTGAAAACTGATGACACCACACGAGCATGCACATGAGCCAGAACGCACAAACACATCCTCCAACAAGCAAGGAGCAAGCGAACCAAAGGGAACCAGGAACAAAAGCAAGGAGCAAGCGAACCAAAGGGAACCAGGAACAAAAGCAAGGAGCAAGCGAACCAAAGGGAACCAGGAACAAACAAAGAGCACCTTTTTACAATATAGAACGAATCAACGAAGTAAAGCCATGAGAGCACATCTCACCTTGCCGATCGACAAAAGCGAGGCCAAGCAATCGAACAAAGCAGCTGACAGATAAGGAAATGATTTATCTTGTAAAATCAGTCTACAAGTAAAATATTGCAATTAATAATCATTTATGCTAGGTCAGGTCCAATGCCGTGGCATATTGCACAGAGTTTGATCAAATATTTTCCATGAATCAACAGCCCATATTTTTAAATGTTGTTGCACACCACATACAAAAGCAAACTCTCACCCCAGAATGCACACTGAAGATCAGGACAGATTGAAGTAAGGTAGACATCAACAGATATTCCTACTGTGGCCATTCTTATATGGCTATTAACACAAATTCCATTACGAATAGATGCGGCGCAGATCATGCTGGGTCTTCATCCCAGATACTAAGGTTTCACCACTACGGAGTTAGTTGACTATATTTCTTTTCCCCACAAAACCAAGTTCTTAATACAAAACAAACTTAAGTCTGCAAGATACGCACACTGAACAATCAAGAACAATAATAGACAAGAGGATTTTTAGCTCACCTTCTGATTTCATGGTCGCTTTCTCGTGAACTCATCGAGAGTGAATACAGACTGCAAAAACAACCATGTATACTCAATCAGTCATTATTCAACATGAGTTTATTGCACTGGCTTTTGCGAACCTTGACAGTAACTCACCGATCTCTTGATGGCTAGATTAGAGAGAGAGAGAGAGAGATTTTTGTGCCTGCTGCACCTTACGAACAAAAATTGTAACCAACTTCCTCCCTGACAAGTAACATCCACCTCCACACTTCAGAACCAAAATCAGAAATCCCGACGGGAGAAACTGGAAAAATAAATGTGAATGCTTTCATAGAAAACGAAGAAATTACACCTGCAGGGTGGAGGAACATGGCAAAGGAAGAAAGTGAAGAAATTAGGATCCGGCCACCCCGGCTCCGACGATGTTGAGGTCCGTCAGGCCATCGACTGCCTCGCTCCCTTTGCCGTGAGCGACCGTGCAGCCGTCCTCCAGCGAGGGGATCCCTTCGACCGGAGCCCTGCGGGGAGGCGCTGGCGCCCCAACGCGACGGCGACGAGGACCGCCGCGAGTAGCGTGGCCGCGGCGGCGCCAACGCGCTGCCAGACGCCGGCGGCGGGAGACGGTGTTGGATGATAGGTGGAGCTCGGGACGGGATACGAAGCACGAGCGCCGGTGAGGGTGGCGGCGGTGGTGGGACCCTAGTTGGGAGGAGAGAAGGAAAGAACTATGAGCGAGGAGTGCGAGGGGTGCGAGCGTTTTGTGTCTGTCCTCGCTCGATACAGTAAAAACGCGACAGTAAAGGGGAATTTGAGGATTTACCACACCTTTGATTGCACTTTGAGGATTTGCCCCTGTTTTCTCTGCAACTGAAGATTTGCCATGCCTTTCCTGTAATCTTGAGGATTTGCCCCCGACAAGACAGGCCCGCAGCAAAATGACCAACAAGCCCTCATGTTGATCTACGTGAGAGGCACCCAACCCGATCGTTCTCTCCCAGATATCACTCTCATCTGATCCGACTTGTACGTGCAGTGGCGGCGGCGAAGGCAATCTGCGGCGGCTGCGACCTCGATCTCCACGACGGCGGCGGCGACGACAACGCCCTGGTAAGATGTGCTACTTACATGCCGTTCCTTACACCGCCACCTGCTCCCCCAAGGTCGTTCTTCCTCTGGTGCAACATGTCGATACATACATGTCGCCTTAGTACAAGTCTGCACCAACTCCCAGATTTTTTATCCCAAAAAATAGTTGATCAGCAAACTCCAGTAAGTAAATAAACATCTCTAGATTTTCTGGGGACGTTCAATTACCTTTTCTTTTCAACGTATATTACATTAGCACTTAATAATTTACAACATCTGAAAATACATTTAGTACTACTTACTAGTCCACAACATGAGAACGTGCATTGGCACTTACTAGTCCACAACATCAGAAAGTACCCAGAGTGACAAATCTGAAGTTCCTCAGAGTTGGGAGAGAACGGAACTGTGCAGCAGCTCAGGGAAGGCAGAGCACGCTGCAGTAGCAGCAAGTTCGAGGGTCAGTTGGATGAAGCAGCATCACAGGAAAGGCAGCACGCATTGGGGGCGTAGCAGGCTCAGGAACGCGTAGCACCACGCAGCAGCAGCTCGGGGGAGGACGCCTTGCCGGTATAACCGCAACGAGGTCGTGCAGCGGCGGGGAAGCTGCAGGGAGGACAGCCGCCAGGGACGAACGGAGTAGACAGAAGAAAAAGGAAGGAGATAAGGTACGTGTCCGATTGGGAATTACTCAACCTGATTTGGGATAGGGGCATTTTGGTCATGGATTTTATGTTATAATCTGCTAAATGAACCAAACGGTGTACAAAGGGCAAATCCTCATGATTATAGCAAAGACGTGGCAAATCTTCAGTTACAGGAAAAACATGGACAAATCCTCAAAGTGCAATAAATGTGTGGCAACTCCTCAAATTCCCCGACAGTAAAACCTGCGGACATGGCACGCACGAGGGTTCGTACTTTGCGCGACCATTAAAGGGTTTAATTTGGCGTTGCCTGCCTTCGGCTTCAGCCGGACGCTTATAGTTCTGTTAGATGCTATCTCTTTAAATTATTTTCAGTCTGCAGTACACTTTTTTCCTGAGAATTATTACTTCGGCCAGTATCATCTTTTGTACACAGGTCAGTTAACGCGTGGCCTCAACTAATGTCATCTGCAAGTTTGCGTTCATCGCCGTGCCGCATTGAACGTCGTTGTCCCACGTGCCTTAAGCCGACGCCATGCGGGTTCGGACCAGCATCATCACATTGTCATCGGACCGAAAGGGCACAATCCGTCTGTACGCATATGCTCAAATTATACACGGAGTCTGGAGCATTCACGCCCAAGCACCAGCGGCGACCAAGGAGATTTGTTTCCTCTTTTTTTTAATTCGGCGCACAGATTACTGCTCGTTCCTTACTATGCCTTTTCCAAACCAGAAGTGCTACTAATGAAATTGAATTAGCTTTGCAGCACGGCCGCCCGAACCTGGTTGGCGAATTCTAATAATTCAACTAAAACTACTATTGGGTGTTTTGGTGAATCCTTGTTCAGAGATCGAAGCGATCTGACTCAGTACGCGCAAATTCTTCCTGCGTGTGCATTTGGTCTGCTACGGCCTTCGTCGTCAAACTGGTTTTGTTTCTCCTAGCTATTCGTTTAGCATATAAAATTATTGCACACAGAATATTTTCTGTTGTTTCACACCGCATTATTTTTGCAGAGATATTTTTCCGACACATGTGCACGGAGACGGTCTGGCCAGCCTCTCGCCGTCACCTAGGCCAGCCAACTTGTGTCGACATCACTGTGCCACAACGTGGTCGTACCATCGAGCCGACCTCGACGATCAGCCAAACTATTCGTTTCGCATATATTAATTATGCAATTTTTTCTTTCAATTAATATTGTTTTTTGCTTGCATTGTTTTATGTGTGCAGGTAATCGATTTTGACTGCGTTACGCGGTCACTTCGGCATCACCAGTCGACTGGCGGGGAGGCTTCATTGTCACCTTGCCGACCAACTCTGCCAACTCGGCTAAATTGGGGGCTTAGCCTTACCACATCGGCCGAGCCGTGTCACTACTCTGGAGTGCCGAACTCCTTGCTCGGACACCTAAGGCTTGGGGGCTGGGACCTCGGTCATGCCGAGGACTGTGAACCTTGTCGGATCTGTCACGGATCAATGGGCGTCTTCGTCCCGCCACAAGCGCGAATCGCGTCATCAACACCGAGCATATTAACCAGCTAAGTCGCTTTCATGATCAAAAAACTTTTTAATTTTAAATTTTGTTCGGTTCAACCAAGCATTATGCTTTTAAAAAAAAGTTGTTTGTGAAAAACTTCATTGTCCAAACTTTGTTTGTGACACACAAATTCAAATACCCCGTTTAACCGGGGGCTTCCGTTATGAAGTCTTTCCTCTTGCATATGATTATACTTGTACGGCTTCGTTCCTTGCTCGTGTATTACGCCACAATATGCACCATGTTGACTTAAGCGATTTGCAAGCTGGGTTGCCTGGCTCCTGTGTTTACCCCTACGTTCCCGATTGTTCGGCTAGGGAGTAAAGGGAGCACCTCTGCGATTGTCACGACCGGGTCATCCGAGCCGGACCTCAGACTGGGTGAAGCTGAAAGCTAGCGCTCTTATTGTTTTCAATAATGGTCGGCACACAACGGAACTCATGAGTACAAAAAATCTATTGCACAAGTCTCATAGTAATAGTGAGCAACCGAAGAAAGGTATCGGTGGGGTACTATTTGCTTCGAAGATGCTTGTTACACTTCGTCGGTAATATAGCATAAGTTCCCGAGCGCTTTATGCATTACAGCCTTATGACCTGATTGCCTGGTTATCGGAAACACCGTCGATATTATCGACAGGTGAAGTACATAACACTCTTCGGCCCTTGATCGAAGAGGGAGAAGCCGACGGTCGGTTAAGACGCGTATAAAGTTCGGGTGAACACATATATGATATGAGTACTTCGGTACATACGATCATTATACATAAAATTCTTTTTACCCAAGTCACTTGGGGGCTCTTAAAATTTATATATGAGTTGTAAATTTGCTTTCTTCTTGGTCGTTGTTAAAACATGACAGAAGCACAATTTTTTTTCCAATTTTCGGATTGGCACCGAACACTTGATCTTGTTCGGACGTCAAGTTTTCACTGATGTCTTTTTGTTTTCCAATCCTATGGCACTTATCAACTATTTGTGTGTTTTCCGCATGTCTCGCAGTGCAACGCCGGACACCTTTAGAGATTCGGCAAAAATTCTCGGATATTGTTATATATGCATCAGCTTCGAATTGTGTCTTCGGTCAATAGTTGGGTTGCTCGGCTCCTGTGCTTGCCTCGTATGTTCCGCTTTGTTTGGCTAGGTGTGCAAAGGGAGAACCACTGCGATTGTGCTTCCAGCTTGCATGGTTAAGCACCGCAGTGGAGAAAGCTGAAAACTAACTGTCACAATAAGCGTAAACTGGTCAGCAGTCCAATGACTGTATTAAATGACGGGCCGTTCATAACATTGGCCGAAGTGTTTACGGCTTTACCTCGGCTGTCGCCGAACACTAAACCGGGGGGCTACTTGCTGGCCTCCCAACTTTAAGGTCCTATGACTAAGTGAAAGTTATAAACCCCGCATATCTGATTGCCTCGTTTCCGCCAACACAACCGCCTTCGGGCACCAAGACGTCGGCTAAAAGTTGTTTTGTTATTTCAGAAACACCCTGCGTAGCATCTACAAGGAGGTAGAAGCCGACGATGGACCACTTTCAGATTATAAACGGCCGCAACGGAAGTGAAAATTTGGGTTCATTTAGACCATAGAGTTTGGAAGCTTTCCCCGAACTAAATCATCAGTATCTTCCTCCCACATTGATCGGAGCTGAGGTTTCATGATCATGCTTAGAATGGCAACCCAAAGAAAGGAACCGATAGTGGGACTATTTTCTTTGAACGATGTTTCTTATGTTAAACAATAATATAACATGTCTCTCTACGTATCTTTGTTTATAAAACCATATGGTCGGATTGCCTTGTTTGTCGTAAATCTTTGCCCTCATAAAGGCTTTATAAAGTAGGACAAACACTCCTCGGCCGCTGGCCGAGGAGGTTGAAGCCGATGGTTGATGTCTACTACACAACCTTCTTCTTGTAGACATTGTTGGGCCTACAAGTGCACAGGTTTGTAGGACAGTAGCAAATTTCCCTCAAGTGGATGACCTAAGGTTTATCGATCCGTGGGAGGCGTAGGATGAAGATGGTCTCTCTCCAACAACCTTGCAACCAAATAACAAAAAGTCTCTTGTGTCCCCAAAACACCCAATACAAAGGTAAGTTGTATAGGCGCACTATTTCGGCGAAGAGATGAAGATACAAGTGCAATATGGATGGTAGATATAGGTATTTGTAATCTGAAATAATAAAAACAACAAGGTAACTAATGATAAAAGTGAACGTAAACGGTATTGCAATGATATGAAACAAGGCCTAGGGTTCATACTTTCACTAGTGCAAGTTCTCTCAACAATAATAACATTATTGGATCACATAACTATCCCTCAACATGCAACAAAGAGTCACTCCGAAGCCACTAATAGCGGAGAACAAACGTAGAGATTATGGTAGGGTACGAAACCACCTCAAAGTTATTCTTTCCAATCAATCCATTGGGCTATTCCTATAAGTGTCACAAACAGCCCTAGAGTTCGTACTAGAATAACACCTTAAGATACAAATCAACCAAAACCCTAATGTCACCTAGATACTCCATTGTCACCTCAAGTATCCGTGGGCATGATTATACGATATGCATCACACAATCTCAAATTCATCCAACCAACATAAAAAGTACTTCAAAGAGTGCCCCAAAGTTTCTACCGGAGAATCACGATTTAAAACGTGCCAACCCCTATGCATAGGTTCCCAATGTCACGAAACCCGCAAGTTGATCACCAAGACATACATCAAGTGTTCTCAAATCTTTAAAGACTCAATCCGATAACATAACTTCAAAGGGGAAACTCAATCCATTACAAGAGAGAAGAGGGGGAGAAGAAACATAAGATCCAACTATAATAGAAAAGCTCGCGATACATCAAGGTCGTGTGAAGTCGAGAACACGAGAGAGAGATAGAGAGATCAAACACATAGCTACTGGTACATACCCTCAGCCCCGAGGGTGAACTACTCCCTCCTCGTCATGGGTAGCGCCGGGATGATGAAGATGGCCACCGGTGATGGGTTCCCCCCTCGGCAGGTGCTTGAACAGGTCCCGATTGGTTTTGGTGGCTACAGAGGCTTGCGGCGGAACTCCCGATCTATCTTCTGCTCGGAAGTTTTACGATACATAGGTATATATGGGTGCAAAGTGCGTCGGTGCAGCTTCGGGGGCCCCACGAGGCAGGGGGGCGCGCCCTAGGGGGGTGGGCGCCCCCCACCCTCGTGAGCACCTCCCTCATCTCCTGACGTAGGGTCCAAGTCTATCTGGTAGGTTTCCTTCCAAAAATAACTTCTCTAGTTGATTTCGTTTCGTTTTGACTCCGTCTGATATTCCTTTTCCTCGAAACACTGAAATAGGCATAAAACAACAAATCTGGGCTGGGCCTCAGGTTAATAGGTTAGTCCCAAAAATAATATAAAAGTGGATAATAAAGCCCAATATTGCCCAAAATAGTAGATAATATAGCATGGAGCAATAAAAAATTATAGATACGTTGGAGACGTATCAAGCATCCCAAGCTTAATTCACCTTTCGTCCTCGAGTAGGTAAATGATAAAAAATATAATTTTTGATGTGGAATGCCAGTTGGCATAATTTCATTGTAATTCTTCTTACTTGTGATATGGATATTCAGATCCGAAAGATTCAAGACAAAAGTTCATATTGACATAAAAATAATAATACTTCAAGCATACTAATCAAAGTAATCATGTCTTCTCAAAATAACATGGCAAAAGAAAGTTCATCCCTACAAAATCATATAGTTAGGCTATGCTTCATTTTTGTCACACAAAGATGTTCCCAACTTCTATACCCCCGATGACAAGCCAAGCAGTTGTTTCATACTTAAATAATCTCAAACTTTTTCAATCTTCACGCAATACATGAGCGTGAGCCATGGATATAGCACTATGGGTGGAATAGAATATGATGATGGGGATTGTGTGGATAAGACAAAAAAAAGAGAAAGTCTCACATTGACGAGGATAATCAACGGGCTATGGAGATGCCCATCAATTGATGTCAACATGAGGAGTAGGGATTGCCATGCAACGGATGCACTAGAGCTATAAATGCTCAACAAAAGAAAACTAGTGGGTGTACATCCAACTTGCTTGCTCACGAAGACCTAGGGCATTTGAGGAAGCCCATCATAGGAATATACAAGCCAAGTTCTATAATGAAAAATTCCCACTAGTATGAAAAAGACAACTTATGAGACTCACTATATGAAAAACATGGTGCTACTTTGAAGCACAATATATGAGACTCTCTACATGAAGAACAAGGTGCTACTTTGAAGCATAAGTGTGGAAAAAGAGATAGTAACATTGCCTTTTTTATTTTTTCCTTTTTTCTCTTTTTTGGGCCTTTCTTTTTTTTGGCCTTTATTTTTTTCTTTGGGAAATGCTCTAATAATGATGATCATCACGCTTCTATTGATTACAACAAAAGCATTACAACTCGAAACTAGAACAAGATATGACTCTATATGAATGCCTCCGATGGTGTACTGGGATGGTGCAATGAATCAAGAGTGACATGTATGAAAAATAATGCATGGTGGCTTTGCCAAAAATACGATGTCAACTACATGATCATGCAATGGCAATATGACAAAAGTAAAGTATGTCATGATGATGAACGGAACGGTGAAAAGTTGCATGGCAATATATCTCGGAATGGCTATGGAAATGCCATAATAGGTAGGTATGGTGGCTGTTTTGAGGAAGATATAGGGAGGTTTATGTGTGATAGAGCGTATCGTATCACGGGTTTGGATGCACTGCCAAGTTTGCACCAACTCTCAAGGTGAGAAAGGGCAATGCACGGCATCAAGAGGCTAGCAATGGCGGAAAGGTAAAAGTGTGTATAATCCATGGACTCAACATTAGTCAAAAGAACTCATATGCTTATTGCAAAAATTTAGAAGTCATCAAAAATCAAGTACTACGCGCATGCTCCTAGGGGAATAGATTGGTAGGAAAAGACCATCGCTCGTCTCCGACCGCCACACATAAGGATGCACAAGCCAGGTACACTTCATGTTTCAAATTTGTTACACAACTTTAACCATACGTGCATGCTATGGGACTTGCTAACTTCAACACAAGCATTCTTTAAATTCATAATCAACCAACTAGCATGACTTTAATATCACTACCTCCATATCTCAAAACAATTATCAAGCTTCAATCTTTTCTTAGTATTCAACACACTCATAAGAATTCTTACAAATATTTTATGCTTAGCATATTATGATTATTTAAGCAAATTACCATGCTATTTAAGACTCTCAAAATAATATAAGTGAAGCACGAGAGTTCATCTATTTCTTCAAAATAAAACTACCACTATGCTCTAAAAGATATAAGTGAAGCACTAGAGCAAACAACAAACTACTCCGAAAGATATAAGTGAAGATCAATGAGTAGTCGAATAATTGTGCAACTATGTGAAGACTCTCTAACATTAAAGAATTCAGATCTTGGTATTGTATTCAAACAGCGAGCAAAAAAATGACATTGCAAGGATAGCACAACTCATGAGAAGAAGCAAAAACTTAGGCTCAACCGATACTAACCGATAGTTGTTGAAGAAGAAAGATGGGATGCCTACCGGGGCATCCCCAAGCTTAGATGCTTGAGACTTCTTGAAATATTATCTTTGGGTGCCTTGGGCATCCCCAGGCTTGAGCTTTTGTGTCTCCTTAATTCCTCTCATATCACGGTTTCCTAAATCTCAAAAGCTTCATCCACACCAAACTCAACAAGAACTCGTGAGATAGGTTAAAACCTTATCATTTTCTACTGTAGAAAATCAATAAATTTATTATTCAACATTGCATACTAAATGCCTCTGCATATTTAATACTCCTATCATCAAATAGAATCATTAAACAAGCAAACATATGCAAACAATGCAAACATAACAGCAATCTGCCAAAACAGTATAGTCTGTAAAGAATGCAAGATTCATCATACTTACCTAACTCCAAAAATTATGAACTAAAATTCCCACTGTAATAAATTTATCAGAGCTCAATATGCAAAAAGATTCAACATTATACCACTCTCTGACTTTTCTAGGGAATTTTTGCAACAGCGGTAAACTTTCTGTTTTCAAACAGCAATATGTATACTAGCAAAATAAGCATGACAAAGGCTATCCTTGACTTTTTTTATTGAAAATAAAGATGCAAAACATTATTCTAAATAACAGCAAGCAAATACTAACAAAAGAAAATGACGCTCCAAGCAAAACACATATCATGTGGTGAATAAAAATATAGCTCCAAGTAAA
This sequence comes from Aegilops bicornis, assembly GCA_021605145.1. Classification (NCBI taxonomy): domain Eukaryota; kingdom Viridiplantae; phylum Streptophyta; class Magnoliopsida; order Poales; family Poaceae; genus Aegilops; species Aegilops bicornis. The sequence goes on from CM038674.1 coordinate 619,059,760, forward strand.
GTTACCGATGAACGAAGACGAAAGAGGGGATGGCATCCGGGGCATCCCCAAGCTTAGACGCTTGGTTATCCTTGAATATTACCTTGGGGTGCCTTGGGAATCCCCAAGCTTAGGCTCTTGCCACTCCTTATTCCATAGTCCATCGAATCTTTACCCAAAACTTGAAAACTTCACAACACAAAACTTAACAGAAAACTCGTGAGCTCCGTTAGCGAAAGAAAACAAAACACCACTTCAAGGTACTGTAATGAGATCATTCTTTATTTATATTGGTGTTAAACCTAATTTATTCCAACTTATCTATGGTTTCTAAACTATTTTACTAGCCATAGATTCATCAAAATAAGCAAACAACACACGAAAAACAGAATCTGTCAAAAACAGAACAGTCTGTAGTAATCTGTAACTAACGCAAACTTCTGGAACTCCAAAAATTCTAAAATAAATTGGTGGACCTGAGGAATTTGTCTAGTAATCATCTGCAAAAAGAATCAACTAAATATCACTCTCCAGTAAAAATTTGAAGCTAATCTCGTGAGCGCTAAAGTTTCTGTTTTTTACAGCATGATCATAAAGACTTCACCCAAGTCTTCCGAAAGGTTCTACTAGGCACAAACACTAATTAAAACATGAAAACACATCTAAACAGAAGCTATATGGATTATTTATTCCTAAACAGAACCAAAAAGCAAGAAACTAAAATAAAATTGGGTTGCCTCCCAACAAGCGCTAACGTTTAAAGCCCCTAGCTAGGCATGATGATTTCAATGATGCTCACAAAAAGATAAGAGTTGAAACATAAAGAGAGCATCATGAAGAATATGACTAGCACATTTAAGTCTAACCCACTTCCTATGCATAGGGATTTTGTGAGCAAACAACTTATGGGAACAATAATCAACTAGCATAGGAAGGCAAAACAAGCATAACTTCAAAACTTTCAACACATAGAGAGGAAACTTGACATTATTGCAATTCCTACAAGCATATATTACTCCCTCATAATAATTTTCAGTAGCATCATGAATGAATTCAACAATATAACCAGCACCTAAAGCATTCTTTTCATGATCTATAAGCATAAATTTTTTGTTACTCTCCACATAAGCAAATCTATTCTCATCAATGGTAGTGGGAGCAAACTCAACAAAATAACTATCATGTGATTGGAAATTAAGATCAAGATGACAAGTTTCATGGTTATCGTTATTCTTTAAAGCATACGTGTCATCACAATAATCATCATAGATAGGAGGCATGCTTTCATCATAGTAAATTTGCTCATCAAAGCTTGGGGGGCAAAAAATATCATCTTCATCAAACATAGCTTCCCCAAGCTTGTGGCTTTGCATATCATTAGCATCATGGATATTCAAGGAATTCATACTAACAACATTGCAATCATGCTCATCATACAAAGATTTATGCCAAGTATTCTATGTAATTCTTCTTCTAGTACTTTGGCACAATTTTCCTTTCCATCATACTCACGGAAGATATTAAAAAGATGAAGCGTATGAGCTAAACTCAATTCCATTTTTTTGTAGTTTTCTTTTATAGACTAACTATTGCTAAAACAAGAAACAAAAAGATTCGATTGCAAGATCTAAAGATATACCTTCACTTACCTAGCCTCCCCGGCAACGGCGCCAGAAAAGAGCTTGATGTCTACTACACAACCTTCTTCTTGTAGACGTTGTTGGGCCTAATCTGCACAGTTTGTAGGACAAGAGCAAATTTCCCTCAAGTGGATGACCTAAGGTTTATCAATCCGTGGGAGGCGTAGGATGAAGATGGTCTCTCTCAAACAACCCTGCAACCAAATAACAAAAAGTCTCTTGTGTCCCCAACACACCCAATACAATGGTAAGTTGTATAGGTGCACTAGTTCGGCGAAGAGATGAAGATACAAGTGCAATATGGATGGTAGATATAGGTATTTGTAATCTGAAATAATAAAAACAGAAAGGTAACTAATAATAAAAGTGAACGTAAACGGTATTGCAAAGATAGGAAACAAGGCCTAGGGTTCATACTTTCACTAGTGCAAGTTCGCTCAACAATAATAACATAATTGAATCACATAACTATCTCTCAACATGCAACAAAGAGTCACTCCGAAGCCACTAATAGCGGAGAACAAACGTAGATATTATGGTAGGGTACGAAACCACCTCAAAGTTATTCTTTCCAATCAATCCATTGGGCTATTCATATAAGTGTCACAAACAGCCCTAGAGTTCATACTAGAATAACACCTTAAGATACAAATCAACCAAAACCCTAATGTCACCTAGATACTCCATTGTCACCTCAAGTATACGTGGGCATGATTATACGATATGCATCACACAATCTCAGATTCATCCAACCAACATAAAAGTACTTCAAAGAGTGTTGTCGGTGTCAAAACCGGCGGATCTCGGGTAGGGGGTCCCGAACTGTGCGTCCAGGCGGATGGTAACATGAGACAAGGGACACGATGTTTTTACCCATGTTAGGGCCCTCTCGATGGAGGTAAAACCCTACTCCTGCTTGATTAATATTGATGATATGGGTAGTACAAGAGTAGATCTACCACGAGATCAGAGAGGCTAAACCCTAGAAGCTAGCCTATGGTATGATTGTTCTTCGTCCAACGGACTAAAACCCTCTGGTTTATATAGACACAGGAGAGGGCTAGGGTTACACAGAGTCGGTTACAATGGGAGGAGATCTACATATCCGTATCGCCAAGCTTGCCTTCCACGCCAAGGAAAGTCCCATCTAGACATGGGACAAAGTCTTCAATCTTGTATCTTCATAGTCCAGGAGTCTGGCCAAAGGTTATAGTCCGGCCATCCGGACACCCCCTAATCCGGGACTCCCTCAGTAGCCCCCGAACCAGGCTTCAATGACAGCGAGTCCGGCGCGCAGATTGTCTTCGACATTGCAAGGCGGGTTCTTCTCCAAATTCCATGTACCTGTTGAATAGTGTCCGGCTCCTTGTGAATATTGCGCTCCTTGGCTTCCGCGCCCAATAATGGCCATCTTCCACGTGTCAAATGAATGCGAAAAGCCAGGGTGTTTTACATTTACCCCCCTAGCTGCACAAATGAGCTGTCTATTAAATAGACGAGGATTTAGATCCGAATCACACCATCCTCCCTTCGCGAGCATTCATCGGAGCGCATCCGACAGAGATCCATTCCATCCAGTCGACGCAGCTCCTCCTCTCGCCCTCCAGCCCTCTCACGGAGATTGGGAGAGATGCTCCGTCCCGCACAGCGAGCTAGTGAGGCTCCAAGCCAAGGGGTTTCTCCCCCCAGCCTACATGGTCCCGGTTTGAGCCGGGCTTGCCACCTATAATGGTGGATAGCAAGCGGAGAGCTTCCCCAATCCCTCCAAAGGAGAGCGGGTATGCCTTGTCCCTTATTTGATAAGCGAGCTAGTGAGGCTCCAAGCCAAGGGGTTTCTCCCCCCAGCCTACATGGTCCCGGTTTGAGCCGGGCTTGCCACCTCTAATGGTGGATAGCAAGCGGAGAGCTTCCCAATCCCTCCAAAGGAGAGCGGGTATGCCTTGTCCCTTATTTGATAAGAGGGCTCGGATTTCCAATTCATCCGTTTCTCGGGGCTCACAGAGTTCTCTGACCTCCAGTTGCACAACCTTCCACTGCCTCCATATTGCATATTGCGGGCTTCGTAGCCCTTTGCGAGCTGTTTTTGGGCATCGAGGCTCATTTCGCGCTGTGGAAGAAGCTGTTCTGCCTTGTGCCCCTTTCTCAGGAGGGGTCGATATATCAAGTGGGCGGAGCCGAACTATGGCGCATCCCCGGGACCGGATATCTATCCGGAACCCCAAAGAAGGCGTCCGAAGACTGGCCTTCAGAATGGTTTTATATAGAAGATGTCCCCCTGCCGGACCCTGTTCGGATCGGCCTCCCTGAGTTCGATAATGCTCCTTTGAAGAAGCGCCTAAGCTGGCATCCACGGAGCCCTCAGAAGGAAAATGACAAGGACGTCCTTTACCTGATGAGCTGGATAAGGTTGTTAGCTCATTCCGGACTGACCATGATCGAGGTCATGGCCACATGCATTATGCGGGAGGGGGGGGGGGGTGCAACCGCTTCAGTATAGAGGCCACCCCATGTGGGACTTCAACGGGGAGGACGACGCCACCCGGTGCGGCCGTAAGGGGCCGGAATCGGTTGCCGCTCTAATAAAGATCTTCTCCGCTTTGTACAAGGGAGAAGAGGAGGAATTTCTCTGTGTCAACCCACGAGGCGGATTTTCTATGTACAATTCTCCAAGCTAGGTAAGCGGACACTTCTTTTTGCCCATCCGTTCCATATTCCCGTGGTTAAGTATCTCATTTTGTGATTTCGACGCAGGAATTGCGCCAGGCCGTAAAGGATATAAACAACCTTCCTCCACAACCCGAGGATCCGGAACGGTCCCTTGATCCGGCCTCCCAAGAGGATCCAGACATATCAGTGGAGCTGATCAATGGGGTATTTTACCAACTGAGCATCGACAATGCCTTGGTGGCTATTACAGCCGATTATCCTGGACTGCTCCCCGCCTCACAAGTAACCGAGGCCGAAGTCCCGATACTTCGAAGATGACCCGTCCATGCTTATTTTTGATCACCGTATACCAATAGTGTTTCGCAGGGGAGGATCTCGAGGCGGAATGCCGATGTCACGCCCAATATGCGACCCTATCCAAAAGGAACTCGACGGTCCCACCAAGGATAGACCCGCATATTGAGACGCTTTTGCAAGGTGGATATCATTACATCAACATTACATAATAGTGGGGATACATACATAAGGCACAAATGCCACAAGAATACAACAACATCATATACAAGATCAACAACCGACTACGGATGAATCATAAACAAAAACTCAAACGACATCCACCCTGCTAGCCCAGGCTGCCGACCTGGAACCTATCCCCTGATCGAAGAAGAAGCAGAAGAAGAACTCCAATACAAGCAAACATCGCTCTCACGTCATGATCATCGCAAACCCCTGTGCAATCGGTGGTGTAGTAATCTGTGAGCCACGAGGACTCAGCAATCCCATTACCATGGGTATCAAGACTAGCAAAGCTTAAAGGGAAAGGAAGGGGTAAAGTGGTGAGGTTGCAGCAGCGACTAAGCATAGATGGTGGCTAACAGACGCAAAAGAGAGCGAGAAGAGAAACAAAGGAACGGTCGTCAACTAGTAATGATCAAGAAGTGATCCTGAACTCCTACTTACGTCAATCATAACCCAGAAACCGTGTTCTCCTCTCGATCAACCCCGAAAAGAGACACTCACGGTTCGCACCACGGTTGGTGTATTTTAGAAGAGTTTGCTTCAAGTTTACTACAACCGACATTAACAAATTCCCATCTGCCACATAACGCGGGCACGGCTCTCGAAAGTTTATACCTGCGAGGGTGTCCCAACTTAGCCCATGATAAGCTCTCGCGATCAACGAAGGATATTCCTTCTCCCGGGAAGACCCGATCAGTCTCGGAATCCGGCTACAAGACATTTCGACAAGAATAAAACAAGACCAACAAAAGCCGCCCGATGCGCCGACAATCCCGATAGGAGCTGCACATATCTCGTTCTCAGGGCAACACCGGATAAGCGAAGCGTACATGAACCGACGTAACCCATGTTGCCAAGGGATGGTCCTGCACGGTGCTCTAGTTTGGACCAACACTTAGACAAGCATTGGCCCGGGGGGGCTGAATAAAGATGACCCTTGGGTTAATTACTCCCAAGGGAAATATAGGTGGTGGTGAGGCAAATGGTAAAACCAAGGTTGGGCCTTCTTTGGGCGAGTCTTATTCAAAGCGAACTGTCAAGGGGTCCCATAAATCACCCGACCGCGTTAGGGACGCAAAATCCGGGAACATAATACCGATATAGCGGAAACTAGGCGGCAAGAGTGGAACAAAACACCAGGCATAAGGCCGAGCCTTCCACCCTTTACCAAGTATATAGATGCATTAATTAAATAAGATATATTGTGATATCCCAACAAGTAAACATGTTCCAACAAGGAACAACATCTCCATGTTCCAACAAGGAACAAAACTTCATCTTCACCTGCAACTAACAACGCTATAAGAGGGGCTGAGCAAAGCGGTAACATAGCCAAACAACGGTTTGCTAGGAAGGGTGACAACGAGTTAGAGGTTCATGGCAATTTGGGATGGCTTGATCAACAGGTAATAGGTAGCGCAGCATAGCGATAGAACGAAGCAACTAGCATAGCAATGATAGTAGTGAGATCCAGGGTAGCGGTCATCTTGCCTGAAATCCCGCAAGAAAGAAGAACGAGTCCATGAAGAAGACGAATGGATGAAGCCGAACCAAGCTTAGACGAACGAATCCTCACGATCGCATAGCGAAAACAGAACTAACAAGAAGAAGCACACAACATAGGTAAACACACCACACATGAACATGACAAGATGCACAACAAACATGATGCATGACAAAGCTACATGAAGCTACTCATGGCAAGAGATGATGCAAACAAGAGCAACACATCAAGGCAAGTTTAAATGTGGCCGGAAACAACATATAACACTTCCGGTAAGTCCTCATATGCAAATTTCGAAATTGGTCCAGATCTGAATAAACCTTATGTTCAAGTAGTTAAACAGCAAGTTAAGATGCACCACGATGATCTACACGAAATTCTAGTCAAGTTACATATAAAGTTCATTTAATTCGGAGCTACGGCCTAGAAGATATGAGCAAAACAAGATAAACATGGCATTGATGCAAAATGCATACAAACATCAAGCAAACACCTCAAAACAAGGATGCAACCTGATAATATGAAGCTACATGCAAAATCAAGCAAGTTTCATATAGAGACCACCCAAAACGGAGCAACGGTGCAACACATACACTATACAAGTCATAACAACAATCTGTCCAAAACAGCAACTAGGCATATTGCAAGCATCAAAACAACATGCTACGGGACCTCAACATAATAAAAAAAGGCATGGGCATGATGTACAGGTAAAGCATTACAAAACATGAACACTGAGCTATCTCCAGAAATCACTAGAACATGCTCAAAAACACATGGCAAGATTGCAAGTAATAACAGTTTCAGACTTTAGCAGAAATAACATCAGGTTGCAATGTTTAGAGCTATCAAAATATATGCTACAGGAACTTATCATGGCAAAAAAAGGCATGGCATGAATCTACTAATTGCATAGAACAGAAGTCCTTTAGTGACCATAAGCCAAAAAGGATCAGAAAATATGATGGCACCCACGTAAACATGGCAAGTCATATTACAGATTTAAACATGGCAGGAACAACAATGAGTAGGCACGTTGGTGAGCTTGAATCACTCACCACAGAGCAATACATGGAATGGCAAGGCTACCAACAGTAAAAAGACATGGCATAGAAGATATAAATGGCAAGAACAACATCATATCATGCAAGGATCAACTACAACAACCTTGGCAAAATTGAATAACATGTAAACAATCTGCCAGGAAACATTTTATAGCAAAAGTAGAGTTATATTGACTCAAGCTACAGCACTCCATAATTGCAAACAAGGGCATGGATGGATAGAGCAAGACATTTTTAACAAAACATACTTACTGAAGTATCTCAAAATAAGTATGGAACTCTCTGTAGCATCAAGTTAACATGGCATAAAAATATAACAGAATCTGCCAGGGAAACAGCAACAGCAAGTACCCTACTTAACAAGCTTGATGCACTCACTACACAACTCACAAAAAATACATGGCAAGCACCCCTGGAAAGATGGCATGGCATATTACAAAACACATGTAGGACTCAAGTTCATAGGGTGCACACATGAATCATGGCAAAAAAGACAAAAGTGCATGTTCTGTTAAGAAATAGAAACTAACATCACATAGCACACTTCCAACAGCATTTCGGGCATCAAGATGAGATCAAATGAAAATGATGCAATTAGATGAAATGATCTACACATCGAGGCGAACATTTTGACATATTATACGCACAAAACGGAGCAACGATGACAGAGTTATGGCATAATGAAAATGCAACAAAAATGCAACAATTTCGGGGACTTGGTGGAAAATCAACCTCTCCGAGAAGTCAACGGGACGGGAAGGTGCGGGACGGAGGGATCCGGTTCGGGCGCGGGGAGGCGTTTGGTACGAGGAGGTGGTGGATCTGGTCCACCTGACCAGATCCGGCGAGGACGGTGGCGCCGACGACGACGGCGATCACGGAGATGACGGACTCAACGTCACGAGGCGTAGGCGAGGGGCGACGGGCGCCGACGACGGGCGCAAGCCGGCCGGGCTGGGCGAGGCGGCGGGCACCCAAGTGGGCGGGCGGCGGCGCCACATCGCACGGGCGGCGGCATGACAGCTAATCCGGCGCGCCAAGTGTGGCGGCGAGGCTCGCGCCGGAATTTGAGGAGGAGGCGGCGGCAGGTGATTGGGGCGCGGAATCTGAGGAGGGGAAGGCTGGAGGTAGGTGGAGGGGGGTTAGGCTGCCCAAAATGGACAAGGGGTGTCCATTTATAGCACATAGCTAGGGTTTGGGGAGATTCATCCATGAATTTTTCGGAGGGGACTTATTTATAGATTCGGGAGCTAGGAGAGTCCAAATAAGGTGCGGTTTTGACCCTTGATCGTGATCGAACGACCGAGAGCATGGAGGGAGTTTGATGGGTTTTGGGCCACTTTAAAAGGGTGTTGGGCTGCAAAGATAAGGAGGCTTTTACGGTTACCCGGTTAACTGTTGGAGTATAAACGACCTCCAAATGGCACGAAACTTGACAGCGGTCTACGGTGCTATACCAAGGCCGCTTGACAAACCTCGTTCCATTCCGAGACCGTTTAACACCCGCTTTACGAAAAGAGGTAAAAGGGGCGCCGGAGACATAGGAGTGCCGGATTGCAAAACGGACAACGGGGAAAATGCTCGGATGCATGAGACGAACACGTATGCAAAATGAAATGCACATGATGGCATGATATGAAATGCAGATGATGACATGGTAAAGTGCAACACGCAAGCACATGACATGGCAACGATGGCGAATAACTGGCAGACACCTGGCGCATCGAATCCGGGGCGTTACAACACTCCTCCACTAACAAGAGATCTCGTCCCGAGATCTTAGGACCAAGACGGAAGAGAAAAAGGAAGAGGCGAAGCAAGAACTCAAGAGAAGAAGCAAAGAATCGAGAGCACTCAATAAGAAGAGAGGAACGACGAGAATGCCGAGAATCGAAAACTCACGGAATCAGATAGACTATGAAAACACTCAGGTTAGAACGAGATAAGAAACGAATAAGACTGAAAGGATTTAGGCAGCACACCGGTTGAGCAAGGAAAGAATAGAACATGAGCTTCAGAAGATGGAATGACACTTGACGAGATAAACAACGTAATGCCTCCGGAAGAATTGAAATAATTGAATGAAAATAACTTAGAAGGAATGATCGACTGGAGTTGTTGAGAAAATCAACAACGAAAGAATAGGCTTGTTGTGGACTTATAGATAACATCTCAGAAATTATGAGGTGATAACCAACCACAAACGGAAATGATAGAATAGCTGAGAAGAACGAAGAAATGCAAAACTCCACTTCAAAAGAAAATGAAGAATTATTTGCTCTTCAAGACGGGAGAAGAAAAGATACTTGAGCTCCTTCGATTAGAATCTTGATGAACTCTTGAAGAATGAATTAAATCCTGAAGAACCACCATGACAAACTCCGGTAACAAAAAGGATGATGAGATAGACTGAAGGAAGAAAGAATAAGATGAGCGTTGCGATGATTTAGATGGATGATTCCGACGAAATGGCAGAGGGCATTAGAACTCCGGAAAAGAAAAGATGAAAACACTTGGAACTAGAATTTATTCCTCACGAACAAACTCCGAAGAAAAGGATTAATCACTTTGATGAAATAACAATAAGATTTATTGTATGCTTATCCTTCATCAAATTAAATTGATGACAAGCAATGGATTTTGCATACTACTTATTCTTCTTGAAAAAGAATTGAGAAGTGCCATATCGCAAACTTAAGAAGGTCTTCATGAACCACCGGTAGGATTAAAAGAACGAATGGATTAAAATGATAATCAAAGAAAAAGAATCTTGAACGAACCACCGTAAGAATTCAGAAATGACTGATGAAAGAGTATGAATCACCGGGAAGAATTAGAAAAGCACGGAGATACTTGAGGGAATTTAGAGAAAAGAGATCGAAGAGATCGCGAGCTGATAGAAGAATACTTGAACGAAGCAGCGGAAGAATATTGGGACGAACGAAGGGGCACGGACATAGAATAATTGGAGAACTACTTTGAAAAACTTGGAACGAAGAAATCTTCCGAAAGGATGGCCTCCGGATGAAAAGAAATAGAAATCAACTCCTGAAATACTCCGGATGGATGAAAAGAATTGCACAACTGGAAACAATTAGATAGGATAACATCGAGCTAGCGCCATGAATCTCCGGGAGAACGGACAAGATTGAAGAGAAACTCTACTTCGGTCTTCAAACGAAGACGAGAAACACCACCAAAATTACTGAGAAACTCCGGAAGAAAGAAAAACATAGAGGTTGAGCCAACAATGAAATGATTTGAAATCGATCTTGGAAAAGGCAAGTGACTGATGAAATTCATTCTTACGTCACACTTGAAAAGAATTGAGAATAACTCCGGGAAAACAGAAGAGTCAAGTAAGATCCTGGGAAAAGACCTATGGGTTAGGGCCCACTAAAAGAAAAACACCGTTGGAAAAGATTGTCGAACAGATAGATGATGCACCGGAACAATTGAAATATTGGACTGAGGTGACAACCTCGAGTTAATTGGAAGACAGACGAATCTCCTGAGATTTCTTCCGAACTCCGAAATGATTACCTGGCGAGAGGCGAACGAGCAAAGGGAGATATTTGAGTTGAGGGAACGAATACGATCGACAACGAAAAACTTGAATTGAATCCACCGGGGAAGAAAAGAGATGAAGAATGTCGTACAAAACGAGAATTCACCGGTTGAAATAACTGAGGGAAGGCTGAAGAGGCTCCACACGAATGGAAATGATGGTCGAAAGAAACTCAAACTGCGGAAATAATAGGGTGGGAGGCGGAAAACAAAGGCAACTGGAAGGGAAAAGCAGCGAATATCTTGAAGAGAAAACACCAGTTGAAATCATTGAGGAAAGAAAGCAAAGACTTCGCATGAGTAGGATGGATACTCGATTACGGACTCCGGTTCGAGAGGAAGAAGGGAGGCGGGTGGGAAAAACAAGGACAACTTCGGACAAAGAAAAACAACGACGTCGGAGGAAGAACTGAGGATTGAACTTGCAAAACAAAGAGGGTCGAATCACCATGACGAGAAATGCACCGGATAAAAAGAGCTGAGGGCCAACGATCGGAAAGCCAACTGCGTGATCCTAAAGAAAAATTTGAAGGGGAAGAGGAGTAATTCAAAACACCTACGTCAAGATTTCTCACCAGAGCGACGAAGAGGCTGAGGAGTAAAAATAATTCCTACTCTCCGATATAGCTAGACTCCGAAAACAGTTTTCTTCTATACTCAACAACGGCCAAACTACACGATCAATCAAGGGGGCTCCTAGGGTCGGTCGAGGCTCTGATACCAACTTGTCACGCCCAATATGCGACCCTATCCAAAAGGAACTCGACGGTCCCACCAAGGATAGACCCGCATATTGAGACGCTTTTGCAAGGTGGATATCATTACATCAACATTACATAATAGTGGGGATACATACATAAGGCACAAATGCCACAAGAATACAACAACATCATATACAAGATCAACAACCGACTACGGATGAATCATAAATGTAAACTCAAACGACATCCACCACCTGCTAGCCCAGGCTTGCGACCTGGACCCTATCCCCTGATCGACGAAGAAGCCGAAGAAGAACTCCAATACAAGCAACCATCGCTCTCACGTCATGATCATCGCAAACCTGTGCTCAATCGGTGGTGTAGTAATCTGTGAGCCACGAGGACTCAAGAATCCCATTACCATGGGTATCAAGACTAGCAAAGCTTAAAGGGAAAGGAAGGGGTAAAGTGGTGAGGTTGCGGCAGCGACTAAGCATAGATGGTGGCTATGACGCAAAAGAGAGCGAGAAGAGAAACAAAGGCAGTGGTCGTCAACTAGTAATGATCAAGAAGTGATCCCTGAACTCCTACTTACGTCAATCATAACCCGAAACCGTGTTCTCCTCTCGATCAACCCGAAAAGAGACACTCACGATTACGCTACGGTTGGTGTATTTTAGAAGAGTTTGCTTCAAGTTTACTACAACCGGACATTAACAAATTCCCATCTCGCCACATAACCGCATGACACGGCTCTCGAAAGTTTATACCCTGCGGGGTGTCCCAACTTAGCCCATGATAAGCTCTCGCGATCAACGAAGGATATTCCTTCTCCCGGGAAGACCCGATCAGTCTCGGAATCCGGCTACAAGACATTTCGACGGTAATAAAACAAGACCAGCAAAGCCGCCCGATGCGCCGACAATCCCGATAGGAGCTGCACATATCTCGTTCTCGTGGCAACACCGGATAAGCGAAGCGTCTGAGGAACCGGCGTAACCCATGTTGCCAAGGGATGGTCCCATACGGTGCTCTAGTTTGGACCAACACTTAGACAAGCATTGGCCCGGGGCTGAATAAAGATGACCCTTGGGTTAATTACTCCCAAGGGAAATATAGGTGGTGGTGAGGCAAATGGTAAAACCAAGGTTGGGCCTTCTTTGGGCGAGTCTTATTCAAAGCGAACTGTCAAGGGGTCCCATAAATCACCCGACCGCGTTAGGGGCGCAAAATCCGGGAACATAATACCGATATGACGGAAACTAGAGGCGGCAAGAGTGGAACAAAACACCAGGCATAAGGCCGAGCCTTCCACCCTTTACCAAGTATATAGATGCATTAATTAAATAAGATATATTGTGATATCTCAACAAGTAAACATGTTCCAACAAGGAACAACATCTCCATGTTCCAACAAGGAACAAAACTTCATCTTCACCTGCAACTAACAACGCTATAAGAGGGGCTGAGCAAAGCGGTAACATAGCCAAACAACGGTTTGCTAGGAAGGGTGACAACGAGTTAGAGGTTCATGGAAATTTGGGATGGCTTGATCAACAGGTAATAGGTAGCGCAGCATAGCGATAGAACGAAGCAACTAGCATAGCAATGATAGTAGTGAGATCCGGTAGCGGTCATCTTGCCTGAAATCCCATGAGGAAGAAGAACGAGTCCATGAAGAAGACGAATGGATGAAGCCGAACCAAGCGTGAGCGAACGAATCCTCACGATCATAGCGAAACAGGAACTAATAAGAAGAAGCACACAACATAGGTAAACACACCACACATGAACATGACAAGATGCACAACAAACATGATGCATGACAAAGCTACATGAAGCTACTCATGGCAAGAGATGATGCAAACAAGAGCAACACATCAAGGCAAGTTTAAATGTGGCGGAAACAACATATAACACTTCCGGTAAGTCCTCATATGCAAATTTCGAAATTGGTCCAGATCTGAATAAACCTTATGTTCAAGTAGTTAAACAGCAAGTTAAGATGCACCACGATGATCTACACGAAATTCTAGTCAAGTTACATATAAAGTTCATTTAATTGAGACTACGGCCTAGAAGATATGAGCAAAACAAGATAAACATGGCATTGATGCAAAATGCATACAAACATCAAGCAAACACCTCAAAACAAGGATGCAACATGATAATATGAAGCTACATGCAAAATCAAACAAGTTTCATATAGAGACCACCCAAAACGGAGCAACGGTGCAACACATACACTATACAAGTCATAACAATCTGTCCAAAACAGCAACTAGGCATATTGCAAGCATCAAAACAACATGCTACGGGACCTCAACATAATAACAAATGGCATGGGCATGATGTACAGGTAAAGCATTACAAAACATGAACACTGAGCTATCTCCAGAAATCAATAGAACATGCTCAAAAACACATGGCAAGATTGCAAGTAATAACAGTTTCAGACTTTAGCAGAAATAACATCAGGTTGCAAAGTTTAGAGCTATCAAAAAACATGCTACAGGAACTTATCATGGCAAACAAAGGCATGGCATGAATCTACTAATTGCATAGAACAAAAGTCCTTTAGTGACCATAAGCCAAAAAGGATCAGAAAATATGATGGCACCCACGTAAACATGGCAAGTCATATTACAGATTTAAACATGGCAGGAACAACAATGAGTAGGCACGTTGGTGAGCTTGAATCACTCACCACAGAGCAATACATGGCATGGCAAGGCTACCAAAAGTAAGAAGACATGGCATAGAAGATATAAATGGCAATAACAACATCATAGCATGCAAGGATCAACTACAACAACCTTGGCAAAATTGAATAACATGTAAACAATCTGCCAGGAAACATTTTATAGCAAAAGTAGAGCTCGATTGAGTCAAACTATGGCACTCCATAATTGCAAAAAAGGGCATGGATGGATAGAGCAAGACATGTATAACACAACATCCTTACTGAATTATCTCAAGATAAGCATGGAACTCTCTGTAGCATCAAGTTAACATGGCATAAAAATATAACAGAATCTGCCAGGGAAACAACAACAGCAAGTACCCTACTTAACAAGCTTGATGCACTCACTACACAACTCACAAAAAATACATGGCAAGCACCCCTGGAAATATTGTATGGCATATTACAAAACACATGTAGGACTCAAGTTCATAGGGTGCACACATCAATCATGGCAAAAAAGACAAAAGTGCATGTTCTGTTAAGAAACAGAAACTAACATCACATAGCACACTTCCAACAGCATTTCGGGCACCAAGGTGAGCTCAAATGAAAATGATGCAATGAGATGAAATGATCTACTCATCGAGAGGAACATTTTGACATATTATACGCACAAAACGGAGCAACAATGACAGAGTTATGGCATGATGACGGGACGGGAAGGTGCGGGACGGAGGGATCCGGTTCGGGCGCGGGGAGGCGTTTGGTACAAGGAGGTGGTGGATCTGGTCCACCTGACCAGATCCGACGAGGATGGTGGCGCCGACGACGACGGCGATCGCCGGAGATGACGGGGACGGCGGCGTCACGGGAGGCGAGGCGAGGGGCGGACGCGGCCGACGACGGGCGCGTGGCCGGGCCTGCTGGGCGAGGCGGCGGGCACTGCGGCGGGCGGCGGCAAGCTTGCCACTAGCCACGGGCGGCGGCGCAAGCGACGGGCCGGGCTAATCCGGCGCGCCAAGTGGCGGCGGCGAGGTGGCTCGCTGAATTTGAGGAGGAGGCGGCGGCTGATGATTGGGGCGCGGAATCTGAGGAGGGGAAGGCTGGAGGTAGGTGGAGGGGGGTTAGGCTGCCCAAAATGGACAAGGGGTGTCCATTTATAGCACATAGCTAGGGTTTGGGGAGATTCATCCGCGAATTTTCGGAGGGGGGACTTATTTATAGATTCTGGGAGCTAGGAGAGTCCAAATGAGGTGCGGTTTTCGGCCACGCGATCGTGATCGAACGACCGAGAGCATGGAGGGGAGTTTGATGGGTTTTGGGCCACTTTGAAAGGGTGTTGGGCTGCAAAGATAAGGAGGCTTTTACGGTTACCCGGTTAACCGTTGGAGTATAAACGACCTCCAAATGGCACGAAACTTGACAGCGGTCTACGGTGCTATACCAAGGCCGCTTGACAAACCTCATTCCATTCGAGACCGTTTAACACCCGCATACCGAAAAAGAGGTAAAAGGGCGCGGGAGACATAGGAGTGCCGGATTGCAAAAGCGGACAACGGGAAAATGCTCGGATGCATGAGACGAACACGTATGCAAAATGAAATGCACATGATGGCATGATATGAAATGCAGATGATGACATGGTAAAGTGCAACACGCAAGCACATGACATGGCAACGATGGCGAATAACTGGCAGACACCTGGCACATCGAATCCGGGGCGTTACAGCCGAGCTTGCGGTGACTAGCCAACAAGGGACCGCGAGGGCGGGCAGGCTAAAGAGACACGCAGTCCGGGTCGAGGCACCGGCGCAGCAGTAAGGCGTGCCGCCTTATTCCAAGGTATTATACTTGCGATGCATACTAACGCCCGTGCTCTTTTTAGGGAAAAAGAGGGCTCGCCGGACTATATCCGGAGAGGTTGCCAATCGCGCCTGCACCAGCCAGGCTCCAAAGCCCGGTCCAGAAGCAGAGGCGAACACGAGGCGTGCGTCGGGCGCTCCTCCAACAGAGGATGCAGACAGACTGTCCGCCTCAATTACGAGGTGGAGAGTGCCATGAATCACAGTGCGCCCGTCAGACGGTTCTTTTCATAACGCTTGTTTCTCCCAAGAGGCATTTGATGCCTTCAATTTGGGAGATGCGTACCTGCAAGCCGCTCAAAATGGTCTAGCGAGCCACGGAGCAAGATGCGAAAAGACATACTGGTGAGAAAATTTGATGGTTATATATGTCAAGAGCCCCGAGACTTGAAACCGTTAGAATAACTGATTTAAGGATCATTTGTTATGCAGGATCTTACAGAAAAGAATACTCAACTGTCCCAGGAGCTGGAAGAGTGCCAAGCCCAACTTGAGGCCGCACTAGCATGGCAGGGAGGCCAAGGAGACCCCTCCGTAATATATGCTTTGAAAGATAAGTATGTTGTGAAGTGCGGCATGTGTGCAAATCGACAATAACATCAGCAGATGGCGCGGAGTAGATCCGGACAAGCAACAACTCTTGCGCGGTTAAAGGCCGGGCGAGAGCGTGCTTACGAAGGTGAGGCAGAGAAGAATAATCTCAAGATGCCAACACCCAGCCGGGCGAGGAACTAAAGGATGTTCATGCCCGGTGGCCGGACACCGATTAAGGAGAATCGCGGCTTCGACGCGGCATGTTTAGTAAGTGCTTGAACGAACTTTGAAAAAGAGTTCAGCGAGGAAGTCGACTAACGAGTTATGTCTCAGAGGTATGCTCACAGGTCGTCCTGCAGAGGAAATGCCCGGTTCTACAGGTGAACTTCTTCCCGAGCTCTTACAACTGCACGAACGAGTTCGGCAGGTGATGAAAGGCGTCGCCCAGGCCTTGTGGCCATCTGTCTCCATGCCTGAAGGCCTTGGAGAGCTTGCAGAGAGGCTTAAGGGAGCGCGGCGGCGCTTCTGATTATGGAAGATATCGGCCTGCCGTCAAGGCGCCAGGGAGGCCTGGGCCATGGTGAAGACGCGGTACACGAAGGCTAACCCAAACCACATGGCCGAGGTCGGACCTATGGGGCTCGATGGGAAGGAGATCCCTATGAGCTTAGTCTACGGCCAGGTAGAGTTGGCCGCCAAATATTCCTAACAGGACTGTAAACTAGACAGCCTGTTGGATGGTATTGAAGAGGAATATACCTAGTAAAATTGACTATGTAATTTAAGATGACATGTAAAAATGCCTTCTAGCCGGATTTTAGATCGTTTGTCATGGCGGACCTTTTCGCTTCAACCTCGGGACCCGATAGTGCAGAGTGTGTCCGAATACCCTCTCGGTTATGTAAGAACCGGGGCATGCGTGGAGATCGGCGTAGGGGTCATTAGTGCTTGAGCAGACAAGTGCCCAACTAGTTATGTTATATTACATGGTTAGTAAGAAACATCTTCCGGGGAGAATAGTTACATTTGGGGTTCCTTTCCTGGGAGGCATGCCCTAAAGTGCATGTCCGGACTGCGAAAAAGCGTAAAAGCATATGGGGCGGATAAATAAACAAGTGAGAAATCATCTTTAGTTCACCGAATCGAATATTCCCTTAAGAACGCTAGCTTTGGCTTCACCCAGTCGAGGTACACATCCGGTGACCCAAAGCAGCAACAATCGCAGAGGTGCTCCCTTTACCGCCTAGCCGAACAATCGGGAGCGTAGTGGTAAGCACAGGAGCCAGCAACCCAGCTTGGCCAAAACTTAAGTCATATCGATGCATATAATGGTGAATAAAAGGTACATGCGGAAGTGTGACACATGTGTTGGGCATGAAGCCCGTATAAATAAGCTTCGTTAAAGAAGCCCCGAATATAATGAGCGCGAATAGCGCGTCAATTGTGTGCGAACAAAGCGTGAGCAGGCCCTTAAAGGCTGTAAGAGAAAAGGAGGAGAAGGAGAGAAATAAAAGACAGCTAATGTGTAAAAATAGATAGAGGAAGGAGACGAACACAGAGTCCGCGCTAGGCGTAGAATCTTCTGGAGACGGGCTGCGTTCCATGGGTTCGGCTCGAGTCGGTTATCCGATGCATCTCGCATGACGGCACGCTCCACCGGTCAGGACTTGGTCAATAATAAAGGGACCTTCCCATTTGGGCTTGAGTTTGTCCTTTTTCTTGTCCGACAGGCATAGAACTAACTTGCCAACATTGTAAGTTTTGGCCCGTACTTCTCTGCTTTGGTATCTTCGAGCCTGCTGTTGATAAAATGCGGAACGGACTTTTGCCACATCACGCTCCTCCTCCAAGGCGTCCAAACTGTCCTGCCGATCGAGTTCGGCTTATCTTTCTTTGTACATGCGCACGTGAGGTGAGTCATGAATTATGCCGCAGGGCAGAACCGCCTCTGCGCCGTATACCATAAAGAATGGTGTGTATCCGGTGGTGCGATTCGGCGTGGTCCGCAGCCCCCAGAGTACGGAGCCGAGCTCCTCTACCCAGTGCGTGTTAGATTCCTTGAGGGACCGCACTAATCTGGGTTTGATGCCGCTCAAGATTAGACCATTTGCTCGCTCGACTTGACCGTTAGTTTGTGGGTGATAGACTGAAGCATAGTCGAGCTTGATGCCCATATTTTTGCACCAGAGTTTGACCTCGTCGGCCATAAAGTTCATGCCGTTATCAGTGATGATGCTGTGGGGGATGCCGTAATGGTGTACGACCCCTGATATGAAGTCTATCACCGGTCCTGATTCGGCCATCTTAACAGGCTTGGCCTCTATCCATTTGGTGAATTTATCCACCATGACCAGTAGGTATTTTTGCTTGTGGGTTCCTCCTTTAAGGGCTCCAACCATGTCAATCCCACAGACCGCGAAGGGCCAGGTGATGGGTATAGTTTGGAGGGCGGTGGGCGGCATATGGCTTTGGTTAGCAAAGAGCTGGCAACCGACGCATCGTTGTACTAAGTCCTGAGCATCTGCCCGGGCCGTCGGCCAATTAAATCCTGTATGGAAGGCCTTGCTTACAAGGGCCCGGGCTGCGGCGTGGTGTCGTGGTTCTAAGTCTGACAGTAGAATGAGGGGTAGGTATGGAGAGGCAAGGTACTAGCTATGGAGTAGTTGGTACGCACGAGTTTACGAGTTCAGGCCCTTCTCGGAGGAAGTAACAGCCCTACGTCTCGGAGCCCGGAGGCGGTCGACTGGATTATATGCGAATGAATTACAGGGGTGCGAACCCTTCTACCTGTGGAGGGGGGTGGCTTATATAGAGTGCGCCAGGACCCCAGCCAACCCACGTAATGGAGGGTTAAAGGTACATTAAGACCAGGCGTTACTGGTAACGCCTTACATAAAGTGTCATCATGACCATAAAGACTATTTAACTACAGACCGTTAGGATACCGAGTGACTCTCGAACTCCTGATGGTCGAGTGGGTCTTCATGGTCGAGTGTCTTTGAGTCTGTTGAGTGGAATCCTCCCACGTCGACTGGAAGGCAGTTTATTCTAAGGATGTCCTTGGGGAGGGTATCTTAGACAGGTCCATGACCCTACCCTAGGTACATGACTTCATCATTAGCCCCCGAATGGATCGAGGTTTGAGTGAGGAAGGAGTTGATGATCTTTCCGACTGCTTTTCGTCTTTGCGAGTGTGTCTTACTCTGGATCAGTGACCTTGTAGTGATGGCGTCAACTTCTCTTTCAGTCGCCTTGATCCATTCCTTATATCTGTCGAGTGAACTTTATTAACTTGGAGATTTCCGAGCGACGGATCGGAGGAAATCTGTTGTCTGACAAGTTGCTCAGCTGTTAGCGGATTTAGCAGGATCCAAATTTTGGGAAGCGCGCGAAGCGGAGAAGGCCGCGGTACTCGGACGGGATAAGGCAAGGACGCCTCGATCTCCGCGCCACCTTTTTAGCCACGTGTCGGCTGACTTGCGAGATTTGACAGGATTGCCCGGGCCTACCAGTCAGCCACTCGGAAGCGACTTCATATAAGGCACCGGGCGGGGGTCTTTTGAATAGTGCGCCCTCATTTTCCCCTCCTCCGTCCTCAGATTCATCCGCCGCGCCCGTAACCTGCTTAGCGCCGCTGCTTCGTTCCTGCTTCGCCGACGACAATGGTGAAGGAGAAGACGGCGGCCTTGGAGCGGGCGAAGAAGGCGACGGCGAAGGCGAAGGGGAGAGCGCCCAGTCGGGGCGGATCCTCGTCGCGATCCAGCCTGCCGCAAGGTTGGGTCCAGGGAGATTGGATCCACTCGACCATCACCCAAAAAGACCTCGACGACCTGGCCAACGAGGGATTGATCCCCACGGTCGACAAGGCTTCCGGGACGGAGTGGCAGCCGCAGCCTCGGGAGGGTGAGTCGTCCTCTTAGCCACCCACGTAGATCATGGATTTTCTCTACCAATCGAATATTTTCTTTCGGGTTTCCTGAATTTCTTGAGCACAACTCCATCACTTCACCCCCAACTCCATTGCCTATCTACGCCGCTTTCATGTCCTTGTGCAAAAACTTCTTGGGTTGTCGGCCACACCGGGCCTCTTCAAACACATATTCACTTGTCGCTCTCAGACGGTGAAAAAGGCTAGTCCGAATGATGAAAGAACCCAAGTAATCCAGATGTGTGGGGGTCTTGGGGTCCAGATGAGGGGTAAGAGTGCTTTTCCAGCCATGATTCTTCCCGATTCGGTCAGAGGGTGGCAGTCGACCTGGTTCTACTGCCAAGACCAGTCGACGCCTTGAGGCGATCATTGGACTCCCTCCTTTCTCCATGGATCGAGTGAACAAGCCGTCCTCTCTGAAGGTGCTTAGGAGGAAGGTCCAGTTAAATTGTTGATGGAGCGTAGAAGGAAATATGCCCTAGAGGCAATAATGAAGTTATTATTTATTTCCTCATATCATGATAAATGTTTATTATTCATGCTAGAATTGTATTAACCGGAAACATGATACATGTGTGAATACATAGACAAACATATAGTCACTAGTATGCCTCTACTTGACTAGCTCATTAATCAAAGATGGTTATGTTTGCTAACCATAGACATGTGTTGTTATTTGATTAATGGGATCACATCATTAGGAGAATGATGTGATTGACATGACCCATTCCGTTAGCCTAGCACTTGATCGCTTAGTATATTGCTATTGCTTTCTTCATGACTTATACGTGTTCCTGTAACTATGAGATTATGCAACTCCCGTTTACGGAGGAACACTTTGGGTGCTACCAAACGTCACAACGTAATCGGGTGATTATAAAGGAGTACTACAGGTGTCTCCAAAGGTACATGTTGGGTTGGCGTATTTCGAGATTAGGTTTTGTCACTCCGATTGTCGGAGAGGTATCTCTGGGCCTTCTCGGTAATACACATCACATAAGCCTTGCAAGCATTGCAACTAATAAGTTAGTTGCAAGATGATGTATTACAGAACGAGTAAAGAGACTTGCCGGTAACGAGATTGGACTAGGTATTGGATACCGACGATCGAATCTCGGACAAGTAACATACCGATGACAAAGGGAACAACGTATGTCGTTATGCGGTTTGACCGATAAAGATCTTCGTAGAATATGTAGGAACCAATATGGGCATCCAGGTTCCGCTTATTGGTTATTGACCAAGAATAGTTCTAGGTCATGTCTACATAGTTCTCGAACCCGTAGGGTCCGCACGCTTAACGTTACGATGATGCTTTATTATGAGTTTATAAGTTTTGATGTACCGAAGTTTGTTCGGAGTCCCGGATGTGATCACGGACATGACGAGGAGTCTCAAAATGGTCGAGACATAAAGATTGATATATTGGAAGCCTATATATGGATATCGGAATGGTTTCGGATGAAATCAGGATTTTACCGGAACACCGGGGGGTTACCGGAACCCTCCCGGGGGATAATGGGCCTTAGTGGGCCATGAGGGAGAAGAGGAGGGCCGGCCAGGGCAGGCCGCGCGCCCCCTCACCCCTAGTCCGAATAGGAAAAGGAGAGGGGGGGCGGCGCCCCCCTTCCTCTTTCCCCTCCCCCCTTTCCTTCTCCAACAAGGCAAGAGGGGGGGAGTCCTACTCCCGGTGGGAGTAGGACTCCTCCAGGCGCACCCCGTGGGGGCCGGCCGCACCTCCCCCTCCCTCCTTTATATATGGGGGCAGGGGAGCACCCCAGGAGACCCAAGTTGATCTCTACGAATCGTTCCTTAGCCGTGTGCGGTCGCCCCTCCACCATATTCCACCTCGGTCATATCGTCGCGGAGTTTAGGCGAAGCCTGCGCCGGTAGAACATCATCATCGTCCTGCGCCGTCGTCTTGTGGAACTCATCCTCAAGCTTTGCTGGATCGGAGCCAGGGGATCGTCATCGAGCTGAGCGTGTCTTTGAACTCGGAGGTGCCGTACGCTCGGTGCTTGGATCGGTCGGATGGTGAAGACGTACGACTACATCAACCGCGTTGTGTTAACGCTTCCGCTTACGGTCTACGAGGGTACGTGGACAGTACTCTCCCCTCTCGTTGCTATACCATCACCATGATCTTGCGTGTGCGTAGGAAAATTTTGAAATTACTACGTTCCCCAACAGTGGTATCAGAGCCTGGTTTTATGCGTTGATGTTATATGCACGAGTAGAGCACAAGTGAGTTGTGGGCGATACAAGTCATACTGCTTACCAGCATGTCATACTTTGGTTCGGCGGTATTGTGAGATGAAGCGGCCCGGACCAACATTACGCGTATGCTTACGCGAGACTGGTTTCACCGCTGCGAGCACTCGTTGCTTAAAGGTGACTGGCGGGTGTCTGTCTCTCTCACTTTAGTTGAACCGAGTGTGGCTACGCCCGGTCCTTGCGAAGGTTAAAACAGCACCAACTTGACAAACTATCGTTGTGGTTTTGATGCGTAGGTAAGAACGGTTCTTTCTCAGCCCATAGCAGCCACGTAAAACTTGCAACAACAAAGTATAGGGCGTCTAACTTGTTTTTGCGGGGCATGTTGTGATGTGATATGGTCAAGACGTGATGCTATATTTTATTGTATGAGATGATCATGTTTTGTAACCGAGTTATCGGCAACTGGCGGGAGCCATATGGTTGTCGCTTTATTGTATGAAATGCAAGCGCCCTGTAATTGCTTTATTTTATCAGTAAGCGGTAGCGATAGTCGTAAAGCAATAGTTGGCGAGGCGACAACGATGCTACGATGGAGATCAAGGTGTCGCGCCCGGTGGCGATGGTGATCACGACGGTGCTTCGGAGATGGAGATCACAAGCACAAGATGATGATGGCCATATCATATCACTTATATTGATTGCATGTGATGTTTATCCTTTATGCATCTATCTTGCTTTGATTGATGGTAGCATTTTAAGATGATCTCTCACTAAAAATTATCAAGATGTGTTCTCCCTGAGTATGCACCGTTGCCAAAGTTCGTCGTGCCCAGACACCACGTGATGATCGGGTGTGATAAGCTCTCGTCCATCTACAACGGGTGCAAGCCAGTTTTGCACACGCAGAATACTCGAGTTAAACTTGACGAGCCTAGCATATACAGATATGGCCTCGGAACACGGAGACCGAAAGGTCGAGCGTGAATCATATAGTAGATATGATCCACATAGTGATGTTCACCATTGAAAACTACTCCATCTCACGTGATGATCGGTTATGGTTTAGTTGATTTGGATCACGTGATCACTTAGATGACTAGAGAGATGTCTGTCTAAGTGGGAGTTCTTGAGTAATATGATTAATTGAACTTAAATTTATCATGAACTTAGTACCTGATAGTATTTTGATTATCTATGTTTGTAGATAGATGGCTCGTGCTGTTGTTCCGTTGAATTTTAATGCGTTCCTTGAGAAACCAAAGTTGAAAGATGATGGTATCAATTACAAGGACTGGGTCCGTAACTTGAGGATTATCCTCATTGCTGCCTGAAGAATTACGCCTGGAAGCACCGCTAGGTGCCGAACTCTTCTTGAGAACAACGCCGAAGTTGTGAGCGTCTGGCGAAAGCAAAGTCGATGACTACTCTATAGTTCGATGTGCCATGCTTTACGGCTTAGAACCGGGTCTTCAACGACGTTTTGAGCGTCATTGAGCATATGAGATGTTCCAAGAGTTGAAGTTAATATTTCAAGCAAATGCCGGATTGAGAAATATGAAGTCTCCAATAAGTTCTACAGCTGCAAGATGGAGGAGAATAGTTCTGTCAGTGAGCATATACTCAAAATGTCTGGGTATAATAATCACCTGATTCAACTGGGAGTTAATCTTCCGGATGATAGTATCATTGACAGAATTCTCCAATCACTGCCACCAAGCTACAAGAGCTTCGTGATGAACTATAATATGCAAGGGATGAACAAAACAATTCCTGAGCTCTTCGCAATGCTAAAAGCTGCGGAGGTAGAAATCAAGAAGGAGCATCAAGTGTTGATGGTCAACAAGACCACTAGTTTCAAGAAAAGGGCAAAGGAAAGAAGAAGGGAACTTCAAAAAGAACAGCAAGCAAGTTGTTGCTCAAGAGAAGAAACCCAAGTCTGGACCTAAGCCCGAAATCGAGTGTTTCTCTTGCAAGCAAACTGGTCCTTTGAAGCGGAACTGCCCCAAGTATTTGGCGGATAAGAAGGATGGCAAGGTGAACAAAGGTATATGTGATATACATGTTATTGATGTGTACCTTACTAGAGCTCGTAGTAGCACACAGGTATTTGATCTTGGTTACATTGCTAATATTTGCAACTCAAAAGCAGGGACTACGGAATAAGCGAGCAGCCAAGGACGAGGCGACGATGCGCGTGGGAAGCGGTTCCAAAGTCGATGTGATCGCGGTCGGACACGCTACCTCTACATCTACCTTCGGGATTAGTTTTAGACCTAAATAATTGTTATTTGGTGCGGCGTTGAGCATGAACATTATATCTGGATCTTGTTTGATGCAAGACGGTTATTCATTTAAATCAGAGAATAATGGTTGTTCTATTTATATGAGTAATATCTTTTATGGTCATGCACCCTTGAAGAGTGGTCTATTTTTATTAAATCCCGATAGTAGTGATACACATATTCATAATGTCGAAGCCAAAAGATGCAGAGTTAATAATGATAGTGAAACTTATTTGTGGCACTGCCGTTTAGGTCATATCGGTGTAAAGCGCATGAAGAAACTCCATACTGATGGACTTTTGGAACCACTTGATTATGAATCACTTGGTACTTGTGAACCGTGCCTCATAGGCAAGATGACTAAAACACCGTTCTCGGTTCTATGGAGAGAGCAACAGATTTGTTGGAAATCATACATACGCATGTATGTGGTCCGATGAATGTTGAAGCTCGTGGCGGATATCGTTATTTTCTCACCTTCACGGATGATTTAAGCATATATGGGTATATCTTCTTAATGAAGCATAAATCTGAAACATTTGAAAAGTTCAAAGAATTTGAGTGAAGTTGAAAATCATCGTAACAAGAAAATAAAATTTCTACGATCTGATCGTGGAGGAGAATATTTGAGTTACGAGTTTGGTCTACATTTGAAAAAATGCAGAATAGTTTCGCAACTAACGCCACCTGGAACACCACAGCGTAATGGTGTGTCCGAACGTCGTAATCATACTTTACTAGATATGGTGCGGTCTATGATGTCTCTTACCGATTTACCGCTATCGTTTTGGGGTTATGCTTTAGAGATGGCCGCATTCACGTTAAATAGGGCACCATCAAAATCCGTTGAGACGACTCCTTATGAACTATGGTTTGGCAAGAAACCAAAGTTATCGTTTCTGAAAGTTTGGGGCTGCGATGCTTATGTGAAAAAACTTCAACCTGATAAGCTTGAACCCAAATCGGAAAAATGTGTCTTCATAGGATACCCAAAGGAGACAATTGGGTACACCTTCTATCACAGATCCGAAGGCAAGACATTCGTTGCTAAGAATGGATCCTTTCTAGAGAAGGAGTTTCTCTCGAAGGAAGTGAGTGGGAGAAAAGTAGAACTTGATGAGGTAATAGTACCAGCTCCCTTATTGGAAAATGGTTCATCACAGAAATCGGTTCCTGTGACACCTACACCAATTAGTGAAGAAGTTAATGATGATGATCATGAAACTTCAGATCAAGTTTCTCTTGAACTCGAGGTCAACTAGAGTAAGATCCGCACCAGAGTGGTACGGTAATCCTATTCTGGAAGTCATGTTACTTGACCATGGTGAACCTACAAACTATGAAGAAGCGATGGTGAGCCCAGATTCCGCAAAATGGCTAGAAGCCATGAAATCTGAGATGGGATCCATGTATGAGAACAAAGTATGTAATTTGATTGACTTGCCCGATGATCGGCAAGCCATTGAGAATAAATGGATCTTTAAGAAGAAGACTGACGCTGATGGTAATGTAACTGTCTATAAAGCTCGACTTGTTGCGAAAGGTTTTCGACGAGTTCAAGGGGTTGACTACGATGAGACTTTCTCACCCGTAGCAATGCTTAAGTTTGTCCGAATCATGTTAGCAATTGCTGCATTTTATGATTATGAAATTTGGCAAATGGATGTCAAAACTGCATTCTTGAATGGATTTCTAGAAGAAGAGTTGTATATGATGCAACGGAAGGTTTTGTTGATCCAAAAGGTGCTAACAAAGTGTGCAAGCTCCAACGATCAATTTATGGTGCATTGCAAGCCTCTCGGAGTTGGAATAAACGCTTTGATAGTGTGATCAAAGCATATGGTTTTATCTGAGACTTTTGGAGAAGCTTTGTATTTACAAGAAAGTGAGTGGGAGCTCTGTAGCATTTACGATATTATATGTGGCGACATATTATTAATTGGAAATGATATAGAATTTCTGGATAGCATAAAAGGATACTTGAATAAAAGTTTTTCAATGAAAGACCTCGGTGAAGCTGCTTACATATTGGGCATCAAGATCTATAGAGAAGACGCTTAATTGGACTTTCACAAAGCACATACCTTGATAAAGTTTTGAAAAAGTTCAAAATGGATCAGGCAAAGAAAGGTTTTTTACTTGTGTTACAAGGTGTGAAATTGAGTCAGACTCAATGCCCGACCACAGCAGAAGATAGAGAAAATGAAAGATGTTCCCTATGCTTCAGCCATAGGCTCTATCATGTATGCAATCTTGTGTACCCGGACACTGACGTATGCTTAGCAATAAGCTTGGCAGGAAGGTACCAAAGTAATCCGAGTGGATCCTTTGGACAGCGGTCAAGAACATCCCGAAATACCCGAAAAGGACTAAGGATATGTTTCTCGTATATGGAGGTGACAAAGAGCTAGTCGTAAATGGTTACGTCGATGCAAGCTTTGACACTGATCCGGACGATTCTAAATCGCAGACGGATCGTGTTTTTATTAAGCGGTGGAGCTGTCGGTTGGTGCAGTTCTAAACAAAGCGTCGTGGCGGGATCTACATGTGAAGCGGAGTACATAGCTGCTTGAAGCGGCAAATGAAGGAGTCTGGATGAAAGAGTTCATTTCCGATCTAGGTGTCATACCTAGTGCATCGGTACCAATGAAGATCTTACGTGACAATACTTTGGTGCAATTGCCTTGGCAAAGGAATCCAGATTTCACAAGAGGACCAAGCATATCAAGAGGCCTTCAATTCCATCCGGGACCAAGTCCGGTGGGAGACATAGAGATTTGCAAGATACATACGGATCTGAATGTTGCAGACCCGTTGACTAAGCCTCTTCCACGAGCAAAACATGATCAACACCAAGACTCCATGGGTGTTAGAATCATTCTTGTGTAATCTAGATTATTGACTCTAGTGCAAGTGGGGCTGAAGGAAATATGCCCTAGAGGCAATAATAAAGTTATTATTTATTTCCTCATATCATGATAAATGTTTATTATTCATGCTAGAATTGTATTAACCGGAAACATGATACATGTGTGAATACATAGACAAACATATAGTCACTAGTATGCCTCTACTTGACTAGCTCATTAATCAAAGATGGTTATGTTTGCTAACCATAGACATGTGTTGTTATTTGATTAATGGGATCACATCATTAGGAGAATGATGTGATTGACATGACCCATTCCGTTAGCCTAGCACTTGATCGTTTAGTATATTGCTATTGCTTTCTTCATGACTTATACGTGTTCCTGTAACTATGAGATTATGCAACTCCCGTTTACCGGAGGAACACTTTGGGTGCCACCAAACGTCACAACGTAACTGGGTGATTATAAAGGAGTACTACAGGTGTCTCCAAAGGTACATGTTGGGTTGGCGTATTTTGAGATTAGGTTTTGTCACTCCGATTGTCGGAGAGGTATCTCTAGGCCTTCTCGGTAATACACATCACATAAGCCTTGCAAGCATTGCAACTAATAAGTTAGTTGCACGATGATGTATTATGGAGCGAGTAAAGAGACTTGCCGGTAGCAAGATTGAACTAGGTATTGGATACCGACGATCGAATCTCGGACAAAGTAACATACCGATGACAAAGGGAACAACGTATGTCATTATGCGGTTTGACCGATAAAGATCTTCGTAGAATATGTAGGAACCAATATGGGCATCCAGGTTCCGCTATTGGTTATTGACCGAGAATAGTTCTAGGTCATGTCTACATAGTTCTCGAACCCGTAGGGTCCACACGCTTAACGTTACGATGACAGTTTTATTATGAGTTTATAAGTTTTGATGTACCGAAGTTTGTTCGGAGTCCCGGATGTGATCACGGACATGACGAGGAGTCTCGAAATGGTCGAGACATAAAGATTGATATATTGTAAGCCTATATATGGATATCGGAATGGTTCCGGATGAAATCGGGATTTTACCGGAACACCGGGGGGTTACCGGAACCCTCCCAGGGGGATAATGGGCCTTAGTGGGCCATGAGGGAGAAGAGGAGGGCCGGCCAGGGCAGGCCGCGCCCCTCCCCTAGTCCGAATAGGACAAGGAGAGGCGGCGCCCTTCCTCTTTCCCTCCCCTTTCCTTCTCCAACAAGGCAAGAGGGGAGTCCTACTCCGGTGGGAGTAGGACTCCTCCAAAGCGCACCCCTTGGGGGCCGGCCGCACCTCCCCTCCCTCCTTTATATCTGGGGCAGGGAGCACCCCGGGACACACAAGTTGATCTACGGATCGTTCCTTAGCCGTGTCTGCGGTGCCCCCTCCACCATATTCCACCTTGGTCATATCGTCGCGGAGTTTAGGCGAAGCCTGCCGATAGAACATCATCATCGTCCTGCCGCCGTCGTCTTGTGGAACTCATCCCGAAGCTTTGCTGGATCGGAGCCCGGGGATCGTCATCGAGCTGAATGTGTGCTGAACTCGGAGGTGTCGTACGTTCGGTGCTTGGATCGGTCGGATCGTGAAGACGTACGACTACATCAACCGCGTTGTGTTACGCTTCCGCTTACGGTCTACGAGGGTACATGGACAATACTCTCCCCTCTCGTTGCTATACCATCACCATGATCTTGCGTGTGCGTAGGAAAATTTTGAAATTACTACGTTCCCCAACAGCGTGTAGTCCAGCTCATTCGCGACGGAGTGACCGGCATGGATCTTCTGGAGGTTTTCCTTCGGCGGCGCATTCAGCAGCTCCAATACCGAGGTCACCCGATGTGGATGTACTCCGGTACTGAGGACACCACCCGGGTCCACCCAGAGGAGGTCGACGACGCCACATTGGAGAGGTGGATGACTGCCATCACGGGGAACAAGGATAACCCTCGTGGAGCTAGGAGGATCCCACCACTCGACCAATCTTACGAACCAGACAAGGTATGACCACTGATCTCCGACTGTGATCCTGTTGCATTTGCTCTGTTCCGCTGCGAATCGGTCGACTGACTTTCGTCTTGTTTTGCTGTCTTCTAGGTCACCACAGAGATGTACTCGATGCCCAACGGGGCGCAAGAACCAGTCGAAGAAGAAGAAGGAAGCGGAGGCGAAAGCCAGGAGGAATGGGAGTCTGAGGAAAACGACAGCTCTGATGAAGAGGAGGAGGATGAGGAGGAAGAGGAGGGAGACGTGGATCCACCCCACTAGGAAAGGCGATCCAAGCTGATGCATGATCCGGTGGTCGAGCGTGGTAAGGCTATTGCGCCCATCGGGCGGTCGACGGCCAGCACTTTTCGGACGACTTCTCCGGTGCCAACCGAGAAACCGCCAAAGCAACCCGAGCAACGTCATCAAAGCGTGAAGGCCTTGCCCAAGATAAGGATGGTCATTCCCACCATTTCCGGGTAATCAACAGAACTTGTGTTTTCCTGTCTACCATGAGTGCACTTTTGGTCGACTCGTTTGACTGATCAATTGACTTCTGAAATCTGCAGTGCTGCCACCTCCGAGACCTCAGCTAAGCACGAGGATCGGGAAATGGAAGATGCCGCCACCTCCAACCTTGGTATGATCTCTGCAGTTTCGCTTTACGGTTGATTGGATTTCTGTTTTAACCTTTGAATCTTACTTGTAGTTCCACCTCATGTCATTGATCTCCCTGATGACGACGATGAAACACCACTGAGGAAGAGGAAGGACAAAAAGGTGTCTGCTGGCAAGGCTACTCCAGTTGTATCACTGCACGAGGCAGCTAGTTCACGAGGAGGCGACACCACTCGGACTTATGTGTCCTTTGTTGTGCGGCAGACGAGTGTCCGCCTTCGTCGTCGACTGATCCGCCATCCCTTTTGCCACACACCACGTCCCGAAGACCAAGTGAGTGCTGCCAAGGAGGCCATACGCCCGAGCAGGGATCATGATGGAGCAAGTGAAGGTGGTCGGGAAGCCAGCCAGCGGCTTATGATGCAAGCTCGGCTCTTGAGCAATGTCCAAGTAAGTTGCTTGTTACATTAGGATATGCTACGAAATTTCTTCTTTACGAAGATTTAAATATCTGCATCTGTACACCCTTTGGGTGGGTGTGTCGATTGAATTTTTGTACCGGTGGGGGCACGCTGAGTGCACCCACTGGTGTAGTCCGAGACTATGGTGGATCGCGGGCGATCGACTATAGTCTTTATACTTTGAACGTCTTCACTCGGTCTGGTCGGGCCATGTCGAATGGATCTTTGGAACCGGTGGGGGCACGCTGAATGCACCCACTGGGTGTAGTCCCCGAGACTATGGTGGACTGCGGGCAGTCGACTATAGTCTAAGAACTTCTTTTTACACGGTGGCTGGCGATGATTAGCTATGTTTTAGGATCATAACCTTTTTGCCTCTTTCGATTAATTGGTCGAACCGAATTAGTAAAACCGATTGGGGAACGCAGAGTGCACCCTTTGGGTGTAGTCTCGAGACTACCGTCGAATCATTTGATTCGATCGTAGTCTTAGAAATGCTCTGATTTTCTTTAGTCACCGGGAAGTGACCTGTCTTTGATGTTTTGTTGATTGACTCTTCGCGAAATCTTGCAAGCTCGTGGCCGCTATACCGAATTGGAGAAAAGCAGATCCAGCTCAACCTTGACTTGAAGCTTGCTCAGAGAACTTGCAAAAGGCGAGAGGCGAAGCAAAAGGTATGGCTGGTGAGAACTTGACGACTGTCTTTGTCTTTCTACCCATTCTCAACTCTGGACTTATTGTTATTTTGCGGACAAAGCTGGAGGAGGCTCACGAAGAAGAAAGACCACGACCTTGCAGAGAGCCTGAAGGCGGCTTTGGAGAAAACAAAGCTCATGGAAGAGAAACCGCCTCGGTCGGAAAACTCGAAGAGGAAAATACCAACCTGAAGGCTGCTCTTGACGCGACCAACAAGGAGGCTAGTCGACTGAAGAATGACAAAGTTGCTCTGACTGACAAGGTTGGTGAACTGGCGGGGAGGAGGAACGATCTGGAGGTTTATCTGGGAGGGCTCGCCAAGAAGCTATTCCTCATGCTTGAAGGTAATTCCTCTTATCCGACTGACTTGTCATCATCGACTCACCATAGAACCATTAGCTTGAACTTGAGTCGTATTTGCAGAATTACATCGAGAACTTGAAGAGGAGACGGTCAGTGGAGACAAGCCTGGACCCCATCAACTCTCCCGTGAAGGATGAAGCCGCTATGAACGTGCTCCGACTGGAGTCTCACATTGCTGGTGTGGTGGACTATCTCGCTCGACTGAAAGCTGCGGTGTCGCGGATCGACTCCACCCTCTGGCCAGACCAGACGCTTCAGAATGACCTTGATACATTAATGACTCGACTGAATGAGGTTCCAATTCGAGTGCAAGAATGGAAAAAGTCTTACACTTGGTCTTGGTCTTTGATGTTGCTCTGTCTCTAGTTCGTGTCCACTGCAAGGAGGCGCGGGAGGAAAAGCTGGCGGACCTCAGAGTTGCCAATACCAAGAAGTATGATTTCCAATCTTTCATGGAGACTTTCATCGCCGCTGCCACCCGGATTGCTGATGGGATCGACCTTGACCAGTTTGTGGCTCCTTCGATCCTCCGCTTTGAGGAGTAAAAAATTTATGCTCTACCTTAAATTTGCCTCGGAATGCCGAGTGGTTTTTGTAACCGATAAACTTTAGCGGGCTTGAGGCCTGGGTACTTCTGCATCCTTAGGATGCTATCCAAACTTTACTTATCGTTGAAATATGCTTTTGTTTGCCTTCGAGTGAACTTTGCTCTTCACTCGGATTATGCTCTGAGGTGGATCCAGTCAACCTACACTTTGTGACTCTTGCAGGTGCAGGAGAAGGAAGCAGTCGACCTGTACCTCGTCGTCCTTGCGGATCGGGATGGAGCGCACGTTGTACTTGTGGCGCAGCTCCGAAGGAGAAGGTAGCAGTCGACCTGCACCTCGTCGTCCTTGCGGATCGGTATGTTTTCAAACTTAGGCGAGTCCTGGACTGCAGCTAAGCCCCCGAGTGGGAGGTTTGCTCTCCACTCGGTAGGATTTTCAAAACTTAGGCGAGTACTGGACTGCAGCTAAGCCCCCGAGTGGGAGGTTTGCTCTCCACTCGGTAGGATTTTCAAAACTTAGGCGAGTACTGGACTGCAGCTAAGCCCCCGAGTGGGAGGTTTGCTCTCCACTCGGTAGGATTTTCAAAACTTAGGCGAGTACTGGACTGCAGCTAAGCCCCCGAGTGGGAGGTTTGCTCTCCACTCGGTAGGATTTTCAAAACTTAGGCGAGTACTGGACTGCAGCTAAGCCCCCGAGTGGGAGGTTTGCTCTCCACTCGGTAGGATTTTTAAAACTTAGGCGAGTACTGGACTGCAGCTAAGCCCCCAAGGAGGATTTTTGTGTCATAGCTTTGAAGGGGAAGGCGACAGTCGACCTGTACCTCGTCCTCCTTGCAAAGTGCACATTGTATTAAATACTTAGGCGAGTACTTGGACTGCAGCTAAGCCCCCAAGTGGGAGGCTGGCTCACCACTCGGTAGGATTTTAAACACTTAGGCGAGTACTTGGACTGCATTTAAGCCCCCGAGTGGGAGGCTGGCTCACCACTCGGTAGGATTTTAAACACTTAGGCGAGTACTTGGACTGCAGCTAAGCCTCCAAGTGGGAGGCTGGCTCACCACTCGGTAGGATTTTGAACACTTAGGTGAAACGGATTCGCAGCTAAACCCCCGAAAGTGAGAGGTCGGCTCGCCACTCGGTAAGGATTTTTTACAAACTTAGGCGAAGCGGATTCGCAGCTAAGTCACCCACTTGGGGAATTTTAACAAAAAGTAATAACAATCCTTTGGGAAAATTATAATCTTCTTGATTTAGATAGACAAACTACAGAGGTACTTTTATTACATCTCACCCGAGTGAACTCTTAAGTGTAAAAGGGGCGGAGCAGCTCCGCATTCCATGCCCGAGGCTCATCGATCCGGCGTTCGACATTGTAAAGATGGTAAGCCCCATTGTGAAGAACTCTGGTGACGATGAAGGGACCTTCCCAAGTGGGAGCGAGCTTGTGTGGTTTCTGTTGATCCACTCGGAGGACCAGATCTCCTTCCTGAAAGGCTCGGCTCTTCACTTTTCTGGCGTGAAATCGACGTAAGTCCTGCTGATAGATGGTCGAGCGGATCAGGGCCATCTCTCTCTCCTCTTCAAGGAGGTCGACTGCATCTCGACGGGCTTGCTCTGCTTCAGCTTCAGAGTAGAGTTCGACTCGGGGGGCATTATGAAGCAGGTCACTCGGCAGAACTGCTTCAGCTCCATAGACCATAAAAAATGGAGTTCTCCTAGTCGACCGATTAGGAGTGGTCCTCAATCCCCAAAGAACTGATGGAAGTTCGTCAACCCACGCTCCTGCTGCATGCTTGAGATCACGCATCAGTCGAGGTTTCAGTCCTTTGAGAATTAGACCATTTGCTCATTCTGCTTGTCCATTCGACTGGGGGTGAGCGACTAAAGCATAGTCGACTCGCGTGCCCTGAGAGGCGCAAAAGGCTTTGAACTTGTCGGAATCAAAGTTTGACCCATTGTCAGTGATGATGCTATGCGGAACTCCATATCTGAATATCAATTCTCGTGGAACCGACAGCGAAGGCACGCATCAAGGTTCTTGATAGGTTTAGCTTCGATCCACTTCGTGAACTTGTCGACTGCCACAAGCAGATGAGTGAAACCACTCCTGCCAGTTCTCAGCGGTCCAATCATATCCAACCCCCAAACAGCGAAAGGCCAGACGAGTGGAATGATCTTCAATGCTGAGGCGGGCTTGTGTGACATATTGGAGTAGAAATGACATCCTTCACATTTGTCGACTATTTCGTTTGCCTTTGGCCAGTAAAATCCCGCTCGGTATGCTTTAGCCACGATGGTCCGAGAGGACGCATGGTGACCACAGGTCCCTGAGTGGATATCATCAAGGATTATCTGACCTTCTTCTGGCGTTATGCACTTCTGGCTGACTCCAGTCACGCTTTCTCTGAATAATTGTCCCTTGATCACAGTAAAGGCCTTGGATCGATGGACGGTCTGTCTAGCCTCTTCTTCGTTCTCCGGGAGCTCTTTCCTCAGGATGTATGTGATGTGCAGTCTTGTCGATCGGGAGTGATGACCACGACTTCCATGATTAGGTCGACCACCGCTGGGACCTCAACTTGATCGGATCGGTGGCACTTTTTGGCTGTGGAGCTTCTTCAGTGAAAGGATCCTCTTGAATCGACGGTGTCGGATGTGCTCCAAAACACATCACTGGAATGGCTTCCTCTTGGACCCTATTTTCGCCAAATCATCAATGACTTGATTTTTCGATGGGTATGTGATGGAGCTCTAACCCCTCAAACTTCTTCTCTAGCTTCCTCATCGTGCATTAAGAGCTACCATGGCTGGACTTCTGACGTCCCACTCCTTCATCACCTGATTAACCACCAGATCTGAGTCGCCATAGAGCATGAGGCGACGGACGCCGAGTGAAATGGTCATACGCAACCCATACAAAAGTGCTTCGTACTCTGCTTCATTGTTGGAAGAATCAAAGTGAATCCGGAGCACATATCTGAGCTTATCTCCTCGGGGGGAAACCAATACTACCCCAGCACCGGAACCATTCAGCATCTTGGAACCATCAAAGAACATAGTCCAATGCTCCGAGTGAACTTGAGTCGGTAACTGTTGTTCAATCCACTCGGCGATGAAATCTGCTATTGCTTGGGACTTGATGGCTTTCTTTGCCTCA
Organism: Aegilops bicornis; assembly: GCA_021605145.1. Taxonomy (NCBI): domain Eukaryota; kingdom Viridiplantae; phylum Streptophyta; class Magnoliopsida; order Poales; family Poaceae; genus Aegilops; species Aegilops bicornis. The sequence goes on from CM038674.1 coordinate 619,095,623, forward strand.
AACTTGATATCAAGGGAAGAAGTTCAATCGCCCATTTCTCCACTCGACCCGATTCGTCTACATTGTGCAAAATCTACGATAATGGGCGTCGACGGCTGTAATGGAATGATCGAGAAGTAGTCAAGAACCTTCTTTGCGGTCATATAAATCCCATACACAAGCTTCGATAATGAGGGTATCTTTGCTTGACGGGTTAACACTTCAGAAAGATAATATACTAGGCGCTGAACTTTGAAGGCTTTTCCTTCCTCTTCCCGCTCAACCGTAAGTACTGTACTGACGACTTGTCCTGTGGCTGCAATGTAAAGCAGCAATGGCTCCTTGCTGATTGGGGCAGCAAGCACCGGCTGGGTGGAGAGCAGAGCTTTGAGCTCTGCAAACGCTGCATCAGCTTCGGGAGTCCACTCAAACTTGTCTGACTTCTTCATCAGTCGGTAAAAGGCATTGCCTTTTCACCGAGGCGAAGATGAATCGACTTAAAGCGCCAAGCATCCAGTAAGCTTCTGGACATCGTGCACACGCACAGGGCGTTTCATTCGGAGAATAGTGCCAACTTTTTCTGGGTTAGCGTCGATTCCTCGTTCAGAAACGAGAAAACCGAGTAAGTTTCCGCCAGGAACTCCGAATGTGCACTTTGATATTAAGCTTGATATCATACCTCCTGAGATTGGCAAATGTTTCAGCAAGGTCAGTCAACAGGTCGGAACCTTTCCGTGACTTGACCACAATGTCATCCATGTATGCTTTCACATTCCAACTGATTTGAGTGAGTAAACACTTCTGAATCATTCTCATGAACGTGGCTCCGGCATTCTTGAGGCCGAATGGCATGGTGACATAACAGAAGCACCCGAATGGAGTGATGAAAGCTGTTTTGATCTCGTCGGGTCCATACAGACGGATCTGATGGTGCCCGGAATATGCGTCTAAAAAAGACAACCGCTCACATCCCGCAGTCGATTCGACTATTTGGTCGATGCGGGGGAGAGGAAAATGATCTTTCGGGCAGGCCCGATTGATATGTTTGAAGTTGATGCACATGCGCAGTGAATTGTCCTTCTTAGGGACCATGACCACATTGGCGAGCCACTCGGAGTGGTAAATTTCTCGGATAAACTCTGCTGCTAAGAGCCGAGCCACCTCCTCGCCTATGGCCTTTCTCTTCTGAACAGCGGACCGTCGAAGATGTTCTTTGACAGGTTTGACTTTTGAGTCGACTCGCAGACGGTGCTCAGCCAGCTCCCTGGGAACACCCGGCATGTCAGCAGGCTTCCATGCAAAGATGTCCTAGTTCTCACGGAGGAACTGGACGAGCGCTTCTTCCTATTTGGAGTCGAGTGTTGTTGAGATGTTGGTCGGAGCAGCATTGGGGTCGGTCGGGTTAATATGAACCTGCTTCGTCTCATCGGACGACTGAAATGCCGACTCGTAGCGGGCTTCTTGGCTCGCAACAAATCACTCGGATCTGCAGTCTTCTGATATTCTTGCAATTCTACCACTGCCATCTGAGCATCAGCAATCTTAGAGCCTTTCTGGAAACACTCTTCCGCTTTCTTCCGATTGCCAGTGACAGTGATCACACCCTTGGGGCCGGGCATCTTCAGCTTAAGGTACACATAACATGGTCGAGCCATGAAACGGGCATACGCCGGCCTTCCCAGAATAGCGTGATAAGCACTCTGGAAATCCACGACCTCAAAGGTCAACTTTTCTTTGCGGAAATGCTTGAATCACCAAAACCACATCAAGAGCAATTTGACCGAGTGACTCAGCCTTCTTTCCAGGAATGACTCCGTGGAAACTCATGTTACTGGTGCTGAGTCTGGACATCGGAATGCCCATCCCTTTCAACGTCTGTGCATACAAGATGTTCAGGCCACTGCCGCATCCATCAAAACTTTGGCCAGTCGAGTGCCTTCGATGACTGGGTCGACCACCAACGCTTGCCTCCCAGGGGTGGAAATGTGTGTCGGATGATCGGACTAGTCGAATGTGATGGCGGTCTGGGACCATTTCAGATAATTGGGCGTCGCCGGAGCGACCATGTTCACTTCTCGGTTGATAACTTTCAATCGACTTTTGCTTTCAACGTCAGCAAAAATCATCAGGGTGGAATTGACCTGGGGGTATCCACCATCACTATCTTCTTTGTCCTCAACTTTATCCGAACCCTTTTCCTTATCCTTGGGATGCTTCCCTTGGAACTGCTAAATCAAGAGCCGACATTGTCGAGTGGTATGTTGGGTAAATGAGTTTACCCTCTTCATCTTTCTTCGTGTGAATGTGACATGGCAAGTCCAACACATCATTCCCATCTTGGTCTTTCACCTTCTTGGGGTTCCACGGACCCTTGGGTTTCCCCTTGAACTTTCCTAGGGTCACAGCCAAGGCTTCTCCGGGAGCGGCTGGCTCGGCTTTGCGCTTCTGCTTCCGACTGGAATTTCCTCCGCCGGCTTCATTAGCGGCTGACTTGTACTTACCACTCCGAAGCCGATCCTCTTCTTCACCATTAGCATACTTGGTGGCAATCTCCATCATCCGACTCAGGGTCATATCTCCTGCCCTACCGAATTTCAAACTCAACTCTCTGTTCTTGACACCTTCCTTGAAAGCACAGATTGCCTGGTGATCAGACACATTCTCAACTGTGTGGTGCAAGGTTATCCATCTCTGGATGTAATCTCTCAAAGTTTCATTCGACTTTTGTACACACACATCGCAGCTCTGTCAACCTGCTGGTCGCTTGCAAGTCCCTCCAAATGTCTGACAAACACTCGGGCCAGATCTTCCCAAGTGTAAATACTGCTTTGGGTGCTAACTGATTCAACCATGCTCGCCGAACCCTCCAACATAAGGGCAAATGCTTCATAGCTACCTCATCGTTGCCGCCGCCAATCTGAACAGCCACTCGGTAGTCCTCAAGCCAAGTGTCGGGGCTTGGACTCACCGGTGAACTTATCGACTCTAGTCGCCAACTTTGAAGTTGGGAGGAATCGCTGCGGCTCGATGGCCCTGCTAAAACACTCTGCCCTGAGACATGAACTCTGCTCTTTGGAGGGAACATCTCTGTCATGACCTTCTCGGTGAGCTCGTTCTGTCGACCAAGCCTTGAACGATGATGGATCTTGCATCAAAGCTCGGCTCCACAGGGTCGACCGGAACCCGCCGCCAAAGACCTGTCTTTGGCATCTGTCATCTTGTTGCCGAGGCGTATGATCCACCCCTTGGGGAGGGTGGGCACTCGGCGTCGATCATTGCGATCGAATCGATGCTCATCTGACTCACAATTCCTGTCTTGATCATCACGCCGCCTCCACGTTCCTCACGCCTCGGGGCGATCTTGGACTATGGGCGACCGACTGAATTCGCAGCGACGGATCTGCTGTGAATCCTGTTCCGTGATCGTAATCTGACCGAGTTTTGATCTCCTGCTGCCCGAGTAAATCTACGATCTGTTGCAAACCTCTACCCGCCTCCGACTGGGAAGGCTGAATTGATTCTGCTATACGGGCTGCAGTTGCTAAATTGTGAATCGGAGTTCGATATACCTGAGTTGGTTGTGGAAAGAGATGACGTCGACTGGATTCTGAAACCCGTGGTCGCGTGCGCTCGTCGAGAACTCACTGGAGGTTCTCCAGTCGAGTGCGCTCAGCCCGTTGGCCAAGCGCGCATCCTCCAAGGCACGAGCCTCGGGGGTTTCTCCAACGATAGGAGTGTGAAGCGCATCCATGTTTTGGCGGTGAAGTTCCTCCCTCTGCAGCAAAGTGAGGGGCTCGGGTTGGTACTCTTCATGATCTTGCGCCGGATCACCTCCACCGTCGCCTCCGTCGGTGCGGGGGTATCCAGCAGGACTGCGTGGTCCGTCGACCATCAGAACCTCTGCTGACGGATCACTGCTATCGCACTCGGATGCAGTCTCTACGAAGCCAGTCGACAGATCGAACATGCCGTAGAGAGATTCGTCGGGCTCGATTGCCGCAACTTGGGAAGTGGCCGACTGGCGAGCCACCGCATGCCTCACCCACCGATGAAGCCTCGACCGACCGGAGCGCTTGCGCCGGCGGGAGACTGGGAGTGAGGACGGCACGAGAACCAACCCATACTGGGTCAACGGTTGCCGCAGGAGGACACCGCGGACGCACGCGCGAAAGTGCGTTGCCCCGCGGACGGGGAGCGCGTCGACGTCAAGAGGAGCCTCCTGAAGCCAAGCGGAGTCGTCGGCGATGAACGTGAGTGCACCAAGACGGATCTCGCGGCCCTCGACCAAAATTCCACCTGAAACCATGATGTAGGAGATCGAAAGAATCCCAACTTCTCCAACAAATCGCTAGAACACCTGCCCCACGGTGGGCGCCAACTATCGTGGTTCTAAGTCTGACAGTAGAATGGGGGGTAGGTATGGAGAGGCAAGATACTAGCTATGGAGTAGTTGGTATGCACGAGTTCTGAGTTCAGGCCCTTCTCGAGGAAGTAACAGCCCTACGCCTTGGAGCCGGAGGCGGTCATTTGGATTATATGCGAATGAATTACGAAGTGCGAACCCTTCCACCTGTGGAGGGGGGTGGCTTATATAGAGTGCGCCAGGACCCCAGCCAGCCCACGTAGCGGAGGGTTAAAGGTACATTAAGACCAGGCGTTACTGGTAACGCCTTACATAAAGTGTCATCATGACCATAAAGACTATTTTACTATAGACCGTTAGGATATCTAGTGACTCTTGAACTCCTGATGGTCGAGTGGGTCTTCATGGTCGAGTGTCTTTGAGTCTGTTGAGTGGAATCCTCCCAGGTCGACTGGAAGGCAGTTTATTCTAAGGATGTCCTTGGGGAGGGTTTCTTAGACAGGTCCATGACCCTACCCTAGGTACATGACTTCATCACGTGGTGCCCGCCGAGTCCGACATGAATTTCAGCCAGAAGATTCCGCCCTTCCTCTTTGGAGATACACCTTTGAAGGACTCCGGTGGTGCTTTTCTTATAAAGCTCTCCCTCATGGACTTTATAGGCTTTAGATCGCCGCACTATGCAGCGTGCCTCGTTTTGGTCCTCGAGAAGTTCCTGCCTGGTTAGGTAGGCTAGGAATGGTTACATCCCACGGGCAAATGACTGCCATTATTACGTGGGCTGAAGATGTTACTTCGTTGGCAGAGCCTCCTGTTGTGTCAGAATGTTCGGTGTCGGGCAGTGCGGTTGGGTCCGGGCTGTTATTTCCGGATTCCCCTTCCCATAATACGGATGGCTTGAACAACCTCTCCAAGAAGATGTTGGGGGGGACGGCATCGCGCTTTGCGCCAATGCGTGCCAAGACGTCTGCTGCCTGATTGTTTTCCTGAGCTATATAGTGAAATTCGAGCCCCTCGAACCGAGCTGACATTTTTAGGACGACGTTGCGATAAGCTGCCATTTTCGGATCCTTGGCATCAAAGTCTCCATTTATTTGGGATATCGCGAGGTTTGAATCCCCGCGCACCTCTCGGCGTTGAATGCCCATGGAGACTGCCATCCGGAGACCATGTAGAAGGGCCTCATATTCGGCTGCGTTGTTGGAGTCCGTATACATTATCTGGAGTACGTATTGAACTGTATCTCCTGTTGGGGACGTTAGAACGACGCCATCCCCCAGACCAGCCAACATTTTGGAGCCGGCGAAGTGCATGATCCAGTTCATCTTTTGATAATGTGGGTACCGCGACTTGCATGGAGTGAGGACAGTGGACACGTAGTAAACTGGCTTTTGAAGGGGGAATTTGTGTCCGTCCGTTTCTCGTTCGACGACGAGCACTGCGCTTACGACTTGATAAGTTGCCGCAATGTATAATAGCATTGGTTCATCGATGTTAGGCGCGGCCAGGACCGGGTTTGTTGCCAATATGGCTTTTATTTCTTCGAGTCCGGCCGTGGTGGCATCCGTCCACTCGAAGTGTTCGGTCTTGGGAGGAGGCGATAAAGGGTAATGCCTTTTCTCCCAAGCGGAAGATAAAGCGGCTTAGAGCCGCCATGCATCGATCAATTTTGTATTTGTTTGAGGTCCTTTGGGATATCCAATTGTGACAGAGCTCGGATCTTGGCGGGTTTGCTTCAATTCCTCTACCGGATACAATGAAGCCCAAGAGCTTTCCGGGTGATGCAGAAAACACATTTTTCGGGTTAAGCTTGATGTCATATGTTCGGAGGTTGTCGAATGTGAGCCTCAAGTCGTCTACTAGAGTTTCGACATGCTTGGTTTTGACGACCACGTCATCTACGTATGCCTCCACTGTTTTGCCGATCTGGTTTGCCAGAAATGTTTGAATCATGCGCTGATATGTTGCTTGGCGTTTTGACCCGAAGGGCATTGTATTGAAGCAGAATGGGCCATATGGGGTGATGAATGCCGTTGCGGCTTGGTCTGGCTCTGCCATCTTAATTTGATGATAGCCGGAATATGCATCGAGGAAACACTATGAATCGTGTCCTGCGGTAGCATCGATAATTTGGTCGATGCGGGGGAGGGGGAAGGGATCCTTTGGGCAAGCCTTGTTGAGGTCCTTGAAATCGACGCATAGGCACCAGGATTTGTCCTTCTTTGGTACCATCACCGGGTTTGCTAGCCAGTCCGGATGTTTTATATCTCTGATGAATCCGGCCTCCAGTAGTTTGGCTAGCTCCTCTCCCATGGCTTGTCTCTTAGGTTCAGAGAAATGCCGAAGGGCTTGCTTGACTGGCTTGAATCCTTTTAGGATGTTTAGGCTGTGCTCGGCCAGCCGGTGTGGGATCCCTGGCATGTCTGAAGGGTGCCCGGCAAAAATGTCCCAATTTTCGCGTAGGAATTCTCGTAGTGCGGCGTCTACACCAGGGTTTAATTGCGCCCCGATGGAGGCCGTTTTTGTAGGGTCCGTTGGATGGACTTGGAATTTGACTATTTCGTCCGCTGGTTTAAAAGAGGTGGACTTGGATCTTTTATCGAGTATCACGTCGTCCCTATTCACCATGGAGCCCAACGCAGTCAGTTCCTCGGCCGCTAGGGCTTCGGATAGTGCCTCAAGGGCCAGTGCGGCTGTCTTATTTTTGGCGTGGAGTGCTATGTCCGGGTCACTAGCAAGAGTGATGATTCCGTTGGGCCCGGGCATTTTGAGCTGCATGTACCCGTAATGGGGTATAGCTTGAAAAATTGTAAATGCCTCTCGCCCTAATGGAGTATGGTATCCGCTGCTGAACGGGGCCACTTGGAACGTGACCTCCTCGGACCTATAATTATCCCGTGTGCCGAACACCACATCTAGTGTGATTTTTCATGTACAGCGCGCTTCCCGACCGGGGATTATTCCTCTAAAGGTTGTGCTGCTTCGCTCAATGCGGCTCCAGTCTATTTCCATTTTTTGAAGAGTTTCCTCGTAAATGAGGTTCAATCCGCTGCCACCGCCCATGAGTACCTTGGTATAGGCGAAGTCCACCATCTGGATCGAGGACCAATGCGGCCGGTGCTCGGGCTGTTCAGAATTTAGGTTCATCAACGGCATTAAAGGTAATAGCCGTGTCACTCCATGGGTTTGTTATTGCTACTTGGTAGATTCGCAAGGTCATGGAGTGTTCGCTTCCGCATATTATTTGATGCGAAAGTATCGAAGACTGTTAATACCGTACTGGTATCCTTGGGCTGGTGCTCTATGGATTCTGGAGTTAGAAGCTCTTCGCCACTTCTGGCCACCTGCCGGAGTATCCAACATGCTCTAAGGCTATGAGTTGGTGTGGCGCCCTCTGTACTATGAATTTTACAGGGTCCATTGAGCCATCCCTCCAGTACGGTTCCATGCCCTATAGAGGGTTTTTGCTTTTTGGTGTTTAACCCAGGTGCCTGGCGATAATGCACCCTTTTATTTCGGACTGGGGTTGTATTCAGGGCCGGATTGTCCCAAAATTTTATTTCGGTTTTCTAGGCGCTTTCCGTCGCACAGTACTTTCGTACTATGGACGCCAAGTCAGCAAAGCGTGTAATTTCACAGAGACTTATGGCGTTGAGGATTCCATTGTCCGTGCAATTATTGCAGAAGAATGAAATTGCATCCTCCTCGCGGCAGTCCTTTATCCTGTACATGACCAGGAGGAATCTGGCCCAGTAATGGTGTATTGTTTCTGCGGGCTCTAGCCGAATTTGGGATAGATCGCTTATGTTTGGGTGGGATTTCCGGAACCTTGCTACGTCTCGAGCTTGCGTTGGATTTCCCCGAAGAGGAGAGGATGATGCAGCACCGTAGCGTAAGTATTTCCCTCAGTTTTTGAGAACCAAGGTATCAATCCAGTAGGAGACCACGTGCAAGTCCCTCGTACCTGCACAAAACGATAGCTACTCGCAACCAACGCTTAGGGGTTGTCAATCCCTTCACGGTCACTTAAGAGGGTGAGATCTGATAGAGATATTATTTTTGGCATTTTTGGTATAAAAATGCAAAGTAAAAAGTAAAAGCAAAGCAAATAAATAAAGTGATGGAGATTGATATGATGAGAATAGACCCGGGGGCCATAGGTTTCACTAGTGGCTTCTCTCAAGAGCATAAGTATTCTACGGTGGGTGAACAAATTACTGTTGAGCAATTGATGTAATTGAGCATAGTTATGATGTTATCCGAGCAATGATCATGTATATAGGCATCACGTCCGTAACAAGTAGACCGAAACGATTCTGCATCTACTACTATTACTCCACTCATCGACCGCTATCCAAAGATGCATCTAGAGTATTAAGTTAAAAACAGAGTAACGCCTTAAGCAAGATGACATGATGTAGAGGAATAAATTCATGCAATATGATAAATACCCCATCTTGTTATCCTCGATAGCAACAATACAATACGTGCCTTGCAACCCCTTCTGTCACTAGGTAAGGACACCGCAAGATTGAACCCAAAGCTAAGCACTTCTCCCATTGCAAGAACTACCAATCTAGTTGGCCAAACCAAACGGATAATTCAAGAGACTTGCAAAGATAACTCAATCATACATAAAAGAATTCAGAGAAGAATCAAATATTTTCCATAGATAAGCTGGATCATAAACCCACAATTCATCGGTCTCAACAAACACACCACAAAAGAAGATTACATCGAATAGATCTCCACGAGAGGGGGAGAACAATGTATTGAGATCCAAAAAGAGAGAAGAAGCCATCTAGCTACTAACTATGGACCCGAAGGTCTGAAGTAAACTACTCACACTTCATCGGAGGGGCTATGGTGTTGATGTAGAAGACCTCCGTGGTGGATGCCCCCTCCGGCGGGGCTCCGGAACAAGCCCCAAGATGGGATCTCGTGGATATAGGAAGTTGCGGCGGTGGAATTAGGTCTTTGGCTCCGTCCCCGATCTGTTGGGGGTATGTAGGTATATATAGGAGGAAGGAGTACATCGGTGGAGCCTTAGGGGGCCCACGAGGCAGGGGGGCGCGCCCAGGGGGGAGGGGCGCGCCGCCCACCCTCGTGACCGCCTCTGGCACTCCTTGGAGTAGTGTCCAAGTCTCCTGGATCACGTTCGGTGAGAAAATCACGTTCCCGAAGGTTTCATTCCGTTTGGACTCCATTTGATATTCCGTTTCTTCGAAACACTGAAATAGGCAAAAAAACAACAATTCTGGGCTGGGCCTCCGGTTAATATGTTAGTCCCAAACATAATATAAAAGTGGAAAATAAAGCCCATTATAGTCCAAAACAATAGATAAAGTAGCATGGAGCAATCAAAAATTATAGATACGTTGGAGACGTATTAAACCTCGCCCAATATGAGACTCAGGGGCCAAGGGGTTTCCGAACTCGGAAGCTTGGGTTCTTGGATGCTGTCCAATGAATCTAGCCCGCTGCCTGACTTTAGGTTCAGGGCTTGAGTGACGTCCTCCCTCCTCGGGTATCCAGCTTGGAGGGATCGGGAATCCGGACATAACTAGTCCTTAAGATAGATGAAGGCTTGCCGCATTGTTCCTCCACCACTGTAACGTGATGGGTGACCTGGTGAGAGTTAATCTCTCTTGGATCGGGTTTAGGCCCAATCTGATCGTAGTCTGTAGCGACTCCCAGGGCGGCGATGCGATCCAAGAGCTCGTTTAAGGAAGAGAGCTCCATCGGATCTAACTGCTCGGTGAGTTCCGGAAGTTGACGTGAAGATTGCTTTCGATGACCCGAGAAGTCATCGTCGGTAGCTGGCGGCGAACAGCGGTCATAAGAAAACCGCCTAGCCGGAGAGTTTGGTCGATAGCCAAAGCTCCTTTAGCAACAAAGGCCGTCTTTAAAGACGGGATGAGGCATCCTTCCTGATGGCGACGGCACAGCGGAACTCTCAATGAAAGCACCAATGTCGGTGTCAAAACCGGCGGATCTCGGGTAGGGGGTCCTGAACTGTGCGTCTAGGCGGATGGTAACAGGAGACAAGGGACACGATGTTTTTACCTGTGTTGGGCCCTCTCGATGGAGGTAAAACCCTACTCCTGCTTGATTAATATTGATGATATGGGTAGTACAAGAGTAGATCTACCACGAGATCGTAGAGGCTAAACCCTAGAAGCTAGCCTATGGTATGATTGTTCTTCGCCCCACGGACTAAAACCCACCGGTGTATATAGACACAGGAGAGGGCTAGGGTTACACAGAGTCAGTTACAATGGGAGGAGATCTACATATCCGTATCGCCAAGCTTGCCTTCCACGCCAAGGAAAGTCCCATCCGGACACGGGACGAAGTCTTCAATCTTGTATATTCATAGTCCAGGAGTCCGGCCAAAGGTTATAGTCCGGCCATCCGGACACCCCCTAATCTGGGACTCCCTCAGGTGCCTCAAAGTTTGTACCGGAGAATCACGACGAAAACGTGTGCCAACCCCTATGCATAGGTTCCCAATGTCACAAAACCCGCAAGTTGATCACCAAGACATACATCAAGTGTTCTCAAATCTTTAAAGACTCAGTCTGATAACATAACTTCAAAGGGGAAACTCAATCCATTACAAGAGAGAAGAAGGGGAGACGAAACATAAGATCCAACTATAATAGCAAAGCTCGCGATACATCAAGATCGTGTGAAGTCGAGAACACAAGAGAGAGAGATCAAACACATAGCTAATGGTACATACCCTCAACCCCGAGGGTGAACTACTCCCTCCTCGTCATGGGTAGCACCGGGATGATGAAGATGGCCACCGGTGATGGGTTCCCCCTCCGGCAGGGTGCCGGAACAGGGTCCCGATTGGTTTTTGGTGGCTACAGAGGCTTGCGGCGGCGGAACTCCCGATCTATCTTCTGTTCTAGAAGTTTTATGATACGTAGGTATATATGGGTGCAAGGGGTACGTCGGTGGAGATTCGGGGCCCCCACGAGGCAGGGGGCGCGCCCTAGGGGGGTGGGCGCGCCTCCCCACCCTCATGAGCACCTCCCTCATCTCCTGACGTAGGGTCCAAGTCTATCTGGTAGGTTTCCTTCCAAAAATAACTTCTCCAGTTGATTTTGTTCCGTTTTGACTCCTTATGATATTCCTTTTCCTCGAAACACTGAAATAGGCATAAAACAACAAATCTGGGCTGGGCCTCCGGTTAATAGGTTAGTCCCCAAAATAATATAAAAGTGGATAATAAAGCCCAATATTGCCCAAAACAGTAGATAATATAGCATGGAGCAATAAAAAATTATAGATACGTTGGAGACGTATCAATGGTCGGTCAACAAAGTTTTGTACAATGCAGATCCGAGCATTAATGATGTAAAGTACTTGGATACATAGAGTCATTACACATAATTTGTGATTTTACTATGGATATCGATCCTTAATTCGGCCTCCCATGCATGCATTAAGGCTCGGGGGCTACTAGGCTTCGGGCTTATTATTTACAAATATTAAAAGGTCGGCACATCGATCCCCTGATCTGGTGTTGCCACCCGACCAGTGTCTCGGGGGCTACTGCATTAACAATCCAATGCAGAAAATTTAAAGTGCAATATAGTTTTCGAGGAGATTATTATCCTCAGGTTGGTCGGCCGCACCCAACCTGAGTCTCGAGGACTTTGCACACCGCGTTTCTATTCCGAAGTATGCCACCGAGCTGGGAATTGATCCTCAGGCCGATTTTATGAATCGACCCGAGTCTCAGGGGCTACAAGGGTCAGCGGTTTGATTTTTTTCCTTCAGGTTCATCCCAGATATTAGGCCAACACGCACCTTGAGGGCTACTGACTATACATCTCGGCAGAGATTACATTGCATAATTCGGATTAAATTCATAAAAATCAGCCCATGGCCGAGGTGGTGCACCACCTCGGATACAGTCCGGCGTTGGTGCTCGACTACAATAGACACCTCGGAAGCACTCCGGCATAAAGCTCAGATGCCAGTAGCTGGCTCCGTAGGGGGCATTTCCGGCATTAAGCTCGGCTAAACTCCTTCAACTTTTTTGAACCAAGGTGATCTATGACACCTCGAATATAGTCCGGCGTTGGAGCTTGGATACAATCCGGCGTTGGAGCTGGGACATAGTCCGGCGTTGGAGCTTGGACATAGTCCGACGTTGGAGCTCAGATACATTTCGGCGTTGGAGCTCGGAAGCGGTCCGACGTTGGTGCTCGGCTGCTAAAGATCCCTCGAATGCAGTCCAGCGTTGGAGCTCGGACGCAAGAGGACGTTGCCGCTCGGGAACAACTTCAAACCCGAGGTATGGCATAAAAATAACAAGACATTGATAAATGCCGGAAACTTAAAGGGGATCCTCGGATACCCGACGTGTAAACTCTTCGGATTCACTTTGGCGATCCTCAAGATCGAAGATGGGAAGATTTGTTGAACCAGTTTTCAAGACCGACGACCGAAGATGAAGAACAGTTCGGAAGAATCAAGGAGCGTCCCCAACTTGAAGACCGGTTCAGGGGGCTACTGACGGTGTCCTGGACTAGGGGGTACTCACCACATCGTCTCCCAATCAGTTAGATTGGGCCGAGGACCCCCATGGCCGCATACTCATGGGCCAGTTCAGACAACCCCTGTCGCATACAAGGAAGACTCCACAAGACTTGGCGCCCAAGACAAGGACTCTCCTAAACCCTAGGACTTCGGTGTCTTATACAAACCGAGGCCAGGCTAGTCAATAGACAAGATCATATTCATTACTACAATCTCGTGGTAGATACATGTACTCTGTACTACACCCATATGAATACAATCAAAAGTAGCATGTAGGGTATTATCTCATCAAGAGAGCCTAAAGCTGGGTAAAACCCCGTGTCCATGTTACCATCGCTCCAAGACGCCTAGCTTAGGACCCCTACTACGAGATACGCCGGATATTGAACTGACAACTGGCACTAATGATCACATTAGTGCCGGTTTTGTTACAAACCGGGACTAATGTGCTTCACATTAGGCCCTTTTTCTACTAGTGCATGCAAAAATTTGTCACACAACTTTTACCATACGTGCATGCTACGGGACTTGCCAACTTCAACACAAGTATTTCTCAATTTCATAATTACCCAACTAGCATGACTCTAAAATTCCCACCTTTATATCTCAAAACAATTATCAAGCATCAAATTGATCACAGTGTTTAATGCACTTTCTATGATAGTTTTTATTATACCCTACTTGGATGCCCATCATTCTAGGACCAATTTTATAACCATAGCAAATATCATGCTGTTCTAAAAGACTCTCAAAATAATATAAGTGAAGCATGAGAGATCAACAATTTCTACAAAATCAAGCCACCGCCGTGCTCTAAAAAGTATAAGTGAAGCACATAGAGCAAAACTATCTAGCTCAAAAAATATAAGTGAAGCACATAGAGTATTCTAATAAATTCTAAATCATGTGTCTCTCTCTCAAAAGGTGTGTATAGCAAGGATTATTGTGGTAAACTAAAAAGCAAAGACTCATATCATACAAGACGCTCCAAGCAAAACACATATCATGTGTTGAATAAAAATATAGCTCCAAGTAAAGTTACCGATAGACGAAGACGAAAGGGGGGAAACCTTCCGTAGCATCCCCAAGCTTAGGCTTTTGGTTGTACTTGAATATCTTGGGGTGCCATGGGCATCCCCAAGCTTAGAATCTTTCCACTCCTTATTCCATAGTCCAAAACTTGAAAACTTCACAACACAAAACTCAACAGGAAATCTCATAAGCTCCGTTAGTGCAAGAAAGAAAAACCACCACATAAGGTACTGTAATGAACCCATTCTTTATTTATATTGGTGTTAAACCCACTGTATTCCAACTTCTCTATGTTTCATACCCCCGATACTATCCATAGATGCATCAAAATAAGCAAACAACACACGAAAATCAGAATAGTCTGTAGCAATCTGTAACTTTCGAATACTTTCGGAACTCTAAAAATCCTACCAAAATAGGAAGTCCTGGGAAATTTGTCTGTTGATCTACTGCAAAACGAATCAACGCAAAAGCAGTTTTTTGTGATTTAATTAAATTATTCTCGTGCGCGCAAAAGTTTCTGTTTTTCAGCAGAATTAAATTAACTATCACCGTAGGTTATCCTATAGGTTCTACTTGGCACAAACACTAATTAAAACATAAAAGCACATATAAACAGAAGCAAGATGAAATATTTATTACTAAACATAAGCAAAATGCAAGAAACAAAAATAAAATTGGGTTGCCTCCCAACAAGCGCTATGGTTTAACGTGGCATAAAAGCGAAGATAGATCTACGTATTGCCATCTTTGGTATTCAAATCATAAGTAGCTCGCATAATAGATTCATAAGGTAATTTGAATTTATTTCTAGGGAAGTGTTCCATGCCTTTCCTTAATGGAAATTGGAATTTAATATTCCCTTCCTTCATATCAATAATTGCACCAATCGTTCTAAGGAAAGGTCTACCAAAAATAATAGGTCATGAAAGATTGCAATCTATATCAAGAACGATAAAATTTGCGGGCACATAATTCCCATTTGCAACAATAAGAACATCATTGATCCTTTCCATAGGTTTCTTAATGGTGGAATCCGCAAGGTGCAAGTTTAAAGAGAAATCATCAAATTCATGGAAACCTAGCACATCACATAAAGTTTTCGGAATCGTGGAAACACTAGCACCCAAATCACACAAAGCATAACATTCATGATCTTTTATTTTAATTTTTATAGTAGGTTCCCACTCATCATAAAGTTTTCTAGGTATAAACACTTCCAACTCAAGTTTTTCCTCATAAGATTGCATCAAGGCATCAACAATATGTTTGGTAAAAGCTTTATTTTGACTATAAGCATGAGGAGAATTCAACAGGGATTGCAACAAGCAAATACAATCTATTAAATAACAATTATCATAATTAAATTTCTTGAAATCCATAATAGTGGGTTCATTGCTATGTAAAGTTTTGACCTCTCCAATCCCACTTTTACCAAATTTAGCATCAAGATCTAAAAACTCCGAATCATTGGGACGCCTTTTAACTAAAGTTGACTCATCTCCCGTCCCATCATTATCAAGATTCATATTGCAAAACAAAGATTTGATAGGAGACACATCAATAACTTTTAGATCTTCATCATTATTTTCATGGAAAACTAGAAGAACAGGCTTTTATAAAGCAATCTTTCTTAGCACGCATCCTAGCGGTTCTTTCTTTGCACTCATCAATGAAAAATCTCATGGCTTTGAGAGACTCATTGATATCATGCTTAGGTGGAATAGATCTAAGTTTCAAAGAATCAACATCAAGAGAAAGTCTATCAACGTTCCTAGCCAATTCATCAACTTTAAGCAATTTTTCTTCAAGCAAAGCATTGAAATTATTTTGAGAGATCATAAATTCTTTAACACTATTCTCAAAATCAGAGGGCATCTTATTAAAATTTCCATAAGAATTGTTGTAGGAATTACCATAATTATTAGAGGAATTACTAGGAAACGGCCTAGGACTAAAATTTCCTCTATACGCGTTGTTACCAAAATTATTCCTACCAACAAAATTCACATCCATAGATTCGTTATTATTCTCAATCAAAGTAGACAAAGGTATATCATTAGGATCAATAGGAGCACTCTTAGTAGCAAACAATTTCATAAGTTCATCCGTCTTTCCACTGAAAACATTAATTTCTTCTATCGCATGAACTTTTTTACTAGTAGATCTTTCGGTGTGCCATTGAGAATAATTAACCATAATATTATCTAGGAGTTTAGTAGCTTCTCTTAAAGTGATTTCCATAAAATTGCCTCCCGCGGCCGAATCTAAAAGATTTCTAGAAGCAAACTTCAATCATATTAAATTTTTGTATAATCATCCATAAATTCAAACCATGTGTAGGGCAATTGTGAATCATTAATTTCATTCTTTCCCAAGATTGGGCAACATGCTCATGATCAAGTTGTTTAAACTTCATAATATCGTTTCTAAGAGAGATAATCTTAGCGGGAGGAAAATACTTAGAGATAAAAGCATCTTTGCACTTATTCCATGAATCAATACTATTTTTAGGCAAAGACGAAAACCAAGTTTTAGCACGATCTCTAAGTGAAAACGGAAATAACTTCAATTTAACAATATCATTATCCGTATCTTTCTTCTTTTGCATATGACACAAATCAACAAAGTTGTTTAGATGAGTAGCGGCATCTTCACTAGGAAGGTCGGAGAATTGATCTTTCATAACAAGATTCAACAAAGCAGCATTGATTTCACAAGATTCAACATCATTAAGAGGAGCAATCAGAGTGATAAGGAAATCATTATTATTGATATTGGAAAAGTCACACAATTTGGTATTATCTTGAGCCATCGTGACAAGCAGTCCAACACACAAGCACACAAGAGGCAAGCGAAAAAGAGAGAGGAGAACGGGAAAGAGAGGGCGAATAAAACGGCAAGGATGAAGTGGGGGAGAGGAAAATGAGAGGCAAATGGAAAATAATGTAATGTGAGGGAGATGAGTTTGTGATGGTACTTGATATGTCTTGACTTGAGCAAAGACCTCCCCGACAACGGCGCCAGAAATCCTTCTTGCTACCTCTTGAGCACTGCGTTTGTTTTTCCTTGAAGAGGAAAGGGTGATGCAGCAAAGTAGCATAAGTATTTTCCTCAGTTTTTGAGAACCAAGGTATCAATCCAGTAGGTGGCTCCTCAAAAGTCCCACGCACCTACACAAACAAACAAGAACCTCGCAACCAACGCGATAAAGGGGTTATCAATCCCTTCACGGTAACTTCATGTAAAGTGAGATCTGATAGAGATAATAAGATAAGATAAATATTTTTGGTATTTTTATGATATAGATTGGAAAGTAAAAGATGCAAATAAAAGTAGATGGGAAACTTGTATGATAAAAGATAGACCCGGGGCCATAGGTTTCACTAGTGGCTTCTCTCAAGATAGCATAAGTATTACGGTGGGTGAACAAATTACTGTCGAGCAATTGATAGAAAAGTGCATAGTTATGAGATTATCTAGGCATGATCATGTATATAGGCATCACGTCCGCAAAAAGTAGATTGAAACGATTCTGCATCTACTACTATTACTCCACACATCGACCTACTCCTGCCTGCATCTAGAGTATTAAGTTCATGAAGAACAGAGTAACGCATTAAGAAAGATGGCATGATGTAGAGGGATAAACTCATGCAATATGATATAAACCGCATCTTTTTATCCTCGATGGCAACAATACAATACGTGCCTTGCTGCCCCTCATCCTTTGGGAAAGGACACCTCAAGATTGAACCCAAAGCTAAGCACTTCTCCCATTGCAAGAAAGTTCAATCTAGTAAGGCAAACCAAACTGATAATTCGAAGAGACTTGCAAAGATAACCAATCATATATAAAAGAATTCAGAGGAGATTCAAATACTTCTCATAGATAAACTTGATCATAAACCCACAATTCATCGGATCTCGACAAACACACCACAAAAAGAGTTACATCGAATAGATCTCCAAGAATATCGAGGAGAACTTTGTATTGAGATTCAAAGAGAGAGAAGAAGCCATCTAGCTAATAACTATGGACCCGAAGGTCTGTGGTAAACTACTCACAACTCATCGGAGAGGCCTTGGAGATGATATAGAGGCCCTCCGTGGTCGATTCCCCCTCTGGCGGAGCGCCGACGAAGGCTCCAAGATGGGATCTCGCGGATACAGAAGGTTGCGGCGGTGGAAATAATTTTTCATGGTGCTCCTAGATGTTTTCGGGGTACGTAGATATATATAGGCGAAGGAGGTAGGTCAGGGGAGCCACGAGGGGCCCACGAGGGTGGGAGGCGCGCCTGCCCCCCTTGTGGCCACCTCATTTACTTCTTGACGTCCACTCCAAGTCTACTGGATTGCATTTGTTTCAAAAAGATAGCTCCCGAAGGTTTCATTCCGTTTGGACTCCGTTTGATATTCCTTTTCTTCGAAACACTGAAATAGGCAAAAAAACAACAATTCGGGCTGGGCCTCCGGTTAGTAGGTTAGTCCCAAAAATGATATAAAAGTGTACAGTAAAGCCCATAAACATCCAAAACGGGTAATATAATAGCATGGAACAATAAAAATTATAGATACGTTGAAGACGTGTCACTTGGCGTTGAGCCTCCGGAGCCGTCGGGCCTTTGTCTCCACTTCAGTCAGTGATCGACGGCATGCCCACTCGAAGAGATTGTCCTCCTCGTCAGCCACCCGGCGCTGGCGAGCGGACTGCGCAGACCGCTCGGAACAGCGAGCCATCTCCCTAGCCCACTGCCTCTTGCGGCGGGCAGCTCGTGCCTCCGACTCCGGAGTCTGCATCCGCGGCGTCGGCTGAGCGGGCACTAGGACCCAGTGCTGCCCGCGCTGAGCAGCGACCGGAGGTGGAGGAGGCCTCGGGCGGGAGGAGCAAGTCTGGCTGTCCTCGCAGATCCTCGCACGGGGCGGGAAGGGCCGGCGCCGGCATCGGCGCTGGCGCAACGGGTGCCAGGGGTGTCGCGCCGGACCCGGAGCTGCCGCCCGTATTGACCCGCGAGCGCTCGAACGCGATACGGAGCGCCAACTCCTCCTCGTCTCCGGAGCTGCCGTCGAAGTGGCTGTCGGTGCTAGACATGCTCGCCGGCGCTAGGGATTTGGCTGATTGGGAAAATGGGAGCGTCGGGAAGGGGATGGGAGGGGAGCGGACCGGAGCGGAGTGAGCTATGATTTCTGTCGGACGAGAGTTTTTGTGGGGTCAGGGTGGGCCAACAGTGGGCTAGGCTGATATGGACGCGCCCGCACTTCATCATATCCACCCTACATCTGGAACGGATATGAAGGGTGCCGGTCAGCCCGGGCGTTTGAGACCCGTTTGAGAGTTTCAGTTGGATCGGTATTTTGCAACCGGTTGGTAACCGGACAGCCTGCCCGGGCATATGAGATGGATAGGGCACCCGGCCTGTAGGTGCTCTTAGTGCCTTGGTGGTTGATTTGTTCGTCGATGTTCGCTGATTTCCAGGTCCATCACGGGTACAAACGGCAAGCACACAAGGTTGGTTTGGTCGTCTTTAGAGCATCTCCAACAGGCGCCGAACGCGCCGCGCGTTAAAATCTGATTTGGCGCGCGCCCGTCGCCTGGTTTGACGCGGCGCGCAACATTTACTCCAGCAGCCGCGCTAAAATGCCGCGCGCGCAGCTCCAGCAGGCGCGGTAAAAATGCAGCGCGCACGCTTATTTTAAACATTTTTTAAATTTAAAATTGCATAGATAAAAAAACAATACAGAGATATTCGGTGCAACTACTACGGCATAGATAGATAGATAGTTCGACATACATAGATAGATAGATACTACTACGGCATAAATAGATAGATAGAAACTACTACGGCAAACATAGACAGAAACTACTCCAAGTCGCTACCATCACCACCATCATCATCCTCGTCGGTGTCGTCCGAGGTTGAGAGCCAGATGTCGTCCCAACGTTCATCGTCGGCCGTGAAGAACGACATCCCACCTGCTCCAACGATATCGCACTGCTCGTTCGCCAGTGCCTTCCGCTGACGCCGGTCAGCCCGCTCCGCGCGGCGCCTTGCCGTTCTCTCTGCCCAGTAGGCACGCTCGGCGTCGACGTCCTCCGGGTGGCGATGACGGCACTCCGCCATGGCTCGCTCGTCCTGCTCGCGCGATGAGACGCGGCGGAGGGGCGACGCGCTGCGCCTGCTCGCGCGTGAAGACGTCCTGGAAGTTCATCTGCGACCGGGGCCTCTCCAAGCGCCACGCCGCCGCCTCGTACGCGCGGGCCGCCTCGTCGCGCGCTCCGAACGTCCAGTCCGAGCCGGACGCCGGCCCGTATCTCGGCAGAGTACCAGCCGTTAGGGCGCTCGCGGACGCCGCGAAAGCCCGAAGCACCCCGGCGGCGCGGCGGCATGGTGGCGCGGGAAGCGGTGAGGCGGCAAAGCGGCGAGGCAGCGAGGTTGCAAGGGAAAGGGCGCGTGGATGTTCTGTGCGCGTGGCGAGCGCGGCAATTTATAGGCGCGCGCGAAGCGGCGCGCCAAATCTACCGTGCCGCGTGCCGCTTTCTCCCGCGCACGCACAAACGCTTCCCGCGCGCGGTAATTTCTCGCCACCACTGGAGCGCGCGGAACCAGCCGGCGCGCTAAAAACAGCCTTTACCTTGATGGCCTCCTAATCGGGGTTTTATAAGACCTCATGATGTGAACTGTGCGGCTGTGTCTTTGCTCACTGCCTTCTTTCCCCTTTAATGTGTATTGTGTAAACGGGCGCCTGCAGCAGCCTTAGCTGGGCTTGGCCCATTTCGCTCGCTTTGCTGTCGTTCTCATATACAAATCGCAAAAATTCTGGAAGAGCTGGGAATCAAACCAAAGACTTCCTAGTTAACAGCGCACAGTGGTAACCACCCCGCCACAGTAACTTGATGCTCACAGTTCCATCACTTGTTTACCTTATCATCTTTTTCGTTCATTTTTTCTATTTTTTGTTTTTTGTTTTTCATTTTTGTTTATTTTGTTCCTTCTTCCTCGTTCGATGATCTTTCTCAAATCCATCCACATATTTCTAAAATTGATGAATTTTTCTAATTTAGCAAACTTTTTTCAAATTTGACTTTTGTTTTCTCAAATTCGGTGCACTTTTTCCAAATCCGATGAACTAATTTTGATGAACTTTTTTCAAGATTGACAAATTTTTCATTCAAATTTGTGAACTTTTTTCAAAATTGATGAACTATTTATCTCAAACTCGGTGAACTTTTTTCAAAATCGATGAAGTTTTTTCAAAACCGATGAACTTTTTTTCGAAAACGATGAACTTTTTAAACTGTTTCATAATGTTTTTTCCAAAATCAGTGAAATTTTTTAAGTTTGTGAACTTTTCTTCAAAAATGATGAACTATTTCTAAAATCAATGAACTCTTTTTAAGTTTGTGAACTTTTGTCTCAAAATAATTGAACGTTTTTAAATTCATGATTTTATAGAAGTAAATGAAAAAACTAACTGATAAATAAATAGCGCGCCCATACTAGTTCATATAGGGTTTAGCGCTAGTAAATCACAAGTGACCAATTGCCCGGCTTGTCAGCTAAGATCGAACAATGGTTGCCTACTCGAGTGGTGCCCATTTTACGTTTTTTGGCGATTTCTGGTCTCCGCCTTTCCCATTTCGGGCCGGCCCAAGAAGACGCTGCAGCGGGCGCCGGGAACCTGTTCGGGCGCATAAGGTGTCGAACAGGAGCTCCCGTTTCTCATACACAAAAAAAAAGAAGGAAACTGCGAATCAACCTGTGGTTGAGTTGGTTAGGTGGACAGTGGTATTCCCAACCCACCAGGGTTCAAATCCTGGTGCTCGCATTATTCCTGGATTTATTTCAGGATTTCCGGCGATGCACTTTCAGTGGGAGAAGACGTTCCCGTCGACGACGAGGCGCCTACGGTGACTTCGTAAATCTCAAGATGATATGTCGGCTCAGTCTCTCGGAGGTGCTCATTGGGGTAGGGTGTGCGTGTGTGCGTTCATAAGGATGAGTGTATGCGCGTGTATATGAGCGCTGATGTCTGTACTGATGCTCAAAAAAAAAGGAAACCCCGAGGTCTTTTGTTTTTCTTCTTTTTTTTAATCTTTTGATTTCTACGTGGTTAGTTATTTCTCCTTTGAAAAAATAGATTCATGACAATTTGAAAATTTTGTGAATATTTTTTATTTGTTTTAAAAATTAGCAAACATTTTTTTCAGAATACTTTTTTCATATATTTGGGAAAAATAAATTTGTGATTTTTTGCAAAAAATAAGTGAACACTTTTAAATATCATAAGTATGTTTCAAAATTACCTTAACAGTCATTCAATTTTCTAAATACCTAGCGAACATGCCTGTGGGTTGCAATGAGAGATAAAAGATAGCACACCACAAATATCCGTGCATTGAACCAAAAGAAAAAAGCACTACTCCCCTGGCCCAATAAGTATGGCTGAAGACTCACATATCCATGCCTTTTATTTCAACATGGCATCCTACCCCGTGTCACCGCTTATCCTCCTCTCCCTCACTGATGGTGACCACGGTGTCCACTGACTATGTGATTAAAGCACGGATAATTGATTCTTATTTAAATAACGTCATTGGTTTGTTGATATAAAAATTCTATGTTGATCCATCCATTAATTCCGGGATGGCTCCCCAATGGTCCTCTCTTCCTACTGCTCGCTCCTACGCCGCCGCCGTCGTCAATGGTCAGATCCGCGGCCGCTCCTCCAAACCACAGCCTCACCCGCTGGGCTTTCGCTCCGAATCCCAACGGCCAGATAACGCCCTTTGGCCGGCCGCTTTGTCCGCCGCGCCGCTCCCGGGTAGCTCGCGTCCTGCCACGAAGGATCTAGAGCCAGATGGCAACGGATGGGTCGAAGTGCGGAATCGCCGTCATCAGCGCCGTTATGAAGATGCTCCTACTGCCAAGCTCCCGGATGCTTCCAAGCCTCGGATTCCCCGGTGGCTGGAGGGCATCTGCTTTAAATGCCTGGAGGCGGGGCACTTTAAGGCGAAGTGCTCCGGTGAAATACGCTGCTACCGTTGCTGGGTCTCGGGCCACATTGCTCGCTCCTGTCCCTCCCTCCCTTCGCTTAGTCGGGTGGCGCCGCGTCCTTCCAGATCCCGCGGGGCTCCGTCGAATCCCGGCGCGCAGCTCTGATCGCCGACGGCGGGCTCTTCCTCGCGGCCTCCTCCTCCCCCAGGCTCCATGGCACACTACCCCCCGCTGGCTCGCGAGCGCTTCCCTGGAGAGGTGCTGACCCATGGGGATCTAGATCTGAGGCCGGCTCGCGGAGGCGGCATCATCTCGCACATGGAGGGCATGGATGCGCTCGAGGCAGATTTCTGCAACCGCGCGCTGCTCGCGGTGGTGCAAGGTCGGCGGCCCGTGGTGTCGCCGGAGGCGCTGGTGCAGGCCCTGGAGCGTGTGTGTGTGGGGTGGAGAGGAGGCATGCCCGGGCGGAGGTGGCGCACCCGGCGGATTTCTTCATCTTGTTTGCATCTACGGAAGATTGCGACCGGGTTTTTAGCCAAACTGGCCGGATCGGGTGTGCGGGCGCGCCCATTGCGTTCCAGCGCTGGCATTGGTGCGCTCAAGATGCAAGTGGCAAGCTCGAGTTCTTCTGCAAGTTGGGAATTGAGGGTCTTCCAGCGAGTGGCTGGGAGTGGGAGACGCTTAGTCAACTCATCAACAACCTCCAAGGCCAACTGGTGGAGGTGCTTCCGCAAGAAGATCGCTGGCAGGTCGATGTCACGGCCTGGATGCGCAACCCCTCCGGCATTCCCAAGGTGTATGACCTGGAGATCCCCGAGTTGGTGGGTCTGCCCAACGTGGTGGATGAGGACTGGCCGTTCGCGCCCCCTCCATCGGTGCCGCTCACTGAGCGCCGCACTCTGATCCACCCCCTCACCATTCATGTGCTAGATGTGGT
The DNA here is from genome assembly GCA_021605145.1 of Aegilops bicornis. Taxonomy (NCBI): domain Eukaryota; kingdom Viridiplantae; phylum Streptophyta; class Magnoliopsida; order Poales; family Poaceae; genus Aegilops; species Aegilops bicornis. The sequence continues at coordinate 619,119,489 of CM038674.1, forward strand.
GGATCGTACGGTGCCGTTCATGGAGCTGCGCCCAAATTACGAGCCAGAAGATGATGTAGACCTAACGAGAAGACATGACTTCTCTCGAAGCTGCTTCAGGGGGCGGATCGACGGTGAGGGCCGGGGTAATGCTATTCACTCGGGTGGCCACCCCTTTGGTGGATCGGGCGGCCTGGGCATCGCTGGTGACTGGGGCGGCCGCCGGGTCACTGGCATACCCGTGCCGACTAGAGGTTTGGAGCGCAGGTCGCCGGTGCGAGCAGGCTCCATCACGGTGCCAGGCCCGGTCAGGTCCCGGGGGTCTTCGGTGGAGCTGGTCAGCGAGCGCATGTCTGGGGCCTAGTCTTCGGCCACTACCGCAGTCGGCTCGCTCCTTGCGGCCGCTCTTTGGTCGCGTCCACGGCGGTGGGATCAGGGGCGCTGGGGCGAACGCCGGACCGTGGGTTTGGCTACGGCCGGCACGACCCATCCCCTCGACGCCTTCCGTTCAGCCCGGCAACAGGCGGAGGAGAGAAAGGACCCGGACATGACCAGACATCACATCACGTCATTTCGTCTGGCTCGAGGGCTAAGCTGCCACCACTCAAGATGCCAGAGGCGCGTGAGGCGCAGTCCGGAGAGCAGGGGAGCGTGGTGAGAATGCCTTTTGCGGTTCCCTTGCTGCCTCACCAACTCCTTCAGCCGGTGCCCTTGTCCACGGGTGGCATTGGGATCGCTAGTCCCTTGTTAGCGCCGGATACGCTGCTGGAGGGGCTCGGGGCTTCTCTCGGGCCCTCTATCCTGGGTCAGCGGCCAGTGGCATTGGCTCCGGCCCGGCGCAAGAAGACTCTGCCGCCCGGCTTCACTCCGCGCAGGAGCGAGTGGCTCTGCAAGATGAATGGAGGGGCTCGCATGGGGCCGGTCGAGAGGGCTCAAAATGTCCTGCTCCGTAACCTCGGAGTGATAGGGGACGAAGACCGCATATCCCCAGAAGCATGGATGCCTACCTGAAGCTCTTTGAGGTGCCTTTGGCTCCGCAGCACATCAAGGCGGTGGCTGCTCTATTTGATCCTGACGGTGCAGCCTTCAACGAGCCGGCGCACGAGGGATTCGTGGTCTTCAACTTGCCGGAGAGTGTAGAGTCGTGCGGAGCTTAGTGCTCCTGTACTATGGGGGCGTTGCCTGGTTTTAGTCATGTCTTTTTGACTTCCTGTATGGAATGTTAGGGGGCTGAATAACCCGGCCAGGCGCAACTCAATCCGTTTGTTTATGCAGTCATGTGATGCCTTGTTGGTTTGCTTCCAAGAATCTAAGCTGAATTTTGTTGATCCTATGGTGGTTAATCAGACACTTGGTCCAGAGTTTGATGGGTTTGAGGCCTTGCCAGTGGAAGGCACCAGAGGGGGAATTCTGTTAGCTTGGAGATCAGATCGTCTGACGATCACAAATGTTCAGAAGCTGGAGTTTTCTATCTCGGCTACCGTTACTTCTCTGGCCGATGGCAAAACCTGGCTGGTCACGTCGGTCTATGGCCCGCAAGAGGATGGTGACAAGGTGCGGTTCTTGGAGGAGATTGAGAAGCACGGGGAGCAGGTGCAGCTTGCTTGGATTCTTAATGGAGACCTCAACGTAGTCACGCACGCATGAGGAGGAGCGCAACACAGGGTGAGCAAACAGAAGACTGATGAACAAGTTCAGACACACAATAAACAAGCTGGGTCTGCATGACATGCCTCTGGTAGGGAGAAAGTTCACATGGTGCAATGGGCAGGAGAGAGCAATTTTGGCCAAGCTCGACAGAGTTCTGTTTAACAATGACTGGGAAGATCTATATCCAATCAGCGATTTACTGCCCTTGAGTTCTAATGTTTCGGATCATTGTCCTTTGCTTTTATCTTGTTCCTCTGACCGACCTAGGGCATTCAGGTTCAGATTTGAGAACTTTTGGTGCAAGATTCCACGGTTCCATGAGGTAGTCAAGGAGGCTTGGGAGGAGGAGGTTTCCAGTATGAACCCAATGCACATTGTAAGTACGAAGCTTCAACGCACTGCTAAGGCGCTTCGGAGGTGGGGACAGAGGAAGCATAGTGACATGAATCTACAATTTTAGATAGCTAATGAGATCATCCTTTGTCTGGACACTGCTCAAGAGACAAGAGCCCTATCTCCTGATGAGAGAAAACTCAAAGGTTTTTTATAAGGTAAATGCCTGGCGCTGGCATCCTTGGAGAGAATTAGACTGAGGCAAAGAGCAAAAATCAGAGATATGAGGGAAGGGGATGCTAACTCGAAGTACTTCCATCTCAAAGCTAACGGGCGCAGAAGGAAACATCTAATTCCTTGCCTGCAGTCTGGGGAGCGCATGGCTACCTCCATGGATGAGAAGCTTAACCTGGCTCACGATTTCTTTAAGGAATCGATTGGGGTCCCAACGGCTAGAAACAAGGTTATTAATCTGGAGAGGTTGGGCCTTGGCAAGATTTATGCGGCCTTTTCCCGGGAGCTGGAGGCCCCCTTCTCTAGAGAGGAGATAAAGAAGGTACTGGACGATATGCCTTCTGACCGGGCCCCCGGCCCCGATGGTTTCTCTGGACTGTTCTACAAGATATGTTGGGAGATCATCGCGGATGACTTGATGGCAGTTATGGACGCCCTCCATAAGGGCCAATTCTCCTCCTTCAGTGGGTTGAACACTTCCATTCTCACGCTTTTGCCAAAAAGGAGGGATCGATGCAGCTAACTGATTTTAGGCCTATCAATCTAATTCATGGCCTGGCCAAGATCTTTTCTAAGGTTTTGGCAAATCGCTTGGCCCCGTTGCTTCCCGAAATTGTCTCCACAGCCCAGAGTGCTTTTGTTACGCGGAGATCGATACATGAGAATTTCAAGTTTGTTCGGAATGCGGCCAGAGCCCTGCACCACAGGAATCACCCTTCTGTGCTGATGAAAATAGATATTTCAAAGGCTTTTGATTCTTTGTCCTGGGAATTTTTGCTGGAGATATTACAGGTTAGAGGTTTTGGGAATAAATGGTGCTCCCGGATATGTGGTCTTCTGCGCTCTGCCTCCTCAATTCTCATCAATGGGGAAACCAGCACGCCATTCGCACTTGGGAAGGGAGTTAGGCAGGGTGACCCCATATCTCCGACTCTTTTTATTTTGGCCATCGACGCGCTGCAAGCAATGCTAAGTTGGGCTGTGAGTCAAAACCTGCTGGTGAATCTTGGTGTGGATGGCAGAACTCCAAGGGCCTCTACCTTTGTGGATGATGCGGTTATCTTTTTCGCTCCTGTTGCGTCTGACCTACAGGTAATCTCGGCAATTCTTGAGCTGTTTGGTGAGGCCTCTGGGCTATGAATCAATTTTGAGAAAAGTTCAGTTACGAGAATCCGATGAGGGGAAGATCAGGCCATGGAGGTGGCGACTTTTTTCAATTGCCGGCACGTTCAGTTCCCTCTAAAATACTTGGGGCTACCGCTCTCGATCTTGAAATTGAGGAGACAAGACATTCTGCCTCTAATTGACAAGTTCTCTAGTAAGATGAAAGGGTGGAAACCCAAGCTGTTGGCGCTAGCCGGCAGAGTCACCCCGACGAGCTCTGTTTTGTTGGCGCTACCGATTCACTTCATGTCTGTTTTACCTTTGTCGGCCTGGGCTCTGAAGGTCATTAACAGAAGATGTAAAGCCTTTGTGTGGAAAGGTGAAGAGGAAATCAACTGAGGTCACTGCCTGATATCCTGGGCCCGGGTTTGCAGACCAAAAGAATGGGGGGGAGGGTCTCGGTCTTTTGAATCTGAAAGACTTTGGGACGACGCTTCGTTGTCGGTGGCAACGGCTGAGATGGGATCCCGAGCTACGTCCCTGGTAGCTCTTTCCTGATCAGCAAGACAAGGAGGCCTTTGCTTTACTTGCGGCAGCAGGACGGGTGGTTCTGGGGAGAGGAGACACGGCCAGGTTCTGGACGGATAACTGGACGAAGGCTGTAGTATTGCCTCGTTGGCACCAGCTTTGTTCTCCTTTGTGAAAGATTCCAAGCTGTCAATTCGGGAGGCGCTACATAATAGAAGATGGATCAAAGACATCAAAAGGTGGCTTGACAGTTCACGCTTTGGCGCAATACTTATTGGTCTGGGACATTGCTCAGGCTACTGCGCTCGATTCAGAGGCTCAGGACCGATTCGAGTGGAGGAGGACAGATCAGCATCAGTTCACAGTCAGTAGCGCTTATGGGATGTTTTTCATGGCTGGAACTAGGTTTGCTTGTTCCAAACCCATATGGAAATCCAAAGCCCCCCCCCCCCCCCATGCTGCAAGTTCTTCATGTGGCTAGTCATTCATAAGAAGTGCCTCACGGGTAACAATCTTCAGAAACGTGGCTGGCCATCGAATCGGGACTGCCCACTCTGTTTAGCCCAACCAGAGAGTTGCACGCATCTGTTTGTGCACTGCAGATTTACACAACAGCTCTGGAGTGTTTTCCAACAATGGTCTAGTGTGGATTTCTCCATCCCGGGCAGCAATTTTGACAGCACTGAAGACTGGTGGCTAGCGGTGAGAAGAACATTCCCAAAGCAAACGCGCCGGAACTTTGACACAATCACCATTCTTATCCATTGGAGGATCTGGAAAGAGCGGAATGCGAGAATCTTTCAACAAACATCCTGTAGTATTAATAGGGTCTTAGACCTAATCAGGGAGGATATTGGAGTGTGGAGGTCCGCCGAATGTGTGGCTGACTTAGGGAGCTAGCTTGCCAGCGCACTTTCTTGTGGTTTGTACGCTCTGATCACCGGCCAGCAGGCCTAGATCTCCTGGACTGCTTGCGGTGTTTGTACTGATCTTCTTTTCTTCTAATAAAGATCGGCCAATGGCCCTTCGAGAGAAAAATTCTATGTTGATACATCAAGCATAAATGCAAAGTATCATCAACTTTGGAGTTCCAAGCTAGATGATACTGCATATATGCCTTCTACAGCCACTCATTGATCAACTAAAACCTTTGTGAAAGGGAGGATATTTGAAAGGAAGAGCCATGTTTGGTTCAATTACCGTCAACAGACAGGCTTGGATGGCACGCTGCACTAGCCATCCTCGATGGGACACCAATGCAGATGCAATCATTAGCTCCATCATGAAATTCATTTCCTTGTTCTTGATAAATTTGATAGTTTGTGTTGTATTTGAGAATTTACCTCAGTGGTGTAGTACTTAGCTGCAGCTCCCACTCGTTCTGTTGCTACGCCGCGTTCAGCGACTTCTTCGCCCTTTAGTTGTAGTTTTGGCCTTTTTTTAGATAAATTTGCTATGTAAAATATCGAACATGTTGAATATATATCAAGTTTGCCGAATTTTAGCCAAATTTAGCCGAACTTTGCCGAATGTTTTTTTTTACTTAGACGGCGTCTGGGGGTGGCCCTGGGGTCGGCGACTGGGAACCCACTCGCCCCCAGGCCGATCTTTTGCGCCGGCTCACTCCTATGCGGCGATTTTAAGCACCTCTAGGGGGCCAACGGCTGGAGATGCTCTAAGACATCGTGAGTGGTCGTACCAACTCGTTGTCCACAGCAGCGCCGAGACGCATCAAGCTGGATTCCGTTGATTACATGTATATCACAAGTTCATGAGTGCCCACCGCCGGATCCCATGTACTGTTTCTCATGAAATCATATTGTTTATTGCTCAAAGTCCATGATGATTTTGTGAAACAAATATATTTACTGCCATGATGAACTTACTTGCTGAACCTATGCTTTGATCTAAGCGTGGATGTACAATACTTGTTTACATCTTTCTTTTAGAAAAATAGGATGACCCCAGCCTCTGCATCTGGAAGATGCATACGGCCGCTTTATTGATTATTCTCGAGGACCTTACAAAGTATTACAACAATGAGTCTGAATCCACCATCTTAGCAACACATGCCGCTACTCCTATCCAAAATGAAAGGGTGCTAGCTGGGCCACTACCCAAACCACTCACCTAAGCCTAACATCAAAAGCCGTAAGCCGAAACATATTCGGAAGCCCCAGCCGAGCCACATATCGGGTGCAGGGCACAATCGATTAAACGCTTTTCGTGTATGTCGCCGCCATCTTCCACAGGTCCGTCTTCAGATCATATTGAAGCTTCTACCTTGTCTGGCCACTCTGCCATTGACGTCACCATGACGCCAGACAGCAACCTCCTCCCGTGCGAGTCCATCTCCGCGCATCGGGCGGCGAGCCTCCACAGCGCCATGCCGCCGATCTTCGCCGCCATCAATGAGTGAGATGAAGTACCGCTCCACCACGGCATGTACAAGGTGAGGAAGGGCGAGGTCCCCATCGGAGACACGGCCTGAAAAGAAGCACCGCAGCCCCAAACATCGCCTCGGAGCTGCGACGCGATGAGATCAGCGGGCCGCCACCAGAACCGCATAAGCTCGCCATGCACACCCAGCATCCCCATGCCCAAGTCAGCGCCTTCAAGAAGGTGACGACGCCAGGCGCCGCCGCTTAGCCACCGGGGCTAGGGTTTTCACCCGGGCGCAGGGGAAGGGGGGAGGCAGGGGAGGTTTAGCCTCGGCGCCGCCACCAAGGAGGGAATGGCGTTCGGGACGCCATCGACGCCGTGACCGCCACCGGTGGCCAAGGGTTTCCCCCGGCCAAGCACCCTGCCGCCACCTCTGAACCAGCCACAACATCAGCAGGCGCGTGTACGCCGGAGATCCAGGCCGGCCGGAGGTCATGCATCACGAGCGTACCAGGATCGCCTCCGATCTGACGAGGGGAGCCCAGGGCCTCCCCGCGCCATAACCAGCGCCCACCAGGACCTCGTTGCCCGCGCAGCCGAGGGGATCCGGCCTACCTCACCGACGAGCACTCCCCGTCGCCGGAGGAGCGCCGTCCGCACCAGCGAGGCCGTCGCCTCAGATCCGGACCCTCACCACCGAAAGGGAGCGGTCAGATTGGGGGAAAGTGCTAGATCCAGCCAAGTCGCCCCGCCGCCACCATCCCGGGAGCCGGCGCCGGCTTCGCCGGCCGTTCCTCCGGTGGCGGCGAGGTGGGGAGGTGTAAGGCCGCCGAATCTGGGTTCCCCCGTCGCCGCCAGGGAGGGCGACGCGGGGGACGGGGGAAGGGTGTCTGGGAGAATCTGGCCAAGTTAGCACACCCTTACCTTGTTTACATCTTTATAAGGTACAATCCACACATGAAAAAGAAAAGGACACATGAGCTCATTTGGCACAATTGAAATGCATAGAATGGTTTTCGAAACATGAGAAACAAATATATGTTCATCTCGATGTGTTTTGTTGGCCTGACGGTCCAAAGAACAACCACTAAAATTAATATATTTGTTTACAAGTCTCTAAGAAAAACCCAGACAATAAAAATGATAAGGACACATGAGCTCGTAGCTAATGCAGTTGCCTCCTGTTCTTGTGGTTTATGTGATGGCTAGAACACATGTCACCACTGAAACCTGCTTGTACTTGTACCTTCGTTGAAATCCAATCGCCGAACGGTAGACAGTGTTGGGGTTATCTTCATCAGCTTGAAGCGACAGACTTGTAAATTCCCCTGGAATACGTGGTGGGGCATAGAACGCAGAATAATCACGAAATGACATGGATGTCGCCGATGATTGAGTTATATTTTGAAAACAAGCATTCAGGTTCGATGACCCCTGTTTCAGTAAATGGAATGAACTTTTCACCATGTCAAAATATGAACCATAGTATAAACATTATTCATATGCTTACGCGGAATTCTGAATGTCCGATCAGATTTGTTGTTAATTCTGTTGTATAATCGATTGACCCCTGTTATAAAAAAAATGAAGAGTTATAGATGGATGTGGCGCCTTAGCTAACATTGGAACCACCGGCCGGGAGTCCGCCATCGTGGACGACTGTGGCATCACATAGCAGCTGGATGCATCTTGCTGCACGCTCGACACTGCACGTCTGCCCACGACGAGGTCGTTCGGCGTGGCCATTGACGAGTCCCGCAGGATCTCTTGCAAGAAGAAAATAATCTTTAAATTCGATTTGTCAATTTTATTTCTCATGAAAATAGCAAGTTAACTCAAAGAATTTATCACACAAATAGTCAATTTGTTAGAACTTGCTTAGTAGTGAATTGGGAACAAGAAGAAAAACAAAAGGCTGGTGCTTCCCTTGTTGAGGTAAGAGCAAATGATCTTATTCGCGATTTCCTAAGAATTGAGTTAGTCAAGTCCATTATTTCGTATACACGAAAAAGGTATGGTAGGACAAGTGCAGGACCGATTCCCCATAATAGGTTAGATCGCGCCAATATCAATTCTTTTTATTCCAAGGCGAAGATTGAATCACTTAGCCAACATCCAGAAGCTATTGGCACTTTGTTGAATCGAAATAAAGAATACCACTCTTTGATGATTTTGTCGGCATCCAACTGTTCTCGAATTGGTTTATTCAAGAATTCAAAACATCCCAATGCGATAAAAGAATGGAATCCTAGAATTCCTATTCGAGAAATTTTTGGGCCCTTAGGCGCTATTGTAGCTAGTATATCACATTTTTCTTCATCTTACTATTTACTAACGCATAATAAAATCCTGTTAAAAAATATTTGTTCGTTGACAATTTAACAAACCTTCCAAGTACTTCAAGAACTTAAATACTCTTTAATAGATGAAAATAAAAGGATTTCTAATTTCGATAGTAACATAATGTTGGATCCATTCCTTTTGAATTGTCACTTTGTCCATCATGATTCTTGGGAAGAGACATTGGCAATAATTCACCTTGGACAATTTATTTGTGAAAATGTATGTCTACTAGTAGAACGCCCGTGCGTTGCCACGGGCTTTTAACTTTTTTTAATTACACCTATTAATGCAATTCATATCAAATTTTGCATGTATAATCTTTTTCCTAATTGTGCATATAATGTATATGATATTTCAGATGTACAGAAGAGATAGCCTGCAACAATTGAAAAATAATTGAAATCCAATTCATCTGTAATGTAACTCGACGATGTTGAAAGGACCACGGTGTCGCCTAGAGGGGGGTGAATAGGCGTTTTAAAATCTTTTACGGATTTGGCTATATCCTAATGCGGAAATAAACTAAGCGGATACTTTTCAAGCACAAATCCTAAATATACTAGGCTCACTAAATGCACCAACAACTTAGCATAAACAAGATGAGAACAACGAGGATATGAGTAAGCACAAGTAAGTTACACAAACTTACTCAATGTATATCACGAGATATGGAAATGAATAATACAGACACCCACAAGTAGGGAATACAAGCTTACACAAATTGTATCACAATATATGGAATTGAATGATACAAGCAAACTCAAGTAAGCATTACAAGCTTACACAAGATATGTTACAAGCTAGCAGTTCACACTAAACACAAGATAGAACAATAGTAGGAAGTATGAATTGCGGACTATAAAGTGTTGGCCTAAATAATCTCTACGACATGGTAACCAACACAATATAATGAGGACAACAAGAATAGTGAATGCGCGGTCAAGTTACCAAGGTTAACCACAAGTAAGGAGTTAGGGTTAGGGATAACCGAAGTCACAGAGACGATGATGTATCCCGATGTTCACTTCCTTGGAGGAAAGCTAGTCACCGTTAGAGAGGTGGATGTTACCACGAAGGCACACCAACGCCACGAAGGCTCACCCTATTCTCCTTGAGATATCACCACGAAGGCGATTCCCAACCACTAGTGGAAGACCTTGAGGTGGCCTCCAAACCTTCACAAACTTTCCGGGGGAAAAATCACAAGTTGATTCCTCACCGGAGCACTCCTACCGCCTAGGAGTCTCCAACCTCCAAGAGTAACAAGATCAAGGGGAAATGCTCAAGACTTGCTCAAATCACGAATTCCTTTGGTCAAGAGAAGGAGAGGGAGTGGATCTATCACTTGATTGGAATCTCTCACAAGAACTCTCACAAATCTCTTGGGATCTAAGATTTGAGGTAGGAGAAGGGAGAGGGAGCTTTTCTTCAAGTGTGGGTCAAGATAGTTGTGTTGCTCACCCCTCCACGAAGTGGTGAAGGGATATTTATAGCATGGGCACAAATCTGGCCGTTGGGGGGGAATTCTGCTCAGGAAAGTGTCGGACGTCCGGAGGGTTCCGGACATCCGCAAAAATGTTCCTGTTGTGGAGGAGTCGGACGTCCGGAAGTGTCCGGACATCCGGGCAATCAGGAAGGACCGGACGTCGTAGAGCGCCGGACGTCCGACAATCATCGGACGACCGGCCGCTGTGAAAAGTGTGACCCACAAACCAATGTACAGGATACGGTCGTCCGAGCGGGGCCGGACATCCGTAAGAATGCTTCTGATGTGAAAGTGTCAGACGTCCGGAGGGTTCCGGACGTCCGGTGGCAAAACAGGCACCGGACGTCCGGTGGAACACCGGACGTCCGACGGCTGTAGCACGCCATCAGACGAATGTATCAGGATATTTGTGAACCAGGTTTGCCGGACGTCCGACATTTTCCGGACGTCCGGAGACCGGACGTCCGGAACTTACCAGATTTCCGTCCGTTTGATTCTGGATTACGCCGGATTTCCGGACGTTACCGAACGTCCGGCCAAAATAACAGCAGGAACCCCAAAACTAAAACATGCATAACTTTCACATCCGGACTCCGATTTTGATGATCTTGGGCTCGTTTTGAAGCTATGGAAAAGCTCCAAGTCCTCAGATAGAGAACCACCCAAAATAAACCAAAATGGAGGGTTCAAATTATGCAAAGGTTAGATCATATATTTTGGGAAACTATTTGGCTTTGGCTTTTCTTTGGTATATAGGATATGAGTGGAATTGTGTATAGAAGATGTTGACTTGAGCAAATCCATCACAAACCCCTTTGATCCCCTCTTAATAGTGCGGGATCCCTATAACTCAAGAATCATAAAAATAGCTACACTACATAGCTATCAAGAATCCATTCTTGAGTGTATATGTTTCTTTGGTGGTCATCACTCCACAACACTAACGGCAAAGGAACTAATACCTTTGACACAAGCCGTTCACTTGAGCTTGATGTTGATGTTTCTTCTTGGCTCAAGATGAAGGCAAGACATTGGTGAAGTCTTCAAGTCTCTCCCTCATACACAATGTGGGGAAGCTTTGCTTTGTATTCATCTTCACTTGTCCATCATGTGATCATCCACAAGATTCAAGCATGTAATCCTTTTGGGATGGTTATCTTGAACTTGCCCTTGTCAACCATGATCACCAACACTTGATGTCGTCCTCTCATAGACACTTGAAATCTCTTTCTTGATGCGAGCCCATGAGAATCACCTAACCCTCAAAAAATAGACAACACATAGTATGGGTTAGTACACAGAGTGCAATTTATAATTTCTTATCATACCACAAGATCCTATGTGGTGCATCATTTGTGCTCGTGTGTTGACCATTTAGAGTTCGATCTTTTGAGCTTCATCTTGGTCAACCTATATCTCTACTCCATGTTTAATCTTGACGTCATGAAGGATATATTGAATTCTTCACTTGAATAGCTTGCTCAATTATGACTCAACACATGAGTCCATTATGATCATATCTTTGAGCCACTCCTAGAATTCATCATTCAAATCATCCTCTTTAAGATCTTGATCCATTATGGCTCAAACCATAGCTCTAAGCATGGAAACCCTTAAGATACTCCAATGAACTCCATTTTGATCATCTCGATGTAATTGTTGCTTCAAAGGAGTTTTCTTACATTATTCTTCAATCATTTTCCAATGGGACTAATCTTCAAATGTATATCTCAATGCAAACATTAGTCCATAAGGATTGTCATTAATTAATTACCAAAACCACACATGGGGACTACATGTACTTTCAATCTCCCCATTTTGGTAATTGATGACAATCTCAACAAGAGGGTTTATGTAATGAATAAATTGTATACTTGGGATGGTTGTACTATCATCAAGACACTACACAAGCATTTGATGATAGTACACCCATAGTATATAGAGCAAACTCCCCACAATATATGCATGTGTGAATGAACTTTGAATGTCATTGCATATATCGGTTGACATAAACTAGGAGGAGATTTCCCTATATACAATGCTCATTCATGCAATAAGAATATATAACAAGGGTAGATATGCATGAGTGACAACAAGAATTACAAAAGATATTTATCTTAAACCCTCTAAACTTCTCCCCATTGGCACCAAATGCCAAAATGGAAGACAAAACATCTAGCAGACCAATATAGTACGAGTTCGTTTCTTGATGTGTGCATATCCCAACATGTGAGTGAAAACAAATGCACATATTCAATGATGAACAATTAAAGGAGCTCGGAATCTATAGAACGCAATCAGATACAAAGATATGAACGTTTTCATGTATAAAAATTTCTAAGTGGCCAATAATAATCATGATATGTATCCATAAAGAAACTCATATACACAAAAAGAAAGGTTGCAATTGATAAGAACATGATATCCACAAGTGAATCAACTATTATACAACTTGAGCCTAGTCATAATAGCAAGGTACATGGCACAAAGCTCATGGCACAAATTGATCTCATTTGCATAACACAAAGTGAAGCAAGCAATCAAAAGATTCGACGAGCCAAAATGATAAAAGAATATTACGATTTGGGTAAAGGAGTGTTCTAAGAAAAATAGAGAAGCTCCCCATGATTTGTGCACAATTTAGATTTTTTTTATTATTTGGATACGAGTGTACAAAATAGGATCATCACTCCCCAAAATCAATAGGAACACACAACAATTGCAAGCAAACATAGATAAGAAAAGAAGCCTAGCGTTTGCAACAAACATATGGTTGAGCAACATGTACATGAGGCAATCTAAGAATAGGCACAACCAAAATGATGTGTGTGAGACAGTAAAAACACTTGAGAAGACTAGTATAAGGATGAGAATTAAGCATCAACATAGCCTTGAGTAAATGAGATACAAGGTGCAAGACATGTCCTTCCCACACACACACGAAGTTAAGAAGGTCACACACACATCAAGCAAATGGGTTCACAAGCTCACTAATAGTAACCTAAAAATCAAAGCTTGTGACAACCCATGATGAAGATAGGAAATAATAGGCTTGTCAAGACAGGCATGAGGACACAAATCTTCACCAAACATGAGTGCACTAAGATGCAAAGAGGTAAGACATGCACTCATTCAACAAATGCTTCCATGGAGCCACCAAAAAGATATAAAAGTGAATGAAATGGTGGACATGAAAGAATAGGGATATCAACTAGAGATGTAACTTCTCTCACGTGTATAAGATACTAGGTAGATGATATCCACAAAGAAGGATGTACACATAAAATAGTTGCAAAAGGAAGGAATAAGATATCCAAACGGGAGTCATAAAATATACCAATGAGATCTTTGCTTGAAAGCATGGCACATGGCTTAATATAATATTATTGTATATTAATGAACTCCAAACACACAACCATCAAAGACATCACAACTAGCAACAAGAGATCATTGTTGGGATGCTTTGAGAAAGGAAACAAGTATCACAGGAACGAGTCAAGAAATTCATGCCATGATACAACCTACACAAGGTTGACCTCATTTCTATATATATGCATGAAGTAAATACTTGTTACCGAGATAGCATTGGTATGAAGTTGTAGATCAATAAAATGTCCAAGCTTGGCTCTAATTTCCTCATAGTGCCACCACCTTCATGAATAAGCCAAGCACCCAATGCTTCTCAAATGTACCTAAAACATTTTAAGTACAATATGGTCCCCAAATTTATTGGGTCCAAGTAGTTAGCATAACTACAACACATAGGGTAAACCCACTTAAATATGTGCCTATTGATATGAATTTGAATTTCATGCACATCATAGCTATTAAGAATTTGATGGATTTACCATATATATATTGGATCAAATAAGGCAAACAAGGCATGTGAATTTACACATAGTAAATATGCATGCACAAGCCTACCAAAATCCAGGGAGATACAAATTGGACAAATGACCACATAACCGTTAATACTTCCAATATTGACCAAAATGAATCAAAATGACAAATCAACATATGATAGCACCCAAAGTTCAACATATGAAAAAAACAATGAGCATATAAGATATGCATTGCACACATACTCATAGGAATATCTCACTCAAATAGATATAGGACACTATAAACAATGAGATAACAAACTCTTATATAGAGCAATAAGATGAATTCAAATAAAATGGTATTTCGGGTTATCATTCTGTAGAAACCAAATAAGTACATGATCATCTATACTAACACAAGCATAACATGAGAATTTAGAAATAAACACAATGCTTGGATAGAATAATATTAACATTCCAACTAGATAGATCATTATGCAAAGCAAGAATTGGAATAGCTTTAATCAAATGATTTTCCAAATATGATTTTAAAGATAACCATGAGCAAAACCGCACAAGAATGACATACGTAAATAAGACATTGCATGCCACGGAGATATAAGATAATCTCAAATATAAATTCTAAGTGGCATCCCTCAATTGTTCATATTAACAAGGATTGTGATATGCACAAAGCATATCACTCCCCACAATATGATGATCCATGTATTATCCACAAGAAGCAAATGAAACCCAACTAAGGATAATTAATGGATGAGAATTTGAGTTTCAAATGAGCTTTACATACCACATAGTAACTAGATAATATTGCACTAACAATACTAGGTGGTATCCCACGCATACACATTTAAGGTTTGTGAAATGCGTAAATCATAGCACTCCCCATAATGTGATGATCCATTAATATCTCAAAAGAGCCAATTAAGATTCAACTAATGAAGCAATACAGTCTTGAAACCACACACACAAATATATGGAGTGCATTACACCTACACATGCTAGATAACACAAATCAAGCATACTAGGAAGCACAACTATAAAAGCACATGCTAGGTACAAAACCTAAACATGCAAGGGACATAGCAACTTTCAATGTAAACAATGCAAGTACAAGTTACCACAAAGAGGAGCATTGGATTGATAGATATGATGATAATCCACTTGACTTGGCATTAAACATAACATATGGTGAAAATAGTTTTTCTTCATGAAGTAGCCAAGTCTACAATGCCCTCCACACACCTATTGATCAAGTTTGAGCTTGATGGTCCCCAACCAAGTTGGGTCCTAAGAAGTTAGTAACAATAGGCTTGGCAACCCAAATGGTCTTGTCCACTTTCAAACTTCTTTGGGAACCCACAAACTTGGCAAACACATTGCCAACAATATCCTTCCTTAGCGAATAATGATTATTGAATATAGGAGGCTTAGATATGTTACCGTTGGGACAAGATGAAGCTATGTGTCCCTTCTTACGGCAATTATAGCAACATGTGCTCCCCTTCTCTTCTTCTTTACCTTTTCAACTTGGAGAGCATTATCTTGGTTAGGCATGGGAAGAGGCCTTTCATTATCTTGATATTGAACTTGAGGCCACTTCCTTGATGCTTCACATTTGAAGCCTTCTTCTTCAATGGACATGATCTCACATGGTGTCCAACATTCTTGCACTTGAAGCAAGTAATGTTGGCGAATTCTTGACTTGATCTTGTTCCTTCTTCTTGTTCTTGAACTTCTTCTTGTTGGAGACGAAATCAAGTCCTATTTTGTCTTGAGGGTCCTTTTGCACACTCAATATATTATCACAACATTTTTCCAAGTCTTTCTTCAAACTAGTGACTTGGGCCTTGAGCTCTTTATTTTCCTCTACAAGGTTAGTATTAACAAAAGAACTAGAGGAAGTAGAAGCTTCATTGTTAGAGCAAAAGGCATGGTGAGCAATTCATTACAAGATGTACCAATATCATGTAGAGAGGAATTGCAAGGACTAGCACAGGACAATAAGGCATTTCGAGTAGAAGATGTGCTAATATCCACATGAGACTCACATGATTTTACCTTGGTGACCATAGCCTCATGAGCTAACTTTAACTCATCATGAGAGATTAGAAGATCATCATGAGCGCCTGAGAGCTTTTTATGACTTTCTTCCAATTTCCCATAATTTCTTGTTAGCAAAGCAAGTTGAGCACATAGCTCAACATTCTCCTTCAAAATTGATGCTTCACATGAAATCGAGTTAGTAGCACAGACATCATTATCAATATGAGAGGAGCAAGTAGAACTTAGTGACTTCTCATGAGTTGATTGAAGCTCCTCATGAGACTTAGAGAGTTTTATGAGCTCCCTTGACACTATTTCATTCAAGGAGAAGGAGCTCAAAATCCTCTTTAAGCTTACAATGAGTAACGTTAATCTCTTCTTTTGAAGACCTCAAGTCACTAAGCGTTTCATGAGCCTTAGCAAGTTCATGTTCAAGCTGTTCACTTTTAGCTTCCTCATTGAGAAATAAACCATTACGTTTTTCAAAGCAAGCAAGAACATCTTGGAACATTTTATAAGTGTTATTTTTAGCTCTACGAAGAGTTTTCCCAATCTCATAGAGATTTTGAGTCAAGACTTCATCATCTTCCTCATTACAACTATCATCATTATCACTAAGAGAAGATGATACCTCGTCATTACCTCTTGCCATGAGGCACATGTGAACACAAGGGGTTGATGATGATTCTTTTGGAGAGGAGGATTCTTCATCAATCAAGCATGCCTCATCTTTATTGATATCCTCTTGTGGTATGCCAAATGTTGGTGAAGTGAAAGATGTTGAGGTATGCAAGTAATCGGAGGTGGAAGCAATAGAGAGCTCTTCATGATTTAAAAATGTGGAGAACTCCTCCATTAACTCCCCAAAAAGAATATTGTCTTCATGAAGATTGGACCCACCATATATATCTTCAATTTTGGTCCAAGCATCATGAGCCAATGAACAAGAGGAAATTGACTTGAACACCTCGAAGCTTATAGCTTGGTGAATGATACTTAAAGCTTCACTATCAAGATGCATATCACCAAGTGACGGAGATTGTCCATCCTTTAGATTTGAATTCCTACAACCACAATCCATAAAGCATTTGGACCCATGGCCCGAAAGTGATAAAGCATGCGTAATCTCCACATAATGTAATTTGTGCCATTAAAACAAAATGTGTCATCATGCACTAGTTCACTAGTCGACATCGTTACTCTCTAGACGGTTAAGCCTAATAAGGAGAGACCTAGCTCTGATACCAATTGAAAGGACCACGGTGTCGCCTAGAGGGGGTGAATAGGCGTTTTAAAATCTTTTACGGATTTGGCTATATCCTAATGCGGAAATAAACTAAGCGGATACTTTTCAAGCACAAATCCTAAATATACTAGGCTCACTAAGTGCACCAACAACTTAGCATAAACAAGATGAGAACAACGAGGATATGAGTAAGCACAAGTAAGTTACACAAACTTACTCAATGTATATCACGAGATATGGAAATGAATAATACAGACACCCACAAGTAGGGAATACAAGCTTACACAAATTGTATCACAATATATGGAATTGAATGATACAAGCAAACTCAAGTAAGCATTACAAGCTTACACAAGATATGTTACAAGCTAGCAGTTCACACTAAACACAAGATAGAACAATAGTAGGAAGTATGAATTATGGACTATAAAGTGTTGGCCTAAATAATCTCTACGATATGGTAACCAACACAATATAATGAGGACAACAAGAATAGTGAATGCACGGTCAAGTTACCAAGGTAAACCACAAGTAAGGAGTTAGGGTTAGGGATAACCAAGTCACAGAGACGATGATGTATCCCGATGTTCACTTCCTTGGAGGAAAGCTAGTCACCGTTAGAGAGGTGGATGTTACCACGAAGGCACACCAACGCCACAAAGGCTCACCCTATTCTCCTTGAGATATCACCACGAAGGCGATTCCCAACCACTAGTGGAAGACCTTGAGGTGGCCTCCAAACCTTCACAAACTTTCCGGGGACAAATCACAAGTTGATTCCTCACCGAGCACTCCTACCGCCTAGGAGTCTCCAACCTCCAAGAGTAACAAGATCAAGGGGAAATGCTCAAGACTTGCTCAAATCACGAATTCCTTTGGTCAAGAGAAGGAGAGGGAGTGGATCTATCACTTGATTGGAATCTCTCACAAGAACTCTCACAAATCTCTTGGGATCTAAGATTTGAGGTAGGAGAAGGGAGAGGGAGCTTTTCTTCAAGTGTGGGTCAAGATAGTTGTGTTGCTCACCCCTCCACGAAGTGGTGAAGGGATATTTATAGCATGGGCACAAATCTGGCCGTTGGGGGGGGGATTCTGCTCAGGAAAGTGTCGGACGTCCGGAGGGTTCCGGACATCCGCAAAAATGTTCCTGTTGTGGAGGAGTCGGACGTCCGGGCAATCAGGAAGGACCGGACGTCCGTAGAGCGCCGGACGTCCGACAATCATCGGACGACCGGCCGTGAAAAGTGTGACCCACAAACCAATGTAAAGGATACGGTCGTCCGAGCGGGGCCGGACATCCGTAAGAATGCTTCTGATGTGAAAGTGTCAGACGTCCGGAGGGTTCCGGACGTCCGGTGGCAAAACAGGCACCGGACGTCCGGTGGAACACCGGACGTCCGACGGCTGTAGCACGCCATCAGACGAATGTATCAGGATATTTGCGAAACAGGTTTGACGGACGTCCGACATTTTCCGGACGTCCGGAGACCGAACGTCCGGAACTTACCGGATTTCCGTCCGTTTGATTCTGGATTGGCGCACCGGATTTCCGGACGTTACCGGACGTCCGGCCAAAATAACAGCAGGAACCCCAAAACTAAAACATGCATAACTTTCACATCCGGACTCCGATTTTGATGATCTTGGGCTCGTTTTGAAGCTATGGAAAAGCTCCAAGTCCTCAGATAGAGAACCACCCAAAATAAACCAAAATGGAGGGTTCAAATTATGCAAAGGTTAGATCATATATTTTGGGAAACTATTTGGCTTTGGCTTTTCTTTGGTATATAGGATATGAGTGGAATTGTGTATAGAAGATGTTGACTTGAGCAAATCCATCACAAACCCCTTTGATCCCCTCTTAATAGTGCGGGATCCCTATAACTCAAGAATCATAAAAATAGCTACACTACATAGCTATCAAGAATCCATTCTTGAGTGTATATGTTTCTTTGGTGGTCATCACTCCACAACACTAACGCCAAAGGAACTAATACCTTTGACACAAGCCGCTCACTTGAGCTTGATGTTGATGTTTCATCTTGGCTCAAGATGAAGGCAAGACATTGGTGAAGTCTTCAAGTCTCTCCCTCATACACAATGTGGGGAAGCTTTGCTTTGTATTCATCTTCACTTGTCCATCATGTGATCATCCACAAGCTTCAAGCATGTAATCCTTTTGGGATGGTTATCTTGAACTTGCCCTTGTCAACCATGATCACCAACACTTGATGTCGTCCTCTCATAGACACTTGAAATCTCTTTCTTGATGTGAGCCCATGAGAATCACCTAACCCTCAAAAACATAGACAACACATAGTATGGGTTAGTACACAGAGTGCAATTTATAATTTCTTATCATACCACAAGATCCTATGTGGTGCATCATTTGTGCTCGTGTGTTGACCATTTAGAGTTCGATCTTTTGAGCTTCATATTGGTCAACCTATATCTCTACTCCATGTTTAATCTTGACGTCATGAAGGATATATTGAATTCTTCACTTGAATAGCTTGCTCAATTATGACTCAACACATGAGTCCATTATGATCATATCTTTGAGCCACTCCGAGAATTCATCATTCAAATCATCCTCTTTAAGATCTTGATCCATTATGGCTCAAACCATAGCTCTAAGCATGGAAACCCTTAAGATACTCCAATGAACTCCATTTTGATCATCTCGATGTAATTGTTGCTTGAAAGGTGTTTTCTTCCATTATTCTTCAATCATTTTCCAATGGGACTAATCTTCAAATGTATATCTCAATGCAAACATTAGTCCATAAGGATTGTCATTAATTAATTACCAAAACCACACATGGGGACTACATGTACTTTCAGATGTGTACATATAGAGAGCAATGATCTAAATAATTGTATGTTACGAACTAAGATCTATGTGATCCGCATAACATCTTCCCACACAAAGTCTAGAATATTGTCTTTAGCTTCACTTGCACGGTACTTCAACAAGTATAAAAAAATATTTCTCGAATCATAACCATCACGCTCAAGCAATATATATATTTGGCATGAAGATTTAATCGGGTTAACATGTACCAATAGATTTTCCATCTGTGGTTTACCTTTTTATCAACGAGAAAGCTAAATACATGCCGACTGGCAGTTTGCAACAGATCCGCACAATTTGTTAACCGTTCGATCCGCATCTAGCGGTCTCTGCGCGTCGGGCGTGGACGACGTGTGCGAAAAACCCGGAATCCTGCATGCGGGTGCTGCATGCAAAAATTAAATGACTGCGGCTGGTGTCAAACTCCTCACGGGGGAGCAAACCACCTGGTCCATGCACGGTTCTGTATTGGAATCAAGCATCGTGTTGTACTTATATCCACACCTAATGATGACTATTTTTTGGACAACCTGCATAGTTTGTTTTATGAGATTTTCTTCATGAAGATTTATAGAACATAGCTAATGGATCATGTATTAACATTGTGGTAGCCTTTTACATCGGGACATGTGTCACTGAAAAACCATATCCGATAACTTATGTATAAATAGCTTGATAATATAAACATAACATAGCTGATAAGTCAAGTACAAAAGCCGCGATAACTTTTCACCCCGGCATAAAAGTTGTTAAAACTACATACTTGAATAACTTATGTGCAAATAGCATGGTAATATATGGATAATAGAACTTAACTCACGTACAATCATCTCTATAACTTTTGATGCTGGGATAAAACTTTTTAAAAATACATAGATGATAACTCACCTACAATCATCATGATAACTTCTGATCCCGAGATAAAAGTTGTTGAAAATACATACCCTGTAATTTTAGGTGTCAATAATATGATAATATACGCACAACATAGCTGATAACTCATGTACAATCACCACGATAAGTTTTGGCACTTGCCAAAATTTTATTGAAAATGCATACCTATAATTTCGATGTAAATAGTATGGTAATATACGCACAAGAAAGCTATTAGTCATGTAGAAAGATCGTGGTACTAACTTCTACTCCCTCCGTCCGAAAATACTTGTCATCAGAATGAACAGAAAGGGATGTATCTAGAACTAAAATACATCTAGATACATCCTCTTTTATTCATTTTGATGACAAGTATTTCCGGACGGAGGGAGTACGTAAATAGAGTGATAATGCGCGCACACCAGAGTTGGTAACTCGCGTACAAATGCCACGATAACTCTTGCCATGAGAAAAAAAGTTGTTGGAATACATACACCTTATAACTTATGTGTAAATAGCATGATAATATATGCATAAAAGAGCGGATAATTCACATACAAAATATTACGGTAAATTTTTCTTTACTCGATTTTTTTATTAAAAAACATGCCCCCAATAACTTCTGTGTAAATAGAATGATAATACATGCACATCAGAGCTGATAACTCACATACAAACGTCGCGATAACTCACATACTCCCTATTATTTCCTCCTTCGAGGAAAACTATAAGTAACAGAGCCATGGCATTAGTGATACAGACAATTAGGAATATAAATCTAGCTAAGTGCATATTAAAGAACTAAGAGATGTATTTTGCAGTCTAAGATACTAACCAGGCCTGGTGAACAATTTGCGAACACATACAAATACCAGAACCACAACCTCCATAAATTAACCAAAGAATTAGACCAGAATGGATGAACGCTTGGATTTATAGCACCTGAAAATAGTAAAATCGGTGAAAGCTTCATCAGTTAAAAGAATCAGGCCAAGGAAGCAAAGCCATGAAAAGGGGCATGGTCGGGCTGCCCGGGGAGTGGTGGTGAAGAAGGTACCCCCCATGGACCATGCGTCATCCTAGTATCTTATATTCCGATCAGCTCCTGTCGTCAACCTGTCCGCAAAAGACTGTAGCAAACTTCATCATGCTTGGACAGATGCATTAGTATCTTATATTCCGATCAGCTCCTGTCGTCAACCTGGCTGCAAAGACTGTAGCAAATTTCCTCATGCTTAGACAGATCCACCTTCTAAAGAAGCAACACAACTACTGGAAATTCGTGCTAAAGGGAAAATTCTGCTGTTGTACGAACAATTGAATTGAATGACCAACGAATGGCTAGAAGTAATGCAGATCGCCATAATATATAGAGAAGTGGAAGTATTCTAACCTAGGAATGTAGATCACCACGGAAGCTCTAAATGCTCTTCTCCATAGGATTTAGACCATTCCCTATCTATTTGTTTGAAATAAGAAAGAATAACATTTGCAAGGCCATCCATAGTGCTGCAACAACTACGTGGAAACAAATGACTAAGACTAGCCTGGGAACCCCATATTTTATTCTCTATTATAACGTGCATGAGTAAAATTGATGAAATATAACAGAAATCTCTTTTCCTGGTAAAGTAGTTTCCGGTTATGAAACAAATTACTCTTTATCTATTGAGCAACATAGTGACTCTGCTATTCCTTCATTTGCAATAGTATGCTTGCATCAAAAGTACGTCAATTTCTCCCCTCGGTCTCCAATCCAACAAATGAAGCAGAGCAATGTTGAAGAAAGGAAGAGGCAAGGTTACCATGGCTAGCATAAAGCTTCTAAACTTCCGTAGCTATACATCACAACAAAGCATGGGGAGAAAACATATTGTTGTTTGTGTTTGCTGTGATCCATGCTTCTCCCCGTTAACTCCATCATCCTACTTGTTGCTTCCTTGAGCCTCTCATTTCTATGGAATTTAAGAAGCGAGTTAAATTAGTGCTGCCATCAAGTTCAAAACTCAACGATTATATAGGAGATCGATGGGCAGAACTAAACCACATTTTTTTCCATGAATGTGTAAACATGAACTAAACCAGGTATGGGTTATTAAAAATGGAACAATTGGAGCAGAACATTTGCAAGAAGCAAACCAAATTGAGCCACCTACACTGATAAGCCCATGTGCTAAATCAAAAGGAAACCATACCTACTATATAATACACTAATAAAGACAACAATAATATAAACAAGAAGCATAGACCACCAGACCTCAAGTGCAGCCGTAAAAACTCATTATCGTTGTCGTAAATAGAACGCAAACATGGATCCACCAGTCATTACTATTGTCATTCAGCTTCCGCAATATCGAAACCACAAAGAGAACCTGCCAACATGCACAGAAGAAGATCATCAGCTCACACCTATCAACAGTTAAATAGATCTATAGCAAAAGTAAATAGAAACATCTATGCCAAAGGAAAAAGGCAAACAACACGCAAGAATCTCATTATCTGGCATGTTCAGTCATGAATGAAAATATTGAGAGTATTTAAAAATAGACCTCTACATCCCTCTATATTGCCTTGTTATATATCTACCAAATGGAGCAAAAGGTTACCCTAAATAAGTTATAGACATCAATTTGTGCTTCCGAAACTACTGTGAATCGCGTAGCTAAAAATTTAGAACTTGTTAAAATAACATGAGAGATTAGTTAATGATGTAGATGAAGATAAAGCAAACGCATTAAGATTTAGTGTCAAGTGGTTGTTGTACCTGCAGATTGTTGTAAAATTTTTAGTCGAACTGCTACGCTCGTACAGTATCAAATATCGAGAACTTGGCCAACTGCGGTGAATCATTGAGATGCTATAGGTAATATCCAAGCCCATAGTGATTAACTAACAACATAAGAAAAGAGCATGAGTGAACCAGTAGCATCTATCGGATAGCTTAAATTATCAAATAGATCAATTAAAACTACTGATCGAGCAGCTACGCTGAGAAGATGTCGGGCATGGAGCACCCTGATGGTTCTGCGGCTGAGCGTGCACTCCAGTCCTGCGCTTATATCTCACCATGTAGAAACACATACAGAGGATTATTAATTTCTACTATTGCTAGCAGATTGATTGCAAGCAAGGCGGGGTTGACCTTGTAAAAGACTGAATATCATTCGGCCTTGTTGATGCCAGCATTAAGGGCAAGGAGAGAAGGACATACCTCAGTAGTCATTGCCGCGTCCTCAGCTACGATCTAATTGCAGCTCGTCGAGAGGGTGTCGGAGATGCTGCTGCAAGTTTTCACTCCTTGCCAACTATTCTTACCATCTTCAGTGCAACTTCCAGTAACCTTCTTAAGAAGGAATTCTCGATACAATTTAGCAGCTCTTGAATTGTACTTTGCGTTTTTTTTTGCGGGAGAATTGTACTTTGGCATCACCATCAATCCAACCATTATCCCCAAAATAAGCTTTGCGCACGGTTATTCCCCCCAATACGCATCATTTCCAAATCTTCCGGAGTCCATGATGCCAAAGTGATCGACCTGCAGGTTATTGGCAAAACTTTGTGATAACATATTCAACATCAACAGTAATAAAGTCAGTCAAAATGTGCTTTCAGGAACTACAAGCTTTAGAAATGCTGTAAGATTCCATCGTGACAGTATGCTAAGTGTCAGGCTAAAAAGTAAAACTGGCTAGAACGAATGCATGGCAGTAATTGTTTTTGTATTTAACAAGTGTAGCAATAAGTATCTTATAAAAATTCCATTCGCACAGGCTATAAATGGACTTGGACAGAGCATACACCAGTTTCATAAGTGCACCTTGCATCAAAAGGTGGTTTACAAAGTTCAGTATGCAAAAGGGAAAACATACCACCATGTTCTTACAGGTTATATATATGCTGAAACTTATGAAGACTGTCCACTCACCATGTGTGATAAGAAAAGGAGTAAATGAGAATGCAAATTCTGTTCATGAACCAACAGGTGATATTACATATCTCACAAATATTATAGAAATTTTCTGCAACAGAAGTAAGGGCATAAGCCAGTGCTTACAACCGCAAGAAGCGCCAGACACACTGCTCCCAGAAGCATGTGAGCCGGTAGACGATGTGCAGCCACAGTAGCAGTGTTGCCGCCCTGCAGTTGGTTCTCCGTAGGACGGCTGCCGTTGATAATCACATTGCCATTAACATTGAGAACTCACTAAAAGAAATAGGTTGTTCATGCCCTACGGTCTTCCTATTTAGTATTGCTTAAATTTCTTATCATCACAGTCAACTGCATCTCAAATTTGTGTACAGATCCTACTTGCTGCATATCATACAAAAGTTCAGCAACTTCTAATGTATTGTTGGACCTATGGTAATTATCAAATACAGTTCTATGCATGCCAAAGGATGGTGCAGAACCAAAAGTTATCAGAATCTCCAAAATAATCTTTCTGTAGTGAAAGGTTGACCAAAAGGGTGCTTCTGGACATAAAGCGGACAACAACAGCGATGACACAACCTGCACAAATGCGTGCAGCAGCTGTAGGAAAACAGGGACATCAGCTGCGGCCACAGACAGCAGGCTGTGCGCAGCTGCGGCAACACACCGCCTGCATCTTCCGCTCATCTGTATCTCTAAGGTCGGCGGCGCATATCAGTTCAATCAGACATACAAAACTGAAGCAATCGATTATGATAAAACTTACTCACCAATCCATTGTCTATCTCATACGAAGCACTTTATCGCTCCTCTCTCGATCACCACTCACCAGCGCCTCCCTCTCGCTTGACACCCGAGCCGGTTCTTACATTGTTGCATGCTAAGAATAGAAGTACAGGTCTGAGCGAAGCGATGAGCACAGACCTGGATGGAGACGCTTCTCGCCGTGACGGACTCCCCGGCGACCATGTTCTTGGTGCAGAGCGCATCCTCCTTGGCCTTGGCGATGAAGACGTCGTCGTGCTTGTGTGGCACCACGACCACCTTTCTCCCGCCCTTCATGTCGGGCCCTCCTCTTCCCCCACCGCCACGACCACGGCCCTGGGCGTCCTGCCTCGCCGGCCACCCCTGTCACTGCGGCCGCCGCAATCGCTTCTCCCGCGAAGCCCCTGCCTTGTGGCCGCCGCCGTCGCTTCCTACCGCGATGGGGCACCGAGAAGGGAGGAGGTGGGAGGGTGTCTCCGTCCGTCCATGGCTGCTGTCGGGCCAGTCGGACCTCCATGGCCGACCTCCCTCGAGGACGGACGCGGATCAGGTCGACGACGGCGCCGATGCCGCCGTGGATCTGGCGCTCCCTCTCCTTCCCTTCCCTTCCCTTCCCTTGGGATTCCCTTGGGAGAGGAATAGAAGGTTAGGCGGCAGCCTTGGGCGAGGAGATCGCCGGCGCGGGTTGGATTAAGTGCGGCGGCTGCGACGGGAGACGAGGTAGGGGTAGCGAGGATTGGGGTTCTGTCGCGCGCTAAAACCAGCGGAGGGAGGTGCGAAAAAAAATCTACGAAGGTTAACCGACGAAAAAAAACAGGACGAAAATGGTGGGACGAAAATTGACCGGGACGAAAATTGACCGGCGGAGACTACCAACTGCTCCATTAGGAGTAGAGATTTAAATAGAATCATAACCATAGAATACGACCCTAATCGAAATGCATACATTTGTCTCATACACTATGGGGATGGTGAGAAGAGATATATTTTACATCCCAGAGGGGCTATAATTTGAGATACTATTGTTTCTGGTACAAAAGTTCCTATATCAATGGGAAATGCCCTACCTTTGAGTGTGGTTTGAACTATTGATTTACGTAATTGGAAGTAACCAATTAGGTTTACGACGAAACCTAGAAATCGATCACTGATCCAATTTGACTACCTCTACGGGATAGACCTCAACAGAAAACTGTTGAGTAACGGCAACAAGTGATTGAGTTCAGTAGTTCCTCATAGAAAATTATTGGCTCTAGAGATATGGTAATATAGAGAAGACAAAATTGTTTGAAGCACGCAGAACCGGAAGCGCCTTGTTTCAAAGAGAGGAGGACGGGTTATTCACATTTAATTTGATGGTCAGAGGCAAATTGAAAGCTAAGCAGTGGTAATTAAGACCCCCGGGGGAAAATAGGGATGTCTCCTACGTTACCCATAATATGTGGAAGTATCGACGTAATTTCATAGTCATTCGATCTGAATGCTACATGAAGAACATAGGACGGTTCCACACAGCCACGAATTTTTGTCCAAAAGGACCGGCTGCTGAGTCGAATTAACGAAAAAGACCACCTTTAAAAACAATTGACAGAAGAGACCGATTCGGCTGTGGCGGCAGGCGCGCCAGCCGACACGTGGTACCTGCCGCCACACGTAGAGGCGGCAGGACCCGCCG
Organism: Aegilops bicornis; assembly: GCA_021605145.1. NCBI lineage: Eukaryota > Viridiplantae > Streptophyta > Magnoliopsida > Poales > Poaceae > Aegilops > Aegilops bicornis. The sequence continues at coordinate 619,146,757 of CM038674.1, forward strand.
CCACGGTAACAGGCGGCAAACTTGGAATTACGGGAAACCGGGCAAGGCTAGCTGCTGCAACGGAACATCATGTGTTTGATAGGCCCTGCCGCCACAGACCATGGCGGCAGGCAGGTCTCCAGCAGCAGCTACTGGCTCTCGTTCTGCTCTTTGTTCTTTCTGTATTGTTAGCAAGTGTGAAATAGGCATATTTGACTGAGATTTGAATCAATTTAAAGGTTGATTTTGAAGATGCTACAGTTGAAGAAAAGATAGATCAAGGTAAGATGTATCCATTTTTATGTTTTTCGCTCACATCCACGGTGGTTTTGTACTGTATGATTAGTCTCTAACTTTGTATTCTCTGCTGTAGTTGGCATTTGATAATAATTTTTTGGAGTGTTTTGGAGCATTTGGAAAGTACAAAACGATCATGTATGTAAGCGAAAAACATAAAAATGGATAGATCTTAACTTGATCTATCTTTTCTTCAGCTGCAATATTTTCAAAATCAGCCTTCAAATTGATTTAAATCTCAGTCAAATGTGCCTCTATTCACATTTGCTAACACCGAGTAAACCAGAGAACAGACAGACGTGCTGCTGACGGAGACATGCCGCCGCGGGGTGTGGCGGCAGGGCCCACCAGCCCATCCAAAATTCCGTTGCATCAGCTCGCCTCGCCTGGTATCCCGTAATTCCAAGGTTGCCGCCTGCTGCCGTGGCGGCAGGTCCTGCCGCCTCCGCGCGTGGCGGCAGGTGCCACGTGTCGGCTGGCGCGCCTGCCGTTACGGCCGTGCCGATCTCTTCTGTCAATTGTTTTTAGAGGTAGTCTTTTTCGTCAATTCGACTCAGCAGCCGGTCCTTTTGGACAAAATTCCACGGCCACCGGTGATAAGATTATGCCGCGCGGCCATGGTTGGGGAGTCGTGGTAGCATGAAGCGACCCGGCTGCTAGCAACGAGATCGCTCGGCACCGCCATGGACGGCAGGTCTTTGTCCTTTGGTATACTACGGCCGCTGGCGGCGAGGTTGTGGCGGAGCCAGAAAAGAAATAGAGGGTGTGCACATCTAAAAAATTTATTTCTACCTAATCCAAGTGTCATACAATAGTTAGTAAAAATATAATACAAATAGCTCTATCAAGTAAAACAACATTATAGTTCCCAAATATTCCAAATTTGCAACGTTGCAAATACAAAGTCTTGCATGAAAGATACCCATATGTAGCAAACTACAACACTAAGTAACTTGACGACGTTCCTTTGCCATGAAATCTTCAACTATTTCTTCCTCGCTTACTTTTCCAGAACACATCTCGCTCAATGAATGTCAGTAAGCAATTGTTCATGAGATCATCACCCATACTATTTATCAACTTATTTTCACTAGATTCATTGTTAAAAATACTCTTTTAACACTTGTCGTGACCACCGGTAAGATCAATACCAATTTGATAAGCATGTAGACCAAATCATGGAGAACATGTTTAGAATTGGAAACAGAAATCGGGAGTGGGCAAAGTGGGTCTACGTGCTTTAAGATTATCATCGCCATGTTGTGCCAATCGGGGTGGGTCTCACGTCCTTGCCTGTGAGACCCGATTTTTTAGGATTTTTTTTCTAACTTGAACCCTGATGGGGTGGGTATACCATTGTTCCTCTAACCATCCAATCACATGTTGGTTCGCAGCTGCAAGGTAATATTACTTACTAGTATCACCAATGGAGAAGAGCATGACTTGAGCAGATGATTATTCTATCTAACCTAGTGCGGTGCAGCGTAGCAGTGGTCGTCACGACCGTCCACACCGACTCTGACCGTCTGACGTGGGATCGATCAGCGGAGCTGCCCAACCGGCCCCGCGGTTTTCAAACACCGCCTCTATCCATCGACTGGAAGATAAGGGCATGCACAATGGTGCTATCTTAGAACTGCCACTTAAGATAAATGATGAGGTGGAGAAGAGAGAATCCATAAGAAAAGACTTATTTCTCTTATTTAAGAGAAAACAAGAAATAATCTCTTAGCACAATATGTCTCACCACATTTTTTAGGAATAACTAATTATTAAAGATAAGACTAAGAGATGACCCATTGTAGACAATTTCTTTTGTCATCTTTAAATTACATGCAAATTTAAGATAAGACTATTTTATCAACGATTGTACATGTCCTAAGGGCGTGCACTGGAGTAAAAATTCTTTCCTCTGTGACAGAAGAAGGAAGGGCCCAACGCCGGCAGCAAAAAGAATTTCAGAGCCGATTTAGGGCGTGTTTGGTTGCGTGGGTTATATAAGGCTGCATCGTATCTACCATGCTGGCTGAGTTTGGCCAGGCTGATCTAATGCAATGAGGGACTGAGATGTGTGTTTGGTTGCATGTAAGCCATGGGACAGGTTGACCTGAGATGCATGTTTGGTAGGTTGTATGAGAAATTGGTGAGCTGTGTCCCAAAGCACGACGGTGACGCACCTTCCATGCCACGATCCGGCTAGAAACAGCGGGCTGCATGCCTCGATCAAGCCTTCCGTATGGAAACTCGGCAGCCTCCGGTGCCCGACGGCGGCGGGCGTCGACGCCTTTCCTTCCAGCAGGCTGCACGCCTCGATGCCTCCCCTACCAGGAAGATGCACCACTCCCGTGTGCCTCGAGGCATCACCCTGCCCGGCGGACCGGCGGCGAAAGAGCGAGCTCGGAAGGCGGCGGTGGCGGCGGCGGGCTAGTGTGTTCGATCCGATCTGGCGCGTGAGAGAGAAAAAAAGAACGAGGAAAGAACGATTGGGGAGGTTGCGGTGGCAATTCCAACGTAATTTCAGGAAACATCAGGAGCAATCTCACGTACCGCTTCGTTTAAGTCAAGGCGCGGGTTCAGGCGCTGGCCTGGCTCCGGGAAACGCTCGATTCTTGCGTGCCGCTCAGCCTGGCTGAGAGGGCTACTTCTGCATCCGATGGGCCAGGCTTAGCAGGCCACACGGGCTACCAAACACACTGAATTTTGTATGTGAGGTGCGAGCCAGGTGCAACACACCCAACCAAACACCCCCTTAGTGACTGACATGCACGCGTAGCCGGCCATTCGATGCGTGAGACAAGCTTGGTCACCAGTGGAGTGCACGCAATGGCACGTTACAAAACGAAAGGAAACGCCGAATTTCCTTTCCCGTGCACGTCTGCCGGTGCCTTTTACAGCATCTCCAGCCGTGCCTTTAACAGGCCCTTTTCATGCGTTTTTGCTGCGCTGGTGCCAAAAAACGGCCCAGTCGCCTCAGAAGCCCGTTTTTCGCCGATTCGGGCCGAATCTGGTGCCGGCGGACCCAGGCAGAAACCGGTGTCCTGGGGACGCCTGGGGCGCCGGCACAAGCGAAAAGGCGCGCGTGGGTCCGCCCTGTCGGCGAGTCGAGCGCCACTTCCCGCCGTTTCTTCCCGTTTTCCCCAGTTCTCTCCCATTTTCTTCTTTCCTCCCGCCATTCTCTCTCCCGCTCGCCTCCCAGCCGGCCGCCATGACACCGAAGAAGTACGTCGTCCCCCGCGCCGCGGCAACCGCGACCGCCTCCGTCGCCCAGCCGAAGCAGAGGAAGCCGAGGGCGCCGCCGTCCAAGCCGACGGGCATGACAAACGCCGATTGGAGGGTAGAAGTACAACGATGGGAGGCCGTCACTGCCGACCGGCGGAACAGGGCCCTCGCCAAGAAGGCCCGTGACAACGCGGCACGAGCGGCTGCGGGTGCCGCTGCCGCTCATGACCAAAGCCGAGGCCGAGGGCGGCACGCGCGGGATGATGAATCCCCGGCAACCACGCTGATATGCGCCACAGGGCCGCAAGGTGTCGGGTCTCCAACGTCGCAGCCATGGGGATCGCCGGGCTACGCCGACGGGGACGTGCACGGTGGGTTCAACCCAACTGTCATGAAATCATCGCGGAAGGATCGGCTGTGGCCGCCGCGTCTCCCGGGTTCACCGCTGATGAGGCGGTGGATCTCAGCGGCGGCATGGACGGCGAGCTCGGCTACGTTTACGGCGACGAGGAGCAGGAGGAGCAGGAGGAAGAGGACGAGGAGGACGAGGGGCGAGGAGGAGCAGCGAGGCGCAAAGAAGAAGCGGGCGGCGATTCGGCCGAGCCGCGCATCAAGTGGGCGTCAAGGAGGAGGAATGCCTCGCCGAGGCATGGAAGGTCGTCTGCCTTGACCCAACCACCGCGCGAACCGAGCATCGAGACGCATCGAGCGCATTAAGGCCGAAGTTCGACGAAGCGCACGCTCGTCGACCCCTACTTCAAAGGCGTCTACATGCAGCGCGGGTCGAAGGCGATGGCGAACCATTGGGGACGCATCCAGGGGGCGTGCAACAAATGACATGGTGTCATCGAGGAGTTGGTCGCGCGCCCGGAGAGCGGCGCCAGCATTGAGGATCAGGTATGCCACGCCGGTCTCCCGCCTCTCTTCGCCGTGTGCGCCCGCCAACTGTTTGTTCGTCCCCCGCACAGTTATTGCGCATGTTCGGCCTGTACCGACAGAGCAACAACGATGCCGAGTTCAAGTACCTCCACGTTTACAAGCGCATTGACAAGTGCGACAAGTGGGCGGAAGTCCGGCACACCCTCAAGAAGGCCAAGGAGACCTACAAGCCGGACGCGCCGGCTCCGGGCGCGTCAGAAGGGCAGCCGGACGGCACCAAAGGTGCCAAGAAGGGGAAACAGGCCGACGCCGCCACCGCCCGCAAGGTGAGTCCATCCAAAGATCGCTTTCTCCGACGCCTTACAGCCCGGCCGTCGCCGTGAAGAGAAGACCGAGGCGCCGTGGTCGGCGTTGATGTCGACAAGCGCCGTCAAGCTCGACCTACTCCGGACCAACGTCGCCGCGAAAAAGAGGAACACCGACCTGGCTTTCCTGCTGGGCGGGGCGGACATGCTCTAGAGCACCGACGAGGCAGTTAAGGCGCGGTACAGGGCGCATGTCGGCCTCATCCTGCACTAGCTTCCCTCGACGACGACGCCCACGCCCACGACGACGACGCCCACGCCCACACACACGCTACCGCCGCCGCCAAGCCCGACCGATGATGCCGCCGAGACTGCCCGCAGCGCAGAAGCCACGCCGTCAAGCACAGAGACCCCGTCAAGCCCGCGCACGCCGACTCCGCCGGCCAGCCGAGGCCGACCTCGCCGTCGATGCGCTTCCGTTCTGATTTTTGTACACCAAACTTTTCATCGATCGCCGATCACCGCTGATCGCGGATTGTATGCGTTTATTTTAGGCGGGGAATGAACTACGTTTGAATTTGCCAAAAGGCTGAAGGGGGCGTGGTGAGCCAAACCTGCGGCTGAACTAAGCGGCTCGCCTGCGGGCGCAGTTTTTCGGCGCCTTGGGGGGCCGAATGGCTGGAGATGTTCTTAGCTGCCTTTACCCTTTGGTTTGGTTTGGACCCCGAGCTGTGGCACGTCTGAAGTCTGAGTGGTGGGACTGGGACAAGAGACATTTTGCTCGCACGCAGCACCTGCCCGGGCCGGGCCCACCGCACAGCACGTCTTTGGTTGTTTGCTCGGCTGGTGCGGCTTTTCCTTACGCTGATTGCGCCATTTTAGGTCGCGTTTGCGCGGCGTTTCCGGCGCCGGCGAGTTGGACCTACGGCCACGTACCGCCATACCAAGGGGAACGCGCGGGGTTAGTGGCCCGTGCTTTGTCTTTTGCGAGCCTTGCATATGTCTCCTAGTGCCCTGGTTGTTCACAAACTAGGGGCTGGGGCCCGCCAATGGCGGGCCTCCCGAGAGCGTTCTTGTGGCGCACTTGCTTTGTTGAAGCGCCTCATTACACCTTCATACAGCCATTTTTACACACACGCATATTTGTTCTCTAGTAACATTGAACTAATGGTCGTTAGCCTTAGGTGTTCTTGACAAGTACAAAGAACAACCATTAGTTAGCAAAGCACCACAATGTTTCAGCATAAATGATCCTCAGATACCAGAACCAAGCAATACAATCAATCCCTAGTGTCCCAGAGGTTTGCAAAGCAATGTTTTCCTTTGCGGGGGTTTGCAAAGCAATGTTTTCCTTTGCGGGGGTTTGCAAAGCAATGTTGTGGACACTAAAGGATTCAATGTTTCGCCATCTAAGCAGCAACACGAGCATTAGGTAAACAAGAACCTAATCTGAAAGATCATCATGTGAAATTCTAAAAATCAAATAACGATTAAGGAGAACTCACAAAATGAGAATGAATAGATTCTTACATGGATAATATATATTATGATATCCAGTTAGCATAAGTTCTACAGCGAAAATATCCATCATAGGAGGTGGATACCCTTGTAAGTGCCATCTTCTGTAACTACTAATAATAGTGCTTCATGCAAATAGCTTTGAGCGGCATGAACATTTCTGTACCATCTTCCAACATAGCCACATTTATGTTGATGGCAGCTGTACCTGGATGTGAAAGCCCACAAGAAAATCTAAGTATATAAAAGCGCACAGTTGGCATACGTTCAGGAAGATATACCTTTAGGAATACAAGCCAACCAAAATAAATAACTGACAAAGTGGATGATGTGTGAAAGATGATTATTATCCAAAAAACAGGTAGGTTGCAGAACAATGATGCTTCTAAACGAACAACCATAGACTAATTATTCTAAGCAAAGAATGAGGCTGATCCATTCATCCCATGTGTACAATATTAATAAGCAAATATAAATAGCAAATGTCTAACGATGGACATGAAAGGGCATGATGTAGCTAACCTATATAAGGCAAGGCATATCTAACCTTAGAAGCACCTCAATCGGGACAATAATATAAAATAAGTTATAATTTTAGCTATCCATCACATATTGTTTGTTTTGGAAGAATTGATAAAAAACTGCAAAAGTATATCTTTCGAGAGGGAATCATAGAAAAAATTAAGAGCCTACAAGGTGCCATTTGTTCATCCTACCAAGAACAGGAACATCAAGTTAATATAACATTCTTTACTTTGAGAAGCAAACAAGAAATAACTACAATTTAATCCATTGAAATGTTATAATCCACTCCTTTGGCATGTCACATAAAAATTTCTCGAGAAAAGCGGCGGGCTAGTTTCAGTGTGCCAATGTGCACTATGTACTACAGCAGCATACTACTATCAGAGTATCATGCCTCCACCCCCAAAAAAGGAGTGAACGCGGGAACTGAGACTGAATGTGGATGAAGTGATCACCTTGAAGATGCGCTGCTTGAGGTGCTTGAGCAGATCCATCATGCGTGTGCCGCTCTCCTCCCACGGCTTCATCACGATGAAGGCTCGAGAGAAGGAGAACGCAGGTCCTCACAGGTTGTAAGCGCCCTTGACCACCGTGTCGGCATGGTTGAGAAGAGATGGATCTAGGCGGTGGTCTCTGGTGGCGAGAAAAATAGAAGTTGCACGTGCCCATAGTAGCTGTGTCGCCAGCCGCCATCACAATGAAATATAATCAGTGCTTGTTGTCCCGAGTTCCTGAAAGGTTTCACCCGGATTTTCCTGGACCAATGAAGCACAAACATGCACAACTTCTCAAACAAGGATAGATGAAGTATGTGAATCAGATGCAGTATTAAGAGAACAAAAAATAGCACTGTCATCAAAGGATTCACTTACAATTGAAAGCGAAGCGACAACACGATTTTTCTTGTCTCCATCGGATCTGGAACAGATACCGACACCATAGAAGTACTCAGAAAATGATGGCACAAGAAGATTACCCAGCAATAGAAAAGAAAATTAAATGTAGACGACTGTATCCTTATTGTTAAAATTCATTTAACAGGAATTTCCCAACCATCATTTAAATGTGAACGAGAGAACATGAAGCCACGAACCGCAAGAAAATTTTCCTCACAACTAAAGTAGAAAGCTAACATCATAGCAGAATGAGGTGTGATGTTGCATATTCAGTCACATCCTATGATCTAGAATTCTAGATTCTAGAGAATAAGATTCACATGTCAATCCATCAGAGGTTAATTCAAGTTTTTTCTTCTGAAAACAGTCATCATTCGTACATAAACCTGAGAAAACACAACTGACCTCAAAAGTAGTATATATGCATTACATTTGACCCAATCTATCCATTGGAATTCCCACTTCTTTGGTATAGCGGGTACATATAACATCAGCTGCCTCAACTTCAAAACATCCGCTACCAACAAAGATTAAAGTTCAGTACAAAAAGTTCACCCACAGGATGTGAAAAAAGCATCTAGAGGATGTAAAACATCAGGATGCAAATACCCTCGTAGATTTAAGTAACTACAAATTTCAGTTATAATCATTTGAAATTTTCAATTCAATCAACATCAAGAGTCGGGAGTATAACTTAACATAAGCTGAACTCACTTTTTGGTATATTTCTTAATCAACTACACTACATATCTCAAGAGCTTTGTACATCACCATACTCTAGGTGGAAAGATAAGAAAGACGGGTCAATGGTTCAAAAATAATAATGGTATCACTAAGACGTGCCACTAATATGAAATATACGATTTGATGTGTTGAGCACTATTACTCCATCAAGTAATTAGAAAGCTTGACTTATTCATTCAACTGGATCCGAGGCTCTAATACCAGTAACCTTGAGATTTTCGGTGACATCCTCAGTTTTATGGTGTGAGGACAAATCATATCTTAACACATCACCTCAATCTTTAATGGGAGGTCCAAACATCAAAACTCATGTATCAGGAGCATGGGTCCGAGAGGAGAAGATTGGGCCAGCCATCTAAATCCTGATGTACCGACAATTCATTGAGCTTTTCATGGTAATGAACTCACAACTGAGAAATTTGGGGCTGTCAATATACGAAACAAAGCAAAATATATCAGTCATATACCAGTAATGTCTTGAATGTATCTAACATGTAAAATAGTATATATTCTGAAGCATGGCAGTGTCAAAAATAAATATGATAGATGATCTTATTCTTATCTTATTATGTGCACTTAAGACAGAATATATGTTAAAACTATGCACCATTGTCTTTCTGAACCTGTACTCAAAGAATCCAGGATACCTTTCTAAGAATCTACAAGCTGTACATTGTCTGCACTAAATACAATTTTTTTAGTACACCATTGTTTCCTAGTTGCATAGACTTGAGCACAAAAGCAAGCTCACTAAAATAACTAACAAACCTTCTAGAATAATTGTAGCAAAAAAGAAATCATACCAGTTTAGCTTCTTTAGAGGCTGCAGTTGTTATAGAGTGGAGCCGAAATTATTCCCGTTTGACAGAATATGGTCCAACACATCTTGCATAGTTTCACATGTGCAGCCCTGTGAGAGATACGGAGAGCCCTTTCCTTGAAAGACTGTGTAGATGCTGAACTATCCACATGAGGGACAAGTTTAACGAACCAACAAACTCATATTCCTCTCACCCATCTTTTTGTACCACCTTGTAGTTCTCTGCCAAAGATGAGAACTTAATTATACTTTAACATCTTTTCTTGGAGCTAACAAAACGAACCTTTCTCGATGCTCCTTAATTGGTACTACCTCTGTTTATTTTTATAAGACGTTTTAGACTTTCAGACACTAGTCAAAAACAGCACAAAGTAAGTTGTCTGAGCGTCTTATAAAAACAAACGGAGGGAGTACTTAACAGTATTTTGTAATTTCGTCCCTAGTTGCACAGGGCAATCGGCACTGGTGCAACGTGACCCTAGCCTAACCCAACATGATAGACTCACCGTCATAAAAAGAAGCCTCTATGATCAGATCCAAAGCAACACAGAGATGGCTAAATAACTTGAAGCATGTACACAATGAATGTTTTTAGTCAATAAGACCAATAAATATAATTTAAAAGGGCTGCAACTTCTTAAGCTTTAACAGCAAATAACTTCCCAATTTTCATGCGCTGAAGTAAAAGAGAATCAAAACAAGAATTTATAACAACCTCACCTCCAACATCTTTGTTTTAAATCAAAGTGTTGTCATCATACTTCTGAATTTAAGGGCCTACTCCTATCATAAGCTGCAGGGATAAGTTCATGTACATGGAGGAGTTAAAAACATGAGATGATTACATAGGTTCCAACTGAATCCTTGTGATTAGCAGTTCCCTGAAGATATAGGAGGAGCAAGAAAGTACAGAATAATACTAACACACTCAGTGCACCGCCTCCCTTCGCATGACCATACTATTTCATGACAATCACAACACCAACGGAAACACTTTGCTTGAATGCTTGTGCCTAATCAAAAGCAGCCTGATCAATGCTGCCATCCATCACAGATATCACCAGGTCTTGTTTATGTAGAAAAACCATAAAAAAAGGTTAGTGAAAATCTCAATAAAAGAGGATAACAATAACAGTGCAAGACAATGATAGTGTATGTATCGTTGCTTCAGCAACTTGACGCATTTCCTTGAAAAGTGCAGCCTCCCGCTTATGGCGCCCACTCGTGTCGACAATGATGAGAATGAGATATTATTTCACTTCCCTGAACCTTTCCAGGCCCTCAACAGCAATCTTCTTCACAGTATCTGATTCCATACTGCAAAGCGGCGATTTTATTTAGCACAGATCTTGGGAAGAAGCTTTTAATCCATATGAGTAAATCTGTCAATGTAGGGTACCTTCCTTGAAAAGGTATCTTGGCCTTGGTTGCGTTCTACTTCAACTGATCAAAACCACGGCTCAGAATGTATCCGCACAAATCAGTGACGGTTTAAATCCTTGTGCTGATAATAATATGTGTATTTGGAACATGTAGTGGGTTTTTCCAAAACCTACAGATATATATTGTTGTATGTTCAGTATTCGACGATTGAACATCAGTGTTAATACTGTAAATTTGCAATTCAAATCAGCAAGCATATATGGGCACTAAAATTCAAAAATAGGTGTAGAACACAAAAATTGAAGAGGCAAATCGAGGTTGGTAAATCAGACTGACCTTGCAATCCGACGAACACGACGATACTGGGCTTGCCCTTCTTGGGGGCGAAGGCGTGCTTCCTGGGATCCAGCACAGGGCAGAGCTCCATTTCGACGGCCTTCTACGGTGAGGCGCTTGTTGGTGTTCGTGTTCTTGTACCTCTTTTCCTCGGATACGCCCTCGCCGCCGACCTCCTGGCGGCGCTACTGTCGCGCCTCCTTGTCCACCGGTGTAGATGGGCTGGAGGGGGGTAGGAAGGCGACCAGGCTAGGAGTGGTGGTTGAGCAGCGACGGAGGGGCAGAGCACTGGCAGGGGTTTGAGGAGGTGGAGCTCGGGGCGGACATCCGACAGGCGGGAGGTGGAGAGGACACGAGCGCAGGGCAACGGCGGCGGCGGCGGTAACCCTAGCCGCAGGAGGAGCAGCGTTGTCCACGAAGAGGAGGAAAGGCCGCTGGCTCCGGCTCTCGATCGTGTTTTTTTTAGGGATCGATCGTGCTTTGTTTTGTCGTCAGCGTTTTTGTCCGTCCGATGTGGACACGCCCAATGAAAGTCCTTGATGCACACTTTATTGTTTTGGATTCATCATTGTGCGCTGATTTTCGGGTCCATTGCAGGTACGAACTACAACAACACACACAGGGATTGTTTGGCGATCGTTAGGGCCCACTACAGATGGCACCCGCCGGGTTTGGGTACGGGTGGAGCCACCCTATACCCTTGCCCGTCACTCCAAACTTTACCCATCACCCGTACCCATACCCATCGACAGGTACAACTTTTTCCCATACCCATCACCCGACAGGGTAAATGGGTACTCATGGATAAAATTACCCAGATTTGCAAAACATCAATTGGAGCACTACATAATCATAAACAACAACTTGTAATAACAACACGGCCTTCATCTTCATACATTGAGGCAGATGTATCATCGACCGATTCAAAATGAACATCTATTTGATGTTGGTGCTTGTTGGGCCAGATGTATCATCGACCGATTCAAAATGAACATCTACTTGATGTTGGTGCTGGTATCACTGCAAAATTCAGTGTTCACGTACATGAATAGATCACATCATCTATATATGGAAAACATATTTTTGTGAAAATAAAATATTTGTACTCAATCATCGCAACACAAAAATTCATATTTACATGTATATCATGCATCTCTATGCAGAAATTAAGGGTAATGTGTACTGATGTACATGAATATATCACAGAACATACATACAGAAATAATTGTTGTTGGAAACAAAATATTTCATACTTAATTGGTCGCTTGCGTGCCGAGCTAGGCATGCCTGTAGTTTTAACAAATATATTCAAATTATAAGATCCGTCCTCGTTATCATAAAATCATAAAAAAATCAAAACTCACCTAGCCAAAATAGCCTTGCTCGTGTTTTCTTGTGCTTGGCGGCATTGGCAGATCAACCATTGCTAAGCATGCTAGGGCGTCGCTGCTTCACGGATGTCTCAGACGTAGTGCTGTGACGGTGCTACTCCTTGGACCCCGGAGCACGAGGTGGCGAACCCTGGCATCGGCCGGGGAGTTGATTCCTTCCTGGCGCGCGGAGGTGGAAGGCACCATCTGACAATAGGGTTGAGCTTGCGCTCGAGGTAGGCGTGCCATACTCCTGGCCGTGGTGGTCGCCGAGCTGCAGCTTCACCTCACGGTTTCCGTCCATGCGACATGAACGGGGTGGTGGTGCGAGGCAGCAAGCGGCCGGAGCCCGGAGGCGCTAGCGGTGGTAGGCGGCGGCGAGAAGATGTGATCTGGCTGATGCGAGCCTGCGAGGTAATTCTGGATGTCAATCACGCTGATATAGCCATATAAGGAAGGAGGCAATTATGAACATCAATCAATCACCTAGATACGTCTTTTTAGAATCAATCACCTAGATATGTATCACATATGAGATTCTGATTGTGGGCTTGTGGCTTCGTTGTGGCCCACGGGCTACCTGAGGTATTTATGTAAAAATCATTTAATATGTTAATAAATAATATTAATTGCTTATTAATGAAATTATATGTGGGTCCATGGATACACGGGTATGGGTTATACTAAACCATACCCGTACCCGCTATACCCAATGGGTTTTAAATTTTTTTATTTGTGTATTTATGGGTATTTTTTTAACCTATACCCTTGCCTAATAGGGTTTTTACTCACTGGGTACACGGGTAATGAGTACCCATTGCCATCCCTGGGGCCCAAGGTGTTAGTATTCCTGAGCATATGATTTGCCTCCGGGCCTGCGCAACAACATCCGGCGCACAACTTTCATGATTACACATCCAATGCTACCTGGCCATGTTCAAATGGCTCCGCCTTCATGCCGCACTAGCGTCTGGCGTGCCTGGTCACCTCTTTGGATCGCCGTTTTTATCGGTTTGATGATTCAGGAGATGTTGGACTGCTACGAGACTTGCCAGGCATGGCCCCACACACCATGAGGTCTGCATTTTCTGTGATCAAACTACAAAGACCATGCAACATCTTCTTCTCCATTGCCCGTTCTAGAGGCAGGTCTGGTCGAAGTAAGTGGATCCTCTAACATTAAGAGCATCTTCAGCCGCGCCCCAGGAAGGCTTCCCTAGGTGATTTATTTGCGCCGGCGCCGAAAAAATGGCTCGATCCACGCCATCGGGGCCTTGAATTCCGCCCGGCTCGGGCTGTTTTGCACCCGCGCTCGCAGGCGAACCCGATGCTGGGGCGCCCGGCTCGGCGCCAGCGAAAAGTGCTTCAGGCCCACATTGACAGCGAAAAGTCAATCAACCCGCCCAGATTCGCCCTCCACGCTTCGCTCGGGCCGCCACCCTCCGCCACCCTGCCGATCCCGGCGCTGACCACCGCCCGCCGCAGCTAGGTAGACCGTCTCCAGCCTAGAAAAGAAGGAGCGTCGCCGAGGCAGCCTATTCGCCGCCGCCCAGGCACCTTTTCCGGCGCTCCGCCGTGCAGGGGCCTGTACGTCGGCGGGCTTGCGCCCACCTCGCCCGCAAGGTGTTCGGTGAGTTGCCCGACCCGGCGATGGACTCCGAAGATGAGGAGGCGCTTGCGGCGCTGCTGGATGAGGAAGCCGAAGTCGACGTCCGGGAGCAGGAGCATCTCATGGTGCTCGCCGCCCTCGTCGGCCTGCTCGCGAGCAGTGAGAAGCCGCGCCGAGGTGGCTCGGCGCTTGGGCGGGTAAAAGCAAAGAACCGGCATCGTCTGAAAGGCTACTGCATGCTCTACTCGGACTACTTCGCCGACGATCCATTGCACGGTGTGAAAACATTTCGGCGCCGTTATCGGATGAGCCGAAAGCTTTTCCTCCGGATTGTGAATTCCATCCGGGAGTTCGACAGCTACTTCAAGTGCAAGAAGGATTGCACCGGCACCCTTGGATTCACCTCGATCCAGAAGGTGCACGACAGCTATGAGGATGCTTGCATACGGAGCTCCCGGTGATTCACTCGACGACTATGGGCGCATGGCCGAGTCCACCACCATTGAGTGTTTCTACAAGTTCTGCGAGGCGATGGTGGCGATGTTTGGACCGCGATTTGCGACCACCCAATCACGAAAGACACCGCCGGATCCTAGCACGTAATGAAGTAAGAGGATTTCTGGGATGCTTGGAAGCATCGATCGCATGCATTGGAAATGAAAGAACTGTCCATTTGCTTTGTAAGGGTTGTACAAAGGCGCCAAAAGGCGGTTGCGATTAATGGTGCTTGAGGCGGTGGCCACAGGACCTCTGGATTTGGCACTCTTTCTTTGGGATGCTAGGAACTCACAATGACATCAACGTCCTGCAGTGCTCCCCAGTCTTTGCCAAGCTTGTTGAAGGTCATTCTCCTCCGGTGAACTTCGAGGTCAATGGGCGGCAGTACAACAAGGGGTACTATCTAGCAGATGGCATCTATCCGAGATGGTCGACATTTGTGAAGACCATCTCAAACCCTGTGCCAGGAGGCAAGAACGCATGGTTTGCGAAGATTCAGGAGGCTTGCAGGAAGGATGTCGAGCGAGCATTTGGTGTGCTCCAATCTCGATTTGCTGTTGTCCGGTACCCTGCCCAGACTTGGTCGAAAGATCAAATGTGGGAGATCATGACTTGTTGTGTCATCTTGCACAACATGATCATTGAGAGCGAGTAGGAAACACCAGTGTTTGACACTGAACCATATTACTTGCAGGGTCCTCTTGCCCAAGTTGATCACCAGATACCGACAAACTGGACTGACTACCTCAATATGCGTCAGGAGATCCGAGACCCACAGGTGCATCAAGAACTGCAACACGATCTGGTGGAGCACCTATGAAGGCTCAAGGGCGAGGCCGGGAATGGAGATGAAACTTGAGTTTTTATTTGTTAAACGATATAATTTGTAGTGAACTATTTGATTTATGTGATGAAACAAGCCGAAAACACGCCGAACTATGTGAGGAGCTAATTGATTCCTATTTGTTTGCGAAAATTCATGCCCAAACCCGCCGAACCGCGCCGAATATGGGCCGATTCATACAGCTATCGAGCCATTTCTGGACATATTTGGGCCGAAAGCTGGGCTGAATTCAGCGCCTGGGGGCGACCTGGGGGCAACGGCTGGGTGCCGAACCGCCCCCAGCGCCGATTTTATCGCCGGCGCACCCCCAGGATGCTCTTTTTCGGCGTCCTGGGGGACCGAACGGCTGGAGATGCTCTAAGGAGGAAAGTCACCTAAGCTACAATTTCCTAACTTTCCTCCTTCACTTCCATATGATTAAGACTAAAACGACTTGAATTAATTTGCAAATTACGAATCTACTTTACACATTTATAAAAATTACATACAAACAAAATTATGATGCAATAAAGTTATTTTTAAATTTATTTATATGAACAGTAACTGTGTGCAGTACCTGTTTAAATAGATAATACAGTGTTCGCTACAGTACCCATGACTTTCCTTCTCTCCTTTACACTAGCTTACACCGTAGCTTAGGTGACTTTCTTCCTTTATGTTGGAGGATCCACTTCTCTCGTGGAAGTCCCAGGTCTGGTACCACATCTTCTCCTAACACAAAATCCACACTACTTTGCCCTCGGACGTTGATGATTTTTCTTCGGTGGTGGGTATCCATGACGGCTGGTACTTCTGCTGGCATGCGGAAGGGCGTTGCTTCTATTATTCTGCTAACGGCATGACTCATTTTGAGGCATCAAAACGCTTGCATATTTGACAACGCGCAGCCCTCTATCTCGCTGCTCAAAGTAAATGTAAAAAACATTGACATTGAAGATCAGGGTTGCACAAAATTCTACGAAATTATGCCAAAAGTCACTAATTGTGAGCCTAGTTTTTCACCCAATTAAGGGGCTTCTCGCACGTGGTGATGGAGATCGACTGTTTAGAGGTGAACCTCTGGCTTTCGTGTCACAATACTAGATCTATTGTTATGCCTATCTTTGATGAAATCAGGAAGAGAGCTATGAATTTTGTTTCTTTTCTAGTTCAACATATTAGTAGGGATGCCAACGGCACGACCTACCTGTGTGCCAAACATACTACTAGTATAGCGGTATCCGCGTGTTGGATGGACGTTTGTCCATCTTTCATTGTAAGCAGCCTCAGGGCTGATTGTAACCGAATTCCATTCATGTAATAAACTCCTGTGTTTCACGTAAAAAAAAGGTTATCTCTACTACAATTAAAAAGGAGTCTCAACGTTATTTCGGACTCAAATTAGCTTCGCCCTCATCCTACCTCCTTACGTCATCAATTTTTCTATCCTAGGACAGAAACCTCCAGAAAAAACCGCCCGGCGAGATCCCTAGCAGCACGCCCGCACCCCCATCCCTGTTTCCCTTCCTCCCGCAAGCGGCCTTCCTCTGATTTGCTGCCTCCCGTCGTCGATCGGTTTGGGCAGTGGATATTGCGAGCCCGCTAGAGGTGTGCGACATGGAGGACCTGTCAGCATCGCGCCGCCACCCATCGCTTCCAAGCCCCGTGCATAGTAGTCGACCGCCTCCACCTCGTTGTCGTGAACCACCGCCTCCACCCAGCCCTCCATGAACTCAATGCCCAACCGTACCCGCCCGTGTGTTTATGACCTAACCTCCACCCCATGCCGCATGATGCCCGGCCACCGCACTCCCGTAGTTCGTTTTTTTCGATTTTGTCTATGGTTTTTCTTCCTTCGTTTATTTTTTCTTTTTTCCTTTTGATTTTTTCGTCAATTTATGTGTTTACTTATTTTCTTCTTTTATAAAAATCAATTTCATACACACTTTCTTAATTTGTGTTATTTTTTAATTTTTAAAATTTAGCAAACATATTTTTATTCATGAATATTTTTTCAAAGTCATGAATACTTCTTACATTTGGGAAGCATTTTTAGGGTTCATGATTTTTCTTTATAAAAAATGTGAACACTTTAAATATCATATACATTTTCAAAATTAACTTAAGAGTTTTCATTTTTTTTTAAATTATGTGACAAGGATATCGCATGAGCCGTTCGATCAGGATTCGCGATCCATTAGAGTCGGAGAGAAATCTTGGAGTTACCTGTTGACGTTGGGGGACGTCTAATACAATTCCAACGGAAGAAAAAGAAGAAACTGAAAAATGAGGCCCGAGGCACTCTGCTTATTGGTCATCATTCGGATAATGAGCCAAGGATGCCGATCAAGGACTTGCTGTCAAGATAGATACATTAGCTATGGCTGTGTGCACCACTTGATGCAAAGGCCAGGAGTAATCCTCCTTTTTGGAAAAAAAAAAGATGGATGCATTAGCTGAATGTGAGGCTGCGCATATACATGAACTGTGTTGCAGCACCGAAGGAAAACGTAAAGGCAATGTCGCTAATAACCATGTTCAAGCAAATACACTGTTAGTCCAAATTTCAATGTAGCATTTAACATGGCCAGAGGTTGCGTAGTGGCGTATGTCGTTACCAAGATTTAGATATACCCCTCTGCATGTTGCTACCTAATTTATACTGCAGAATATGAAATCCACTTTGTTTGAACGGACAAAGGAGAAACAGGCGAAAATAAGCATATGCTCAACATATAGGTTTATTATACATGAACCAACAAATAACACACCAAGTTGACGGGCTACACAGCAAGCCATCAGACCATAAAAAGACTAAATACAAGAGATTTTTTGCTACAAAAATTAGGCCTGTAATAGTAACACTTCAGCAACATACACTTCAACTAAGGTTTGGTGTCTTAATTTAACCCAACTGGATCAGATGAGACCTTTGCATTAGCACTACAAAGCTTAGCATGCCAGCATGACCCCTGTCCCTGCATCTAAAGAAAAGGTGAGAAACCAAGTATAGGTGTGAAGTTCACTAGCTACTGGATGTTGATCTGTACATTATGGAACAAGAAAAATTATTTATATAAAAGAATTGGTCATGATGAAAGGTAGGAGTACAAAACATGAACAAGTGAGTAGTAAGAACAATGCAGACTGAGGTAACCTACATGTTCAGACAAAAACAGGGTAACCAGCAGAAATCGAAAGAATCACAAACAGTGTCATTCAGCACATATAAAACAATCACAAGAACTAATCAAAACATTGTTTCATCCCTATATATATGCCAAGTTGCCAACTGATCAATCCAGTGCCACCATCACTCTGTGCCAACAAGAAATAATGCACAAGCTTCAAATGCACAATTGTAGTGCTAATACTCCCCAACAAAATAGATGTTACACTGTATAGGTTACACTATCTGTTCGTTCATCAGTCTTGCTGCAAGTATGCGACCAAGCGCATCAAAGATTATCAACACTACTTTTCTAGAGTTAACTGGCTGTACTAGTTACACGTTCACTACAAATCAGTTCATCACGCCAAACTTGAGGGAATCAACAAAGTTCATGGCCAATTTCACCACCAAATCAGTTCATCATATGCCAAGCTTGAGGTAGCCAACAGAGTTTAAGACCAATTCACCACCAAATCATTTCATCACGTCAAACTTAAGAGATCACAAGTAACAGCAATAGCTACATCCATCCATAGAGGAGGAGCACTCCATGGCCGAGCTCCAAGAAAACCTAGACTAACGATGCACAGAGGGGGTGAGAGCGAGCGTCGCGGAAGGGAATGAAGAGCGCGGCGCAGAGTTACGTACCAGGGTCCAGCTTTTCGGCCGGTGTCGAAGAGGATGCGGTCGACGGCCGACCGTCGAGGTGACTACCGCAGGATACGGTGCGTCGAGGCATTGCCGCTGGCGACTGGAAGCACTCAGAATGTATCCAAAACTGCGAAACTGTCATGAATGGCTCCGAGAGAAGAGACTCTGTTGTACCGGAATCGAGATCATGAACATAGATGTTTCCTTCTTGGATTGCTGGAAGGGGCCGAAGAACCCTATTGGCGCCCTTCCGATTGCCTGCTTTCTTTTCATCATTCGGAGAGAGCAAATACACCTTCTTCCCATCCAGCCCTCTCACCCTAAAACATCGCTGGCCACTCACACCAGATGAGAGAAACCAACTTGTATTTTCTAACTCATTCTCAGTTAATGAAATCCATATTTTCTGGCTTTGATCAAACTTGCTGAAACAGAATTTCTCGTAGCAAGGTGGTGGGCAGTGTACCCTCACAATATCCCTTTCAGCTGTAAGGAAGAACTGTGTTCCGCGGCCAACTCCTTTTCTTCCCCAGCCATCTTCACACAACAGACTCCAGTTATGTTCTAAGAGACGAAATAGTATAACTTTGCCCATAACGTCTATGTAATACACCTCATCTCCAATTATCGCCCCATATTTGAACACCCCACACTCAGACTTTTTAGGATATTCAAAAGCTTTCCATTCTTTAACATGAGAATATTTGATACGAAGGCAAGGGTAATCTGATTTGGAATCAAAACAAACCACTACATCTGGAACTCCTGAGATTGTAGAGAATACCGTTGGACCGACACACTTGGTCGGTATGACAGGCAAGTCAATGCATTGGCCAGTCTGTGGTTTGAGCAAATAGGGTTTTGCCTCCACATCAGACATCCAGGAAACCATGAATAGTCAGCCATCCGAAGAGTGATAACATGACGCATCATTATATTCTGGGCCACTGATAGTTGATGTCTCGTTTGTGGAAAGACTCATTATTGAGATTTGTCCACTCCCTAATGGGGGAGGCCTGCTGAAAAGAAGGGGTGCCCTACTTGTGACTTCATCCTGAAAATTAAGGATCATCCGTTAGAAGCACAAAGGAGTATTGTTTAAGTTAATATCAAGCTAGCTTATTACGAAACGAACAGATAGATAAAATTCAGGGAAAAAACAAATCAGAAGTTTGTGAATCGTAAAAAAGCAACCTGCAGGCTTTTGCGTTTTGAGATCCAACAAAAGAAACTGCTAAGACCAACTATAAAAGTTCCAAGAAAAAAAAGTATGGCTTCAATTTAGTTATCATCCTTGACAAGTTACAAGTATAACGGGTGGTTTCAGGCTCCCAGGGGCAAGGAAACATATGTTATATGATATAAGGAAACATATTTTTTGCTAAATGGCATATTCTACTTTTCATCAAGGGCGGGGAAGAGCCATCTTCAGTGTGGAAGTGCGAAGTGACTACAACCGAACTCCAGGGATACTAAACCAACAAACAAATGCACTAGTGTGCAAATGGGTGCAAAATATCTGCCTCATTTGAGCAATAATCTAATGTCAAGGGTTCATCCTAGTGCATGATTGTGATTGTTTCGATATGGAGTGACCTAGGTAAGATCTAGCACGTGACAAAGCAGTAGGTTGAGGAATGTTTACTATCCACCAGTTAATATACATCTGAGAATATAGCACAAGATAATATGCAAACTATGTACTTTCTGATCATCTTCATACCCAGTAGGGAGCCATTACAAATAAAGTGGAATATGGTGGTTTTAAATTTCTAAACCTAAGGAAAAACGAGCACATAGACAGATAAATAAACTCTTCCACTGTACCTTCAGGAATATTAAGGCCGCCCCTTGCCTGCAGTACACATTTGACCACTTCCGAAACATCATTTTGTATCTTTTCTCCAAATCATCAGTGTTCTCTTCATCACTAATACGATCCCAGCAAAGACTCCTCCTTTTTAACATCTCAGTGTCAAAATTATCAACCTTCAATGCCTGCAGTGAAACAAACAGTGTAACATTTTCAGGAATGGTTCGCAGTTTAGACAGATAAATTGTCGATTTTTTTTCTTTGGTGAAACTGAGATCTTAAAAATGAAATTATGGACAAAAAGCAATTTCCACATGGAAACCTTGCCATTGCCAATGAAATGGATTTCCGTCCCAGTGGGGGTGGGAGTGACAACAATACAGGCAAACGCAAATCCAATGCATTAGACAAAGAAACAAAAGTAACAACATTGGAAAGGAAGAAACATGTTTAGTGGATGTACCTCCACACAGAAGAAATGTCTAAGAATGTACCTGTGTGTAGTACACTGATGCATTTAGATAATCCTGCTTCTTATATGCTTCATCCCCTTGTCGTTTCAGGTTGGACAATACCCTTTCGACAAAACCATCATCCTAAGCAACCCATACAGAAACTCGAGTCAGATATTGGTTCATACGGCTTACGCGTGCAGGGGAGAGTACTATAAAAAGGAGTTAAGGTTGAGTTCAACCCATTTCTCTATTGCTAGGACATGCAAACAAAGAAGTGTGCAATGCTTGAATATATTGCTTCCAAAGTAATAATCCTTATTATATTTGCTTAATCATAAAATGAACTGTTCCATTCACGTGTTCTAAAAAATACAGTTTACTGAATCACTAGTTGAGTGAAATAAGTTGTGCATGATGGATAAGTCTGTGTACTAGGGTCTTTGTGGGGCTGCAGCACATGGTCCTTGTGGCAGTTAGGAGGATAAAGTCCTGGACCATCAAGGACTGGCTGTTAGGATAGAGTTCTGTTCTTGACCATCAAGGACTGTCAATTAGCATCTTAGACTAGCATCTTAGACTAGCATCTTAGATCGGCATCTTAGCAGCATCTTAGCATATGCCTTGGCTGGCTAGCAGCCTATAAATATGTATCCCCAACCCCTCGAGTTGGCATGGCATTGTGTGAGAAATAAACCAACGAAAATTGTCCCAACTCTCCTAGTGTCATCCACAACTATCAATGCTCGAGGCTGAAAGGTTTAACAAGTGGTATCGAGCCTCGTTAACCTGTACCTGAGCATTTCTGTGAGCAGCCCAAGTCGGTAGCAGCAGCCGCTCATGCGCCTCTGGTTACCTTCCTCCTCCGGACTGTCGAGCAGCAGCTCGTCTTCATCAGCCTCCTCTTCACGCAACAGCCCTGCAGCGAGCCATGTCTGCAGGTCGCTCTCAACACCACGGCTACCTCGAGCATGCGGCGCCGGCAGAGGCCGAAGCGCCGTGGCAGAGGAGCGTGAGCGAAGCGGCAGTAGCAGCAGCTGCGCGGCAGCAGGAAAGAGGCTGGCTGCGGTGAGCCGGCAGCAGCCAGAGCGGAGGTAGAAGCAGCTGGCGGAGGTAGCAGCAGCAGCAGCGGAAGCAGCCCGTGAGGCTACGGCGGATGCCAAGGCACTCCGCGGCAGCCCCGGCAGCTCCAGCAGCTCCGCGCCTGCGGACGACGGCGCCGACGCAGATCGCGCCAAAGTGGCGCAGGAGCGGACGGCGCAGTGGGCAGCCGAGCACGCCCGCGCTCCAGGTGGAGGCGCACACCGTGACGGCGGCTGCAACGACCATGACCGCGTTTCTACGAGGTCCGGACTGTGGTCGAGATGTTGGTTCCGGTGTTGGGTGGCCTACCCTCACTAAAACCAACTTCGCCGAGTGGGCCGGGATCATGAAGGTCAGGCTCCAGTGCGGCGCATGTGGGAGGCGATCCGGGACAGCAACGTCGACCACCTAGAGGATCGACGGCGCTGGGACGCCTCATCGCCGCTGTCCCGCCCGAGATGCGCTTCGCTTCCAACAAGCGGACCGCCAAGGAGGCTTGGGACGCCATCGCCGCAGACGCATCGCAGCCGACCGTGCTCGCAAGTCCACCTGCAGCGCCGTAAGGAGTGGGAGAACACGGGCTTCAAGCCGGTGAGGGCGTTGATGACTTTGCTCTCCGTCTCAACACTCTGCTGCAGAAGATGGTGAAGTTTGGCGATGCCACCTACACCGAGGAGAGAGCTGTCGAGAAGCTTTTTCGGTGCATTCCCGAGAAGTACAAGCAGATGGCTCGCTCGATCGAGTCGTTGCTGGACCTCTCCACGATGACGATCGAGGAGGCGATAGGCCGTCTCAAGGTCGTAGACACCGACGAGCCACAGCCCACCTCGGGGCCCATCACCACCGGCGGGAAGCTGCTCCTAACTCGGGAGCAGTGGGATCCCAACCTTGGTGACATGAAGAAGGGGGAGCCTTCCTCCTCGACGGGCGGCCATAAGCGTGGCAAGCAGCGTAAAGCGCGAAGAGGCCCCGGGCAGGGAAGGGGCGTCTTGAAGGTGGCGCCAGCGAGGCGCCAAGGGCGGCGCGCCCGCAAGCTCAAGCGGCACAATACAACAGTTGCCACAACTGTGCCCGGTTTGGCCATTGGGCCAATGAGTGTCGGCAACCACGACAAGGCCAGGCTCACGTCGCACAGGCGAAGGAGGAGGAGACGGCTCTGTTCATGGCGCATGCAAGCATTGAGCTACCCTCGGCGACTCCAGTCGCAAAGGCTTTCATCCACCTCGATGAGCCAAAAGCACACGCACTTCTCGGCGATGGCTCCGGGAAGGACAAGACTACGGGGTGGTGCCTCGACACCGGCGCCACCCACCACATGACCGGTCGGAAGGGAATTCTTCGCCGAGCTCGACTCCGATGCGCGAGGCTCCGTCAAGTTCGGGGATGCCTCCGCTGTGGAGATAAAGGGCGTCGGCTCCGTCATCTTCACCACCAAGACGGGAGAGCACCGGCTGCTCACCGGTGTCTACTACATCCCCGCGCTAAGGAACTCCATCATCAGCTTGGGACAGCTGGATGAGAACGGCTCATGCGTGCTGATTGAGCATGGGGTCCTACGCATGCAGGATCGCCAGCGTCGCCTTCGGGCCATGGTGCCCAGCGGTTAAACTCGACTCTACGTCCTTGATGTGCAGGTGGCACAACCGGTCTGTCTCGCTGTCCGTCGGACGACGAGGCGTGCTTGATGGCATGAGCGCTTTGGGCACCTTCACTTTGAGGCCACAAGCGTCTAAGTGCCAAGGAGATGGTGCGAGGCCTGCCATGCCTCGACCATGTGGAGCGATTCTGCGACATCGTGTCTTGACGAAGCGAGACGACTCCCCTTTCCCCAACAGCGAGTTTTCGGGCCAAGGAGAAGCTGGAGCTCGTGCACGGAGACTTGTGCGGCCCGGTGACGCCAGCCACACCGGGAGGTCGACGCTACTTCCTGCTGCTCGTCGACGATCTCTCCCGCTACATGTGGGTGATGATCCTCGGCAGTAAGGGAGAAGCAGCGGACGCCATCAGGCGCGCGCAGGTTGGTGTGGAGGCGGAGAGCGGCCGCAAATTGCGCGTGTTGCGCACTGACAACGGCGGCGAATTCACGGCGGCTGAATTCGCGTCGTACTGCGCCGATGAGGGCATCCAGCGCCACTACTCCGCGCCGTACAGCCCGCAACAAAACGGCGTCGTCGAGCGGCGCAACCAGACGGTTGTGGGGATGGCTCGGGCTCTCCTCAAGCAGAGAGGGATGCCGACTGTCTTCTGGGGAGAGGCGGTGCTAACGGCCGTCTACATCCTCAACCGCTCTCCTACTAAGGCACTCGACGGCAGAACTCCGTACGAGGCCTGGCATGGGCGGAAGCCGGCGGTCTCTCATTTGCGGGTCTTTGGCTGCCTTGCGTTTGCCAAGGAGCTCGGCCACATCGGCAAGCTTCGGCAGCGAGGCGCTCGGGAGTCTTCATCGGCTACGCGGAGGGCTCAAAGGCCTACCGCATCCTCGACCCAAAGACACAACGTGTGCGCCTGGCCAGACGTCGTGTTCAACGAAGGCGAGGTGGCAATGGGACAAGCGGTGGGCGGCGGCTCGGCGCCGACGTATGAAGACTTCATTGTCGAGTACGCCCACTTCAAGGAAGCTGGGGGAGCAAGCAGCTCCTCTTCGCCGGGCATGTCTACCCCGGCCCCCAAAACTACATCGACTCCGGCGCCTGCTACGCCGACGACACCACAACCGGCGACGCCGCATACTCCAGCCCCTGCGGTCACCACTCCGGGCTCGTCTTCATCAGCACCAGCTCACGCAGAGCACAACCCGATGAAGTTCGCTTCCCCGCTCACTCACGACGAGGAGCGTATCGACGCGTGGCATGACGGCGAACCGCTACGGTACCGTACGATGGATAATCTGCTCGGCGACCAGCCGGTGCCAGGACTGGTGCCACGCGACCTGGAGGCGCAGCTACAACTCGCGTGTGAAGATGGCGAACCACGGTCCTTTGCAGAGGCCGAGAGAGACGCGGCATGGCGCGCCGCGATGCGATTGGAGATGGATGCGGTCGAGCAAAACCGCGCACTGGAGCTCGCTGATCTCCCTCGAGGTCACCGCGCAATCACCCTTAAGTGGGTGTTCAAGGCGAAGAGGGATGGAGTCGGCGCCATCATCAAGCACAAGGCTCGCTTGGTGGCGAGGCTTCTTGCGGCGAGGAAGGAGTCGACTTCGACGACGCTTTCGCTCCGTGTACGGATGGAGTCCGTCGACTTCTCCTTCTTGGCTGCCCGGGAGGCTGGCGTGTCCACCACATGGACGTTAAGTCGGCATTCCTCAACGGCGACTTGAAGGAGGAAGTCTCGTGCATCAGCCACCGGGTTTACGATTCCGGCCGGGAGGGCAAGGTACTCCGCTGCGCAAGGCTCTCTATGGCTGCGGCGAGCACCCGAGCGTGGAACGCCATGGCTGGACTCCACGCTGAAGAAGATGGGTTTCGAGCAGAGCCCGCATGAGGCTGCCGTCTACCGACGGGGGAGTGGAGGAAATGCCCTGCTGGTGGGCGTCTACGTTGACGACCTGGTGATCACCGGCACCAAAGATGCAGAGGTGGCGGCGTTCAAGGAAGACATGAAGGCCACGTTCCAGATGAGTGACCTGGGGCTCCTCTCCTTCTATCTAGGGGTTGAGGTGCACCAGGACCACTCCGGGATCGCGCTTCGACAGTCCGCCTACGCCAAGCGCATCGTTGAGCTAGCTGGGCTTAACGACTGCCATCCAGCCCTCACTCCGATGGAGGAGAGGCTGAAACTGAGCCGCAACAGCACGACGGAGGAAGTGGATGCTACGCAGTACCGGCGCCTAGTGGGGAGCCTTCGCTACCTCACTCACACACGGCCGGACTTGGCATTCTCCGTCGGCTATGTCAGTCGGTTCATGGAGCGACCAACGTCGGAACACCGGCGATGAAGAGGATCGTCCGCTACATAGCGAGGACCCTCGACCACGGCCTCCACTACCCTAGGTGTCCTGGGGCGGCACACTTTGTCGGGTACAGCGACAGCGACCACGCCGGCGACATCGACACCAGCAAGAGCACGAGCGGGATCCTCCTCTTCCTCGGCAAGTGTCTCGTGAGCTGGCAATCGATCAAGCAGCGGTGGTGGCCCTGTCCAGCTGTGAGGCTGAGTACATAGCGGCCTCCACCGCTGCACTCGGCGCTCTGGCTTGCTTTCGGCCTTGGTGATCTTCTCGTTCAAGACACCGAGCAGTGCAGCTCTGGTGGACAGCAAGTCCGCCCACAGCCTGACAAAGAACCCCGTGTTCCACGAGCGGAGCAAGCACATCCGGTGAGGTATCACTTCATCCGCAGTTGTGTGGAAGAAGGGAGCATCGAGGCGAAGCTACATCAACACCAAGGATCAGCTCGCAGACCTGCTCACCAAGCCCCTTGGGAGGGTCAAGTTCCTCGAACTTTGCTCCAGGATTGGGATGATTCAACTCTCCCACAAGACGGCGTACAAGACTTAGGGGAGAATGATGGATAAGTCTGTGTACTAGGGTCTTTGTGGGGCTGCAGCACATGGTCCTTGTGGCGATTAGGAGGATAAAGTCTGGACCATCAAGGACCTGGCTGTTAGGATAGAGTTCGTCTTGACCATCAAGGACTGTCGGTTAGCATCTTAGACTAGCATCTTAGACTAGCATCTTAGGCGGCATCTTAGCAGCATCTTAGCATATGCCTTGGCTGGCTAGCAGCCTATAAATATGTATCCCCAACCCCTCAGGTTGGCATGGCATTGTGTGAGAAATAAACCAACGAAAATTGTCCCAACTCTCCTAGTGTCATCCACAACTATCAATGCTCAGGCTGAAAGGTTTAACAGTGCAAGAACCCACTATTATGTCAAAACAAAATTGTTATTTACTTATTTGATACATACAATGGGTTTGTCTACCCACCTGTTCTGAAAAAGTTCAATTTATTGACACACTAATGTCCAAGAAACCATCATTCTAATGAGATGGGCTTTCGCGCAATTGGACAGGTCAAGGTATAGGGGAAACATGGGATGTTCTTCATTTCTTAAGTTAACACTGAGTTGCTGTCAGCATTATACAATGAGTAACGCATGGTTGAAGATGCACAAGAAAATATGCTACAGTGACCTTCCTCGCTAGACAAGGTTAAGGGCTGCATACCTGTAGCTGCTTGATTTCCATCTGCACATGCCTAATAATTCCATCAACACTCCAATTTACCACTGGTGGAATGGGAGAGGTGAAATTAAAGAGAATCTCAACATCCTCTCGTGTGCCATACTGAGCAGCCAACTCTATTGGCAATCTACCAAACTGTTGAGAAAACAAAGAAAGCTTTAGAAATCAATATTAAAAAGGGCGAAAAAGGTGTGTGTGTGTGTGTGTGTGTGTGACTGTGTGTGTGTGTGTGTGTGTGTGTGTGTGTGTGTGTGAGAGAGAGAGAGAGAGAGAGAGTCTCCTTAAAAGCTATGTAGTGAAACATCAGACGAATATGTGGCAAGAAGAGAAGACTCACGGTGTCAGGAACATTTGGATTTGCACCAGCTTCCAACAGGCACTTAAGAGCTTCAGTCAAGCCTTTCTCTACAGAGGTTGCCAAAGGATTGTGACAAGGCCCAAATCCATCAACATCAGCTCCAGCCTATCAAAAGTAAGTACTTTAAATGAGGATAAACAGAACTATACAGTTTCTTCATTCCAACATCAGTTTAGAGAAATCATATTCCCATAGAAGAGGAGGATATTATACCTGAATCAATAGCTTCACACAGGCCATGGAGCTGTTATTTAGTGCAAGGCATAAAGGTAGAAAACAATGCTTCTTGGCCTTGTTGGGCTGTTAGAAATAAAAGTCATTAATTTTCATGCCAAAACCATCCACTGGTGCCATGCCTAGGCTGGCTCACCACATGAACAACTTGAAAATGAGAATACAGCTGGAAACAATTGGGGTGGGATGTGGGGAGGGGTGCAAAACCCTCAGTTTTTGACGCAAAAGATAACACTATTGAAAAGCAAGTAATCTCAGAAAGGGTTTGAATAGTACATCCGCATTATGCTCCAAAAGGATCTTGATAGTACTAGTATATCCCCCACCAGCGGCAAGGGCAAGTGATGTCCCAAAATCTCCTTCATTGTTAACTTGAGCTCCTCTAGAAATGAGATACTTCGCTATTTCAGTGCGCCCTGACGAAGCAGATGGAACAACAAAAGGTTATAGCGATATACACGCAAATGGTTCTTGCGCAACCAGAGTTTATATAGCTAAAGGAAAACAGTGGTTTTATTGGTTCACACGCCCCTGAGTGCAACACTGCAACATACAGAGAACCAACAGTACATATTTCCCTAAATGCAGAGTTCATTTTACTAAATAGATGATCACTTTTGGGCAACCCAGTTTCAATGGCTAGAACAAAAAAGTATTAAAGAGAAATCCATAGAGAAGCCCGCAAACTGATGGTTTACAAGGCCTACAGGCAATGATAGCAAGACCAAAACAAAAGTGGCAATGATAGCAAGACCAAAACAAAAGTTATCTTATACAGCAATTGTAGGAAATTTGAATTAACATGGCCAAATGTTTAATTTTTTTATTAAATGCAGATAATGATGAACATGAAACACACAAGACTAGGGTTGTTTTGGTTTATTCGAAAAAGTTAAGGAAGTAAAGAACACCATCAGGCACTTGCAGTTTGGCGACTACAAGCTAATAACTGAATTGGTGGTGTTAGATGTTTGATGGTGTCATGTGAGTTCAGCACAAAAGAAGGAACACGAAACAGAAGCATTTTCCTCTCGTATACATCCTAGCACTTAACATCAGGTAGTAAGCTTTTGGTTATACCATTCTCTGCGGCTCGATGAAGGACAGTTCCCTTTCTGCTTGAACATTGTTGGTGCAGGTCAGCACCATGATCAAGTAGATACCTTACAATACTAAGGTGCCCACGGGTAACAGCATGCTCCAGCGGAGTACGACCTACCATTAGGAATGGACAAGCCCACATCATGTCGAATCTGAATGACGACACTAAACAATCAAATCAAGGTAAGAATACAGGGATGGGATTACCCATATCGTCAGGGCAGTTGACGTCCATGTTAACCTCCTCTACCAGATACTGGAAGGGAGGTAACATGCTGATGGCACCGCTAACAGCGTGAAGGGCGTTCATGCCCAAAAACCTTGTTCTGGCTACAGCGGCCGGGATTCCCACCCCATCCAAGTCCAATGCCGTCGCCGCAAGTCCTTCATCAGAGAAACAGCCATTAGCCCCAAATCTGAGATGAGCATACATGCTAATGCTATAAGGTCGGAAACTTACTCTTCATGTGGGTGATGTTCCCGTGGTAGGCCGCCATGAGAAAGCAGGCCTCCGGCGGCCATTGGTGTTGATCTGCACAGAAAATTCTATCATATAACGAGATAAAGTGCCGCGCGGCCGGGATTGACGAATTAGGGTTTTTCTTTTACCTTCACCGAGAACAGCAACCAAAGCGTCAGGCAGCGCCGGGCTCTGCCCTAGCCGCGCCATGTCCCGCTCCGGCGGCATCGGGAGGGGGGCGGCGGCGGCGGCGGGGAGGCGGGCCGGGGGTGTTCTCCCTGCGTGTGCCTGGGGGAGTGAGGATTTTGCTGGCGAGCCACCCAGTGTTTTCGGGTGTCTTTCGTTTTTATTGGGTTTTGGGGTGTCTTTCGGGACGCGGAGTTTCTGCACCCGAGCTCAAATGAGTTCGGGTGAACAGTAAAATCAAAACTAAATCATAAAAAATTCAAAAAAATCTAAATTTTTTTTGGAGAAACATTGACAAAAGTGTTAAGTGCTTGCAAAAATTCGGCATGAAATCACCTTTCTAGAAGGCGTGGCAAAAAAACCAAAATTGGTACTCTGAAAATGCTACTTTCAAAAGCATTTTTAGCATAGAATTTGTTTTTTTTTGCCACGCCTTACAGGAATGTGATTTCATGATGAATTTTTGCAAGAACTTGGAATTTTAGTCAATGTTTCTCCTAATTTTTTTTGAACTTTTTTCGTTTTTTTTATTTTACTGTTCAACGAGCTTAAATGAGCTCGGGAGCATAACGGCACTTTCGTGTCTTTCGTTTTTATTGGGTTTTGGGGTGTCTTTGACGACGGGAGCTCGGCGCGTGACGCGCTGGTGAACATGCCAGCGCGCACCCGTCCGCTCCCATGTGCCGCTAGTGGGCCGACACACGAGCGGGCTGAACGCCCCAGTTTTTTTAGTTTGTTTTTTACTATTTTTGCTTTTCGTTTTTCTTCAAAATAATTCGTAATTTAGAAAAGTGAATTTTGTAGAAAAAATGTTTGTAATTTCAAAATAATGATTTTTTTTAATTTTAACGAAAATTTATTTATTTTGACGAACAAATTTATATGAGCATTTTCTAATAGTGATGAATATTTTTATATTTGATGAACATTTTTTAAACTTAGCGAAAAAAATTCTATTTAAGAATATTTTTTTGAAAAACAGATGAACAAATTTTGAATTCATTGAACAAATTTTGAAATCGGCGAACAAATTTTGAGTTTGGTGAACAATTTATGAAATCAATGATGAACAATTTTTGAATTTGGTGAACAATTTTTTAAATCGATGCACAAATTTCGAATTTGATAAACATTTTTTCAATCTGACGAACAAAAAAAGGGATTTTATAAACATTTTTACACATTGATGAACATTTTTTGAATTTGATACAATAAATGTTCACAAATTTTGTAAGAAAATAAAAAAAGAAAATGAACAAATTTTCAAATTGACAAACAAATTTTAAATTTGGGGAACAATTTTTTAATTTGGTGAACATTTTTTCAATTTGATAACAAATTTTGAATTTTGATGAACAATTTTTCAATCCAATGAACAAAAAAAAGCGAAAAAGGGAAACAGAAAAGAAAAAAAGAAAAAGAAAAAGAAAAAGGAAAAAGAGAGCTAAAGAAAAAACGAAAAGAAAAATAAATGGGATATGGGCCGGCCCATACGAGGCTTCAGCGCTGAAAGATCGAGGATGTCGCCTAGAGGGGGGGGGGGTGAATAGGCGCTTTAAAATAATTACGGTTTAGGCTTGAACAAATGCGGAATAAACCTAGCGGTTAATTTGTCAAGCACAAAACCTAAAACAACTAGGCTCACCTATGTGCACCAACAACTTATGCTAAGCAAGATAATCAACTATGTGATAGCAAGATATATGACAAAGAACAATATGGCTATCACAAAGTAAAGTGCATAAGTAAAGGGCTCGGGTAAGAGATAACCGAGGCACGCGGAGACAACGATATATCCCGAAGTTCACACCCTTGCGGATGCTAATCTCCGTTTGGAGCGGTGTGGAGGTACAATGCTCCCTAAGAAGCCACTAGGGCCACTGTAATCTCCTCACGCCCTCGCACAATGCAAGATGTCGTGATTCCACTAAGGGACCCTTGAGGGCGGTCACCGAACCCGTACAAATGGCGACCCTTGGGGGCGGTCACCGAACCCGTACACTTTGACAACCCTTGGGGGCGGTCACCGGTACCCGTTAAATTGCCCGGGACGATCTCCACAACCTAATTGGAGACCCCGACGCTTGCCCGAAGCTTTACACCACAATGACTGAGCTCCGAACACCACCAACCGTCTAGGGCGCCCAAGCACCCAAGAGGAACAAGCTCAAGGGTACCAAGCACCCAAGAGTAATAAGCTTCTCAACTTGTAACTTCCACATATCACCGTGGAGAACTCAAGCCGATGCACCAAATGCAATGGCAAGGGCACACCGAGTGCCCAAGTCCTTCTCTCTCAAATCCCACCGAAGCAACTAATGCTAGGGAGGAAAATGAGAGGAAGAACAAGAAGGAGAACACCAAGAACTCCAAGATCTAGATCCAAGGGGTTCCCCTCACATAGAGGAGAAACTGATTGGTGAAAATGTGGATCTAGATCTCCTCTCTCTTTTTCCTCAAAAACTAGCAAGAATACATGGAGGGATTGAGAGTTAGCAAGCTCGAAGAAGGTCAACAATGGGGGAAGAATACGAGCTCAAAGGATAAGGTTCATTGGGGAAGAAGACCCCCTTTTATAGGTGGGGAAAAATCCAACCGTTATGCTCACAGCCCGCACAGAGCGGTACTACCGCTCCAAGGAGGCAGAAGGCCAGTAGAACCGCCGGAGCGGTACTACCGCTCGTCCTCACGGTACTACCGCTAGGGACCGAGGTACTACCGCAAAGGGTAGCGGTACTACCGCTTGCGAGCGGTACTAAAAAATACATCCGGTCCTACCACCGCAGGACTTGGGACGAGTTTCTGGTCCGGAGCGGTACTACCGCTGTAGGAGTCGCGGTAGTACCGCTCTGGAGCGGTAGTAAAAAATTACATCCGCTCCAATTCGCGGTAGTACCGCTGACCTTTCGAACACCAAAACTACCATAACTTTTGCAAACGGACTCCGAATTTGATGAAACCAAGTTTGTTGGAAAGCTAGCGACAAGGGCTAACACAATCTTGAAAGAAATATCAATAAGAAGCAAATGAGAAAAGGCCCAAAAGAAAATGGTGAGAACCCTTCCTCGGATAAGACCGGTAAAACCTCCAACACCGAAAACATCATAGAAGACGCATGCAAACTCTGTTTTCGATGAACTCAAGCTTGTCATCAAGATGACCATAAGCTCTAAGACTCACCAAGAGAACCAAACAATAACCAAGAAACATGATGCAAGGATGCAATGGTTTGAGCTCTCGACGAACGATACGATCAAGCTGCTCACTTGAGAGCCCCCCTTGATAGTACGGCTATCGATCCTATAACCCGGTCTCCAAACTATCACCATGAGACCGGTAAAATATAAAACCTGTCAAGGGCAAACCTTTGCCTTGCACGAAGTCCACTTGAGCTAGATGATGACGATCTTGACTCCCTCAAGTTGGACCACCTTTCTTGATTGCATTAAGCTCGATGAAGACTAGTTGATTGCTCCCCATACTCCACTATGGGTGAGCCACTCTTTGGCACATCTTCACAAGTCCATTGATACCATAATGGACGGCAGGCTACAAGCATGATTTCTTCGTGATGCTCCACTTGAACTTGCACAACACAACCTTGATTTGATGTCATCATCCATGGGTTGTATGTGATCTTCCTCTTGACGCAAGCCCATGGAAGATAACCTAACCCCACATAGAACTCTCACAAAGACCATGGGTTAGTACACAAAGCGTAGTTGACAATGCTTACCATACCATGGGATCACTTGATCCCTCTCGGTACATCTTCTACGCTTTGTGAGTTGATCAACTTGATTCACTCTTGACTTAGTCTTGATCAACCTTGAATCTTTCCAACTCTCTTCATTTGGATGATGTCTTGAAGGTAAACATGAATGATCACACAATCTTCTTCCTCAAGACATGCTTGCAATAAGCTCAACACTCACATGACCAATCTTTGGATAATTCCTCGAATAGCACCTTGGTCGACACAAACTCTCCACAGAAACCAACACATGTACTCCAAGAAAAGCCTATGGACAAAACCTTCAAATATAACTCAAGGCAACCATTAGTCCATAGAGATTGTCATCAATTACCAAAACCAAACATGGAGACACCGCATGTTCTTTCAATCTCCCCCATTTTGGTAATTGATGACAATCACTTTCAAGATAGTTTATACAAGGAATTATGCATCACCATGCAATGCAACAACCAATAATGCATGCGTAGGAGATGCGTATGCTTAGGAACAAACCAAAGCCAGAAGAGACAACTCTCTAAACTTCTCCACAAAACTCTCTGAGACTTCTCCCCCATTGGCATCGATTGCCAAAATGGGCGAAAAGCTTAGAAGGCCAATATAATTTGTGGTCCTCCATAAATTGTGTATTTCTCAACAAGTGAGTGGAGTGCAACACACATATCCAAAGGTAAATACTTGGAGGAACACAAACTATATTGAGGCACAAAGATAGCAAAAGAATGATATGCCACAAAGACATAAAAAAAGAGAAACAAGCAATCAAGCAATCAAAAGATACCAATTGAACCAACTAGGCCAATGAACCTACGAGCCACATGCATGAATAAAGGATATTATGAAAAGAGGAAATGAGTGATCTAAAGAAACTAGAGAATCTCCCCATGATTTGTGCACACATAAGAATATTTTGTATTATGATACCAAGTGCACAAAATAGGATCATCACTCCTCGAAAATCAATAGAAACTCACAACAAGAGAAAGTGAGCATGTAGGAAACAAAGCCTAGCACAAGAAACAAACACATGGTTGAGCAACATGTAAAAGAGGCAACTTATAAAATGGGCTCAACCAAAAGATGTTTGTGAGTCAAGGCAATGCACTTGAGAAGACTAATGTACGGATGAGCATCAAGCATCAATAAAGTCTTGAAAGAATGAGGCACACGGTGCAACGCCTATCATTCCCACACACAACTAGCAAATGGGTTCACAAGCTTACTAATAAGCAAATAGAGAACCTGTGCTTGTGACAACCCGTGGTGAAGATAGAAGATGAAAGCCTCATCAAGACGAGGGATACCAATTAAGATGGCAAAAGCCTCGTAAAGATAAGCATGAGGAAAATGATCTTCACCACACAAGAGTGCATCAAGATGCAACGAGATAAGACACGCACTCAAGGCAAAAGCTTTCATGGAGCCACCCAAGAAATAACAAAAGAAAGACAAGGTGGACGTGAAAGAAAGGATATCATCTAGAGATGTAATTTCTCTCAAGTGTATAAGGTTCTAGGTAGACGGAATCATGATGATATATATCTAGAAAGAAGGATGTACACCCGAAATAGTTACAACAAGAAGGAACAAGATATCCAAAAGGACGTCATACATATACCAATAAGATATTTTCTTGGAAGCATAGCACATGGCTAGATATGGTCTTACTGTATAAAAATGAATTCCTACTACACAACCATCAAAGACATCACAACTAGCAATAAGAGATCATTGTTGGGATGCTTTGAGAAAGGAAACAAGTATCAAAAGAGAGAATGAATAACATGCCATGATACAACCTACACAAGGTTGATGCAAGAAATGTGTGCATGAAGTATATGAAGATACTTGTTACCGAGTTAACATTGGAAGGATGTAGTAGATACCAATTGAAGGTATAGAGTAGTTCATTGATCATCCTAGCTTGACTCCAAAAAGCACATGGTGACAACACCTTCCTTGTGAGTGAGCTGAGCATCCAATGCATCTCCAATTGATCCTAGAACAACAACACAAACAAAATGGTACCCAAACTCATTGGGACCAAAGAGTTAGAAACACCAACAATACATAGGACAAACTCCACATAATTATGTGCATATAGATATGGAAATTAAATTCATGCACATCTCATCCAATTTGAGACTTGGTGGAGTTTCCCCTATATATTGGGTCGAAGAGAGAAAGCATGCCAAGGAAACTACATCAAATTAATATGCATGCTCAAGACTTTCAAGAACCAATACCAAATGACAAATACAAAAAATAAGTGAAGGAAAGATACCAAATGAATAAATCATCACTTGGAGGATATCCATAAAAGATACATCGAGGAATGAGATATCGGTTGATACACACTAAAAAAAGATATCAAACTCCCAAAAGAGAGGATGGTTCCAAACAAACCAAGCTGTCTACAAAGTTTCATGATGGCACAAAGTACCAAAAAGAAAACGGCTTGCCTTCCACCAACACACACTTGATAAGGATCGCAAGATGAGTGTCTTATAGTAAATAGGATAGCTCCCCCAAGACTAGTGCATTATAGAGAATTTGCATTTGAATACAAAATGCACAAGGTGGGATCACCACTTTCACTATATCTAGAAAACACTAGACACGATCAAGAAAATAACAAGATCCACAAGTGGTATGGAAGACAAAGGGAGTTGATACAATCCTGGGCAAGAGATAAGGCAAATAAAAGCAGAGGCCAATGTAGAGATGATCAAAAATTTCTACCACACATAAGTGAGTACCAATTGTCAAAAGACAAGAAGTATTTGGAAATGATTCCCGTTGGTAGATAGCAAGGATATCCGACATCATCTTCACACCAAAAAAAAAGAAAATTGCAACTTGTAGAGCTAACATGCCACTTAGGAGCAAGATAATTTACAATATCAATTCTAGGTGACAATATCTCAAATGTACACATTTTCTAGGCTAGTAATATATACATAGCATATTACTCCCCCATAATGTGATACCAATTAAAGATAAACAAGAGGCAAAATAACGATCCAACAAGAGATAATTAATGGACAATTTAGAATTTGAATTTCTCATGAGAAGACATACCACATAGCGACTAGATAATATTGAAATATCAATACTAGATGGTATTACTCATGTACACACATATATAGAATTGTGAGGTGCACAAAGCGCATCACTCCCCCATAATGGGATATTCCATTAATCTCTACTTGAAGAGCCAACTAAGAAATGAACAAGATGCAAAAGGCTCAATGCATGAAACACACGTACATGATGTGCAAACCAACACACACGTACTTGATTGCCTAAGATAATCAAGTTGGAAGCACAACATATACAAACACATGCAAGGAACAAAACCAACATGCAAAGGGGTAAGTAACTATCAATGTAAACACTTTAAGCACGAGTTACCGCATGGAGGAACATTGGATATAAGATAGAAACTTGATAATCCGAATAACTTGGCTTGAGACAATTAGAATGATGAAGTCCCGTTAATTCTTCATAAAGTAGCCAAGTCTCCAATGCCCTCCAACAACACCTATTGATCAAGTTTGAGCTAGTTGGTCCCCAACCAAGTTGGGTCCTAAGAGGTTAGTCACAATAGGCTTGGCTACCCAAATGGTTCTTTGCTTCAAACCACTTTGAGTACCAACAAACTTGGCAACCACATTGCCAACCTTATCCTTCCCAAGAGAATAGACATCATCAATAATAATTGGGTTGGATAAGTTACCACTTGTGCATGAAGAAGCGAGGTGACCTTTCTCACGACATAGGTAGCAACGTCTACTCTTCACTTTCTTCTCACTTGATTTCTCAACTTGAGAAGCATTAGCTTGAGTCTTCTTGGTAAGAGGCCTTTCTTCAACTTGAGGTTGAGCATGAGAATGCACTTGTAGCCGCTTCCCTTGTTGCTTGTCACTAATGGCCTTCTTCTTCAATGGGCAAGATCTAACATGATGCCCTTCAATTTTGCACTTGAAGCAAATAATCTTGGCCGAACTCTTGACTTGTTTTTGGCCCTTCTTGTTGTTGATCTTGGACTTCTTATTCTTATTGGAGTTGAATCCAAGTCCACCTTTGTCATTGCGGGATTTTTGTACACTCAATATATTGTTGAGTGTGGCCTTCCCTTCATGACACTTTTCCAAATCTTTCTTCAAAGAAGTGACTTGGGCCTTGAGCTCTTTGATTTCCTCTACATGGTTAGTCTCAACACAAGAACTAGAGGAAGTATAAGCTTCATCGTTAGAGCAACAAGGCAAGGAAAGCAATTCATCACAAGATGTACCAACGTTATGCATGGATGAATCGCGATGACTAGCACAAGACAATATATCATTTTGACTAAAAGTAGTGCTAGTGTCCACGTGAGGCTCACTAGATGTTACCTTAGCAATCATGGCCTCATGAGCTATCTTTAGCACATTATGGGATACTAGAAGATCATCATGAGAGCTTGAGAGCTTTTCATGGCTTTCTTCCAATTTCCCATAATTGCTAGATAGCAACTCAAGTTGAGCCCGTAGCTCAACGTTCTCCTTTAAAATGGATGCTTCCCAAGAAATAGAGTTAGTAGCACAAGCATCATCATTAACAACAAGAGGAGAAGGCAACTTGGCAAGCTCTTTTAAATAAGAAGCTTGAAGTTGAGCATGAGACTCGGTGAGTTTGATGAGCTCACCCTTGATGACCCTTGAGCCATTTTCGAGGTGCTCAAAATCCTCAAGGAGTCTAGCATGAGCAACTTCAAGCTTAGCATTTTTAGTTTCAAAAACATTGGCCACCTCAAGAGCTCTATCATGAGATTCCTTCACTCTAGATAACTCTAGAGCAAAAGTCTCCTCAAGAGATTCCTTGGTGGTTTGTTCAAGTTCAAGAGCTTGAGAGAGGTCTGCAATCTCATTAGCATAATCACGCTCATGACTTCCATTTTATCAATGGTGACCTCATGCTCCTCAAGACGAGATTCCAACTCATCAATATATTTCTTGCCCTCAATAGCAATAGACAAGATTTCCATGAAGTTGGAACGAGCAATTTTATTCTTAAGAAGAGCTTTAAAAATTATTTCCCCCTTAACTTTTAAGGAGGCAACATCATCATTCTCTTCATCATAATCGACATCATCATCACTCTTGCCATCATCAATATTATCACAAGATATATTGGGATTCAAAGTGGGAGATACCTTTGAAGCCTTGGCTTTAAGGCAAAAGGCAATAGATGATGATGTGGGATCCCTTGAAGCACCATTCAAGACCACATCTTGTTCCATGGAGTGTTGGGTTTCCTCTACATTGTTAGCACAACAACTCGAGGAAATACATGCATTTTTATCATGGAAACAAGACATAGCAAGCATATCATCATGAGATTTAGTCAAGCAATTTGTACATGATATGGAAGGACTATCAACACAAGCATGTGAAACATTTGGAGTGCTCGAAGTGCTAGAGTCCAAAGTTGAAGCATCGCAACAAGAAAGTGATGAAGGATTATCAAAACTAAGCCCACTATCATCATTGCAATGAACACCACTACTCACCATGTCATTACCTTGTGGCAAACCACATGTAGGTGAAGTAGAAGAAGTTGAGAACACAACACGGCCGGAGGTGGAGGGAGAACAATCATCCCCACAAAACTTGGACACGACATATTTATCTTGAAGCTTTGTCCACAACTCATGAGCATCCCGGAAAGGCATGAGTTGAAATATAACTATATTGCTCAAAGCATCGAAAAGCACATTAGAAGCTTGAGCATTGAGATAAGAGTTTTTCTCATCCTCTAAAGATAATCTTTGGGGATCTTTTGGAGGAGAAAACCCATATCTACAATTAAGCTATAAATTTGGGTCCATGACACTAAAGAGTTTAAGCATGAGAAATACCCAAACATCAAAATTTGTGCCATCGAAACTAAGAGTGTGAGAGAATCATAATCCCCTAGTCGACATCTTTACTCTCTAGGCGGTTAAGCCTAACAAAGAGAGACGAGGCTCTGATACCAATTGAAAGATCGAGGATGTCGCCTAGAGGGGGGGGTGAATAGGCGCTTTAAAATAATTACGGTTTAGGCTTGAACAAATGCGGAATAAACCTAGCGGTTAATTTGTCAAGCACAAAACCTAAAACAACTAGGCTCACCTATGTGCACCAACAACTTATGCTAAGCAAGATAATCAACTATGTGATAGCAAGATATATGACAAAGAACAATATGGCTATCACAAAGTAAAGTGCATAAGTAAAGGGCTCAGGTAAGAGATAACCGAGGCACGCAGAGACGATGTATCCCAAGTTCACACCCTTGCTGATGCTAATCTCAGTTTGGTGCGGTGTGGAGGCACAATGCTCCCCAAGAAGCCACTAGGGCCACCGTAATCTCCTCACGCCCTCGCACAATGCAAGATGCCGTGATTCCACTAAGGGTCCCTTGAGGGCGGTCACCGAACCCGTACAAATGGCGACCCTTGGGGGCGGTCACCGAACCCAGACACTTTGGCAACCCTTGGGGCGGTCACGGTGCACGTCAAATTGCCTGGGCGATCTCCACAACCTAGGAGACCCCGGCGCTTGCCCAGAGCTTTACACCACAATGATTGAGCTCGAACACCACCAACTGCCTAGGGCGCCCAAGCACCCAAGAGGAACAAGCTCAAGGGTACCAAGCACCCAAGAGTAATAAGCTTCTCAACTTGTAACTTCCATGTATCACCGTGGAGAACTCAAACCGATGCACCAAATGCAATGGCAAGGGCACACCGAGTGCCCAAGTCCTTCTCTGTGACACTCAAAAAAATTTTGTTTGGTTTTCAACAAAAAACTTAGTTGGTTTTGAAGAAGGTCATTTAAACCCTTCCAAAAAAAATCTCTCTCTCAAAATTTTTACCTTTGGCAAAGGATTTTATTTTGGCATCTTCTTCAACTCTGGTGTTGGTTATTTAAAAACCCTTGTTCTGACTCTCCCCCTTCTCAAATTTATTTTTTTGATTTATTTTTCTTTTAATAAAAAAACCCTAGGAGTTTTGGGTCTTCTCTTATATTGAAACCAACCATGATTTTACCATGCCTCATGTGGTAAATCTTCCCAAAACCCCTCTTTCTACTTTAGGGCAATCCAAATGTTCTGTCCCAACAAGTCCAACTCATTTTTGGATTTTATTTCATTTATTTCTTTCCCCAAAACAATTCTGTCTATTATTTTGAGCCTAGGTGATTTGCAAAGCAAGTACCTTAATGCCTTTGAACTTTGATCTCAAATCAACTCCTCTGGATAGTCCCTAGCACCCACAACCTAGGACCATCAAGATCCACTCTTCTTATTTTCAAAATTTTCAAGTTTCAGCTTCTGCAAGTTTGGACCAGATTTGTCAAATTTGGTGAAATTCATATCTACTCTTCTCCAAAAATTCCACCAAAATTCGGGCAACCTCCAGATGCAATGAGAAGCCACTCCACCAAAAATCAGCTCAAGGAAAAATCCCCACATACCAAAATCATTCTGTCGAACACCTGGCTTGCACTGGTATTTTGCACTTTCAGAGAAATTTAGAAAATTCAGAAAAGTTCAGTTTAAATGAGTCTGGTCACTGTCAATCAGGCGCTGGCGCTGGCGCACGACCCCTCCTCCCTGTCCAGGCGCCGCCAGACGCGCACTTGGCTGGTTCACAGCATCGGTGGCACTGGCCCGTCTGCGGCGTCTTCTGGCGTCGGGACCTCCGTGGCGGCCGAAAGGGGCACCCTGCGGCAACGCCTTTCGCACCGCCCCACGCCACTGGGAGCTCCAGCGTGGCCGTCTCCTTGCCGGTATGCGCTGCGGCACCGTCGCCCGTGGCACAGCACGCCGCAGTAGCGCCCTCTGCCGCCCGACGTGCCGCCTGGCCGTTCTCATTGAGGACAGCCGTAACCGCTCTGCCTTCTTGAGTTAGGCACCGGATGGAATCAGATTACTCCATCTAGACGATGCTCAAGCCCCTAAGCCAACCGTCCAGCCACAAGCACTGG
The DNA here is from genome assembly GCA_021605145.1 of Aegilops bicornis. Lineage (NCBI taxonomy): Eukaryota > Viridiplantae > Streptophyta > Magnoliopsida > Poales > Poaceae > Aegilops > Aegilops bicornis. The sequence continues at coordinate 619,188,428 of CM038674.1, forward strand.
TAATCGCTCGCCGGACTTATCCTGTTCACGGCAACCGCCTCGGGCTATATAAATAACGCCTCCGAGCTCGCTCTCGACCCTCACATCTCCACCACCTCAACAGACCCGCCAAGAATCGGAAGAGCCTTGAGGGGCCCTTCTTCCTAAACTCCGCCACCTCCGTCCGCCCGGGCTCCGGCAGCGTTCTCTCTGGTGGGAGCTCCTCCACCGCCCTAGACTTGCCCGTAGCCTCATGACACCTCTAGGAGACTAACCCCCACTCCAATTTGACCCCAGCAACTCTCTCCGACGAGACCCATGACTACCCGAACCATCGTCCGCCAGAGCAAAGGCCGCCGTCGACATGGTGCTCGCCGGCGACCACCACCACCACCCACCGACGCGGAAGGAGGCACTGAGCACAGAGGTACCACCCGATCCCCCTGCCTCGCCGTGGATCGCCGCCGGCGACCACTGACTCTCGGCGCCAAGAGCTCTGCCGCCTCTTTTGAATATTCAAACTGACGGGTGGGACACGCCGTCGACCTCTCTATTCTTTTTTGAACCGTTTCAAAGCGCATTCTGGCAAATGCGCTTTCTAATCTGAATCGTTTTCTGGACTTTTCTGCTTAGACCCCTGAGAGTTTTCTGTTTCATTACAGAGAGGTCCTTGGACCAAAACTCTTATAACTTTTAAACAGAAAAGGATTTCTGAGTGATTCTTTTTCTGTCCTCTTCAAAATTTGGTCTAGTGTTTTATCAGATTTATTTGAAAAATATTTGGAATATTTTTGTGCACCCCATGGTATTTATGTTAGTATGTGTATTTTTGTATACCGTAGATACCGAAGGAGGTGACGGAACCGCGAACTTCACCGAGCTAGGCCCCGACTACTCCGAACCAGGCAAGCATGTTTGAACTTTTGATATGATGAGTGTTTGGGCATGTTTGCATTAAGTAGTGCATGGCATGATCATGAGCACCTCGATGAAGGTCATATTACATGCAAAGTTGAGGCAAGTGAATTTCGATAATCCAGGAGTTGATGGAAATGAGTTTGCATGGCCATGAGTTGGCATTAGAATGGGTAAGATGGCAGTTTTGTAGCATGCCAGTCTTATGCCAGACCGTTGACCCAGTGTCAACATGAATCAGTCCAGTTCCCCTCCGTCTTCCCTTCCGTACTACCACATGTTTTCCGCAAGGGATACGGCTTAGTAAGTTGCAAACCACTTTCTGGTACACAACAAATCGAGAGGCGGGATGAGGGTTCCATGGCCTGGATTAAAGCCTATCATCCGTCGGGGGCATGGGTGTTTCCGGTTGGGACCGAGAGGGGGCACCCTTAGAGCGCGTGTATATAAATTTGATCCCATGCTATTCGAGATTGTGATCTCCCCGTCTCAAAGTTTTTCTTGAACGCTGTCTAGGGTGATTCCTGGCGACGTAAGGTGGTGTGTACTGGTTAGCTGTGTTTCCTCCGAAATACCGTAAATGGAACTAGTCCTTCGTGACTACGGAAATCCATTGGCTGTGGACAATTTTAGTACAAACTCTGCAGAGTCAATAATCCTTGATATCATCTTATCCATGTCCAGGTACTGTGTTCATCTTATCCTGTCAAGTGTCAGTCTCGGTGACAGAAACTCCTGAGAACCACATGAGTGTCAAGTCCGATTAAATGTTTATTTCCTGTGGACGAACTAACCCAATCATTATCATGTGTTAAATATTTTCCTATAAGCACTATTTCTTGCAAGTTATGAATAATATAAGCCCTTTCTGCGATGTCGCTCAGACGTCCGACTGCGGCATTGTTATTATTTACTTTTGTTATAAGCCCTTTCTGCGATGTCGCTCAGACGTCCGACTGCGGCCTTGTTATTATTTACTTTTGTTATAAGCCCTTTCTGCGATGTCGCTCAGACGTCCGACTGCGGCATTGTTATTATTTATTTTTGTTATAAGCCCTTTCTGCGATGTCGCTCAGACGTCCGACTGCGGCATTGTTATTATTTTCTTTTGTTATAAGCCCTTTCTGTGATGTCGCTTTGACGTCCGACTACGACATTGTTGTCATTTATTTTCAATATAAGCCCTTCGTGATGTCGCTTTGGCGTCCGGATCGCGTACACGCATGTCTTTTCTTTCGGTATAAGCCCTTTATGTGGTGTCGCTTAGACGCCTCGATCATGCATGTTTTTACTTATTTGTTCACCCTTGAGGTGTCGCTTGCATACACCCGATCGGTTTTCGGTTTATCTTTTTGGGTTTTCGAGCGGACTACCGCCGACTCCCTTTTTACTTACCTTGTTGTACTGATTTGAATGTGCATTGTTAAATTGTTCATGACGCATTCATGCATGCATTTGTTATATCTTATGTCCGAACTGTCTTGCGAGTACTTTCAAAGTACTCACCTGGCTTGTTGATTTGGCCAGATGCTGACGAAGGCGATCTCTTGGATGAAGAGTTCGATAGCGAGTCCGACGCCTGGAGGAATCGGTCGGTCTAAATGCGACCTGGATTAGTCACTATGTCACTTCCGCTTCCGCTACCCAAATAAATTCATCAAGCCTCACCTCGATGCTCGATGAGCCGCCCGATGTAGGAGTCATATTATCCACTCCACGTGTTATTCCACCACCACTTTACCTCGAGTCAGTAGTATGCCACCACTCCTTTGTGTCACATCCGCCATTATGTATAATTATTGGCGTGCTTGTAATAAATGGTTGAGCACCCCAGCTCGACCCTGTAATATATTCTAATGCTACTGGCTTATTGTATCAAGATATTGTCAACCAGTCAGGAGGATTTTTCCTCGTGCTGGACTCAAAAGGTCGGTTTCTCAATAAACATTATTATTGGAAAACCGGTCGTGACAAGCTTGGTACCAGAGCCAGCTGATCAGAGAAGCCACTAGGTGCGATCGCTAATCGGTTATTAGCATATTAGAGCTAATTCATATTTTTTACAAATGTAGTCAATTTCTGACAGTCGGCATAAATTTATGATTTGACCACTCAAAATTTTTGCCTACTTTTGTAGATGGCTGGCAACGACTGCGAGTCACAGATGTTCGCCAACATGCCTGATGGGTTCATCAAGCTTCTCTCCTCCATCGTCCAAGTCGCGATGGGGCCATCTGTGCGCCCAGTTTTCTCAATGTCTCAGCACAAGGTCAATGACCGTCTAACCATGCACCAGGCCGCGGTGCAATTCAAGGGAGGGCGAGTTGAGCGTTTCCGGTTCTTGGGGAGAGCCATGCCTATGGAGAAGCATGCACTGCAGATGGAAGCCCGTGAGGCGATAGCTCGTCTCAGGGATGTCCTTTCTTCGATGAAGACTCGTCGTTACCGCTACCTTCCATGTCACGTGCCATACACCTGTCACTACGCTGCCTTCTTGCCCCAGAGGAGAACGAGATGAGGCTTTGAGATGCTTATCGAGTATCTCCGGGCCCTGAGGCAGCCTTTGACAACCTGGTGGGCGACTTTGTGGCTGCCGCATGGACTCGATCCATGGCTGTGCCGCCAACAGGAGGGAGCTCCTGCGCACCGCACCGCCACTGACTTTCGTCTCGTCATCAGCATCTTTTGCACCTACTGCTCTCGCCACTACTCGTCGCCTGCCTACCACTGCGGAGTTCAACCAAGTCATTGCGCCTACTCCAGTTCGTTCTGCACCACCCCTTGCACCCGCTCATGTTCGTGTTGTCCCGCATAGTACGCCCGCTCCACCAACTCAGCGCAGCACTTCACGTCTGGAGCCTATTAGCGAGGAGGAGGTTGAGTCCCCAGCCTCACTGCGCCTCACCTTCGGCAGGCCAAAGGAGATCCTCACCATCTCCTCCGACCGAGTACGCTTAGCCGCCATGCGATGTACCGACTTGTGCGATATGTTTATATGTACATAGGCTGTGAGAAGTAGGTTGTTTGCGCATCATGTAGGAACTGGAGAAGTGCACTAGCCTAAATAACATGTCAGGAATATGTACGCATATCCTGAGTGATGTATTGTATAATTACTGCTTGCATGTAAGATATGTAATGAGCAGTCCTTCTCCGTGCGCAAACGTTTATTTCTCTTGATAAATCTTGGAGCATTTAAGACTTTTTCGTCTTCTTGAATTTATTGAATTTTGCGACTCAATTTCTTTTCTTATGAGTCTTAGAAAATATATCCCCAGAGTGAAAAATGTCTCGTCCTTGGACACGCTCCATGCCAACTCCGCCAGAGGAAAATTATGGCACACAACCCAGCAAAAATTTCACACAGGGGCACTCAAGTCAACAGGACAGTGAAACAACACTTTCCCAAATGTGCCGTCTTTATGAGCAAAGTCAGCAACAACATCAGGAAATGATGAACCAAGTCATCAATATGGGAAATCACCGTGGACAGTATCAATAACAATCAAAGTTATCTGAGCTACAGAAGACGCGTCCCCAAACATTTTCTCACACTGACAAACCTCTTGAAGCCGAGGACTGGCTTCGAGACATGGAAAGAAAATTAATTATTGCCCAGTGTTCAGATCTTGAGAAAGTGCTATATGCACCGCACTACCTCACTGGAGCAGCCGCATCGTGGTGGGAAAATTTCCTACACATGCACCCCAACGAAAATAATATAACCTAGGAGGAATTCAAAGAAGGTTTTCGTGGGGCACATATTCCTAAAAGTCTTATGAATATCAAAAAGAGAGAATTTGATGACCTCAAGCAAAGGAAAATGACGGTGTTAGAATACAACAGTCAGTTTACTCTGTTGTCTCGCTACACCAACGAGGAGCATATGTCTGAAAGCAAGAAGATGGAAAAATTCCTAGACGGTCTAACACCCGCGCTTAAATGCCAGTTGGTTGTGCACACCTTCCTGGATTTTAAAACGCTGGTGGATAAGGCCATTACCTTGGAAAATGAGAGACGCAGCTTGGAAGATTTCCGCAAGCGAAAAAGGGACCAGACTAATCATGCTCGCAGCCACCGTAGCAAGACAGATGTTCAGAAAAGTTGGACACCCAAACCCACGACAAGCGTCTCACGTCCAATCAAGAATTTCCATGCAAGGGACAAGGAGTTCACATACCGCCCAGGCGTTACCTGCTACGCTTGTGGAGAAGAAGGGCACTATACCAAGCAGTGCCCTAAGCCAAGGAACTCGTCCCCAAAGCCGAACAACGGAGGCAATAATTGGCGTAAGCGCAACAATTTCAACCCAAATAACAGCCACAGGAAGGGTCATCTGAACCACGTGACCAAAGAGGAAGCACAGAATGCCCCAGATATCGTACTCGGTACGTTTCCTGTCAACACAATACCTGCCATGGTTTTGTTTGATTCTAGAGCTTCTCACTCGTTCATCTTGAAAAGTTTTCCCTTGCAAAATAATTTTTCGATGCTTCCCTTGGAAAAATCTATGATCGTCAAGTCCCCTGGGATTAAGCAAGTTACCTAGAGTTATTGCCAAGGTGTGGTTATTGAGTTTGAAGGGTTGAAGTTTTACGCCAATCTTATTGTGTTGGAAAATAAAGGACTGGATGTCATCTTAGGGATGGATTGGTTAACCACCAACAAAGGTTTTATTGAATGCTTCAACCGGACCGTGATTGTCACCCTCCACCACGGGAAGACAATATAAGTTTCAGCCAAAGAAAGAAAAATATCCCGGCAACCAAGATTGAACAAGGTGGATATTTCTGAATTAAGCAAGGTTCGATGGTGTGTGAATTTCGAGACGTGTTTCTGAAGAACTACCAGGCATGCCACCAGACCGAGAGATAGAATTCAGCATTGAGCTAGCACCCGGAACCGCCCCATATACAAGAAACCATACAGAATGGCACCATCCGAATTGGTAGAACTGAAGAAGCAAATAAAAGAATTACTGGACAAAGGATATATACGAGCCAGCTCCTCACCTTGGGGTTCACCAATTTTATTTGCCAAAAAGAAGGATGGAACACTGAAATTGTGCATAGACTATCGAGCACTTAACATGGTCACAATCAAGAACAAATATCCGATGCCACGGATAAATGATTTATTTGATCAGCTCGCTCTGGCCAAGGTATTCTCAAAAATTGACTTGAGGTCGGGATACCATCAATTAAAGGTACGAACAGAAGATATTCCCAAGACGGCATTCACCTCCAGATATGGATTATATGAGTTAACCGTAATGCCATTTGGACTCACGAACGCCCCCGCATATTTTGTTCACCCCACGAACAAAGTATTTATGAAGTTTATGGACAAGTTTGTTGTGGTATTTATCGATGATATTCGATATACTCCAAGACACCCGGAAGAAACCTTTGAACACCTCCGAATTGTACTAGGGGAACTCAGGAAACATCAATTGTACGCTAAATTCAGCAAGTGTGAATTTTGGCTAAGGCAAGTAGGTTTTCTGGGCCACGTACTAACCCAAGAAGGTATTGCCGTAGACCCGGAAAAAGTCAAGGCCGTACTTGGCTGGAAACCACCAGCCAGCGTAACGAACGATGGCAGGATACTACCGAAGATTTACTGAAGGATTCTCCACCATAGCAAAGCCAATGACGCAGCTACTCAAGAAAGACAAGAAGTTTGAATGGACGGAAGCTTGCGAGAAAAGTTTCCAAGAATTAAAAAGGAAATTAACGACATCACTAGTATTAATTGTGCCAGACATACACAAGAATTTTGAGGTGTATTGTGACGCATCCCGGAAGGGCCTCGGATGCGTGTTGATGCAAGAAGGCAAGGTAGTCGCATATGTCTCCAGACAACTTCGCAAGCATGAGAAAAATTATCCTACTCATGACACTGGAGTTAGCAGCAGTTATTCATGCACTCAAGGAATGGAGACACTTTTGCTTGGAAACCGTTGTGAAATATACACGCACCATAAGAGCCTCAAGTATATTTTCACACAACCGAACTGAATTTCACGGCAACGACGCTGGTTGGAATTAGTGAAGGATTATGGCGTTGGAATCCACTACCATCCAGGAAAAGCAAATGTAGTGGCAGACGCGCTAAGTCGGAATCCTAGCCCAAACGACGACAACCTGCCGAACGTGAGACCTAAATTTCGGCAGGAGTTTACTAAACTCAACTTGCTGATAGTCACCGAAGGCAGCGTATCGAATTTAGAAATACAGCCTACCCTAATGGAAAAGATTAAAGAGGCTCAGCATGGACACCCTAGCATTGAAGGCATAAAGCGAAAGGTGAGTTTGGGCAAGGCCACGTAGTTAAATCATCGATAAGCAAGGAATATTGTGGTACGGAGATAGACTTTGCGTACCAAATATCAAGGACCTTAAACAGCAGATCTTAGCTGAAGGCCACACTGCCCCATATTTGATCCATCCTGGAGGGACAAAAATGTATAAGGATATTCAGGAAAAATATTGGTGGCACGGTCTAAAAAGGGACATAGCCACGTTCATCGCATGTTGTGACTCTTGTCAACGCATCAAGGCCGAGCACCAGAAACCGTCCGGACTTTTACAGCCAAATAAAATACCCGAGTGGAAATGGGACGAGATTGGAATGGATTTTATTGTTGGGCTACCTCGGTCATGACACAGACATGATGCCATATGGGTCATCACTGATAGACTGACTAAAGTAGCACACTTCATCCCCGTGAAGACAACCCACACCACTCAGAAGCTTGCCAGGCTTTATCTTTCCCGTATCGTCTGCTTACATGGAGTCCCAAAGACAATAATATCAGATAGAGGCACTCAATTCGTCTCCCGATTTTGGGATCACTTACAACAAGCTCTGGGAACTCAACTGGCATTTAGTACCGCATACCACCCCCAGACTGATGGACAAACTGAACGCGCAAACCAAATTCTAGAAGACATGCTAAGAGCATGTGTCCTCACTTATGGGACCAGTTGGGAAGAAAGCTTACCATACGCAGAGTTCGCGTACAACAACAGTTACCAAGCCAGCCTGCAAATGGCACCGTTTGAGGCTCTATACGGGCGGAGATGTCGTACCCTGCTAAATTGGTCAGAGACCGGAGATAGCCATATCTTCGGCCCAGACATGCTCAAGGAGGCTGAAGATAAAGTTAAGGTAATTAGGGATCGACTCAAGACAGCTCAAAGTCGACAGAAGAGTTATTACGATAAAAAACATCAGGGAGTCAGTTTTGAACCCGGTGAATTTGTGTACCTACGGGTATCCCCTATGAGAGGCATGCAACCATTCAAGATTAAGGGGAAGCTAGCACCAAGATTCATCGAACCATTCTGCATAGTGGTACGGAGAGGCACGGTAGCCTACCAGCTAGACTTACCCGAGGATTTATCCGACGTCCACGACGTGTTCCACGTCTCGCAATTGAGGAGGTGCGTGAGCAACCCAAAGAAGCAGGTATCCCATGAAAACATTGACGTGCAGCCAGACCTCACATATCGGGAGCATCCAATAAAAATCTTGGAGGAGTCTGAAAGGAGGACCTGACAGAAAACCATCAAGTTTTTCAAAGTTCAGTGGAGCAAACACACCGAGAGTGAAGCCACTTGGGAAAGAGAGGATTTTCTTCGGACAGAGCACCCACACTTATTCGAGGATCAGCTGAAATCTCGGGGACGAGATTTTTCCTAAGGGGGTAGGTGTTGTGACACTCAAAATTTTTTTGTTTGGTTTTCAACAAAAAACTTAGTTGGTTTTGAAGAAGGTCATTTAAACCCTTCCAAAAAAATCTCTCTCTCAAAATTTTTACCTTTGGCAAAGGATTTTATTTTGGCATCTTCTTCAACTCTGGTGTTGGTTATTTAAAAACCCTTCTTCTGGCTCTCCCCCTTCTCAAATTTATATTTTTGGGATTTATTTTTCTTTTAATAAGAAAAACGCTAGGAGTTTTGGGTCTTCTCTTATATTGAAACCAACCATGATTTTAACATGCCTCATGTGGTAAATCTTCCCAAAACCCCTCTTTCTTCTTTGGGGCAATCCAAATGTTCTGTCCCAACAAGTCCAACTCATTTTTGGATTTTATTTCATTTATTTCTTTCCCCAAAACAATTTTGTCTATTATTTTGAGTCTAGGTGATTTGCAAAGCAAGTACCTTAATGCCTTTGAACTTTGATCTCAAATCAACTCTTCTGGATAGTCCCTAGCACCCACAACCTAGGACCATCAAGATCCACTCTTCTTCTTTTCAAAATTTTCAAGTTTCAGGTTCTGCAAGTTTGGACCAGATTTGTCAAATTTGGTGAAATTCATATCTACTCTTCTCCAAAAATTCCACCAAAATTCAGGCAACCTCCAGATGCAATGAGAAGCCACTCCACCAAAAATCAGCTCAAGGAAAAATCCCCACATACCAAAATCATTCTGTCGAACACCTGGCTTGCACTGGTACTTTGCACTTTCAGAGAAATTCAGAAATTCCGAAAAGTTCAGTTTCGTCAGAGTCTGGTCACCTGTCAATCAGGCGTCTTTGGCGCGTTCGCAACCCCTCCTCCCTGTCCAGAAGGCCAGATGCGCACTTGGCTGGTTCTGGCGTCGGTGGCACCACAGCCCGTCTGCCGGCGTCTTCTGGCGTCGGGACCTCCGTGGCGGCGGCGGGGCACCCTGCGGCTGCGCCGTTCGGCACCGCCCATGCCACCTTGGAGCTCCAGCGTGGCCGTCTCCCTTGCCCGGCCGCGCTGCAGCACCGTCACCGTGGCACGGCATGCACGAAGGCGCGCCCTCTGCCCGCCGACGTGCCGCATGACCCGCTCCGTTGGGGGCCAGTAATCGCTTCCTCCTGCCTTGCTGAGTTAGGCACCGGGATGGAATCAGTAATCCATCTAGACGATGCTCAAGCCCCTAAGCCAACCGTCCAGCCACAGCACCACCGTAATCGCTCGCCGGACTTATCCCGTTCACGGCAACCGCCTCGGGCCGGCTATAAATAGCGCCTCCGTGCTCGCTCTCGACCTCCGCACATCTCCACCACCTCACCGGACCCGCCCAGCCACTGGAAGAGCCTCGAGGGGCCCTTCTTCCTCAACTCCGGCCACCTCCGTCCGCTTCGGGCTCCAGCAGCGTTCTCTCTAGTGAGAGCTCCTCCACCGCCCTAGACTTGCCCGTAGCCTCCTGACACCTCTAGGAGACTAACCCCCACTCCAATTTGACCCCAACAACTCTCTCCAACGAGACCCACGACTACCCGAACCACCGTCCGCCGGAGCAAGGGCCGCCGTCGACGTGGTGCTCGCCGGCGACCACCACCACCCACCGACGCGGAAGGAGGCACTAAGCCTGAGGTACCACCCGATCCCCCCTGCCTCGCCGTGGATCGCCGCGGCGACCACCGCGGCTCTCGAGCGCGAAGAGCTCTGCCGCCTCTTTTGAATATTCAAACTGACGAATTGGGACCGCCCGTCAGCCTCTCTGTTCTTTTTTGAACCGTTTCAAAGCGTATTCGCAAATGCGCTTTCTAATCTGAATCGTTTTCTGGACTTTTCTGCATAGACCCCTGAGAGTTTTCTGTTTCATTACAGAGAGGTCCTTGGACCAAAACTCTTATAACTTTTAAACATAAAAGGATTTTTGAGTGACTCTTTTTCTATCCTCTTCAAAATTTGGTCTATTGTTTTATCAGATTTATTTGAAAAGTATTTGGAATATTTTTGTGCACCCCATGGTATTTACGTTAGTATGTGTATTTTTGTATACCGTAGATACCGAAGGAGGTGACGGAACCGCGAACTTCACCGAGCTAGGCCCCGACTACTCCGAACCAGGCAAGCATGTTTGAACTTTTGATATGATGAGTGTTTGGGCATGTTTGCCTTAAGTAGTGCATGGCATGATCATGAGCACCTCGATGAAGGTCATATTACATGCAAAGTTGAGGCAAGTGGATTTCGATAATCCAGGAGTTGATGGAAATGAGTTTGCATGGCCATGAGTTGGCATGAGAATGGGTAAGATGGCAGTGTTGTAGCATGCCAGTCTTATGCCAGACCGTTGACCCAGTGTCAACATGAATCGATCCGATTCCGTCCGTCTTCCCTTCCGTACTACCACGTGTTCTCCATAGGGATACGGCTTAGTAAGTTGCAAACCACTTTCTGGTACACACCAAATCGAGAGGCGGGATGAGGGTTCCATGGCCATGGATTAAAGCCTATCATCCGGTCAGGGGGCATGGGTGTTTCCGATTGGGACGAGAGGGGGCACCCTTAGAGCGTGTATATAAATTTGATCCCATGCTATTCGAGATTGTGATCTCCCCGTCTCAAAGTTTTTCTTGAACGCTGTCTAGGGTGATTCTTGGCGACGTAAGGTGGGATGGGTGTGTACTGGTTAGCTGTGTTTCCTCCGAAATACCGTAAACGGAACTAGTCCTTCGTGACTACGGAAATCCGTTGGCTGTGGACAATTTTAGTACAAACTCTGCAGAGTCAATAATCCTTGATATCATATTATCCATGTCCAGGTACTGTGTTCATCTTATCCTGTCAAGTGTCAGTCTCGGTGAAAGAAACTCCTGAGAACAACATGAGTGTCAAGTCCGATTAAATGTTTATTTCCTGTGGGAGAACTAACCCAATCATTATCATGTGTTAAATATTTTCCTATAAGCACTATTTCTTGCAAGTTATGAATAATATAAGCCCTTTCTGCGATGTCGCTCAGACGTCCGACTGCGGCATTGTTATTATTTACTTTTGTTATAAGCCCTTTACTGCGATGTCGCTCGAGACGTCCGATTGCTGGCCTTGTTATTATTTACTTTTGTTATAAGCCCTTTCTGCGATGTCGCTCAGACGTCCGAAGCTGCAACCTTATTATTATTTATTTTTGTTTTTAGCCCTTTCTGCGATGTCGCTCAGACGTCCGACTGCGGCATTGTTATTATTTTCTTTTGTTATAAGCCCTTTCTGTGATGTCGCTTTGACGTCCGACTACGACATTGTTGTCATTTATTTTCAATATAAGCCCTTTCTGTGATGTCGCTTTGACGTCCGACTGTGGCACGCATGTCTTTTCTTTCAGTATAAGCCCTTTATGTGGTGTCGCTTAGACGCCCGACTGCGGCATGTTTTTACTTATTTGTTCACCCTTCGAGGTGTCGCTTCAGACACCCGATCGGTTTTCGGTTTATCTTATTGGGTTTTCGAGCGGACTACCGCCGACTCCCTTTTTACTTACCTTGTTGTACTGATTTGAATGTGCATTGTTAAATTGTTCATGACGCATTCATGCATGCATTTGTTATATCTTATGTTCGAACTGTCTTGCGAGTACTTTCAAAGTACTCACCTGGCTTGTTGATTTGGCGGAATCTTGTGGCGATCTCTTGGATGAAGAGTTCGATAGCGAGTCCGACGCCTGGAGGAATCCCAGTCAGTCTCGTGTGACCCTGGATTAGTCACTATGTCACTTCCGCTTCCGCTACCCAAATAAATTCATCAAGCCTCACCTCGATGCTCGATGAGCCGCCAGTGTAGGAGTCATATTATCCACTCCACTGTGTTATTCCACCACCACTTTACCTCGAGTCAGTAGTATGCCACCACTCCTTTGTGTCACATCCGCCATTATGTATAATTATTGGCGTGCTTGTAATAAATGGTTGAGAACCCTAGCTCGACCCTGTAATATATTCTAATGCTACTGGCTTATTGTATCAAGATATTGTCTACCAGTCAGGAGGATTTTTCCTCGTGCTGGACTCAAAAGGTCTGTTTCTTAATAAACATTTTTATTGGAAAACCGGTCGTGACATTCTCTTTCAAATCCCACCGAAGCAACTAATGCTAGGGAGGAAAATGATAGGAAGAACAAGAAGGAGAACACCAAGAACTCCAAGATCTAGATCCAAGGGGTTCCCCTCACATAGAGGATAAAGTGATTGGTGGAAATGTGTGTTGGGGAACGTTGCAGAAAATAAAAAATTTCCTACGGTTTCACCAAGATCCATCTATGAGTTCATCTAGCAACGAGTGATAGGAGTGCATCTACATACCTTTGTAGATCATGGCGGAAAGCGTTCAAGTGAACGGGGTTGAGGGAGTCGTACTCGTCGTGATCCAAATCACCGATGGCCAAGTGCCGAACGGACAGCACCTCCGCGTTCAACACACGTACGGAGCGAATGACGTCTCCCGCACCTTGATCCAGCAAGGAGGAGGGAGAGGTTGATGAAGATCTAGCAGCACGACGGCGTGGTGGTGGATGCAGCAGAGTTCCGGTAGGGCTTCGCCAAGCGACTACGTGAGGAGGAGGTGTAGCAAGGGGAAGGGAGGCTCCAAGTGCAAGGGTGCGGCTGCCGTCCCTCCGCTCTCTATATATAGGGTCCCCAGGGGGGGCGCCGGCCCTAGGAGATGGGATCTCTTAGGGGGGGGGGGCGGCCAAGGGGGGTGTAGTGCCCCCCAAGGCAAGTGGAGGCGCCCCCTCCCCTAGGGTTGCCAACCCTAGGCGCAGAGGGGGGCCCAAGGGGGGGGGCGCACCAGCCCACCAGGGTCTGGTTCCCCTCCCACTTCAGCCCATGGGGCCCTTCGGGATAGGTGGCCCCACCCGATGGACCCCCGGGACCCTTCCGGTGGTCCCGGTACAATACCGGTGGACCCCGAAACTATCCCGATGGCCGAAACTCGACTTCCCATATATAATTCTTTACCTCCGGACCATTCCAGAACTCCTCGTGACGTCCGGGATCTCATCCGGAACTCTGAACAAGTTTCGGTTTGCTGCATACTCATATTCATACAACCCTAGCGTCACCGAACCTTAAGTGTGTAGACCCTACGGGTTTGGGAGACATGTAGACATGGCCGGGATGGCTCTCGGTCAATAACCAACAGCGGGATCTGGATACCCATGTTGGCTCCCACATGCTCCTCGATGATCTAATCGGATGAACCACGATGTCGAGGATTCAAGCAACCCCGTATACAATTCCCTTTGTCAATCGGTACGTTACTTGCCCGAGATTCGATCGTCGGTATCCCAATACCTCGTTCAATATCGTTACCGGCAAGTCACTTTACTCATACCGTAATGCATGATCCCGTGACCAAACACTTAGTCACTTTGAGCTCATTATGATGATGCATTACCGAGTGGGCCCAGAGATACCTCTCCGTCATTCGGAGTGACAAATCTCAGTCTCGATCCGTGTCAACCCAACAGACACTTTCGGAGATACCTTTAGTGCACCTTTATAGTCACCCAGTTACGTTGTGACGTTTGATACACCCAAAGCACTCCTACGGTATCCGGGAGTTACACGATCTCATGGTCTAAGGAAAAGATACTTGCCATTTGAAAAGCTCTAGCAAAACGAACTACACGATCTTGTGCTATGCTTAGGATTGGGTCTTGTCCATCACATCATTCTCCTAATGATGTGATCCCGTTATCAATGACATCCAATGTCCATAGTCAGGAAACCATGACTATCTATTCATCAATGACCTAGTCAACTAGAGGTTCACTAGGGACATATTGTAGTCTATGTATTCACACATGTATTATGATTTCTGGATAATACAATTATAGCATGAATAAAAGACAATTATCATGAACAAGGAAATATAATAATAATCCTTTTATTATTGCCTCTAGGGCATACTTCCAATGATCTCCCACTTGCACTAGAGTCAATAATCTAGTTACATTGTGATGAATCGAACACCCATAGAGTTACGGTGTTGATCATGTTTTGCTTTCATGGAAGAGGTTTAGTCAGCGGATCTGCGACATTCAGATCCATATGCACTTTGCAAATTTCTATGTCTCCATCTTGAACATTTTCACGAATGGAGTTGAAGCGGCGCTTGATGTGCCTGGTCTTCTTGTGAAACCTGGGCTCCTTGGCAAGTGCAATAGCTCCGGTGTTGTCCGCAGAAGAGTTTGATCGGCCCCGACGCATTGGGTATGACTCCTAGGTCGGTGATGAACTCCTTCACCCAAATTGCTTCATGCGCTGCCTCCGAGGCTGCCATGTACACCGCTTCACATGTAGATCCATACGGCCTTTCTGCTTGCATTTGCACCAGCTCTTGCTCCACCATTCAACATATACACGTATCCGGTTTGTGACTTAGAGTCATCCAGATCTGTGTCAAAGCTAAGCGTCGACGTAACCCTTTACGGCGCTCTTCGTCACCTCCATAAACGAGAAACATGTCCTTAGTCCTTTTCGGTACTTCAGGATATTCTTGACCGATGTCCGATGTTCCTTGCCAGGATTACTTTGGTACCTTCCTACCAAACTTACGGCAAGGTTTACATTAGGTCTGGTACACAGCATGGCATACATAATAGACCCTATGGCTGATGCATAGGGGATGACACTCATCTCTTCTATATCTTCTGCCGTGGTCGGACATTGAGCCGAGCTCAATTTCACTGTCGGATTTCGGGTTCCGGCAGACTCTTGAGGTTCGAACACCGGGGTGTGCGCGGAGATCCAACCTTCCACCGTCTCGCACCTCGCCGAATCGCTGGGACCTAAACTACTAAAATGTAACAGCACAAGAGACACAAGATTTATACTAGTTCAGGCCACCGTTGTGGTGTAATACCCTACTCTAGTTTGTGGCGTGGTGGATTGCCTCTGGGGCTGATGAGGAACAATACAAGGAAGAACAACCTCGCGAGGGTCTGTTCTTGGTGGGTGTGATGAACTGCTAGGTGGTGTCCCGTCGCTCTAGCTTGAGGATCGGGTCTCTGTCTTTCTCTGGATTCCGGATCCCTCTACCCTGTGGGTGGCTACTCCTCTTTATAGGTGAAGGCCCTAGGCCTCTCCCCAAATATTGAGCGGGAAGGGCGCCAACAATTGGCCATTTTGAAGGGGAACATCGGGTACACTTATCCTGACTAAAGTTGGTCCTCGCCTGCCAAAGGCTCTGGTGATGACGCTCGCTTGGGCTCCACGATGACTCCTTCCAGCCGTTGGGGCTGGTCTTGGTCTTGTTGCACCAAATGGATGCCTTTGCTTGATGCTCTCGCCTGCGCTTGCTCCCTTTGCACCAAAGAGGAAAGGAGGACGCTGCGCGGGCTGGCGCCCGACTGGCGCCCTTGGTCGTCATGGCTTGCGTCATGGGCACCTTGCCTTGAACTCTCCGCCTCCTCATGAGCCAGCCTAACGAGGCCGTGCCTGAGAAAGCTCCTGGTCGTCCGCCCCGCGAGGCTTGGCCCCTCGCGAGGGTCTTGAGCTTGTGTTGATGAAGATGGGCTGTCCTGGGCCTCCTTTGAGCCACGCCGCAGCCATGAGCGAGCAAGTCTCTGGGACCCCTGTTCCCGATCGCCGACAAGAGCCCCTGGCCCACGGGCGCCCGAACTTGGCCGAGCGAGAGGCGAAAGGGTAGCCTTGAGCGTCGTGGGCCCTAACAGCCTGCGGCCTTGGGCGCCGCGTGGCGGTTGATTGGACGCGTGTGCCTCTGCCACCGCGTGGGTTGATAATAGAGCGGCATCTTCCTTGCCTCCTTTACTTTCTCCAGTTGCTACTCAGATCCCCTTTCTTGCGCCTCTCCTCTCTGCTTCCAAGACCTTCAGATCCACTCCGCCTGCGTGCCCTAGCCAACATGGCTCCTCGCCAAGCCCCGGCCAGAGCTTGGTACTCTCCGCCTTGGACCCGCCAAATGTGTCGGCGAGCCTCACTCGATCAATCGCCGGTTGGTGGAGGCGCAGGGCGTCAATTTAACGGCGGTGTTCAAGGCCGGCTCCTCCGCCCCTGAGGGAAGGAGAGTACCTTCTACCCGTTCTTCGTGAGCGCCATCATTGCTGGTCTGGTGCCTCCCTTCTCTGAGTTCTTCTTCTCCGTCCTCCGTCACTACAACATCCAAGCTCTGCACCTCCATCCCAACTCCGTCCTTCTTCTGGCAATCTTCGCCTACTATTGTGAGGCCCATGTTGGGGTGAAACCCTCGGTGGCCTTGCTGCGCCACTACTTCTCCCTCTGAACCTCCCGTGGTTCCGCCTCTGCGTGCGTGAGCTTCGTCGCATATGGTGGAGCCATTGCCATTTCAAACCCCGGGAAGCGGATTGAGGGCTTCAGGAGCAAGTGGGTCTTGGTGGATGCTGGGCGTATCCACCCACGGCTGATCCTACCCACGGTGCCCGTCGAGAGCTCCGACGACTGGTCCCGAGTGGAGCTTCTGGATCCCCGCGCGAAGCTGGTGCTGGAGAAGATGGATGCAGATCTGAAGCCGACCAACGCGGCGGCTGCGAAGCTGACCGGTGCGTCGTTGCTGAGGGAGTTCCTGGAGCACCAACTGGCTCCGCTTCGTCAGTACTCGCTTCCGATGTAGAGGCCTCACCCGAGCCCCGTGGCCCTGGCCAGCAAGGACCTGGCGACGGTCCTCCAGTCCTTGGTTGGGGGCGATGTAGCGAGACTGGAAGGCGCCCCCGTGCCCTTGTTCCTTCGTGAGGATTGGGAGCAGGTAGTGGGGCCCATGCCCGTCTTCAATGGGGACGGACCCGTGCCCGTGGAGGCTCTGGAGGACCTGGTGGACGTGTCCTCTTCCGACTCCAGCGACGAGGTGGAGGAAGAGAGCCAGGAGAGGGGTTGATTAGGCGGAGTCAAGGGCTCCTCCCATGCGGCACAGTCCCTGCGTTCTCCGCCTCCCCGAGAGTGACGGCAGCGAGGATGAGGATGAGCGGGAGGCAGGCCTGCCCCGATCCCAAGAAGGACCCACTGGGCTGGTCCTCATGGGTCCGCCCGGCCGGGCGATCTGTAAACGCGCCTCCTGCTCCTGGTCCCTTGAAGCTGATCCCTGCAACCGGCTCTCGGGCTTCAAGTATGGCCGGAGGCTGCTCGGAGTCCACCAAAGAACGACACAGTAAGTGCCCGCTTCCCGTCTTGATTATTGCTCTGTCGGACGAGATGTGATGTCCATGTTCTTGGCCAGCCGGGCGCCCATGGGCGAAGAAGTGAAGGGGCTCCCGAGGCCCCATCCGTGGCGGTGCCTCTGCCGAAAAAGAAGATGATCCCGGCCCAGGCCTCTCCTGCCCAGGCGTCCTCGCGAACTTTGGCTGAGCCAGGGCGACTCAGCCCTTGACCCAGGCGACTCGAGGTGCCCTTGCTTGGCGCTGCCTCCTTTGTTGCCCGCCAGTTTCCGCCTCGGGGAGCACGGTGGTGCGCCGCCGCCATCTCCTCCTACTCCACCAATCGCCTGCTCTCCGACTCCTCCCACTGTCCTGGATCGTGTTGCCGCTGAATTGGACCGGCTGCGGCAGGATCTTCTGGGCGCCGACCCTCGCTTGGTGGCCGGGCGCTTGGAGCTGGCCTCTGGCTGGATTCGCTTCGATTCGGGCGGCGCTGGTCCAGGCCTCGACGGCTTGCGACGAGGAGAAGCAGGCTGTTCGTGAGGCGAAGGTTGCCCGCGATGCTGCCCTGGGGGAGGCAGCCAGCATCCAAGGTCGCTGTGAGACGCCGAGGGCGAGCTGAAGGGCCTGCAGAACCAGCTTGCCGAGGAGGCCCGCCTCCGCCCAGAGCAGGAGGGAAGCATGAAGGCTCGCGAGGCGGCCGTCAAGGACCGAGGCCAAGCTGAAGAAGCGCCCGTGACTGGGCCGGGCGCTGGAGCAGGAACTGGAGGCGAGGAAGGTCGAGCTGGGACGACAAAGCGCGGGTTCTTGCCGAAGATCGCGTGGCCTTCATGGATATGGAGGTGAAGGCTCGCGCCTTCTTTGAGGGAGCTTTACGATAGCGGCTGGAGAGCCCTTGGCCGGCACAGAGGACGGCCCCGCCAAGCTGCTTCCCTTCCTGGTTCGCGCTCTTGAAGATGTCTCCCTTGGTCTTGGCCCCACGGCTGAGGCCAAGGCGCGTGTCTTGTCTTCCGCGGCACTGACGCGGATCCTCACCCACATCTATCTTCGCGATCCCAACGTCAACATGGACAACCTGCTGGAGCCAGCAAGCTTCGAGCATGCAGCTGCCGCTGCCGAGGCTGTGAAGGGTCGTGCGGAGGCTCTGTTGGGGAAGTTCCGGGCCTTCAGCACCAAGCCGAAGCGAGGCACTGCTGGCCCTGCTGCTTCACTGGCGAGCCCACTCCATGCTGCTCCACCGCCGACAAGTGACTCCGTTGTGGCTCTGCCTTGCTTTTAATTCCTGCACATGTATCATGCCTCGAGGAGGCGTTTAAACTTGCGTTTGGTATTGCGATAACAGTGTGGACTGTAATATTTGCTTTTGAATTCCTTGAAATTCGTGCTTCCTACTTGCTTATGTTCTACGCCAGCAGAGCCCAGCCCCGCGCATACCTCAGCCACCGTTAGCCCCGACCCGGAAACCAGGGCGGGACCAAGGAGTGAGGGGCTACGTGACAAGTTAGGCTCCTGAGTCGCGATGCTCAGGAGTCCCCCTTGGCGCACGAACAACAAGTAGGGAGGTGAGACGCGGGCGGATCCGCTGTTCTACGTCTGCAGAGCCCGGCCCCGTGCATACCTCAACCACCGTTAGCCTTTCGGAACTAAGGGGTGAGGGGCTACGTGACCAGTTAGGCTCTGAGTCGCGATGCTCGAGTCCCCTTGGCGCTCAAGCGGCATTCGTACCTTGGCTCCGCTCGGGGAGTGACGTCACGACGAACCAGGGCCGAGGGGCTGGGCTGGGTGGCGTCGTTTGGGCGTGACTCCAGCGCAGCCCGTGCCCAGCCCCTCGTGCGGGCGCTCCCGAGGAGGCGTTGCAGCGAGGCCGGACAACCGAGCTCTGGGCTCCCAGAGGTTGATGCGACCGGAGGCCACCCTCGATTGTTTATCACCCAGTAGCGGGCATAAGCGCTTCGCATGCGTCTGGGCATAGCCGCTCCTCGGCGATTATCATTAGCCTTGTAGCGGAGCATGGTGCTTTCACTAGAACGTGGGAGGGGCTCCCCGGGAAGAGCCCAGGCGTATACAGACCCCACCACGACACGTGGCTGTACGCGGTAGGGCTGGGCGAGGTGTATCTGGGCACCCGTGAGCCAGTAGCGGGACTCCTGAGGCCCCTACCTCAAAGCGGGTTGCGCTGGCTGGGCCTTATCTTCGAGTGTGTTCTTGCAAATTTGGCGGATCTGCGGTGCTCTCGTCTTCGGTCCCGGCTCTCGGGCTGGTCTCGGCCGTCGTGACAAGCCAGTCGCGATGCCATGGACAAGACCAGAGGGTGAGGGCGGAGAGCGGTAGGAGCCCTGAGTCGCGATGCTCGGGCACCCCCTTTAACGCGCAAGCTGGGTTAGATGACGAAACTCTCGTCCTCGGGTCCGGCTCTCGGGCTGGTCTCGGCCGTCGGCAGCAAGCCGGTCGCGATGCCATGGACAAGACCAGAGGGGTGAGGGCGGAGAGCGGTAGGAGCCACAGTCGCGATGCTCGGGCAGCCCCTTTAACGCATAAGCTAGGTCGATGCAGACAACTCTCGTCCTCGGGTCCAATTTGTCGGGCTGGTCTCGAGCCATCGGCTGGCAAGCCCGGTCGCGATGCCATGGACAAGACCAGAGGGTGAGGGCGGAGAGCCGGTAGGAGCCACAGTCGCGATGCTCAGCACCCCCCTTTAGCAGCGCCAAGCTGGTCGGATGCAAAGAACTCGTCCTCGGTCCGGCTCTCGGGTTGGTCTCGACCGTCGGCCGGCAAGCCAGGTCGCGATGCCATGGACAAGACCAGAGGGTGAGGGCGGAGAGCGGTAGGAGCCGAGTCGCGATGCTCGGGCACCCCTTTAACACATAAGTGGGTCGGATGCAGCAACTCTCGCCCTTGGGTCCCTGCTCTCGGGCTGGTCTCGGCCCGTCGGCAAGCCAGTCGCGATGCCATGGACAAGACCAGAGGGTGAGGGCGGAGAGCGGTAGGAGCCTTGAGTCGCGATGCTTAGGCACCCCCTTTAACGCTGCATAAGCTGGGTTAGATGACGAAACTCTCGTCCTCGGGTCCCGGCTCTCGGGCTGGTCTCGGCCCGTTCTTGGCAAGCCAGTCAGCGATGCCATGGACAAGACCAGAGGGTGAGGGTCGGAGAGCCAGTAGGAGCCCTGAGTCGCGATGCTCAGGCACCCCCCCTTTAACGTGCAAGATTCTGCCACCCATGAAAAGGCTCCAAATAACATGCATGGTGGAGCGAGAGCATAATCCTAAGGAAAACGCAAGAAGGATACATGCCGCTGGGACAGGCCCGGCGGCTTGGGGATGATGCAGCCCAGGCGCCCCCAACGGGATAAGCTAATGACATGAAATAAAAAGGGATACATGCCGAGGAGCCGGACCCACAGCTGGGAATAATGCAGCCCTGAAGGCGCTCCCAGCCTGAAACGAAACTTAAAGTTGTCACCTGGTGATGTTGGGGACGAAGGGGTGTTGATGTAGCAGACTCGGTGGGCTGCGGGAGCCGATCCTCACGAGCCCCCAGGCCCGGGGGCCTCGGGAGGCTCGGGAGGCGCTGGCGGCTCCTCATAGACCATCTCCATCTCCGCCAGGGCCGCGGCGTGCCTGACCTCTTGAGCTGGTGCGTAGCTGGTGCGTTTGGCAGGCCATAAGGCATGCGCACGTAGCTGTGGGGCGGACCCTCACAACGTCCCACCCGCGAGGGCCAGAGGCACTCTTGAGATGCGGCTCGGTTGAGCCCTGGTATGTCGATGCAGACGCGCAGCCCACCATCCTCGCCTGGATGGGGGGCCACAGCGGGTAGGCGGCGGCTGCCCCTCATGACCCTTGACTCCTGTGGCTCTGAATGGCCTTGGCAGCGAACTCCCGAGGGTTCGGCCCTCCTTGCCTTGCTCACCTTTGCGGGAAACATGCTTGGCAAGCACGCCTCCCACGTGGTGCCCAAGCGCCTCCCTCGAGACCTTGGCGGTCAGGTGGCCCTCGGGGAGAGCCCCGAGCCACTGAGGAGGGCACCGGGCGCGCTTCCCTATGCGATGGAAGGAGGCTCCCCCGGCTGGTCTGCAGACCTGAGGGGCCTGTCTCTTGAGGAGCCGGGCGGTCGATGTCTTCTTCTTCTTGGAGTGCGGCCTCGGGAGGCCTCCTGCTGCTTGTGGTGCAGGTCTTCTAGCGGCGGCTTGAAAGGCTCGCTCCGGGGAGCACACTGCGTCTCTCTCTTCCACGGGGCACCGTGATGACCCCGCGCTTCCTGGCATCTTGAGGGCGTTAGCCGTGGTGGAGTTCTGACCATGAATTTGTGCCAACGCTGGGTACCCAAGGATGGCGTTATGCTGACAAAGAATGTGGGCGACGTCGAAGTCGATGAGCTTCGGTGTAGTAGTTATCGCGAGCCGAAGGTGACAGGAAGGCGGACCTGCCCGATCGGGACCGTGGAGCCGTCGGTGACTCGAAGAAAAGGCTTGGTTGGCTGAAGCTGGTATAAGGCACTTGGAGATTGTTGAATGTTTCCCGCAGACGGGGCGTTGAGCCACTGCTCCGCCGTCGATGAGGGTCTTGGTGACTAGCACATTGCTGATGATTGGGGAAAAAAGCATCAGGAGAACTCCGGCTGTGGCTGCGCACTTGAGTTGGTCCGCTGAGCTGAACGTGATGGCGCAAGCCGACCACCTGAGAGGGCGCGTGGCCTCGAGCTTGGGGTGGACTGCATTCACTTCGCGGGCGAACTGCTTGAAGATCTGTTGAGAGGTGGGGCTTGAGCTCCGCCCAGATGCGCGATCGCCTGGCGCTTCACAGAAGCCCCCACCCCCTCGTCACGATGGCCGGTCTTCAATTCTCCTTGGCGGGCGGGCAGAGCGGAGGGAGGCCTGCGTTCCCCTGCGGGCGATCCTCGCAAGGCTGATCCCTCCAGCCTCCCTCGCGAGGTGGGTCTTGCCAGCAGTCCTCGCGAGGTTGGTCGCGCCACCCTTGGCGCGGGCCGCTGTCTTCCCAGCGTCCTGCATTCCTTCCTCCTCCTCGGCCGTATCCCCGGTCGCTGCGCTCGGGGCGTCTGCCGACCCTTCCTACGCACACGGCCTGGAGCTCTTGACATTCATTGGTGTTGTGGGTGTGGAGGTCGTGGTACACGCAGTACCGGCTGCCCTTGGAGGACTCGGGCTGATCTCTGCCTCGCTTGGTGTCTGGTTCGGCTGCGAGCACGGCAGCCCCCTTGCGCTTCACGTCCTTGGCCTTGGACTTCTTTTCTTCGGGATCCACGGCAGACAGCTCGAGGAGGGCGCCCTCCTCAGCCCTGGCGCACTTGGTCGCCAAGTTGAACAGCTCGGGGAGGTGCACGGATCTTCATGCATCGCCAACTCCTCCTTCATCTTGACGTCGCGCCGCCGTTGGAGAAAGCGAGAGATGATGGCCTCCTCCGTTACCACAGGGATCTTGAGGCGCGTTGTTGAAGCGCTGGATGTACTTTTGTAGGGTTTCCCACAGTTTGCTTGATACGGCGCATGTCGCTCACGGCGGTGGCGGTCGCGAGTACCACGGAAGTTGGCGATGAAGCGGGTGCGCATCTCGGCCCAGAAGAGATCGTGCACAGGCCGGATTCGGGGAGCAGTGCGGGCCCGTCCTAGAGCGCCATGGGAAACCAGTTCGCCATGACCTTTTCATCCCGTTGGCAGCCTCGATGCCCAGCTCGTGGCTGGAGGAACTCCGTAGGGTCAGCTGCGCCGTCGTAGCGAGGAGGCAGGTCTGGCTTGAACTTGGCGGGCCACGTGACGCTGCGCAGCTCGGAGGTGAAGGCGCGGCAGGCCGCCGTGGCTGCGGGGGGCCTCGGACGACAGAGAGCTTGGTCTTGTGGGCCTCCCTGCGCCTTGGTAGGGGCAACACAGGTCTCGGCGTGTTGGAGCGGGGGCGCTCGGGCAGCTTCTTCGGTAGCGGAACTTCTTGACAGCTCTGCTCTTGCCGCACGGCGCTGGCGAGCAGGTTCCGCCCGAGGGACCGCGTGCCTTAGAACCAGGCGCCTTCTTGAGGAGGAGGCGGTGGCGCCGGGAGCTTCATCGCCCAGCGAAGCGGGTGCAGTGCACAAAGGCCGGATGGCGTAGGCGCCTCTGCAGCCAGCAGACGAGCTTCGGCGACTTCGGTCGAGCCATTCTTCGTAAACGTCGTCGGCGAAGCGGTAGCGCAGGAGCTTCGTTTGCCGCGATGAGTGCAGCTCGGGCCTCCATGGCAGCCGCCTTGGCGTGACGAAGAGCGATGGGGGTGAGCAAAGGTGTGGCGGTGCGGCCGTCCCGCCTCATGGACGGGTCTTTGGGGCGGCGCTTGCTTGCTCGTTCCCCACCGGGCAGTGGGCGGCGTTGGCGAGTGGACGAGAACAGCGGCGCCCGCCGACGGAGCTGTGCAGGCGACATGGGAGGCGGCGGCTCGGCGCTCAGTCTTGAGCCGACAGGCGTCGAACATGGTTGCGGTGGTCGGGGAAGAACGAGGCGACGAAAGGCAGATTCGGCGACGCCTACAGCGCGCCAAATGTCGGATTCGGGTTCGGCAGACCCTTGAGGTTCAAACCTTTGGGGCGCGGAGATCCAACCTTCCACCGTCTCGCACCTCGCCGAATCGCTGGGACCTAAACTACTAAACAGAACAGCACAAGAGACACAAGATTTATACTAGTTCGTGCCACCGTTGTGGTGTAATACCCTACTCTAGTTTGTGGCATGGTGGATTGCCTCTGGGGCTGATGAGGAACAGTACAAGGAAGAACAGCCTCGCGAGGGTCTGTTCTTGGTGGGTGCGATGAACTACTAGGTGGTGTCCCGTCGCTCTAGCTTGAGGATCGGGTCTCTGTCTTTCTCTGGATTCTGGATCCCTCTACCCTGTGGGTGGCTACTCCTCTTTATAGGCGAAGGCCCTGGGCCTCTCCCCAAATATTGAGCGGGAAGGGCGCCAACAATTGGCCATTTTGAAGGGGAACAGCGGGTACACTTATCCTGACTAAAGTTGGTCCTCGCTTTGCCAAAGGCTCTGGTGATGGCCTTTGCTTGGGCTCCACGATGACTCCCTTCCAGCCGTTGGGGCTAGTCTTGGTCTTGTTGCACCAAAACGGATGCCTTTGCTTGATGCTCTCGCCTGCGCTTGCTCCCTTTGCACCAAAGAGGAAAGGAGGGGATTGCGGGCTGGCGCCGCCCATGGCGCCCTTGGTCGTCATGGCTTGCGTCATGGGCACCTTGCCTTGAACTCTCCGCCTCCTCATGAGCCAGCCTGGCGAGGCCGTGCCTGAGAAAGCTCCTGGTCGTCCGCCCCGCGAGGCTTGGCCCCTCGCGAGGGTCTTGAGCTTGTGTTGATGAAGATGGGCTGTCCTGGGCCTCCTTTGAGCCACGCCGCAGGCCGCAGGCAGGCAAGTCTGGGGACCCCCGTTCCCAGAACGCCGACATCCACACCTTGTAATACAGGCAAGAACCCTTTCTTGGACTGATCCATTTTGAACTTCTTCAATATCTTATCAAGGTATGTGCTTTGTGAAAGACCTATGAGGCGTCTCGATCTATCTCTATAGATCTTGATGCCTAATATATAACTGACTTCTCCAACGTCCTTCATTGAAAAACTCTTATTCAAGTAGGCCTTAATGTTGTCCAAAAGTTCTATATCATTTCCCATCAAAAGTATGTCATCTACATATAATATGAGAAATGCTACTGAGCTCCCACTCACTTTCTTGTAAACGTAGGCTTCTCCATAAGTCTCATAAACCCAAACGCTTTGATCATCTCATCAAAGCGAATGTTCCAACTCCGAGATGCTTGCACCAACCCATAAATGGATCATTTGGAGCTTGCATACCTTGTTAGCATTCTTAGGGTCGACAAAACCTTCCGGATGCATCATATACAGTTCTTCCTTAAGATAGCCATTAATGAATGCCGTTTTGACGTCCATTTGCCATATCTCATAATCATAGTATGCGGCAATTGCTAACATGATTCAGACGGCCTTCAGCTTCGCTACGGGAGAGAAAGTCTCATCGTAGTCAACCCCTTGAACTTGCCTAGCGACAAGTCGAGCTTTATAGATGGTAACATTACCATCCGCGTCCGTCTTCTTCTTAAAGATCCATTTGTTTTCTATCGCTCGCCGATCATCGGGCAAGTCTGTCAAAGTCCATACTTTGTTTTCATACATGGATCCTATCTCGGATTGCATGGCTTCAAGCCATTAGTTGGAATCTGGGCCCGTCATCGCTTCTTCATAGTTCGAAGGTTCACCGTTGTCTAACAACATGATTTCCAGGACAGGGTTGCCATACCACTCTGGTGTGGAACGTGTCCTTGTGGACCTACGAAGTTCAGTAGCAACTTAATCCGAAGTACCTTGATCATCATCATTAATTTCCTCTCCAGTCGGTGTAGGCACCACAGGAACATTTTCCTGAGCTGCACTACTTTCCTGTTCAAGAGGTAGTACTTCATCGAGTTCTACTTTCCTCCCACTTACTCCTTTCGAGAGAAACTCTTTTTCCGTAAAGGATCCGTTCTTGGCAACAAAGATCTTTCCTTCGGATCTAAGGTAGAAGGTATACCCAATGGTTTCCTTAGGGTATCCTATGAAGGCGCATTTTTCCGACTTGGGTTCGAGCTTTTCAGGTTGAAGTTTCTTGACATAAGCATCGCATCCCCAAACTTTTAGAAACGACAGCTTAGGTTTCTTCCCAAACCATAATTCATACGGTGTCGTCTCAAGGATTTGGACGGAGCCCTATTTAAAGTGAATGTAGCTGTCTCTAGAGCATATCCCCAAAATGATAGCGGTAAATCAGTAAGAGACATCATAGATCGCACCATATCAAATAGAGTGCGATTACGACGTTCGGACACACCGTTACGCTGAGGTATTCCAGGCGGCGTGAGTTGTGAAACAATTCCACATTTCCTTAAGTGTGTACAAATTCGTGACATAAATATTCTCCTCCACGATCTGATCGTAAGAACTTTATTTTTCGGTCACATTGATTCTCTACATCATTATGAAATTCCTTGAACTTTTCAAAGGTCTCAGACTTGTGTTTCATCAAGTAGACATACCCATATCTATTCAAGTCATCAGTGAGAGTGAGAACATAACGATATCCTCCATGACGTCAACGCTCATTGGACCGCATACATCGGTATGTATGATTTCCAATAAGTTGGTTGCTCGCTCCATTGTTAGGAGAAAGGAGTCTTGGTCATTTTGCCCATAAGGCATGGTTAGCATGTGTCAAATGATTCATAATCGAGAGACTCTAAAAGTCCATCGGTATGGAGCTTCTTCATGCGCTTGACATCAATGTGACCAAAGGCGGCGATTACCACAAGTATGTGGGACTATCATTATCAACTTTACATCTTTTGGTATTCACACTATGAATATGTGTAACATCACGTTCGAGATTCATTAAGAATAAACCATTGACCATCGGAGCATGACCATAAAACATATCTCTCATATAAATAGAACAACCATTATTCTCGGATTTAAATGAGTAGCCATCTCGTATTAAGCGAGATCCACGATACAATGTTCATTCTCAAACTTGGCACTAAATAACAATTATTGAGGTTTAAAACTAATCCCGTAGGTAAATGTAGAGGTAGCGTGCCGACGGCGATCACATCGACCTTGGAACCATTCCCGACGCGCATCTGTTGGAAATATGCCCTAGAGGCAATAATAAAAGGATTATTATTATATTTCCTTGTTCATGATAATTTTCTTTTATTCATGCTATAATTGTATTATCCGGAAATCGTAATACACGTGTGAATACATAGACCACAATATGTCCCTAGTGAGGCCTCTAGTTGACTAGCTCGTTGATCAATAGATAGTCATGGTTTCCTGACTATGGACATTGGATGTCATTGATAACGGGATCACATCATTAGGAGAATGATGTGATGGACAAGACAATCCTAAGCATAGCACAAGATCGTGTAGTTCGTTTTGCTAGAGCTTTTCCAATGTCAAGTATCTTTTCCTTAGACCATGAGATCGTGTAACTCCCGGATACCGTAGGAGTGCTTTGGGTGTACCAAAGCGTCCTGGCGTAATGGCGGGTGACTATAAAGGTGCACTACAGGTATCTCCGAAAGTGTCTGTTGGGTTGACACGGATCGAGACTGGGATTTGTCACTCCGTATTATGGAGAGGTATCACTGGGCCCACTCGGTAATGCATCATCATAATGAGCTTAGAGTGACCAAGTGTTTGGTCACGGGATCATGCATTACGGTACGAGTAAAGTGACTTGCCGGTAAAGAGATTGAACGAGGTATTGGGATACCGACGGTCGAATCTCGGGCAAGTAACATACCGATTGACAAAGGGAATTGTATACGGGGTTGCTTGAATCCTCGACATCGTGGTTCATCCGATGAGATCATCGAGGAGCATGTGGGAGCCAACATGGGTATCCAGATCCCGCTGTTGGTTATTGACCGGAGAGCCATCTCGGTCATGTCTACGTGTCTCCCGAACCCGTTGGGTCTACACACTTAAGGTTCGGTGACGCTAGGGTTGTATGAATATGAGTATGCAGCAAACCAAATGTTGTTCGGAGTCCCGGATGAGATCCCAGACGTCACGAGGAGTTCCGGAATGGTCCGGAGGTAAAGATTTGTATATAGGAAGTGTGGTTTCGGCCATCGGGAAAGTTTCGGGGTCACCCGGTATTGTACCGGGACCACCGGAAGGGTCCGAGGGTCCACCGGTGGGGCCACCTATCCCGGAGGGCCCGTGGGCTGAAGTGGGAGGGAACCAGCCCCTAGTGGGCTGGTGCGCCCTTAGGCCCCACTGTGCCTAGGGTTGAAAACCCTAGGGTGAAGCGCACCCCACTTGCCTTGGGGCACTCCACCCCGGCGCTGCCCCTTGGGAGATTCCCATCTCCAGGGCCGGCGCCCCCCAGGGGGCCTATATAAAGGAGGGGGGAGGGAGGGCAGCCGCACCTAAGTCTTGGCGCCTCCCTCCCCCTGCTACACCTCCTCCTCCTCCCATAGTTGCTTGGCGAAGCCCATGGGAACCTGCTGCATCCACCACCACGCTGTCGTCTTTGTTGGATCTTCATCAACCTCTCCTTCCCCTTGCTGGATCAAGGCGGAGGAGGCGTTACGCTGACCGTCACGTGTGTTGAATGCGGAGGTGCCGTCTGTTCGGCGCTAGGATCTCCGGTGATTTGGATCACGGCGAGCGACTCCCTCAACCCCGTTCACTTGAGCGCTTCCGCCATGATCTACAAAGGTATGTAGATGCACTCATATCACTCGTTGCTAGATGAACTCATAGATAGATCTTGGTGAAACCGTAGGAAATTTTTTATTTTCTGCAACGTTCCCCAACAGTGGCATCATGAGCCAGGTTTATGCGTAGTTCTCTATTGCACGAGTAGAACACAATTTGTTGTGGGCGTAGATGTTGTCAACTTTCTTGCCGCTACTAGTCTTATTTTGCTTCAGCGGTATTGTGGGATGAAGCGGCCCGGACCGACCTTACACGTACGCTTACGTGAGACAGGTTCCACCGACTGACATGCACTAGTTGCATAAGGTGGCTAGCGGGTGTCTGTCTCTCCCATTTTAGTTGGAGCGGATTCGACGAAAAGGGTCCTTATGAAGGGTAAATAGAAGTTGACAAATCACGTTGTGGTTTTTCGTAGGTAAGAAAACGTTCTTGCTAGAACCCTTTTGCAGCCACGTAAAAGATGCAACAACAATTAGAGGCGTCTAACTTGTTTTTGCAGCAATTGCCTTGTGATGTGATATGGCCAAAAGTTGTGATGAATGATGAATGATATATTGTGATGTATGAGATCATGTTCTTGTAATAGGAATCACGACTTGCATGTCAATGAGTATGACAACCGGCAGGAGCCATAGGAGTTGTCTTAATTATTGTATGACCTGCGTGTCATTGATTCAACGCCATGTAATTACTTTGCTTTATTGCTAAACCGTTAGCTATAGTAGTAGAAGTAATAGTTGGCGAGCAACTTCATGGAGACACGATGATGGAGATCATGGTGTCATGCGGTGACATGATGATCATGGAGCCCCGAAGATGGAGATCAAAGGAGCTATATGATATTGGCCATATCATGTCACTACTATATAATTGCATGTGATGTTTATTATTTTTATGCATCTTGTTTACTTAGATCGACGGTAGTAAATAAGATGATCCCTTATAATAATTTCAAGAAAGTGTTCTCCCTAACTGTGCACCGTTGCTAAAGTTAAATGCGTTTCGAAGCACCACATGATGATCGGGTGTGATAGATTCCTACGTTCACATATAACGGGTGTAAGACAGTTTTACACATGCAAAACACTTAGGTTAACTTGACGAGCCTAGCATGTACAGACATGGCCTCGGAACACAAGAGACCGAAAGTTCGAACATGAGTCGTATGGAAGATACGATCAACATGGAGATGTTCACCGACGATGACTAGTCCGTCTCACGTGATGATCAGACACGACCTACTCGACTCGGATCATGTAACACTTAGATGACTAGAGGGATGTCAAATCTGAGTGGGAGTTCATTAAATAATTTGATTAGATGAACTTAATTATCATGAACATTAGTCTAAAATATTTGCAAAATGTCTTGTAGATCAAATGGCCAACGCTCATATCACCATGAACTTCAACGCGTTCCTAGAGAAAACCAAGCTGAAAGATGATGGCAGCAACTATTCGGACTGGGTTCGGAACCTGAGGATCATCTTCATAGCAGCCAAGAAACAATATGTCCTAGAAGCACCGCTAGGTGAAGCACCCATCCCAGAGAACCAAGACGTTATGAGCGGCTTGGCGGTCTCGTCTTGATGATTACTCCCCGTTCGGTGCGGCATGCTTTACAGCTTAGAACCGGGGCTCCAAAAGCGTTTTGAGCAACACGGAGCATATCACGATGTTCGAGGAGCTGAAAATGGTTTTCCAAGATCATGCACAGGTCGAGAGATATGAAGTCTCCGACAAGTTCTATAGTTGTAAGATGGAGGAAAATAGTTACGTCGGTGAGCACATACTCAAAATGTCCTGGGTTGCACAACCGCCTATCCCGGTGGACATTAACCTCCCGGACGAGGCGGTCATTGTGAGAATCCTTGATTGCTCCCACCGAGCTACAAGAGCTTTGTGATGAACTACAATATGCACGAGAGGATGGTGAAAACTATTCCTGAAGTATTTTCAATGCTGAAGTCAGCAGAGGTAGAAATCAAGAAAGAACATCAAGTGTTGATGGTCAATAAAACCACTAAGTTCAAGAAGGGCAAGGGTAAGAAGAACTTCAAGAAGGACGGCAAGGAGGTTGCCGCGCCCAGTAAGCCAGTTGCCGGGAAGAAGTCAAAGAATGGACCCAAGCCTGAGACTGAGTGCTTTTATTGCAAAGGGAAGTGTCGGTGTCAAAACCGGCGGATCTCGGGTAGGGGGTCCCGAACTGTGCATCTAGGCGGATGGTAACAGGAGACAAGGGACACGATGTTTTTACCCAGGTTCGGGCCCTCTCGATGGAGGTAATACCCTACTCCTGCTTGATTAATATTGATGATATGGGTAGTACAAGAGTAGATCTACCACGAGATCAAGGAGGCTAAACCCTAGAAGCTAGCCTATGGTATGATTGTTGTCTGTCCTACGGACTAAAACCGTCCGGTTTATATAGACACCGGATAGGTTAGGGTTACACAGAGTCGGTTACAATAGTAGGAGATCTACATATCCGTATCGCCAAGCTTGCCTTCCACGCCAAGGAAAGTACCATACGGACACGGGACGAAGTCTTCAATCTTGTATCTTCATAGTCTTGGAGTCCAGCCGTGATGATAGTTCGGCTATCCGGACACCCCCTAGTCCAGGACTCCCTCAGTAGCCCCTGAACCAGGCTTCAATGACGACAAGTCCGGTGCGCATATTGTCTTCGGCATTGCAAGGCGGGTTCCTCCTCCGAATACTTCATAGAAGGTTTTGAACACAAGGAGTGTCCGGCTCTGCAAAACAAGTTCCACATACCACCGTAGAGAGAATAACTTTTGCACAGATCTGCTGACGTATTCCGCGGCGTGACATCACACCACGGCCAGGCCTTTATATGAATCATTTTTTTACTGTTCCACCTCAGCGCGTTTAGCGAGGCGGTTTCCTTGGCACGTCTTATCAAAGCATAGATCGTGCCCCCTTGTTCCGGGATTCTCATCAATATAGACGTGGGTAACCCATCTGTGCCATTGATTACAGCGCTTGGGAGATAAGCGAGATTTACTAGGCTAGTGGGGGACGCATAACTTCGTCCGTCCATATAAGAGGATAAGGATCCACCTTTTCACCTACGCCTTCTTCCTCCTTTTCTCATCCATTTCCGCGCACTCGAGCTCCAACGCCCAAGTCCGCACATCCCACCTCAACCTTCTCCAACCATGTCGGGAGGCGGGAGGCAGGTGGATGGCCTCCTCCGTCCACGGACGGGCACATCCACAAGACTGCGGGAGGCGGATACTTGTCCCGGCGACATCGCGCCTGAGCTGCCCGGCCAGCAGGGCAGCTCATTCCAACCCCCAGTCCCCATGAGAGGGTGGTGTTTCTCCCCCCACTTTCTT
Organism: Aegilops bicornis; assembly: GCA_021605145.1. Taxonomy (NCBI): domain Eukaryota; kingdom Viridiplantae; phylum Streptophyta; class Magnoliopsida; order Poales; family Poaceae; genus Aegilops; species Aegilops bicornis. The sequence goes on from CM038674.1 coordinate 619,220,824, forward strand.
TGCGGACTAGGTTTTCCACTTCACCCATTCGTCCGGGGGCTCATGTTCTTCTACGGCCTGGACTTCCATGACCTGGCCCCGAATTTCATCCTCAACATCTCGGCGTTCATCGTCAGTAATGCGAGGCCTTCCTCTGCATCCAGCCCCACTTGACTTATGGTCAAGATCTTCAATGTCGAGGCGAAGGTAGTGGGCGGCCGCCGAGCGGAGTGCGGAGGCGCCATGGTCGGCAAGATGGCCAAGGTCCTATGGCTCGAGGGTGCCTTTGTGGAGACAACAAAGGGGTGACAATCGGGGTGGTTCTACATCACCGAGCCGCGTGACCCCGAATGGGTGGCGGCCCCCGAATTCAGATCTGGCTTCCCCACACGGCTCTCGTCATGGAAAGAGACGGGCCTGACGTGGGGGAATTCGGATGAGCTATCCAGACTCCAAACATGCGTCCGAAACCTGGTGGACAAGAATCTCGAGCTTGTCGGCGTAATCCGGTGATGCTCATCCGCCGGATTCTCCCATGCCAACAACGGGCCTTTAATTTGTGGGAGTTCGATCCGGCACATCACGAACCTTGAGCGGCTCTTCGACACTATGTACGAAGATGCACGGAAGGTGCTGTTCAAGGCGCCAAGCCCCGCATCCGCTAACAAAGATCGCGAGATACAGCTCGCGGCGTCAAGCGGCGAGATAAGTTATTTTACCCTTTACGGGACTCTTTTTCATAGATTGACTCTATGTGGGATCTAAAACTCCTAATCTTTGACATGGCGGTTGAAGACGTCCGGACAGATTAGCTGTCCGGTTCCTTTCTTGGAAGACCCAGCAAGCGCCCGATTAACGGGCTCTGGCTCCGGCATCCCATGTGGTGCGGAGAAGAAGGCCAAGAAGGAGGCCACGGAACTCGAAGGAGCTCCGGCGCCAGTCTTTGTCGGTCTGAAGCAGAATCTTCTCCTGAGGACGAGGAGGAGGAACTCCCCAAGTGGGGGAGGAGAGGAAAAGGAAGGCCGCCCCAACTGGGGAGGACGGAGGGTCCAAGAAGGGAAGAACCCTTCCTCCGGACTTCTCCACCAACGTCGACAGCGACGAGGAGGATTGGCCAACAAGGGCCAAGCCCCTGGCGGGATCGTAAATGTCCGGATACCCATGACTTTTTATTATCGCAGAGTGTTCTCTAATGTTGAACAATCATGCAGCCCGCCCAAGAGCGAGCTAGCCGCTTCGACGAGCGGGTCCCTGGGTTCGTCGGAAATGGAGAGTACTTCGCCCGACCGCCTCCTCGCCTCATGCTGCAGACGGCCGAGGTGGTGCCCCAAGGGGGGCCTGGTCAAGAGGAGGTGGCACAGGAGGCGCCATAAGGCAACCTCCCGGACTCCAGGCGCGTGGGGGGCAAGACCCCCAGGGGTTCTAAGCCCGACCCTTGTCCGGACTCCATGCCGGAACCTTTAACGGTTCCGGAGTCCGGCAAGCGGTCCCTTCGTAAGAAGGGTATGACGCCGGTGTCCTCCGTCCAACCGGAGGCACCGGATAGCTCTTGGGCGCTTAACAGCGCTTCCATCGAGGAGGAGCACCGCACTCTTATGAGTGCGATGATCTGAGACGATTCGATCTGCCAAGAGCGGGCTGACGAAAGCTGTACCAGCCTTCTAACAGGCTTTGAGGTAAGTTTAGAATATGTAAAATATTACCGCATAGACAGTAGCCCTGATGCTTAGTTTGGTGTTCGGAAAGAAAAGCGGACTAAGGATCTAAAAGATATCTGTGAGAGTCTAACATAAGTATGTCAATATGGGAATGCAGGCTTCTTTGACCTCTGCCGCCTTTGGAGGTCAATGCATTGAAGCAAAGCCTCGAGCGATCCGAGGACGAGCTCGGCCAAGCCAAGAAGCAGCTCGAGGACAAGGAAGGTAAGTAGTACCTTATTAAAGAAATACCTTATAGAAAGGTTTTGGTCGCAAAAAATAACAGGAATAACATGGGTACTGCAGGGGCCACGAACGAGGTGGCGACCACAGAAGGAAGCGGTGTCCGTGGGTCGAAAACAAAGCGGCTCTTGGAACGCACCGAGCGAGAGAAGGGGAGGCGCAGCTGGCCAGAGTATGGCAAGAGCTCCAAGCTCTCGTGGAAAAACACGAGAGTTTGGAGCGTGACTTCAAGACTTCGAGCCCGAGCTCGCCTCGGCTCTTGAGAGTGCCAAAGCTGCTAAGGCCGAGGCCCAAAAAGGCCTCCAAGAAATTGAGTCGTTAAAGAAGATAGCGGCGGGTAAGGCATTCTTTATGCAAAGCAAGCATGTGAAAGTGAATTACCTATTACTTACCCGGATTTGGAGCTCTCCAGGAGCATTCGCAGATTTGCCCGTGGTGTGTCCGATCTTTGCCGTATTCTACGCGCCAAGGAGGGGAGCTCGACGGAAAAGGTGTTCTCGTCTCGATGTCTGAGGCGGACATCCGGTGCCCTGACGACCAGCTGAAGCGGTGGTCGAGCTCCACAAGGTCGCCGAACAGGCCATGAAGGGCCTTATAAGCGCGGTACATGGCCATTGGAAGCCATGCACAGGAGCTACTTGGCTTAGTGCAGCGGTGGTGGGCCTTTGTTCACGGATTGAAGTCATCAAGCGCCCCGTCTGCATTGAAGGTGTCCGTCGGGCCTTTGCCCGTGCTAAAGTGCACTGGGGCAAGCGGGATGCGGAGAAGCTTGTGACGGACGGGCCACCGAAGGGCAAGGAGCATCGCACGCCCGAAATGTACTATGAGGGCCTCGTGAAGGGTGCCCGCCGAATAGCGGATGAGTGCTCCAAAGATGTAATTTTGGAATAGACTCGCACTTGTTATCCTGTACGCTGAAAACTTTGTTCATATGCGCTAAGCAACACTTTGTTAATTTAAAATATTACCTTCTGTGCGGCCGTTTATCAAATTTGAGAGATGGCAAGTCGTTGGCTTCAGCCCCCATGCCACGAGTGCTGGGGTGTTCGGGATAAACTTGAGCACTCTCGTTCCCATTCTTGGGTCCATCTAGGGAGGCGCTCAACACAACGAACAAGGCAACCGGACTTATAATGCTTGAACACTCTCACTTAGCCATAGAATTCTATAATTTTAAATTTCGCGAAGCCCCTAGTATTCGGAAGACCGAGTTGAGGCGCTATCCACGCCTTGGCGGACAATTCCGGTTCCTCGCTCTAAGCGGCATATGTCTTTAGGGACCCAAAAACCTCTCGAACAGCGACCGGCTCTCGCCCTATCATGACAGTCAGTTTTAGCTTTCTCCTTTGAGGTGCTCGGCCCAGCTCAAGCTGGGCACAATCGCGTGGTTCTCCCGATGCTACCTTAGCCGATATAACGGGCGTAAGGTACCAAAACACGGGAGCCGGGCAAACCAACTATTGACCCAAGACATGATTCGAGCCGATTCATATAATGCTATAAGTTGAGGTGCCGCACTTGTGAAAGTGTTCGGACTTATCACACCATAATTTTGGGATACTTAAGCCCCTGGTGTATTGGCCGTACCAAAGTGTACGGTTGCAACATGTCATGGAGTGAACATATGTATAGATAAAGGAAGTAGTGCAATAATAAGCAAAAGCTATGTATTGTTTATTCAAAAAGGTACTGCAATGAAAGCGAGCGATACAAATAGTCACGATAAGCAAGGGATGGGACTATCTAACATGTCCCCCTCCAGGGGTAAGCTGCGGGATGGTATGTAAAACAGGTATAATGCTCGTAATGGAGACCACATGAACACTCGACGTGGCTTTCTGCTTCCCTGGCTGTTGCGTCGTGAGTTCGGCGATTCTTGTGCCGGACAGGACTTCTGAAAGACAGAGTCCTGAAAGTAAGAAAAATGAAGAAAAAGGAAAAAAAAGAAAAGTAATGACACAATCGGGAGCCCCTGGTGCGGTCGAGCCGCATTCTTGGCGTGCCGTGGTCTTGCCCCTCCCCATATGCCCATGGTATCCCCAGAGCGTAATTATGTACGCGTAATACTAGCTTCGCAATTTCGCGAGGGCTGGGGTTGGGGCCGGATTACTCTGGCGTGCTTGAATTGTGCCGTGGTCTTGTTGTAGGTTACTCGGTAGCGCTTGATAGTGTCCGGACGCTTAGTGGCGGACTCGAGAATTGCTGTGAGAGGCTGCTTTGTACCTCCGCCCACGAGGGCCGCCGTGTGCTCCTCCGTTCAGAGAGAGCGTTCGGTGTTTCCATTGACCGTGATTACTCCTCGAGGGCCTGGCATCTTGAGCTTGAGGTATGCGTAGTGCGGCACCGCATTGAACTTTGCAAATGTTGTTCGTCCGAGCAGTGCATGATAGCCGCTGCGGAATGGTACGATGTCGAAGATTAACTCTTCGCTTCGGAAGTTATCTGGGGATCCGAACACCACTTCGAGTGTAACTGAGCCCGTACCACTGGCCTCTACACCTGATATGACGCCTTTAAAGGTCGTCTTTGTTGGTTTAATCCTTGAGGGGTCTATGCCCATTTTGCGCACTGTATCCTGATAAAGCAGCTTCAGGCTGCTGCCGCCGTCCATCGGGACTCGTTAGGTGAAATCCGTCAATAATTGGGTCAAGAACCAATGCGGCGAAACCGCCGTGACAAATGCTAGTGGGTGGTCCCTTGATCGAAGGTGATCGAAGGAAGACCATGGGTTGAACTTTAGGCGGCTGGCTCCATCGCATATATGTCCCTTTAGTGCACGCTTCCGCTCCCTTTTGGGTATGTGGGTTGCGTATATCATGTTCACCGTCCACACTTGTGTGGGAAAGCCCTTCATCCTCTATTGTTCGGGCGGCCGGGCTCTTCCTCGTCATCACTATGCAGGCTCTTGTCATTGAGTTCGCACTTAACTTGCTCGCTTGCTTGAACACCCAACAGTCCCTGTTGGTGTGATTAGGCTGATTTTCGGGGTGCCATGTATCCGCACAAGCGATCGAAAGTATTCGCCCAAGTTGGGCGGGCCCTGGGTATTTCTTTTGAATGGCTTCTTCCGGCTGACGGGTTTAGAGCCTCTGAATCTGGCATTGGCCGTATCTTGATATTATCACCGTTAATGCGGCGCTTGTTCTTGTTGCGACGCGACCTGCCATTGCTATCCTTTGTATCCGAACTATCAGGTTGTTTGGCCAAGTTGTTGCTTCGAGCTAGCCAGCTGTCCTCCCCCGCACAAAAGCGGGTCATGAGTGTTGTGAGGGCTGCCATGGATTTTGGCTTTTCCTGTCCTAGGTGCCGGGCAAGCCACTCGTCGCGGATGTTATGTTTGAAGGCTGCAAGGGCCTCTACATCCGGACGATCAGCGATTTGATTTTTCTTTGTTAGGAAGCGTGTCCGAGTGCTCGGCCGATTCTTCTGGCTGCTGAATTATGTGGCTAAGGTCATCGGCGTCGGTGGTGGTCACATATGTGCCTGGAAGTTATCAAGGAATGCGGCTTCCGTGTCCTCCCAACAACCAATTGATTCTGGCGGCAAGCTATTGAGCCAATGCCGAGCTGGTCCTTTAAGCTTGAGTGGGAGGTATTTGATGGCATGTAGATCATCACCGCGGGCCATGTGGATATGGAGGAGATAGTCCTCGATCCAGACCGCAGGATCTGTGGTACCATCGTATGATTCGATGTTTACGGGTTTGAAGCCCTCGGGGATTTGATGATCCATTACTTCATCTGTGAAGCATAGTGGGTGTCTTGGCACCTTGGTATTGGGCTATATCACGGCGTAGCTCATATGAGCTTTGTCTCATCGTGTTCGCCCGGCGGGTTTGCTGTATCCAGCGCGACGGTAATCATCCCGCGTCGTTGGGCGCCCACACGATCCGTAGATCGATCTTCTATGTTTTGCCTTATCCTCCAATATATCTCGCAAGTCCGGCGCATTTTCCCGTGCCTTGGTACTTTTTGAGCGGCGTCGGGGTGTGGCTTGAGCGGAGGGCCGAGAGGCTTCTCTGTCGCGGCCACGGGTGGCCGGTCTGCCATGTCGTGTCTGGTGACTTGGGTGCTTCCTCCTCCGATCGAGGCAACGGCCTGCGTTTGGGGTAGCTTTTGGAGGGCGTTCGAGTTCATACTCTTGGCTGCCGATTTCAGTCCATCCTGCCATTAGCAGGTCTTGGTCAGCTCTAAGCTGTTGCTGCTTTTTCTTGAGGTTGCTTGCCTTGGCTATAAGCCTGCGTTTGAAAGCGCTCCTGTTGGCGGGATCCTCGGGCCGCGACAAATTTGTAAATCGTCGAGGCTTGCCTCATCTTTGGAGGGAGGCGCATAATTATCGTCCTCGACCTCTCTTTACATCGCCTTTGTCGTGCGGACTTGCTTCTCCCTCCTCGTGTCTTTGAGTCCTGCCGGAGAAGGTTGTCTTCGATCTTGTCCAGGTGTTATTACCTCCGTCTGCGGAATCACCGTTTTCTTTGTGGCGGGATTTAAATGGCCTTGACGTCGGCGCTTCGGTTGCTTTTTTGGAGGGGTCATCCTCCGTTGTTCCATCGCCGTTCCCATCTTTTGGGATATCCACCATGTATATGTCGTATGACGAGGTGGCCTTCCAGTGCCTTGTAGGCGCTGGGTCTTGGTCGTCTCCGGCATCGTCGTCCATACCGTCGATGTCTTCGGAGTCGAAGTCGAGCATGTCGGTTAAATCATCGATAGTGGCTACAAAGTGGGTGGTGGGTGGGCGTTGAATTTCTTCGCCGTCCGCATCCCAACCTTCCTGACCGTAGTCCGGCCAGGGCTCTGCGGATAGAGATAGAGACTTTATTGAGTTCAGGATGTCACCAAAGGGCGAGTGCTGAAGGATGTCCGCGGCAGTGAACTCCATGATTGGCGCCCAATCGGATTCGATTGGCAGGGGCGCGGAGGGTTCGGAGTCCGGAGAGGAGTCCGGCACCCTGGAGTCGAGGTCTTCGCAACGGACAGGGATGGAGTTCGGCTCAATCGCCGTAGAGATTGTAGCCCCCGAGGCGGTGTCCAAGCACTCGTCCTCGATCGGGGAATCCGGCTCCGGATTAAGGGTCGGAGCGGATCTTTGGTGCGGCCTCTAGGGCCTTTAATCGGCTGCAGAGCTAGATCATGCCTTAGCGACGGTCACGGCATGCTTGGCGCTGCTCGAATCCGTCGAAGATCAAGTCTCCGCGGATATCGGCCGTATAGTTCAAACTTCCAAATCGACACGATGGCTGGGGCGTAGCTTTCGATCTGCTCTAGATGGCCAAGCGAATTGGCCCGCAGTGCAAAGCCGCCGAATACGAAGATCTGTCTGGGGAGAAAAGTCTCACCCTGGACTGCGTCGTTGTTGATGATCAAAGGAGACATCGGGCCTATCGGTGACGACACAGAGGAACTCTCAATGAAAGCACCAATGTCAGTGTCAAAACCGGCGGATCTCGGGTAGGGGTCCCGGCTGTGCGTCTAGGCGGATGGTAACAGAGACAAGGGACACGATGTTTTACCTAGGTTCGGGCCTCTCGATGGAGGTAATACCCTACTCCTGCTTGATTAATATTGATGATATGGGTAGTACAAGAGTAGATCTACCACGAGATCAAGGAGGCTAAACCCTAGAAGCTAGCCTATGGTATGATTGTTGTGCATCCTCTGGACTAAAACCCTCCGGTTTATATAGACACCGGATAGGTTAGGGTTACACAGTCGGTTACAATAGTAGGAGATCTACATATCCGTATCGCCAAGCTTGCCTTCCACGCCAAGGAAAGTCCCATCCGGACACGGGACGAAGTCTTCAATCTTGTATCTTCATAGTCTTGGAGTCCGCCGTGATGATAGTTCGCTATCCGGACACCCCCTAGTCGAGGACTCCCTCGGGAAGGGTCACTTTGGGCGGAACTGCCCCAAATACTTAGCGGAACAAGAAGGCCGCAACACTAAAGGTATATTTGATATACATGTAATTGATGTGTACCTTACCGATTACACGTAGTAACTCTGGTATTTGATACCGGTGCCGTTGCTCATATATGTAACTCACAGTAGGAGCTGCGGAATAAGCGGAGACTGGCGAAGGACGAGGTGACGATGCTCGTCGGGAATGGTTCCAAGGTCGATGTGATCGCCGTCGGCACGCTACCTCTACATTTACCTACGGGATTAGTTTTAAACCTCAATAATTGTTATTTAGTGCCAAGTTTGAGCATGAACATTGTATCGTGATCTCGTTTAATACGAGATGGCTACTCATTTAAATCGAGAATAATGGTTGTTCTATTTATATGAGAGATATGTTTTATGGTCATGCCCCGATGGTCAATGGTTTATTCTTAATGAAGAGCGTGATGTTACACATATTCATAGTGTGAATACCAAAAGATGTAAAGTTGATAACGATAGTCCCACATACTTGTGGCACTGCCGCCTTGGTCACATTGGTGTCAAGCGCATGAAGAAGCTCCATGAATCATTTGACACATGCGAACCATGCCTTATGGGAAAAATGACCAAGACTCCGTTCTCCGGAACAATGGAGCGAGCAACCAACTTATTGGAAATCATACATACCGATGTGTGCGGTCCAATGAGCGTTGAGGCTCGCAGAGGGTATACCTTCTACCTTAGATCCGAAGGCAAGATCTTTGTTGCCAAAAACGGATCCTTTCTGGAAAAAGAGTTTCTCTTGAAAGGAGTAAGTGGGAGGAAAGTAGAACTCGATGAACTACTACCTCTTGAAACGGAAAGTAGTGTAGCTCAGGAAAATGTTCCCATGGTGCCTACACCGACTGGAGAGGAAACGAATGATGATGATCAAGGTACTTCGGATCAAGTTGCTACTGAACTTCGTAGGTCCACCAGGACACGTTCCACACCAGAGTGGTATGGCAACCCTGTCCTGGAAATCATGTTGTTGGACAACGGTGAACCTTCGAACTATGAAGAAGCGATGGCGGGCCCAGATTCCAACAAATGGCTTGAAGCCATGCAATCCGAGATAGGATCCATGTATGAAAACAAAGTATGGACTTTGGCAGACTTGCCCGATGATCGGCGAGCGATAGAAAACAAATGGATCTTTAAGAAGAAGACGGACACGGATGGTAATGTTACCATCTATAAATCTCGACTTGTCGCTAAAGGTTATCGGCAAGTTCAAGGGGTTGACTACGACGAGACTTTCTCTCCCATAGCGAAGCTAAAGTCCGTCCGAATCATGTTAGCAATTGCCGCATACTATGATTATGAGATATGGCAAATGGACGTCAAAATGACATTCGTTAACGGCTATCTTAAGGAAGAACTGTATATGATGCAGTCGGAAGGTTTTGTCGACCCTAAGAATGCTAACAAGGTATGCAAGCTCCAGCGATCCATTTATGGGCAGGTGCAAGCATCTCGGAGTTGGAACATTAAGCTTTGATGAGATGATCAAAGCGTTTGGATTTATCTTGATTTATGGAGAAGCCTGCGTTTACAAGAAAGTGAGTGGGAGCTCTGTAGCATTTCTCATATTATATGTAGATGACATACTTTTGATGGGAAATGATATATAACTTTTGGACAGCATTAAGGCCTACTTGAATAAGAGTTTTTTAATGAAGGACGTTGGAGAAGCTGCTTATATATTAGGCATCAAGATCTATAGAGATAGATCGAGATGCCTCATAGGTCTTTCACAAAGCACATACCTTGAAAAGATATTGAAGAAGTTCAAAATGGATCAGTCCAAGAAAAGGTTCTTGCCTGTATTACAAGGTGTGAAATTGACCTCGGCTCAATGTTCGACCACGGCAGAAAATATAGAAGAGATGAGTGTCATCCCCTATGCATCAGCCATAGGGTCTATTATGTATGCCATGTTGTGTACCAGACCTGATGTAAACCTTGCCATAAGTTTGGTAGGAAGGTACCAAAGTAATCCCGGCAAGGAACACTGGACAGCGGTCAAGAATATCCTGAAGTACCTGAAAAGGACTAAGGACATGTTTCTCGTTTATGGAGGTGACGAAGAGCTCGTCGTAAAGGATTACGTCGACGCTAGCTTCGACACAGATCCGGATGACTCTAAGTTACAAACCGGACATGTGTATATGTTGAATGGTGGAGCGATGGTGGTGCATTTGCAAGCGTAGCGTCGTGGCGGGATCTACATGTGAAGTGGAGTACATGGCAGCCTTGGAGGCAGCGCATGAAGCAATTTGGGTGAAGGAGTTCATCACCGACCTAGGAGTCATACCCAATGCGTCGGGGCCGATCAAACTCTTCTGGGACAACACTGGAGCTATTGCACTTGCCAAGGAGCCCAGGTTTCACAAGAAGACCAGGCACATCAAGCGTCGCTTCAACTCCATTCGTGAAAATGTTTAAGATGGAGACATAGAAATTTGCAAAGTGCATACGGATCTGAATGTCGCAGATCCGTTGACTAAACCTCTTCCGCGAGCAAAACATGATCAACACCAGACTCTATGGGTGTTCGATTCATCATAATGTAACTAGATTATTGACTCTAGTGCAAGTGGGAGACTGTTGGAAATATGCCCTAGAGGCAATAATAAAAGGATTATTATTATATTTCCTTGTTCGTGATAATTGTCTTTTATTCATGCTATAATTGTATTATTCGGAAATCGTAATACACGTGTGAATACATAGACCACAACATGTCCCTAGTGAGGCCTCTGGTTGACTAGCTCGTTGATCAATAGATAGTCATGCTTTCCTGACTATGGACATTGGATGTCATTGATAACGGGATCACATCATTAGGAGAATGATGTGATGGACAAGACCCAATCCTAAGCATAGCACAAGATCGGGTAGTTCGTTTTGCTAGAGCTTTTCAAATGTCAAGTATCTTTTCCTTAGACCATGAGATCGTTTAACTCCCGGATACCGTAGTAGTGCTTTGGGTGTACCAAGCGTCCTGGCGTAATGGGTGACTATAAAGGTGCACTACGGTATCTACGAAAGTGTTTGTTGGGTTGAACCGATCGAGACTGGGATTTGTCACTCCGTATTACGGAGAGGTATCCTTAGGCCCACTCGTAATGCATCATCATAATGAGCTCGGAGTGACCAAGTGTTTAGTCCGCAGGATCATGCATTACGGTACAAGTAAAGTGACTTGCGGTAGCGAGATTGAGCGAGGTATTGGGATACCGACGATCGAATCTCGGGCAAGTAACATACCGATTGACAAAGGTAATTGTATCTGAGGTTGCTTGAATCCTCGACATCGTGGTTCATCCGATGAGATCATCGAGGAGCATGTAGAGCCAACATGGGTATCCAGATCCGCTGTTGGTTATTGACCGAGAGCCGTCTCGGTCATGTCTACGTGTCTCTGAACCCGTAGGGTCTACACATAAGGTTCGGTGGCGCTAGGGTTGTATGAATATGAGTATGCAGCAAACCGAATGTTGTTGAGTCCGGATGAGATCCCGGACGTCACGAGGAGTTCGAACTCGGCAGGCTTCGCCAAGCAACTCTGAGAGGAGGAGGAGGTGTAGCAGGGGAGGGCGCCAAGACTTGAGTGCGGCTGCCCTCCCTCCCCCCTCCTTTATATAGGCCCCCTGGGGGGGCGCCGGCCCTGGAGATGGGAATCTCCCAAGGGGGCAGCGGCCAGGGGGGTGGAGTGCCCCCCAAGGCAAGTGGGGTGCGCCCCCACCCTAGGGTTTTCTACCCTAGTCGCAGGGGGGCCCAAGGGAGGGCGCACCAGCCCACTAGGGGATTCCGAACTCCGAACTCCGAACTCCTCGTGACGTCCGGGATCTCATCCGGGACTCCGAACAACATTCGGTTTGCTGCATATTCATATTCATACAACTCTAGCGTCACCGAACCTTAAGTGTGTAGACCCTACGGGTTCGGGAGACATGTAGACATGACCGGGACGGCTCTTGGTCAATAACCAACAGCGGGATCTGGATACCCATGTTGGCTCCCACATGCTCCTCGATGATCTCATCGGATGAACCACGGCGTCGAGGATTCAAGAAACCCCGTGATACAATTCCCTTTGTCAATCGGTACGTTATTTGCCCGAGATTCGATCATCGGTATCCCAATACCTCGCTCAATCTCGCATCGCAAGTCACTTTACTCGCATCAGAATGCATGATCCCGTGACCAAACACTTAGTCACTTTGAGCTCATTATGATGATGCATTACCGAGTGGGCCCAGAGATACCTCTCCGTCATACGGAGTGACAAATCCCAGTCTCGATCCGTGTCAACCCAACAAACACTTTCAGAGATACCTGTAGTGCACCTTTACAAATACCCAGCTTACGCTAGGACGCTTGGTACACCCAACGACTCCTACGGTATCCGGAGTTACACGATCTCATGGTCTAAGGAAAAGATACTTGACATTGGAAAAGCTCTAGCAAAACGAACTACACGATCTTGTGCTATGCTTAGGATTGTCTTGTCCATCACATCATTCTCCTAATGATGTGATCCCATTATCAATGACATCCAATGTCCATAGTCGTGAAACCATGACTATCTATTGATCAACGAGCTAGTCAACTAGAGGCTCACTAGGGACATATTGTAGTCTATGTATTCACACGTGTATTACGATTTTCGGATAATAAAATTATAGCATGAATAAAAGACAATTATCATGAACACGGAAATATAATAATAATCCTTTTATTATTGCCTCTAGGGCATATTTCCAACAATGTGGATCTAGATCTCCTCTCTCTTTTACCCCAAAAACTAGCAAGAATACAAGGAGGGATTGAGAGTTAGCAAGCTCGAAGAAGGTCAACAATGGGGGAAGAATACGAGCTCAAAGGATAAGGTTCATTGGGGAAGAAGACCCCCTGTCGGTGTCAAAACCGGCGGATCTCGGGTAGGGGGTCCCGAACTGTGCGTCTAGGCGGATGGTAACAGGAGACAAGGGACACGATGTTTTACCCAGGTTCGGTCCCTCTTGATTGAGGTACAACCCTACATCCTGCTCGATTGATATTGATATTGTGGATGTTTTCAAGAGTGGATCTACCACGAGATCAAGGAGGCTAAACCCTAGAAGCTAGCCTATGGTATGATTGTAAGGGTTGTTGTTCTGATAGTCCTACGGACTAGAGCCATCCGGTTTATATAGACACCGGAGAGGGCTAGGGTTACACAGAGTCGGTTACATTGGTAGGAGATCTACATATCCGTATCGCCAAGCTTGCCTTCCACGCCAAGGAAAGTCCCATCCGGACACGGGGAGAAGTCTTCAATCTTGTATCTTCATAGTCTTGGAGTCTGGTCGATGATGATTGTCCGGCCAATGATAGTTCGGCTGATGATGGTAGTCCGGCTATCCGGACACCCCCTAATCCAGGACTCCCTCAGTAGCGCCTGAACCAGGCTTCAATGACGATAAGTCCAGCGCGTATGTTGCTTGGCATTGCAAGGCGGGTTCCTCCTCCAAATGATAGAAGATTGTGAACACTAGGATAGTGTCCGGCTCTGCAAAATAAATTCCACGTTCCACCATAGAGAGAATAATAATATATACACAAGTCCAATCTGGCGGCGTTTTTGTGGCATGATGTCACACCACCGCCAAGCCATTACTTGAATCGTTTTTACTTTACCACCTCAAGCATTTAGCGAGGCGGTTTCCTTGGCACGTCTTGTCGAAGCAGAGATCGTGTTTCCCCTTAATCCGGGATTCTCATCAATACGGACGTGGGTAACCCAACCGCGCCCGTCCGCCATGCCCCCTCTATCGAAGGCGAGTCCCAGACGGTCACGGAGACGGCTCTTGGTATTCTCCCTCTTTATAATGGGACCAAGGCTCATTTCTTTTTTCTTCAATCCTTCATCGAATCCTCTCCCCGCTCCAAGTTCCAGCACCTAGAGCTCCAGATTCGAGCGCTTCAGACCTTTGACGATGTCCGGTTCCGACCTCCAGGGCCGGTGGATGCCCTCCTCCGTCACGGAGGAGGACGTGCTAAAGTTGCGGGAGGCCAAGTACCTATCCTACGAGATTTCGCACAGGTTGCCTGCCGAAGGGCAGGCCATCCCCACCCCTGAGCCCGGCGAGTATGTCGTTTTCGTATCCCACCTCCGTCGGGGTTTAGGCTTCCCGATGGATCCTTTTGTGAGAGGGCTCATGTTTTATTATGGGTTGGAATTCCACGATTTGGCTCCGGAGTCCATCCTCCATATCTCCGCATTTATTGTCGTCTGCGAAGCCTTCCTCCGCGTCGCCCCTCACTTGACTGTGGTGAAGACCTTCAATGTGGCGCCAAGATGATCGGGGCGTCAAGCGGAGTGTGGCGGGCGGCCATAAGTAAGAGGGCCGATGCCCCGTGGCCCGCTCCTTCCAAGAGGAGCTCGGCCCGTGGCGACAAGTGGTTCTATATTACCGCCGTTCGAGGGGCCGCAGACAAAAGCCGCCGCCCTATTCCGCCGGGACCTCCACGACGGTTGATGTCGTGGGTCAACCAAGGCTCAACTGGGGCCGTCAAAGGGCGTGCCCCTCTTTGCGAGGCGGATTTGAGATCTCCAAACGAGGGAGATCGATATGGTGGTGGTGATGCGAGTTATGCTGATTAGGCGTCTCACCTCGCAAACGCCGCCCTCTCCGGCTATGGGAGTTCAATCCGAGGGTCCACGGATTCTTCAACACTTCATGGGTTTGACACCCCACGGAGATGTACAAATTATTCTTCGGATCGCAAGAGGTGCGTCCGAATTGACCGAGGATGCTGGACTAAGCTGCAATCGCCGGATACTCAAGTAAGTAGTTCGAGTCCGGACATACCGTTTGTTTGCCTTTTGATGACTTCGCCTTATGACCAATTTCCTTCTACACAGGAGTGGATAAGCGGAAGCAAAATTGATCTGATGTCCAGCCCCCCCTCCGAGACCGCGCCGGATCCCGTGCTGGTCCGGATGCTTGAGGTTGCGCCTTCAGAGGAAGACGAAGGGGAAAACAAGGAAGCTATTGCCTCGCCTAAGGAGGCTCTTGAAAGAGTGGGGATCGAGAATCCCTCCCCCCAAGGGGAGAAGAGGACTGCCTCCGAGGACCCGGGGGCAAAAGCCCCTAAATGGGAGAAGAAATCTTCGCCAGAGGGTCCTGCGTCTGGGGAGGCCCCGGCCGCACAATCTCCCTTAATGAGTCAGCCCTCCAACGAGCCGTAAGTAGAAAGAAAGGAGTTTTATAAAAGGGACATCCCTATTTGTGCTTCCGAGGATAACTAAAGTTTTTACCTTGTAGTTCGGATCTCCGTCCTTCGCAGATGAGCTCGTCTTGGGGACCTTCGTCCGGAAGATGATAGAGAGCGAGACGCCTCCGTCCGGCGCCGTCGGATAGGGCGGACGAGCCTGAAGTGTAAATCCTGAGAGGAGCCCTCGGGTTTGGCAAAGCCGGATAGTTAAATCGCCAACCGGTGTACGGTGAAGGATCTGCTTGAGAAGGCGTCTATCTCAGAAGATCAGCACGCATTGATGAGCGTGGTGATTGAAAGGATTTCGTCCGCCGAAGGCGGGTTGGATGATGCCGTCAGGAGTTTGCTGGCGGGGTTTGAGGTACGTAAAAATGACACACCTTTTAACAATTTTGCATATAGAATGCGCCCTGTATAGATAGTAGCCCCTGAGACTCGGTAGATTGTCGAAATCGACAGCGTGCCGAGGATCAAAATCGCAGGTTTAAATTCCCGTCATGCCGATGCAGGTGGCGGGTCATCCGGAGGCCAGCCGGACTGATGGAGTTGCCGAACTAAAGCGGCAACTTGATGCTGCGGATGCGGACATCACGCTGATCAACATGCGACTTGATGAGTCGCAAGGTAAGCGTTACTGCGCGGTCACTTGGTAAGGGAGCCGAAGCCATCCCCTTACAACATGTGCATGAAATGCAGATAGTGCCGCTGCCGTGGAGAACCTTCGGGCCGAACTTGCTCAAGCCAAGGAGCAGGCCAGAAGGAGTAATGCGGCGGCCTCGAGGGCGGCCGAGGAGTTAGCGGCCGAAAAGGTCGCTGCTTGCCGGAAGCAGGAAGAGATAGCCGAAATGGCCGTGAAGTTAAAAGATGCTACCGACCGCAATGAGGCTCTTGGGAAGGAGCGCCTAGCGGGGCAAGAAGACCTGCGGAAGGCCACCGCCGAAGCCAAGAATGCCCGCTCTGCAATGCGGGCTATGAAGCAAGAGTTGCGCCAGGCTGGGGATATTGTAGCTGGCAAGCCGTTTCTGCTGCGCCGAAGGTTTACGGATCCAAAATATGCTCAGCTAGGCCAACTGTGGTGTCCGGAGGACCCTTATATGGACTTAGCAGCGAGTGCGGCGGATGCCGTTGTGCATTTTCGAAGCCAGAAGGATCACAAGACGGAAGAGCTGTTTTGGTCTCAATTCCATAGTCCGGAGCGTTCACTTCCGCTGACTGATCGTTCGGCTGAGTGGGCTG
The DNA here is from genome assembly GCA_021605145.1 of Aegilops bicornis. NCBI lineage: Eukaryota > Viridiplantae > Streptophyta > Magnoliopsida > Poales > Poaceae > Aegilops > Aegilops bicornis. The sequence goes on from CM038674.1 coordinate 619,237,175, forward strand.
AGCTAAATAGGTTGTCTGGGCTTGCTATGACGGATATAGTGACTCATATCCGGCCGGATAGGCCCCAGCCGAAGAGTTATTTTGGCTTATTGCAGAAATTTCTTGGGGCGGTGCCGCATATCAAGGCGATGAAGCGGTCGGCCTGCATAGCGGGCAAAACAAAGCCCTAAGCCCCTTGTTTCCAGGTACGGGCAGGTTCTTCTGGCGCGGCCGATGCCAAAACGCCAGTCTCCACTCTGGTTATAATGATAAACCAGGGGATTATAGCAACAAGAGATAGTAAGAAAGGTTTACGTAGGGTCTTAGTTTGAAAAGAGTCCTTGCAACGGGTCCCTACTGCACGTCTGCGCCTGTGTCTCCGTTGTGCCGTATCCTGGACGGGTGTGCATGCTGTTCATTTGTAAAAAGAGAAGAACCTGGTTGGAAAAGAAATCGTGCGAGAAAGTGCATAAAAAATTGAAATATAGATTAAGAAAGCTGAGCCTATGCTAGCTCATTATGGCTTATATATGCAAACCCTTGTGAAGGGATGTGCGGCTAGGTAGCCCCTAGCTTATTTATTCCGGACTCGTCCAGCCGTGTCCGGGGTCTCAAGCGACCTTTTAATGAAACGATGCCACGTGAACCGGGCATTTTAAGTGTAAGAGACGCGTAATGTGGTATTGCATTGAAGCAGACGAAAGCTTCCCGTCCCAGTGATGCTTGAAGCCACTTTTAAATGGGGCGACATGAAAGGTTAGCTTTTGTCGTCGGTAGTTGTCAGGTGACCCTGACACAACTTATAGTAATAATGAAACTGTGCACCTGGCGTAAGGGCCTGGCGCCACTCCTTTGAAGGGAGTGCGGCTATGCCGAATTGTGGTAGGGTCTATCCCCACTTGCGGATTGTGTCCGGAAATAGCAGGTTCGAGTCACTGCCGCCGTCCATCAAAACCTGCGTTAATTAAAGTCCGTCTATTATGGGATCCACTATCCGGACTGTTGATTGCTCCGTGAAGGGGTTGATTATCCGGCTTGTCCTGTTCGTCGTCCGCTGGTTTGCCCTGCTCTATCGCTGGGTCGTTAGGAAGGCTGCTTTGATCGAGGCGGGACTTAGGGCGGCGTCTACATCGCCGTTTTGGTTCTTTCTCGGCGAGATTATCCTCTGCCGCGTCCCGTTGTTCCTCGTTATCGCTTCCCTTTGGGGTGTCCACCATGTATATGTGGTATGACGAGGTGGTCTTCCAGTGTCCTGTAGGCGCTGGTTCTTGGTAGTCTCCGGCATCGTCGTCCATACCGTCGATTTCTTGGTCGTAGCCAAATCGTCGGTTAAATCATCGGCGGTGGCTCTGAAGTGGGTGGTGGGTGGGCTTTGAATTTCTTCATCGTCTGCGTCCCAACCATCCTGGCCGTAGTTCGCCAGGCTCTCTCGGATAGCGAGAGATGCTTGATGAATTTATGATATCGCCAAGGGCGAGTCTTTGAAAAAGATGTCCGCAGCGGTTAATTCCATGATCGGCGCCAATCGGATTCGATTGGCGGGCGCAGAGGTTGAGTCCGGCAGGAGTCCGGCACCTCGAGTCATGAGCTTTATGCGGGACAAGGTAAGTGTTCGCTCCATCACCGTAGAAGTTGCAGCTTGAGGCGGTGTCCAGCCATCCGTCCTCGATCCAAGCGATCGGCTCCGGACTATGGGTCGGAGCCGGATTCGTGTCGACCTCCAAGGTGCTGTCCGTGGCGTAGTTAGGTCATGCCCATCGTGACAGCCGCCGCACGCTTTCCCGTGGCTCAGATCCATCGAAGATCAAGTCTCCGCGGATATCGGCCGTGAAGTTTAGGCTTCAAACCTGACACGGCGGCCAGGGCATAGCTTTCAATCTGCTCCGGATGGCCAAGCGAGTTGGCCCGGTCTTGAAGCCGCCGAATCTGAAGATCTGTCCGGGAGAAAAGTCTCACCCAGGACTGCGTCGTTGTTGATTGAAGAGGCCATCAAGCCTATCGGTGGCGACACGGAGGAACTCTCAATGAAAGCACCAATGTTGGTGTCAAAACCGGCGGATCTCGGGTAGGGGGTCCCGAATCGTGCGTCTAGGCGGATGGTAACAGGAGACAAGGGACACGATGTTTTACCCGAGTTCGGGCCCTCTTGATTGAGGTAAAACCCTACGTCACCTTTCGATTGATATTGATATTGTGGATGTTTACAAGAGTGGATCTACCACGAGATCAAGGAGGCTAAACCCTAGAATCTAGCCTATGGTATGATTGTAAGGGTTGTTGTTCTGATAGTCCTACGGACTAGAGCCATCCGGTTTATATAGACACGGAGAGGGCTAGGGTTACACAGTCGGTTACATTGGTAGGAGATCTACATATCCGTATCGCCAAGCTTGCCTTCCACACCAAGGAAAGTCCCATCCGGACACGGGGAGAAGTCTTCAATCTTGTATCTTCATAGTCTTGGAGTCTGGTCGATGATGATAGTCCGGCAATGATAGTTCGGCTGATGATGGTAGTCCGGCTATCCGGACACCCCCTAATCCAGGACTCCCTCACCCCCTTTTATAGGTGGGGAAAAATCCAACCATTATGCTCACAGCCCGCACAGAGCGGTACTACCGCTCCAAGGAGCGGCACTACCGCTAGGGCGGTAGTACCCCTTTGAAAAACAACAGCGAGGAGGCAGAAGGCCAGTAGAACCGCCGGAGCGGTACTACCGCTCGTCCTCACGGTACTACCGCTAGGGATCGCGGTACTACCGCAAAGGGTAGCAGTACTACTGCTTGCGAGCGGTACTAAAAAAATACATCCGGGCCTACCACCGCAGGACTTGGGACGAGTTTTTGGTCCGGAGCGGTACTACCGCTGTAGGAGTCGCGGTAGTACCGCTCTGGAGCGGTAGTAAAAAATTACATCCGCTCCAATTCGCGGTAGTACCGCTGCAGCCTTTTCAGAACACCAAAACTACCATAACTTTTGCAAACGGACTCCGAATTTGATGAAACCAAGTTTGTTGGAAAGCTAGCGACAAGGGCTAACACAATCTTGAAAGAAATATCAATAAGAAACAAATGATAAAAGGCCCAAAAGAAAATGGTGAGAACCCTTCCTCGGATAAGACCGGTAAAACCTCCAACACCGAAAACATCATAGAAGACGCATGCAAATTCTGTTTTCGATGAACTCAAGCTTGTCATCAAGATGACCATAAGCTCTAAGACTCACAAAGAGAACCAAACAAGAACCAAGAAACATGATGCAAGGATGCAATGGTTTGAGCTCTCGACGAACGATACGATCAAGCTACTCACTTGAGAGCCCCCTTGATAGTAATGCGACTATCGATCCTATAACCCGGTCTCCAAACTATCACCATGAGACCGGTAAAATATAAAACCTATCAAGGGCAAACCTTTGCCTTGCACGAAGTCCACTTGAGCTAGATGATGACGATCTTGACTCCCTCAAGTTGGACCACCTTTCTTGATTGCATTCGCTCGATGAAGACTAGTTGATTGCTCCCCCATACTCCACTATGGGTGAGCCACTATTTGGCACATCTTCACAAGTCCATTGATACCATAATGGACGGCAGGCTACAAGCATGGTTTCTTCGTGATGCTCCACTTGAACTTGCACAACACAACCTTGATTTGATGTCATCATCCATGGGTTGTATGTGATCTTCCTCTTGACGCAAGCCCATGAGAGATAACCTAACCCCACATCGAACTCTCACAAAGACCATGGGTTAGTACACAAAGCGTAGTTGACAATGCTTACCATACCATGGGATCACTTGATCCCTCTCGGTACATCTTCTACGCTTTGTGAGTTGATCAACTTGATTCACTCTTGACTTAGTCTTGATCAACCTTGAATCTTTCCAACTCTCTTCATTTGGATGATGTCTTGAAGGTAAACATGAATGATCACACAATCTTCTTCCTCAAGACATGCTTGCAATAAGCTCAACACTCACATGACCAATCTTTGGATAATTCCTTGAATAGCACCTTGGTCGACACAAACTCTCCTTGAAACCAACACATGTACTCCAAGAAAAGCCTATGGACAAAACCTTCAAATATAACTCAAGGCAACCATTAGTCCATAGAGATTGTCATCAATTACCAAAACCAAACATGGAGACACCGCATTTTCTTTCAAGTGCGCCAGTGGGGGTGCGCGCCTGGTCGTTCGGGGGCGCCCTATGCGCCATATAGGAACCCGCTTTGACAACTCTAGCAATTCCAATCCCATTGTTACATCGTGAGCTAAACTGGAGCTTCTCAGAGTGTTTGCATTCTCGGCCGTCCGATTGCCTGTCCAAATGAATCCTCACCATTAGATCTTCACGCGGAATGATCCTAGCCGTTGGATCAGGTCTGATTTGACAACCAATAAATAGTGTCCAGATTTGCTACAACCGCCTTACCACACTGACTCTCCATGACATGCGGGTCCCGGGTGGGGCGGGCCCCTGTTGTCATCGACTGCGAAGGAGGGCATGACCGGTATTGGTCATTGTGTGCACAGGAGGTGTGCCACTGTGTGTAATAGTATGTGGCTGCCAAGGGCAGTTCCGACATTTCATCTAATCCTGTGCCAAGTGGCTTATCCGGATTAGTTGCCCCGTCCCCAATCGGGTGGGACGGCTAGGGTTTCTCTCACTTCTCTCTCTTCCTCATGTCGACACCACCGCCCCTCACTCCCCTCTCTTCCTCTCCCCACCTTGAGCCACAGCCCGTCAGGAAGCACCGCGGCCGCTGATACTCCGTGACGCTGCTCCTCAGTCGATCTCGCGCATCGGCATCACCAGGAGGAGCATGGGCCGCCGCCGTCCTCATGCATCCCATATCCCCATCGTCTCCTCAGCACAGTCGACCGTCGCTCCTCTATGCCGCCTCCCTCCTCATCATCGAGCCCGGGCAGGATCGATCATGGGCCGCGAGGGGAAAGGTGGCCGAGATGTCCGCGGCGTAGTCGTGGGCACGAGGAGTGAGGTGGTCTAGCCATCCGCGGTGCCGCCGCCGTCGTGCCTCCATCCACGACAAGACGCTCGTCCTCCTGCTCCACCATATGCCCATGTGCAGCTTGCAGATGCAGACTTTGGGGTGGGGTGTTCGTGCTGCCTCCTCATCCCACAAATTGTTTCCGCCTCAGGTTAATTTCTATTGTGTGCAGTGGATTAGGATCAAGATTTTGGTACAGATAGATAGGTAGAGAGAGAGAGGAGGGATAGAGAGAGGATCATGTGCTTGCTTAGGTTCTGTACTTCTTGCCTGGCTGATTCCTCATCTTCTCGGTTGTTGGAGGCTGGGAGCAAACCGAAGCAGGCCCTGCAGCCCCTGCACATGGCCACGCACCACCCCGAAGACGGCAGCCCGGTACGCACTCTGTGCCCGACGCTGTCGCCATGGACACCCACATCTTTTCTTGTTAGGTATGTCCAGTAATTTAGATGTTTTTCAGTGCCCTGTCATCTGATGTTTTTAGTCACTACTTCTGTTAGTGTAATGTGACGAATTGTGATGTTCTGGTTGAAGGAAATATGCCCTAGAGGCAATAATAAATTTGTTATTTATATTTCCTTATATCATGATAAATGTTTATTATTCATGCTAGAATTGTATTAACCGGAAACTTAGTACATGTGTGAATACATAGACAAACAGAGTGTCCCTAGTATGCCTCTACTAGACTAGCTCGTTAATCAAAGATGGTTAAGTTTCCTGACCATAGACATGTGTTGTCATTTGATCAACGGGATCACATCATTAGAGAATGATGTGATGGACAAGACCCATCTGTTACCTTAGCATAATGATCGTTTAGTTTTATTGCTATTGCTTTCATCCTGACTTATACATGTTCCTCTGACTATGAGATTATGCAACTCCCGAATACCGGAGGAATTACCTTCTGTGCTATCAAACGTCACAATGTAACTGGGTGATTATAAAGATGCTCTACAGGTGTCTCCGGTGGTGTTTGTTGAGTTGGCATAGATCGAGATTAGGATTTGTCACTCCGTGTATCAGAGAGGTATCTCTGGGCCCTCTCGGTAATGCTCATCACTATAAGCCTTGCAAGCAATGTGACTAATGAGTTAGTTGCGGGATGATGCATTACGGAATGACTAAAAGAGACTTGTCGGTAATAAGATTGAACTAGGTATGATGATACCGATGATCGAATCTCGGGCAAGTAACATACCGATGACAAAGGGAATGACGTATGTTGTTATGCGGTTTGACCGATAAAGATCTTCATAGAATATGTAGGAGCCAATATGAGCAGCCAGGTTCTGCTATTGGTTATTGATCGGAGATGTGTCTCGGTCATGTCTACATAGTTCTCGAACCCGTAGGGTCCACTTGCAACAACGTTTGATGACAATTTGTATTATGAGTTATGTGATTTGATGACCGAAGTTTGTTTGGAGTCCCGGATGAGATCACGGACATGACGAGGAGTCTCGAATTGGTCAAGAGGTAAAGATTCATATATATGACGATGGTATTTGGACACGGTAGTGTTCTGGGTGATACCGGGTCACCGGAAGGGGTTCCGGGCAACCCCCGGCAAAGATATGGGCTTAATGGACCAAGTAAGGGAACACACCAGCCCACAAGGGGCTGGTGCGCCCCCTATAGGGCCAGCCACGTGGGGAGAAAGGGAAAGGAGAGGAGGAAAAGGAAAGTATGAAGTAGGACTCCTACTTCCTTCCCCTCCCCCTCCTTCCTTTTCCCCTTGTCCAAATATGGTAGGGGGGCCGAATTGGACTAGGGGCCCAAGTAGGATTCCTCCTTCTTGGGCGCGCCCTAGATTGCCTCCCTCCCTCTCCCTCCTTTATATACGTGGGGAGGGCATCCCTAGAACACACATCAATTGTTCATAGCCGTGTGCGGCACCCCCCTCCATAGTTAACACCTCGTCATATCGTCGTAGTGCTTAGGCAAAGCCCTGCGCCGGTAACTTCATCATCACCGTCGCCACGCCGTCGTGCCGACGGAACTCTCCCTTGTCCTCAACTGGATCAAGAGCTCGAGGGACGTCATCGTGCTGAAGGTGTGCTGAACACGGAGGTGTCATACGTTCGGTACTTGGATCGGTTGGATCGTGAAGACGTTTGACTACATCAACCGCGTTACTAAACGCTTCCGCTTTCGGTCTACGAGGGTACGTGGACACACTCTCCCGTCTTGTTGCTATGCATCTCCTAGATAGATCTTGCGTGATCGTAGGTAATTTTTTTGAAATAATGCATTCTCCAACACTGGTAACTTCAATGCCTAGCTGCATGACAACTCAGTCTCTACTTTCCCTTTATAATTTTTTGTTTAGGTAGCAAATTGTTTCCGCCTCAGGTGAATTACTATTGTGTGCAGTGGATTAGGATCAAGATTTTGGTACAGAGAGATAGGTAGAGAGAGAGGAGGGATAGAGAGAGGATCATGTGCTTGCTTAGGTTCTCTACTCAGATCCAAAGGACACATAATATTTGTACACATCTCTTCTAGATTCATGTAAATTTAAATATTTATTGCATTGGCACTCTCTATTGGCATGTATAGCATGATATGATTGCCTCTCGGTGCTTTTGTGTATATCCTGGATCTAATAAATTCAACTTTTATCTAATTGCCCTATTATTTTCTTTTCACTATTCTGCAGGGATTGGTTGGACATTGTTGACCCACTATGATTCTAACTTTGCCTACATCTGTTTAGGAGAAGAAATAGAGGCATGTAGACCTGTGCTGGCTTGCTTATGAATAAATCATGTTTGTTGCAGGTGATTATGCTTTGGAGTTCTGATGTCTGTATATTAACTCTTGCAGGGTGTGTGAGAACATTCCCATTGTTGTCTTCAGTAACAAGGTTGATGTTAAGAACAGGAAGGTTTAGTACAATGAAATTTCTGCCAAGAGCGACTACAACTTTGAGAAGACCATCCTTTACTTTGCAAGGAAACTAGTTGGGTAATTGTCTCCCTCCCCAGTGCTTTCTTCTGCCTGTGATCTCATATCGTATATGCCTTTTGGACGTTCTTACTTATTATTGTTCATCTTCTCATTGGCTCTCCTCCTGCCCTTGCCTTTCCATGGGGCTCATCTTCGTTGTAGTGACTATAGTGTATCGACGCCGGTAAGAGCAAGCAGGAAGAGGAGGAAGCAGAGAGGGAGAAGGGTGAGGAAGAGGAGAGCCTGGCCGGCATGTTGTGTCTCCCATAGGCACTGCGATGGGAGAGTCATATATGATGTTGCATTCACTCCTTGTATAGGTATTTTTTTCAAGAAAGTTGATGATTGTTTTTTCTTGCAAATTTATTTGCTAATGTGATGAATATGCAACAAACATCTTAGAACTACACTAGCATAAACACCACCTGAACTTACTTAAAAGGTGCATGTACTGTGCATAAAAGAAAATTCGGTGCTGGTCACTTACTTTGCTTTACCATTCTTTCATTTATTTCATTGATAATGGAGTATTTGTCGAGTTCCTTTTTTGGAGCTAATCTTATATTTTTATTCAGATTACTAGTGATGGGAATAGAGCCAATGGACCGGTTTGCTTGTCAGCGACCATAACAAGTACAAGTCAATGCTTATCCGCACATATTCAACTTTGTGGATGATTGGAGGCTCTGTGTTCGTAGTTTATATCGATCATCTTTATATTTGGGCCATGGTAGTTATGATTTAAATATTTATGGCAATAGAGTTTTTTAACCTACTCAGAGATCCAATGAAGAGAAAGAACTGCAAGGGTTCAGCTGTTGAATTGGTAGGTCATAGGCCATTCATTATACTATTATTGTGAACCAAAAAAATTCAATGAATTCGCTGCCACCGATTTAATATATTTTAAAATTACATATATTCTTGCATGAACAAGTCCTATCACTTCTTCGTAGGCACTTATTCTTCATGACAATGTGATTACTTATGGGTGTTTTCTTACTCGGGAGATTGTTAACACAGTAACTTCATATCACTTGTTGTATAAGGTCATCGGAGGTCTAATAAGTATCAGATGTTTATTTGCTATTTTATTTATATTGCAGGTAAGGCTCAATATATTTTGCAATATGCAAATAATTTCCATTGATGATGATTTTTTTTAAAAAGTTCATGTCATTTTAAGAATATTTCTGGCTTATTACATTATTATAACGTACTAATATATGTAAAGAGGTTATTAACATAGAGTCCGTGTTCGTGTGCAGATTTTCTGGTGGTAGTGTGTTGTTTTTAGTGGAGTATAGGTCTATAGGTATATGCTTTTTGTTTCTTGTCTTCTTCCTGGTAGAGCCTATGACTGTTGTTCACTTCCTCATGGATTTTCCGTGTTTCATTCTCTTCCTTTGTGTGTTGCTTCTCTTTTACTATGACTGTCATAAGAACTTGCCGGTTCATTTTGTTTTCCTGTTCTACCCATGTCTTATTATTGGTATTACCAAGAAAACCAATGGCATGGCTGGTAGGGTCTATAGAATCAGTTATCATACAATTTGGATGGATGTGTTGTCAGGAAGGTCCATTCCTTTGTGAAATGTGGCTTCTATGTACGATGCATGAATTGTTCGATTACTACTGCTATTGTACTTGGTCTGGTTCACTTGATATATTCCTCATTTTGTTTATTTAGTGTCTTACATGGCTAATTTAGTTCTTGTGGCTGCTTTGTGGTTTTAGGTTACTGGCCATGTTTCGAGCTACCTAGAACAATGGTTAGAGATGTCCAACTTGGCAGGTATATTGCATATTCTATTATGTTCTCTTCCTTGTGTTTACCCATGGACAGTTGTATGTGTCGCGGGTCATGTCGAGAAAATCCCTAAACTCACTTATCGAATATAAAAATGGAAAATGTACATTGGAGAATGAGAACATCATCTACCCTGAGGTTTATGCCTCAGCTGGTCCCTTTTGAAGTTTATTGACATGTCCCTATAATAATTAGTAGTAGCCTGCGCCTTTGCTCGTATTATATTTAACAATATATACTCGAATGTATAATTTCCTTCCTCCTTTTCTCATTGCCTACTGAATATTATTCTATTCTTCCACGCATATATGTACATTGTCTATTGTGCATTGTGCATTGTCTATCATTTTTCATCAATAGATATTGTGTCTTCTAGACTGTTTTCCATATGTTTATTTTAAACTGGTCTTTTTGTTTCCACAGATGGAGTTAAGCCCTTTGTCTGTGGTACCACCGTGGAACTGACAATGGACCCATTAAACATACATGCTGCTCAATATGTTAGTTCAAGCAGGCCCGGAGACTCTACTAGGAGGGTTATCTACATAAAAGATCCCATGTATGAACCTGAGGCCTTTTCCCTTCTTGGTTACGGACGGTCTGCCATGATTTCTTTTATATTTGAAATTTGTCTATTTATTTGACCCATCAACAGGTTTGTTATACTAAGGAGTGATGCAGCTTTGAACTTTGAGGCATGTGAGATTCTAGAGCTTAGTAACAAACCTGTCAATAGTTATTTTCATTGGTATATTGGTAAAGACTTGTGCTACCTCTTGAGCATGCATTGGTTTTCCCTTGAAGAGGAAAGGGTGATGCAACAAACTAGCGTAAGTATTTCCCTCAGTTTTTGAGAACCAAGGTATCAATCCAGTAGGAGATAATGCACAAGTCACCTAGTACCTGCACAAACAATCAAGAACCTTGCAACCAACGCGATAAAGGGGTTGTCAATCCCTTCACGGTCACTCGTAAAAGTGAGATCTAATAGAGATAGTAAAATAAATATTTTTGGTATTTTTGTTGTATAGATTGGAAAGTAAAGATTGCAAAATAGTAAACGAGATGCGATGTAAATAAAAGAGATGCAATGTAATAAGAAAGAGACCTGGGGGCCATAGGTTTCACTAGTGGCTTCTCTCAAGATAGCATGTATTACGGTGGGTGAACAAATTACTGCCGAGCAAATGATAGAAAAGTGCATAATTATGAAGATATCTAAGGCAACGATCATGAATATAGGCATCACGTCCGTGTTAAGTAGACCAAAACGATTCTGCATCTACTACTATTACTCCACACATCGACCGCTATCCAACATGCATCTAGAGTATTAAGTTCATAAGAACAGAGTAACGCATTAAGCAAGATGACATGATGTAGAGGGATAAACTCAAGCAATATGATATAAACCCCATCTTTTTATCCTCGATGGCAACAATACAATACGTGCCTTGCTGCCCCTCATCCTTTGGGAAAGGACACCGCAATATTGAACCCAAAGCTAAGCACTTCTCCCATTGCAAGAAAGATCAATCTAGTAGGCCAAACTAAACTGATAATTCGAAGAGACTTGCAAAGATATCAAACCATGCATATAAGAATTCAGAGAAGAACTAAATAATATTCATAGGTAATCTTGTTCATAAATCCACAATTCATCGGATCTCGGCAAACACACACATAAAGAGTATTACATTGAATAGATCTCCAAGAACATCGAGGAGAACTTTGTATTGAGAATCAAAAAGAGAGACGAAGCCATCTAGCTAATAACTATGGACCCGAAGGTCTATGGTAAACTACTCACGCTTCATCGGAGAGGCTATGGTGTTGATGTAGAAGCCCTCCGTGATTGATTCCCCCTCCGGCAGATCGCTGGAAAAGGCCCCAAGATGGGATCTCACGGGTACAGAAGGTTGCGGCGGTGGAAAAGTGGTTTCGTGGCTCCCCCTGATGTTTTTAGGGTATAAGAGTATATATAGGCGAAAGAGGTACGTCGGTGGAGCTACGAGGGGCCCACGAAGGTGGGGGGCGTGCCCTCCTGCCTCGTGGAGTTCCAGTCTTCAACTCCAAGTCTTCTGTATTGCTTCCGGTCCAAGAAAGATCATCGCGAAGGTTTCATTCCGTTTGGACTCCGTTTGGTATTCATTTTCTGCAAAACTCTAAAACAGGCAAAAAAACAGAAACTGGCACTGGGCCTCCGGTTAATAGGTTAGTCCCAAAAATAATATAAAAGAGCATATTAAAGCCCATTAAACATCCAAAACAGATAATATAATAGCATGGAACAATCAAAAATTATAGATACGTTGGAGACGTATCAAGCATCCCCAAGCTTAATTCCTGCTCGTCCTCGAGTAGGTAAATGATAAAAACAGAATTTTTGATGTGGAATGCTACCAAACATATTTATCAATGTAATTTTCTTTATTATGGCATGAATGTTCAGATCCGAAAGATTCAAAACAAAAGTTTAATATTGACATAAAAATAATAATACCTCAAGCATACTAACATAGTAATCATGTCTTCTCAAAATAATATGGCCAAAGAAAGTTCATCCCTACAAAATCATATAGTTTGGCTATGCTCCATCTTCGTCACACAAACTATTCAAATCATGCACAACCCTGATGACAAGCCAAGCAATTGTTTCATACTTTAGTATTCTCAAACTTTTTCAACTTTCACGCAATACATGAGCGTGAGCCATGGACATAGCACTATAGGTGGAATAGAGTGGTGGTTGTGGAGAAGACAAAAAGGAGGAAGATGGTCTCACATCAACTAGGCATATTAATGGGCTATGGAAATGCCCATCAATAGATATCAATGTGAGTGAGTAGGGATTGCCATGCAACGGATGCACTAGAGCTATACATGTATGAAAGCTCAAAAAAAGAAACTAAGTGGGTGTGCATCCAACTTGCTTGCTCACGAAGACCTAGGGCATTTTGAGGAAGCCCATGATTGGAATATACAAGCCAAGTTCTATAACGAAAATTCCCACTAGTATATGGAAGTGACAAAATAAGAGACTCTCTATCATGAAGATCATGGTGCTACTTTGAAGCACAAGTGTGGAAAAAGGATAGTTGCTTTGTCCCTTCTCTTTTTTTCTCTCTTTTTTTGTTTGGCTTCTTTGGCCTCCCTTTTTTATCATTGGCTTCTTTGGCCTCTATTTTTTTTCATTTCCTCACACGGGACAATGCTCTAATAATGATGATCATCACACTTCTATTTATTTACAACTCAAGGATTACAACTCGATACTTAGAACCGGGATGTGCAATGAATGAAGAGTGACATGTATGAAAAATTAAGAATGGTGGTGATAACCCACAAGTATAGGGGATCGCAACAGTTTTCGAGGGTAGAGTATTCAACCCAAATTTATTGATTCGACACAAGGGGAGCCAAAGAATATTCTCAAGTATTAGCGGCTGAGTTGTCAATTCAACCACACATTGAAACTTAGTATCTGCTGCAAAGTGTTTAGTAGCAAAGTAATATGGTAGTGGTGGTAACGGTAACAAAAGTAAAGACAACAAAGGTAATATTTTTGGTATTTTTGTAGTGATTGCAATAGTAGCAACGGGAAAGTAAATAAGCGAGAACCAGTATATGGAAAGCTCGTAGGCACCGGATTAGTGATGGATAATTATGCCGGATGCGGTTCGTCATGTAACAGTCATAACATAGGGTGACACAGAACTAGCTCCAATTCATCAATGTAATGTAGGCATGTATTCCGTATATAGTCATACGTGCTTATGGAAAAGAACTTGCATGCCATCTTTTGTCCTACCCTACCGTGGCAGCGAGGTCCTATTGGAAACTAAGGGATATTAAGGCCTCCTTTTAATAGAGAACCGGAACAAAGCATTAGCACATAGTGAATACATGAACTCCTCAAACTATGGTCATCACCGGAGTGGTCCCGATTATTGTCACTTGAGGTTGCGGATCATAACACATAGTAGGTGACTATAGACTTGCAAGATAGGATCAAGAACTCACATATATTCATGAAAACATAATAGGTTCAGATCTGAAATCATGGCACTCGGGCCCTAGTGACAAGCATTAAGCATAGCAAAGTCATAGCAACATCAATCTCAGAACATAGTGGATACTAGGGATCAAACCCTAACAAAGCTAACTCGATTACATGATAAATCTCATCCAACCCATCACCGTCCAGCAAGTCTACGATTGAATTACTCACGCACGATGGTGAGCATCATGAAATTGGTGATGGAGGATGGTTGATGATGACGACGGCGACGAATCCCCCTCTCCGGAGCCCCGAAATGACTCCAGATCAGCCCTCCCGAGAGAGATTAGGGCTTGGCGGCGGCTCCGTATCATAAAACGCGATGATTTCTTCTCCTTGATTTTTTTCTCCCCGAAAGCCAATATATGGAGTTGGAGTTGGCGTCGGAGGGTGTCCAGGGGGGCCACGAGGTAGGGGGGCGCGCCCAGGAGGGGGGGCGCCCCCACCCTCGTGGACAGGGTGTGGGCCCCCTGGTCTTCATCTTTGGCGAGGATTTTTTATTATTTATTCTAAGATATTCCGTGGAGTTTCAGGTCATTCCAAGAACTTTTGTTTTCTGCACATAAAACAACATCATGGCAATTCTGTTGAAAACAGCGTCAGTCCGGGTTAGTTCCATTCAAACCCTACAAGTTAGAGTCCAAAACAAGGGCAAAAGTGTTTGGAAAAGTAGATGCGACGGAGACGTGTCAACTCCCCCAAGCTTAACCCCTTGCTTGTCCTCAAGCAATTCAGTTGACAAACTGAAAGAGAAAAAGAAAAACTTTTACAAACTCTGTTTGCTCTTGTTGTTGTACCTATGTCAAGCCAGCATTCAGGTTTTCAGCAAATATCATAACAAACCACAATTGCAATAATTCTCAGGTCTCATGTTTACTCATATCAATAACATAATCAGCTAGCAAGCCATAATAATAAATCTCGGATGACAACACTTTCTCAAAATAATCATAATATGATATAACAAGATGGTATCTCGCTAGCCGTTTCTGAGACCGCAAAACATAAATGCAGAGCACCCTCAAAGATCAAGGACTGACTAGACATTGTAATTCATGGTAAAAGAGATCCAATCATAGTCATACCCGATATAAATTAACTGTAATGAATGCAAATGACAGCTGTGCTCTCCAGCTAGTGCTTTTAATAAGAGGGTGATGACTCAACATAAAAATAAATAGATAGGCCCTTCGCAGAGGGAAGCAGGGATTTGTAGAGGTGCCAGAGCTCGGTTTTGAAATAGAGATAAATTATATTTTGAGCGGCATACTTTCATTGTCAACATAACAACGAAGAGGTGACGATATCTTCCATGCTAAACAAATTATAGGCGGTTCCCAAACAGAATGGTAAAGTTTATACTCCCCCTCCTCCACAAGCATCAATCCATGGCTTGCTCGAAACAACGAGTGCCTCCAACATTCAACGGGTCCTAGGGGGAGTTTTGTTTGCAATTATTTTGATTTAGTTTGCATAAAGCATGGGACTTGGCATCCCAGTGACCAGCCATTTTCTCGTGAGTGAGGGGCGGAGTCCACTCCTCTTGAGAATAACCTGCCTAACACGGAAGATAAGGGCAGCCCTAGTTGATATATGAGCTATTCGAGCATGCAAAACAGAATGTTTATTTGAAGGTTTAGAGCTTGGCACATACAAATTATTTGAAACGGCAGGTAGATACCGCATATAGGAAGGTATGGTGGACTCATATGGGATAACTTTGGGGTTTAAGGGATTGGATGCACAAGCAGTATTCCCGCTTAGTACAAGTGAAGGCTAGCAAAAAGGCTGGAAGTGACCAACTAGAGAGCAACAATAGTCATGAACATGCATTAAAATTAATAAACATTGAATACAAGCATGAGTAGGATATAATCCACCATGAACAAAAATATCGTGAAGGCTATGTTGATTTGTTTCAACTACATGCGTGAACATGTGCCAAGTCAAGTCACTTAAATCATTCAAAGGAGGATACCATCCCATCATACCACATCACAACCATTTTAATATCATGTTGGCACGCAAGGTAAACCATTATAACTCATAGGTAATCAAGCATGACACGAGCAACTATGATCTCTAGTTGTCATTGCAAACATGTTTATTCATAATAAGCTGAATCAAGAACGATGGACTCATCATATTTACAAAAACAAAATAGGTCGAGTTCATACCAGCTTTTCCCATCTCAGTCAGTCCATCATATATGTCATCATAATTGCCTTTCACTTGCACGACCGAACGGTGTGAATAATAATAAGAGTGCACGTGCATTGGACTAAGCTGGAATCTGCGAGCATTCAATAAACAGGAGAAGACAAGGCAATATGGGCTCTTAGTTAAATCAACAATGATGCATACAAGAGCCACTTCAACAATTTAATCATGGTCTTCTCCTACTGACACCCAAAGAAAAGAAAAGAAATAAAAACTATTTACACGGGAAAGCTCCCAACAAGCAAAAGAAGAACGAGAAATATTTTTGGGTTTTCTTTTTAGTTATTACTACTACAGCAGGAAAAATAAACTACTACTATTTTTTTTTGGTTTTTTTTAAGGTTTTTTAAGGTTTATTAAACAC
Source organism: Aegilops bicornis (assembly GCA_021605145.1). Classification (NCBI taxonomy): domain Eukaryota; kingdom Viridiplantae; phylum Streptophyta; class Magnoliopsida; order Poales; family Poaceae; genus Aegilops; species Aegilops bicornis. The sequence goes on from CM038674.1 coordinate 619,253,578, forward strand.
ACAAGAAGAAAGCAGGAAAAAGAAAATAAACTAGCATGGATATTACAGTGAAAGAGTATGAGCACCGACATCTAGCAATGAGTGTGCATGAACATAAATGTAATGTCGGTGAGAAATACGTACTCCCCCAAGCTTAGGCTTTTGGCCTAAGTTGGTCTATTGCCAGGGATAGCCTGGCGGATACCCGTAGGTGTAGCTAGGGTCGTAATGCGATGTAGCGGCTATCGCCTCCTGAGCTACAGCGTGGCGTCGATCCGCCTCCGCTCTCCTCTCGTACTCATCTGCCTCCTCTCTAGTAATAATATATCTTCCTCTTATCTGAGAATCAAAGAAGGCAGGAGCAAGAAGAGTAATATGGACAACATGTTGTTTGTTAAAGATTAGTCGATACTGGAGAGGTTGTTCAGTCCTCTCAACAAACTGGTGGGAAACCATAGAATCAAAATCTAAATAAGTAGGGGGAAACTCCATATCACCCTCACGAATATCTATCTCAAGAAAATTAGCTAAGCGGGTTGCATAAATTCCTCCAAAGAAATCTCCGTTATGTCTATTATGATGCAACCTACGAGCTACAATGCCTCCCATATGATAAGATTGATCTCCTAACACAGCACTTCTGAGAATGCTAAGATCAGGGGCACACATGTGACATGCTTCATCCTTAGCATTTATGCATCTACCTATGAAGAGAGAAAAATAATGTATAGCAGGAAAGTGAATGCTCCCTATAGTGGTTTGTGTTATATCTCTAGATTCCCCCACAGTTATTCTAGCAAGAAAGTCTCTAAATTCAGATTTAGGGGGATCCCTGACACTACCCCAAGATGGAAGTTTGCACGCAAAAGTGAAATCCTCTAAGTCCATGGTATAAGATTTGTCATAAAGGTCAAACATGACTGAAGGAGAATTACGCGAAGATGAAAACTCAAACCTCCTCACAAATGAACTTGTGAGATCATGATACTGGGGGCATTTGTCAGCTTCAAAGTCCTCAAGACCGGCATTGCGCATATATGCGTTGAATTCTTCTTTGATTCCCGCTTGCTCCATAAAATTTTCCGAAGGCCATTCACAGGGCCTCACAAGATCGTCTCTTGGTGGTTCCTCGTCAGCATCACGCATTGCAAGCCTGGGACCTTGCTTCCTTGAAGAACCACCTTGGAACATCTTCCTAAACATATTGTTTCCTCTGAAAAATTTCTGAAATTTTTAGTAACTTCAAACAAAAGTGAACCAACTTCAATAAAATTGATAGCAACTACTCCTACAAGTGCCTAGAGCCTATATCAAGCATTAGAACTACTTGGAACCATATAAATTTGACATGCAAGCTCAAGAACATGGTCACCTATGCAGCACAAATTTGCAATGAATAAAGCACTAGAACAAAAACTAATTGGACCAATGGAGGAGTACCAAGGAACAATATCCCCAAGCAGTTTTGCGAGAGGTGCTTTGAGCAAGGAGATTGAAAATCATAGCAAAAGTGGCTGGAACTCGAGCTTGAGTTGGTTTTTCGGGTTTGTGTGAGGCATAGGAAGAAGATGGGTGCAGGGATAAGTGGAGGAGGGCCACCGTGGGCCCACGAGGCGGGGGCGCCAAGGGGTAGGCGCGCCCTCCACCCTCGTGGCCAGGTGGCAGCTCCCCAGTGATTTTTTATAGTAAATCCTCAAGTATTCCCAAAAATCATATTAAATTGGCATGGCATTCTGAGGAATTTTATTTTCGGGATATTTTTATATTGCACGGATAAATCAGGAAACAAACAGAAAAATACTATTTTTACTTTATTTCAACTAAATAACAAAAACTGTAAAGAGGGTACAGAGGGTTGTGCTTCTAGTTTCATCCATCTCATGCTCATCAAAAGGAATCCACTAACAAGGTTGATCAGGTCTTGTTAACAAACTCATTCCGACTAACATGGAACCGGAGAAATTTGGAATAACACTATGTTACCTCAACGGGGATATGGACATCCCCAATAATAAGTATATCATATTTCTTCTTGACAGTAGGGAGAGGAAATTCAAAACCTCCTAATATAATCGATGGAATTTTTCCAATAGAGTTGATACTATGAACTTGAGGTTGTTTCCTCAGAAAGTGTACCGTGTGCTCATTACCATTAACATGAAAAGTGACATTGCCTTTGTTGCAATCAATAACAGCCCCTGCAGTATTAAGGAAAGGTCTTCCAAGAATAATAGACATACTATCATCCTCAGGAATATCGAGAATAACAAAGTCCGTTAAAATAGTAACGTTTGCAACCACAAAAGGCACATCCTCACAAAAACCGACAGGTATAGAAGTTGATTTATCAGCCATTTGCAAAGATATTTCAGTAGGTGTCAACTTATTCAAGTCAAGTCTACGATATAAAGAGAGAGGCATAACACTAACACCGGCTCCAAGATCACATAAAGCAGTTTTAACATAGTTTCTTTTAATGGAGCATGGTATAGTAGGTACTCCTGGATCTCTAAGTTTCTTTGGTATTCCACCTTAAAAGTATAATTAGCAAGCATGGTGGAAATTTCAGCTTCCGGTATCTTTCTCTTATTTGTAACAATATCTTTCATATATTTTAGCATAAGGATTCATTTTGAGCATATCAGTCAATCGCATACGCAAAAAGATGGGTCTAATCATTTCAGAAAAGCGCTCAAAATCCTCATCATCCTTTTTCCTGGATGGTTTCGGAGGAAAAGGCATGGGTTTCTGAACCCATGGTTCCCTTTCTTTACCATGTTTACTAGCAACAAAGTCTCTTTTATCATAACGTTGATTCTTTGATTGTGGGTTATCAAGATCAACAGTAGGTTCAACTTCTACATCATTATCATTACTAGGTTGAGCATCATCATGAACATCATCATTAACATTTTCACTAGGTTCATGTTCATTACCGATTGTGTTTCAAAGATCGGACATAGAGATATCATTTGGATTATCGTGGTTCAAGAATAGGTTCACTAGAAGTTTGCAAAGTCCTATCAATTTTCTTTTTCTTCCTTTTAGAAGAACTAGGTACATCAATATTATTTCTCCGAGAATCTTGCTCGATTCTCTTAGGGTGGCCTTCGTGATACAAAGGTTCCTGAGTCATTCTACCAGTTCTAGTAGCCACTCTAACAAAGATAATCATTTTTCTTACTATTCATTTCATCAAGCACTTCTTTCTGAGCTTTAAGTACTTGTTCTACTTGAGTGGTAACCATAGAAACATGTTTGCTAACCAGTTTAAGTTCACCTCTAATATTAGCCATATAATCACCCAAGTGTTTAATCATAAAGGTATTTTGTTTTAATTGTCTACCGAAATAAGCATTAAAGTCATCTTGCTTAAACATAAAGTTATCAAACTCATCCAAGCACTGACTAGCAATTTTAGTAGGAGGGACTTCAGCTTTATCATATCTGTAGAGAGAATTTACCTTTACTACCTGTGTCGGGATATCGGGATCAGGAGGCTCTTCAGTGAATAAGGAATTGAGATCATATACTTCTTCAACAGGCTGTAAATTAAGACCATGTATTTCTTCAATAGGAGGTAAATTCTTAACATCTTCAGCTTTAATACCTTTTTCTTTCATAGATTTTTCTTTGCCTCTTGCATATCTTCGGGACTGAGAAATAGAACACCTCTCTTCTTTGGAGTTGGTTTAGGAATAGGCTCAGTAATTGGCTCAGGAGCTGGCTCAGGGATTGGCTCTGGAGATGCCCAATTATTCTCATTTGTCAACATATTATTCAATAGAATTTCAGCTTCATCCAGTGTTCTTTCCCTGAAAAGAGAACCAACACAACTATCCAGGTAATCTCTAGAAGCATCGGTTAGTCCTTGATAAAAGATATCGAGTATTTCAGGTTTCTTAAGAGGATGATCAGGCAAAGCATTAAGTAACTTGAGAAGCCTCCCCCAAGCTTGTGGGAGACTCTCTTCTTTAATTTGCACGAAGTTGTATATTTCCCTCAAAGCAGCTTGTTTCTTATGAGCAGGGAAATATTTAGCAGAGAAGTAATAAATCATATCCCGGGAACTACGCACACAACCAGGATCAAGAGAATTAAACCATATCTTAGCATCACCCTTTAATGAGAACGGAAATATTTTGAGTATATAAAAGTAGATCGATCTCTCATCATTAGTAAACAGGGCATCTATATCATTTAACTTAGTAAGATGTGCCACAACAGTTTCAGATTCATAGCCATAAAAAGGATCAGATTCGACCAAAGTAATTGTATCTGGATCAACAGAAAATTCATAATCCTTATCAGGAACACAAATAGGTGAAGTAGCAAAAGTAGGATCAGGTTTCATTCTGTCTCTAAGAGAATCTTTACTCCATTTAACTAGCAACCTCTTAAGTGTGTATCTATCCTGGCAAGCAAAAATAGCTGCAGAAGATTCCATATCAAAAAGATAACCCTCAGGAATAGCAGGCATATCTTCATCATCACTTTCATCAATATTATCAGTTTCAATAATTTCTCTCTCTCTAGACCTAGAAATTTGTTCATCAAGAAATTCACCAAGGGGCACAGTAGTATCAAGCATAGAAGTAGTTTCATCGTAAGTATCATGCATAGCAGAAGTGGCATCATCAATAACATGCGACATATCGGAACGAATAGCAGAAGCAGGTTTAGGTGTCGCAAGCTTACTCATAACAGAAGGTGAATCAAGTGCAGAGCTAGATGGCAGTTCCTTACCTCCCCTCGTAGTCGAGGGATCAATTGTTGTCTTAGCGTCTTTCAAGTTCTTCATAGTGTCCAGCAGATATAAATCCTAAGTGACTCAAAGAATAGAGCTATGCTCCCCGGCAACGGCGCCAGAAAAAGGTCTTGATAACCCTCAAGTATAGGGGATCGCAACAGTTTTCGAGGGTAGAGTATTCAACCCAAATTTATTGATTCGACACAAGGGGAGCCAAAGAATATTCTCAAGTATTAGCAGCTGAGTTGTCAATTCAACCACACCTGGAAACTTAGTATCTGCAGCAAAGTGTTTAGTAGCAAAGTAATATGATAGTGGTGGTAACGGTAACAAAAGTAAAGACAGCAAAGGTAACATTTTTGGTATTTTTGTAGTGATTGCAATAGTAGCAACAGGAAAGTAAATAAGCGAGAACCAGTATATGGAAAGCTCGTAGGCACTGGATTAGTGATAGATAATTATGCCGGATGCAGTTCGTCATGTAACAGTCATAACATAGGGTGACACAGAACTAGCTCCAATTCATCAATGTAATGTAGGCATGTATTCTGTATATAGTCATACGTGCTTATGGAAAAGAACTTGCATGACATCTTTTGTCCTACCCTCCCGTGGCAGCGGTGTCCTATTGGAAACTAAGGGATATTAATGCCTCCTTTTAATAGAGAACCGGAAAAAAACATTAGCACATAGTGAATACATGAACTCCTCAAACTATGGTCATCACCGGGAGTGGTCCCGATTATTGTCACTTCGGGGTTGTCGGATCATAACACATAGTAGGTGACTATAGACTTGCAAGATAGGATCAAGAACTCACATATATTCATGAAAACATAAATCATGGCACTTGGGCCCTAGTTACAAGCATTAAGCATAGCAAAGTCATAGCAACATCAATCTCAGAACATAGTGGATACTAGGGATCAAACCCTAACAAAGCTAACTCGATTACATGATAAACCTCATCCAACCCATCACCGTCCAGCAAGCCTACGATGGAATTACTCACGCATGGCGGTGAGCATCATGAAATTGGTGATGGAGGATGGTTGATGATGACGATGGCGACGGATTCCCCTCTCCGGAGCCCCGAACGGACTCCAGATCAGCCCTCCCGAGAGAGATTAGGGCTTGGCGGCGGCTCCGTATCGTAAAACACGATGATTTCTTCTCTCTGATTTTTTCTCCCCGAAAGCCAATATATGGAGTTGGAGTTGGCGTCGGAGGGTGTCCAGGGGGCCCACGAGGTAGGGGGGCGCGCCCAGGAGGGGGGGGCGCCCCCCACCCTCGTGGACAGGGTGTGGGCCCCCTGGTCTTCATCTTTGGCGAGGATTTTTTATTATTTATTCTAAGATATTCCGTGGAGTTTCAGGTCATTCCAAGAACTTTTGTTTTACGCACATAAAACAACATCATGGCAATTCTCTTTGAAAACAAATCGATCGGGTTAGTTCCATTCAAATCATACAAGTTAGAGTCCAAAACAAGGGCAAAGTGTTTGGAAAAGTAGATACGATGGAGACGTATCAGGTGGCTTTGCCACAAATATGATGTCAACTACATGATCATGCAAGGCAATATGACAATGATGGAGCGTGTCATAATAGACGGAACGGTGGAAAGTTGCATGGCAATATATCTCGGAATGGCCATGGAAATGTCATTATGGGTAGGTATAGTGGTTGTTTTGAGGAAGGTAAATGGTGGGTTTATGGTATCGGCGGAAGTTGCACGGTACTAGAGAGGCTAGGAACGGTGGAAGGGTAAGAGTGCGTATAATCCATGGACTCAACATTAGTCATAAAGAACTCACATACTTATTGCAAAAATCTAGAAGTCATCAAAACCAAGCACTACGCGCATGCTCCTAGGGGGATAGATTGGTAGGAAAAGACCATCGCTCGTCCCCGACCGCCACTCATAAGGAAGACAATCAAAGAAACACCTCATGCTTCAAATTTGTTACACAACGGTTACCATACGTGCATGCTACGGGACTTATAAACCTCAACAAAAGTATTTCTCAAATTCACAATTAATCTACTAGCATGACTCTAATATCACCATCCTCATGTCTCAAAACAATCATCAAGCATCAAACTTCTCATAATATTGAACACACTTTATATGAAATTTTTTGTTATACCCATCTTGGATGCCCATCATATTAGGACTAGTTTTATAGCCAAAGCAAATTACCATGCTATTCTAAAATACTCTCAAAATAATATAAGTGAAGCATGAGAGATCAATAATTTCTATAAAATAAAACCACCACCGTGCTCTAAAAAGATATAAGTGAAGCACTAGAGCAAAATTATATAGCTCAAAAGATATAAGTGAAGCACATAGAGTATTCTAATAAATTCTGATTCATGCGGGTCTCTCCCAAAAGGTGTGTACAACAAGGATGATTGTGGTAAAATAAAAATAAAAGACTCAAATCATACACGATGCTCCAAGCAAAACACATATCATGTGGTGAATAAAAATATAGCCTCAAGTAAAGTTACCGATAGACGAAGACGAAAAGGGGATGCCTTCCGGGGCATCCCCAAGCTTAGGCTTTTGGTTGTCCTTGAATTTTACCTTGGGGTGCCTTGGGAATCCCCAAGCTTAGGCTCTTTCCACTCCTTATTCCAAAATCCATCAAATCTTTACCCAAAAACTTGAAAACTTCACAACACAAAACTCAACAAAAAACTCGTGAGCTCCGTTAGTATAAGAAAATAAACCACCACTTTAAGTTACTGTAATGAACTCATTCTTTATTTATATTGGTGTTAAACATACTGTATTCCAACTTCTCTATGGTTCATACCCCCCGATACTACTCATAGATTCATCAAAATAAGCAAACACACACGAAAAACAGAATCTGTCAAAAACAGAACAGTCTGTAGCAATCTGACTTGTTCGAATACTTATGGAACTCCAAACATTCTACCAGATTAGGAAGACCAGGGTAATTTGTATATTAATCTACTGCAAAAAGAATCAGGGCAAAATCTCTTTTCTTTGATTTATGAAAATTATTTTCGTGAGCACAAAGTTTCTGTCTTTTTCAGCAAGATCAAACAACTATCATCCAAGAAGATCCTAAAGGCTTTACTTGGCACAAACACTAATTAAAACATAAAAAAACAAACATAACAATATCATGATGAATTATTTATTACTAAACAGTAGAAAAAAGCAAAGAACAAAAATAAATTTGGGTTGCCTCCTAACAAGCGCTTTCGTTTAACGCCCCTAACTAGGCATTGATAAATTGAATGATGCTCACATAAAAGATTGAAGGAAATATGCCCTAGAGGCAATAATAAAGTTATTAATTATTTACTTATTTCATGATAAATGTTTATTATTCATGCTATAATTGTATTAACCGGAAACATAATACTTGTGTGAATACATAGACAAAGCAGTGTCACTAGTATGCCTCTACTTGACTAGCTCGTTGATCAAAGATGGTTATGTTTCCTAGCCATAGACATGAGTTGTCATTTGATTAACGGGATCACATCATTAGGAGAATGATGTGATTGACTTGAACCATTCCGTTAGCTTAGCACTTGATCGTTTAGTATTCTGCTATTGCTTTCTTCATGACTCATACATGTTCCTATGACTATGAGATTATGCAACTCCCATTTACCAGAGGAACACTTTGTGTGCTACCAAACGTCACAATGTAACTGGGTGATTATAAAGGTGCTCTACAGGTGTCTCCGAAGGTACTTGTTGGTTTGGCGTATTTCGAGATTAGGATTTGTCACTCCGATTGTCGGAGAGGTATCTCTGGGCCCACTCGATAATTCACATCACTTAAAGCCTTGCAAGCATTGCAATTAATGAGTTAGTTGCGGGATGATGTATTACGGAACGAGTAAAGAGGCTTGCCGGTAATGAGATTGAACTAGGTATTGAGATATCGACGATCGAATCTCGGGCAAGTAACATATTGATGACAAAGGCAACAACGTATGTTGTTATGCGGTCTGACCGATAAAGATCTTCGTAGAATATGTGGGAGCCAATATGAGCATCCAGGTTCCGCTATTGGTTATTGACCGGAGACGTGTCTCGATCATGTCTACATAGTTCTCGAACCCGTAGGGTCCGCACGCTTAAAGTTTCAATGATGGTTATATTATGAGTTTATATGTTTTGATGTACCGAAGGTTGTTCGGAGTCCCGGATGTGATCACGGACATGACGAGGAGTCTCGAAATGGTCGAGACATGAAGATTGATATATTGGAAGCCTATATTTGGATATCAGAAGTGTTCCAGGTGAAATCGGGATTTTACCGAAGTACCGGAGGGGTTACCGGAATCCCCCCGGGGTTAATGGGCCATAGTGGGTCTTGGTGGAGATGAGGAGAGGCGGCCAGGGGAAGGGCCACGCCCCCTACCCCCTAGTCCAAATAGGACAAGGAGAAGAGGACGGCGCCCCCTTTTCCTTCCTCTCCTCCACCTCTTTCCCCCTTCTCCTATTCCAACAAGGAAGGGAGGGAGCCCTACTCCCGGTGGGAGTAGGACTCCTCCTGGCGCGCCTCCTCCCTGGTCGGCCGCACCTCCCCCCTTTGCTCCTTTATATACGGGGGCAGGGGGCACCCCAAAGACACAACAATTGATCGTTTGATCTTTTAGCCGTGTGCGGTGCCCCATCCACCATAGTCCACCTCGATAATACTGTAGCGGTGCTTAGGTGAAGCCCTGCGTCGGTAGAACATCATCATCATCGTCACCACGCCATCGTGCTGACGAAACTCTCCCTCAACACTCGGCTGGATCGGAGTTCGAGGGACGTCATCGGGCTGAATGTGTGCTAAACTCGGAGGTGCCGTGCGTTCGGTACTTGATCAGTTGGATCGTTAAGACGTACGACTACATCAACCGCGTTGTGCTAACGCTTCCGCTTTTGGTCTATGAGGGTACGTGGACAATACTCTCCCCTCTCATTGCTATGCATCACCATGATCTTGCGTGTGCGTAGGGATTTTTTTGAAATTACTACGTTCCCCAACAGTGGCATCCGAGCCTGGTTTTATGCGTAGATGTCATATGCACGAGTAGAACATGAGTTGTGGGCGATATAAGTCATACTGCTTACCAGCATGCCATACTTTGGTTCGGCGGTATTGTTGGATGAAGCGGCCCGGACCGACATTACGCGTACGCTTACGCGAGACTAGTTCTACCGACGTGCTTTGCACACATGTGGCTGGCGGGTGTCAGTTTCTCCAACTTTAGTTGAACCGAGTGTGGCTACGCCCGGTCCTTGAGAAGGTTAAAACAACACTAACTTGACGAACTATCGTTGTGGTTTTGATGCGTAGGTAATAACGGTTCTTGCTCAGCCCGTAGCAGCCACGTAAAATTTGCAACAACAAAGTAGAGGACGTCTAACTTGTTTTTGCAGGGCATGTTGTGATGTGATATGGTCAAGACATGATGCTAAATTTTATTGTATGAGATGATCATGTTTTGTAACCGAGTTATTGGCAATCGGCAGAGCCATATGGTTGTCGCTTTATTGTATGCAATGCAATCGCCCTGTAATTGCTTTACTTTATCACTAAGCGATAGCGATAGTCGTAGAAGCGATAGTTGGCGAGACGACAACGATGCTATGATGGAGATCAAGGTGTCGCACCGGTGACGATGGTGATCATGACGGTGCTTCAAATATGGAGATCACAAGCACAAGATGATGATGGCCATATCATATCACTTATATTGATTGCATGTGATGCTTATAATTTATGCATCTTATCTTGCTTTGATTGACGGTAGCTTTTAAGATGATCTCTCACTAAATTATCAAAGTATAAGTGTTCTCCCTGAGTATGCACCATTGCAAAAGTTCTTCGTGCTGAGACACCACGTGATGATTGGGTGTGATAGGCCCTACGTTCAAATACAACGGGTGCAAAACAGTTGCACACGCGGAATAGTCAGATTAAACTTGACGAGCCTAGCATATAACAGATATGGCCTCGGAACACAGAGACCGAAAGGTCGAGCGTGAATCATATAGTAGATATGATCAACATAGTGATGTTCACCATTGAAACTACTCCATCTCACGTGATGACCGGACATGGTTTAGTTGATTTGGATCACGTGATCACTTAGAGGATTAGAGGGATGTCTATCTAAGTGGGAGTTCTTAAGTAATATGATTAACTGAACTTTAATTTATCATGAACTTAGTCCTGATAGTATTTGCATATCTATGTTGTAGATCAATAGCTCGCGTTGTTGCTCGTCGTTTATGTTTTGATATGTTCCTAGAGAAAACTAAGTTGAAAGATGTTAGTAGCAATGATGCAGATTGGATCCGTGATCTGAGGATTATCCTCATTGCTGCACAGAAGAATTATGTCCTTAATGCACCACTAGGTGACAGAACTATTGCAGGAGCACATACAAACGTTATGAACGTTTTGACAAAAGCTCGGTATGATGACTACTTGATAGTTTAGTGCACCATGCTTTACGGCTTAGAACTAGGACTTCAAAAATGTTTTGAACGCCATGAAGCATATAAGATGTTCCAAGAGTTGAAATTGGTATTTCATACTCATGCCCGTGTCGAGAGGTATGAGACCTTTGACAGTACTTTGCCTACAAGATGGAGGAGAATAGCTCAACGAGTGAGCATGTGCTCAGATTGTCTGAGTACTACAATTGCTTGAATCAAGTGGGAGTTCATCTTCCAGATAAAATAGTAATTAACAAAGTTCTCTAGTCACTATCACCAAGTTACTAGAACTTCATGATGAACTATAATATGCAAGGGATGACGAAAGTAATTCCCGAGCTCTTCGCGATGCTAAAATCGGCGAAGGTAGAAATCAAGAAAACATCAAGTGTTGATGGTTGACAAGACCACTAGTTTCAAGAAAAATGGCAAAGGGAAGAAGGGGAACTTCAAGAAGAACGATAAGCGAGTTGCTGCTCGAGTGAAGAAGCCCAAGTCTGGACCTAAGCCTGAAACTGAGTGCTTCTACTGCAAAGGGACTGGTCACTAGAAGCGGAACTACCCCAAGTATTTGGTGGAGGAAATATGCCCTAGAGGAAACAATAAAGTTATTATTTATTTCCTCATATCATGATAAATGTTTATTATTCATGCTAGAATTGTATTAACCAGAAACATGATACATGTGTGAATACATAGACAAACTTAATGTCACTAGTATGCCTCTACTTGACTAGCTCATTGATCGAAGATGGTTATGTTTCCTAACCATAGACATGTGTTGTCATTTGATTAATGGGATCACATCATTAGGAGAATGATGTGATTTACTTGACCCATTCCGTTAGCTTAGCACTTGATCGTTTAGTATATTGCTATTGCTTTCTTAATTACTTATAAAAGTTCCTATAACTATGAGATTATGCAACTCCTGCCATCGGAGGAACACTTTGTGTGCTACCAAACGTCACAACGTGAATCGGGTGATTATAAAGGATCTCTACAGTGTCTCCAAAGGTACATGTTGAGTTGGCGTATTTCGAGATTAGGTTTTGTCACTCCGATTGTCGGAGAGGTATCTCTGGGCCCTCTCGATAATGCACATCACTATAAGCCTTGCAAGCAACGTAACTAATGAGTTAGTTACGGAATGATACATTACGTAACGAGTAAAGAGACTTGCCGGTAACGAGATTGAACTAGGTATTGAGATACCGACGATGGAATCTCGGGCAAGTAACATACCTATGACAAAGGGAACAACGTATGTTGTTATGCGGTTTGACCGATAAAGATCTTTGTCGGTGTCAAAACCGGCGGATCTTGGGTAGGGGTCCCAAACTGTGCGTCTAGGAGGATGGTAACAGGAGACAAGGGACACGATGTTTTTACCCAGGTCCGGGCCCTCTTGATGGAGGTAATACCCTACTCCTGCTTGATTAATATTGATGATATGGGTAGTACAAGAGTAGATCTACCACGAGATCAGAGAGGCTAAACCCTAGAAGCTAGCCTATGGTATGATTGTTATTCGTCCTACGGACTAGAACCCTCCGGTTTATATAGACACCGGACAGGGTTAGGGTTACACAGAGTCAGTTACAATGGTAGGAAATCTACATATCCGTATCGCCAAGCTTGCCTTCCACGCCAAGGAAAGTCCCATCCGGACACGGGACGAAGTCTTCAATGTTGTATCTTCATAGTCCAGAGTCCGCCAATAAAGGATAGTTCGCTATCCGGACACCCCTAATCCAGACTCCCTCAAAGAGCCCTGAGCCAGGCTTCAATGACGACGAGTCCGGCGCGCATATTGTCTTCGGCATTGCAAGGCGGGTTCCTCCTCCGAATACTTTATAGAACATTTTGAACACAAGGATAGTGTCCGGCTCTGCAAAACAAGTTCCACATACTACCGTAGAGAGAATAATTTTTGCATAGATCTGTTGACGTATTCCGCTGTGTGGCATCACACCACGGCCATGCCTTTATACGAATCGTTTTTACTGTTCCACCTCAGCGCGTTTAGCGAGGCGGTTTCCTTGGCACGTCTTATCAAAGCGGAGATCGTGCCCCCTTATTTTGGGATTCTCATCAATATGGACATGGGTAACCCAACCGCGCCATTGATTACGGCGCTTGGGAGATAAGCGAAGTTTTACCAGTCATGGCGGGGACGCATAGCTTCGTCCGTCCATATAAGGATAAGGATCCACCTTTTCACCTATGCCTTCTTCCTCCTTTGCCCATCCATTTCACAAGACTGAGCTCCAGCGCCCAAGCCCGCACATCCCAACTCAACCTTCTCCAACTATGTCCGGAGCGGGAGGCAAGTGGATGGCCTCCTTCGTCACGGAGGGGCACATCAAAAAGCTGCGGAAGGCCGGATACTTGTCTAGCGACATCGTGCACCGGCTACCCGACGAGGGGCAGCTCATTCCCACCCCCAGGCCCCATGAGAGGGTGGTGTTTCTCACCCACTTCCTCCGTGGACTAGGTTTTCCACTTCACCCATTTGTCCGGGGGCTCATGTTCTACTACGGTCTGGATTTCCACGATCTGGCCCCGAACTTCATCCTCAACATCTCGGCGTTTATCATCGTGCGCGAGGCCTTCCTCTGCATCCAGCCCCATTCCGGCTTATGGCTGAAGATCTTCAATGTCAAGCCGAAGGTAGTGGGCGGCCGCCAAGCGGAGTGCGGAGGCGCCATGGTTGGCAAGATGGCCAAAGTCCTATGGCTCGAGGGCTCCTTTGTGGAGACCATAAAGGGGTGGCAATCAGGGTGGTTCTACATCACCGAGCCGGACGACTCTCAATGGGCGGCGGCCCCCGAATTCCGATCTGGCTTCCCCACACGGCTCACATCATGAAAAGAGACGGGCCTGACGCGGGGGGATTCGGACGAGCTGTCCGGACTCCAAACCTGCATCCGAAACCTGGTCGACAAGAATCTCAGGCTTGTCAACGTAATCCAGGTGATGCTCATCCGCCAGATTCTCCCATGCCAACAACGGGCCTTCAAATTGTGGGAGTTCGATCCGGCACAACACCCAACTCTGAAGAGGCTCTTCGACACTACGTACTAAGACGTCTGAAGGTGTTGTTCAAGGGCGCCGAGGCTCCCACATCCGCTACCGAAGATCGCGGATTCAGCTCGCTGCGTCAAGCCAGCGAGGTAAGTTATTTTACCCTTTATGGGACTCTTTTTCCATAGTTTGACTCTATGCAGGATCTAAAACTCCCTAACCTTTGACAGATCGGCTGAAGACGTCCGGACAGATTAACTGTCCAGCCCCCTTGCCAGAAGACCCAGCGGACGCCCGATTGACGGGGATGTTGGCTCCGGCACCTCATGTGGTGCCGGAGAAGAAGGCCAAGAAGAAGGCCACGGGGACTCGAAGGAGTGCCCGACGCCAGGTGTCGTCGGACTCATCGTCCGACGACTCGGAGGAGGGCTCCTCCCGTGAAAACGAGGAGGAAACAGAAGCCTCTCCCCCAGCGGGGGGAGAGAAGAAAAGAAAGGCCGCCCCCGCGGGGGAGGCCGGAGGGTTCAAGAAGGAAGAACCCTTCCTCCGGACGTCTCCACCAACGCCAACGACGGCGAGGAGGAGTGGTCCTTGAGGGCCAAGCCCCTAGCGAGATCGTAAGTGTCCGGATACCCATGGCTTTTTTTCATTGCATAGTGTTCTCTAATGTCGAACAATCATGCAACCCGCCCAAGGACGAGCTCGCCGCTTCGTCGAGCGGGTCCCTGAATTCGTCGGAAGTGGAGAGTACTTCACTTTCGGACGCCTCCTCACCTCACGCTACTGACGACACCGAGGTTGGGCCCCAAGGGGGGCCTGGCCGAGAGGAGGTGGCGCAGGAGGCGCCGCAAGGCAGCCTCCGGACTCAGCGCGAGGAGTGAGACCCCAGGCTCTAAGCCCACCCTTGTCCGGACTCCATACCGAACCTTCAGCGGTTCAAGTCCGGCAAGCGGCTCCTTCAGAGGAAGGTAAGACGCCGTGTCCTCCGTCCAACCGGAGGCACCGGATAAGCATCGAGGCGCTTAACAGCGCCTCCATCGAGGAGGAGCACCACACCTGCTATGAGTGTGGTGATCCAGAAAGTTCAATCCGCCAAGAGCGGGCCGATCAAGCCTGCAACGGCCTTCTAACAGGCTTCGAGGTAAGTTTTCAATATATGTAAGAAGATTACCGCATAGACAGTAGCCCCTGATGCTTAGTTCGGTGTTCGGAAAGAAAAGCCGGACTAAGGATCTAAAAAGATATGCGCAGGAGTCTAACATAATTATGTCAATATGGGAATGCAGGCTGCCTTGCTGACCTCTGCCGCACTGACTGCGGAGGTCAATGCATTGAAAGAGAGCCTCGAGCGGTCCGAGAATGAGCTCGGCCAAGCCAAGAAGCAGCTCGAGGACAAGGAAGGTAAGTAATGCCTTATGGAATTAAAAAAATGTGGTTGCAAAAGATAACAGGAATAACATGGGTACTGCAGGGGCCACGAGTGAGGTGGCGACCCTTAAGGAGGCGGCGTCCGCGGCCGAAAACAAAGCGGCTGCGGAGCACACCGAGCGAGAGAAGGGGGAGGCGCAGCTGGCGGAGGTACGACAAGAGCTCCAGGCTCTCGTGGAAAAACACGAGGGTTTGGAGCGTGACTCGAAGACCCGAGAGCCCGAGCTTGCCTCGGCTCTTGAGAGTGCCAAAGCTGCTAAGGCCGAGGCCCAAAAAGCCCTCCGGGAGATTGAGGCAATAAAGAAGATCGCGACGGGTAAGGCATTCTTTATGCAGAGCAAGAATGTAAAAGTCAATTATCTAGTACTTACCCGAATCCGGAGCTCTCCAGGAGCGTTCGCAAATCTACCGCGAAGTGTCTCCGATGCCGTCGCTTTCTACCGAGCCGAAGAAGGGAGCTCGACAGAAAAGGTGTTTTGGTCTCAGTATGCTGAGGCCGAACACCCGGTGCCCTTGAGCGACCAACTGAAGCAATTGGTCGAGCTCCACAAGGTCGCCGAACAGGCCATGAAGGGCCTTATAGCTTGGCTGTGGCCAAATGAGGCCATGCCTGGGAGCTACTACGGGCTAGTGCTGCGGCTGGTGGATGCCTGTCCATGGATCGAAGTCATCAAGCGCTCCATTTGTATTGAAGGTGCTCAGAGGGCCTTGCCCGCGCATGGTGCATCGGGGCAAGCCGGACGCTGAGAAGCTGGTGACGGACAGCCGCCGGGCAAAGAACATCGCAAGCCCGAGAAGTATTAGGAGGGCGTCTGAAGGGTGCCCGCCTTTATAGCGGGTGAATGCTCCAAAGATGTAATATTTGAGTAGACTCGCATTTGTTATCCTGTATGCTGAAAACTTTTTCATATGCGCTTAAGCAACGCTTTTGAATTTAAAATATTACCTTCTATGCGGCCGCTTATCAAACTTGAGAGATGGCGAGTCGTTATTTCAGCCCCATGCCACGAAAAGTCTTTGGGGTGTTCAGGATAAACTTGAGCGCTCTTATTCCCATTCTCGGGTCCTTCGAGGGAGGCGCTCAACGCAACGAACCAGGCAACCGGACTATAATGCTTGAACACTCTCACTTAGCCATAGAATTCTATAATTTTAAATTTCGGCGAAGCCCCTAGTATTCGGAAGACCGAGTTCGGGGCGCTATCCACGCCTTGGCCGGACAATGCCGGTTCCTCGCTCTAAGCGGCATAAGTCTTTAGGGACTCGAAGAAACCTCTCGAACAGCGACCGACTCTCGCCTTATCATGACGGCCGTTTTAGCTTTCCACTGAGGTGCTCAACCCAGCTCAACCGGGGCACAATCGCAGTGGTTCTCCCAACGCTACCTTAGCCGATATGACGGAACGTAAGGTACCAAAACATGGGAGCCGGGCAAACCCAACTATTGACCCAAGACATGTTTCGGAGCCGATGCATATAATGCTATAAGTTCGGGGTGCCGCACTTGTGAAAGTGTTCGGACTTGTCACACCATGTTTTTGGGGTACATAAGCCCCTGGTGTATCGGCCGTACCAAATTGTATGGTTGCGCAATGTCATAAATGAACATATATAATGGGAAATAATGCAATAATAGGCAAGAGCTATATATTGGTTATTCAAAAGAAACTGCAAATAAAAGCAGAACGATACAAATTGTGCGATAAGCAAGGTACGAGACTTTGACATGTCCCCTTCCAGGTGAGTTTATGTGTGGTATGTAAAACAGGTATACTGCTCGTAATAGAGACCACCTGGACACTCGACGCAGTTTTCTGCTTCCCTGGCTGTTGCATCGTGTATTCGGCACGAATGCCGGACAGGGCTTCTGGAGAACAGAGTCCTGAAAGTAAAAGGAAGAAAAAGAAAAAAAAAGGAATGACACAAACGGGAGCCCCTAGTGCGATCTAGCCGTATTCTGGGCGTGCCGTGGTCGTGGCCCGTCCCCGATGCCCATGGTGCTTCAGAGCGCAATTACGTGCGCGTAGTACTGGCTTCGCGAGTTCGCGAGGGCTGGGGTTGGGGCTGCATTACTACGCTTGTTCGGATCGTGCCAGGCGGTCTTGCTGTAGGTTACTCCGGGCGCGCTTGACAGTGTCCGATTGTTTATTGGCCGACCGAGAATTGCCTTAAGAGGTTGTTCTGCACTTCTGCCGCAAGGGCGGCCGTATGCTCCTCCGTTCGGAGGGAGCGTTCGGTGTTCCATTGACCGTGATTATGCCTCGAGGGCCTGGCATCTTGAGCTTGAGGTATGCGTAGTGCGGCACCGCATTGAATTTTGCGAATGCGGTTCGCTCGGCAAAGGCGTGATAGCCGCCATGAACGGGGCTATGTCGAAGATTAACTCCTCACTCCGGAAGTTATCCGGGGATCCGAAGACCACTTCAAGTGTAACGGAGCCTGTGCAGTTGGCCTCTACACCTGGAATGACGCCTTTAAAGGTCGTCTTTGTGGGTTTGATCCTTGACGGGTCTATGCCCATTTTGCGCACTGTATCCTGATAAATCAGGTTCAGGCTGCTGCCGCCGTCCATCAGGACTCTCGTGAGGTGAAATCCGTCAATAATTGGGTCAAGAACCAATGCGGCGAAACCGCCGTGATGGATGCTAGTGGGGTGGTTCCTTCGATTGAAGGTGATCGGGCAGGAAGACCATGGGTTGAACTTCGGCGATCGCTCCATCGCCAGATACGTCCCTTTAGTGCGCGCTTCCGCCTCCCTTTTGGGTATGTGGGTTGCGATATCATATTCACCGTCCGCACTTGTGTTGGAAAGCCCTTCTGTCCTCTATTGTTCGGGCGTCGGGCTCTTCCTCGCCATCGCTATGCAGCCCCTTGTCGTTGTTTTCGCGCTTAGCTTGCTCGCTTGTTTGAACACCCAACAATCCCTGTTGGTGTGGTTGGCTGCTTTTCCGGGTGCCATATATCCGACACAAGCGATCGAGTATTCGGTCCAAGTTGGACGGGCCCTGGTATTTCTTTTGAATGGCTTCTTCACGACCGGGCTTAGAGCCTCTGAATCCGCATTTACTATCGTGATCTCCGGCATTATCACCGCACGCGGCGTTTATGCTTGTTGCGACGCGACCGCCATTGTTGTCCTTGGTATCCGAACTACCGTGGTGTTTGGCCAAGTTGTTGCTTCGAGCTAGCCAGCTGTCCTCTCCAGCAAAAGCGGGTCATGAGTGTGGTGAGGGCTGCCATGGATTTCGGCTTTTCCTGTCCTAGGTGCCGCTAGCCACTCGTCAGCGGATGTTGTGTTTGAAGGCTGCTAAGCGCTCTGCATCCGGGCAACGACAATCTGATTTTTTCTTTGTTAGGAACCGCGTCCGTAATTGTTCCGCCGATTCTTCCGCTGCTGAATTATATGGCTAAGGTCATCGGCGTCTGGTGGTCGCACATATGTGCCTGTGAAGTTATCAAGGAATGCGGCTTCCGTGTCCTCCCAACAACCGATTGACTCTGGCAAGCTGTTGAGCCAATGCCGAGCTGGTCCTTTAAGCTTGAGTGGGAGGTATTTGATGGCATGTAGATCATCACCAAGGGCCATGTGGATATGGAGGAGATAGTCCTCGATCCGCACCGCAGGATCTGTGGTACCATCGTATGATTCGATGTTTACAGGTTTGAAGCCCTCGAGGATTTGATGATCCATTACTTCATCTATGAAGCATAGTGGGTGTCGCGCCTCAGATTGGGCTATATCACGGCGTAGCTCATATGAGCTTTGTCTCATCGTGTTCGCCCGGCCGGGTTTGCTGTATCCGGCGTGATGGTAATCATCCCGAGTCGTTGGGCGCCCACGCGATCTGTCGATCGATCTTTTATGCTTTGCCTTATCCTCCAATATATCTCGCAAGTCCGGCGCGTTTTGTCGTGCCTTGGTACTTTTTGAGCAGCGTCAGGGCGTGGCTTGAGCGGAGGGCCGAGGCTTCTTCTGTCAGCGCCACGGGTGGCCGGTCTACCATGTCGTCTTGCTGGTGACGTGGGTGCTTCCTCCTCTGATCGAGGCAACGGCCTGCGCTTGGGGGTAGCTTTTGAGGGCGTTCGAGTTCATACTCTTCGGCTGCAAGGACTTCAGTCCATCTGTCAGCTAGGAGGCCTTGGTCAGCTCTAAGCTGTTGCTGCTTTTTCTTGAGGCTGCTTGCCGTGGCCATGAGCCTGCATTTAAAACGCTCTTGTTCGACGGGGTCCTCTGGCACGACGAATTCGTCGCCGTTGAGGCTTGCCTCGTCTTCGAGGGGGCGATAATTATCGTCCTCTACCTCTTTTTCTCACAGACCGTCAGGCGGACTTGCTTCTCCCTCCTCCGCTACCGAGTCCTGCCGAGGGGGTCGTCTTCGCACCGTCTGGGGTATTATTGTCTCCCGTGCCGGAATCGCCGTTTTTACTGTGGCGGGGTTTAGAGCGGCGCCGCTGACGTCGGCGCTTGGGCTGTTTCTTGGAGGGGTCATCCTCCGCCGTTCCATCGCCATTCCCATCTTTTGGGATATCCACCATGTATATGTCATATGACGAGGTGGCCTTCCAGTGCCCCGTGGGCGCTTTCTCTTGATCGTCTCGGCACCGTCGTCCATACCGTCGATGTCTTCGGAGTCGAAGTCGAGCATGTCGGTTAAATCATCGACAGTGGCTACAAAGTGGGTGGTGGGTGGGCGTTAAATTTCTTCGTCGTCCGAATCCCAACCTTCCTGACCATAGTTCGGCCAGGGCTCCCCTGACAAAGAGAGAGACTTTAATGAGTTCAGGATATCGCCAAAGGGCGAGTGCTGAAAGATGTCCATGGCGGTGAACTCCATGACCGGCGCCCAGTCGGATTCGGCTGGTAGAGGCGCGGGAGGTTCGGAGTCCAGAAAGGAGTCCGGCACGTGGGAGTCACGAGCTTCGCAAAGGACAGGGATGGTGTTCGGCTCAATCGCCGTGGAGATTTCAGCCCCCGAGGCGGTGTCCAACCAACCGTCCTCGATCGGCGAAACCAGATCCGGATTAAGGGTCGGAGCGGATCTTGAGTGCGGCCTCCGAGCGCTGTTCACCGGCAGAGCTAGATCGTACCCATCGAGACAAAGGCGCACGCTTCGGTCAGGCTCGAATCCGTCGAAGATCAAGTCTCCGCGGACATCGGCCGTATAGTTAAAGCTTCCAAATCTGACCGATGGCTGTGGGCGAGCTTTCGACCTGCTCCGGATGGCCTAGCGAATTGCCCGCAGCAGTAAAGCCGCGAATATAAAGATCTGTCCGGGAGAAAAGTCTCACCTGGACTGCATCGTTCTTGATGATTGAAGGAGCCATCGGGCCTATAGGTGACGACACGTAGGAACTCTCAATGAAAGCACCAATGTCGGTGTCAAAACCGGCGGATCTCGGTAGGGGGTCCCGAATCGCGTGCCTAGGCGGATGGTAACACGAGACAAGGGACACGATGTTTTTACCCAGGTTCGTGCCCTCTCGATGGAGGTAATACCCTACTCCCGCTTGATTAATATTGATGATATGGGTAGTACAAGAGTAGATCTACCACGAGATCGGAGAGGCTAAACCCTAGAAGCTAGCCTATGGTATGATTGTTGTTCGTCCTACGGACTAGAACCCTCCGGTTTATATAGACACCGGATAGGGTTAAGGTTACACAGAGTCGGTTACAATGGTAGGAAATCTACATATCCGTATCGCCAAGCTTGCCTTCCACGCCAAGGAAAGTCCCATCCGGACACGGGATGAAGTCTTCAATCTTGTATCTTCATTGTCCAGGAGTCCGGCCAACGGTGATAGTTCGGCTATCCGGACACCCCCTAATCCAGGACTCCCTCAATCTTCGTAGAATGTGTAGTAGCCAATATGAGCATCCAGGTTTCGCTATTGGTTATTGACCGGAAACAGTTCTAGGTCATGTCTACATAGTTCTCGAACCCGTAGGGTCCGCACGCTTAACGTTACGATGGCGATGCTTATATTATGAGTTTATAGTTTTTGATGTACCGAAGGTTGTTCGGAGTGCCGGATGTGATCTCGGACATGACGAGGAGTCTCGAAATGGTCGAGACATAAAGATTGATATATTGGAAGCCTATATTTGGATATCAGAATCGTTCCGGGTGAAATCGGGATTTTACCGGAGTACCGGGGGGTTATCGGAACCCCCTGGGGGTTATTGGGCCTACATGGGCCCTAAGGTAGAAGAGGGGAGTCGGCCAGGGCAGGCCACGCGCCCCCTCCCCCTAGTCCGAATAGGACAAGGAAGGGGGGGCGCCCCCTTTCCTCTTTTCGCCTTCCCCTTTCCTTCCCCAACAAGGCAAGAGGGGGGAGTCCTACTCCCGGTGGGAGTAGGACTCCTCCAGCGCACTTAGGGGCCGGCTGCACCTCCCCCCTCACTCCTTTATATACGGGGGCAGGGGGCACCCCATGACACACAAGTTGATCTTCGTGATCGTTCCTTAGCCATGTGCGGTGCCCCCCTCCACCATAGTTCTCCTCGATAATATTGTAGCGGTGCTTAGGCGAAGCCCTGCGACGGTAGAACATCAAGATCATCACCACGGCGTCGTGCTGACGGAACTCATCCCCAACACTTTGCTGGATCGGAGTCTGGGGATCGTCATCGAGCTGAACGTGTGCTAGAACTCGGAGGTGCCGTAGTTTCGGTGCTTCATCGGTCGGGCCGTGAAGACGTACGACTACATCAACCGCGTTGTTATAACGCTTCCGCTTTCGGTCTACGAGGGTACGTGGACAACACTCTCCCCTCTCGTTGCTATGCATCAGCATTATCTTGCGTGTGCATAGGAATTTTTTTGAAATTACTACGTTCCCCAACAGTGGCATCCGAGCCTGGTTTTATGCGTAGATGTTATATGCACGAGTAGAACACAAGTGAGTTGTGGGCGATACAAGTCTTACTGCTTACCAGCATGTCATACTTTGGTTCGGCGGTATTGTTGGATGAAGCGGCCCGGACCGACATTACGCGCACGCTTACGCAAGACCGATTCTCCCGACGTGCTTTGCACAGAGGTGGCTAGTGGGTGTCCTTGCGAAGGTTAAAACAACACTAACTTGACGAACTATCATTGTGGTTTTGATGCGTAGGTAAGAACGGTTCTTGCTAAGCCCGTAGCAGCCACGTAAAACTTGCAACAACAAAGTAGAGGACGTCTAACTTGTTTTTGCAGGAATGTTGTGATGTGATATGGTCAAGACGTGATGCTATATTTTATTGTATGAGATGATCATGTTTTGTAACCGAGTTATCGGCAACTGGAAGGAGCCATATGGTTGTCGCTTTATTGTATGCAATGCAACTGCCCTGTAATGCTTTACTTTATCACTAAGCGGTAGTGATAGTCGTAGAAGCATAAGATTGGCGAGACGACAACGATGCTATGATGGAGATCAAGGTGTCGCGCGGTGATTTATGGTGATCACGACGGTGCTTGAGATGGAGATCACAAGCACAAGATGATGATGGCCATATCATATCACTTATATTGATTGCATGTGATGTTTATCCTTTATGCATCTTATCTTGCTTTGATTGACGGTAGCATTTTAAGATGATCTCTCGCTAATTATCAAGAAGTGTTCTCCCTGAGTATGCACCGTTGTGAAAGTTCTTCGTCTTTGAGACACCACGTGATGATCGGGTGTGATAGGCTCTACGTTCAAATACAACGGGTGCAAAACAGTTGCACATGCAGAATACTCAGGTTAAACTTGGACGAGCCTAGCATATACGAGATATGGCCTCGGAACATGGAGACCGAAAGGTCGAACGTGAATCATATAGTAGATATGATCAACATAGTGATGTTCACCATTGAAACTACTCCATCTCACGTGATGACCGGACATGGTTTAGTTGATTTGGATCACATGATCACTTAGATGACTAGAGAGATGTCTGTCTAAGTGGGAGTTCTTAAGTAATATGATTAAATTGAACTTAAATTTATCATGAACTTAGTACCTGATAGTATTTTGCTTGTCTATGTTTGTTGTAGATAGATGGCTCGTGTTGTTGTTCCCTTGAATTTTAATGCGTTCCTTGAGAAAGCTAAGTTGAAAGATGATGGTAGCGCCTACACAGACTGGGTCCGTAACTTGAGGATTATCCTCATTGCTGCATAGAAGAATTACGTCCTGGAAGCACCGCTGGGTGCCAGGCCTGCTGCA
The DNA here is from genome assembly GCA_021605145.1 of Aegilops bicornis. Lineage (NCBI taxonomy): Eukaryota > Viridiplantae > Streptophyta > Magnoliopsida > Poales > Poaceae > Aegilops > Aegilops bicornis. The sequence goes on from CM038674.1 coordinate 619,277,459, forward strand.
GATGCAACTGGCGACGTTAAGAACGTCTGGCAAAGCAAAGCTGATGACTACTCGATAGTTCAGTGTGCCATGCTTTACGGCTTAGAACCGGGACTTCAACGATGTTTTGAACGTTATGGAGCATATGAGATGTTCCAGGAGTTGAAGTTAATATTTCAAGCAAATGCCCGGATTGAGAGATATGAAGTCTCCAATAAGTTCTATAGCTGTAAGATTGAGGAGAATAGTTACGTTGAACATATACTCAAAATGTCTGGGTATAATAATCACTTGATTCAACTGGGAGTTAATCTTCCTGATGATAGTGTCATTGACAGAATTCTTCAATCACCGCCACCAAGCTACAAGAGCTTCGTGATGAACTATAATATGCAAGGGATGGACAAGACTATTCCCGAGCTCTTCGCAATGCTGAAGGCTGCGGAGGTAGAAATCAAGAAGGAGCATCAAGTAATGATGGTCAATAAGACCACCAGTTTCAAGAAGAAGGGCAAAGGGAAGAAGAAGGGGAACTTCAAGAAGAATATCAAGCAAGTTGCTGCTCAGGAGAAGAAACCCAAGTCTGGACCTAAGCCTGAAATCGAAAGTGCTTCTACCGCAAACAGACCGACATCGAAGCGGAACTGCCCCAAGTATTTGGCGGATAAGAAGGATGGCAAGGTGAACAAAGGTATATGTGATATACATATTATTGATGTGTACCTTACTAATGCTCGCAGATAGCACCGTGTATTTGATAATCGGTTCTGTTGCTAATATTTGCAACTCGAAACAGTGGACTACGGTTAGCGAAGATTGGCTAAGGACGAGGTGACGATGCGCGCGTGGGAAATGGTTCCAAAGTCGATGTGATCGCGGTTGGCACGCTACCTCTACATCTACCATCGGGATTAGTTTTAGACCTAAATAATTGTTATTTGGTGCCAACGTTGAGCATGAACATTATATCTGGATCTTGTTTGATGCGAGACAGTTATTCATTTAAATCAGAGAATAATGGTTCTTCTATTTATATGAGTAATATCTTTTATGGTCATGCACCCTTGAAGAGTGGTCTATTTTTATTGAATCTCGATAGTAGTGATACACATATTCATAATGTTGAAGACAAAAGATGCAGAGTTGATAATGGTAGTGCAACTTATTTATGGCACTGCCATTTGGGTCATATTGGTGTAAAACGCATGAAGAAACTCCATACTGATGGACTTCTGGAATCACTTGATTATGAATCACTTGGTACTTGCGAACCGTGCCTCATGGGCAAGATGACTAAAACGGCGTTCTCCGGAACTATGGAGCGAGCAACTGATTTGTTGGAAATCATACATACTGATGTATGTGGTCCAATGAATATTGAGGCTCACGGCGGGTATCGTTATTTTCTCACCTTCACAGATGATTTGAGCAGATATGGGTATATCTACTTGATGAAACACAAGTCTGAAACATTTGAAAAGTTCGAAGAATTTCAGAGTGAAGTGGAAAATCATCGTAACAAGAAAATAAAATTTCTACGATCTGATCGTGGAGGAGAATATTTGAGTTACGAGTTTGGTTTACATTTGAAGCAATGCGGAATAGTTTCGCAACTCACGCCACCCGGAACACCACAACGAAATGGTGTGTTCGAACGTCGTAATCGTACTTTACTAGATATGGTGCGATCTATGATGTCTCTTACTGATTTACCGCTATCATTTTGGGGTTATGCTTTAGAGACGACCGCATTCACGTTAAATAGGGCACCATCAAAATCCATTGAGACGACGCCTTATGAACTGTGGTTTGGCAAGAAACCAAAGTTGTCATTTCTTAAAGTTTGGGGCTGCGATGCTTATGTGAAGAAACTTCAACCAGATAAGCTCGAACCCAAATCGGAGAAATGTGTCATCATAGGATACCCAAAAGAGACTATTGGGTACACCTTCTATCACAGATTTGAGGGCAAGATTTTGTTGCTAAATTCGGATCCTTTGTAGAGAAGGAGTTTCTCTCGAAAGAAGTGAGTGGGAGGAAAGTAGAACTTGATGAGTTAACTGTACCTGCTCCCTTATTGGAAAGTAGTTCATCACAAGAACTGGTTCCTGTGACAACTACACCAATCAGTGAGGAAACTAATGATATTAATCATGAAACTTCAGATCAAGTTACTACCGAACCTCGTAGGTCTACCAGAGTAAGATCCGCACCAGAGTGGTACGGTAATCCTATTCTGGAAGTCATGTTACTTGACCATGGCGAACCCACGAACTATGAGGAAGCAATGATGAGCCCAGATTCTGCAAAATGGCTTGAGGCCATGAAATCTGAGATGGGATCCATGTATGAGAAAAAAGTATGGACTTTGGTTGACTTGCCCAAAGATCGGCAAGCCATAGAAAATAAATGGATCTTCAAGAAGAAGACATACGCTGATGGTAATGTAACTGTCTACAAAGCTCGAATTGTTGCGAAAGGTTTTCGACAAGTTCAAGGGGTTGACTACGATGAGACTTTCTCACCCGTAGTGATGCTTAAGTCTGTCCGAATCATGTTAGCAATTGCCGCATTTTATGATTATGAAATTTGGCAAATGGATGTTAAAACTGCATTCCTGAATGGATTTCTAGAAGAAGAGTTGTATATGATGCAACCGAAAGGTTTTGTTGATCCAAAAGGTGCTGACAAAGTGTGCAAGCTCCAGCGATCCATTTATGGACTGGTGCAAGCCTCTCGGAGTTGGAATAAATGCTTTGATAGTGTGTTCAAAGCATATGGTTTTATACAGACTTTTGGAGAAGCCTGTATTTACAAGAAAGTGAGTGGGAGCTCTGTAGCATTTCTGATATTATATGTATATGACATATTGTTAATTGGAAATGATATAGAATTTCTGGATGGCATAAAGGGATACTTGAATAAAAGTTTTTCAATGAAAGATCTCGGTGAAGCTGCTTACATATTGGGCATCAAGATCTATAGAGATAGATCAAGACGCTTAATTGGACTTTCACAAAGCACATACCTTGATAAAGTTTTGAAACAGTTCAAAATGGATCAGGCAAAGAAAGGGTTCTTGCTCGTGTTACAAGGTGTGAAGTTGAGTCAGACTCAATGCCCGACCACAACAGAAGATAGAGAGAAAATGAAAGATGTTCCCTATGCTTCAGCCATAGGCTCTATCATGTATGCGATGCTGTGTACCAGACCTGACGTATGCTTAGAAATAAGCTTGGCAGGTAGCTACCAAAGTAATCCAGGAGTGGATCGCTGGACAGCGGTCAAGAATATCCTGAAATACCTGAAAATGACTAAGGATATGTTTCTCGTTTATGGAGGTGACAAAGAGCTAGTCGTAAATGGTTACGTCGATGCAAGCTTTGACACCGATCCGGACGATTCTAAATCGCAAACCGGATACGTGTTTATATTGAGCAATTGGAGCTGTCGGTTGGTGCAGTTCTAAAAAGCGCCGTGGCGGGATCTACATGCTTGAAGCGGAGTACATAGCTGCTTGAAGCAGCAAATGAAGGAGTCTGGATGAAAGAGTTCATTTCCGATTTAGGTGCCATACCTAGTGCATCGGGACCAATGAAGATCTTCTGTGACAATACTGGTGCAATTGCCTTGGCAAAGGAATCCAGATTTCACAAGAGGACCTAACACATCAAGAGATGCTTCAATTCCATCCGGGACCAAGTCCAGGTGGGAGACATAGAGATTTGCAAGATACATACGGATCTGAATGTTGCAGACCCATTGACTAAGCCTCTTCCACGAGAAAAACATGATCAGCACCAAGACTCCATGGGTGTTAGAATCATTACTTGTGTAATCTAGATTATTGACTCTAGTGCAAGTGGGAGATCAAGGAAATATGCCCTAGAGGCAATAATAAGTTATTATTTATTTCCTCATATCATGATAAATGTTTATTATTCATGCTAGAATTGTATTAACCAGAAACATGATACATGTGTGAATACATAGACAAACTTAATGTCACTAGTATGCCTCTACTTGACTAGCTCATTGATCGAAGATGGTTATGTTTCCTAACCATAGACATGTGTTGTCATTTGATTAATGGGATCACATCATTAGGAGAATGATGTGATTGACTTGACCCATTCCGTTAGCTTACCACTTGATCGTTTAGTATATTGCTATTGCTTTCTTCATGACTTATACAAGTTCCTATAACTATGATATTATGCAACTCCCGTTTACCGGAGGAACACTTTGTGTGCTACCAAACGTCACAACGTAACTGGGTGATTATAAAGGAGCTCTACAGGTGTCTCCAAAGGTACATGTTGAGTTGGCGTATTTCGAGATTAGGTTTTGTCACTCCGATTGTCGGAGAGGTATCTCTGGGCCCTCTCGTTAAATGCACATCACTATAAGCCTTGCAAGCAATGTAACTAATGAGTTAGTTACGGAATGACACATTACGTAACGAGTAAAGAGACTTGCCGGTAACGAGATTGAACTAGGTATTGAGATACCGACGATCGAATCTCGGGCAAGTAACATACCGATTACAAAGGGAACAACGTATGTTGTTATGCGGTTTGACCGATAAAGATCTTCATAGAATGTGTAGGAGCCAATATGAGCATCCAGGTTCCACTATTGGTTATTGACCGGAAACAGTTCTAGGTCATGTCTACATAGTTCTCGAACCCGTAGGGTCCGCACGCTTAACGTTACGGTGACAGTTATATTGTGAGTTTATAGTTTTTGATGTACCGAAGGTTGTTCGGAGTCCCGGATGTGATCACGGACATGACGAGGAGTCTCGAAATGGTCGAGACATAAAGATTGATATATTGGAAGCCTATATATGGATATCGGAATCGTTCCGGGTGAAATCGTGATTTTACCGGAGTACCGGGGGGTTACCGGAACCCCCCGTGGGTTATTGGGCCTACATGGGCCCTAAAGGAGAAGAGGGGAGCCGCCCAGGGCAGGCCACGCGCCCCCTCCCCCCCTAGTCCGAATAGGACAAGGAAGGGGGGGGGCGCCCTCCTTTCCTCTTTCCTTCTCCAACAAGGCAAGAGGGGGGAGTCCTACTCCCGGTGGGATTAGGACTCCTCCAGGCGTAACCCAAGGGGCCGGCCGCACCTCCCCCTCCCTCCTTTATATACGGGGGCAGGGGGCACCCCATGACACACAAGTTGATCTTCGTGATCGTTCCTTAGCCGTGTGCGGTGCCCCCCTCCACCATAGTTCTCCTAGATAATATTGTAGCGGTTCTTAGGCGAAGCCCTGCGACGGTAGAACATCAAGATCGTCACCACGCCGTCGTGCTGACGGAACTCATCCCCGACACTTTGCTGGATCGGAGTCCGGGGATCGTCATTGAGCTGAACGTGTGCTAGAACTCGGAGGTGTCGTAGTTTCGGTGCTTGATCGGTCGGGCCGTGAAGACGTACGACTACATCAACCGCGTTGTAATAACGCTTCCGCTTTCGATCTACGAGGGTACGTGGACAACACTCTCCCCTCTCGTTGCTATGCATCACCATGATCTTGGGTGTGCGTAGGAATTTTTTTGAAATTACTACGTTCCCCAACATTTGGTGGATAAGAAGGATGGCAAAGTGAACAAAGCTATATTTGATAGACATGTTATTGATGTGTACTTTACTAATGTTTATAGCAACCCCTCAGTATTTGATACTGGTTCAGTTTCTAAGAGTAGTAACTCGAAACGGGAGTTGCAAAATAGACAGAGACTAGTTAAGGCTGAAGTGACGATGTGTGTTGGAAGTGGTTCCAATATTGATATGATCATCATCGCACACTCCCTATACTTTCGGGATTAGTGTTGAACCTAAATAAATGTTATTTGGTGTTTGCATTGAGCATGAATATGATTTGATCATGTTTATTGCAATACGGTTATTCATTTAAGTTAGAGAATAATTGTTGTTACATTTACATGAATAAAACCTTCTATGGTTATACACCCAATGAAAATGGTTCGTTGGATCTCGATCATAGTGATACACATATTCATAATATTGAAGCCAAAAGATGCAAAGTTAATAATGATAGTGCAACTTATTTGTGGCACTGCCGTTTAGGTCATATTGGTGTAAAGCGTATGAAGAAACTCCATGCTGATGGACTTTTGGAATCACTTGATTATGAATCACTTGATGCTTGCAAACCATGCCTCATGGGCAAGATGACTAAGATTCCGTTCTCCGGAACAATGGAGCAAGCAACTGACTTATTGGAAATAATACATACTGATGTATGAGGTCTGATGAGTATTAAGGATAAGGAGGAACTTCACAACAAGTCGAGTGGTGCTTACAAAGCCTCATGTGAAGCCCCCACATCATCAAGTGAGAAAGAAACCTTCAATGAAGAATTGAGCTTAATAGTGAAGACTTCAACAAATTCTACAAGAGTAGAAGCAAAGAAAGAAGCTCTAAGTCAAGGTACTACAATGACAAAAGATCTTCTAGTCGAGAGCGCAATTGCTACAATTGTGGGAGACCCGGACACTACTCCAATGACTGTACGACACCCTACAAAAGAAGAGAAGATTCTCCCAAGAGAAGAAGTAGAAGAGAAGAATCACCACCAAGAGAGAGAAGGAGTAGAGATGATCGTTATGAACGAAGACCCTCACGGAGAAGCAAGGATTCAGAAAGGAAGGACAAGTCATCAAAGAGCTACACAAAACGAAGACATCAAGCTCATGTTGGTGAATGGGTATCCGGCTCCGACTCCGACCATCACTCCGAGAGAAGCTATCACTCCGACTCCGAATACACTCAAGATGAAGGTGTTGCCGGTCTAGCACTTGTGTCAACCAACTCCTGCGACATATTTGAATCACCAAATGAAGGAATTTGTAGATGCTTCATGGCCAAAGGTCCTAAGGTAACACACCCCGAGTATGTTGATTTTGATGTTGATGAAGATGACTTGCTAGGTGATGATGATTTACTTGTTGACAACTCTAGTGATGAATACTATGATGAAACGTCAATTAATCATGCTAATCAAGTTGAAAAGAATGACAATGATAAGGAGAAAATTGAGCGTCTAACTAAAGAACTAAACACTCTTAAGTTAGCTCATGAAACTATCTTTGAAGATCATCGAGAACTTTTAAGGGCTCATGAGAAGTTACGCTTTGAAAAGCTCAATCTTGAGCAAGAGCATGAGTTCCTAAAAGCAATCAATGATGATCTTCGTAAGAAAAGTTCTTCTTACATTGCCAAGCGTTTACTCTTATCTACTTACATGCCTCAAGTCAAGTCTAGTAACAAGAATAAGAAAGATTCTTAATCTAGTAGTAACAATAATAACGCTAAATCCAATATTATTGCTTCTAGTAGTTCTCTTGATTCCACTAATGATCCTCTTAGCCAAGTCACACTTGAGCAAGAAAACAACTTATTGAAGGGAATTATAGAGAAAGGTGTATACAAGAGTCTTGTTGGGAGTAAGAAATTTGAGGAAATTGTACGCAAGCAAGGAAGGCACCGGAAGAATCAAGGTGTTGGTTTTGAACGAAAGTTCAATGCCAATGGAGTTGAGTGGGAAGAAGATCAATACCCCAAGACGAAGTTTGTTCCTCAACAAGAGAAGTATGATCCTACTTCCTTCAAGGGAACACAAGCACAAGATGATCTTCCACCACAAGACCACAAGAACAAAGGCAAGGACAAGCTTCAAGAGGAGATTGATGCATTTGAAGAAACACCTAAGGCCTTGGTCAAGTGGGTTCCCAAGACTACATCAAGTTCTACTTCATCAAGTACAACTACTACACCAAGGATTCCCATCAAGATGATGTGGATCCCGAAGAAGAAGAACTAGAGAGTTCTTGAGGGTGACTCTGCCAATGTTCTTCACTCATATCATTATGGCAAAGACAAGTGCAATCAACTTCCATATCTTGCACTAGTTCAAGGAGTCACAAAACCCTCATGTTGGTAAGGCAAGGGACAAGGTAACCTTAAGTTTTCATGGACATCATTTTGTGTGTGCATCACTCTATGTCTATGGATATCCTTGTTTGTTCCTTGTGGGACTAACCCATGTAGGTATTGAAAGTGCAACTCACTCCAAAGGATTGCTCCAAACGATCTACATCAACATTGAGCATCCACATCTTCAACACCTACATGAAGTCATCATCGACAAAACCCAAGGTTAGTTTATCCCTCTAAGGGGATCTCACATCTAGGGGAGCTTAACTCTAAGAATTGAGTCAAAGCAACTCTAATGATGTGAACACATAAATGCTTTATGTAAAAGTGGAAACCCCACTTGAGCTTAAGCGATGAGTATGACCTATGATCAAATGTTCTCATTTGACTCCTAAGTCAATATACTCATATATAGATGACCTAGTCATCGCCAATTGTTTGATAGATGCTAGAATTGGTTGTGCATGCTTTTTCACATATTTCATTTGTCATCTTATTGTGTGAGCATGTTGGTTGCATATTTACTCATTCGAGGACATCCACTTGTTGTTTTGATTGATTGGCTTCTTTTTCTTTGGCCAAGTGGATGGACAAGAATGCCTAAGAACCTTCTCTAGCTATCTATGCTTTTCTTGTCTCAAAATATATTCATGCTACATCACAAAATTTGATCAAGTCAGATTTGAACCACTTTGTGTGAGGAGCACTCGGAGTCCCCGATTCGTCATAGACTTAAACTTCCAAAACTTCTTTGTGATTTTCGGTCTGACCGATTCCTCCATTTCGGTCATACCGAGATTACTAAGTCGATCTAGGTTTTCATCTCGGTGCAACTGATTTGTGCTTTTCGGTCACACCGAGTTGCTATAACTGTTCACAGTTTTGCATCTAGGTGCCACCGAGTTGTACCACTCGGTCACACCGACAGGGTCGGGCTATATATATCGCACGGGCAAAATTTGTAAAACTTTCTCCGAATCTTCTCGCCCGCGCATAGCTCGCTCTGCCAACTTGGTCTACGGATCGTCGACTTCGTCGCCAGCTGCCTTCTGTTGCTGGTCTCCGCCGCCGTCAATGGAATTCTCCTCCGCCGTTGCCGCCATAGCGAGTTCCCGCCGAACTAGGGTATGAACTCGATCATAGTGCTTTCCTCGTCTGATTCTCAGCACATTGTGTTCATTATGCATCTTGCCACGATTGAAACACTCCTATCCAGTCAAATCAATCCTTAGAATAGTTGCGATTCGAAAATTTAGGGTTAGGTTTCTGCCGAAACCATCTCGGACCCACCGAGTTGAAAAACTCGGTCCCACCGATTTGGCTAATGCCATTGCACTAGTAAGTCTCGGTCTGACCAAGAATTGCTAATCGGTGTGACCGATTTTAGAACTTTGTGAAACCCTAGCAGTCTCGGTGCCACCGAACTGTGACTCGGTCTGACCGAGTTCACTAGTTTAGGTTCCAAAACTGCTTCGGTATCACCGACTTTGAAAATTGGTAGATCCGAAATGTTTTCAGTGGCAAACTAAAACTAGGTTTTTTGAATCATTCTTTTGCAAAAATCTTTGCATTTTGTGATGCTCATCCACTCTACCTCATCTATAACTATTCACAGGGTCAGCAGTCAGTTGAATAGCATGTCAGACCAAAGTGATAGCCAGAACAAATCTGAAGAGCAGATCCAATTGAGCGAGGGCACTAGTCCCTCAAGCAGCTCAGATGAGGGGAGCAGAAGCACTCCGAGCAATTTTCCCAAGGCTGCCACAAGGACAAGAAAGAAGAAGACCTCAGAGTCTGAGGATGAGGATTATGTGGCAGTTGAGGATGAGGCAAGCTCCAAGAAGAAAGTGCTCAAGAGGGGGTTCAGCTCATCTGCGGTGAAGCCCGCTTTGAAAATCAAAAGGCCAAAGCAGGTAGACAACCAATGTCCAAAGCCGAGTGTCTACTCAAGCTCCTTTGGAATCTCAACCCAAAGAGCCTGTTGCTGTAGAGGGAAAGAAAAGGAAAGAAAGGGTCAAGAAGACCATGGCAAGAGTGATTGGGAAGCCTTCCATGATGGAAGAGGAAAAATAAGAGGTTGTAGAACCAGCACCCAAGGCACAAAAGCTGATGGGTGATGCTATCAAATCAGGGGCTGCAACTTCCAAGCCCAAAGCTGCCCAAGCCCAAGAATGCACCCAAGAGGAATACCAGGAGCATACCAAAGAAATTTGAAAAGAACAAGGCCCCAATGCCCGAGGTAGATCTTTGAGGAAGATGAAGAAGGGCAGGTCCTAAGGAAGCTCAAACCCAAGATACCAGACCACAATGATGCTCATCCTATGGCTGAAAACATGAAGATCAGGAGAGATCATGGGTTGAGGCTATGGAGAGAGTCAGATCCATATGCCACGAGGAGAAGAACTGTTGTGGACTACATGTTCCACACAAAGGAGCAGCAGGACTTTTATGAGACTATCTTGCTGGATAAGAAGCCCATAGTTTGTGATCACTAGTAGAAAAGAGGGCTTTGGTCCAGGACGGGTTAGCCCATTAGTCCCGGTTCAGTCTAGAACCGGGACTAATGGGGGCATTAGTCCCGGTTCGTGAACCCAGGGGCCACGTGGGCCATTTGTCCCTGTTCGTCTGGACCTTTTAGTCCCGGTTGGTGCCACGAACCGGGACTAAAGGGTGCGATGCCCATTAGTACCGGTTCGTGGCACCAATCGGTACTAAAGGTTAGACCTTTAGTCCCGGTTCGAGCCATAAACCGGTACTAATGGGGTTTGAGGCATTAGTACCGGTTCATGGCACGAACCGGTACTAAAGGTCCCATTTTCAAACTCTCCCCCCACTGTGGATCGCCTTTTCACTCTTAAAAAATAAAAGAAAATGATGAAAATGTCAAAAAAATAAAAGAAAATAAGTTTCCCATGTGATATGTGGTCTAGTTGTTGGGAAAATTTGCAAATGTGAATTTCGACTTTATTTGCAAAATCTCTCTAGAATTTTGTAAAATGGGCTTAACTTTTGCATACTAACTCGGATGAAAAAGTTTTTTATATGAAAAATCATCTACTCGAAAAGTTGCATCGAAATTTAACCGGGGGAACCCCGTTAAACATTTTCAAAATCCTTAAAAACCTAACAGAAAAAAGTTACGGGGCTTTTAAGATCTAGAGGCAAAAAAATTCAAAAAAATTCTGTTTTTTTTGAATTTTTGTTGAATCTGGTCAAACTATGGTCAAATTACTTATTCAAGAAGTATTAGTGTTATTAAATAATTATTCAAGAATATTAGTGTTACTAAATAATTATTTTAGTTTTTTTGAATTTTGGTCAAATCTGGTCAAACTATGGTCAAACTGTAGTCAAACAATGGTCAAACTAATTATTCAAGAAATATTAGTGTTACTAAATAATTATTCAAGAATATTAATGTCATTAAATAATTATTTCAGTTTTTTTGAATTTTGGTCAAATCTGGTCAAACTATGGTCAAACAATGGTCAAACTAATTATTCAAAAAATATTAGTGTTACTAAATGTTAGTGTTATTTTTTAGAACAATAGTTTCAAACTCAAATAGTGAAATGTGTGACTTAATGCTCAAGCTAAATTCCTGAGGTTAATAGGATTGACATCTTACTATTGTCAGGAAAACAACAAGTGCAGACTTGGAAACGAGGGAGAATAGAAGCCAGAAGTTAAGCGTGCTCAGGCTGGAGTAGTGAGAGGATGGGTGACCGTCCGGGAAGTTAGATGATTTGGAATTATGAGGGGTGATTAGAGATTAGAGGTTAAATTGAGCGGTGATGAGGGGTGATTAGAGATGAGAGGTTAAAATAATTCAAAATTTTGAAAATCAAAAAAAAATTCCAAAAAAAAATTCCAAAAAAAATTTAAAAAAAATCATAAAAATTCCTTTATTATCGGTTGGTGTTACCAACCGGGACTAAAGGTGGACCTCCAGGCAGCGGCCACGTGGAGAGCCTTTAGTCCCGGTTCGTGTTAGAACCGAGACTAAAGGGGGAGGCTTTAGTAACGACCCTTTAGTCCCGGTTCCCAGAACCGGGACTAAAGGCCCTTATGAACCGGGACAAATACCCCTTTTTCTACTAGTGGATATGAGATGGGTCGACTGGACCTACATGAAGGAGAACGCAGAACACTACCCTGGAGTATATGACAGCTTCAGTGCGCGTGGAGTTGCTAATTTTGTTGGCCAGAAGCTCACCAACTGGAACGATGAACTCATCATGCAATTCTACTCCACATCACATTTCTATCCAGATGGCAGGATAGTGTGGATGTCAGAAGGAACCAGATATCAGTCTACCATAGAGGAATGGGCAAGTTTGTTCAATGCCCCAAAGGAAAGTGAGGATGACACGGACATTTATGGTAAGAAGAAAATGGATCATAACTCTATGTCACACATGTACAAGGAGATCCCTGATGATGCACTTGAGACCTTCAAGTTTGGATCAGTCCATTTTCTGCTGTCAGGGCTGCCTACGATCAACTGGATCTTAAGGCATACTCAATTGCCCAAATCAGGTGACCATAACATGATTAGAGGGCATGCAATCAATTTGCTTCATGTTTTTGATGTGCGTCAGAAATTCAAGGTCATGAGCCTCATAGTCGAGACAATTAAGAGGACATCAGCAGATCAGAAGAGGAGCTGTGGTTATGCCCCAGATTCGTGGAGTTGATAAACTCGAAGATGGGCACAAGAAAGTATCTATTGGATAAGGAACACATGGTTCTCTATCCTGAATTTGAGGACAATCGAGTTGTCATGACTGAGAATGAACCATCATCAGTGCAAGCTCAGGAGAGAAAGGAGAAGGCAAGGCAAGAGAAAGCTGCAAAGATGCCGACTCTAGCAGAGGCATCGGAGTACTTTCTTAAGAACAAGCAGGAGCGGCTTGGTTACTTGATAGCATCAACTCTACGGATTGAGAAGGGGTTGGCCACCCTAACTCAAAACCAGGAGAGCCTGGAGAGAATCATGGAACAAAAATTCTATGATCTTGATGTCAAAGTGACCGAGATTCAGTCAGCCGTGGAGCAGTTACAAGATGATATGCAGGAGAGGAAGGGCAAGACAACAACTGATGCATTTGCCAGAGTGCCTAGAGCTCAGCGGTCAGCTGCAGTGCCAACTCCAGACACCAGAGCCACTTCTTCAACTCCAGCTACAGCTCCAGCTCAACCAGCTCCAGCTCCAACTTCTTCAGCTCCTACCACGTCTACTGATGCGTTCATCCTTGGAGTCATGTCTACACCACCACCAGAAGACCAAGCCTGAGAGACGACATAGTGCTATGCATTTTCTAGGAACTTTTTGGTAACTTGTTGCCAAAGGGGGAGAAAAATGTATAGATCATAGGCTTTGAGAGAGAGAGATTTGCTTTTGTTCTCTCTTGTCTTTTTGGTTGAACTTTATTTGCGTTTGATTGCTTGAGATACTATGCATTACCTATGAGACATTGATGATCATGTGTTTGATCATAAGTTACACTTATGCTTTTATGATATTATCTTATTTATCCTTATATGATCATTCACTGTGCTTGGTGATGAGTGCATGTATTCAATCGTTATTATTTTGAGCGCTCCACCAAGATGTATGTCACATGAAAGAGTAACCCATGAGCCTAATTTCTTATGCATTTGCAGTCCAAAGCAAATCTTAAGATATGCACAAATTTAGGGGGAGCTCTTGCTTATCACATACTTATCAAAGCGACGATGTTTTTAAATTTTATTGTCAACTGTCGAAACTTTGATCTATATGTTGTCATCAATTACCAAAAAGGGGGAGATTGAAAGTGCAACTATCCCTAGGTGGTTTTGGTAATTCATAACAACATATAGCTCATTGAGCTAATACTATTCCAAGATGAATATTTCAGAAAGCTCAATGAATGGCATGGCATGGATGATGAAAGTGGATCCCTCAAAATATTAAGGACAAAGGATTGGCTCAAGCTCAAAAGCTCAAGACTCTACATTTTACATTTTAGTGATCCAAGATCACATTGAGTCTATAGGAAAAGCCAATACTATCAAGAAGGGATGAGGTGTTGCTTAATGAGCCTCTTGCTCCATGTGCTTAGTGATATGCTCCAAAACCCTCCACTACTTTCTCACATCCACATATGACCTAAACCCAAAGTCAAACTTGGCCCTACCGATTCTTTCTATCCGGCGCCACCGAGTTCAAATGTCATAGCCACTGCCACAAACCCTAGGCAAATTGGTTTCACCGATAGGGATCTCGGTCTCACCGAGATGGGATTGTAATCTCTCTGTTTCCCTTCGTAACGTTTCGGTCTAACCGAAGTGAGCGATCGGTCCCACCGAGATTACAATGTAAACTCTCTGTTTCCCTTTTGTAACTTTTCGGTCTCACCAAAAGAGCAAATCGGTCCCACCGAGTTTACCTGACCAACTCTCTGGTTAGCTAATTACCAAATTTGGTCTCACCGAGTTTGTGTAATCGGTCTCACCGAGATTACGTTATGCCCTAACCCTAACCATATCGGTCCTACCGAGATGCATGTCGATCCACCAAAAACCCTAACGGTCACTAGGTTTACTAAATCGGTCTGACCGAGTTTTATGATTCGGTCCCACCGAGTTTGGTAAATTTTGTGTAACGGTTAGATTTTGTGTGGAGGCTATATATACCCCTCCACCTCCTCTTCATTCATGGAGCGAGCCATCAGAACAAACCTACACTTCCAACTTACCAGTTCTGATAGAGAACCACCTACTCATGTGTTGAGGCCAAGATATTCCATTCCAACCACATGAATCTTGATCTCTAGCCTTTCCCAAGTTGCTTTCCACTCAAATCTTCTTTCCACCAAATCCAATCCTGTGAGAGAGAGTTGAGTGTTGGGGAGACTATCATTTGAAGCACAAGATCAAGGAGTTCATCATCAACACACCATTTGTTACTTCTTGGAGAGTGGTGTCTCCTAGATTGGCTAGGTGTCACTTGGGAGCCTCCGACAAGATTGTGGAGTTGAACCAAGGAGTTTGTAAGGGCAAGGAGATCGCCTACTTCGTGAAGATCTACCGCTAGTGAGGCAAGTCCTTCGTGGGCGGCGGCCATGGTGGGATAGACAAGGTTGCTTCTTCATGGACCCTTCGTGGGTGGAGCCCTCCGTGGACTCGCGCAACCGTTACCCTACGTGGGTTGAAGTCTCCATCAACGTGGATGTACGATAGCACCACCTATCGGAACAACGACAAAAACATCCGTGTCTCTAATTGCGTTTGAATCCTACAAACCCTTCCCTTTACATTCTTGCAGGTTGCATGCTTTATTTTCCGCTGCCAATATACTCTTTGCATGCTTGCTTGAATTGTGTGAAGATTGCTTGACTTGTTCAAAAATAGCTAAAATCTGCCAAAGTCTAAAATTGGGAAAAGGTTAGGTTTTTATTGCTCAAGTAGTCTAATCACCCCCCTCTAGACATACTTCAAGGTCCTACAGATCTTCGTAGAATATGTGGGAGCCAATTTGAGCATCCAGGTTCCGCTATTGGTTATTGACCGGAGATGTATCTCGGTCATGTCTACATAGTTCTCGAACTCGTAGGGTCCGCACGCTTAAAGTTTCGATGACAGTTATATTACGAGTTTATATGTTTTGATGTACCGAAGGTTGTTCGGAGTCCCGGATGTGACCACGGACATGACGAGGAGTCCCGAAATGGTCGAGACATGAAGATTGATATATTGGAAGCCTATATTTGGATATTGGAAGTGTTCCAGTTGAAATCGGGATTTTACCGGAGTACCAGAGGGGTTACCGGAACCCCCCCGGGGGTTAATGGGCCATAGTGGGCCTTAGTGGAGATGAGGAGAGACGGCCATGGCAAGGGCCACGCGCCCCTCCCCCTAGTCCAAATAGGACAAGGAGAAGGGGGCGGCGCCCCCCCCCCTTTCCTTCCTCTCCTCCACCTCTTTCCCCCTTCTCCTATTCCAACAAGGAAGGGAGGGAGTCCTACTCCCGACGGCAGTAGTACTCCTCCTGGCACGCCTCCTCCCTGGTCGGCCGCACCTCCCCCCTTTGCTCCTTTATATACGGGGGCAGGGGCCACCCCAAAGACACAACAATTGATCGTTTGATCTTTTAGCCGTGTGCAGTGCCCCCTCCACCATAGTCCACCTCGATAATACTATAGCGGTGCTTAGGCGAAGCCCTGCGTCGGTAGAACATCATCATCGTCACCACGCCGTCGTGCTGACAAAACTCTCCCTCAACACTCGGCTGGATCGGAGTTCGAGGGACGTCGTCGGGTTGAACGTGTGCTGAACTCGGAGGTGCCGTGCGTTCGGTACTTGATCGGTCGGATCATGAAGACGTACGACTACATCAACCGCGTTGTGCTAACGCTTTCAGTCTACGAGGGTACGTGGTCAACACTCTCCCCTCTTATTGCTATGCATCATCATGATCTTGTGTGTGCATAGGATTTTTTTTGAAATTACTACGTTCCCCAACAAAGATAGCAATTGAAACACGAAGAGAGCATCATGTAGCATATGAAAATCACATCTAAGTCTAACATACTTCCTATGCATAGGCATTTTATAGGAAAACAAATTAGCAAGACAAGCAAGATCTAGAATGTGCAAGGGAGAAGAAAGAAACATTAGCAATCTCAACATAACAAGAGGTAATTTAGTAACATGAAAATTTCTACAACCATATTTCCCTCTCACATAATAATTACATGTGAGATCATAATAAAATTCAACAATATAACTATCACATAAAATTTTCTCTTCATGATCCTCATGCATGCAAAGTTGACACTCTTTCGAAATAGTGGGATTATCATAAAATAAAGTCGTGACCTCTCCAAACCCACTTTTATCAAAAAATTCATAAGATTGAACATCCTCCAAATATGTGGGATCTAAAGTTGACACTCTTCCAAACCCACTTTCAATATTATTGCAAACACTATTATCAATCTCATATTCATCATGGGGCATAAATAAATTTTCAAGATCATAAGAAGAATCACCCCAATCATGATCATTGCAACAAGTAGTGGACATAGCAAAACTAGCATCCCCAAGCTTAGGGTTTTGCATGTTATTAGCACAACTGACACAAATAGAATTTATAGTAAAACCATCGCAAGCATGCTTTTTATTCAAGGATCTATCATGAATCACTTCATAGATTTCTTCATCACAATATTTAGATTCATGAATTTCAAGCAGAACTTCATAAAGATAATCTAGTGCACTTAACTCACTAGCAATAGGTTCATCATAATTGGATCTCTTAAAGAGATTAGCGAGTGGATGAGGATCCATAAACTTTTAGCAAGCGAAGATGCAAGAAAAAAGAAGACACATGGTAACACAAGATCGAACGAAAGAAAGGCGAAAGAAAAGGGCAAATTTTGTGAAGTGGGGGACATGAAAACGAGAGGCAAATGGAAAATAATGTAATGAAAGGGAGAAGAGTTTATGGTGGGTACTTGGTATGTCTTGACTTGGCGTAGATCTCCCAGGCAACGGCGCCAGAAATCCTTCTTGCTAACTCTTGAGCATGCGTTGGTTTTCCCTTGAAGAGGAAAGGGTGATTCGGGAAAGTAGCATAAGTATTTCCCTCAGTTTTTGAGAACCAAGGTATCAATCCAGTAGGAGACAACACAAAAGTCACCTAGTACCTGCACAAAAAATCAAGAACCTTGCAACCAACGCGATAAAGGGGTTGTCAATCCCTTCACGGTCACTCGCAAAAGTGAGATCTAATAGAGATAGTAAAATAAATATTTTTGGTATTTTTGTTGTATAGATTGGAAAGTAAAGATTGCAAAATAGTAAACGAGATGCGATGTAAATAAAAGAGATGCAATATAATAAGAAAGAGACCCTGGGGCCATAGGTTTCACTAGTGGATTCTCTCAAGATAGCATGTATTACGGTGGGTGAACAAATTACTGCTAAGCAATTGATAGAAAAGCGCATAATTATGAAGATATCTAAGGCAACGATCATGAATATAGGCATCACGTCCGTGTTAAGTAGACCGAAACGATTCTGCATCTACTACTATTACTCCACACATCGACCGCTATCCAGCATGCATCTAGAGTATTAAGTTCATAAGAACAGAATAACACATTAAGCAAGATGACATGATGTAGAGGGATAAACTCAAGCAATATGATATAAACCCCATCTTTTTATCCTCGATGGCAACAATACAATACGTGCCTTGCTGCCCCTAATGTCACTGGGAAAGGACACTGCAAGATTGAACCCTAAGCTAAGCACTTCTCCCATTGCAAGAAAGATCAACCTAGTAGGCCAAACTAAACCGATAATTCGAAGAGACTTGCAAAGATATCAAATCATGCATATAATAATTCAGAGAAGAACCAAATAATATTCATAGATAATCTTGTTCATAAAACCACAATTCATCGGATCTCGGCAAACACACATAAAAGAGTATTACATCGAATAGATCTCCAAGAACATCGAGGAGAACTTTGTATTGAGAATCAAAGAGAGAGAAGAAGCCATCTAGCTAATAACTATGGACCCAAAGGTCTGTGGTAAACTACTCACGCTTCATCGGAGAGGCTATGGTGTTGATGTAGAAGCCCTCCGTGATCGGTTCCCCCTCTGGCAGATCACCGGAAAAGCCCCCAAGATGGGATATCACGGGTACAGAAGGTTGCGGAGGTGGAAAAGTGGTTTCATGGCCCCCCTGATGTTTCTAGGGTATAAGAGTATATATAGGCGAAAGAAGTACGTCGGTGGAGCTACGAGGGGCCCATGAGGGTGGGGGGCGCGCCTACCCCCCTGGGCGCGCCCTCCTGCCTCGTGGCCGCCTTGTGGAGTTCCAGACTTCAACTCCAAGTCTTCTGGGTTGCTTCTGGTCCAAGAAAGATCATCGCGAAGGTTTCATTCCGTTTGGACTCCATTTGGTATTCCTTTTCTGTGAAACTCTAAATTAGGCAAAAAAATAAAAACAGAAACTGGCACTGGGCCTCCGGTTAATAGGTTAGTCCCAAAAATAATATAAAAGAGCATATAAAATCCCATTAAACTTCCAAAACAGATAATATAATAGCATGGAACAATAAAAAACTATAGATACGTTGGAGACGTTTCATATTCATTTCATCACAAAACCCTAGAGTGAAGATTATATGACTTCTTCCATTTAAATAAATGAAAAGGGTTTTGAAAAGATTTGCGTTCCATTTGGAAATATTTCAAATTTGGAAACTTTATGCAACTCAATGATTTTCATGAGAAGATAAAATGACTTCTTCAAATCATATGAAATATGAGTTGGAAGTTTAAAAGAATCAAATTTAAAGTCCCTTTGAAGGTATTTTGAAACCCACTTTCAATTTGGAGTTATTTGGTTCTTATTCAAAGTATTTTTCTCCAAAAATAAAATATATGGAAAATAGGGTAAAGTGATTCCTTAAAGTAGAAAATTGGAGGAAAATGGGTTTGAAATCATTTTGGTATTTTTAAAATATTTTTATTTGGTTTTTATTTGAACCAGTAGTACTGTTTGCTTTATTTAAATTTTTGTGGAATTTATTTGCCGCTAAAAAAATGTTCATGTTTTAGAAAATCTTTTTCTAAAAAATTTCATATATAATATGCCTATATATCATTTTTATTATTTGTTGTTTATTCTTATTTTGTTGTCTGTAAATTTGTTTTTAAAAAAAGTTTCCTCCGCCGAACTGGGCCGGCCCAGCTAGCCAGCCAAGCCACGACCCAGCCCAGCCAGCCCGCCTCACCTCCGTCCCCGAGCGGGACTCCGCTTGGGAGTCCGTCGCCGCCAGCATGCCGTGTCAAGCCGGGACTCGTCAGCGTCGCCGCCTCGCCTGCCCCTCCACGCAAGCCCCAGCCCTCCTCCTATAAATACCCGAGCCCCGACCCTGTTTTCCCCATCAAATCATGCCACCACTGCCCCCTCGCCCGTCTGAGAATATCGCCGGAGTTCGAGCTCACGTGCCGTTACCCATTGCTCAAAATCGCCCTCGACCTCCGCCGACGTCGCCATCACCTTCGCCTCATCGAGTCGCGCCTCCCCATCTACTCCGCCAGCGCCGCCGAGCCATGGAGCCGCAGCCCCGCTCGGGCCGAGACGCCACCGCCGTTTTTCTCGCCTCAGCCGCCGTCAGCCGCCGCAGTAACCGTCGCCCCTCCTCGCCCGTCCGATCTGGATGTGACGATCCAGATCGATTTGTTTTTTCCTATAATTTTTTTTCTTATTTAGTGAATGTTGATTACTTTAGTTTCTGTAGTGAACGTTTTCATCGCTTAAGTCTCTGTAGCAAACGTTCGTTCGTTAGTTTTCTGTTTCGTAGCCAGGGACCCAGTTGTGATTACTTTTCTTACAGATTAGTCCCTGCTTTTCAATCTATCACAACTTTTTACTCGCTTGTCCAAATTCAGTGAAACCAGCGCCAAATTCTTCATCATGATCTCAACTATCTAGAGAACTTATTAAATCAACTTTTTGAAATTTTAAAATTCAAATTAGATCAGATTTGAATTTAAACTTGTTTTGGCTGTAACTTGAGTTTTATAACTCCGATTTAATTGATTCTTTTTGCAAATCGAAGCTCTTGACATTTAATTTCTGTTAAGATCAAAATCACACAATTTTGCTACTGTTAAAAATATGTTTGTGTCCATGAGTTTTTTTGAAGGTTTTTGAAGTTTTCCGAAGTGTTTTCTTCGTTCTTTTGGATCTTTGAGTGATTGCTTATGTGTGGTTATAATTGCTTAATCACGATAGATTGAATGGAGTATGACGAGTAGAACTATCAGGAATTATGAGTGCGAAGAATCTTCATCAACAGTACAAGGCAAGTTCACACTTTGATCATACTTTTCTATACCCAGTTTTTACTATGCATTAGTTCACCCTTACAAAATTTGCATGAGTAGGATTAGGAATTGGGGCATTGCTATGTAGTTCATGAGGTAGGAACCTATGGTCCTTGAAACACCCCGGGAATATATGTTATGCTCATAATTCCTAGCCATGCTCGTAGACGGGGATTGGTATGTGAGATTCATGCAAGATGAGAGAGATAAAATAATTAAGGGAAACTTAATGTGGAAACATTAACACACATCTTGGTGGAATGGTTGGGGCACCCTGGGGAAACCAATGGCTTGCCCGGGCACTTGGGGAATCTAGCGTTGTCCTAGGAGATCCCGGGGTACCCGTGTGATCGTCCTATGGAATGCCACCTAGGCTCAAAGGGATCATCAGATTATTCATGCTAGAAACTTCCGTGTGCAGCCACAAGCCATTATGGGCTCTGGCATAGTTGAGTAAGTTGTGGGAAACCTTTCCATGATAGTCTAGCAGATGTAGGGGATTGTAGGTGTACCGGCCTATCTATCGGTTAAGGGGACCTCTTCAGAAAGGCTATGTCTTGATCTTCCGATCATGGATGCGGTCGAGTCTTGTGGGGAAATGTGCGCAAACCTCTACAGAGTGTACAAACTAATCATGATTAGCCGTGTCCCCGGTTATGGACATTTTGAGTATATGGTATTAGAATTATTGGTTGATCACATCACTTTACTTAATGAATTTGTTGGGTTATTATTATTACTAATTTTGGGATTGAGTTGGGGTTACCTTCTCAATAATGGTAGAAACTTGGTAGTAAATAAAATCTATTCCTTTCTTGTAGGAAAAAATTAGCATTATGCAAAATTAAACTTAGAGCCTCCACTAGCCAAATATGCATATAGAGATAGATATTTTCATTATTATTTTATGGTGTGAAATTGCCAGTACATTCAATGTACTAACCTACATGGCTGCAACGTCTCATGTTGCAGGAATCTTACGACGAGTAAGTGATACGTTTTGGGTTATGATGTCTACACTCAACTTTCCCGTTGGTGTTGTTGGGAACTCCACAACTTTGTTGTTACTACCGCTATATGGATTAAGGTAATAGTATTTACGTTACTTTATACATGTGACCTCCCTCTTTTATAAATCCCCAAGTATTGTGTGTGTTAGCATACCGATCTAGGGATGAAACTTAAGCACAGAGACTTCGATCCATTCGGGTCGGGTCGCTACAAGATGGTATCAGAGCACACGTTCACTGTAGGACGTGACCCCTAGAAACTGGCAAGCCCATAGGAAAGGATTTTCTCTAAAACTTTATTTTCAAAAGAGATCCCTTAACTCTCATATTTTCTAAGCTTTACCAAGTATTTCCTCTCACCTCAAGTAGTTAGACTATACCCCTTTCCCCTTTTGACCACATGAAGATTCGACTGATGAGATTGCTCCAAGAAGTACAAGACACCGGACAACTAAGACCACTTCAGAATGAAGAGGATTTTACCGTGCATTATAATAATGGAAACTACAATGGTTGAAGACTCTGAAGACAAGGAGAATTTTAAGGCTCTGAAGAATTTCCAGATTGGCATGACCTAGGAAGGCTACCCTTATGGAACTTGTCATACTATTGAAGCTGTCAATACCCGAGATCAAGGTGTGTCGGAGAAAGACCGGAACATGGAGCGTAAAAACTCAAAGTTTTTGTCAAGAAAACCCCAAGGCAGAAGATATCAACTATGGAATGATAGCTCATGGCAATGACATGGGCATAAACACGGCTATCCATGGTGTTATCGCCCGCTTATGCTATTGTCACCGTGTTGAGTTGAGCATGCATTTCTTCGGAAGGATTGGGTGACAAAAGGGCTAATGGAGCACCTATCAGCAAAATATGAAGTTTTAACCTTAGCTGGTGTATTGCCACAGGATCTGGAGTATTACATCAAGAATTTTTAGATGGACCTTCTAGAAGCCTGATTTGACAAGGAAGCATTTCGTGAAGAACTAAGGACCCAGAATCTAAAAGTAGCCACGCTGGAGGAGCAAAACCTCGAGATACTGGAGATTCATCAGGAATAGAAGGACAGTAGGACCATGGTTCATGCCGAGGATGTTGAAACCCAGAAGTTTGGAATGCAACTCCAGAATATTAAAGGACGTCACGAGAGACTTCACGTCAACAGAAATGACCTGGCAGAAGAACTTGAGAAGATCAGCAAGCACGTTCAGAAGAAGACCAAACCCCTGTTATATACTTACGTTAGATGCCATGATTATGAGCTGTCATTTGTTTGATGTTTTTTCGACAGCCAAAAAATAATATTTGTCTCTTCAAAACTATTGTTTGTATTGTGTGTATCCCTCTCTATCTCTCTTATCTCACCCCAAAACCCTTGGAACCAATAGAGGATGAATGGAGATGAACTCAAATTTTCTGGACCGATGACTCAATTGGAGACGGACCGATGGATTCAGAACATGGAAGATCACATGAAGAATAACATTATAGCCGGAAAGGACATGGCCCAACATGCTCTCCAGTGTTTTGAAAGAGGTGCTGCTGCTTGGTGGAGGATGTACCAAACCATCAATGGATGGCAAAGAGTAACCACTTGGGAAGAATTTAAGTTGACTCTTCTAAAGTCTCGGCTTGTGTCCCAGAAATTGAAGCCTTATGGAAATGATATGAAGAAACCTTGTGCATGAAAGCTCTATGGAGAAATAGGACACAACCATAAAGAACACAAGGATGAATGCCCTCATTGTGAAGAAAGTGACCCAGCTGAAGAATGCCCAACTAGGCAGATTACTTGTTTCTTGTGTGAAGGGACTACCCACTACCCTGCTCAGTGTCGCATTTACCCCGTGGTTCAAAGAAGCATCCAACAAAAGAAAGAAGCAGTGTGAAAGGAGCCATCATGGAAATTTTAGAAGAACCTGTGATGAAGGAAGAGGTGGAGGACACACCCGATGAAGACCCAATTAAACCCTACACCAAGTCATGCTATTCATGTGGAGAAGGACACCTCTCCCAGAATTGTCTGAAGGGGGATCTAGTAGCATTTCCGACAGTGGAAGTAGAGTATGACCCACAGGAAATAGAAGCCCTGATTGGCACGGAAAAGTCCAAGAAGATAAATAGATTGGATTCCAGGAACAACCCAATTTCTACAAAGAAGGACCTGAGTCATATCACATGTTTCAGGTGCAAAGATTCAGGACACTACTTCAGCGATTGCCCAAAAGGGAAGATGAAGACCCAAGGAGGCTATATAATCACAAGGAAACCTCGAGACTGGTCAGAAGTAATATGTTTTCGTTGTAATGAAGCAGGGCACTTTGCTAGAGATTGTCCCAAAGAGAAGGAGGCCTGTGCTAAATAGTTGAGTTGAAAAAGAAATATAGTAGTAGTAGTAGTGGGAACATTTCTTTTATATTGAGGTGTTGAGTTGAGGCATGTAATGGAAATGCAGGAGATTGTAATAATTTGAGAATCAATAAAGTTAACATCTTTGGTACTGATTTTGAATTTTATGAGTTGTTACTCTATGAAGAAATATTTTGTTCAAGGATATGAGAAATATGGTCTATGGAAGAATTTGTGCATTCCAAGGGTGGTAGTACCCTATGAGGACCCTTGACCCCTGGAAAATATAATGATATTCCACGAATTGGACTTCGGACAAAATAAGTATGAGTTTTATCTAGATATATGGGATACCCCAAGAATATGAAGGGATGAAGTACTATTGGATAGAAAGGAGGTATAATGTTGGTAATATGGAGCAATTGTAACCCCAGGATGAGTTAAAGCTATAAATGTGATGAGTTGGGCCATAACCCACATGCTCCGGGACCTGACAAGAAGCAAGCACACTCTTGCTGAAGGAAAAACCCTAGAAGAGGATATGCCTTTATCAACAGACAATCTTACAGGAGTTAGGCAAAACCTGAGAGTGTGAAGAAATAATAGATATTTGTTTGGCTTGCAGAAGCCATGGATTATTTGAACTCAGTTCGTCGACAAGAGAAATTCTGCAACGCTTGTGAGGATAACCGAGTGTTAGAATGCGAGATTCACTAAACCATATACAAGGTAATGATTTGGGTGCGGAATGGATTGATCACCATGCCGACTTACTCTTATTATTCACCTTGCTATATGGGATGGTAAATCTGAGTGACTTACCCATAGTAGAGCGACGATGATCAAAACCTTGTTTAAACCTTAGAGTGGTATGAAAATTTTCCCTTGTACAAGGCAACTGTTGCTAATTGTAGGTCATACGGTGAGAATGAAGCCCGGACCCATTTACTGCAGGAGAAACCATAAATTGATGAGCACCATGAGATATCGATAGTTGTTTAGTATTGGCGCCAAACCCGTCAGCTAAAAAGACCCAGTCACAGGAGGACCGTACCAAGATAAAAGTATAGAAGAATTGAGGAAAATGTTATGCCACTACTGGAAGAGCCAGAATAGGAATTTTCCCGAGAATCTGAGAAGATCGACACTACCAACCATAAGGATGTACGACCCGAGTTTTGATGGAACCATAATCATGTTTCTAAGGGTGGTAGCACCCCAGACCCCCTTGTGACAATCGATGGATTTTGAGAAGACCCCAAACGTAACCTATTTCTTGCTAGCCTCTCCGAATCTCGAGGGCGAGATTCATTTTAAGGATGGTAGGTTTGTACATCCCAAAATTATAAATTTTGGAATGTTATATTAAATAAATAGTTTTGATTGATTGTTTGATTGTGGTGTGGTTGCTTGTGAGAAATTGAGTGAAATTTGAAACTTTTTGAAAGTTAAATGAGAGGGAATAAAGGGACTTTCTGAAACTTCCACCTTGCATTTATAATCTCCATGAATTCAAATTCATTTCATCACAAAACCCTAGAGTGAAGATGATATGACGTCTTCCATTTAAATAAATGAAAAGGGTTTTGAAAAGATTTGACACTACTGCAGGATGCTGCTAACGCAACACTACGATCAGAGACCCTTCGACGAAACTGTGTGCGATGCCATAATCGCAAACGGTGGTGTAAAAAACCCATCAAAAAAGGTGCAAAACATTTGCGATGGAGGATGCATTAAACACGGTTCAGATTTTAGTTGCGTGTGCGATGCAGGGCATACGGTTCAGCTCAATTAACCGTTTGCGATGAGGAGGAACAAAATAAACGGGCAGCCAGATGAAGGTGTGTGTGATGTACAACATACGGTTCACTCGGATGAAGTGTTTTTGATTAGGAAACACAAAAGAAACGGTCAGCCAGATCAAAGATGTGTGCGATATACGGCATGCGGTTCACTCGGATGAACTATTTGCGTTGAGACTTGAGAACAGAAATGATTCAAATCAACAAGATGTGTGTGATAAGAGGCAAACATGTCTGTAATCGGAAATGTGTGCGAAGACCGATAACAACACAGACGATTACTGCTAACAAGTCGTGTGTGTTGTGAGCAAACGATTGCTGGTATACAATTGTGAGTGATTGATGAGAACATCACCGTCGGGTTCCATTGTTTAGTCCGTGTGCGATGTGATTTTCTTTGTCCGCACAACATCTACGCTCTGTCTACATAGGATCAACATATATACTTAAAAACACAGAATTGCATAACCAAATTAAGAATACAATTACACAAGTGACTACACACATAACATTTCCACACACCAAAGAAAGCAATTACATGCATACTAAAGTAGGAGAAACGAGGATCTAATCATCTACTTATTGTTGCGACGACGCTTGCCATTGCTCTGCTTCCAGCTGGATCCCTGGCCATTTTGGGGAAGGAGGCACTTCCTCATGTCAATGATCCGCCTGTACATGTCGTAGCTTGTGTACGCCTCCTTGGCCGCGTACACGACGTGAGCTTTGTCGAGTTTCTCCATCCAGGCCGAGTGCCAGGCACACTTGTCCTTGTTGCACAAATCCTTTCATGTCTCTGTAGTAGGGGTCGATGATGGCCTCGGCGAGGTGAACCAGTGAGTCCTTCTCATGCTCCTTGCTGCCCCAGATCTTGTATTGGCCCTGGATGTCGACAAGATTACGGCAGCGATACTGAATTCTCGGCGCCTTTACATCGTTGGTGATGTCCACCGTAGCGAACATATAGTGGGGGCTGTTGACAAATCTGGCGAAACGCTCGCAAGGCCTTGTGGCCAGGCAGTAGTGGTAGACGAGGACGTGGTGGCTGGCGCCGTTGCCGGGGAGGTGAGTGCTTGAAGGTATATCTTTAGATCTTGCAATCGAATCTTTTTGTTTCTTGTTTTATCACTAGTTTAGTTTATAAAAGAAAACTACAAAAAAATGGAATTGAGTTTACCTCATATGCTTCATCTTTTTAATATCTTTCGTGAGTATGATGGAAAGGAAAATTATGCCAAAGTGTTAGAAGAAGAACGCATTAAAATGTTTGGCACTAAATCTTTGAATGATGAGCATGGTTGCAATGTTGTTAGTATGAATTCTTTGAATACCCATGATGCTAATGATATGCAAAGCCACAAGCTTGGGGATGCTATGTTTGATGAAGATGATATGTTTTGTCCCCCAAATTTTGATGAGAAAATTTGTTATGATGATAGAATGCCTCCTATTTATGATGATTATATTGATGAAAGTGGATTTGGAGAGGTCATGACTTTATTTAGTGATGAATCCACTATTTCGGAAGAGGTTCCAATTGATTATGAGAACAAAGTTGCTATCTATGATGATTATTGTGATGACATGTATGCTATAAAGAATAATTATAACCATGAAACTTGTCATCATGATTTTAGTTTTCAATTGGATTATGCCTCACATGATAGTTATTTTGTTGATTTTGCTCCCACTTCTATTCATGAGAAGAAATTTGCTTATGCGGAGAGTAATAAAAATTCTATGCTTGTAGATCATGAAAATAATGCTTTATGTGATAGTTATATTGTTGAATTCATTCATGATGCTACTGAAAATTATGACGAGGGAGGAATATATGCTTGTAGGAATTGCAATAATATCAAGTTTCCTCTCTATGTGCTTAAAGTTTTGAAGTTATGCTTGTTTTGCCTTCCTATGCTAGTTGATTATTGTTCCAATAAGTTGTTTGTTCACAAAATCCCTAGACATAGGAAGTGGGTTAGACTTAGCTGTGCTAGTCATCTTCTTCATGATGCTCTCTTTATGTTTCAATTCTTATCTTTTATGTGAGCATCATTGAAATCATCATGCCTAGCTAGGGGCGTTAAACGTTAGCACTTGTTGGGAGGCAACCCAATTTTAATTTAGTTTCTTGCTTTTTGGTTCTGTTTACTAATAAATAATCAATCTAGCTTCAGGTTAGGTGTGGTTTTATGTTTTAATTAGTGGTTGTGCCAAGTAGAACCTTTGGGCAGACTTGGGTGAAGTCTTTATGATCTTGCTGTAAAAAACAGAAACTTTAGCGCTCACGAGATTAGCTAAAACTTTTTACTGGAGAGTGCTATTTAGTTGATTCTTTTTGAAGATGATTACTAGACAAATTCCTCAGGTCCACCAATTTATTTCAGAATTTTTGGAGTTACAGAAGTATTCGAATGATAAAGATTACTACGGAATGTTCTGTTTTTGACAGATTCTGTTTTCTATGTGATGTTTGCTTATTTTGATGAATCTATGAGTAGTACCGGAGGGTATGAACCATAGAGAAGTTGGAATACAGTATATATTACACCAATATGAATTTAGAATGAGTTCACAACAGTACCTAAGTGGTGATTTATTTTCTTATACTAACGGAGACTTACGAAGTTTTACATTAAGTTTTGTGTTGTGAAGGTTTCAAGTTTTGGGTAAAGATTCGATGGACTATGGAATAAGGAGTGGCAAGAGCCTAAGCTTGGGGATGCCCAAGGCACCCCAAGGTAAATCCAAGGACACCAAAAAGCCAAACCTTGGGGATGCCCCGGAAGGCATCCCCTCTTTCATCCTCATCCATCGGTAAATTTACTTGGAGCTATATTTTTATTCACCACATGATATGTGTTTTGCTTGGAGCGTCATTTTATTTTGGTTTGCTTGCTGTTTGAATAAAGTATCAAGATCTGAAATTATTAAATGAGAGAGACTCCTCAGATAGCTACATAATTATTTAACTACTCATTGATGATCACTTATATCTTTTTGGAGTAGTTTGTCATTTACTCGTGTGCTTCACTTATATCCTATGAGTAAATGGTTGAATGATTTGAATGTCATAAATCTGAAATTATATATGTTTCATATGCTTATCCCATGGGGGTAATGACTTCACATATAAGAAGTAGAGGTGGTAAATTTATTGAAGGTTAGCAAACATTGTATTGGTCACTTGAACAATTCATGAAAGAATATTGAAGGAAGAGAGATTTCACATATAAATATACAATCTTGGACATCTTTTGTAATTGTGAGCACTCATTAAAATATGACATGCTAAAAGGTTGATGTTGGACAAGGAAGACAACGTACTGGGTTATGTTTTCTTATATCCGAAATAAAGTATATTGTCATGGATCCCCAACACGTTGAGCTTGCCTTTCCCCCTCATGCTAGCCAGATCCTTTGCACCAAGTAGAGATACTACTTGTGCTTCCAAACATCCCTTAAACCAGTATTGCCATGAGAGTCCACCATACATACCTATGGATTGAGTAAGATCCTCCAAGTAAGTTGTCATCGGTGCATGCAATAGAAATTGCTCTCTAAATATGTATGATCTTTTAGTGTGGAGAAAATAAGCTTTATACGATCTTCTGATATAGAAGCAATAAAAGCGACGGACTGCATAATAAAGGTCCCTATCACAAGTGGCAATATAAAGTGACATTCCCTCGCATTAAGATTTTGTGCATCCAACTATAAAAGCGCATGGCAACCTCTGCTTCCCTCTGCGAAGGGCCTATCTTTTATTCTTGTCTTTTACCTTATGCAAGAGTCTTGGTGATCTTCACCTTTCCTTTTTACATTTTATCCTTTGGTAAGCACATTGTGTTGGAAAGATTCTGATATATATATATATATATATATATATATATCCAATTGGATGTAAGGCATCATGAACTATTATTGTTGACATTACCCTTGAGGTAAAAGGTTGGGAGACGAATCTATAAGCCCCTATCTTTCTCTGTGTCTGATTAAAACTTTGAACCCATAAATATCACGTGAGTGTTAGCAATTATGAAAGACTAAATGATAGTTGAGTATGTGAAGTTTGCTGTATCAAAGCTCTAACATAGACTCTTCCTGAAAATAAGATGAATTGTAATTGTTTGATGACTAATAACACGGTTTGTTAGTTTTCAAGAAAGTTTAAGATCTATACTTTAACATGAGAATAGCTTGTTACTTGATCATGAGAAGCTTTATGAGATGAGCTACTGTTATGATATATAATGATGCTAGAAAAGGTGATTGAAATTATCATTGATCAAACTTGTGCACCTGCTAGCATTCACACTATATAAATTATTTCTTTTATCATTTACCTACTCGAGGACGAGCAGGAATTAATCTTGGGGATGCTGATACGTCTCCAACGTATCTATAATTTATGAAGTATTCATGCTATTATATTATCTGTTTTGGATGTTTATGGGATTTATTAAACACTTTTATATTATTTTTGGGACTAACCTATTAACCCAGAGCCCAAAGGCTGCTTTACATTTTTCCCTTGTTTGATGTTTCGCAGAAAAGGAATATCAAACGGAGTCCAAACGGAATGAAACCTTGGGAGAGTTATTTTTGGAGCAGAAGCAATCCAGAGACTTGGAGTGTACGTCGAGGAAGCAACAAAGGTGTCCACGAGGCGAGGCCTTTGCCTCCTGGCGCGTCCCCCACCCTCGTGGGCCCCTCGTGGCTCCCCTGACCGACTTCTTTCGCCTATATATATCCATATACCCTAAAAACTTCGGGGAGCAGAATAGATCGGGAGTTTCGGCACCGCAAGCCTCTGTAGCCACCAAAAACCAATCGGGACCCTGTTCTGGCACCCTGCCGGAGGGGGGAACCCTCACCGGTGGCCATCTTCATCATCTCGACGCTCTCCATGACGAGGAGGGAGTAGTTCACCCTCGGGGCTGAGGGTATGTACCAGTAGCTATGTGTTTGATCTCTCTCTCTCTCTCTCTCTCTCTCTCTCTCTCTCTCGTGTTCTTGAGATGGTACGATCTTGATGTACCGTGAGCTTTGCTATTATAGTTGGATCTTATGATGTTTCTCCCCATCTACTCTCTTGTAATGGATTGAGTTTTCCCTTTGAAGTTATCTTACCGGATTGAGTCTTTAAGGATTTGAGAACACTTGATGTCGGGGATATACCCCGTGGTGTAACCCGCCGGATGTATGACCCGGCTGGAGCGTGCCGACTCCCTGGTGACCCGCTCGTAGCTTGGCGATTCAAAGGTAACCCGCCCGATCTTGGCGGGTCATTAGTAACCTGGCGGGCGGGTCAGATGGACAACAAGGCCCAAGGCCCAGAAGACCGGCTCACGTTAAGATGGGCCGACTTAAGAAGAAATGCATGACAAATATTTCCTTTACGAGGAAGCAAGACCCAGACTTGTATTCAACTTGTAAGAGAAGATAGAATAGTCCTAGTCCTACTAGGACTCCACATGTAACCCGCCCCTCCAACAAATATAAGGAGGGGCAGGGCACCCCAAGAGGGGGAGGCAAGGAACAATCTCTAAGGTTAGACACAACTAAAGGGGAGCCGGCTTATGCGGGGTCTCCCTGATGAGCATAATGAGATCTAGCCACAAACAGCATGTAGGGCTATTACCGGATGATGTTTCCCGGGGCCCGAAGCTGTCTAAATCCCTGTCTTGTGTGTTGCCTCTCTCGTCCCGATCAACCCCTCTTAAGCTACCGCATAGATGCGTTGGCCTCGCGACTAAGTCCTGACACTAAGGACATCTGCCGTGACAAATCCACGACACTTGGCGCCCACCGTGGGGCCTGCGCACGGTGGTTGTTGAGTTCTTGAAGGGATCACTTCAAGGGATTGAGAAGCTCGCAAATTTTCGGATGAAGAAAGATTCAACATAGAAGGATTCATGTCAATTACCAGTTCATCTATCAAGATCAAAGAAGTTTCAGCGGCGGCATATACAAAATTCAGATACAAGAGAAGCTAGGGTTTGAGATTATGTGTCGTCGCGCGTATCTGTAGCAATCGGTCAACACAACAGATCGATGTTTGCTGCTGGGATTAATCCAAGACTAATTGGCGTAAATCAACTGCTGCTACTTGTCCGGTATACGAACAAAAGAGAAAAAACAACCCATGTACCCACGTGAAGATCAAGAAAAAAAAGGGGACGAAGGAAAGGGGCCACGACCCGGGAGCAAATTGTCCTCGGACTCGGACTCACCCGCCCCGTTGTCGACCTTGCCTTGCGTCCGACTGGTGGTTCGCCTCCGCCGCCGCCGACAGCCCGCGGCCGCGGGAAAGGCTTCGAGTCTCCAGCCGCCTCAGCCCATTTATGACACCTCCAGACCTCGCGCTCCAATCGCCGCTCCAGTCGCGCCCACCTCAAGTCGCCGCCCGCCTCAGTCTCCGGTCTGAGTCGCCGGGCGCTTTCGCCTCTGGCGCGTTGAGCCGCCCCAAGCCTCTGATGCCTTCGCCCTTGCGTGCCTCGTGCCTCTGAGACCATCTCACCCATATGGAGAGCCGCCGCGCCACCGCGCCTCGAGCCGACCCGGCATCGCCGGTCGTCTCCGTCTCCGAGTCGCCACCAACGCCCTCTCCGAGTCATCCCTGAGCACCCTGTTCTTCATCGAGCCGCCGACGTGGCTCGCCTCCACACCCGCCGTTGTACACCCTCGCCTCAGCGGTCGACCGCGTGCCCGTGCCGCTCCCGAGCTCACTGCCGCAAGCCGCCGCTATGTCTCCGAGTGGCCCGGGCCTCGTGTTGCCTTCGCGGGAACATGTTTAAGCCACCGCCTCCGCCTTCTGGGTAGTCAAACACGCTGCAGGTCACCATCGCTGGCGTGTTTTTTCCTCTGACCTGCGTCTCTCGCGGGCCGTTGCGTTGAGCCGCCGCTGGCCGTCGTTACCTCTGAGCCGCCCTTGTGCAGGCCGAGTCGCCGGGCGCCGCCCGCACTGCTGCTGCACTTTTGGTGTGAGCCGCCCTCACACGGGCCTCGTGGTGAGTCACCGGCCTCCGCCGGCGAGCCTCCACTGCCGAGCTACTCACTGCGGACCAACTTTGCGGCGTCTGTGTAACACACCGGATGTAACTTTCCATATTTGTAACTCCAACTCTTGCCATTTTCGGCATTGTGATATGATATTCCCTCCGTGGTTGGGTTTTTGTCTTTTGTTTTGCATTTTGTCCATTGTCATGCTTCTCATATCATGTCATCATCGCATTTCATTTTGCATACGTGTTCGTCTCATGCATCCGAGCATTTTCCCGTTGTCCGCTTTTGCAATCCGGCACTCCTATGTCCCCGGCGTCCCCTTTTACATTTTTCCGTGAGTGGTACTAAACTTTCTCGGAATGGACCGA
The DNA here is from genome assembly GCA_021605145.1 of Aegilops bicornis. NCBI lineage: Eukaryota > Viridiplantae > Streptophyta > Magnoliopsida > Poales > Poaceae > Aegilops > Aegilops bicornis. Next base: position 619,310,842 of record CM038674.1, read on the forward strand.
GATTTGTCAAGTGGCCTTGGTACACCACCGGTAGACCACTGTCAAGTTTCGGGTCATTTGGAGCTCGTTTGGTACTCCAACGGTTAACCGCACTCGCAAAGGCCTCTTTTAAGTTGCAGCCCAACACCCTCCAAAACAGCCCAATAACCCATCTAAGTCACTTCCATGTCCATCGTCGTCGGATCACGATCGTGTGGGTAACCGCACCTCATTTGGAGCTTCCTAGCTCCTTCAACCTATAAAACACCCTCCCGAAATCCGGATCAATTCCACCCCTAACCCTAGCCCGCTCCTCTCGCGCGCCGGACGTCCGCCCGCCGCCCGCGCAGCCTAATCCATGGCTGCCACGTGGCCTCACGCGCCCCGCGCCGATGGCCCGTGAGGCCCGTCTGCAGGCCCCAGCAACCCGTCTGCCGCCCGCCCGCGCCCAGCGCTCAGCGCCTCCGCTCCCGTGACACGGCGGCCGCCGCCCGCCAGCTGCGGCCCTCGCTCGGCGCCGCCTCGATCCACCGGCCCGTCGGCCCACCGCCGCCCGCGCCCGTCCGGCGCCTGGCCGCCTCAACCTCGCCCGGCCGCCGCCTCGCCGCCTCCCGTCCTCGGCCCCTGCGCCGGCCTCTCCTCCCCGGCCCCGAGCTCCCACTCCGGCGAACCTCGAGCCGCGCCGAGCCGGATCTCCAGATCGACCTAGGGTTGACTTCTTCTCCCCCCGTTTATCGTCCAAGTCTTTTTCTGCAGATATTTTGTTGCATCTTCGTTGCATCATAACTTTGCACCCGTGGCTCCGTTTTGGGCGTGTAGCATACCGAAATGTTCGTCTCGATGAGTTCATCATTTCATCTCATTGCATTATTTTCATTTGAGCTCATCTTGATGCCATAAATGCTGTTAGAAGAGGGCTATGTGATGTTAGTTTCAGATTCTTATCAGAACATGCACTTTTGTCATTTTTGTCATGATTGATGTGTGCATCCTATGAACTGGAGTCCTATATGTGTTTTGTAATATGCCATGCCATCTTTACAGGGGTGTATGCCATGTATTTTTGTAAGCTCTGTGGTGGCTAGCACAAGCATGCAAACTAGGCTTCATGATGTTGCTGATTTCAGCCCCTGTTTTGTTGATATTTTTATGCCATGTAAACTTGATGCTACCGAGAGATCCATGCATATTGTGAGATACTTCAGTAAGGATGTTTTGAACATATGATTATTCTCTATCCATCCATGCCCTTGTTTGAAATTATGAAGTGCCATAGCTTGAGTCAATCGAGCTCTACGTTTTCTATAAAATGTTTCCTGGCAGATTGTTTACATGTTATTCAATTTTGCCAAGGTTGTTGTAGTTTATCCGTGTATGCTATGATGTTGGTCTTGCCATGTATAGCTTCTATGCCATGTCTTCTTGATGGATGTATGCTTAGTTTATCATGAAATGCTCTTTAGTGAGTGCCATGTTTTGCATCATGTTTTGCATCATGTTGCTTGTGCATTGCACCGTGATTTATTGTGGTTCCATTGTTTGTGTTCTTGCTTTGGTTAGAGGTGGGAGACGAGTACATGAACGAGGAACCTGTTGAGAACGCTTACGAGGATCAAGCTTTCGACAACTCTGAGAACCTTGTAGGCAAGATGACCATACCCTCGAAATCACTTCTATCTTTGCTTGCTAGATGCTCGCTCTTTTGCTATGCCTATGCTACGATGCCTATCACTTGCTATATCATGCCACCCATATTGCCATGTCAAACCTCTAACCATCCTTTCCTAGCAAACCGTTGTTTGGCTATGTTACCGCTTTGCTCAGCCCCTCTTATAGCGTTGCTAGTTGCAGGTGAAGATGAAGTTTGTTCCTTGTTGGAACATGGAGATGTTGTTCCTTGTTGGAACAGGTTTACTTGTTGGGTTATCACAATATGTATTGTTTAATTAATGCATCTATATACTTGGTAAAGGGTGGAAGGCTCGGCCTTATGCCTGGTGTTTTGTTCCACTCTTGCCACTCTAGTTTCCGTCATACCGTGTTATGTTCCTTGATTTCGCGTTCCTTACGGTTGGGTGATTTATGGGACCCCTTGACGGATTCGCTTTGAATAAGACTCCTCCAAAGAAGGCCCAACTTTGGTTTAACCATTTGCCACCTAAGCCTTTTCCCCGGGTTTTCATGAGCCCGAGGGTCATCTTTATTACCCCCGGGCTAATGCTCCTCGAGTGTTGGCCCAAACTAGAGCGCTTTGCGGCGCCCCCTCAAGGAAACTTGAGGTCTGGTTCTAGTTATGCGGACTGCTCATCATCTGGTGTGCCACGAGAGCGAGATATGTGCGGCTCCTATCGGGATTTGTCGGCACATTCGGGCGGCTTTCTTTGGTCTTGTTTTATTCTTTGTCGAAATGTCTTGTAGTCCGGGATTCCGAGGTGATCGGGTCTTCGGTAGAAGGAATATCCTTCGTTGACCGTGAGAGCTTATAATGGGCTAAGTTGGGACACCCTGCAGGGTATTATCTTTCGAAAGCCGTGCCCGTGGTTATGAGGCAGATGGGAATTTGTTAATGTCCGGTTGTAGAAAACCCGAAGTTGACCTTAATTAAAATACATCAACCGCGTGTGTAACCGTGATGGTCTCTTCTCGGCGGAGTCTAGGAGGTGAACACGGTGTTGGAGTTATGTTTGACGTAAGTTGTTCAGGATCACTTCTTGATCGCTACTAGCTTCACGACCGTGCCTTGCTCCTCTTCTCGCTCTCTGTTGCGAATGTAGCCACCATATATGCTAGTAAACTGCTTTGCAGCTCCACCTCACAACTCTATCCTTCCTATAAGCTTAAATAGTCTTGATCTCGGGTGTGAGATTGCGGAGTCCCCGTGACTCACAGATTCTACCAAAAGCAGTTGCTTAGTGCCGGCGATGCGGTGTAGGTGACGCAACCGAGCTCAAGTGGGAGTTCGACGAGGAACGTGGTCGTTACTATGTGTCTTTTCACGATGATCGATGAGTGGAGCCCAGTTGGGACGATCGGGGATCATGTAGCATTTGGGGTAGTCTTCTTTTATTTTGGTTCCGTAGTCGGACCTTGAGTGTAATCTGGATGATGGATGTTTATTTATGTATTGTGTGAAGTGGCATTGTAAGCCAACTATGTATCTCTTTCCTTATGTATTACATGGGTTGTGTGAAGATTACCTCACTTGCGACATTGCTTTCAATGCGGTTATGCCTCTAAGTCGTGCTTCGACACGTGGGAGATATAAGCCGCATCGAGGCGTTACAAGTTGGTAATGTCGAGCCATCCCGACTTAGGAGCCCCTGCTTGATTGTTTTACTGGCGTTGTTGAGTCTAGGACAAAAATGTTTTGAGTCTTAGGATTATATATATCGAGAGTAGGATTCTTTTACTCCCAGTCTCTTCGTCGCTCTGGTGAGGTCTCATGGCGTGAAGTTTTGACTCTCCTCTCCACAAATTTCACTAATTTTTTTTAGGATCACGCGGGTATCTTGGAATCGTTACGATGGTTTTGTGGCGAGAACATTGTTCTTGGTGCCTCGACATTTAGGGGTTGTGGCGGTGTCCCGGGAGTTGAGCTCAGGGTGTTGTCGTCACAATTTTATCGTTCTTGATTCTGGAATACACGAGCTTTGCCGACATCGAAAATCTCTTTTATGCAGTTGTTGGTGAGATAACCCGATAACCCGATCAAGCGAGCTCGGGAGTATTGCCATGACTCGTATAACGGATGCTTTTGAAGGTTGAGGTACCACGATTTTGAAGGTTTCTTGGTTATGTGTTGACGGATGGATACAATTTGGATCTAGGTATTGTTAGTTTGGGTGATATATTTTGTGTCCCTGTATCCCCAACACCAGATTGCATAACGAGAAAGTTTCGGAGTTTATAGGTGGGTTTCAAGTAGCTCTTAGCATTTCTTCCCTTGAGATATTTGGTTTGTGATTGGGTAATCCTTACCACTTATTTGTTCCTGTCGTACCTTGTTATTTTTTCATCAACCATTAATCAAGTGGCTTCTCACCATAATGGACGTGTGATGTTAGCTTTGGAATTCATTCATTCATCCTTGTTCGAATGTTTATTGTGAAGACTATATGTTGCAATTTCTATCCGTTGATTCAACTTGTCTATCTGTCTATCAAGTGCTAACGGATGTCACCTCTTCAGGATGGCTCCATGTAGCGTCTGAATCCGGAACGCAATGATGGGAGTCAGTCGAACCCTCCACCTCCACCTCCACCTCCGCCTCCGGAGGCATGGCAAGCTATCATGGCAGCCACCAACGCAAATGCTCAGATGATTTTGCAACTCTTGCAAGAGCGTACCCAAGGGCAAGGCAATCAAGGAAATCAAGGCCAAGGCAACAACCAGCCACACTTTGCTACCCTCAATCGGTTCCTCGCTAATCGGTAGAAGTCTTTCAGCTTACGTAGCCGAGGCCACAGACGCCGACGATTGGCTTGTGGACATCTGCAAACATTTTGAATGTAGCAATGTCAGACCTAAGGACTTTGTCAAGTTTGCTTCGTTTCAACTCAAGGACCAAGCTGCCGAGTGGTATCAACAATACAAAGATTCCAGAGGAGGTCGTGTAATTACACAGGATGAGTTCCGCCGAGACTTCAAAGCTCACCACATTAGGAAAATGTTGTTGAGAGCAAGCGTGAGGAGTTCCGCAATCTCAAGCAAGGCAACATGTACGTGTATCAATACAATATCCAGTTCGAGAAACTCGCCGCTTCGCTAAGCAAGGCGTCCACGATGAAAAGAGTATGATCTATCAATTGAAGGTGGTCTCGGAGAAGATCTGCAATTAGCTCTCGTGCTTTTGAGCGAGAAAAGTATGATGAATTCTACAACATGGCACCGAAGCAAGAAGCTGCCCAGCTCAAATGTGAGGCTTCTAAGAAGAGAATCGGGGATGCAGTTCAGCCTTCTTCTTCCTCTCAAGTGCCGACTAAGCGACAAAAGTTCTACCTTCCTCCTCCTCCGTTCCGTCGGCCTTACCAGAGAAGAACTTCGGGTGGTCGTGGATCTTCCCACCCACCCAACCCAGGCTATCGAGAACAAGTCTAATTCTCAAGCTCCAAGGTCAAATGCTCCTTATCACCGTCCGCTCTCAGAGGTGACTTGCAACAAATGTCGTGAGAAAGGTCACTCTGGCGAACAAGTGCTTCAACCAAAGGCGCCTTCCGCCTCCTCCTCTGTGAGATCTTCCGGCAATGCAGTGGTCAAGCATAATCCCAAGTCTGCAAAGGTGAACATGATGAATGCAGCTCAAGCGGAGGAATCTACTGATGTGATAATGGGTAATCTCTCAGTTAATGATATTCCTGCAAAATTCTTATTTGATACTGGTGCATCGCATTGTTTCATCTCAAGATCTTTTGCATCTAAGCATGAGTTGGTTATCAAGTATTGCCTAGTTCTTTATCAATTGTGTCCCCGGGTAAGCAAATGACAGCTAATAATTATGTCCCGGATGTTTCTATCAAGATGGGCGACTATAGATTTCTGGCTAAACCAATTGTCCTTGGTGACTCGGATATTGATCTTATTCTCGGGATGGACTGGCTTTCTCGGCTAAAGCTCGGCTTGATTGTGCTGCCGGGGAAATTCAATTGACTCACTCTTCTAATGATGTGATCATCTATGCCGCTCGTGATGAAACCATTCGGTTGTTTTCTCTCAATGAGAAGGGCGAATTGCATGCTATCTCTCAGATTCTAGTCGTTTGTGAGTACCAAGATGTCTTTCGGAAGAGCTTCCAGAATGCCTCCTCACCGGCGGTTGAATTCGTTATCGATCTTGAGCACGGCCTTTGAACCCCTTTGCAAGCGTCCATACAAGCTTGGACCTAATGAGCTGAAGGAATTGAAGAAGCATTTCGATGAACAAGAGCATCTGGGTTTGATCGGACCGAGTTCATCTCCTTGGGGTTGTGGTGTTCTTTTTGTCCGGAAGAAGGATGGCGCGGACCGACTTTGCGTCGATTACCGTCCATTGAATAAGAAGACTATCAAGAACAAGTATCCACTTCCCAACATCAATGAGCTTTTCGAGCAACTCAAAGGTGCTAAAGTGTTCTCCAAGCTTGACCTTCGTATGGGTTATCATCAAATTTGCATTCGTGAACAAGATATTCCCAAGACAGCATTCGAACAAGCTTTGGTTCTTATGAATATACGTCATGTCTTTCGGCCTTGTCAATGCTCCTCCAACATTCTCTCGAATGATGAACTTCATCTTCAACCCCTACACCAATGAATTCGTCTTGGTCTATCTTGATGATATTTTGGTCTTCTCCAAGAATAAGAAGGATCATGCCAAACATTTGCGATTGGTGCTTGACAAGCTCAGAGAACATCAATTCTATGCGAAGTTTTCCAAATGTGAATTTTGGCTTGATGAAGTTCTTTACCTTGGTCATATCATCTCCGCCAAGGGCATCGTTGTTAACCCCGAGAAGGTGTATGCAGTTGTGAATTGGGAACCTCCTCAGAATGTCAAGCAGCTTCGCAGTTTTCTTGGTCTTGCAAACTATTGTCGAAGATTCGTTGAGAACTTCTCTAAGATTGCAAAGCCTCTTTCCAACCTCCTCCAGAAGCATGTGAAGTATATACGGTCTCCACGAGTGTGACGTTGGTTTCAATACTCTCAAAGAGAAACTCGTCACAGCTCCTGTCTTAACTCCTCCTGATGAATCCAAGCCATTCGAAGTTTTCTGTGATGCTTCTCTTCAAGGTCTCGGTGTTGTGTTAATGCAAGAGAAGAGAGTTGTGGCCTATACCTCTCGTCAGCTGAAGCCCAACAAAAAGAACTACCCCACTCGCGATCTTGAGTTGGCGGCAGTTGTCCATGCATTAATAACATGGAGACATCTCTTGTTGGGAAGGAAAGTGGACATATTCACCGATCACAAGAGCCTCAAGTATATCTTCACTCAACCCAACCTAAACCTCAGGCAAACTCAATGGGTCGAAATGATTCAAGAGTACAACCCAAGTATTGAATATACTCCAGGCAAGGCCAATGTGATTGCAGATGCTTTGAGCGGAAGGCTTATTGCAGCAGTTTAATCCTCAAGCCCTTCCAACCAGATCTCTGTGAAGCTTTCCATAAGCTGAATCTTCAAGTTGTTCCTCAAGGCTTTCTTGCCAACCTCATAGTCTCTCCTACTTTGGAAGACCAAATTCGAGAGGCTCAACTCACGGATGCCATGGTGAAAAAGGTGAAACGTGGTATCGACAAGGGCATTTCCAAGTACAAGTGCTTCCACATTGATGACAAAGATACTCTTTTCTTCGAGGACCGGATTGTGGTTCCTAAGGGTGATCTACGTAAAGTCATTATGAGCGAGGCGCACAATTCGCTTCTATCCATTCATCCCGGAAGTACGAAGATGTACCATGACCTCAAGCGATCGTATTGGTGGACTCGAATGAAGCGAGAAATTGCTCAATTCGTGAATGAATGTGATGTCTGCAGAAGAGTGAAAGCAGAACACCAACGACCAGCTGGTCTCCTCCAACCTCTTGCTATTCCAGAATGGAAGTTTGATCATGTCGAGATGGACTTCGTTACTGGATTTCCAAAGTCCAAGCGTGGAAATGATGCTATCTTCGTTGTCATTGACAAGCTTACAAAAGTGCCTCATTTCCTTCCTATCAAAGAATCTATCACAGCAGCTCAGTTGGCAGAGCTATACACATCCAGGATTGTCTCCTTGCACGGCATTCCACAATTGATCTCTTCTGCACCGTGGCAGCATCTTTACCTCCAAGTTTTGGGATTCTTTTGAGAAGGCCATGGGCACCAACATTCGTTTCAAAGACTTTCCATCCTCAAACAAGTGGCCAAGTCGAGCGAGTCAATCAAATCCTCGAAGATATGCTCGTGGCTTGTGTCATTTCCTTCGGTATGAAATGGGAAGATTGTCTTCCATATGCCGAAGTTCTCCTACAACAACAGCTTCCAAGCGAGTTCGGCAAGGCCCCATTCGAAATTCTCTATGGCGTAAAGTGCCGTACTCCTCTCAATTGGTCCGAGACAGTGAACGCCAACTTCTTGGCAACGACTTGATCACGAAGCCGAAGAAATGTGCAAAGTCATTTGTGAGAATCTCAAAGCCACGCATAATCGCGCGGAAGAGCTATTATGATGACAAGCACCGTGATGTGGCTTTTGAAATCGGAGACCATATCTACCTCCGCGTCTCTCCAATGAAAGGCACTCGCCGCTTCGGTATCAAAGGGAAGCTTGCCCCTAGATACGTGGGTCCTTTCAAGATCATTGGCAAAAGAGGCGATCTCGCCTATCAACTTGAGCTTCCGTCCAGCTTCGCGAACGTGCGATGTGTTTCACGTGTCACGACTTCGCAAGTGCTTCAAGACTCTGGCGCACTATCAACTTCAAGAAATTGACCTCCAAGAAGATCTCTCTTATCATGAGCACCCGTTGCTATTCTTGAAGAAACCGAGCGCAAGACTCGCAACAAGTCAATCAAATTCCTGAAAGTGAAGTGGTCACACCATTCCGACCGAGAAGCCACCTAGGAACGCGAGGATCACCTCCGTTCCGAATATCCGGAGTTCTTTCAGTCCTAGATCTCGGGACGAGATCCTCTTGTAGTGGTGGAGTGTCGTAACACCCCGGATGTAACTTTCCATATTTGTAACTCCAACTCTTGCCATTTTCGGCATTGTGATATGATATTCCCTCCGTGGTTGGGTTTTTGTCTTTTGTTTTGCATTTTGTCCATTGCCATGCTTCTCATATCATGTCATCATGCGCATTTCATTTTGCATACGTGTTCGTCTCATGCATCCGAGCATTTTCCCCGTTGTCCGTTTTGCAATCCGGCACTCCTATGTCCCCCGGCGTCCCCTTTTACATTTTTCCGTGAGCGGGTACTAAACTTTCTCGAAATGGACCGAGATTTGTCAAGTGGCCTTGGTACACCACCGGTAGACCACCTGTCAAGTTTCGGGTCATTTGGAGCTCGTTTTGTACTCCAACGGTTAACCGCACTCTCGCAAAGGACTCTTTTAAGTTGCAGCCCAACACCCCTCCAAAACAGCCCAATAACCCATCTAAGTCACTTCCGTGTCCATCGTCGTCGGATCACGATCGTGTGGGCGAAAACCGCACCTCATTTGGAGCTTCCTAGCTCCTTCTACCTATAAAAACACCCCCTCCCCCGAAATCCCGGATCAATTCCACCCCTAACCCTAGCCCCGCTCCTCTCCGCGCCGCCGTAGCCAATCCGTGGCTGCCATGTGGCCTCACCGCGCCCAGCGCCGCCCGGCTGTGAGGCCGTCACAGGGCCCAGTGATCGCCGCCCGCCGCCAGCGCTCCGCCTCCGCTCACATAACCCGGCCGTGCCGCCCGCCATGACCCTCATCCGGCCCGGCCCGTCGGCCACCGCCGTTGCTTGCCCGTCCCGGCGCCCGGGCCACGCCTCGGCCTCCGCCTTGGCGCGACCGCCTCGCCGCCTCCGGCCTCGGCCCCAGCGCCTCTCGCCCCGCCCGTCCCGTGCCGCCTCGACCTCCGCCTTGGCGCCCGCCCTTCGCCGCCTCCGGCCTCGGCCCCCAGCCTCTCCTCCCCGGCCCCGAGCTCCCACTCCGGCGAACCTCGAGCCGCGCCGAGCCGGATCTCCAGATCCACCTAGGGTTGACTTCTTCTCCCCCCGTTTATCGTCTAAGTCTTTTTTTGCAGATATTTTGTTGCATCTTCATCGCATCATAACTTCGCACCCGTGGCTCCGTTTTGGGCGTGCATCATACTGAAATGTTCGCCTCGATGAGTACATCATTTAATCTTATTGCATCATTTTCATTTGAGCTCATCTTGATGCCCGACATGCTGTTAGAAGAGGGCTATGTGATGTTAGTTTCAGATTCTTATCAGAACATGCACTTTTGTCATTTTTGTCATGATTGATGTGTGCACCCTATGAACTGGAGTCCTATATGTGTTTTGTAATATGCCATGCCATCTTTACAAGGGTGTATGCCATGTATTTTTGTGAGGTCTGTGGTGACTAGCACAAGCATGCAAACTAGGCTTCATGATGTTGCTTTGATTTCACCTGTTTTGCTGATATTTTTATGCCATGTAAACTTGATGCTACCGAGAGATCCATGTATATTTTGAGATACTTCAGTAAGGATGTTTTGAACGTATGGTTATCCTCTATCCATCCATGCCCTTTTTGCAATTATGGAGTGCCATAGCTTGAGTCAATCGAGCTCTACTTTTTCTATAAAATGTTTCCTGGCAGATTGTTTACATGTTATTCAATTTTTCCAAGGTTGTTCTAGTTTATCCGTGTACGCTATGATGTTGTTCTTGCCATGTATAGCTTCTATGCCATGTCTTCTTGGTGGATATATGCTTAGTTTATTATGAAATGCTCTGTATTGAGTGCATCGAGCTCGCGAAGATGCCTACATAATTCTGTTTTTGTCATGCCCTGTTTGCTGAATCTGTAACGAAACTTGCTATGTTTACGTGGGTGCCATCATATCTTATGATCCTTTTTGGCTCATGGTCAGTAAGGGACTTTTGTTCTATGCTTTGATTAGATTCATGCCATGCCTTGTTTGGATATTATAAGTTCCTGTAGCATGTAGTTTGCTTGCTCTGAACATTGCTTCCTGATGCTGATTCTGCCATGTTCAGTATTTTCACTAAGTCTGTGAAGCTGATATATTTTACACTTTTGTCATGCTTGTTTGGACCTGTTATGGTGTGATTTAGCCGTAGCTCAGTGTTCATATTTTGTCAATAATCTTGAGTAGATCACTGCCATATGCTTTGCTGGTACGTTTGGGTGCAGTAGCTTAATTTCTTGTTGCTTGCTATGTGGCATCATGCTGTTAATGGCAGATTTGTGCCATTCTTGTTTTGCTTGTCATTTGCAAACCGTGCATCCGATTCCGGTGATCTTTATATCGATTTCAACCGAAATCATCTCACCTTTCCAGCGGCATACTTGGTTTGCCAAGTTGATGCCTGGTTCATCATTTTCCTTCCGAAGCACGCATACGCATTGCATATCACATCTCGCATATCATGCCATGTTTTGCATCATGTTGCTTGTGCATTGCACCGTGATTTATTGTGGTTCCATTGTTTGTGTTCTTGCTTTGGGTAGAGGCGGGAGACGAGTACGTGAACGAGGAACCTGTTGAGAACGCTTACGAGGATCAAGCTTTCGACAACTCTGAGAACCTTGCAGGCAAGATGACCATACCCTCGAAATCACTTCTATCTTTGCTTGCTAGATGCTCGCTCTTTTGCTATGCCTATGCTACGATGCCTATCACTTGCTATATCATGCCACCCATATTGCCATGTCAAACCTCTAACCATCCTTTCCTAGCAAACCGTTGTTTGGCTATGTTACCGCTTTGCTCGGCCCTCTTATAGCGTTGCTAGTTGCGGTGAAGATGAAGTTTGTTCCTTGTTGGAACATGGAGATGTTGTTCCTTGTTGGAACATGTTTACTTGTTGGGTTATCACAATATCTATTGTTTAATTAATGCATCTATATACTTGGTAAAGGGTGGAAGGCTCGACCTTATGCCTGGTGTTTTGTTCCACTCTTGCCACCCTAGTTTCCGTCATACCGGTGTTATGTTCCTTGATTTCGCGTTCCTTACACGGTTGGGTGATTTATGGGACCCCTTGACAGTTCGCTTTGAATAAGACTCCTCCAAAGAAGGCCCAACTTTGGTTTTACCATTTGCCACCTAAGCCTTTTTCCCCGGTTTTCGCGAGCCCGAGGGTCATCTTTATTTACCCCCGGCCAATGCTCCTCCGAGTGTTGGCCCAAACTAGAGCGCTTTGGCGCCCCTCAAGGAAACTTGAGGTCTGGTTTTAGTTGTACGGACTGCTCATCCGGTGTGCCACGAGAACGAGATATGTGCAGCTCTATCGGGATTTGTCGGCACATTCGCGGCTTTCTTGGTCTTGTTTTATTCTTTGTAGAAATGTCTTGTAGTCCGGGATTCCGAGATCGGTGGTCTTCAGTAGAAGGAATATCCTTCGTTGACCGTGAGAGCTTATAATGGGCTAAGTTGGGACACCCTGCAGGTATTATCTTCGAAAGCCGTACTGCGGTTATGAGGCGAGATGGGAATTTGTTAACGTCCGGTTGTAGAAAACCCGAAGTTGACCTTAATTAAAATACATCAACCGCGTGTAACCGTGATGGTCTCTTCTCGGCGGAGTCCGGAGGTGAACACGGTGTTGGAGTTATGTTTGGCGTAAGTAGTTCAGATCACTTCTTGATCGCTACTAGCTTCACGACCGTGCCTTGCTCCTCTTCTCGCTCTCATTGCGAATGTAGCCACCATATATGCTAGTAAACTGCTGCGGCTCCACCTCACAACTCTATCCTTCCTATAAGCTTAAATAGTCTTGATCTCGCGGGTGTGAGATTGCGAGTCCCCGTGACTCACAGATTCTACCAAAAGCGATTGCGAGTGCCCGGCGATGCGGTCGGTGGCGCAACCGAGGTCAAGTGGGAGTTCGACGAGGAACGTGGTCGTTACTATGTGTATTTTCACGATGATCGAGTGGAGCCAGTTGGGACGATCGGGGATCTGTGTAGCATTTGGGGTAGTCTTCTTTTATTTTGGTTCCGTAGTCGGACCTTGAGTGTAATCTGGATGATGGATGTTTATTTATGTATTGTGTGAAGTGGCGTATCGTAAGCCAACTATGTATCTCTTTCCCTTATGTATTACATGGGTTGTGTGAAGATTACCTCACTTGCGACATTGCTTTCAATGCGGTTATGCCTCTAAGTCGTGCTTCGACACGTGGGAGATATAGCCGTATCGAGGGCGTTACAGTCTGGGCCAAGTTGCCGCCGCATCACGTCGCCTCTGATTCCAACCCGGCACCCGAGCATTGGTCTCCCGCTGGCTTTGTCGCGCCACAACTTCCCACGGGCCCGTCTTCTGAGTTGCCGCCACTGCTCCGCGTGGTTTCAAGCCGTCGTGTTTTGCATCGGTTGCTACTTCACTTGTACTGGGGAGGTCCGATCTGTTCAGCTTATGCGTAACAACTAAAATGGAAAGTTTTCAGGGTTATGGTTTGGTCAAGTCTGTTGGCCGTACAGCTGCTACAAGTCGGAATCGATCCAACTACTTATGTGCTTGGCTGCTTGCTAGCTAGCTAGCTTTGTAAGTACGTCTGCGGTTAAAAATCCAGCATTGTCTTCGAGCTGTTTGTTTCTGTTGCCGCCGGCACATCGCCTCTCTTGCCTCACCATCCAGGTTCCAAGCTGGCCGCGCGACGTCTCAGCTGCAAGTAGCTGCCATGGCCTATGTCAACTGGGTCGATGCCTTCACCGCAGCAAGTCGCCCCGGCTGTCGAATTGTTTTCAGTTATGGTTGAACTGCTGCTGGGACTCCGCCTCCTCTGCCAAATAGCCGCCCAGAGCGGTCACCTCCTATACCGCGGTCCCTCATCAAGCCGGTACCAAGAACCATGGTATTTGGCCGCTGCCGAATCGTCTTTGGCGTTGGACATGTGACGGGCTGCAGCGATAGCCATGATAGGTTCCTGTAGTCTAAAGACTGCTGTTGGAAACGAACAAAGGATCAAAGGAAAATACTATGCTACTGTGGAGGTCAAATCAGCCACAAGATCAAAGAAAAATACTATGCACTGCCATCTCCACTTTCTCACAAGAAGACGGAGGCAAAAGCAACTGGTATTTACAGTACAGCCCATATCAAGACTAAAATGCTAGCACATGCACAGTGCTGTTGGACCCACTTAAATTCTAGCCTGTGCACAGATCATCTGTCGTCCGAATACATTAGGTGATATCCATCTAAATTGGTTTTATTAGCACATATTGTTTTTGTAAAAAAAAACAGTTTATCTTTATCTTGATCTGCAATATTGTTTATGCAGGACACTTGCTCACTACAAGAGCGATGGCCATATCATGGATGTATAGCTCGCGTCATCATGCGCTAGCATCTGACCGTGCCATGGTGCTCGACGAATATATGTGCAAACCGCCGTTTTTACGGCCCAAATTATATCAACATGACGCGGTGGACTCACCCGTCCGTGTGCACGGCTTATCGTGCCTGCGATTAACTCGCCCGTCCGCGCTGACTCACAATGCCGCGGCCGGCTCACCCGTGACTGATTTCAGTTTCACCGTGATCATCAACTCTGCCGTGGATAACTACTGGCCTGACATATCAGGTGAAATCCATCCAGCATATTTTATACTATTACATATTATTTTCTTTAAAAGAGCAATTACCTGTGCTTGCAAGTTGTCTCATCCAGGACTCAAACCGGTTTATATCACGGTCAAATATGGAGAATCTGAAGACAAACTCCTTGAGTCATCTTAAAACTCGGGGGCTCCATGGACATGGCTGAGTAAATGTTGCCAGTTTAGAGGCCGTCAGAAAAATTTCTGGCTCAAAATGAAGAATATCCGGTTTAAAATCGGGTTCAAGGGAAATCTGTCTCCCACAAAGCTCTGAAGCTTTCAAATCCGGTTTAAAGTTCCGGTTCAAAAAGAAATAATCTCTCGCAAGTTCGAGCTCTCAGAAAAATGCTAAAGAGAACTTGCTGCCATGATGCGCGGTTCAAACATGGGTATCCTGCCTTACTGCTTATCTTATTATGGTCACTTGGGGGCTTCCTGCTCATCGAGCATAGCTGTCGGTACCCTCTTGATCGGCGCAATGCCAAAACTTATATGATCACTTGGGGGCTTTCTGTTCAAACATAGGTCGTATTCAAACCAAAGAGAACATAGCTGTCGGTACGCTCTTGATCGACACACTGCCAAGCTCATGTGACGCCCCCGATTCAATCGTACACTAATCATACACGCAAACATGTATGATTAAGATCAGGGACTCACGGGAAGATATCACAACACAACTCTAAAAAAAGTCATACAAGCATCATAATACAAGCCAGGGGCCTCGAGGGCTCGAATACAAGTGCTCGATCATAGACAAGTCAGCGGAAGCAACAATATCTGGGTACAGACATAAGTTAAACAAGTTGCCATAAGATGGCTAGCACAAACCGATACAGATCGAAAGAGGCGCATGCCTCCCGCCTCGATCCTCCTAAACTACTCACAGTGCGTCGTCGGTAGGCCGCGTAGTAGTAGGCACCTCCTGCGTAGTAGGAGTAAATGCCGACGATGGCGTCGCTCTCGGACTCCGACATCTGGTTGCAACAACCGTAAAGAAAGGAAAAGGGGAAAAGGGGGAGAAAGCAACCGTGAGTACTCATCCAAAGTACTGCAAGCAAGGAGCCACACTACATATGCATGGGTATATGTGTAAAGGGCCATATCGATTAATTTGAGCTGAATAATGTGAGAATAAGAGGGGATAACTAATCACGTCAAGACTACACTTCGTAGCCTCCGTCTTGCAAAGCATGTAGAAGAGTAGATCAAGTCCTCCAAGTAGCATCGCATAGCATAATCCTACCCGGCGATCCCTCCTCGTCAGCCTTGTTAGAGAGCAATCACCGGGTTGTATCCGCACTTGGAAGGGTGTGTTTTATTAAGTATCCGGTTCTAGTTGTCATAAGGTCAAGGTACAACTCCAAGTCGTCCTCTTACCGAAGATCACGGCTATTCGAATAGATAAACTTTCCTGCAGGGGTGCACCACATAACCCAACACGCTTGATCTCATTTGGCCGGACACACTTTTCTGGGTCATGCCCGGCCTCGGAAGATCAACACGTCGCAGCCCCACCTAGGCCAACAGAGAGGTCAAGACGCCGGTCTAAACCTAAGCGCATTGTGGTGCAGGCCAATCGCCTTAGGACACACGCACGTTGTGAGGGCGGCCAAAGCGTAATCTAGCCCCTTAATACAAGAGCGACTTACGTTCCAATCCGGCGCGGCGCCGATTCTTGTCGACGTCCACGATGGCTTCTGCTGATACCACGACGCCGAGTGCCCATATCTTTCCCACGTAGTTGGTTAGTGCGTATAGACCAAATGGTCAAACTCAGATCAAATACCAAGATCTCGTTAAGCGTGTTAATGATGTATCCACGGACACCGACCAGGGCCAGGCCCACCTCTCACCTAGGCGGTCTCAACTCGCCTGTCGCTCCGCCACAAAGATCCACACAGAGGGCCGTTGGGACAAAGGTCCTTTCAAATTTAATCCGTGAATCACTCGCGGGTGCTCCACGAGCCGACCCGACTTTAGTCACCACATGTATCATGTATAAAGTATATAGTATAAACATGTGATCACCTCCCGAGTGATCACGACCCGATAGTATAGCATGGCAGACGGACAAGAATGTAAGGCCACTGATGGAATACTAACATCCTATACTAAGCATTTAGAATTGCAGGTAAAGGTAACAACAGTAGTAGCAAGGACAGGCTATGCATCAGGATAGGATAAACGGAAAGCAGTAACAGGCTACACTACTCTAATGCAAGTAGTATAGAGAAGAATAGGCGATATCTGGTGATCAAGGGGGGGGCTTGCCTGGTTACTCTGGCAAGAAGGAGGGGTCGTCAACTCCATAGTCGATCGGGACACCAGCAGCGACGTCAATCTCGTAGTCTACCGGAGAGAAGAGGGGGGAAGAAATAGTAAATACGAAGCAAACACAACATCACAAAATATAACAAAGGTAATACGCGGTGCCAGGGGTGATCTAACACGGTAGTAGGTGATACCAACTAAGGGGGAAAACATCCGGGAAATTATTCCCGGTGTTTCGCGTTTTCAGACAAGCGGACCGGAGGGGGAAAGTTGCATGTTCGCTATGCTAGGGACGTGTGGTTGGCAAACAGACCATATATTCGGATTCCTCTCGTCGTTCTGAGCAACTTTCATGTATAAAGTATTTTCATCCGAGTTACGGTTTATTTTATATGATTTTTCAAAGTTTTATTCATTTTCTAAAATCTCCAAATTTATTATTAATTTCGCAATTAAAACTGTAAATTTACTTTTGTCACCTAATGTGCTGCCAGCCACAGTCAATGACATGTGGGGCCAGGTTAAAGTCAACAGTACAATCAGCTGTTGACTAGGTCAACCAGTGAATAATTTTTGTGGGTCCCACGTGTCTTTGGCTATGGTTAACTAGACTTTAATTAAATTAGATTAGCTAATAGTGGAGTCACTTTCATTGGCTAGTAGTTAAACTACTAATTAGTAATTAGCCGCTAAGATAAAATGCACGGCCGGCCGGCGGTGGTTGTGCATACACACGCACACCACACAGGCTTGGACATGGCCAAGGCCATGGCCACTAACAGTAACCAGCATCGGCTGGAACAACAACTAGCAGCGGCAGTAGGGAAGAATCAGCAGCCGGCAATCAACAGCATCTAGGAGCAGCAGTCTCTAGCAGCCAGGAGCAGCAGCGGCGGGCACCAGCAGTGAGCAGCAGCAAGCGGGAGCAGCAACAGCTTGCGGCAGCGACAACAGAGGTAGCAGGGGCGAGCGGCGGCTGCGGGCAGGTCACGCAGCGGCAACCAGTAGTACGCAGCAGCCGCATACGTCAGTTAAGCAGCAGAAGCAGGCAGCAGCTCACGCACATACGTACGTACGCGTACGTGCGAGATCGGATGTGTTCGGGGACGGCAAAATACGACCCAATCGAGGCGGAGGAAAGGGGATCCAGAGGAGTTGCTCACCACGGGGCCAGGGACTTGGTCGGGGAAGCCGGGGACGATCGAGGTCGAGCGAATCGACGATGGCGGCCGGCAGTGCAGGATGTCGAAGACGAACTCGATGGCGGCGATGCGGGGATCTCCGGCTTGGTATCGAAGGCGCAGGCGACGAACTCGTCCACGGTGGACCTCCTGGACCCGTTGGTGTGGCGTACGGTGGCCGGTGGCCGCGTGCACGTTGACGACGCGGCCATGGAGGCGCTCGGCGAGGCGAGCAAAGAGGAAACGGTGCGTGTGTGGGGAACGGGAAGGCGGGCTAGGGTTTCAGGGTGCGATGCGAGCCTTATAGGTCGACGGGGGCGCGGCAGATGATCAGCACGTGGCCATCGCGGCCACGGGCGGCTGCCCGGCGTCCACCTCCCCCCATGTGAACAGAGGAGGAAGGAGAGGGGGAAGTTGGGCTGGGCCTCCCGTGTAGTTAGCAGGCCTAGTGCACAATAGGCTCTAGCCTTTTTCTTTTACTTTGTCTTTCTGCCTTTTCTATTTTTCTTTTTATAAGTTTATGTTTTCTTTTAAATACCTTTTATTTTCGGAAATGTTAACGCCCACACGTGTGGGCGTTTGCACATTGCCCACACGTCTCCACCACCACTCATTTTGCCACGTATGAATAGATGACATTAGCAGATTTTTTTTGGTTTTCGGCTTAAAAATGTTGTATCTTCTAAATAAAAAAGCGAACTAAAAATCCGTTTTCACCATTAAATCCGTCTCGACGAGATCTTCAAAACTAGACCCCATGTTGATATGTTTCGACGATTTTTTTTTGCTAGAAGTTGCCATGATGTTTACACTGCAGTTGCCATAGGGCTTAAACTAAAGTTGCCATGTGGCAATTTTAGTTTGTAGATCATGGCAATTTTAGTATTTTGATGATGGCAACTCTAGTACTTTGACTATGAAAATTATTTTTTGTATGAACCAGGGCAATTTTACGTGCATGTATCATGGCAATTTTAGTTTATGGTTCATGGCAAGTCTAGTTTCTTAATTCTCCGTTTTATAAATGTCAAAATTTACTTTTAAATGTAGAAGAAAATAGCTGAAACATATCATGGCAACTTCAGTGTAAACATCATGACAATTCATATGCAATAGACATGACAACTTTAATCCAAAAAAAATTTCATCAAAACATATCAACATGGGATCTAGTTTCGAAGATCTCATCGCGAGGATTTAATGGTGAAAACGGATTTTCATTCGGATTTTTCGTTTAAGAGATAAAACATTTTAAAAATGAAAATCCAAAAAGATTCCTACATGCATGCATGCGATGACGTGGCAATCTGTTTACATTAGAGACGTGTGGTGCGTCTCCGTTCCTGCCACACGTGTGGCAATTAGTGCGACCCTTTATTTTTGTTTTAGTAAATATCAAAATGGCACCTAATTTGATGTTACCAAATATGCCATTGCCACACTAACTTGCTAACCAATCTAAAATAGTTTCATAATTATTTAATTTTTAAAAGTAGTTAAATAATAGTTTTCGCTACCGTTTTATTCGTTTTTGAGTATTTACACATTTTATACAAGTGTGGTTTCCCAATCATTATTACTTAGGATTTATTTGTCCCAGCTTGAACATTTTAGTTTTAATGTTTGAAAACTTTTGATGCTTGTCTTTATTTTAAATTTGAATTTGAATCTTTTTGAACCATCGCGAGATTAACAACAGTAACCGAGGTGACGTGGCATCATTAGCATGCAATTACTGTAGCTTAATTATCCGGACTACACAGCTCACTAGGGGGCTTCTTGATCGTATTCAAATCATAGCTCAACCCCTTTTGGGAACCGACTTTGATCGTATTCGAATCAGAGTCGTTAAAAAACTCTCAAGGTCATTTGGGGGCTTCCTGTTCAAACATAGGTCGTATTCGAACCAAAGAGAACATAGCTGTCGGTACCCTCTTGATCGGCGCAACGCCAAAGCCACTGGGGGCTACATGATCGTATTCGAATCAGAAGCCTCGATTGTTTCTTCTTATTTGGTTTAAGTTTTATTTGAAAGCAGCCTTTATTTGACTTGAGACTTTTTTGTTTAGATCTAAGTATAAGTGTGGTTTAAATTTAACCCGGCTTGGCTTTGGACGATAAGTCGCCAGCATGTGACAATCATCATATATTTGGAAGTATTGGCTTCTAAGGATTGGGTTATCACCCTTACTGCACAGGTCATGTAAACCGGCAGTACAAATTCAATATCACAGGATTTATAGAGCTATGACTTACATAAATGATTAAGTTCAAGCCCATCATCAAAGATTGAAATTGGTGTCTCAAAAGGGTTATCAATTCTTGATTTTCTCAAAGGCTATAAGCCGTCGGGTTATAAAAATTCTGGCTTACAATGGAGGCGTATTAAATCGCCATCGGCCAAGAGCCGCCGAGTATTTAAACTCTGGATTTACTTGTCAACAGATAAGGTATTCAAAGTCGCTTTAGCGCAATGGCTATTATTTTATCAATGGATATGATTAATTCTACAATGGAAGGAATAGTCCCGAGTCGCTGCAGGCTTACGACCTGGCACTTGGGGGCTACATTATTCAGATTGAGATCATATCAAATGTACAAGTCCCATGTCACTGCCAGCATGCACCATGGCACTTGGGGGATAATGCAAAGTCATTTTTTGCTCAACTTATTGAAGACCCGACTCATCACATTGTAATGAGCCGGCCCTTGGGGGTTACCAATTGCTCCTGTCAAAAATTCAAGGTACACAAGTTTTAAATCCATTATATTGAAAGGTTCACTGCTCAGTTGGTAGAGTACAAAGCTCTTTAACCTTGTGGACGTGGGTTCAAGCACCATGAAGGAGATTACATCATACGATGTTACTATCAATGAATTATATACAAAGTCCCAACTCAGTATTATCTTACTGAGTCGGCCCTTGGGGGCTATATGTCGCTGCTCATATTTACAAAAGTCCCTGCTCATTATTGCTTAATGACCCGGCCCTTGGGAGCTATACTGGTTGAAGTTTTTATGGGCATCATGCAATTACAAGTCCCAAGTTGCTGCAAGCATGACAACCCGGCACTTGGGGGCTACAGGTAATATGGATATAAGGGAGAAAAATCTTTAAATTCTCAGTTATGAGCAAATCAGATTGACCCGGTGTCTGCAACAATTATGACCCGACGTCGGTAACAATTATGACTCTACATCATCTGTTTATAACCTGGTGATTTTGTAATCATAAATTGGCAAGATATACATCTTCAAGCCGGCTGAATATCAGATGAGTATTTCAAGACCAATACTTTTTAAAGCCGGCGCATTGGAGGCCAACTCAAGTGGATTATTCTTCACAATATTTCTCTGTGAGAAACCAACGTCAGCAAATTGAATATGAAGCTGGCCTATTAATCCGGATTTTCTAGAAGAAGGAAATGGCAAGGATTTAAGGATGATCAGGTGCCGGCTTACAAAAATATTTAACCCGGAGCACAACCTGTCAAATTTGTTCTTGAGTTATTTTGCAGGATCAGTTTAACATGGATAAATCCAAATTAAACTGGAGGCTAATGTTGGGGATATACCCCGCGGTGTAACCCGCCGGATGTATGACCCGGCTGGAGCGTGGCGACTCCCTGGTGACCCGCTCGTAGCTTGGCGATTCAAAGGTAACCCGCCCGATCTTGGCGGGTCATTAGTAACCTGGCGGTCGGGTCAGATGGACAACAAGGCCCAAGGCCCAGAAGACCGGCTCACGTTATGATGGGCCGACTTAAGAAGAAAGGCATGACGAATATTTCCTTTACGAGGAAGCAAGACCCAGACTTGTAATCAACTTGTAAGAGAAGATAGAGTAGTCCTAGTCCTACTAGGACTCCACATGTAACCCGCCCCTCCAACTTATATAAGGAGGGGCAGGGCACCCCAAGAGGGGGAGGCAAGGAACAATCTCTAAGGTTAGACACAACTAAAGGGGAGCCGGCTTATGCGGGGTCTCCCTGATGAGCATAATGAGATCTAGCCACTAACAGCATGTAGGGCTATTACCGGATAATGTTTTCCGGGGCCCGAAACTGTCTAAATCCCTGTCTTGTGTGTTGCCTCTCTCGTCCCGATCAACCCCTCTCAAGCTACCGCATAGATGCGTTGGCCTCGCGGCTAAGTCCTGACACTAAGGACATCTGTCGTGACAAATCCACGACACTTGATGTATGTCTTGCCGTGCTTATCTATGGTGACAATGGGATATCACGTGATCCACTTGATGTATGTTTTGGTAATCAACTTGCGGGTTCCGCTCGTGAACTTATGCATTGGGGTTGGCCCACGTCTTCGTCTTGACTCTCCGGGAGAAACTTTGGGGCACTCTTTGAAGTACTTTGTGTTGGTTTGAATAGATGAATCTGAGATTGTGTGATGCACATCGTATAATCATACCCACAGATACTTTGAGGTGACATTGGAGTATCTAGGTGACATTAGGGTTCTGGTTGATTTGTGTCTTAAGGTATTATTGTAGTACGAACTCTATGATAGATTGAACGGAAAGAATAGCTTCATGTTATTTTACTACAGACTCTTGAATAGATTGATCAGAAAAGGATAACTTTGAGGTGGTTTCATACCCTACCATAATCTCTTCGTTTGTTCTCCTCTATTAGTGACTTTGGAGTGACTCTTTGTTGCATGTTGAGGGATAGTTATATGATCCAATTATGTTAATATTGTTGAGAGAACTTGCACTAGTGAAAGTATGAACCCTAGGCCTTGTTTCCTAGCATTGCAATACCGTTTCGCTGACTTTTATCATTAGTTACCTTGCTGTTTTTATATTTTCAGATTACAAAAACCTATATCTACCATCCAAATTGCACTTGTATCACCATCTCTTCGCTAAACTAGTGCACCTATACAATTTACCATTGTATTGGGTGTGTTGGGGACACAAGAGACTCTTTGCTATTTGGTTGCAGGGTTGCTTGAGAGAGACCATCTTCAACCTACGCCTCCCACGGATTGATAAACCTTAGGTCATCCACTTGAGGGAAATTTGCTACTGTCCTACAAACCTATGCACTTGGAGGCCCAACAACATCTACAAGAACAAGGTTGCATAGTAGACATCAGTGGCGCACACACATCTGGGTGATGGCAACCTTGGGATGAGACCCGACACGAGCGCGGGTGTACTTGAGGTCGAACCCGACCACCTTGTACTTCTCCGCGGCAAGCAACAGCTCCATGATGTGGACGGAGTGCTCCACCCAGACCGGGTCGTTGGTGTACACCACGGAGATGTCCATGAACCTTCTGTGGGTGTCCACCACGGCACACATGGTGAACTGCTGCTCATCGTTGGTAGCCGCTCGGAGCGCCATTGGAGCCGCGCAGGATACCCTCTAAGAATTTCTCTTGGTGGGTGTGCTTCTTGCAATGGTGGGGCGCGATCGAAAGGTTGAAGAGACACAAGGGTAGGTTAAATGGCTGATGTCTACTACACAACCTTCTTCTTGTAGACGTTGTTGGGCCTCCAAGTGCAGAGGTTTGTAGGACAGTAGCAAATTTCACTCAAGTGGATGACCTAAGGTTTATCAATCCATGGGAGGCGTAGGATGAAGATGGTCTCTCTCAAGCAACCCTGCAACCAAATAACAAAGACTCTCTTGTGTCCCGAACACACCCAATACATGGTAAATTGTATAGGTGCACTAGTTCGGCGAAGAGATGGTAATACAAGTGCAATATGGATGGTAGATATATGTTTTTGTAATCTGAAAATATAAAAACAGCAAGGTAACTAATGATAAAAGTGAGCACAAGCGGTATTGCAATGCTAGGAAACAAGGCCTAGGGTTCATACCACTAGTAGAAAACAGGGCTTTGGTCCGGGGCAATATTCACATTAGTCCCGGTTTAGTCACGAACCGGGACTAATGTGTGCATTGGTCCCGGTTCGTGCGGCTAAGGCATTAGTCCCGGTTCACCTGAGCCCTTTAGTCCCGGTTGGTGCCTCAAACCGGGACTAAAGGGTGCGATGCCCTTTAGTCCCGGTTCGTGCCTCAAACCGGGACTAAAGATTAGACCTTTAGTCCCGGTTTGAGACACGAACCGGTACTAATGGGGTTGAGACCTTTAGTCCCGGTTCGTGCCACGAACCGGTACTAAAGGTCCCATTTTCAAACTCTACCCCCCCTGGATCGCCTTTTCAGTTTAAAAAAAATAAAAGAAAATGATGGAAATGTCAAAAAATAAAAGAAAATAAGTTTCCCATGTGATATGTGGTCTAGTTGTTGGGAAAATTTGCAAATGTGAATTTCGACTTTATTTGCAAAATCTCTCTCGAATTTGAAAAAATGGGCATAACTTTTGCATACTAACTCGGATGAAAAAGTTTTTTATATGAAAAATCATCTACTCCAGCCTGACGGTCACTCCAGTATGAAAAAGTTTCTAAAAAAAATAACAGAAAAAAAGTTATGGGGCTTTTCAGATCTGGAGGCAAAAAAATTCAAAAAATTTCAGTTTTTTTTAATTTTTGTTAAATATGGTCAAACTATTATTCAAGAAGTATTAGTGTTACTAAATAATTATTTCAGTTTTTTTGAATTTTGGTCAAATCTGGTCAAACTATGGTTAAATTGTGGTCAAACAATGGTCAAACTAATTATTCAAGAAATATTACTGTTACTAAATATTAGTGTTATTTTTTAGAACAATAGTTTCAAACTCAAACGGTGAAATGTGTGACTTCATGCTCAAACTAAATTCCTGAGGTTAATAGGATTGACATCTTACTATTGTCAGGAAAACAACAAGTGCAAACTTGGAAACGAGGGAGAATAGAACCCGGAAGTTAAGCGCGCTCGGGCTGGAGTAGTGAGAGGATGGGTGACCGTCTGGGAAGTTAGATGATGAGGGCTGATTAGAGGTTAAATTGAGCAGTGATGAGGGGTGAGGAGTGATTAGAGATGAGAGGTTAAAATAATTCAGAAATTTGAAAATAAAAAAATTCCAAAAAAAAATCAATTTTTTTAAAAAAATCATAAAATTTCCTTTAGTACCGGGTGTTACCAACCGGGACTAAAGGTGGACCTCCAGGCAGCGGCCACGTGGAGAGCCTTTAGTCCCGGTTCGTGTAAGAACCGGGACTAACGGGGGAGGCTTTAGTACCGACCCTTTAGTCCCGGTTCCAGAACCGGGACTAAAGGCCCTTATGAACCGGGACAATAGGCCCTTTTTCTACTAGTGTACTTTCACTAGTGCAAGTTCTCTAAACAATAATAACATAACTGGATCATATAACTATCCCTCAACATGCAACAAAGAGTCACTCCAAAGTCACTAATAGCGGAGAACAAACGAAGAGATTATGGTAGGGTACGAAACCACCTCAAAGTTATTCTTTCTGATCGATCTATTCAAGAGTCCGTAGTAAAATAACACGAAGCTATTCTTTCCATTCGATCTATCATAGAGTTCGTACTAGAATAACACCTTAAGACAAAAATCAACCAAAACCCTAATGTCACCTAGATACTCCAATGTCACCTCAAGTATCCGTGGGTATGATTATACGATATGCATCACACAATCTCAGATTCATCTATTGAACCAACACAAAAGTATTTCAAAGAGTGCCCCAAAGTTTCTACCAGAGAGTCAAGACGAAAACGTGTGCCAACCCTTATGCATAAGTTCATGGAACTCGCAAGTTGATCACCAAAACATATATCAAGTGGATCACGTGATATCCCATTGTCACCACAGATAAGCACATGCAAGACATACATCAAGTGTTCTCAAATCCTTAGAGACTCAATCCGATAAGATAACTTCAAAGGGAAAACTCAATCCATTACAAGAGAGTAGAGGGGTAGAAACACCATAAGATCCTACTATAATAGCAAAGCTCACGATACATCAAGATCATATCACCTCAAGAACACGAGAGAGAGAGAGATCAAACACATAGCTATTGGTACATACCCTCAGCCCCGAGGGTGAACTACTCCCTCCTCGTCATGGAGATCGCCAGGATGATGAAGATGGCCACCGGTGAGGGATCCCCCCTCCCGTGAGTCTTAAGCAGGTCCCGATTGGTTTTGGTGGCTACTGAGAGGCTTGCGGCGGAACTCCCGATCTGTTCTGTTCCCGATGTTTTTAGGGTATATGGATATATATAGGCGAAAGAAGTCGGTCGGGGAGCCACGAGGGCCCATGAGGGTGGGGGCGCGCCGAGGCAGGCGCGCCTCCCTGCCTCGTGGCCACCTCGAAGCTTCCTTGACTTCAACTCCAAGTCTCCCGGATCACGTTTGTTCCAAAAATCACGCTCCCGAAGGTTTCATTCCGTTTGGACTCCGTTTGATATTCCTTTTCTGCGAAACACTGAAACAAGGGAAAAACAGAAACTGGCACTGGGCTCTGGGTTAATAGGTTAGTCCCAAAAATAATATAAAAGTGTTTAATAAAGCCCATAAACATCCAAAACAGATAATATAATAGCATGGAACAATAAAAAATTATAGATACGTTGAAGAAGTATCAGCATCCCCAAGCTTAATTCCTGCTCATCCTCGAGTAGGTAAATGATAAAAACATAGTTTTTGATGTGGAATGCTTCTTAGCATAATTCTCAATGTAAATCTTTTTATTGTGGCATGAATTTAGATCTGAAAGATTCAAGATAAAAGTTTAATGTTGACATAAAAACAAATACTTCAAACATGCTAACCAAGAAATTATGTCTTATCAAAATAACATAGCCAAAGAAAGCTTATCCCTACAAAATCATATAGTTAGGCCATGTTTCAATATTGTCACACAAACGTTCTCATCATGCATAACCCCGATGACAAGCCAAGCAATTGGTTCATACTTTTAACGCGCTTCAGTCTTTTCAACTCTTACGCAATACATGAGTGCAAGTTATGGATATAGCACTATGGGTGGAGTAAAGTATAATGATGGGGGTTATGAGAGAAGACAAAAAAGGTAGAAAGTCTCACATTGACGTGACTAATCAATAGTCTATGGAGATGCCCATCGATTGATGTCAATGAGAAGAGTAGGGATTACCATGCAACGGATGCACTAGAGCTATAAATATATGAAAGCTCATCAAAAGAAACTAAGTGGGTGTGCATCCAACTTGCTTGCTCACGAAGACCTAGGGCATTTTGAGGAAGCCCATCATTGGAATATACAAGCCAAATTCTATAATGAAAAATTCCCACTAGTATATGAAAGTGACAACATAGAAGACTCTCTATCATGAAGATCATGGTGCTACTTTGAAGCACACGTGTGAAAAAGGATAGTAACATTGTCCCTTCTATCTTTTTCTCTCATTTTTTCTCTTCCCCCTTTTTTTGGGCCTTCTCATTTTTTTCTTTTTCTTGGCCTCTTTCTTTTAGTCCGGAATCTCATCCCGAATTGTGCGGGAATCATAGTCTCCATCATCCTTTCCTCACATGGGACAATGCTCTAATAATGATGATCATCACACTTTTATTACTTACAACTCAACAATTACAACTCAATACTTAGAAAAAAAATATGACTCTACGTGAATGCCTCCGGTGGTGTACCGGGATATGCAATGAATCAAGAGTGACATGTACGAAAAATTATGAATGGTGGATTTGCCACAAATACGATGTCAACTACATGATCATGCAAAGCAATATGACAATGATGAAGCGTGTCATAATAAATGGAACGGTGGAAAGTTGCATGGTAATATATCTCGGAATGGCTATGGAAATGCCATGATAGGTATGTATGGTGGCTGTTTTGAGGAATATATAAGGAGGCTTATGTGTGATCGAGCGTATCGTATCATGGGGTTTGGATGCACTGGCAAAGTTTGCACCAACTCTCAAGGTGAGAAAGGGCAATGCGCAGTACCGTAGAGGCTAGAAAATTGTGGAAGGTTGAGAGTGCGTATAATCCATGGACTCACATTAGTCATAAATAACTCATATACTTATTAC
Organism: Aegilops bicornis; assembly: GCA_021605145.1. Lineage (NCBI taxonomy): Eukaryota > Viridiplantae > Streptophyta > Magnoliopsida > Poales > Poaceae > Aegilops > Aegilops bicornis. The sequence continues at coordinate 619,338,534 of CM038674.1, forward strand.
AAAAGCTTATTAGCCCTCGAAGCAAAGTACTACTACGCATGCCCCTAGAGGGATAGATTGGTAGGAAAATACCATCGCTCGTCCCCGACCGCCACTCATAAGGAAAGCAATAAAAGAACACCTATGTGTCAAAATTGTTACACAACTTTTACCATACGTGCATGCTACGGTTCTTGCCAAATTTAACACAAGTATTTCTCAAGTTCACAATTACTCAACTAGCACACTCTAATATTACCACCTTTATATCTCAAAACACTTATCAAGTATCTAACTTCTCATTATATTCAATGAATTCAATATGGAAGATTAATTTCACAATTAAAGCAAATTTCCATGTTGTTTAAGACTCTCAAAATAATATAAGTGAAGCATGAGAGATCAATAATTTCTATAAAATACAACCACCAGCTTGCTCTAAAAGATATAAGTGAAGCACTAGAGCAAATGACAAACTACTCCGAAAGATATAAGTGAAGATCAATGAGTAGTCGGATAAGTATGCAACTATGTGAAGTCTCTCTATCATTTAAGAATTTCAGATATTGATACTTTATTCAAACATCAAGCAAAACAAAATAAAATAAAATGACGCTCCAAGAAAAGCACATATCATGTGGTGAATAAAAATATAGCTCCAAGTAAAGTTACCGATGAACGAAAGGGGACAAAAGAGGGGCATCCCCAAGCTTTGGATTTTTGGTGTCTTTGGATTTACCTTGGGGTTCCTTGGGCATCCACAAGCTTAGGCTCTTGCCACTCCTTATTTCATAGTCCATCGAATCTTTACCCAAAACTTGAAAACTTCACAACACAAAACTTAACAGAAAATCTCGTGAGCTCCGTTAGCGAAAGAAAATAAAACACCACTTCATGGTACTGTAATGAACTCATTCTTTATTTATATTGGTGTTAAAATTAATGTATTTCAACTTCTCTATGGTTTATAAGCTCTTTTACTAGCCATAGACTCATCAAAATAAGCAAACAACACATGAAAAACAGAATATGTCAAAAACAGAACAGTCTGTAGTAATCTGTAACTAACGCAAACTTCTGGAACTCTAAAACTTCTACCAAAATAGGACGATCTAAATAATTTGTTTATTGATCTGCTGCAATTGGAATCAGTGTCATATCACGTTCTGGTAATTTTTAACAATTGTTTTCGTGAACAGAAAGTTTCTAGAATCTTCAGCAATATCAAATAACTATTATCCAAGAAGATCCTATAGGTTTAACTTGGCACAAACACTAATTAAAACATAAAAAACACATCTAAACAGAGGCTAGATAGATTATTTATTACTAAACAGAACCAAAAAGCAAGAAACTAAAATAAAATTGGGTTGCCTCCCAACAAGCGCTAACGTTTAACGCCCCTAGCTAGGCATGATGATTTCAATGATGCTCACATAAAAGATAAGAATTGAAACATAAAGAGAGCATCATGAAGAATATGACTAGCAAATTTAAGTCTAACGCACTTCCTATGCATAGGGATTTTGTGAGAAAACAACATATGGGAACAATAATCAACTAGCATAGGAAGGCAAAACAAGCATAACTTCAAAACTTTAAGCACATAGAGAGGAAACTTGATATTATTGCAATTCCTACAAGGATAAATTCCTCCCTCATAATAATTTTCAGTAGCATCATGATTGAATTCAACAATATAACCATCACATAAAACATTCTTTTCATGATCTACAAGCATAGAATTTTTATTACTCTCCACATAAGCAAATTTCTTCTCATTCGGAATAGTGGGAGTATCATAAGAGACTCAAATACTATAAATTGTTTCCACATTAAAAGAGTAATATTCAGAAAAAGGATAATCATAATCATGACAAGAATATAATCATCACTACTTTTTATAGCACAAGTTTCATCACAGTAATCATCATAAGTAGCAACTTTGTTCTCATCATAATCAATTGAAACCTCTCCCAAGATAGTGGAATCATTACTAAATAAAGTCATGACCTCTCCAAATCCACTTTCGTAATTATCATAATAAGATTCAACATCCTCCAAAATAGTGGGATCATTACTTCCTAAAGTTGACACTCTTCCAAACGCACTTTCATCAATATAATCATCATAAGTAGGAGGCATGCTATCATAACAAATTTGCATATCAAAACTTGGGAGGCTAATAACATCATCTTCATTAAACATAGCCTCCCCAAGCTTGGGACAAACATTAATTTCAGCAAATATATTCTCAAACTTGTCATTCTCATCAAACATAGCATCCCCAAGCTTGGGCCTTTTCATATCATAAGCATAATCACTCTCATCATTAATAGTATGGATAGCACCAATAGCATAGCAATTATAATCATCACAAAGAGTAATAGGAGCAACATCATTTGGGAGGGATACCTTTCTATCTTTGATCCTCTGTCTTTTCTTTTTCTTCTTCACATCATGTGTCGGTTTAACCCTCTTTTTTGAGCTACTTATTGATGAGTTTGGTTGGATAGAAGGCTCCTCCTCGTTACCTGATTCATCATAAGAAATAATAGGAGGATATTGGGAAGCCTCTTCCCTTTCATTAGTATTCTATTCATCTTCTATTTGTTTTCTTTTCTTGATGTAATTGGCAATATAAGGATTTTCAATGCAATTCACCGCACAATACATACAAATTTCTTCTAGATCAAAATCAAGAAATCTATCAAGATTAAATTTTGGAATACCCTCAGTTATATGTTTAATTTCTTCATACCCCAAAAGAAGACTAAGATATTTATGATGCTCAAGGGTAATCAAGTTATCACAATTTTTGGACACGATTTGAATCTTTCAGCACAAACATCTAGCCTTTCTTGCAACCATGTAGTTTCTAAATGCTTATGCCTCTTGCAAAATATATCTTCCCTATTTAGTATGTACTTGCAAACTCTATGCACCCCACAAAAATCAACATGCTTATAAGAGACATTTTCATCATGACTAGTGCAATCATCATTAGTACTATGGATATTCAAAGAGTTCATACTAACAACATTGCAATCATGCTCATCATTCAAAGATCTAGTGCCAAACATTTTAATGCAGTCTTCTAACACTTTGGCATAATTTTCATTTCCATCATACTCACGAAATATATTAAAAAGATGAAGCGTATGAGGCAAACTCAATTCCAGTTTTTTTGTAATTTTCTTTTATAGACTAAACTAGTGATAAAACTAGAAACTAAAAGATTCGATTGCAAGATCTAAAGATATACCTTCAAGCACTCACCTCCCCGGCAACGGCGCCAGAAAAGAGCATGATGTCTACTACACAACCTTCTTCTTGTAGACATTGTTGGCCTCCAAGTGCAGAGGTTTGTTGGACAGTAGCAAATTTCCCTCAAGTGGATGACCTAAGGTTTATCAATCTGTGGGAGGCGTAGGATGAAGATGGTCCCTCTCAAGCAACCCTGCAACCAAATAACAAAGAGTCTCTTGTGTCCCCAACACACCCAATACAATGGTAAATTGTATAGGTGCACCAGTTCGGCGAAGAGATGGTAATACAAGTGCAATATGGATGGTAGATATAGGTTTTTGTAATTTGAAAATATAAAAACATCAAGGTAACTAATGATAAAAAGTGAGCACAAGCGGTATTGCAATGCTAGGAAACAAGGCCTAGGGTTCATATCTTCACTAGTGAAAGTTCTCTCAACAATAATAACATAATTGGATCATATAACTATCCCTCAACATGCAACAAAGAGTCACTCCGAAGTCACTAATAGAGGAGAACAAACAAAGAGATTATGGTAGGGTACGAAACCACCTCAAAGTTATTCTTTCTGATCGATCTATTCAAGAATCCGTAGTAAAATAACAGGAAGCTATTCTTTCCGTTTGATCTATCATAGAGTTCGTACTAGAATAATACCTTAAGACACAAATCAACCAAAACCCTAATGTCACCTAGATACTCCAATGTCACCTGAAGTATCTGTGGGTATGATTATACGATATGCATCACACAATCTCAGATTCATCTATTCAACCAACACAAAGGTACTTCAAAGAGTGCCCCAAAGTTTCTACCGGAGAGTCAAGACGAAAACGTGTGCCAACCCTTATGCATAAGTTCATGGAACTCGCAAGTTGATCACCAAAACATACATCAAGTGGATCACGTGATATCCCATTGTCACCACAGATAAGCACATGCAAGACATACATCAAGTGTTCTCAAATCCTTAGAGACTCAATCCGATAAGATAACTTCAAAGGGAAAACTCAATCCATTACAAGAAAGTAGAGGGGGAGAAACATCATAAGATCCAACTATAATACCAAAGCTCACGATACATCAAGATCGTATCACCTCAAGAACACGAGAGAGAGAGAGAGAGAGAGAGATAGAGAGAGATCAAACACATAGCTACTGGTACATACCCTCAGCCCCGAGGGTGAACTACTCCTTCCTCGTCATGGAGATCGCCGGGATGATGAAGTTGGCCACCGGTGAGGGATCCCCCCTCCGGCAGGGTGCCGGAACAAGGTCCCGATTGATTTTTGGTGGCTACAGAGGCTTGCGGCGGCGGAACTCCCGATCTATTCTGTTCCCCGATGTTTTTAGGGTATATGGATATACTAGCAAAAGAGCCTGTGCGTTGCAACGGGAGAAGAAAATACCGCACTGCCCTAACCCAATAACCATAACATGGGCTGTATGCGACATTTCCTAAACCTAGACCTATTTCCAAATCATCCCTAACCCTCACTATATCATATACTTTTTCTTTTTTCCTTTTAAAACCATGTGTTGCAACGGGAGAAAAAACTATCACACGATTTTTGATATTGAGCATTTGTTCCTACTGAGACCAAACATGGAGATATCATTTCTATCTACCAAGACTTATATTTGCAATATTACATAAAATGCAATCATTCTCGCAGAAATAACACCACCATTACAAAAAAAGATTGTAGATTTGTCAATTATTCTAGCATTGGCCCATTATGCTACTATGGACAGACCGGGGCATCATTTGTGATTAATCACTGGGACATTCATTGTGTTTTATAACGCTAATGCAAGTAGAAAATGGACGGAAACCAAATATTAGTTTTTCTTTCTATCCGAAAAAGTCTCCTTGTTAATTCTGTAGTTGTGCACAAACCCCAAGTTTCATTAGGAGAAAACAGAATGAACCTACAGTACATACACTATCTCCCCTAAATCAATAGGCTCCAGGAGTCACTGATAAGTATGTTGCACAACACCACAACACAAGAAGGAATTAACTGGTAATAGGCCAAGAAAAACTGAACTAAGCACAACCTTGCTGCCACAAAAATTAAAATCTTGGTATGGTGTCATGATGGTCTTATATCAGAGTATATGTATTACATTTATCATACAAAGAAAATGAAAATCGGACAAACCCACTTCTGGAGGCCTAGCACCAATGAACATCACCGTCGTATTTTTTTGTTGGGTAGTGGGGCAGAATTATCATTGAGATGTGATGTACCTGCTAAAGGAACTGGAACCAACTCATCAATCTGCAAACTACCATTTGCTGGAATGCTAGAGAAATGATATACATTTCAAGATACAATGCAGAAGTGTAGACTATTAGGACTTCTACAGTTTTTGTTAGAGAAAAAGTATGTTGGGACATAGCAATTTGAAATCGTCCGACATACAAACAGTCAGTTAGGATCAACGGCATACTACTTTTTTATGAGGTTCATATAAAAGCAGCTATCTAGAATCCCACTCCAAAGAATTATGTAGAGCCAAAGGGGGTCCGAACAAAGAACCTCATATGTGCTAATAAATTTTGACAAACTTATATCCATACTAATATCCTTTCCAGATAGTACTAAAAAAGAATTAGGAAATTGTCCCACTGAATGATGAAAAACAAATGGAAGATAATAGGTTGTTCATATGCACCCGACTTTCCACCAAAACCAAACGTCAACCATCCTCGTTAGCTTCAAGTTCTGTTGTAATACCGATTCCTCTGCACCAATAATCTAATCTCTACCACGTAATTGACAGGTTTTATCTCCCTGAAAACATCGTTTGAATAAATTGGCTTTAGTTAGTATGTTTATTTTTTCAAAACCAGCGATGAAAAACTTTAATTTTTAGGGGAAGCTTCACTTTCCAAAGAAATTTATCTAGAAATTAATATTTCTCAAGTTCATTCTCTTGTACAGACAGCTAACAGAAAAAATCATGCAGAAATTGACACCTTCACAAGTAGCTTGGAGGCTGTTTCACAATTTTAAAATATCGCACCAATGTGTCCATGTAATTTGCATCGACTCCCAGCCATTTTTAAGAATCTCAGCAACAGAGAGACCTTTGCTAAAGTAAATTTTGTGCAGCCTAAGGATAAGACGGAGTAAAAGGTTCACAATCCATAAATCTTCCTATCACCTACATGTTTCTAGTTCTGGGATTGGTTAACTCGGTTACCAACGAAGTAGTTCCAGGCTTTCTACTTTACACAATACCAATCGAACTAATCAGAGAGTATCTTTGTACCTACTCTACCATGAAGAAGCTAGGCAATTTAGCAAAAAGGCAACTATGTAAAAACACAGTAGTGATAGTTGTTTCATTGGAATCTGATTCCTTTACACCATTGTTGGAGTCTACAATGCATCGGCAGAACTGAAGGGGTTGACAAGTTCAGAGACAGTGCCCATGAGGTAGCTAGCAGGTTGTACTTCACTTAAAAAAGGGGATGACACAAAAAAAGTTCTGTCAGGAAAGAAAGAGATAGGAATACCATCTTAGAGTAGTTGGAGTCGTGCCACTCCATGGACTCAGAGTAGTTGGAGCCGTGCCACTCCATGGGTACGACAGCAGCAATGCAACCGACGGACGTCCAAGAGTCCTTGGCACCATCGCCATCCCAGACTCTGCTTCCATGACCGTGAGCCAATGGCGGCTGCTCAGCCTCGAGGGTTGTGAGCCACAGTCACCAAATAACAATTAAAAATGAATTATTTCTTTGCAAGTCTACATATATGTTTTCGTGGCTTTTGCAGAGTTAATAGCTCCAATATATCTATAGGGAAGCTTACAAAAATAATAATTATATCATACTAACTTTACAAAATTGGTTCAAAAGATTGTATGGTGAGAACAGCTTATCGGATTTTATTTACATGGTTGATGACTTGAAGCACGCAACAAGGAACTCCATATATTTTGTTCAAGTAGCAATTTAACAAACGTTTTGTGTGCGCACCTTTTATCATGAAACCATAATTGGACATGTAGTAAAAGTCCCCTAGTAATCAAATTTCTAATCTGCAGGTAGTGACGAGGCCTTGGTGCGAGCGGCCTCCTCCAGGGTACCCGCTTCCCTTGTACGCCCGAGCCGAGGGCTCGGGAGAGTGGAGCGATGAGCGGTGGCGCCCGTGCCGCGCCCGTGGTCGCCGCGCGATGGTGATGCGTGCTGTTGCTCCTGGAATCCACTACACGGATTCCTCGAGCGAGCTTGTGCTATGGGTGCCGATGCCCCCAAACTCTTGGATCCGCTTCCCGCAGTTCTTCTCCGACGCGATGCCGCCGAGGGGGCCTCTCGAGCTCTGGCTGCAGCATGCCGACTGCGACGCTCCAGCGACCGAAGCGGAGGTTGAAGCAGTCTCCACCGGCAAGATCTCCATGACCCGCGGCTGGGGCGAGGTCACGCAGGTTTGCTGCACGGAGGGCGACCTCGCGATCCACTTCGAGTACAATGGCGCCTCCACGCTCTTCTTCAAGGTCTTCGATGCAGAGGGCTGCCGCCTGGAGTGTTGCCTGGAGGGGAGCGCCAGGCAGATGCATGCTCCGCTCGTGGCTACTCCAACAGCAGTAGCCCCTGGGAGTCTAGCAACTCTCCTGAGCCTCACGAGACTCCGGAGACGAGCGACGACATCTACATGCCCCCAAGCTCTCGCCGGGCTCGGAGCAGGGCCGCGGCGTCCAGCCGTCGCTGCCGCTGATCTGGATGGGGTTGGCGCCGGCCTCCCGTGGCCCACTGTTGATGATGGCGTCCGCCACGAGAGGGTGTAGATAGGATTCCTCTTAGTTCTCGTCTTTTGTTCCCTGCGAAGAATTATGAAGTACCCCGTGGGGGTGTGTAAAGGTTCTGTAATGTCTTTTGCGTATATATTCCCTGTTATGAAAATTTGCGAGCGCATGTCCTGCTAAGGCTCGGTCTCCCCTTTCCAACCTCGCAATGGCTCGTTGCTCTACGCTGACAGGTCCCAGTCCCTAGGCAGGCTGCAGCCGTCGCTGGTATGCCAGGTCGCGTGCCGTGGTCAAGGCCAGGAGGTGAGCGGCCCGAGGTCCAGTAAGAGCCCCTGAGGCGCGATGCTCAGGAGGTCCCCTTTAGCGCTCAAGCAGCCCTGGTAAGGCAAGAAAGGGAGGCGACGTGGCCGTGATAGGGCTGCGACAAGTGTGACCCTTAGGTTCCTACGATTAGTCGATCTGAACGCGAGACTTATCTCAGTGGTTCGGGGTCGATTCTTCGTGATGCACCAGGCATGTGCGCAAATCACCCGCGACGTAGCTAGGTTAGGCCCGCGCGAGTCTTCCTCTCCCCATGCTCTCCTTAGCGCTCTACGTCCTCAGGTCCCGGCCCTCGAGCGAGCTCAGCCGCCGCTGGCATGCCAGGTTGCGATGCCGTGGTCAAGGCCAGGGGGTGAGGGCTGGAGAGCCAGTAAGAGCTCCTGAGTCGCGATGCTCAGGAGCCCCCCTTTTAACACACAAGTGGATTGCACGAACGAAAAGGAAGCTCGGGGTGCTGCCCGTTGTCCTCTTCATGAGATTCCTGCGATCCATCACAAGGAGAGACACAGTTTTGCCGTTATGGTTGCCAGCCTGCCGCTGGTTGCTTCGTGAGGAGATGAAGGCACTGAGGGCCTGATGAGGTGACGTGCGCGGGGCGTGCCGCGAGCCAGAGCTCGACCGCTCAGGTTTGTCAACGTGGTAGGGACGGACCCATGGACCAGCGCTGTGCCAGTGTGAGGAGGCCCCGTGGGGGCGACGACCGAGCAGGTGGTAAATGGGCAGATTAAGCATGGAAGGCAAACCAACTTGGGTAAATGTAGAAAGATACATGCCACTGGGTCAGGCCCGAGCGGCTTGGGGGTGATGCAGCCCGAGGGGCGCCCCCAGCAAGGTAAGCTAAAGACATAAGAAAAGGATACATGCCACAGGGACGGACCCACGCGTCCTGGGAATAATGCAGCCCGAGAGGCGCTCCCAGCTAAACGAACTTGGAAAATGTCACCTGGTTCTGTTGACGAAGGAGAGTTGAGGCAGCTGAAGGCGCGGCGAGGGATCTGGCTTCTCACGAGCCACGGGGGCCCTGAGCCTCGGGAGGCTCCGGGGGCTCAGGTGGCTCCCTGAGGACCGTCTCCATCTCTGCCAGGACGTCGTGGTGCCTGGCCTCCTGAGCTACCAGGACACGCCGCAGGTTGCGCTGATAGGTTGACGACACGCTCGGCAAGCCGAAGGGCATGCGAACTTAGCTGTGTGGTGGAGCCTCGCAACAGCCCACGCGTGAAGGCCAGACAGGCTCCTGAGATGCGGCCTAGTTGAGCCATGGGACGTCGATGCAGATGCGCAGCCCGGCATCCTCGCCTGGATGGGGAGCTGCGCCTCGTGAGCGGCGGTCGCCACGCATGGCCCTTGCATTTTGCAATTCCTGGGTGGTCTTGGTGATGAACTCCTAAACGGTGGGTGATCCTTGCCGTGTGCCCTCCTGAGGAAAACGTGTCGCGAAGCATGCCTCTAAGTGGTGCCCAAGTGCCTCCCTCGTGATGTGGGCAAGGTCTGAGGCCTTCCAGAAAAAATCCCCCGAGCCTTGCCCGAGGAGGGCGCTGGGCGCGCCTTCCTATGTGATGGAGGGAGGCGCCCCTGGAATGGGCGCTAATCCTGACGAGGTTCCAGCCGCGATGCCACCCTCCCGAGGCCCGGCACGGTGCATCTGTTTCTTCTTGGGGATGGCCTCTGGAGGGCCCTCACTCTTGCTGTTGGGGTCGTCGATTGCTGCAGCTTGGAAGGCGCGCTCGAGGGAGCACATCGCATCTCTTTCTTCACAGGGGACCGTGATAATTCCGCCGCTTCCCGGCATCTTGAGGACGTTGTATCTGTGGTGGGTGACGGCCATGAACTTGGCCATGGCTGGATACCCGAGGATGGTGTTGTACGGCAGACGGATGTGCGCGAGGTCGAAGTCGATGAGCTCGGTGCAGTAATTCTTGCGTTCTCCGAAGGTGACAGGGAGGCGGACCTGCCCTATCGGTGTGGTGGAACCGTCGGTCACTCCTGAGAAAGGATTGGTAGGCTGAAGCTGGTCATATGGGACTTGGAGGTTGTCGAACATATCGACGGACAGGACATTGAGCCCTGCGCCATCGTCGATGAGGGTCTTGGTGACTTGTACATTGCTGATGACTGACGAGCAAAGCATCGGGAGGGCACCAGCAGTGGCTGCGCACTTGAGCTGATCTGCCGAGTTGAAGGTGATGGTGCATTGGGACCACCTGAGCGGGAGCGTGGCTTCAAGCTTGGGGAGGACTGCATTCACTTCACGAGCAAACTGTTTGAAGATGCGCTGCGAGGCTGGGGCCTGAGCTCCGCCCAAGATGCAGACGATAGTGCGCGGCTCCTGGAAGCCCCCAGCCCCCTCATCTTGATGGTGGTCGTCGATCCTTCTTGGCAGTGGCGGCAGCGGGGGAAGACCGGCGTTGCCCTGAGGACGGTCCTCGCGAGGCTAGTCTCTCCAGGCGCCCTCGCGAGGATGATCCTGCCAGCGGTCCTCACGAGGACGGTCGCGCCACTCCTGGCGTGGGCCACGGTCGTCCCAGCGTCCGCCACCACGTCCTCCTCCTCGGTTGTAGCCCCGGTCACTGCGTTTGGGGCATCGACTGTAGCTCCTTCACGAATGGCCCTGAGCTCTTGACAGTCACTGGTGTTGTGGGTGTTCAGGTTGTGGAAGGCGCAGAATGGCAGACTGTTCTTGGATGACTCGGGCTGATCTCTGCCTTGATACGTCTCCAACATATCTATAATTTTTGATTGCTCCATGCTACATTATCTATTGTTTTGGACTATAATGGGCTTTAATTTCCACTTTTATATTATTTTTGGGACTAACCTATTAACCGGAGGCCCAAATTTGTAATTGTTGTTTTTTGAATTTTTCAAGATTTCAAGAAATGCAGAATATCAAACGGAGTCCAAACGGAATGAAATCTTCGGAAACATGATTTTCTCATCAGGTAAGACCCAGGAGACTTGGACCCTCCGTCAAGAAAACCACGAGGCGGTCACGAGGGTGGAGGGCGCGCCCCCCTGCCTCGTGGGCCCCTCGAAGCTCCACCGACGCATTCTTCCTCCTATATATACCCACGCACTTCAAACGATCAGAACATGAGCCAAAAACCTAATTCCGCCGCCGCAACTTCCTGTATCCACAAGATCCCATCTTGGGGCCTGTTCCAGAGCTCCGCCAGAGGGGGAATCCACCACGGAGGGCTTCTACATCATCATCAAAGCCTCTCCGATGAAGTGTGAGTAGTTTACTTCAGACCTTCAGGTCCATAGTTAGTAGCTAGATGGCTTCTTCTCTCTTTTTGGATCTCAATATAATGTTCTCCCCTCTCTCGTGGAGATCTATTCGACGTAATCTTCTTTTTTGCGGCGTTTGTTGAGACCGATGAATTGTGGGTTTATGATCCAGCTTATCTATGAATAATGTTTGAATCTTCTCTGAATTCTTTTATGTATGATTGAGTTATCTTTGCAAGTCTCTTTGAATTATCTGTTTGGTTTGGCCAACTAGATTGGTAGTTCTTGCAACAGGAGAAGTGCTTGGCTTTGGGTTCAATCTTGTGGTGTCCTTACCCAAAGGATGTAAAGGGTTGCTAGGCATTTATTGTATTGTTGCCATCGAGGATAACAAGATGGGGTATTTATCATATTGCATGAATTTATTCCTCTACATCATGTCATCTTGCTTAAGGCGTTACTCTGTTTTTAACTTAATACTCTAGATGCATGCTGGATATCGGTCGATGAGTGGAGTAATAGTAGTAGATGCACAATCGTTTCGATCTACTTGTCACGGACGTGATGCCTATATACATGATCATACCTAGATAACCTCATAACTATGCTCAATTCTGTCAATTGCTCAACAGTAATTTGTTCACCCACCGTAGAATACTTAAGCTCTTGAGAGAAGCCACTAGTGAAACCTATGGCCCCCGGGTCTATTCTCATCATATCAATCTCCATCACTTTTATACTTGCTTTGTTTTACTTTGCCTTTTACTTTTCACTTTGCATGTTTATTCCAAAAATACCAAAAATATTATCTCTATCAGATCTCACTCTTGTAAGTGACCATGAAGGGATTGACAACCCCTAATCGCGTTGGTTGCGAGTAGCTATCATTTTGTGTATTTACGAGGGACTTGCGTGTGGCCTCCTACTGGATTGATACCTTGGTTCTCAAAAACTGAGGGAAATACTTATGCTACTGTGTTGCATCATCCTCTCCTCTTCGGGGAAAACCTGTTGGAAATATGCCCTAGAGGCAATAATAAATTAGTTATTATTATTATATTTCCTTGTTCATGATAATCGTTTATTATCCATGCTATAATTGTATTGATAGGAAACTCAAATACATGTGTGGATATATAGACAACACCATGTCCCTAGCAAGCCTCTATTGGCTAGCTCGTTGATCAATAGATGGTTACGGTTTCCTAACCATGGACATTGGATGTCATTGATAACGGGATCACATCATTAGTAGAATGATGTGATGGACAAGACCCAATCCTAAGCCTAGCACAAAGATCGTAGTTCGTATGCTAAAGCTTTTCCAATGTCAAGTATCTTTTCCTTAGACCATGAGATTGTGCAACTCCGGATACCGTAGGAATGCTTTGGGTGTACCAAACGTCACAACGTAATCGGGTGGCTATAAAGGTGCATTACAGGTATCTCCGAAAGTGTCTGCTGGGTTGGCACGAATCGAGATCGGATTTGTCACTCCGTGTAAACGGAGAGGTATCTCTGGGCCCACTCGGTAGAACATCATCATAATGTGCACAATGTGGTCAAGGGGTTGATCACGGGATGATGTGTTACGGAACAAGTAAAGAGACTTGCCGGTAACGAGATTGAACAAGGTATCGTGATACCGACGATCGAATCTCGGGCAAGTACAATACCGCTAGACAAAGGGAATTGTATACGGATCGATTGAGTCCTTGACATCGTGGTTCATCCGATGAGATCATCGTGGAATATGTGGGAGCCAACATGGGTATCCAGATCCCGCTGTTGGTTATTGACCGGAGACCGGCTCGGTCATGTCTACATGTCTCCCGAACCCGTAGGGTCTACACACTTAAGGTTCGATGACGCTAGGGTTATAAAGGAAGTTTGTATGTGGTTACCGAATGTTGTTCGGAGTCCCGGATGAGATCCCGGACGTCACGAGGAGTTCCGGAATGGTCCGGAGGTAAAGATTTATATATGGAAAGTTGTTGTTCGGGTTAGGAAAAAGTTCGGGTTTTTTCGGTATTGTACCGGAAGCTTCGAAGGTTCCGGAGGATTCGGAGGGGTCCGGAGGTCCGGAAATTGTTCCACCACGTCCAATACAGTAGCATGGGCTGTAGGGGGGCGCCCTAGCCTTAATGGGCCAGGCACCAGCCCCCAAGGCCCATGCGCATGGGAGGGGGGAAACCCTAAAGGGAGGGCCTCCACTTGACTTGGGAGGCACTCCTCCCCTCTTGGCTGCCCCCAAGTCCCATCTAGGGCTGGCCGCACCCCTTGGGGTGGAAACCCTAAAGGGGCGCAGCCCCTTTCCCTATATATACTTGAGGTTTTGGGCTGCCCAACACACATGAGTTCTCTCCCTCTTGGTGCAGCCCCGCCTCCTCCTCCTCCTCTCCCTTGGTGCTTGGCGAAGCCTGCGGGATTTCCACGCTCCTCCATCACCACCATGCCGTTGTGCTGCTGCTGGATGGAGTCTTCCTCAACCTCTCCCTCTCTCCTTGCTGGATCAAGGCGTGGGAGACGCCACCGGCTGTACGTGTGTTGAACGCGGAGGTGCCGTCTGCTCGCACTAGGATCTCCGGTGATTTGGATCACGACTAGCACGACTCCTTCAACCCCGTTCTCATGAACGCTTCCGCTTAGCGATCTACAAGGGTATGTAGATGCACTCTCCTTTCCTCTTGTTGCTAGAATCTCCATAGATTGATCTTGGTGATGCGTAGAAAATTTTGAATTTCTCGCCACGCTCCCCAACAAAGGGCATCATGAGCTAGGTCTATTGCGTAGATTCTTTGCACGAGTAGAACACAAAGTAGTTGTGGGCGTTGATAATGTTCAATATGCTTACCGTTACTAGTCCAATCTTGTTTCGACGGTATTGTGGGATGAAGCGGCCGGACCGACCTTACACGCATTTTACGTGAGATGTGTTCCACCGGCCGACATGCACTTGGTGCATAAGGTGGCTAGCGGGTGCCGCCTCTCCCACTTTAGTCGGAACGGATTCGATGAAAAGGGTCCTTATGAAGGGTAAATAGCAATTGGCATATCACGTTGTGGTTTTATGAGGTAAGAAACGTTCTTGCTAGAAACCCATAGCAGCCACGTAAAACATGCAACAACAATTAGAGGACGCCTAACTTGTTTTTGCAGGGTATGCTATGTGATGTGATATGGCCAAGAAGAATGTGATGAATGATATGTGATGTATGAGATTGATCATGTTCTTGTAATAGGATTCACGACTTGCATGTCGATGAGTATGACAACCGGCAGGAGCCATAGGAGTTATCTTTATTTATTGTATGACCTGCGTGTCATTAAACAACGCCATGTAATTACTTTACTTTATTGCTAACCGGTAGCCATAGTAGTAGAAGTAATAAGTTGGCGAGACAACTTCATGGAGACACGATGATGGAGATCATGATGATGGAGATCATGGTGTCATGCCGGTGACAATAATGATCATGGAGCCCAAGATGGAGATCAAAAGGAGCAATATGATATTGGCCATATCATGTCACTACTATATAATTGCATGTGATGTTTATTATGTTTATGCATCTTGTTTACTTAGAACGACGGTAGTAAATAAGACGATCCCTTACACAAATTTCAAGAAGTGTTCTCCCCTGACTGTGCACCGTTGCTACAGTTCGTCAGCTTCTAAGCACCACGTGATGATCGGGTGTGATGGATTCTTACGTTCACATACAACGGGTGTAAGATGATTTACACAAAGAAAACACTTGGGGTTAACTTGACGAGCCTAGCATGTATGCATATGGCCTCGGGAACACAGAGACCGAAAAGGTCGAGCATGAGTCGATAGTAGATACGATCAACATGAAGATGTTCACCGAGTCGACTAGTCCGTCTCACGTGATGATCGGACACGGCCTAGTTGACTCGGATCATGTAATCACTTAGATGACCAGAGGGATGTCTATTCGAGTGGGAGTTCATAAGATGAACTTAATTATCTTGAACATAGTCAAAAGACCTTTTGCAAATTATGTCGTAAGCTCGCACTTTAGTTCCACTGCTTAGATATGTTCCTAGAGAAAATATAATTGAAAGTTGAAAGTAGCAATTATGCGATCAAGAGAAAGCTTATGTCCTAAATGCACCGCCGGTGTCTTTGAACCCCAAACGTCGTCTGTGGATGTTGCGAACATCGGACATACACGTTTTAGATAACTACATGATAGTTCAGTTAAATGGTTTAGAGTTGAGGCACCAAAGACGTTTTTCGAAACATCGCGGAACATATGAGATGTTTCGAGGGCTGAAATTGGGATTTCAGGCTCGTGCCCACGTCAAGAGGTATGAGACCTCCGACGAGTTTTCTTAGCCTACAAACTAAGGGAGAAAAGCTCAATCGTTGAGCTTGTGCTCAGATTGTCTGAGTACAACAATCACTTGAATCGAGTGGGAGCTGATCTTCCAGATGAGATAGTGATGTTTCTCCAAAGTCATTGCCACCAAGCTGCTAGAGCTTCGTGATGAACTATAACATATCAAGGATAGAGATGATCCTTGAGGAATTCGCGTTGTTTGACATCACGAAAGTAGAAGTCAAGAAGGAGCATCAATTGTTGATGGTTGGTGAAACCACTAGTTTCAAGAAGGGCAAGGGCAAGAAGGGATACTTCATGAAACGGCAAATCAGCTGCTGCTCTAGTGAAGAAACCCAAGGTTGAACCCAAACCCGAGACTGAGTGCTTCTGTAATAAGGGGAACAGCCACTGGAGCAGCATTACCCTAGATACTTGGTAGATGAGAAGGCTGGCAAGGTCGATGGAAGTATATTGGATATACATTATGTTAATGTGTACTTTACTAGTACTCCTAGTAGCACCAGGGTATTAAGATACCGGTTCGGTTGCTAAGTGTTAGTAACTCGAAATAAAAGAGCTACAGAATAAACGGAGACTAGCTAAAGGTGAGCTGACGAGATGTGTTGAAGTGTTTCCAAGTTTGATGTTATCAAACATCGCACGCTCCCTCTACCATCAAGATTAGTATTAAACCTGAATAATTGTCATTTGGTGTTTGCATTGAGCATATACATGATTGGATTATGTCTATCGCAATACGGTTATTCATTTAAGGAGAATAATGGTTACTCTATTTATTTGAATAACACCTTCAATGGTCTTGCACCTAATGGAATGGTTTATTGAATCTCGATCGTAGTGATACACATTTTCATGCCAAAAGATATAAGATAGTAATGATAGCACCACTTACTTGTGGCACTGCCATGTAAGTCATATTGGTATAAAACGCATGAATAAGCTCCATGTTGATGGATCTTTGGACTCACTCGTTTTTGAAAAGTTTGAGACATGCAAACCATGTCTATTGGTGTATACGCATGAAGAAACTCCATGCAGATGGATCGTTTAGACTCACTTGATTTTGAATCACTTGAGATATGCAAATCATACCACATGGACAAGATGACCGAAAAGCCTCGGTTTCAAAGAAGATGGAACGAGATAGCAACTTGTTGGAAGCAACACATTTTGATATGTGCAGTCCAATGAGTGCCGAGGCATGCAAAGGAATATCGTTATGTTACGACTTCACAGATGATTCGAGTAGATGTTGAGTATATTTACTTGATGAAACACAAATCTGAATTATTGAATGGTTCAAGTAATTTCAGAGTGAAGTTTAAGATCTTCGTGACAAGAGGATAGAATGTCTATGATATGATCATAGAGATGAATATCTGAGTTATGAGTTTTGGCACACAATTAAGACATTGTGCAAATTGTTTCACAATTAATACCGCTACCGGAACACCATAGTGTGATGGTGTGTCCGAACATCATAGTTGCACTCTATTAGATATGGTGCGTACCATGATATCTCTTATCGACTTACCACTATCGTTCATGGGTTAGGCATTAGAGACAACCGCACTCACTTTGATGGGGCACCACGTAATTCCGTTGAGACGACACCTAAGTTGTCGTTTCTTAAAAGTTTGGGGCTGCGACGCTTATGTGGAAAAGTTTCAGGTTGATAAGCTCGAACCCAAAGCGGACAAATGCATCTTCATAGGACACCCAAAACAGTTGGGTATACCTCCTAATTCAGATCCGGAAGCAATAGGGATTGTTTCTTGAATCGGGTCCTTTCTCGAGGAAAAGTTCGCCTGGAAAAGTTGAGTGGGAGGATGGAGGAGACTTGATGAGGTTATTGAACCATCACTTCAACTAGTGTGTAGCAGGCACGAGGAAGTTGTTCCCGTGGCACCTACACCAATTGAAGTGGAAGCTTATGATAGTGATCATGAAGCTTGGATCAAGTCACTACCGAACCTCGTAGGGACGACAAGGACGCCAGATCGCTTCGTGAGTGGTACGGTGATCCTGTCTTGATAAACCTACGAGCTATGGGGAAGCGATGGTGGGCCCAAATTCCGACAAATGGTTAGAAGCCATGAAATCCGAGATAGGATCCATGTATCATAACAAAGCATGGACTTTGGTGGACTTGCCCGATGATTGGCAAGCCATTGCAATAAATGGATCTTTAAGAAGAAGACGGACGTGGACGGTAATGTCACCTTCTATGAAGCTCGACTTGTGGTGAAGAGTTTTTCACAAGTTCAAGGAGTTGACTACGATGAGTTTTTCTCATCCGTAGCGATGCTTAAGTCCGTCGGAATCATGTTAGCATAAGCTGCATTTATGAAATCTGGCAGATGGATGTCAAAATGAGTTTCCTTACCCGTTTTCGGAAGGAAAGGTTGTATGTGATACAATCAGAAAGTTTTGTCGATCCTAAGGATGCTAAAAGGTATGCGGGCTCCAGCGATCCTTTCTAAGGACTGGAGTAAGCATCTCGGAGTTGGAATGTGCGCTTTGATGAGATGATCAAAGATTTTGGGTTTATACAAAGTTTATGAGAAACTTGCATTTCCAAAGAAGTGAGTGGGAGCACTATAGAATTTCTGATGAGTATATGTTGTTGACATATTGATGATCGTAAATGATGTAGAATTTCTGGAAAGCATATAGGGTTATTTGAAAGATGTTTTTCAATAGAAAACCTGGATTAAGCTACTTGAACACTGAGCATCGAGATCTATAAGGATAGATCGAAAATGTTTAATAATACTTTCAAATGAGCACATACCTTGACATAATCTTGAAAGTGTTCAAGATGGATCATACAAAGAAGGAGTTATTGCTCTGAGTTGTAAGGTATGAAGTTAAGAGTTAAAAGCTCGACCACAGCAGAAAAGAGAGAAAGGATTTAAGGTCGCCCCTATGCTTCGTATATAGGCTCTATAGTATGCTATCTTTGTGTACCGCATCGAAGTGTGCCTTGCCATGAGTCACTATAGGGTACAAGAATGATCCAGGAATGGATCATTGGACAGCGGTCAAAATTGTCCTTGGAGTAAATAAGGACATGTTTCTTGATTATGGAGGTGATAAAGAGTTCGGCGTAAAGCGTTACGTCGATGCAAGCTTTAACACCTATCCGAGTGACTCTGAGTAGCAAACCGGATACGTATAATGGAGCAACCATTTGGAATAGATCCAAGTGGAGCGTGGAAGCAGCATTTACAATATGACATAGAGATTTGCAAAGCACACACGGATCTGAAAGGTTCAGACCCGTTGACTAAAACCTCTCTCACAAGCAAAACATGATCAAACCTCGTAACTCATTGAGTCTAAATCACATGATGATGTGAACTAGTTTACGTACACTAGTAAACTCTTTGGGTGTTGGTCACATGGCGATGTGACCTATCGATGTTAATCACATGACGATGTGAACTAGATTATTGACTCTAGTGCAAGTGGGAGACTGTTGGAAATATGCCCTAGAGGCAATAATAAATTAGTTATTATTATTATATTTCCTTGTTCATGATAATCGATTATTATCCATGCTATAATTGTATTGATAGGAAACTCAAATACATGTGTGGATATATAGACAACACCATGTCCCTAGCAAGCCTCTATTGGCTAGCTCGTTGATCAATAGATGGTTACGGTTTCCTAACCATGGACATTGGATGTCATTGATAACGGGATCACATCATTAGTAGAATGATGTGATGGACAAGACCCAATCCTAAGCCTAGCACAAAGATCGTAGTTCAGATGCTAAAGCTTTTCCAATGTCAAGTATCTTTTCCTTAGACCATGAGATTGTGCAACTCCGGATACCGTAGGAATGCTTTGGGTGTACCAAACGTCCACAACGTAATCGGGTGGCTATAAAGGTGCATTACGGTATCTCCGAAAGTCTGCATTGGGTTGGCACGAATCGAGATCGGGATTTGTCACTCCGTAAACGGAGAGGTATCTCTGGCCCACTCGGTAGAACATCATCATAATGTGCACAATGTGGTCAAGGGGTTGATCACGGGATGATGTGTTACGGAACGAGTAAAGAGACTTGCCGGTAACGAGATTGAACAAGGTATCGTGATACCGACGATCGAATCTCGGGCAAGTACAATACCGCTAGACAAAGGGAATTGTATACGGGATCGATTGAGTCCTTGACATCGTGGTTCATCCGATGAGATCATCGTGGAATATGTGGGAGCCAACATGGGTATCCAGATCCCGCTGTTGGTTATTGACCGGAGAACGCCTCGGTCATGTCTACATGTCTCCCGAACCCGTAGGATCTACACACTTAAGGTTCGATGACGTACGCTAGGGTTATAAAGGAAGTTTGTATGTGGTTACCGAATGTTGTTCGGAGTCCCGGATGAGATCCCGGACGTCACGAGGAGTTCCGGAATGGTCCGGAGGTAAAGATTTATATATGGAAAGTTGTTGTTCGGTTCCGGAAAAAGTTCGGGTTTTTTCGGTATTGTACCAGAAGCTTCGGAAGGTTCCGGAGGATTCGGAGGGGTCCGGAGGTCCGGAAATTGTTCCACCACGTCCAATACAGTAGCATGGGCTGTAGGGGGCGCCTAGCCTTAATGGGCCAGGGCACCAGCCCCCCCAAGGCCCATGCGCATGGGAGGGGGGAAACCCTAAAGGGCAGGGCCTCCACTTGACTTGGGAGGCACTCCTCCCCCTCTTGGCCGCCCCCCAAGTCCCATCTAGGGCTGGCCGCACCCCTTGGGGTGGGAAACCCTAAAGGGGGCGCAGCCCCTTTCCCCTATATATACTTGAGGTTTTGGGCTGCCCAACACACATGAGTTCTCTCCCTCTTGGTGCAGCCCGCCTCTCCTCCTCCTCCTCTCCCTTGGTGCTTGGCGAAGCCTCGCAGATTTCCACGCTCCTCCATCACCACCATGCCGTTGTGCTGCTGCTGGATGGAGTCTTCCTCAACCTCTCCTCTCTCCTTGCTGGATCAAGGCGTGGGAGACGCCACCGGGCTGTACGTGTGTTGAACGCGGAGGTGCCGTCTGCTCGCACTAGGATCTCCGGTGATTTGGATCACGACGAGTACGACTCCTTCAACCCCGTTCTCATGAACGCTTCCGCTTAGCGATCTACAAGGGTATGTAGATGCACTCTCCTTTCCTCTTGTTGCTAGAATCTCCATAGATTGATCTTGGTGATGCGTAGAAAATTTTGAATTTCTGCTACGTTCCCCAACAAAACCAACGTAAGCTCAAGACGTAGCAAGAAGGATTTCTGGCACCATTGCCGGGGAGTCTACGCAAAAGTCAACATACCAAGTACCCATCACAATCCCTATCTCTCGCATTACATTATTTGCCATTTGCCTCTCGTTTTCCTCTCCCCCACTTCACCCTTGCCGTTTTATTCTCCCTCTCTTTCCCAATCTCCTCCTCTCTTTCCATTGCCTTTTCCTTGTTTGTTTGTTCGTTCGTGTGTTAGTTTGCTTGTTTGTCGCGATGGCCTTACCTAAATTTGGTGATCTTCACCTTAAAAGGCTAGAGGAGATCGAAAACAGTGTCAGGAAGTTTATGGTTTTGCAATTTGAGCATAATAATTTCTTTAGAAACGAGCTTAAGGAACAAAAGAGTTTTATGAGTTATATGAATAAAGAGCTCGATGATATGTCCAAAGAATTTGATGGTATAAGAGCCCAAATTGCTCGTCTTGAAAAGATGACCGCTGAAATTTCGGATATGCAAGCTACCTTAGTCAATAAGATGGCCGCTAAACCGAATTCCTATGAAAATCAAGATGAAGATCTAAAAGTTATTGATGTGTCCCCTATAAAATCTTTGTTTTGCAATATGAATCTTGATGAAACTGAATATGATCTTCCTTTACCTAGAAGGCGTTCTAAGAATTCGGAGTTAATAGATCTTGATGATGAAATTGATAAAAGTGGGATTGAAAGAAATAAAAATCTAGATGTTGCTAAACCCACTTTATTGGATCTCAAGGAATTTAATTATGAAAATTGCTATTTAATTGATTTTATTTCTTTGTTGCAAACCGTGCTAAATTCTCCTCATGCTTATAGTCAAAATAAGTCCTTCACCGAACACATTGTTGATGCCTTGATGCAATCTTATGAAGAAAAACTCGAGTTGAAAGTTTCTATCCCTAGGAAACTCTACGATGAGTGGGAACCTACTATCAAAATTAAAATTAAAGATTATGAGTTTAATGCTTTGTGTGATTTGGGTGCTAGTGTCTCTACTATCCCCAAAACTTTGTGTGATTTGCTAGATTTCCGTGACTTTGATGATTGCTCTCTAAACTTGCATCTTATGGATTCCACTATTAAAAAGCCTATGGGAAGAATTAATGATGTTCTTATTGTTGCAAATAGGAATTATGTGCCCGTAGATTTTATCGTTCTTGATATAGATTGCAATCCTTCATGTCCTATTATTCTTGGTAGACCTTTCCTTAGAACGATTGGTGCAATTATTGATATGAAGGAAGGGAATATTAGATTCCAATTTCCATTAAAGAAAGGCATGGAACACTTTCCTAGAAATAAAATAAAATTACCATATGGATCTATTATGAGAGCCACTTATGGATTGCCTACCAAAGATGGCAACACTTAGATCTATCCTTGCTTTTATGCCTAGCTAGGGGCGTTAAACGATAGCGCTTGTTGGGAGGCAACCCAATTTTTTTTGTTTTTTCTTATGTTTAGGAATAAATAATCCATCTAGCCTCTGTTTAGATGTGGTTTTATCTTTTAATTAGTGTTTGCGCCAAGCTAGACCTATTGGATCTTCTTGGATGATAGTTATTTGATCTTGCTGTAATTTCCAGAAACTTTGCGCTCAGTGACCGAATTGTTAAAAATCACCAGAACGTGATAAAATACTGATTCCAATTTCTGTTGATCAATAAACAAAATTTCCAGGTCTTCTAATGTTTGTAGAAGTTTTTGAGTTCCAGAAGTTTGCATTAGTTACAGATTACTACAGACTGTTCTGTTTTTGACAGATTCTGTTTTGCGTGTGTTGTTTGCTTATTTTGATGAATCTATGGCTAGTAAAATAGTTTATAATCCATAGAGAAGTTGGAATACAGTAGGTTTAACACCAATATAAATAAAGAATGAGTTCATTACAGTACCTTAAAGTAGTCTTTTGTTTTCTTTCTCTAACGGAGTTCACGAGATTTCTATTGAGTTTTGTGTTGTGAAGTTTTCAAGTTTTGGGTGAATTCTTTTGATGGATTATGGAACAAGGAGTGGCAAGAGCCTAAGCTTGGGGATGACCATGGCACCCCAAGATAATCCAAGGACACCAAAAGTCAAAGCTTGGGGATGCCCCGGAAGGCATCCCTCTTTCGCCCACTTCCATCGGTAATTTACTTGGAGCTATATTTTTATGCACCACATGATAAGTGTTTTGCTTGGAGCGTCTTGTATTTTTTATGCCTTTGCTTGTTAGTTTACCACAATCATCCTTGCTGTACAAACCTTTTGAGAGAGCCATACATGAATTGGAATTTGATAGAATGCTCATAGTGATTCACTTATATTTTTTGAGTTTGATAGTTATGCTCATAGTGCTTCACTTATATCTTTTGAGCGTGATAATTTTTGCTCTAGTGCTTCACTTAGATCTTTTAGAGCACGGTGGTGGATTTGTTTTAAAGAAACTATTGATCTCTCATGCTTAACTTAGATTATTTTGAGAGTCGTTAATAGCATGGTAATTTGCTTAAAGTTAATATACTTGGTATTCAAGATATGTGGAACTTTCTTTTGAGTGCGTTGAATACTTAGATAAGTTTGATGCTTGATAATTGTTTTGAGATATGGAGGTGATAATATCAAAGTCGTGCTAGTTGAGTAGTTGTGAATTTGAGAAATGCTTGTGTTGATGTTAGCAAATCCGTAGCATGCACGTATGGTTAAAGTTGTGTAACAAATTTGAAACATGAAGTGTACCGGCTTGTGCATCCTTATGAGTGGCGGTCGGGACGAGCGATGGTCTTTTCCTACCAATCTATCCCCCTAGGAGCATGCGCCAGTAGTACTTGATTTTTGATGACTTCTAAATTTTTGCAATAAGTATATGAGTTCTTTTGACTAATGTTGAGTCCATGGATTATACGCACTTTTACCTTTCCGCCTTTGCTAGCCTCTTGATGCACTGCATTGCCCTTTCTCACCTTGAGAGTTGGTGCAAACTTCACGTGCATCCAAACCCCGTGATATGATACGCTCTTTCACACATAAACCTCCTTATATCTTCCTCAAAACAGCCACCATACCTACCTATTATGGCATTTCCATAGCCATTCCGAGATATATTGCCATGCAACTTTCCACTGTTCCATTCATCATCATCATGAAATACCTTACTTTTGTCATATTGCCATTGCATGATCATGTAGTTGACATCGTATTTGTGGCAAAGCCATCATGCATTATTTTTCATACATGTCACTCTTGATTCATCACACCATCCCGGTACACAGCTGGAGGCATTCATATAGAGTCATATCTTGTTCTAGTTTTGAGTTGTAACCCTTATGTTGTAATCAATAGAAGTGTGATGATCATCATTATTAGAGCATTGCCCAAAAAAAAGAGAAAGGCCAAAAAGAAAAAAGAAAGGCCAAAAAAGAAAATAAATAAAAAGGCAATGCTACTATCTCTTTTTCCACACTTGTGCTTCAAAGTAGCACCTTATTCTTCATGTAGTGAGTCTCATATATTGTGCTTCAAAGTAGCACCTTATTCTTCATGTAGTGAGTCTCATATATTGTGCTTCAAAGTAGCACCATGTTTTTCATATAGTGAGTATCATAAGTTGTCTTTTTCATACTAGTGGGAATTTTTCATTATAGAACTTGGCTTGTATATTCCTCGATGGGCTTCCTCAAAATGCCCTAGGTCTTCATGAGCAAGCAAGTTGGATGCACACCCACTAGTTTTCTTTTGTTGAGCATTCATAGCTCTAGTGCATCCGTTGCATGGCAATCCCTACTCCTCATGTTGACATCAATTAATGGGCATCTCCATAGCCCGTTGATTATCCTCGTCAATGTGAGACTTTCTCCTTTTTTGTCTTCTCCGCACAATCCCCATCATCATATTCTATTCCACCCATAGTGCTATATCCATGGCTCACGCTCATGTATTGCGTGAAGGTTGAAAAAGTTTGAGATTATTGAAGTATGAAACAATTGCTTGGCTTGTCATCGGGGGTATAGAAGCTGGGAACAACTTTGTGTGACGAAAATGAAGCATAGCCTAACTATATGATTTTGTAGGGATGAACTTTCTTTTGCCATGCTATTTTGAGAAGACATAATTACTTTGATTAGTATGCTTGAAGTATTATTATTTTTATGTCAATATGAACTTTTGTCTTGAATCTTTCGGATCTGAATATTCATACCATGATTAAGAAGATTTACATTGAAATTACGCCAAAGTATCACTCCGCATAAAAAATTCTCTTTTTATCATTTACCTACTCGAGGACGAGCAGGAATTAAGCTTGGGGATGCCTGATACGTCTCCAACGTATCTATAATTTTTATTGCTCCATGCTACTTTATCTATTGTTTTGGACTATAATGGGCTTTATTTTCCACTTCTATATTATTTTTGGGACTAACCTATTAACCGGAGGCCCAGCCCAGAATTGCTGTTTTTTGCCTTTTTCAGTATTTTGAAGAAAAGAATATCAAACGGATTCCAAACGGAATGAAATCTTCGGAAATGTGATTTTCTCATCAGATAAGACCCAGGAGACTTGGACCCTCCGTCATGAAAGCCACGAGGCGGTCACGAGGGTGGAGGGCGCGCCCCCTGCCTCGTGGGCCCCTCGAAGCTCCACCGACGTACTTCTTCCTCCTATATATACCTACGCACTTCAAATGATCGTAACAGAGCCAAAACCTAATTCCACCGCCGCAACTTCCTCACATCCATGAGATCCCATCTTGGGGCCTGTTCCGGAGCTCCGCGGAGGGGGCATCCACCACGGAGGGCTTCTACATCATCATCAAAGCCTCTCCGATGAAGTGTGAGTAGTTTACTTCAGACCTTCAGGTCCATAGTTAGTAGCTAGATGGCTTCTTCTCTCTTTTTGGATCTCAATATAATGTTCTCCCCCCTCTCTCGTGGAGATCTATTCGACGTAATCTTCTTTTTGCGGTGCGTTTGTTGAGACCGATGAATTGTGGGTTTATGATCCAGCTTATCTATGAATAATATTTGAATCTTCTCTGAATTATTTTATGTACGATTGAGTTATCTTTGCAAGTCTCTTCGAATTATCCGTTTGGTTTGGCCAACTAGATTAGTAGTTCTTGCAATGGGAGAAGTGCTTGGCCAACTAGATTAGTAGTTCTTGCAATGGGAGAAGTGCTTGGCTTTGGGTTCAATCTTATGTGTCCTTACCCAAAGGATGTAAAGGGTTGCAAGGCACGTATTGTATTGTTGCCATCAAGGATAACAAGATGGGGTATTTATCATATTGCATGAATTTATTCCTCTACATCATGTCATCTTGCTTAAGGCGTTACTCTGTTTTTAACTTAATACTCTAGATGCATGATGGATAGCGGTCGATGAGTGGAGTAATAGTAGTAGATGCAGAATCGTTTCGATCTACTTGTCATGGACGTGATGCCTATATACATGATCATACCTAGATAACCTCATAACTATGCTCAATTCGTCAATTTCTCAACAGTAATTTGTTCACCCACCGTAGAATAATTATGCTCTTGAGAGAAGCCATTAGTGAAACCTATGGCCCCCTGGGTCTATTCTCATCATATCAATCTCCATCACTTTTATACTTGCTTTGTTTTACTTTGCCTTTTACTTTTCACTTTGCATCTTTATACCAAAAATACCAAAAATATTATCTCTATCAGATCTCACTCTCGTAAGTGACCGTGAAGGGATTGACAACCCTTAATCGCGTTGGTTGCGAGTAGCTATCATTTTGTGCAGGTACGAGGGACTTGTGCGTGGCCTCCTTTGGATTGATACCTTGGTTCTCAAAAACTGAGGGAAATACTTACGCTACTGTGCTGCATCATCCTCTCCTCTTCGGGGAAAACCAACGCAAGCTCAAGACATAGCATGCCTCACTTGGTGTCGGGCTCCGCTGCGAGCACATCTGCTTCCTTGCGCTTCACGTCCTTGGCGATGGCCTTCTTCTCCTCTGCACCCGCAGCTGGCAGATCGAGGAGGGAAATGCGCCCCTCCTCAGCTCTTGCGCACTTGGTTGCCAGGTTGAACAGCTCCTTAGATGTGCACAGCTCCTCGTGGATAGCGAGCTCTTCCTTCATCTTGATTTCGCAGACGCCATCAGAGAACGCGGAGATGATGGCCTCATCCGTCACCTTGGGGATCTTGAGGCGGGTGTTATTGAAGCGCTGGATGTACTTCTGGAGGGTCTCTCCTGGTTGTTGCTTGATGCGGTGCAAGTCACCCGCGGCCGGCAGGCGGTCGCGAAGCAGTCGCGCATCTCGTCCGAGGAGGAGATCGAGCCTTGCGGCAGGTTCAGGAGCCAGGAGCGAGCACCATCCTTGAGAGCCATAGAGAACCAGTTCACCATGACTTTCTTGTCACCGTTGGCCGCTTCAATGCTCAGCTCGTAGAGCTGCAGGAACTCTGCGGGATCGAGGATGCCGTCGTAGCAAGGAGGCAGATCCGGCTTGAACTTGCTCGACCAGGCGACGCTACACAGCTCGGGGGTGAAGGCGCTGCAGCCAGCCATGGTTGCCGGGGCCCATCTCGGAGGTGGAGCTTGGTCTTGATGAGGCCCGCGTGCCGCCACCGCAGGTAGCACGCGGTCCTAGCGAGGCGGCGCGGGGAGCACAGGTGCAGCTTCTCGCGGCCGAGGAATTTCTTGGCAGCTTCTTTCTTCGTGCGCAGGCACCGGCGTGGTGGATCGTGCCGTGGGGCCGCGCGCCTGGGCGCCAAAGCACAGTCTTGGGGCAGAGGTGGTGGAGGCACTCCATGAGCCACGTCACCCATGGCTGGCGGAGGGCGAGGCAGAGAGTGGGACGGTGCCGGGGAGCCCCCTGTGGCGCGGACGAGCTCGGGGACGCGGTCGAGCCAGTCCTCGTAGAGGTCGTCGACCGGGCGGTAGCACAGGAGCTCGTTCGCCATGAGGAGCGCGACGTGCATGGGACGAGGAACCGGCCGGGGTCAGCGATGGCGTGGCGGTGCGGCCGTCCTACCGCACCGATGGGTGCAGCGAGGACGCTTGCTGCTCATTCCCCGCCGGGCTGGTGGCGGCGTTGGCGGCAGGAGACGGAGAACGACGAGATGGCCCGCCGACGGGAGCGGTCTGAGCAACGCGGGCAGTGAGGGCAGCCCGGTGCTTAGCTCGAGCGCGGCGAGTGTCCGCCATGGAGATGACAGAGCAACGGAACAGCGGATTGACGGAAGGAAAGCTACGGCGCACCCCTACCTGGCGCGCCAAATGTCGGATCTCGGGTTCCGGCAAAACCCCTAAGGTTCAAACTCTGGGGTGCGCGTGAAGTTCTTTCCCTCCTACCGATCTACGCCCTAGCTCGCTAAGATCTCGTGGACGAACTCGACGAACTCGCAACACAGAAAGACACGAGATTTATACTGGTTCGGGCCACCGTTGTGGTGTAATACCCTACTCTAGTGTGCGGTGGATTGCCTCTTGGACTGATGATGAACAGTACAAGGGGAAGAACAGCCTCCTGCGGTTGAGGTGTTCTTGTGCTTGTCGAACTTGTGTGTGTGAGGATGTGATATGCTCAGGCTTGCTTGCCCCCTACTACTGTGGTGGCTAGGCCTATTTATAGAGGCCCTGGTCCTCTCCCCAGATATTGAGCGGGAAGGGAGCCAACAACGGCGGGCAATTTGAAAGGGGACAACTAGTACAAGCTATCCTGACAAAAGTGGTCTTCGCCTGCAAAAGGCTCTGGTGGTGACGCCGTCTTGGGCTCCATGGTGATCTCCGTCCTGCCGTCCTGCTGGTCTTTCGTCTCGTTGCACCGATATGGAAACCTTTGCTAGATGCGTCGGTACTCCACGCCTGCGCCTGCCTCCTTAGCACCAAAGAGGAAACAAGGATGCTGCGCGCGTTGGCACCCGCCTGGCGCCCGCCTGGTCTCGATCGTCATGGCTCACGTCACGAGAGCCTCCCGAGGTTTGTCCCGCCTTGATATCTCTGCTCCTCGTGAGCCTGCCTGGCTAGGCCACTCCGGAGGAGGTCTCGCGTCGGCCGCCCCGCAAGGCTTGGCCCCTCGCGAGGGTCTTGAATGCCTTGTCGATGAAGATGGGCCGTACGGCCTGCTAGCATAGCCATGCCGTGGGCCGCAGGCAGCCAAGTCTGGGGACCCCCGTTCCCAGAACGCCGACATCCGCGCCCCATATTTGATGGGAGGAGGGAGATGATGACTCTCAACATATCATCGGGGAGGTTGCTGATTAAGTCTAGGCCTGCTGGAGTCGCTTGCGGTTCTAGCTCGCCCGCGTCCGCTTGTTGGCAGCCCCGTTCTCCACCTCCGGAGTCTCCTTGTTAGCGGCGCTTTCTGATAGAAATGGGAGTATAGGGAATATTTAGTTAAAACAGGGCAATAGAAAAGTGTATTGGTAACTAGAAGTTATTAGGTAGGAATATAGTAATAAATGGGAATAACAATTGTTTGCCTAAATACTACACAATTCATTTGACATTGCTGGGTAAGTCAACATATGCAGATAGTTGAAAAGAAAACTTACTTCGAACAAAGTCTGGACGGATGATTTTGTCAGGGAAGTTAGCATATATATCATGATGAGGCCCTTCTATGTGCAATGCAATTTTAGTGTCGGCTTTCAGTACATGAAACTTTACAATTTCATTCCAAAAACCAGTGCCAAAATAGGAATCACCACGTTCATCAAGTCTTACAGTAGCAACGATTGTAAATCCATGGTTTGTGTGCAGTATGCCATCCGTGGAGCCTTGATCTATGTAAAGGGAAAAATTATGCACTACATAATCTGTTGCATAGCAAGGGATGTTCTGCAGAAAATGGTAGGATTGTTAAAGAAAATATGGTAACATGCAAATATGGGCCCAAATTGAAAGAACTGTACATTAGTTGAAATCAGGACAAAATTCTATAATTAAACAGATAGGGTAAACATGATGTCATGGAAATATGAGAGTAATCGAAAGAACAACACATCATTAATTTTCCTAATATAGAAAGAAGAGGGAAAAAATCCCCTTTGACATAAATGGTGCATGTGGCACCTTTTATCCAAATGTAGCAATATTTAAATATGTTCAGGAAAGTAGGCCATGCCAACCGATTTAGGGTGAGATTGAACATACCGCACACATGCTCAAGTTATCTGGTACGGAGAGATGGAATCTCTGGCGGCGGTCGCAAAGTCCTGAAGTGTCGGTGCACTGTACATTCTATGAATGAAAGAAAACCCTCAAATCAGCTCGAATAAAAATGAATTCACGGCGATTTCTGTCGAGTGATTAAAGGAGGCAGATGAACTGTGATAAGAGATGAGATAATATCTCGTTAAATTAGTTACCTTGTCGTCCATGACAAAGAACCCTCAGTACAGCAGATTCCCCAACCGAGCGGAGCTGGGTCGACCACGAGGAGTGTCGAGAAAGTCGATGGCGATAGGCGGTGGCAAGCGGAAGTGGCGAAATGCGGTGGGCTTTGCCGGTAGCCTAGCAGCGGCGGCAGGCGTAGAACTAAGTGTTTACCGCCGGTCCACCGCGATAGGCGGTGCCATGGCATAGGTGCGAAGGAGCTTGTGTAGGTGTGAAACGGGAACGTACCAGAGGGGCTGAGGGGGTGGCGGGCGGGGTGAGGGTTTTTGTGACATGGGGATGGTGAGGGTTTTCTTTTTTCTTTTTTGAATTGGGTGGTGAGGGTTTTCTGTCCCGCAAAGAATTTTGGGGGCGACGGTTTGCTAAAGCGAACCATGTGTGATTGACGCAGCAGGCAAAATGGAAGTCATTGCACATGGTTCCAATTTTGGGAACCGTGTGTGATTGACGTACTACCTCTGTCCTGGTTTATTGGTCCCCAGTTGTAATTTTTACCAAAAGTTGGCGAAATATTTAACATACTCAGACATAGATAATAAGCTTACACATACATAAGCATTGTTCAACCATAAGTACATAGTTAAACCGTCATTAAGCATACTCAAGCGTACATAGTTCGATCCATCCCACATCTCATCTCACATGCGGTCGGCATGATCCTGAAGCTTCTCCAGGTACTCGCGTACGCACCGCGCGCCACCTGCGAGAATACTTATACTTGAAGGAGCCAACGGCCCGTCCTCTTGCATGCGCCAGTACACTTAGATACGCATCATGAAGCTTCTGGTTACAAAATGGGCATACATAGCCGCCGTTTCAGGTCCTAATACGCCTGTTATACATTCCCGCATAAATCTCCCTCAGGATTTGCCTCTTGTACCTCCTCTAGCCATCTTCATCCTCGCTGTCCACATCGTAAGACAACACCTATACAAATAGTAAAACAAATTTGGCATCAAATCAATGATTACATGCCGTGAAGTAGGATTAGGAATTTATGGCTATCTATTTATACATATCAAGAGATTATGGTTCAACTTTAAGCACACTCATCTATGTACAGACCAATCTTGAATAAAATAATGGCACACACATATGTAGGTCATTCAAAATCAATTTTCAAGCCCTGGCTAGGAATTATTAGCACGAACACTAACCCTAGTCGGATTACTAGCAGAAATCATTTGCACAGATGAAACAACTAATCACTTATCACCTGTGCCATTCAAACAATCAATACACTACGTGGATCTAACGAAACTTACTCAGATTTCATGGATTGGGAGAACATAACCATATGATTTCTACTCCAAAAAGGGGAAGGCAGGAGTAACCAGAGAAACCCTATGATCTATTTGACACATAAATGGGTATAGATGACTAACCAACTGTCCATCATCGTCGGTGTCGTCGCCGGAGTGGTCGTCGGACCCGGTGTGGAACTCCGCCTCCGGCTGTGGAAGCTCGACGCCGTTGACGACGTCAGGGTGCAGCGATAACTCGCCCACGGTGACGGCAACCTCTGTCTCCATCTCCACGCCGTGCTCCGGTGCTTTAGCAGCCCCCGCATCGCCACTCCCTCCGATGGGGCGCTTCGGCGGTGTAACGCCCCGGATTCGATGCGCCAGGTGTCTGCCAGTTATTCGCCGTTGTTGCCATGTCATTTGCTTGTGTGTTGCATATTGTCATGTCATCATCTGCATTTCATCTTCATGTTTTTCAAAACTTGCTTCCGTTCGGGTTCTCCCGGTTCTCTCCGTTGTCCGTTTGGAGTCCAGACCTCTCGCGCGCGCCCGTTGCGCCTCTCAGACCTTTTTTCGTGTGCGGAGGTTTGCCAAGCGGCCTTGGTATAGCACCGGTAGACCGCCTGTCAAGTTTCGTGCCATTTGGAGTCCGTTTAATACTCCAACGGTTAACCGCGTAGCCTGAAACCCCCTTTCTCTTTGCAGCCCAGCTCCCCTCCAAAGTGGCCCAATAACCCATCCAAACCCCCTCCATGCTCTCGGTTGTTCGATCACGATCATGTGGGCGAAAACTGCACCTCATTTGGACTCTCCTAGCTCCCTCTATCTATAAATATGTCCCTCTCCCTCGAAATCACGGATGAAACCACCCCTAACCCTAGCCTCCTCCTCTTCCGCGCCGTCGGACATGTCCGCCGACGGCTGGACACGTCCGCGCCGCCGCCCGACCAATGCCGCGCCTGCCACGTGGCTCTGTGCCGTCTCCGCCCGCGCGGCCGGCGAAACCCGCAGCCAGGCCCGCCCGGCCGGATCTCCTCGCCGCCTCCCGCGGGCTCCTTGAGCGCCTCCCGCCGACGGCGCTCCGCCGTTCGCCGCCCGCCGCCACCGGCACTGGGCGCCCAGCTGCCGCCTCCGCCACCGCTCCCATCTCACGCCCGGGCCGTTGCTTTCACGGCGTGGCGCCTCGCCGCCACTCCCAGGGCGCCTCGCCTCCCGCGCCGTCCCCGGCCCCAGATCCGGCGACCCCTAGCTCCGGCCGCCGCATCTTCTTCTTCCTCGACGCTCTCCGGCGAACCTCGGGACCCGTGCAACCCAGATCTGAGCTGAGGTTGACTTTCCCCCCTCTGTTTTTCCCCAAGTCCCGAGATATGTTTGCATTTTCATGCTCTGTTCATCACATCATAACGTGCTTCATACTGCTCCATTTTGTGTGTGTAATATGTCAAATTGTTCACTGAGAGATGCTCTTCACTTTGTTCCATTGCACCATGTTCATTTGAGCTCATCTTGATGCCCGAATCATCGTTGCAAAAGTGCTATATGATGTTAACCTGCTGAAACTGTTATAACTTGATGATTTGTCATTTTTGTTGCATTTTGTGTGTGCATCCTATGAATTTGAGCCCTACATCTGTTTTGAATTATGCCATGCCATCTTTACAGTGGTGCAATCTATGTATTTTCGTGAGTCTTCTAGTGAGTGCACCGAGCTCGTGAAGTAGGCTACTTCCTGTTACTGTTTTGCTAGGCTGAATCTGTTATTTCGTGATGCTATATAAACCTGCTTCTACAAGTCATTCTGTGCATAATCTGGAGATGTTCATTAAGGATTATTTGTTATATATGTCATGCTCTATCCATTCGTGCCCCTGGTTGCATTTATAGCCTACCGTAGCTTGTTGTAAACTTGCTCCAATGTTGCTAAATAATGTTGTTGTCAGCCTGTTAACATTAATTTCAGTTGTTGCCATGATTGTTGCTAGTGTTCCATGTACCCTATGGACTACCTCTTGCCATTTTTAACTTCATAAATATGTCTTATTGCTGTTGGTTGCCTTGCCATGCCATGTTTTGATCTGTAGTGAGTTGCACAAGCTCATCTACATACCTACTTATCGTTGTTTCTGCCATGTTTGAATCTGTATTATAACTTGCCATGTTTACATGGGTGCCATCATATTTTCTGATCGTTTTTGGCTCATGGTCAGTAAAGGATTTTTGTTCTATGCTTTTAGTAGATTCATGCCACGCCTTTTTTTGCCATGTTAAGTTCTTGTAACATATTGTTTGATAGCTCTGAACATTGCAACCTGATGTTATTTTCTGCAAAGTCTGAACTGTTATTATTTGCAATCTTGCCATGTCATTTTGAGCATGTTCTAGTAGTTTCTGGAGATAGCTCAGTGTTCATGTTTTGTAATGCTTTACCTTTAAATCATGCCCATGCCTTTTGTTTTTATGTTGAGATGCTGTAGCATGTTGTTTTGATGCTTGCAAGACGCCTGGTTGCTGTTTTGGACAGATTGTTGCTATAACTTGTATATTGTGTGTGTGTTGAACCGTTGCTCCGTTTTGAGTGTGCTCTATATGGAACTTGCTTGTTTTTGCATATAGTTTCATATTATCAAGTTGCATCCATGTTTTGAGGTGTTTGCTTGATGTTTGGGTGCATTTTGCATCAATGCCATGTTTAACTTGTTTTGCTCATATCTTCTAGGCCGTAGCTCCAAATCTAATGAACTTTATATGTAACTTGACTAGAATCTCGTGTAGATCATCTTGGTGCATCTTAACTTGCTGTTTAACAACTTGAACATAAGGTTTATTCAGATTTGGACCAATTTCGAAATATGCATATGAGGACTTACCGGAATTGTGATATGTTGTTCCCGGCCTCATTTAAACTTGCCTTGATGTGTTGCTCTTGTTTGCATCATCCCTTGCCATGAGTAGCTTCATGTAGTCTTGTCTTGCATCATACTTGGTTGAGCATCATGCCTTGTTCATGTGTGGTGTGTTTACTATGTTGTGTGCTTCTTCTCGATAGTTCCTGTTTCGTTGCGATCGTGAGGATTCGTTCGTCTACACTTGGTTCAGCTTCATCCATTCGTCTTCTTCCTTGCGGGATTTCAGGCAAGATGACCGTCACCTTGGATCTCATTAGTATCATTGCTATGCTAGTTGCTTCATTTTATTGCTTTGCTGCGTTACCTATCTTTTGCTCATCAAGCCTCCCAAATTGCCATGAACCTCTAACCTTTGACACCCTTCCTAGCAAACCGTTGCTTGGCTATGTTACTGCTTTGCTCAACCCCTCTTATAGCATTGTTAGTTGCAGATGAAGTTGAAGATTGCTCCATGGTGGACAGGATTATGTTGGGATATCACAATATCTCTTATATTATTAATGCATCTATATATTTGGTAAAGGGTGGAAGGCTCGGCCTTATGCCTGGTGTTTTGTTTCACTCTTGCCGCCCTAGTTTCCGTCATACCGGTGTTATGTTCCCGGATTTTGCGTTCCTAATGCGGTTGGGTGATTTATGGGACCCCCTCGACAGTTCGCTTTGAATAAAACTCCTCCAGCAAGGCCCAACATTGGTTTTACCATTTGCATAACCACCATCTATATTTCCCTTAGGAGTAATTAACCCGAGGGTCATCTTATTTTAGCCCCTCGGGCCAATGCTTGTCTAAGTGTTGGTCCAAACTAGAGCACCGTGCGGGACCATCCCTTGGCAACTTGGGTTACGTCGGTACCTGTACGCTTAGCTTATCCGGTGTTTCCCTGAGAATGAGATATGTGCAGCTCCTATCGGGATTGTCGGCGCATCGGGCGGTCTTGCTGGTCTTGTTTTACCATTGTCGAAATGTCTTGTAAACCGGGATTCCGAGTCTGATCGGGTCTTCTTTGGTAGAAGGTATATCCTTCGTTGATCGCGAGCTTGTCATGGGCTAAGTTGGGACACTCTGCAGGGTATAATCTTTCGAAAGCCGTGCCTGCGGTTATAGGCATATGGGAATTTGTTAATGTCCGGTTGTAGATAACTTGACACCGGATCCGAATTAAAAGCGCATCAACCGCGTGTGTAGCCGTGATGGTCTCTTTTTGGCGGAGTCCGAGAAGTGAACACGGTCTTTGGGTTATGTTTTACGTAAGTAGGAGTTCAGGATCACTTCTTGATCATTACTAGTTGACGACCGCTTGCTTTGCTTCTCTGCTCGCTCTTATTCGCGTAAGTTAGCCACCATACATGCTTAGTCGCTGCTGCAACCTCACCACTTTACCCCTTCCTTTCCCATTAAGCTTTGCTAGTCTTCATACCCATAGTAATGGGATTGCTGAGTCCTCGTGGCTCACAGATTACTACAACACCAGTTGCAGGTACAGGTTATGCGATGATCATGACGCGAGAGCGGTGCTTGCTTGTCTTGAGTTCTTCTTCTGCTTCTTCTTCGATCAGGGGATAGGTTCCAGGTCGGTAGCCTGGGCTAGCAGGGTGGATGTCGTTTGAGTTCCTGTTTGTGTTTCATCCGTAGTTGGATGATGCTCTTATGTTTTGTGATGTTGTATTCGTGTGACATTGTATGCCTCTTGTATGTATCCCCATCTATTATGTAATGATATCCACCTTGCAAAAGCGTTTCAATATGCGGGTCTATCCTTGGTGGGACCTTCGAGTTCCTTTTGGATAGGGTCGCATATTGGGCGTGACAAGTTGGTATCAGAGCCTCGACCGACCTTAGGAGCCCCCTTGAATGATCGTGTAGTTTGGCCGTTGTTGAGTCTAGAAGAAAACTGTTTTCAGAGTCTAGTTATATCGGAGAGTACGAATTCTTTTTACTCCTCAGCCCCCTTCGTCGCTCTGGTGAGG
The DNA here is from genome assembly GCA_021605145.1 of Aegilops bicornis. NCBI lineage: Eukaryota > Viridiplantae > Streptophyta > Magnoliopsida > Poales > Poaceae > Aegilops > Aegilops bicornis. Next base: position 619,375,202 of record CM038674.1, read on the forward strand.
AATCTTGACGTAGGTGTTTTGAATTACTTCTCTTCCCCTTCAAATTTTTCCTTTAGGATCACGCAGTTGGTTTTTCGGTAGTTGTTCCTCAGCTCTTTTTATCCGGTGCATTTCTCGTCAAGTTGACTCGAGCCTCTTCATCTTTGAGTTCAATCCTCAGTTGTTTTCTTTCCCACCCGCCCACCCTTCTTCTTCTTCTCGGAACCGGAGTCCGTAATCAGTATCCATCCTACTCGTGTGAAGCCTTTGCTTTCTTCAACCGTGTTTTCTCTTCAAGATATTCGCCGGTTTCCCTTCCAAGTTGCCTTTGTTTTCCGCCCTCCCACCCTTTTCTTCCCGGAGCTTGAATCTCTTTCGAGCATCAATTTCATTCGTACAGAGCCTCTTCAGTCTTCCGTCAATCATTTCAACTGGTGAATTCTCTTTTGTTTGAGATTCTTCATCCCTTTCTTTTTCCGGTGGTTTCAATTCAAGTTTTTCGGTAGTGATTATATTCTTTCCCTCGGATCAAGTATTTTACTTGCTCGTTCGCCTCTCATGACTTATCCTTCCGGAGTGTTCAAGACATCTCGGAGATTAAATGCAATGTTCCAATTAATTCGAGGTTGTCACCTCATTCAAATATTTCAATTATTCCGGTGCATTATCTATGTGTTCAACAATCCTTTTCAACGGTGTTATCTCTTTAGTGGGCCCTAACCCACAGGTCTTTTCCCATGATCTTATCTGACTCTTCTAATTATTCCGGAGTTATTCCTAATTCTTTTCAAGTGTGATGTAAGTATGAATTTCATCAGTCAGATGCTTTTCCAAGATCTCGTTCAAATTCTTTTCATTGTTGGCTCAACCTATTCGCTTTTCATTCTCCCGGAGTATCTCAGTAATTTTGGTGGTGTTTCTCGTCGTCATTTGAAGACCGAAGAAGAGTTCCTCTTAAATCTTGTTCATTCTCTCGAAGTTTCGCGGTTCTAGCTTCATATCATCCTCTCGAATTATTCCATTTGCCAGATATCCTTTTTCTTAACCATCCGGAGTATGTCAGAAGTTGTTTTTCCATTTCTTTTCATCGAAGGCCATCATTCCAGTTATCGTTCTCTATTTATCCCGGTGCTTCATTCAAGTGTTCTTTAATCAGCTCATGATCTCTTTGTTCTTTTGCATCAAAATCCCCTCTAGCTTATTTGTTCTTCTAGTTCTTCCCGGTGATTCAGTCTCTTTCATCAGTCATTTTCGAATTCTAACGGTGGTTCGTCCAAGATTCTTTTTCCTTGATTATCATTTTAATTCATTCGTTCTTTCCAATCCTACCGGTGGTTCATGAAAACTTCCTCAAGTTTTGTGCTATCCCTTCTCAATCCTTTTTCAAGAAGAATAAGTAGTATGCCAAATCCATTGTTGGTCATCAATTTAATTTGATGAAGGATAATCATACAATAATTCTTATTCTGATTTCATCCAAGTGATTAATCCCTTCCTTCGGAGTTTGTTCTTGATGAATAAATTCTAGTTCCAAGTTTTTTCATCTTTTCTTTTCCCGGAGTTCGAATTTCCTCGGCCATCTCGTCGGAACCTCCATCTAAATCATCGCAAGGCTCATCTTATTCTTTCATCCTTCATTCTATCTCATCATCCTTTCGTTACCGGAGTTCTTCATGGTGGTTCTTCATGATTTAATTCATTCCTCAAGTGTTCATCAAGATTCTTGTAGGCGAAGCTCAAGTATTCTTCTCCTTGCTTCGTGAGGTGCATTTAATTCTCCGTAACTTTTGAAGTGGAGTTTTGCATTTCTTCGTTCTTCTCAGCTATCCAATCATTTCCGTTTGTGGCCGGTTATCACCTTTTGATCTTGAGATGTTACCCATAAGACCACAACAAGCTTATTCTTTCGTTGTTGATTTTCTCAACAACTCCGTTCATTCCTTCCTTCTAAGTTCTTTTCATTCCACTACTTAATTTTTTCCGGAGGCATCGCTTTGTTCATCTCGTCAAGTGTCATCCCATCTTGTGAAGCTCGTGTTCTATTCCTCCATGTTTCAGCCGGAGTGCTGCCTAAATCCCTTCAGTCTTATTCATTTCTTATCTCGTTCTAACCGGAGTGGTTTCATAGTCTATCTGATTCCGGGAGCTTTCGATTCTCGTCATTCTCGTCGTTCCTCTCTTCTTCTTGAATGCTCTCGATTCCTTGCCTCTTCTCTTGAGTTCTTGTTTCACCTCATCCCTTTTCCCTTCCGTCTCGGTCCTAAGATCTCGGGACGAGATCTCTTGTTAGTGGAGGAGTGTTGTAATGCCCTGGATTCGATGCGCCAGGTGTCTGCCAGTTATTCGCCGTCGTTGCCATGTCATTTGCTTGTGTGTTGCATATTGTCATGTCATCATCTGCATTTCATCTGCATGTTTTTCAAAACTTGCTTCCGTTCGGGTTCTCCCGGTTCTCTCCGTTATGCTTTGAGTCCGGACCTCTCCGCCGCCGTTGCCCCTCTCAGACCTTGTTTTCGTGTGCGGAGGTTTGCCAAGCGGCCTTGGTATAGCACCGGTAGACCGCCTGTCAAGTTTCGTGCCATTTGGAGTCCGTTTGATACTCCAACGGTTAACCGCGTAGCCCGAAACCCCCTTTTCTCTTTGCAGCCCAGCACCCCTCCAAAGTGACCCAATAACCCATCCAAACCCCCTCCATGCTCTCGGTCGTTCGATCACGATCGTGTGGGAGAAAACTGCACCTCATTTGGACTCTCCTAGCTCCCTCTATCTATAAATATGTCCCTCTCCCCCGAAATCACGGATGAAACCACCCCTAACCCTAGCCTCCTCCTCTTCCGCGCCGTCGGACATGTCCGCCGACGGCCGGACACGTCCGCGCCGCCGCCCGGTCCAACCCGCGCCTGCCACGTGGCTCCCCGCGCCGTCCCCGCCATGCACGGCGAAACCAGCAGAAGGCCCGCCCGGCCGGATCTCCCCCGCCGCCTCCAGCGAGCTCCCGCGAAAGCGCGCCTCCCGCCGGCAGCTCCGCCGTTCGCCGCCCAACGCCGCCCGGCTGAGCCGCCGCCGCCCGCCGCGCCATGCTTGCCTCGCCCTCCATGCTCCCATCTCCGCCCGCCGCTCGGCGCCCTCGCCTCCAGCGCTGTCCCGGCCCCAGATCCGGCGCCCCCTAGCTCCGGCCGCCGCATCTTCTTCTTCCCCGACGCTCTCCGGCGAACCTCGGGACCCGTGCAACCCAGATCTGAGCTGAGGTTGACTTTCCCCCCTCTGTTTTTCCCTAAGTCCCGAGATATATTTGCATTTTCATGCTCTGTTCATTGCATCATAACTTGCTGCATACTGCTCCGTTTTATGTGTGTAATATGTCAAATTGTTCATTGAGAGATGCTCTTCATTTTGTTCCATTGCACCATGTTCATTTGAGCTCATCTTGATGCCTGAATCATCATTGCAAGAGTGATATATGATGTTAACCTGCTGAAACTGTTATAACTTGATGATTTGTCATTTTTGTTGCATTTTGTGTGTGCATCCTATGAATTTGAGCCCTACATGTGTTTTGAAGTATGCCATGCCATCTTTACAGTGGTGCAATCTATGTATTTTCGTGAGTCTTGTAGTGAGTGCACCGAGCTCGTGAAGTAGGGTACTTCCTGTTACTGTTTTGCTAGGCTGAATCTGTTATTTCGTGATGCTATGTAAACCTGCTGCTACAAGTCATTCTATGCATAATCTGGAGATGTTCACTAAGGATGGTTTGTTATACATGTCATGCTCTATCCATTAATGCCCCTGGTTGCATTTATAGCCTACTGTAGCTTGTTGTAAACTTGCTCCAATATTGCTAAATAATGTTGTTGTCAGCCTATTAACATTAAGTTCAGTTGTTGCCATGATTGTTGCTAGTGTTCCATGCACCCTATGGACTACCTTTTGCCATGTTTAACTTCATAAAAATGTCTACTTTCTGTTGGTCGCTTTTCCATGCCATTGTATGCTCTTTAGTGAGTTGCAAAAGCTCATCTACATACCTACTTATCGTTGTTTCTGCCATGTTTGAATCTGTATTATAACTTGCCATGTTTACATGGGTGCCATCATATTTTATGATCCTTTTTGGCTCATGGTCATTAAATGACTTTTGTTCTATGCTTTTAGTAGATTCAGGCCATGCCTTTGTTTGCCATGTTAATGTCTTGTAACATGTTGTTTGATAGCTCTGAACATTGCAACCTGATGTTATTTTCTGCAAAGTCTGAACTGTTATTATTTGCAATCTTGCTATGTCATTTTGAGCATGTTCTAATAGTTTCTGGAGATAGCTCAGTGTTCATGTTTTGTAATGCTTTACCTGTACATCATGCCCATGCCTTTTGTTTTTATGTTGAGATGCTGTAGCATGTTGTTTTGATGCTTGTAAGATGCCTAGTTGCTGTTTTGGACAGATTGTTGCTATAACTTGTATATTGTGTGGGTGTGTTGAACCGTTGCTCCGTTTTGAGTGTGCTCTATATAAAACTTGCTTGTTTTTGCATATAGTTTCATATTATCATGTTGCATCCATGTTTTGAGGTGTTTTCTTGATATTTGGGTGCATTTTCCATCAATGCCATGTTTAACTTGTTTTGCTCATATCTTCTAGGCCGTAGCTCCAAATCTAATGAACTTTATATGTAACTTGACTAGAATATCATGTAGATCATCTTGGTGCATCTTAACTTGCTGTTTAACAACTTGAACATAAGGTTTATTCAGATCTGGACCAATTTCGAAATATGCATATGAGGACTTACCGGAATTGTGATATGTTGTTCCCGGCCTCATTTAAATTTGCCTTGATGTGTTGCTCTTGTTTGCATCATCCCTTGCCATGAGTAGCTTCATGTAGTCTTGTCTTGCATCATACTTGGTTGAGCATCATGCCTTGTTCATGTGTGGTGTGTTTACTATGTTGTGTGCTTCTTCTCGATAGTTCCTGTTTCGTTGCGATCGTGAGGATTCGTTCGTCTACACTTGGTTCAGCTTCATCCATTCGTCTTCTTCATGGAATCGTTCTTCTTCCTTGCGGGATTTCAGGCAAGATGACCGTCACCTTGGATCTCATTAGTATCATTGCTATGCTAGTTGCTTCGTTCTATCGCTTTGCTGCGTTACCTATCTTTTGCTCATCAAGCCTCCCAAATTGCCATGAACCTCTAACCTTTGACACCCTTCCTAGCAAACCGTTGCTTGGCTATGTTACCGCTTTGCTCAACCCCTCTTATAGCGTTGTTAGTTGCAGGTGAAGTTGAAGATTGCTCCATGGTGGACAGGATTATGTTGGGATATCACAATATCTCTTATATTATTAATGCATCTATATATTTGGCAAAGGGTGGAAGGCTCGGCCTTATGCCTGGTGTTTTGTTCCACTCTTGCCGCCCTAGTTTCCGTCATACCAGTGTTATGTTCCCGGATTTTGCGTTCCTAACGCGGTTGGGTGATTTATGGCACCCCCTCGACAGTTCGCTTTGAATAAAACTCCTCCAGCAAGGCCCAACATTGGTTTTACCATTTGCCTCACCACCACCTATATTTCCCTTGGGACTAATTAACCCGAGGGTCATCTTATTTTAGCCCCCCCGGGCCAATGCTTGTCTAAGTGTTGGTCCAAACTAGAGCACCGTGCGGGACCATCCCTTGGCAACTTGGGTTACGTCGGTACCTGTACGCTTAGCTTATCCGGTGTTGCCCTGAGAACGAGATATGTGCAGCTCCTATCGGGATTGTCGGCGCATCGGGCGGTGTTGCTGGTCTTGTTTTACCATTGTCGAAATGTCTTGTAAACCGGGATTCCGAGTCTGATCGGGTCTTCCTGGGAGAAGGTATATCCTTCGTTGATCGCGAGAGCTTGTCATGGGCTAAGTTGGGACACCCCTGCAGGGTATAATCTTTCGAAAGCCGTGCCTGCGGTTATAGGCATATGGGAATTTGTTAATGTCCGGTTGTAGATAACTTGACACCAGATCCGAATTAAAACGCATCAACCGCGTGTGTAGCCGTGATGGTCTCTTTTTGGCGGAGTCCGAGAAGTGAACACGGTCTTTGGGTTATGTTTTACGTAAGTAGGAGTTCAGGATCACTTCTTGATCATTACTAGTTGACGACCGCTTGCTTTGCTTCTCTGCTCGCTCTTATTCGCGTAAGTTAGCCACCATACATGCTTAGTCGCTGCTGCAACCTCACCACTTTACCCCTTCCTTTCCCATTAAGCTTTGCTAGTCTTCATACCCATAGTAATGGGATTGCCGAGTCCTCGTGGCTCACAGATTACTACAACACCGATTCTGCGGTACAGGTTATCACGATGATCATGGCCGAGAGCGGTGCTTGCTTGTCTTGAGTTCTTCTTACGCTTCTTCTTCGATCGGGGATAGGTTCCAGTCGGTAGCACAGGCTAGCGAGGTGGATGTCGTTTGAGTTCCTGTTTGTGTTTCATCCGTAGTTGGATGATGCTCTTATGTTTTGTGATGTTGTATTCGTGTGACATTGTATGCCTCTTGTATGTATCCCCATCTATTATGTAATGATATCCACCTTGCAAAAGCGTTTCAATATGCGGGTCTATCCTTGGTGGGACCTTCGAGTTCCTTTTAGATAGGATCGCATATTGGGCGTGATAGGCGGCATCCTCATACACTGACGGCTTTGAGGACTGAGAGCGGCGTCGAGGATGCAAGCGGAGAAAGAGGATTGTGTGTGCATAGCGAGGATGGGGGGTGCGGCCACTCGGGCGCACCATTAATATGGAGTTGTGGGGGTTGTGGGAGGGAGGCGGGCAGCGGTTAAACCAATGGCTCGCCTCCCGGTGAGCCTACGCACCGGACTGCTGGCATGCCTACCAAATTTTTACACAACTACTCGCATGCCTTCCGATGACACTGCGCAGCGAGCACGCCTCCGTCAATTCACACATCTGCACGCACGCCTCCCCGTCTGCCTACGCGGCGAACTGCTCGCATGCGTCCCGTCAACTCATGTCTGCTTGCACGCAACACGGGTCGCGCGGCGGAACGCATATTGTTTTTCTATTTGGATGATTAATGCAGCCGCTTTATTGCTTAACTGAAGCATGTCACGTATCCATTGTTGGTCTAACGCTCACGGTTTGAATAAATAATCCGTTTGGGATATTGGTTCCCAATTATTAATAATCTCCCGTCTGTAATTAGATAAAGATTACATCAAAACTGGTCTCAAATTTGACAAAAAAAGTACAATGCCACTCTGTATTGGTTTCAAAAAAACTGGTCTCAAATATGACAACACGATAAGTTTCATGAACTTCAAATAAGTTTTGGATGTACTAGAATTTAAAAATCAAGATTCTCAATGTTTGAAATTTGTTGCACGGGGAGTACACATGCACACAGTGAGACACATGTGTTTTTGCAATCCATTTACGTGCACTGTCACGGGTGCATGTAGCTCAAATTTGATTTTTGCACATTATACCCGTAGAAAATCAATCAATCATTGTACTAAAATGTCTTAATGATCTCTGTGACTTTTTTGAAATTAAAACGTCCCTCCTTTGGTAACATGTATGTTCACCGCGGGATAATTAATTTAACATGCATCATAGTTGCGGTGGATTCGCGGTGTGTGTGTGGGTGTGTGCTCTGGGGGTGGCGGGTGGCTCGCAGTACACTACGAGTTGTGAGCCACTGTGTGATTTGGCCGTTTTGTTAGGCAGGCTGGTGCCACATTAGAGTCGTGAAATCGTTATTTAAAACATTACACAACCCTTTCATACATGAATGTTTTGGCCACATGCAGTCGATGGTTGTCCTACACGACACTCGATACTCGCGTGTGACGCTTTCTGTGGGCCCGCGAGGTCGTCGCCCATTACTTTGACGAACAACCGGCAGTGAGGTTAATTTGACCAGCAAGGTAGAATCTTTTTTGTGTGTTATGGTGGTATATAGTACGCGTCGAGAGGTGGGAGGGGACTAGCATATATACTATACGTACGCGTCCGTGAACAAGTACACCTCACTCAATGTCGGGACTTTTTGGTTACCGAGGCACGTGCAACATCAAAATTGTCAAATTGGTTATTCAAACATCACATAACAACTTTTTGGGCCACATGCATATCCTACTAGGACACTCACGTGTGACGCTTCCATCTGTGGGCCCACGAGGCCATCATCGATGCATGCATGCATCACTTTGACCTACATCGGGAGAGGTTAATTTTTTCACCATCGATGATGATTCTTTTGGGTTGTACATATATTACGGCAGGAGCATATAGTATGCGGTGAAGAGGGGGGAAGGGGACCATCATATGTAGTACGCTTGATATGAACCTCACGCTGTGTGGGTGCATGGTTTACGGTTTTTGAGGGACGTGGCACATCAAAGTTGTGCATTTTGGGTATTCAACATATATATGTTTGGCCCACATGCAAAGCGATGGTGGTTGACCTCTCGCACCCACTTAAGCGGTTATCAGCGATATCAATGCTTTCCATCTGTGGGCCCACTTGGTCCATCACTACTTTTTGCCTGACAACAAGAGAGGTTAATTTGACTTAGGAGGGGATTATTATTTTTGCTCTGGGATGACATGCATGATACAGTTTGAGCACACACACATGCATGTGTACGCATGAATCCTTCCCATTGAGTCGAAGTGGCTAGTACAATGGCACATCATGAACCGATCTCGCTCTGTGTGGGGAGCTAGTGTACGATTTTTGACACACGCGCCACATCAATGTTGTGTATTCAAACATGCATGCACGCATCACCTCCATACATATGCATGTAGTGGTTGCCTTCGGACGATACACTCCCTCGCGTGGTTATCGGTGACAAGCCTATATATTCATGGGCCCGCGTGGACATCCATGATCACCTTGACCAACAACAAGATAGGTTACCATGGCAGATTCTTCATTTGGTTCGTGTTATCGTAGTATAGGTCATGGTGAGATTCAGACCTAATTAAGTTTGAGCGCATATACTATGCACGCATGCATGCATGAATCCCCGTCGTTGGCTTGAAGTGTGGTGTAACATACATATGCATCATCAACCTAACCCTCACGCAGCGTGGGGATTTCTAGTTCAAAATCACGGTGCCACATCAAAGTTGTTCCATTGTTACTCAAAAACACACCTCTCCATACATATGTTTGGGCCACACGCATGCAGTTGTTGTCTTCGGGGACTAGCTACTTGCATGATTATTGGCGAGCTAGCCCATCTCCGGGGTCGCATGGACAACCATCACTTTGACCAACAACAAGAGAGAGGTTGTATGACCAAGGTGGATTATTCTTGGTCCATTTTACAATCCATCTTGGTGAGATATATGCCTCTCTGGCCCGCCGACTGAAAGTGTGTGTGGGGGGTGGGGGTTGCTACTTCGCACTTTGCTAGGTGAACATCGGTTGGAGGGGGGCATGCATTCATAGCTTAGGATTCCCTTCGTGGCGACACAAGGGGGGTGGGGGGGTGGGGGCTGCTAGCTACTTCACACTTTGCTAGGTGAACCTCGGTTGGGGGGAGGGGGCATGCATTCATAGCTTAGGATTCCCTTCGTGCCGACACGAGGGGGGCTGCTAGCTACTTCACACTTTGCTAGGTGAACCTCGGTTGGGGGGCATGCATTCATAGCTTAGGATTCCCTTCGTGCCGACATGAGGGAGGGGTGGCTGCTAGCTACTTCGCACTTTGCTAGGGTGAACCTTGGTTGGGGGGCATGCATTCATAGCTTAGGATTTCCTTTGTGTCGACATGAGGGAGGGGGCTGCTAGCTGCTACCTCTTGAGCATTGCGTTGGTTTTCCCTTGAAGAGGGAAGGGTGATGCAGCAAAGTAGTGTAAGTATTTCCCTCAGTTTTTGAGAACCAAGGTATCAATCCAGTAGGAGGGTACGCGCGAGTCCCTCGTACCTACACAAAACAAATAAATCCTCGCAACCAACGCGATAAGGGGTTGTCAATCCCTTCACGGTCACTTACGAGAGTGAGATCAGATAGATATGATAGGATAATATTTTTGGTATTTTTATGATAAGATGCAAAGTAAAAATAAAAGCAAAGTAAAAAGCAAAGGAAATAAATAAGTGTTGGAAGATTAATATGATGAAGATAGACCCGGGGGCCATAGGTTTCACTAGTGGCTTCTCTCAAGAGCATAAGTATTTTATGGTGGGTGAACGAATTCTTTGTTGAGCAATTGATGAGAATTGAGCATAGTTATGAGAATATCTAGGTATGATCATGTATATAGGCATCACGTCCGAGACAAGTAGACCGACTCCTCTGCTGCATCTACTACTATTACTCCACTCATCGACCGCTATCCAAAGATGCATCTAGAGTATTAAGTTCATGAAAGCGAGTAACGCCTTAAGCAAGATGACATGATGTAGAGGGATAAATTCATGCAATATGATAAAACCCCCATCCTGTTATCCTCGATGGCAACAATACAATACGTGCCTTGCTGCCCCTCATCCTTTGGGAAAGGACACCGCAAGATTGAACCCAAAGCTAAGCACTTCTCCCATTGCAAGAAAGATCAATCTAGTAGGCCAAACCAAACTGATAATTCAAAGGGACTTGCAAAGATAACCAATCATACATAAAAGAATTCAGAGAAGATTCAAATATTGTTCATAGATAAACTTGATCATAAACCCACAATTCATCGGTCTCAACAAACACACCGCAAAAAGAAGATTACATCGAATAGATCTCCACGAGAGAGGGGGAGAACATTGTATTGAGTTCCAAAAAGAGAGAAGAAGCCATCTAGCTACTAACTATGGACCCGAAGGTCTGAGGTAAACTAGTCACACTTCATTGGAGAGGCTATGGTGTTGATGTAGAAGCCCTCCGAGATGGATGCCCCCTCCGGCGGAGCTCCGGAACAGACCCCAAGATGGGATCTCGTGGGTACACACTACAAAAAAAATACACTTCCATGATGATACATGTTTGTCACAGTAGGTCGCGTTTTTTGTCATGCATGTACATTCATGACAAATTTATGACAGAATCAAGATAGTCATACCATGTCTTTGTCGTAGAAGTGTTCCATGACATTACCAAAATTATCATCACGGAAGTGTCCACTTCCATGATGATAAATTAGCGTCACGTAAGTGCTTTCGTCAAGGGTGACCGACACGTGGCATCCAGCGTAACGGAATGCCGTTAAGCTATCGGGTCGGGTTTTGGATCTGATAACCCGTTAACAGCCCCGACCAATGGGGATTTTCCACGTGTAAAATCATCATTGGCAGGAGGAAACACGTGTCGGCTCATTGCTGGGACAGATGTCATCCACTCATTGGACAGAAGGCGCCTATGATACGTCGACACATGGCACGGCCCAACAGAGCCCCATTCCTGTGAAAAGGCCGGCCCGTTTGACTTGGTCAAAAGGTGGTGGGCCGGCCCATGGAAAGCCTGTTAACAGCATGTTCGCATATAGCCTATTTACATCCCGCTAACCCAAGGCCCGTTACGCCCTATTCGAATTAGGCCCAGTAGCATCATCTGGGCCATCCAATATAATTCCAGCCCGTTTTCACTTCTGGCCCATGTATGGCCCATGACGTCTTTCGGCCCATATGAGGCCCTATGTAACTCTTGGCCTATTAACGGCCCGTGGTGAAACTGGCCCGTAATGAACAGTGTATCACTTTACACCCATTAATGGCCCGTGGTGAAACTGGCCCGTATAGAACAGTGTATCACTTTATACCCATTAATGACCCGTTATTCCGTTGGGCCGTTTCCAGCCCATGTTATCTTTCGGCCTTCTCAGAGCCCATTTATTCTTGGGCTCATTTCCAGCATTTGTTTACTTACGACCAGTTACTGTCATTTTCTGCTTGTGGGCCAAATTCAGCCCGTGGTTATAGTTGGCCCGTTTGTGGTCCGTTAATACGTTGGGCCATTTTCATAGCATCATCAAATACGGCCTATTAACGATGGCCCGTTATGGTCGGCCCATGAACGGATGATTCCAACTCTAGCCCGTTTACGGCCAGAATGCGGTCTGTTTGGCCCATGTTTGGCCAATCGATCATCTGACCCGTATAAGGCCCATTGATGATACAACCCATAGAAGGCCCATTGTTTCTACGGCTGTAGAAGGCCCATTGTTTCTCTGACCCGTAGAAGGCCCATCGCTTTCTGACCCGTAGAAGGCCCATCGCTTATCTGACGTAGAAGGCCCATTGTTTCTATGGCCCGTAGGTCCAGTGTCACTACAGTAAATATTAGCCCATGGTTATTGTGGCCTAGTTTTAAAAAATAGGTTATTGCAGCCACTAGAAAACCGCGGAAAAAGAACTACACTGACTACAAGCAAACAAATAAACAAGACAACAAGGAAATAAATAAGCAAGCAAGTTACACTAGGCTATCACGGATATTACACATATTACATCCACTGGGCATCAAAGTTCGCCACCAGTGCAAATATAGGGAACACAGCAACATATAAACGCCATGACAAAACAAGTCCGAGGCTGAAACCACTTGAAGAGCTCAAGAAACAATATCACAGGTACCCATAATGTCGGCAAGATGCTTAGCAAGCTTATTAACTTTCTCTTGTTTGGCGCTTAAGTCCTCCGGTAACTTCTTTGTTGCACGGAAAGTATGCATCTGAATTCTGCAGGGACTTCCTTAGTCCTTCGGCTTCCTGTCGCATAACATCTGATCGATGTCTTTCAACTTGAAGTTGAGACTCAAGAAGCCGAACTGATTCAGGCAGCGAGTTCGAAGAGCTGGTGCCAGCAGTAAGATAACTCGAACACTACATCAAGACAGGACTTTGGGGTTGTCTCAGTGTGTTCAATATAGTTTTTATCAGCTTTCTTGGAGACCAACAGGGATGTCTCACTATCTTGAACCTTATCTACATTACTTCCTTTACCATTGCATAACAGGATACTCTTCTCCAATATTTTATCCGCGTTCTAAAAGAGAAACAAACAAACACATCTCAGGTTTACAATGTAGTATATGAAACTCATTTTGGTAAACCAGTTCAGTAGTAAGGTGGACAGGATAACAGCATGAAACAAACATATATCTATGTAGTATGGTCACTTTGTATGGTCTATATCATTCTAGTTTATGTTGCCAAATCAAGATAGATACGATTCGAATCATATCTATTTAAGACAAAGCAGCATAGACAGAATATAAGTGTGGAAACTACACAACAATAACAACACTTGTAATGTGCATGGCATGAGAACATAACTGTTTATTCAATTGAAACTGAAATCAACATAGAGCAAGTTACAACAGCAAACAGCCAAACACATTGAAGAGACAGGTTTAAAACATACCTGTTGAGCCATTGGAGTTTCAATTGCATCCTTCAAATTTGAAATTGGTTGGTATCAATAAATACAGTGATGCAAGAGCAAAGTAGTATGAACATAGCTATGGAACCTGACCTGAGAACAATTCTTCTTACGCTTTAAGCGTTGACTTGGGTTCGAGTGGTGGTCCTCGTGATTTGGGCACTGCGGTTGCCTTACTAACTGCTCGTGTTTGGGTGCTTTCTGTGGTGGAGACGGTCTTTGTGTCATGAGGCTGGGTGTCTATCTGCTGGGGTTGGGGTTAGAAGGGGTGTAGCTGGTTCTCTGTCCAACTGGGTAGGGGTACAATCTGCATGAGTGTGGGTTATGTGTGGTGGGCTGGTTCTTGGGCAAGTACAACCGTGGTTCTATCTGCATCGACAGGTAGCACGATCTTTTCTGAAGACCGTGTTTTTACTCCCACAGATACTGCCATCACTCCCTCCAATTGAAATGGCTGATAAACAAGAAAAGTAATTGAATGTACATACATTGTAAGATAGACAGGTGCAATATATAGTAGGGAAGAAAAGCAGGGCATGAAATAATTCACATTTATGTTGTCTAAGCAAAGCAGAATAGCAGGACATAATTTCGCATATATGATGGCTAATTAAACAGGATAGCATGACACAATTTCACATGTATGATGGCTAAATAATCAGGATAGAATGACATACTTCAAAATATGATGACTATGTAAGCAGGATGACCTGATATAACTATACGCTGTGTCTATTAAAGTGGTTGGCATGCCATAAATCACAAACATGCCGTCGATGAAAACATGATGGCATGATATAATTCCACGAATAGAATGACATAATTTAAAATATGATGACTATGTAAGCAGGATGAGATGATATAACTATGTTATGTCTTTAGAAAATGGGTTGGCATGCCATAATTGAGATACATCTTTGTCTATGTAAACATCATGGCATGACATAATTCAAGTATATGATTTATATACTAAGGAAGTGAGCAGAGGGCAATCGCATATATGATGTGTCAACTAAGGAGATGGCATTCAATATTGTGTATATGATGTAAAAACTAAGCATTGCAATACTACATATGCATTATATGAGTAATATAACCCTGCCATGTTTGAGCATACACCTCAGGGGGATAATAGGACTGATCATCTGCCTCTGAATCCTCCTCGGAAGAGCTATCTGTAACCAACAAGATATCTGCTTCAGCAGGTAGCATTATACTTTCTCAAGACCTTGTTTTCACTCCATTTCTCCATCACTAATTCAAATGGCTGATGCAGGAAGAGCGATTGAATATACAAACATTGTCGACAAAAGCAATGAGAAATGCAAAAAAGGATGGCATGATATAATTCACATATATGACGCTTGCCTAAACAGCATGGCATTGCATAATTCACATACATAATGCCCGCAACAAGATAACATTGCATAATTCACATATATAATGTCTTGCAACAAGATGGCATTGCATAATTCACATATATGGTAATTAGACACTAAGCAGGTGGCATTCGGACAAAGCATGTCTAAACTAAGCAAATGACATAGCAATGCAAGATACCATACATACGATATGAGCAACATAACCACCTGCCAAGTTAGGGCATGCACCTCGGGGAAATATGGTGGTCATCTGTCTCTAATCCTCCTCACGAGGAGCTATCGGTAACCAAACAAGACATGTGCCATTGAGATAGCATTGTCTGCTCTGAAGACCTTGTTTCCACTCTAGATTTTTCCATGACCGTGCCGAATGGCTGATGCATAGGAAGAGTAATTGAATGTACTAAAATTGTTGACCAATTTAACACGTAAGAAAAAAAATGATGGCATGATATAATTCACATATAAGATGACTGGCTAACCAGGGTGGCATTGCAAAATTCACATATATGATGCCTGGCTAGACAAGATGGCATTGCATGATTCACATATATGATAACGAAACTAAACAGATGGCATTGACACAAAGCATGTCTAAACTAAGTAGACGACATCTTTAATGTATACAGTAAGCAATGCAAGGCACCATATGCATGATATTACCAACATCAGCATGCCAAGTTAGAGCGAAGACCTCATGCGGTAAATAGGAGTGGTCTTCTCATACGAATCCCCTCGAGCAGTTATCTTCCTCTTGATTACGATCCGAAATGGGTGGAGGGGGCTGCCTTTCGCCCACCATGGAGCAGCGTATGCATGAAATTTTATTGCCACGCATAAGGCTCGTCTCTTTTGCTCTACATGATCAGTTCCATTGTGTACAATAACTGGCATGCATATGAATAAAACATAGTGAGATTATGTAAGGAGTGCATGCACAAATCCAGAGTGATGGTAGCAAACTGTGGATAGACACAAAACCAATGATAGCAAAGTGATAATAGCTTTAGTTAAAAAATACAGATAATGGCTCCTTTAATGTGTGTTTGCACCCAACATGAAACTTCGTAGTAGACACCAGGAGATTAACCAGATAGTAGACAGATAATCTTGATTGCTGCCCCAATATGTACCCCACAACTATTTAAAAACTCAAGTTTGACATTAGTTTGGACTGACTCGAGTCTAATAGGTGAACACGACAATAATGTAGCATGTCATCATATTAAGCGGCGCATAACGTGGCGGAACCACGGAAGAGTGCGACCTCTCTTACGGACCCGTGTAGTCCTCAAGGTCATCTGCTCACTTGATGATGGTAATGGAGTTGTTGTGGCTGCCGGCGGCGGGGAAGAAGATCTGAGGCGGCGAAAGATAGTGTGGAGAGCGGATCCCTGCTGTGGTGAACCCTTCCGTCGTTGGAGCAGCTGAGCTGGGGTGGAACACAGCGTCATAGGAGCAGGACAACCAAACAAGGTTTTCTTTGACACACACCTGTAACAGAAGTAATTGAGTAAGGGCTTGTTTGAATTTGAGGATTCTAACAATGCAGGGATAAGAAATAGACAGGAATAGGATAGGAATGCACGTGCAAAATAGAGAATTTAAAAACACAGGATTTCTGCCAATCTGGGTGTTTGATTCACAACAATTGGAAGATCACATGATGCAAAAAAGCATGGTGAGATTAAGTCAAACCACAAGAAAATGTATGGTTATAATGCTATTATGCTACTATCTCTTAGTATTGTGCTTGATGAATAGGAATATGAAAAGGAGGAGAAGTGGAAATTAGAATTCCTACGGTTTTTCTTTCAAGGAGACACTAAAGGAACAAATCCTACTGATTTTCCTTTGCTCCATTCCTTTGCACCAAATTCATGAAAAGTAGTACCATAGGAAACTTTCCAATTCCTATGTTTTTCATTCACTTTTCCTTTCAAGCACTGGTGATTCTAGTAGGCAGGCTTGAGCAAGGAAAATCCTACACTAAAAAAATGTTTTTGTGCTACTTCTATTACTTTGGACCCAGGCCCATCGACAAATGCACAGCTGAAACACGCAGAGATAAATAATGATGGCGTTCAAGAGAGTCCATCACGGATAGCTAAGTTGCCTGGTACCTCACTGCTTGTCATATAGTAGGATAAAATAATCGTATTTACCGTTACTACGAGTGCTCAGTGGACAATATATATATAACATGTAGAGTAAAAAGAGATGCAACAAGTGTACAACCTCTTTGGCGAAGCCATGTTGATCTCAGCGTGATTGGGTTGGCCGGTGAGGATGCTCCGGCTGACTTTCTTTGTCGGAGGAGGGTAGAAGATCTTGACATCTGGAGATGGAGCCAGGTCTTGCTCGCTATGATGGAGGGTTTCATCGTTGGAGCAGCTCCGGTGAGTTGTATGACGCCAAGGCTGAAGCAGGACAAGAGAGACAACGAATAACGTTAACCTGAGTGGAATTATAATAGCATCTCCAATACATGACGTAAAATACATAACCACAAAGTGCTAGGTGTAAAATACATCAGCCGCTCATCTCTGAACTTAACTGTCGAAACTGAACTGAACTGTCAAAACTGAACTTAACTGTCGAAACTGAACTTAACTATCGAAACTGAATTTTGCTGTCGAAACTGAATTTTGCTGTTGAAACTGAACGCACTAGCAAGGTGAGGCTACACGTCGGTCGACTGACTTTTTCATCTCTGGTCAGTCGATTTTGCAGCCGTTGGATACGAAATCAAGGGCCTGCGGTTCATCTTCAACCTCCACCCCCCTGAGCCGCCAGCCACCACCGACCAAACAGCAGCCCCCCGCCGCCCGCGGCCGGCGGTGCGCCGCCCCGCCCGCCCCGAAAACACTCCCCACCGCCGGTCCGCCGCCACAGCCATCCCTCTAGCCCCCGTGCCGAAGCTTTTTCTCCGGCGATCACCACGCCACCGCCCCGCCAATGCCCCGCCACCGCCGGCGTCCACCGCCCCCATCCTGAACCCTAAGATAGATAGTGGGGTACCTCTCCGGCGAGACCCCCTCCCCGCTGCGGCTGGTTCTTCCTTCACTCCGGTGAGCCCACCCCTTGAAAATCGACTGACCCAAAAGTCGATTCAGTCGACTGAAGTGTAGCCAAATCGGAGCAGCATCGCAAGCAAGAGGAAGAGCGAGAGCAGCAGCGCGAGCAAGAGCAATAGCAAGAGCAGACCGAGGCAGGGACCGAGAGCAAGAGCAGCAAAGAAGCGGCGAGCGAGAGCTAAAACAGCAGCAGCTCCTACTGATGTGGACGTCGCCGCCGAGGGAGCGACGCCTTGGAGGAAGTGACCGGCGACGCTGCTGTGGATGGAGCCGCGCCGTGTCGGCTCGGGACCAAGCGCCGGCAGCACCATGAGATCGAATCAAGAAGAAAATGTGGCGATTACTGTACTACCTCTTTGGTGCCGCCGATTAGGCCGCAGCTTCATCCGAGGAAACGGTGATGATGGTGCTCTTCCGGTGGTGCAGGTGAAGACGGTGGTGTGGGAATGGAGGTGGCACGGAAGACGAGGGGAATGTCGGGGTAGCTCCTTGGAGGTGGAGGACGGGGTGGCTGAACCGGCGGGAGGATGAGATCAACGACGGATCCTCATCCGGTACGGTGGATGAGGGACGTCGAGGTGTTCTTTGTGGACGGCGTTGTCGGGAAGAGGCTCCGGTGGGTGGCGGACGGAGCAGGTGTGGGGTTTCGTTGCGGGTTTTCACGGCCTCGGGGTATGAATGGGTGGGCGGATGGGATGGCGGTGGGGAACCATGGCTTAGAGGCAGCGCTTGTCCGAAATGTGGGGTAAATTCTGAAAGTACCCCCACCGATTTGAGGCGGTTCTTCGGTTCAGGGTACCACGGGCATTTCGGCGTGTCGAGATTTCCACGGAGGTGCGAGTTTTCGGCAGCGTTGTAATTCGGAATAGCAAAGGCGGGTTGAGATGGAGGGAGTTAGCCGAGCACAACGAGACAAAGGTATATCTTAAATATTTCAGGCTAACAAAGTAGCGGGTTGAAGAAGGCGGGAGTTTCGCGGACGATGAGCGGAGATGCTAGCTTCAATTTTCGGCATAACAAGGCGCGTCTTGAAATTTCAGAAGAACAAGCTTAACGTGTACAAAAAAAGACAATTTGCACCTCAACACGCACAACACACGCACAAACACCATTTAGAATAGAGTAAGGTACACGTGCATTGCACGCATGAGATTTGGCAACCAAATTATGAATAAATACCACATTATAGCATGCAAGCTTTGAGCCATATATGCATGATGTAGATGTTCGTTTAATTCTTATAGTTCATTTCATTCAAAATCATCTAGTTTTTATAAGAAAGCTAATCTATTTTAAGATTCATGGAATTGTGCGTTGTAAGACATAAAGTAAAAACAAATAATGGCAAATCATGCAGAAAAACTTTTGGGCAATTCTGATACGGAAGATTCTAGAACAAATAAGAAGTGCTTGTGTTTTGATGTTTGTGCATTATGCTTAAGTTCAACCATGGAGTCTTCTAGATTATACATGTGGCGAAATCTGGTGGAATCTAGATGATATCCAACGACCAATAGTGCTCAAATTTGCCATCTTTGGACCATCGGATTCGCCTCATCCAACGACCATCTTTCAAAGTTAAAGTTACCCACACACAATATAAAAAATATAATATATATAGGGGTATAGATATAGATATGTGATGCGAAAGCCGCCCATCATCTCCAATTAGAATAGTGTGTCCATGCACGGATGCGACATGGCCAAATGATGTCTGCCATCGGTATCTCAAATTCAAATCAGTCTGACCTTGTTCAATGTGTATACATTACAACATGCTTGTTTCCAGGAACCACACCGCGCAGATCTCCGTTATATTCATGCATGCATGGGTTTCAAACATCATGATCTCTTATTCAAATATTTGAATTCAACTTTACATTGATTATGACCTCACCTTTTCTTTTACACCCACACAGTAGTCTTCTCTTTATAATTGTACCACTAACTTTCTCTCGTGCATGCATGCACACACACTACCAGTGGGCATTATCCATCACACACATGAAATCTTTTTCTTCAGGTCGGTCTCCCATGAAGGCACACACCCACACACATCCCCCTCTCCATCATATCGGGCATTCTTTATCTCTCACGCGTGCATGCACAACGATCGATGTTCCTCTATGTATGTGTGTATATAGCTAGGTCTTTCATAGTTTTCCACACAAACCGAACAATCGATATATCCATTGAGGTCTCACCCTCTTTCCCACGTCCACATCGATCAATCTATAACTCTCTATATAGGATTAACATATATAGCTAATACACCCACATTAATTATATATCCAACGTCCCCCTCTCATCATCCATGCCTTCCGCTTCATCTCTCGGGACGTGTGCACAATGGCAAAGGCGAGGGGGTAAGGGCCCTGACCCCCTAACATCACTATATATCGAGGCTAATATGAATGTGATCATTAGACAATTGCTGCTAAAAAGGTTTAATTTCATGAATTGACCCTCCTCGTAAAGGATTAGCAATGCTTGGCCCCCTGGCTCATTTATTTTTCATGGCTCCGCCACTGCGTGCAACAACGCACGTGTTCGCCCCCTCTCTCTAAATATCAATCTCGCACTTGTGCATTCCTTCATAGTCTCCCTCCACTCGGCCCCTCGCACCATCTTCTAGCCCCCCACCGGATTTCTCTACATGTACAATCTAGCAGACTCCATGGTTGAACTTAAGCATAACGCACAAACCTCAAAACAACAGTGGTTCTCTTTTGTTCTAGAATCTTCCGTATCATAACTGCCCAAACTTTTTTTCTAGTTGAATTGCCATTATTTGTTTTTACTTTATGCTTTACAACACACAATTCCATGAATCATAAAATAGATTAAGGGCTTCTTTGATTCAAAGGATTCTCAAAGGAATTTTGGAGGATTCTAATCATTAGGATTTTTTCCTAACTTGGTTGTTTGATTCGTAGGATTGTAAACCATAGGAATTTTTCCATGTGATTCATTTGCACTAGATTTCATAGGAAACATCCCATCCACTCAAACCTCTTTGAAAGAATTCTGCGTTTTTTCCATGCACAATCAAACACTCGTACAATCCTGTAGGATTCAAGACAACATTCCACTATAATCCCATGTTTTTCCTATTCCCGCGTTCTTAGCTTTTTTATAAATTGATTTTGAATGAGATGAACTATAAGAATTAAACGAAGGGCTACATCAGACATATATGACTCGTAGCTTACATGCTATAGTGTGGTATTTATTCATAATTTGGTTGCAAAATCTGATGCGTGCAATGCACGTGTACCTTACTAGTACTTTGAGTATGTGCAAAACACGTAAATTAGAATACCAATGGCACGCTACGTTGTCTCTCTTACAGTTCATGAAGCCACGTGGCACATGTGGAGGTGTTGTCGCGACCTCCTTGCGTGGATTGATCACGATGATGTCTTCTTTGGTTCGAGAAGAATGTACTCGTCCTCCACGAGCCATCTTTGGCGGTACATGCACGGTTGAAGATGTGCACGCATGCTACGACGCACTCATTCCCTCACTGCACTTTGTCACAGTACAGGCGGGACGCAAATTTGTACCAAGATCCACCCCATGTGATAATTTGGCGCGTGTAAAGTCGTTCACTTCATTGATGGTCAATTAATACAGCGCAAGCAAATTGAGTGGACATGAGGACGGAAGAAAGACATTATTACTCCACTTTGGCGCATGCGAGTAGTTAAATCGTGGGTTGCTAGTAGTACTTCCATTGGTCTCCTTCGTATTTTGTGCCAATTTTTGACAGTAACATAATATTTACGCATTTGAGCAGTGTGGTACTTGAAATTTAGACTAGCCACAATGGAGAGTGTAACAAAACATCCACTAGTAACATACACATATCCCTAGACTATGTTACTACCTCAATAGTGGGTAGTAACATAAGTGTAGTAACATGCAAAGCTTCAATTATTAGTTTATAGACTCATATTGCATTGAGACATGTGATGTTACAGTAACTAGTACTACATATCTCCTCATTAACTCATTGCCACATAAGCAAATTTGCTGAGTTGGACTCGATGTTACTACCGAAGTTACTCCCACTGTGGCTAGTCTTATGTTCCGCTAAACTCATCGGGAGCCGTTTCGGGCCTCGAAACCAAAACCATCAATTGATCTTTACCTTGTTCCCATCAGACTAGTCATAATGGGTAGTAACTTAGACTAGTAATATGTATATGTTACTAGTCTATGTTACTACCTCCACAGTGGGTAGTAACATATGTGTTGTGTCATGCATCACTTCATTTATTACGTTATAGACTTGTCTTTTTTTATATGTGTGATGTTACAGTAACTAGCTATGTTACCACATGCATCTCTTTCTTCATTAATTACATGCCACATCATCTATTTTGCCTAGATAAGTGTGATGTTACCACCTATGTTACTCCCATTGTGAGTAGTCTCACATTCGAAAGCCTGCTCACACCTACTAGTACGTACCAAACCTGAACGTGTTCCCACTATGCAGGTATTAGTACTAGTGCTAGTACTTAGGTTATAAAAAGGGGAACTACCTAACCGAAAATTACTCTACCTTTCCTCCTCATAAGTGCTTCTTCTTCGTCAAAATCGTTGCCATGGCCGGTGAAAGCGAGCTCTAGGTCGAGAACTACCCGTAACAAGGGAGCGGCAACCAAGGCTGCAGAAAAAAAGAGAGGGCTCGCCGCCACGCAGAGACCTCGAAAGATCTCTCACGGGCAGGCGATGGCTCCCAGGAGCGCCCTAGCTGCGGAGGCGAACATGCCGAGCTGGCAGAGCTGGAGTCGTTATCCCTCGACGACATGCCCGATCAGCTCAATAAGCACCTCAATAAGCAGAAGGATTTCATCCAAGGCTTGATGGAGTTGCTGAAAGAGAGCCTCGACGACATGCCCGCTGAGCTCAATCAGCAGGGGGAGTTGACCGCCCGGCTTGGTGATCTTTCTGAAGAAGAGCATTGCCTCGAAGAAGAAGGCGACCGGCAAAATCCTGCGACTTCAGGAGGACAAGGCGAAGCTCTTCCACGAGATCGACCTGTTGAAGGAGAAGAACGGCGGTTGGAAGAAGCTGCATGAGAATAGTAGTTCCTCGATGAAGATGCTGCAGGCCCTCGTCATGGAACAAAAGGAGGAGTTGGCGAAGCTCCGCATCGAGAACCGGCTGCTTTGTCAAAGGTGCGTGTCACGGCCTGGAACAGATGATGAAGGCTCGCATCGAGAAATCCCGCGTCATGGACAGAATGAAGAAGATGGCAGAGGAGACGCGCAAGGAGATGGAGGTCGTGGAGGCGATGAAGAAGCAGCTACGACTCCGCGGTGAATTAGATCATTTGGGGTGATAATCTTCCTTCTTCTTTTGCTGCTGTGTTTCTCTTTTGCTTCGGGTGTTTCGCCGTACGTGTCACGTTCTCTACGAGGCATGAATAGAACAATGTCTTTTTGAGGGAATGAATAGAACAATGCTAACAATGAGATGACTAGCAAATTAGATCATTTTTTATTGCCATATGGCACTGGGCTGCCGTGTTTCGTGCTCCTCCGTCGCAGTACTACTCTAGTGGAAAACTTGAGTATACCGCCTTGTTCTTTGCTCCTCCTCGATCAGGTCGTAGCATTTATCTGAAAGCAAATAAATCACAAGGCCCCGCCTTCCAGCAGTAATGAGCCATCAAATCACAAATGCCCTCGCCTCTCGTGAAACCGACCAAGCTAGACTGCCCCGCCCTCTAGCCTTTTAAAAATACTTTTGTACAACAGTAGTATCGATGGATTGCGCCATGGAGCAAAACTTGAAATTAAAAAAAAGGTGGTACATATAGTGAGCGCTCGTCGCCAAATTATGCATATAGTACTATTAAAAAGGCTAGTCACAATAATGGTGTCCAGCACAACCCACCCCTCAAATAAAACTAAGCACCCTGAAATTAAATTAAATTAAGCACACCTGAAATTAAACTTTGCAACTAATCTGGTAGACACTGCATTAGAAGTTTAGAACCACCATGAGCAACGACACTGCCACCTTACTCGGAGTCCTCGTCCACATCCTCAACTACGTCCTTGCCCCTCTTCCTCTTGGCCGATACTTCTTTGCTTGAACCGCCAACTTGGCTGTTGCTCTTCATCCAACCCTTGTAGATATTGAAACAAAGGTAGCCATCCATTGCAGCATAGTGGATGTGGTATATATCTAGTACATTCCGCTGCCATGCATGACGATGAAACGTGTATGGAGGTTTCTCCGGTTTACGTCTGAAGGATGAACCATGGCTCCTGCCAGGTCGGCATTGAAAGGCTGACGAGAGGACACCAGCCTATTCTTTTGGAGGTCGAAGGTGTTGCCTACAACGAGGCCCTATCGACGCAGACTTCTTTGTCGTTACCAAAGTCTCTGATGTGAATTTGACTAGGTTGCTCTCGAGGAAGTCCTTCAAATCCTGGCACTCAACGTCGGCATGGCATATGTGGTAGACCAAGCATAAGTCATGCACGCAAACCTGGATCACGGCGGGCTTCTTCCTCTCTTCTTCCTTTAGATCCTTCTCTTGTCCCACGACTGTGGTGTACTCAACATCTAGCCCAGCGACCCACTCATCATCTGAGTCTTCGAACATGCGTCTGAAGAGAGAAAGGCATCCTTTCACCGTTGCGGAAGAACGGGTGTAGATGACGTCGAACTCATCGTCGGTGATGGTTCTAACCTTGTACTCGCCGCCGATCGGGGAGATTTGGGACGCCATGGATTTGGGAGGAGGGTTAGGATTAGTGGAACTGCCGTAATGCGAATGGATGGGACGACTAGGAGCGAACAACCATAGTATTAAAGGACGTGCGGGGACGAGTAGGAGCGAACTGCCCGGCGTCACGAGCAGCGGTAGTGGCTTTCCATTCTCCCATGATTCGGGCTTTCGAGAGCCATTGGATCTGAGATCGAACGGTTGCATGGCGTGATTCTAGACCTATGGGTGAATATCCTATCCTGGAGGGTTTTTCTGCAAATTTTCAGCAACTTAGCATGCGACCGTTTGATCTCAGATCCAAGGGCTGCCATCAGCCCGTATCATGGTCGCGCCTACCACGACCGCCGCATTGCTCGCGCGGTCGCGCCCTTGGAGATTTAACACGGTGCGTTAGGCTATCTGATGTTGGCATGCCATACATAGTCATCACTTAGTCACTCATACTACAACAAGGTTGGCTATAAGGTTGGCTATAAGTATATTTTTTTACTCCTCTCTATCTCTTTCTTCGTACTCCCTCCGTCCCATAATATAAGAACATTTTTGACACTAGTGTAGTGCCAAAAACGTTCTTATATTATGAGACACAAGGAGTACTAGTATTTATTGCATTTGCCAAGGAGTGACCTCTTCCAATGAAATGGTGTTGCTAAGTTTGCTTCATTTAATTAGCTATAGACTCAAAATTGTCTTTTCACCTAGGTACACGCGCTTAGCACCGTTTCTTCCTTGGGTCACCAAACTAGTCTCTCTCTTCTTGATTAACTTGCCACATCAGATTTAAGCCTATGTGGCAAGCTTAAGCACCTGTAGGAGCAAGTAAGGTGCCCGTCCATTGCACGGAAGAGTGAAATGCATTGATCGGGGTGTTGTTTATTTTGACAAAGGATGTGGGGGTCATCTCATGTGTAACAGGTATCGATAGGTTTCTTCGGAGATTATTTCATCTCTAGAGCTCAGAAACATCCGGGTGAAATAGATAAAAAGTATCTTTTGCAAACAAAAGCGTTCAACTGCTCAACCTGCATCCGTAACTTGTGAAGAAATAACTCTTATTGTGCTTTGCGGAAATGGTTCATCATAAGTCTTTCACCGATCTTGTAGTAAAAATTCATACATTGAAGATTCTAGACTAAACCATAAATGGATACACTTTTATTCATGCGCGATACTCCAATAGAGCAAGATCATGAATGTAAGTCTCCACATGCTTAGACAGTAGATTGCATTGAGCGAGACTAATGATCAACATTTAACTTAGTAATGCATATGTCCGTGTGAACCTCCTTGGAGTCCCCATGCACATTGTTGGGGTCAAATAATACCATGCGTCTTCCATGTCCACATCGGCGGGAAGGTCCCAGCTCGGCAGAGTCCAAGTCAGCTTGATGTAGCCAGTGTCGCCGCCCACGGACCTCCGAGGGGTAGTAATAGTGCGCACGCACCCATACATCGGCCTCATGTCAGTGTCAGCGTCAGCGGCGTCGCCCCTGATACACACTACAGAGATGTGGCGGCGCCTGCGCGGGCCTCGCCGGTGGCCACGATCAAGAGGAAGACGCTGCCATCCTCCTCCGGGACTAGCGGCGCGATCGTCCGGCGACTGCAACACGGTGAACGGGTATCACATCTCGTACTTGATGTTCTTCGCCAAGGGCCAGTAGGGATCGCCGCACGCCTGCGTCAGGTGATGCACGATGTCCGCCGGCGAGCCCCAAAACGGCACCGGGCACTCATAGCAGTAGAAGAAGGGCTCCTTGGAGGCATCGAACATGTTGTCCATGAAACGGGAGTGGTTGTAGGGGACGTTCCGCCAGTTGAATATATGAGCAAGTTACTAAGAGATTTACTACAAAATAAATCATGACGTCTATAACAGAGATTAAACTAATCATGCGGACTAGCCTAGTAGATGACCAGATTGAGTGTAGGACACAGACTAGAAACATGAATTCTACCACGATTTCGAACAGGAAGGACAGAAACACATACGGTGCAACGGGAGGTTGTCGCCCATATCGTTGAGGAAGAGGTTGCCGAGGTCGGGGAAGAAGTCGTCGTCGGTGAAGTCGTGGCTGCTAGCAGTCGCGACAGTGTGCTCCCCAAATGTCAACAGCGCCCGTCGAATGGAGCGCAGGAGGGAGTGGCTGTAGGGGACTCTGCGGCCGCCGAATGGAGCACAGGAGTAGCCCACGAAGTAGTAGACGGTGCTCCTCCCTAGTCTCTATTCTTATCTCTATCTCTACTACTCTTCTTTGTTTTTTATAATATACTAGTTGTAGTTGTCCGTCGAATAGTACTTTGCGCCGTCCTTTGCACGCCCGGCTGAACACGCCTCCTCGCCTCCATTAAACCCGCATGCAAACCGAGAATCCTACTCTGGCCCGCGGGAGGAAATTTGCCGGTTGCCGCGAGAGGGTTATTCTGCAAATTTTCAGCAACTTAGCATGTGACCGTTTGATCTCAGATCCAAGGGCTGCCAAGACCCGTATCATGGTCGCACCTACCACGACCGTCGCGTCATGCCTTGTGTCAGCGCCCTTGGAGATTAAACATGGTGCGTTAGGCTATCTGATGTTGGCATGTCATACATAGTCATCACTTAGTCACTCATACTACAACAAGGTTAGCTATAAGGTAGGCTATAAGTGTATATTTTTTTACTCCTCTCTATCTATTTCTTCTTACTCCCTCCGTCCCATAATATAAGAAAGTTTTTGACACTAGTGTAGTGCCAAAAATGTTCTTCTATTATGGGACACAGGGAGTACTAGTATTTATTGCATTTTCCAAGGAGTGACCTCTTCCAATGAAATGGTGTTGCTAAGTTTGCTTATTTTAATTAGCTATAGACTCAAAATTGTCTTTTCACCTAGGTACACGCGCTTAGCACCGTTTCTTCCTTGGGTCACCAAACTAGTCTCTCTCTTCTTGATTAACTTGCCACATCAGACTTTATGCCTATGTGACAAGCTTAAGCACCTGTAGGAGCAAGTAAGTACAATAGTGCGCTTTACATGGCATTTTTGCATATGTGGAGGAAAGAGAGGCAAGGAAAAAGTGGAGAAGTGGGCTCTCATGCAAGAGCCAGCCTCTACTACATGGTGGAGCATTGGGAGAGGCACCTGTATGGAGGTGGTCAGAATCGTGAGAGTCACGCCCGGTCGTGGCGCTTGATTAAAATGATAGTGGCAAGTCAAATCACGGGGCCCCACCTGTCCAGCAGTAACTCGCTGTCAAATCACACAGCCCTACATTTGCAGCAGCCTACTCCCTCGTCTTCTCACGTCTCTGTCGAACCGACTAGGCGGAACTGCCCCGCCGCCTACCGCGCAGGAAAAGCCCCGCCCTCGACTTTTAAATAGTGTCCATGGATTGCGCCCGCGCCATGGAGCAAAGCGTCTAGAAAACGGCGGTACACATGTACGGAGTATACAAAGACGCTCGTCGCGTATGCGCGTCGCACCCGAACGGTCGGTCGGTGCAGCACGCTGCTCTCCGAATTGAACGCGCGTCATATTGCGTTTGCACACACATGTGGGACGGCAATTGAGAACCGACCATAGGCACATTCCCCGGCCCCGCAAGTCGGGTGACTTAATAGAAGAGGGAGACGAGCGATAGTACTAGAGAAGTGTTGTACTACGTTGGTGCCTGGATGATCCCTGCAAGACATGGAAGATCAGTTCGTCCATGTATGTGACCAGACTCCAGCAGACACACCTGGATTGGCTATCGTCTACATATCGTGCAGGTTATGTTGTACATGGCTGTAGTTGTGGTGAGAAATCTAAAAAAGGTTTCTTGTAATCTCGCAAAATTAGGTGTCATGTGCTTCGGATCACTGCGAGGGTTAAACAGAGACAACTGAGTTGGGCTAGTCATTGGGGGCACATGCACGAACAGTGACTACTCTGCTGCCATCTAGGTCAAGCCGGCTATGTCAACTAGGACATCTATCGACGGACCCCTTTTCTACGAGTTTATCTTTAATTTGAGCTTTGTTCCTCGTCTAGTTTGTCCGTCGGGATTCATGTTGTCTCCTTTGGGCGTGTGAGGTTATGATTTCTTGTCATGTGGCATTTTTCGTGTTATATGTTATAATCCGGTAACGGATCAAAATGACGACAACTGCGCCTCCGGGCCACGTGCATGAAGACTTCTCGACAGTCATTGACGAGGTCAAGCCGGCTCCGATAGACAAAAGAAAACTAAGTACTACTCCACTATATAGGCAGGAGCCTCCGCGCTTGCTTGCTAGTGTTGCTCTCTTCACCTTTGTCTCGGCCTCTCCAGATCTAAACACGACAGCGGTGGCCACACTCTCTCTCTCTGCTCACCGCTGGTCATAGATCTAGCCGGATCCTCTCCGCCGGGGAAGGTGAGAAGGTGCAATGTTCACGCGGTCGTCCTCGGCGACGGCTCTTACCCATTGCTGGACGCGTCCCGATCAGCCTGCCTTGTCGTTCTCTCCCAAGCACCGCTGGCGAGGGAGGGCCTCCGACCCCTTCTTCCTCGCTGCCATAGTGTGGGCAGATCCGGCCTCCCGCCGCCCACCTAGCGACATCCCGACGACCATCAGGTATAACTTCCTTCGAAACTGGCCTTGCTCTACTTCCCGAGCTCCTGACGTCACTGCATTTGTATCTTTTACTATTTCTCAGGCCCCCTCGTAGATAGGATCGATCGGTCGTTCGAAAACCACCTAATTTTTTTTACGTTTAAGAGGTAAAACTAGTTCATGCACTCGAATCTAGTACTACTTGGTTCAAACAAGGAAGAAAGGGTGTGGGGGGTGGGGGAGGATTTGTTACATGAATCTAGGACTTGGTCGAAAGAGGAAATAATGGGGGCGAAAAGTAGCAGAGACTGGCTATCCAACTGGTCTCTAGGTCTACTAGGGAAATAAAGGGAAACACAATACAAACTCAATATAAACCCGATCTATTGGTTGAAAAAGGTAAGAAAGTGGGGACTGGGGACAAGTCAACGAGTAAGTCCAAGACTAGATTTGCTAGCCTCACACAATATAAGGTGGCTATACCGAATAAAAATGGGACCAACCCGGATATCACATTACGATGTTTGTTGCCCGAGCCACTCTTATGTAATGCCACTGGTAAAATGTAGCGATCGCCTTTGTTAAAAAGTAAGGACAAGATAAACCAATGTCGTTTTCAATGTAATGCCTCCTGTAATATGAATCAATGGCACTTCTTTACATGTCCTGCTAAAATTTCCCATTAAGACAAGTTGGTTCTTTTTGTTAAAAATGCAACTGTCCTGGTCTGCCTACTCTCCCGTGCCTAAAGTAATGTCGTACTTAACGGTTGTCATAGTTAATCCTAATGCCCACACTAATATCTAGCAATGCCACTGCTTTAGAAATTGCTACTGTCCTTGTAGGATTGCCATTCAGATAAGGAACATGCTACTTTTCATTTGATGCATGTTTCATCACTTGTTAGTCGCCCTCCTTTCCACCTTTTTTGTGCAAACAGAGATATACATTTCACGCTCGATCTTAGTTGAACTGCACAAATGATATCCAAATTATAGTTGAGCATTCCATGAGCTTCACAACCAACCTTGATGTTGCTCAATTTTATTGCAACTAATGAAGAAGAAGCTCTGTGGGTTTCATTTTCTGATGGAAATGGAACTGGGGCTGGAGCCCTTTTCTTAAAAAAAATTGAAGAAGAAGCTACTAGCTCACGGGACATTGCTTCATTTCAGGTGAACTGCACCAAAAGGTCCCATGAATTGAATCATCCATGTTGGTGACCGAAAGAGCCAGCTTGACATCCAGTCTAAGCACCCCGGCCTCCATCCTTGCGATGCACGGTACACCTGGTTTGCCACCTGCTCGACCCTAGTGTCACAGATAAAATGAAGTAATAGTACAGTTAAAATAGAGCGACTGTCATCTCTATCATTTCATTTCCAATGTAGATAAAGAAAGTGCTTCTCTTTGTTAAAGTATGTTTCATCAACTAGTCCCATTGTTAATGTTTAAGCGTTTACATAAGCTGGGTGCTTAATTTTAGTTGATATGTACAAAAATAGAGATTTGAATGTCTCAAAGCGCCTCCTTGTACTACCGTTGTACACCGATGTTCATCAACGCGTAAGGTGTATATAGGAGACTTGGGACGATGTCCAGTATGAGGCATACCGTATGAGGCGTCGCAGGGCCCATCTCGCCCTCGCAGCATGGCATACTATGATACTATCACAATATTTTCTTCTATTTATTTTGTGTGTTTCATCAACTAGTGCCACTATAATGTAATCACGCTTTTTCATTATCTGTGCAAACAGGGTTATTCAGCTGCATTTTGGTGGAACTACACAAATGTACGTACGGAACCGGCATATATGCAGAGTGTGAGGTGTGCCAAGTAAAAATTACCGACACCAACCATGTTGCATGCACGCATTGGCATCCACCACCACCAGTGGGATGTGTGGCGCTCTCTGTGGACGGATATTTCTCAGCAGCAAATCCTCTAACCAAATACTAGTAGCTTATATTGGCAGTTTTCTAGGGAGTACTCTTTTCTAAAAGAAGCACCAATCTATTTTTCTTTATTTGTACACTGTGTCACAACTTTGACCCAAAGGTCCAGAGCTATTTTAGGGTGATTGGTGTAGTACTCGGAGACTGATTGTAAGCATGATTTTCATTTGTTGTCACACTGATTGTAAGCATGAGCAGGTGGAAGATTAGGTTAGTGCGAAGCTTACCTTAAACCCTATCGCCGCCGTTGAAATGAGGCGAGCGTCGAGGGAACCGTGGAGAACGGCGGGGAAGCGACGTCGCGCCATCCGGCCTCCTCTTGCGGTGGGAGAACGAATACTCCTGTGGCTCCGGCTGGCTCTGCACCCTCACGAATGGCACACCATACTCGATCGATTTGTTATCCTCTGGGTTCTCGAACTTCGAGCTGTATGCCCACCACCTCCGCCTGGCTGTCGCCTCGGGTGAATCTGTCTGCTCCATCGCCCATAGGAGATACTCGATGAACTTGGAGGACTGCGGCGTGACTGCCGCCGAGGAGTACATGTACATCGCCACCTTCATCGCCGTCGTCTCGCTCTTTCGCATACATTGCCACATGGCCCGCACCGTCCTAGAAATCTCCCACTCATTGTCAAACCAACTAAGGATCTCCTTCATCCTGACTAACTTTGCCTGGTCGCCGCCGGCGATCTGCCTGATTCGCTGCTGCATCCTCTCCATAGATGTCCTTCTGAGTGGTCCGGTGCTAGCTTTGGGAAATGGGAGGAGAGAAGGTGGTCTTGCAATAGAGAAGAGGGAGAGGCAAGACGGTGGTTTTGGAATGGAGATGATGGAGAGGAGAGGAGGTGGTTTCGCAATGGAGAAGATCAGAAGAGGGAGAGGCGAGAAGGTGGTTTTGGAATGGAGATGATGGAGAGGAGAGGAGGTGGTTTTGGAATGGAGATGATGGAGAGGAGAGGAGGTGGTTTCGCAATGGAGAAGATCAGAAGAGGGAGAGGCGAGACAGTGGTTTTGGAATGGAGATGATCGAGAGGAGAGGAGGTGGTTTTGCAATGGAGAACAGAGAGAGGAGCGTGCGGTAGCTATTTAGGATTGGGCGAGAGGGCCGGCGCGCTGTGACTTGATCAAAATCAAAATCAATTAACCCTTCAATTAAGAAAGCAACCCCACATTAACTAGTCTCCCTTTTATTCTGGGTCATAATTGACCATGATTTTACTTTATAAAATATATGTTATACGTTGCAAAAATAATATAATTTGAAAGTACATTCAGATACAAACCAAACGATATAATTTTTGATGACATGCATTCACATTTTGCTTGTCAAATACAGTACGTGGTCAAACTTTGACCCAAAATACGCAAAACAACAAAAATACTTCCAAGACCAGCGCCGCTCTTTTGCTCTTCTCCTCTTAAACCACCGCCGCTCCTCTCCTGTTCCAATCTAAATCCAGCGCCGCTCCTCTCCTCTTCCATTTCAAAACCACCGCACCTCCTCTCCTGTTCCAGTCCAAAACTAACGTCGCTCCTCTCCTGTTCTAATCCAAAACCAGCGCTGCTCCTCTACTCTTCCATTCAAAAACCACCGCCGGCGAGTGAAGGTGCTGTGGAGAAGTAGATGGATGGAGGAGTACAACCGATACATGAGGATCGCAGACGCGACCCTGTGAAGCTAGCTAGGATGTTGGAGATATAGTCTTGGTTTGACAACAAGGACCAACTAAGCGGCGTGGCGACATCCATGGCCAAATATCTGCAACAGAGCGAAAAGGCGGCGATACTCCCAGAGGGAGTCGCGCCGGAGTACATAGAGCTGCTCCTCTGGGCCATGGAGCAAACAGATTCACAGAATCCGATTGTGAGGGAGCGGTGGTGGGAGTATCGATCCCAGATGGAGCATCCACCAGAGATTGAAGGATCGAGCATCTACAGGGTGCCCTGCCAGAGCGAGCCGGTGGAGTCTTCGTCGACCGAAACCAACTACAAGAGGAGAAAAGCAGTTGGCCCGACGATGCTTCCCCGCCATCGTCTCCCTCGCTGTTCACATCGTCTCACGGGGCGGCTGTCTGCCGCCGAGGAATAGGAGGGGGCTGCCCCCCAGCCCAATAGTCGGGCAGGTTGTGAATTGTCAGGAGGAGCTTAGGGTTGTCAGTATTTGCAGGTTGTGAATTGTGTTTTGTGTTGTGTATTTTGAGAGTACTTTCTGATATGAATGTCTTTTTGAATTTCAGATTTGCAGTATTGAGCATATGAAGAATTTTATGAATTATAGAGATCTATTTTTAGCACATAAAAATGTAGTTTCATAGGAGTATAAAAGTGCGAGCGAGAAGAAAGCTGCGAGTTTCGATTTCAGATAAGAAACTGCAAGTTCGGGCCAGATAAGAAACTGTAACTTTCAGAGGCGTAGCATTTATATTAACACGGCCTTTTCAACCTGGGTTAACATCATGTTGGAAGTTTTATTCATGCTCGAAAATGGAACTACCAGCCAGTTAACATCATGCTGATCAACATTCATGCATAGCACATCTTCATATGATGCACAGTCAAAATGCCCACATAATGTCGAGTGTGCGAAACACAGAGAAAACGAGGGACGAAGTTTTGGCAAGTGTTGGACGTGGTTTTGGGCTGCCCCGTCTAGGCTTTCATTTTTAACATGCAGAGCCCACGACCTCGGATGGGAGGGCCTGTTTGTATTTTCTTAGGGCAGACATGTATCGACCGGCCTATGGACCTCCCATCCGAGGTTTTATTTTGGCAGGCCAATTTATGTATTTTTTGAAGAAAACGCAGAGGTCTGTTCTATTTTTCTATATAAGAATAGGAACGCCAGGTCCAACTTATGTTTCCCTTCTAACTATATTATATATATTTAAATTATTTTATATGTTATTATATATTATTTTAGTTGTCATCATATATTTAACAGATACTTACGTATGTAAGAAAACAATATCCCACATCTTATTAACTTATAAAAATAATTTCTTAACAAATAAAATCCTGGATTGTTTTGGCATGAAAATCCTAGTGATTGTGTACAAAAGCTTGGTAAGATTTAAGGACGTATGTAATAATATGACTTATTATTTAAATATATTTATAACAAAATGCTCAGCCCCTTTTTATTTTTTGATAACATTGCTGGCTCAACCCAAAATAATAATTAGAATCAGCCCAAGAAAATCGTGTATTTCGAGAAAGTGCAAATGGCCAGTAATTTTTTAGGAAATTAAATAAATGGGCTGCATGGAGGCTACATTATTTGTTCACCCAGCCCAGCTAATGGCTGTAATTCAAAAAAAGATCAAATTGACTGTAAATTCTACCGCGCAAAAAAAAGACTGTAAATTCTGAAAAAATGGGTTGAATACGTGCCACATTTTTGGAGGCTGAAATGTGGGCCAATAGATCAAAGCCAACGCAAGTCGTTGTCAATTTAGTCAAAAATTGATTCTGACATGTTAGCCGTTGGATTTACATCCAACGACCGGCATCCATCTTCAATCTCTCGTCTTCTTCCTCCAAATACGCTGACCACCTCCCGCCTCCTGCTGCTAGCAGCTCTGCTTAGCACGCTTCGCGATGAAGCGCTACTCCACCGTTGGCCAGGCCATCCCTCTGTAGGGGAACGTAGCAGAAATTCAAAATTTTCCTACGTGTCACCAAGATCTATCTATGGAGAAACCAGCAACGAGGGGAAGGAGAGTGCATCTACATACCCTTGTAGATCGCTAAGCAGAAGCGTTCAAAAAAACGGGGTTGAAGGAGTCGTGCCGTCGTGATCCAAATCACCGGAGATCCGAGTGCGAACGGACGGCACCTCCGCGTTCAACACACGTACAGCCCGGTGACGTCTCCCACGCCTTGATCCAGCAAGGAGAGAGGGAGAGGTTGAGGAAGACTCCATCCAGCAGCAGCACAACGGTGTGGTGGTGGTGGAGGAGCGTGGCAATCTTGAAGGGCTTCGCCAAGCATCACAAGAGAGGAGGAGGAAGAAGAGACGCAGGGCTGCACCAACTAGAGATAGAATCGCGTGTTATGGGCAGCCCCTAGGCCTCATATATATAGGGGAAGGGGAGGAGGGTGCGCCCCCTCTAGGGTTCCCACCCCCTAGAGGGGCGGCAGCCCTAGATGGGATCAAGGGAGGCGGCCAAGAGGGGAGGGAGAGGCGCCCACTAGATGGGCCTTAGGCCCATCTGCCCTAGGGTTTGCCCCTCCCACTCTCCCTTGCGCCTTGGGCCTCTTGTGGGGCGCACCAGCCCCTTGGGGCTGGTTCCCTCCACACTTGGCCCACGCAACCTTCTCGGGGCAGGTGGCCCCACTTGGTGGACCCGGGACCCTCCGGTGGTCCCAGACACTACCGATATCGCCTCAAACTTTTCCGGTGACCAAAACAGACTTCCCATATATAAATATTTACCTCCGGACCATTCCGGAACTCCTCGTGACGTCCGGGATCTCATCCGGACTCGAACAACATTCGGTAACCACATACAAACTTCCTTTATAACCCTAAGCGTCGCCATCGAACCTTAAGTGTGTAGACCCTACGGGTTCGGGAACCATGCGTATATGACCGAGACGTTCTCCGGTCAATAACCAACAGCGGGATCTGGATACCCATGTTGGCTTCCACATGTTCCACGATGATCTCATCGGATGAACCACGATGTCAAGGACTCAATCGATCCCGTATACAATTCCCTTTGTCTAACGGTATTGTACTTGCCCGAGATTCGATCGTCGGTATATCGATACCTTGTTCAATCTCGTTACTGGCAAGTCTCTTTACTCGTTCCGTAACACATCATCCCGTGATCAACCCCTTGGTCACATTGTGCACATTGTGATGATGTCCTACCGAGTGGGCCCAGAGATACCTCTCCGTTTACACGGAGTGACAAATCCCGGTCTCGATTCGTGCCAACCCAATGCAGACACTTTCGGAGATACCTGTAATGCACCTTTATAGCCACCCGATTCGTTGTGACGCTTTGGTACACCCAAAGCATTCCTACGGTATCCGGAGTTGCACAATCTCATGGTCTAAGGAAATGATACTTGACATTAGAAAAGCTTTAGCATACGAACTACGATCTTTGTGCTAGGCTTAGGATTGGGTCTTGTCCATCACATCATTCTACTAATGATGTGATCCCGTTATCAATGACATCCAATGTCCATGGTTAGGAAACCGTAACCATCTATTGATCAACGAGCTAGCCAATAGAGGCTTGCTAGGGACATGGTGTTGTCTATGTATCCACACATGTATTTGAGTTTCCTATCAATACAATTATAGCATGGATAATAAACGATTATCATGAACAAGGAAATATAATAATAATAACTAATTTATTATTGCCTCTAGGGCATATTTCCAACAGTCTCCCACTTGCACTAGAGTCAATAATCTAGTTCACATCGTCATGTGATTAACACCGATAGGTCACATCGCCATGTGACCAACACCCAAAGAGTTTACTAGTGTCTCAGAACTAGTTCACATCATCATGTGATTTAGACTCAATGAGTTCCGAGGTTTGATCATGTTTTGCTTGTGAGAGAGGTTTTAGTCAACGGGTCTGAACCTTTCAGATCCGTGTGTACTTCGCAATTCTCTATGTCATATTGTAAATGCTGCTTCCACGCTCCACTTGGATCTATTCCAAATGGTTGCTCCACTATATGTATCCGGTTTGCTACTCAGAGTCACTCGGATAGGTGTTAAAGCTTGCATCGACGTAACCCTTTACATCAAACTCTTTATCACCTCCATAATCGAGAAACATGTCCTTATTTACTCCAAGGACAATTTTGATCATTGTCCAATGATCCATTCTGGATCATTCTTGTACCCTCGACCGACTCATGGCATGGCACACTTCCTAAGCGGTACACAAAGATAGCATACTATAGGGCCTAAATGCGAAGCATAGGGGCGACATTCGTCCTTTCTCTCTTTTCTGCCGTGGTCGAGCTTTAAGTCTTAACTTCATACCTTACATGTCAGGCAAGAACTCCTTCTTTGACTGATCCATCTTGAACACCTTCAAGATCATGTCAAGGTATATGCTCATTTGAAAGTACCATTAAGCGTTTTTTGATCTATCCTCATAGATCTTGATGCTCAATGTTCAAGTAGCTTAATCCAGGTTTTCCATTGAAAAACACTTTTCAAATAATCCTATATGCTTTCCAGAAATTCTACATCATTTCTGATCATCAATATGTCAACAACATATACTCATCAGAAATTCTATAGTGCTCCCACTCACTTCTTTGGAATTACAAGTTTCTCATAAACTTTGTATAAAACCAAAATTTTGATCATCCTATCAAAGTGCATATTCCAACTCCGAGATGCCTATTCCAGTCCTTAGAAAGGATCGTTGGAGCTAGCATACCTTTTTAGCATCCTTAGGATCGACAAAACTTTTCTGATTTTATCACATACAACCTTTCCTTACGTAAACTGATAAGGAAACTCGTTTTGACATCCATCTGCCAGATTTCATAAATGCAGCTTATGCTAACATGATTCCGATGGACTTAAGCATCGCTACGGATGAGAAAATCTCATCGTAGTCAACTCCTTGAACTTGTGAAAAACTCTTCGCCACAAGTCGAGCTTCATAGACGGTGATATTACCGTCCACATCCGTCCTCTTCTTAAAGATCCATTTATCTCAATGGCTTGCCGATCATCGGGCAAGTCCACCAAAGTCCATGCTTTGTTCTGATATATGGATACTATCTCGGATTTCATGGCTTCTAACCATTTGTCGAAATTTGGGCCCACCATCGCTTCTCCATAGCTCGTAGGTTCATTGTTGTCTAGCAACATGACCTTCAAGACAGGATCACCGTACCACTCGGAAGCGATGCAGCGTCCTTGTCGCCCTCACGAGGTTCGGTAGTGACTTGATCCAAGTTTCATGATCACTATCATAAGCTTCTACTTCAATTGGTGTAGGTGCCACAGAACAACTTCCTGTGCCTGCTACACTTGTTGAAGTGACGGTTCAATAACCTCATCAAGTCTCCACCATCCTCCCACTCAGCTTTTCGAGACGAACTTTTCCTCGAGAAAGGACCCGTTTCAAGAAACAATCCCTATTGCTTTCGGATCTGAATTAGGAGGTATACCCAACCGTTTTGGGTGTCCTATGAAGATGCATTTTATCCGCTTTGGGTTCGAGCTTATCAACCTGAAACTTTTTCACATAAGCGTCGCAGCCCCAAACCTTTAAGAAATGACAGCTTAGGTTTCTCTAAACCATAGTTCATACGGTGTCATCTCAACGGAGTAACGTGGTGCCCCATTAAAGTGAGTGCGGTTGTCTCTAATACCTAACCCATGAATGATAGTGGTAATTTGACAAGAGACATCATGGTACGCACCATATCCAATAGGGTGCAACTATGATGTTCGGACACACCATCACACTATGGTGTTCCAGACGGTATTAATTGTGAAACAATTTCCACAATGTCTCAATTGTGTACCAAACTCGCAACTCAGATATTCATCTCTATGATCACATCACAGACATTTTATCCTCTTGTCACGTAGATCTTCAACTTCACTCTGAAATTACTTGAACCATTCAATAATTCAGACTTGTGCTTCATCAAGTAAATATACTCAACATCTACTCGAATCATCTGTGAAGTCAGAACATAACGATATTCACTTTGCATGCCTCGGACTTATTGGACTGCACACATCAAAATGTGTTACTTCTAACAAGTTGCTATCTTGTTCCATCTTCTTTGAAACCGAGGCTTTTCACTCATCTTGCCCATGTGGTATGTTTTGCATATCTCAAGTGATTCAAAATCAAGTGAGTCCAAACGATCCATCTGCATGGAGTTTCTTCATGCGTATACACCATTAGACATGGTTTGCACGTCTCAAACCTTTTCAAAGCGAGTGAGTCCAAAGATCCATCAACATGGAGCTTCTTCATGCGCTTATACCAATATGACTTACATGGCGCGTGCCACAAGTAAGTGGTACTATCATTACTATCTTATACCTTTGGCATGAAAATGTGTATCACTACAATCGAGATTCAATAAACCATTCATTTAGGTGCAAGACCATTGAAGGTATTTATTCAAATAAATAGAGTAACCATTATTCTCCTTAAATGAATAACCGTATTGCGATAGACATAATCCAATCATGTCTATGCTCAACGCAAACACCAAATGACAATTATTTAGGTTTAACACTAATCTCGATGGTAGAGGGAGTGTGCGATGCTTGATCATATCAACCTTGGAAACACTTCCAACACGTATCGTCAACTCACCTTTAGCTAGTCTCCGTTTATTCCGTAGCTTTTATTTCGAAGTTACTAACACTTAGCAACCGAACCGGTATCTAATACCCTGGTGCTACCAGAGTACTAGTAAAGTACACATTAACATAATATATATCCAATATACTTCTATCAACCTTGCCAGCCTTCTTATCTACCAAGTATCTAGGGTAATTCTGCTCCAGTGGCTGTTCCCCTTATTACATAAGCACTTAGTCTCGGGTTTGGGTTCAACCTTGGGTTTCTTCACCGAGCGAGAACTGATTTGCCGTTTCATGAAGTGTCCCTTCTTTCCCTTCTTGAAACTAGTGGTTTCACCAACCATCAACAATTGATGCTCCTTCTTGATTTCTACTTTCGCGGTGTCAAACATCGTGAATACCTCAAGGATCATCATATCTATCCCTGATATGTTATAGTTCATCACGAAGCTCTAGTAGCTTGGTGGCAATGACTTTGGAGAAACATCACTATCTCAGCTGGAAGATCAACTCCCACTCGATTCAAGTGATTGTTGCACTCGGACAATCTGAGCACAAGCTCAACGATTGAGCTTTTCTCCCTTAGTTTGCAGGCTAAGAAAATCGTCGGAGGTCTTATACCTTTTGACGTGGGCACAAGCCCGAAATCCCAATTTCAGCCCTCGAAACATCTCATATGTTCCGCAACGTTTCGAAACGCCTTTCGTGCCTCAACTCTAAACCGTTTAACCGAACTATCACGTAGTTATCAAAAGCGTGTATGTCCGATGTTCGCAACATCCACAAACGACGTTTGGGGTTCAGCACACCGAGCGGTGCATTAAGGACATAAGCTTTCTCTTGTCCGCATAATCGCTACTTTCAACTTTCAACTATATTTTCTCTAGGAACATATCTAAACAGTGGAACTAAAGCGCGAGCTTCTTACATAATTTGCAAAAGGTCTTTTGACTATGTTCAAGATAATTAAGTTCATCTTATGAACTCCCACTCAGATAGACATCCCTCTGGTCATCTAAGTGATTACATGATCCGTGTCAACTAGGCCGTGTCCGATCATCACGTGAGACGGACTAGTCAACATTGGTGAACATCTTCATGTTGATCGTATCTACCATACGACTCATGCTCGACCTTTCGGTCTCTGTGTTCCGAGGCCATGTCTGCACATGCTAGGCTCGTCAAGTTACCCCCAAGTGTTTTTGCTGTGTAAATCTGTCTTACACCCGTTGTATGTGAACGTAAGAATCCATCACACCCGATCATCACGTGGTGCTTAGAAGCGACGAACTGTAGCCACGGTGCACGGTCGAGGAGAACACTTCTTGAAATTTGTGTAAGGGATCATCTTATTTACTACCGTCGTTCTAAGTAAACAAGATGCATAAACATAATAAACATCACATGCAATTATATAGTAGTGACATGATATGGCCAATATCATATTGCTCCTTTGAACTCCATCTTGGGGCTCCATGATCATCATTGTCACCGGCATGACACCATGATCTCCATCATCATGATCTCCATCATCGTGTCTCCATGAAGTTGTCTCGCCAACTTATTACTTCTACTACTATGGCTACCGTTAGCAATAAAGTAAAGTAATTACATGGCGTTGTTCAATGACACGCAGGTCATACAATAAATAAAGACAACTCCTATGGCTCCTGCCGGTTGTCATACTCATCGACATGCAAGTCGTGAATCCTATTACAAGAACATGATCAATCTCATACATCACATATCATTCATCACATTCTTCTTGGCCATATCACATCACATAGCATACCCTCGCAAAAACAAGTTAGACGTCCTCTAATTGTTGTTTGCATGTTTTACGTGGCTGCTTTGGGTTTCTAGCAAGAACGTTTCTTACCTCATAAAACCACAACGTGATATGCCAATTGCTATTTACCCTTCATAAGGACCCTTTTCATCGAATCCGTTCCGACTAAAGTGGGAGAGATCGGCACCCGCTAGCCACCTTATGCACCAAGTGCATGTCGGTCAGTGGAACCATCTCACGTGAAGAGTACGTAAGGTCGGTCCGGGCGCTTCATCCCACAATACCGTCGAAACAAGATTGGACTAGTAACGGTAAGCATATTGAACAAAATCAACGCCCACAACTACTTTGTGTTCTACTCGTGCAAAGAATCTACGCATAGACCTAGCTCATGATGCCATCAGAGGGGAACGTGGCAGAAATTCAAAATTTTCCCTACGTGTCACCAAGATCTATCTATGGAGAAACCAGCAACGAGGGAAGGAGAGTGCATCTACATACCCTTGTAGATCGCTAAGCGGAAGCGTTCAAGAGAACGGGGTTGAAGGAGTCGTGATTGTCAGTGATCCAAATCACGGAGATCCGAAAGTGCGAACGGACGGCACCTCCGCGTTCAACACACGTACAGCCCGGTGACGTCTCCCATGCCTTGATCCAGCAAGGAGAGAGGGAGAGGTTGAGGAAGACTCCATCCAGCAGCAGCACAACGGTGTGGTGGTGGTGGAGGAGCGTGGCAATCTTGCAGGGCTTCGCCAAGCATCACAAGAGAGGAGGAGGAAGAAGAGACGCAGGGCTGCACCAACTAGAGAGAGAATCACGTGTTATGGGCAGCCCCTAGGCCTCATATATATAGGGGAAGGGGAGGAGGGTGCGCCCCCTCTAGGGTTCCCACCCCCTAGAGGGGCGGCAGCCCTAGATGGGATCAAGGGAGGCGGCCAAGAGGGGAGGGAGAGGGAGGCGCCCACTAGATGGGCCTTAGGGCCCATCTGCCCTAGGGTTTGCCCCCTCCCACTCTCCCTTGCGCCTTGGGCCTCTTGTGGGGGGCGCACCAGCCCCCTTGGGGCTGGTTCCCTCCCACACTTGGCCCACGCAACCTTCTGGGGCAGGTGGACCCCCGGGACCCTCCCGGTGGTCCCGGTAAATTACCGATATCGCCCGGAACTTTTCCGGTGACCAAAACAGGACTTCCCATATATAAATCTTTACCTCCGGACCATTCGGAACTCCTCGTGACGTCCAGGATCTCATCCGGGACTCGAACAACATTCGGTAACCACATACAAACTTCCTTTATAACCCTAGCGTCATCGAACCTTAAGTGTGTAGACCCTACGGGTTCGGGAACCATGCTTGAGACATGACCGAGGCGTTCTCCGGTCAATAACCAACAGCGGATCTGGATACCCATGTTGGCTCCACATGTTCCACGATGATCTCATCGGATGAACCACGATGTCAAGGACTCAATCGATCCCGTGATACAATTCCCTTTGTCTAACGGTATTGTACTTGCCCGAGATTCGATCGTCGGTATACCGATACCTTGTTCAATCTCTCGTTCTTGGCAAGTCTCTTTACTCGTTCGTAACACATCATCCCGTGATCAACCCCTTGGTCACATTGTGCACATTGTGATGATGTCCTACCGAGTGGGCCCAGAGATACCTCTCCGTTTACACGGAGTGACAAATCCCAGTCTCGATTCGTGTACAACCCAACATACACTTTCGGAGATACCTGTAATGCACCTTTATAGCCACCCAGTTACGTTGTGACGTTTGGTACACCCAAAGCATTCCTACGGTATCCGGGAGTTGCACAATCTCATGGTCTAAGGAAATGATACTTGACATTAGAAAAGCTTTAGCATACGAACTACGATCTTTGTGCTAGGCTTAGGATTGGGTCTTGTCCATCACATCATTCTACTAATGATGTGATCCCGTTATCAATGACATCCAATGTCCATGGTTAGGAAACCGTAACCATCTATTGATCAACGAGCTAGCCAATAGAGGCTTGCTAGGGACATGGTGTTGTCTATGTATCCACACATGTATTTGAGTTTCCTATCAATACAATTATAGCATGGATAATAAACGATTATCATGAACAAGGAAATATAATAATAATAACTAACTTATTATTGCCTCTAGGGCATATTTCCAACACCCTCCACCCCTCCACATCTCCTGTTCTTCTCCACCGACTGCCGAACCACACCGCAGTAGAACCAGTTAACCCTCGTACACCTCTTCGTCTGCGACTCTACTCCCGCGTCTTCCCATCTCCGGCTCGTTGCTCTCCGGGGCCTCGCCGTCGTCCACCACCTTGGATGCGCTCGGCGCGGCATGGTCAACATGGTCAACGAACGACACCACCGGAAGTAGACTGTGCTTGGAGTGGCTGACAGCTGGGTCCACGGCCGCAAACAAGGAAATGCCTCCTTATTACGCGCAAAATAATGATTCCTCCACCTGACATCTGGGACCCACCGGAAGGGCCTCTGTATTTCGTGAAAAAACGTGCCCCGACATGTCGGACCCACCAGCTATCATCGCACGCAAGGAAGTGCCTCCTTATTACGCACAAAAATGAATACTCCCCACCGGTGGAACCCAGCATACTGGGAGGCTGACTTGTGGGCCTACCAAGTTAACGGGGACGGAGGGCTTTGTCAACTTAGTCAATATGAACGATTCTAGCTCCTGTTACCGTATGATGTTCATCCAACGGTCGTAGTGCTTCTTCAACCTTTGGTCTTCTTGCTCCAGCCGCCCAAACCAGGGTCGGTCGTGTCGCGTGCTCCTGCCTCCCGTGGCCAGCTGTGATGCCGCGGAGGCCTCACCGCCCCCTACTACTCCCACCGCTGGCCAGGCCATCCCTCTACTCACCCATACCCCCTGTTATTCTGCGACGACAGCAGCCTCACACCGCAGCCGAACTAGTGAACCCTCGTACTCCTCTTCACATGGGCATCCACTGCTGCGTCTTCCCCGGCTCCGAGTTGTCCCCTTCCTAGGCCTCGCCGTCGTCCACCGCCGTGGTGCTCTCGGCGCGGCGTGGTCAACGTGGTCAAGGAACGACTTCCATCGGACGTGGACTGTACGTGGAGAGGCTGACAGCTGGGTCCACGGATGCAGCAAGGAAGTGCCTCCTTATTACACGCAAAATAATGATTCCTCCACCTGCCAGCGGGGACCCACTAGATGGGCCACCGTATTTCGTGAAAAAAACGTTTCCCTCTGACTGCTGGGACCCACCAGCTACATCTTCGCACGCAAGGAAGTGCGTCCAGGAAAAAAAATCGATTCGCCCCCCTGATTGCTAGGACCCACCAGCTACATCTTCGCACGCAAGGAAGTGCGTCCGCAAAAAACGATTCGCCCCACGACCGCTGGGACCCACCAGCTACATCTTCGAACGCAAAGGAAGTGCGTCCGGGCAAAAAAAACGATTCGCCCCTCTGACTGTTGGGACCCACCAGCTACATTTTCGCACGCAAGGAAGTGCCTGACAGTCGGGACCCACCTGGTCAAAGCGTACGTAGCGTTGTCATTCTGGTCGCGAACGTGTACGTACATATATACTGGTCGATGTAGAGGCGCCGCGACGCGTCGTAGTAGAGGCGCCGCACGTAGCATGTACACGTACGTACAGCGGCCAGGGTGCAAGAAAGAAAATATGGCCATGTATGTGTACATACGGACGGGGTCTCGAACACCTACTCGCGCATACGTACGGCTAGGGCTCGTGTACATGGCTGGTT
Source organism: Aegilops bicornis (assembly GCA_021605145.1). Lineage (NCBI taxonomy): Eukaryota > Viridiplantae > Streptophyta > Magnoliopsida > Poales > Poaceae > Aegilops > Aegilops bicornis. The sequence continues at coordinate 619,420,190 of CM038674.1, forward strand.
CGGGACGGAGAAACAACGTCGTCGTCGTGTTCATGGGGAGGCAACGGAATCCGTCGTGTTCATGGGGAGGCAACGGAATGCGTAGTGTTCGGGAGGCAACAGAACGCGTGGGAGCCAACCGGCTTGGACGGAACAGGCAATGGAAACAAGGCCTGGCGTACCGCAGAACGGATGAAACGGCCTTGTGTTTGACCGGCCACGTTTGGAACGGGGTCTTGTTGATCGGGAGGGGTGTGGCGTACCGCAAAGCGGACGAAACGGACCTCCTACGGTCGAAACGGGGGTCCTGTTGATCGGGAGGGGTGTGGCGTACCGCAAAATGGACGAAACGGACCTCCTACGGTCAAAACGGGGGTCCTGTTGATCGGGAGGGGTGTGGCGTACCGCAAAACGGACGAAACGGACTTGTGTTGGAGTGCTATGGTCCAAACGGGGGTCCTGTTCATCGGGAGGGGTGTGGCGTATCGCAAAACGGGACCCCACGGGATACTGTTCATCTCCACCGTCGACCTCCTCCAGCCTCCACGGGCTACCGTCGACCTCCTCCAGCCTCCACGGGCTCCTGTTCATCCAGCCTCCACCGCGCGCTACTCCACCGCCTACTGTTCAACCACCCCTCCACGGGCACCCCTCCACCGTCTACTGTTCATCCAGCCCTCCACACCACGGGGTCCTGTTCAACCACCCCTCCACGGCCACCCCTCCACTGTCTACTGTTCATCCAAATTCTCCACACCACGGGTCATGTCCATCCAGAGGCAACGCCACCGCCACTGCTCATCCAACCCCGCAACGCTCACTGTTCATCCAATCGATCGGCTTGATTAGCGGCAAGATGGCGAAGGAATCGCTCGATGAGGTTCGATTAACAGCCATCGATCGATTACTCGGGTTCAAGAACGCGTAGCTGCGGTCTGCAATCGCCGGGTTCGATTAGAGCCCAACGCCTCGCTTCGGGTTCGATTAGAGCTAACGCCACGCTGCAGCGTACATGTACGAGAAAGCGCATCGCCGCCCCGACCTCCCACCGTAACCGACAACTCCCCGAAATTTTCCTCCCCCTCGCTTATACCATGGTTTTTTCCGTCATGGACGGCCCAAAGAATGTCATGCAGCTGCGTCTCCGGCTCGCCCAGGACGAAAAACCCATTTTCTGTCATGATTTTTAGTCATAGAAGAAGGAGCCCACCACATCTATGATGATACCGGGTTTTGTCACAATTATTGTCATAGAAGTGTCATATGTATGACATAATTGTTTTTCGTTCGGCCCAAAATGTCACGAATGTGTCTTTTTTTATAGTGACAGAAGTTTGTGGCGGTGGAATTAGGTTTTTGGCTCCATATTTGATCGTTTGGGGGTACTTATGTATATATAGGAGGAAGAAGTACGTCGGTGGAGCATCAGGGGGCCCACGAGGGTGGAGGGCACGCCCTGGGGGGTAGGTGCGCCCCCTACCTCGTGGCCTCCTGGAAGCTTCTCTTACGTAGGGTCCAAGTCTCCTGGATCTTGTTCGTTTCAAAAATCATGTTCCCGAAGGTTTCATTCCATTTGGACTCCGTTTGATATTCTTTTTCTGCGAAACTCTGAAATAGGCAAAAAACAGCTATTCTGGGCTGGGCCTCCGGTTAATAGGTTAGTCCCAAAAATGATATAAAAGTGAATAATAAAGCCCAATAATGTCCAAAACAGAAGATAATATAGCATGGAGCAATCAAAAATTATAGATACGTTGGAGACGTATCAAGCATCCCCAAGCTTAATTCCTGCTCGTCCTCGAGTAGGTAAATGATAAAAAAAATAATTTTTGATGCGGAGTGCTACTAGCCATAATTTCAATGTAATTCTTCTTAATTGTGGTATGAATATTTAGATCCGAAAGATTCAAGATAAAAGTTCAATATTGACATAAAAATAATAATACTTCAAGCATACTAACTAAGCAATTATGTCTTCTCAAAATAACATGGCCAAAGAAAGTTCATCCCTACAAAATCATATAGTTTAATCATGCTCCATTTTCGTCACACAAGAATGCTCTCATCATGCACAACCCCGATGACAAGCAAAGCAATTGTTTCATACATTAGTAATCTCAAACTTATAAACCTTCACGCAATATATGAGCGCGAGCCATGGACATAGCGCTATGGGTGGAATAGAATATTATGATGGGGGTTATGTGGAGAAGACAAAAAAGGAGAAAGTCTCACATCAACGAGGCTAATCAATGAGCTATGGAGATGCCCATCGATTGATGTTAATGCAAGGAGTAGGGATTGCGATGCAACGGATGCACTAGAGCTATAAACGTATGAAAGCTCAACGAAAGAAACTAAGTGGGCGTGCATCCAACTTGCTTGCTCACGAAGACCTAGGGCACTTGAGGAGGCCCATTGTTGGAATATACAAGCCAAGTTCTATAATGAAAAATTCCCACTAGTATATGAAAGTGACAAAACAAGAGACTCTCTATGATGAAGATTATGGTGCTACTTTGAAGCACAAGTGTGTCAAAGGATAGTAACATTATCCCTTCTCTATTTTTCTCTATTTTTTGGGCCTTCTCTTTTTTTATGGCCTTTCTCTTTTTTTATTCCTCACTTGGGACAATGCTCTAGAAAATGATGATCATCACACTTCTATTTATTTACAACTCAGTGATTACAACTCGATACTAGAACAAAGTATGACTCTATATGAATGCCTCTGGTGGTGTACCGGGATATGCAATGAACCAAGAGTGACATATATGAAAGAATTATGAATGGTGGCTTTGCCACAAATACTATGTCAACTACATGATCATGCTAAGCAATATGACAATGATGGCCGTGTCATGATAAACGGAATGGTGGAAAGTTGCATGGCAATATATCTCGGAATGGCTATGGAAATGCCATAATAGGTAGGTATGGTGGCTGTTCTGAGGAAGATATAAGGAGGTTTATGTGTGAAAGAGCGTATCATATCGCGGGGTTTGGATGCACCGGCGAAGTTTTCACCAACTCTCAATGTGAGAAAGGGCAATGCACGGTACAGGAGAGGCTAGCAATGATGGAAGGGTGAGAGTGCGTATAATCCATGGACTCAACATTAGTCATAAAGAACTCACATACTTATTGCAAAAGTCTACAAGTCATCAAAAACCAAGCACTATGCACATGCTCCTAGGGGGATAGATTGGTAGGAGAAGACTATCGCTCGTCCCCGACCGCCACTCATAAGGAGGACAACCAAAGAACACCTCATGTTTCAAATTTGTTACATAACGTTTACCATACGTGCATGCTACGGGACTTGCAAACTTCAACACAAGCATTTCTCAAATTCACAACTACTCAACTAGCACGACTTTGATATTATTACCTCCATATCTCAAAACAATCATCAAGCATCAAACTTCCCTTAGTATTCAACACACTCATAAGAAAGTTTTTACTAAACTTGAATACCTAGCATATTAGGATTATTTAATCAAATTACCATGCTATTTAAGACTCTCAAAATAATCTAAGTGAAGCATGAGAGATCAATAGTTTCTATAAAAACAAATCCACCACCGTGCTCTAAAAGATATAAGTGAAGTACTAGAGCAAAACTATATAACTCAAAAAATATAAGTGAAGCACATAGAGTATTCTAATAATTTCCAAATCATGTATGGCTCTATCAAAAGGTGTGTACTGCAAGGATGATTGTGGTAAACTAAAAATCAAAGACTCAAATCATACAAGACGCTCCAAGCAAAACACATATCATGTGGTGAATAAAAATATAGCTCCAAGTAAAGTTACCGATGGAAGTAGATTTAAAGAGGGGATGCCTTCCGGGGCATCCCCAAGCTTTGGCTTTTTGGTGTCCTTAGATTATCTTGGGGGTGCCATGGGCATCCCCAATCTTAGCCTCTTGCCACTCCTTGTTCCATAATCCATCTAATCTTTCACCCAAAACTTGAAAACTTCACAACACAAAACTCAACAGAAAATCTTGTGAGCTCCGTTAGCGAAAGAAAACAAAAGACCACTTCAAGGTACTATAATGAACTCATTGTTTATTTATATTGGTGTTAAACCTACTTTATTCCAACTTCTCTATGGTTTATAAACTATTTTACTAGCCATAGATTCATCAAAATAAGCAAACAACACACGAAAAACAGAATCTGTCAAAAACAGAACAGTCTGTAGTAATCTGTAACTAACGCAAACTTATGGAACTCCAAAACATCAGAAAAAATAGGAAGACCTAGGAAATTTGTTTATTGATCAGAAGCAATTGGAATCAGTATTTTATCACATTATGGTGATTTTTAAAAATTATTTTCGTGAACAGAAAGTTTCTAGAAATTTCTGCAAGATCAAATAACTATCTTCCAAGAAGATCCTATAGGTTTAACTTGGCACAAACACTAATTAAAACATAAAAACACATCTAACCAGAGGCTACATAAAAGATTTATTCCTAAACAGAAGTATAAGCAAAAAAAATTAAAAAAAATTGGGTTGCCTCCCAACAAGCGCTATCGTTTAACGCCCCTAGCTAGGCATAAAAGCAAGGATAGACCTAGGTATTGCCATCTTTGGTAGGAAATCCATAAGTGGCTCTCATGATAGATTCATATGGTAATTTTATTTTCTTCCTAGGGAAGTGTTCCATGCCTTTCTTTAACGGAAATTGAAATCTAATATTCCCCTCCTTCATATCAATAATTGCACCAATCGTTCTAAGGAAAGGTCTACCAAGAATAATAGGACATGAAGGATTGCATTCTATATCAAGAACGATAAAATCTACGGGCACATAATTCCTATTTGCAACAATAAGAACATCATTAATTCTTCCCATAGATTTCTTAATAGTGGAATCTGCAAGGTGCAAGTTTAGAGAGCAATCATCAAAATCACGGATATCTAGCAAATCGCATAAAGTTTTGGGAATAGTGGAAACGCTAGCACCCAAATCACACAAAGCATAGAACTCATGATCCTTAATCTTAATTTTAATAATAGGTTCCCACTCATCATAAAGTTTTCTAGGGATAGAAACTTCCAACTCAAGTTTTTCTTCATAAGATTGCATCAACTATATGTTTGGTAAAAGCTTTATTTTGACTATAAGCATGAGGAGAATTTAGCACGGATTGCAACAAGGAAATACAATCTATAAAAGAGCAATTTTCATAATTAAATTCCTTGAAATCCAAATAGTGGGTTTAACATCTAGGGTTTTGATTTCTTCAATCCCACTTTTATCAATTTTAGCATCAAGATCTAAAAACTCCGAATGTTTGGAATGCCTTCTAGGTAAAGGTGGATCATATTAAGTCCCATCATTATCAAGATTCATATTGAAAAATAAAGATTTAATAGGGGACACATCAATAACTTTTAGATCTTCATCTTTATTTTCATAGAAATTTGAAGAACACGCTTTCATAAAGCAATCTTTCTTAGCACGCATCCTAGCGGTTCTTTCTTTGCACTCGTCAATGGAAATTCTCATGGATTTGAGAGACTCATTGATATAATGCTTAGGAGGAATAGATCTAAGCTTTAAATAATCAACATCAAGAGAAATTCTATCAACGTTCCTAGCAATTCGTCAACTTTAAGCAATTCTTCTTCAAGCAAAGCATTGAAATTCTTATGCGAACTCATAAACTCTTTAACACTAGTTTGAAATTCAGAGGGCATCTTATTAAAATTTCCATAAGAGTTATTGTAGGAATTACCATAATTATTAGAGGAATTGCTAGGATAAGGCCTAGGATTAAAGTTTCCTCTATACGCGTTGTTACCAAAATTATTCCTACCAACAAAATTCACATCCATAGATTCATTATTATTCTCAATCAAAGTAGACAAAGGAATATCATTAGGATCAGAAGAAACACTCTTAGTAGCAAATAATTTCATAAGTTCATCCATCTTCCCACTTGAAACATTTATTTCTTCTATCGCATGCACTTTTTTATTAGTAGATCTTTCAGTGTGCCATTGAGAATAATTAACCATAATATTATCTAGGAGTTTAGTAGCTTCTCCTAAAGTGATTTCCATAAAAGTGCCTCCTGTGGCCGAATCTAAAAGATTTCTAGAAGCAAAATTCAATCCGGCATAAAATTTTTGTATAATCATCCACAAATTCAAACCATGAGTAGGGCAATTACGTATCATTAATTTCATCCTCTCCCAAGCTTAAGTAACATGTTCATGATCAAGTTGCTTAAAATTCATAATATCGTTTCTAAGAGAGATGATCTTAGCGGGAGGGAAATACTTAGAGATAAAAGCATCTTTGCACTTATTCCATGAATCAATACTATTTTTAGGCAAAGACGAAAACCAAGCTTGAGCACGATCTCTAAGCGAAAAAGGAAATAGCTTCAATTTAACAATATCATTATCAACATCTTTCTTCTTTTGCATATCACACAAATCAATGAAGCTATTAAGGTGAGTAGCGGCATCTTCACTAGGAAGGCCGGCGAATTAATCTTTCATGACAAGATTCAACAAAGCAGCATTGATTTCACAAGATTCAGTATCGGTAAGAGGAGCAATCAGAGTGCTAAGGAAATCATTATTGTTGGTATTGGTAAAGTCACATAATTTGGTGTTATCTTGAGCCATCGTGACAAACAAGCAATCCAACACACGAGCAAACAAAAAGCAAGCGAAAAATAGGCAAACGGAAAAGAGAGGGCGAATAAAACGGCAAGGGTGAAGTGGGGGAGAGGAAAACGAGAGGCAAATGGCAAATAATGTAATGCGGGAGATAAGGGTTTGTGATGGGTACTTGGTATGTTGACTTTTGCGTAGACTTCCCCGGCAACGGCGCCAGAAATCCTTCTTGCTACCTCTTGAGCACTGCGTTGGTTTTCCCTTGAAGAGGAAAGGGTGATGCAGCAAAGTAGCGTAAGTATTTCCCTCGGTTTTTGAGAACCAAGGTATCAATCCAGTAGGAGGCTACGCGCGAGTCCCTCGTACCTACACAAAACAAATAAATCCTCGCAACCAACGCGATAAGGGGTTGTCAATCCCTTCACGGTCACTTACGAGAGTGAGATCTGATAGATATGGTAGGATAATATTTTTGGTATTTTTATGATAAGATGCAAAGTAAAAATAAAAGCAAAGTAAAAAAGCAAAGGAAATAAATAAGTGTTGGAAGATTAATATGATGAAGATAGCTAGACCTGGGGGCCATAGGTTTCACTAGTGGCTTCTCTCAAGAGCATAAGTATTTTATGGTGGGTGAATGAATTACTGTTGAGCAATTGACAGAATTGAGCATAGTTATGAGAATATCTAGGTATGATCATGTATATAGGCATCACGTCCGAGACAAGTAGACCGACTCCTGCCTACATCTACTACTATTACTCCACTCATCGACCGCTATCCAAAGCATGCATCTAGAGTATTAAGTTAATGAAAACAGAGTAACGCCTTAAGCAAGATGACATGATGTAGAGGGATAAATTCATGCAATATGATAAAAACCCCATCTTGTTATCCTCGATGGCAACAATACAATACGTGCCTTGCTGCCCCTACTGTCACTGGGAAAGGACACTGCAAGATTGAACCCAAAGCTAAGCACTTCTCCCATTGCAAGAAAGATCAATCTACTAGGCCAAACCAAACTGATAATTCGAAGAGACTTGCAAAGATAACCGATCATACATAAGAGAATTCAGGGAAGATTCAAATATTGTTCATAGATAAACTTGATCATAAACCCACAATTCATCGGTCTCAACCAACACACCGCAAAAAGAAGATCACATCGAATAGATCTCCACGAGAGAGGGGGAGAACATTGTATTGAGATCCAAAAGGAGAGAAGAAGCCATCTAGCTACTAACTATGGACCCGAAGGTCTGAGGTAAACTACTCACACTTCATCGGACAGGCTATGGTGTTGATGTAGAAGCCCTCCGTGATAGATGCCCCCTCGTGAAGCTCCTAATGTGCCCCAAGATGGGATCTCGTGGGTACGAGAAGGTTGCGGCCGGTGGAATTAGGTTTTGGCTCCGTGATTCGATCGTTTGGGGGTATGTAGGTATATATAGGAGGAAGAAATGCGTCGGTGGAGCAACAGGGGCCCACGAGGGTGGAGGGTGCGCCTGGGGTAGGCGCGCCCCTACCTCGTGGCCTCCTGGAAGCTTCTCTTACGTAGGGTCCAAGTCTCCTGGATCTTGTTCGTTCCGAAAATCACGTTCCTGAAAGTTTCATTCCGTTTGATATTCTTTTTCTGTGAAACTCTGAAATAGGCAAAAAACAAGAATTCTGGGCTGGGCCTCCAGTTAATAGGTTAGTCCCAAAAATAATATAAAAGTGAATAATAAAGCCCAATAATGTCCAAAACAGAAGATAATATAGCATGGGGCAATCAAAATTTATAGATACGTTGGAGACGTATCACTAGCTACTTCACACTTTGCTAGTTGACCTCGGTTGGGTGAGGCATGCATTCATAGCTTAGGAATCCCTTTGTGCCGACACGAGGGAGGGGGGCTGCTAGCTACTTGGCACTTTGCTTGGTGAACCTCGGTTGGGGGGGCATGCATTCATAGATTAGGATTCCCTTCGTGCCGACACGAGGGAGGGGGGCTACTAGCTACTGCGCACTTTGCTAGGGTGAACCTCGGTCGGGGGGGGGGGGGGGTGCATTCAAAGATTAGGATTACCTTCGTGGCGACACGAGGGAGGGGGAGGGCTGCGAGCTACATCGCACTTTGCTAGGGTGAACCTCGGTTGAGGGGGTATGCATTCATAGCTTAGAATTCCCTTCGTGCCGACACGATGGAGGGGGGCTGCTACCTACTTCGCACTTTTCTAGGTGAATGAACCTCGGTTGGGGGGCATGCATTCATAGGTTAGGATTCCCTTTGTGCCGACACGAGGGAGGAGGGGGGCTGCTAGCTACTTCGCACTTTGCTAGGTGAACCTCGGTTGGGGGGAGGGGGCATGCATTCATAGCTTAGGATTCCCTTCGTGCCAACACAAGGGGGGCAAGCAATACCATGCGCTTTGCGAGAGAGGTGCCACATCGAAGTTGCATTTGGTATTTGAAAATCAAACCACCCTTTTGATGCATAAATTTGGTCCACATGCAAGTGTGTTCATGTTCTGACCCTCTCCCGCGTCATTTTTCGCCAAATTTATGAACATTAGACAAGTCGGATGACGCAACAGACATGGTTCACTCAAACTAACTGTGTGCCACGGTGATGCACCTGTCACGCACACATCCGCACAGTACATTGGGCTCCACGAGGCTCCCCCTCTCAAAAATATCTGCCCGTCTCGAGGGTTTTTCTATTTCATAACACACGGTTGTTATCTCCGGACCGTGTGCGATGTTTCTTGTTCCCAATCCCGCCTGCTTCCCTAGAAAATATCTACCCGCCTCGAGGGTTTTTCTTTTTCATAACACACGGTTGTTATCTCCGGACCGTGTGTGATGTTTCTTGTTCCCAATCGTGCCTGCATCCCTAGAAAATATCTGCCCGCCTTGAGGGTTTTTCTGTTTCATAACACACGGTTGTTATCTCCGGACCGTGTGCGATGCACTATCATCAAAATTTTGAATAGCCCGGCATTTTACTCCCGCGTTTGACTCCCGCGTAGTAAAAAATTTAGTACCCACGTCATTTCCTCAAACACCCCGAGCCCCCTGCACACACACACACACACCAAAACCTCCTTGGGCATGCGCATACACACACACACACACACCCACTCCCTCACTCGAAACCCTAGCAAGGTCCCCGCCGCCGCTGCCACCGCCGCCGCCGCCGCCGCCGCAAGGCCTCCATTGTTAACATCTGCCGGTTTGCCCGTGCAGCTTACCCAATGATCTCCATGCCCCGGCCACCCTGAGTTTCTTAGATGACACCTGCCGAACGCCCTCTTCCCCATAGATCGTCATCCCCATCCCCCACTCTAGAGCGTCGCAGCCTAAGCCCGGCTACGCTTCCCATGGAGCTTGAGGAGCGACTAGCCCAAAATAGGTGTATAGCGGTCTCTTCGCCCAATGTCGCCGAGGAAGCTGATGACCATTACTAGCGGCAGGCACTCAAGCAACGGGCTAGAGTATGCGGGCATGTCTCGGCTGCCGGCTACGACATCGAGGTCATCGACAACGACAACCTGAGACGGGCTGTGTCATAGGTTAAGTGGCCCACCCCCAACCCCTCGGGTTCAACCGTCGTCGATCTAATCCATCGCTGATCTCCTCTAGCTTGCTGTCAACAATTTGCCATTCTACATCGCCATCGAGCCCCGTTTGTCATTTCTGAAGAACACGTTCTGCGACGCTGGCTTGGGGTCCACAGCTTCCAAGTCAGACCCCATCGATGGTGACCACGAGGAGGGCACCATCTCCGGCTCTTCCAAGGGGAAAGAGCCCATATGCTCTTCCAAGGGGAAAGCACCCATCTACGATATCAGGGAGGGCACTCTACAGCCATGCTCTTCCAAGGGGAAGGAGCCCATCTGCGATAACATGGAGCGCATCCAGGGTTCGTGCTCTTCCCATGGGAACGAGCCCATCTGTGACAAGTGAGGAAAGCCATGATTTGTTTTGCCATGCCTCTTCACAGGGGGAAACCCATGATTTGTTTTGTCGAGTCCCTTTTGTAGTGTAGTGAAAATATGTCCAGTTTTAATTGCTATATCTGGTTGTTTGCAGTATGCCTTGTTTATTTCAGTTGTTCACAATGTGATGCTCTATATGTGCAATTATTTACTGTGCAGCACATTTCATCAATCCAGTTTTAAACATACCGTTAGGAATGCATATATTTGCTTGTTTTTAAGCCTGCTATAGCTAGCATATGCCTCTTTTAAAGTTTGTTGATTGTTCGGTTGTTTGTAGTTAGCATATGTTCAGTTTCAAATGCTATCTTCGGTTGTTCGTAGTATGCCTTGTTTATTCCAGTTATCCACAATGTGATGTTCTATATGTGCAAGTATGAACTGTGCAGTTCAATTTCATCAGTACCAGTTTCAACAATACCACTATGAATGACTACATTTGGTTGTCGCATCTTGTAGTTAACACGCCTTTCCATTTTTATTTAACCATAACCAGTGTACTTAGACCGGCACAATACCAGTTTGAATGACTATGTTTGCTTGTTGTTAAATGTTAGGCCTGTTGCAGTTAGCACACCTTTCCACTTGTTTTGCTTTACTAGCGTGATTAAACCTACACACCGAAGCTATCTTTTGGAGATTATTTTGTCTGCCATGTATAATTTTGGTTGATGTTTAGCCTGTTGTGCTTAACATGCTTCTCGATGTACCTACACAGGACAATTTTGGGAACGACTACTGTTTTCCATCGAGGTTAGTTTCATCCCATGGCTTATATCACTCCTTCATTCGTGATATCGGTAGCTGGTACCATATAGGCCGGTGGCTCATAAGGGACTAATCGGTGAATCAGACTTTTAACTGAATATATCTGCAACCCATTTTTTGTTAGGTTAACTAGGGCCATATGTAATATATCTGAAGCTACATAGCAACATGCACTGTACTTAATGTCTAAATATGCAATCCTAGGCTACATATCAACAAGGAAGAGTGTTACATTAATGTTCTAATGATGTGTAGATATACATAGAAGAGCAGCAGCAACAACACAACCCTGTTTGGATACTCAACTTAGCTAGAGGTTAGAGTTAGTTTCTAGATCATTACTAACCCTGAACTAACTCCATCCAAAGAGTTGTTTGGATGGCAGGGTTAGATTGACAATAAATGCACTAGGAGAACTAGCTCCAATTAGCACCTCTTGGATTGGATAGTTTTTTGGGTGGGTTATAGATGCAACTAGCTCAAACTAGCCCTCATGTTTAGATATACTTTAGGGCTATTTGAGCCCGAACTAGCTCAAACTAATCAGAACCCATGGATACAGCAGCAGTTAGTCATCCGATAATTTGTAAGAATGAACTAAACTCCTTCCGGCCCATAATATAAGATGTTAATTCATCTAATATGTGATTATATTGGATGTTATAAGATACTCCCTCCGTTCCAAAATATTTATCCTTTTAGAGATTTCAAATAGACTACCACATACAGATGTATATAGACATATCATAAAAGAGTGCTATATTACATCATTGTGCAATTGTTGTTTAGCTTCTAATATTAACTTGGTGATTTTAGGTACATATGTCATTGGTAAAGATCCGTGTTTTGACCCTTTCTGCGTATGGGGCAATGAGATATCGATGAACCAGCATCAAGTGAGGAAGCTGATAAAGATTGTTAGTAAAATGGGTCCAAAGATGGCAATTAAACTATTTGTTTACACTTTATCCAAGACAACAGTGAACTGCAGGATGGTAAGTAAGAACTCTGCAGCCTTCTTTTTACTGCCCATAATGAGTTGTGTTAGATGACAATGTCTGAATCTTTTTCCTTTGCAGTGGTTGCCAAAGCAGTTGTGATGCCCGGATAATTAAGCTACAGTAATTCCCTGCTAATGATGCCACGTCACCACGGTTACTATTGTTAACCTCACGTTAGTTCAAAACGGATTAAAAATTCAAATTCAAAATATGGCAAACCACAAAAGTTTTTCGAACATCAAAACTAAATTGTTCGGGTTGTGTCAAATAATGCATAAGTAATTATGATGGAGAAACCACATTTTTATAAAATGTTTAAATGCTCTAAATTAACCAAAACAACTAGTAGAACAATTAATTAAATACCTTTTCAAGTTATAAGATTACAAACTGTTTTTTTAATGCCTAACTAATATTGGCAATGGTATAACTAAAAACTATTTAACGGGAAAAATAAAACAAAAGCAGCAGAAAAGGGAGAACCCCCCTCTCCCCTGGGCCAGGTGGCCCAACTAGCCACACAGCCGGCCAGGCCAGCAACCGGCCGGCCCACCCCGCGCCTTAACCCCCACTCCCTCGAAACCCTAGCGGCCCCTCCCCACATTCCCCCCGTCGCCCCACTCGCCTCTCCCGCACTCCCCCCTCCACTCCTCTCGTTCCCCACCGATCTGGATCGGGGGCTACGACCCCGTCATCGCTCGCTATCGTCGCCGCCGCCCCCAACGCCATCGCTCCTCGGCCGCCGCTTTTTCCGTCAGCCGCCTCGCAGCCCCATCCTCGTTGCCCTCCTCGCGCGGTCCCGGACCCTCTCCCTCGAAACCACCGCGCCACTCGACGTTGCGGTTCCGACGTCGTCGCCGGTGTTGCCTCGCCGGACGACCCCGACCTCATCATCGCCGTCCGTCTACCTCAGGCCTCCGCGAGCACGCGAATGCACATCTACAGGGCTATGTGAGCCCCTTTCTCTTCCCCTCTTCTTCCCTGGCGGATCCGCCGTTGCGTCCGCACGCGCACACTCCCCCCCCCCCCCGCAGCCCCGTGCCTCGCCACGGCTCCCGCGCACCCACGTCCTACGACCCAACCACGGCGCCCCTCGCCTTGCGCCCCACCTCGTCGCCTCGTTGCTCCACCGGTGATCTGCAACTCGGCGTCGTCCTTATCTTGCCCGCCGCCGTTCCCCACGCGCCTCTCCTCCGGCCACGGCCGGTCGCCTCCCTACGCCGCGTTGCTGCTGCCTTGGCATGGCGCCAGGCTATAGACCACCTCGAGCGTCCGGGCTCGACGGCGCGCCACGCACCGTTAGCTCCCATGCTGAAGGCCACATGTGCCACTGACTAGGGGGCCCCACCCCTCAGTACGAAAAAAAATAATTCAAAAAAAAATAATAATAATAAAATTAATAAAAATAATAATTTTAATTAATTAATTAATTAACTAAATTAATTAAGTTAATTAATCATACTTATTTAATCTAATTGACCAGTTAGTTTAATTAAACAGTATTTTGTTTAACCTGAACCCTAATCAACCTATGAGAGTATGACAGGTGGGTACCACTGGGCCCACACGTCAGTATGACCCAGTCAACCTCTGTTGATCACGATGTCATGCTGATGTCAAGAAACACTATTCGATAATGTTAGTTTAAATTAATTAAATAAATTCTAAAAATGATTTAAAACTTTAGAAAATCATATAAAATAAACCGTAGCTTAGATGAAAATACTTTCTACATGAAAGTTGCTCAGAACGACGAGACGAATCCGGATACGCAGCCCGTTCTTCCGCCACACACCCCTAGCATATCGAACACACAACTTTCCCCCTCCGGTTCATCTGTCCAGAAACACGAAACACCGAGGATACTTTCCCGGACGTTTCCCCCCTTCACCGGTATCACCTCATACCGCGTTAAGGCACGCCTAGCATCACACATTGCTTTGTCATGCACCGTTATGCATCTATTTGCATTGTATTCATTGTTTCTTCCCCCTCTTATTCCTCTAGACACCGAGACCGACGCCGCTGCTACCTAGTACGACTACGGAGTTGACGACTCGTCTCTCTTGCCAGAGCAACCAGGCAAGCCCCCCCCTTGATCACCAGATATCGCCTATTCTTCTCTATACTGCTTGCATTAGAGTAGTGTAGCATGTTACTGCTTTTTGTTAATCCTATCCTGATGCATAGTCTGTCCTTGCTACTACTGTTGTTACCTTTACCTACAATCCTACATGCTTAGTATAGGATGCTAGTGTTTCATCAGTGGCCCTACATTCTTGTCCGTCTGCCATGCTATACTATCGGGTCGTGATCACTAGGGAGGTGATCACGGTATATACTATATACTTTATACATGATACATGTGGTGACTAAAGTCGGTCATTTCGTTGAGTACCCGCAAGTGATTCTCGATGAGGGGCTGAAAGGACGGTGGCTCCATCCCAGAGAGGTGGGCCTGGGTTCCCGACGGCCCCGATCACATTACTTTGTGGCGGAGGCGACAGGCAGGTTGAGACCACCTAGGAGAGAGGTGGGCCTGGCCCTGATCGGCGTTCGCAGATACTTAACACGCTTAACGAGATCTTGGTATTTGATCTGGTCTGGCTACTGGCCTATACGCACTAACCAACTACGCGGGAACAATTATGGGCACTCGGCGTCGTGGTATCAGCCGAAGCATTTCGTGACGTCAGCGACTGAGCGGTGCGCATCGGATTGGACTGGAACGCCTGCTAGGCTAGGTCTGCTTTCGGCCGCCCTCGCAACATGCACGTGTGCTAAGGGCGATGGGCCCAGACCCCTGTGCACTTAGGTTTAGACCGGCGTGCTGACCTCTCTGTTGTGCCTAGGTGGGGCTGTGACGTGTTGATTTTCCGCGGCCGGGCATGACCCCGAAAAGTGTGTCCGGCCAAATGGGATCGAGCGTGTTGTGTTATGTGGTGCACCCCTGCAGGGAAGTTAATCTATTCGAATAGCCATGATCTTCGGTAACAGGACGACTTGGAGTTGTACCTTGACCTTATGACAAATAGAACTGGATACTTAATAAAACACACCATTCCAAGTGCCAGATACAACCCGGTGATCGCTCTCTAACAGGGTGACGAGGAGGGCATCGCCAGGTAGGATTATGCTATGCGATGCTACTTGGAGGACTTCAGTCTACTCTCTTCTACATGCTGCAAGACGGAGGCTGCCAGAAGCGTAGTCTTCGGCGGGATTAGTTATCCCCTCTTATTACGGCATTCTGCGATTCAGTCCACTAATATGGCCCTTTACACATATATCCATGCATATGTAGTGTAGCTCCTTGCTTGCGAGTACTTTGGATGAGTACTCATGGTTGCTTTTCTCTCTCTTTTCCCCTTTCCCTTCTACCGGGTTGCCGCAACCAGATGTCGGAGCCCAGGAGCCAGACGCCACCGTCGATGATGACTCCTACTACGCTGGAGGTGCCTACTACTACGTGCAGCCCGCTGACGACGACCGGGAGTAGTTAGGAGGATACCAGGCAGGAGGCCCGCGCCTCTTTCGATCTGTATCCCAGTTTGTGCGAGCCATCTTATGGCAACTTGTTTAACTTATGTCTGTACTCAGATATTGTGGCTTCCACTGACTCGTCTATGATCGAGCAATTGTATTCGAGCCCTCGAGGCCCCTGGCTTGTATTATGATGCTTGTGTGACTTATTTATGTTTTAGAGTTGTGTTGTGATATCTTCCCGTGAGTCCCTGATCTTGATCGTACACATTTACGTGCATGATTAGTGTATGATTGAATCGGGGGCGTCACAAGTTGGTATCAGAGCCGACTGCATGTAGGAATCCCCCTTCCACACTCCTTGGCCGAAGTTGAGTCTAGTCGCTGAAAATTGTTTTACTAACATGGATGTGCGGCCCATGGGCCCACGTCGCCATTGGGTGGTATTAGGATCTTTTACTC
Source organism: Aegilops bicornis (assembly GCA_021605145.1). Taxonomy (NCBI): domain Eukaryota; kingdom Viridiplantae; phylum Streptophyta; class Magnoliopsida; order Poales; family Poaceae; genus Aegilops; species Aegilops bicornis. The sequence goes on from CM038674.1 coordinate 619,436,515, forward strand.
CTCGATCCTTACTCTGGGACTCTGACATCTCTTCTATTCGGGTTAAACGATTTTACTAACTCTGACTCTAGGTTCTCGATAATACTTTCTCCCGGAGAGCCCCTTATTACAGATGATCGTCTGCTACACCAGAAGAATCCAAAGATACTCTCCGATGTTCTCTTGAGACTTTATGGCGTCGCTTTTGCAATTCCCCTCCATCGATAACCCCTATGGATAACCACGTATACTCGTCATTCATACAATGCTTCCCAGTTGAGCTTGTTATTACAAGATACATCAAAATTCTCTCTATTGTTTGAAGAATACTTTGTGCCTACTGACTTGCAGTTCTTTGCCACATGAATACCCCTATGGATAATTCCTCGCTCTTACCGAGTATTCGTTCGTCTAAAGTTGTTCATGTGTTTCACGAAAATACATTCAAATACTACCCGATCTTCCGAAAATCCTGAGCAACCTATTGCTCTTGAAATTCTTGCTTGCTTGCATTATGGTTAATCCCATAAGTCTGGTAATATTATTGACATCCTTTGTCAATATCATTTTGAGTCCATTGATTCGATATGTTGCGAATGCTCGCAATCCTCAATCATATCCTAGAATTCATCCTTCCGGCTCAGACCTCATTTTGAACATGAGCTGGATCTCGACCAATCAAATTGTCGTTGTTTGTAACCCTAAGTTTACTCAAGTTATCCATCCTTAATCAGAGCGTTTGCTTCTGATCCCTTGATGTGGAAATCATTAATTCTTTTGCATTTGAGCTTTGAATTAGTCGGTTGTTTCTATAGTCTGATCTCCTTGCATTGTATCTTCCTCTGGTTGAGTACCGATGCTCACATCAGATCCCTTGAGGACCACCGGGTCCCTTGTTGGATTTTATCCGATAGCGTCCTTCATATCCAATCACTTTGGAAGTTCTTTCTCCATTGGTAAATCCTATCCTCTGATTGACCAACCATGCTCTGCCTTCGAGCTTGTGTTATTTATTCCTGAAGTTTGTGGTATATGTTCCTAAGAGACCCTGATGGGTTGAACCTATGCCTTTTCTAATCTGGGTGAACCCGGAAACTACTACGGGTCATACTCTACTGTTGTTTTGCCAGATAATATTTCAACACTATAACTTCATCGAAAGCGAGAAGTGAATGAAAGGGTATGCATTGGAGAAGTGGGAGTCGACCTTGAACTCTGAGTTCATGCCCATGCACCCGATGTGGAACTTATCACGGAAGCTTCTTGCCAAATATTTACTCATTCGAGTAATTCTTTCGGTGTCATTAAATTGGACCCCTTGTAGTTATGGTTTTGACCATATTGTTCTTATTTGTTCCCATTTCTCGGGCAAGTTTAAACATTTGTCTTCTGCGGATTAATACCCCAGTCCAACCTCTACTTTGATCCGTCTTCGAGTATTACCCCCCTGGTATATCGAGATTATCTTGGAACTGCATAACTTCTTATGAGTTCTTCATCAAGTACTACATTCTCACTGGTTATAGTTTTCATGGGCTCTGAGTTATTAAACACTCAAAGACAGCGATAACTGAACCGAGTCTGCACTACGGTTCAACAACTCTTGATAATCTTCTTTAAAATGCGAAGTTTGTACCCGATCACGCCATTCCTAGCCTGATCGGCTAGACCATTATCGTGCAACTTTTTAACTGTGCTACCTGGTCCTTCCCGGAGCAAAGTTTTCGATGATGAGCTAAGCTTACGTAGACTTTGCTCATCATATCTTTTCGCCTTGAACAGCAAGCTTGATTTTGAGTTGCTTCGTACTCGTGGTTCCAATAACCTTTCGCGTCATCATTCCTTTGACTTGATGTCATCGTTGATCGATTACATCTTCATGAAATCTCTCGACAATTGTGTCGTGATCATCATCAACATTCGAGCTTTTCCGAATATCAATAGGATCCATGATGAGAGATATCATCCTTTCCCTTGATGATGGTGCTAACATCAACGAATTCTTGCATTTCCGCAACACAAAACTTGTTCTAGTTTTGCGTTGTACCTTGAGATCCATGCAATCCAGCAATTGTTCTTCCTTACCTTGGAGTATTACCATCTTTTATGTCAAGAATGTCGTGAGGATTACTCCACCTCTTAAGAATTCTTGATATAGGTGATACTTCTCACCATCACCATTCATATCTTGGTCTTCGTGTTGTTGCTAACCGGAATACCAACAAATGAAATGTGCGGTGTAATTTCAAACTTCTAGCAACCTTATTGCTTTGAAGTTAATGATCGACAGTTCGTTCTTAGACTGTTGATTATTGGATCGTCACTCTAACATTGATCTTGCTACCTAAGGTCATACTTAGGGGGCACCTTTCAACCAGTGATTAATTGTGTATGTTTCCCTCGAGCATACATCATTATATCATTTGATCTGTTAAACGTTATCTCCTTGTTCACATAATTGTGGAGATCCATCTTTTGGAAATCTCAATGAATTGTCGCTGAGACCATGAGCCACCTCCTCATCCTCTCTTTGATTTAATGATGAACTCTTGTTTCGGAACTCGCTTACATAGTTCATTTCCCGAGAATCTTACGATGTCCTCTCGTCGAATTGCGTTGCACCTTTTTCTTCTCAGGCATCCTGAGTCTGAGGTATCCTGACCCCAAGCATATCTGAATCTAGCTCGGATATGATGGTTGGGACATAATTCCAAGAGTTATAACACTGGTCTTTGATGACCCGGTAAGGTGATGTCATGCCCAGCACCCCTGGACGGAGGACCTAATGTTATAGTTTTCCTTTTTAGCAAGGTTATCTATTCTTCCATGAGGAAATGGTAAGACTTATTCTATAAGTTGTTCCTGATGAATCCTTCGTGTATCCAGAGTCTGACCTTTTGCTTGAAGACCATGTCAATGCTATCCTAAAGCATGTCTATGGTACTCTGATTTTCAACAGAACATTTGAAGCCCAATGCTAAATGTTTCTGCTCAATTATCCAAACACCGTTGTATGGGTAATGTAATGAAAATTCCTTCCCTACCTAAAGAGTTTTCTACATTATATCCTGTCCTGGATATCATACTCTGCTTGTCCTTGGGAAGGATATACCCCTGAAATATGTGTTTAAACACATTTTTCCTTTCCATAGTTTTGTTTAAACTGATAATCGTATTTTCCTTCCGTTGGTTGGTTTAACGCTTCTTGTGACCTATATGATCTAAGCAGTAATATTCTCCTGCTTATGTAAACACCTCGGTGTACAACTCTGTCAGCAAGACCCTGTTACCATTGTTGATGACATTTCAGTAACCACCGATGGACGAGAACTTTGCCTATTGGTCCGCCTCGTTCAACAAGCAGGAAAATGGTTCTCTTCGTCCCTCGCCCTTGGTATCGACGTTGTTGCCGACATAATCGACAGGCTACCCTCTGACATGCCTTTCTTGCATGACCATGTAAGATGTCAACGTCCTTTCTACGTTTAACCCACTTGGTGGGCCCATAACCCACAGTTCCACATGATCGAAACCTGACTCTCCTGTACACCCCCTATTTCCAAAGTTATTCCTTATGGTTGGCTTCGTATGTAATTCACGAGCCACCTTCCGTGTGGTCCTCAATTCTGGTATTAAACACAATACTTATTCCCGATTGCTTTGAGCCCCTTTCACGCCCTGTTTCAGGCATCGAACGGTTGCCTGCTCGCTCGAAACTTCCCATGAGACCTCATTACTTGCTCTCGACATTTTCTTAAGTATCAATTCGAGAGTTACTTTATGCCACCTTCCCCGATGTTATCTACCAGATAAGCAACACTATAGCAACCCGTTCTTTCGGAATACCCCCTTATCCTTTCATAAGTACAATGGAGTTCCTGAAGAAAGGATGTCTACTTCATCATGATGACCTAAACTAGAGAAATGAAGACATCAACGTAATGGATTGGCCTCTTCAAGAAAAGCAACCAAGACCGAGGAGATTCGTTAGAATTACCTAACTAGACCCTTTCCCCCTTACTCCCGGTCCTAAATCTCGGGACGAGATTTCTTGTAGTGGAGGAGAATTGTGACGCCCGGATAATTAAGTTACAGTAATTCCCTGCTAATGATGCCACGTCACCACGGTTACTGTTGTTAACCTCACATTAGTTCAAAACGGATTCAAAATTCAAATTCAAAATATGGCAAACCACAAAAGTTTTCGAACATCAAAACTAAATTGTTCGGGTTGTGTTAAATAATGCATAAGTAATTATGATGGAGAAACCACATTTTATAAAATGTTTAAATGCTCTAAATTAACCAAAACAACTAGTAGAACAATTAATTAAATACCTTTTCAAGTTATAAGATTACAAACTGTTTTTTTAATGCCTAACTAGTATTGGCAATGGTATAACTAGTAACACTACATTAGGTGTTGCTTTATAGTGAAGAAAACTAAAATGAATAGTAAATAAATAGAAAAACTATTTAACGGAAAAATAAAACAAAAGGTAAGAAAAGGAGAACCCCTTCCCCTCGGGCCAGTGGCCTAACTAGCCTACATGTACCGGCCAAAAGAACCGGCCGCCCACCTCACGCTTCTTAACCCCTGGGGCCCCCGAAACCCTAGCGGCCCCTCCCCACCTTCTCCCCGTCGCCCCACTCGCCTCTCCCGCACTCCCCCCCCCACTCCTCTCGTTCCCCACCGATCTGGATCGGGGGCTACGACCCCATCATCGCTCGCTATCTTCGCCACGCCCCAACGCTGCCGCTTCCCCGCCGCCGCTTCTTCCTGTCATTGGGCCTCGCAGCCCCATCCTCGTCGTCCTCCTCGCGGCCCCGACCCCTCTCCCTCGAAACCATCGCGGCACTCGACGTTGCGGTTCCGACGTCGTCGCCGGTGTTGCCTCGCCGGACGACCCCGACCTCATCATCGCCGTCCGTCTACCTCAGGCCTCCCCGAGCACGCGAATGCACATCTACAGGGCTATGTGAGCCCCCTTCTCTTCCCCTCTTCTTCCCTGGCGGATCCGCCGTCGCGTCCGCACGCGCACTTCGCCGCCTGCTCCGCTCCGCCTCGCACACCACGCCAGATCACACAAGGCCGACGCTGGCCGGTGCTCTGCCTGCGCCACTGCGCCCGGACCTCCTCGACCAAGACTCCCACCCGCAGCCCGTGCATCGCCACGGCCTCACAAGACCAAGGTCTGACGACCCAACCATGGCGACCCCCGCCTTGCGCCCCACCTCGTCGCCTCGCCGCTCCACTCTGTGCCGCAACTCCGGCGTCGTCCTTGCGCCCCAGCCGCTGTTCCCCATGCGCCCTCTCTAGCTGTGGCTGGCCGCCTGCTCCTCGCTCCTTGTGCCGCTTGGCCAGCCGGCGCCAGCGCGCTGGATGGCCACCCCTCGAGCTGTCAAGCTCGCCTCGATGGGCGCCCACGCACCGTAGCTCCTGTGCTCAAGGCCACAGTGCCACTGTCTAGGGGGCCCCACCCCTCAGAACGAAAAAAAAGAATTCTAAAAATAATAATAATAATAAATTTAATAAAAAAAATAAATTTAATTAATTAACTAAATTAATTAAGTTAATTAATCATACTTAGTTAATCTAATTGACGAGTTAGTTTAATTAAACAGTATTTTGTTTTACGTGAACCCTAATCAACCTATGAGAGTATGACAGGTGGGTCCCACTGGGCCCACACGTCAGTATGACCCAGTCAACCTCTGTTGACTGCTGATGTCATGCTAACGTCAGCAAACACTATTCTGGATAAATGTTAGTATAAATTAATTAAATAAATTCTAAAAATGATTTAAAACTTTAGAAAATCATATAAAATAAACCGTAGCTCAGATGAAAATACTTTCTACATGAAAGTTGCTCAGAATGACGAGACGAATCCGGGCACGCAGCCCGTTCGTCCGCCACACACTCCTAGCATATCGAACAAGCAACTTTCCCCCTCCGGTTCATTTGTCCGGAAACACGAAACACCGGGGATACTTTCCCGGATGTTTCCCCCCTTCACCGGTATCACCTCATACCGCGTTAGGGCACGCCTAGCATTACACATTGCTTTGTCATGCACCGTTATGCATCTGTTTGCATTGTATTCATTGTTTCTTCCCCTCTTCTTACGCTAGACACCGAGAACGACGCCTCTGCTACCCAGTACGAGTACGGAGCTGACGACCCCTCTCTCTTGCCAGAGCAACCAGGCAAGCCCCCCCCCCCTTGATCGCCAGATATCGCCTATTCTTCTCTATACTGCTTGCATTAGAGTAGTGTAGCATGTTACTGCTTTTCGTTAATCATATCATGATGCATAGCCTGTCCTTGCTACTACTGTTGTTACCTTTACCTACAATCCTACATGCTTAGTATAGGATGCTAGTGTTTCATCAGTGGCCCTACATTCTTTTCCGTCTGCCATGCTATACTATCGGGTCGTGATCACTAGGGAGGTGATCACGGGTATATACTATATACTTTATACATGACACATGTGGTGACTAAAGTCGGGTCAGCTCGTTGAGTACCCGCAAGTGATTCTGATGAGGGGCTGAAAGGACATGTGGCTCCATCCCGGTAGAGGTGGGCACAGGTTCCCGACGGCCCCATTTGTTACTTTGTGGCGGAGCGACGGGGCAGGTTGAGACCACCTAGGAGAGAGGTGGGCCTGGCCCTGATCGGCGTTCGCAGATACTTAACACGCTTAACGAGATCTTGGTATTTGATCTGAGTCTGGCTACTGGCCTATACGCACTAACCAACTACGCGGGAACTGTTATGGGCACTCGGCGTCGTGGTATCAGCCGAAGCATTTCGTGACGTCAGCGACTGAGCGGCGCGCGCCGGATTGGACTGCAACGCCTGCTAGGCTAGGTCTGCTTTCGGCCGCCCTCATAGCGTGCAGGTGTGCTAAGGCGATGGGCCTGCACTTCATGCGCTTAGGTTTAGACCGGCGTCGACCTCTCTCTGTTGTGCCTAGGTGGGGCTGTGACGTGTTGATTTTCCGCTGCCGGGCATGACCCCGAAAAGTGTGTCCGGCCAAATGGGATCGAGCGTGTTGTGTTATGTGGTGCAACCCTGCATTGAAGTAAATCTATTATAATAGCCATGATCTTCGATGTGACGACTTGGAGTTGTACCTTGACCTTATGACAACTAGAACCAGATACTTAATAAAACACACCCTTCCAAGTGCCGATACAACCGGTGATCGCTCTTTAACAGGCGGCGAGGAGGGATCGCCGGGTAGGATTATGCTATGCGATGCTACTTGGAGGACTTCAGTCTACTCTCTTCTACATGTCAAGAAGACTTGAGGTCGCTGTGCGTAGTCTTCGACGTGATTAGTTATCCCCTCTTATTACGGCATTACGCGATTCGGTCCACTGATATGGCCCTTTACACATATATCCATGCATATGTAGTGTAGCTCCTTGCTTGCGAGTACTTTGGATGAGTACTCACGGTTGCTTTTCTCCCTCTTTTCCCCTTTCCCTTCTACCTGGTTGCCGCAACTGCAGATCTCGGAGCCTGTGAGCCGACGCCACCGTCGACGATTTACTCCTACTACTACCGGAGGTGCCTACTACTACGTGCAGCCAGCGGCGGCGACCGTGAGTAGTTAGGAGGATACCGAGGCGGGAGGCCGCGCCTCTTTCGATCAGTATCCCGGTTTGTGCTAGCCATCTTATGGCAACTTGTTTAACTTATGTCCAGACTCGGATATTGTGGCTTCCATTGACTGCCTATGATCGAAAGCAATTGTATTCGAGCCCTCGAGGCCCCTGGCTTGTATTATGATGCTTGTATGACTTATTTATGTTTTAGAGTTGTGTTGTGATATCTTCCCGTAAGTCCCTGATCTTGATCGTACACATTTGCGTGCATGATTAGTGTACGATTGAATCGGGGGCGTCACATCAGTTTACTCAAGATTACCTCTCAAACTACATGATTGGTGGGCATGCAAAGGTTAAAGTATTTCTACCAGAACACGATGATTATCTAGATGTTTTCATGAATACCGTGAAGGATGGACGGTCGGCCATCACAAGGGGTTGGAATAGAGTCGTGCGTGCCTTCTGCATGGAGGAAGGCATAATATGGGCATTCCGCTTCACCTTGTTCAGCAACCAGAATATATTTCACATCTTTCTTTACCGTCTTTAATAGTACAAGTATACAACTATGGTTCATCATTCTTTATTTTGTTCTTATGTAATTCTTGAACATATGTACCTATGAATCGAATAATACATTGGTTGTTTGAACTTGATGGATATGAATAAAGCTGTAGCATACATTCAAATTCAAATTCAAATCCAAATCCGAATCCGGTACAATTTGGAAAAGCAACAATTAAATTACGGTGAAATTATGCTCTCCAGGTTGTTACGGCACACACGGTAGGTAAAACACAAACGTTTGTGATATGCACCGTAATTCGAAACGGTTCACAAAGAGGAAACGTGTGCAAACATGCACACAGTTGCCGTTTGCAAAGCGTGTGCGATGTCAGACAATATCACAAACGGTGCGGGAAAACTAAACGTTTGTGTTAGTTGCGTTATCGTACATGATCCGCAAACATGAACTGTTTCTGATGAAGTATGCATCATAAACGTTGCACCATAGAATAGCGTTTGCGATAGTTGTGTACGACGATGTTACGACGGTCTGACGTTCCGTAATCCTGTCTGACACTCGTACGCTGATTAGCTAATCTTCTTAACAGTGAACCATTTGTGATGGGCCACACATCATACATGTTCTATAATAGTGAACCATTTGTGATGGGCCGCGCATCGTAAACGTAGCACCACAGAATACCGTCTGCGATGGCAATGCGGGCAAAAACGAGTAGGAGTACTGTAGGGGCCCTATCCCCGACAGTTTATAGGTCGTGTGGGAAGGACCCACCTATCGCCCACACTAACTTGGCGACAGTTCCAAATACCGTCGCAGAAAGGGGTTAAAAACCGTTTGTTTAGAACTGACGTGTACTAGTGTGAGTTCCATTTGAAAATATTTCAAATTCGAAAACTTTATCCAACTCAATGATTTTCATGAGAGAAGATAAAATGACTTCTTCAAATCATATGAATATGAGTTGGAAGTTTAAAAGAATCTTTCCCTAATAATAATAAAGCGATTATTGCTTTTGCAGCTCACCGTCGTGGTGCTTTTACAATAAAGTCCCTGATGTTTTTGATAATTAAACCCGCGGTCCCTTTATTAAGTGAAAAAAACATTTCGTTTTACAATTTTGCGCAAGAATCCCAGTAGTTTCCTGTGTTCAACCCGTGGTCTTTTAAAGTGAGAAAAGGTTGCCAGGAAGACGGACGGATCCAGGCGTAGCGTCGAGGGATTTGGCAGCTGGTGGATCTGGCTGCTGGTGCAGCGGTTCGCTCCGGTGGTGGCGGCGTCCTGCTTTTTTTTGCGTCCTGCTCATCCAGAGAAAGCGAGAGACAGGGCATGAGGAAGAGAGGGAGATAGGAATAAAGGAGAAGGAGAAGGGCACAAGGTGAGGGAGGGTGGTCGCGGTGGTGGCGCCTTCGGTGACCGGCCGGCGGGAAGGGCGGCGAGCTCCTGTTGAGGCGGCGGGGCTTGGTGCGGGCTGGTTCCTCTGGATCGATCCTTGCCTCTCCCGAGGTGTGCGGTTGCGGGCTTGGATCGGGGGTGATCCAGATGGAGAGATGGGTGGCGGCGACCTCTCCTTCCCAACTAATCAAATGCAGGATTGCAGAAATCGGCCAAGGATCTGTCGACGTAGCCGCCGCCCAGCACCGGCTATCGCGCCCAAGCACACGACACATCAAGGGACGCGAGCGTGTATGGTTCAGCTCGAGCACGCGACAGATCAAGGGACGCCAAGGAGGAGCGAGTTCCGCGGTTCATCTTAAGGGCCGGCAAGGGCAGAACGTACTCGCACACGCCCCGCTGTTCCAGGCCAGAGGCCTTTACATCCACCAGCCAGGCTCATGGGATGTTTGTTCTCCACGCAGGCTCATCTCCTAAGATTTGTAGACTGTAGTGCAGGAGTCAAATAGGGCCATGGGACGCTGCAGGTCATAGATGGGAAGAAGCAAATATAAGCTGCACTTGAGCCTGTTCAACAATGGTTCCTGCTCATTGTGGAAATGTCGTACGCGGTGTCTGCCAACGCGCATCGAGAGAAAGGAGTTGGCGGCTAGCAGGTGATATTCTTCATCTTATTTTGTTTTTTCTTGACCTTCATTGGGGATTAGCAGCAATTGTAAGTTGTAGAACAATATTAGCAATCACTCTCACCTTAATCTCCCGTCCATCTCCTTTTTCTTATTCAAGTTTATGTTTCACAAAAGCATGTCATATGTTCCAATAAATAATTCCTGGGACAAGTGCTAATGGCATGGAGATAGTAGAATAATTAATCTAAATAATGCGGTGATAGGTTAGATGTGTGTTCCAAATGTATAGGTAAACATATATTTATAAGCAAAGAAATACATGCATCCGAAACGCGGCCGACATAGTGTCTCTTTATATTATTCTCATGCAAGTGTCATGTATGTGTTGTTTACTAGACAAATGCTTCTTACATTGAATCTGCACATGGTAATACTCAAGTGAAATAGTTAGTTTTTTCTAATAATTTAACAGAAAAACTATTTAACTTCAAGATCGTTCAATGTAATTTACCAAATTTAATATTAATAGATTTTGGTATTTTGCAAGTTTCCGTGTAAAAAAACTGAATTGGAGTAAGTGGTGAATATTTCTTTCTTTCATAAAAGTAATTTTAGAAACGGGAGACAGCCGATGATATTTTTGGACTGTAGGATGATTCTTTGGTTGAACCTAGATCCGTTGCAAGGGCTCTAGGAATGATGTGTTCTCTGTTACATAGTTTCAATAATTATATTTATTAGGGGAGGGGGGGGGGGGTTCTGAAACATATGTATTTGTAGTTAACTTGCATTGATGAATTTTACAAGTAGGTGCACTGTGTTTGTATACAACAATCTGAATGTGGAAGATTTACCGTTTTTATTGTATTGCAAAAAATGGATCATGATGTTTTCTTTTTCTGAATCATAAATGGTGGGATCCCACCAGTTCTGGAATATCCGGTAATTAGATAAATGGCCACCATCTCCATCACCAACCATCTCAACGTTATTTCCAGTTTTCGAATTAATGGATGAAAAAAGGATCGATCAATTATTCCTTTCTCCCGTTGCAACGAACGGGCATGTTTGCTAGTCAAATTTAAAGTCCCTTTGAAGGTATTTTGAAACTCACTTTCAATTTTGAGTTATTTGGTTCTTATTCAAATTATTTTTCTCCAAAAATAAAATATATGGAAAATAGGTTAAAATGATTCCCTAAAGTAGAAAATTCGAGAAAAATGGGTTTGAAATCATTTTGGTATTTTTAAAATATTTTTATTTGGTTTTTATTTAAACCACTAGTACTGTTTGCTTTAAATTTTTGTGGAATTTATTTGCCACTAAAAAAATGTTCATGTTTTAGAAAATCTTTTTCTGAAAATGTTCATATAATATGCCTATATATCATTATTATTATTTGTTGTTTATTTCTTATTTTGTTGTCTGTAAAATAGTTCTAAAAAAGAGTTTCCTCCGCCGAACTGGGCCGGCCCAGCTAGCCAGCCAGGACATGGCCCAGCCCAGCCAGCCCGCCTCGCCTCCGTCCCCGAGCGGGACTTCGCTCGGGAGTCCGCCGCCGCCGCGCCGCCGTGTCCGACCGGGACTCGTCCCGCGTCGCCGCCTCGCCTTGCCCCCTCCTCCACGCAAGCCCCAGCCCTCCTCCTATAAATACCCGAGCCCCGACCCTGTTTTCCCCATCAAATCATGCCACCACTGCCCCCCTACGCCCGTGCAGAATATCGCCGGAGTTGCGAGCTCCACCGAGCCCCGCCGCCGTTACCCCGCTCCGCTCCGTCGCCCTCGACCTCCGCTGACGCCGCCATCACCTTCGCCTCATCGAGCCGCAGCTCCCCATCTACTCCGATGGCGCCGCTGAGCTCCGGAGCTGCCATCCCGCTCGAGCCGCGTCGAGCCGTTGCCGTCGTTTTCCTCGCCTCAGATGCTGTCAGCCGCCGTGGTAACCGTCGCCCCTCCTCGTCCGTCCGATCTGGATCTGACGATCCAGACCAATTTTTTTCCTCTAAACATTTTTTTCTTATTTAGTGAACGTGTTGGGGAACGTAGCAGAAATTCAAAATTTTCTATGCATCACCAAGATCAATCTATGGAGATTCTAGCAACAAGAGAGGGAGAGGATGAGCATCTTCATACCCTTGAAGATCGCTAAGCGGAAACTTTACAAGAACACTGATGAAGGAGTCGTACTCGCAGCGATTCACATCGCTGTTGATTTTGATCTAAGCACCGAACAACGGTGCCTCCGCGTTCAACACACGTACAGCCCGGGGATGTCTCCTCCTTCTTGATCCAGCAAGGGGAGAGGAGAAGTTGAGGGAGAACTCCGACAACACGACGGCATGGTGGTGAAGGAGATCGTGGTTCTCCGGCAGGGCTTCGCCAAGCACTACGAAGTAGGAGGAGGTGTTGGAGGAGGGAGAGGGCTGCGCAAGTGGAAGGGTGCGGATGCCCTCTCTCTCTCTCTCACTATATATAGGGGGAAGGGAGGAGGGGGAGGCGCCCTAGGGTTCCCTAGGGGAGTGGCGGCGGCCATAGGGGAAACCCTAGATGGGTTTTGGTGCCCCCACCCCCTAGGAAACTTGCCCCCCAAGCTGGGAGGGGTGCCTGCCCTAGGGGTGGCGCCCCCACCTCTCCAGGTTACGTGAGATGGGGTGGGAGGGGCGCTCAGCCCCTTAGTGGGCTGATGTGCCCTCTCCCTTGGCCCATAAGGCCCCCCAAAGCTTGCCGGGCCTCCAAACCCCTTTCGGACATCGCTGGTCATCACCGTACCCCGGAACAATTCCGAACTCCAATACCCTTCGTCCAATATACCGATCTTCACCTCCGGACCATTCCGGAGCTCCTTGTCATGTCCGGGATCTCATCCGGACTCGAACTACCTTCGGTAACCACATACTATTTCCCATAACAACTCTAAAGGCCACCGAACCTTAAGTGTGTAGACCCTACGGGTTCGGGAACCATGCGAACATGACCGAGACGTTCTCCGTCAATAACCAACAGCGGGATCTGGATACCCATGTTGGCTCCCACATGTTCCACGATGATCTCATCGGATGAACCACGATGTCAAGGATTCAAGCAATCCCGTATGCAATTCCCTTTGTCTAGCGGTATTGTACTTGCCCGAGATTCGATCGTCGGTATGCCGATACCTTGTTCAATCTTGTTACCGGCAAGTCTCTTTACTCGTTCCGTAACACATCATCCCGTGATCAACCCCTTGGTCACATTGAGCACATTATGATGATGTCCTACCGAGTGAGCCCAGAGATACCTCTCCGTCAAACGGAGTGACAAATCCCAGTCTCAATTCGTGCCAACCCAACAGACACTTTCGAAGATACCCGTAGTGCACCTTTATAGCCACCCAGTTACGTTGTGACGTTTGGTACACCCAAAGCATTCCTATCAGATCCGGAGTTGCACAATCTCATGGTCTGAGGAAATGATACTTAACATTAGAAAAGCTTTAGCATACGAACTACACGATCTTTGTGCTAGGCTTAGGATTGGGTCTTGTCCATCACATCATTCTCCTAATGATGTGATCCCGTTATCAACGACATCCAATATCCATGGTCGTGAAACCGTAACCATCTATTGATCAACGAGCTAGTCAACTAGAGGCTTACTAGGGACATGGTGTTGTCTATGTATCCACACATGTATCCGAGTTTCCTATCAATACAATTATAGCATGGATAATAAACTATTATCATGAACAAGGAAATATAATAATAATAACTAATTTATTATTGCCTCTAGGGCATATTTCCAACAGTCTCCCACTTGCACTAGAGTCAATAATCTAGTTCACATCGCCATGTGATTAACACTCACAGGTCACATTGTCATGTGACCAACATCCAAAGAGTTTACTAGTGTCACTAAACTAGTTCACATCATCATGTGATTAAGACTCAATGAGTTCCGGGGTTGGATCATGTTTTGTTTGTGAGAGAGGTTTTAGTCAACGGGTCTGCAACATTCAGATCCGTATGCACTTCGCAAATCTCTAGGTAATATTGTAAATGCTGCTTCCACGCTCCACTTGAAGCTATTCCAAATGGTTGCTCCACTATACGCATCGCTACGAGTGAGATAGTCTCATCGTAGTCAACTCCTTGAACTTGTCGGAAAACATCTTAACGACAAGTCGAGCTTTCTTAATGGTGATACTTACCATCATTGTCTGTCTTCCTTTTAAAATCCATATGTACCCAACAGTCTGACGACCATCAAGTATTTCTTCCAAAGTCTATACTTTGTTTTCATACATGGATCCTCTCTCGGATTTCATGGCTTCTAACCATTTGTTGGAATACGGGCCCACCATCGCTTCTCCATAGCTCGTAGGTTCATTGTTGTCTAGCAACACGACATCCAAGACAGGAGTACGTACCACTCTGAAGTACTACGCATCCTTGTCGACCTACGAGGTTTGGTAGTGACTTGATCCGAAGTTTCATGATCACTATCATAAGCTTCTACCTCAATTGGTGTAGGCGCCATAGGAACAACTTCCTGTGCCCTGCTACACACTAGTTGAACTGACGGTTCAATAACCTCATCAAGTCTCCACCATCCTCCCACTCAACTTTCCGAGACAAACTTTTCCTCGAGAAAGGACCCGATTCAAGAAACAATCCCTATTGCTTTCGGATCTGAATTAGGAGGTATACCCAACTGTTTTGGGTGTCCTATGAAGATGCATTTTATCCGCTTTGGGTTCGAGCTTATCAACCTGAAACATTTTCACATAAGCGTCGCAGCCCCAAACTTTTAAGAAACGACAACTTAGGTTTCTCCAAACCATAGTTCAAACGGTGTCGTCTCAACGGAATTACGTGGTGCCCTATTAAAGTGAGTGCGGTTGTCTCTAATGCCTAACCCATGAGCGATAGTGGTAATTCGATAAGAGACATCATGGTACGCACCATATCCAATAGGGTGCAACTATGATGTTCGGACACACCATCACACTATGGTGTTCCAGGCGGTATTAATTGTGAAACAATTTCCACAATGTCTTAATTGCGTGCGTCACTCAGATACTCACCTCTATGATCATATCATAGACATTTTATCCTCTTGTCACGATGACCTTCAACTTCACTCTGAAATTACTTGAACCATTCAATAATTCAGACATGTGCTTCATCAAGTAAATATATTCAGTATCTACTCAAATCATCCGTGAAGTAAGAACATAACGATATCCATCAAGGCCTCGGCCTCATTGGACTGCACACATCAAAATGTATTACTTCCAACAAGTTGCTTTCTTGTTCCGCTTATCGAAAACGAGGCTTTTAGTCATCTTGCCCATGTGGTATGATTTGCATGTCTCAAGTGATTCAAAATCAAGTGAGTCCAAACGATCCATTTGCATGGAGTTTCTTCATGCATATACACCAATAGACATGGTTCGCTTGTCTCAAACTTTTCAAAACGAGTGAGTCCAAAGATCCATAAACATGGAGCTTCTTCATGCGTTGTATACCAATATGACTTACATGGCGATTGCCACAAGTAAGTGGTACTATCATTACTATCTTATATCTTTTGGCATGAAAATGTGTATCACTACGATCGAGATTCAATAAACCATTCTTTTTGGGTGCAAGACCATTGAAGGTCTTATTCAAATGAATAGAGTAACCATTATTCTCTTTAAATGAATAACCGTATTGCGATAGACATAATCCAATCATGTCTATGCTCAACGCAAACACCAAATAACAATTATTTAGGTTTAACACCAATCTCGATGGTAGAGGGAGCAGGCAATGCTTGATCACATCAACCTTTGGAAACACTTCCAACACACATCGTCATCTCACCTTTAGCTAGTCTCCGTTTATTCCGTAGCTCTTTTATTTCGAGTTACTAACACTTAGCAACCGAACCGGTATCTAATACCCTGGTGCTACTAGAAGTACTAGTAAAGTACACATTAACATAATGTATATCCAATATACTTCTATCGACCTTGCCAGCATTCTCATCTACCAAGTATCTAGGGTAATTCTGCTCTAGTGGCTGTTCCCCTTATTACAGAAGCACTTAGTCTCGGGTTTGGGTTCAACCTTGGGTTTCTTCACTAGAGCAGCAGCTGATTTGCCGTTTCATGAAGTATCCCTTCTTTCCCTTGCCCTTCTTGAAACTAGCGGTTTCACTAACCATTAACAATTGATGCTCCTTCTTGATTTCTACTTTCACGGTGTCAAACATCGCGAATATCTAAAGGATCATCATATCTATCCCTGATATGTTATAGTTCATCACGAAGCTCTAGCAGCTTGGTGGCGATGACTTTGGAGAAACATCACTATCTCATCTGGAAGATTAACTCCCACTTGATTCAAGTGATTGTTGTACTCAGACAATCTGAGCACAAGCTCAATGATTGAGCTTTTCTCCCTTAGTTTGCAGGCTAAGAAACTCATCGGAGGTCTTATACCTCTTGACGTGGGCACGAGCCTGAAATCCCAATTTCAGCCCTCGAAACATCTCATATGTTTCATGACGTTCAAATCGTCTTACGTGCCTCAACTCTAAACCGTATAACAGTACCGAACTATCACGTAGTTATCAAAACGTGTATGTCAGATGTTCGCAACATCTACAGACGACGTTCGAGGTTCAGCACACTGAGCGGTGCATTAAGGACATAACCCTTCTACGCAGCAATGAGGACGATCCTCATTTTATGTACCCAGTCCACATAATTGCTACTATCAACTTTCAACTAAATTTTCTCTAGGAACATATCTAAAATAGTAGAACTAAAGCGCGAACTATGACATAATTTGCAAAAGCCTTTTTGACTATGTTCAGGATAATTAAGTTCATCTTATGAACTCCCACTCAGATAGACATCCCTCTAGTCATCTAAGTGATTACATGATCCGAGTCAACTAGGCCGTGTCCGATCATCACGTGAGACGGACTAGTTATCATCGGTGAACATCTTCATGTTGATCGTATCTACCATACGACTCATGCTTGACCTTTCGGTCTCTTGTGTTCCGAGGCCATGTCTGTACATGCTAAGCTCGTCAAGTCAACCTAAGTGTTTCGCGTGTGTAAATATGGCTTACACCCGTTGTATGTGAATGTTAGAATCTATCACACCCGATCATCACGTGGTGCTTCGAAACAACGAACTTTCGCAACGGTGCACAGTTAGGGGGAACACTTTTTGGAAATTTTAATGAGGGGTCATCTTATTTACTACCGTCGTTCTAAGCAAATAAGATGCATAAACATGATAAACATCACATGCAATCAAAAAGTGGCATGATATGGCCAATATCATTTTGCTCCTTTTTGATCTCCATCTTCGGGGCTCCATGATCATCATCGTCACCGACATGACACCATGATCTCCATCATCATGATCTCCATCATCGTGTCTCCATGAAGTTGTCTTGCCAACTATTACTTCTACTACTATGGCTAACGGTTTAGCAATGAAGTAAAGTAATTACATGGCGTTATTCAATGACACGCAGGTCATACAATAAATAAAGACAACTCCTATGGCTCCTGCAGGTTGTCATACTCATCGACATGCAAGTCGTGATTCCTATTACAAGAACATGATCAATCTCATACATCACATATCATTCATCACATTCTTTTTGGCCATATCACATCACATAGCATACCCTGCAAAAACAAGTTAGACGTCCTCTAATTGTTTGTTGCATGTTTTACGTGGCTGCTATGGGTTTCTAGCAAGAACGTTGCTTACCTACGCAAAACCACAACGTGATATGTCAATTTCTATTTACCATTCATAAGGACCCTTTTCATCGAATCCGATCCGACTAAAGTGGGAGAAACTGGCACCCGCTAGCCACCTTATGCAACAAGTGAATGTCAGTCGGTGGAACCTGTCTCACGTAAGAGTACGTGTAAGGTCGGTCCGGGCCGCTTCATCCCACAATACCGTCGAAACAAGATTGGACTAGTAATGGTAAGCATATTGAACAAAATCAACACCCACAACAATTTGTGTTCTACTCGTGCATAGAAACTACGCATAGACCTAGCTCATGATGCCACTGTTGGGGAACATAGAAGAATTTCAAAATTTTCTATGCATCACCAAGATCAATCTATGGAGATTCTAGCAACAAGAGAGGGAGAGGATGAGCATCTTCATACCCTTGAAGATCGCTAAGCGGAAGGGTTACAAGAACGCGGATGAAGGAGTCGTACTCGCAGCGATTCAGATCACGGTTGATTCCGATCTAAGCACCGAATAACGGTGCCTCCGTGTTCAACACACGTACAGCCCGGGGACGTCTCCTCCTTGTTGATCCAGCAAGGGGAGAGGAGAAGTTGAGGGAGAACTCCGACAGCACGACGACATGGTGGTGATGGAGCTCGTGGTTCTCCAGCTGGGCTTCGCCAAGCACTACGAAGGAGGAGGAGGTGTTGGAGAAGGGAGAGGGCTGCGCCAGGGGAAGGCTACGGCTGCCCTCTCTCTCTCACTATATATAGGGGGAAGGGAGGAGGGGGAGGCGCCCTAGGGTTCCCTAGAGGGGCGGCGGCCATAGGGGAAACCCTAGATGGGTTTTGGCGCCCCCACCCCCTAGGAAACTTTCCCCCCAAGCCGGGAGGGGTGGCTGCCCTAGGGGTGGCGCCCCCACCTCTCCAGGTTACGTGAGATGGGGTGGGAGGGGCTCTCAGCCCGTTAGTGGGCTGATGTACCCTCTCCCCTTAGCCCATAAGGCCCCCCAAAGCTTGTCGGGGCCTCCGAAACCCCTTTCGGACACGCTGGTCATCACTTGGTACCCCCGGAACAATTCCGGACTCCAATACCCTTCGTCCAATATTATCGATCTTCACCTCCGGACCATTCCGGAGCTCCTCGTCATGTCCAGGATCTCATCCGGGACTCCGAACAACCTTCAGTAACTACATACTATTTCCCATAACAACTCTAGCATCATCGAACCTTAAGTGTGTAGACCCTACGGGTTCGGGAACCATGCAGACATGACCGAGACGTCCTCCGGTCAATAACCAGTAGTGGGATCTGGATACCCATGTTGGCTCCCACATGTTCCACGATGATCTCATCGGATGAACCACGATGTCAAGGATTCAAGCAATCCCGTATGCAATTCCCTTTGTCTAGCGGTATTGTACTTGCCTGAGATTCGACCGTCGGTATGCCGATACCTTGTTCAATCTCGTTCTGCAAGTCTCTTTACTCGTTCCGTAACACATCATCCCGTGATCAACCCCTTGGTCACATTGTGCACATTATGATGATGTCCTACCGATTGGGCCCAGAGATACCTCTCCATCACACTGAGTGACAAATCCCAGTCTCGATTCGTGCCAACCCAACAGACACTTTCGGAGATACCCTAGTGCACCTTTATAGCCACCCAGTTACGTTGTGACGTTTGGTACACCCAAAGCATTCCTACGGTATCCGGGAGTTGCACAATATCATGGTCTAAGGAAATGATACTTAACATTAGAAAAGCTTTAGCATACGAACTACACGATCTTTGTGCTAGGCTTAGGATTGGGTCTTGTGCATCACATCATTCTCCTAATGATGTGATCACGTTATCAACGACATCCAATGTCCATGGTCAGGAAATCGTAACCATCTATTGATCAACGAGCTAGTCAACTAGAGGCTTACTAGGGACATGGTGTTGTCTATGTACCCACACATGTATCTGAGTTTCCTATCAATACAATTATAGCATGGATAATAAACGATTATCATGAATAAGGAAATGTAATAATAATAACTAATTTATTATTGCCTCTAGGGCATATTTGCAACAGAACGTTCATTAGTTTAGTTTCTGTAGTGAACGTTTTCATCGCTTAAGTCTCTGTAGCGAACGTTCGCTTGTTAGTTTTCTGTTTCGTAGCCAGGGACCCAGTTGTGATTACTTTTCTTACAAATTAGTCCCTACTTTTCAATAAATCACAACTTTTTACTCGCTTTTCCAAATTCAGTGAAACCAACACCAACTTCTTCATCATGATCTCAACTATCCAGAGAATTGCAGACTAAGGCATATCCTAGTGGTGGGAAGGGGCTAATGCCTTCCCACCCACCCAGGTTCAAGGCATGGTACTTGTAATTTGGGTTTGTTGCACCAATTATACTATAGGGGGTTCCCTTACAGTATTTTTGTCAAAAAAACTATCTAGAGAACTTATTAAATCAACTTTTTGAAATTTTAAAATTTGAATTAGATCAGATTTGAATTTAAACTTGTTTTGGCTGTAACTAGAGTTTTATAACTTTGATTTAATTGATTCTTTTTGCAAATCAAAGCTCTTGACATGTACTTTCTGTTAAGATCAAAATCACACAATTTTGCTGCTGTTAAAAATATGTTTGTGTCCATGAGTTTTATTTGAAGGTTTTTGAAGTTTTCCGAAGTGTTTTCTTTGTTCTTTTGGATCTTTGAGTGATTGCTTATGTGTGGTTATAATTTCTTGCTCACGATAGATTGAACGGAGTGTGATGAGTAGAACCATCAGGAATTATTAGTGCGAAGAATCTACATGAATAGTACAAGGCAAGTTCACACTTTGATCATACTTTTCTATACCCAGTTTTTACTATGCATTAGTTCACCCTTACAAAATTTGCATGAGTAGGATTGGGAATTGGGGCATTGCTATGAAGTTCATGAGGTAGGAACCTATGATCCTTGAAACACCCCGGGAATATATGTTATGCTCATATTGCCTAGCCATGCTCGTAGACGGGGATTGGTATGTGAGATTCATGCAAGATAAGAGAGATAAAATTATTAAGGGAAACTTAAGGTGGCAACGTTAACACACATCTGGGTGGAATGGTTGGGGCACCCTGGGGAAACCAGTGGCTTGCCCGGGCACCTGGGGAATCCAGTGTTGTCCTAGGAGATTCTGGGGTACCAGTGTGATCATCCTATGGAATGCCACCCAGGCTCAAAGGGATCATCAGATTATTCATGCTAGAAACTTTCGTGTGCAGCCACAAGCCATTATGGGCTGTGGCATAGTTGAGTAAGTTGTGGGAAACCTTTCCATGATAGGCTAGCAGATGTAGGGGATTGTAGGTGTACCGGCCTGTCTATTGGTTAAGGGGACCTCTTCAGAAAGGCTATGTCTCGATCTTCTGATCATGGATGCGGTCGAGTCTTGTGGGGAAAAGTGCGCAAACCTCTGCAGAGCGTACAAACTAATCATGATTAGCCGTGTCCCCGGTTATGGACATTTTGAGTATCTGGTATTAGAATTATTGGTTGATCTCATCACTTTACTTAATGAATTTTTTGGGTTATTATTATTACTAATTTTGGGATTGAGTTGGGGCTACCTTCTCAATAATGGCACAAACTTGGTAGTAAATAAAATCTATCCCTTTTTTGTAGGAAAAAATTAGCTTTATGCAAAATTAAACTTAGAGCCTCCACCAGCCAAATATGCATATAGAGATAGATATTTTCATTATTATTATATGGTGTGAAATTACCAGTACATTCAATGTACTGAGCTACATGGCTGCAACGTCTCATGTTGCAGGAATCTTACGACGAGTAAGTGATACGTTAGGGTTATGATGTCTACACTCAACTTTGCCGTTGGTGTTGTTGGGAACTCCACAACTTTGTTGTTATTTCCGCTATATGGATTGAGGTAATAGTATTTACGTTACTTTATACATGTGATTTACCTCTGTTATAAACCGTCGAGTACTGTGTGTGTCAGCATACCGATCCAGGGATGACACTTAAGCACGGAGACTTCGATCCATTCGGGTCGGGTCGCTACACTGGTTATGATATACATATTGATTCATCAAAGAAAAATCATTAGAGGGATTCATGATAGGGTATATGCAATTGTGTTTGATAGTCTTTCTTTTACTCTATATCAGTGAATATAAAATTAAGGCATTATATATTCTTTCATTTGCACTATTAACTGGGCTAGGGCTTGATGAAAGATAAAGCCATAAGAAGATTTTCCTTGATGTAGTTTGGGCGGGTTCGTTATATACTTTGGGTTCTAGGTTTAGGGAGTCACACCCGTCTCTTAATTAGCGCATCGTGTCCTCACCAAAGGGAAGTGGCCTCCAGTTTTTTTGTGTGTCACCGAACAGTTGTAGTAGCCGCCATGGGTTCCAACAGCACCAAAACAACTCGTGTGTAGTATCAGCTAGAGAGGTACCATACAAATTAGATTCCTCATATTTTTCTCACTTTGTCTTCACACACGAATGCATCATGCTCAGATAAGGTGATTATCAACCTATCCTTCTATACAAAAGTGCGTTATATATCTATATTACAAATTCCCTCATTGGTCATTATGTGTTTTATATGATGTTCTTAATCTACAAGCACTGAGTTTTTTCCTTTGAAGTTTATGAAACCTATTCCTCACTTCATTCCAACATTTTGTCTGTTGATTACTTATGATGCTAGATTACAGCCAATCATCAATCAGTATATCAGTATAGATAATTAGTTATTCTAGGTTGTTGAATTTCTCTCTCCTTTGGCCAATATAGAATATGATGCATGTCATGTTAATATAGAGGGAAGGTTTAGACTCTTTCTCAACATGAACTCTGGCACACCTATAGCGACAGAGACCACCTTGGTTTGCATTAAATAGACGATATGCACAAAGCGATGATCTTATATGTTCCTCGATTTTATTAGATGCATATATGTGGCCTTTTCCTTTTTGGCCAGATTGCTATTTTAATTTTTCAACCTTATAGAGTGCTCTATATATTGCAGTAAATAGTTTGTATTTTAGCACCTTAGTTGTGAATTCATTATAAAAGTATTCTGACTGATATTCTAACATCGTCATGTAGAATGGACATGATCTCACCCCATGTGTCGTGGATTTAACACGACATATGCCCTAATGAAAGGACTTAGGTGTGGAGCCATCGCAACCTGGGTTAGCTCGAAGGGGTTGGACGGTACAAAGGACACAAAGGATTTACCCAGGTTCGACCCCTCACAATGAGGTAATAGCCTACGTCCTGCTTCTAGTTCTATTGCTTGAGTTTCGATTACAAGGGAGCGAATACGCTTGACCTAGCTCTCGATCAATTGTTTCTTGAGTCAACCCGCCGTCGGGTCTCGCCTTTATATACATAGGTTGAGGCCCGGCGGCTTACAAAAGTCCAGGCCCGATCATACAACGTAACTGACCCGGTCTCTAAGTCACCTTGCCTTTTTAAGCAAGCTATCATCTGGCCCCTCACACCTTTGGGTCTTGAGTCGCCTCCGGGTCATAGGCCTTCAACAGGCCTGCTTGTAAGCCGCCTTCAGTCTCCTCATCTTGTCTTCGTAGGACTTATTGGGCCTTTATTATGAGTCGCCAATGATATGACCCGGCCCCTCCTGGGCGGGTCATATCACAGAGTTATATCCCCAACACCCTGGGAATTGCATGATGCAATAAAGCAATTTGATGAACCACTACTGAGAGGGCATCAATATTTGGTGTTCGGCGAGGGGACGGAAGAGGGCGTCCGTGCTCAACGATGTTCAGGGTTCAGCATGAAGCTGGAAGAGGACGTCCGTGTGGTGGACTGGTGGGGATGGAAGAGGGAATCCATATGCAACGACCTGGATATCGTAGTCTCTGAAATCTCTTTGTTTACCCTTTCAATAACTATATGAAATTTTTTGTTTACCATGTTTACCAATAATGCTTGCATGCTTGATATTTCTTGTATAAAATGTCATTCTGCCTCACGGGATGCAATAAGGCATTATCTAATGCATGGTCGAGGACTACATAATTTCTACTATGTACGGATGTTGTTTAACTGTATATTTGTTGTAGACTGGTTGTTTAATAGTTAATTGGCCCTTGTTGTGTAATCTGTTGAGCCTTTTAATCCTATTTTCAATTTCTAATCTATTTTTTGTGTCTGATTGAACTTACCAATCCTGCTACCAATATAGCTTGCTTTTGGACCAAAACATTTTGTTGTTTCCTGGACCAATTGCCAAATGTGTGATATAAACTTGATATATTAGATTGATAAACACAACTATATTATGCTATTTTTATATATTTGCAATGCTTCAATGATTGTATTACCGGATTGGATATGACTATACCCGACAGCGGTGCTCCCGGGTGCGGCAAGCCGCAATTCCTACCTAGTCCAAGAGATAAGAGCATCTCTAGCAGAAACCTTAAAAGGCAGCCCTTAAAAACACATTTACAGGGCTTTCAAACCATGACTTCATTATCTTCAATGATGGTTCCCAACCTGAACTCAGTAGTGTTTTATTATAAGACTACTACATGGTGATGCTTGTCTGGGACAACGTGTTCACTTGTGTGTAGGAGAACTTGCTCATGTTTTGGAGCTTACTACCATAGTCCATTTCCTGAGAATCTCGCAAGGTCATCTCGTTAATTTGTGTTGCAAGCTTTCCTTTTCAGACATGCTGAGTCTGAAGCATCCTACCACAAACCAGATCTGAATTTCACGCAGACATGATGGTTGGGACATTTCAAAGATTTTGATCTTGGTTTTTTTGTAATCTCGGTAAGTCAATGTAGTGGTCATTTTTGCCGAGTCAAGATATCATCCACTCCCCATGAGGATTTGACTTATCCTCGAAGTTGATCCTTATGGATCCTTTGTGTTCCCGAAGTCTGATCTTTACTTCATGTCCATATCGATTCTACTCTGAAGCATGATTGTGGTACCTATAACATCAAGGAGAACATTAGAAGCGGAGTGCTAAATATCTCTCGGTCGATCATCCAAGTTTTGTTCCTTGGCATAGCTAAGGTGAAATCTGAGAAGGTGATGTCCTCCTTGCATCTGCCACTACTGCAGGATGTTGCTAACACGACACTACAATCTGAGACCCTTCGAGAAACTATGTGCGATGCAATAATCACAAACGATGCTGTATGAAAACCGTCAGAAATGATGCAAAACGTTTGCGATGAATGATACATCAAACACGGTTCAGATTATAGTTGCGTGTGCGATGAGGGGCATATGGTTGATCTGTATGAACTGTTTGCGATGAGACAGAACAACAGAAACGGGTAGCCAGATCAAGGTGTGTGTGATATACGGCATACAGTTCACTCCGATGAACCGTTTGCGAAGAGTGAGGTGAACACAAACGATTTGGCGTAACAAGATCTGTGTGATACTCGGCAAATAGGTCGGTAATCACAATTGTGTATGATCATTATAGACAGCCCATACGGTCTTTTTTTGTGAATTGTGTGCTCGTCAGGGCACACAGTTCAACAAACCAACCTGTTGGCGATAATGTAGAAGATCTCTGTCGGATACATATTACTAACCGTCTGCGATGAGATTGACGGGATAAACAGAGATATATATAGTCTGCTTAATTTAGTCCTTCTTCTTGTTGTTCTTGTTGAATGGCTCCGCGACATCATCTTGGCGAGGACGCTTCTTACCGCTGACCGTTGGCTTTTCATCGCCTTCGTCGTCATCATCGTCATTGTTGTCCTCGTCGTCCTCCTCCTCGTTCGACCATTCCTCCTCCTCATCATCGTCGTCCTCTTCTTCGTCCTCCGACGGCTCCTCGTCCGTCTGGTTGTTGTCTGACGACTTCGGAGACGGCGTCCCTTCCATGAACCAGACATAATCAAGGTCTAGGCTCGACGCCGGACTCATGGAAGATGAGTGGGATGATTCCGATGTTGACCTATCATCGGGCGCCAGACTGCTGGCCGAACTGTTGTCCTCGCTATCGCTCGACATGGCTGCAGAGTGTGTGCCGGTGTGTAGCGCGGCGTGACGCCCGGATAGTTAAGCTACAGTAACCCTCTGCTAATTATGCCGCGTCACCTCGGTTAATTTAGATAAACTCACGTTGATTCGAAACCGATTCAGTTTCGAATTCAAAACCAAGTCACAATAAAGGTTTTCAAATATTAAAACTAAAATGTTTGGAGTGTGCCAAATAATTCATAAGTAATATTGGTGGATAAACCAAGTCTTTATAAAGAGTTTAATTGCACTAAACTAAACAAAACAGTAGCAAATACAATTATTTGAATGCTTTTAAAATAACAAACAAATGTTAAACTAGTTTATTTAGTCAGCAAACTTTTTGAGGAAGTGGGTTATTCTAAGACATTAAATTAGGAGCTATCGTCAGATTTCACAAAGCTAAAGAAATTAAAAGTAAAATAAAACCAGAATAAAAGAAAATACGAAAAGAAAAAGAAAAGGCAAACAAGAAAATTAAAAAAAAAGAGAAGAACCCCCTCTGCTGGGTTGTGGTCCAGCTGGCCTCTCGGCCGCCAGGCCCAACCGTCCCCATCGCCCCACCTTATCCCCTGGGCGACCGAACCCTAGAGGTTCAATCCCCCACTTGCCCCCACTCCCTCCCCCTCGTCCCACTCCCCCTCTGCCTCCCTCCCCCGATCCAGATTGGATCGGGGCAATAGGGGCCCGATCCCGAGCGTGCCTCGCCATGGCTCCCGTGGACGTTGTCACCGTCGCTCACCGCGCACCACCTCGATGGAGCCCCCTCACCACCTCGACGCCCCGACCCCGTCGCCGATTCTCGCCACCCAACGCCGGCTGGATCTCGCTGGAGCTACCACACCGGCTTGCCTCCTCGACTCATCCCCGCCGGACTGCTTCCCCATCTACGCGCGTCGTCTCCGTCCTCCGCCTCGCCCCCCGTTGCCCCGTTCCCTACAGACCCGGGGTGAGGCCCCCGGGCTCCTCCCTCTTCTCTTTGCCCTCGCTCGACCCCGTCTGTGCTCGCCGCGCTCACCGCGGCCCTCGCACCGGCCATCGCCCCGCGTGCCTCTGCCCTCGCGCCCGCGACGCCCAGCTGCTCCTTCCGCTTCTCCCCTGCTGCTGCTAGCACTCGAGCTCCACGTCGGCGCTCCGCCCTGCCCCCTGCTCCCCGTGGCCACGCACTGTGTGCCATGGCCGCCCGCCGTTCCGATTCCCCCATGCGGCGCCGCCCGGGTCCACCCCTGATGGCCGTCGCACACACTGGCCAAACGTCACCGTGCCCCGGTGGCCTCGCCTCGCCTCCCCGATCGGGCTCGGCCCTGCACTGCAGGTCTTGCCGTGGCGCCTTGCCGCGCCCGCGCCCGCTAAGGCCATGGGCCACTGACACGCGGGGCCCACGCCCCTGGAATGGTTAAAATAATAGTAATAACATATAAAAAACAATGAAAAATATATTAACTAATTAGTTAATTAACCCTGATTAATTAACCTATTTAGTTAATTAAAACACTAATCTGTAACTGACTAATGGGGCCCACAATTAATTAATCCTAATTAGTCTAAAACAAATCCTATTTCACCTCCGTCTCAATGACAGGTGGGTCCCACTGGACCCACATGCTAGGGTTGACTCTGGTCAGCCGGATTTGACCTGCTGACGTCATGGTGATGTCATGCTGACATGACCTTTCACTTTTCTGGATAATGTTCGATTTAAATAATTAAATAAATTTCAAAAATGCATAAAACTTTGAAAAATAATATAAAATAAACCGTAACTCGGATGAAAAAACTTTGTACATGAAAGTTGCTCAGAACGACGAGACGTATCCGGATATGCAACCCGTTTGTCTGCAACATGTCCTTGGCATAGTGAACCTGCAACATTTCACCTCCGGTTCATCTGTCCGAAAATGCAAAACACCGGGGATACTTTCTCGGATGTTTCCCCCTTTCGCCGGTATCACCTTCTACCACGTTAGGGCACACCTAGCATCTCTCATTGTCAAGTAACGAATCGTCATGCTTATGTTTGCATTATATTTATTGTTTCTTCCCCCTCTTCTCTTCGGTAGACTACGAGACCGACGCTGCTGCTGCCCAGTTCGACTACGGAGTTGACGACCCCTCCTACTTGCTAGAGCAACGAGGCAAGCCCCCCCCCCCTTGATCACCAGATATCGCCTATTCTTCTCTATACTGCTTGCACTAGAGTAGTGTAGCATGTTACTGCTTTCCGTTAATCATATCCTGATGCATAGCCTGTCCTTGCTACTACTGTTGTTACCCTTACCTGCTATCTTAATGCTTAGTATAGGATGCTACTGTTCCATCAGTGGCTGTCAGGACCTCGATTCTAAGTCACACCAATCTAGCGTGTAACACCTCATATCACTTTGCGGCCTCAAACACGGTATTCCCACGGGTGTCGCCTTACCATGGCCCGGGACCGTTTGCGCCTTTTGGCTCATGTATATGATAGTGTCGCTAGCATCCATATGACAGAGAACCCGGGCCGACATGACTAGTCGTGAACCCAAAGTGGCACTAACTTACGGGGACAGCATACATGAATCAACATCGAGCATGTCGGTCGGCCAGCGTGCGAATCCGGGCTGTAGCAGGGCTAACAGGACTCCAGTGAACCGGGCTGTAGGCTAGGCAGACTCCGGATGTCACCGCGTGACATTTCCCGAAGGGATGTAACCACGAGGAATGAAGTGAATCACATGCCGGCCAGTTAAGTGTTCTGGAAGCGGTAGTCTTTGGGCTAGCAGGACTCCGGTGAACCGGCAGAAGCGGACTACTATGGCTCATGGAAGCACAAGACTACATTTCCCCATAAGAGAGGCTACCAAGGATAAACAACTAGGTTGTCGGATCCGACACATACCAAGCATTTCAATCATACACACAATATGCTCGATATGTGTAAACACAACATGGCATCACAAAGCATAACTCTACGACTCAAGTATTTATTCATTAGGCTCGAGGAGCCAAGATATTACAAACATGGGTCTCATGACCCAACATTAAGAACATACAAGTCAAAACACATGCGGAAGCTTAACATGTATGCAGATACAGACATCTACAAATGAAAAAGGACGAGAAGCGACTATCTACCAGATCTGCCGAGGGCACAAGATCGTGGTGAGGTATCAAGCTAAACGTCGAAGCCCACACGGAACTACTAGCGAGTCTGACGTCTCTCTGCAAAACATAAAATAGGCAAACGTGAGTACAAATGTACCCAGCAAGACTTACATCAGAACTAGCTACATATGCATCAGTATCAACAAAGTGGGTGGTGGAGTTTGACTGCAGCAAGCCATCTTTGACTTAGTGGCTATCCTGAACTACGACTGCAAGTAACTCTTTTGAGGTGGCGCACATGAGTCCACATATTCACCAATCAATACACCACTATGGATCCGCTCCCGTCTACCTACGAGAACGCCATCCATAGCACTCACGCTTATCTTGCGCATTTTAGAGTATCCACTTTCACTTGTTTATGAACTGTTATAGGCAACCTGTAAGTCGCTTTACATGACACGGCTATTCGAATAGATAATGTTAAGCCTGCAGGGGTGTACTTCTTCACACACGCTCTCACCACTTATCGCCGTTTACACGACATGTACTCGGCAACCTTCAAGCGGAAGCCCAGTGAGGGTGTCGGCCATGACCTGACTAACCACACAAGTCTCTCATCCAGGTTTATCACCTATTCGGGTTCCATCCGCAAGGAGATCCGGCCAGGGTGTCGCTCACGGCCCCAAACGATGTGTGCAGGGTTCCCAAGCCCACCATCCGGGTGTCACTTGGTATACCGGGCCACTGTGCCTAGTCTGTCTCAAGCCCACCTGTACCGGGTGCCACTTGGTAGACTACTAACACTACCTACAAACACCAGAAACTAGTTGCAACTCCTGGACAGAGATCGAGTTGATTAATAAGTCGAGAGGAGCACTTAAGCATTCCAATGTGTGGTAGTAGCTGTTCATGGATCACAAACACAGAACTCAGTTCTTGAGGACGGTTTCAATGAGACAACCCACCATGTACTCCTACATGGCCTCTCATCGCTACCTTTATCAAATCGTGTTCACACACTTAGCTCACACACAGCAGGACATGTTCACACACCTCCAACTCATCCCTGATGAATCAGATCTGACACAACTCTAAGCAATAGCAGGCATGACAAACAACCATGAATGAGTAGGCACATCAGGGCTCAAACAATTCCTACTCATGCTAGTGGGTTTCATCTATTTACTATGGCAATGACAGGTCATGCAGAGGAAAGGGGTTCAACTACCATAGCACGTAACAGTTGAATCGTTGCTGTCCTAATGCAGTAAAAGAGAGCAGGAGCGAGAGAGTGGGATTGTATCAGAATGAACAAGGGGGTTTTGCTTGCCTGGCACTTCTGAAGATAGTATAGCTCTTCATCGGTGTCATCGAACTCATCGTCGGAACACGTCTATCGAGAGGGAACAACACCGACAAATAGAGAAGGGCACAATCAATGCAATGCGCAATATGATGCATGAATGTGACATGGCAATATGCTGTGATTTGAGCTAATGCAACTAGCAATGATTTAAATGAAGTTGGTTTGAACCAAAGATTCAAATTCAAACTCCATATGTGATTATTTAAATGCCAACATTTGATTTGACCTGATCAGCAGGCATAAGTTGCTCAAACATGCATGGAGATAGCATAAATGGATAGATTGGATTTTTCTGATAATTTTTCATATATAATTTATTTCATTTGGAGTTATAGATTGATTTCTATGATTTTTTGAAGTTTACACTAATTTCTGGAATTCCTGGATTATTTTAAAATCCAAAAAATCACTTACTGCGTCAGCATGATGACAGCACGACATCAGCAAGGTCAACAGGGTCAAAACTGATCCGTGGGGTCCACTGGCCAGTGAGACAAACACTAATCCCGCGTTTACTTGGGCTTTGAACTGCTGCGGGGCCTGTTGTCAGCGTCTAAGGGTGGTTTAGCTGGCGGTGATTAGCATTAATTACGCGGCCACGTCAGCACGCCGGAGTTTGGCCGGCGGCGACCTCAAACCGCGACGGAGTCCGCTCGGGATTGAGCTATGGCCGACGGTTTTGGGCGAGGTTTGCGGCTATGGGTTGCTGGCACACGCGCGCATCCAGTGGTGGCCACAGGAGGGAGCGATGTGGACTGTAGCGGCGGTGACGACGACGAGTGCGGTGGCCGGAGTTTGGCCAACAACTGTTTGGGCGATGCGGGGCATGAAAGGAGCCTTGGATGGTCGCGTTTGACTCGAGGGAGTGCGGTGAGTGCAGCCATGAGCTCGGACGCGAGCATGCACGGCCGTAGCCACGGTGGTGACATGGCCGGCGGCAGGGAGATCTCGACCTCGACGGTGGCCTAGTTAGGGCGTGGTATCATAGAAGGGGACATGGGGAAGCGATCAGGGGCTCACTGGGGGGCGGAGGAGAAGGCCAGCGGGCTCGGGGACGCGTCGGAGCGGAAGCACAGTCACCGGCGATCTCGGTGACCCGAGGAGGAAGAAGATGTCGGGGCGGCGCTCCGAGGCTCTTCTCGTCACGTGACTCGGTGGAGACGGCGTATGGGTCAACAACGGAGCTCGAGGTCACGTCGGAGAGGCACGGGGAAGGCTGTGGTCGCGGTGGTGCTCGTCGGCGGTCTCGGCGCCCACGGACAAAGAGAAGGGAGGAAGCAGAGGAGGGGATGAGGGTGAGGGAGAGTGAGAGGAAGTCGAGGGAGCTGCGTGGCGTCGTCCAGAAGCATTCGGGTGAGCAGGCAGAGAGGAGGTGGCGCTTGGAGGGTGCGCGTGCGGCGAGCACACGCTCGGCGTCCTACTGGCGCAAGGTTGAAGACAACCTTGCCGCTGGTGGGCTGGGCTGGCTTTGCCCAGCTGGGCTGCTACAGAGGTGGACTGGTTGGGGCGCCAGGTAAGCCCAGGTAACTCCTGTGTCTCTCTCTTTTATTTCTGTTACCTTTTCTAATTCCTATTTTTCTGATCTGGTTTAAAATAAATAGTAAACCATTCGTAAAATCCTGGAAATAATTATGGGTGCTTTCTGAGTTATTCCAGTGACCCTTAACAATTTCCAACATTTTTGGAGCAACTAAAATATATATAGCATTTAAATAGCTCCAATTTAAATATGGTTGAATTAATTCAAAGTCCAAATATGTCCTGCAAAATGTCAACCATTTTTGGTAGATGCTTCCACCTTGATCCGTAAATGATGAACATTTTTAAAGGGCATTTTGAAATCATTGAAAAAGATTTTAGTAAACCCTAGTTGGTTTAAGGGCGGTGTTGGGGGTTCTGTCATCCCCATTTCAAGTTTCTGAGGAATTTAAACATGATGCAACACCAGATGCTAGCACTAAGCGTGCGAAGCTAGGGATGTGACAACTCACCCCCACTAAACAAGAATCTCGTCCCGAGATTCAAGCGTAGGGTAATATGAAGGGGGAACGCAACTAACGCAATCTTCACGATCCAGGTTGCACTTCATAGGAACGTTGATTCCGTCACCATCATTGACTTGATGTCTTCCTCTGAGAACTCCAACTCACATGACAAGGAGAGGAAAGGAAAACTCTACAAGAATCGATCTTCTTGAAGATCGAACAACTCAGGATCAACTCATGGGATGAGACATTGACACATCTCTCGAGCTGAGACACGAAGCATACATCTGAAGGAATGGAGTGAGACAGATGACAAGGGTTCACTAGGTAAACAACAATTTTACGCTTAAGAAGGTGGTGAACGGTTGTCAACATAGCGAGGAGTTGAATTGCCATGATACCATAACGAGACATGTTAGAGGAGGTGACACGTGGAATCATCCCTTAAGTGGCAAAAAGAATTACCTTTGATTCAAAGATCATTAAAACTCTTTATACCAGCTTAAGGGAAATCGCAATCGATCATTTGGAGGAGTTCGGTAGAATGACATACTCGGACTAGAATGGATGATGTGGACTACCTTGTTGAAGACAACGCAAGGAATGATTTTGCTTGCGCGTGCTCTCAAGAACTTGAGCATTTCCATATTCATCAAGGTTTTACCAACATCCGTGTCAAGGATCCCGCAACACAACATACTACCATGATGAATAGTGGTGGACGATGCGGATGCAAAGGAAGATAACACCTTCTCGATTTTACCTTAAGCGGAGCCAAGGAAGCAAAATCTGGATGATCGACCGAGAGACATTTAGCACTCCGCTTCTAATGTTCTCCTTGATGTGTTAGCGTAATCCATTCGTAGATATGTTTGGTATCTTGAACATCAAGTAAAGGTCGGACTTCGGGAGCACAAGAATCCATAAGGAACAACTACTGGAGTAAACCCTATGAGATCCTTATGGGGAGGTGGCCAACTTTCTCAATCAAGATAGTACAATAATAGGTCTTCTGGCTGGGTGTGTTGGCCACGACATCCACTTTACCAGATTACAGAGAGACCAATATTATAGTTCTTGGGAAATGTTCCAACCATCATATCTGCCTGAGATTCAGATCTGGTTGGTGTCAGGATAATCCAGACTCATCGAGTCTAGAAAGAAAAATGAAAGTTTGCAACACAAATCGACGAGATGACGTTGCGAGATTCCCGGGGGATGAACTACGATAGTAAGCTCCAAAACATGAGCCATCTCTGCTACATACATGTGAACATGCTGTCACAGACAAGCATGACCACGTAGTAGTCTTATAATAAATCACTACCGAGTTCAGGTGGGGAACCATCAACGAGGATATTGAAGTCTTGTGCATGAACTAGTATTCGCACAACAACTCCTTTTCCCTTGAACAAATCAATCAGTGGCTTGGTGTGCTAGGAAACCCATATAGAATGGAGGCGGCCAACCTACCAAACCATAGAGTACTTCGCACATGTGCATGACCAACTTGGGACGATTCCATAAAAAGCAAAAACAACCTTTCTCAGACCCACGACGGCAACTTACATCATGTGCACGTGAATTAGAGGAAGTCACTCCTTTCATCCGAACATATGCTTTATGAGCGGATCACGAAAGCATTGCTCACCATGTTTCCAACACTAACTTAATGTTCAACAAAATCATGGAGGAGGTAAGGATGTTGTCGATGGGCTCAACAACAATTCATCTAGATTCCCATGGAGATGTAACTCCATAACTATGTGAACAAGGTGATAGTATTGGTCAGACCCAAAGGATATAATGGTGTATGCTCGAGGAAAATCCACGAGTAAGACAACATTACGAACATCGTTGGTTTTGATTTGATTTGACGATAGCCCATACTCAAATCAAGGATTGGATAAGACAATAGCACCGACAACTGATCACGAGGATCAATCAACGAAGATATCATCTTTCTTCAACACACACACACACACACAAGGATATCCCTTAGTGACGAACTAAGTCGGACAAGCTTTCATCTTCCAACTCTCCAAGTTGTTGTTTAGCTTAACCAACCAATTCAGGGTATCCAACACAGATTCTTGGAGAAGGGATGATTTGCAAGAAACCAACTTGACCACAAGCTCAACATAACAGTCAGGGGACAACCTGGTGATACTTCCGAGAAGATAATCAGAAAATCACGAACCACCGATATGTTACTAAGCTCGAGAACAATCTTGCTTCTCAGACAAGACGATATGATCAAATAAGCAAGGATTGGCACAATCCTGACTCCTTGATCGAAGAGTGCTCCCGAAATAAGGACTAAGTAGCACAATCTATCTTAGAAATGATGATTCAATAACCAACACGCTAAGAATAAGAATATTGCCCATTTACTACCAAGCAACTAGTTGCTAGGAGTATTGATTTCACACATAACGGTTCACTTGTCGGTATTCCGGTTGCAACACCACGGAACCGAGGAGCGAATGATGATGGCGAGAAGTATCACTACGTCAAGAATTCATAAGGGAAGGTGCAATTCTCGTGACGTTCCTGACATAAAGTGGGTAATACTTGTGGTAGAAACGAACAAAAGCTTGATTGCATTTGATCTGCGGAATACAACTGCTTTGACCCAATCCTAGAAATGGATGAGGTACTGGAGTTTGTTTCTCCTAGTCATTCCAGAATAGAATGGCTTGACGGACCACAATAATAATAGGCATCGATGAACACGAATACACAACTATTCCTGGCTATCAATTGATAGACTAGGGTCGGAATACAGTTGAGGAGGGTCAACTCAAGGAACATATAACTTTTTGAGTTGTGGATCCATAGATTAGTATGTCGAACCAAGTTCAACAGGTTTCTTCCGGATAACCCATGCAGAGAGGTAGGATTGGCAGAGTCACAATATAGAATGGGAAACTCATCGAGAGCACTCTTGTTGTGATCTTTCGACCAGCGAGGAACTTCTGCCATAAGCAGTTCATGGTATTTGGAAGAAGGATATACCATGAACCTCGAGGACTATCACAAAGGTTACTACTAACCTAAAGGAACTAGCAAACACTATCAACATGAGGTAAGTGGGGTGAATCTCGGGTTCAAAACCCAGAAGTAGAATACCTACATACTAGGTGGCATCACGGGATGCTTTCAAGAATGGTGGCCAGAATCATCACACTGGGGATACAAAGCATTGCTAGATTATTGAGTGGTTCTCTAAGAAACCTAGGGTCATAATACTAGCTCCAACATATATGTCAAGGCAATGAAGTACCTCAACAAAGCAATTAGTGTGATTAACCTGGCCCAAAGGAACATCAAAACCAGAGGGAAAGGATTTGCAAGTGCATCAGATTGTTTAGAAACCTGGGATGACTCGGACAGCATAACGGCTGTAAATGCTCAAAAAGATTGGAGACATGCTACAAAAAATGGTGGCATGGCCACTCAGAAGCACAATATCAAGGTTTCGAGAGTTACAACACAAGGAAGTAGTGGGAACTGAGCTGGGTCTTGAAACCAACAATCCTAAGAGTCTACGGATTAGTAACACGTGATCCTGATAGAAAGACGAGGAAGCCTAGTTTCTTAACCCCGTAGAAGAGAAGAGGATAACTCAGATCAGAAGGGCATAAGGTAAAGGAGTAAAAAGAGCCTTACGTTCCCTTCCACAATCAAATCCCTTATATAACGAAAGCATTTCTAGACACGACTTCGACTGGTTTGGCTTGGTAATCCTACAGGCAGCCAGGCTCTGATGCCAAAGCTGTCAAGACCCTGATTCTAAGTCACACCGATCTAGCGTGTAACACCTAATATCACTTTGCGGCCTCACGCACGGTATTCCCACGGGTGTCGCCTTACCATGGCCCGGGACCGTTTCCGCCTTTTGGCTCACGTATATGATAGTGTCGCTAGCATCCATATGATGAGAACACAGGCCGACATGACTAGTCGTGAACCCAAAGTGGCACTAACTTATGGGGATAGGCATACATGAATCAACATCGAGCATGTCGGTCAGCAGCGTGCGAATCCGGGCTGTAGCACTGGGCTAACAGGACTCCGGTGAACCGGGCTGTAGCAGGCTAGGCAGGACTCCGGATGTCACCACGTGACATTTCCCCGAAGGGACAGACACAAGAACGAAGTGAATCACATGCCGGCCAGTCAAGTGTTCCGGAGCAGTAGTGCTGGGCTAGCAGGACTCCGGTGAACCGGGCTGTAGCGGACTACTATGGCTCATGGAAGCACAAGACTACATTTCCCCATAAGAGAGGCTACCAAGGATAAACAACTAGGTCGTCGGATCCCACACATACCAAGCATTTCAATCATACACACAATATGCTCGATATGTGTAAATACAACATGGCATCACAGCATAACTCTACGACTCAAGTATTTATTCATTAGGCTCCGAGGAGCCAAGATATTACAAACATGGGTCTAATGACCCAACATTCAGAGCATACAAGTCAAAACACATGCGGAAGCTTAACATGCTGGGTACAGACATCTACAAATGAAAAAGGACGAGAAGCCTGACTATCTACCAGATCCTGCCGAGGGCACAAGATCGTAGCTGAGGTATCAAGCTAAACGTCGAAGCCCACACGGAACTACTAGCGAGACTGGCGTCTCTCTGCAAAACATAAAATAGGCAAACGTGAGTACAAATGTACCCAGCAAGACTTACATCAGAACTAGCTACATATGCATCAATATCAACAAAGGGGGTGGTGGAGTTTGACTGCAGCAAGCCAGCTTTGACTCAGTGGCTATCCTGAACTACGACTGCAAGTAACTCTTTTGAGGTGGCGCACATGAGTCCACATATTCACCAATCAATACACCACTATGGATCCGCTCCCGTCTACCTACGAGAACGCCATCCATAGCGCTCACGCTTATCTTGCGCATTTTAGAGTATCCACTTTCACTTGTCTATGAACTGTTATATGCAACCCAGAAGTCCTTTACCGCGGACACGGCTATTCGAATAGATAATGTTAACTCTGCAGGGGTGTACTTCTTCACACACGCTCTCACCACTTATCGCCGTTTACAGGACATGTACTCAGCAACCTTCAAGCGGAAGCCCAGCGAGTGTGTCGGCCACGACCTGACTAACCACACAAGTCTCTCGTCCAGGTTTATCGCCTATTCGGGTTCCATCCGCAAGGAGATCCGGCCGGGGTGTCGCTCACGGCCCCAAACGATGTGTGCAGGGTTCCCAAGCCACCATCCGAGTGCCACTTGGTACACCGGGCCATTGTGCCTAGTCTGTCTCAAGCCCACCTGTACCGGGTGCCACTTGGTAGACTAGTAACACTACCTACAAACACCCGAAACTGGTTGCAACTCCTGGACATAGATCGAGTTGATTAATAAGTCGAGAGGGGCACTTAAGCATTCCAATGTGTGGTAGTAGCTGTTCATGGATCACAAACACAGAACTTAGTTCCTGAGGACGGTTTCAATGAGACAACCCACCATGTACTCCTACATGGCCTCTCATCGCTACCTTTATCAAATCGTGTTTACACACTTAGCTCACACACAGTAGGACATGTTCACACACCTCCAATTTATCCCTGATGGATCAGACCTGACACAACTCTAAGAAATAGCAGGCATGACAAACAAGCATGAATGAGTAGGCACATCATGGCTCAAACAACTCCTACTCATGCTAGTGGGTTTCATCTATTTACTGTGGCAATGACACGTCATGCAGAGGAAAGGGGTTCAACTACCGCAGCAAGTAACAGTTGAATCATTGTTGTCCTAATGCAGTAAAAGAGAGCAGGAGCGAGAGAGTGGGATTGTATCGGAATGAACAAGGGGGTTTTGCTTG
Organism: Aegilops bicornis; assembly: GCA_021605145.1. Lineage (NCBI taxonomy): Eukaryota > Viridiplantae > Streptophyta > Magnoliopsida > Poales > Poaceae > Aegilops > Aegilops bicornis. The sequence goes on from CM038674.1 coordinate 619,474,776, forward strand.
CCTGACACTTCTGAAGATAGTATAGCTCTTCATCGGTGTCATCGAACTCATCGTCGGAACACGTCTATCGAGAGGGAACAACACCGACAAATAGAGAAGGGCACAATCAATGCAATGCAATATGATGCATGAATGTGACATGGCAATATGCTGTGATTTGAGCGAATGCAACTAGCAATGATTTAAATGAAGTTGGTTTGAACCAAAGATTCAAATTCAAACTCCATATGTGATTATTTAAATGCCAACATTTGATTTGACCTGATCAGCAGACATAAGTTGCTCAAACATGCATGGAGATAGCATAAATGGATAGATTTCTGATAATTTTTCATATATAATTTATTTCATTTGGAGTTATATATTAATTTCTATGATTTTTTGAAGTTTACACTAATTTCTGGAATTCCTGGATTATTTTAAATCCAGAAAATCACTTACTGCGTCAGCATGACGACAACACAACGTCAGCAAGGTCAACAGGGTCAAAACTGACCCGTGGGGTCCACTGGCTAGTGAGACAGACACTAATCCCGCGTTCACTTGGGCTTTGAACTGCTGCGGGGCCCGTTGTCAGCGTCTAAGAGTGGTTTAGCTGGCGGTGATTAGCACTAATTACGCGGCCACGTCAGCACGCCGGAGTTTGGCCGGCGGCGACCTCAAACCGCGGCGGAGTCCGCTCGGGATTGAGCTATGGGCGACGGTTTCGGGCGAGGTTTGCGGCTATGGGTTGCTGGCACACGCGCGCATCCAGTGGTTGCCACGGGAGGGAGCAAAGTGGACTGTAGCGGCGGTGTCGACGACGAGTGCGGTAGCCGGTGTTCGGCCAACAATGGCTTGGGCGGTGCGGGGCACGAAATGAGCCGTGGATGGTCGTGTTTGACTCGAGGGAGTGCGGTGAGTGCAGCCATGAGCTCGAACTGGAGCATGCGCGGCCGTAGCCACGGTGGTGACATGGCCGGGGGTGGGGAGATCTCGACCTTGATGGTGGCCTAGTTAGGGTGTGCTATTGAAGAAGGGGACAGGCGGAAGCGATCAGGGGCTCACTGGGGGGGCGGAGGAGAAGGCTAGCGGGCTCGAGGACGCGTCGGAGCGGAAGCACGGTCGCCGGCGATCTCGGTGACCCGAGGAGGAAGAAGACGTCGGGGCGGCGTTCCGAGGCTCTTCTCGTCACGTGGCTCGGTGGAGACGGCGTATGGGTCAACGGCGGAGCTTGAGGTCACGTCGGAGAGGCACGGGGAAGGCTGTGGTCGCGGTGGTGCTCGTCGGCGATCTCGGCGCCCACGGACAGAGAGAAGGGAGGAAGCAGAGGAGGGGATGAGGGTGAGGGAGAGTGAGAGGAAGTCGGGGGAGCTGCATGGCGTCGTCCGGAAGCATCCGAGCGAGAGCAGGCAGAGAGGAGGTGGCGCTCGGAGGAGGGCCAGCGTCTGGCGGCACACGCCGGTGTCCCTCTTGGCGCAAAGTTGAAGACAACCTTGCCCCTGGTGGGCTGGGCTGGCTTTGCCCAGCTGGGCTGCTACAGAGGTGGACCGGTTGGGGCGCCAGGTAAGCCCAGGTAACTCCTCTGTCTCTCTCTTTTATTTCTGTTACCTTTTCTAATTTCTGTTTTTTTGATCTGGTTTAAAATAAATAGTAAACCATTCATAAAATCCTGGAAATAATTATGGGTGCTTTCTGAGTTATTCCAGTGACCCTTAGCAATTTCCAACTTTTTTGGAGCAACTAAAATATATATAGCATTTAAATAGCTCCAATTCAAATATGGTTGAATTAATTCAAAGTCCAAATATGTCCTGCAAAAATGTCAACCATTTTTGGTAGATGCTTCCACTTTGACCCAGAAATGATGAACATTTTTAAAGGGCATTTTGAAATCATTGAAAAAGATTTTAGTAAACCCTAGTTGGTTTAAGGGGGGGGGTGCTGGGGGTTCTGTCATCCCCATTTCAAGTTTCTGAGGAATTTAAACATGATGCAACACCAGATGCTAGCACTAAGCAGTACCAGAAGCTAGGGATGTGACAGTGGCCCTACACTCTTAACCGTCTGCCATGCTATACAACTGGGCCGTGATGACTTCGAGAGGTGATCACGGGCATATGCTATATACTTTATACTGTTACATTACTTATGATACTGTTCAGAGATGGGGGCTGAAGGGGCAGGTGGTTCCATCCCGGTAGAGGTGGGCCTGGGTACCCGACGGCCCCCAATCGTTACTAATGGCGGAGCGACAGGCAGGTTGAGACCACCTAGGAGAGAGGTGGGCACAGCCTGGTCGGCGTCATGATTACTTCATAATAACAGGCTTAACGAGATCTTGGTATTTGATCTGAGTTGGGTCGTTGACCTTATACGCACTAACCGCCACGTGGGACAAGATATGGGCAACCGGCGTCGTGGTATCAGCCGAACCTCTTTTTGACATCAGCGACTGAGCGGCGCACGCCGGATTGGACTGGAACGCCTGCTCTTGTATTAGGGAGGCTAGGTCTGCTTCCGGCCGCGTACGCAACGTGCAGGTGTGCAATGGGCGATGGGCCCAGACCCCTGCGCGCATAGGATTTAGACCGGCGTGCTGACCTCTCTGTTGAGCCTAGGTAGGGCTGCGGCGTGTTGATCTTCCGAGGCCGGGCATGACCCAGGAAAGTGTGTCCGGCCAAATGGGATCGAGCGTGTCGGGTTATGTGGTGCACCCCTCCGTGGAAGTTTATCTATTCGAATAGTCGTGATCTTCGATGTGACGACTTGGAGTTGTACCTTGACCTTATGACAACTAGAACCGGATACTTAATAAAACACACCCTTCCAAGTGCCAGATACAACCCGGTGATCGCTCTCTCACAGGTCGACGAGGAGAGGATTGTCGGGTAGGATTTATGCTATGCGTTGCTACTTGGAGGACTTCAATCTACTCTCTTCTACATGCTGCAAGACAGAGGCTGCCAGAAGCGTAGTCTTCGATAGGACTAGCTATCCCCCTCTTATTCTGGCATTCTGCAGTTCAGTCCACCAATATGGCCTCTTTGCACATATACCCATGCATATGTAGTGTAGCTCCTTGCTTGCGAGTACTTTGGATGAGTACTCACGGTTGCTTTTCTCCCTCTTTTCCCCTTTCCCTTCTACCTGGTTGTCGCAACCAGATGCCGGAGCCCAGGAGCCAGACGCCACCGTCGATGACGACTCCTACTACACTGGAGGTGCCTACTACTACGTGCAGGCCGCTGACGACGACCAGGAGTGGTTAGGAGGACCCCAGGCAGCAGGCCTGCGCCTCTTTCAATTTGTATCCCAGTTTGTGCTAGCCTTCTTAAGGCAAACTTGTTGAACTTATGTCTCTACTCAGATAATGTTGCTTCCGCTGACTCATCTATGATCGAGCACTTGTATTTGAGCCTCGAGGCCCCTGGCTTGTATTATGATGCTTGTATGACTTATTTTATTTTTAGAGTTGTGTTGTGATATCTTCCCGTGAGTCCTTGATCTTGATCGTACACGTTTGCGTGTATGATTAGTGTATGATTGAATCGGGGGCGTCACACGTGGCCTGCCGGGGACGATGAAGATGGTGGACACTTAAGAGGGGTATGCAGAGAAGAGGAACTGCCAATTGAAGCGGGGTTGACGTATTATCTAACCGCTGATATAATCAACCACAATTATTTGTACCCAGTCGCTCCAAATTCCCGGGGTTGCGCAAGACTCCTATTGCCTATTTGGCTGGTTTTCTTTTTTAGGATAAAAACAAGGAACGAGTTTTGGGATTATGCACCGGTACCAGTACGAACGGAGTAGGACAGTTGGCAAGCAATACAGTGAGCTCTTCTTATTGATAAAGCCAGTAATAATCAAACTAGAAAGGAAAAGAAAAAAGACAAAGAAAAATATCTGCATGAATCTTCGCGTAACATCAATGGCATAGGACCTAGATGTGCATTACTTAGAGCACATCTAGATGTGCTTTAGCAATAATGTCAAACAAAACCCCTAATCATCATTGCAAACAACGAATAGAACATGGCTAATGCGACAACCACAACTACACATGCTAGTTCCTTCTTGTCTCTTGCTTTCATCTGTTGCCTGTGATTGATTCTTTCATGCTTCATCATACTGATTGTACATTCCAGATCAGCCAGTTTCTTCTTCAGCTTTACGTTATATTCTGCTAGCTTGGTGATAACACTTCGAGCCCTGCCATGCCATTCTTCATCCAGCCAGTTAACAAAGGCACAAGCCTAATATCCCAGCCAAAGTTAAATAGTATTCTGGATTAGCGGTGGCATTAACTGAAGTAAAATGATGAACTTAATTAGCACTAACTGAGGGAGTCCTGGATTAGGGGGTATCCGGACAGCCGGACTGTATACAACGTCCGTACTATTGAAGCGTGAAGATACAAGACTCAAGACTTCGACCCGTGTCCGGATGGGACTTTCCATGGCGTGGAAGGCAAGCTTGGCGATCCGGATATTATATTTCCTTCCTTGTAACCGACTCCATGTAAACCCTAGCCCTCTCCGATGCCTATATAAACCGGAGAGGTTGGTCCTTAGAAGGCCGATCACAATTACAATCATACCATCATAGGCTAGCTTCTAGGGTTTAGCCTCTACGATCTCGTGGTAGATCTACTCTTGTACTACCCATATCTTCAATATTAATCAAGCGAGGAAGTAGGGTTTTACCTCCATCGAGAGGGCCGAACTGGGTAAACATCTGTGTCCCTTGCTTCCCTGTTACCATCAGCCTAAGACGCCTGATCGGGACCCCCTACCGAGATCCGCCGGTTTTGACACCGACATTTTTGCTTTCATTGAGAGTTCCTGCGTAGCCGTTGCTACAGGCTCGATGGCTCCTCCAGTCATCGTCAACAACACGATCCCGGTGAGACCTTCCTCCCGGACAGATCTTCGTGTTCGATGGCTTCGCCCTACGGGCCAACTTCGCAGCCATCCGGTGCAGAATCGACAACTCGCCCAGCCACCAGATCAGGTTCGGAAACCTGAACTACACGGCGGACATTCGCGGAGACTTGATCTTCGATGGATTTGGGCCTATGCCAGGAGCACCGGACAGTCACGACGAGCATGGCTTAGACCTGCTATCGGACGAAGCTCGGGGTATCACCCCCGCAGTAGCCCCGGACCTAAATCCAGAGCAGGCTGTGCTGCCTAAGGACGGAGGGATGGACCACGCCTCGCAAGTTGCGCACTCATCGGCGGTGGAGCCGAACATTGGCCTTACCTCTATGGTGGCCTGTGACTCCGGACCCCCGGATTTGTATCCGGACGCCGGTTCCAATCCGCGCACTCCTGAGCCAGTCGAGCCAGGTTGGGCTCCGGTAATGGAGTTCACTGCTGCGGATATCTTCCAGCACTCGCCCTTTGGCGACATGCTGGACTCATTAAAGTCTCTCTCTTTGTCAGGAGGCTCTCGGCCGAACTATGTCCGGCTCGAGTGGGAGGCACGCGATGAAGAAGGAATTCGTTACCCACCCACCACCCACTTCATTGCCACGTTCGATGATTTAACCGAGGTACTGGACTTCGACTCCGAAGACATCACCGGTATGGACGATGATGCAGGAGAAGAACATGAACCACCACTCACTGGGAGGTGGACAGCCACCTCTTCCTATGATATATATATGGTGGACACTTCGAAGGAAACAAATGGCGATGAGGCAACGGAGGATAAAACCTCAGGTAAAAGCAAAGAATGGGCGTCGTCGGCGCTACTCCAAGCCCCGCCACAGCAATACCGGCCCAGGAAACGAAAACAATCCGAATGGTGCCGAAGAAGAATACAACCCTGATCAGCCCGCCTTCGAGCAGGCTGAACAGGAGGATGAGCAGGTCAGCCCGGAAGAATAGGTGACAGACGAATACCCGGAGGAGGACAGTGTAGGACCTTGAAGTATGTCTAGCGGGGGGGGGGTGATTAGACTACTTGACCAATAAAAAACTTAACCTTTTCCCAATTTTATAGTTTGGCAGATTTTAGCTATATTAGGACAAGTCAAGTAATCATCACACAATTCAAGCAAGCATGCAAAGAGAATATTGGCAACGGAAATTAAAGCATGCAACTTGCAAGAAAGTAAGGGGAAGGGTTTAGAGGATTCAAACGCAATTGGAGACATGGATGTTTTTGGTGTGGTTCCGATAGGTGGTGCTATCGTACCTCCACGTTGATGGAGACTTCAACCCACGAAGGGTAACGGTTCTTGTGAGTCCACGGAGGGCTCCACCCACGAAGGGTCCACGAAGTAGCAACCTTGTCTATCCCACCATGGCCGTCGCCCACGAAGGACTTGCCTCACTAGCGGTAGATCTTCACGAAGTAGGCGATCTCCCTGCCCTTACAAACTCCTTGGTTCAACTCCACAATCTTGTCGGAGGCTCCCAAGTGACACCTAGCCAATCTAGGAGACACCACTCTCCAAGAAGTAACAAACTGTGTGTTGATAATGAACTCCTTGCTCTTGTGCTTCAAATGATAGTCTCCCCAACACTCAACTCTCTCTCATAGGATTTGGATCTGGTGGAAAGAGGGTTTGAGTGGAAAGCAACTTGGGGAAGGCTAGAGATCAAGATTCATATGGTAGGAATGGAATATCTTGGCCTCAACACATGAGTAGGTGGTTCTCTCTCAGAAATGGTAAGTTGGAAGTGTAGGTTTAGTCTGATGGCTCTCTCCACGAATGAATAGGAGGTGGAGGGGTATATATAGCCTCCACACAAAATCTAACCATTACACACAATTTACCAAACTCGGTGGGACCGAATCATCAAACTCGGTCAGACAGATTTAGTAAACCTAGTGACCGTTAGTGATTTTCGGTGGGACTGACATGCATCTCGGTGAGACCGATATGGTTAGGGTTAGGGCATAACATAATCTCGGTGAGACCGATTACACAAACTCGGTGAGACCGATTACACAAACTAGGTGAGACCGATTTTGGTAATTAGCTAACCAGAGAGTTGGTCAGGTAAACTTGGTGGGACCGATTTGCTCTTTTCGGTGAGACCAAAATGTTACAAAAAGGAAACCGAGAGTTTACATTGCAATCTCGGTGGGACCGATTCGCTCTTTCGGTGAGACCGAAAAGTTACGAAAAGGAAACAGAGAGATTACAACCCCATCTCGGTGAGACCGAGATCCCTATCGAGAAGACCGATTTGCTTAGGGTTTGTGGCGGTGGCTATGACTTTTGGAATCGGTGGCGCGGATAGAAAGAATCGGTGAGACCGATTTTGGCTTTAGGTTTAGGTCATTTGTGGATGTGGGAAAGTAGTTGAGGGTTTTGGAGCATGTCACTAAGCACATGAAGCAAAAGGCTCATTAAGCAACACCTCATCCCTTCTTGATAGTATTGGCTTTTCCTATAGACTCAATGTGATCTTGGATCACTAAAATGTAAAATGAAGAGTCTTGAGCTTTTGAGCTTGAGACAATCCTTTGTCCTTAGTATTTTGAGGGATCCACTTTCATCATCCATGCCATGCCATTCATTGAGCTTTCCTAAAATAATAGTCTTGGAATAGCATTAGCTCAATGAGCTATATGTTGTTATGAATTACCAAAACCACCTAGGGATAGTTGCACTTTCAGACAGCTACTTGCCCCCCTCCGAAGACGAGATTAGCCTCGGCGACGACGAGTTCGGCGTGCCTGAGGATCCGGTAGAGCAGGAGTGCTTCAACTGTCGGCTTATAGCCACAGCGAGGAGCCTGAAAAAGAAGCAGCAGCAACTCCAAGCTGATCAAGACCTGCTCACAGATAGATGGACTGAAGTCCTGGCAGCAGGGACTCGAGCACCATACGGCTGACCGGCCACCTCGTGGCCGGGATAAAATGGTGTATCAGTCCGCATACCAGCGAACATACTACGGCCTGGGGCAACAAAACAGGACAGCCAAGATCGATCTACGGATCACGGGGGCGCGCCTCGGCACACGAACGACCGTCACGCCGGATACACCTTAAACAAGTCTGGTCGGGCCGAACATAGCCACCCAGAGCAATTCGACATGCGTAGCCACATAGCCCGGCACAGAAGCGCCGCACACCCCCTCTGCTTCACTAACGAAGTAATGGATCATGAATTCCCAGAAGGGTTCAAACCCGTAAACATCGAATCATACGATGGCACAACACACCCCGCAGTATGGATCAAAGATTTCCTTCTCCACATTCACATGGCACGCGGAGACGATCTACATGCCATCAAGTATCTTCCCCTTAAGCTCAAAGGACCAGCCCGACACTGGCTAAATAGCCTGCCAAAGAAATTCCATTGGCAGTTGGGAAAACTGAAGACGCATTCCTCCACAACTTCCAGGGCACATATGTGCGACCACCAGACGCCGATGACCTGAGCCACATTACTCAACAACCCGGAGAGTCAGCCAGGAAATTCTGGACTCGGTTCCTAACTAAAAAGAACCAAATAGTCAACTGTCCGGACACCGAAGCCCTGTCGGCTTTTAAGCATAATATCCGTGACGAGTGGCTCGCTCGACACCTCGGCCAAGAAAAACCCAAGTCCATGGTAGCTCTCACAACACTAATGACCCGCTTTTGCACGGGCGAGGACAGCTGGTTGGCTTGCAGCAGCACTACGCCACATTCTGGCACTTCAGATGGCCGCAACAATAACGGCAAGCCACGATGTAACAGACATAAGCGACGAAACAACAACGACAGCACTGAAGACACGACAGTCAACACCGGATTCAGCAGATCCAAGCCCGGTCAGCGGAAGAAGCCGTTCAAAAGAAATAATCAGGGACCATCCAGTCTGGACCGCATACTGGAGCGCTCGTGCCAAATTCATGGCACCCCGGACAAGCCAGCCAACCACACCAATAGAGATTGCTGGGTATTCAAACAGGCCGGCAAAATAAACGCCGACGACAAGGACAAGGGGCTGCACAGCGACGATGACGAGGAGCCCCGACGTTCGAACACGGGGGGACAGAAGAAATTTCCCCCCCAAGTGAAAACGGTCAACATGATCTATGCCACGCACATCCCCAAGCGGGAACGGAAGCGGGCACTACGGGACGTCTATGCGATGGTGCCAGTCGCCCCCAAATTCAACCCATGGTCAGCTTGTCCGATCACCTTTTATCGTAGGGATCACCCTACTAGCATCCGTCACGGCGGCTCGGCTGCATTGGTCCTAGACCCAATCATCGACGGATTCCACCTTACGCGCGTCCTTATGGACGGTGGCAGCAGCCTGAACCTGCTTTATCAGGATACAGTGCGCAAAATGGGCATTGACCCTTCAAGGATCAAGGCCACCAAAACCACCTTTAAAGGTGTGATTCCTGGAGTAGAGGCCCGTTGCGGACTCTATAACATTGGAAGTGGTCTTCGGATCTCCGGATAACTTCCGCCGAAGAGTTAATCTTCGATATCGCCCCTTTCCGTAGTGGTTACCATGCGATTGCTCGGACGAACCGCATTCGCTAGATTCAATGCGGTACCACACTACGCATACCTCAAGCTCAAGATGCCGTGACCACGCTGGTCATAACAGTGAACGGAAATACGGACCGCCTCTCCGAACAGAAGAACATACCGCAGCCCTCGCGCGGAAGTACAATGCGGCCTCCTCCGACAAACCAATCCGCACCGCCAAGAGAGTCCGGAGCACCCCGCAACAGATCATCGGGCACGCCAAGAGCGCGACTAGCAGTCCGGCCTCGCTTAAGCCCCATCAAAGCAGCATTCGTGCCACGCGTACACAATTACGCACTCAAGATACCATGGGCGTAGGCGGAGGCGCAACAACGACTCAGTCAATAGTGCGGGATAACCGCCACATACCTTCATAACCCGTCCTTCTTCTTTTTCAGGACATTGCTTTAGAGCAGCCTCTTCAGAAGAGCCGAATTGCCGGACTTACATAGGAGAGAAAACCAAGGAGGCAACAGGCTTCACAAGACGTATGAAACACCTGTGTGGAATCTATTTGCGATCATTATACCTGTTTTATATATCCATACGCTGCCTGCCCTGGATAGGACATGTTAAATAGTCCTATTTATCTCCGCTTAATGCATTCATTGTAAACATACGCTTAAACGTATTTTCATCAATGGGAAATTATATATAGCGTCAGCTCATTATTCTTATTTGAACATTTTTTACAAATGTTTCTATGATATTGCATCTGTACACTTTGGTACGGTCCGTTTGCCAGGGGCTTCCTATGGTGCCCTGTTCTACGGAAAATAAAGTCCGAACACTTTGAACAGTGCGGCACCCGAACTTATAGCACTATATGCATCAGCTCTGAATCATGCCTTGGGTCTACAGTTTGGTTACCCCGGCTCCCTTGTTTTGGTACCTTACATTCCGTTATATCGGCTAAGGTAGCGCAGGGAGAACTAGTACGATTGTGTCCTGGTTCTTCCGGACGAGCACCTCAGTAGAGAAAGCCGAAAACTGACCGGCATGATGAGGCGAGAGCTGGTCGCTGTTCGAGAGGTCTTAAAATCCTTAAAGATGTTTTCCGCTTTAGGCGATGAGTCAGCCTTGTCTGATTTAGGCGTATATAGCGCCCCGATTCGGCCCTCCGAATTCTAGGGGCTTCGCCGAAATTTAAAATTATAGACTTCTATAGCTAAGTGAAAGTTATAAAGCCGCATAGTCCGATTGCCTTGTTCGCTACCAATACCTCCTTAAGGGACCAAACATTTGGATAAAGAGTATCCGGTTTTTCCAGAACACCACAGTACTAGGTACGTGCGGAAGCCGACGACCGCCTACTTTTAGAATTTGATAAACAGCCGCATGTATGGTAATATTTTAAATCAAAACAGTGCTACATAGCACAGGCAACTCCGTCCTTAATTTACAACAGCGGCAGAGGTACATTTAGTCAAAGATCTTGTCTTTAGTACATTCATCGGACACGAGACGAGCGCCCTTCATAACGCCATCATAGTACTTCTTGGGATGGCGATGCGCCTTGCCCTCCAAAGGGCCTGCCCTTCACCAAATTTCTTCGCATCCAGCTTGCCCCAATGCACCTTCGCACGGGCAAAGGCCCGGCGGGCACCCTCAATGCAAACGGATCACTTGATTACTTCAAGCCACGGACAGGCATTTACCATCCGCGTGATCAGGCCGAAGTAGCTAGTGGGCAGGGGCTCACTAGGCCACATCCGGACTATGAAATCTTTCATAGCCACTTCGGCCGCCCTGTGGAGTTCGACTAACTGCTTGATTGGTCACTCAGAGGCGTTAGTGTTCGGCCCCGACATCTTGGGACCGTAACAGCTTCTCCGTTGAGCTCCCTCTTGGGCACGGTAGAACTCAAGCATCTCGACACGCCAAGTGGCAGATCTGCGAATGCCCCTGGAGAGCTCCAAATTCGAGTAAGTAAAAGAAACGCCTCCTCCACATGTTTGCTTTGCAAAAAGAATTTATTACCTTGGACCTCCTGCTGTGCCTTCTCGGCTTCGGCCTTGGCGTCTTTCATGCTTACAAGGGCCTTCGCAAGTTCAGCCTCTTTCATCTTCAGATCATGCTCCATGGACTCAAACTTCTTGCCGAGGTCCTGGAGCTCTTGTTGTACCTCGCCCACTCTAGCACTTTGCTTCTCGCGCTCTTTGCATTCCAAGGCCGCCTTGTCTTCGGCCTTGGATAGCGCTTTCTTCAGGGACACCACTTCGGCGGTGGACCTTGTCATACAGTCACAATGCTTCGTTGTCAGACTCAACAATTTATCTATCTTTACATACATAAGAGTGGAGAATCACTCACCTTTGCTCTCTTCGAGCCGCCTCTTCGTGAGGTCAAGCTCTCCCTGTGCCTGCTCCAGGTCCCGCTTTAGTTCGGCAACCTCGGTTGTGCGGGTAGCAGTAGCAAGCAGCACGGCCTGCTTATTCACATAAACGCTTATTAGACTCCTGCGGATTATAATTGACCCTCCGTTTGGCTTTTCTTTCCGAACACCAAACAGAGTATCAGGGGCTACTACCAAACGGGTGGTAATTTCACACATTTTTGTCACTTACCTCGAAGCCCGTCAGGAGGCTTGTGCAGGCTTCAGTTAGTCCGCTTTTGGCGGACGGAACCTTTTGAATCACCACACTCATAAGAGTACGGTGCTCGTCATCCATGGAAGCGCCTCAAAGCGCTTCCACCAGACTATCCGGCGCCGCTGGCGCGACGGAAGTCCTCGGTACGGACGGCCCGCCCTCCCTAACGAGGGGCTGCCCGCCTGAATCCGAAACCGCCAAGGGTTCCGGAACAGTGTTCGGTCGAGAGTCCGCCTTGCTGCGGCTCTCATCGACGCGATCCGCGGGGATCTTGAACCCCGCGTGTTCGACATCTGGAACTCCGCCTTGGGGCGTCTCCAGGGTCACCTCCCCCCGCTCGGGGAACCTTCGGGACAACACCTCCGTGTCATCAACAGGTTGAGGAGTGGTGGCCGTCGGGAGCGAGTTCATCTCTGAAGCGCTCAGAGACCCATCCGAGGACGACACCTCCGGATGAGCCCTGGTCAGACTGCATATATGTTTGGCGTTATTAAACAACTATGAAGTAAAATCACGGTAGAGTGAGGACACTTACGATCGCGCTAGGGGCTTCCCCCTGGGCAGCCACTCTTCCTCGCTACGAGGGGCCGTGGTGGAGTAGTCCGGAAGGGACGTTTTTCCCTTCTTACGCCCCACCTCCCCTCTGGGCGGCTTTCCTCTTTTCTCCTCCCGGTCAAGGGAGGTAGAGTTTCTTCTTGCTTCCCCTGCCTCCGCGGGAGAAATCTGTTTCGTCGTCATCGGACGACGTGGTTATGATAGCCTTGCGTCGAGGGCCTCTCTCGGCCCCGCGGCCCGTCTCCTCAGACCTCTCATCCTTTCCGGATGGGCGGCTTCTTCTTCTTCTTCTTCTTCCTCCTCTTTGGGGGAGGAGTGCGCCTCGTCGTCTTCGGACGAGGCTTCCGGCACAACCTTACGCCGGAGACCCTTCCTGGTCCCAGGGGCCTTATTTTCGGCCTTCTTCTCCGGTGCCTTGTAGGGCGCCGGGATCAGCATCTCTGTCAAGAGAGCATCAGCTGGATCTTCTGGCAGCGGAGCCGGATAGTCAATCTGCTCCGCTGTCTCCACATAGCCCTGATCAAATATACACAAATACTTAAGACTCCACCATGAATGTATTGGGAAAAACCGAATCCGGTGGTAGTCCCAAAACTCACCGGACGCGGGGGGCCGCGCTGCATGAAGTCCGCGGTCCTCGGATGTGGGAGGAGGTACTTCGGAGGCCTTAAACAACGCCTTCCACGCGTCCTTGTGCTTCATGCCATAGAGCCTCTGAAGCGTCTGATGTTCGGCCGGGACGAACTCCCACAGATTAAATGCCCGCCTTTGGCACGGCAGAATCTGGCGGACGAGCATGACCTGGATCATGTTGACAAGCTTGATGTTCTTGTCCTTCATGCTCTTGATGCAAGTTTGGAGTCCGGTCAGCTCTGTAGGTTCGCCCCAAGTCAGGCCCTTCTTTTCCCAGGAGGTGAGCCGCATGGGGGATCCGGACCGGAACTCGGGGCCGCCACCCGCTATAATTGCTGCTCGGTGATGTAGAACCACCCCGATTGCCACCCTTTACGGTCTCCGCAAAGGAGCCGCTGCCAGGTGACGTTAGGCATCTTGCCCACCATGGCCCCTCCGCACTCCGCTTGCTGGCCGCTTACAATCTTCGGCTTCATGCAGAAGATTTGCAGCCACAGCGAAGTGAGGCCGGATGCGGAGGAAGGCCTCACATACGACGATGAACACCGAGATGTTGAGGACGAAATTCGGGGCTAGATCATGGAAATCTAGCCCGTAGTAGAACATGAGCACGCAGATGAAGGGGTGAAGTGGAAACCCCAGTCCACGGACGAAGTGGGCGAGAACACGACCCTCTCGTGGGTTCCCGGGGTCGGGATGACCTGCCCAAAGATCCCAGAGCCGTGTCGCTATGTCTCATGCCAAGTATCCGCCGCCCGAAGATTTGCGATATGCTTCTCCTTGATGGTGGAAGCCACCCACTTGCCTCCTGCTCCGGACATGTTTAGCTGTGTGGAGAAGACTTGTGCTTGGGTGCTAGAGCTCGAGGAGGCAAGAGTGGGCAAAGGAGGAAGAAGGCGTGGGTAAATCTGGGGAAATCTTATCCCTTTATAGAGGCGGTATAAAGGCGCCTCCCCACTTGCTCGTTGGGGAATCGCTTGCTTCCCAAGCGCCACGATTGATGATGTGGTGGGATTACCCGCACTGCATTGATGAGAATCCCGTGATAAGGGGGCACGATCTCTGCTTTGACAAGACGTGTCAAGGAAACCGCCTCGCAATATGCGTTGTGGCTGGTTGTGGGAAAACGGTTCGAATAATGACCCGACCATAATGACACGTCGCGTTGCCTAAAAAGTTGTCAGCAGATTGCATTTGTGAAATACCATTCTCTCTACGGTGGCATGTGAAGATTATTTTGTGGATCCGGACACGGTTCAAGTGTTCGATAATTACCTTGGAGTATTCGGGGGAGGAACCCGCCCTGCAATGCCGAAGACAAGACTGTGCGCCGCACTCATCGTCATTGAAGCCTGGTTCAGGGGCTACTGAGGGAGTCCTGGATTAGGGGGTATCCGGATAGCCGGACTGTATACAACGTCCGTACTATTGAAGCATGAAGATACAATACTCAAGACTTCTACCCATGTCCGGATGGGACTTTCCTTGGCGTGGAAGGCAAGCTTGGCAATCCGGATATTATATTTCCTTCCTTGTAACCGACTCCATGTAAACCCTAGTCCTCTCCGGTGCCTATATAAACCGGAGAGGTTGGTCCTTAGAAGGCCGATCACAATTACAATCATACCATCATAGGCTAGCTTCTAGGGTTTAGCCTCTACGATCTCGTGGTAGATCTACTCTTGTACTACCCATATCTTCAATATTAATCAAGCGGTGAAGTAGGGTTTTACCTCCATCGAGAGGGCCCGAACCTGGGTAAACATCTATGTCCCTTGCTTCCTGTTACCATCAGCCTAAGACGCACAGATCGGGACCCCCTACCCAAGATCCGCCTGTTTTGACACCGACACTAACCTCTAAGGGGCAACTGAGAAACCGTCTGCCAATGTCGAATCCCTCCGTGCATACACGTCGAGCAGGAGTGTGCCTGTTCACACAACTCAGCTTTTGGTACTTCTCGGTGGCGCAAAACTCAGAGTCGAACTCGTGCTGCGGGAGTCTGGAGTCAAGCTCCAGATCTGGCGGCAGATAGCTTTCCTGGGGGGTCATTCTAGACGGATTCAGCAAGGATCTATACTTTGGACATGCTAAAAAAGATCGGGATAGATTGGAACCTGACTGGATGATTCGGATCCGTAGTACACCCGCCTTCTGATGACCTTAGGCAAGTGCTCGGCGGCGACATTTAGTAGGAGCAGCCGCATCAAACCATCAAGACCACTCGTCCGCATTCCCCCAATGTCAGCGCCACGCGAGGGAATTTGGAGGCTATGTAGGGATTTGGGGGAAATGGGGAAACTGTGGAGATAAGCTAACGGTCGGGAACTACTAATGGCACTATATATATGTTGTATACGGCACACTGTTTGTACATGTCGTTTGTGTTGGGTATTACAACGTCACACATGATTTCCGCACCAAACCGTGTGAGAAGACAATGTAGGTTAGACACAGTTGCCGTTACATAACCGTATGTGATGTACTACCCTGCCCATATAACTGAGTTAAGATGAGATACCGTGTAAACAGCCGCTTCACGGATATCCATAAAAAAATAGCCGCTCGGCATATAGAGATGGCGGCGGAGGCCTAGGTACCGGCTACCGGAGAAGAGGTCAATCCTCGGTCGGTGGGCGGTGGCGGTGCCATAGGAGGTCAATCCTCGGTCTGCGGCGGGAGATAGGAGGAGCTTAACCATCAAGGTCGGCGGCGGTGGCGTGATTCGAGCCCATCCATCGCGGTCGATGGCGGGATAGTCGAGGTTGAACTTCAGGCGGCAGCCGCACTAAGCTTTGCTCCTCGACCCTGCTGTCTCGGCGTGCCGCCGCATCGCGCTTGTCTGTCTGCTGGGTGGAGGTTGCCGCGTGACTAATTAATTAAGGTATTCTTTTCGTGAGTGGCTTAATTAAGGTATTCAATTCCTAAGTGTAGTGTTGTACTAGCACTCTGCGTGTAAATTGACTGGCCATTAATTTTTGTCATTGCACGTCTAGATAACAACATGGAGCGCCCTCAGTAATTATTAAAATAAAACCTTGTGATTTATGCACGCATCTCTAGGCAGTAGTTAATCCGTGTATTAATGTTGTTGTTTTGTTTTTAATTACCATTCGTCTGCTGCAGATGGAACGATCTCGATGGACGAAGAATCGGAAAACCGCAGATTTTATCAGTGGCGTGACAGAGTTCATGAATTTGGCTGAAAGTAGAAAGAGGACAATTGGTGATGCGGATTACATCCTGTGTCCATGTACTGATTGTGCCAATATAGAGTCACATGAAGTTGCATATGTCCAGATGCACTTAGTCTCTAGGGGATTCATGGATGGATATACATGTTGGACCGCATACGGTGAAGAGGAGGTCATGGATGAAGATACCCGTGGCAGCGAGATGCCAAACCCCGATTAGTGTCACATGGATGTTGAATCTAACATCAGGGCAGAGGCGTCAAGCTACCAATGGAACACCGGAAAGCCGAAACGCCCACTGGAAAACCAAGACGTCCACGCAGATGACAACGATCTTGATATGCCAGATTTTGCTGCTATGATTGCAGATTTCGAGGGCCCAGAAAAGGATATGATTGGGTACAAGGATCTGCCAACCATTGATGCGGATTCGAAGAAAGAATTGCATCCAGGTTGCAAAAAGAAATATTCCAGGTTGAGTGCCACCCTGACGCTTCTCAGATTTAAAGCAGCAAACAGTCTATCAAACAAGGGCTTCACAGAGATCTTAGGTATTTTCAAAGATATTCTTCCGGAAGATAATGTGCTCCCCAGAAGCACAAATGAAGCAAAGAAAATTGTTTGCTCATTGGAACTTGAAGTATAGAAGATACACGCTTGTGTGAATGATTGTATATTGTACCGTGGTGAGTACAAAGATTTTCGTGCATGTCCCACATGCAAGCATGCATGATAAAATCGCAGGAGAGCAAAGGACAAGTACAAATTGGATGACGAGATCAAGACAGGAATCCCGTTCAAGGTTGTTTGGTACTTGCCTTTAATTCCAAGGTTGAGGCATTTGTTTGCAAACCCTAGAGAAGTAAAGAGGTTGCGGTGGCATCATGATGAGTGAATTGCGGATAGGTTTATGAGGCACCCAAAATATGGGGCTCAGTGGGAATTAATCGACAACAAGTTTGAAAATTTTGCTAAGGATCCTGGAAGTATAAGGCTCAGGGAGTGTACCAACGGGATGAATCCTTTTGGCGATATGAGCACCAATCACAGCACATGGCCGGTGCTTCTGTGCATAGATAACCTAGATCCTTGGTTGTGTATGAAGAAAAAATACATTATGATGTCAATGATTATCCAAGGCCCAAAGCAACCTGGAAATGACATCGACATTTACTTTCAGCTACTGGTAGAAGAACTACTGATAGTGTGGATAGATGCGCCTGTTGTAAAATGTTATGATGCTTACAGAAAGGAGATTTTCGATCTACATGCAATGCTGGTGCACACCATTCAAGATATGCCGGCATTAGGCAACACATCGGGGCAGAAAACAAGGGGATATGTAGGGTGTGTCACATGCAAGGATAGGACAGCTAGCAGAAGACTTCCCAACTTGCGCAAAACAGTGTATTTGCGTCATCGTAGGTTCTTGTGGATGAATCACCCATACCGAAAGATGAAAGCTGAATTTGATGGTACGACAGAGGCAGGTGTGGCCCCAAGACCCTATGAGGGGGAGGTGGTCCACAACATGGCTAATTTTTTTTTAATGTTGTGCTTGGCAAGAACCACCCTTTGACGGTGAAACTAACACCGAAGGATCAAGTGTATAAGAAGAAATCGGTGTTCTGGAAATTACCTTACTGGGAGATTCTACGTGTACGTCACTACATCGACGTCATGCACGTAGAGAAGAACGTATGTGAAAGCATCCTTGGCACTCTGCTCAAGATTAAAGGTAAAATAAAGTATGGTGACGGTTCACGGCTTGATATGCTTGCTGATCAATCACAACGCAAGAGTGAAGCAGAAGATGATGACAAATTCATCAAAGCTTGCCAGAGTTACAATTTCATTATAAAAGGAGCAACACAGTTCTTCACCTATTTGTTGTCAGTTAAGACACCCTCTTCCTACTGCCCAAACATCAGAAGTCTCGTGGATGTGAGCTCAGGTAGAAGTTGGTACACATGAAGTCACATGACTGCCATGTAATGTTGACACAAATCCTCCCGGTGGCCATCAGGAATCTGATGGACAAAGATATAAGAAACACACTCATTGACCTCTATGATTTCTTCAACAAACTATGGCAGAAAGTTGTAGATCCTGAAGAGTTGGATAATATGCAAGATGGTATTGCAAGAATATTGTCCAACCTAGAGATGTTTTTCCCACCGTCATTCTTTGATGTCATGGTCCATCTCACTGTGCACCTTGTCGATTTAGATAAAGTATTGTGGTCCTGTGTTTCTTCGCAACATGTATCCCTTCAAGCGGTTCATGGGAATACTGAAGCGCTTTTGTCAGAACCGAAACCATCCAGAGGGAAGCATCCTACAAGGTTATACCGCGGAGGAGGCTGTTGAGTTTTGCACCGAATACATGAAACAAAGACCTATAGGTTTGCCCCTCTCTCACCACGAGGGAAGGCTGAAAGGTAAGTCGGTCCTTGCTGGCACGCAAATGGCTGCACCCGTAGAATTGGCAGAGAAAGCCCATTTGATGATACTGCTTAACAGCCCAGTTCTCATCGCTTATGCCGAAGAACACTTGGCAGAGTGATACGTCTCCAACGTATCTATAATTTTTGATTGCTCCATGCTATTATATATTCTGTTTCGGATGTTTAATGGGCTTATTTATACACTTTTATATTATTTTTGGGACTAACCTATTAACCCAAGGCCCATTGCAAATTGTTGATCTTTTCCTATTTCAGTGTTTCGCAGAAAAGGAATATCAAATGGAGTCCAAACGGAATGAAACCTTCGGGAGAGTTATTTTTGGAACAAACGTGATCCAGAGGACTTGGAGTGGACATCAAGAAATCAACAAGGAGGCCACGAGGCAGGGGGCGTGCCTACCCCCTGGGCGCACCCTCCACCCTCGTGGGCTCCTCGTGGCTCCATCGACCTACTTCTTCCTCCTATATATACCTACGTACCCCGAAACCATCGAGGAGCACCACGAAAACCTAATTCCACCGCCACAACCTTCTGTACCCGTGAGATCCCATCTTGGGGCATTTTCCGATGCTCTGCCGGAGGGGGCATTGATCACGGAGGGCTTCTACATCAACACCATAGCCTCTCCGATGATGTGTGAGTAGTTTACCTCAGACCTTCGGGTCCATAGTTATTAGCTAGATGGATTCTTCTCTCTCTTTGGATCTCAATACAAAGTTCTCCTCGATTCTCTTGGAGATCTATTCGATGTAATCTTCTTTTGCGGTGTGTTTGTCGAGATCCAATGAATTATGGGTTTATGATCAAGATTATCTATGAACAATATTTGAATCTTCTCTGAATTTTTTTATGTATGATTGGTTATCTTTGTAGGCTTGGCCTACTAGATTGATCTTTCTTGCAATGGGAGAAGTGCTTCCCTTTGGGTTCAATCTTGCGGTGCTCGATCCCAGTGACAGTAGGGGAAACGACACGTATTGTATTGTTGACATCAAGGATAAAAAGATGGGGTTTATATCATATTGCATGATTTTATCCCTCTACATCATGTCATCTTGCTTAAAGCATTACTCCGTTCGTATGAACTTAATACTCTAGATGCATGCTGGATAGTGGTTGATGTGTGGAGTAATAGTAGTAGATGCAGGCAGGAGTCGGTCTACTTGTCACAGACGTGATGCCTATATACATGATCATACCTAGATATTCTCCTAATTATGCACTTTTCTATCAATTTCTCGACAGTAATTTGTTTACCCATCGTAATACTTATGCTATCTTGAGAGAAGCCACTAGTGAAACCTATGGCCGGGGGTCTATGCTCCATCATATTAATCTCCCGTCAACTAGCTATTTCTTTCACCGTTTATTTTTCTTTCTTTACTTTTAGTATTTATCATAAAAATACCAAAAATACCAAAAATATTATCTTATCATCTATATCAGATCTCACTTTTGCAAGTGGCGGTGAAGGGATTGACAACCCCTTTATCGCGTTGGTTGCAAGGTTCTTATTTGTTTGTGTAGGTACAAGGGACTTGCGTGTGGCCTCCTACTGGATTGATACCTTGGTTCTAAAAAACTAAGGGAAATACTTACGCTACTTTGTTGCATCACCCTTTCCTCTTCAAGGGAAAACCAACGCAGTGCTCAAGAGGTAGCAAGAAGGATTTCTGGCGCCGTTGCCGGGGAGGCTTACACCAAGTCAAGTAAAGATTTGACTCCCGCCAACGTGCGATTTCTGGCGCCGTTGCCAGGGAGTCTACGCACAAGTCATGACATACCAAGTACCCATCACAAACTCTTATCCCTCGCATTACATTATTTTCCATTTGCCTCTCGTTTTCCTCTCCCCCACTTCACCTTTGCCGTTTTATTCGCCCCTCTTCCGTTCGTCTCTTTCATTTGCTTGTGTTGCCATGTGCCTTCTATGTGCTCGCATCTTTGCTTGCTAAAAATCTATTGACATGGATCCACTTAAAGTGTTCTACTTGGATCATCTTTGATCCTTATGCGCTCGTGCTGAAACCCCAACTAGCCTAGTTGATGGGAAATCTTTAGATGAGCATGCTCATTTTGTGCGTCACCGTTTGTCTGAAAAAGGGAGACTCTTATGGGATCAAATAAACAGATTGCTGTATTATGCTTGGAATCTTTGTGAAATCTGTGATATTACTTGTTGCTCTAAGAACCCTAAAAAACACCTCCCCTACCTATGTGAGTTTAATGAAAATGAAATCTTATCTTCTTATGCAAAGGGTGTTTATAGTTACTATGATTTTGAACAAATTGAAGAATTTGTTGCTTTTAAGGGTGCTTATGAAGTTGCCTCTTTGATTGAAAAGTATGATAATACTCTTTATGAATCTGAAAATTTTGACATACTTGAATATTGCTATGAAAACTATGCTCATAATGTCTATGTCAAAGAATTTATTGAAAGAATGACCGTTGCTTCTAAAGAAAATAATCATATGCATGAATCTATAGATAATGATGATTCCAATGATTTGATTGCAATATCCCTTGACGAACATGATGCTTGCTATTCTTGTGGCCATGATGCCAATATTTATAAAGATGAATTTGCTATAGTTCCTTATGTTAAACATGAGACCGTTGCTACTGCACCCATACTTGATAATTCCTTCGATGAAAAGCATGATTGCAATGATTTTACTATAAATTCTCTTGTTGTAAATTGTGCTAATAATATGCAAAACCCTAAGCTTGGGGATGCTAGTTTTTCTATGTCTACTACTTGTTGCAATGATCATGATTGGGGTGATTCTTCTTATGATCTTAAAAATTTATTTAAGCCTCATGATGAATATGAGATTGATAATAATGTTTGCAATAATATTGAAAGTGGGTTTGGAAGTTTCAACTTTAGATCCCACATATTTGTAGAATGTTCAATCTTATGGTATTTTTGATAAAAGTGGGTTTGGAGAGGTCATGACTTTAGTTAATGATAATCCCACTATTTTGGAAGAGTATCAACTTCGCATGCATGAGGATCATGTTGAGAATATGTTATGTGATATACATATTGTTGAATTTGCTTATGATCCTACATGTAATTATTATGAGATAGGAAAATATGGTCGTAGAAATTTTCATGTTACTAAATTACCTCTCGTTATGTTGAGATTGCTATTGTTTCTTTCCGCTTCCTTGCATATGCTAGTTTTTGCTTTCCTTGATAATTTGTTTGCCTATAAGATGCCTATGCATAGTAAGTATGTTAGACTTATATTTGTTTTTCACATGCTATATGATGCTCTCTTTGTGCTTCAATTCTTGTCTTTCATGTGAGCATCATCGAAATTATCAATGCCTAGCTAGGGGCGTTAAACGATAGCGCTTGTTGGGAGGCAACCCAATTTTATTTTTTATTTTTGCTTTATGGTTCTGTTCAGGAATAAATAATCCATCTAGCTTCTGTTTAGATGTGGTTTTGTGTTTTAATTAGTGTTTGTGCCAAGTAGAACCTTTGGGAAGACGTGGGAAAAGTCTTTGCGATCTTGCTGTAAAAAACAGAAACTTTAGCGCTCACGATATTAGCTACAACTTTTTACTGGACAGTGCTATTTAGTTTATTCTTTTTGCAGATGATTAATAGATACATTCCTCACGTCCAGCAGTTTATTTTAGAATTTTTGGAGTTCCAGAAGTTTGCGTTAGTTACAGATTACTACAGACTGTTCTGTTTTTGACAGATTCTGTTTTTCGTGTTGTTTGCTTATTTTGATGAATCTATGGCTAGTAATGGAGCTTATGAATCATAGAAAAGTTGGAATACAGTAGGTTTAACACCAATATAAATAAAGAATGAGTTCATTACAGTACCTTGAAGTGGTGTTTTGTTTTCTTTCGCTAACGGAGCTCACGAGATTTTCTGTTAAGTTTTATGTTGTGAAGTTTTCAAGTTTTGGGTAAAGATTTGATGGATTATGGAACAAGGAGTGGAAAGAGCCTAAGCTTGGGGATGCCCAAGGCACCCCAAGGTAAAATCTCAGGAAAACCCAAAAGCCTAAGCTTGGGGATGCCCCGTAAGGCATCCCCTCTTTTGTCTTCGTCCATCGGTAACTTTACTTGGAGCTATATTTTTATTCACCACATGATATGTGTTTTGGTTGGAGAGTCTTGTATGATTTGAGTCTTTCCTTTTTAGTTCACAACTATCATCCTTTCTGTACACACCTTTTGAGAGAGACACACATTATTCAAAATTTATTAGAATACTCTATGTGCTTCACTTATATCTTTTGAGCTAAACAATTTTGCTCTAGTGCTTCACTTATATCTTTTAGAGCACAGTGGTGGTTATATTTTATAGAAATTATTGATCTCTCATGCTTCACTTATATTATTTTGAGATTCCTTTATAAAAGCATGGTAATTTGCTTTGGTTATAAAATTAGTCCTAATATGATAGGCATCCAAGATATAAACTATAAAGTGCATTGAATACTAAGAGAAGTTTGATACTTGATAATTGTTTTGAAATATGAAGATGGTGATATTAGAGTCATGCTAGTTGAGTAGTTGTGAATTTGAGAAATACTTGTTCTAAAGTTTGTGATTACCGTATCATGCACGTATGGTGAACCGTTATGTGATGAAGTCGGAGCATGATTTATTTATTGATTATCTTCCTTATGAGTGGCGGTCGGGGACGAGCGCTAGTCTTTTCCTACCAATATATCCCCCTAGGAGCATGCGCGTATGATACGCCTCCAACGTATCTATAATTTATGAAGCATTCATGCTATATTACTATGTATTTTGAATAATTATGGGCTTTATTATACACTTTTATATTACTTTTGGGACTAACCTATTAACCGGAGGCCCAGCCCATATTGTCGCTTTTATTGCCCTGTTTGATTTCGAGGAAAAGGAATATCGAACGGAGTCCAAACGGAATGAAACCTTCGGCATCGTTATTTTTGGGAAGAATATGATCCTGGAGACTTGGAGATCAAGTCAGAAGATACTCGAGGCGGCCAGGAGATAGGGGGCGCCCCCCCCCCTACTGGGCGCGCCCCCTTGTCTCGTGGGCCCCTCGAGCACCCCCCGACCGACTTCTTTCGCCTATATAGTCCCACGTACCCTAAAAACATCCACGAAGAAGATAGATCGGGAGTTCCGCCGCCACAAGCCTCTCAGAGCCACCAAAACCTCTCGAGCCCGTTCGGCACCTCACGGAGGGGGAATCCATCATCGGTGGCCATCTTCATCATCCCCGGCGCTATCCATGACGATGAGGGAGTAGTTCACCCTCGGGGCTGAGGGTATGTACCAGTAGCTATGTGTTTGATCTCTCTCTCTCGTGTTCCCTCTATGGCACGATCTTGATGTATCCCGAGCTTTGCTATTGCAGTTGGATCTTATGATGTTTCTCCCCCTCTACTCTCTTTCTCGATGAATTGAGTTTCCCTTTGAAGTTATCTTATCGGATTGAGTCTTTTATGAGAACACTTGATGTATGTCTTGCCGTGTTTATCTGTGGTGACAATGGGATATCACGTGTCACTTGATGTATGTTTTGGTGACCAACTTGCGGGTTCCGCCCATGAACCTATGCATAGGGGTTGGCACATGTTGTTGACTCTCCGGTAGAAACTTTGGGGCACTCTTTGAAGTACTTTGTGTTGGTTGGATGAATTTGAGATTGTGTGATGCATATCGTATAATCATGCCCACGGATACTTGAGGTGACAATGGAGTATCTAGGT
The DNA here is from genome assembly GCA_021605145.1 of Aegilops bicornis. Lineage (NCBI taxonomy): Eukaryota > Viridiplantae > Streptophyta > Magnoliopsida > Poales > Poaceae > Aegilops > Aegilops bicornis. The sequence continues at coordinate 619,499,441 of CM038674.1, forward strand.
GACATTAGGGTTTTGGTTGATTTGTGTCTTAAGGTGTTATTCTAGTACGAACTCTTTTATAGATTGATCCGAAAGAATAGCTTTGAGGTGGTTTCGTACCCTACCATAATCTCTACGCTTGTTCTCCGCTATTAGTGGCTTTGGAGTGACTCTTTGTTGCATGTCGAGGGATTGTTATATGATCTATCTATGTTATTATTGTTGAGAGAACTTGCACTAGTGAAAGTATGAACCCTAGGCCTTGTTTCCTATCATTGCAATACCGTTTATGCTCACTTTTATCATTAATTACCTTGCTGTTTTTATTATTTCAGACTACAAATACCTATTTCTACCATCCATATTGCACTTGTATCACCATCTCTTCGCCGAACTAGTGCACCTATACAATTTACCATTGTATTGGGTGTGTTGGGGACACAAGAGACTCTTTGTTATTTGGTCGCAGGGTTGTTTGAGAGAGACCATCTTCATCCTACGCCTCCCACGGATTGATAAACCTTAGGTCATCCACTTGAGGGAAATTTGCTACTGTCCTATAAACCTGTGCACTTGCAGGCCCAACAACGTCTACAAGAAGAAGGTTGTGTAGTAGACATCAAGCTCTTTTCTGGCGCCGTTGCCGGGGAGGTGTGTGCTTGAAGGTATATCTTTAGATTTTGCAATTAAATCTTTTTGTTTCTTGTTTTATCACTAGTTTAGTTTATAAAAGAAAACTTCCAAAAAAATGGAATTGAGTTTGTCTCATACGCTTCGTCTTTTTAATATCTTTCATGAGTTTGATGGAAAGGAAAATTGTGCTCAAGTGCTAGAAGAAGAATGCTTTAAAATGCTTGGTACTAAATCTTTGAATGATGAGCATGATTGCAATGTTGTTAGTATAAACTCCTTGAATATCCATAGTACTAATGATGATTGCTCTTGTCATGATGAAAATATCTCTGGTAAGCATGTCAACTTTTGTGGAGTGCATGTTTGCATTAACACACCAAATAAAGAAGATATATATTGCAACAGGCATAAGTATTTAGAAACTAAGAAGTTGCAAGAAAGGCTAGATAAGAGTGCGGAGAATTTAAGATATCTTTCCCGTTGTGAATTTTGCAATAAACAAGATCATTTACATCTCCAATGCAAATTGTTTCATGATCAGGTCGTGTCCAAAAATTGTGATGATTTGATCTCCCTTTCTAATTACAATGAACTTAGATTGCTTTTGGGTTGTGAAGAGTTGAAACGTTTAACTAAGCCTATTCCAGAATTTAATCTTAAGCATTTTCTTGATATTGATCTAGAAAAGATTTATATGTTTTGTGCGGAGAATTGCATTGAAAATCCTTATATTGCCAATTACCTAAAGAAAAGAAAGAAAATATAAGATGATGAGAATACTAATGAAAGGGAAGAGACTTCCCAATCTCCTCCTATTATTTCTTATGATGAATTAGGTAACGAGGAGGAGCTTTCTATTCAACCAATCTCATCAATAAGGAGCTCAAAGAGGAAGGTTGAACCTACACATAATGTGAAGAAGAAAAGAAAAGAAGGAGCAACAAAGGTAGAAAGGTATCCCTCCCAAATGATGTTGCTCCTACTACTCATTGTGATGATGATAATTGCTTTACTATTGGTGCTATCCATATTTTTAATGATGAAAGTGATTATGTTTATGATATGAAAGAGCCCAAGCTTGGGGAAGCTATGTTTGATGAGGATGAAATATTTGAGAATATATTTGCTGAAATTAATGTTTGTCCCAAGCTTGGGGATGCTATGTTTAATGAATATGATATTTTTAGCACCCCAAGTTTTGATGTGCAAAGTTGTTATGATGATAGCATGCCTCCTACCTATGATGATTATATTGATGAAAGTGGGTTCGGAAGAGTGTCAACTTTAGGAAGTAGTAATCCCACTATTTTGGAGGATGTTTAATTTTATTGTGATGAATATGAAAGTGGATTTGGAAGAGTGTCAACTTTATTTAGTGATTCCACTATATTGGGAGAGGTTTCAATCGATTATGATGAGAACGAAGTTGCTACTTATGATGATTATTGTGATGAAACTTATGCTATAAAAGTAGTGATGATTATATTTACAAATCTTTTCATGATTATGATTACCCTTTTTCTGAACATTACTCTTTTAGTGTGGAAACAATTTTTAGTGTTCATGTCTCTTATGATACTCCCACTATTCCGAATGAGAAGAATCTTGCTTATGTGGAGAGTAGTAAATTTTCTATGCTTGTAGATCATGAAAAGAATGCTTTAGGTGCTGATTATATTGTTGAATTCATTCATGATGCTACTGAAAGTTATTATGAGGGAGGAATATATGCTTGTAGGAATTGCAATAATGTCAAGTTTCCTCTCTATGTGTTGAAAATTTTGAAGCTATGCTTGTGTTACCCTCCTATGCTAGTTGATTATTGTTCCCATAAGTTGTTTGCTCAAAAAATCCCTATGCATAGGAAGTGGGTTAGAATTAAATGTGCTAGTCATATTCTTCATGATGCTCTCTTTATGTTTCAATACTTATCTCTTATGTGAGCATCATTGAAATCATCATGCCTAGCTAGAGGCGTTAAACGATAGCGCTTGTTGGGAGGCAACCCAAATTTATTTTAGTTTCTTGATTTTTGGTTCTTTTTAGTAATAAATAATATATCTAGCTTCTGGTTAGATGTGTTTTCATGTTTTAATTAGTGTTTGTGCCAAGTAGAACTTTTGGGAAGACTTGGGTGAAGTCTTTATGATCATGCTGTAAAAAACAGAAACTTTAGCGCTCACGAGATTAGCTAGAACGTTTTACTGGAGAGTGATATTTAGTTGATTCTTTTTGCAGATTATTATTAGGCAAATTACTAAGGTCCACCAGTTTATTTTAGAATTTTTGGAGTTCCAGAAGTTTGCGTTAGTTACAGATTACTACAGACTGTTCTGTTTTCGACAGATTCTGTTTTTCGTGTGTTGTTTGCTTATTTTGATGAATCTATGGCTAGTAAAATAGTTTATAAACCATAGATAAGTTGGAATACAGTAGGTTTAACACCAATATAAATAAATAATGAGTTCATTACAGTACCTTGAAGTGGTGTTTTGTTTTCTTTAGGTAACGGAGCTTACGAGTTTTCTGTTAAGTTTTGTGTTGTGAAGTTTTCAAGTTTTGGGTAAGGATTCGATGGACTATGGAATAGGGAGTGGCAAGAGCCTAAGCTTGGGGATTCCCAAGGCACCCCAAGGTAATATTAAAGGAAAACCAAGAGCCTAAGCTTGGGGATGCCCCGGATGGCATCCCCTCTTTCGTCTTTGTTCATCGGTAACTTTACTTGGAGCTATATTTTTATTCACCACATGATACGTGTTTTGCTTGGAGCGCCATTTTCTCTTGTTAGTTTTTTCTTTATGTTATTTAGAATAATGTTTTTCATCTTTAGTTTCAATAAAAAAGTCAAGGATAGCCTTTGCCATGCTTATTTTGCTAGTATACATGTTGCTGTTTGAAAACAGAAAGTTTACCGCTGTTGCAAAAATTCCCTAGAAAAGTCAGAGGATGGTATAATGTTGAAACCTTTTGCATAATGAGCTCTGATAAATTTACTACAGTGGGAATTTTATTTCATAATTTTTGTAGTTAGGGAAGTATGATGAATCTTGCATTCTTTACAGACTATACTGTTTTGACAGATTGCTGTTATGTTTGCATTGTTTGCATATGTTTGCTTGTTTAATGGTTCTATTTGAGGATAGGAGTATTAAATATGCATAGGAATTTAGTATGCAATGTCGAATAATAATTTAAGTGATTTTTACAGTAGAAAATGATAAGGTTTTGCATTGGTTTTATACTAACCTATCTCACGAGTTCTTGTTGAGTTTGTTGTGAATGAAGCTTTTGATAAAAAGAGAAACCATGATATGAGAGGAATTAGGGAGACACAAAAGTTCAAGCTTGGGGATGCCCAAGGCACCCCAAGATAATATTTCAAGAAGTCTCAAGCATCTAAGCTTGGGGATGCCCTGATAGGCATCCCACCTTTCTTCTTCAACCACTACGGTTAGTATCGGTTGAGCCTAAGTTTTTGCTTCTTCACATGAGTTGTGCTATCCTTGCAATGTCATTTTATTTTGTTTTGATTGCTGTTTGGATACAATACCAAGATCTGAAATTCTTAAATGAGAGAGAGTCTTCGCATAGTTACATAATTATTTAGTTACTCATTGATCTTCACTTATATCTTTTTGGAGTAGTTTGTCATTTACTCGTGTGCTTCACTTATATCCTATGAGTAAATGGTTGAATGAGTTGATTGTCATAAATCTGAAATTGTATATGCCTCATTTGCTTATCCCATGGGGAGTAATGACTTCACGTCTAAGAAGTAGAGGTTGTAAATTTATTAAAGGTTAGCAAGCATTGTATTGGTCATTTGAACAATTCATGAAAGAATATTGAAGGAAGAGAGATTTCACATATAAATATACTATAGCAGACATCTTTTATGATTGGGAGCAGTCATTAAGTATGACATGTTAAAGAGTTGACGTTGGACAAGGAAGACAACGTAATGGTTTATGTTTTCCGACATCTCAGTTAAAGTATATTGTCATGGATCATTCAAACATGTTGAGCTTGCCTTTCCCCCTCATGCTAGCCAAAATTCCTTGCACCAAGTAGAGATACTACTTGTGCTTCCAAATATCCTTAAACCCAGTTTTTGCCATGAGAGTCCACTATACCTACCTATGGATTGAGTAAGATCCTTCAAGTAAGTTGTCATCGGTGCAAGCAATAAAAATTGCTTTCTAAATATGCATGACTTATTAGTGCGGAGAAAATAAGCTTTGTACGAACTTGTTATGGAAGCAATAAAAGCGATGGAATGCATAATAAAGGTCCATATACAAGGGGCAATATAAAGTGAAGTTCTTTCGCATTAAGATTTTGTGTATCCAACCCTAAAAGCGCATGACAACCTCTGCTTCCCTCTGCGAAGGGCCTATCTTTTACTTTATTTCTTTTACTTTATGCCAGAGTCAAGGTGATCTTCACCTTTCCCTTTTTCATTTTATCCTTTGGCAAGCTCCTCGTGTTGGGAAGATCCTGATATATATATCCAATTGGATGTAAGTTAGCATGAACTATTATTGTTGACATCACCCAAAGGTGAATACCTTGGGAGGCAACACTATAAGCCCCTATCTTTCTTAGTGTCCGATTGAAACTCCATAACCATTAGTATTGCGTGAGTGTTAGCAATTGTAGAAGACTATATGATAGTTGATTATGTGGAGTTTGATATTCTTGAAAATAAGATGAATTGCAATTGTTCGAATGACTGAGAATGTAGTTTGCTAGTTTTCAAGAAAGTTTATGGTCTATGCTTTGACATGTGAATTGCTTGTTACTTTATCGTGAGAAGTTTTATGAGATGAACTACTGTTATGACATATGCTAGAAAAGGTGATTGAAATTATCATTGATCAAACTTGTGCACCTTCTAGCATTCACACTTCATAAATTCTTTCTTTATCATTTACCTACTCGAGGACGAGTAGGAATTAAGCTTGAGGATGCTGATACGTCTCCAACGTATCTATAATTCATGAAGCATTCATGCTATATTACTATGTGTTTTGAATGATTATGGGCTTTATTATACACTTTTATATTAATTTTGGGACTAACCTATTAACCGGAGGCCCAACCCATATTGTTGTTTTATTGCCTGTTTTAGTATTTCGAGGAAAAGGAATATCAAACGGAGTCCAAACGGAATGAAACCTTCGGCATCGTTATTTTTGGGAAGAATGTGATCCTGGAGACTTAGAGATCAAGTCAGAAGATACTCGAGGAGGCCGGGAGATAGGGGGCGCCCCCCCCCCCCTACTGGGCGCGCCCCCTGTCTCGCAGGCCCCTCGAGCACCCCCCCGACCGACTTCTTTCGCCTATATAGTCCCACGTACCCTAAAAACATCCACGAAGAAGATAGATCGGGAGTTCCGCCGCCGCAAGCCTCTGTAGCCACCAAAAACCTCTCGGGAGCCTGCTTCAAGCACCTCACGGAGGGGGAATCCATCACCGATGGCCATCTTCATCATCCGGTGCTATCCATGACGAGGAGGGAGTAGTTCACCCTCGGGACCGAGGGTATGTACCAAAGAGCTATGTGTTTGATCTCTCTCTCTCTCGTGTTCCCTCTATGGCACGATCTTGATGTATCCCGAGCTTTGCTATTGTAGCTGGATCTTATGATGTTTCTCCCCCTCTACTCTCTTGTGATGAATTGAGTTTCCCCTTTGAAGTTATCTTATCGGACTTTTATGAGAACACTTGATGTATGTCTTGTCGTGTTAATCTGTGGTGACAATGGGATATCACGTGCCACTTGATGTATGTTTTGGTGACCAACTTGCGGGTTCCGCCCATGAACCTATGCATAGGGATTGGCACATGTTCTTGACTCTCCGGTAGAAACTTTGGGGCACTCTTTGAAGTACTTTGTGTTGGTTGGATGAATCTGAGATTGTGTGATGCATATCGTATAATCATGCCCACAGATACTTGAGGTGACAATGGAGTATCTAGGTGACATTAGGGTTTTGGTCGATTTGTGTCTTAAGGTGTTATTCTAGTACGAACTCTTTTATAGATTGATCCAAAAGAATAGTTTTGAGGTGGTTTCGTACCCTACCATAATCTCTACATTTGTTCTCCGCTATTAGTGGCTTTGGAGTGACTCTTTGTTGCATGTTGAGGGATTTTTATATGATCTATCTATGTTATTATTGTTGAGAGAACTTGCACTAGTGAAAGTATGAACCCTAGGTCTTGTTTCCTGTCATTGCAATACCGTTTACACTCACTTTTATCATTAGTTACCTTGCTGTTTTTATTATTTCAGATTACAAATACCTATTTCTACCATCCATATTGCACTTGTATCACCATCTCTTCGCCGAACTAGTGCACCTATACAATTTACCATTGTATTGGGTGTGTTGGGGACACAAGAGACTCTTTGTTATTTGGTTGCAGGGTTGTTTGAGAGAGACCATCTTCATCCTACGCCTCCCACGGATTGATAAACCTTAGGTCATCCACTTGAGAGAAATTTGCTACTGTCCTACAAACCTGTGCACTTGCAGGCCCAACAATGTCTACAAGAAGAAGGTTGTGTAGTAGACATCGGCGTAGTACTTTGTTTCGATAACTAATAGATTTTTTCAATAAGTATGTGAGTTCTTTATGACTAATGTTGAGTCCATGGATTATACGCACTCTCATCCTTACACCATTGCTAGCCTCTCTTATACCGTGCACCTTTCGCTGGTATCATATACCCACCTTATACCTTCCTCAAAATAGCACCATATCTACCTATTATTCCGAGGTATATTGTCATGCAACTTACCATCGTTCCATTTATTATGACATGCTTCATCATTGTCGTATTGCTTTGCATGATCATGTAGTTGACATCTGATACGTCTCCGTCGTATCTATAATTTTTTATTGTTCCATGCTAATATTATTCAACTTCCATATACTTTTTGGCAACTTTGTCTCCGTCGTATCTATTATTTTTGATTGTTCCATGCCAATATTATTCAACTTTCATATACTTTTTGGCAAATTTTTATATTATTTTTGGGACTAACATATTGATCCGAAGGCTTGATGCAGTTCACATACATTGCATGTTTTTGGTTTCGCAGAATATCCATATCGAACGGAGTCCAAACGGGATAAAAACGGACGGAGCTTAATTTTGGAAAATATGGAAAATCTGGAAGGAAAATCAACGCAAGCCGGTGACCGAGGTTGGCACTAGGTAGGGGGCGCCCCCCCTAGGGCACGCCCCTACCCTCGTGAGCCCACCTTAAGGCGGTTGACGCTCTTCTTTTGCCGCAAGAAAGCTAATATTCGGAAAAAAATCACGGCGAGGGTTTCAGGCCAATCGGAGTTACGGATCTCCATATATACACGAAATGGTGAAACAGAGCCAGACCAGAACGCAGAAACAGAGAGATAGATCCAATCTCGGAGGGGCTCTTGCCCCTCTCACACCATGGGAGCCAAGGACCAGAGGGGAAATGCTACATCTCGAGCTTGCGTTGGATTTCCCCGAAGAGGAGAGGATGATGCAGCACAGTAGCGTAAGTATTTCCCTTAGTTTTTGAGAACCAAGGTATCAATCTAGTAGGAGACCACGCGCAAGTTCCTCGTACCTGCACAAAACGATAGCTACTCGCAACCAACGCTTAGGGGTTGTCTATCCCTTCACGGTCACTTACGAGAGTGAGATCTGATAGAGATAATATTTTTGGTATTTTTGGTATAAAGATGCAAAGTAAAAAGTAAAAGCAAAGCAAGCAAATAAAGTGATGGAGATTGATATGATGATAATAGACCCGGGGGCCATAGGTTTCACTAGTGGCCTCTCTCAAGAGCATAAGTATTCTACGGTGGGTGAACAAATTACTGCTGAGCAATTGAAAGAATTGAGCATAGTTATGATGTTATACAGACAATGATCTTGTATATAGGCATCTCGTCCGTGACAAGTAGACCGAAACGATTCTGCATATACTACTATTACTCCTCTCATCGACCGCTATCCAAAGATGCATCTAGAGTATTAAGTTAAAAACATAGTAACGCCTTAAGCAAGATGACATGATGTAGAGGAATAAATTCATGCAATATGATAAATACCCCATCTTGTTATCCTCGATGGCAACAATACAATACGTGCCTTGCAACCCCTTCTGTCACTAGGTAAGGACACCGCAAGATTGAACCCAAAGCTAAGCACTTCTCCAATTGCAAGAACTACCAATCTAGTTAGCCAAACCAAACGGATAATTCGAAGAGACTTGCAAAGATAACTTAATCATACATAAAATAATTCAGAGAAGAATCAAATATTTTCCATAGATAAGCTGGATCATAAACCCACAATTCATCGGTCTCAACAAACACACCGCAAAAAAGAAGATTACATCGAATAGATCTCCACGAGAGAGGGGAGAACATTGTATTGAGATCCAAAAGAGAGAAGAAGCCATCTAGCTACTAACTATGGACCCGAAGGTCTCAAGTAAACTACTCACACTTCATCGGAGGGGCTATGGTGTTGATGTAGAAGCCCTCCGTGGTGGATGCCCTCCGCGTGAGCTCCTAACAGGCCCCAAGATGGGATCTCGTGGATACAGGAAGTTGCGGCGGTGGAATTAGGTTTTTGGCTCCGTCCCCGATCTGTTGGGGGTACGTAGGTATATATAGGAGGAAGGAGTACGTCGGTGGAGCGTCAGGGGGCCCACGAGGCAGGTGGCACGCCCAGGGGGGAGGGGCGCGCCCCCCACCCTCGTGACCGCCTCTGGCACTCCTTGGAGTAGGGTCCAAGTCTCCTGGATCACGTTCGGTGACAAAATCACGTTCCCGAAGGTTTCATTCCGTTTGGACTCCGTTTGATATTCCGTTTCTATAAAACACTGAAATAGGCAAAAAACAACAATTCTGGGATGGGCCTCCGGTTAATAGGTTAGTCCCAAAAATAATATAAAAGTGGAAAATAAAGCCCATTATAGTCCAAAACAATAGATAAAGTAGCATGGAGCAATCAAAAATTATAGATACGTTGGAGACGTATCAGGCATCCCCAAGCTTAATTCATGCTCGTCCTCGAGTAGTAAAATGATAAAAAGAGAATTTTTGATGCGGAGTGATACTTTGGCATAATTTCAATGTAAATCTTCTTAATTGTGATATGAATATTCAGACCCGAAAGATTCAAGACAAAAGTTCATATTGACATAAAAATAATAATACTTCAAGCATACTAATCAAAATAATTATGTCATCTCAAAATAACATGTCCAAAGAAAGTTCATCCCTACAAAATCATATAGTTAGGCTATGCTTCATTTTCGTCACACAAAGATGTTCCGAACTTCTATACCCCCGATGACAAGCCAAGCAATTGTTTCATACTTAAATAATCTCAAACTTTTTCAACCTTCACGCAATACATGAGCGTGAGCCATGGATATAGCACTATGGGTGGAATAGAATATGATGATGGGGATTGTGTGGAGAAGACAAAAGAGAAAGTCTCACATTGACGAGGATAATCAACGGGCTATGGAGATGCCCATCAATTGATGTCAACATGAGGAGTAGGGATTTCCATGCAACGGATGCACTAGAGCTATGAATGCTCAACAAAAGAAAACTAGTGGGTGTGCATCCAACTTGCTTGCTCATGAAGACCTAGGGCATTTGAGGAAGCCCATCGAGGAATATACAAGCCAAGTTCTATAATGAAAAATTCCCACTAGTATGAAAAAGACAACTTATGAGACTCACTATATGAAAAACATGGTGCTACTTTGAAGCACAATATATGAGACTCACTACATGAAGAACATGGTGCTACTTTGAAGCGCAAGTGTGGAAAAAGAGATAGTAGCATTGCCCTTTTCTTTTCTTTTTTTGGGCCTTTTTTTTGGCCTTTCTCCTTTTTTTATTTGGGCAATGCTCTAATAATGATGATCATCACACTTCTATTGATTACAACATGAGGATTACGTCTCGAAACTAGAACAAGGTATGACTCTTTATGAATGCCTCCGTGATGTATCGATGGTGCAATGAATCAAGAGTGACATGTATGAAAATAATGCATGGTGGCTTTGCCACAAATACGATGTCAACTACATGATCATGCAATGTCAATATGACAAAAGTAATGTATGTCATAATAATGATGAACGGAACGGTGGAAAGTTGCATGGCAATATATCTCGGAATGGCTATGGAAATGCCATAATAGGTAGGTATGGTGGCTGTTTTGAGGAAGATATAAGGAGGTTTATGTGTGATAGAGCGTATCGTATCACAGGGTTTGAATGCACCGGCGAAGTTTGCGCCAACTCTCAATGTGAGAAAGGGCTTGCACGGTACCGAAGAGGCTAGCAATGGCGAAAAGGTAAAAGTGCGTATAATCCATGGACTCAACATTAGTCAAAAGAACTCATATACTTATTGCAAAAATTTAGAAGTCATCAAAAATTCAAGTACTACGCGCATGCTCCTAGGGGATAGATTGGTAGGAAAAGACCATCGCCGTCCCCGACCGCCACTCATAAGGATGCACAAGCCAGGTACACTTCATGTTTCAAATTTGTTACACAACTTTAACCATACGTGCATGCTACGGGACTTACAAACTTCAACACAAGAATTTCTCAAATTCACAACTACTCAACCAGCATGACTTTGATATTATTACATCCATATTTCAAAACAATTATCAAGCATCAAACTTATCTTAGTATTCAACGCACTCAAGAGAAAGTTTCACCTATCTTGAACACCAAGTATATTAACATTAAGCAAATTACCATGCTATTAACAACTCTCAAAATAATCTAAGTGAAGCATGAGAGATCAAGTTTCTTTAAAACAAATCCACCACCGTGCTCTAAAAGATCTAAGTGAAGCACTAGAGCAAAAATTATCACGCTCAAAAAGATATAAGTGAAGCACTATGAGCAAACTATCAAGCTTAAAAGATATAAGTGAAGCACATAGAGTATTCTATCAAATTTCAATTCATGTATGGCTCTCTAAAAAGGTGTGTACAGCAAGGATGATTTTGGTAAACTAACAAGAAAAGACTCAAATAATACAAGACGCTCCAAGCAAAACACATATCATGTTGGTGAATAAAAATATAGCTCCAAGTAAATTACCGATGGAAGTGGATTTAAAGAGGATGCCTTCTGGGGCATCCCCAAGCTTTGACTTTTTGGTGTCCTTGAATTATCTTGGGGGTGCCATGGGCATCCCAAGCTTAGGCTCTTGCCACTCCTTGTTCCATAATCCATCAAAAGAATTCACCAAAAACTTGAAAACTTCACAACACAAAACTCAATAGAAATCTCGTGAGCTCCGTTAAAGAAAGAAAAAAAAGATTACTTTAAGGTACTGTAATTAACTCATTTTGTATTTATATTGGTGTTAAACCTACTGTATTCCAACTTCTCTATGTATTATAAACTATTTTACTAGCCATAGATTCATCAAAATAAGCAAACAACACACGCAAAACAGAATCTGTCAAAAACAAAACAGTCTGTAGTAATCTGTAACTAACGCAAACTTCTGGAACCCAAAAAATTCTACCAAAATTAGGCGACCTGGAAAATTTGTTTATTTATCAGCAGAAATTGGAATAACTATTTTATCACGTTCTGGTGATTTTTAACAATTCGGGCACTGAGCACAAAGATTCTGAAAATTACAGCAAGATCAAATAACTATCATCCAAGAAGATCCAATAGGTTCAACTTGGCACAAACACTAATTAAAAGATAAAATCACATCTAAACAGAGTCTATATGGATTATTTATTCCTAACCAGAACCAAAAACAAAAAACACAAAATAAAATTGGGTTGCCTCCCAACAAGCGCTATCGTTTAACGCCCCTAGCTAGGCATAAAAGCAAAGATAGATCTAGGTATTGCCATCTTTGGTAGGCAATCCATAACTGGCTCTCATGATAGATTCATATGGTAATTTTATTTTATTTATAGGAAAGTGTTCCATGACTTCCTTTAATGGAAATTGGAATCTAATATTCCCTTCCTTCATATCAATAATTGCACCAATCGTTCTAAGGAAAGGTCTACCAAGAATAATAGGACATGAAGGATTGCAATCTATATCAAGAACGATAAAATATACGGGCACATAATTCCTATTTGCAACAATAAGAACATCATTAATTCTTCCCATAGGCTTTTTAATAGTGGAATCCGCAAGATGCAAGTTTAGAGAGCAATCATCAAAATCACGGAAATCTAGCAAATCACACAAAGTTTTGGGAATAGTAGAGACACTAGCGCCCAAATCACACAAAGCATGGAACTCATAATTTTTAATTTTAATTTTAATAGTAGGTTCCCACTCATCATGGAGTTTCCTAGGGATAGAAATTTTCAACTCAAGCTTTTCTTCATAAGATTGCATCAAAGCATCAACAATGTGTTCGGTAAAAGCCTTATTTTGACTATAAGCATGAGGAGAATTTAGCACGGATTGCAACAAGGAAATACAATCAATTAAAGAGTAATTTTCATAATTAAATTCCTTGAGATCCAATATAGTGGGTTTAGCAACATCTAGATTTCTATTTCTTTCAATCCCACTTTTATCAATTTCATCATTAAGATCTAAAAACTCCGAATTCTTGGAACGCCTTCTAGGTAGAGGAAGATCACATTCAGTTTCATCAAGATTCATATTGCAAAACAAAGATTTAATAGGGGACATATCAATAACTTTTAGATCTTCATCTTGATTTTCATAGGAATTCGGTTTAGCGGCCATCTTATTGACTAAGGTAGCTTGCATATCCGAAATTTCAGCGGTCATCTTTTCAAGACGAGCGATTTGGGCTCTTATACCATCAAATTCTTTGGACATATCATCGAGCTCTTTATTCATATAACTCATAAAACTCTTTTGTTCCTTACGCTCGTTTCCAAAGAAATTATTATGCTCAAATTGCAAAACCATAAACTTCCTGACATTGTTCTCGATCTCCTCTAGCCTTTTAAGGAGAAGATCACCAGATTTAGGTAAGGCCATTACGACAAACAAGCAAACTAACAGACGAGCAAACAAAAGGCAAAGGGAAAAGGAGGAGGAGATTGGGAAAGAGAGGGCGAATAAAACGGCAAAGGTGAAGTGGGGGAGAGGAAAACGAGAGGCAAATGGCAAATAATGTAATGCAAGAGATAGGGATTGTGATGGGTACTTGGTATGTTGACTTTTGCGTAAGCCTCCCCGGCAACGACGCCAGAAATTCTTCTTGCTACGTCTCGAGCTTGCGTTGGATTTCCCCGAAGAGGAGAGGATGATGCAGCACAGTAGCGTAAGTATTTCCCTCAGTTTTTGAGAACCAAGGTATCAATCTAGTAGGAGACCACGAGCAAGTCCCTCGTACCTGCACAAAACGATAGCTACTCGCAACCAACGCTTAGGGGTTGTATATCCCTTCACGGTCACTTATGAGAGTGAGATCTGATAAAGATAATATTTTTGGTATTTTTGGTATAAAGATGCAAAGTTAAAAGTAAAAGCAAAGCAAGCAAATAAAGTGATGGAGATTGATATGATGAGAATAGACCCGGGGGCCATAGGTTTCACTAGTGGCTTCTCTCAAGAGCATAAGTATTCTACGGTGGGTGAACAAATTCTTGTTGAGCAATTGATGTAATTAAGCATAGTTATGATGTTATCCAGGCAATGATCATGTATATACGCATCACGTCTGCGACAAGTAGACCGAAACAATTTTGCATCTACTACTATTACTCCACTCATCGACCGCTATCCAAAGATGCATCTAGAGTATTAAGTTAAAAACAGAGTAACGCCTTAAGCAAGATGACATGATGTAGAGGAATAAATTCATGCAATATGATAAATACCCCATCTTGTTATCCTCGATGGCAACAATACAATACGTGCCTTGCAACCCCTTCTTTCACTAGGTAAGGACACCGCAAGATTGAACCCAAAGCTAAGCACTTCTCCCATTGCAAGAACTACCAATCTAGTTGGCCAAACCAAACTGATAATTCGAAGAGACTGCAAAGATAACTCAATCATACATAAAAGAATTCAGAGAAGAATCAAATATTTTCCATAGATAAGCAGGATCATAAACCCACAATTCATCGGTCTCAACAAACACACCGCAAAAAGAAGATTACATCGAATAGATCTCCATGAGAGAGGGGGAGAAGATTGTATTGAGATTCAAAAATAGAGAAGAAGCCATCTAGCTATTAACTATGCACCCGAAGGTCTGAAGTAAACTACTCACACTTCATCGGAGGGGCTATGGTGTTGATGTAGAAGCCCTCCGTGGTGGATGCCCCCTCCGACTCGAGCCTGCACAGGCCCCAAGATGGGATCTCGTGGATACAGGAAGTTGCGGCGGTGGAATTAGGTTTTTGGCTCCGTCCCCGATCTGTTGGGGGTACGTAGGTATATATAGGAGGAAGGAGTGCATTGGTGGAGTGTCAGGGGGCCCACGAGGCAGGGGGCACGCCCAGGGGGGAGGGGCACGCCCCCCACCCTCGTGACCGCCTCTGGCACTCGTTGGAGAAGGGTCCAAGTCTCCTGGATCACGTTCGGTGAGAAAATCACATTCTCGAAGGTTTCATTCCGTTTGGACTCCGTTTGATATTCCGTTTCTTCGAAACACTGAAATAGGCAAAAAAACAGCAATTCTGGGCTGGGCCTCCGGTTAATAGGTTAGTCCTAAAAATAATATAAAAGTGGAAAATAAAGCCCATTATATATCAAAACAATAGATAAAGTAGCATGGAGGAATCAAAAATTATAGATACGTTGGAGACGTATCAGGAAACCCTTCTCCCATCTAGGGAGGAGGTCAAGGAAGAAGAAGAAGAAGGAGGGCTCTTCCCCCTCGCTTCCGGTGGCGCCGGAACGCCGCCGGGGGCCATCATCATCACCGCGATCTTCACCAACACCGCCGTCATCTTCACCAACATCTCCATCACCTCCCCCCTTCTATCTACAGCGGTCCACTCTCCCGCAACCCGATGTACCCTCTACTTGAACATGGTGCTTTATGCTTCATATTATTATCCAATGATGTGTTGCCATCCTATGATGTCTGAGTAGATTTTCGTTGTCCTATCGGTGGTTGATGAATTGCTATGATTGATGTAATTTGCTTGTGGTTATGTTGCTATCCTTTGGTGCCCATCATATGAGCGCTGCCAAGGATCACACCATAGGGTTAGTTGTATGTTGATAGGACTATGTATTGGAGGGCAAGAGTGATGTAAGCTTCAACCTAGCATAGAAATTGATGCATACGGGATTGAAGGGGGACCAACATATCTTAATGATATGGTTGGGTTTTACCTTAATGAACATTAGTAGTTGCAGATGCTTGCTAATAGTTCCAATCATAAGTGCATAGAATTCCAAGTCAGGGATGACATGCTAGCAGTGGCCTCTCCCACATAATACTTGCTATCGGTCTAGTAAAGTAGTCAATTGCTTAAGGGACAATTTCGCCACACCTACCATAACTTTTCCACACTCGCTATATTTACTTTAGTTATGTCTTTACCTTAGCAGCCCCTAGTTTTATTTTCGTGCTCTTTACTTTCTTGCTAGCTTACCCAAAAACACCTACAAGGTACTTCTAGTTTCATACTTGTTCTAGGTAAAGCGAACGTCAAGCGTGAGTAGAGTTGTATCGGTGGTCGATAGAACTTGAGGGAATATTTATTCTACCTTTAGCTCCTCGTTGGGTTAGACACTCTTAGTTATCGAAAACTTTTGCGATCCCCTATACTTGTGGGTTATCAAGACCTTTTTCTGGCGCCATTGCCGAGGAGTCATAGCGTGGGGTGAATATTCTCGTGTGTGCTTGTTTGCTTTATCACTAAGTAATTTTTATTTGTTGTTCTTAGTTGTTCTTTATCTTTAGTTATGGATATGGAACACGAAATACCAAAAAAATTAGGTGTACTTGCTACTCATGGAGATGGGGTAACTCCTAAAACCCTCGATTCTCATTATGTGAAAGATATTAAGTACTACTTTGATAATCCCGAGAAAACCCCATTCAACTTTATAATGGGAGACACGTTGGAT
This sequence comes from Aegilops bicornis, assembly GCA_021605145.1. NCBI lineage: Eukaryota > Viridiplantae > Streptophyta > Magnoliopsida > Poales > Poaceae > Aegilops > Aegilops bicornis. The sequence goes on from CM038674.1 coordinate 619,516,165, forward strand.
CAACGTGAATACTTTAGGGATTATCGCTCGACACAAAAAGGGAAACTATTATGGGATCAATTTATTATGTTGCGTTGGTATGCCTGTGTCGGGGAGGCTGATCGTACCCGCGAACACCTATGGGGCCGGCGGAGCAGGCCCCTTTGTGGTTCGGAAGGGGGCGGAGATCGCACGAAGAGCGGATCGAGGCGATGCACACGAGCAGTTTACCCAGCTTCGGAGCTCTCCGGAGAGATAAAACTCCTACTGCTGCTTGTTTGACCTATTGTGTTCTTGCCAGGGAGCAATGCGAGCTACAAAACCTAGCGTGAGTGTCTTTGGTCTCGAGTGGGTTGAATGAACCGAACCAGCCGAACCTGCGGAACCCCTTTCTGCGTTGCACTCGGGCCTCCTTTTATATGCTCAAGGGGTCTCCGACAGGTGGCAACATAGATGAGGGTACAAATGTAAAAACAGGGGTTGGTACACCTACTTGAACAGTGTACAGTGCAAAATACCTAACTCTGACGGCAAGGGACAAAGGCAATAAATGCTCGGCATTGTCGCCCAAACAGTGTAACAGAGACCGCCAGGTGCGCCTCCGCTCGCCACGATGGCGAGCCTGTCAGCGCCGCTTATCGCTGCTCTCCGCTGGCTGCACAGCCGCTCGACACGCGCGCATGGAACGGTCCCATGGCGACACGTCGCTTGGGTGAGCTGGAGCGGAGACGGAGAGAAGTTGCATGCCGCGGCAAGCGCCTTGCCGCGGCCGAATCCTTGTCGCGCCCGGAGGCTTGTCGCGCTCCGGGCCTTCCCGGCAAGCTCCTCTTGCCGGGGCCGTGTCTTCTGCGTGCCGGGAGTGGCCGTCCCGACAAGCTCCTCTTGTCGGGGCCGTGTCTTCTCAATCTAATACTTTGTTCTTGAATGGCTCCAAAGGAGCCACGGAGGATCTTTTGGCAAAGGATTTAGGCAAACCTTGCCGCTGGTGCTCGCAATCGTTCAGGCACGAGTACGGGATACTAGGGTACCCCTACTCTAGTACACCGGCAGGAGCCCTGCCTGGGCCGTGACACGGTGCCGAAGCGCTTGTCGGGCCAGGCCTGTAATCGCACGGACACGCCGCTGCCTCGACCACGCCGCAACTCGCCCCGGACCCACCACGATCCCCACTAACGGCACGCACCGGGCGTGGCGTCGTCACCGAAGATCATGGGCGCGGTCGTGGGGGTTCTTTATTAATATAAGCGAACGTCCGCCCCTCCTCCCTTTATAAGCGGAGGAAAGCGAGGCAGGCCGACCACCCCTGCCATTGCTGTCTTGTCAAGAAACCACCACCGCTCCCCTCTTCTTCTCCGGTGCGAAGAGAGCAGCGCCCCGCCCCCTTTCGCCGCAAGCACACTCACCGCCGTCGACCTCCTCCGCCCCCCTCGTCAAGTCGGCCGAGGCGCAGCGGCTCGCGGCGCTGCGCAAGGAGCGAGCCATCTTCCCCCCGCAGCTCGGCGCACGGGAGCTGCGGGACGTCTTCTACCTTTTCTGGTCGACGGAGACTCGTGCGCATCCGCGCACGAGGGTGCTCCCCGCCTCCGCCGCTGATTTGGCCCCAACAGGGTACCCCTTCTTCGCCCTTTTCTTCTATTGCGGGCTTTGCCCGCCGTATTCGAAGTTCTTTTTGCGACATAATGAACACCTTTAGCCTCCGCCTCCTTGATTTCACCCCCAACGCCATCTTGACCATGGCGGTTTTCGCGCATTTGTGCGAGAACTTTGTCGGAGTCCACCCGAACGTGGCACTCTTCCGCCATTTCTTTGTTCCCCGCATCAAGAGAGGAGAGCCGCTTGCCGGAGGGATAGCCTGGGTCTCTAGGATCGGCAAGAAAGAGGCCTACCTAGAGGGGGAGTTCCGGAACAAGTGGGAGGAGTGGAGAGCCAACTGGTGCTGGGTCGTAGAGGAGAACCCACAGCCCTTCACCGCCGTGCGCCAAACCTCAATAGTGCGCGGCAGGGATTGGAGTAACTTGGGGCCGGAGGATGCGAAGCTGAAGATAGCTGTGACCCGAATTCTGCGCCTCAGGCTTGCCGGGTTGACAATAGGAGCAGTTGGCGCAGACTTCATTCGCCGGGCCGCTTCCCTTGCAGGAAAGGAGGAGGCCTGCTTGGGAGTTCCAGAATGCGGCGGACATCATGCGCCTGCGTCCGGGCCTGAATTGGAACTTCACCGTCACGGAGCTGGACTCGGTGCTGCTCGAGCTGTTCAAGAACGACCCGAACATCCAGAGTGGTTCAGGTTGCCGCAAGGGGTCGCCCCATCGCGGCAACAACTCGGCGCCGATCGCATCCAGCGCCATGATGCCACCGTGGCGACTCCCACGGAATCGCCCCAGCGTGCGAGAGCCCCCGACGAGATCGTGCAGCGCTTCTTTGATGACTTGCAAGAAGTGCCGATCCGCGCCGACGAGCGTAAGAGGCTCACCCGCCGACACCACCGACTAGGAGATGGCGAGGATCGCCACCAGGGTGGAGGAGGCGGCAGCAGCCGCTGCCGCTGGAGCCTTCGGGTTCACCGTGGAGGAGGCGGACGCGGCGAAGGCGGCAAGCTCTACCGACCGAGGGGAGGTCGCCGGCGAGGAGGACGAGCTTGTCGAGCCCGAGGCCAGGTCGAGTGGACCCGCCGAGGGTGCTTCTTCACCACCGCCAAGCGACTTGCCGCCAGCGGAGCCCCCGGCTCCGCTGAGGAGGCGTCTTCGCAGAGTTGGAGACGAGCCGGGGCGACAGACCGGCCCACAGCAGCGCTGGCCGACGCGCTTCCACCGCGGCAAGCGAGGTTACCGCGGGAGCGCCTCACACTGCAGCGACAACCGGGGCGGAATCTTCTCAGGCCACCGCCGACGCCTCCGCCAAGCGGCCAAGAGAGCCCACTCCCCTGCCTCCTCGCACCGGAGGCGGGCCAGAGTTTGACTTCTCCGCACTCAGCTCCGAGGAGGAAGGCGAAGAGTAAGCTTCTCGAGATTGTGCTTGTATTTCTTCAATTTTTATTGCTTCATCTTGAATCTGATTTGCTTCGTTCTGGACTCGTTTCTTTTCAGGACGCTGGCCCAGAGAGCGGCGAAGAGGGCCAAGATCCCGACGATCATCGTTGAGGACGATTCCCCCGTGGCGACAGGGGACGTGTCCGAGACCGCCTTGCCGGACCCGGCAACCCTCCCTCAGAGCAGCCCCCAGCACAGCCCCCAGAGTAAGTGTGCAATTTTCTTCTTACTATTAGGTGTGCAGGGGTGCTCCTTCTTTGTTGATATCTGACTGTGTGCTTGTGTAGGAGCAGAGCAGCCTCATCAGGAGGGCTCGGAAGCCGCCTCCGAGATCCTCCCCGCTGCCACTACGCCGCCAAGGGGGAACTCCCCGGCAAGGGAGCTCCCTCCGACAAGGGAGGCCACCCCGGCAAGGGAGGCCACTCCGCAAGGGAGGCTACCCGGCAAGGGGCGGCGCCAACACTCTCCAGTGGTCGAGGCCATGGCTGCGGATCCCGTTGCAGGCAATTCCCTTACGCGAAAATCTCCCTTGGGCTTGCTTTCTTTTGTTTCTCTTTTTTGAATATCTGCTTGACTGCTCTTTCTTCGTCTGACGCAGACCCGATGCAGGTCGAGGCCGCCGGCGAGGAGGAAACGCGCGGCAACACCGACGAGGCCGCCGTCGAAGAAGAAGAGGTCGTCGTCGTGGAGGAGGAGGCCGTCGCCGACGAGCCTGTTGGCGAGGAGGCCACCGAGGCGGCCGACGCAGAGGCCGGCGAGGGGTCGGGCGGTCGTACTGACGGCCCTGAGGCCGCAGGAGCGGCAAGCGCTACACCGACAGCCGACTCCCCCGCCCGCCAGCGCTGGCTCGAGGAGCCCCAGCCCGGTGCCTACCAAGGCCGGGCGGCGTCTTCATCAAGCTCCCCTGGGAGCTAAGCTCCAGGGCACCGGTCGAGGGCGAGACTTTCGACGGCGAGCTACTCGCCTCCGCTGGCCTGACGCTGGTGGACGCGCCAAGCAGCAGCAGCGGCGAGTCTGAGGAGGAGCAGCTGCTGAAGAAGCTGTTGTCGCTCTACCGCGCCCGGCGGGCCAAGTTAGAGACCCGGGAAGCCCTTGTCGCGAGGGCGGGAGCGGATATGGAGAAGCGCGCCGAGGAGCTCCGGAGCGCCAACAAGGAAGCCCTCCGCGACGTGGCGGAAGCGCGGGGGCAACTCGCAGAAGAGCGCACGGCCTTCATCCTTGAGAAGGCCGCAGCTGATGAAGAGCAGCGGCTGGCTGCCGAGAAGCTCGCCGCGCAGGAAAGCGAGCTGGCGCAGCGGAAGGTCAACCTGGACAGCCACGAGGAAGACCTCGCCGCGCGCGAGGAGTCGCTACGGGCGCCAGAAGCGGCGGGCTCGCCGCAGCCGCCGAGGCCGCCAAGGAGGAGGCTGAAGGCGAAGGTGGCACAGCCGAGGCCACCCTCAAGAAGAGCGCGAAGAGCTCGCCGTGTTTGCCGCCGAAGCGCGAGAAGGATGCCTACACCCTTGGCGAAGCTGCAGAGCCGTCTCGCCGACAGGCTGGGAGCTCGACGCCGCCAAGGATTCCAAGGCGGACTGGAGCTGAATCGACCACTCGACGCAGACGTTGGATGGCGCCCAGAGAGCGGGAGGTGGGCTTGTTGGAGGCGATCAAGGCCAAGGAGGAGCTGTCATGGCGAATCTTGTCTCCGCCCGTAACACCTTGAGGGAGAGCGTGGAGCATCGACCGAAGGTCTTGTGGACACCGCCGCCGACATCCACAACGAGCTGATGGAGCTGGGGATGGCGGACCTTGCGTACTCCTCCGACGAGCATCTCCAACCCAGCGCCAAGCTCAGCTTATTCTTCAAAGGCGTGGCGACGGGCCTCCAGCGACTCCGGGAAGAGGTCCCGAAGCAGCTCGCCGAGGAATCACGCCAGGTCTGTGCAGGGGCCCTCGAGAAGGTGTTGATGAAGGTGGCCTTCCGCAACCCGGGCCTCAACCTTAACGGCGTCCTCAGATCCTTGCCGCCCGAAGCCAACGTGGAGGAGCTCAAAGCCCTTGTCGCACCCATTGTGGACAAGGTGAACAAAATCAAGCGGATTGAGGGCGACCGCGTGGACTAGGCCGCCAACCTTATCTTTCCCTCATCGCTGCTGATCATGTTTAGAAAACTTTGTTAGATCAGCAACAAGTTATTCTGTAATATACTCTATCTTAGGTGAATCGATCAATGCAACGTTATTTCCTCTATTTGATTTCTTCCTTTGTACGTTTCTGCCTTACGCATTCAGGGGACTTGTCGGTGCGGGCACTTTTGCCGCGAGCGCTGAGTGCGGAACGTCAGCAGCCTGCTGGCAGTGCTGCTTCCGACAAGCAACCTTGTCGCGACTAGCTGCAGCTCACTTAAGTTGTTGAGCGGACTCGAAACAAAGTAAGGGCGCGACTAGCCGGCGAGTTGGTTCCTCTGCGCACAGGTTTTCCATACAAAGTACTATCGTTCGAGGAAGATAACTTGAAAATTTAAAAATTGATTGCTCAAATTTTGGCAACTTAGCTTTTCTGTCTCTTGCTTCCCGACGAGGTGAAACTTCCTCGAGCGGTGCCTGGTCCATAGTATTATCTCCTCCTCCCCCTGGTTAACTTGTGCGCGAGGGAGCCTTCCTTTCTTTGAGAAAAGAAAAAGAAGAAGAAATAACGTTATGGAGCCTAGCGGCTCGATTCTGCTTACCGGGTGTGGTTGCAGCACAAAGTGTTAGCCAAAGCATGCAATGAATTGATGAAAGCATGAACTTGACAAGTTGTGCGCAGCACATGTGCTTTACTGATGCACGGGGTCTGCGCCTGGCTTTGTACAAAGGATTACATGCAACAGCGGCAAGACTTGTACAAAAGGTGGTTGCCGGAACGGGTTCCGACAACCGCGCCCTATGGGTAAAACTTACGAAGATGCTCAATGTTCCAGAGTTGCTCACCGAATGCCATCTTCGGTCTCAAAGCGGACAGCGCCGAGCCTAGTGACTCGCTTTCACCCGATAAGGGCCTTCCCACTTTGGCGTCAACTTGTTTGAATTCTTGGCGGACTGAACGCTACCAAGAACAAGGTCGCCTTCCTCGAGACTTCTGGCATTAACCCTGCGGCTATGGTAGCGACGCAGAGCTTGTCAGAAGCGAGCAGCTCGCAATGGCTGAAGACGATCCTCCTCAAGGAGCAGCGTGTCATCTTGTCGCAGTTGCTCTTGCTCTAGCTCATCATAAGCGAGCACTCGAGGCGATCCGTATACGAGTTCCGTGGGGAGAACTGCCTCTGCTCCATAGACTAGAGCAAAGGGTGTCTGGCGATGGCTCGATTTGGCGTCGTCTGATCGACCAAAGAACCACCGGCAGCTCCTCGATCCAGCTTTCTTCCGCACTTGTGCAGCCTGTCGAAAGTATCGGTCTTGAGCCCGCGCAGCACTTCAGCATTTGCCCTCTCTGCTTGACCGTTGCTTCTCGGTTGAGCAACAGAAGCTATGCAGACGTTGGCGCCAAGGTCTTGGACGTACTGCATGAAGGTGCGTCTCGTGAATTGTGAGCCGTTGTCGGTGATGATGCGGGTAGGGATTCCAAACGACAAACAATTGACCAAGAACTTGATCACGATCGTGTGCCGTCACCTTCCTCATCGCTTCCACTTCCGGCCACTTTGTGAACTTGTCGATGGCGACGTACAAGTACTCAAAGCCCCGACAGCTTCAGCGGGAAGGGGCCGAGGATGTCGAGCCCCGCATCAAAATGGCCAGGATAAAGGGATCGTCTGGAGAGCTTGAGCTGGCTGGTGTATCTGTTTGGAATGGAACCGCACGCTTCACACTTGGTTACTTGTGCGGTTGCATCCTGGAGGGCTGTCGGCCGAAGAAACCTTGCCGGAAAGCTTTGCCGGCAAGTGCTCTTCTTGCCAATGTGGTGACCACATATGCCTCCGTGTATCTCTCGCCAACAGCCTCCATCTTCCCGGCAATACACTTCAATTTCACACCGTTGAGTCTTCTTCATGCAGTATGCTATCGACAAACTGGTACATACTTGACTGCCGGGCTACTCTTTCCGCTTCTTCTTGCTCTTGGGAAGTTCTCCGTCTCAAGGAAGCGGACAATCTGCTGCGCCCATCTTTGGAGCTTGCGGCTCGACACCAAGGACTAAAGGCACATCTGCTGCTGCGGGAACATCAGCTTCCACGGCAAGAACTTGCGGCCCTGCCGGAGCTTGATGCTCCCTGACAAGCTTGCCGGAACAAGACTTGTCGGGAGCGTCGCTTCAACGTAAACAAACCTCGGGTCTGCCGGAGCAGACTGCTCCTCAAGACTGTTGGTGTTGATCTTGGGGACCTTTGCAACGACGGCTTCGGGAAGCTCGCCGGGAAAATAGTCACCAGAGGCCAACTTCCTCTTCTTGATTTGTCCCTGTTGATGGTGTTACGGTTGGTTGAGTCAGCTTGAGCACGAAAATCCCTGGTTCCACAGCAACTTAAGTGCGCGCACTTTGACAAAGCCGTCAGCAATATCATTCTGAGCTCTTGGAACATGTTCCATTTTCAGGCCGTCAAAGTCCTCTTCTAGCTTCCTCACTTCAACGACGAAGGCATCAATCAACGGACTCTGGAAATCTATGTTCACTTGGCGGACTACGAGTTGCGAGTCACCCCTGACAATAAGCTTCTTGATCCCAAGGTCCACTGCGATCCTGAGACCGGCAAGCAAACCTTCATACTCTGCAGTATTGTTTGTCGCTTGCTCCTTGGAAAAGGGCATCTGGACGACATACTTGAGGTGCTCTCCGGTGGGTGCGATAAGCAGCACGCCGGCACCGGCGCCTTGCAGCGAGAAGGCACCATCAAAGTACATCAGCCACTCTTTGCTTGCTTCTTTGACGGGAATGCTCGTCTCCGGAATCTCTTCATCTGGTGTTGGCGTCCATTCTGCTATGAATTCTGCCAACGCCCTGCTTTGGATAGTTGATGTGCTTTCAAACTTGAGGCCAAAGCTTGACAGCTCCAGTGCCCACTCGACAATCCTGCCTATCGCTTCTGGATTCTGCAGTATCCTCTTCAGCGGAAAGCGAGTGACAACTGTGATCTCATGTGCTTGGAAGTAATGGCGCAGCTTTCGAGGCCATGAGGAGGCCGAAAAGCAATTTTGCACGCCGTAGTACCTCGATCTAGCCCCGCAGGAGGGAATCGACAAAGTAGATCGGGCGCTGCACCATCCTTTTCTGCATCTGTTCTTGTGTCGTCGCGGATTCGTCCTTGTCGGGACCAGAGCTTGTCGGCGAAGCCCCCTGCTTGTCGCTGGATGTGTTTGCCGTGGTCGCTGGCTCGTCATCTGCCTCCGTCTCCGCTACTAACGCAACACTAACCACTTGATTGGTTGCCGCTATATATAGCAGCAACTTCTCTTGTGGCTTAGGTGCGACAAGTGTTGGAGTGGAGGACAAGTATCTCTTCAAGTCCCGCAGCGCATCCTCCGCTTCGGGAGTCCATTTTACTGGACCTGCCTTTTTCAAAATCTTGAAAAATGGCGAGGCGCTCAGCAGAACCTAGAAATAAACCTGCCGAGAGCAGCCACGCAACCGCAAGTCTTCGTACATCCTTGACGCGCCTTGGTGCTTCAATCTGCTCAATGGTTTTGATCTTGTCGGGATTGGCTTCAATCCCTCGAGACACGAAGAACCGAGAAGCTTGCGGAAGGGACTCCAAACACGCACTTCTCGGGTTGAGCTTTAGGTTGATCTTGCGCAGATTTGCAAAGGTCTCGTCAAATCTTGAACCGTAGTTGCTTTGTCCTTGCTTTTGACCACTATGTCATCCATGTAGGCTTCTACATTTCGTGCATTTGCGGCTCAAAAGCATCGTGGACTACCCTTGCAAATGTTGAACCAAAGCATTCTTCAAACCGAAAGGCATCCGTATGAAACAATATGTGCCACATGGTGTAATGAATGCGGTCTTCTCTTCATCTTCTTCAGCCATGAAGATCTGATGGTATCCTGAGTATGCATCAAGAAACGAAAGCAAATCACATCCAGCCGTGGAGTCAACAATCTGGTCAATGCGCGGCAAGGGAAATGGATCTTTGGGACAAGCTTTATTAACATCCGTGAAGTCAATACACAGTCTCCATTCCCATTTGCCTTGCGCACGACTACAGGATTGGCCAACCACGTAGGATGGAGCACTCCTCTGACAAGGCCTGCTGCTTCCAGTTTCTTGATCTCTTCGGCTATGAATTCTTGGCGCCCACCGCTTGCTTCCCCGACTTTTTGCTTGATGGGCCGCGATGAGGACAAACGGCCAGCGGTGCTCAATCACTTTCCGGGAACACCGGGATATCGACGGTCGCCATGCAAACACGTCGACATTCGCCCGCACGAAAGCAACGAGCGCGCCTTCCTATTTAGGGTCGAGAGAGGCACTGATGGTGAAGGTACCACCAGTGTCGTCCTCCTTGGCGGGCACCTTCTTGTTCTTCGGCGGAGCCACCACCTTCTTGCACTTGCCGGTGGAGCTCGATGGTGCGTCCTCGACGGTAGCGCAGCACTCCGAAGAGGTGCGCTTGCCGGAGTGAGCATCAGAGCCCTTGCCGGACTTGGACTTGGTCTTCTTCCCCCCGGGAGCTTCATCGGCAAGTGTTGGGCAGTCTGTCGCGGCTGCTGCATCCCGGTAGATCTTGTCGGCACAGATAAGGGCATCCTTCTTGTCGCCATGGACAGAGATGACGCTTATCGGGCCTGGCATCTTGAGTAGGTTGTAGGCGTAGTGAGAGGCTGCCATGAACTTGGCGAAAGTGCCGGACGGCCAAGTATACCATTGTAAGGCAATGGGAAATCGGCAACGCCGAATGTAACCCTCTCACCCTGAAGTTCAACTCACGCCAAATGTGACCGCAACGTAATCTTCCCTTCGCTTGCTCCTTCCCGGATTGATTCCTTGAAGGTTCTCGCCTCTTCGAGCTCGCCGTCGAGGATTTGAAGCTTCGGAGCACCGCTGGAGGAGATCAGATTCAAGCCGCCCCGCCGTCAACTAACATTTTTGTGACCTTGAGGTTGTGGATGGTTGGTGAGACCAACATCGGCAAGCACCCGACCGCAGTTATGCGATCAGGGTGGTCCTCAATATTAAAATGATAGGCGTCTTTGGACCACTTGAGAGGCTTATGCGTGACTCTACGGATGGTTCCGCCGCATTGACTTCCCGCATCCATTGCTTGAGTTGGCGGTGGGAGGTATGCAGGAAGCACCTCCACAACGCAGAACCTCTCGTGTCTTTCTGAAACTCCCGCCGCCGTCGGCGCCGCCGCCTTCCATATCTTCGCCGTCGTCATCATCTTCATCCTTGTCGCGCCGCTGGAGGTCGATCTCCTTGCCGCTGCTTGGCTTTGCTGCGGCGTCCTCCCCGGCCGGTCGCTTTCTTGCTTGCTCCCCAAAGACCTTCCCTGGCCTTCTCCTTGTCGTGCCGCTTGTACTCAACTCTTTGTTGTTCGACGAGCTGCTCGACCTTCTTGCAGCTCGAGATCGTGGCCCTTGGTGCGGTGGATCTTGCAGTACTGCTTGCCGGAGCTGTCCTGCTTGTCGGCGGCCGCCACCGACTGGTGGTTGGCGTCAGCGGCAACCTCCTTGCCGGAGCCACCAGCCTTGGCATTCTTGTCGCCACCTCCATTGCCGGACTGCTCGACTGCTAGCACCTCTCTGCTTTTCTTCTTTCTGTTGCCTCGCCGCCGGCCCTTCTTTGCCGGGGCGGTGTCATCACCGCCGATCCTGCTTCAGATTCTCTGTGGAGTCTCCTCCTTCCTCGCGTAGCGCACACTTGTCGCCAAGGCGTATAGCTCATCGACGTCCTTGACTTTGCACATCGCCATCTCCTCCCTCATCCTGCGGTTCCGCACATTCTCGATGAAATGCGCCGATCACCGCGGCAGGGTGGACGTCTCGATGTTGTAGTGCACACGGTGAATCTCTGAATGAACTTGCGCAGGACTCTCCTTCCTTCCGGGCGAGCAAGTGAAGGTCACTCTCTTGGCCATGAGGTTTGTGGCCACCGTGAAGGCGCCAACAAACCGATGGCACAGATCTGCCCAAGAGGATATGGAGCTGTCCGGCAAGTGCACGAGCCCAGATCGACGTTGGGCTTGAGCACGAAGCGGAAGTAGTTGGCGAGGATCTTGTCGTCCGTCCCCGCAGCCTGCACCGCGATGGTGTAGATGCTGAGGAACTCCGACGGATGCGTCCTGCCATCATACTTCTCCCGCACGTCTGGTTTGAAGTTTTTCTGGCTGGGCCACTGGACTTGCCGCAGCTCACGAGTGAACGCAGGGCAACCTACCGCGTACGGCAAGTCGCCTGGCCCCTCCGGCGCGCGCATGTCAACAGAAGGCCTAGCGCGCTTGTCGGACTGACGTCGCGCCTCTCTTCGGTGCTCGATGCGGGTTCGAGCGTCCTCTTGTTGTCGCTCATGAAGAACTTGGCGCTGATCGCGGCGAGCTGGCGGATCCGACGACGCAGTGGAGTCGCTGTCGAGGTGGATCCGGTGAGTCGGCGATCTTGGCCTTCTTGGCAGAGAGTGCACGGTGGTTGCACCTCCGACAGCCTGCCGCCACCGGCTCGTGCCTTTTGTCGCCCGCCGCCGCAACGATGGGGTTGGTTGTCAGCGTCGCCGTTGGCAAAGCCGGCGAGGCTCGATAGTGGCCTCCACTCGTCGACCTTGTCGGCCGTTGGAGGGTATCGAGGAGCAGCCGAGCTCTCGCCAGAAGCTTCGCTGGAGTAGTGGGTGGCATTGGAGAACGGTGCGAGGAGCGGACATGCTCGGACTTCTAACTACGTTAGAAGGAGCAGCACCGTCCGGCGATCAGATCTCACTCGTGCCGACATGTTGGCGCCGCATGCTGGTCTTGAGGGTCTCGATCCAATCGAACGTATGGCGCCAGAACGCCATGACGTTGTTGGTCCCGCGTCTCCCGAGATGGGCGCGGGGGATGTGCGGACGCCGAGGTTTGCGGTGCCTTGTCCTTGGACTTGGCAACGTCGCGAGCACCTTCGTCAGCGCCCGTCCCTCCGTCAGCGTCAGCCCCACCACCCGTTTGCTGCGGTGAGGGTGGGTATGACGCGACGGGTTTCGCCGCCAAGCCTTCTTCTTCGGTGGCATGTTGAGGATGATATTGATGACGCTGCTCGTGTGAACGCCGGATCAGATTCACACGGCCTCGACGCTTCTACCGGGCGCGCCAAAGATGTCGGGAGGCTGATCGTACCATGAACACCTATGTGGCCGGCGGAGCAGGCCCCTTTGTGGTTCGGGAGGCGGAGATCGCACGAAGAGCGGATCGAGGCGATGCACACGAGCAGTTTACCCAGCTTCGGAGCTCTCCGGAGAGATAAAACTCCTACTGCTGCTTGTTTGACCTATTGTGTTCTTGCCAGGGAGCAATGCGAGCTACAAAACCTAGCGTGAGTGTCTTTGGTCTCGAGTGGGTTGAATGAACCGAACCAAATAACCTGCAGAACCCCTTTTCACGCTGCACTCGGGCCTCCTTTTATATGCTCAAGGGGTCTCCGGCGGTGGCAACATAGATGAGGGTACAAATGTAAAAACAGGGGTTGGTACACCTACTTGAACAAAGGTACAAAGGTAAAATACCTAACTCGACGGCAAGGGACAAAGGCAATAAATGCCCGTCATTGTCGCCCAAACAAAGCGTAACAGAGACCGTCAGTGCGCCTCGCCGCCACGATGGCGAGCCTGTCAGCCGCTTATCGCTGCTCTCCGGCTGCTGCACAGCCGCCGACACGCCGCACATGGAACGGTCCCATGGCGACACGTCGCTTGGGTGAGCTGGAGCGGAGACGGAGAGAAGTTGCATGTCATGGCAAGCGCCTTGCCGCGCCAAATCCTTGTCGCTACCGGAGGCTTGTCGCGCCGGGCCTTCCGCAAGCTCCTCTTGCCGGCCTTGTCTTCTGCGTGCTCGAGGTGGCCTGCCTGACAAGCTCCTCTTGTCGGGGCCTTGTCTTCTCAATCTAATACTTTGTTCTTGAATGGCTCCAAAGGAGCCACGGAGGATCTTGGCGGTGACGAGGCAAACCTTGCCGCGGGGTGCTGCAACTGTCTGTGCACGAGTACGGGATATTAGGGTACTCCTACTCTAGTACACCGACAGCCTGGAATCTATGCTTGAGATATGATATTACTTGTTGCTCTAGGATGAAGGCTCCACACCTTACCTTTTCATGCAAATTTAATGATAATGAAACCTTGGCTTCTTATGCTAATGGTATATATGATTACTATGATGTGGAACAAATAGAAGAATTTGTTGCTTTTAAGGTTGCTTATGAAATTGAATCTTTGTTTGAAAAGTATGAAGCTTTAGATGATGATGTTAATAGGCCTGAAAATCTTGCTATACTTAGATATTGCTATGAAAATTATGAATACAATTACTATATTAATGCATTTATTGAGGAAGTCTCCGCTGTCCAAGAAGAGACTAATATTTTGCAGGAAGCTATGGAAGAAGAAATTAATGAAATTGTGAGCTCATTGGATGAAAAAGATGATGAGGAGAGCGAATAACAAAAGGAGGAAGAGCAGATTGATCACCCATGCCCACCTTCTAATGAGAGTAACTCTTCAACTCATACATTGTTTAATTCCCTTTCGTGCTTATCGAAGGATGATTGCTATGATGACTGTTATGATCCCTATGATTCTTTTGAAATATCCCTTTTTGATGATGCTTGCTATGCTTATGGCCAAGATGCCAATATGAATTATGATTATGGAGATGAACTTGCTATAGTTCCTTATGTTAAACATGAAATTGTTGGTATTGCACCCACGCATGATAGTCCTATTATCTTTTTGAATTCTCCAAACTACACTATATCGGAGAAGTTTGCACTTATTAAGGATTATATTGATGGGTTGCCTTTTACCGTTGCACATGATGATTTTGATAGATATAATATGCATGTGCTTCCTGCTCCTACTTGCAATTATTATGAGAGAGGAACTATATCTCCACCTCTCTATGTTTCCAATATAATAAAATTACAAGAAACTGTTTATACTATGCATTGGCCTTTACTATGTGTGCATGAATTGTTCTTTTATGACATGCCGATGCATAGGAAGAGAGTTAGACTTCGTCATTACATGATATATGTTACTTTTTGCTCACTACTAAATTACAAATCGTTGCTAATTAAAATTGGCTTTGATATACCTTGGGATCCCGTGGATTCACTACTTGAGCACTATATGCCTAGCTTAATGGCTTTAAAGAAAGCGCTGCCAGGGAGACAACCCGGAAGTTTTAGAGAGTCATTTATTTCTGTTGAGTGCTTTCATATAGTTTAAAAACAACAAAAATAAAGAGGGGAACCCAAAACTTTTTCAAAAAAAAGAAAAGTGAAAGTGAGAAAGATGAGCATTGTTGATGCGGGAGCTAGCCTTGAACTTTGTTCATGCTCACGGAAACTTTGTGAATCTTGATTACAGAAAATTTTCAATAAAAATAATTATCCCCTTGTACAATTCCATTGTATTATAAAAATAATGTGCCAAGGTTTGCCTTTAGGATGTTTACAATACTTGTTGGTTTGTACGGTGCAGGACAGAAACTTTGGCTGTAGTGCGTGAATTTTACTTTTTTACTGGAACGTCAAATGGTTCTGATTCTTTTTGCAATGTATTTCTGTACAAATTTTTTATTTTGCCTAATTTTTTCAGAATTATTCAAGTATCAGAAGTATGGTGAATGTTCAGATTTCTACAGACTGTTCTGTTTTAGACATATTCTGTTTTTGATGCATAGTTTGCTTGTTTTGATGAAACTATCAATTTATATCAGTGGATTAAGCCATGAAAAAGTTATATTACAGTAGACACAATGCAAAAACAAAATGTTAATTGGTTTGCAACAGTACTTAGAGTAGTGATTTGCTTTATTATACTAACGGATCTTACCGAGTTTTCTGTTGAAGTTTTGTGTGGATGAAGTGTTCGATGATCGAGAAGGTCTCGATGTGAGAAGAAGGAAGAGAGGAAAGAGCTCAAGCTTGGGGATGTCTGAGGCACCCCAAGTAAATATTCAAGGAGACTCAAGCGTCTAAGCTTGGGGATGCTGGGAAGGCATGCCCTCTTTCTTCAACAAATATCGGTATGTTTTCGGATTCGTTTCGTTCATGCGATATGTGCAAGTCTTGGAGCGTCTTTTGCAATTAGGTTTTTATTTTTATTTTATGCACCATGCTGGTATGAGATGGTCCTTGGTTGATTTATAGAATGCTCTATGCACTTCACTTATATCTTTTGAGTATGGCTTTATAGAATGCTTCATGTGCTTCACTTATATCATTCGAAGTTTGGATTTCCTGTTTCTCTTTACGTAGACAACCGCCATTTGTAGAATGCTCTTTTGCTTCACTTATATTTGTTAGAGCCTGGGCATATCTTTTGTAGAAAGAATTAAACTCTCTTGCTTCGCTTATATCTATTTAGAGAGATGACAGGAACTGATCATTCACATGGTTAGTCATAAAATCCTACATAAACTTGTAGATCACTGAATATGATATGTTTGATTCCTTGCAATAGTTTTGCGATATAAAGATGGTGATATTAGAGTCATGCTAGTTGAGTAATTGTGAAATTGAGAAATACTTGTGTTGAGGTTTGCAAGTCCCGTAGCATGCACGTATGGTGAACCGTTATGTAACGTAAGTCGGAGCATGAGGTGTTTATTGATTGCCTTCCTTATGAGTGGCGGTCGGGGATGAGCGATGGTATTTTCCTACCAATCTATCCCCTAGGAGCATGCTGTAGTACTTTGTTTCGATGACTAATAGATTTTTGCAATAAGTATGTGAGTTCTTTATGACTAATGTTGAGTCCATGGATTATACGCACTCCCACCCTTCCATCATTGCTAGCCTCTTCAGTACCGTGCATTGCCCTTTATCACCTCGAGAGTTGGTGAAAACTTCGCCGGTGCATCCAAACTCCGTGATATGATACGCTCTGTCACACATAAGCCTCATTATATCTTCCTCAAAAAAGCCACCATACCAACCTATTATGGCATTCCATAGCCATTCCGAGATATATTGCCATGCAACTTCCATCATCATCATATACATGACTTGAGCATTTATCGTCATATTGCTTTGCATGATCGTAAGATAGCTAGCATGATGTTTTCATGGCTTGTCCGTTTTTTGATGTCATTGCTACGCTAGATCATTGCACATCCCGGTACACCGCCGGAGGCATTCATATAGTCATATCTTTGTTCTAGATATCGAGTTGTAATATTGAGTTGTAAGTAAATAAAAGTGTGATGATCATCATTATTAGAGCATTGCCCCAGTGAGGAAAGGATGATGGAGACTATGATTCCCCCACAAGTCGAGATAAGACTCCGGACTTTACAAAAAAATAAAAGAGGCCAAGGAAGCCCAAATAAAAAAAAAGAGGCCAAAGAAGCCCACCAAAAAATAAAAAAATATAAAAAATAAAATAAAAAATGAGAGAAAAAGAGAGAAGGGGCAATGTTACTATCCTTTTACCACACTTGTGCTTCAAAGTAGCACCATGTTCTTCATATAGAGAGTCTCTTGAGTTATCACTTTCATATACTAGTGGGAATTTTCATTATAGAACTTGGCTTGTATATTCCAACGATGGGCTTCCTCAAATGCCCTAGGTCTTCATGAGCAAGCAAGTTGGATGCACACCCACTTAGTTTCAGTTTGAGCTTTCATACACTTACAGCTCTTAGTGCATCTGTTGCATGGCAATCCCTACTCCTCACATTGATATCTATTAATGGGCATCTCCATAGCCCGTTGATATGCCTAGTTGATGTGAGACTTTCTCCTTTTTTGTCTTCTCCACATAACCCCCGCCATCATATTCTATTCCACCTATAGTGCTATGTCCATGGCTCACGCTCATGTATTGCATGAAAGTTGAAAAGGTTTGAGAACGTCAAAAGTATGAAATAATTGCTTGGCTTGTCATCGGGGTTGTGCATGATGTAAATATTTTGTGTGGTGAAGATGGAGCATAGCCGCACTATATGATTTTGTAGGGATGAGCTTTCTTTGGCTATGTTATTTCAATAAGACATAATTGCTTGGTTGGTATGCTTGAAGTATTATTGTTTTTATGTCAAAGGATAGACTATTGCTTTGAATCACTCGTGTCTTAATATTCATGCCATGATTAGACATATGATCAAGATTATGCTAGGTAGCATTCCCAATAAAAAATTATCTTTTTTGTCATTACCTACTCGAGGACGAGCAGGAATTAAGCTTGGAGATGCTGATACGTCTCCGTCGTATCTATAATTTTTTATTGTTCCATGCCAATATTATTCAACTTTCATATAGTTTTTGGCAACTTTTTATATTATTTTTGGGACTAACATATTGATCCAGTGCCCAGTGCCAGTTCCTGTCTGTTGCATGTTTTTGGTTTCGCAGAATATCCATATCAAACGGAGTCCAAACGGGATAAAAACGGACGGAGCTTATTTTTGGAAAATATGGAAAATCTGGAAGGAAAATCAACGCAAACCGGTGTCCGAGGTAGGCACGAGGTAGGGGGCGCCCCCCTAGGACGCGCCCCCAACCCTCGTGAGCCCACCATAAGGCGGTTGACACTCTTCTTTTGCCGCAAGAAAGCTAATATTCGAAAAAAATCACGGCGAAGGTTTCAGGCCAATCGGAGTTACGGATCTCCATATATACACGAAACGGTGAAACAGAGCTGCACTGTAACGCAGTAAACAGAGAGAGATAGATCCAATCTCGAGGGGCTCTTGCCCTCCCACGCCATGGGAGCCAAGGACCAGAGGGAAACCCTTCTCCCATCTAGGAGGAGGTCAAGGAAGAAGAAGAAGGGGCTCTTCCCTCGCTCCGGTGGCGCCGGAACGCCGCCGGGGGCCATCATCATCACCGCGATCTTCACCAACACCGCCATCATCTTCACCAACATCTCCATCACCTTCCCCCTTCTATCTACAGCGGTCCACTCTCCCGCAACCTGTTGTACCCTCTACTTGAACATGGTGCTTTGTGCTTCATATTATTATCCAATGATGTGTTGCCATCCTATGATGTCTGAGTAGATTTTCGTTGTCCTATCGATGGTTGATGAATTGTTATGATTGATTTAATTTGCTTGTGGTTATGTTGCTATCCTCTGGTGCCCATCATATGAGCGCGCGCGTGGATCACACCATAGGGTTAGTTGTATGTTGATAGGACTATGTATTGGAGGGCAAGAGTGACAAAAGCTTCAACCTAGCATAGAAATTGATGCATACGGGATTGAAGGGGGACCAATATATCTTAATGATATGGTTGGGATTTACCTTAATGAATGTTAGTAGTTGAGGATGCTTGCTAATAGTTCCAATCATAAGTGCATAGAATTCCAAGTCAGGGATGACATGCTAGCAGTGGCCTCTCCCACATAATACTTGTTATCGGTCTAGTAAAGTAGTCAATTGCTTAAGGGACAATTTCGCCACACCTACCATCACTTTTCCACACTCGCTATATTTACTTTAGTTGTGTCTTTACCTTAGCAACCCCTAGTTTTATTTTAGTGCTCTTTACTTTCTTGCTAGCTTACCCAAAAACACCTACAAGGTACTTCTAGTTTCATACTTGTTCTAGGTAAAGAGAACGTCAAGCGTGCGTAGAGTTGTATCGGTGGTTGATAGAACTTGAGGGAATATTTATTCTACCTTGAGCTCCTCGTTGGGTTCGACACTCTTACTTATCGAAAACTGTTGCGATCCCCTATACTTGTGGGTTATCAACATCGTATTTGTGGCAAAGCCACCTTCATAATTCTTTCATACATGTCACTCTCGATTCATTGCATACCCCGGTACACCGCCGGAGGCATTCACATAGAGTCATATTTTGTTCTAAGTATTGAGTTATAATTCTTGAGTTGTAAGGAAATAAAAGTGTGATGATCATTATTAGAGCACTGTCCCATGTGAGGAAAGGATGATGGAGACTATAATTCCCCCATAAGTCGGGATGAGACTCCGGACGAAGAAAAAAGAAAAGAAAGAAAAGAGGCCAAAAGAAAAAGAAAAAAGAAGGCCCAAATAAAAAAAGATAAAAAAATTAATGAGAGAAAAAGAGAGAAGGGACAATGTTACTATCCTTTTTCCACACTTGTGCTTCAAAGTAGCACCATGATCTTCATGATAGAGAGTCTCCTATGTTGTCACTTTCATATACTAGTGGGAATTTAACATTATAGAACTTGGCTTGTATATTACAATGATGGGCTTCCTCAAAATGCCCTAGGTCTTCGTGAGCTAGCGAGTTGGATGCACACCCACTTAGTTTCTTTCGTTGAGCTTTCGTACACTTATAGCGGTAGTGCATCCGTTGCGTGGCAATCCCTACTCACTCACATTGATATATATTGATGGGCATCTCCATAGCCCGTTGATACGCCTAGTTGATGTGAGACTATCTTCTCCTTTTTGTCTTCTCCACAACCACCATTGTATTCCACCTATAGTGCTATGTCCATGGCTCACGCTCATATATTGCGTGAAGATCGAAAAAGTTTGAGAACATCAAAAGTATGAAACAATTGCTTGGATTTTCATCGGGGTTGTGCATGATTTAAATACTTTGTGTGGTGAAGATAGAGCATAGCCAGACTATATGATTTTGTAGGGATAACTTTCTTTCGCCATGTTATTCTGAGAAGACATGATTGCTTTGTTAGTATGCTTGAAGTATTATTATTTTCATGTTAATATTAAACTTTTATCTTGAATCTTTCGGATCTGAACATTCATGCCACAATAAAGAGAAATACATTGAAGAATATGCTTAAGTAGCATTCCACATCAAAAATTCTGTTTTTATTATTTACCTACTCGAGGACGAGCAGGAATTAAGCTTGGGGATGCAAACGTATCTATAATTTTTTTTGTTCCATGCTATTATATTATCTGTTTTGGATGTTTAATGGGCTTTATCATACACTTTTATATTATATTTGGAACTAACCTATTAACCGGAGGCCCAACCCAAATTGTTGTTTTTTTGCCTATTTCAGTGTTTCGCAGAAAAGGAACATCAAACGGAGTCCAAACGGAATGAAACCTTCGGGAGCGTGATTTTTGGAACAAACGTGATCCAGAGAAATTGGAGCGGATGTCAAGCAACCAACGAGGAGGCCAAGAGGCAGGGGGCACGCCTATCCCCCCTGGGCGTGCCCTCCACCCTCATGGGCCCCTCGTGACTCCATCGACCTACTTCTTCCTCCTATATATACCTACGTACCCCGAAAACATCAGAGCACCACGAAACCCTATTTCCACTGCCGCAACCTTATGTACCCGTGATATCCCATCTTGGGGCCTTTTCCGGTGCTCCGTCGGAGGGGGCATTGATCACGGAGGGCTTCTACATCAACACCATAGCCTCTCCGATGATGTGTGAGTAGTTTACCTCAGACCTTCGGGTCCATAGTTATTAGCTAGATGGCTTCTTCTCTATCTTGGATCTCAATACAAAGTTCTCCATGATTCTCTTGGAGATCTATTCGATGTAATCTTCTTTTGTGGTGTGTTTGTTGAGATCCGATGAATTGTGGGTTTATGATCAAGATTATCTATGAACAATATTTGATTTTCCTCTGAATTCTTTTATGTATGATTGGTTATCTTTGCAAGTCTCTTAGAATTATCAGTTTGGTTTGGCCTACTAGATTGATCTTTCTTGCAATGGGAGAAGTGCTTAGCTTTGGGTTCAATCTTGTGGTGATCGATCCCAGTGACAGAAAGGGAAACGACACGTATTGTATTGTTGCCATCAAGGATAAAAAGATGGGGTTTATATCATATTGCTTTAGTTTATCCCTCTACATCATGTCATCTTACCTAATGCGTTACTTTGTTTTTATGAACTTAATACTCTAGATGCATGCTGGATAGCGGTCGATGTGTGGAGTAATAGTAGTAGATGCAGGTAGGAGTCGGTCTACTTGTCACGCACGTGATGCCTATATACATGATCATACCTAGATATTCTCATAACTATGCTCAATTCTATCAATTGCTCGACAGTAATTTGTTCACCCACCGTAATACTTATGCTATCTTGAGAGAAGCCACTAGTGAAACCTATGGCCCCCGGGTCTATTTTCCATCATATTAATCCTCCGTCAATTAGCTATTTATGTCGCCGTTTATTTTGCTTTCTTTACTTTTAGTCTTTATCATAAAAATACCAAAAATATTATCTTATCATCTCTATAAGATCTCACTTTTGCAAGTGGCCGTAAAGGGCTTGACAACCCCTTTATCGCGTTGGTTGCAAGGTTCTTATTTGTTTGTGTAGGTGCGTGGGACTTGAGCGTGGCCTCCTACTGGATTGATACCTTGGTTCTCAAAAACTGAGGGAAATACTTACGCTACTTTGCTGCATCACCCTTTCCTCTTCAAGGGAAAACCAACGCAGTGCTCAAGAGGTAGCAAGAAGGATTTCTGGCGCCGTTGCCGGGCAGGCTTACGCCAAGTCAAGTCAAGATTTGAGCTCCTGGCAACGAGCCATTTCTGGCGCCGTTCCCAGGGAGTCTACGCACAAGTCAAGACATACCAAGTACCCATCACAAACTCTTATCCCTCGCATTACATTATTTGCCATTTGCCTCTCGTTTTCCTCTCCCCCACTTCACCCTTCCCGTTTTATTCGCCCTCTTTTCCGTTCACCTCTTTTTTCGCCCTCTTCTTGTGTGCTGTGTGTTGCATTGCTCCTTTGTCATGATGGCTTAAGATAATACCAAATTGTGTGACTTTGCCAATACCAACAACAATGATTTTCTTAGCACTCTGATTGCTCCTCTTAATGATGTCGAATCTTGTGGAATTAATGCTGCTTTGTTGAATCTTGTCATGAAAGATCAATTCGCCGGCCTTCCTAGTGAAGATGCCGCTACCCATCTAAATAGCTTTGTTGATTTGTGTGATATGCAAAAGAAGATAGATGTGGACAATGATATTGTTAAATTGAATCTATTTCCGTTTTCGCTTAGAGATCGCGCTAAAACTTGGTTTTCGTATTTGCCTAAAAATAGTATTGATTCTTGGAATAAGTGCAAAGATGCTTTTATCTCTAAGTATTTTCCTCCCGCTAAGATCATCTATCTTAGAAACGATATTATGAATTTTAAGCAACTTGATCATGAACATGTTGCACAAGCTTGGGAGAGGATGAAATTGATGATACGTAATTTCCCTACTCATGGTTTGAATTTGTTGATGATTATATAAAAAAATTATGCCGTATTGAATTTTGCTTCTAGAAATCTTTTAGATTCGGCCACGGTAGGCACTTTTATGGAAATCACTTTAGGAGAAGCTACTAAACTCCTAGATAATATTATGGTTAATTATTCTCAATGGCACACTAAAAGATTTACTAGTAAAAAGGTTCATGCGATTGAAGAAATTAATGTTTTGAGTGGAAAGATGGATGAACTTGTGAAATTGTTTGCTAATAAGAGTATTTCTTCTGATCCTAATGATATGCCTTTGTCTACTTTGATTGAGAATAATAATGAATCTATGGATGTGAATTTTGTTTGTAGGAATAATTTTGGTAACAACGTGTATAGAGGAAACTTTAATCCTAGGACATTCCCTAGTAATTCCTCTAATAATTATGGTAATTCCTACAACAACTCTTATGGAAATTTTAATAAGATGCCCTCTGAATTTGAGACTAGTGTTAAAGAGTTTATGATTTCACAAAAGAATTTCAATGCCTTGCTTGAAGAAAAATTGCTTAAAGTTGATGAATTGGCTAGGAACGTGGATAGAATTTATCTTGATGTTGATTCTTTGAAGCTTAGATCTATTCCACATAAGCATGATATCAATGAGTCTCTCAAAGCCATGAGAATTTCCATTTATGAGTGCAAAGAAACAACCGCTAGAATGCGTGCTAAGAAAGATTGCCTTGTAAAGGCGTGTTCTTCTAGTTTTTATGAGAATAAAGATGAAGATCTAAAAGTTATTGATGTGTCTCCTATTAAATCTTTGTTTTGCAATATTAATTTTGATAATTATGGGACTGGAGATGAGTCAACTTTAGTTAAAAGGCGTCCCAATAATTCAGAGTTTTTAGATCTTGATGCAAAAATTGGTAAAAGTGGGATTGAAGAGGTCAAAACTTTAGATAGCATTGAACCCACTATTTTGGATTTCAAGGAATTTAATTATGATAATTTCTCTTTAATAGATTGTATTTCCTTGTTGCAATCCGTGCTAAATTCTCCTCATGCTTATAGTCAAAATAAAGCCTTTACTAAACATACCGTTGATGCTTTGATGCAATCTTATGAAGAAAAACTTGAGTTGGAAGTCTCTATCCCTAGAAAACTTTATGATGAGTGGGAACCTACAATTAAAATTAAAAATAAAGATCATGAATTCTATGCTTTGTGTGATTTGGGTGCTAGTGTTTCCACGATTCCAAAAACTTTGTGTGATTTGTTAGGTTTCCGTGAATTTGATGATTGTTCTTTAAACTTGCACCTTGCGGATTGCACTATCAAGAAACCTATGGGAAGAATTAATGATGTTCTTATTGTTGCAAATAGGAATTATGTGCCCGTAGATTTTATCGCTCTTGATATAGATTGCAATCCTTCATGTCCTATTATTCTTGGTAGACCTTTCCTTAGAACGATCGGTGCAATTATTGATATACAGGATGGGAATATTAGATTCCAATTTCCGTTAAGGAAAGGCATGGAATACTTCCCTAGAAACAAGATTAAACTACCTTATGAATCCATTATGATATCCACTTATGGATTGCCTACCAAAGATGGCAATACCTAGATCTATCCTTGTTTTTATGCCTAGCTAGGGGCATTAAACGATAGCGCTTGTTGGGAGGCAACCCAATTTTATTTTAGTTCTTTGATATTTGGTTCTGTTTAGTAATAAGTTTTTGATCTAGCCTCTGGTTAGATTCGTTTTTGTGTTTTAATTAGTGTTTGTGCCAAGTAAAACCGTTAGGATAATCTACGGTGATATTTTTTTATCCTGCTGTAAAAAACAAAAACTTTGCGCACACGAGATTAGTTTTCATAATTCACAGGAACGTGATTTTCAGTTGATTCTTTTTAAAGTAGACCAATAAACAAATTATCTAGGACTTCCTAATTTTTTGGAAATTTTTAGGTTCCAAAAGTTTGCATTAGATACAGATTACTACACACTATTCTGTTTTTGACAGATTCTGTTTTTCGTGTGTTGTTTGCTTATTTTGATGAATCTATGGCTAGTAAAAGAGCTTATAAACCATAGAGAAGTTGGAATACAGTAGTTTTAACACCAATATAAATAAATAATGAGTTCATTACAGTACCTTAAAGTGGTGGTTTGTTTTATTTCGCTAACGGAGCTTATGAGATTTTCTGTTGAGCTTTGTGTTGTGAAGTTTTCAAGTTTTGGGTAAAGATTTGATGGATTATGGAACAAAGAGTGGCAAGAGCCTAAGATTGGGGATGCGCAAGGCACCCCAAGGTAAAATTAAAGGACAGCCGAAAGCCTAAGCTTGGGGATGCCCCAGAAGGCATCCCCTCTTTTGTCTTCGTCTATCGGTAACTTTACTTGGAGCTATATGTTTATTCACCACATGATATGTGTTTTACTTGGAGCGTCTTGTATGATTTGAGTCTTTGCTTTTTAGTTTACCATAATCATCCTTATTGTACACACCTTTTGAGAGAGACACACATGATTCGGAATTTATTAGAATACTCTATGTGCTTCACTTATATATTTTGAGCTATATAGTTTTTGCTCTAGTGCTTCACTTATATCTTTTAGAGCACGGTGGTGGCTTTATTTTATAGAAATTATTGATCTCTCATGATTCACTTATATTATTTTGAGATTCTTTTAGAATAGCATGGTATTTTGCTTTGATTGAAATTAGTCCTAATATAGTAGGCATCAAGATAGGTATAATAAAAACTATCATACACTACAAGAAATATGTCAACTAGTGACCTCCACTATTGGTCACTGAAAGGTCATAGTTTTCAATTTGTGACCTTTTTGTGACCAAAAACATAACGTCAAAAGCTGGGGGTCGTTAATTGACTATAGCGACCTTTCTTCTGGAATGGACGTAGACGTTTATGACCAAAAAAGGTCGTAGATTTTACGACCAATTATTTTGGTCACTAGCAATCCGACCACACCACGTCAGATCCACCGTGGCAAGCTGACGTGGCAGAATTACGACCGAATGAAAAGGTCGTAAAATAGAATCAGCCCGGTCCATTTCAAATTGTCTACATGGGCCAAGCCCAATAATTCGGCCTGTTTAATTTATTTTTTCCTCTTTATTTTGCTTATGTGTATGGGCCTGGCCCAGTAATTTGGCCTTTTGTTTTCTGGGAATGGAGCCTTTTTCTGATGAATTTTTTTTATAGTCCACTATTGTTTTGGGCCACAGCCTTTTTGGTCTAGTTCAAATTTGGGCCTTGGCCTTTTCATTTTCTCCTATGCAGCCTTTTATAATTTTTTTTCTTACAGTCATATCTTTTTTAGGCCCAAGCCTTTTTGGTCTAATTCTTGTTTGGGCCTTGGCCTTTTTAGAGCCCAAGTTCTCATTTTGCATAACTATAAACAGAAAGGCCCAGGTGCACAAGTGATCCACAAGCCCAGTTCAACAGCAAGGCCCAGGTGCACAAGTGATCCACATAACTTCACAGAAAATAAACACAGGTTCACAAGATCATAACTTCACAGGTTCACATAACTTCACAGGTTCATAAGACCACATAACTTCACAGGTTCACATAACTTCACAGGTTCAAACTAGGCAGCAATGCAACAAAATGCTCAAAGACAAACTGCACAAGAGGTTCACAGCCATCAAACTAGGAAGCAATGCAACTACCTGCTCAAATTGCACAACCATCAAACTGCCTTTGCTCCAAAGAGAGCCATCAAGTGGGCTAACTTCTCTTCCTGTTCTTGAGACTTCTTGCGCAGCAGCTCAAGTTCCTTGTCGTGTGCAGCTTCAGATTCTTCCGCCTTCATCTTGATTGCCGTCAATTCTTCTTGCACCAGTTCAGCTTGAAGCTCGGACCTCTCCAGCTTCTGCTCAAGGTCACGAACATGGGCAAAAACTTCAAAGCTTGCTTTATGGGAGTTGTTCCTAGATGATCGGAGCCCAACATTCGTGAGGAATGTGCTTTGCTTGATGATTTCAACAAAGCACTTCTTCGACAATTTGAACAGTAGACTTTGGCTCTTCACCTTCGGTACCGTCGCGTCCTTCATTTCTTCCATCTCAAGCTAGCATATGGAGGAAAATGATAGGCATTATTGGAGAAACCAAACCAGCACACAAATGGATTATTTGAAGTAACCAAACCAGCACACAAAATCTATACAAGATGATGACTAGTGACCTGGAGACATGCAATTGGAACAATATGATCGCTTCATTAAGCCAAGAATGGTGGTTCTATTTAAGATGGCTTCCTGACTAACATTCAGATCAAATTTCATCATGTCATAAAAAATGCAACAAATAGAATCAAAGCATGGAACACAGCGTGTGTGAATCAAACAGCATGGAACTATCTTCATTAAGCTGTTCTAATATCTTCATTAAGCCTAGCATGGAACTATAAGCATGGAACTATCAAACAGCATCAAAGCATGGAACTGGCTCCGAATCAAACAGCATCAAATCATCAAAGCATCAAACAGCATCAAAGCATCAAACAACATCAAAACAGAATCAAACAGGGCATGGACAAAGCATGGAGTGACTTACTATAGCAGCCTTGACTGGCTCCGAAAACCCGTGCTTCTTGTTGTTGTGGGTGGCCTTAAACAAGTCAATCATAGACAGCTCCTCACCCTTACGCTCTTCTTTCTGAAATGTTTTTCAACAAAAATCAAAATGTTATTCAGCAAGAATCAGAAATGTTATCCAACAAGGATCAAACGGTAAGGCCTCTAGAGAAAAGTTCTCACAGTGGCAAAAATGTGTGCTGTGTAGTGCCTGGAACCCGTTCTCTGATTGTACACGACTTTTCCTTGATTCATCTTGTTCGACACACAGGTTCCCTACAAAAAAGCATACTGTCAGCATGATCTAGCACTAGCATATCATGTGTAGAACATAAAGCATCAAACAAAGCAGAGACAAACCTTGTGTCTTGGGGTAGACCACATCTCCACCAGAGCTTGCCATTCACCATCCGTCGGATCAAAAAGTGCGGAGACTTGATGCTGACTTTATTTATGACTACGGTATCAAAATACTTCTTCTTTAGCTGATGGCGTCTGTTCTTTGAACTTTTCTGCAGAATATCTTTGCACGCAGTCTTGATGGTCTCTGAGTCCGTGTTCATCTCAAAATTTGCCTACCAAGACAGCAAAGAAGGTAGGAACAATATTAGTGATCATGCATAGGTGTAACAGAAAATAGATAGCACATTAACTATGAAACAAGTAGCTTACAGCAACTTTCCCAATGTAGTTCTCCAATAGACTAGCATTTTTTTATAGCTTGAAGTGAGGAAGAACCGGAAGATGGCTTCTTGCAACGAGTCCACACTCAGAAGCAAGCTTTGCTGACTGCAAAGGCTTCTCTGGACGCTTCAACCCTTCGGCAATTTGGATATGCACCTTGCTACCAAGCGACTTGGTGATCCTCTCTAGCCCTTTGCCCTTTCTATGTCTAGTCTTGGTAGTCATTGCATCTGAATATGAAATTGAACTCATAAATTAGAATAGAAATCGACAAATGCAGGAACCGACAAAAGCATACATGATCATTCCATTTGGAAAATGCACTAGTAAAAGATAGCATTGCAAAGGTCAACTTGCCTGATTGAAGCACAAGCTGCTGTTCTTCTTCACTGATGACAGCATTCCTGTCAATAGAAGATGCAATAGGGCTGAGCTCTGTGTGGACAGTGCCTGCTTCATCAATGTAGATGGTTCCTCCTTCATCTAGGGAGACAGTGCCACTTCCATCCATGCTGAGAGTGGTTCCTTCATCCATGGGCGGCAACTCATCACCCATTTGCACCGAGGTCTCAGAGTCCACGCGCAGCAGACTTTCCTCATGGTCCGTCGCAATCGCCATCTTTGCTTTCTGCCTTGTGACTCTATCAAGGGCAGGTTCATCAGGTTCCAGGATCCTCTTTTTTTGTCCTGGAGCTGGGGCGATCACCCTTCCTGGAGGCATTGCAACCGATGTTTCTGAGCTCTTCTTCTTGCTGAATGTCATCTTAACACCGAGCCTCTTCGTCCTAGATTCCTTGATTGCCTCGTATAAACAAAGCACGGAAAAAGCATTAGATCACAAGAGAAATATGTGAGCACAAGGAATAACATAGCATAAAAAGAAACCCAGCCCTCCAAGCAAGACAGAGTTTGCACCTTAATGATCTTTCTCACTACAACATCATCCACTTCCTCTCCATCAATAACTTCATCCTCCTTAGGATTGTACTCACGGGTCATCATTGATAACTCCACTACCTTCTTGAACCTCATCACTTCTACCTTCTCGTACATCATTTGTTTTCCTAATAATCGACGCTATTGCACCGATGCCAAGGGTGCGGAACATCCGATTGTTCCTCATGATATTTCTAGCCCTAACCTTCTCGTACTCGGTGAGAGGCTCTTCTTTGCATGATAAAGGAAACGTAACTATTAGGTGAATGTTTAGAATGTTTGGAATGCATGAATGTTTGGAATACATATCTTATGAAATTTTATTATCATTTAATCCTAGTTATTTAGGTAAGGAAGACTAACAGCACACAGGCACAATTAAGCCAATTATTCAGATTGCAGCAATACATTTCACTTAGCATATTAAGACACAGATTTTATGAAACCGGCAAGATAACCACAAGGAGCAAGTTGCATACCAACGGTTGGCCTCACGTTTGACCTTGTCATCCTTTCCATGGATGATCTTGAGGTGGTGCTTGCAAAATAGAATAAACAACAATCAGATACAACAGGGATAAAGTAAAATGATGCACTTGTATCAATAAAGGAAAGCATTTGGACCATCATCCACATACATGTAATACATGTGAAACAAACTTGATGGATCAACAATACAGTGATCTAGTGTTATTAATTAAGCAAACATGTAAGTGCACTAAACAAGCATGCATGTACACTGGAAAGATATGAAGCATCTCTTAATATCTTCACTACATCAAGCAGGAGGTAGTAATGTACATCAAAAAATCTTCCTAGTGCATCATATAAAGTACACAACAAGCAAGCAAAAGTGCTAGTAGTACTGCTGATGCAAACCCTAACCATATGTATGCTAGCAAGCAACTGAATTGAAGCAAACTATATATGTGGAGCAACGCATTAGCAGTAGTATATGTGAAGCAAACTACATCAAGCTAAGTGAATTAAGGTTGTGGTACCAGAGACAAGAACAGAACTCACATGTATTACAATTATATATAGTTGGATACAAATACAGTGCACACGAATTATACTTCAGTAATGTGGATTAGCAAAAACAACTATTTACAACAATTACTTTTATGTTTTAACTTGCAATTTTATCCATGTACCTGCAATCATCTATAAGCAAATGAATTACTCAATTGTTTTCCCTAATGGAGGCAAGCTTATGCATTCAGAGCAACTGATTGCCCAACATTTGATGAATAAAGAAGCAAGCAGTGTGAACAATAATAGTAGGCCTTGAAATCATGCTTATGCAGGCAATTTAGAAGAGTATATTAAAACACCAAAAATTATCTAGCACCAATATGGTATATATTAAAACTAGTCATACTGCCTTAACACACCAGGAATTCCAATACCACAGTAAGTACTAAGCATTCTCTTTTCACTGGAAAGAAGAACACAAGCTTCATGCACATATCATAAAAGAAGAACACTGCTACAAACCCCATGAACAATCAGGATGGGCGTGCAACAAGAACCCTAACCCCATCATGTTCTAGCCATAAACCAGAGAGAGATCATCCCCGCGAACCCCATGAAACCTAATCCTGACCCCATGAACCCTAACCCTAACCCCATGAACCAGACAGAGATCCTAACCCTAGAAGATCCACCGAACCAGAGGGGAGATGGATCCAGCAAAGGAAGGGAGATGGATCCACCGAATATCGAGGGGAGATGGAGAAGTACCTAGGGGCGGATGATGTTGATGATGCAGCGGTGGTCGTCGTCGATGTAGCCGCCGCCGTCGTCGATGTATTCGATGTAGCCGCCGTCGTCGTCGATGTAGTCGATGTAGTCGATGTAGCCGTCGTCGTCGTCGATGTAGTCGATGTAGTCGATGTAGCCGAGGGAAGGGGATTCGTCGGGGAGGGGTGGCGCGACGCCAAGCGTGACGCGAGCAAGGAGGGAGTGGGCGGGCGGCGTGGAGGAGGGAGGAGGGAGGGCGGCCGGGTGGCGTGAGGGGAGGGAGTGGGGGGCGAGGCGGCGCGAGGAGGAGGAATGGAATGGGGAAATTTTGGGGAGTGGGAGGGCGGACCCCGCGTGTTTTGGGGGTGCGGGGGGGGGGGCCCCGAATGGTCGTGGGAGAGAAGTGGTGGGAAATTTTCGTGGGGTGGGAGGGAAAATTTGGTGCTAGGAGGGAAATTTTGGAGGGAAATTTTCACCAGTTTTTAGAGGTTTTGAGGCAGAAAAAATAGGGTTTTTTTTGTAAACTTTGTAGAAATCATGGTTAAAATCATACCGAGTAGCTCAAGAAAACATCCGTATTGCAAGTTTAGTATTTTTGCTAGTTGGTAGGCCACATTTGATGATGTGACACGGAGGTCTCCCATTTTTTTGATTTTTTTTGAATTTTTTACGGTGTTTTCAAAAACCGGCTGATTTCGTCGCTGCGGCCGTCTGTGGCTAGGGTTTGATCCGTGCCAATCTGTTGTCGATTCTGTGATGAAATGCCTACCTTTGAAGCTAAAAGCATTTTTGGCAAAAATAACGGGCAAGCTATGGAGGACCCGCGGTTCAAATTCCAGCCGGTTCCAGCTGAATCGGCCGAAGGTGGTCTGAATTGCCGGGAGTAGCTACGAGGGTCGGAAATGCATGCTTTTTGGCGACCGTCCATAAAATAGGGTCTACTTTGAGATAGACATGGAATGCCGCCGTTAGGGGTGACCCTCCTTGTAGCCGCTTCACGAAAAACGCATGTCTTTAGCATTCAAAAAATGAAAACGGTTTTCTTGTTAAACAAGTTGGAACCTCGCTTTGGCAACATTGTTTGCCATCACAAGACGGAGGCATGCACGAAATTTGGGCATATTATCAGAAACTATTCATCGGATGCGGCCATATCGTTGCTAGTTTGGCTTGAAAGTCATGAATCTTCGTTCATGGTAGGTCGTTTTTGAGAACACTTTTTCAAGAAAACATCCGTATTGCAAGTTTAGTATTTTTGCTAGTTGGTAGGCCACATTTGATGATGTGACGCGGAGGTCTCCCATTTTTTGATTTTTTTGAATTTTTTACGGTGTTTTCAAAAACCGGCCGATTTCGTCGCGGCGGCCGTCCGTGGCTAGGGTTTGATCCGTGCCAATCTGTTGTCGATTCTGTGATGAAATGCCTACCTGTGAAGCTAAAAAGCATTTTTGGCAAAAATAACGGGCAAGCTATGGAGGACCCGCAGTTCAAATTCCAGCCGGTTCCAGCTGAATCGGCCGAAGGTGGTCTGAATTGCCGGGAGTAGCTACGAGGGTCGGAAATGCATGCTTTTTGGCGACCGTCCGTAAAATAGGGTCTACTTTGAGATAGACATGGAATGCCGCCGTTAGGGGTGACCCTCCTTGTCGGTGCACTAGAGTAGGGGTACCCTAGTATCCCGAACTTCGTGCGAGCGATTCTGACACCCAGCGGCAAGGCTTGCCTAGTGACCGCTAAGGTCCTCCATGGTTCCTTTGGAGCCATTCAAGAACAAAGTATTTAAGCCAAGGAGACAAGGCCCGGCAAGAGGAGCTTGCCGGAAGGCCACTCAAGGCACGCAGAAGACAAGACCCGGCAAGAGGAGCTTGCCGGGAAGGCTCGATGAGCGACAAGCTTACGAACGCGACAAGGATTCAGCGCGGCAAAGGCGCTTGCAGCGGCAGTAATCACTCTTTATCTCCGCTCCAGCTCATCCACCAACGATGTCGCCATGGGGCCATTCGGTAGCGGCGTGTCAAGAGGTCTGTGCAGCCGGCGGAGAGCAGCGTAAGCGGCCCGACAAGAATGCCATCGTGGCAAGCGGTGGCGCTCTGACGGTCCCTGTTGCACTGTTTAGGCGACATGGACGGGCATTTAATGCTTTTGTCCCTTGCCGTCAGAGTTAGGTAGAATACACTGTACAAAGTAGCTGTACCAACCGCAACTCATTTTCCCGTTTTTGCCCTTGTCTACGTTGCCACCTGTTGGTGACCCCTTGAGCATATAAAAGGAGGCCCATGCGCAACGTAGAGGGGGTTCGACTCATTCGAAACTAGAGACACTCAAGCTAGGTTTTGTAGCTCTCATTGCTCCCTAGCAAGAACACAACGTAATCAGACAAGCAGCAGTAGGAGTATTATCTCTCCGGAGAGCTCCGAAGCTGGGTAAACTGCTCGTGTGCTCCGCCTCGATCTGCTCTTCGTGCAACCTCCGCCCCCCACCGAACCGAAAGGGGCTCGGTCCGCCGGTCCCATAGGTGTTCGTGGGTTACGATCAGCTTCCCTGACATCTTTGGCGCGCCAGGTAGGGGGCGTCGAGGCTGTGTGAACCTGATCCGGCGTTCACACGAGCAACATCTTCATCATCTTCATCGACATGCCACCGAAGAAGAAGGCTTCGGCGGCAGCAGAGCCGTCCGCGTCAAACCCACCACCGCCGGAGCCAACGAGTGGTGAGGTAGACGCCGGCGGAAGGACGGGCGTCGACGAGGGAGCTCATGGTGCCGCCAAGTCAAAGGACAAGGCTGCACAGACCTCGGCGTCCGTGCCCGCTCCGCGCCCATCTCAGGAGGCGCGAGACCGACAGCGTCATGGTGCTCGCAGCGCCATACGTTCGTTGGGCCAAGATCGAGCTGGTGGATCCAGGGACGCTCAAGAACAGCTTGCGCGCCAACAGGCTGGTGCGAGTGGGGCACGGTCTCCTGGACGAGATACTGCTCCTTCTAACATATTTAGAAGTCCGAGCATATCCCGCTCCTCGCACCGTTCGCCATTGCCGCCCACCACTCAAGCAGAAGCTTTGGCGCGAGCTCAACTGCTCCTGGATTACCCTCCAACAGCGGACAAGGTCGACGAATGGAGGGCCACCATTCAGAGTCCCATCGGCTTTGCCAACGGCGACGCTCCGCGGCAACCAAGCACATCGCTGCCACGGGAAGACCACAAGGCACGAGCCGGTGGCGACGAGACTTGTGGGGGTGCAACCACCATGCACTCTCCACCCCGAAGGCCAAGATCGCCGACTCGTCGGATCCACCTCGACAGCGACTCCACCGCGTCGTCGGATCCACGAGCTCGTCGCGACCAGCGCCAAGTTCTTAACGAACGACAACAAGAAGACGCTCGAACTCGCATCGAGCGCCGAAGAGAAGCGCGATGTCAATCCGACCAGCGCGCTGGACCCTCTGTCGACATGCATGCGCCAGGGGAACCAGGTGACTTGCCATACGCGGTAGGTTGCCCTGCGTTCACTCGTGAGCTGCGGCAAGTCCAGTGGCCCGACAAGAAAAATTTCAAGCCAGATGTGCCAGAGAAGTACGATGGCAGAACACATCCGTCGGAGTTCCTCAGCATCTACACCATTGCGGTGCAAGCTGCCGGGGGACGAGACGACAAGATTCTGGCCAACTACTTCCCGCTGGTGCTCAAGCGCAATGTCAGATCTTGGCTCATGCACTTGCCGGACGGATCCATATCCTCTTGGGCAGATCTATGCCATCAGTTTGTCGGCGCCTTCACAGGCGGCCACAAGCCTCATGGCCAGGAAAGCGATCTTCATCTGCTCGCCCAGAAGGAAGGAGAGTCCCTGCGCAAGTTCATTCAGAGATTCAGCCGTGTGCACTACAACATCCCAGATGTCCACCCTGCCGCGGTGATCAGCGCGTTTCATCAAAACGTGCGGAACCGCAGGATGAGGGAAGAGATGGCGATGTGCAAAGTCAAGGATGTCAGTGAGCTGTATGCCCTGGCCGACAAGTGTGCGCGTCTTTGAGGAAGGAGGAGACTCGGGAGAGAATGCGTGAGGATCTGATAGTGAAGAGATTGCCCCGACAAGGAAGAGCCGACGGCGGAATAACAGAAAGAAGAAAGGCAAGGACGTGCTAGTTTTCGAGCAGCCCGGCGACGGAGGCGGCGCCAAGAAAGCTAAGGTTGGCAGCTCCGGCAAGGAGGTTGCCGCGAGCGCCGACTGCCAGCCTATGGCGGTCGCCGACAAGCAGGGCAGCTCCAACAAGCAGTACTGCAAGATCCACCGCACCAAGGGCCATGACCTCCAGAGTTGCAAGAAGGTCGAGCAGCTTGTTGAACAGCAGAAAGCTGAGTACGAGCGGCGCGACAAGGAGAAGTCCCAGGAAGGTGCTGGGGAAGTTAGCAAGAAGCGACCCGGCCGGGGAGGACGCCGCGGCAAGGCCAAGCAGCGGCAAGGAGACAGACCTCCCCGCGGTCGCGATAAAGATGAAGACGACGACGACGAAGACATGGATGATGACGAAGCCGATGAGCAGGAATTCCAGAAAGCCATGGAGGTTTTGTGTGTTGACGGCGGTGCATCTCTGCATACTTCACACCGCCAGCTCAAGCACTGGATGCGGGAAGTTAATGCAGCGGAACCATCCGTAGAGTCACGCAAGCCTCTGAAATGGTCCAGCACGCCCATCATCTTTGATATTGAGGACCACCATGATCGCATAACTGCGGTCGGGTGCTTGCCGATGTTGGTTTCACCAACTATCCGCAACCTCAAAGTCACTAAGATGTTGGTTGACGGCGGGGTCGGCTTGAACCTGATTTCCTTTGCAGTGCTCCAGAAGCTTCAGATCCCTGACAGCGAGCTCGAAGAAACCGGCACATTCCAAGGAATCAATCCGGGAAGAAGCAAGCCAAAGGGAAAGATAACGTTGCCGGTGACATTTGGCAGCGAATTAAACTTCAGGACTGAGAGGGTCACCTTTGACGTTGCTGATTTTCCATTACCTTATAATGGGATACTTGGCCGTCCAGCACTCGCCAAGTTCATGGCAGCCTCTCATTATGCATACAACTTACTCAAGATGCCCGGACCGATAAGTGTCATTTCTGTCCCTGGCGACAAGAAGGATGCTCTTATCTGCGCCGACAAGATCTACCGGGAAGCAGCAGCCGCAGCAGATAGCAAGTCACTTGCCGCTGAAGCTCCTGGGGGGAAGAAGAATACCAAGTCCGGCAAGAGCTCTGATGCCCACTCCGGCAAGCGCACCTCTTCGGAGTGCTGCGCTACCGTTGAGGACGCACCATCGAGCTCCACCGGCAAGTGCAAGAAGACGATGGCAGCTCCACCGAAGACCAAGAAGGTGTCCGCCAAGGAGGACGGCACTGGTGGTACCTTCACCATCAGTGCCACTCTCGACCCTAAATAGGAAGGCGCGCTCGTTGCTTTCCTGCGGGCAAACGTCGATGTGTTTGCATGGCAACCGTCTGACATCCCCGGTGTTCCCAGGAAAGTAATTGAGCATCACCTAGCTGTCTGTCCTCATGCGCGGCCCGCCAAGCAGAAAGTTAGGAAACAGGCAGTGGAGCGCCAAGAATTCATAGCAGAAGAAATCAAGAAGTTGGAAGCAGCAGGCCTTGTCAGAGGAGTGCTCCATCCCACGTGGTTGGCCAATCCGGTGGTTGTACGAAAGGCAAATGGGAAATGGAGACTTTGTATCGACTTCACAGATGTCAATAAAGCTTGTCCTAAAGACTCATTTCCCTTGCCACGCGTCGACCAGATTGTTGACTCCACAGCTGGATGTGATTTGCTTTCATTTCTTGATGCATACTCAGGATATCATCAGATCTTCATGGCGTAAGAGGATGAGGAGAAAACCGCATTCATCACCCCATGTGGCACATAATCGTTTTGTACGGATGCCTTTTGGGCTAAAGAATGCTGGTTCAACATTTGCAAGAGTAGTCCATGATGCTTTTGAGCCGCAAATGCACAGAAATGTAGAAGCCTACATGGATGACATAGTGGTCAAGAGCAAGGACAAAGCAACTCAGTTCAAGATTTAGATGAGACCTTTGCAAATCTGCGCCAAGATCAACCTCAAGCTCAACCCCGAGAAGTGCGATTCGAGTCCCTTCGGTAAGCTTCTCGGGTTCTTCGTGTCTCGGCGGGGAATTGAAGCCAATCCCGACAAGATCAAGGCCATTGAGCAGATTGAAACATCAAAGCGCCAAGGATGTACGAAGACTTGCGGTTGCATGGCTGCTCTCAAAGAGGTTTATCTCTAGGTCTCATCGAACGCAGCCTGCCATTTTTCAAGATTTTGAAGAAGGAAGGTCCAATGAAATGGACTCCCGAAGCGGAGGCTGCGCTGCAGGACTTAAAAAGGTACCTGTCCTCTACTCCAATACTTGTCGCACCTAGGCCACAAGAGAAGTTGCTGCTATACATAGCGGCAACCAATCAAGTGGTTAGTGTTGCGTTAGTAGCGGAAAGGGAGGCAGATGATGAGCCGGCAACCAAAGCAGATGCATCCAGCGACAAGCAGGGGGCTTCACCGACAAGCTCTGGTCCCGACAAGGACGGATCCGCGCAGCGTGCGAGAAGATCTGCAAGGATGGTGCAAAGGCCCGGTGTACTTTGTCGGTTCCCTACTACAGGGGCTAGGTCAAGGTACTCTGGTGTGCGTAAATTGCTTTTCGGCCTCCTCATGGCCTCGAGAAAGCTGCGCCATTACTTCCAAGCACATGAGATCACAGCTTGTCACTCGCTTTCCGGCTGAAGAGGATACTGCAAAATCCGTAAGCAACAGGCAGGATTGTCGAGTGGGCACTTTGGAACTGCCAAGCTTTGGCCTCAAGTTTGAAAGCACTTCAACTATCCAAAGCGTAGCATTGGCAGAGTTCATAGCAGAATGGACGCCAACACAAGATGAAGAAATTCCAAACGAGCATCCCGTCAAGGAAGCAGAAAAGAATGGCTGATGTACTTTGATGGTGCCTTCTCGCTGCAAAGGCGCCGGTCTTGAAGCGTGCTGCTAGTCGCGCCCACCGGAGAGCACCTCAAGTACATAGTCCAGATGCACTTTCCCAAGGAGCAAGCAACAAACAATACAGCAGAGTATGAAGGTTTGCTTGCCAGTCTCAGAATCGCGGTAGACCTTGGGATCAAGAAGCTCATTGTCAGGGGTGACTCGCAGCTTGTCGTCCGCCAAGTAAACAAAGATTATCAGAGTCCGTTGATGGAAGCCTACGTTGATGAAGTGAGAAAGCTAGAAGAGCACTTTGACGGCCTACAAATGGAACATGTTCCAAGAGCTCGAGAATGATATTGGGATGGCTCGTCGGCGCGCCAGACTCAAAGTACCTGGAACCAGGGATTTTGTGCTCAAGCTGACTCAACCGATCAGAAGCGCCATCAAGCTGGATGTAACAAGAAGAGGAAGTTGATTTCTGGTGACTACTTCCCGGCCGAGCTCCCCGAAGCCGCCGCCGCGAAGGTCCCCAAGTTCAACACCAAAAGTGTTGAGGAACAGTCTGCTCCGACAAGCCCTAGGGTTTGCTTCGTTGAAGCAAACGCTCCCGACAAGTTTTGCTCCGGCAAGCTTGTCGGGGAACATCAAGCTCCGGCTGAGCCACAGGTTCTTGCCGTAGAAGCTGATGTTCCCGCAGCAACAGATGTGCCTTTAATCCTTGTTGTCGAGACGCAAGCTCCAGCATGGGCGCAGCAGATTGTCCATTTCCTTCAGACAGGAGAACTTCCCGAAGAGCAAGAAGAAGCGGAGAGAGTAGCCCGGCAGTCAAGTATGTACCAGTTTGTCGACAGCATTCTATACAGAAGAAGACTCAACGGAGTGAAATTGAAGTGTATTCATCGGGAAGATGGACAGAAGCTGTTGGCAGAGATACACGGAGGCATATGTGGACACCACATCGGCGCAAGAGCACTTGCCGGCAAAGCTTCCTAAGCAAGGTTTCTTCCGCCGACAGCCCTCCGTGATGCAACTGCACAAGTAACCAAATGTGAAGCGTGCCAGTTCCATTCCAAGCAGATACACCAGCCAACTCAAGCTCTCCAGACGATCCCTTTATCCTGGCCATTTTCGGTCTGGGGGCTCGACATTCTCGGCCCTTTTCCCCGATCTGTCGGGGGCTTTGAGTACTTGTACGTTGCAATCGACAAGTTCACAAAGTGGCAGGAAGTGGAAGCAGTGAGGAAGGTGACAAAGATCGGTGATCCAAGTTCTTCAGGTCAATTGTTTGCCGTTTTGGGATTCCTAACAGGATCATCACCGACAACGGCACACAATTCATGAGTCGCACCTTCATGCAGTACGTCCAAGATCTTGGCGCCAAGGTCTGCTTCGCTTCTGTTGCTCATCCGAGAAGCAACGGTCAAGCGGAGAGGGCAAACGCTGAAGTGCTGCGAGGGCTCAAGACCAGAACTTTCGATAGGCTGCACAAGTGCGGAAGAAACTGGATTGAGGAGCTACCGGTGGTTCTTTGGTCGATCAGAACAACGCCAAATCGAGCCACTGGCCAGACACCTTTCGCTCTAGTCTATGGAGCAGAGGCAGTTCTCCCCACGGAACTCAGATATCTGGGTCACCTCGAGTGCTCGCTTATGATGAGCTTGAGCAAGAGCA
The DNA here is from genome assembly GCA_021605145.1 of Aegilops bicornis. Lineage (NCBI taxonomy): Eukaryota > Viridiplantae > Streptophyta > Magnoliopsida > Poales > Poaceae > Aegilops > Aegilops bicornis. The sequence goes on from CM038674.1 coordinate 619,555,074, forward strand.
GCTGCGACAAGATGACGCTGCTCCTTGAGGAGGACCGTCTTCAGTCATTGTCACGAGCTGCTCGTTACCGGCAAGCTTTGCGCCGCTACCATAGCCATAAAGTTAGTGCCGAAGTCTCGAGGAAGGCGACCTTGTTCTTCGCCGCTCAGTCCGCCAAGAATTCCAACAAGTTGACGCCTTGAAGTGGGAAGGCCCTTATCGGGTGAGACGAGTCACTAGGCTCAAGGCTGTCGCCTTGAGACCCGAAGATGGCATTCCGGTGAGCAACTCACGGAATATTGAGCATCTTCGTAAGTTTTACCCATAGAAGCGCGGTTGCGAACCTGTTCGGCAACCACCTTTTGTACAAGTCTTGCCCATGTTGCATGTAATCCTTTGTACAAAGCCGGGCGCAGACCCCGTGCATCAGTAAAACTCATGTGTTGCGCACAAATTGTCAACTTCATACTTTCATCATCATTTTGCATGTGTTATCTGACATTTTGTGCAGCATCCACACCCGGTAAGCAATAACGAGCCACAAGGCTCCATAACTTTATTTTCTCTTCTTTCTCTTTCTCAAAGAAAGGAAGGTTCCCTCGCACACAAGTTGACCAGGGGGAAGGAGAAGATAATGCCATGGACCAAGCGTTGCTCGAGGAAGTTTCACCTTATCGGGAAGCAAACGACAGAAAAGCTAAGTTGCCAAAGTTTGAGCAACCAGTTTTTAAAATTTTTAAGTTATCTTCCTCGAACGATAGTACTTTGTATGAAAAACCTGTGCGCAGAGGAACCAACTCGTAGCTAGTTTGCGCCCTTACTTTGTTTCGAGTCCGCTCAACAACTTAAGTGAGCTACAACTAGTTGCGACAAGGTTGCTTGTCGGAGGCGGCACTGCCAGCAGGCTGCTGACGTTCCGCACTCAGCGCTCGCGGCAAAGGTGCCCGCACCGACAAGTTCCCTAAAAGCGTAAGGCACAAACATACAAAGGAAAGAATCAAGTAAAGGAAATAACATTGCAATCATTGCCTAAGATAGAGTTATATTACAAAATAGCTTGTCACAGATCTAATAGATTGTTCTCCTAAACATAATCAGCAGCGACAAGGGAAAGATAAAACTGGCGGCCTAATCTACGCGGTCGCCATCAACCCGCTTGATCTTGCCCACCTTGTCCACAATGGGTGCGACAAGGGCTTTGAGCGCCTCCACATCGGCATCTGGCGGCAAGGATCTGAGGACGCCGTTGAGGTTGAGGCCTGGATTGCGGAAGGCCACTTTCATCAACACCTTCTGGAGAGCTCCCGTGCAGATTTGGCGCGACTCCTCGGCCAGCTGCTTTGGGATCTCTTCCCGGAGTCGCTGGAGAGCCGTCACCACGCCCTTGAGGAACAAGCTGAGTTTGGCGCTGGGTTGGAGGCGATCATCGGAGGAGTACCCGAGATCCACCATCCCCAGCTCCATCAGCTCCTTGTCGATGGCGGCGGCGATGTTCACAAGACCTTCAGTCCAGAGCTCCACATTATCCCTGAGGGTGCTCTGGGCAGCAGTAGCATTCGCCAGCAGCTCCTCGTTGGCCTTGATCTTCTCCAACAGACCCACTTCCCGCTCCTTGGCACCGTCCATCGTCTCCATCAAGGTGGTCAGCTTCAGCTCAAGATCTGCCTTGGAGTCCTTGGCGGCGTCGAGCTCTTTTATCCTCTCAGCGAGATGGCCCTGCAACTCGCCAAGAGTGTAGGCGTCCTTCTCACGCTCGTGCTTCAGTGCAGCGAGCTCCTCGCCGCTCTTCTGGAGGTTGGCCTCCAGCTGCGTCACCTTCGTCTCCAACTCCTTCTTGGCGGCCTCAGCAACTGCGGCAGCGTCCTTTGCTTCCTTGAGAGCTCCGCCAATTGATTGCTTGCGCACGGCAAGCTCTTCCTCATAGCTGTCAAGGTTGATCTTCCGCTGCGCCAGCTCGCCTTCTTGCGCAGACAGCTTCTCAGCAGCAAGCCGCTGCTGCTCCTCGACCTCAGCCTTCTCAAGAATGAAGGTTGTGCGCTCTTCAGCAAGTCGCTCCCGCTCCTCTGCTACGTTCCGGAGAGCTTCTTGGTTGGCGCCCCGGAGCTCTTCTGCGCGCTTCTCCATATCTGCTCCCGCCCTTGCGACAAGCGCTTCCCGGACTCGGCACGGCTTGTCGAGGCGCGGTAGAGCGGCAGCTTCCGCAATTGCTCCTCCTCGACTTCGCCGCTACCGCTGCTTGGCGCGTCGACCAACGATAGCCCAGCGGAGGCGAGCAGCTCTTCGTCGAAGGTTTCTCCCTCAACCGGTGCCCTGGAGCTCGACGCCCAGAGGAGCTTGATGAAGACGCCATCTCCAGCCTTCAAGTAGGCGCCGGGCTGGGGCTCCTCGGAGCCTGGCGCTGCGGCAGCAGCGGAGGGATCGGCGGTCGGTGTAGCGCCTGGCGCTCCTGCGGCCTCAGGGTCGTCAGTACGATCACCAGACCCATCGCCAGCTTCTGCGGTGGCAGCCTTGGCGGCCTCTTCGACGACGGGTTCGTCCGCGCCGGTTTCCTCCTCGGCAACGGCGCGTCGTCAGTGTTGCCGCGCGCGTCCTCCTCGCCGGCGACCTCAGTATCCATCGGCTCAGCGGCGGATGGATCTAACGACAAGAAAAGAAAGAAAAGTCAAGCAAAATATCCAAAAAGAAGAATTGGAAGAAGAAAAACGCAGGGGCAGCTTATAGGCAAGAGGCTTACCTGCAATGGGATCTGCTGCTGTGGCCTTAGCCACCGGAGGGTCGACGGTGCCGTCTCTTGCCGGAGGGCCGTCCCTTGCCGGAGAAGCCTCCCTTGCCGGGGGACACTCCCTTGCCGGGGGATCTTCCCTTGGCGGCGTAGTTGAAGCAGATGGCATGTCAGGAACGGCTTCAGGACACTCCTGGCGGGGCTGCTCTGCTCCTACACAAGTCAACAGTCAGATATCAGCAAATAAAGAGCACCCATGCACGCCTAATAGTAAGAAATAAACCATATACTTATGCTGGGGGCTGTGCTGGGGGCTGCTTTGAGGAAGGGTTACCGGGTCCGGCAAGGGGGTCTCAGATGCGCCTCCTGTCGCCACAGGGGGATCGTCTTCGATGACAACCACCGGGGTCTTGGCTCTCTTCGACGCTCTCTGGACCAGCGTCCTGAAAAAGGAAAGAATTCAGAATGAAGCAACTCAGATACAAGACAAAGCAACAAAATTGAAGAAATACAAGCACAGCATAGAAGCTTACTCTTCTTCTTCTTCCTCGTCGGAGCTGAGCGCGGAGAGATCAAATTCCGGCTCGCCTCCGGTGCGAAGAGGCGGAGGAGAAGGTTCTCTTGACCGCTTCGCAGGGGTGGCAGCGGTGGCCTGAGAGGATCCCGCCTCAGTTGTTGCAGCGGTGTGGGGTGCTCCCGCGGCGACAGTGCTTGCCGCGGTGGAGCGCGTCGCACGGCGCTGTGGCTGTTGGCCCGTCTGCCGGCCCGTCAATTCCCCGGCTTTGCGGAGACGCCTTCTTGGTGGGGCTGTGGGCTCCGCTCGCGGCAAGCTACTTGAAGGTGTGGAGGAGGCGCCCTCGGCAGACTTGCTCGGCTCAACTTCGGGCTCGGCCTGCTCCTCCTCGCCGACAAGCTCCTCTCGATCGGCAAGGCTTGCCGCTTCTGCTGCCTCTGCCTCCTCCACGGTGAACCCGAATTTACCAGCGGCAGCAGCTGCTGCCGCCTCCTCCAGCCTGGTGGCGTCTGGCGCATCTCGGCGTCGGTGGTGTCGCGGTGAGCCACTTACGCTGTCAGGGCGGATCGGCACTTCTTCCAAGCTATCGAAGAACTGCCGCACGACGTCGTCCGCAGGCTCTTGCCAGGTTGGAACGATCCCATGCAAATCGCACAACGGCATCATTGCACGGATGCGGTCGAGCGAAGAGTTGTTGCATAAAGGAACGACTCCCCTTGGCAACATGAACCATTCGGGGTGATCAGGGTCATGCTTGAACAACTCCAAGAGCATCGTGTCAAGCTCCAAGACGGTGAAATTCCAGTTGAGGCCCTGGCGCAGCCTCATGATGTCCGCCGCATTTTGGAACTCCCAAGTAGGTCTCCTCCTCTCCTGCAAGGGAGCGATGCGGCGGCGAAGGAAATCTGCGCCAACGGCGCCTACAGTGAGTCCGGCAAACCTGAGGCGCAAGATCCGGGTCACGGCAATCTTCAACCTAGCATCTTCCGGCGCCAAGTTGCTCCAATCGTTGCCGCGCACTATTGGAGTTTGGCGTTGGGAGGTGAAGGGCTGCGGGTTCTCCTCGACGATCCAACACCAATCGGCTCTCCACTCCTCCCACTTGCTGCGGAGCTCTCCTTCCAGATAGGCTTCTTTCTTGCCAATCCTGGAGATCCAAGCAATCCCTCCGGCAAGTGGCTCTCCTCTCTTGACACGGGGCATGAAGAAGTGGCGGAAGAGTGCTACGTTTGGATGGACTCTGACAAAGTTTTCGCAAAGGTGTGCGAAAACTGCCATGGTCAGGACAGCATTGGGGGTGAAATCAAGGAGGCGAAGCCCGTAGGTGTTCATGATATCGCAGAAGAACTCAGAGAAGGGCGGCGAGCCCGCAATAGAAGAACAAGCGAAGAAGGGGTACCGCTTCGCCGAGCCGACTCGGCGCGGGCGGCGGAGAGTACCTTCATGCGCGGATGCGCCCGCGTCTCCGTCGACCAGAAGAGGTAGTAGCCCTCCCTCAGCTCCTTTGCGTCGAGCTGGGGGGAGAAGATGGCCCGCTCCTTTCGCAGCGCCGCGAGCCGCTACGCCTCGGCCGACTTCACGCCCTTCCCCTTGTCAGCTTTCGGAGCCATGGCGGAGGTGGTGGAGGAGACCGACGGCGATTGATGGCGCTGGTGGCGATGGAGGGCGGAGCGTCGCTCTCTTCAGACTAGAGAAGAAGGGGGGAGCGGCGGTGGTTTTCGAGATGGGACAGCAAATGGCGAGGTGGGCGACCTGCCCCTGTTTCCCCTGTTTATAAGGAGGGAGAGGGGGCGGACGTTCCGCTTTTCCAATTAAAGAAACCCCCACGATCTCCCCCACGACGCTGCAGTCGACGCGTGCTGTTCGTGGGGAACGTGGTGGGTCCGGAGCAAGTAACGGCGTGATCTAGGCCGCGCGTGCCCATACACTGTTTTGGGCCTGGCCCAACAGAGCTCGGCGCCGTGTGTGGCCCAGGCCCGGGGGCTCCTGTCGGTGCACTAGAGTAGGGGTACCCTAGTATCCCGAACTCGTGCAGAGGCGATTGACACCAAGCAAGGCTTGCCTAGTGACCGCCAAGGTCCTCCATGGTTCCTTTGGAGCCATTCAAGAACAAAGTATTTAAGCCAAGGAGACAAGGCCCCGGCAAGAGGAGCTTGCCGGGAAGGCCACTCAAGGCACGCAGAAGACAAGACCCCGGCAAGAGGAGCTTGCCGGGAAGGCTCGGTGAGCGACAAGCTTCCGAACGCGACAAGGATTCAGCCGCGGCAAGGCGCTTGCCGCGGCAGGCAATCACTCTTTATCTCCACTCCAGCTCATCCACCAACGTGTCGCCATGGGGCAATTCCAGGCGCGCGTGTCAAGAGGCTGTGCAGCCAGCGGAGAGCAGCGGTAAGCGGCGCTGACAAGAATGCCATCATGGCAAGCGGTGGCGCTCCTGACGGTCCCTGTTGCACTGTTTAGGCGACATGGACGGGCATTTAATGCTTTTGTCCCTTGCCGTCAGAGTTAGGTAGAATACACTGTACAAAGTAGCTGTACCAACCGCAACTCATTTTCCCGTTTTTGCCCTTGTCTATGTTGCCACCTGTTGGTGACCCCTTGAGCATATAAAAGGAGGCCCATGCGCAACGTAGAGGGGGTTCGACTCATTTGAAAATAGAGACACTCAAGCTAGGTTTTGTAGCTCTCATTGCTCCCTAGCAAGAACACAACGTAATCAGACAAGTAGCAGTAGGAGTATTATCTCTCCGGAGAGCTCCAAAGCTGGGTAAACTGCTCGTGTGCTCCGCCTCGATCTGCTCTTCGTGCAACCTCCGCCCCCCACCGAACCGAAAGGGGCTCGGTCCGCCGGTCCCATAGGTGTTCGTGGGTTACGATCAGCTTCCCCGACACTCCTTGTAGCCGCTTCACGAAAAAAACATGTCTTTAGCATTGAAAAAATGAAAAACGGTTTTTCTTGTTAAACAAGTTGGAACCTCGCTTTGGCAACATTGTTTGCCATCACAAGACGGAGGCATGCACCAAATTTGGGCATATTATCGTAAACTATTCATCGAGATGCGGCCATATCATTGCTAGTTTGGCTTGAAAGCCATGAATCTTCGTTCATGGTAGGTCGTTTTTTAGAACACTTTTTCAAGAAAACATCCGTATTGCAAGTTTAGTATTTTTGCTAGTTGGTAGGCCACATTTGATGATGTGACGTGGAGGTCTCCCATTTTTTTGATTTTTTTAATTGTTTACGGTGTTTTCAAAAAGCAGCCGATTTCGTCGCGGCGGCCGTCCGTGGCTAGGGTTTGATCTGTGCCAATCTGTAGTCGATTCTGTGATGAAATGCCTACCTGTGAAGCTAAAAAGCATTTTTGGCAAAAATAACGGGCAAGCTATGGAGGACCCGCAGTTCAAATTCCAGCCGGTTCCAGCTGAATCGGCCGAAGGTGGTCTGAATTGCCGGGAGTAGCTACAAGGGTCGGAAATGCATGGTTTTTGGCGACCGTCCGTAATATAGGGTCTACTTTCAGATAGACATGGAATGCCGCCGTTAGGGGTGACCCTCCTTGTAGCCGCTTCACGAAAAACGCATGTCTTTAGCATTCAAAAAATGAAAAATGGTTCTTCTTGTTAAACAAGTTGGAACCTTGCTTTGGCAACATTGTTTGCCATCACAAGACAGAGGCATGCACCAAATTTGGGCATATTTTCAGAAACTATTCATCGGATGCAGCCATATCATTGCTAGTTTGGCTTGAAAGCCATAAATCTTCGTTCATGGTAGGTCATTTTTTAGAACACTTTTTCAAGAAAACATCCGTATTGCAAGTTTAGTATTTTTGCTAGTTGGTAGGCCACATTTGATGATGTGACGCGAGGTCTCCCATTTTTTGATTTTTTGATTTTTTACGGTGTTTTCAAAAACCGGCCCGATTTTGTCATGGCTGACCGTCATTCGTGGCTAGGGTTTGATCCGTGCCAATCATTGTCGATTCTGTGATGAAATGCCTACCTTGTAGCCGCTTCATGAAAAAATGCATGTCTTTAGCATTCAAAAATGAAAACGGTTTTTGAATTTTTTACGGTGTTTTCAAAACCGTCGGATTTCGCCACGGCGGTCAGTCCGTGGCTAGGATTTGAGTCATGTTTTTAGCATTCAAAAAATGAAACTTATATTATTTCATACATGAGCATGCACAAAAACCCATAATTTTATCTCTCATCCATGAGCATGCATAATAAAATTCAATTCCCATCAATTACCAAACTAAATATTCACTGTTAAGAAATTGACATGTTTAGATGACATCACATACAAAGATCCATGAGCATGCACAAAATTAAACCTGACATACTTAACATTGACAAGCTTAAACCCAACATGCTTAAGATTGCCACTTCATTTTCTTAACATCTTCACTCCTCCTTCTTCTCCTTCATCAACCTGATGCGCTCAGAGTGGCGAATCCCAACGCAAATGTACTCCTCTACCACAATTTGCATGGTCCTGTCGCCCAGCTGTGGAATCGCCGGCGCCACTACCATCGCAAGGTCATTGTTAGGCACCGCCATCGCGAGGTCAGCGTCAGGCACCACAATCGCGAGGTCGTCGTCAGCCACCACCATAGCAGTGGTCGCCGCCACCACCACCATAGCAAAGTCGTCATCCCCGCTCTGCTCGTCTTCTTGCCCACTCTGCTCCTTGTCATCCCCGCTCTGCTCCTCGTCATCCCCGCTACTGCTCCCACTGCCTGGCCAAATGCAAAAAAGTGTGAACATGGTGTTGTCGTCGTGCTGGTAGAGGAAGCCAAAAGGACAGGAAGAAGAGAGGCAGAGCTTCTTGGCATCGTTGTCATCTTTGGTAGTACATGCGGCACATGGTGTTGTCGAACATCTTCACGGTGAACATGGCGTCGCCGTCGTAGCGGAAGACAAGGAAGTACCCGAGCTGTAGCTCATGGGCGTGGGCGAAATGCTCCCAGCCGGGCCCTAGGTACATGTGGCCTTCACCATCGAACACCACCGACACGTCCCGCAGCCTGTGAAGCCCGTTGCCGGCCTCCCGCAGCTTCACTTTGTGGGGCTCACGACCGGCGAGCATCTTCGCAAACATGTCAGGAAGCCTCTGAGCGAGGGTCAAGCAGTGGTTAATTGTGGCAAAAACATATCTGAAAAGAAATGAGTGATGATAAACATACCGCCATCGCAAGATTTCTCAATTACGATCTCGAAGAACTTGAAACCTTCCAAGCCAGCCATCTCACTTCTCTGAAAAGCAGCATTGTAAATTAAACAACGGGACTGGACAGAAATAGGAAACAAGCACTTCAAAATAGTAGAATAATTACTACATGTGGCAAAAACATCAACAACAACAAAGAATAAAGACTAAAATCTACTATAAAAGGACCAGAACACAACTAGAAGCATATCTACTATAAATGGACATTGTTGCATATCTATAAATGAACATATCTATAAATGATGTAAAATATCCCTATCTAAACCCAACCAAAAATGTAGCCCCACTCATCAAATCATCACATCGAGCATCATCAAATCATCCTTTGAGCATTCCTGATACTTTAATTAAACACAACCTAGTGCATCTAACCCCAACCAAAAATAACAAAAATTCCTCATGGCAAGTCAAACCTACACAACCTAGTACAGTACTACATGGAAACCAAGCTAGGCGCCCAAAATTAGCTACTCCAGCTCGTACTAAAAGAACCCTAATCTGCAGAGGGGGGGACGGTTCTTTAGGAAGAGGAACCCTAATCAGTGCCACGGAACCCTAATCTAATCAATAGGAAGAGGAACAGGAAGGAGTCGGCGGATTCATACCTTAGGAGGCCGTCGCCGTCGCCGTCGATGGAGGAGTGGGTCACCGTCGATGGAGGTTGTCGCCATCGATGGAGGAGAAGGGGATGCCGACGGCGGATAGAAGGAGTGGGTCGAGTGGATAATGGAGAGGAGGAGTGGGTCAAGTGGAGGAGGAGTGGGTCCACTTGTCAGCGAGTTCTGTATTTGATATATTAAAAAGTGTGGCATAGAGTACAAAACCAACAACCTCTTCCTAGCCCAGTGGTCGAAACACAGTGACATAAGCGCACGATCGTGGGTTCGAGCCCCCGCACGCGCATATTTTTTGGCCACGCGCATATTTTTGGTAGCTTGGGTACAATAGAAAAATGGCCCACTTGTCAGCGAGTGGGTCGAGTGGCCCACTTGTTAGTGAGGTGTGTGCTTGATACTTGACTAGTTTGATATATTCAAAAAGGTTGGCATAGAGTGGAAGACTAATAGCCTCGTCCTAGCCCAGTGGTAGAAACATAGTGAAACAAGCGCATGGTCGTGGGTTCGAGTCCCAGCGCATAATTTTTTGCTCACAATGAAAATGGGTTCAGTTGAAGCAAAATACAGTTAAAATAGCATCTTCGATTCGACCAAAATTCAGTTAAAACAAGATGATCACAACAACTACAAGACAACATTCTGTATGATCACCAAAACTTGAAGGATTTTGCATCACATCACAACCATAACAATCACAACAATCACATAACTACACCAAAGCATCATAACAATCACATAACTACATAACAAAAGCAAACTTGTTCATCATTACAAAAGCAAACTTGTTCAACATAAGGAAAGCAAACTTGTTCAACATAACAAAAGCAAACTTGTTCAACATAACAAAAGCAAACTTGTTCAACCACATAACTACAAACCGAGACACAGATGGTAGGGGTCATCCCAATACCACAAACAACTCAATATCCCCAGTAGTAGGGGTCATCCCAATGATCCTCCGCCTCTTGCCAGAGCTCCAAACCTTCTTTGGTGATTTTGATTTTCTTCCATGCCTCGTAGGTGACGTACGCATCTTTCGCGGCATACTCGATGAGCTTGTTTGGCAGTGGGCTGTCCCCCCATAGTAGGTGGTCCGAATTCCTGTCAATCTTCTGCTTCATTTTTTAGTAGGATGGGTGGATGAGGCTGGCTGCAAACTCAGCCAAAGATCGCCACTTCTTTCCATTGTTTGAAACTCTCCATTTGCGCTGCAAGTCGGCGTACTTGTCGGGGTTGATCTCCAAACCAGACAACTTCAGCTTCTCCTTGTCGCCTCCAATGCGAGAAGCCAACAAAGGTGTACAGCTTCTTCTCCTGCGGAGCAAAGCGGAGTTCCTTGGGCCTGCATCAAATTAATCTGGTGCATCAAATTCATCTACTTCAAAAACTTCGAAACTACAGAATTAAAATGGGTTCAGTTGAAGCAAAATTTAGTTAAAATAGCATCTTCGATTCGACCAAAATTCAGTTAAAACAGTATGATCACAACAACTACTAAATGATCACAACAACTACAAGACAACATTCTGTATGATCAAAACAGCAAGCATAACATCTCAATGATGTATTTTTTTTTGCAATCTTTTGCATTACAAGACAACATTCATAACAGCTACTAAATGATCACAAAAACTTGTAGACAACATTCTGTATGATCACCAAAAAAACTACTAATTAGACAGAAACTTCATAACTTCAGAACTAGTATTGCATCTACTTCAGAACTTCAGAACTATTGCATCTACTTCAGAAACTTGAAACTACTAATTAAAACGAAACTTCGTAACTTGAAACTTCGTAACTTGTAACTAGTATTGCATCTACTTCAACTTCATAACTATTGCATCTACTTTAAACTACTAATTAGATGTAAACTTCAGAACTGGATGTTTTTACCATTTGGTTGTCAGCGGTGATGTGGTATACCAGACGAGATCCTCCACGCATAGCTGCAGAACTGCAGCAATTTGCGGAGGTTTGTCTTCCCTGGTATACTCGACATCAACGCCGATATTCCGAGAAAGCATGCCGCTGAGCCTCCTCCTCATCTTGTGGATCATCTTGTAAACCGTGCGGATTCTTTGGTGCATACGACATCCGGCGGCTCCTTCAGTGGATATCAACCTTGAGCGGCACGGTGTAGTCCGCTTACGCCCGGGGGACCGAACGTCGTCGTCGACCACCAGCGGCTCCTTGCCGGACGCCTCACCACGGTGATGCTTGGCGACGGAGGGAGTTGCTCCATGATGCCTCCGCCATTCTCTTGGCGAGCGGAGGGAGTTGCTCCATGATTCCTCCGCCATTGCCCTCCCGCAGCGATGGTGGAGGCGGAGGGAGTTGCTTGATCTTTGGAGGCGAGGGAGGTAGAGGGAGGAAGATGGAGCGGCAATGGAATGAGGAGGGAGGCAGAGGGAGGAAGATGGAGCGGCAATGGAATAGGAGGGAGTTACACGGGCGTGGGAAGAAAACCACCTACTGCGTCGTGGGGAGTTGCCAGTGGAGGGGAGACGTGGGGAGTTGCCTCGAAAACTCAAACGTCCTGCCCTTTGGAGGGGAGACGTGGGCCCTCGAAAACTCTGGAGGGGAGACGTGGGCCCTCCTGTTTCTGAAACGTCCAGGAGGGGAGACGTGGTTTCTCCTGTTTCTGAAACAAAACAAAAAAATAACAGCCATATTTTGCTCTAAAATTAATGATCACTGCAACCATATTAAGAGATCAAAACAGCACCAAAGTATGGCACCAAAACAACACCAAAACAACATCAGCCAAAACAGCAAAAAATGCCACCAAAATGGCACCAAAGTATCAGCCAAAATGGCACCAGAGTTTTAATGCATTGTATCTTCACCATCAGCCTCTTCATCACCAAAGTCTCATGCATTTTGCTATCTGGAGAGAATTGTAGTAGAAAAACTACATCAGGATCACATCAACAAAAACTACAGAGAAGGTTGATCACCAATCAAAACAAGGAACATGCAGTAATAGTATAACCTTCATGTCCATTCACTACTCATAAATCGTCGTCTGAAACCAAGGAACTCTATGCCCACTCCTGTTTTCCTCATCATCACTACAATATTGCAGCATAGTATGATCAGTCCGGTCTTCCTCATCCTCGCTCTCATGTCCATCCGCTACCACCTCTTCCTGTTGCAGCACCAATGATCACACGTTCCCGGTCCCTTCGCACTCTGCTTTGCACCGGAACTTCCATAGAGTCATCATCAGCTTGCAACGGAACTTCCGTAGAGTCATCATCTTGGTATGTTAGTCCACCATCACCGGGGCCCTTTTCAACTTCAGTTTAAGTCACACTCCACAAGTGTCTGTGCTGAAAGTTTTGCACAACTCGCCATTTTCCGTGAAAAAGAGTGTCTGGCAGATAAAACACCATTGTTGCTTGTGTTGTTAGAATAAAGGGATCACTCTTATACCAGCACCTTGCAGTGTTGATGCTTTTGAAGTGGCCATCATATTTGACAAAAGAGTCTCTCTTCTTCTTGCTACCAAGCTCAAACCAGTCACAGCGAAATAAGACTACCGAGCGACGGATGCCTCCACTAGAGTTGTACTGCAACTCTATGATGCTTCTCAACTGACCATAGAAGTCAATGATCTCACCATCATGTGACCCCTCAGTGACGATTCCACTATTCTGTGTCTTCCTTTTTTCCTCGCGGTCAACGGTGTGGTATCGACAATCGACAAGAATGCATCTTGAATACACTCTCACTCGCTTATTCGGTAAACATGCCAAAGCAAATATATCATCGCTGACCTTCTTCTCCTCATGCAACTTTCCAATCTGCACAAATAAACCATTTAGCAAACAATGGTATTTAACAATTGGTGAATAACACAGAAAACATAAAACATGTGGCTAAATATCTCACATGATTCTTAAACCACTTAGCAAACCCCTTGGCAACCCTTTTATCAACATGGATATTGTTTTCTTCCTGATTTAACTCTTCCTTGCATTTCCTGCAATGACAACAAAACATGTGAATTAAAACATTAGGCTAGTGCCGACCCAAGCAAAAAATATATATATAATTGAGTGCACAAGATATAACGTACTCGATATATGGTAGAACCTCGGCGCAATTGCTGAGCACAAACCAAACCATCTTGTCATACTCATCACCAGCCTCCAAGTATTGTGAGGCTCCAAATAAGTTCACACCATGGTTGAAAACAGAGACATCACCACTTTGCGAATCAGACCGCTCTCTATTTCTTCCCGGCCGGTTCCATCTTGTTTCCACATCGCCAAAGTATCTAGAGCAAAAAGTCAAGCACTCGTCAATGACATATGCTTCAGCAATAGAACCTTTAGGTCTTGCCGTGTTTCGCACATAACACTTACAAGTAAGCAGCCTTCTTTCGATTGGGTACATCCAACCGTATTGCACAGGGCCTCTAAGCATTGCCTCTTTTGGTAAGTGCACCGCCAAATGGACCATCACGGTGAAGAAAGTCGAGGGAAAATCTTCTCGAGCTTGCAAAGAATAATTGGGATTTCTTTTTCAAGTCTTTCCGGACGATTAACTTGAGTGTTTTGCGGCCACAGTTCTCTAAAGAAATTTCCCAGCTCAAGAACCGCTTCATATATATCCTTGTCCATGATTCCTCGGGGGCCGCGGTAAAATCCTTTGGAGGAGGATGTGACAATCATGGGTTTTCGATCAAAGCTTGAATCCATCGAAGTAACACCCTTTGCTAGGTTAGCGGCATAACCATCTGGAAATTTCACCGCTCTTAGGAATTCACAGAATGCAAGCTTTTGTTCTTTACTCATTGTATACCATGCTCGTGGCATTTCAAATGAATCTTCATCTTCATTGTGATGTAGATGCAAATCTTCTCTTATGCCCATGTCCTCCAAATCAAGCCTAGAACTAACCGTGTCCTTTGTCTTCCCTTCAATGTTCAGAAACGTACCTAGCAGGTTCTCGCATATGTTTTTCTCAATGTGCATTACATCGAGATTATGCCTTAATTTCATATCAGCCCAGTATGGCAGGTCCCACAAACAAGACCTCCGGTCCCAACATTGACCTTCCTCACGCTTTCTTTTCTTCGCCACTTTCCTGGTCTCACATCTTTCACCTTTTCAAGTTGCTGCTCCAGCTCTTCTTTAGTGAATTCAGCTGGCTTGTCACGGGTTTCATTCTCACCATTAAAATCTTTGCTTCTTCGCCAGCGATGGTTTCGGGGAAGAAAGCGGCGGTGCCCAATATAGCAGATATTGCTCCTTATTCTCTTTGAGCAAGGGTCTTTGTCACAATGGACACAAGCCTGATAACCCGTTGTGATCCTCCCAGACAGAGTGTGCAGAGCTGGGAAATCATGGATGGACCATATGATTGCAGCACGTAGATTGAACTTTTCTTCCGGACTCAAGGCATCGTATGTAGGTACACCAGTCCAGTGGAGCGGTTCTTCTCTGAGGGCTCCATAAAGACATCAAAATCCTTTCTGGAGACTCGGACCCGGGATAAGCAATGACATCATGAAGTTGGACTGATCCATGCATGCCCATGGTGGCGGGTTGTACGGCACCACAAAACTGGCCACATGCTATAAGGCGTGCTCATGTTCCCAAACGGATTAAACCCATCTGTGGCAATGCCAAGTTTTATGTTCCGTGGATCTGCAGCAAAATCTAAATGTATACTGTCAAACTCTTTCCATGCCTCTCCATCTGCTGGATGACTCAGCTCATTGTCCACAGGTTGCCGCTTCAGCTTGTGCCACTATACCTCACGCGATGATTCCTTCAAGATGAACATCCGCTGCAGCCTTGGTATCAAGGGAAAGTGCCTCAGTACCTTCTCCGGTATTGACTTCTTCCCATCAGCATCTTTCCACCTAGATGCATTGCATTTTGGACAGTTGTCATGCTTTGCTAAATCCTTCCGAAACAAGACACAATTATTTGGGCACACATGTATTGACACATAACCTAACCCCAACCTGCGGATTATGCTCAATGCTTCATCATATGATCTGGGAACACAACTATCAGGGAATTGCAAGCTCAAAAGACGGAGTATTGCGTTGAATGCGGCATTGCTAATCCGGTAGAAAGACTTGATGTGGAGTAACTTCACGGTGAAGGTAAATCTTGAAAATTTACCCCTTCATGAGCTGGCAACCGCCTCCTCTAACACCTCGGCAAACAACGACTTTTGTCCATCAAGACGATCTTGACATCATACAAATCCTTCAATAGGTCAGGAATCCTATCATCTTCATGCCCATCCTCTTCCTCCAAAACAGCATTATCTCGCAAAACCTTTTCCATGAAATCAATGCCAGCATCACCACCACCCATCATATGAGGGGCCTCTATATCAGCTTCAAAATGTTGAGGTTGACTGTCCAAAGGTTCTCCATGATATATCCATCTATCATATGTGTTGGACATCCCATTAAGAAGCGGTGATCTTCCACTCTTCCTTGAGCCATTCTTGGACGGTTGAGGCATTCGCAGCATGGGCAAAGAATGTGAGCATCGTTGGCAAAATTTGCCCGAAAAAATGCCATGAAATCATCAACTCCTTTCATATGTTCTTTCGAAAACTTTCTAACTCCTTTTCTAATCCAGCTTCTGTCCATCTGCCAAAGACAAAAAATTGTTGCAACTTAGCAAATCAATCTAAGTGCATCAACATTAATTAATGAAAATGGATGGAAGTAATGGAAGCTAAAATTCAAGAAAATTTTATATGCTAATTGCCTAACCACAACATTGAAACAAACCAAACTATAAATCAAACCAACACTTTGAAATTGGCATGAATTTATGTTGCGTAGAAGGCTAATTCAAATTAAACCAAACTAGCTAGCTAGCTCCTAACAAATACTATGTTGTTTCTATCAATTACAATTACAATTATCCTAACAATCTGTAGACAAAGAATTGAAGACCAAGGCCTTGTTTCTGGCAGGGAATAAATCCCATCTAGCTGAAATTCCCCCCAAATCTTAACCGAACAAGGCCTGAACAATTCTTAACAAACAAGTGAAGAACTCCCAACAAGACATCAAGAAAATTCATCTATGCAATATCTCCTAATTCCTAACGATTGCATCAACAAAATTCATCTATTTGAAGAACATCGACAAAATTCATCAACAAAATTCATCTGTGCTCGGCGACGAGGTGCAGATAGTGAGAGAGGAGAGGGGGGAAGAGGAGAGGGGTGCATACCGGGAGGTGTGCTTGCGGCGGCTGCGAGTCCCCCATGCTCGGTGAGCCTCTCCTTGCGTGGCCGTCGTTCCTGCACCCGCCCCCACCACTGCAGGTGGCCCACGCCCCTTGGTCGCTCATTCTTTGCCCGACAAAGCGAGCGGCGAGGCCGTGGCGAGGTCACTGCAGCCGAGGCCGTGGGCGAGGTCACTGCCCGAGGCCGTTCCTGCCCTCGCCCCCACCACCGCCGATCGCCCCTGCCCCTGCCTCGGTCGCTTGGCCGCCCGGCCCGCCTCGTCTCGCCCATGACCCACCGCCACCCGCCACCTGCTTTGGAAGACCTAGAAATTTTTGGCTAAGTGTTGGCTCTGCCCGTAGCCCGACCTGGTCCCACTTGTCAATGACTTAGATTTGGCGCTATAATATAATATACAATGCCATTCCGCTAGATGGGCAGCAATCCCTCTCTAGTCCAGTGGTAGCGAACAAGTTAAACAGCGCGAGGTCGTGGGTTCGAGTCCCCGCAAGCGCACATTTTTTGGGCGAATTAAGCACTCGGCCCCTCCTGTCAAATGGGTCCTGCATGTCAGTGTGTGCCCTGTCTGTTGTTGAATATTAATATTTAACCAAAAATGACACCTAGACAGTGACACATAAGCGAGGTTCTTTGAGGTGGCTGCCTAATCATCCTAATTCATTCAAAATCAAGTGTAGTGACCATGTTATATTGGTCGTTATCATCCTAATTCATTCAAAATCAAGTGTAGTGACCATGTTATATTGGTGCGTTATCAGCTAGGCGTGAGGCGTTGGAGTGCTTCCCGCTTTATGACCATTTCCTGTAATGACATTATGACCTTTCCGACCGTAATGGTCGTTATAGGTTAGGGTCTGGAGCCCCCCAACAGCTTTTGACCTATTGGTCTAAAATGGTCATAAATTTATGACCAATTCTTCCAGGGTCACTGATAGAAGGTCACTAGTTGACATATTTCTTGTAGTGATAGAAAGTGCATTGAATACTATGAGAAGTTTGATACTTGATGATTGTTTTGAGATATGGAGATAGTGATATTAAAGTTGTGCTAGTTGAGTAATTGTGAAATTGAGAAATACTTGTGTTGAAGGTTGCAAGTCCCATAGCATGCACGTATGGTAACCATTGTGTAACAAATTTGAAACATGAAGTGTTCTTTGAGTGTCACCCTTTGTGTGGAGGTCGGGGCGCGCGATGGTTAACTCCTACCAACCTCCCCCCTAGGAGCATGCGCGTAGTGCTTGGTTTTGATGACTTGTAGATTTTTACAATAAGTATGTGAGTTCTTTATGACTAATGTTGAGTCCATGGATTATACACACTCTCACCCTTCCATCATTGCTAGCCTCTTCGGTACCATGCATTGCCCTTTCTCACCTTGAGAGTTGGTGCAAACTTGGCAGTGCATCAAACCCCGTTATATGATATGCTCTATCACACATAAACCTCATTATATCTTCCTCAAAACAACCACCATACCTACCTATCATGGCATTTCCATAGACATTCCGAGATATATTGCCATGCAACCTTCCACCATTCCGTTTGTTATGACACGCTTCATCATTGTCATATTGCCATGCATGACATGTAGTTGACATCGTATTTGTGGCAAATCCACCATGCATATTATTTTATATATGTCGCTCTTGATTCATTGCCCATCCCGGTACACCGCCGGAGGCATTCATTTAGAGTCATATTTTGTTCTAGTATCGAGTTGTAATCATTGAGTTGTAAATAAATGGAAGTGTGATGTTCATCATTCATAGAGCATTGTCCCAAAAAAAGAGAGAAAGGCCAAAAAAAGAGAAAAGAAATAAAAAGGGACAATGCTACTATCCTTTTTTCCACACTTGTGCTTCAAAGTAGCACAATGATATTTATGATAGAGAGTCTCTTGTTCTGTCACTCTCATATACTAGTGGGAATTTTTCATTATAGAACTTGACTTGTATATTCCAACAATGGGCTTCCTCAAATGCCTAGGTCTTCGTGAGAAAGCAAGTTGGATGCATGATACGTCTCCAACGTATCTATAATTTTTTATTGTTCCATGCTATATTATCTTCTGTTTTGGACATTATTGGGCTTTATTATACACTTTTATATTATTTTTGGGACTAACCTATTAACCGGAGGCCCAAATTTAATTGCCGTTTTTGCCTATTTCAGAGTTTTGCAGAAAAAGAATATCAAACGGAGTCCAAACGGAATGAAACCTTCGGGAACGTGATTTTCGGAACGAACGTGATCCAGAGGACTTGGACCATACGTCAAGACATCAAACAGGAGGCCACAAGGTAGGGGGGCGCGCCTACCCCCCCCCTCCCAGGCGCGCCCTCCACCCTCGTGGGCCCCTTGTTGCTCCACCGACGTACTCCTTCCTCCTATATATACCTACGTACCCCCAAACTACCATATACGGAGCCAAAAACCTAATTCCACCGCCGCAACCATCTGTACCCATGAGATCCCATCTTGGGGCCTTTTGCGGAGCTTCGTCGGAGGGGCATCGATGATGGAGGGCTTCTACATCAACACCACAGCCTCTCTGATGATGTGTGAGTAGTTTACCTCGAGACCTTGGGTCCATAGTTATTAGCTAGATGGCTTCTTCTCTCTTTTGGATCTCAATGCAATGTTCTCCCCCTCTCTTGTGGAGATCTATTCGATGTAATCTTCTTTTGCGGTGTGTTTGTTGAGACCGATGAATTGTGGGTTTATGATCAAGTTTATCTATGAACAATATTTGAATCTTCTGAATTCTTTTATGTATGGTTGGTTATCTTTGCAAGTCTCTTCGAATTATCGGTTTGGTTTGGCCTACTAGATTGATCTTTCTTGCAATAGGAGAAGTGCTTAGCCTTGGGTTCAATCTTGTGGTGTCCTTTCCCAAAGTGATGAGGGGGCAGCAAGGCACGTATTGTATTGTTGCCATCGAGGATAACAATATGGGGTTTATATCATACTGCATGAGTTTATCCCTCTACATAATGTTATCTTGCTTAAAGCATTACTCTGTTCTCATGAACTTAATACTCTAGATGCATGCTGGATAGCGGTCGATGTGTGGAGTAATAGTAGTAGATGCAGTGAGTCGGTCTACTTGTCTCGGACGTGATGCCTATATACATGATCATACCTAGATATTCTCATAACTATGCTCAATTCTGTCAATTGCTCAACAGTAATTTGTTCACCCATCGTAAAATACTTATGCTCTTGAGAGAAGCCACTAGTGAAACCTATGGCTCCCGGGTCTATTTTCCATCATATTAATCTCCCGATAACAAGCTATTTATTTTGCCATTTTTATTTTGTTTTCTTTACTTTGCATATTTATCATAAAATACCAAAAATATTATCTTATCATATTTATTAGATCTCACTCTCGTAAGTGACCGTGTAGGGATTGACAACCCCTTATCGCGTTGGTTGCGAGGATTTATTTGTTTGAGTAGGTGCAAGGGACTCGTGCGTGACCTCCTACTGAATTTATACCTTGGTTCTCAAAAACTGGGGGAAATACTTACACTACTTTGCTGCATCACCCTTTCCTCTTCAAGGGAAAACCAACGCAGTGCTCAAGAGGTAGCAAGAAGGATTTCTGGCGCCGTTGCCGGGGAGTCAACGCAAAAGTCAAAGTACCAAGTACCCATCACAAACCCTTATCTCCGGCATTACATTATTTGCCATTTGCCTCTCGTTTTCCTCTCTCCCGCTTCACCCTTGCCATTTTATTTGCCCTTCTTCCGTTCGTCTATTTGTTTGCTCGTGTTGCCATGTGCCTTCTATATGCTTGCATCTTCGCTTGCTGAAAATCTATTGATATGGATCCACTTAAAGTGTTCTACTTGGATCATCTTCGATCCTTATGCGCTCGTGCTGAAACCCCAACTAGCCTAGTTGATGGGAAATATTTAGATGAGCATGCTCATTTTGTGCGTCACCGTTTGTCTGAAAAAGGGAAACTCTTATGGAATCAAATAAAGAGATTGCTATGTTATGCTTGGAATCTTTGTGAAATTTGTGATTTTACTTGTTGCTCTAAGAACCCTAAAAAACACCTTCCCTACATATGTGAGTTTAATGACAATGAAATCTTATCTTCTTATGCTAAGGGTGTTTATAGTTACTATGATATCGAACAAATTGAAGAATTTGTTGCTTTTAAGGGTGCTTATGAAGTTGCTTCTTTGATTGAAAAGTATGATATTACTCTATGAATCTGGAAATTTTGACATACTTAAATATTGCTATGAAAACTATGCTCATAATGTCTATGTCAAAGAATTTATTGAGAGAATGACCGTTGCTTTGGAAGAAAATAATGATACGCATGAATCTATAGATAATTATGATTCCGATGATTTGATTGAAATATCCCTTGATGATGATGATGCTTGCTATTCTTGTGGCCATGATGCCAATATTTATGAAGATGAATTCTCTATAGTTCCTTATGTCAAACATGAGATCGTTGCTATTGCAGCCATACTTGATAGTTCCTTCGGATGAAAAGCATGATTGCAATGATTTTACAATAAATTCTCCCGATGTCAATTGTGCCAATAGTATGCAAACCCTAAGCTTGGGGATGCTAGTTTTGTATGTCTACTACTTGTTGCAATGATCATGATTGGGGTGATGATGTTTCTTATGATCTTGAAAATTTATTTAAGTCCCATGATGAATATGAGATTGATAATAATGTTTGCAATAGTATTGAAAGTGGGTTTGGAAGAGTGTCTACTTTAGATCCCACATATTTAGATTTTGATCAATCTTATGAAGTTTTTGATAAAAGTGGGTTTGGAGAGGTCATGACTTTAGTTAATGATAATCCCACTATTTTGGAAGAGTGTCAACTTTGCATACATGTGGATCGTGTTAAGCATATGTTTCTATATTGTTGAATTTTCTTATGATCCTACATGTAATTATTATGAGAGAGGAAAATATGGTTGTAGAAATTTTCATGTTACTAAATTACCTCTCGTTATGTTGAGATTGCTATTGTTTCTTTCCGCTTCCTTGCATATGTTAGTTTTTGCTTGCCTTGATAATTTGTTTGCCTATAAGATGCCCATGCATAGGAATTATGTTATAATTAGATGTGTTTGTCATGTGTTTTATGATGCTCTCTTTGCGCTTCAATTCTTGTCTTTCATGTGAGCGTCATTAAAATTGTCAATGCCTAGCTAGGGGCGTTAAACGATAGCGCTTGTTGGGAGGCACCCCAATTTTATCTTTAGTTTTTTGATTTTTGCTTCTGTTTAGGAATAAATATTTGCTCTAGCCTCTGGTTAGATGTGTTTTTATGTTTTAATTAGTGTTTGTGCCAAGTTTAACCAATAGGATCTTCTTGGATGATAGTTATTTGATATTGCTGTAAATTCCAGAAACTTTCTGTTCACGAAAACAATTGTTAAAAATCACCTGAACGTGATAAAATACTGATTCCAATTTCTGCTGATCAATAAACAAATTTTCTAGGTCTTCCTATTTGTCTGAATTTTTGGAGTTCTAGAAGTTCGTGTTAGTTACAGATTACTACAGACTGTTCTGTTTTTGACAGATTCTGTTTTTCGTGTGTTGTTTGCTTATTTTGATGAATCTATGGCTAGTAAAATAGTTTATAAACCATAGAGAAGTTGGAATACAGTAGGTTTAACACCAATATAAATAAAGAATGAGTTCACTACAGTACCTTGAAGTGGTCTTTTGTTTTCTTTCGCTAATGGAGCTCACGAGATTTTCTGCTGAGTTTTGTGTTGTGAAGTTTTCAAGTTTTGGGTGAAAGATTTGATGGATTATGGAACAAGGAGTGGCAAGAGCCTAAGCTTGTGGATGCCCATAGCACCCCCAAGATAATCTAAGGACACCTAAAAGCCAAATCTTGGGGATGCCCCGGAAGGCATCCCCTCTTTAAATCTACTTCCATCGGTAACTTTACTTGGAGCTATATTTTTATTCACCGCATGATATGTGTTTTGCTTGGAGCGTCTTGTATGATTTGAGTCTTTGCTTTTTAGTTTACCACAACCATCTTTGCTGTACACACCTTTTGAGAGAGACACACATGATTCGGAAATTATTAGAATACTCTATGTGCTTCACTTATATCTTTTGAGTTATATAGTTTTTGCTCTAGTACTTCACTTATATCTTTTAGAGCATGGTGGTGGATTTGTTTTATAGAAACTATTGATCTCTCATGCTTCACTTAGATTATTTTGAGAGTCTTAAATAGCATGGTAATTTGCTTAAATAATCCTAATATTCTAGGTATTCAAGATTAGTAAAAACTTTCTTAAGAGTGCATTGAATACTAAGAGAAGTTTGATGCTTGATGATTGTTTTGAGACATGGAGGTAGTGATATCAAAGTTGTGCTAGTTGAGTAATTGTGAATTTTAGAAATACTTGTGTTGAAGTTTGCAAGTCCCGTAGCATGCACGTATGGTAAACATTATGTAACAAATTCGAAACATGAGGTGTTCTTTGATTGTCCTCCTTATGAGTGGCGGTCGGGGACGAGCGATGGTCATTTCCTACCAATCTATCCCCCTAGGAGCATGCGCGTAGTGCTTGGTTTTGATGACCTGTAGATTTTTGCAATAAGTATGTGAGTTCTTTATGACTAATGTTGAGTCCATGGAGGATACGCACTCTCACTTTCCATCATTGCTAGCCTCTTGATGCACTGCATTGCCCTTTCTCACATTGAGAGTTGGTGCAAACTTCACGGTGCATCCAAACCCGTGATATTATACGTTCTTTCACACATAAACCTCCTTATATCTTCCTCAAAACATCCACCATACCTACCTATTATGGCATTTCCAAAGCCATTCCGAGATATATTGCCATGCAACTTTCCACCATTCCGTTTATCATGACACGTTCATCATTGTCATATTGCTTTGCATGATCATGTAGTTGACATAGTATTCGTGGCAAAGCCACCGTTCATAATTATTTCATACATGTCACTCTTGGTTCATTGCATATCCCGGTACATCACGGAGGCATTCATATAGAGTCATACTTTGTTCTAGTATCGAGTTGTAATCATTGAGTTGTAAATAAATAGAAGTGTGATGATCATCATTTTCTAGATCATTGTCCCAAGTGAGGAATAAAAAAAAGTCCATAAAAAAGAGAAGGCCCAAAAAATGAGAGAAAAAGAGAGAAGGGACAATGTTACTATCCTTTTACCACACCTGTGCTTCAAAGTAGCACCATAATCTTCATGATAGAGAGTCTCTTGTTTTGTCACTTTCATATACTAGTGGGAATTTTTCATTATAGAACTTGGCTTGTATATTCCAACAATGGGCCTCCTCAAGTGCCCTAGGTCTTCGTGAGCAAGCAAGTTGGATGCACGCCCACTTAGTTTCTTTTGTTGAACTTTCATATATTTATAGCTCTAGTGCATCTGTTGCATGGCAATCCCTACTCATTGCATTAACATCAATCGTTGGGCATCTTCATAGCTCATTGATTAGCCTCGTTGATGTGAGACTTTCTCCTTTTTTGTCTTATCCACATAACCCCCATCATCATATTCTATTCCACCCATAGTGCTATATCCATGGCCCACGCTCATGTATTGCGTGAAAGTTGAAACAGTTTGAGATTACTAAAGTTTGAAACAATTGCTTGGCTTGTCATCGGGGTTGTGCATGATGAGAGCATTCTTGTGTGACGAAAATGGAGCATGACTAAACTATATGATTTTGTAGGGATGAACTTTCTTTGGCCATGTTATTTTGAGAGGACATAATTGCTTAGTTAGTATGCTTGAAGTATTATTATTTTTATGTCAATATTGAACTTTTATCTTGAATCTTTCGCATCTGAATATTCATACCACAATTAAGACTAATTACATTGAAATTATGCCAAGTAGCATTCCACATCAAAAATTCTGTTTTTATCATTTACCTACTCAAGGACGAGCAGGAATTAAGCTTGGGGATGCTTGATACGTCTCCAACGTATCTATAATTTTTGATTGTTCCATGCTATATTATCTTCTGTTTTGGACATTATTGGGCTTTATTATACACTTTTTTATTGTTTTTGGGACTAACCTATTAACCGGAGGCCCAGCCTAGAATTGCTGTTTTTTTTTGCCTACTTCAGAGTTTTGCAGAAAAAGAATATCAAACGGAGTCCAAACGGAATGAAACCTTCGGGAACGTGATTTTCGGAACGAACGTGATCCAGAGGACTTGGACCCTACGTCAAGACATCAAACAGGAGGCCACGAGGTAGGGGGCGCGCCTACCCCCCAGGCGCGCCCTCCACCCTCGTGGGCCCCCTGTTGCTCCACCGACGTACTTCTTCCTCCTATATATACCTACGCACTTCAAACTACCGACACGGAGCCAAAACCTAATTCCACCACCGCAACTTTCTGTACCCATGAGATCCCATCTTGGGGCCTGTTAGGAGCTCACGAGGGGGCATCGATCATGGAGGGCTTCTACATCAACACCATAGCCTCTCCGATGATGTGTGAGTAGTTTACCTCGCACCTTCAGTCCATAGTTATTAGCTAGATGGCTTCTTCTCTCTTTTGGATCTCAATACAATGTTCTCCCCTCTCTTGTGGATATCTATTCGATGTAATCTTCTTTTTGCGATGTGTTTGTTGAGACCGATGAATTGTGGGTTTATGATCAAGTTTATCTATGAACAATATTTGAATCTTCTGAATTCTTTTATGTTTGATTGGTTATCTTTGCAAGTCTCTTCGAATTATCAGTTTGGTTTGGCCTACTAGATTGATCTTTCTTGCAATGGGAGAAGTGCTTAGCTTGCCTACTAGATTGGTCTTTCTTGCAATGGGAGAAGTGCTTAGCTTTGGGTTCAATCTTGCGATGATCAATCCCAGTGACAGAAAGGGAAACGACACGTATTGTATTGTTGCCATCAAGGATAAAAAGATGGGGTTTATATCGTATTGCTTGAGTTTATCCCTGTCCATCATGTCATCTTACCTAATGTGTTACTCTGTTCTTATGAACTTAATACTCTAGATGGATGCTGGGTAGCGGTCGATGTGTGGAGTAATAGTAGTAGATGCAGGCAGGAGGTGGTCTACTTGTCACGGACATGATGCCTATATACATGATCATACCTAGATATTCTCATAACTATGCTCAATTCTATCAATTGCTCGATAGTAATTTGTTCACCCACCGTAATACTTATGCTATCTTGAGAGAAGCCACTAGTGAAACCTATGGCCCCGGGGTCTATTTTCCATCATATTGATCTTCCGTCAACTAGCTATTTCTTTCGCCGTTTATTTTGCTTTCTTTACTTTTAGTCTCTATCATAAAAATACCAAAAATATTATCTTATCGTCTCTATCAGATCCCACTTTTGCAAGTGGCCGTGAAGGGCTTGACAACCCCTTTATCGCGTTGGTTGCAAGGTTCTTATTTGTTTGTGTAGGTGCATGGGACTTGAGCGTGGCCTCCTACTAGATTGATACTTTGGTTTCCAAAAACTGAGGAAAATACTTACGCTACTTTGCTGCATCACCCTTTCTTCTTCAAGGGAAAACCAACATTGTGCTCAATTTTATCTTTAAATTATACAATTTCATATACAAGGTCTACTCTGCCGCACACGATTTCGACCCGCAAAACAGTTCTTCGTTGAATTGTAATCACTTTATGTGGGTCGCTATTATACAGGGTGTGCTAGAGTTGCTCTGAGCCCATGACCACGAGACTTGGATCCCTGCACGCATAGTGCAGCACCGTGTGTGTCTCCCGGTTTTTTAGTCGTGTGGTACTCTTTTTTTTGGTTGCGGAGAAGTCGTGCAGTACTAATTGCCGGGTCGGAGCACGGAGCGCTGCTTAAGCTTACCTTGTGCCTTGTGGGATGGAATGTACAGTACTCCGCGCGTGTTTCGTGCTGCATTTTCATTTGAGCTATTGAGGTAGGGCGTGTGATACATACTGTACTGTCTTTCTTTTTTTTCTTTTTTGGTTTTTCTACGGGTGGTGGTACTGTCCTGTCAACGTTGCAGTAGGAGGACTACGAAAGTTAGGTGATGGGGTCGGGTGGGCATGATTCAAGTCAGAGTGCTTGTGTTATCAATCGCATTGTGTGACGAGACGAGGGATGCACTCGCGCGGGTGTAGCGGTGTGTGTGCTCGGTACGGTGGGAGAATGTCTGATCGATGCAACCGCACGGGAGATACTCCCTCTCTCTCAGTTTACAGGGCGTGCATGTATTCCTAGGTTGTCAATTTGACCAACCTAATACAAGTTATATATTACAAAAAATATATCAATATAAACTTCAGATGTTCTAACTCCGCCTATGTTGTCTCAACCTAGCCGGTCCCAAGCCCGGGTAAAGGAGGAGGGTTGTGATAGGCTTGGCGAGCCAACGTAAAAACTCAGCCACTCTTATGGAGATGAAACCCAAAAGATTTTCGTTGGGGCGTAACCCTCTCGTGACGCCACGTCGGAACCCGGGTGTGTTGGAAAATGGGCAAGGGCCGGGTCGTCACCCCCCAAGTGGCGCGCCGTATCTTGATCCGGATACGGTGGCAAGTGAGCGAGCATCGGGTCGTCGCATCCTTAGTGGCGCGCTACATCGGCGCCCGGATGTAGTGGAAAATGAGCAAGGGTCTTCGCATTTGACTCAACGAGTGCGAAGGGTAAGGAAGCTAGCCGAGCCTAGGAGGATTCGCTTAGGTAGCTGGAACGTAGGGTCTCTGACAGGGAAGCTTCGGGAGCTAGTTGATGCAGCGGTGAGGAGAGGTGTTGATATCCTTTGCGTCCAAGAAACCAAGTGGAGAGGATGTATAGCGAAGGAGGTGGAGGATACCGGCTTCAAGCTGTGGTACACAGGGACGGCTGCAAATAGAAATGACGGAAGGCATCTTGATCAACAAGAGCCTCAAGTATGGAGTGGTAGACGTCAAGAGACGTGGGGACCAGATTATCCGGGTCAAGCTGGTAGTTGAGGACTTGGTTCTCAATGTTATCAGCGCGTATGCCCCTCAAGTAGGCCACAATGAGAACACCAAGAGGGAGTTATGGGAAGGCTTGGAAGACATGGTTAGGAGTGTACCGATTGGTGAGAAGCTCTTCATAGGAGGAGACCTCAATGGCCACGTGGGTACATCTAACACAGGTTTTGAAGGGGCGATGGGGGCTTTGGCTATGGCATCGAGGAATCAAGAAGGAGAAGATGTCTTAAGCTTTGCTCTAGCCTACAACATGATTGTAGCTAACACCCTCTTTAGAAAGAGAGAATCACATCTGGTGACTTTTAGTAGTGGCCAACACTCTAGCCAGATTGATTTCATCCTCTCGAGAAGAGAAGATAGGCGTGCGTGCCTTGACTGTAAGGTGATGCCTGGAGAGTGTTGTACCCCAGCATAAGCTTGTGGTTGCTGAATTCGCTTCGGATTCGTGTCCAGCCGATAAGCGTGCCAAAGTCGCTAGAACGAAGTGGTGGAAGCTCAAGGGGAAGGTAGCTCAGGTGTTCAAGGAGAGGGTAATTAAGGAGGGCCCTTGGGAGGAAGGAGGGGATGCGGACAATGTGTGGATGAAGATGGCGACTTGCATTCGTAAGGTGGTCTCGGATGATTTTGGAGTGTCCAGGGGAAGGAGAAGCGAAGACAAGGATACCTGGTGGTGGAATGATGATGTCCAGAAGGCGATTAAAGAGAAGAAAGATTGCTTCAGACGCCTATACCTGGATAGGAGTGCAGACAACATAGAGAAGTATAAGATGGCGAAGAAGGCCGCAGTAAGCGAGTGTTGGTGAAGCAAGGGGTCGGGCATATGAGGACCTCTACCAACGGTTAGGCACGAAGGAAGGTGAAAGGGACGTCTATAAGATGGCTAACATCCGGGAGAGGAAGACGAGGGATATTGGCCAAGTCAAATGCATCAAGGACGGAGCAGGCCAACTCTTGGTGAAGGACGAGGAGATTAAGGGCCTGTTCTGATATTCTCCAACTCTACGCTTCAAAAACTTCACAGATGAAATTGTCCCGAACGGTTTTAGCCCGAGAAGCTGAATTCGCAGAGCTGCTCGTTCCCTACGTGTAAAAAGGAGAAGCAAGGCCGACCCAGCTCCACCAAAACGTGAAGCGTGGAGTTGGCTCTATTTACAGCGAACTGCCACCACCAAGGATACCGGTTCGCTGCCTCCCCTCGAATAGAAACAGAACCTCTCGAATCGTTACGTTTTTTTAGAGCTCTCGAATCGTTACGTGAATCCTCGATCGAACAGCTAGTCCCTCCTAATTGGGTTGCATCCAGCCGGCCCAACCTACACCTAACAGGCCACAGGCCTCTCAACTGGGCTGCAGTTGTGGGAGAAGCTGCCCAATGTCCCGAACGCTCCTGGAATCGCTACATGAAGCTAGAAGCAAGGAGAAGAAGTTGAATCTGTGGAGTTTTGTGAAGCTGGAGAGAATCCGAACACGCCCTAAGCATAGATGGCGGGAGTACTTCGACAAGTTGTTCAATGGAGAGAATGAGAGTTCTACCATTGAACTGG
The DNA here is from genome assembly GCA_021605145.1 of Aegilops bicornis. Classification (NCBI taxonomy): domain Eukaryota; kingdom Viridiplantae; phylum Streptophyta; class Magnoliopsida; order Poales; family Poaceae; genus Aegilops; species Aegilops bicornis. The sequence continues at coordinate 619,583,933 of CM038674.1, forward strand.
ACGACTCCTTTGATGAGACAAGCATGCGTTTTGTGCGGCGCATCCAGGAGTCTGAGGTGAAGGAGGCTTTAGAAAGGACGAAAGGAGGCAAGGCGATGGGCCCTGATTGTATCCCCATTGAGGTGTGGAAAGGTCTCGGGACATAGCGATAGTATGGCTAACCAAGCTTTTCAACCTCATTTTTCGGCAAACAAGATGCCGTAAGAATGGAGATTTTAGTATATTAGTACCAATCTTCAAGAACAAGGTGGATGTTCAGAGTTGTACTAATTATCGTGGAATTAAGCTGATGAGCCATAAAATGAAGCTATGGGAGAGAGTCATTGAGCACCGCTTAAGAAGAATGACAAGCGTGACCAAAAATCAGTTTGGTTTCATGCCTGGGAGGTCGACCATGGAAGCCATTTTCTTGGTACAACAACTTATGGAGATATATAGGGATCAAAAGAAGGACTTGCATATGGTGTTCATCGACTTGGAGAAGGCCTATGATAAGATACCGCGGAATCTCATGTGGTGGGCCTTGGAGAAACACAAAGTTCCAGCAAAGTACATTACCCTCATCAAGGACATGTACGATAATGTTGTGACAAGTGTTCGAACAAGTGATGTCGACACTGATGACTTCCCGATTAAGATAGGACTGCATCAGGGGTCAGCTTTGAGCCCTTTTCTTTTTGCATTGGTGATGGATGAGGTCACAAGGGATATACAAGGAGATATCCCATGGTGTATGCTCTTTGCGGATGATGTGGTGCTAGTTGACGTTAGTCGGACGGGGTAAATAGGAAGTTAGAGTTATGGAGACAAACCTTGGAATCAAAAGGGTTTAGGCTTAGTAGAACTAAAACCGAGTACATGATGTGCGGTTTCAGTACTACTAGGTGTGAGGAGGAGGAGGTTAGCCTTGATGGCCAGGTGGTACCTCGGAAGGACACCTTTCGTTATTTGGGGTCAATGTTGCAGGAGGATGGGGGTATTGATGAAGATGTGAACCATCGAATCAAAGCCGGATGGATGAAGTGGCGCCAAGCTTCTGGCATTCTCTGTGACAAGAGAGTGCCACAAAAGCTAAAAGGCAAGTTCTACAGGACGGCGGTTCGACCCGCAATGTTGTATGGCGCGGAGTGTTGGCCGACTAAAAGGCGACATGTTCAATAATTAGTTGTGGCGGAGATGCGTATGTTGAGATGGATGTGTGGCCACACGAGGAAGGATCGAATCCGGAATGATGATATACGAGATAGAGTTGGGGTAGCACCAATTGAGGAGAAGCTTGTCCAACATCGTCTGAGATGGTTTGGGCATATTCAGCGCATGCCTCCAGAAGCTCCAGTGCATAGCGGACGGCTAAAGCGTGCGGAGAATGTCAAGAGAGGGCGGGGTCGACCAAATTTGACATGGGAGGAGTCCGTTAAGAGAGACCTGAAGGATTGGAGTATCGCCAAAGAGCTAGCTATAGACATGGGTGCGTGGAAGCTTGCTATCCATGTGCCAGAGCCATGAGTTGGTTGCGAGATCACCTCTAGCCTACCCCAACTTGTTTGGGACTAAAGGCTTTGTTGTTGTTGTTTTTGTTGTTGTTGTTGTTGTTGATAAACTTCAGATGTTCTATTTTCAAACGGTTTAATTTTTGTGTTATATAGTTTATATTAGGATAATAAAATTGGCAACCTAGATATACGCGTAGGACTTGTAAACTGAGATGGAGGGAGTAGATCACATGCTGTGGAGCCAGTCGTTCACATGCCCTGGAGCCAGTCGTGCGGTGAGGCATGGACGAACGACTTCACGCTTCTGAAACCCTTTTTTCCATTTTGTTTGGTTCTCTCTTTCACGTTTTTTCTGTTTTCTTCTCTTTTCATTATCTCCTATTTCCTATTTTCCCGTTTTTTCTCCTTATTTTAAGTAACATATCATCTTTCTAAAAAATATGACGATTTTCTTAAAATGTTACTTCCTCCGATATAGATTAATTGTCGTAGCATTAGTACAACTTCATACTAAGGTTGTACTAAAGCTACGACAAGTAATATGGATAGGAGGGAGTAGTTTATTTCTAAAATAGTATTTAGATTGTTTTTAAAATACACATAATTTTAAAAATTGTTCACGTGATTCAAAAAATGTTGATAAAAGGTGTTCACACAACTTTAAAAATATTCATACAAATATTAAAAAGTGTTCATGCTTTTTCAATATTAATTTCATTTGTTTTACAGAAGTCTTCACGAATGTTTTAAAAACATAATGTAATATTCAAAAGTGTTATGTGTTTGAAAACTGGTCACACAATTTTAAAAAGCATTCATGATTTAAAAAAAATGTTGATATGTTTTCTAAAAAGTGTTCATTTACTTTTCAGAATGCTTGTGCAATAAACAATGTCACCTTTTTAGAAACTAGAGGATGCCCCGTGCCTTGCCGCAGGAATCCATTGCAATATATTTCAAGTGATTCGATTGTATGAAACATGAATTGTTGAATTAATAATATATGAACTAAAACTAAACATCCATATTATATATTGTATTTGAGCATTGTGTATTTGAAAATACTTATTGAATATAAGTGTCATAGTGTATAACGGTACGAAAATTCACATGCATGTTAAGTGAACCTTTGATGAGGTGTGAAATAAACTAATAATGAAAAATGTATTAGAAAATATATGAAGTGACATGTGTGAATGTTAAGATAACAGAAAAATGGGAACCAACTACTAGTTTTATATATGATATTTTTAGAAAACATGGAAATTACGTGGACATTTTATAATACGTGAAGATTGAGTCGTCAGACGTGGGCATTCTTTTACTTTACCCTTTTCCGCTGCATACACAAAATTAAAATAAATTAATGTTACAATTATGATAAATATTTTATTGTATATATTTAATTTGTTTTCCGTGCACGCACTGTGCTCCTCTTACAACTTTTAGTGCAAGTGTGGTCTTTTCTACACGTGTTCAGTAAGATCACATTCTGCATGGGTACTTAGAAACATCTAAGTACCTATGCATTGCGGGTGAGGCCTAACACCCTCAATAAGCGGTGTGTAATTCTGCGTCGTGTTCAAGGGCGGTCAATCTATTTTGTGCATAGGCTGAGGGATATCTACTAGGCGTGTGCCCTGACCCCAACCCCCATGACACTAGTGGGTTGGTCCATTATGGTTGCTCCGTTTTTCTCTATTTTCACTATTTTGAGTCTTTTTATGAGTTTTCTTGATTTTTCTCATATTTTTTTAAGTTTTTCCTGTTTATGTTTTTTTTTCTTTTTCAAATGCATTTTTGAATATCGGGTAGATTTTTAAATTTCAAAATCATTTGTCCAATTTCTACGTATTTCTTAATATTCTAGAATACTTTGTAAAATCTATGGATATTTTTACAAATTTTTTGTGTTTTAAAATTAATTATTATTTTTATAAAATTGGCAAATATTTTTCGAATCCAGACATTTCAAAAAGACATGGGAAAAATATTTTTTTTCTAGTTTTGTAAAGGAAAACAATTGAGGCTCCATTAAGCCGCATCATGAAAACGATTATTGTACGACTCTGACCAAAGCATTAAATGACCGATGTAATTTTTTTTGGGTCAAAACCAAGTAACAGGTCGATCGAAACCAAGCTCAACTCGCGGAATGATCAACACCAAGTAATGTGTTGAGTTTTTACTAGTAGAGTGCGTTGACCTGGGAGCGTTTGTGTCTTCCTACAACAAGACGTACATACAACTCACCTCAAGCCGCCTCCGTTTTTTCGAAAAGGGGGATTCCCCGGCCTCTGCATCAGATCGATGCATACAGCCTCTTTTATTAAAAAGTAAACAAGATCTCACAAAGTCTTACAGTACTCAAAAAAAGCAGCAGCTAGCTCACCTAGAGCATCAACTGCAAAACATAAGCCCCAAAAGCCACAACCGGCTGGCATAAAAACAGATAGGTAAACTAAATGACTATCCTATTACATGATCGCCATCCAAACCGGTTGAAGATATCCAGCGCTACCGTCTCCCACCGGACAGATCCAAGAACCAAACGCTCCTGGCCTCCGTCGGAGTGAGTAAGGACCACGTCTGGATCGATCAGTAGCTCGGAATAACACCTGCAAAAATGAGTATTTGTTGTTCTATTAAAACCAAATCACTTCGCAATTCCAAATTGCCCATAGCAACGCCAAGATACTCCTACACGAATGTGTCCGGCTGTTTCGGACTCAATTCCAACAAGCCACGCCCCAAATAACGTGTTGACCGATCTCGGAGGAGTAATATTAAAGGCAATTTGCACGGGCGCCACAACCCTCGTGCCAGCGGACAGTCAAAAAATAAATGCTTGATAGTCTCATCCCGATCACAGAAACTACACCTAGTAGAACCTGTCCAATTGCGCTTAACCAGATTGTCCTTTGTAAGAATAACTTGTTTATGCACAAACCACATAAACACTTTAATCTTCAAAGGTACTTTAACTTTCTAAACCTCTTTGGAACTAGGGATCACAGTAGAATTAATGATATCAATGTACATCGATTTAACCGTGAACACCCCAGATCTAGTTAGCTTCCAACATATCCGGGTCGGGCCGAGGAGTTAGCTGAACTTCCATCGACCTACGGACCAAGTGAAGCCATGCTTCCCATCGAGCCCCCACAAGCACCCTCCTAAACTGAATGTTGAGAGGAATAGATCTGCATAACCGTGGCAACGAGAGCCTCCGACGCTGAACAATACAATATAGGGTCGGATATTGTGAAGCCAAAGGCGTCACCAAGCCACGTATCCTCCCGTAATCGCAGATTATCACCATTACCGATAATACATCTCGCTCGTTAAAGAAAGCGGCTTTGACCCTCATAAGCCCTTTTCCGAGCAATGAATCTGTAGGTCTCAACAGTAACCTGGGATAAAGTCTTTGAGTGCAGATATTTACTACGTAAAATCTGCGCCCAAGTTGCCTCTGTCTCAGAAGACAACTTAAACAGCCACTTACTGAGCATGCATCTGTTCTTGACTTCAAGATTTTCAATACCAAGTCCCCCTTGGTCCTTTGGTCGACAAATAATATCCCATTTGGCCAATCTGCATTTCCTCTTAAACTCATCACTCGCCAAAAGAAGCGAGAACGATAGAAGTCCAAAGATTTTCCTAACCCCGATCGGGACCTCGAAGAAAGATAAGAGAAACATAGGTAAACTCATGAGCACCGAGTTAATAAGAATCAACCGGCCTCCATAAGACATGAGTTTTCCTTTCCAGCAACTCAGTTTCTTCTCAAACCAATCCTCGATGCACTTCCACTCACCATTTGTTAGCTTACGATGGTGAATGGGAATACCAAGATACGTGAAAGGTAAAGCCCCCACTTCACAACCAAACAATTGTGTATACGCTTCTTGTTCGTCTTTGGCTCTCCCAAAGCGTAACAACTCGCTTTATGGAAATTAATTTTCAGCCCGACAATTGTTCAAAAAGGCATAACACTAACTTCATGTTCCTCGCTTTTGCCAAATCGTGTTCCATGAAAATGATTGTACCATCAGCGTATTGCAGGATGGACAGACCACCATCAACCAGATGAGGCACCAATCCCTCCACCTGGCCGGCCTCCTTGGCCCTCCCAATCAGGATCGCTAACATATCAACCACAATATTAAACAGAATAGGCGACATAGGGTCACCCTGTCTCAAGCCCTTGTGAGTTTGGAAGTAATGACCTATGTCGTCATTAACTTTAATGCCAACACTTCCTTTTTGTGTAAAGGTTTCGACCTGACGTCGCCAGGTTTCATCAAAGCCCTTCATCCGTAGAGCCTGTTGGAGGAACGACCATTTGACTTTATCATAAGCCTTCTCGAAATCCACCTTGAAAATAACACCATCTAGTTTTTTCGTATGAATTTCATGAAGCGTTTCATGAAGGACCACAACCCCTTCGAGGATGTTCCTATCCGCATGAAAGCCGTTTGAGAAGGTTGCACTCTGCGTGCAATCTGTGTGAGCCCGATCGTCCCAACCTTGGTAAAAATTTTGAAACTGACATTCAGAAGGCAGATAGGCTGAAATTGCTCGATTCTCACGGCCTCTGTTTTCTTAGGCAACAAGGTTATCGTTCCAAAATTAAGTTGGAAAAGCTGCAAATGTCCCGAGAACAAATCATGGAACATCGCATCAGGTCCCCTTTGATGATATGCCAGCACTTCTTGTAAAACTCAATTTGAAACCATCCGCCCCGTGCCTTGTTACATTTCATCTTGGAAATAGCCTCGAAAACCTCCTTTTCGAGAAGGGGCAGTTAAGACATCATTCTCCACAGCAGTAGGTTGAGGGATATCGTGAACCCTAGACTCATCCGAGGACACAGTTCTCCTCCGTGGTCCGAACAAACGCTTATAGTACTCGGTAATATATAGCTTCAGTTGTCCCGACCGATAATTGTACCCTCATCTTGTTCTAGCTGGAAGATTCTCTTCTTCCGGTGCTTGCCATTAGCTATCATGTGGAAGAACTGAGTGTTCGCGTCCCCACAGACAACTTTTCGCACCTTTGCCTTGATGCCCACTTTAATTCTTCTTCACGAATAACTGCTTTGACCTCATCTCAGCCTCATGCTTGATATGAAGCTCGGTGGCTAACAGAATAGTAGTTTCTGCTTTTATATCTAAGGTTTGAATAAGGGAAAGGAGCCGTTCCTTCTCCACCTTATACACCCCACCTAGATGCTTAGCCCACCCACGAAGGAAACTTCTGAGATGCCTAATCTTGTTACGCCAAATCAAACGCATTCCTACCTCCTGCATCTTTAGCCCATTCTCTGGCTACAAGATCCAAGAATCCTTCTCTTTCAAACCACGCAAGCTCAAAAGAGAATAAATTCTTGTTGCCCGAATAGGTAGCCCCACCAGTCGAGCAACAGAGGTGTGTGATCGGAAATCCCGCGAGAGAGACCTGAACGAGCTTACAAGGGAAACTTCTGTTCCCAAGCGACACTAGCTGTAACCCGATCCAACTTCTCAAACGTTGGATTTGGCAACGCGTTAGCCCAGGTGAACTTCCTACCTGAAAGCTCAATCTCTCTCAAATCTAAGCTTTCAATAATAGTATTAAACATAAATGACCATCTCCAAGCCGCCTCCGTACTGGCCCTGATCCGTTGAGGACTTATCAATACCCACAGAAGCAAACATGACTTTCCATTTTACTATAGAAGCAAACATGGCTTGCTTGACTGACTAAAACATTTTTGTTGAAAAACAAAGAGAGTGACTACTTGTTAGATACTTGAAAAAAAAATGCTTCAATCAGTCACTTTCTCTCCTGACCATCAAATCAATATCCAACAACTTTGAATTCATTTTTCTCCTCAAGCCCGCCTAGCCCTATTCATCTTCTTCCTCACACACTCGCTGGCCTACCGAGCCTTAATTGCATGTCTCCACCCCGACAGTCGATGGCTATCGCCGTCCCGCCCTCCCTCACCATCGTGCTGGCCGCTGCCCTGACCATTCCTCTAAGCATCGCCTTGATGAATAGCTTCGGTGCCCCTCCACCCACGTCCTTCCTATCAGTTAAGTTTCAGACTGCCGGCTCCCGCCCGTACATGGCTTGGCCTCGCTGTGGACGACATTCCTCACACCGTCATCATCTTCAATCTCGCGCTTCACGGAAAGTAACAAACACTCAAAAAAAATCCAGGCACCTGCCAATTAGCAAATGCGAAAACAAACTTTCACAAGGATTCCAAATTATCAAAAGGAGGGCAAAGAGGTACTATCTCCGTTCCATAACGTAGTGTGTACAAATTTTCTGAAAGTCAAACCAAGCAAACTTTGACCGAGTTTACATATAAAAATATTTTTATATAATTTGAAATGTATAAAACATGAAAATATAATTGATGATGTATGTAATGATACACATTTGGTATTTTAAATGTACGTATTTTGTCTATAAACATGGTGAAAGTTTGTAATGTTTTACTAAAAAAAAGAGAATAGTAATACTTTTCATCCCTCAACTTTCGGTGAAGTCTAGATTTGGTCCCTCAACTCCGAAACCGGACAACTTGAACCCTCAACTAACAAAACCGGACAAGATTCATCCCTGGTCTTGATTTTGACCGGTTTTGGTGCTAATATTGACGGTTTTGACCGATCCTGACTCAAATTCGCGTAATTTTTTCATATCCGTGAACTTTTTGAAAGTCACATACTCTTTTCAAATCCACATAGTTTTTTCAAGTTCGCGCAATTTTTTCAAAAATAAACATACATTTTTCAAATCCGTGAACTATTTTGAAATTTGTGTACTTTTTTTCAAATCCATGAACTATTTTGAAATTTGTGTACTTTTTTTCAAATCAGTCTATTTTTTTCAAGTTCATGTAATTTTATCGAATCCAAGTATTTTTTTTCAAATCCATGAAGTGTTTTTGAAATTCGCGTACTTGTTTCAAATCCGCATAATTTGTAAAGTTCGTGTATTTTTTTCAAATCGGTGTTCCTTTTCCAATCCATGAACTTTGTTTGAAATTCAGATACTTGTTTCAAATTGACATAATTTTTCAACTCCACAAATTTTTTCTAATTTGGGTTAAAGAAATTCAAATCCGCGTACGTTTCAAGTTCACACAAAATTTTCAAAAGCAAAAAAATGTACACGAATATGAATAAGTACGCCAATTTTAAAAAATTACATGAATTTGAAAAAACACATGAACTTTAGAAAAGTACGCGGATTTAAAAAAAATACGTGAACTTAGAAAAAGTACGCGGATTTGGAAAAAGTACACAAATTTTTAAAAAGTTCACGTATTTGAAAACATTAAGCGGAATTGGAAAAGTACGCGAATTTGAGTCAGCACGGTCAAAACCGGGGTGGGACAGCACCAAAACCGGTCAAAACTATGACCAGGGATGAATCTTGTCCGGTTTCAGTAGTTAAGGGTGCAAGTTGTCCGGTTTTGGAGTTGAGGGACCAAATCTAGACTTCACGAAGAATTGAGGGATGAAAAGTATACTTTTCTCAAAAAAAAAACTATACACACTACATTACATTATGGAACGGAGGGAGTTTTTTTTGGGCAAAGGGTTTTTCTGGGGAGGTAGTGTTTTTCCTCTTCTTTTTACTTTTTTATTCTAGCAAATTCTTTTTTCTTTGAGAGAGAAACTAGCAAATTCTTCTTCTTTTGACTGCTAGCTCACTCAGCTTGAGTAGCTCACTAGGCCGGTTGGCCCATGGCCCATAGCTAGTGTTGCATCTAACCCGTCACTGGCGAGGTTACCATTCCCAATTCCCCATTGACGTTTCAGCGGCGGCGGTTCCCCATGGCCTCCGAGCAGCCACCAAGCCCGCCGGCGGCGGAACCCGCCCCTACCACTGTGACCGGCCTCGGCGGCGACCTCCTCCGCGAGATATTCCTCCTCCTCCCGTCCCTGCCGAGCCTCGTGCGCGCGGCCTTCGCCTGCCGCACCTTCCTCGACGCCGTGCGCTCGTCCCCGGCCTTCCGCCGCCGCTTCCGCGAGCTGCACGCGCAGCCGCTCCTGGGCATCTTCTTCGACCCCGACGGCCCGGCCATCCCCGCCTTCGCGCCCCTCCGCCGCCGCGACGACCCGGACCGGCGGCCCGCCGTGCGCCGCGGGGACTTCTTCCTCACCGGGCTCCCCGACGACGACGACGACGCGCGCCCCGGCTGGTTCGTCAGCGACTGCCACGACGGCTACCTTGTCCTGGAGCACATCTACACGCGGGAGGCGCTCGCGTACAACCCGCTCACGCTGGCCCTGGATCTCCTGCCGCCGCTGCCGGACGAGTTCTACGAGGGCTTCCAGGGCCACTACAATGGCCTGGACTACCACGTCCACGCCCCCGAGGAGTGCGACCACGGGGCGTTCCGCGTGATCTACGCCTGCCACGACGACTCGCGCGCGCGCGGCGGTCTTCTCGTCGGACTCGGACGCCAGGGCGTGGCAGGTCCTCCCCTATTCCGAAGCTCTGAGGACCATCCCGGAGTCCGGCGAGCGCGAGCACTGGCTAACCGCTGGCAGGATCGTGGACGGGTTCGTCTACTGGGTGTACTCGGCGAGGCCGCCCTGCTCGTGCTCGACACCACCACGCTGCACTTCTCCCGCGTAGATCTCCCAGACTACCTGAAAGGACAGACCAGCATGTTCAGGGTTGGCAAGACCAGGGATGTGGTGCTCTCTGTCGTCGTCTGTGTGAGAGGCCAGCGGTTTCAGTTGGACGACATTGTTGAGGACACCCGGGGAACATTGGAGGAATATCAAAAGTATGAAACAATTGCTTGGTTTGTTATCGGGGTTGTGCATGATTTAAATACTTTGTGTGATAAAGATAGAGCATATCCAGACTATGTTATTTTGTAGGGATAATTTTCTTTCGCCATGTTATTTTGGGAAGACATGATTGCTTTGTTAGTATGCTTGAAGTATTATTATTTTCATGTTAATATTAAACTTTTATCTTGAATTTTTCGAATCTAAACATTCATGCCACAATAAAGAGAAATACATTGAAGAATATGCTAAGTAGTATTCCACATCAAAAATTCTGTTTTTATCATTTAACTACTCGAGGACGAGCATGAATTAAGCTTGGGGATGCTTGATACGTCTCCAACGTATCTATAATTTTTTATTGCTCCATGCTATTATATATTCTGTTTTGGATGTTTAATGGGCTTATTTATACACTTTTATATTATTTTTAGGACTAACCTATTAACCCAAAGCTCAGTGTAAATTGCTGTTTTTTACCTATTTCAGTGTTTCGCAAAAAAGGAATATCAAATGGAGTCCAAACCAAATGAAACCTTCAAAAGAGTTATTTTTGTAACAAACGTGATCCAGAGGACTTGGAGTGGATGTCAAGCAATCAACGAGGAGGCCACGAGGCAGGGGGCGCCCCCACCCTCATGGGCCCCTCGTGGCTCCACCGACCTACTTCTTCCTCCTATATATACCTACGTACGCCGAAACCATCGAGGAGCACCAGGAAAACCTAATTCCACCGCCATTCTGTACCCGTGAGATCCCATCGTGGGGCCTGTTCCGGAGCTCCGTCGCAGGGGGCATCGATCACGGAGGGCTTCTACATCAACACCATAGCCTCTCCGATGATGTGTGAGTAGTTTACCTCAGACCTTCGGGTCCATAGTTATTAGCTAGATGGCTTCTTCTCTCCTTTTGGATCTCAATACAATGTTCTCCCCCTCTCTTGTGGAGATTTATTCTATGTAATCTTCTTTTGCAGTGTGTTTGTTGAGACCAATGAATTCTAGGTTTATGATCAAGTTTATGTATGAACAATATTTGAATCTTTTGAATTCTTTTATGTATGATTGGTTATCTTTGCAAGTCTCTTCGAATTCTCAGTTTGGTTTGGCCTACTAGATTGATCTTTCTTGCAATGGGAGAAATGCTTAGCTTTGGGTTCAATCTTGTGGTGCTCGATCCCAGTGACAGTAGGGGAAACGACACGTATTGTATTGTTGACATTGATGATAAAAATATGGGGTTTATATCATATTGCATGAGTTTATCCCTCTACATCATGTTATCTTGCTTAAAGCGTTACTCCGTTCTTATGAACTTAATACTCTAGATGCATGCTGGATAGCGGTCGATGTGTGGAGTAATAGTAGTAGATGCAGCCAGGAGTCGGTCTACTTGTCACGGACGTGATGCCTATATACATGATCATACCTAGATATTCTCATAATTATGCACTTTTCTATCAATTGCTCGACAGTAATTTGTTTACCCACCGTAATACTTATGCTATCTTGAGAGAAGACACTAGTGAAACTATGGCCCCGGGTCTATTCTCCATCATATTAATCTCCCGTCAACTAGCTATTTCTTTCACCGTTTATTTTTCTTTCTTTACTTTTACTCTTTATCATAAAAATACCAAAAATATTATCTTATCATCTCTATCAGATCTCACTTTTGCAAGTGGCCATGAAGGGATTGACAACCTCTTTATCGCGTTGGTTGCAAGGTTCTTATTTGTTTGTGTAGGTACGAGGGACTTGCATGTGGCCTCCTACTGGATTGATAACTTGGTTCTCAAAAACTAAGGGAAATACTTACGCTACTTTGCTGCATCACCCTTTCCTCTTCAAGGGAAAACCAACGCAGTGCTCAAGAGGTAGAACGGAGATACGCCAAAGCTTCTTACCAATGGTGCCTTCATCAGAATTGGAGATGAAGGAGCACACTAAGAAGTATGCTGAATGGCTGAAGAATCGTCTGGCACAAGGATCCATCGATGACATTGCTACGTGGTTGGCACAAAAGCCATCACCTACGGTGTTGACGTACCAAGCATATGACATAAATGGATACACGTTCTACACTAAGGAACGTGATAAGAAGACCTCATATCAGAACAACTCTGTTCGTATAGAATGCATGACTGTAAATGAAGCTGATAAAAGGGTATACTATGGAACCATCAAAGAGATTTGGGGGCTTGACTATGTGTAAGTTAAGGTGGCATTATTTAGGTGCGCATGGATCCCTCTTGGTCAGGTAAGGATTGATGATTACAGGAAGACCTGTGTTAACAGGACAACGATGGCATATCACGCGAACCCATTCGTTCTTGCCAGCGATGCTACCCAGATTTTCTTTGTGGAAAACCCCGTGCATAAGAACGGCCATTTAGCGATGCATGGGAAGAGAAGGGTACTGGGTGTCGACGATGTTGCCGATCAGGACGAGTACGATGAATTTGATGAGTTGCCAGCCAAGGGATCGCGCACTGATTACAGAGAAGCGTAAAATCATCAAAAACCCCAAGTTCATTCGGGTCAACTTAATGATCCAGTTCCCCATGTACATGGGAATTAAGCCGTAAGACTAGTCTTTATGCCTACCCTGCAACTTAATTCGTTCAATTTAGAACCGGCGTGTCATGAATTTGTGAGTTATGCCGGTTTACATTGATGTAAGAACCGTTAATATGTTGACCTTGATATCTTTGTCACCGTGCAATGAATATGAACTGTTTTTTGTTATTATTATTATTATTATTATTATTATTATTATTATTATTATTATTATTATTATTATTATTATATCATAGAGTAACACACTCAATCGATCTCACTACAGTAAGTCTTAACAAAAATATGCAATCTGGTTTGCGAATAGCACACGGTTTGTTGATGAAAGCCATGTGCCGACCAAACCCCGCCACCCCGCCCATGATCTGAGTCGTGCTTTCTGATTAGCCAGAACCCAAATGTCACGCCCAATATGCGATACTATCCTAAAGAGACTCGAAGGTCCCACCAAGGATAGAACCGCATATTGATACGCTTTTGCAAGGTGGATATCATTACATCAACATTACATAATAGATGGGGATACATACAAGAGGCATACAATGCCACACGAATACAACAATACATCATACACCATAGCATCATCCGACTACGGATGAAACATAAACAGAAACTCAAACGAGATCCACCCTGCTAGCCCAGGCTGCCGACCTGGAACCTATCCCCTGATCGAAGAAGAAGCAGAAGAAGAACTCCAAACAAGCAAACATCGCTCTCGCGTCATGATCATCGCATAACCTATACCCGCAACTGTTGTTGTAGTAATCTGTGAGCCACGAGGACTCAGCAATCCCATTACCATGGGTACCAAGACTAGCAAAGCTTAATGGGAAAGGAAGGGGTAAAGTGGTGAGGTTGCAGCAGCGACTAAGCATGATATGGTGGCTAACATACGCAAATAAGAGCGAGAAGAGAGCAAACGGGACGGTCGTGAAGCTAGCAATGATCAAGAAGTGATCCTGAACTCCTACTTACGTCAAACATAACCCAGAACCGTGTTCACTTCCCGGACCCCGCCGAAAAGAGACCATCACGGCTACACACATGGTTGATGCGTTTTAATTCGGATCTGGTGTCAAGTTATCTACAACCGGACATTAACAAATGTCACGCCCAATATGCGATACTATCCTAAAGTGACTCGAAGGTCCCACCAAGGATAGAACCGCATATTGAAACGCTTTTGCAAGGTGGATATCATTACATCAACATTACATAATAGATGGGGATACAAACATAAGGCACAAATGCCACAAGAATACATCAACATCATATACAAGATCAACATCCGACTACGGATGAAACATAAACAGAAACTCAAACGACATCCACCCTGCTAGCCCAGGCTGCCGACCTGGAACCTATCCCCTGATCGAAGAAGCAGATGAAGAACTCCAAAGCAAGCAAACATCGCTCTCGCGTCATGAGCATTGCATAACCTGTACCTGCAACTGGTGGTGTAGTAATCTGTGAGCCACGAGGACTCAGCAATCCCATTACCATGGGTATCAAGACTAGCAAAGCTTAATGGGAAAGGAAGGGGTAAAGTGGTGAGGTTGCAGCAGCGACTAAGCATATATGGTGGCTAACATACGCAAATGAGAGCGAGAAGAGAAACAAAGGAACGGTCATCAACTAGTAATGATCAAGAAGTGATCCTGAACTCCTACTTACGTCAATCATAACCCAGAAACCGTGTTCTCCTCTCGATCAACCCCGAAAAGAGACACTCACGGTTACGCACACGGTTGGTGTATTTTAGAAGAGTTTACTTTAAGTTTACTACAACCGGATATTAACAAATTCCCATCTGCCACATAACCGCGGGCACGGCTCTCGAAAGTTTATACCCTGCAGGGGTGTCCCAACTTAGCCCATGATAAGCTCTCGCGATCAACGAAGGATATTCCTTCTCCCCAGGAAGACCCGATCAGTCTCAGAATCCCGGCTACAAGACATTTCGATAGCAATAAAACAAGACCAGCAAAGCCGCCCGGATGTGCCGACAAATCCTGATAGGAGCTGCACATATCTCGGTCTCAGGGCACACCGGATTGTCCAAATTTCCGGTAGGCGAACCCAGAGTTGCCCGGTACACCGGCGGCTGACGGTTTGGACCAGCACTCACGACGAGCACTGGCCCGGGGGGGGGGGTAAAATAAGATGACCCTTGGGCTCCGGAAACCCAAGGGAAAAAGGGCATAGGTGGGGCAAATGGTAAAACCAATGTTGGGCCTTGCTGGAGGAGTCTTATTCAAAGCGAACTGTCAAGGGGGTCCCATAAATCACCAAACTGCGTTAGGGACGCAAAAATCCGGGAACATAATACCGATATGACGGAAACTAGGGCGGCAAGAGTGGAACAAAACACCAGGCATAAGGCCGAGCCTTCCACCCTTTACCAAGTATATAGATGCATTAATAATGTAAGATATATTGTGATATCCCAACAAGTAAACATGTTCCAACAAGGAACACCATCTCCATGTTCCAACAAGGAACAAACTTCATCTTCACCTGCAACTAACAACGCTATAAGAGGGGCTGAGCAAAGCGGTAACATAGCCAAACAACGGTTTTCATAGGAAAGGTGTCAAAGGTTAGAGGCTGACATGGCAATTTGGGATGGCTTGAATAAACAGGTAATAGGTAGCGCGGATAGCGATAGAACGAAGCAACTAGCATAGCAATGATAGTAGTGAGATCCAGGGTAGCGGTCATCTTGCCTGAAATCCCGCAAGGAAGAAGAACGAGTCCATGAAGAAGATGAAGCCACGAAGACGAACCAAGCGTGAGACGAACGAATCCTCACGATCGCAAATAAACAGAACTAACAAGAAGAAGCATACAACATAGTAAACACACTACACATGAACAAGACATGATGCACAATAAGCATGATGCATGACAAGGCTACATGGAGCTACTCATGGCAAGAGATGATGCAAACAAGAGCAACACATCAAGGCAAGTTTAAATGAGGCCGGAACAACATATAACAATTCCTTAAGTCCTCATATGCAAATTTCAAAATTGGTCCAGATCTGAATAAACCTTATGTTCAAGTTGTTAAAAAGCATGTTAAGATGCACCACGATGATCTACACGAAATTCTAGTCAAGTTACATATAAAGTTCATTAGATTCGGAGCTACGGCCTAGAAGATATGAGCAAAACAAGTTAAGCATGACATTGATGCAAAATGCATACAAACATCAAGCAAACACCTCAAATCAAGGATGCAACATGATAATATGAAACTACATGCAAAAACAAGCAAGTTCCATATAGAGCACACTCAAAACGGAGCAACGGATCAACACATACACACTATACAAGTCATAGCAACAATCTGTCCAAAACAGCAACTAGGCATATTGCAAGCATCAACACGCTATGCTACAGCACCTCAACATAATAACAAAAGGCATGGGAATGATGTACAGGTAAAGCATGACAAAACATGAACACTGAGCTATCTCCAGAAATCACTAAAACATGCTCAAAACCACATGGCAAGATTGCAAATACTAACAGTTTCAGACTTTAGCAGAAATAACATCAGGTTGCAATATTTAGAGTTATCAAACAACATGTTACAGGAACTTATCATGGCAAACAAAGGCATGGAATGAATCTACTAATAGCATAAAACAAAAGTCCTTTATTGACCATAAGCAAAAAAGGATCAGAAAATATGATGGCACACATGTAAACATGGCAAGTTATATGACAGATTCATACATGGCAGGAACAACAATAAGTAGGCATGTTGGTGAGCTTGAACCACTCACCACAGAGCAATACATGGCATGGAAAGGCAACTCACAGTAAGAAGATATGGCATAGAAGCTATACATGGCAAAAAAACAACATAGCGTACACGGATCAACTACAACAACCTTGGCAAAATTGAATGACATGTAAACAACCTGCTAGGAAACATTTTATAGCAAAAGTAGAGCTCGATAGACTCAAGCTATGGTACTCCATAATTGCAAACAAGGGCATGGATGGATAGATCAAGACATGTATAACAAAACATCCTTACTGAAGTATCTCGAAATAAGCATGGATCTCTCGGTAGCATCAAATTTACATGGCATAAAAATATCAGCAAAACAGGGGCTGAAATCAGCAACATCATGAAGTCTAGTTTGAATGCTTGTGCTAGTCACCACAGAGGTCACAAAAAATATGGCATACACCCCTGTAAAGATGGAATGTCATATTACAAAACACATGTAGGACTCAAGTTCATAAGATGCACACATCAATCATGGCAAAAATGACAAAAGTGCATGTTCTGATAAGAATCTGAAACTAACATCACATAGCCCTCTTCTAACAGTATTTCGGGAATCAAGATGAGCTCAAATGAAAATGATGCAATGAGATAAAATGATCTACTCTTCGAGGCGAACAATACGGTATGCTATACGCCCAAAACGGAGCCACGGGTGCACAGTTATGACATGATGAAAATGCAAAACAATATGCAACAATCTCGGGACTTGAGAGGAATTTTGAGGGGGGGAAGTCAACGCGCCGAGTGGATCGGGCTCCGCGTGATCGAGGCGGAGTCGAGCCGGGCGGCACGGTGCGGTGTTCGGCGAAGCCGGGCGGCGCCGAGTTTCGGAGCACCGGGCGGCGAAGCGAGGCGCTGGCGAGGGACCGGCCGGCGCGGCTGCCGGCAGCGGCGTGAGGCGGGCGGGCGCGCTGCCGGGCGGCGGCGCTGGGCGTGACGAGGCGGCGGCGGCGGGCGGCCGACGCCGGGCGGCGAGGAGCGAAAGCACGGCGGGCGGCGGGTCGGCCGCGCTGGGCGCGCGCTGGCGCCCCGCGGCGGATGGCGACGGCGGATGGGCCGGGCGGGCCTCACGGGCTTGCCTGGCCGGGCGGGGTCGGCGCTGGGAGGCCACGTGGCGCGCGCCGGATGGAGGAGAGCGGCGGTGGGGAGCGGGTCGGACATGTCCGTACGTCGGGGATTTTGTCCGGTGGCGCGAGGATGAAGATGGCTAGGGTTCGGACCCGGATTTGGACGGGGAAAAACATATATATAGTTTCTGGGAGCTAGGAGAGTCCAAATGAGGTACGGTTTTCGGCCACGCGATCGTGATCGAACGACCGAGAGCATGGAGGAGAGTTAGATGGGTTTTGGGCCACTTTGAAAGGGTGTTGGGCTGCAAGATAAAAGAGGCCTCATGCGGTTACCCTTGCTAACCGTTGGAGTATCAAACGACCTCCAAATGGCACGAAACTTGACAAAGGCGGTCTACGGTGCTATACCAAGGCCGCTTGGCAAACCTCGCCATTCCGAGAAAGTTTAACACCCGCACGAAAAGAGGTAAAAGAGGGCGCCGGGAGACATAGGAGCGCCGGATTGCAAAACGGACAACGGGGAAAATGCTCGGATGCATGAGACGAACACGCATGCAAAATGAAATGCACATGATGACATGATACGAAATGCAGATGATGACATGGCAAAGAGAGACACGCAAGAACATGACATCGCAAAGACGGCGAATAACTGGCAGACGCCTGGCGCATCGAATCCGGGGCGTTACAACAAATTCCCATCTGCCGCATAACCGCGTGCACGGCTTTCGAAAGATTATATCCTGCAGGGGTGTCCCAACTTAGCCCATGATAAGCTCTCGCGATCAACGAAGGATATTCCTTCTCCCGGGAAGACCCGATCAGTCTCGGAATCCCGGTTTACAGGACATTTCGACAATGGTAAAACAAGACCAGCAAAACCGCCCGGATGTGCCGACAAATCCCGATAGGAGCTGCACATATCTCGTTCTCAGGGCACATCGGATAAGCTAAACGTACAGGTACCGATGTAATCCAAGTTGCCGAGGAATGGTCCCGCACGGTGCTCTAGTTTGGACCAACACTCAGAGGAGCACTGTCCCGGGGGGGGGGGGGGGGGTAAAATAAAGATGACCCTCGGGCTCCGGAAACCCAAGGGAAAAAGGGCTAGGTGAGGCAAATGGTAAAACCAAGGTTGGGCCTTGCTGGAGGAGTTTTATTCAAAGCAACTATCAAGGGGGTCTCATAAATCACCCAACCGCGTAAGGAACGCAAAATCCAGGAACATAACACCGGTATGACGGAAACTAGGGCGGCAAGAGTGGAACAAAACACCAGGCATAAGGCCGAGCCTTTCACCCTTTACCAAGTATATAGATGCATTAATTAAATAAGAGATATTGTGATATCCCAACATAATCCTGTCCACCATGGAGAAATCTTCAACTTCACCTGCAACTAACAACGTTATAAGAGGGGCTGAGCAAAAGCGGTAACATAGTCAAGCAATGGTTTGCTAGGAAGGGTGCAAAAGGTTAGAGGCTGACATGGCAATTTGGGAGGCTTGATAAACAGGTGATAGGTAGCGCAGCATAGCGATAGAACGAAGCAACTAGCATAGCAATGATAGTAGTGAGATCCAGGGTAGCGGTCATCTTGCCTGAAATCCCGCTAGGAAGAAGAACGAGTCCATGAAGAAGATGAAGCCACGAAGATGAACCAAGCGTAGACGAGCGAATCCTCACGATCGCAATGAAACGGGAACTATCGAGAAGAAGCACACAACATAGTAAACACACCACACATGAACAAGGCATGATGCTCCACCAAGTATGATGCAAGACAAGACTACATGAAGCTACTCATGGAAAGAGATGATGCAAACAAGAGAAACACATCAAGGCAAGTTTAAATGAGGCCGGGAACAACATATAACAATTCCGGTAAGTCCTCATATGCAAGTTTCAAAATTGGTCCAGATCTGAATAACCTTATGTTCAAGTTGTTAAACATCAAGTTAAGATGCACCAAGATGATCTACACGAAATTCTAGTCAAGTTACATATAAAGTTCATTTAATTTGGAGCTACGGCCTAGAAGATATGAGCAAAACAAGTTAAACATGGCATTGATGCAAAATGCATTCAAACATCAAGCAAACACCTCAAAACAAGAATGCAACATGATAATATGAAACTACATGCAAAATCAAGCAAGTTTTATATAGAGCACACTCAAAACGGAGCAACGGTTCAACACATACACATAAACAAGTTTAAAGGAAAAGCTGTCCAAAACAGCAACTAGACATATTGCAAGCATCAAAACAATATGCTAGAGCATCTCAACACGAAAACAAAAGGCATGGGCATGATGTACAGGTAAAGCATGACAAAACATGAACAGTGAGCTATCTCCAGAAATCACTATAACATGCTCAAAAGGACATGGCAAGATTGCAAATAATAACAGTTTCAGACTTTGCAGAAATAACATCAGGTTGCAATGTTTAGAGCTATCAAACAACATGTTACAGGAACTTATCATGGCAAAAAAAGGCATGGCATGCTACTACTAAATGCATAGAACAAAAGTCCCTTACTTACCATGAGCCAAGAAGGATCAGAAGATATGATGGCACCCATGTAAACATAGCAAGTTATATGACAGATTCATACATGGCAGGAACAGCAATAAGTAGGCATGTTGGTGAGCTTGTACCACTCACCACAGAGCATTTCATGTCATGAAAAGGAAACCAACAATAATAATACATGTTTATGAAGCTAAGAATGGCAAGAGAAAGTTCATAGGATGCACAGATCACTAGCAAAACACATGGCAAAACTGAACTTAATGTTAACAGGCTCACAGCAGCATTATTTAGCAACTTTAGAGCATGATAAAAACAACCTAAAGGAATCTAAAAATGCAACTAGGGGCATTTATGGATAGAGCATGACATGTCGAACAAAACATCCTTAGTGAACATCACCAGATTATGCATAGAATGACTTGTAGCAGCAGGTTTACATAGCATCACGAAATAACAGATTCAGCCTAGCAAAACAGCAACAACAATTACCATACTTAACAAGCTCGATGCACTCACTACACAACTCACACAAATACATGGATGGCATCCCTGTAAAGATGGCATGTCATAGTTCAAAACACATGTAGACATCAAGCTCATAGGATGCACACACAAAATGCAACGAAAAAGACAAATCACCAAGTTATAACAGTTTCAGCAGATTAACATCATATAGCACTCTTGCAACGATGATTCAGGCATCAAGATGAACTAAAATGAACATGGTGCAATGAAATGAAATGTAGAGGATCTCACAATGAACATTTTAATATATTATGCATGCAAAACGGAGCAGTATGCAGAGAGATATGATGCAATGAACTGGGCATGAAAATGCAAATAAATTCGGGACTTAGGAAAAAAACGGGGTCAGCCTTAGTGGATCTGGATCTGGATCTGGGGCTCGGCGCGGCTCCCGAGGTCAGCCGGACCTCGCCGGAGCGGACGGGAACGGTGGCGGTGGAAGGAGGCCCTGGGGAGGCCGGGGCGATGGCGGGGCGGCGCCGGCAGAGGAGAACGGCGCGGGCGGCGGCGCGCGGCGGGACGGCAAGCGGCCGGGCGGCGGCGGGGTGTGGCTGACGCTGGGACTGGGACGGCGGCGCTGGGCGTAATGCCGGGAGGCAGACGGCGGCGGGTTCCGAGGAGGAGAGGCTACCGCGGCGGCGAAGGCGAGGGCCGAGGCGGCGGCAGTGAGGGTCGGCGATGGGCGGGCGCTGGCGGCTGTGGCGGCGCGAGGCGCGCCCGGCCCTCGGGCGGGTTGGATGGGCCGAAAGCGGGCCCGCGGCGGAGGAGCTGGGCGACGGCGCGCGACACTTGGCGGCACGGGGTTGGTACAGGAGGCGGCGGCGGACATGTCCGGGCAGCGGGTGGACGTACCCGTCGGCGGGAGGAGGAAGAAGTTAGGGTTTCATCCGGGAATTTCGGAGGGGGAGGCATATTTATAGGTAGAGGGAGTTAGGAGACTCCAAATGGAGTGCGGTTTTCGGCCACGCGATCGTGATCGAACGACCGAGAGCATGGATGGGGTTTGGATGGATTTTGGGCCACTTTGGAGGGGTGTTGGGCTGCACACAAAAGAGGCCTTTTACGGTTACCCGGTTAACCGTTGGAGTATCAAACGACCTCCAAATGGCACGAAACTTGACAGACGGTCTACCGGTGCTATACCAAGGCCGCTTGGCAAACTTCGGGCCATTCCGAGAACGTTTAACACCCGCACATGAAAAGAGGCAAAAGGGGGCGTCGGGTGACATAGGAGTGCCGGATTGCAAAACGGACAACGGGGAAAATGCTCGGATGCATGAGACGAACACGTATGCAAAATGAAATGCACATGATGACATGGCAATATGTAACACGCAAGCAAGTGACATGGCAACAACGATGAATAACTGGTGGACACCTGGCGCAACGAATCCGTGGCGTTACACCAAACCCCACGGATCGTACGTCTGCATCGTTGGATGCTCCCAGATCGAACAGTGAACCACATCCCTTTCGACAACACATGTAGTTCCGGTTGTAATTTTATTTTTATGCACAAAAACTACTAGGGAAAATCTTATACACAGAACTTTAGCAGTAGCGAGGGTCAAAAAAGCACGCTGGTGCTAAGTAGCAGTAGCGCGCTTGAGCAAACCGCGCTGCAGATAAAGTTCTAGCAGTAGCGCGTCTTGCTCTAAACACGTTACTACTAAAATTCCCACGGCTTAGCCGATAGGCTACACATAGTAGTAGCGACCTATAACGAACCGCGCTACCGCTACTTTCTTTGTAGCAGCGCGTCTTAATTTAAACTCGCTACTACTAAAGGATATAAAATTAAATGGAAAGCAAATAGAAAGGTAATTAAAAATGAAAGAAATAGAATAAGGTGAAAGGAAAAAAATAAAATGTGAAGAAAACTAAATGAAAAAGGGGGGAAAAGAGAAAGGAGTAGCAGTAGCGTGTATCCCAGAACGCCAGAAGCTAACGTAGCAAAGAGCACGCTTCGAACGCTGCCATCGCTACTTCTCGACTTAACCACGGGCTTCGTCCTTCCCCACGGCCACTTCCCCAAATCCAACTCTCCACTCTCGCCCGCCGTCGCCGGGCCGCCGCCTCTCCAGAACCCTCTATGCCGCCCCGACCCCAGATTCAACGCCGCCCCTGCCCCCGACCTCAACGCCGCCCCCGACACCGACCTCGACGCCGCCATCCGCCACGTGCCCGAGCCCTGACCCTGACCTCGACGCCGCCTGCCCCTCCCTCGTCGCAAGCACCTGAGGTGAGCACGCCTACTCCTCCCTCTCCCCTACCTTTGCCTAGGGTTTCTTTATATTTTAGTTGCATCAAATTAGTTAGGGTTTATGTAAGAGTGGAAACAAATCGGATGCGGATGCGGCTCAAATGAGTTAGGGTTCATGTAAGGGTGGAAACGAATCAAATTTCTAAGATGAATCATAAAACGAGTAAAATTTGACCACTTATTTCACTTTATAGTTGGATAGTTGGAATATCCGCTACCACTTTCCATCCCTATAGGTTCATCAAATTAGATGGTAATTAGGGCAGTAGTTCCTAGGTACTAATTAGTTAGTAAGAACTAGGTACTAATTAGGTATTAGAATATTTTTATTTATAGTAAGTTTATTTTTAGTAAGAACTAGTTGAATTAATAGAACTAGTTAGTAAGAATTTGTTGCTATTTTTTAGTTAAAGCAATTTTTCCCGCATCGACGTGGACGACGCCTATCCCGCATCCTCGTCGTCGAGTCGGCGGAGGACGATACCTGCTTGACCAGATGGGCCATGTCCGGGACTGGGCTCCGCCGGGTTGATACTGGGAGGCGCTACCTACCGGGGGGCGCAGGTTGGTGAGGAGCCAGCCTGTCGTTGACCCGAACCTTCTTTGGTGGCGGTCGCGTGGGCCAGTGACGGTCCAGAGGCTCGAGGACTCCGCGGAGGTGGTGAGTCACCGTGTTAGTGAGGAGGACGCGCACGTCCGTCGCTACTTGTTTGTGTTGGAGCACAGGTTCTCCAATACCTGGCAGGTTCTCGAGGATCTCACCGAGCTATGATCCCGTGATGGTTCCTTCTCTGTGGGTGTCCACCGCCTGCGCCGATACCCATCGTGTTCTAGGGTTTTAGTTGTATTAGTGATGTTATATGTATGACACTATTCGTGATGTATTAGTGATAATATTCGACGATGTACGGACGCATGCGATGATTTACTTTTGCTTATTGAATGCATGCTAATTTGAGTCCTATAAGATATTTTGAAATGTATATCTTGTGTTGCTCAATATCCAAGTGGCCGGTCATGTTTGCAGGTTACACCTCCGAGTGGCCTATGTTTTGCCGGAGTGTTGATTCATTTCCGTTCTGGCAAATTTCAGGCGCTCTCGATATGTCCTATTTTAGCAAAGGTCATGCCGGATTTTTCCGTGAATTTTGGCATGACTCGTGCCAGAATACGTAGGAAATATCGATTGCTCCGGATTTGTGTGTTGAGTATCCTGGTAGTTGTCTTCGATCGATTTTCAATTAATGTTTTAACTATGAACATAGGAAATGTATGACGACGAAAAGGATTTCGGTATTTGCAAATACTGCAAAGACGAGCGCGGCCTGTGCGACGAAAACTTCCTAGATGACGATAGGCGCTTCAAAGATCAAGCTCGACGAGAACTTCAAGTGGATACGAAGAAGTCACAACGACAAGTCTTTTTTCGTAATTAAGCATGACATCCGCTTCATTTGCTTCAACTTATATATTTTTTACTATTCTACTAGCGTATCCCTGCCATGCAAGAGTTTTTATATTGGATAAGATAGGTTTCAGTCATACTATGGAGGTAAAGAAAGTTTACTTGAAGAACGAGCATGGTTATATTTTCCATGCAAAATTATACAATTCAGACGACTACACCTATTTTGTGTTGGAAATATGCCCTAGAGGCAATAATAAAGATGGTTATTATTATATTTCTTTGTTCATGATAATTGTCTATTATTCATGCTATAATTGTGTTATCCAGAAATCGTAATACATGTGTGAATACATAGACCACAATATGTCCCTAGTGAGCCTCTAGTTGACTAGCTTGTTGATCAACAGATAGTCATGGTTTCCTGACTATGGACATTGGATGTCATTGATAACGGGATCACATCATTAGGAGAATGATGTGATGGACAAGACCTAATCCTAAGCGTAGCACAAAGATTGTGTAGTTCGTTTTGCTAGAGCTTTTCCAAATGTCAAGTATCATTTCCTTAGACCATGAGATTGTGCAACTCCCGGATACCGTAGGAGTGCTTTGGGTGTACCAAACGTCACAACGTAACTGGGTGACTATAAAGGTGCACTACGGGTATCTCCAAAAGTGTACATTGGGTTGGCACGAATCGAGACTGGATTTGTCACTCCGTATGACGGAGAGGTATCTCTGGGCCCACTCGGTAATGCATCATCATAATGAGCTCAATGTGACCAAGTGTCCGGTCACGGGATCATGCATTACGGACGAGTAAAGTGACTTGCGATAACAAGATTAAACGAGGTATTGGGATACCGACGATCGAATCTCGGGCAAGTAACGTACCGATTGACAAAGGGAATTGTATACGGGATTGATTGAATCCTCAACATCGTGGTTCATCCGATGAGATCATCGAGGAGCATGTGGGAGCCAACATGGGTATCCAGATCCCGCTGTTGGTTATTGACCGGAGAGGCGTCTCGATCATGTCTGCATGTCTCCCGAACCCGTAGGGTCTACACACTTAAGGTTCGGTGACGCTAGGGTTGTAGAGATATTAGTATGCAGTAACCCGAAAGTTGTTCGGAGTCCCGGATGAGATCCTGGACATCACGAGGAGTTCCGGAATGGTCCGGAGGTGAAGAATTATATATAGGAAGTCAGGTTTCAGCCATCGGGAAAGTTTCGGGGGTCACAAGTATTGTACCGGGACCACGGAAGGGTCCCGGGGGTCCACCGGGTAGGGCCACCTATCCCGGAGGGCTCCATGGGCTGAAGTGGGAGGGGTACCAGCCCCTGGTGGGCTGGTGCGCCCCCCTTTCCCCCCTGCGCCTAGGGTTGGAAACCGTAGGGGTGGGGGCGCCTCCACCTGGCTTGGGGGGCAAGCCACACCTTGGCCGCCGCCCCCCTTGGAGATTGGATCTCCTAGGGCCGGCGCCCCCCCTAGGGGGCCTATATAAAGAGGGGGGAGGGAGGGCAGCCGTAGCCATGCTCTTGGCGCCTCCCTCTCCCTCTGCTACACCTCTCCCTCTCGTAGAGCTCGGCGAAGCCCTGCCGAGATCGCTGCTGCATCCCCTACCACGCCGTCGTGCTGCTGGATCTTCATCAACCTCTCCGTTCCCCTTGCTGGATCAAGAAGGAGGAGACGTCTTCCCAACCGTACGTGTGTTGAACGCGGAGGTGCTGTCCGTTCAGCACTAGGATCATCGGTGATTTGGATCACGACGAGTACGACTCCCTCAACCCCGTTCTCTTGAACGCTTCCGCTTGCGATCTACAAGGAGCCATAGGAGTTGTCTTAATTATTGTATGACCTGCGTGTCAATGTTTAACGCCATGCAATTACTTTACTTTATTGCTAAACCGTTAGCCATAGTAGTAGAAGTAATAGTTGGCGAGCAACTTCATGGAGACACGATGATGGAGATCATGGTGTCATGCCGGTGACGAAGATGATCATGGCGCCCCGAAGATGGAGATCAAAGGAGCTATATGATATTGGCCATATCATGTCACTATTTGATTGCATGTGATGTTTATCATGTTTTACATCTTATTTGCTTAGAACGAGGTAGCTTAAATAAGATGATCCCTCGCAATAATTTCAAGAAAGTGTTCCCCCTAACTGTGCACCGTTGCGAAGGTTCGTTGTTTCGAAGCACCACATGATGATCGGGTGTGATAGATCCTAACGTTCGAATACAACGGGTGTAAGCCAGATTTACACACGCAATACACTTTGGTTGACTTGACGAGCCTAGCATGTACAGACATGGCCTCGAAACACGGAAGATACGATCAACATGAAGATGTTCACCGATGTTGGCTAGTCCGTCTCACGTGATGATCAGACACGGCCTAGTTGAATCGGATCATGTTTCACTTAGATGACTAGAGGGATGTCTATCTGAGTGGGAGTTCATTGAATAATTTGATTGGATGAACTTAATTATCATGAACTTAGTCTAAAATCTTTACAATATGTCTAGTAGATCAAATGGCCCACGCTAATGTTGCCCTCAACTTCAACGCGTTCCTAGAGAAAACCAAGCTGAAAGATGATGGCAGCAACTATACGGACTGGGTCCGGAACCTGAGGATCATCCTCATAGCTGCCAAGAAAGATTATGTCCTAGAAGCACCGCTAGGTGAAGCACCCATCCCACAGAACCAAGACGTTATGAACCGGGGCTCCAAAAGCATTTGAGCAACATGGAGCATATGAGATGTTCGAAGAGCTGAAAATGGTTTTCCAAGCTCATGCCCGGGTCGAGAGATATGAAGTCTCCGACAAGTTCTTCAGTTGTAAGATGGAGGAAAATAGTTACATCGGTGAGCACATACTCGAATGTCTGGGTTGCACAACCGCTTGACTCACCGGGAGTTAATCTCCCGGATGACGCAGCTTATTAATGACAGAATCCTCGATCGCTTCCACCGAGCTACAAGAGCTTTGTGATGAACTTCAAGATGCGGTGGGATGGAAAAGACCATTCTGAGGTATATTAAATGCTGAAATTAAGCGGAGGTAGAGATCAAAAAGGAACATCAAGTGTTGACGATGAATAAAACCACTAAGTTCAAGAAAGGCAAGGGTAAGAAGAACTTCAAGAAGGATGGCAAGGAAGTTGCCGCTACCGTAAGCCGATTCTTGCGGAAGAAGCCAAAGAATGGACCCAAGCACGAGGTGAGTGCTTTTATTGCAAGGGAAGTGGTCACTGGAAGCGGAACTGCCCCAAGTACTTAGCGGACAAGAAGGCCGGCAAAACCAAAGGTATATGTGATATACATGTTATTGATGTGTATCTTACCAGCACTCGTAGTAGCTCCTGGGTATTTGATACCGGTGCGGTTGCTCATATTTGTAACTCAAAGCAGGAGCTGCGGAATAAGCGGAGACTGGCGAAGCACGAGGTGACGATGCGCGTCGGGAATGGTTCCAAGGTCGATGTGATCACCGTCGGCACGCTACCTCTACATTTACCTACGGTATTAGTTTTAAACCTCAATAATTGTTATTTAGTGCCAGCTTTGAGCATGAACATTGTATCTGGATCTCGTTTAATGCGAGATGGCTACTCATTTAAATCCGAGAATAATGGTTGTTCTATTTATATGAGAGATATGTTTTATGGTCATGCCCCGCTGGTCAATGGTTTATTCTTAATGAATCTCGAGCGTGATGTTACACATATTCATAGTGTGAATACCAAAAGATGTAAAGTTGATAACGATAGTCCCACATACTTGTGGCACTGCCGCCTTGGTCACATTGGTGTCAAGCTCATGAAGAAGCTCCATGCTGATGGACTTTTAGAGTCTCTCAATTATGAATCATTTGACACATGCGAACCATGCCTCATGGGCAAAATGACCAAGACTCCATTCTCCGGAACAATGGAGCGAGCAACCAACTTATTGGAAATCATACATATTGATGTGTGCGGTCCAATGAGCGTTGAGGCTCACGGAGGATATCGTTATGTTCTCACCCTCACTGATGACTTGAGTAGATATGGGTATATCTACTTGATGAAACACAAGTCTGAGACCTTTGAAAAGTTCAAGGAATTTCAGAATGAGGTAGAGGATCAATGTGACCGAAAGATAAAGTTCTTACGATCGGATCGTGGAGGAGAATATTTAAGTCACGAATTTGGTACGCACTTAAGGAAATGTGGAATCGTTTCACAACTCACGCCGCTGGAACACCTCGGTAATAATGGTGTGTCCGAACGTCGTAATCGCACTTTATTGGATATGGTGCGATCTATGATGTCTCTTACCGATTTACCGCTATCATTTTGGGGATACGCTCTAGAGACAGCTACATTCACTTCAAATAGGACACCGTCTAAATCCGTTGAGACGACACCGTATGAATTATGGTTTGGGAAGAAACATAAGCTGTCGTTTCTAAAAGTTTGGGGATGCGATGCTTATGTCAAGAAACTTCAACCTGGAAAGCTCGAACCCAAGTCGGAAAAATGCGTCTTCATAGGATACCCTAAGGAAACCATTGGGTATACCTTCTACGTCAGATCCGAAGGCAAGATCTTTGTTGCCAAGAACGGGTCCTTTCTGGAGAAAGAGTTTCTCTCGAAAGAAGTAAGTGGGAGGAAAGTGGAACTTGATGAAGTACTACCTCTTGAACCGGTAAGTAGTGCAGCTCAGGAAGATGTTCCTGTGGTGCCAGCACCAACTGAAGAGGAAGTTAATGATGATGATCAAGGTACTTCGGATCAAGTTACTACTGAACTTCGTAGGTCCACAAGGACACGTTGCACACCAGAGTGGTATGGCAACTCTGTCCTAGAAATCATGTTGTTAGACAACGGTGAACCTTCTAACTATGAAGAAGCGATGGCGGGCCCAGATTCCAACAAATGGCTTGAAGCCATGCAATCCGAGATAGGATCCATGTATGAAAATGAAGTATGGACTTTGACGGACTTGCCCGATGATCGGCGAGCGATAGAAAACAAATGGATCTTTAAGAAGAAGACGGACGCGGATGGTAATGTTACCATCTATAAAGCTCGACTTGTCGCTAAGGGTTATCGACAAGTTCAAGGGGTTGACTACGATGAGACATTCTCTCCCGTAGCAAAGCTAAAGTCCGTCCGAATCATGTTAGCAATTGCCGCATACTATGATTATGAGATATGGCAAATGGACGTCAAAACGGCATTCCTTAACGGCCATCTTAAGGAAGAACTGTATATAATGCAGCCGGAAGGTTTTGTCGACCCTAAGAATGCTGACAAGGTATGCAAACTCCAGCGATCCATTTATGGGCTGGTGCAAGCATCTCGGAGTTGGAACATTCGCTTTGATGAGATGATCAAAGCGTTTGGGTTTATCTTGAGACTTAGGGAGAAGCCTGCGTTTACAAGAAAGTGAGTGGGAGCTCGGTAGCATTTCTCATATTATATGTAGATGACATACTTTTGATGGGAAATGATATAGAACTCTTGGACAGTATTAAGGCCTACTTGAATAAGTTTTTTTCAATGAAGGACCTTGGAGAAGCTGCTTATATATTAGGCATCAAGATCTATAGAGATAGATCGAGACGCCTCATAGGTCTTTCACAAAGCACATACCTTGATAAGATATTGAAGAAGTTAAATATGGATCAGTCTAAGAAGGGTTCTTGCACGTGTTGCAAGGTGTGAAATTGAGCTCGGCTCAATGTCCCACCTGGCAGAAGATATAGAAGAGATGAGTGTCATCCCCTATGCCTCAGCCATAGGGTCTATTATGTATGCCATGCTATGTACCAGACCTGATGTAAACCTTGCCGTAAGTTTGGTAGGAAGGTACCAAAGTAATCCCGACAAGGAACACTGGACAGCGGTCAAGAATATCCTGAAGTACCTAAAAAGGACTAAGGACATGTTTCTCGTTTATGGAGGTGATGAAGTGTCGGCGTTCTGGGAACTGGGGTCCCCAGACTTGCCTGCCTGCGGCCTGCGGCGTGGCTCAAAGGAGGCCCAGGACGACCCATCTTCATCAGCACAAGCTCAAGACCCTCGCGGGGGGCCAAGCCTCGCGGGGCAGACGACCAAGAGCTTCCTCAGGCATGGCCTCGTCAGGCTGGCTCACGAGGAGGCGGAGAGTTCAAGGCGGGGTACCTCGCGAGGTGCCCGTGACGTAAGCCATGACGACCAAGGGCGCCCGGTCGAGGCGCCCGGCCAGCAGCGTCCTCCTTTCCTCTTTGGTGCAAAGGGGCAAGCGCAGCAAGAGCATCAAGCAAAGGCATCCGTTTGGTGCAACAAGACCAAGACCAGCCCCAACGGCTGGAATGCGATCATCGTGGAGCTCAAGCAAAGGCGTCATCACCAGAGCCTTTGGCAAAGCGAGGACCAACTTTAGTCAGGATAATTGTACCCGCTGTTCCCCTTCAAAATGGCCAATTGTTGGTGCCCTTCCCGCTCAATATTTGGGAAGAGGCCCAGGGCCTTCGCCTATAAATAGGGGTAGCCACACTCAGAGAGTGGGGACGGAAGAAGGAGAAGGGGACAGAGAACGATCTGATCGAGCATTCGGAATCCAGAGAGAGAGAGAAACCCGTCCCTCAAGCTATAGCGACGGGGCACCACTTAGCAGTTCATCACACCCACCAAGAACAGACCCTCGCGAGGCTGTTCTTCCTTGTAATGTTCTTCGTCAGCCCCAGAGGCAATCCACACACCACAAACTAGAGTAGGGTATTACACCACAACGGTGGCCCGAACTAGTATAAATCTTGCGTCTCTTGTGTTGTTCTTGTTAGTAGTTTAGGTCCCTGCGATTCAGCGAGGTACGAGACGATGGAGGGTTGGATCTCCGCGCGCACCCCGGAGTTCGAACCTTAAGGGTCTGCCGGAACCCGTGATCCAACATTTGGCGCACCAGGTAGGGGGGGACCTCCCGTCCAAGCACCCAGCTTCCGGAGGCGCCGACGCCTCAGGAGGCACCACCGCTTCCGGAGGACGCCACCAGTACCAACGCCCCTAACCTCGCCGAGCACCCGGTGTGCCGTCGATGCCGTGCTCACGGGATGCGAGGGCACGGTACCCCATGCCGTAGAAGCTCCTCCCGGCACTCCTAGTGGCTTCTCGCAAGTCACGGCACTACTTCCGTGGTCATCCAATCAAGGTTGTCTCGGCATACCCCCTGGAGAGGGTGCTCAGGAGCCCCAACTCGGCAGGAAGGGTCGCTGAGTGGAACATTGAGCTGCAAGCATTCCAGCTCGAGTTCAGTACGACCAGAGTCATCAAGGGGGCCGTGCTGGCAGATTTCATGGACGAATGGACAGAAGCGCCGGGCCTCAGGGCCGGCGAGGATCGATCCCTCTCCTCGGGGAGCGAAGCGCCAGAAGGTTGGGTCATGTACTTCGACGGAGCGTTCTCCAGACGGTATTTGGGGCTGGGGCGTACTCATATCCCCTCTCGGGATGTGCTCTGCTATGTCGTGCAGCTCTGCTTCCAAAGATGGCGAGAAGGTCTCGACAATATAGCGAGAATACGAGGGGCTGATAGCAGTCCGGAAGGCTGCCGCTGCCACAGGGGTAAAGCGCCTTACCATCAAGGGCGATTCGCAGCTCCTTGTCAATTTCTCCAACAAGGTGTACGAGCCAAGGGATGAACACATGGAGGCCTACCTTGCGGAGGTCCGCAGGATGGAGAAAGCAGTTACAGGGGTTGGAGCTGCAGACGTGCCCATGACACCAATCAAGAGGCCGACGACATCGCCAAACGAGCCTCCAGGAGGTTACCCCAGGAGCTGGGTGTCTTTGAGGAATGACTCTTCCAGCCCTCAGCCATGCCGCCCGTTATCAAGCACGGCACTGACCTGGGAGGAGCTCCCTTAGCCTCCAGCCTCGGGAGCCCCAGCCTGTGGCTCGGCCTCGGGAGCACGCCTGCTCCTAACAATGGAACCTCAAGAGGAGTGCTAGATCACGGAGCTCAAGAGTTACTTAAAGCGTGGGACTTTGCCAGAGAAGGAGGAGGAGGCAGAGCGTGTGGCGCGGCAAGCCACGACATACAAACATCATGGATGGAGAGCTTTCTGAGAGGCGACCAAACGACGTATCCCTACCGCATCACCGAGGAACAGGGAAGGAATTATTGGCAGATATAGATGGAGGAGATTGTGGGCACCATTCATCGTCACGGACCCTTGTCGGGAAGGCGTTTTCCAGCGGTTTCTATTGGCCCACCGCGCTCAATGACGCCATCAACCTCGTGAAGGCTTGCGAGGCGTGCCAATTCCATGCCAAGCAGATCCACCAGCCAGCAGGAGGCCTGCAAACCATTCCCCTCACTTGGCCATTCGCGGTCCGGGGCTGGACATTCGCCCTTTCCTCAGCGCCAGGGGCTATCGCTACCTTACGTCACGCCGTGGACAAATTCACCAAGTGGGCGAAGTCGAGGCCGTCCGCGCCATCCCGCTGGTTCTACGGTCAAGTTCATCAAGGGCATCGTGAGCGGTTCGAGTGCCGAACCGCATCATCACCGACAACGGTTCGCAGTTCACCAAGAACCTTTTTAAAAGCATTACTCGCTAACCTTGGAACGCAGATATGCTACGCCGGTGGCGCACCCCGCAGCAATGGACAGGCCGAAGCGGGCCAATGCAGAGGTCCCGAGAGGCCTCAAGACCGGGATGTTCAAGAAGAAGCCGGAAGCTCGTGGCAGAGGCTGGTACGACGAGCTCCCCTCCGTCTTTGTGGTCCATCCGCACAACCGCGACCAAGCCAACCGGAGAGACCCCTTCTTCCTGGTCTCTGGAGCGAGGCGGTCCTCCCTCACGAGGTCAAGCGTCGATCCGCTGGTCTGGCGCTCGATGAAACGCAGCAGGACGCCATGCGGGGGACGGCTCTTGTGCTGAGGGAGGAGCGCCGTTGGGAAGCTGCTCTGCGAGCGGCAAGGTACCAGCAGGCACTCCGGCGATACCACTGCCGCAACATCCGCCACAGAACTCTCGAGGTAGGAGACCTCGTGCTCCGACGGGTCCTCTCCAGGGAGGGACTGCATAAGCTCTCTCCCATGTGGGAGGGCCCATTCAAGGTTGTTCATGTTTCCAGGCTTGGCTCCGTGCGCTTGGAGACGCAAGAGGAGTACCTATACAAAATGCGTGGAACATCCAGACCTCAGGAGGTTCTACCTGAAAGGCCCAGAGCACATGAAGAAGGCGAATGCTTGTGAAGTGCATCTTTTTGGAAAAGGCCCAGAGCACATGAAGAAGGCGAATGCTGTGAAGTCCATCCTTTTGGAAAGGCCCAGAGCACATGAAGAAGGCGAATGCAGTGAAGTGCATCTTTTGGAAAAGGCCCAGAGCACATGAAGAAGGCGAATGCCTGTGAAGTGCATCTTTTGGAAAAGGCCCCAGGCTCGTGAAGAAGGCGAATGCCTGTGAAGTGCATCTTTTTGGAAAAGGCCCAGAGCCTGTGAAGAAGGCGAATGCCTGTGAAGTTCGTCCTTTTGGAAAAGGCCCGGAGCCTGTGAAGAAGGTGAATGCCTGTGAAGTTCGTCCTTTTGGAAAAGGCCCGGAGCCTGTGAAGAAGGTGAATGCCTGTGAAGCTCACCTCTTGGGAAAGGCCCAGAGCCTGTGAAGAGGGCGAACGCCCGTGAAGCTTGCTTACCAGAGGAAAGGACCGGAGCCTGTGAAGAAGGCCCAAGGCTCGTGAAGCTCGCCGCCCCGTGACACTCTCACGTAACAATGAGTGGGGCTGTACACGCCCCGGAGTCTCAGGGGTGCCGGCCTCAGGCCCTGGGGCTCCCTCCTACGCCCAGTAGCAGCACTTAGCTCTGAGAAGACATCCACGACTAGACTAGGTGCCGGACGCGGCTTTTCCATTTGCTTTCTGCAGTTGACTAGTTATTCCCATTTGAAGTTTTTATCGAAACTATCGCCCCGTTTTGGTCCGTGGTCCTCCGATCTTTTTCGCCCTCCTGCCTCGGTTTCTCTTGCGCGGGGGCTCGCGAGGCAGAAGCCTCGGGAGCCCCCGCGGGTGTTCCTACCCTTATCGCTCAAGGTTCACGACCCTGGTCCACTACCGAGCACCCCTCGACCATGCCTCACGGGCAGACAACGCGGACACGGGTTGGCTGGTCGGCCGCCCACGCCGCCACGATCGGGTTCGCTTGCGAATGAGCGCCTGACGTAAGGGAACGATGAGGATAACAAAAGCAGTACATTAATTAACGGTGTTGCCTAAACACGCCCCCAGGGCGAACATTGTTCCCTTTTTACGCGGGAGAAAAGGAAAGAAAAGGACAAAAGCAGGTGAAGCACGCCCCATGCCGGCTCTCTTGGGAGGCCCGAGCCGCCTCCGGAGCTCAGTCGGACTCCACCTCGCGCTTCACCGGGGCGTGGTGACGAGTGGACCCGCTGCCACCCCCCAAGCAGCCGCGGCGGCGTGGGGGCTGGCCGTGGCTGCTGCTGGAAGAATCGCCAGCCGAAGAAGAGCTGGTAATGCGTGGGGAGTCGCGGGCATCGCCCGGCCGCCCATGCTGCCCCCCTCCGCCCATGGCCGGGGCTGAGTCCTCGGCCGCGGTCGTGCCCTCGTGGCAGCACCCCTGCGG
The DNA here is from genome assembly GCA_021605145.1 of Aegilops bicornis. NCBI lineage: Eukaryota > Viridiplantae > Streptophyta > Magnoliopsida > Poales > Poaceae > Aegilops > Aegilops bicornis. The sequence continues at coordinate 619,619,044 of CM038674.1, forward strand.
CGGCCGTCTTCCCGAACACCCTCACGTAGAGGGTGGCGTCGCCATCATACTTGAAGTGCAGGGAGCACCGGGCGGCGGAGACTACGCCGCCTGTGACGTCTGCCGCCAGCGGGCCAGGAACAAGTTCCCTGCAGCAGAGGCCTCCAGAGAGGCCCACGAAGCCCGGCTGCAACAGCCATCTGCCTGGAGCCAGAGGCCACTCAGGGCGCCATCTGGGAGCTCACCCAGGAGGAAGCACGGGAACTGAAGCAGGACGCTGAATGCTCGTCTACCCTCACCAAGAACTCCGGCAGCGCTTCAGCAGCGTGGAGGCGCGGCCTCGGGGGACGAGCGGCCGGGGCACGCCCTCCAACCATGGCCAGCCGCTCGTCGCCATGTTGAGAGCCTCCCTCACGACCGCGGGAGACCGCCGTGGAGGCCACGGGGTGCTTGCGAGGGCGACCTCGACCACGCTTAGGCGGAGGAGAGGAAGATTCGACCTGGCGGCCCTTCCCCTTCTCTGCAGCCGAGAACTTCCTTGGTGGAGCCATGGAGGAGAAGGAGAAACAAGAAATGATAGACTGGAAGGGCGCGCGCCGTTCCGTATTTATAGCCGGCGAAGGCCAACCGTCGGCCTCCACGATCACCAATCATCATGCCCAACTCTGCATGCAAGGACCTATCGAATCCGGGCGGTTACCAAGGCGTCGTGGGGCATGCAGTGCGCCCGCGTCCAATCAACCGCCACGCGGCGCCCAAGGCCGCAGGCTGTTAGGGCCCACAACGCTTCGCACTTGCCCTTTCGCCTCTCTGCACGGCCAAGTCCGGGCGCGTCGTGGCCCCGGGGGCTACTGTCGGCGTTCTGGGAACGGGGGTCCCCAGACTTGCCTGCCTGCGGCCTGTGGCGTGGCTCAAAGGAGGCCCAGGACGGCCCATCTTCATCAACACAAGCTCAAGACCCTCGCGAGGGGCCAAGCCTCGCGGGGCGGACGACCAAGAGCTTCCTCAGGCACGGCCTCGCCAGGCTGGCTCACGAGGAGGTGGAGAGTTCAAGGCGGGGTACCTCGCGAGGTGCCCGTGATGTAAGCCATGACGACCAAGGGCGCGATCGAGCGCCCGGCCAGCAGCGTCCTCCTTTCCTCTTTGGTGCAAAGGGGCAAGCGCGAGCAAGAGCATCAAGCAAAGGCATCCGTTTACGTAACAAGACCAAGACCAGCCCCAACGGCTGGAATGCGATCATCGTGGAGCCCAAGCAAAGGCGTCATCACCAGAGCCTTTGGCGGCGAGGACCAACTTTAGTCGATAATTGTACCCGCTGTTCCCCTTCAAAATGGCCAATTGTTGGCGCCCTTCCCGCTCAATATTTGGGAAGAGGCCCAGGGCCTTCGCCTATAAATAGGGGTAGCCACACTCAGAGAGTGGGGACGGAAGAAGGAGAAGGGGACAGAGGACGATCGGATCGAGCATTCGGAATCTAGAGAGAGAGAAACCCGTCCCTCAAGCTAGAGCGACGGGGCACCACTTAGTAGTTCATCACACCCACCAAGAACAGACCCTCGCGAGGCTTTTCTTCCCTGTACTGTTCTTCGTCAGCCCCAGAGGCAATCCACACACCACAAACTAGAGTAGGGTATTACACCACAACGATGGCCCAAACTAGTATAAATCTTGCGTCTCTTGTGTTGTTCTTGTTAGTAGTTTAGGTCCCTGCGATTCAGCGAGGTACGAGACGGTGGAGGGTTGGATCTCCGCGCGCACCCCAGAGTTCGAACCTTAAGGGTCTGCCAGAACCCGTGATCCGACATGAAGAGCTCGTCGTAAAGGGTTACGTCGACGCTAGCTTCGACACAGATCTGTATGACTCTAAGTCACAAACCGGATATGTGTATATTTTGAATGGTGGGGCAGTAAGCTGGTGCAGTTGCAAGCAAAGCGTCGTGGCGGGATCTACATGTGAAGCAGAGTACATGGCAGCCTCGGAGGCAGCGCATGAACCAATCTGGGTGAAGGAGTTCATCACCGACCTAGGAGTCATACCCAATGCGTCGGGGCCGATCACACTCTTCTGTGACAACACTGGAGCTATTGCACTTGCCAAGGAGCCCAGGTTTCACAAGAAGACCACGCACATCAAGCGTCGCTTCAACTCCATTCGTGAAAATGTTCAAGATGGAGACATAGATATTTGTAAAGTACATACGGACCTGAATGTAGCAGATCCGTTGACTAAACCTCTCCCTAGAGCAAAACATGATCAACACCAGAACTCTATGGGTGTTCGATTCATCATAATGTAACTAGATCATTGACTCTAGTGCAAGTGGGAGACTGTTGGAAATATGCCCTAGAGGCAATAATAAATATGGTTATTATTATATTTCTTTGTTCATGATAATTGTCTGTTACTCATGCTATAGTTGTGTTATCCGGAAATCGTAATACATGTGTGTATACATAGACCACAATATGTCCCTAGTGAGCCTCTAGTTGACTAGCTCGTTGATCAACAGATAGTCATGGTTTCCTGACTATGGACATTGGATGTCATTGATAACGGGATCACATCATTAGGAGAATGATGTGATGGACAAGACCCAATCCTAAGCGTAGCACAAAGATCGTGTAGTTCGTTTTGCTAGAGCTTTTCCAAATGTCAAGTATCATTTCCTTAGACCATGAGATTGTGCAACTCCTGGATACCGTAGGAGTGCTTTGGGTGTACCAAACGTCACAATGTAACCGGGTGACTATAAAGGTGCAATCTGGGTATCTCCGAAAGTGTCTGTTGGGTTGGCACGAATCGAGACTGGGATTTGTCACTGTGTATGACGGAGAGGTATCTCTGGGCCCACTCGGTAATGCATCATCATAATGAGCTCAATGTGACCAAGTGTCTGGTCACGGGATCATGCATTACGGTACGAGTAAAGTGACTTGCCGGTAATGAGATTAAACGAGGTATTGGGATACCGACGATCGAGTCTCGGGCAAGTAACGTACTGATTGACAAAGGGAATTGTATAAGGGATTGATTGAATCCTCGACATCGTGGTTCATCCGATGAGATCATCGAGGAGCATGTGGGAGCCAACATGGGTATCCAGATCCCGTTGTTGGTTATTGACCGGAGAGGCGTCTCGGTCATGTCTGCATGTTGCGACGTCTCGAGCTTGCGTTGGTTTTCCCCGAAGAGGAGGGGATGATGCAGCACAGTAGCGTAAGTATTTCCCTCAGTTTTTGAGAACCAAGGTATCAATCCAATGGGGCGCTTCTGGCGCAAGTCCCTCGTACTTGCACAAAACGATAGCTACTACGCAACCAACGCGATTAGGGGTTGTCAATCCCTTCGTGTCACTTACGAGAGTGAGATCTGATAGAGATAATATTTTTGGTATTTTTTGTATAAAGATGCAAAGTAAAAAATAAAAAGCAAAGCAAGTAAATAAAGTGATGGAGATTGATATGATAAGAATAGACCCGGGGGCCATAGGTTTCACTAGTGGCTTCTCTCAAGAGCATAAGTATTCTACGGTGGGTGAAAAAATTACTGTTGAGCAATTGATGTAATTGAGCATAGTTATGAGGTTATCCAGGCAATGATCATGTATATAGGCATCACGTCCGAGACAAGTAGACCGAAACGATTCTACATCTACTACTATTACTCCACTCATCGACCGCTATCCAACATGCATCTAGAGTATTAAGTTAAAAACAGAGTAACGCCTTAAGCAAGATGACATGATGTAGAGGAATAAATTCATGCAATATGATAAATACCCCATCTTGTTATCCTCGATGGCAACAATACAATACGTGCCTTGCAACCCCTTCTGTCACTAGGTAAGGACACCGCAAGATTGAACCCAAAGCTAAGCACTTCTCCCATTGCAAGAACTACAATCTAGTTGGCCAAACCAAACGGATAATTTGAAGATACTTGCAAAGATAACTTAATCATACATAAAAGAATTCAGAGAAGAATCAAATATTTTCCATAGATAAGTTGGATCATAAACCCACAATTCATCGGTATCAACAAACACACCGCAAAAATAAGATTACATCGAATAGATCTCCACGAGAGAGGGGGAGAACATTGTATTGAGATCCAAAAAGAGAGAAGAAGCCATCTAGCTACTAGCTATGGACCCGAAGGTCTGAAGTAAACTATTCACACTTCATCGGAGAGGCTATGGTGTTGATGTAGAAGCCCTCCTTGGTGGATGCCCCCTCCGGCGGAGCTCCGGAACAGGCCCCAAGATGGGATATCGTGGATACAAGAAGGTATGGCGGTGGAATTAGGTTTTTGGCTCCGTCCCCGATCTGTTGGGGATAGGTAGGTATATATAGGAGGAAGGAGTACGTCGGTGGAGCGTCAGTGGGCCCACGAGGCAGGGGGCGCGCCCAGGGGGGAGGGCGCGCCCCCCACCCTCGTGACCGCCTCTGGCACACCTTGGAGTACGGTCCAAGTCTCTTGGATCACGTTCGGTGAGAAGATCACGTTCCTGAAGGTTTCATTCCGTTTGGACTCCGTTTGATATTCCGTTTCTTCGAAACACTGAAATAGGCAAAAAAAAATAGCAATTCTGGGATGGGCCTCCGGTTAATAGGTTAGTCCTAAAAGTAATACAAAAGTGGAAAATAAAGCCCGTTATAGTCCAAAACAATAGATAAAGTAGCATGGAGCAATAAAAATTATAGATACGTTGGAGACGTATCAGGCATCCCCAAGCTTAATTCCTGCTCGTCCTCGAGTAGGTAAATGATAAAAAGAGAATTTTAGATGCGGAGTGATACTTTGGCATAATTTCAATGTAAATCTTCTTAATTGTGATATGAATATTCAGATCCGAAAGATTCAAGACAAAAGTTCATATTGACATAAAAATAATAATACTTCAAGCATACTAACAAAGCAATTATGTCTTCTCAAAATAACATGGCTAAAGAAAGTTATCCCTACAAAATCATATGGTCTGGCTATGCTCCATCTTCCCCACACAAAGTATTTAAATCATGCACAACCCCGATGACAAGCCAAGCAATTGTTTCATACTTTAACATTTTCAAAACTTTTTCAATCTTCATGCAATGTTAAAGTATGAAACAATTGCTTGGCTTGTCATCGGGGTTGTGCATCTCCATAGCCCGTTGATACGCCTAGTTGAGGGAAGATAGTCTCACATCAACTAGGCGTATCAACGAGCTATGGAGATGCCCATCAATAGATATCAATGTGAGTGAGTAGGGATTGCCATGCAACGGATGCACTAGAGCTATAAGTATATGAAAGCTCAAAAGAAACTAAGTGGGTGTGCATCCAACTCGCTTGCTCACGAAGACCTAGGGTATTTTGAGGAAGCCCATCATTGGAATATACAAGCCAAGTTCTATAATGAAAAATTCCCACTAGTATATGAAAGTGACAAAATGAGAGACTCTCTATCATGAAGATCATGGTGCTACTTTGAAGCACAAGTGTGGTAAAAGGATAGTAACATTGTCCCTTCTCCCTTTTCTCTCATTTTTTATTTGGGCCTTTTCCTTTTTTATGGCCTCTTTTTTATTTATTTTATTTTTTGTCCGAGTCTCATCCCGACTTGTGGGGAATCATAGTCTCCATCATCCTTTCCTCACTTGGGACAATGCTCTAATAATGATGATCATCACACTTTTATTTTTCTTACAACTCAACAATTACAACTCGATACTTAGAACAAAATATGACTCTATATGAATGCCTCCCGCGGTGTACCGGGATATGCAATGAAACATGAGTGACATGTATGAAAGAATTATGAAAGGTGGCTTTGCCACAAATACAATGTCAACTACATGATCATGCTAGCAATATGACAATGATGGAGCGTGTCATAATAAACGGAACGGTGGAAAGTTGCATGGCAATATATCTCGGAATGGCTATGGAAATGCCATGGTAGGTAGGTATGGTGTCTGTTTTGAGGAAGGTTTATGGTGGGTGTATGATACTGGCAAAAAGTGCGCGGTATTAGAGAGGCTAGCAATGGTGGAAGGATGGGAAAAAGTGTGTATAATCCATGGACTCAACATTAGTCATAAAGAACTCATATACTTATTGCAAAAATCTAGAAGTTATCAAAGCAAAGTATTACGCGCATGCACCTAGGGGGATAGATTGGTAGGAAAAGACCATCGCTCGTCCCTGACCGCCACTCATAAGGAAGACAATCAATAAATAAATCATGCTCCGAGTTCATCACATAACGGTTCACCATACGTGCATGCTACGGGAATCACAAACTTCAACACAAGTATTCTTTAAATTCACAACTACTCAACTAGCATGACCCTAATATTATCACCTTCATATCTCAAAACAATTATCAAGCATCAAACTTATCTTAGTATTCAACACACTCAAAAGAAAGTTTCACATATCTTGAATACCAAGTATATTAACATTAAGCAAATTACCATGCTATTAACGACTCTCAGAATAATCTAAGTGAAGCATGAGAGATCAAGTTTCTTTAAAACAAATCCACCGCCATGCTCTAAAAGATCTAAGTGAAGCACTAGAGCAAAAAATTTCACGCTCAAAAAGATATAAGTGAAGCACTATGAGCAAAACTATCAAGCTCAAAAGATATAAGTGAAGCACATAGAGTATTCTATCAAATTACAAATCATGTATGGCTCTCTCAAAAGGTGTGTACAACAAGGATGATTGTGGTAAACTAACAAGCAAAGACTCAAATAATACAAGACGCTCCAAGCAAAACACATATCATGTTGGTGAATAAAAATATAGCTCCAAGTAAATTACCGATGGAAGTGGATTTAAAGAGGGGATGCCTTCCGGGCATCCCCAAGCTTTGACTTTTGGTGTCCTTGGATTATCTTGGGGTTCCATGGGCATCCTCAAGCTTAGGCTCTTGCCACTCCTTGTTCCATAATCCATCAAAAGAATTCACCCAAAACTTGAAAACTTCACAACACAAAACTCAATAGAAATCTCGTGAGCTCCGTTAGAGAAAGAAAACAAAAAACTACTTTAAGGTACTGTAATGAACTCATTCTTTATTTATATTGGTGTTAAACCTACTGTATTCCAACTTCTCTATGGTTCATAAACTATTTTACTAACCATAGATTCATCAAAATAAGCAAACAACACACGCAAAACAGAATCTGTCAAAAACAGAACAGTCTGTAGTAATCTGTAACTAACGCAAACTTCTGGAACCCAAAAGATTCTACCAAAATTAGAAGATCTGTACAATTTGTTTATTGATCAGCAGCAATTGGAATCAGTATTTTATCACGTTCTGGTGATTTTTAACAATTCGGGCACTGAGCACAAAGATTCTGGAAATTACAGCAAGATCAAATAACTATCATCCAAGAAGATCCAATAGGTCCAACTTGGCACAAACACTAATTAAAAGTAAAACCACATCTAAACAGAGGCTAGATGGATTATTTATTCCTAGGCAGCAAGGATAAATATTGGGTTGTCTCCCAACAAGCGCTTTTCTTTAAAGCCTTTTTAGCTAGGCATTGAGATTTCAATGATGCTCACATGAAAGACAAGAATCGAAGCACAAATAGAGCATCATATAGCATGTGACAAACACATCTAAGTCTAACATACTTCCTATGAATAGGCATCTTATAGGCAAACAAATTTTCAAGGCAAGCAAAAACTAGCATATGCGAGGAAGAAGAAAGTGACAATAGCAATCTCAACATAACGAGAGGTAATTTAGTAACATGAAAATTTCTATAACCATATTTTCCTCTCTCATAATAATTACATGTAGGATCATAAGAAAATTCAACAATATAGCTATCACATAACATATTCTCAACACGATCCACATGCATGCGAAGTTGACACTCTTCCAAAATAGTGGGATTATCATTAACTAAAGTCATGATTTCTCCAAGCCCACTTTTATCAAAAATTTCATAAGATTGAATGTTATCCAAATATGTGGGATCTAAAGTTGACACTCTTCCAAACCCACTTTCAATATTATTGCAAACACTATTATCAATCTTGTATTCATCATGGGGCTTAAATAAATTTTCAAGATCATAAGAAGAATCACCCCAATCGTGATCATTGCAACAAGTAGTAGACATAGCAAAACTAACATCCCCAAGCTTAGGGTTTTGCATCTTATTAGCACAATTGAAATAAAAATAATTTATAATAAAATCATTGCAATCATGCTTTTTATTCAAAGATCTATCGCGAGTCACTTCACGGATTTCAGGCAAAACCTTATAAAGATAATCTAGTGCATCCAAATCACTAGGAATTGGTTCATCATAATTGGATCTCTTAAAAGATTGGCAAGCGGATCAGGATTCATAGATATTGGCTTCTTTGTTTAGGAATAAATAAGCATCTAATCCAACCAAACGAGAAACGAAAGGGCAAGCAAAAGAGAGGAGGAGATTGGGAAAGAGAGGGCAAATAAAACGACAAGGGTGAAGTGGGGGAGAGGAAAACGAGAGGCAAATGGAAAATAATGTAATGCGAGAGGATAGGGATTGTGACGGGTACTTGGTATGTTGACTTTTTGCATAAGCCTCCCCGGAAACGGCGCCAGAAATCCTTCTTGCTACGTCTCGAGCTTGCGTTGGTTTTCCCCGAAGAGGAGGGGATGATGCAGCACAGTAGCGTAAGTATTTCCCTCAGTTTTTGAGAACCAAGGTATCAATCCGATGGGGCCTTCTGCGCAAGTCCCTCGTACCTGCACAAAACGATAGCTACTCGCAACCAACACAATTAGGGGTTGTCAATACCTTCACGGTCACTTATGAGAGTGAGATCTGATAGAGATAATATTTTTGGTATTTTTGGTATAAAGATGCAAAGTAAAAAGTAAAAGCAAAGCAAGTAAATAAAGTGATGGAGATTGATATGATGAGAATAGACCCGGGGGCCATAGGTTTCACTAGTGGCTTCTCTCAAGAGCATATGTATTCTACGGTGGGTGAACAAATTACTATTGAGCAATTGGATGTAATTGAGCATAGTTATGAGGTTATCCAGGCAATGATCATGTATATAGGCATCACATCCGAGACAAGTAGACCGAAACGATTCTGTATCTACTACTATTACTCCACCCATCGACCGCTATCCAGCATGTATCTAGAGTATTAAGTTAAAAACAGAGTAACGCCTTAAGCAAGATGACATGATGTAGAGTAATAAATTCATGCAATATGATAAATACCCCATCTTGTTATCCTCGATGGCAACAATACAATACGTGCCTTGCAACCCCTTATTTCACTAGGTAAGGACACCGCAAGATTGAACCCAAAGCTAAGCACTTCTCCCATTGCAAGAACTACCAATCTAGTTGGCCAAACCAAATCGATAATTCGAAGAGACTTGCAAAGATAACTTAACCATACATAAAAGAATTCAGAGAAGAATCAAATATTTCCCATAGATAAGTTGGATCATAAACCCACAATTCATCGGTCTCAACAAACACACCACAAAAAGAAGATTACATCGAATAGATCTCCACGAGAGAGGGGGAGAACATTGTATTGAGATCCAAAAGAGAGAAGAAGCCATCTAGCTACTAGCTATGGACCCGAAGGTCTGAAGTAAACTACTCACACTTCATCGGAGGGGCTATGGTGTTGATGTAGAAGCCCTCCTTGGTGGATGCCCCTCCGTGAGCTCGGAATAGGCCCCAAGATGGGATCTCGTGGATATAGGAAGGCACGGCGGTGGAATTAGGTTTTGGCTCCGTCCCGATCTGTTGAAGTACGTAGGTATATATAGGAGGAAGGAGTACGTCGGTGGAGCGTCAGGGGGCCCACGAGGCAGGGGGCGCGCCCAGGGGGAGGGCGCGCCCCCCACCCTCGTGTCCGCCTCTGACACTCCTTGGAGTAGGGTCCAAGTCTCCTGGATCACGTTCGGTGAGAAGTTCACGTTCCCGAAGGTTTCATTCCGTTTGGACTCCGTTTGATATTCCGTTTCTTCGAAACACTGAAATAGGCAAAAAAAAAACAACAAGTCTAGGCTGGGCCTCCGGTTAATAGGTTAGTCCCAAAAGTAATATAAAAGTGGAAAATAAATCCCATTATAGTCCAAAACAATAGATACAGTAGCATGGAGCAATAAAAAATTATAGATACGTTGGAGACGTATCACATGTCTCCCGAACCTGTAGGGTCTACACACTTAAGGTTCTGTGACGCTAGGGTTGTAGAGATATTAGTATGTAGTAACCCGAAAGTTATTCGGAGTCCCAGATGAGATATCGGACATCACGAGGAGTTCCGGAATGGTCCGGAGGTGAAGAATTATATATAGGAAGTCAGGTTTCGGCCATCGGGAAAGTTTCGGGGGTCACCGGTATTGTACCGGGACCACCGGAAGGGTCCCGTGGGTCCACCGGGTGGGGCCACCTATACCAGAGGGCTCCATGGGCTGAAGTGGGAGGGGAACCAGCCCCTGGTGGGCTGGTGCGCCCCCCTTGGGCCCCCCTGCGCCTAGGGTTGGAAACCCTAGGGGTGGGGGCGCCTCCACCTGGCTTGGGGGGCAAGCCACCCCCTTGGCCGCCGCCCCCCTTGGAGATTGGATCTCCTAGGGCCGGCGCCCCCCCCTAGGGGGCCTATATAAAGAGGGGGGAGGGAGGGCAGCCGCATGTAACACCCGGGTAATCATGCTACAGTAATCTCACGTTGATGGTGCCATGTCACCTCTGTCACTGTAGATAATCTCGGGATGAATCAAAACTGTTTAAAAATTAAATTCAAAATTATGAAGGCAATGAAAAGTTTTCAAAATTATAACTAAAATGTTAGGAGTTGTCAAATATTACAAAGTTAATTATGGTGGGGTGCACACATTTTTGTAAAGTGTCTGGATATTTTAAATAAATTAAAAGCAGAAAAGGAAAAATAAGAAAAGCAAAATAAAACAAATGGGAGAGGGGAAACACCCCATCGCCAACTGGGCCAAGCCCACTGCCCACCTGCCAGCCTCGCCCGCCCACCCTCGCTCCCATTACCCCCGTCGGCGGAAACCCTAGCCCGCACCCATTCCCCGATCCCTCCTCCTCTCCTCCCCGCCGATATGGATCGGGCGCTGCCGCCACGCCGGGCGACCCACCGCCTGCCCTCACCTCCTCCCTCCTCCCGGCCCGGCCGGCGCCACGTCCCTCGTCGCCTCGGAGCCGCCCCGGCGACCACCACGCCCGCCCGCCACCGCCCGTCGCCGTCGAGCGCCTCGCCCTCCTCCTCGGTCGCCCAACCGCCCCGAGCCCGCTTAGTCCCTCGCCCCACCGTGAGCTCTCCCCTTCGCTCCCCTTATCCCCACAGGATCGATCCCCTCTTCCCCCCCACCCAGCTCGGTCGCCGTGGCGGGCTCGCTCGGTGCCGTGCCTGCCTTCGGCTCGCGCCAAGCTCACCGCGCCCGCGTCCCTCCTCGCGCCTCCTCGCTCGGTCGAGGCCCCCTCCTCTCCCCTCGTTCCCCCTCACTTTTGGCCGCCCGCATCGCGGATCTCGTCGCCGGCGCCCTTCCGGTGACCAAATGGTCACGGGCGAGCCTTGTGCTCAGCGCGCCGCGCACCCCTCCACAGCCTTCCGTTAGCCGTAGCGCGGTCCCGTCGAGGTCCGAACCCCACCGCCGCCTCCGCCGCTCGCCGTCGTCGTTCGGCCAAGTCCGGCGCTCCTCTGCCACCGTTGGATGCGGCCTCCTCCCACTTCGAGCACCCGCCCTCGGCCCTTTGGCCACGGACGGCAATTCGGCGGTCCGGCGCCCTCCGCCATGAGCATGCAGGAGCCACCAGCGCCCGACGCCGGCGTGGCGAACCGGCCACCACAGGTCAGCGACCCGTGGGCCCTAGGGGCCCGGCCGGTCTGTTGACTCGGTCAGCCAGGCTGACTGGACCGACCCCTGCCTATGACATGGGGGCCCCACCCCCCAGAACGTTTTTAAAAAAAAAGGAAAAAGGAAATGGGGAATTAAATAAATATAATTAATAAAAATAAAAATGAATAAAATTAATTAATTAATTAATTAATTAAGTAAATAATTAATTTAATTAATCCTGATTTATTAACCTAATGGCTAATTAACCTAATTAACTACATTAATTAAACTAAACTAGGGTAATTAGTTAATGACCCAACGACGAGCAGGACCCACATGTCGGGTTGACCAAGTCAACCACTGTTGATCTTGGCGTCGACATGACATCATCTTGGACGTCATAAATTCATTTTTCGAATTAATTAATTAATTAATTAAATTCCGAGAAATTAATAAAATCTTTAAAATCATATCTTTTAATCCGTAACTTCGGATTAAAATATTTTCAACATGAAAGTTGCTCGAGCAGCGAGACGAATCCGGATCCGCAGTCCGTTCGTCCACCACACCCCCTAACCTATCAAACCTGCAACTTTCCCCCTCCGGCTCCTCTGCCCGAAAACACGAAACACCGGGAATACTTTCCCGGATGTTTCCCCCTTAACCAGTACCACCTCATACCACGTTAGGGCACGCCTAGCATCGCTACTTGTCATGTCATGCATCGATATGCATCTGTTTACTTGGTATTCATTGTTTCTTCCCCCTCTTCTCTCCGGTAGACTACGAGGCCAAGCTGCTGCTTGCCCAGTTCGACTACGGTGTTGGCGACCCCTCTCTCTTGCCAGAGCAACCAGGCAAGCCCCCTTGATCACCGGATATCGCCTATTCTACTCTATACTGCTTGCATTAGAGTAGTGTAGCATATTCTTGCTTTCGATTAATCCTATCTTTCTTGCATAGCCTTTGTCCTTGCTACTCTTGTTGTTACCTTTACCGCTATCCTCTTGCTTAGTATAGGATGCTAGTGTTCCATCGGTGGCTCTACACTCTTGTCCGTCGCCATGCTATACTCTTTGGGCTGTGATCACTTGGGAGGTGATCACGGGCATATACTATATACTTTACCTTTGTTAGATTACCGTGATACCGTTCGGAGATGAAATTTGAAAGGACGGTGGCTCCATCCCAGTAGAGGTGGTCACAGGTTCCCAGCGGCTCCCATTGTTACTTTGTGGCGGGGCGACAGGCAGGTTGAGACCACCTAGGAGAGAGGTGGGCCTGGCCTGGTCGGCGTCATGGATACTTAACACGCTTAACGAGATCTTGGTATTTGATCTGAGTTGGCTACGAGCCTATACACACTAACCATCTACGTGGGAGTAGTTATGGGTATCCGGCGTCGTGGTATCATCCGGCACTTGAGACGTCGTGACGGGCGGCCTTGCCACGGATTGGACTGGAGCCTGCTAGGCTAGAGTCTGCTTCCGGCCAGCGTCACATAGCGTCGCAGGTGTGCTTTCGAGGCGATGGGCCCAGACCCTGCGGCGCCTAGGTTTAGACCGGCGTGCTGACCTCTCTGTTGAGCCTAGGTGGGGCTGCGACGTGTTGATCTTCCGCGGCCGGGCATGACCCAGGAAAGTGTGTCCGGCCAAATGGGATCAAGCGTGTTGGGTAAGTTGGTGCACCCCTGCAGTGAAGTTAATCTATTCGAATAGCCGTGATATTCGGTAACAGGACGACTTGGAGTTGTACCTTGACCTTATGACAACTAGAACCGGATACTTGATAAAACACACCCTACCAAGTGCGGATACAACCGGTGGTCACTCTCTCTCTCGTGGATATGAGGAGGGGATCGCCGGGTAGGATTATTGCTATGTGATGTTACTTGGAGGACTTCAACCTACCCTCTTCTACCTGTTGCAAGACAGGTGACCAGAAGCGAGTCTTCGATAAGACTAGCTATCCCCCTCTTATTCTGGCATTCTGCAGTTCAGTCCTTGATATGGCCCTTTACACATATATCCATGCATATGTAGTGTAGCTCCTTGCTTAAGTAGTACTTTGGATGAGTACTCACGGTTGCCTTGTTCCCCCTTTTCCCCCTACCTCTATTCGATTGCTGCAACGAGACGATGGAGCCGGGGCGACGCCACCGTCGATGGCGACTACTACACCGGAGGTGCCTACTACTACGTGCAGCCCGGCGGCGACCGGGAAGTAGTTTAGGAGGATCCCGAGGCGGGAGGCCTGCGCCTCTTCGATCTGTATCCCGATTTGTGCTAGACTTCTTAAGGCAAACTTGTTTAACTTATGTCCGTACTAAGATATTGTTGCTTCGGCTGACTCGTCTATGATCGAGCACTTGTATTCGAGCCCTCGAGGCCCCGGCTTGTATTATGATGCTTGTATGACTTATTTATGTTTTAGAGTTGTGTTGTGATATCTTCCGTGAGTCCACAGATCTTGATCGTACACATTTGCGTGCATGATTAGTGTCTGATTGAATCGAAGCGTCTGAGTTGGTATCAGAGCCGACTGCCTGTAGGAATCCCCCTTCCACACTCCTTGGCCGAAGTCGAGTCTAGACATTGCAAAAAACTTTTACTAACTTGGCTGTGTGCCTTACGGGCCCACGTCGCCATCGGGTGGTACTAGGATCTTTTACTCCTCGACCTTTACTCTGGGACTTTGAACTCTCTTCTACTCGGGTTAAACGATTTTACTAACTAACACTAGGATCCCGTGACCACATTCACCCCAAAGTTGGATAAAGCCATAGTTATTCCTTGGAATTGTATTTTGATCATTTTCCACACTGACATTTGACTCCTTTTGAAACATCTTTGTTTCAGATGGAACCCACGAGGCAGGTCGTGCGCCACACGATGGCCATTGGTGCCTCGGGATCACCTGCGGTGCTAGCAGAGATGATGACCTATCTGGGTTATCGCTGGCACCCTGAGTACACCGTCTTTGAGGAGTACCGGGACTTTAACCAGAGCGATGCCGAGCCATCGTCCACCTCTACTCTCGGGAGTATGACTCCACTCTTGTCTTTTACCGCACATGGTGTTGGGGTGACTATCGATATGGCGATTCACGATGCTGCTTATGCTGCTCGACACGTCTTCGTGGAGAGTATCGAGTTGGACACCTCCCCTTGAGCACATTGCTATCGCGTCGATGTTGGTGAGGAGGGTTACTACACTGCTGCCTACTCCATCGTCACCAGAGAGCCCTTCTACCATCGTAACTTTGTTACGCATGTCGATGGGCTGGATCGAGCTAACCGAGCTCTTCGCCACGAGTTGTACATCACCCGTCGGCACCTTTACCGTGCTCGACACTATCGCACCCCTTTGTCCGATCCAGAGCTGCCGCGTTACTGCGATCTACCCAGCCAGGACCGTGATGCCCCGGGGTGTCGGTTGGCGGATGTGGGAGGCTACACTCCCACACTTGGTCCTCTTCTACCACTGGCGTTGGGTACAGCACGCAGTATCCGCGGCCCCAGTGTCAGCGGCGTGGAGGACTATCCGCTGCCACACTACCAGCTTTTCTACAGCTACCTCCATGATGCAGCGTGGGACTGATGTAGGCACTGCTTGTTAGTGTTAGTTACATTAAATCGCGAGCTGCGTGCCGCCTATGATGTCTTAGTCTATGTATTGAACTACGTGTACCGAACTCTATGCGTGATCCCTTTTGTAAGATATGCCGACTACTATGTAGTTTCTATCGTCTTGCTTTCATTATGCATGTTTCATCATGAATGGTTCTTGTCCTTTGCATAATTCCTCAAGTGCTTTGAACTACCCTGTTATATATTAGCAGGATGGTTAGACCAGGTGGTCGTGGTCGTGGTGGCAACTTCCCAAGTACATGGCTGGTATGATCCAACAGCTTGAGATGAATCGCCAATTCATGGAGAACATGATGGCTCAGTTTCCTCGCCCCAATATGAACCAGCAGCCAAACACAACAACTTCTGCGAGGATTTCATACGCCTCAACCCAAGTGTGTACCGCAACTCAACCCAGCCTGGATCGCGATGGTAGCTCCGTGACATCACCTATGAGATGGAGTCTGCTGATGTAGCCCCTGCCAGCTATGTCACCTTTGCTTCCTTTTTCCTGAAGGGACCCGCAGCTCAATGGTGGGACAGCCACAGGCGTACTCTGCCAGTTGGAACAATCATCACTGGCGGACTTCGGGCTGCTTTCCGTGCCGCTTCATCCCTCAAGGAGTCATGGACGGAAGAAGCGTGAGTTCATAACCTCACCCAAGGCAACAAGACTGTTGAAGCTTATCGTGAGAGTTCCTGGACTTGTCTCGCTATCTTTGAAGAGGATATTGCAACCGATGCACGCAGACAAGAGAAGTTCCGTGGCGGCCTTCAAGGCGACATCAAGCTCGCACTTCTAGTGCACGACTTTGCTGATTTCGCCACCTTGGTGAACAAGGCTAACAATGTCGAAACTGGTCTGCAGGAATACCAGAGCTCTAACATAACTGCGGACGCGGGCTCATCTTGAGCCCGTCCTCTCGAGCGCAAGATATGGATTCCCAACGGCATGTACCGGCCGAATGCACCTGCCCCAAAGGCAGAGCTATGCTGCACCTCGTCTGCCTACTCCAGCTAGGCAGCCAAACCTTCAGCTCCACCACCCCAAGCTCTGTTCCCCTCCTAATAATGGTTTGTGCTTGGTGTGACAACCGAGGCACCGTGCTAGAGAATGCAACGAGAACCGAATCAGCTGGCCCTTCCAAATGACCGGGCCGTGGAAGCAATCAGCCCCATAACAACAATGCCAAGCCCTATGGTCGAAGTTCAGGCCAACCACGTTGATCTGAGCGAAGCTCAAGACCAGCCTGCTCTTGTGATGGGTACACTCCTCGTAAATTCAGTACACGCATCTGTTTTATTCGATTCAGAGCATCACATTCATTCATGTCGGAAGATTTTGCATACAAGCACGACGTTAAGTGTGAGGAGATGAACTCTTCGGTAGTGGTAAAAACCCCTTGGGACAATGTCAAACCTCCATGGTTGGCGTCGGCGTCCCGTGGAAATCGAAGGGCTGGAATTCTATGCCTCACCCATTATCACGAAGGCGTCTAACATCGACCTCATTTTGGGGATGGATTGGTTGAAAGCGCATCTTGCCTCAATCGTTTGCGCCACTAAGACCGTCCATCTGCTACACCCTTCGATGAAATAATAAGCTACAATGCTAAATGCGGTTCAGGATGCCGAGGCAAGGCTCTATGCATTGAATGCATTGAACGCCGCACCCCTCGAGGGCATTGAAAACATTCATGTCGTTCGCGATTTCCAGGACGTCTTTCCTAAAGAACTTCCAGGGATTCCCCCTACTAGAGCTGTCGAATTCGTCATCGACTTGAAACCGAGCACCACTCCTATAGCCAAGCGCCCTACAAGATGCCGCCGCATGAACTCCTTGAGCTCAAGGAGGAAATCGACAAATCTCTTCGAAGTGGTTTCATTCGCCCAAGTTGCTCTCCTTGGGGAGCACCTTCTCTCTTTGTCAAGAAGAAGGATGGGACAAACCAATTGGTCCAAGACTACCGTCCTACAAATCAAGCTACCATTCAAAATAAGTATCCTCTTCCTCGGATCAATGATCTGTATGATCAACTGGCTGGTTCATCAGTGTTCTCTAAACTCGAATTGAGGTTGGGTTACCACCAGATCCGTGTTCGCAAAGAGGATATCCCCAAGACCGCCTTTGTGACTCGTTATGGTTCATACGAGTACACCGTCATGTCTTTCGGCTTAACCAATGCTCCAGCCACCTTCTCTACTTTGATGAACTATATATTCATGGATTACCTCGACAAGTTAAGTCGTGGTTTATCTGGATGATATCCTGATATTTTCCAAGAATGAAGAAGAACATGCTAAACATCTTCGTCTTGTCTTTGGAAAAACTACGAGAACATCAGCTATATGCCAAGTTCTCCAAATGTGAATTCTGGCTTCCCGAAGTAACCTATCTCGGGCATGTCATCTCTAAGGATGGTATTGCCGTCAACCCTGAAAGAGTTCAGGCTATTCTCGATTGGACTCCTCCGAAGAACGTTAAGCAAGTCAGAAGTTTTCTCGGTCTACTTGACTATTGCCGTCGATTCGTCGAGAACTTCTCCAAGATTGCCAAGCCTCGACTAACTTTGTAGCATAAGGGCGTCGATTCCAATGGACGAGATAATTGTCGGGAAAGTTTCCGGGCACTCAAAGACAAGTTGACTTCTGCCCGATTGCTAGCTCCTCCACGATACTAAGAAGGACTTCGTCATTTCTTTGCGACGCTTCCCGTCAAGGATTAGGCGGTGTCCTAATGCAAGAGCGCAAAGTGGTTGCTTATGCCTCTCGACAATTGCGCCCTCACGAAGAGAACTACCCAGTTCACGACCTCGAGCTTGCTGCTGTCATTCATGCGCTAAAGCAGTGGCGACATTACCTTCTCGGTAATCGTTGCGAGATCTTCACCGACCACCAAAGTCTGAAGTATCTGTTTACTCAGCCAGACCTGAACCTCCGTCGTGAGAGATGGATGGAGACTGTTGCAGACTTTGATTTGGGTATTTCCTATCGCCGGGCAAGGCTAATGTAATGGCTGATGCCTTGAGCCGCAAGTCTTCTTGCAACCACCTTGAGTTCACAAAGTTCAGCCCTCACTTGTTGAAGAATTCAGTAAAGCTGAACCTCCATATTGTTCCTCCGTGCACTTCGCTCCCCCTCCTCCGGAGTTCCGCAAGATGAATCTCCGTGTTGTTTCCCGAGGTTCCCTCTATACCTGGCTGTCGAACCCGATCTCGTGAGCTCCATCAAGACAATGCAGGGATATGACTCTGAAGTCTACAAGATTAAGCGCGACCTCAAAGAAGGAAATCCCTCATTCTTCACTATTGTTGATGATGGCGCCTTGTACTTTAAAGGCCGCCTAGTGGTGTCGTGTAAGAAGGAAAACCTGAATATGACTCAGAAGGTTATGAAAGAAGCTCATGATACGCCTCTATGTATCCATCCTGGTAGTACAAAGATGTATCAAGACATTCGTTAGAGATTCTGGTGGTCTAATATGAAGCTAGACATTGATCGCTATGTTCTTTGAGTGTGACGTTTGCCGTCGTATCAAAGCGAGAACATCAAAGGCCTGCTGGAACTCTGCAACCTATCTCTATTCCTGAATGGAAATGGGACCATGTTGAAATGGACTTAAATCCTTGGATTTCCCAAATCGCAGAAAGGTAATGATGCTATTCTTGTCGTCATTGACCGGCTTTCTAAAGTTGCTCATTTTACGGCGGTCAAGGAAGCGATCACTTTGCTAGTCGACTTGCAACGCTCTATATGTCCAGAATTGTTTCACTTCACGGTATTCCACTGGTTATCAGCTTGGACCGTGGCAGCTTATTCACTTCAAGATTCTGGGCAAGTTTTCAAGAAGCTATGGGGACTCATTTATCCTTCAGTACTGCATTTCATCCGCAGTCACAAGGGCAAGTTGAACGTGTCAACCAAGTTCTCGAAGACATGCTTCGAGCTTGTGTTATTTCCTTAGGCAAGAAATGGGAGGAATCTCTCCCGTATGCTGAGTTCTCTTATAATAATAGCTATCAAGCTAGTCTGAAGATGGCCCCCTTCAAAGTGTTATATGGACAAAAGTGCCGAACCCCTCTGAACTGGTCGAAATCGGGAACGTCCACTCTTGGTCCGGATATTATCCAACATGCCGAAGAACAAGTCCGCATTATTCGCGAGAATCTCAAGACTGCTTTCGATTACGTCAAAAGAGTAATTATGACCGTCATCATAAAGACATGGTCTATCAACTTTGGCGAAAAGGCCTATCTTGGCGTTACACCAATGAAGGGTGCTCGGTAACCGGGATCAAGGGCAAGCTAGCCCCTCGCTATATTGGCCCATTCACTATTCTGGAAAAAGGCGTGGAAAAGTGGCATATCAACTGGAGCTTCCGTCGAACCTTTCTCAGGTTCACGATGTGTTCCACGTGTCACAACTCCGACGCTGCTTCAAGGACCCAATCCGAGCAGTGGACCATGAAGTGCTCGAATTACAACAGGACCTCTCCTATAAAGAGCATCCGGTCCGCATTCTCGACCAAGCTGAGCGCCGCACACGCCGAAGGCGATCAAGTTCCTCAAAGTCCGATTGGTCGAATCACTCACGAAGGCGAAGCCACACAGGAACGCGAGGATGCGTCTTCGTGATGAATACCCCGCGCTCTTTCCTTCTACCTCCTAAATCTCGGACGAGATTTCTTGTAGTGGAGGAGATTTGTAACACCGGGTAATCATGCTCTACAGTAATCTCACGTTGATGGTGCCACGTCACCTCATCACTTTATAGATAATCTCGGGATGAATCAAAACTGTTTAAAAATTAAATTCAAAATTATGAAGGCAATGAAAAGTTTTCAAAAATTATAACTAAAATGTTCGGGAGTTGTCAAATATTACAAAGTTAATTATGGTGGGGTGCACACATTTTTGTAAAGTGTCTGGATATTTTAAATAAATTAAAACAGAAAAGGAAAAATAAGAAAAGCAAAATAAAACAAATGGGAGAGGGGGAAACACCCCACTGGCCAAACTGGGCCAAGCCCACCTGGCCCAGCCGGCCAGCCCCTGGCCCGGCCCACCCCCTCGCTCCCATTACCCCCCTCGGTCGGCAGAAACCCTAGCCCGCACCCATTCCCCGATCCCTCTTCCTCTCCTCCCCCGATCTGGATCAGGCGTCGCCGACACCGGCGACCCACCGCCCGTCCTCACCTCCTCCTCCTCCCGACCCGGCAGGCGCTCACTGTCCTCGTCGCCTCGGAGCCGCCCCCGACGACCACCACGCCGCACGCCACCGCCCCGTCGCCGTCGAGCGCCTCCCCGCCCTCCTCCTCGCCGGTCGCCCCCGACAGCCCCCGAGCCCGCCTTCCGAGTCCCTCGCCCCACCGTGAGCTCTCCCCATTCGCTCCCCGATCCCCACAGGATCGATCCCTCTTCTCCCCAGCTCGGTCGCCAGTGGCCGGGCTCATGGCCGGCTCACGGCGCCCGCGTCCCTCCTCGCGCCTCCTCGCTCGGTCGAGGCCCCCTCCTCTCCCCTCGTTCCCCTCCGCACCAGCGCCCCGTCGCGGATCTAATGCGTCGCCCGCCTTCCGTGACCAAATGGTCACGGGCCGAAACCTTGTGCTCGGCGCCCGCGCACCCCCTCCCAGCCTTCCGTTAGCCCGTGGCGCGTCCCGTCGAGGTCCGAACCCCCCACCGCCTCCACTTCGCCGTCGTCGTTCGGCCAAGTCCGGCCGCTCCTCTGCCACCGTTGGACGCGGCCTCCTCCCACTTTCGAACGCACCCGCCCGGCCTTTTGGCACGGACAACGAATTCGGCGCGGTCCGCGCCCCCCTCGCCCATGAGCATGCAAGAACCACCTAACGCCCGGCGCCGGCGTGGCGAACTGGCCACCTCAGGTCATCGACTCGTGGGCCCTAGGGGCCGGCCGGTCTGTTGACTCGGTCGGCCAGTGGTGACCGACCCGCTTATGACATGGGGCCCCCCCCCAGAACGTTTTTAAAAAAAAAGAAAAAGGAAAAGGGGAATTAAATAAATATAATTAATAAAAATAAAATGAATAAAATTAATTAATTAATTAATTAAGTATATAATTAATTTAATTAATCTGATTTATTAACCTAATGGCTAATTAACCTAATTAACTCATTAATTAAACTAAACTAGGGTAATTAGTGAACAGCCACTAACGAGCAGGACCCACATGTCGGGTTGACCAAGTCAACCCTGTTGACTCTTGACGTCGGCCATGACATCATCTTGACGTCATAAATTCATTTTTTCGAATTAATTAATTAATTAATTAAATTCCGAGAAATTAATAAAATCTTTAAAATCATATCTTTTAATCCGTAACTTCGGATTAAAATATTTTCAACATGAAAGTTGCTCGAGCAGCGAGACGAATGCGGATATGCAGTCCGTTCGTCCGCCACACACCCCTAACCTATCAAACCTGCAACTTTCCCCCTCCGGCTTCTCTGCCCGAAATCGCGAAACACCGGGAATACTTTCCCGGATGTTTCCCCCCTTAACCAGTACCACCTCATACCACGTTAGGGCACGCCTAGCATCGCTACTTGTCATGTCATGCATCGATATGCATCTGTTTACTTGGTATTCATTGTTTCTTCCCCCTCTTCTCTCTGGTAGACTACGAGACCGACGCTGCTGCCCAGTTCGACTACGGTGTTGTGACCCCTCTCTCTTGCCCGAGCAACCAGGCAAGCCCCCCTTGATCACCGGATATCGCCTATTCTACTCTATACTGCTTGCATTAGAGTAGTGTAGCATGTTCTTGCTTTCAGTTAATCCTATCTTTCTTTGCATAGCCTTTGTCCTTGCTACTCTTGTTGTTACCTTTACACCTTTATCCTACCGCTTAGTATAGGATGCTAGTGTTCCATCGGTGGCTCTACACTCTTGTCCAAATGCCATGCTATACTCTTTGGCTGTGATCACTTCGGAGGTGATCACGGGCATATACTATATACTTTACCTTTGTTACATTACCTGTGATAATGTTAGGAGATGGGGGCTGAAAGGACGGTGGCTCCATCCCGGTAGAGGTGGGCACAGGTTCCCAGCGGCTCCCATTGTTACTTTGTGGCGGGGCGACAGGCGGGCAGGTTGAGACCACCTAGGAGAGAGGTGGGCTGGCCTGGTCGGCGTCCGCGGATACTTAACACGCTTAACGAGATCTTGGTATTTGATCTGAGTTGGCTACGAGCCTATACACACTAACCATCTACGTGGGAGTAGTTATGGGTATCCCGGCGTCGTGGTATCATCCGAAGCACTTCAGACGTCGTGACGGGCCCGGCCTTGGCCGGATTGGATGGAACGCACTGCTAGGCTAGGTCTGCTTCGGCAGCGTGATAGCGTGCTTGTGTGTGCTCGAGGCGATGGGCCCGGACCCTGTGGCGCTTAGGTTTTAGACCGGCGTCTTTGGCCTCTCTGTTGAGCCTAGGTGGGGCTGCGGCGTGTTGATCTTCCGCGGCCGGGCATGACCCAGAAAGTGTGTCCGGCCAAATGGGATCAAGCGTGTTGGGTAAGTTGGTGCACCCTGCAGGAAGTTAATCTATTCGAATAGCCGTGATCTTGGTGAAGAGGACGACTTGGAGTTGTACCTTGACCTTATGACAACTAGAACCGGATACTTGATAAAACACACCCTTCCAAGTGCGAGATACAACCGTGGTCGATCTCTCTCGGGGATATGAGGAGGGATCGCCGGGTAGGATTATTGCTATGTGATGTTACTTGGAGGACTTCAACCTACCCTCTTCTACCTGTTGCAAGACAGGTGACCAGAAGCGTAGTCTTCGATAAGACTAGCTATCCCCCTCTTATTCTGGCATTCTGCAGTTCAGTCCACTGATATGGCCCTTTACACATATATCCATGCATATGTAGTGTAGCTCCTTGCTTGCGAGTACTTTGGATGAGTACTCACGGTTGCCTTGTTCCCCTTTTCCCCTACCTCTATTCGATTGCTGCAACAGACGATGGAGCCCAGGAGCGACGCCACCGTCGATGATTTACTACTACACCGGAGGTGCCTACTACTACGTGCAGCCCGGCGGCGACTGGAGTAGTTTAGGAGGATCCCAGGTAGGAGGTCTGCGCCTCTTTCGATCTGTATCCCAGTTTGTGCTAGCCTTCTTAAGCCAAACTTGTTTAACTTATGTCTGTACTCAGATATTGTTGCTTCCGCTGACTCGTCTATGATCGAGCACTTGTATTCGAGCCCTCGAGGCCCCTGGCTTGTATTATGATGCTTGTATGACTTATTTATGTTTTAGAGTTGTGTTGTGATATCTTCCCGTGAGTCCCTGATCTTGATCGTACACATTTGCGTGCATGATTAGTGTACGATTGAATCGGGGGTGTCACACCGCAGCCATGCTCTTTGCGCCTCCCTCTCCCTTTGCTACACCTCTCCCTCTCGTAGAGCTCGGGGAAGCCCTGCCGAGATCGCTGCTGCATCCACCACCACGCCGTCGTGCTGCTGGATCTTCATCAACCTCTCCTCCCCCCTTGCTGGATCAAGAAGGAGGAGACGTCTTCCCAGCCGTACGTGTGTTGAACGCGGAGGTGCTGTCCGTTCAGCACTAGGATCATCGATGATTTGGATCACGACGAGTACGACTCCCTCAACCCAGTTCTCTTGAACGCTTCCGCTCGCAATCTACAAGGTATGTAGATGCACTCCTCTCTCTTGTTGCTAGACGAACTCCATAGATTGATCTTGGTGAAACGTAGAAATTTTTTATGTTCTGCAACGTTCCCCAACATTTTGGATGCGAAACATGGCGAGCACTATGCAAGACTTATGCATTTGAGCCTGATATGGTTATCACCTTTGATATTCGTCCGGAAGATGATATTGAAGGTAATACCGACATCTGGGTCGATGTCTGACGCATACTCGATTATACCATTATGTAAGTTTCTCAACCATATTTATGTCTTTGATATTGTTTATTCAAAAATAGTTGACAACTAATTTGTATTGTCAGCTTATTTCGGTGCAAGCAAACATGTCCAGCGCTTGGTAGACATGACCTACTACTGTCCCTGGGCTGAACTAAACTGCGAGGAGCTAAGTCATTATGTTTCATGGCTTGAGGAACTTGATACTGTCAAGATAAATTTTCTTCCTGGATTTAGAAATGTTAATCTTGAAAGCGTCGACCAATAGTGTTCGTAATGAACTACAGTCACATCTATTTAGGAAGGATGGTAAGATTTTTACTATTTGTCCTCAGTGCATCTTTTCCATACATTATTTTTGAAGCTAAACTTCATTGCTAAGTATGTTACCATACGATGTTCTTCAACAGGACTCCCGATGAATGTTGTGCCTTATGGGATCGAGACTAAAGGTACCATGAGTATTATTAGCTTACGGCCAAGATATCCTACAGATTACTTTAGTGCATTCAACATTAGCGACAGATGCTTAATAGTGCAAGACTGGACAAAATATGTGATGGGGGAGCGCAAAGAAGTACTAGGGGGCAGCAAACAGAGGCGCTACCCACGATTAGGAGACAGGTTCATCTGCATGCTCCAACTTGATCAAGGAGGAGAGCTACACATGTTTTATGTTATTTTACCTAAGAGAGAGCAGTAGGAGTGATTAGCTAGCTAGAAATGAGTTTGAGGATGATGATGTGCTACACTATTACTATGATGATAAAATAGCTAGTGTTGGTGGTAATGACTATGATGATTATTATTAGCTAGTGTTAGTGGTGATTAAATAAATACTGTTGGTGGTAATGACCATGATGATGATTAAATATCTTGTCTTTGGCGGATTAGATTCAAGTGGAGGCAACATGTGGTGCACATCGAAAGTACTACTAGTCCAAACTAGATCAAGTTTGGATTAGTAGTATACTTTTGATATGCACCACATATTGCCTCCACTTGAACCTAATCCACCTTCATTTGACACATTGTTATGGACATGATGATGTAAACCTCATAACTGGTATTGTACCAATATTTGTACGTTGGCGCATAAATACACTAAAAATGAAAAATAAAAAGAATACTAGTAGCGATGGAGAGAAAACACGCTGCCGGTAGTTACATTAGCGATGGCGTGGGAGTGAACAAACGCTACAGCTATGCGTCCTAGCGATGGCGCATGCGGGCACGCGTTACTGCTAAGCAATAGCTGTAGCGCCTTATTAGTAGCGCGCCTACCCGCGCTACTAGTGAGCACAAAACCAGCGCTACTGCTAGGGTTTTCCCTAGTAGTGAAAATGCACGTTAATCTCAAAAAATGTCTTAAATATAGCTAACGATACCTGAAATGCACCAGAAAATCAAACCCGTGGTATAATGGTGATTGAGCACCGTGGAAATTTTTATGAGGCCAAACGATGAAGTCACCGACCACAGGAGTTTGAATTGACACGTCTCCTTTTGGAAAACCATGATCCTTCATGTGAGATGCTCCGGTTTGGATGGAGCGGTCATCAAAACTTGTGCCAAACTTCACCAATTTTTTTCCACGGGGTCGTGAGAGCACGCCACATGCACACATCGATTTTGATGATGTTCGAACTCCATCTGAATTTTCTGTAATTAAAATACCAACTAGGCCTACGCCAGTGGCCGCACCTCACGGCCGAAATGTTTGAAACTTCTCCCCGCTTCTCGAACAAACAGATGAAAACTCACAAAGCGACGCACAAATGATCTGTACACCTTTGCTAGGCTGATAGTAAGGGGGTATCATAGCTAGTACCATGCATGCCAACTAGGCAATTTTGATGAGCTGTCATAGAATTAATTAAATGAAGAAAGAGAAGGTTAAGTATCATATCATGAAACATCATAATAAATGTTATGCTACTATGTGTCATGCATGACAATATAAGTAAAGTACTACATATGATACTAGCTACTCTATGATACTATGCATTAGAGCAAGTAAGTACACAATAAGTGACATAAGACTAGCGACAATGGGTCGTAACATAGAATGTTACTAGTCTATGTTACTACCTCTATAATGGGGAGTAACATATGTGTAGTAACATGCAACACTTCATTTATTAGGCTATAGACTCATCTTGCCTTGACATCTGTGATGTTACTCAGACTAGCCACAATGGGTAGTAACATAGACTGGTAACATGCCCATGTGTTACTAGTCTATGTTACTACCTCTATAGTGGGGAGTAACATATATGTGTGGTAACATGCAACACTTCATTCATTAGGCTATAGACACATCTTGCCTTGATATGCACATGTGATGTAACTCATACTACTAGTAAATAGCTATGTTACTACTTTCCTCTCTTTCTTCATTTATTGCTTACCACATCATCTACTTAATTTATCTAGATATGTGTGATGTTACTACCTATGTTACTCCCATTGTGGGTAGTCTCATACTATAGTAAGACTATACCCACAGTGGGAGGAACATAGGTACGTAGTAACATCACACATGTCCACTTTCCTCCATTTCTTCATTTATTGCTTGCCACATCATCTATTTTATCTAGATATGTGTGATGTTACTACCTACGTTACTCCCATTGCGGGTAGTCTGGCTATAAGGAATAGGATAATATATATGTGCTTATTAGTTGGAGGAAAGAGAAGAGAAGCGCGCTCTTGGTTAGTAGAGCTAGCTACAACACAAGACCCAAGACACTTTGTGAGGATGTAAGGTGGGCCAACTATTGATAAACTAGTACGTATATAAAACTTATTATTGTACATGCCCGCTAAGAGGTTGGCTGTATATGGCATGGCAACTTCTTATAGCCGACCCTTGGCTATATTATTAACCATGCTCTTAGTGAGGTAGCTAGTATATCATAGGATACTAGCTAGTATCATACTAGCCACAGTGGGAGTAACTTCAGCAGTAACACCGACTCCAACTCAGCAAACTTGCTTATGTGGCAATAAGTTAATGAGGAGAGAGATAGTTTCAGTAACTTAGCTAGTTACTGTAGCATCACATGTTCCAATGCAATATGAGTCTATAACCTAAGAAATGAAGCTTTGCATGACACTACACTTATGTGACTACCCACTATGAAGGTAGGGTGTGCCATGCCAATAAAAAAATTAAAAATCAAAATATCCTGCTGCGCCTGCTCCCGTCAATCAAAAAATTAAAAATCCTACCGCACTCAAACACCAGAGCAACGCCGCAGTGGATATTTATATTTACCTACCGGCAAGTAGATAAGGGTGAAACAGATGTGGCGGCGGCCTAGCTAATCGGTCGAACTAGCCCAACTAGCTAGCCATCGTGCTTGATTGGTGTACTCGGCGGGAAAGGTGGTCTTTCATGATTTGACGACTCATTTACTTGTTTCGGCGAAAACACGCGGTAGGGCGTCCCACGTCAGGAAGAATATATGCGTGCACCACCCGGGAGGACCCCGAAACCGCGCGGTAGGGTGTGCCATGTCTCGGCACAGAGGAAAAATGTGCATGTAAACATTTCTTGTATCACCACGTAGTACCTATGGTTCGACCTCGGGACCCGACCCGGTCATTCGAAAACACCCCACTAGCCACACAGCTTCATCATGCTAACATGGCACGGAGGATAGGTGTGGTTAGCTCCGTCTCAACCAGCCACAACGTCTCTTGTTCTAGGCGATTCTTCTATTTTCCAAGCTTTTTTTAGTTGTAATAACACCACAACAAGCTAGCGCTGCTCTTCGTGTGTGCCCCGCATAGGTTAGACGATGGAAAGAAGAGAGAGATCGCAGACATGGGAACCACCAGTAAGTGAGTCAACGGTCATGCACGTGTTGACGAGGCACTCCCTCTACTCTACTCAACGTAATACTGTATAAAATCAAGTTATGGGACAAAGCCAACAACCGTTGTTGTTTCAGGCTATCGACTTATGCTTTGTAGTCCAGGTTGCCAGTTCGAATCTCGTCTTTCAGATTTGTTAGTTTTAGGTCCAAATTTGATTAATGACAAGTGGGACCCCCGTGTGTTGTTCCGATATTTTAGTGTAGGATGGTTTTTTTGAACAAACACTTTGCGCAGTTAGACAAGTAACGACACAAGTTACACGTATTTTGCAAGTTTACGAACAAAAATGACAGTAGCATAGAATATCACATCCACCCCGCAGCTTAGATGCTATGATGATATGAGTTTTTACACCGTTGGAAGTGAGATCCAATGGCTTGGGAGTAGTCTTTGTAATTATGCGCAATTATCAAACTCTCCAAAGGTTTTTTTTGCAAATAAAACATTCAGGCCTCGTGTGTGCCGCTGCATCTTGGATCCAATGGCTCTCGTTGCTCATATTAGGTGCTCCCCGTAGCTTAATTACCCGCTATGATGATATGAGCATCTAGGTCGTATGATCAGTGATCAGATGGCACATGCATAGTACTTGTACTTTCTGCGCAATTTCCAAACTCTCTCAGCCGTATATTGCAAAAAAATTCAAACCTCCTACCATGGGCCGTTAGGTCTCCTTGAACTCGTATCACCATAGAATCTACGGTGAGGGAGCACCTCATAGTCTCCCGTGCGAGAAAATGTAAGGTGCTCTCGCAGCTTGGATGCTACGGTGATACGAGCTTCGAGGTCGTTTGATCTGAGATCCAATGTCATCTGAGCAGTCTTTGTGCTTATGGCGATGGCGAACTCTTTGGGGGCTTTTACGCAAAAACCATTCGAACCACCGAGGACTTGTTGGGTCACAAATCCAATGGCTCCGAAGAGCTTGTATCACCAAAGCATCTAAGGTGTGGTAGCACATGATATTCTTACATACAGGAGAATATGATGTCCTCCTTCATCTTAGATGCTATGGTGATACGAACTTTGAGGTCGTTGGATATGGGATCCAAGGGCATCTGAGTAGTTTTTGTACAAATTGTGTGCAATTCTCAAACTCATCAAGGTTTCCTGTAAAAATATTAAGACATCATGTGAGCTGCTATATCTCAGATCTACAAGCTCCAAGCAACTTGTATCGGCATATAGCATCTAAGGTATGGGGGCACATGATATTCTCCCGGGGAGGAGGGGTGGGGGTGCACAACCAATCGGTGGTTGGGAGGGTGGGGACAAATATAATCTAAACAACCCTAAACAGAGCTTCACAATTTTATCTAAGGTCGAGGGGGTGACCCCCGACAATCATAGCTCCGCCTAATAACATTTGCATGTACTGTAGTACTAGACTTAATATTCATGTGTCAGTTTCATGTTCGTTTTAAATATTGAATTGAGGACCATGCATGTCTTACATTTTACTCCCTTCGTTCCTAAATATTAGTCTTTTCAGAGATTTCAAGTGGACTAGCACATATGGATGTATATAGACATATTTTAGAGTGTAGATTCACTCATTTTGCTCTGTATGTAGTCGCTTGTTGAAATCTCTAAAAGACTAATATTTAGGAACAGAAGGAGTATTTTTGAATTCGTGTCATACATGCATGGTTTGGAAAAATAGATGCACTATACTTATTGGATTGTTGTTGTGTTCGTGTGTGGGTGTCTCTGTGTGTGTGTGTGTGTGTGTGTGTGTGTGTGTGGTCATATGCTTGATACATACAAAGTTTTCTCACCTCCATATTGTTCATCTTTTAAATTTGAATTTGCATTGAAAAACTTACCAGGGATACCATGAAATGTGAAATCCACATTGAGATCACTATATCACAAACTCACTCTAATTCAACAACTCGTCATAAATCAATTACCACATTGAGATTAGTATTTGCAAGGAAAATACGGGCATTGTAATACACATAGATTCGTTCGGCTATTTAAAAGGTTCCTTTCGTATTCTCGAATGGTAGGACCCAACGGCGTACCAGCTAGACCTTGGCTCATGTTGATCCTAAAAAATAAAAAAAAAATAAAAAAACCAAGCTCGTGTCCTTCTCGTGGCGTGCGTGGTACGCACATTAGGCAACCCCAACCAGTCGAGCCTCTGCGTTTCGAGTCGAAATATCTGGCGGCCAGAATTCCAGCCCTAGGAAATTCCCCTCATGTCCCCGATCCATAATGACTACCGATGAATGACAGAGGGATGCTTTAGTAACTAGACAACGTTACCTACCGTGCCGAGCACAGTTCAATTCCCTCGGTCGCTGCTCGCCAAGGTCACCCGTCAACTGCATTGCCTAGTACTACTACTACTACTACACCAGGATGAGCACAGAATTGAGCCCGTTTGTTCGTGCCTAGTACTTGAGTTTATATATCAGGCAATGCCTTTGATGCAGAGGATTATCCTCTTGCTCTGCATATATAACTTGTCTGAAGTCTAACTAAGCAAAATGTTTGACCAAATCCTTTCTTAAGAAATACAACAGAAGATGTATGGCTTGAAAATTTATTGCATGATGCAGGTTATGATATTGTTTCGAATCCTGTATCTTAAATTTCAGAAAATCCAAAAGTGACCATAAATTCTTGATACTGAGCATGGTCACGTGATATGGCACAAATATTACTTTGTAACTTTTTTCTTCAATTTGAGACAAGTTGCACAAATGAAGAGCCAAGGTATTTTGGAACAAAGAGCTGTCACGTTAAGGCGAACACTTTCACTATTGAAACCATGGGCGTTTACGTGCCGCCACGAGTCCCGCTTCTCATCGGCAGATGACGTCTCAGCAAGCGTGTGAGTTGACGGGATGCGTGCGAGCAGACCGTTGCACCGACTAACAGGGAGGCGTGCGAGCAGACTATTGTGCAGGCTCACCGGGAGGCGAGCCCTTTGACCAGGCTCCGCCGCCCACCTTCGTCCCAACTGCTCCCACTTTTAATGTCGCCGGCGCCGCAGTTTAAAATCAACCCCGCACTACCCCATATCACTACAATCTTCTCTGTTCCTCTCCGATTCTCCTGTCGTCTACCTCCAACCAGCCTGACCCAAACGTAAGTCATGCCGCATCACGATGGTCTGCCCTTAGTCTTCCAGTTTTCTGAAGAAGACACCCAGCCGGAGTCTCAAGAACATAAGGCTCTTTGGGACGAGCTTGAACTGGCCTTGCGGGAAGACGCCGCGCTGTCCCGCTCCGTTACGGCTCCCGTCGCCCATTGCTGCGCCGCCCGTCCCCGAGGCATTGATGGCCTGGGAGCCGCACATTGTCACCGAGCTTGATGCCACGGGGTTCCACGAGGTCCCCGCCGACTTTCACACACCCGTGCACCTGCCAGCCCATGCGTCTGCGCGGGCACTAACGCGCATGCTCGTGCCGGTGCCCATGCACCTGCCAGCGCATGCGCCAGCGCGTGCATAGACGTGCGCGCCCGTGCCGGTGCCCATGCACACGAATGTTTCCGTTGCACCATTGACAGCGCCTGTCCCCGCGCGGGTGCCAGTGCCCCCTCAGCGGCATGGATGGCCGCCGTCGACCGCTTCCTTGCACCAACGCCAGTCGCCTCCTCCCGCCAGTTGACTCGCTCCGAAGTCCAGAACATTTTGGCCTTCCTTGAAGCTACGCCAACATCCAGGAGTACGCCAACAACGGCGCAAGGCGTCGCCGTCGCCGTCGGTCAGTGGCCCGACAACACACAGAGCACGGCAGAGGAGCCGCTTCCCACCGCAAGACGCCCCCACCGCCGCCGCGTAATCTAAATTTGCCATGAAAAATGTTCGGATTGCCATGCTTAAAATCCGAATGTTTACCATTTCCGTTTATTTTAGATCGATCGTTGTGTAATTTAAAGTCGGAGTCAGACTGAACAAAATCTATGGTTTGATCGATTGAATGTTCTGCTAGAGCCGTATCAAATTAAATATAAAACGTCATCAAGCCATATCTATTCCTTGTCATCCAACGACCTAGACTGCTTCAATGTCGAGCGCTCAACACGTTTAGCGTGCATTTAATTTCATGCCAAAAATAGTGCTAATCACATAATAACACGCAAATAATATCCTACTTAATATCCGCATGCACTTAATATACTTCCAAATTAACGTGCATTGCACGTACACACTGACTAGTGCTGGTAGCACATGAAATTGGTGCCGTAACTTGTGAACTCGTCCAGATATGGTCAACGGCAACATCGCCTGCGAGTTCTTCGTGTTTGCCCGTGCGTCTAAACACAGAAGGGGAAGAGAGAGAGAGAGAGTGAGAGAGAGAGAGAGAGAGAGAGAGAGCACATGCAACCCACTAGTAAGTGAAGGCGAATAGTACTAAAAATAATATTACATGTTATCCATTAAATAGGCTGTGGTAATATAAAAACATTATGTGAACAAAGGGAGGTACAACAAACATTGATGTTCTATGTATGTTGCCTATTGACGTGCGGCTTGAAGGCCCTGGTCGCATGTTCGTTCCTCGTCCTTTATTTTTTAATTTGTATATGGGTCCAAATTTGTTTCATGACATGTGGGCCCCTCGGTGTGTAGTTTGTAGCACTTTAATTTGTGGGTCGAAATTTGTTCCATTCCAAGTGGACTATCGGTGTGTAGTTTTGTAGATTATTTATAGTATTTAAAGAGAACAACAGAGTTTTTTTGCAATAATACCGTGGTGCGACGTTGAAGGCGAGAAAGGACGTGAGGGAGAGCGATGACCGAGCCAGAGGGAAATCAACTAGGGGAGTTGCGGGGGTTGCAACGGTGTTTCGAGTAGTTGTGGGCCGAATGCTACGAAAATATAATCTAAACCGACTGGAATAAATGCCTACATAAATTAATCCAAGGTTGGAGTGCCCCTCGCAATGTAAATAGCTCCGGCTTTGCGAGGGATGGAGAGGTAGCTTCAATGTGTGGAAGATATGGGCGTGAAAGCGAGGTCAATCGAGAGACATATAGATAGAGAGACAAAGTGAGTGTGGTCCGACATTCATTGAACAAATATATATGCTCTTGAGAGATATTGTTCGATTGAGCTTTTGGCAAGGGTGAGGGCTGTAAGATAGAGCTTGAGAGATGATCCGATCCTGCACGTGTAGATATATTTTGTGCGTGGGAGGAAGCAAGGTCAATCGATCACATAGGGTCGTCGTGCGTTCGAAAGAGTGAGACGGGTTGGAGAGAGTGACCTAGATAGACAATGTGCGTGAGAGAGTATACAATGTGAATAAGTCGAATTGGGCTCAAACATGGTGATATATCGTTTTTGTCCGAGAAAGAGCGAGGTCAATCAAGACATACAAAGAGAGAGAGAGAGAGAGAGAGAGAGAGAGGGAGAGAGGGGGGGGGGGAGAGAGAGACAGAGAGAGAGCGAGCGTGGCCCGCCATGAGGTCGAAAGAGTGGGGGCGGCTTCGATGGACTGACCTAGATAGACAATCTGCATTAGAGAGTATAGAGTGTGTCGATTGAGGCCCGAACAGGGAGATATATCATTTGTGTGTGAGAGAAAATGAGGTTAAATGAGACTCAGATAAAGAGAGCGAGATTGAGGAGTGTGGCCCGCCGTGCGGAAGAAAGAGTGGGACAGTCTTGAGGGAGTGACCTAGATAGACAACGTGCGTGCGTGCGCACGAGAGGTTGGGGGGCTAGATAGGCAATGCATGTATTTAGCGCGAGAGGGTAAGAGGGAGAGGGAGAGAGAGAGAGAGCTCGGCATGGGGTGCAATGGTGGGTGTGTGAGGTAAATACATTTCGTAACAGAGTGGAAAAAGGGGGTTATGTAGTTGAGAGAGTTAGAGATCGAAACATGGAGAGAAAGAATGTATGTGTGTTGGAAACCAATAGCTTCCTAAGGTGGTTAGTAGAGGAAGATTGACTGATACATGAAGTATGTAGCGTGTGTGCTTGGCAGGGGGTTAAAACAACATTTGAATGTAGATAATATGAGACTTAATATCGATGTTTCAATTCGGTGTACATTGTAAGATTTGAACTAAGGACCATGCATATGGGTAATTATTTTGAATTCGTGCCATACTAGGTTTCGAAAAGTTGACATTGACTTGATTTGTTGTGCTATTTTGTAGGTCATATGTTTGAATCCATCCAAAAGTTTTCTCACTACCATGGTGTTCATCATATACATATGATTTTATATTAAAAAAGTAGCATGGATACAGTGAAATGTGAAATCCACGTTAGAATTGGAGATCGCTATGTGACACACACTCTAATTCAAATAACTAATTATGTGACACACACTCTAACCCACGTTAGCGTGGATACCGTGGATACCATTTGGATTTTTTTTTTCAAATAACTCCTCATTAATTAATTTATAGTATCTCGTTTCGAATGACTAATTATTGCAAGGAAAACACGGGCATGGTAATACATACAGATTCATTTGCAAATGAAAGAAGATTCATTTGCATTCTCAAATATAGGCGCATCAGGCAGACCAGGGTCGTGTCGTGGTGGTCGCGTGTGTCGGACGGACGCTTAGCACCCAGCCACCCACCCCCTCCCTACCCCCCCAAAAGGACGACGACAAAATAAGTTCGCGCTTCCATGTTTCGGATTGAAATATCTAGCGGCCCCAATTCCAGCCTGCAAAATCTCCCTTCTCCACCGTCCCCTTCCGCACCCAGATTGCTCAAATCCCTAATTCGCCGCCAACCCAAGCAAAGTTTGAATCGCCCCTCGTCTTGTCTCTTTCCCCACCTCTGTCTTGACGACGACAGCGGCAACGACGGTCGCTTCACCACCGCACCGGAGCTACCTCATCTACGCCCTCGTCCACCGCACCGGGTGGTCCACCGATAACGTCGGCCGCCGCAACCGACGTGCCTCACAAACACCGACTTCCACCGCATCAGGTGCGCTTCACCGAAGCCGTCTCCCAGCTCACCGGGGCTACTTCACCGAGCACATCATCGCGCCTCCGCCCCCCGAGGCCGCTGGGACTTCACCAACAGTCTCGTCCACCGCATCGTAGCGCTTCGCTGCCACTCAAGATCTGCATCCGTGCGCGGCCAGCCAACGCCAGCGTGTAACAGCCTGGATTTTGGCCCTTTTCTTTTTCTTTTTGATTTATTGGTTTTTGCTGTGTTTTTCTTTTGGAGTGGTTCTGTGGCCTTGTCACCTGGGAAATCGCCCTCATTTCCCCTCCCAAGTGGCTCATCATTCTCAAAACCCTGCCAAGATCATGTCACTTCACTGCTTTACCAAACCCTAAAATCTTTTTCTAGGGAATATTCCTTTTTCTATTAAAGGAATAACCATGTCTGCCCTAGGTTGTTAAGCAACCTTTATTTCCATCACTCCTAAAATTCCCAAATAATTCTCATAAATTTTTTGGGTCATATATTTCTCAAATATGGTAAAATATTTTATTTGTCATGTTTATCGTCTTTCTCAAATAATTCGTTTCCTATTCGGCCCTAAATGACACATTGTGAAGCAAGTGCTATTTTCCTTTTCTCAATTGATCTCAAACTCCTTGGACACCTTTTCCTGTCCATATCATTGCCACATGACAAAATGCAACCTCATTTGCCTATTAATTATTTAATTATGATTTTCCAAAGTTTCTTTCCAGAAAGAAGCTTTGTGAAGGAGGTGCAAGCTAGTCATATCTAAATGAGTTGAAATTTTGCATGATCCCTCATATCAACATATCATAGCCCTACCCCAAATTAGAGCTCATGTGATGCCTCCATATGAGCTCATCTTCAATTCTTTGATTCTGCCCAAAATTTCAGTTTGTGAAGCAAGTGTATTTTATCTTGCTCCATTTTGGCTGCCAATTTTTCTAGGCCTTCTATTACCAATATAACCTACCTCCACCCATTTCGGGAATGGTTCATCAATCGATTATTCCTCTAGAATTTTTCCAAATTTCTATCCAAAATGAAGCTTTGTGAAGCAAGTGACACTTTGATATTTCCAAATGGCATGAAATCTTTACATCAACTTTATACCATCATATAACTCCTCTCTGCCAGACTTCAGCTCATATATATCAAGTATGTGAGTGTATCATCCAAATCCCTAATTCGGGCCAGTTTTGCACTTTCTACAGCAACCCTCATCTAAACTCCTCCTATTAGTCTGGATTTTGGTGATACGTATCACCTTAGTGTGTGATCATCACCAGACAAACGCTTTACCACGTTACCAAGCTGGTTTAACCACAGAAAGTTACAAACACCTTCTTACTGATTTACTTTTGGAGCTAAGTGCAAATCTCTTGTTTGCCCCTGGACCGATTTATCTCTTTCGTTGGACTAACGGAACCAAGGTCCATCCACTGGACATGTTGGGCCGCGCCAAAGAGCGCCGCTTGCTCCAGTTCGTGTGGTGATCACGCTCGTGTCATGGCTGCAGGCGTGCTCTGGCTGGTTCCGGCCGCTATGCTCGTATCCTCCCTCCTCGTCTCGACATCAAACCTTGTCCAGGAGCTCTCCCGTGCTCGATGGCGTCGCCCTGCATCGGTTCTTCGTCGCGTTTCGCCATAAATGCGTCGCAAAATCCATGCCCGTGCCTTGCCCTGCGTCTGCCCGCCATTAAAGCTTGGTCGGGAGCTCGCCCGTGAGCTCGAGAAGCCCCCCCTCGGCTATATAAGCACGAAACGAGCCCTCCTGCAGCTCATCCACTCCTCACTTGCCTCCCTCGCCCACCGGAGTCCTCGGCCCCCTCCTCTTTTCACCGGAGTTCGCCTCGGCCATCGCTGGTCTTCTTGTTTCCGGCGAGCCTAGTCCTCCTCTCCACCTCCTGACCCCTCCACCGCGTTCCCCTCCTCCCAGAGAGCCTCCCCACCCCACTCGTTCGACCCCGGAGTCCCTCTGGCCGCGCCTCCCGAAGCTTGGCCGTTGCTCTCGACCACCACCTCGACCGAGCCCATCCGGAGCTCCTTCCTCTCTCCCGTCTCCACCACGACACTCCCCACACCTCTACTAGTCTCTCCACCCCCTCCGTTCGTCGCTGGAGAGCCCGCATCGCCGAGAGCCGCCGCCGCCTGAAGCTCCTGGCGTCTCCCGTCGCCGCGACCTCCCCTCCTCCACGCGCCTCCCCGGGAGCCGCTTCTCCACAATGGGCGCCTGCGCCTCGCATGGTCCCTCGGTGGTCTCCGTCTGGCGGAGATGGCGGAGCAGGCGGCCCCTCGCCGCCTCTCCCTGCCCTGCCTCTGTTTCACGCAGAAAGCAGGCGAGCCGGAGGTAGAGGACGAGCGCCCGTGCCCCCTTCCCCTGCCCCTGGGCCCCACGCGCCAGTGGCCCAGGCGCCTCTGCCCACGTGGCAAGTGAAAACGTATTTCCTGGTGTACGTCTCATCTTTTCTGAAAGCGTATTCTATTTCTACTTCGGCCGGAAGTGCGTTCTCTTTTTCAGAAAGGTTATTTTCTCAAATCTGTTTCTGCCTTATCCACTCAGGGACCAGTTGGTGATAAATTTTTCACAGATTAGTCCCTGTTCTTCCAACCTTCACAACTTTTCAACCGTAACTCCGATTGAGGTGAAACCAACGCTCACTTCTTCAT
Source organism: Aegilops bicornis (assembly GCA_021605145.1). Taxonomy (NCBI): domain Eukaryota; kingdom Viridiplantae; phylum Streptophyta; class Magnoliopsida; order Poales; family Poaceae; genus Aegilops; species Aegilops bicornis. Next base: position 619,656,872 of record CM038674.1, read on the forward strand.
TTCGTCAAGCCCGTTCTGATGGAATCATTTCCACCATGTGTTGACATTCTGAAAATGACCATTTTGCCCCTGCCCTTATTCAACCCTTCCGAGAGAGTACGTTTTCCGGTGATCCTTTCCGCGAGTTTCTTGCACTTTCTCCCGGTGATCTCTTCCACCCCAGGCAGGCCACACCCTCCATTTGCATCACTGCAATGCAGTTACATGGTTTCTTTATTAAAACTTGTTTAAAATATTGTGTTAACTATGTATGATTTGTTCATGGCATTTCTCGGAGTATTGTTTGATCTTGATATTGCCATGATATTGCTTGGAGTTCTAGGATTAATATTTTGATGATTATGTGGATGATATGTGCCTTTGGATTCTTAGTGGCTATTATGATTATTTTCATGATGGTATCTGTTATTATATTTTGGAGTATTACTTTGGATATCATGCTGCCTTTGGACTATTAGTGGTTAGTATGATTATTTTCATGATGCTAGTTGATGTTCTGTTGCTTGGAGTATTATTTTCGAAGATGATGTTTACATGTGGATCTTAGCTGAATATTTTTATTCTTGTTATTGGGGTAGTAGGATTACTGTCTTCGGATTCATCATGACAATAGTGTTTTTTTGACTACATACTGCAAGGCAACAGCCTCACAGTGCTTTATTAAACTCAGCATAAAAGTCTAATGTACAAGACAAGAATAAACAAGAATTAACTATCTAAGGTAAAGAGGCTAACCATTCTAGAAGTTTATCTCTATATTTAGATTTGATCCTATGAGTTAACAGAGTTAAATCATGTACAAAATTCCTTCTCCAGGCTCTGAAGCTTGGTGTCTCATTCCTAAAGATTTTGCCATTCCTCTGAGTCCAAATATTCCAAGCTGCAGTAAAAACCACTTCTGTGAAGAAAGGCAAGCCAAACTCTTCTCTAGCCGAACAAGCCATGGAGTAGGTTGACTGGTGAAGCTGAACCTGCCAAGAAATCCCAAGATAATTCCAAACTCTCTGGCTGAAGTTGCATGTGAAGAAGAGATGAATTCTGTCCTCATGAGATTGAAGTTGGCAAAGCACACAGGAATCATCCTGTATAATCCAGTGCCTGCGTTGCATCATATCCCTTGTGTTAAGGCGGTCCATAAGAAGAAGCCACCCAAAGACTCTGATCTTGAGAGTGCAAGAGCATTTCCATATCCATTTGAAAATAGGATCAACCACAATGCTAGAGAAAGCATAGTCATAATATATCTTTGTCCGGAATTGTCCAGACTTAGATGGCCATCTCCAAATGTCCTTCTTTGTTAGGATCAAGCTCAATAGGAAGGAGCATGGACTGAAGTTGATCAAACTCCTGGAAAGCCTCTAGAGACAGAGGTAGATGGAAACTCTCAGTCAAATTAGGTAGCTCGAGGACATCTTTAACAGTGGCCAGGTCATCAATCACAAAGGAATGGAGCCTTGGAAACCGATCCTTAAGAGTAACAAGGTTGCCACTAATTCCCACTTATCATGACAGTAGTGTTGTGCTACCCTTGGAGTATTTTGAGATGATGAGATTATGCTTGGATTATTTGTTGGATATTGCTATGACTTGGATTATAGGTTGATAGATGATATCGGGTATCAGCCATTACTATTATATTTTGGGGTTAAATTCCATCATTAAGTTGGCCAGGTGCCACTGAACCGGGCTTTTTCCAGTGCAACCACATTTGCCTTTTATGGGAAGGCCCTAATGCGGTCTATTGTCGTGCCTCTCGTCGGTGCCTCCAACTAGGGAAGGTTATGGGCATGCTTACCCTGGCCCGGTAAGCAGACATAACCTTGTGTGCCCGTTGTTGTTGTTATGGATCCGGTCCCCGTGAGGGACGTTTTGGCCACGACGGTGGTCGTTGTGTCTTTGGTAGACACGGGGCCACCCAGGACTAGCCCAGTGGGGATTGAGTCGGAGTGGGCGGGAGAGTGTCATGGCAGTAGATCGGTTTTGACGGAACGCTGTTGGTCCACCCGAATGGGAGTGCGAGGCCATGGGTTCCGTGGTGTGGGTAAAGTGCACTACCTCTGCAGAGTGTGTGTAATTAAATCTATCGATAGCCACGTCCTCGGTCATGGGCATGGATTCGTACTAGGTCCCATCGTTCAATCAACACTCACATGATAGAATGACTTATAGATGATATATATGTTGATATGTTGAGCAGTACAGACTGGCAGGATGTTGATGATGATGTTGGAGACCAAATGTTGGTCATGGTAGTGATCGCCGGAAAGATCACAGTTTGGTTTTGATCATGAGTTGGTCGAGATGGTATATTGCTTGGCCGGTTAGCCAAGAGAGATATGGTTATGGAGATTTGAGATGGTGATTTATCAGCATTGTATTAGTTTCATCTCATGCTTAGTAGTTTCTTCATCATGGTAGTTGTTAATTAATTAACCTGTTAATGCTATGTTGTTGTCTTGCCTTAATGTTTATGGTTGTTGTGAGCTTGCAAGTACATTCAATGTACTGACCTGGCGTGTTATGCAAGATTGCAGGTGATGCCATGATTGCTTGATTGTTTGTCGAGGTTGCCGTGCGTGCGAGCTAGATCGTGTCCCAGCGAGAGTCCCTGCGGAGTGGAGTTCACCACCTTCATCGTTATTCCGCTACTAGAAGTTTTCCGCTGCTACGAGTTGTTCTGCTGCTAGCATAGAGCAAGTGTAGTATCGCAGGCATAGTGTCGCCAATGTTGATGTGATCATTGTAACATCAGACCCGTGTAATTATTATTCTTGTAATAAGAGCTGATTTGTTCTATGTCAAGCAGTGCCGTATTCCAGAGACTTCTCCTTGATCTCTGGGCTGGAATACGGGGCGTTCTAGTTTCTCTGAGCCGGGGTGCCACGGGCTTGGTATCAGAGCAGGTCTGGCTGTAGGACTCCCTAGTCAGCGCGAGTGGTAGAAACCGGTAGAAATTGGTATTTTAGAGGCTGTCTTGTTTATTGCATTTGGTTGTTGCATAGCTTGCATATAGCCTTATTATTTTGTTACTAACGGTTTAATCTGGTGAGTGTAGATGGCATCGGTCCGGATCCACTACAACTCAGCTCCTGCATTTCTTCCAGTTTCTTTTCTTGCTCATTCTTCGGTGTTTGGTGTCATTTCTGTCCCAGCAGAGTGATGCCAAGTGATCCTGACACTGTTTGCAAAAATGGTGCTCAAGTATCATGCCGAATTATTTCCTTCAGCCCCACCTTTTGTTTCGGTGGTAGACATGCTTCTATCACGGATCGTCCTTTTTCTTGTCATTTTGGCAACCCTTAATGATTGTAGTTATAAAGAAAGGGCAGTGTCAGCAACCTCAGTTTTTCCCCGATATCCTATTTCTTGGACGAGTACTGATCTTTTTCCGTCCGCTTGATAATAATGTGGTTGCGACCTTCGTGTCCCACTACATGATTATCGAATGCGTCCTCGCCTCCGAGCTAGTCCAGGTTGCTACCTGGCTAAGCTAGCACTTGGTGTAGCGCTGTTTACACCAATTTTTCCACACATTTATTCGTCCTCGTGCACATCGTCACAGCACGCTAGATCGTAGAACCGGAGATCCCATGAAATTTGTGTGCTTAAGTAGGCATGCATATTGTGTGACTAGCAGTAATATGTGATATTGATTGTGTGTGAATTGATTGTCGTTGTGTGTTTTTGTTTAGTTGAGTTTTCTTTTGCTTCTTTCTTTTTGGGCCCCGGTGTTACATTATTTTTCCCCTATAAAGAGTTTCTCATCAACTGACACCGGACTCGAAGAAGTAATAAGTATTTCAAATATTTGGAAGAAGCTCAGCTAAACATTATATGCCTTCTCAGTCAACCACATGATATAAGGAATATCTTCTCAGAATACCAATTGTGTCTTGGATTGATTATCCGCATCAATTCTACAACAGTAATGATCCAGCCAGCAGAAAGACAAGTCAGATGCAAGACCAGCGGTATATTTTTCAGTCAAAGGTATGGATCATAGGAAAAGTTTTGGCTCAACAATAAATGATACTTGAAATATGTTATACTCCAAGAGAAAGTCAGGATGTGATATGATCAAGGAAGACAGTCAAACAAATTTTCTCATGCAAATAATCAGCCGCAAAATATTATGGACGTGTGCATGGATTTCAGTCTGCATGTCAGTATGAAGTTTTGGATATAAGAAACCCAGCATTATTCCACACGCTATCGGAAGAAAGTTATGAGGCAAGGCTCCTCAAAATTTTCCTCAGCATGATTTGTGAACAATTTCCGGCCCACGATACCCGGTCTTTCTCAACAAGATACCTCGGTAAAAGCTTCTGACAGACGGAAATGAATTTTTATCAACAAGCAAACCTGAGGAGAAGCTTCTCAAGTACGGAACTCAAGTTTCTCCAACACAATAATCCGACCAAGCTTCGTGTGTAAGCTATCGAGATTTCTTCTGCACGCTACCCAAACAAAAGCCTCGAGCAGAATCTAAGAGTCTTCCTCAGCAAGCTACTTGGATGGCTTCCCTCGTAAGCCACCCAGTACGCGTCAGTACCACACTATGCACCATTCTCAGAGATTATATGATGAGTTGGCAGTATATGGCAGTACATCTCAAGGATCATATTTGCAATAATATTTTTCAGAGGAACAATTCAGTCAAAACATATGCCTGCCGCAATAATATTATATACCTAAGAAAGCAATGAGCTTCGTACAGCTACAAAACCCGAGTATATGTCATATATGTGCGAACACAGGTCAGAAAATAAGTAGAAGGGATAATGCCAACAATATTGCACTAGCCACAGTCATGGTCATACGAAGAATCGAGGACATGTGTGGCCAAGTTATTTCAGTAAGGTATCCTGACAAAGAAAATCATGACCGTTAAAGGGTGAGACTGACAACAAAGGTATGATGTATTTTGCACGACCATCAGGGTCCGGATACCCAAATTAGTTGGAGGCCATAACTCCATATGGATCCACAAAGGCATACCCTCAACGGCCTACTCTATTTACAAGGATTTTCATATTCTACTGATCCGCTTGACATGGTTAGTGTGGAATATCCAAGTCCGTTCTGTCAGATCCAAGATTTCTTTTGCAACCTCAACAGTTTGACCTCAGCGGCAGTGTTAAAACATTCCACAGTGTATTACCAAAAATGGGTATACCGACAAAATGAGAAAGTCAAAAGCCGAATAATCAGCTCAGACCCGGTATACTCGCCAACGGAATTAAGTACCCGGTCAGTCTGTCAGGGAAAGCATTTGTCCATCAGCCCCTGTCGGGCAAAGTCTCAAGATGTAAATATTTGAGGTATGACATAGCTATAACTCCATGCACCGTTATATTGCTCACGACAGAAGGCAGGCAAATCTCTGGTGTATGCTGCATGCTCGAGCCAAAGGAAATAAATCAAGATAAATCAGTGCACCTATGAGCAGTCAGATCCCGTCAGAAGATGGCCATGATTAATTCTAAGCATTTATTAAACCCAGAAGGCTTACTGCAACCCCATGACAGAAATAAAGTGGTTTTCATGACCAAAAGGAAATCAGCTCAGCCGGATCAACGTCAGGGGCGTAAGTGTGCTTACGGATTGGGGGAACAAGGCTCTGCACTTCAGGGATGACAAAATCCACCCGCTTGTTGTTGGCGTCATAAAAGGCGGTGAACCGTCGGGTTAACCGTCTGCCGATTGACTTCGCCCGGTGAGACGCATTTCCTTTGTGATCCGTTTGAGCGTCGTTATCAAAGGCTTCACCATTCTCTTGAGCACCTTTGAAACCTTTGGCTATATTAGCCGGATCAAGATCTGCTATCCACGCCTTGGCGGCGGCGTCGAGCGATGAGTGCCAGCCGAGCCGCGGATCGCTTCAACTCTTCAAGCTGCCCGGAACCATGGACAACCGGTCCAGGTTTCTCGATCGAGGGCGGCGCCCGTGTTGTCGTATGATGTAGCACATATGACTCACGGCGCCGGTATACAACTGCTCAATCAGCGTATAAGCGGCCTTGAGCTTCTTCCGAACATCGTAACCCATATGTGCAATACGCTTGCCTGCACGGTTTAAGACAACTCAGGATAAACCGCGGAAATATCAAAATTAAGATAGTCGATTGCATAGTTTCTTACCAAAAGACGGCGGAGGTCATGGCATGCACTTGGCGCTTGAGTCCGTAAGCTCTTGATCACGGTTTAAGGGCTGCTTGACTTCTTCCGCCCGTTTTTCAAACCGGCCTTCTCGGTGTCCCAGATTGGCCCGTTCGGATTTATACCACTCCTTCAACTGTTCCATAGTGGCCAAGGCCGTTCTCAATTCGTCCTTGGCCTTAGTGGTTTCTGCTTCTTTGAGTCTCAGATTGGCTCGCAAGTCTTTGAGTTGCACGCTTTGCTGCTCTATTTCATTACGGTAACAAAGGAAGCATGTTAGGTGTCTCATTATCAAGTCCCAAGCTCAATATACATATTCACCTTGGCACTTGGGGCTAATGGCTAATTGATCTCAGTTTGCCATTTGGAGTACAATTAAGTCCCGGTTTAACTATGCTAAGTTGAACCGACCCTTGAGAGCTACTATACAGCTAAAGTACAGGAAAGGCATAATTCATTACCTCATAGCGGTCCTTCATCCGGTTTACTGACCAGCTTCAAGGTCACGGCTGGTATAGAGCAGTTCGAAACCCAGTGCAGTTCTTGGGCGGAGAAGTTGTCATAAGGTCGACAGTCTGTTTTTCCTTTATCTTTACTCACGGCGGCCGACTCGCCCTTGGCACTATGTTTTGTTAAAGCGACGGTTGGCTAGGAGCAGCGTAGCCGATTACTGTCACAATAACATCGTCATTTTGGCGGTCTTCTTTGGGCTGGATGCTTGCTTACTGCGGCTCGGCGGTTCAACTATTACGACTCGCTCTATCGGCGGGTTTGGTGGAAGCGAGCTATGAAGTTTCCATTTGGACCTCCGGTTCAGCTTCCGGCGGATCAGCGATGTCGTCTTTGTACAACTCGCCAGAGCTATCTTTGGCGACTTCAGGATTTTCGTGGGTTTGTTCCGGGTCTTCTCTGGATCAACATCCGCATGATAGGGTCAAGGGTTTTCGCTTTCTTACTCAGCGAGCCTTGGTGCTGCAATGTTCAGAATTGGATTAAGGCAAATCAACCAAGGCAGTTGTAAATCGAATCGATGGACAGCAGTTACATACCTGCAACAACTTTAAGCGGAGGCGATTGCGTGGTTGATGAACCGCCGGAGGAGTTGGAAGAGGCACGATAACTCGGGTCGACGGATTGAGAGGACATCGGAAGAAACCTTTTTAGGGATAACGTTTTTCGGAGAACAAGTCACCTCACGGGCGGCGCTTCCGGGTTGGTGTATCTGTAAACCGGAGGAGAGAATCTGCTGACCATCTTGCGGGTTATGCAGGCGCTCTTTAGCTTCTTGTGTCTTGAGATAAGCATAGGAATGAGATTTTTCACTTTCCGAGCAGTAGCGACGAATTCTTTTAACCGCACGAGGTCGGGTCGGAAGAAAGAAGGATTACCTCAAAATGGTCGGCATGGCTGGCTTGGCGTCATCACAGGAATTAAATTTGTCGATGAAGGGAAGAATAAAGAGGATAAATCATAAGAAGAAACACAAGGAGGAGAGCCGGTTTACGGCGGCTCCCTCGTAAGGATATCAAGTTTTACCTCAGCTTCAGATTCTCCATCTTCCGGCGGATCAGAAGACCCGGCGGTTTTCTTGCCAGCCTTTTTGGTAGCCTTGGGCTTTATATGCGGAGCTCGGCCGGTTTGGTCCGTCTCCAGAAGGAGCTGTCAGCCTGCGAGGTAGCAAGGATTAATGAAGATCATCAACATGTTAAAAGCCCGAAAAGCGGTGAGCAAAGTCTTACCGCAGGTGGCGGGTTGGCAACACGGAACGGAGCCAACCCGGTTAGGCTGCAGACGGAGATTGGTTCATCAAGCATCTTTTTTACAGCCTCTGTAACCTCCAATTCAGTTATTGGTAATTCGTGATGTCTTTGAGGGTCTTTGAGGTTGCCAGTATACTCGTGCATCAATCCGGGCGGCTTAAGGGCAAGATGCCCCAAGAAACCCAACATCGCACAAGGTCCACGCCGATTAGTCCATTGGCCATTAGAGCCGGAGTTTTATGATCGAGGTGCAAAGTTCTTCCGTTCATGGCGGTTAAGCGTAAAGGCAGCGGATGGTTGTTCTTGAGCGGTGAGGACGGTAACCCGGCAAGGGATTCTCGTTGGCGGTAGGCGGTGTTCCGCAATAGAACCAGGTTTGGTTCCAATCCTTTGGATGGCTGTGGTGTTTGGCGTGAGGAAAGTCCGCTTCCTTCCTTTTCTGGATTGAAACGCCGCCTAGTTCTGTGTTGGGACCATCAGAAAACTCCGTACGGCGGTTCCTGAAGATAGACTTCACAGAAGACTTGAAAGTTGCATATGTTTGACACAAAGTTCGGGCCGATATCCTGCGGGTGGAGTTGCAAGCTTGCAAGGACGTCCCGGAAATTTTTTGAACCGGGCGGGCAGAACCCCCTGTCTAAATGCTGCATAAACACAATTACTTCTCCCTCTTGTGGCTCCGGAGGAAACTCGCCATCCGGAACACGCCCGATTGGAGGCGTTTTTGGAGCCAAACGCCCGGTGGTGACATAGCTGTTGAGTTGCGTTTGATGATTTTGGCCGGACCCAATTGCAAGCTGAGAATTGAGGAGCCATTCGGAAGACTAAGCTGTGGAATAAAGGAAGCAGTTCACCATTAAGCAGTTCGGGCATATTATGCATTGTTAAACGGCGATTCAGCGGCGGCCTCCCATTCCGGTTTAGCGAGGGCTAATGGAGTAGCGGATTAGCTATCAAAAGTTAAACCGCCCGAATAAGGCAGAATTGAAAAATCTGCTAAGTATGGGCGAAACAGTTTTCACATGCGAAGGAAATAATCAAGATCTACGAAGTTCGATGAAAAAACCTTCACGACCTATGCAAACCTCGGAAAGAACAGGAGGGTTCGGTATTCTAAACTCGAGGATCTACGGAAAAAAGCCGATCGTGAAAAGGTTAGATGGACGGCAGGGCGATCCACCGCACAGGATATCTGATCTTGTTGGATTGCATGGCCATGGCGGAGCAGGTGTGAAGAAACCGAGATGAACTGCGGGATGAACAGGGTCTCTGAGATGCGATCTAGGGGTTGAAAAAGGACCTTACGATGAGCGAAGCCGAGGAGGCGCGGAAGCCTACGATACGGTCGAGTTGATCGTGGCCGGTGTTGTGACGTCGTTCGAAGGTCGGAGGCGACGGCGAGCTTCAAGACAGGAAGCGGCGAGGAAGGAGAAGAAGAAGAGGCGAGGCGGCCGGTCTATTTATAAGGAACGGAGCAATCAGCAGGCGCGAGATTCGAGGAGTCAAAAGCGGCGGCAGACGGTGCAGCCGCCTCGATTTCGGGATGGCATTAAATGCAGGAATCTTATTGTTTGGATTTCTTTATTAAAAATGACGTCAAAAGCATACGACACGCGGATCGGAAGATGACATCACGGCGGTTCAAGCGGTGGCGGTTTACAAAAATGTGAAAAGAGATCGAGTTTCACGAAGGTGTTGAAGATTAACATGAACCGGTTCAAGTCAATCTGGGGCCTAATGTTGGGGTTACAACTCTGGCGTGAACACGCCCGAGGGCGGTTTACCCTAAATCCATGATTCAGCCCACGGAGGACGCCTCGAGCCCGTGAGGCTAATTAAGGTCCATTTATGTAAACCGCCTTAGTATTGTAACTTGTGTTGTAAGTTAAGAAAGAAGAGACCGAGCGGACGCTTGTATGAACGGATCGGGACTCTCAGAGACCGGCGAGGCGTCAACCCGTGTATATAAGGGGCGACCCGGCCGAGTTGGGAGAGAGGATTGGAGGCTAAGGCAAAGCTATTGCTCCCTAGTCGCCGAAATCATATCAATCACATCACTGGCCCCGGGCGTAGGCTTTTACCTTCATCGAAGGGCGAACCGATATAACTCCCGTGTCTTGTGTCCGCTTTAACCCCTCTAGGTTAACCCGTACGATGGCCCTACGACTAAGTCCTTTCACGAGGACATCTGCCGTGACAATTCCACGACATCCATGACGATAAATCGCCCGTCACAGAAGTGCTTACGTCAGGGGTGACCGACATGTGGCATCCACCGTAACGGTACGCCGTTAAGCTATCGGGTCTGGTTTTGGATCCGATAACCCGTTAACAGCCCCAACCAATGGGGATTTTCCACGTGTAAAATCATCATTGGCTGGAGGAAACACGTGTCGGCTCACCGTTGGGATAGATGTCATCCACTCATTGGACCTAAAGCGCCTATGATACGTCGACATGTGGCACGGCCCAACAGAGGCCCATTCCTGTGAAAAGGCCAGCCCGTTTGACTTGGTGAAAAGGTGGCGGGCCGACCCACGGCAAGCCTGTTAACGTCATGTTTGCATATAGCCCATTTATAGCCTGCTAACCCAGGGCCTGTTTACGGCCTATCCGAATTAGGCCCAGTAGCATCATCTGGGCCGTCCAATATAATTCCAGCCCGTTTTAACTTCTGGCCCATGTATGGCCCATGACGTCTTTCGGCTCATATGAGGCCCTTATTACTCTGTGCCCATTAAAGGCCCGTGGTAAAACTGGCCCGTAATGAACAGTGTATCACTTTATACCCATTAACGGCACGTGGTGAAACTGGCCCGTAATGAACAGTGTATCACTTTATACCCATTAATGGCCCATTATTCCGTTGGTCCGTTTCCAACCCATGTTATCTTTCGGCCTTCTCGGGGCCCATTTATTCTTGGGCTCATTTCCACATTCGTTTACTTACGGCACGTTACTGTCATTTTCTGCTTGTGGGCCAAATTCAGCCCGTGGTTACAGTCGGCCCGTTTGTGGCCCGTTAATACGTTGTGCCGTTTTCATAGCATCATCAAAATACGGCCGATTAACGACGGCCCGTTATGGTCGGCCCATGAACGAACGATTTCAACTCTAGCCCATTTACGGCCATAATGTGGTCTGTTATTGGCCCATGTTTGGCCAACCGATCATAAGCCCATAGAAGGCCCATTGATGATACGGCCCATAGAAGGCCCATTGTGTCTACGGGCCTTATAAGGCCCATTGTTTCTACGCCACCTAGAAGGCCCATTGTTTCTACGTCCCTTAGAACTTAGAAGGCCCATTGTTTCTACGGCCCTTAGGAGGCCCATGTTAACTACGGCTGGTGGGCATCAAAGTTCGCCACTAGTGCAAATATATGGAACACCTACACTATACGAAAATGTCTTGCTGTTTTCTTTAGCCGGTGGCTGCACATTAAGAACAAATTTTGTATCACACCAAAACAAATTACAACTATAAAACAAAAGGAAGGTTGGCATAAAAGTTAACAGTCTAGCAGATAAATGCACCACCAGAAGTTTAGAAGCTCAGTTCATTTGACTTTGTTGTTATGTTTTCATGTTGTATTGTCCGATGGAGCACCATAACCTTAGCCTTGAGTTCTCCTAGGCTCTGAACAACATAGCAAATGTTTGATAGTCTGGTTTCAAAACCATGCATATCTTGACAACATCGAACAATATCTCTCCTTGTTTCACAAAGGGTCTCTGTTTGGGAATGGACTTGTATGCAGCGCCTTGAGATACAACATTGTTTTGAGCTTGCATATCTTGATCATGAGGCAGTTTGGACGAGATTGCCTTAACAACCAAGCCAGTATTACGCAGGAACGTGCTTTTGGCACTGTTAGTGGACAGTCTTGACCCACTCTGACAGAGGCGACATTGCGGTTATAGTTGCCTCGCCACCTTCGTAAGGTAGCGGTTCCACCATTTTTTCATAGCTCGCTGAAAAGTTGTGGTTTTACATTAGTAGTACCGAGCAGAAGATATTAAGGAGGCAGCAAAACCAAACAAAATAGCTTTGGTCTATATACTGAGAACATAATTCGGTGAACCCATGTAAAATAATAGTTGTATTTTATTGCAAAGTACATAATAAAACCAGGTTCCAAACATATGACCATGTACCATCGCTAATGTATTGTCTATTTCTTCACATTGTATTGAGGGCTAAGGATAAAGAGACGAAGTTTATAATATGGTAAGCATAATGTGCTATCATTCCTATCACAAAACAACTGAGAACAGACAAACAGGCAATTGTAACGTTGTGTGGGCAAGTCTAGCACAGAACTAGATTACAGGTCAAGATCAAAGGAACATCACTCCTCTCTTTTAAACCTTGTAAGGTGCAATGATACGCTAAGACAATTGTTTATAAAATTGAAAAGATTAATAGACATTGGCTGCAAACCATGCAGTTCAAGGCACACGTCAGAGTAAGTAGTAGTTAAAAGGCATGAGGATTAAGGACTTACAACAGCGGCTTTGACTGGTCTTCTTGCTGGTGTGACAGTCCTTGAAGATTTCCACAACATTTGGTTCAGGTACTTTTTGATCCTTGCAGGCTTTCCTCTGCATTTGGAACAAGTCAATACAGATTTGATAATATGGTACATCGAAAAGAGTGAAACAGCAGCTAATTACAAGAGCCTTGCAGTGTGCAATATAACTACGAGATCCTGCCGTCTGTTGGAATTTCACTTTCGTACGGTTGGCCTTGTTCTTTGAACAATTCACCTACAAGAAGATAGATTTGTGTGGCACATGCGTAAATAGGACTTCAACATGTGATCTGATGACATATATATAATGTACCTGATACTTTGGATCGTACCAGTGTTTAACGAGGCCTCTCCAGTCTTCATCAGATATATTTTTCACTGGAGATGTTTGGGCAAGTTCACTGTTAGCCTTGCCTTCAGAGTGAGTTTTCCTCAAGTTATACCGATACTGTCGTAGAGTAGACTTGAAAACATGGGTGCAAGCTTGTCTGGTTGCATCATCTTGGCTATACAACTTGAACCTCATTTGTTGAAAATTATGGGAGTCTGATTATCAGCAACCTAGAAAGTATTGGACAGAGCAAGACGATATTACTAGTTTCCATACATAACTATACTTACAGATAAATGGTCGAGGAAGGTGTTGAACTGGGTTTCGTCTTTGTCATTCCTGTCTTGAATCCATGTTGGGAGGATACGTACATGACACCTAACAGCAACCGCTGCCTCGATACTAACTTGGTGACTCAGCAGCATCACGTGGCCTTTTAAACCTGCCTCAAAACGGATCTCCATTCTTCCTCCTCTAGGTTTAGTTAACCTATCGAGCATTATCCCTGAAGTTTGTTTCCTCTTGCGCCTAGGTGCTAGTCCAACAATAAACATAGGAAGTGTTAGTGTACATCAAACTGTGAGACTACATATAAAGAAGCACGCAACTGTAACTTGACTCCGGCAACTACCTTCTTGTTGTTGAAGCTCACAAAGTTCATCTGATCTTGCCAACTCATCTTGTGTCAAGAGTGCTTCGGAAGTAGTGTTAGGTGGCAAGGGAGCTTGTGTGACGCCCCCGTTTTGACCGTACACTAATCATACACACAAACTTGTACGATCAAGATCAGGGACTCACGGAAAGATATCACAACACAACTCTAAAATAAAATAAGTCATAAAAGCATCATAATACAAGCCAGGGGCCTCGAGGGCTCGAATACAAGTGCTCGATCATAGATGAGTACGCGGAAGCAACAATATCTGAGTACAGACATAAGTTAAACAAGTTTTCCTTAAGAAGGCTAGCACAAACTGGGATACAGATCGAAAGAGGCGCAGGCCTTCTGTCTAGGATCCTCCTAAACTACTCCCGGTCGTCGTCAACGGCCTGAACGTACCAGTAGGCACCTCTGGTGTAGTAGGAGTCATCATCGACGGTGGCATCTGGCTCCTGGACTCCAGCATCTGGTTGCGAAAACCAGGTAGAAGGGAAAGGGGGAAAAGAGGAAGAAAAGCAACCGTGATTACTCATCCAAAATACTCGCAAGCAAGGAGCTACACTACATATGCATGGGTATATGTGTAAAGGCCATATCGGTGGACTGAACTGCAGAATGCCAGAATAAGAGGGGGATAGCTAATCCTGACGAAGACTATGCTTCTGGCTACCTCCATCTTATAGCATGTAGGAGAGAGTAGATGGTAAGTTCACCAAGTAGCATCGCATAGCATAATCCTACCCGGCGATCCCCTCCTCGTCGCCCTGTTAGAGAGCGATCATCGGGTTGTATCTGGCACTTGGAAGGGTGTGTTTTATTAAGTATCTGGTTCTAGTTGTCATAAGGTCAAGGTACAACTCCAAGTCGTCCTATTACCGAAGATCACGGCTATTCGAATAGATAAACTTCCCTGCAGGGGTGCACCACATAACCCAACACGCTTGATCCCATTTGGCCGGACACACTTTTCTGGGTCATGCCCGGCCTCGGAAGATCAACACGTCGCAGCCCCACCTAGGCCAACAGAGAGGTCAGCACGCCGGTCTAAACCTAAGCACACAGGGGTTTGGGCCCATCGCCCTTAGCACACCTGCACGTTGCGAGGGCGGCCGAAAGCAGAACTAGCCCCCTTAATACAAGAGCAGGCTTACGTTCCAATCCGGCGCGCGCTGCTCAGTCGCTGACGTCACGAAGGCTTCGGCTGATACCACGACGCCGAGTGCCCATATCTTTCCCACGTAGTTGGTTAGTGCATATAGACCAAATGGCCAGACTCAGATCAAATACCAAGATCTCGTTAAGCGTGTTAATGATGTAACATGGACCTGAGACCAGGGCCAGGCCCACCTCTCACCTAGGCAGTCTCAACCTGCCCTGTCGCTCCGCCACAAAATAACAGTCGAGGGCCGTCGGGAACCCAGGCCCACCTCTACCGGGATGGAGCCACCTGCCCCTTCAGCCCCCATCTCCGAACAGTATCACAAGTAATGTAACAGTATAAAGTATGTAGCATATGTTGGAAATATGCCCTAGAGGCAATAATAAAAGGATTATTATTATATTTCCTTGTTCATGATAATTGTCTTTTATTCATGCTATAATTGTATTATCCGGAAATCGTAATACACGTGTGAATAAATAGACCACAATATGTCCCTAGGAAGCCTCTAGTTGACTAGCTCGTTGATCAACCGATAGTCATGGTTTCACGGCTATGGACATTGGATGTCATTGATAACGGGATCACATCATTGGGAGAATGATGTGATGGACAAGACCCAATCCTAAGCATAGCACAAGATCGTGTAGTTCGTTTGCTAGAGCTTTTTCAATGTCAAGTATCTCTTCCTTAGACCATGAGATCGTGTAACTCCCGGATACCGTAAGAGTGCTTTGGGTGTACCAAAGCGTCACAACGTAATCGGGTGACTATAAAGGTGCACTACAGGTATCTCCGAAAGTGTCTGTTGGGTTGACACAGATCGAGACTGGGATTTGTCACTCCGTATGACGGAGAGGTATCTCTGGGCCCACTCGGTAATGCATCATCATAATGAGCTCAAATTGACTAAGTGGTTAGTAACGGGATCATGCATTACGGTACAAGTAAAGTGACTTGTCGGTAACGAGATTGAACGAGGTATTGGGATACCGACGATCGAATCTCGGGCAAGTAACATACCGATTGACAAAGGGAATTGTATACGGGATTGTTTGAATCCTCGACATTGTGGTTCATCCGATGAGATCATCGAGGAGCATGTGGGAGCCAACATGGGTATCCAGATCCCGCTGTTGGTTATTGCCGAGAGCCGTCTCGGTCATGTATCACGTGTCTCCGAACCCGTAGGGTCTACACATAAGGTTCGGTGGCGCTTAGGGTTGTATGAATATGAGTATGCAGTAAACCGAATGTTGTTGAGTCCCGGATGAGATCCAGGCGTCATGAGGAGTTCGGAATGGTCCGGAGGTAAAGAATTATATATAGGAAGTATTGTTTTGGCCATCTGGAAAGTTTAGGTCACCCAGTATTGTACCGGGACCACCGGAAGGGTCCCGAGGGTCCACCGGGTGGGGCCACCCATCCCGGAGGGCCCCATGGGCTGAAGTGGGGAGGGGAACCATCCCATAGTGAGCTGGTGCGCCCCCTTGGCCCACCCCCTGCGCCTAGGGTTGAAACCCTAGGGTGGCGGGGCGCCCCACTTGCCTTGGGGGGCACTCCACCCCCCTTGGCCGCCGCCCCCCTTGGGAGATGGGATCCCCAAGGGCCGGCGCCCTGAGGCCTATATAAAGGGAGGGAGGGACAGCTGCACCACTGAAGTTCTGGCGCCTCCCTCTCCCTGCTACACCTCTCCTCCTCCGTCACGTGCTTGGCGAAGCCTGCCGAGTGCCGCTTCTCCACCAACTCCACGCCCGTCGTGCTGCTGGAGCCATCTTCCTCAACCTCTCCTTCCCCTTGCTGGATCAAGAAGGAGGAGACGTCATCCGCTCGTCGCGTGTGTTGAACGCGGAGGAGCCGTCCGTTCGGCGCTAGGATCTCCGGTGATAGGATCACGGCGAGAACGACTACTTCATCCCCGTTTTTTTGAACGCTTCCGCTCGCGATCTACAAAGTGGTATGTAGATGCAATATCTCTCCCATGACTCGTTGCTTAGATGAACTCATAGATAGAGCTTGGTGAAACCGTAGGAAAAATTTTAATTTTCTGCAACGTTCCCCAACAGTGGCATCATGAGCTAGGTCTATGCGTAGTTCTCTTTTGTACGAGTAGAACACAATTTTGTTGTGGGCGTAGATTTTGTCAACTTGCTTGCCGGTACTAGTCTTATCTTGCTTCAGCGGTATTGTGGGTTGAAGCGGCCCGGACCAACCTTACACGTACGCTTACGTGAGACCGGTTCCACCGACTGACATGCACTAGTTGCATAAGGTGGCTGGCGGGTGTCTGTCTCTCCCACTTTAGTTGGAGCAGATTCGATGAAAAGGGTCCTTCTGAAGGGTAAATAGAAGTTGACAAAATCACGTTGTGGTTATTCGTAGGTATGAAAAACGTTCTTGCTAGAACCCAATTGCAGCCACGTAAAAGATGCAACAACAATTAGAGGACGTCTAACTTGTTTTTGCAGCAATTGTCATGTGATGTGATATGGCCAAGTTGTGATGAATGATGAATGACATATTGTGATGTATGAGATCATGTTCTTGTAATAGGAATCACGACTTGCATGTCGATGAGTATGACAACGGCAGGAGCCATAGGAGTTGTCTTTATTTTTGTATGACCTGCGTGTCATTGAAGAACGCCATGTAAATTACTTTACTTTATTGCTAAACGCGTTAGCCATAGAAGTAGAAGTAGTCGTTGGCGTGACAACTTCATGAAGACACGATGATGGAGATCATGGTGTCATGCCGGTGACAAGATGATCATGGAGCCCGAAGATGGAGATCAATGGAGCTATATGATATTGGCCATATCATGTCACTACTATATAATTGCATATGATGTTTATTATGTTTATGCATCTTGTTTACTTAGAACGACGGTAGTAAATAAGATGATCCTTACAACAATATCAAGAAGTGTTCTCCCCTAAGCAAGGCGTCGTTGCTAAAGTTCGTCGTTTGAAGCACCACGTGATGATCGGGTGTGATAGATCCTTACGTTCACATACAACGGGTGTAAGACAGTTTTACACATGCAAAACACTTAGGGTTAACTTGACGAGCCTAGCATGTACGGACATGGCCTCGGAACACGGAGACCGAAAGGTCGAACACGAGTCGTATGGAAGATACGATCAACATGAAGATGTTCACCGACGATGACTAGTCCGTCTCACGTGATGATCGGACACGGCTTAGTCGACTCGGATCGTGTAACACTTAGATGACTAGAGGGATGTCTAATCTGAGTGGGAGTTCATTAAAATAATTTGATTATATGAACTTAATTATCATGAACTTAGTCTAAAACCTTTGCAAATATGTCTTGTAGATCAAATGGCCAACGCTCATGTCAACATGAACTTCAACGCGTTCCTAGAGAAAACCAAGCTGAAAGATGATGGCAGCAACTATACGGATCGGGTCCGAACACGAGATCATCCTCATAGCTGCCAGGAAACAATATGTCCTAGAAGGACTGCTATGTGATGCACCCGTCCACGAGAACCAAGACATTATGAATGCTTGGCGGTCTCGTCTTGATGATTACTCCCTCGTTCAATGCGGCATGCTTTACAACTTAGAACCGGGGCTCCAAAAGCGTTTTGAGCAACACGGAGCATATGAGATGTTCGAGGAGCTGAAACTAGTTTTCCAAGCTCATGCCCGGTCGAGAGATATGAAGTCTCCGACAAGTTCTATAGTTGTAAGATGGAGGAAAACAGTTACAAGGTGAACACATACTCAAAATGTCAGGTTGCACAACCGTTTGTCGGTGGACATAAACCTCCCGGACGAGGCGGTCATTGACAGAATCCTTTAGTCGGTCCCACCAAGCTACAAGAGCTTTGTGATGAACTACAATATGCGGGGATGGTGAAGACCATTCCTGAAGTATTCTCAATCTTTGAAGTCGTGAGAGGTTGAGATCAAGAAAGAACATCAAGTGTTGATGGTTAATAAAACCACTAAGTTCAAGAAGGGCAAGGATAAGAAGAACTTCAAGAAGGACGGCAAGGATGTTGCCGCGCCCGGTAAGCAAGTTGCCGGGAAGAAGTCAAAGAATGGACCCAAGCCTGAGATAGAGTGCTTTTATTACAAAGGGAAGGGCCACTTGAAGCGGAACTGCCCCAAATACTTAGCGGACAAGAAGGCCGGCAAAACTAAAGGTATATTTGATATACATGTAATTGATGTGTACCTTACCGATTACTCGTAGTAACTCCCCGGTATTTGATACGGTGCCGTTGCTCATATTTGTAACTCACAACAGGAGATGCGGAATAAACGGAGACTCAAGGGCGACGAGGTGACGATGCGCATCGGGAATGGTTCCAAGGTCGATGTGATCGCCGTCGGCACGCTGCCTCTACATTTACCTACGGGATTAGTTTTAAACCTCAATAATTGTTATTTGGTGCCAAGTTTGAGCATGAACATTGTATCAGGATCTCGTTTAATGCGAGATGGCTACTCATTTAAATCCGAGAATAATGGTTGTTCTATTTATATGAGAGATATGTTTTATGGTCATGCTCCGATGGTCAATGGTTTATTCTTAATGAATCTCGAGCGTAATATTACACATATTCATAGTGTGAATACCAAAAGATGTAAAGTTGATAACGATAGTCCCACATACTTGTGGCACTGCCGCCTGGTCACATTGGTGTCAAGCGCATGAAGAAGCTCCATTCGATGGACTTTTAGAGTCTCTCGATTATGAATCATTTGACACATGCGAACCATGCCTTATGGGCAAAATGACCAAGACTCCGTTCTCCGGAACAATGGAGCGAGCAACCAACTTATTGGAAATCATACATACCGATGTGTGCGGTCCAATGAGCGTTGAGGCTCGTGGAGGATATCGTTACGTTCTCACTATCACAGACGACTTAAGTAGATATGGGTATGTCTACTTGATGAAACACAAGTCTGAGACCTTTGAAAAGTTCAAGGAATTTCAAAATGAGGTAGAGAATCAACGTGACCGAAAAATAAAGTTCTTACGATCAGATCGTGGAGGAGAATATTTAAGTCACAAATTTGGTACGATTAAGGAAATGTGGAATCGTTTCACAACTCACGCCGCCTGGAACACCTCAGCGTAACGGTGTGTTCGAAAGTCGTAATCGCACTCTATTGGATATGGTGCGATCTATGATGTCTCTTACCGATTTACCGCTATCATTTTGGGGATACGCTCTAGAGACAACTACATTCACTTTAAATAGGGCACCGTCTAAATCCGTTGAGACGACACCGTATGAATTATGGTTTGGAAAGAAACCTAAGCCGTCGTTTCTAAAAGTTTGGGGATGCGATGCTTATGTCAAGAAACTTCAACCTGAAAAGCTCGAACCCAAATCGGAAAAATGTGTCTTCATAGGATACCCTAAGGAAACCATGGGGTATACCTTCTACCTTAGATCCGAAGGCAAGATCTTTGTTGCGAAGAACGGATCCTTTCTGGAAAAAGAGTTTCTCTCGAAAGGAGTAAGTGGGAGGAAAGTAGAACTCGATGAAGTACTACCTCTTGAACCGGAAAGTAGTGCAGCTCAGGAAAATGTTCCTGTGGTACCTACACCAACTGGAGAGGAAATTAATGATGATGATCAAGGTACTTCGGATCAAGTTGCTCTTGAACTTCAGAGGTCCACTAGGACACGCCCGCACTGCAGTGGTACGGCAACCCTGTCACGGAAATCATGTTGTTAGACAACGGTGAACCTTCAAACTATGAAGAAGCGATGGCGGGCCCAGATTCCAACAAATGGCTTGAAGCCATGCAATCCGAGATAGGATCCATGTATGAAAACAAAGTATGGACTTTGACAGACTTGCCGATGATCGGCGGCGATAGAAAACAAATGGATCTTTAAGAAGAAGACGGACGCGGATGGTAATGTCACCATCTATAAAGCTCGACTTGTCGCTAAGGGTTATCGGCAAGTTCAAGGGATTGACTACGATGAGACTTTCTCTCCCGTAGCGAAGCTTAAGTCCGTCCGAATCATGTTAGCAATTGCCCGCATACTATGATTATGAGATATGGCAGATGGACGTCAAAACAGCGTTCCTTAACGGATATCTTAAGGAAGAGTTGTATATGATGCAACCGGAAGGTTTTGTCGATCCTAAGAATGCTAACAAAGTATGCAAGCTCCAAATGATCCATTTATGGGCTGGTGCAAGCATCTCGGAGTTGGAACATACGCTTTGATGAGATGATCAAAGCGTTTGGGTTTATCTTGAGACTTATGGAGAAGCCTGCGTTTACAAGAAAGTGAGTGGGAGCTCTGTAGCATTTCTCATATTATATGTAGATGACATACTTTTGATGGGAAATGATATAGAACTTTTGGACAACATTAAGGCCTACTTGAATAGGAGTTTTTCAATGAAGGACCTTGGAGAAGCTGCTTATATATTAGGCATCAAGATCTATAGAGATAGATCGAGACGCCTCATAGGTCTTTCACAAAGCACATACCTTGATAAAATATTGAAGAAGTTCAAAATGGATCAGTCCAAGAAAGGGTTCTTGCCTGTATTACAAGGTGTGAAATTGAGCTCGGCTCAATGTCTGACCACGGCAGAAGATATAGAAGAGATGAGTGTCATCCCCTATGCCTCAGCCATAGGGTCTATTATGTATGCCATGCTGTGTACCAGACCTGATGTAAACCTTGCCGTAAGTTTGGTAGGAAGGTACCAAAGTAATCCCGGCAAGGAACACTAGACAGCGGTCAAGAATATCCTGAAGTAAATGAAAAGGACTAAGGACATGTTTCTCGTTTATGGAGGTGACGAAGAGCACAAATGCGTAAAGGGTTACGTTGACGCTTAGCTTCGACACGCATCTGGATGACTCTAAGTCACAAACCGGATACGTGTATATGTTGCATGGTGGGGCGATGGCTGGTGCAGCTGCAAAGCGAAGCGTCGTGGCGGGATCTACGTGTGAAGCGGAGTACATGGCAGCCTCGGAGGCAGCGCATGAAGCAATTTGGGTGAAGGAGTTCATCACCGACCTAGGAGTCATACCCAATGCGTCGGGGCCGATCAAACTCTTCTGTGACAACACTGGAGCTATTGCACTTGCCAAGGAGCCCAGGTTTCACAAGAAGACCAGGCACATCAAGCGTCGCTTCAACTCCATCCGTGAAAATGTTCAAGATGGAGACATAGAAATTTGCAAAGTGCACACGGATCTGAATGTCGCAGATCCGTTGACTAAACCTCTTCCGCGGGCAAAACATGATCAACACGTAACTCTGTGGGTGTTCGATTCATCACAATGTAACTAGATTGTTGACTCTAGTGCAAGTGGGAGACTGTTGGAAATATGCCCTAGAGGCAATAATAAAAGGATTATTATTATATTTCCTTGTTTATGATAATTGTCTTTTATTCATGCTATAATTGTATTATCCGGAAATCGTAATACACGTGTGAATAAATAGACCACAATATGTCCCTAGTAAGCCTCTAGTTGACTAGCTCGTTGATCAACTGATAGTCATGGTTTCCTGGCTATGGACATTGGATGTCATTGATAACGGGATCACATCATTGGGAGAATGATGTGATGGACAAGACCCAATCCTAAGCATAGCACAAGATCGTGTAGTTCGTTTGCTAAAGCTTTTTCAATGTCTAGTATCTCTTCCTTAGACCATGAGATCGTGTAACTCCCGGATACCGTAAGAGTGCTTTGGGTGTACCAAACGTCACAACGTAACTGGGTGACTATAAAGGTGCACTACAGGTATCTCCGAAAGTGTCATTGGGTTGACACGGATCGAGATCGATTTGTCACTCCGTATGACGGAGAGGTATCTCTAGGCCCACTCGGTAATGCATCATCATAATGAGGTCAAATTGACTAAGTGGTTAGTCACGGGATCATGCATTACGGTACGAGTAAAGTGACTTGCCGGTAACGAGATTGAACGAGGTATTGGGATACCGACGATCGAATCTCGGGCAAGTAACATACCGATTGACAAAGGGAATTGTATACGGATTGTTTGAATCCTCGACATCGTGGTTCATCCGATGAGATCATCGAGGAGCATGTGGGAGCCAACATGGGTATCCAGATCCCGCTGTTGGTTATTGCCCGAGAGCCGTCTCGGTCATGTCCACGTGTCTCCCGAACCCGTAGGGTCTACACACTTAAGGTTCGGTGACGCTAGGGTTGTATGAATATGAGTATGCAGTAAACCGAATGTTGTTCGGAGTCCCGGATGAGATCCCGGACGTCACGAGGAGTTCCGGAATGGTCCGGAGGTAAAGAATTATATATAGGAAGTATTGTTTCGGCCATCGGGAAAGTTTCGGGGTCACCCGGTATTGTACCGGGACCACCGGAAGGGTCCCGGGGGTCCACCGGGTGGGGCCACCCATCCCGGAGGGCCCCATGGGCTTAAGTGGGGAGGGGAACCAGCCCATAGTGGGCTGGTGCGCCCCCCTTGGCCCACCCCCTGCGCCTAGGGTTGAAACCCTAGGGTGGGGGGGCGCCCCACTTGCCTTGGGGGGCACTCCACCCCCCTTGGTCGCCGCCCCCCTTGGGAGATGGGATCCCCAAGGGCCGGCGCCCCCCCCTGGGGGCCTATATAAAGGGAGGGGGGAGGGGGCAGCCGCACCCTGAAGTTCTGGCGCCTCCCTCCCCTGCTACACCTCTCCTCCTCCGTCACGTGCTTGGCGAAGCCTGCCGAGTGCCGCTTCTCCACCAACACCACGTCGTCGTCAGCTGCTGGAGCCATCTTCCTCAACCTCTCCTTCCCCTTGCTGGATCAAGAAGGAGGAGACGTCATCCGCTCAGACGCGTGTGTTGAACGCGGAGGTGCCGTCCGTTCGGCGCTAGGATCTCCGGTGATAGGATCACGGCGAGAACGACTACTTCATCCCCGTTTTTTTTGAACGCTTCCGCTCGCGACTACAAAGTGGTATGTAGATGCAATCTCTCTCCCATGACTCGTTGCTTAGATGAACTCATAGATAGATCTTGGTGAAACCGTAGGAAAAATTTTAATTTTCTGCAACGTTCCCCAACAGCATATGCCCGAGATCACCTCCCAAAGTGATCACGGCCCAGCAGTATAGCATGGCAGGCGGACAAGGGTGTAGGGCAACTGATGGAATACTAGCATCCTATACTAAGCAGTAGGATAGCAGGTAAAGGTAACAACTATAGAAACAATGACAAGCTATGCAGTAGAATAGGATTAACCGAAAGCAGTAACATGCTACACTACTCTAATGCAAGCAGTATAGAGAAGAATAGGCGATATCTGGTGATCGAGGGGGGGGGGGGGACTTGCCTGGTTGCTCTGGAAAGAAGAAGGGGTCGTCGTCGATGTAGTCACTCACAGGGGTATCGGCAACGGTCTCGAAGCCTACCGGAAAGAAGTAACGGAGGGGGAACACAATAAATAACAGAGCAATCAAATGTAACAGAAAGCAAGACTCGGCAATACGTTGTGTTAGGGGTGACCTAACGCAGGGATATGTGATACCGGCGAAGGGAGGAAACATCCGGGAAAGTATTCCCGGTGTTTCGCGTCGGACAGACGGACTGGAGAGGGAAAGTTGCATGTTCGCTATGCTAGGGACGTGTGGCTCACCAACGGATTGTGTATTCGGATTTGTCTCGTCGTTCTGAGCAACTTTCATGTACAAAGTATTTTCATCCGAGTTACGGATTATTTTATATGATTTTCCGAAGTTTAAATGATTTTCTAAAATTTCTAGATTTAATTATATTTCGAAATTAAAACAGAATATACTAAGTGTACCCATGGGTTTCCTAGTGTATTGTATGGAAAGTGGGGCCTGGGTATGCTGAGTCATCAGGTCAACAGTCAACGTTGACTAGATTGACCACTACAGTGATTGTGGTGGGGTCCACATGTCATTGTGTAATAACTAACCTAACTAGTACTACCAATTAGTCTCTAATCTAATTTGCACGGCCGGCCACTGGTGGCTGTGCACACCCACGCACATAGCAAGGCCGCCGTGGCCATTAGCAGCAGCAAGTAGCGCACAACAGCGACAACAAGTAACAATAAAAGCAGCGGCAGAAACAGAAGGCAGCAATAGGGGCTATGCTAGGCAACGGGCGGCAGCAGGGGCGGCGCTAAGCGATGGCCGGCGAGCAACTGCAGGTGGAGGCGAGGCTAGGGGTGGGCGCGCACTGGCAGCAGTACACAGCAACAAGTTAAGCAGCAGCAGCTCACGCACGCACGTATGTACGCGTACACGCGAGGTCGGATGTGCTCGGGGACGGCAAGCGACGACCGAATCGAGGCAGGGGAAGGAGGGATCCGGAGGAGTTGCTCACAGGTAGACCATTGGCGCGCTCGGAGAGGGTCGGGGTGGACCGGAGAGGCGGTGGTGATGGTGAAACGATGACGGCCGGACGAAGAAGACGAAGATCGGCTTCACGCAGCTCCGCCTCGTTCCAAAGGTTCTCGAGCGGATGCGGTAGAGCTGCGAACCTCCGTGATGTGCTCCCGTGACGGAGAGGCGGTGGACGCGGCCAACGACGGGCGAGGCAGCAGTGACCACGTGAGCTTGCGAGCTCAAAATCGAGCCAGAGGAGAAGGGGACGATGGGGATCAAGGAGGGATGAACGAGGCGAGCTAGGGTTTCGGGGACACCTTAGTAGGCCGAGGGGGTTGCGGATGGCCGCACGTGGCCTGGAGCCATGGATGGCCGACACGACGGCTCTCGCCTCTCCCTGTGAGAGGTAGGGGAAAAGGCCGCCAGTTGGGCTGGGCCTGATACAAGAAAAGTACTGGGCTTAAGTTAACGGGGATTTCTCCTTTTCTTATCCTTTTTACATTTTCCAATCTAGCTATTGTTTTTCTAAATAGTTTAATGATCAAATGAATTTTTTTAATTATCAAACTTTGCACAAAAATGATATGTAATATTCTAGGGTTGCACAAAAAGTATTGAGGGCATTCGCAATTATTTGATATTCGGTTTGAATTTAAATGTGTTGGATAGGTGTTGTTGGGTCTGTTTTACATACTTTAGGGGCATTTTAACCACTCAAATAATGTTAGTTTCTACATGAAAATTATATAGTGATTATTTTCAACCTAACGAACATTTTTGTTTTACCGTTTAAAGAAATATTATTTTGACTTGAAATTTAAATTTGAATTTGACTTTGCTTTTTATTTAGTAGCAATGTGCATAGTAATTATGATGACATGGCCACCATTAGGGAAGATTACTGTAGCATGATTCTCGGGGTGTTACAGCTTAGGAACGTGCTGCTAGATGAGTTGACCAACGAGTAAATCGTGCAGCTGGTGGTACTGTGGAAGGTGTTGCAACAACTAGGGTTGTCTCTGCTTGTTTGGTGGCAGCTATTTGTTTCTGTTTGGCTTGTTCTGCAGCTCGTGTAGCACGGGATACCCTGTCGGTAAAAAAATTCGCTGGACTTTGACCTTGTATTGCACCATCAGTACTAGCAGAATCTGCAGGATTGTTCCGCTTCCCTTTCCCTGTCGTTCTATCTTGCTTCCTCTTTCTCTATGCCATGTTAAGTCAAGCCGAGAAGAAAAACGAATAAAAGTTTAGTTCTTCAGAACAAATGTACTTTGATGTAAGAACATGGTGTGATAGACAGATATTGTATGTTCTAGAAACAGGAACACGTGTCTTAGTCACAAGTATAATGTTTAAAGTAAGCAGATGAAATTCAACAAAATTAGAAGCAATACAAGCTAGACATCATACATAACATGCAACCACATATAATGATTGCCAAGTTAGAGGGAGCACCTGTGATGGTGCACTAGGGGAGACGTGCTCATCACCAACACAACTACGTTGAGTGTCTATGCATGTGTTGTCTTGGAAATCATCTCGGGGGGATGGAGGAGTAGAATCTGTAGAGGCCCTCCATTTGGAAGGAGCACCTTCATCCGCTGCCTTGCTAACTTCCTTCCGCTTTATTGATTTTGAATTGTCAAGTAAAACCGACAAGAAAAAGCAATAAAATTCACTCTTCAGAACTCATTCATGCATGATACTGACAATCACTACTTTGATGTAAGGCAAACACATGATTCCAGGATGGAATAATACGAAAAACAGGACGGCATGGCATATTCACAACTATTTGTGTAAACTAAGCAGAAACCATTTCACCAAATAAGAAGCAATGCAAGTTAGACACCACGTGAAAGATGCAACCAATATGACTCTGCCAAGTTAAAAGTGTCCCATCATAAATGGCATTTCAACAAATTAGAAGCAGCGCATGCTATAAATCATATCAAAGATGCAACTAATATCACCTTGCATATCTTTGAAGGTGTCTCGTCATATTGATTTATGCGGGATACAAAAAAATAATAGTTTTATGTGAGGACATGCTTAATAGACAGATGTACTATGTACTAAATACAGGAAGGCATGTCACATTAACATGTATAATGTATAAGCTAAGCAGGATAGCACATGCAGTTTTACCAGATTGGAAGAATTACAATCTAGACACCATATGCAACATGCAACCACATATCACGCTGCCAAGTTAGAGCAAGCACCCGCGATGCTAGTGTAGGGGAAATGCGGTAATCAACTACAGAGCTACGTTCACTATCTTGATCTAGCCTTGCTGTTTCTTGAGAATCATGTCGGGAGGCTGACGCTGCATTCTTTAAATGAGGAGTTATCCACTTGCCTGACTGCCTCATCATAAGTGATTGATGAGGGATACACAAGAACATTAGTTTGATGTAAGAACATGGTTAATACAGATGTACTAGTATGTACCAAAAACAGAAAGGCATGTCATATTCAAAGGTATAATGTGTAAGCTAAGCGGATGCAATTTAACCAAATTGGAAGCAATACAAGCTAGACATCCTACTGGAGTGGTGAGCATGATCATCTAGGACCCGAGAGCCTGGTGGAGGCGGGCTGCTTCGCCACCATCGCGGCTTTTTAGTTGGCTTCCGGTGATGCCTCTCTTTGCGGGCTTGTCACTGGCTCGGCCAAAGGCCTTGACTAGCTATTTGTCTTACGGTGCTCACGGGATGGTGGTTCATGTAAAAAATATCTTTCCTTATCTTAATAAAGACCGACTTGGACTTTCGAATACAAGCTAGACACCATATGGAACATGCAACCACATATGACACCGCTGAAGTTAAAGCAAGCACACAGGATGGTGGTTCATTGCGGCGAGGTCATCAACTCTAGAGCTACGCCACCGTCTCCATCTGCGACCTTTGCATCTATTATAAGGCTGAAACTTGTCTCGGCCTATCCGCGTCATTTACCGAGCGACTTCTCTCTTGTCTTCTTTGCTTCTCACATAGCAGCAGAGTCTGAAATACCCTTGCATAAAAACACAATAGTGAGAGTATGGGTGAAGTGTGTGCAGAACTAGTGCACTGTAAAAGTAGCAGATAGCAGGTGGCTGAAAAATAAATGACAGGAGACATATGATAGCTCTACAACACTGCATGGAAAACAAAATTAAATTCTAGTCTGTTTGATTTTGTAATATATGAGCACAGGAAATGCAGGTACTCCTCCAGCACACCACCACCCGGTCTATAAGGAACAGGCAGATGGCCTTCGTCTACCTCCCGCTAGTCACTGTTGACGATCTTTCTCGAACCACCAGCGACCACCGGCCCAGACTCATGCCTCCGCCGCCCCGCCCTCCCCTCGACCTCACACCACTGTGATGACCCACAAGTATAGGGGATCTATCGTAGTCCTTTCGATAAGTAAGAGTGTCGAACCCAACGAGGAGCAGAAGGAAATGATAAGCAGTTTTCAGCAAGGTATTCTCTGCAAGCATTGAAATTATAGGTAACAGATAGTTTTGTGATAAGATAATTTGTAACAAGCAACAAGTAACAAAAGTAAATAAAGTGCAGCAAGGTGGCCCAATCCTTTTTGTAGCAAAGGACAAGCCTGGACAAACTCTTATATAGAGAAAAGCGCTCCCGAGGACACATGGGAATTATCGTCAAGCTAGTTTTCATCACATTCATATGATTCACGTTCGGTACTTTGATAATTTGATATGTGGGTGGACCGGTGCTTGGGTGCTGTCCTTACTTGAACAAGCAACCCACTTATGATTAACCCCTATTGCAAGCATCCGCCACTACAAAAGAATTATTAAGGTAAACCTAACCATAGCATGAAATAAGTGGATCCAAATCAGCCCCTTACGAAGCAATGCATAAACTAGGGTTTAAGCTTCTGTCACTCTAGCAACCCATCATCTACTTATTACTTCCCAATGCCTTCCTCTAGGCCCAAATAATGGTGAAGTGTCATGTAGTCGACGTTCACATAACACCACTAGAGGAGAGACAACATAAATCTCATCAAAAAATCGAATCTAATACCAAATTCACATGACTACTAATAGCAAGACTTCTCCCATGTCCTCGGAACAAAAGTAACTACTCACAAAGCATATTCATGTTCATAATCAGAGGAGTATTAATATGCATAAAGGATCTGAACATATGATCTTCCACCAAATAAACCAACTAGCATCAACTACAAGGAGTAATCAACACTACTAGCAACCTACAGGTACCAATCCCAGACTTAGAGACAAGAATTGGATACAAGAGATGAACTGGGGTTTGAGAGGAGATGGTGCTAGTGAAGATGTTGATGGAGATTGGCCTTCTCCCATCAGAGGAGCGTTGGTGATGATGATGGCGATGATTTCCCCCTGCCGAAGGGAAGTGTCCCCGGCAGAACAGCTCTGCCAGAGCCCTAGATTGGTTCCGCCAAGGTTCCGCCTCGTGGCGGCGGAGTCTCGTCCCGAAAGCTTGCTTATGATTTTTCTTCAAACGAAAGACTTCATATAGTAGAAGATGGGCACCGAGGGCTGGTCAGGGGCCCACGAGGCGGGGCGCGCCAGGGGTAGGCGCGCCCCCACCCTCGTGGCTGTGGTGTGGGCCCCTCTGGTATTTCTTCCGCTCAGTATTTTTATTATTTCCAAAAATAACTTTCGTGGAGTTTCAAGACTTTTGGAGTTGTGCGTAATAGGTCTCTAATATTTGCTCCTTTTCCAAATTTCAATTCTAGCTGCCGGCATTCTCCCTCCTTATGTAAACGTTGTAAAATAAGAGAGAATAGGCATAAGTATTGTGAAATAATGTGTAATAACAGCCCATAATGCAATAAATATTGATATAAAAACATGATGTAAAATGGACGTATCAACTCCCCCAAGCTTAGACCTCGCTTGTCCTCAAGCGGAAGCGGATAACGATTAATATGTCCACTTGTTTAGAGGTAGAGGTGTCGATAAAATAAAATATGTCCACTTGCAAAGTATGAATCAGAAACTTTATTGAGAACTAACAAACTATAATCTCAGTCATTGAAGCAATTGCAATTTATCATAACATCAGAAAGAGTTTATGTCAGAGCTTTTTAGCAAGTCCGCATACTCAACTATCATTTAGTCTTTCACAATTGCTAACACTCACGCAATACTTGTGGTTACGGAGTTTTAGTCGGACACAGAGAAGGATAGGGGCTTATAGTTTCGTCTCCCAACCTTTTACCTCAAGGGTGATGTCAACAATAATAATTCATGCTAACTTACATCCAATTAGATATATGTATCAGGATCTTTCCAACACACTGTGCTTGCCAAAGGATAAAATGTAAAAAGGAAAGGTGAAGATCACCATGACTCTTGCATAAGGTAGAAGGTAATAAGAAAAGATAGGCCCTTCACAGAGGGAAGCAGAGGTTGCCATGCGCTTTCAGGGTTGGATGCACAAAATCTTAATGCGAAAAAACGTCACTTTATATTGCCACTTGTGATAAATACCTTTATTATGCAGTCCGTGGCTTTTATTTCTTCCACATCACAAGATCGTATAAAGCTTATTTCCTCCACACCAATCCATCTTTCATATTTAGAGAGCAATTTTTATTGCTTGCACCGATGACAACTTACTTGAAGGATCTTACTCAATCCATAGGTAGATATGGTGGACTCTCATGGCAAAACTGGTTTGAGGGTTTTTTGAAGCACAAGTAGTATCTCTACTTGGTGCAAAGAATTTGGCTAGCATGAGGGGGAAATGCAAGCTCAACATGTTGGATGATCGGTGACAATATACTGATATAAGAAAACATAACCCATTACATTGTCTTCCTTGTCCAACATCAACTCTTTAGCATGTCATAATTTAATGAGTGCTCCCAATCATAAAAGATGTCCAAGATAGTATATTTATATGTGAAACCTCTCTTCCTTTATTACTTCCTATTAATTGCAACGATGACCAAAGCTATGTTTGTCAACTCTCAACAACTTTTAATCATCATACTCTTTCTATGTGAAGTCATTACTCTCCATAAGATCAATATGATCTCTTTGTATTTCTTTTTATTCTTTTTCTTTTTCTTTTATTCATTCAAGATCATAGCAAGATAATCAAGCCCTTGACTCAACACTAATCTTTATTATATAGCTCACGGACTCGATTACATAAAGGGATCATAAAGCAAAACTCAAAACTAGATCATACCAAAACTTTATTCTACTAGATCAAGATGCTACTAAAAGGATCAAACTAAGAAAAACGGTAAAGATAGGAGTGTGATCGTGATACGATACCGGGGCACCTCCCCCAAGCTTGGCAGTTGCCAAGGGGAGTGCCCATACCCAAGTGATTATGTCTCCTTTGCTGGTGAAGAAGATGATGGTTTAGTTGATGGCGTAGGCTTCTTCCTTAATTTGCGCTTCAGGACAGAATTTTGATCCCCCATGTCATCAATCTCCTGCTCCAGGCTTAATATCTTTTTGCATAGTTCCTGCTTGTTTTCCTGCAAGTGGAAAAAAGGGATAAACTCGATCTTAAGTTTCTTTGCTTTATCAGGGAGGCTCGACTTTTTGAACTCCACATGCATGTCCCCAGGTTGAGGTAACGGGACTTCAACTTCATCTGAGCTCGTCTCCTCCTTTCTCTTGGGTTCATAGTCCTGTTCTTCTTCCGTAGTCCAACCACAATGCTCCACATCCCCAAAGACCTTATGGTCTGCAAGGTAATCAGCCACATAGCTTTCTCCTTCCGAATCCCGGGACAATATGTTGCTCTGATCTGCAGCAAGACAACTTGAAATGAAAACAGAGGATATTTGCGTGATACGGGAATCAAAACCTTCGAGAGATTATATAATGAATTTTTACCGACCAAAATACGTATCGTGCAAGAAAACGGAGTCCGGAGAGCGCACGGGGTGCCCATGAGGCAGGGGGCATGCCCAGAGGGGTAGGGTGCGCCCTCCACCCTCGTGTAGCCCTCATGTCCTTTCCGGACTGCTTCTTATTTTTCTATTTTTCTAAATATTCCAAAACGGAGAAAAATTGCCATTAGAACTGTTTTGGAGTCGGTTTACTTACCGTACCACATACATATTCCTTTTCGGAGTCTGAAACGTTCTGGAAAGTGTCCCTTATGTATTCCTTCGGTGTTACGGTTTCAATAACATTGGTTTCAACATTTATAGGATTACCTGAGATATAATGTTTAATTCTTTGACAGTTCACTTCGGATTTGTGCCCTCAAAATTGTTGATTTTTATGGCACCGGAATGATAGACCTCAACGATAACGTAAGGACCTTCCCATTTAGAGAGAAGTTTACTAGCAAAAAATCTTAAACGAGAGTTGTATAGCAATACATAATCACCTACATTAGACTCACGCTTTTGTATCCTTTTGTCATGCCATCTTTTAACTTTTTCTTTAAACAACTTGGCATTCTCATAGGCTTGGGTTCTCCATTCATCAAGTGAGCTAATGTCAAATAACCTCTTCTCACGGGCAAGTTTGAAATCATAGTTGAGCTCTTTAATAGCCCAATATGCCTTATGTTCTAGTTCGAGAGGTAAGTGACATGCTTTTCCATAAACCATATTATATGGAGACATTCCCATAGGATTATTATATGCAGTTCTGTAGGCCCATAATGCATCATCAAGTTTCTTGAACCAATTCTTTCTAGATCTATTAACAGTCTTTTGCAAAATTAATTTGAGTTCTCTATTACTCAATTCTACTTGACCACTAGATTGTGGGTGATAAAGAGATGCAATTCTATGATTAACATCATACTTAGCAAGCATTTTACGGAAAGCACCATGAATAAAATGTGAACCACCATCAGTCATTAAATATCTAGGGACTCCAAACCTCGGAAAAATAACATCTTTAAGCATCTTAATAGAGGTGTTATGATCAGCACTACTAGTTGGGATAGCTTCTACCCACTTAGTAACGTAATCAACAACAACTAAAATATGTGTATATCCATTAGAGGCAGGAAACGGTCCCATATAATCAAAGCCCCAAACATCAAATGGTTCAATAATAAGTGAATAATTCATAGGCATTTCTTGACGTCTACTAATATTACCAATCTTTGACATTCATCACAAGATAAGACAAACTTACGAGCATCCTTGAAGAGAGTAGGCCAATAAAAACCGGATTGCAATACCTTATGTGCAGTTCTATCTCCAGCGTGGTGTCCTCCATAAGCTTCGGAGTGACACTTGCGTAGGATCTATTCATGTTCATGCTCAGGTACACATTGTCTAATAACCCCATCTACTCCTTTATAAAGATGTGGGTCATCCCGAAAGTAATGTCTCCAGTCATATAAAAACTTTTTCTTTTGCTAGTATGTGAAACTAGGTGGTATAAATTTAACAACAATGTAACTAGCATAATCAGTATACCATGGAGCAGTACGAGAAGCATTTATGACATTTAGTTGTTCATCAGGAAAGATATCATCAATAGGTAGTGGGTCATCAAGAACATTTTCTAACCTAGACAAGTTATCTGCAACGGGGTTCTCAGCTCCATTTCTATCAATAATATGCAAATCAAATTCTTGTAACAAGAGAACCCATCTAATAAGTCTAGGATTAGCATCTTCCTTTTCCATAAGATATTTAATAGCAGCATGATCAGTGTGAATAGTTACTTTGGAATCAACAATATAAGGTCTGAACTTATCACATGCAAATACAACCGCTAAGAATTCTTTTTCAGTAGTAGCATAATTTGTCTAAGCATTGTCTAGAGTTTTACTAGCATATTGAATAACATTTAATTTCTTATCAACTCTTTGCCCTAGAACAACACCTACATCATAATCACTAGCATCACACATAATTTCAAAGGGCAAATTCCAATCATGTGGATGAACGATAGGTGCAGAAATCAATGCTTTCTTAAGTATTTCAAATGCTTCTACACAATCATCATCAAAGACAAATGGTATATCTTTTTTTAATAAATTAGTCAAAGGCCGAGAAATTTTTGAGAAGTCCTTAATGAACCTCCTATAAAAACCAGCATGACCAAGGAAACTTCTTATACCTTTGATGTCCTTGGGACATGGCATCTTTTCAATAGCATCAACCTTAGCTTTCTCAACTTCAATACCTCTTTCAGAAATTTTATGCCCCAAGACAATGCCTTCATTAACCATAAAGTGGCAGTTCTCCCAATTCAAGACAAGGTTAGTTTCTTCACATCTCTGCAAAACTCGATCAAGGTTGCTCAAGCAGTCATCAAAAGAGGATCCATAAACGGAGAAATCATCCATGAAAACCTCACATATCTTTTCACAAAAGTCAGAGAATATAGCCATCATGCATCTTTGAAAGGTAGCAAGTTCATTACATAAACCAAAAGGCATACGTCTATCAGCAAAATTACCGAAAGGGCAAGTAAAAGTGGTCTTTGATTGATCATCGGCTGACACAGGTATTTGAGAGAAACCAGAGTAACCATCTAGAAAGCAAAAATGTGTATGTTTAGATAATCTTTCTAGCATTTGATTAATAAAAGGTAAGGGGTAATGATCCTTTTTAGTAGCCTTATTCAATTTGCGGAAATCAATTACCATCCTATAACCTGTAATAATTCTTTGCGGGATCAATTCATCTTTATCATTAGGAACGACAGAAATACCTCCCTTCTTAGGGACACAATGCACATGACTTACCCACTGACTATCAGCAACGGGATAAATAATACCTGCCTCAAGAAGCTTTAGTATTTCCTTTCTTACCACTTCTTTCATCTTAGGATTCAGCCGTCGTTGGTGATCACGAACTGGTTTGGCATCTTTCTCCAAATTTATTTTGTGTTGGCATAGAGTGGGGCTAATGCCTTTAAGATCATCAAGAGTATATCCAATAGCAGTGTGGTGCTTCTTCAGAGTTTTCAATAATCTCTCTTCTTCATGCTCTAAAAGGTTAGCACTAATAATAACAGGATATATCTTTTTCTCATCAAGATAAGCATATTTAAGAGTATCAGGTAACGGCTTTAGCTCAAACACGGGATCACCCTTGGGTGGAGGAGGATCCCCTAGGATTTCAACAGGCAAATTGTGTTTCAGGATGGGTTCCTGTTTAAAGAATACTTCATCTATTTGCCTTCTTTCATTCATAAACATATCATTTTCATGGTCTAGCAAATATTGTTCTAAAGGATCACGAGGAGGCACGGCAATAGAAGCAAGACCAATAATTTCATCTTTACTAGGAAATTCCTCTTCACGGTGTTGTCTACGAAATTTAGAAAAGTTAAACTCATGAGACATATCACCTAAACCAATAGTAACAACATCCTTTTCGCAGTCTATCCTAGCATTAACAGTGTTCAAGAAGGGTCTACAAAATATAATGGGACAAAAGCTATCTTGTGGGGAACCAAGAACAAGAAAATTAGCAGGATATTTAGTTTTCCCAAACAAGACTTCTACATCTCTAACAATTCCCATTGGTGATATAGTATCTCTATTGGAAAGTTTAATTATGACATCAATATCTTCTAACTCAACAAGTGCAATATCATGCATAATTTCTTTGTATAAGTCAATAGGTATAGCACTAGCACTGGCACCCATATCACATAAGCCATGATAACAATGATCTCCTATTTTAAAAGAAATAACAGGCATGCCTACCACAGGTCTATGTTTATCTTTAGCACAAGGTTTAGCAATTCTAGCAGTTTCATTACAGAAATGAATAACATGCCCATCAATATTATCAGATAAGAGATCTTTAACAATAGCAATATTACGTTCCACATTAACTTGCTCAGGAGGTGTATAGGTTCTAATATTGCTTTTACGAACCACAGTTGAAGCTTTAGCATGTTCTTTTATCCTAACAGGAAAAGGTGGTTTCTCAACATAAGCAGTCGGAACAATAGGATCATTATAAGTGATAGTCTTTTCTTCAACTTTAATAGGTGTAGCTACCTTTACTTCTATGGGAGGATGATATTTAAACCACTTCTCCTTAGGGAGATCAACATGAGTAGCAAAATATTCACAGAAAGAAGCTACTATCTCAGAGTCAAGTCCATATTTAGTGCTAAATTTACGGAAAACATCGGTATCCATAAAAGATTTAACACAATCAAACTTAAGTGTCATACCTGACTCCTTACCTTCGTTGAGATCCCAACTTCAGAGTTGCATTTAATTCTTTCCAATAAATCCCATTTGAATTCAATAGTCTTCATCATAAAAGAGCCAGCACAAGAAGTATCGAGCATGGTGCGATTGTTATCAGAAAGCCGAGCATAGTTTTTTTGAATAATTGTTTCCCTTGGGAGCTCATGATTGGGGCATGAATATAACATTGATTAAAGCCTCCCCCAAGCTTGAGCGATGCCTTCTCCTTTGCGAGGCCAAAAATTATATATATAATTGCGATCTCGATGAACAAGATGCATAGGATAAAACTTCTGATGAAATTCTAATTTCAATCGTTTGTAGTTCCATGATCCCATATCATCACATAGCCTATACCATGTCAATGCATCTCCCACCAAAGATAAAGGAAAGACCTTCTTCTTAATAACATCATCGGGCACACCTGCAAGCTTAAATAATCCACAAACTTCATCCACATATATTAGGTGCTCATCAGGATGCATTGTTCCGTCTCCTGCAAAAGGATTAGCTAGCAGTTTTTCTATCATACCTGAAGGAATCTCAAAGTAGACATTTTCATCTTCAGTAGGTTCAGTAGGTTGAGGAGCAACTCTTTGCTCTCGGGTCGTGGTGAAGATACCCCGAACAAGCCCCTCGTGAGGATTACTTTCCATAGTAACAAGTGACAAGAAATTTCAGCACACTATATAAATTTTTCCTTACCAAATTCCACCTACCAAAGGCGCTTCACTCCCCGGCAACGACGCCTTTAAAAGAGTCTTGATGACCCACAAGTATAGGGGATCTATCGTAGTCCTTTCGATAAGTAAGAGTGTCGAACCCAACGAGGAGCAGAAGGAAATGATAAGCGGTTTTCATCAAGGTATTCTCTGCAAGCACTGAAATTATAGGTAACAGATAGTTTTGTGATAAGATAATCTGTAACTAGCAACAAGTAACAAAATTAAATAAAGTGCAGCAAGGTGGCCCAATCATTTTTGTATCAAAGGACAAGCCTGGACAAACTCTTATATAGAGAAAAGCGCTCCCGAGGACACATGGGAATTGTCGTCAAGCTAGTTTTCATCATGTTCATATGATTCACATTCGGTACTTTGATAATTTGATATGTGGGTGGACTGGTGCTTGGGTGATGTTATTACTTGAACAAGCATCCCACTTATGATTAACCCCTATTGCAAGCATCCGCAACTACAAAAGAAGTATTAAGGTAAACCTAACCATAGCATGAAACAAGTGGATCCAAATCAGCCCCTTACGAAGCAATGCATAAACTAGGGTTTAAGCTTATGTCACTCTAGCAACCCATCATCTACTTATTACTTCCCAATGCCTTCCTCTAGGCCCAAATAATGGTGAAGTGTCATGTAGTTGACGTTCATATAACACCACTAGAGGAGAGACAACATACATCTCATCAAAATATCGAACGAATGCCAATTTCACATGACTACTAATAGCAAGACTTCTCCCATGTCCTCAGGAACAAACATAACTACTCACAAAGCATATTCATGTTCATAATCAGAGGAGTATTAATATGCATAAAGGATCTGAACATATGATCTTCCACCAAATAAACCAACTAGCATCAACTACAAGGAGTAATCAACACTACTAGCAACCTACAGGTACCAATCCCAGACTTAGAGACAAGATGAACTAAGGTTTGAGAGGAGATGGTGCTGGTGAAGATGTTGATGGAGATTGGCCCTCTCCCGATCAGAGGAGCATTGGTGATGACGATGGCGATGATTTCCCCCTCCCGAAGGGAAGTGTCCCCGACAGAACAGCTCTGCCAGAGCCCTAGATTGTTTCTGCCAAGGTTCCGCCTCGTGGCGGCGGAGTCTCGTCCCGAAAGCTTGCTTATGATTTTTCTTCAGACGAAAGACTTAATATAGCAGAAGATGGGCACCAGAGGGCCAACAGGAGGGCCATAAGGCAGGGTGGCGCGCCCAGGGGGGTAGGGCGCGCCCCCACCCTCGTGGCCAGGGTGTGGGCCCCCTCTGGTATTTCTTCCGCTCAGTATTTTTTATTATTTCCAAAAATAACTTTCGTGGAGTTTTCAGGACTTTTGGAGTTGTGTAGAATAGGTCTCTAATATTTGCTCCTTTTCCAGCCCATAATTCCAGCTGCCGGCATTCTCCCTCCTTATGTAAACCTTGTAAAATAAGAGAGAATAGGCATAAGTATTGTGACATAATGTGTAATAACAGCCCATAATGCAATAAATATCGATATGAAAGCATGATGTAAAATGGACGTATCACACCGCCGTGCTTGGCAATGCCCCCAGGCCATCCCTTTAATCCCGGCCGACCTGCAGATCGGGTGCCAGTAACTCTAGGCCCCACACGCCCCTAAGATAAACACCGAGGCGTTGCTTCCCCGGCGTAATAGGCAGACTAGCACCTATTACACCGGGGAATGCTTCCGTTTATTGGGAATCAACTGACCAGGAATTGAAATTCAGGGGGGCGACGGACCTCTAGCTGAGGTGAAATAGTATATGAGGAGAAACCTTGTGCATCGTGAGTTACTCGGAACATCTAGTATCAAGAAGAAGCGGTCAACTAGTGTCTTCTGTGGGATGAATACCGTGCAAGAAGACACGTAAGATTTGCACGAATAAGGGAAGAGGAGTACCATTTTCGGTTGCCGGTGTGGTCGCCTCCACATGTCGCGCCAATCTTCTTCTTTTTGTCGCAGAAACCGATGTTCTGGATGGTGCAGGCTTGGACGAACCCATGGCCAAATTTTTGGTTGTGTTGTCGTGGCCGTATGTCGGTGGAGGGGAAGCAGATCCCAGGCGGCGAAGGACGGCGTAGCAGGAACAGCTCCGGTGCGGTGGAGGGTGGCGAAGTTGGAGCGGCAGCGGTGAGGCGCAGGACGACATGGTTGAACTGGCTCGGGTACGGACGGCTCGGCCTCGGCTTCAACTACT
Source organism: Aegilops bicornis (assembly GCA_021605145.1). NCBI lineage: Eukaryota > Viridiplantae > Streptophyta > Magnoliopsida > Poales > Poaceae > Aegilops > Aegilops bicornis. The sequence continues at coordinate 619,695,962 of CM038674.1, forward strand.
AGCCGTGGAGGGCGTTGCGGTTGAGGTTGCGGTGGACGACGACGTTGGGGTATCGGCTCCGGCGTGATGGAGGAGGGCGGCGGTTGATGGGTGGAATGGGGTGGCGGACGGAGGACGCCGGGGTTTCATGGTGGTGGAGAGGTAGTTTTGCGCCCATGGAGTACGAATGGGGAATCAGATGGGTGGGCAGGGGAGAGGGGGAGAACCATGTTTGATGCAGGGACGCGCTTGTTTTTGGCTTTTTTGAACAGAAGATGGGACGCTCTTGTTTGAAATTTGGGGAAAGTACAAACTTTGCTCCCTCTTAAATTTTGGACCTACTGCGGGTCGGGGGTAGGAGGGTAATCCCAGGTGTCCCAAATAGTGGGCGGGAGTGATTTTGGCCGCGCGCATGTGTGCTTAGGCGACCATTGTGTATGAATGTTTTTTCGGAGGCGGCTGCATGGCGTCTAGATGAAGCTACAAACCTACCCCGGTTTAGACCTTTGGACGTCGGGCTGGTAGGTTTCACGGGTCGGAGTTATTAGAAAAGTAATTTCCTTGTACTACCAAACATTGGTCTCACGCGGTTTCAAAGTAGTAGAGGCTCTTTTACGCTTCGTTTGAAATTTTGAAACACAAGCATTCACGTTTAGAGTACTCTTGAACTTTGAGGATTGACCTAAATAGACAACGTTAATTTTGACCTTGTATGTTTGAAAACCTCATTAAATTATCCGCTTCTTTTTGAAATTTTGACACTTGAAAATCCTAGAACTACGATTATTTTGGAATGGAGGAGCTAAATTAGAATCTATTTTGTACACGACTATATATGCTATTATGTACAAAATCAGAGCAAAGCTTGGTGCCCCCATAATTTAGGTATGATTTACAAATGCCATGATATCAAATTCAAATAATTGAATATACTTCATGTTGAATTCGATTTTTTAAAACCACCTTAAGTTGAATTCAAATGTATGCTAGTTCATAGGTAGGTATTTATAATGTTCATTGTGTAACTTTCGTATGTATGATGTGCTTTACACACACAACATGAACTATACTCACGCTTATATTCGATTGCTAAAGCGATGCATTGTCTGGAGTTCAAAATACTAACTACGTGGATCAATTGTGTCGAATAATAACATAGACATGCTCAAATTCGATAGAATCTAGATGTCTGATGGATCAATGACCGTTCCTTACGCGAATTGCAAATATCATGATCCTATCCTAATATTTGGACACAATTTATATCTTTAATCAATGTGTACAGCAGTCTTGTGCGTGTAGTTTCACTCTCCATCGGTGGTCTCTCACACATGCTCACACACTCTCACCCGAGGTGTCTTTCTCGCGCACATGCTTTCGATATAACCCTCCCTCCCTCTCGTAACCATTTACGACTGTTTTCACTAACCTTTATCACAAGCACTCTTCCTCTCACAAGCATACACACGCACAATCCCCATCGACCCTTTCTATATACATAGACCTGCCTACGTGTCTCCTGTACGCACATTATCTTTAGGCCTATCTCTCACGCATTGTCTCACACCTCTCTTCCTAATCGACGAGTGTGATTCTAGCAGAGCATTCTGTAGGATGCCCCTTAAAGTTAGGTTGGATGAATAGTAATATCAGAGATAAAGGGGTTACCTTAGTCCGAGAACCTAGGGTTACAAATCCTAGCCGGCTTCGTCAGTGGACATAGTGTAACATCCCAAATTTTGGAATGTTAATATAATTAATTGAATTGTTTGTTTGTTCGCTTGAGTGAATTAAACTTGAGTGAAATTTGAACCTTTTCAAAAACTTTTGAATGAGAGGGAATAAAATGACTTTCCCCTTCTCCGTAAATTCAAATTCATCCTATTAAAATCAATGAGAGAAGATGACATGACTTCTTCAACTATAAAGAATTTGAACGGAGTTTTGCAATTTAATTCTTTCAAATATTTGCACTTGCTTCTCTATTTTTCTTCCCGAGAAATACCCGAAAATAAATTCTTGCAAGCAAGAAAGAGCGGAGGAAAATGACCCTCCAAAATCAGGGGCATTTTTGAAAATATTTGAGCCAAGAAAAACCAAAGTTTTTATTTAAAAATTATTTGCAAAAAGAAATAAAGCCTTTAGGGATTTTTAAAAACATTTTTTTAGTTTTTATTTTGGCCGTGGAATAATGCTCATCATCTACATTTTATTTTTCTGATAATTTTAGTATATAAAAACTCTTTATTCCGAATTGATTTGATTTCCTTTTTATTGTTTTAGTTTCCTAATTTTAAAAATAGGAATGGAATCGTTTTATTAGGAAAAACCTGCTGGCCCATTAAGCACTTTCCTATTCTAGCCCAACAAGAGATCATCTCCTTCCTCTGTTTCCTCTCACGTTACAGAAGCTTTCCATATCCATGGAGACAGAATCTCCACCTTCCCGATCTCCCTCGTCTTTCCATCCCAGCGCCTCCCGAGACCGCCTATAAAACCCCTCCCTCTCCTCGCTCCATTTTTCCCATCACCACGCCCCTCCCTGCCTGTAGCCTTCTCGCCACCGTCCTACTTTTCCTACCTAGGAACGCTCACCAGGAGCTCTCCGAACCTCCCAAGCGCCGACCCCTCCTCCGCCACCCCACCCTCGCCCGGCAACCTCGCCCCCTCGCCGGAGCAGCCCTCCACATCGCCGTCTCCTTCCTGTCATCTCTGCCTCACGTCTGAGTAACTCCGTTCTCGTTTTTCAGATTTATTTCCGTAACAGATTTAGTTCCGTTCTTGTTTAGCTTATAACTTTTGATCTAGAAGTCCAATGATGCTGATTCGTTTTGCGTTAGATCACAATTTTCTTGTAGTTTCCAAAAATATATTATTTGTCTATGTTTGGATTTATAAAAATTGAGTTAGATCAGATTTGAATTAAAGCTTGTTTTGCTTATTCCGGGAGTTTAAAAATAGGTTTTAATTAATTCTTTTTGCTCCTGGTCTCTAGGACCTTTGTTTATCCAGTAGTATGTAGTATTTTATTTTCAGGTTAATTTAAATTAGGTTTTTAGCAAAACAGTACTGTTTTAATATTAGTTCTGTTTTAGCTTTTTATTTATTGTTTTTATTAGTTTTAAATTATTTCTTTTTGTCACTTTTGACAAAATTAGTTGTGTTTCTGTTAGACAACAGGAGAAAATTTATTTTTACTTTAAAAAAATTTATTTTCCTTAGTTTTGTATGAAACCTTCTATAGGTCATAGTTAGAGTTTTATAAAAGTTTTTTATTTGTTTCTTTTTGCAAATAAAATTTTATGGAAAAAAATACTTTCTGTTAAATTAGTTATTTTACAGTTTATTTTCTGTTAATTTATTAGTTTAGTATTTTAATTGTTGTTAAGTTTTTACTTACGGCAAAACTATATTAGATGTTTGTAGCAAAGTCATAGATCTTCGTTAGTAGTTTTTCTTTGTAGTTTTATTTGAAGTTTCTTTTGATTTTGTTTGAGTTTTATTATCGATTTTCCTTGCTGTTTTGATTGTTATTTCGAGTGCTAAAATTGTTTGCTAGGCGGTTTGCTTATGTGAATGCTATGTTTGACTATATAGATTTTCAACGGAGTGACGATTAGTTCTACCAAGTCATTTTCCTCGACAGCGTTGTTATCTTCATCAAGTATTACCAGCAAGTTCACTTTGCCATTGCTTTCATACCTATGTTTTTATTGCATTTAGTGGCATCCTTGCAACCACACCTCAGTAGTGTTATTGAATCCTTGTAGTTGAGTAGTATGCATGAGGTAGGAACCCATCACCCTGTTACCAAGCCCGGACGTTTTATTTAAATGCTACGCTATAGTAGACGGGGTTTGGTATGAGTGTTCGGGAGTGGTGTGAGAAAGGAGGACTCTCGTCAATGACGACAACTCCATGATGGCATCTGCAAGGACTGCATCTTCAAGGCCTCAAGACTTCAAGACTCGAGACAAGAATTCAATACACACTCTTTGGGTGAAGGACGGTTGTGGGCACCTGGAGAAACCAGTGGTTGGCCGGGATGCATGGAGAAGCGCCATGACATCTTGCGGAATCACCCAGACTCAAAGAGACGGAAGAATACTTCATGCCCGAAGCTTACCTGCAACCGCAAGTCATTATGGGCTCGCTTGGTTGACCTTAGTTGTGACTCTGGCTGGGGCGGTACTAGCGTATGTAGAACTACGGTAGGATGGGTTGAGTACCGGACGGTGGTCGAGGAACTCATTGGAAGACCATGTTTGGTCATCTTGTTCTCAAACACCACGAAGTGCGAGAACGTAAAGAGAGGGATCGAATCTTGCGGGTAAAGTGTACAAACCTCTGCAGAGGGTTATAACCTAATCGATTAGCCGTGTCCCGATTACGGACAATTTGAGCCTCTGGACTTGGATCTATCTCTAACTCTCAACACCGGATTGATAACTTAATTGTGGGCAACATATGATGATTTTGGGCTATGAGACATCGGTTGGCGGAACCATGTCATGATAGAAAACTCCATAATACAGACTTCATTTATTCCTTTGATGTAGGGAAAATAAATCAGCTTTTACGCAAACAAAACTCGAATCTGAGCCACAAAGCCAAATTGCATATAGTATAGTTTTACCATCTGTTTATTCATGTTGTGATCTTGCCGGTACATTCAATGTCTTGACCTACGGCTGCAACGTATCATGTTGCAGATATTTCCTCGACGAGTAAGAGTTACGATACATGGTTACGGTCTACACTCAACCTGCCGATGGCGTTGATGGGACTCCACACCCGCTTGATTGTTTCCGCTGAGTATTATGAGGTATATATCATTTTACGTTATTTATACATGTGATTGCACTTTGATATATACATTGATGTACTGTGTGTGCCAAAGATATCTTGATCCGAGGATGGCACAGATACGTAGGCTTGACCGTCTGAGGTCGGGTCGCTACTGAGATATGGTATCGAGCACATGTTGGACTGTAGGACGTGACCCTAGAAACCGGAAAGCCCTAGGACAGAAATCTCTAAAACTTTATTTTCAAAAGACTCTTACTTCTCATCTCTTCTGATTTTATCAAATAGACACTCTCACCTCAAATAGTTAGAATATACCCTTTTCCTTTTGATCACATGAAGAATCAATCAAGCCGCTCCAAGAAGGACAAGATATCGGATAACTGATGGCCTCTTGAGTAAAGAGGATTTGACCATGCATTAGAAGAGTTGAAGCTACACCAGTTGAAGACTCATACGACTTGAAGAATCAGAAGAATTATTTGACCGTTAGAGGACCAAATCCATGTTATACACCTACGTTAGATGCGATGAATTGTGAGCTGTCATTTGTTTGATGTTTTCCGACAGCCACAAAGTAAAACCCGTTTCTTCAAAAACTATTGTTTGTATTGTGTGTATCCTCCCCACCTCTCTCATATCTCATCCCAAAACTTTTGGACCCCATAGATGATGATTGAAGTTGGCCTGATATTCTCTGGACCGAAAACCCGGCGGAGGCGTAGCTATGGATTCGTAACATGGAGAATAACCCGGGGAGCAATTTGGTTTCAAGGAAGAATGAAGTATCGTGACGCTCTTCAAGATTACTTTGAAGGAAGTGCTGCAACATGGTGGCAGATGCATCAAGCTATACAGGATGGAATGGAGCAAAGACTTGGGAGGAATTCAAGAAGACCCTGTTGGGATCACGTCTCATCCGGAGGCACCATGATAACCTGAAGAAGAAACCTTATGCCTCCAAGATTTGTGGAGGAATAGGACACACCCAGGAGGAACACAAGGATGGATGCCCTCATTGTGAGGAGAAACACCTAGCTGAGGAATTGGAAACTCCCGAGCATTGAAGACCAAGAAATGAGGACCTAGAAAGCGAAACCATAGTAGAACGGCCCATTACAAACGATAATTTTGTTGATGAGTGGGTAATTGCTTTTCTCTTTCTATCTCAACCAGACCCGAAATCTTGAACCCATGGACAATCAACACCAAACTTTTCTGGAGACAGTTGCAAATTCCCCATGGAGATACATCCCTTGTTCTGAGCACCTCTCTTATCCTACACATGCAGATGACAACCCTTTATGAGTCTTTCCTTAAAGGTCCTGAAACGATCATGACCCTGACAAGTGATCACGATTACCCGAAGATCCTGAAGGACATGATGAAGCATATTCACCTTGAAGGAGAGGGGTGTGGGTATCTTTTTGCAGAATTGCCATAGTTTCCTTCCTATCCGTCAGATATAGATCAGACGGCCTATATTGCAGGGTGGCAGGCACACGATCATCACCGACTATGCTTTTTATAAGAGTAGGGATAAAATACACTCTTATAAAAAACAGAGTTGGTGATGATGGTGTGCCCGCCATCCTCGCAACATAGGTCATTCCAATTTATATCTGACGGATAGGAAGAAACTATGACAATTTTGCAAAAAGGTACCCACACACCTCTCCACATTTGCAAATAAGGCCTTCCCTCGTTCATCCTTTTCTCTCAAGGGATAAACTAGTCATACAAGTGCATCTTGATGTTACGTGCAACGCACGGGCATCTTGCTAGAGAATGAAAACAAACGACAAAAAAATATTGGATGATGGTTCGAAGTCATGACCGCGGGCACAGTGGACAAGGTGGCCTTGTATTGGTATGCTGAGCCGTCTGTTTTAACACACAGGAGCTAGTGTGGTGATTATACACACACGCACGCATGCACACGAACTGCATGCACGCAACACTCACACGAACACATGCACCCACGTACGCATGCAACACTCACACGTACACACGCAGCCACGCACGCACGCAACACTCACACGCACACATGCACGCATGCATGCACACACCAGTACACCACACGACCAACACACAGTCTCATGCTCAAGTTCTCAACCTACACGTGCATGCGCACACATCAGGCCCTGACAGACACATACACAACCATGTGATTCCCGTGCACGGGGTGGAGTCTTGTCGCGCCTGCGTAAATTTGTGTTTATCTAACCTTTTCCCTATGTGAACTGACAGGTGGGGCCCACAAGGAACGTGGTCAATTTAACTAGTCAACATGGTGCCATGCAGACTATTTGGCGATCAATGAGTGCAATCCGATGATGAACCGTGAGCAAGTAACCGTATAATCACCGCAAAATGTATATAGTGACCGTAATCAGCTTATTCTGAAGTTCGGTGAACGTATTACGCTTTTTTCTCTGTAGGCCCTCCAAAACTACATCTCTACACGTTCTCGCATGTTACATCTAACAACTATGCAATACAGCACTACTACTACACTCTAACACAATAAATCATATGTGTTTTTAGTTTTACTAGATATCATATTGTTACTTAATTATTCAGTTTGCATACATTAAAATTTCCTTTGAAATGTATGGCCAGTATCATATACCGCGCGGGGAAAATCCCGCCCTTTCCTGTTTAATCGGGTTTGTATCGATGGATCGTGCGAAACAGCAAAACTATAGTACTATATACAGTACAAGTGACAGTTCACTGGGCCGTCGTGTCGTGTACTCCTCTGCCGTAAGAGTGGAGCGCTCGCTTTCATAAATCTTCTAGTCCCTTTCGCCGACATGTGGGGCATCAAGCTACCGTGTCCACGTGCCATACCGGAATACAGTGCAGAGCAGCCGGGGTGAAGCACCCAGTCATGGCGTCGGCGTAGTAATGAGCAATGAGGCGTCAAATCACAAAGTTGCACCTTTCCCGGAGTTAAGTTGGAGGGAGATGTAATAATGCTAAAAAAAGAAGTTGGAGGGATGAAGCAACCAATATTTCACTCATTGTTGAATCCACTTCTCCCTCATCTTCTTCAAGTTAACCACGTGTTGCTTCTGCCGTTGTTCTGCCTCATGTGGGAAGCGGATCGGCTTGGTAAAGCACTAACACATGGGACCGCATGTTAGCAAACCGCCAGGAAAACGTCCTCTAAAAATAAGAAACCTCCCCCGCCATCCGCGCGGCAAAATCACCTCCTTTTACTAATCTTGATTCTATAATTTTTTAGATCAATATAACTGAGATTTGTATAGATAGCACACAGGAGCAAAACCAAGTGGTATGGTTAAGGGCATCCACAATGTGTAGCCAAATGTGAAAATAGCTTTTGGCATCGTGGGAACCATTGTGGACGGTCTTGCCAAAGCCAAAACGATGGAACCGAAGCTCCCTGATTGATTGATTGATTGATTGAAGGAATAGAAAAATGCAACGTCTCTCCTCTTTCTCCCGTGCTTGGATGCATGTACAGTATAGATGATAGAGTCTACTCCCCTGTCCCTTCTATCACAAATCACAAAGTAGTGAGGCATCAAATCACAAAGCACGGACGGAGCAACCATCATTTCACTCTTCGCTGACTCCGCTTCTCCAACGTCTTCTTCGAGAAACCATCTCACCGCACTAAGCTGGACGGACGACGCTATTGTGTACGAGTAGTACTAGTACATTTACGCGTCCTTTGGTTCAACAGACTTCCTGGATGCAAATAAGGCGGTTGTCTCGGCTTGTAGGCGGTACTTGCGAACGACTTACCATGGTCTCCCACAATGGTGTTCTCCATGGAACGCACTTCGCCAAACCACAACGTTTGAGACATCGCCGACGTCACCGCAATGGGGAAGGAAGTCAAATATAGTTACTACCTCCATTTTTTCGTACACAAGGCCAGTATATCAAAATTACAATTTGCAAAAGGCCACTAACACTAATCGAGGCAAAATTGATGGGTTTGCCTCGTACTAGCAACCAAGGACATTAATATCCCCTGCATGCATGCGGAAGTGAGAAGGTTGGTTTGCATGGCGCTGCATTAATCAAGCGATGAGGAGTGAGATGGTTAGCTCTTTGGGCTTTGGAGAAAAAATACGCATTAATTGACACATGAAACGAGGATTTGTATCGATTAATCCCGCGAAGGAAAACCCCGCCTTTCTTTTTTAACACTAGTACTCCTAGTACATAGTACTACGTACTTATCATGTTTGGGTCTATGCCTTGCATTGCCATACTTTGCCACACATTTTTGCCAAGCTTGCCTAAAGTTTTCAAAATGAAAAGGAGGTACACTTGCGCACGGCTGTCGCGGTCGCACCGCACCCTCACACGGTCACTCCTGCACGTTGCGGTCACACCACACCCTCACATGCACAGTCGCTCCTGCACGCCGCAAACCCAACCAAGGGAATGCACCCTCACTGACACGTGCTGTCGCATGTGAACAAACCAAACTCAGCCATCCCACCACTGAAAAATAATTTTCGTTCATAGAGTATGTTTCTCCAACCGCATGTTGGGGAGTATCCGTACGGCCTGTGCGGTGGTATGTTGGGGAAGAAGAAGAGGTGAGGAAGGAGGGTTAGGAGACATAGGATATTCATCCAACCGCCTGAAATGGTAGACTGACCCAAGTCAGGCGACTTGCATAATAATATATGTTTTTACACAGAAAAAAGATCCATAAAAACAACAAGATAAAGAAAAACTATCACTGCTCGCGGAACGAGACGGCCTCGTCGTCTTTGGCTGCCGGCGCGAACCAGCCATAGCTGCCGACGTGTTTCTCCGCATCGTGGTTGTCCTCGGCCTCCAGCTACTCGTTCACGTGGAGCTTGCGGGCGCTCTAGACGGACGAGAGCACCGCCCGGTTGAAGTAGAGGACGTCCGGTTCCGCCTGCAGGAGGGCCTCGATGGTAGCGGCATCCACGCGCTCCGCGTCGAGTCGAGCCTCCACCGCCCAGTTCAAGTCCAGGACGTCCGGTTCCGCCTGCAGGAGGGCCTCGATGAGAGCGGCATCCGCGCGCTCCGTGTCGAGTTGAGCCTCTGCCGCCTGGTTCAAGTCCAGGACGTCCGGTTCCGCCTGCAGGAGGGCCTCGATGGCAGCGGCATCCGCGCGCTCCGCCTCAAGTTGAGCCTCCGCCGCCCGATTCACATCCACGACATCCGGTTCCGCCTACAGGAGATCCTCGATGGCAGCGGCATGCGCGCACTCCGCATCGAGTTGAACCTCTGCCTCCTGGTCCTCCTTTAGTACCGCCAGGTTGAACCGCTGGTCCGCCTACACCATGGGAGACTCGGACGCCGGCACGAAGTCGACGTCCATCATCTCATACCCATCGTGTGCCTTCTGCGCCGCGACCTCCGCCATGAACATTCGATCAGTTTCCTCCTCCTCGTAACTTGGCTCCCGAGAACTCGGGGATTGGCCCGCCGCAAAGCGAGCTTGGGAACGGAGGTCTCTGGCGCCGACCGCCGCCGTGATTTCTGCGCGGCGCTCCGCGCATCAGTATCTTGTAGTACGGGATCTTGCGGCGCACCATGGCTTTCCGGTGAACTAAGGGACGCTTGATGCATGCTAGGGGATCAAAAGGTGGGGGAAGGGGCTGGAGATTAAGTTTGGTTTTAGGGCAGTGGATGGCGTAGGCCGAGCAGCGAAGGTTCTGGTGTGAATAGTGGTTTCGGTGACGACCGGTCAATCGGTTTTGACTGTACATCGCTCTTGTCGCGTTCGCGTTGCAGCCCAGCACGTTGGACCCTCCACATCGCTCACCGAATGGAACGCGCTTCATCTTGCATTTTCGCTCGCTTGTGGGACTGCAGTTGAGAGCAAACCGACATCCCTCCCCCTCCCCCGCCCGCGTCATTTTATGCAGAGTAAATAAAAACAGAGGGAGTATACTACAGATGAGGATCCCCTGACGTGGCCGAACCCATTGAGTAACTGACATGCGGGGCCTAGCAAGCATGGGGTCCGCCAGTAAGTGACCAAAAGGGAGGGTAAGGCAAGGATACGTATGTGAAAGGAGCTTCCAATGATATAATTTTCACATTATACATCTCATGTACTATTAATCTTGTCAATAGTCAAATGCGGTTTTGAAAAACGCATTAGAGCATGGTTAGTAATATAGCCAGTCGACGGCTATAAGGAACTGCCATGTCATCTATAGCCATCATCTATTATATGCACTCATACAGTAGTGTGGGCTATAAGGTTGGCTATTTCCCGCAAAAAAAATTATAAGGTTGGCTATTGTATTAGTACTTTTTTCCATCTCCTCTCCATCTCTTTCTTCATATTTATTGTACATATTTAACTAGGAATATGTATATAGCTAGGCTCTAGCATGAGAGCTCACTCCCCTTACTTTTTCACATCTCTCTCCTCCACATAGGACCTATATAAATGGAAGGAGGGAGTACAACTATGAGCACTACATACTCTAGTACAGATGTTGTCAGTACTCCACTAGTACTATTGGACAGGAGCTTAAAAAGTTACTATTGGACTGGCTATACGTGGCGAAATCCTAGTAGGAAGAGCATGCGCGAGAACAAGCACATTCACGTGGTTGAAAACAAATTGGAAACCATCTCGAGTACAAATCTAGGAGTACGTCCGAATCTAACAATATTGGTTGGGCGTTGTTGAATGTTGATACTTTTTTTTATCAAAGTAGAGATACTTTGACTACACATAAAACTTATATGTAAAGTAGAAAGGATAGGAGGGAGTATATTGTATGTTCAAAAACGAAACAAACATTGAATACCCTTTATATATGATTTGCGGATGCTATGATCACCGGTTCAAAATTTTGAATCCGCCTTAGGTATCACACATGCCCCCACTCGTTCTCTCTCTATTTCATCTCGGGGTCCGGAGATCGATTGAAAGAGGACTAGGGTGGGTACAATACTTTCGTTTCGCTTATGAACGCATAATATACTCCTCCGATCCCCAGCACTTCGTGGGTCATTTCTATTATAGAAACAGACCAAACCTTTATCTCCTTGCACGACACGCAATTGATCTCTAAACATCAATCGATCCCGTCAACATGTGTCGAGGCATGAACCGAACGGGATGTCAAAACTAAGACGTGAAGTGACACGTAGTGGAGGAAAAGTGAAACTTCAAACGAACCGTTTGTTTGTATGCATGTCGGACAAATTACAAATAAACATTGGAAATACAAGCATGGTCTAGGCCCACATGCGAATGATACTCGGCGGAATGTTCAAATGAGGCATGCGGGAGGATGGACTCGACCGGAGGGCGACATGATCGATGGAGAAGAGGGTTGGAGACGAATGAGAAATAAGCAAACGCCACATGATTATACTTGAACGGCTCAAATAAACAATAAGTTGTCTCGCTTGGCCTACATAGTGAAAGGCCTAATGCGCAACGCAGAGCACTGACGCTCGAATATAGCCGGGAAAACAAGGAAACTGGCATGTGGGGCACACCTATCAGGACGACGTAGCGCAAACTAGTCCAATGGAGGAGCTGGCCCATGACCTCCTCGCCACCGGCAACCGTTCATGTGGTTCGTGGGGGCCAACAACGTGGCACAACTCTAGCACCGCCTCTGGACACGGCGACCATGGTGAGAGACACGCTCATCGTCGCTAGACACGGTCGGTTTCAGTGTGCCGAGGGTGGCGTTAGTGCTGTGGCACGACCAACAGTATGTTGGTTTTGTGCCCAAGGTTGCCCCATCAAAGCATTGGGTAGCCAAAATTTTGGTTGATGTTTTGGTTGCCCATGATTTGGCCGACATCGGCAAGAAAAATGAACTAGAGTTGGCTAGAGTTCATTGGCATGCCAAAAAAATGGCAACCATCCAAACAAAGACCAATCTTTGGGTCATGACCAAAATTTTGGTAAGGTGCACTTTGGCCACAATCCGAACACACCCCAACACCCGGCTCATCGAGGATGCACGGGGCGCCGGGACGCGTCCACGGAGTGGTGTAGCGCGGCCAACTGCATCCTCAGGACCTGAGACCATGCCGGGTCGTCTTGCTTTTTCAATGACATGCGTAGATCGCATGTGAGCAAAGGGCATCTCCAACATTGCCACGACCGCAGCTGACTACCCCCGGCACACCAAAACCTCGCCCTCGCCTCCGTCAGCGCTTACGCGTTCCTCAAAGCCGGGCGCCAGCTGCCCGCATTCATGTCATCCGTCTGTATGCCATCGTTAAGAGGCTCGGTGCCCGAGGAACCAACTCCGGTGACTTAATGACGCACCATGACGCTTGGCCTCACTGGAATGCGCTACTTAAAGCGGCAACGCCCAGCTAACCTCCACACCATAGCGCATCGTCCTCCTACCTGGCACCACATCTGCCATGACCGCAAGCGCGAACACTCTATGGGAGAGCTTGTCTTCGGGGATGGTGCTCAAGGTCGCCGCCCTCGCTCAAGTCGCCGCACAAGTGGTGGCCACGCTGGTGGCCGACGACGGGAGCACCATCAGCCACGTGTCCTACTTGTCGCCGTCCAACGTACGGCACCGCCGAGGTCGGGGACTCCTTCGAGGATGAGTAGGGCATGGGAGGTGGCAGGGCATGGGAGGTGGCAGGGCATGGTGTGCCAACTGGCCGGTCTGTCTCCCATGTTCTACTTTTTCTCGCCGGAGACCGCACCTTCACTTCATGGGTCTTGAACCCCGCCCCCGTACATGAAGATCACAGATGGAGGACGTCGGTCGTCGCCGTAGAATAGGTTTAGGGTCGGGTTTCTTTTATTTTTCGGTCCTATAAAAGTTCGAAATGTAATGAAAATCTGCCGTGTTTGCATTAATCTCGGCCGGTAATATGAACTTTCATAATAATATAGTATATTGTAGGAGTACTAGCAAGATGCCCGTGTGTTGCACGGAAGATCAATATCTTGTGGGAGAAAAGGATGAACGAGGGAAGGCCTTATCTGCAAATGCACATTCACGCATTTCACATTTTTCTACATCTACGGGAACCTATGAAAGGGTTAACGTAAATTGCCTCTCTCTCTCTCCTCCCCTGATTTTCATGGTGGCGGGCCCCTCCCTCCCCCAATCTACAATCAACAGCTCACACATTTCACATTATGTTAATTAAGTAACTGGGACTACGTAGTTGTAGCATTACTCGTCCTAAAAAACCCATGTCACGGCCTGATTTTTGGCCCTTTCTTTTTCATTTGTTTTTCTGAGATTTTTGCTTGAGATTTCTTTTTCCGTGGCTTTGTGGTCTGGAAACGGAAGAAGATGACCTCTTCTTTGCTTCTAGAGTGGCTTGTCAACCTCAAACCCTTCCCTAGACCTTTCCATTTTCATCCTAGACCAAATCCCAATATTATTTTTATTGGGAATATTCCTTTTTCTATTAAAGGAACTAGCGGATGTACCCGCGCATTTGCGCGGCGAGACCACTATTACGTACTATTTATATCTTTATTTTAACTATTTCTTCACAATTTAGTACTCCCTCCATTCCATAATGCAATGCGTATAGATTTTCTGAAAAGTAAAACTTTACAAACTTTGACGAAGTTTATGGAGAATTATTTATATCTACTAAATATATACAATATGGAAGTACGTTGTCATGCACCTAAGGATATGTATTGGGTATTCAAGATATATATGTTTTTTTTATAAACTTGGGATTTTTTTACTTTTCGAAAAATCTATACGTACTACATTGTGGAACGGAAGGAATATTGGTTATTCATCATTGTGTAAAACTGACTTAGTATACCATTGCGTGCCACTAAAAAATTGGCTCAACAATAATGGGTACTAAATTATGTTGTGATAATTACAAACTTGAAAGTTCAATCGGATTTTTTGAAAAATCCACAATTATAGCTAAAAATTAAAATGTTGTTGTGATATGCATGAGATCTGCTTTAGTGTAGTTACATCATTTAAATATATGTGCATTGTTCTTTTGCTTCTTTTTTATCCTCCAATCCTCTTTTGGGCATTAACTTATGCTATTTTCCATGAGCGGCATGTTTCGTAGACTCGAATCACTTGTTTTTCTTCTGTTGGTCCAGTTTTTCTCTTTCAATTGATGCATCAAACCTGATTTTACTTCCAAACAATGCACGATCCTCCTAGTCCTAATTCCTAAGTCATTGGAGTAAGTGTGCGTTGGCAATGTGTAGATACATAGATAGCTAAGCAGTTGGCTAGTAATTCTAATCTTATTAAGAAAACACGATTGATTTTTATCATATTGTGCATGTCGTAAATAAATAAGTAGATTTATAAAACAAATAATTTAATGCACAAATTAAATTAACTGTTCCGGTATATGCAAATCAATTTTGAATATTATGTTGTGTGATACAATTTAATCCTGATTAAGAATCTCCATGTAGAAGCTGTAAGAGAGGAAAAGTGTTTCTTCTATAAATTTGTAAAAAGATGTTGATAGTACCGAATGAATTGTTTGCATGTCTACACATTCATTCTTTAAGCACCTCTAAATTTCATATAATAACACTCTGTTCTTGAAAAGTATTGCATGCTCTACATGACAACCTCGTAATTAATCACGATTTTTTTCTTTCAAAATGTCACACAAATCTCATCAAACTTTCATGGAATACATCACTACAAAATTGAAAGTTTTGGCATGCAAGTAATACATGGAAGCGCTCCAGTTGTTTGGACAATGAATATCCGTAAGAAGAGACTAACGTCTTCAACAAAAAGAAGAAGAAAAGGCCAATGCAACCTTACTTGACATGCAAAAATATTAATCACGCCTCGTGATGCCTCGGCCCTGTCTTGTCCCAATAAATACCTCAGCTATCCCATCGGAGGTGGTGGTGCTACAGCGTCGGGCGTCATGGCGTGTGTTGTGCATCTCTAACCATGCTTGAGACGCAGCATGTTCAATGGTACTGGTGGTGCTGGTACGCCATCTGCTGCTCCTCCAGCTCAAACGCGTGCAGCGCCAACGCAACCACTGCCGCTCAAGCTTCAGTTCACGGCAGTCTCAGCAGGCCGCTGCCACAGCCAGGTCGCCCATGGCAGCTGCATGGCGGATGGCCGGTGCTCTCTCGCTACATCATGTGAGCAAGTTTGTTTCCATCCTTCTATTTTTCTTCTCTCGCAGGCCGTTCTCTCTTTTTTGCTAATTGCTACCAAAATCAGTATAAAAACGTTTATGTCTTTTCTTGTCGTGTAGTACTTACCTAATCCGTAGTTAACCAAAGTCCTCGGTTGTATGCTGTCAGAGAGACGCCTGCTTTCTCCCGGAAACAATATGTTACAGTTTTTTCCTTTTATTTACGTGCCTAATCTACACCGTTGATACATCTTAGAATTTTTACAGTGTCAAATCACCTCCGTTCGTTTTCTATCGTTTTAAGTATATAATAGATAGATGACCCTAATTGCCCTAGGTTGTGAAGCAACCTATATTTCCATCACTCCTAAAATTCCCAAATAATTCTCATAAATTGTTTGGGTCATATCTTTCTCAAATATGGCAAAATATTTCATTGGCCATGTTTCCCATCATGCTCAAATAGTTCTTTTCCTATTCTATCCTGAGTGGAAGATTGTGAAGCAAGTGCCATTTATCTTTGCCCGGTTGATTCCAAACTTCTTGGACATCTTCTCATGTCCAAATAATTGCCTCATGACAAATTTCAACTTAATTTACCTAGTAAATATTCCTGAGCAATTTTTCAAAGTTCCCGTCTGAGGGAATTTGTTGTGAAGGAAGTACTAGCTAGGTTAATTCAAATGAGTTGAAATTTATGCATGACCTCAATATCATCAAATAATAGCACTCCACCAAAGGTGAGCTCATGTCATGTCTCCATGTGAGCACATATTCAAATCTTTTTTTCTGCCCAAATTTTCAGTTAGTGAAGCAAGTATATTTTATCTTGCTCCATTATGTCTGAAATTTTTCCTAGGCCTTCTATTATCCATATAACCTATCTCCACCTAATTTGGGCATATTCCATCTAGCCAATTTTTCTCTAGAATTTTTGCAAGTTTCTGGCAGAGAGAATAGCTCTGAAGGAAGTACCATTTTGGTGAATCCAATTGGTATGAAATTTTTACAGAATCTCTATATGTCCAAATCATAATGCCTTGCCAAATTTCTGATCAATTGGCTACTCCATTTGAGTACACCATCATGATCTTCATTCTGGACCAGATTACTTAGTTGTAAAGCAACTATATTAATTAGTGGTCCAAATCCCTCCAAAATTTCCAGGAAAATAGTCCTTCCATAGTCAAACACCTCAGACAACTCTGGTTGACCCAATCATCTCCCTGTTGATCAGCAGTACTCGTCCAAATTTGATACGGAAACCTTGTCGAGTTTGCTCCCCTGTGCTCCCTACACTTCTGTGTGATCCATCACCTCCCTTGGCCTCTACTACGCAGGGACTTGTCGCTAGACATCTCACGACAGCCCTTGGCTTCTTCTCCTTGCCAGCCCACGCGGTGACCACCGCCCTGGCACGCCATGGACGCGAGCTGAGCGACGTTTTGCTCGGGCCCCTCCTCGGTTCGTCGTGCTCGCGCGCCTCGTCGTGTCCAACAGCTAGCACGCGTCGTCGCCGTCCCCCTGGACCTCTCTCCCCCTCCCGAAGCCTCCTCGCTGGCGCTCGTCGCCGTGCGCCCACGGGCGAACTGTAGCCGACCAGCTCTGACGCCCGTTTCAAGGCCAGTTTCTCGCTTGTCCCCGAGCCCCTCTCGTCTCCGTGACTCTCGTCCACTTCCCCCTCATTGCCGTTCGAGCTTGGCCGCGAGCACACGCTTCCGCGGCGCCGGACACGCGTCCGTGGTGGCACCCGAGCTCGAACCGCCTTGCCACGGCTATATAAGCCCACCCAGCCTCGTCCGAGCACACCACCAGCCGTCCCACACTCCTCTGGTCCCGTCTAGCCTCTAGCCAGAGCTCGAGGAGCTCCTGTTGCCCTCCATCGTCGCCATGGCCGCCTCTGGACTCCTAAATTGGAGCAAGCCGAGCCCTCCCTCTCCTCATAGCCACACCCACTGGAAGCCCCTCACTCCGACGATCCTCCCCGCCCTCTCTGCTTCTCGCTGGAGTGCCTCAGGCCACTGCCACCTCGTTCGGTCTCCGCCTCCCGTCCCTCTATTGCTGCGGGATGCAGCCACCCTAGCTCTCCCCGGCGTGCGCCTCCCCTCTGGATGGAAGCGGCGCCCCGTCCCGAGCTCGCCGGTGCTGTCATCTCGGTCGGAGACGGCCGGAGTCGCCAGGGGCGTCACCGGCAGCGTCTCTGCCTCGCCCCTGTTCGTCCAGGCGCAGGAGGAGGAAGACGAGGTGAGGAGGAGAGAGAGAGAGGTGCGCGGGCCCCACCAGTCAGCCTCACAAGAGCCGGCCCCGCGTTGACGCCGCCCCACGCTGGCGTGGATAAGTGGCCGCGTATTTCCGGAAATACGCCTTCCCTAAGCCGAAAGCGTACTCTGACTCTTCTTTGGGCCAGAATGCGCTTTCCTGTCTGGAAAGCGTATTCCTCGGAAAGGCACATTCGGTTTATTTAGTCAGGGACTTGTTGGTAAATATTTTGCCACAAATTGGTCCCTGAACTTTAAACGGTCGTATCTTTTTACCCGTAACTCCGATTGAGGTGAAACCAATGCTCACATCTTCGTCTCTTCGAACCCAAACTTTCGGTACCATTTTCACTATGGTTTGACATACTGGAAATGACCATTTTTCCCTTGCCCCTAATCAGCCCCCTCCGAGAGAGTACCCTTTCCGGCGATTCCTTCCGCGATCTTTCCGCACTTCTCCCCGGAGCCTTCTTCATCCCTAGGCAAGCCACAACCACCATTCGCATGATAGCCATGTAGAAGCACTGGTTTTCAACTTGAATCTTAAATAATTGTTTGTTTGCTTTGCTACTATTGTCGGTATTTCAGTTATGCTTATGGATTGGTGTTTACCGTCATGCTTTATTTTTCTTGCACTCTGTTATTATGTTCTTCATGCTAGTACTACTTTAATATTGGCCATGCTTGGTCATAATACATGTTGGTGATGGTCTTCGGTGCATGACTATCGTCTGTTCCGAGTACCGCCGTTATGCATGGTTCTTTACATCCAGTTGATTAAATACTTGCATGGTAGTTTTATCATTATTGCATGATATTTATTATTGATGCTAGTGTTCATGTCATGCTATGAGTATTGTTCTAGTTGTGATATTCATGCTCGTTAGTATGCCATGCTCATCTGGTTAAATGATTAAATGTTGTTATTATGCTCGTTGATTATGTTGCACCCCCATGCTCATGTTGATATCATGTTCATGCATTGTAGTTGCATCATGTTATTTTTATCATGGCTCAGCATATTGCATTCAAGTTTAACCGGATTAAATTGAACTTGAACAACTGTTGGCTGAGTCATGGTGCCACCAGATCGAGCTGACCAGTGCAACCACATTTGCCTTGTGTATGGGAAAGGCCCTAACGGGTCTATTGTCATGCCTCTCGCCGGTGCCTCCAACATAGGGAAGGTTATGCGTAGGCGCTACCTTGGCCAGGTATGACGGCATAAGCCTCGTGATCTCGAGTTGTTTGCACGCTTTGTCCCCATTTGGGACCATTTTTGCCATGACGGTGGCCGTAAGACCTTGTGACCCAGGACTGAACCCAAAAGGGGTGTTGGTCGGAGTGGCCGGGAGAGTGCCATGGCAATAGATCGGATTTGTCGGAACGTCGTTGGTCCACCCGAATGGGAGTGCGAAGCCATGGGTTTCGTGGTGTGGGTACAATGTGTAACATCTGCAGAGTGTGTGTGTTTAATCTATCGATAGCCGCGCCCGATGCTATGGGCCCAGTTCGTGTCGGTCACACTATGGGTCAAGTAATAATAATGTGCTTAATAACAACCCCGGTTCGATGATGAAAGAAGTTGGTTGGTATTTATGTGATCGTGAGAGGATCACTGTGGTATCGTGAATGCCAACTTGTTGGATATTTGTGGTGTTATGCGAGAGTCAAGGGTAAAGGTCAAGCTCCTTGTGGTCATAAATGATTACTATGGTATTGTTAATACCAAGCTTGATTGGAACCTGAGATGATCGGGTGATGTCCGTTATGGTAAGTTTGTGCAGGTGATGGTTACGAGGTAACCCGAGAAGAGTAAGTTGGTGAATGATAGTATCATCATGTTGCATGCTAGTATTATCATATGTTTATGCCATGCTCGTATTGTTCTAGCTGTATCATCCTGTTCATGCTATAATTGATCTGATAGTATCATTTTGATCCTTGTTAATCTGTAATTGCCATGCTATTGTTTGTCTTGATTGCTTTGGTTGCTGTGAGCTTGCAAGTACATTCAATGTACTGACCTGGCGTGTCATGCCAGTTTGCAGGTCATGCCAGATATGATTGCTTGTTTGCTGTGGATTCCTTGTTTGCGAGCTAGGATAAGCATTCCAGCTAGAGTCCCTGCGGAGTGGAGTTCATCACCGTCGTCGTTGTTTTGCTGCCAATAGTCATTCTGCTGCGTCGTGTTGTTCTGTTGATTGCATGGAGCAACTGTGGCAGGAGTAGCATCGCCGTGCCGATGTAATCCCCTTGTACCCCCAATAGATTGTAATAAAGAGCTAGTTTGTTCTATGCTAAGCAGTGCCGTATTCCAGAAGACTTCTCCTTGATCTCTGGCATGGAATACGGGGCGTTCCGGTTTCTCTGAGCCGGGGTGCCACAACCCAACTAAGCCAACCTCCCAGCATATCGTGCGGGAAAAGACCCGCCCGTGCCGTTTTAGTCGGGATTACCGGATTACTAGTAGTAGTATCGATGGATCGCGCGAAGCAACTAGTTTTTTTTAGGGGGCGAAGCACCTAGTTTAAAAGGAAAAAAGGCGGTACACTCACAGCACCCACTTCGTCAGCGGTCACATTGCACCCAACACCCGTTCGGTCCTGCACCCGGCTCACGCAACCGGAACGCGCTTCGGCTTGCCTCGACACCGACACGTGGGACTGCACTTGGAGAAACCGACCATGCGCCAAACTCCCCCCGCCCACCGCGCGAAAATCCTCCCCCCCCCACCAAAAAATTCCCCCCAAATCCTAGATTCAACCGCCCTTCGGCCAACTAGCCAATAATAATCCCCTAACCCACTCCCCCCGTCCCCCTCCACTCCATTCGCTCCGCCAAAGCCGCCCTCCACGCCACGCCGATACATCGGCGCCGCAGTTCGTCGAGGGGATGCACGGCGATCCTCTCGCTCCCACAGTACGCTCTTGTAGATTGACGTCCTCTAGACACACCGCCACCGCTGGCGACGTCGAGGTGCACGGCGGTCAGCGCCACCACCACTGGTGACGTTTGTGTGGAGACGCACGGCGGTCAGCTTCTCCCATGGTACGGGCATTCTAGACTGAGGCCCCGTGCATGTCGGTGTAGCGCTGAATGTTAGCTGATAGACGCTGTTAATCTCACTGTTTGCCGAAGTAGTTCACAGTCAATATGCTCTGCTTAAGAAGCTTCCTTGCCCTGTTCTGCACTCAATCTGCTTAGTTGAGATGGCATGCCAAGGCCGATTAGTTGCTAAAATATCCTGCCATATATTTATTGTGACGTAGATTGCCATGGTCTAGTAGCCAATCTGTTAGGTGAAATAGCTCTACACCGTTTTATACTCGATCTTTGTTGCTGCGATGGCCTTTGATAGTTTGATGGCTGTTCCTCGGCCTCATTGACTGCTGAAACAGCCTGCCATAATTTAGCACTCAAATCTGTTTGCTTAATTAGCTTTACATATATTTCGTTACTTAGATCTGCTCGTCCAAATATCTTGCCATACCTTTAGACATTGACCTAGGTATTTTCTTCTGTACTTCATAAAAAAGCATATATGTTTTTCCTGTAATATCTAGTAGAAGAACTAATTTGTATGTCTAACAGATGGACAGGACTTGGATAACTTCTGCTCGAAGATTCTTCGCTGCATATGTCGAGGGGTTGAAAACTTCATGAACTTTATCAGAGCTGAGTACGGTGGTCCGAAATCAGATGTGCTCTGCCCATGTAGCAGTTGTATGAATTCAATTACAAGACCCCTGTCAACTGTGCAAAATCATCTACACTTGTATGGGATGTCGGTCACATATACTAGGTGGGTTCATCATGGTCAAGCTGTGAACGTCAATGTTATTGACTACGTGGAAGCAGCAGATCACCATCCCGATCTGCATGATGCTCAGGTGGAAGAGGAGGAGGAGGTGGTGGCGGAGCCAGTGAGTTTGACCAACATTGAAACAATGCTACAAAATGCTCGTGCATTCCGTGAACTTTCACCTGCAGAAGAAAAACGGTGGGCCCGCATGCTGGAACAATGCAACGTAGCTGTCACCCCAGGAAATAAGTTGTCAGTATTCTCAGCTATGGTCACCTTACTTCAAGTGAACACATCTGAGCGGATGACCAACAAATCATTCGATGCGATGTTGGCTGCTTTCCGCAAAGCTTTCCCAGATGCGTCTGAGCTGCCACACACCTACAGTAAAATGAAGAATTCCCTTCGTGCAGTTGGAATTGGATATGATATGATCCATGTTTGTAAGAATAATTGTGTTACATTAGGAAGGATTATGCCAACTTAAGTGAATGCCCGAAATGCAAATCATCAAGATGGAAAGATGGTGATGCCGTGAAGAGGATTCCTCATAATGTTCGAGACATTTTCCAATTACACCAAGATTGCGAGAGGTTGTTTCATGATCTTTGAAACAAGAGAGAATGTCTTGTGGCATTCTAGGAACTAGAATCTGAGAGATCGAATGTAATGATCCATCCATCACATGGTAGTGAGTGGAAAAGCTTCAATCGGAAGCACGAAAAGTTTCTTCAATTGACCGAAAACATTAGACTTGGCTTAGCTTCGGATGGATTTAACCCATTTGGCCACAGGCGCCACATATAGCATGTGGCTAGTGCTTGTTATCCCTTACAACATGCCTCCAAATGTCTGCACCAAAGAATCAAACTACATGATGGCCTTGCTCATCCCAGGTCCAAAAAGTCCTGGAAAGGATTTTGATTCGTTCATGGAGCCTCTTCTGGAGGAACTTCAACAGCTATGGAGGGGTGTTCTCACTCGAGACCTATATAGCAGCCCACCAGCTAATTTCTTTCTGCGTCTTTGTTATAATTTGGTGCGTCCATGATTATCGGCTTTGGGCACTATGTCGTATGAGCGACACATGGTTACAATGCATGTGTTTGCTGTGACAGGAATCCGTTGTCATACGCAATACTTAGCAAGATCTATTACATTGGACACCGTCGTTTCCTTGCCAAGGACAAGCCGCATCCTAGAAAATACCGAAGACATGTGTTCAATGCAAAGCATGAAAACCGTGATGCGCCAAGAGGCTCACCGCTGATGAGTTGCAAGTGGAATTAGAGAAGGTCAGGCATATTACACCAGGAAACCATCCTGATAATGGTAGCGGGCAAAGGAAGGCGTGGCGAGGCGGAAGAGATTATTGTTTACCCGCAGGTCCACTTTGTGGGACTTGGAGTATTGGAAAGATCTGGATCTGCGGCATAATCTTGATGTGATGCACATCGAGAAAAATATATGTGACAAAGATTATTGGCACACTTCTTAATATTGAAGGCAAGACGAAGATACCTTAAAATCTAGGATTGATTTGACACACCTAGGTATCGAGATGTGATTTGCGGTGTGCAAGATGAAGGTAAACCCCGGGATATGGCACCAGCTATGTACGTCTTGGACAAGGTAAAAAGAAAAGAATTCTACGAGGTCATGTCACGTGTGAGATTCCCACATGGATTTGCTTCCATCCCTGAAAGGAGAGTCTGTGCAGATGGAAACAAGGTACAAGGGTTGAAAACTCATGACTGTCATGTCCTACTTCAAAGGGTTTTACATGTTATCCTTAGAGGATTGGGCCTACGACTTATACTGAGCGATTGCAGAGTTGGGACAATTCTTCGTGGAACTCTGCGATAGAAATATCGTGATAGATGCTTTGGGCGTCTTAGAGACAAGATACCAACTATCCTATGCGACCTTGAGAAGATATATCCTCCAGCCTTCTTTGATGTGATGGTGCATTTGGCTATTCATCTACCTAATGAGGCACTACTTAGAGGTCCAGTACAGTATGGCAGGATGTACCCTCACTAGTAGGAAAAGGGCTAATGGCGCACCAGTTTTGCCTACTAATGGCGCATCACTGGTGCGCCATTAGTATCACGCCACTAGAATTTTTTTCTAATGGCGCACCACTGGTGCGCCATTAGTATCTGGTATACTAATGGCGCACTGTGCAAAGGCGCCATTAGTTTTGCCCACGGTGCGCCACTAGTAATCAAGCTATACTAATGGCGCACCATACCGTAATGCGCCATTAGTAACAATTTTTTAATTTTTTCTTAATCTCAGGTCACTATTTCACCTATGAGATATCCAACACATATATATACAACAAGCATCCATATAACAATCATAGACAACACACAAGTTCCATCATATATACATACATAGCCAACACACAAGTTCCATCATATATACATACATAGCCAACACACAAGTTCCATCGTCACATATTACAAAAGTTTCACATTGTTCATCCAACACCGTTATCCATCAATTCACAAAAGTTTCACATTGATACAAAATAAAAACACAAATGGAAAAGAAGCACTCCATCCATGCAAGCTTCCGTGAATTAAATCAAATCTGCAAAATGATAAACAAGAAATTAGAAGAAGAAAAACAAGAAGACTAGAAGAATACTAGAAGAAGAAGAACACTAGAAGAAGAATAAGAAGAATTTTGGAAAAGAAATAAGAAGAAGACTATAAGCTTATTATGTAAACTTGATCATTTTGTGCTAACATAAGTTATTTTGGAGCTAACCTATAGGAAACTAAGCATATAAGCTCTAAGTTAGTATATTAGAGCCAACTTAGGTAAAATGAAGCTAACCTATGTCATTTTGGAAAAGAAGAATAAGAAAAAGACTATAAGCTTATTATGTAAACTTGATCATTTTGTGCTAACATAAGTTATTTTGGAGCTAACCTATAGGAAACTAAGCATATAAGCTCTAAGTTAGCATATTAGAGCCAACTTAGGTAAAATGAAGCTAACCTATAGGAAACTAAGCATATTAGAGATAACATAGGTAACTAAGTATATATATATCATTTTGGAGATCGACATACCGACAAAGTTCAGTTCTCATGCATTGTTCTTCTCCTTCTCCTTCCTCGATGCGATGCGCCAAGAGCGGCGAGGCGGTGGAGGCGGTGGAGGCAGTGGGATGTAGTCTTCTACCTCAATTGGCGTGGCCATGTCGCCCAGCTGTGGGATCGCCGGCGCCACCACCGGTGCGTGGTCATTGTCAGGCACCACCACCATCGCGAGGCCACCTTGAGGCACGACCATCACTAGGTCATCCTCAGCCACCTCCATCTCTTGCCCATGGTCAGCCACCACCATCTCTTACCCATGGTCAGCCACCACCATCTCTTGCCCTTGGTCAGCCACCACCAGCGCTAGGTCATCCTCAACCTGATGCCCATCGTCATCCTGCAGCTCCTCATCCCCACTCTGCTCCTCTTCTCCCGCACTCCAGTCCGGATCATCCTTCTTGTTGTCTATGCTGCTGCCAGAATCGCTGCTGCTTTCGCTACAGCCAGAATCGCTTGCTTCGCTCTGACCATGGTCGCCTTGCTTCGCTACTGACCATGGTCATTTGCTTTGGCTATAGCCATTGTCATTCTTCTTGCTCCCATTACCTGTCCAAATGCAACAATGACCGTTAACAATCGATGTGAGACAAAGCCAAATGTAGAGGAATAAGAAGAGGCGTAACGTCTGGCATCATAATCTTCAAAGATAGCGCATGCATACATAGTCGTGTTGAACACCATCACGATGAGCATGGTGGCGTCGTCAGACCAAGAGAAGGAAGTACCCCAGCCGCAGGTCGTGAAGGCACGGTAGAACTTCTCCCACCCACGAGACAAGTACATGTGGCCCTCCTTGATCACCAACTCCACATCCCACAGCCTGCGAAACCGGCTGCCGACTGTCGCACCTTCACATTATTTGGCAGATCTTCACCCATCAAGATGTTCTTAAAACTGTCGGGCAGCCTCTGCGGTTTGGGACAATGAGTGATGTAGGAAAACAACAGATATCATAATGAGATGGGTGAAGCTAGGGGAGATCTCTCATTTTATATACCTGCGTCATGGATGATCAAGTCCCAAGTATGATAGTGAAGAACTCGGAAGCATCCAACTCAGATCATGCGGTGTCGCAGAAGGCGATGGCTGCTTCCCACCATCTCTCGATAATTAAGCAGCGAAGAGACCAATTAGTACCCTTACAACCGAACAAGGCAAGGCAAGGTATTAAGACAGATGTGAACACATGAGATAAAATCTAGAGACGTGAACACATGACAACTACTCATCATCATCACCAATATTGTGACCGATGTGATCTTCATCATCACTACCATATTGCATCATAGTTTCATCGTGGTCATCCTCCAATAATTCAAACTGATTGTATGATAAGATAGCGAGAGATACATTCCAAACTGTGAATGTGGTATGGCAATGGACTTGTAATCATATCGTTGTTCATAGCTAAAATAACACCTTGTATATAAGAAGAAATCATGATCCTGGCGGACATATAGATTTACCGACAAACTTGTGTGCCTAACTATCTATATCTAGGAAATCAAAGTTATTTCAACTTTGATGTTTGGAATATACCTAGAGAAACATGATTTATTTATTTACTTCACACTCACAACTAAATGACTTGAGCAAAAGGACTCGATAAAAGGTATCACTATGCATAATTATTTGTAGCTACAAACAATACATGTAATGAGCTAGAAAAGCCACCTTACCATCATTAACAGTACTCATAAGTCATAACCCACTTTCCAAATTTAATTGGGAACCCTTTCATAACCATCACCTTTTCTAAAAATCCTAGCAGGACAAAGTTGATCGCCTTGAAGAGACGTACTCAAGCAGCACTCGGACCTTCACGAAGCTCCTGTCTGGCGGTGATCCCCGCCTACTCCTTGTGCGAGCACAAGCGTTTATTTACATGAATTTGTCGTTTGTAATTTGTAATAGAGTACTACTACTACTACTATCTGTGGTCCACAAAAGTTAACTAAGTGTAATAAGTACTACTATGTATTATTGCCGGTTTGGCACAACTTTGCCTCCTCACTCATCTTGCTCCAACTTACGTACGTACGTGATAGTAAAGGGCAAGTGTGAGCTAAGGTACCAGGAGATTATTATGATATTGAGAATGAGCATCCATTGCTCACTGAATTATGCAAGTGTTATCCACGTGTGATATTTACACTTCACTTTCACGGTGTCTTGTGGGAAAGTGACTTCTAAAATCTTCAACCTTACACTTGAGCAATCACATCTAACTAATGGTACTTTCGATAATTAATATTCAGAAATCTCTGCATAGCGAGAGAGCGATTCTGAGAAGACTGTGTTGCATGTTTCACCCGAGGGAAAGCTTCTTCTTTTGATTGAAGGCAGGCGCCCCAGAGCACAAGTGTGAGTGTGTCTCGAGTTCGGTTAAGGCGTGGGACAAGAGAGCTGGTTCGATCAAGCCAATTCAAGCTGCAACGAATGAATGAATTCGTAAGCAACACTTGCGTGAAAAGTTCACCAAGAGAACATGCCTGACATTGCTCACTGAATTATGCAAATGTTATCGACGTGCGCTATGTTGTTCTTCAAGTTTCTTTACCTCAAATGAAGATCGGTCCTTCGCTCACTGTTTTCCAGGATTTTAGTGTGTTCCCAACAGCGAGCAGATGCTGTATTCACTTCGAGTCGCGGCAAAACATACCAGACTTTGGTCATCACTACGGAACCAAACGAATGGCAAAAAGGACTCGATAAAAGGTATCACTATGCATAATTATTTGTAGCTACAAACAATACATGTAATGAGCTAGAAAAGCCACCTTACCGTCATTAACAAGACTCTTAAGTCATAACCCACTTTCCAAATTTAATTTGGATCCCTTTCATAACCATCACCTTTTCTAAAAATCCTAGTTAATTTTGTCCTTTCTTAAAATCAAGCTTGAAATTAACAGCACTTCTTTTCTTAACTCTAATCTCATGAATTATCTCACGCAACAATAGCACACCATCTAAAATAAACAACGGCTCTGCTTTGACCACGGAAAAGTCATAAAAGGAACATTTAGCAAACATATAGGCCTATATCTTTGGATCATCATTCCCTTTAGGCAACAAAGTAATAATGCCATAGTTAAGTCTTCCTACATCCAACTTTCCATTAAAAAAATCATGAAACAGAGGCATCAAATCATAGTTAGTGTTCCATCCTTTCAACTTTTTTCTCACTACTCTAACACTATTTTGCCACTTTTTTCTCATAGTTATCCAACTTTCCAAAATTTTCTTCTGTTTTCTATAAAAACTTTCATAGTTAATGTTCCATCCTTTCAACTTTTTTCTTACTACTCTAACTCTATTTTGCCACTTATCTAACTTAGTTGTATCAAAATGAAATGCATTCCAAACTTTGCTGGCCACCTCACTTAGATGCTCTCTAAGAAACCAGAAATACAGGGCGGCTGGTAGCAACGTCGGGGTGGGGGGCAGGGGGTGGACGGGGTCCTGACCCCACAGGTGTGGCGGCTCCGACGGCGGGAGCGGGCCGGAGGAGGAGGAGTGGGCCATCTTCTTCTCGTCGCCGTCGCCGGCGCCGGCCTCCAGGTCCTGGCCGGCTCCCATGGTCGACGGACGGAGATCGGGGACGGGCGGCAGGCAGGGGACAGAGGGAACGGAGGGGACGGAGGGGGCGTGCTGGGGTCGGGGGTCGGGCGGCGGTGGCAGGGGACGGAGGGACGGAGGGTGGGGGCGCGGGGCGGCGGCAGGGACGGAGGGGACGGAGGGGGGGCGGGCGGGTCGGGCGACGGCGCCGGGGACGGAGGCGTGGGGCGACGCACGGTTGGGGCGGAGGGGGCGATCTTGAGTAGGGAGGAAGGAGGGAGGAATAAGTTTTTGCCAAAAGTAAAAAAATTCTTGGCGCACTCTGTCTCCAGTTCGCCATTAGTAGTTCTAAATACTAATGGCGCACTTTTCCCGGATGCGACAGTATAATGTTTGAAAAAAATGAAAAAAAAATTGTTTTTACTAGTGGCGCACCTTCCCACAGTGCGCCATTAGTGTATTCCACACTAATGGCGGATCTCCACCAGGTGCGCCATTAGTATATAGTAGTGGCGTACCACTTCTCTGGTGCGCCATTAGTGTCAATCCTATCTTTAGCCCTTTTCCTAGTAGTGCCTATTGAAAAGCGGCTAGGCACTTTCAAGGGATGTGTTAGGACAGAGCTAGACCCCGAGGGTTCCATTGCAGAGGCCTACATTGCTACAGAAGCGTTGACATTCTGCTCAAAATACATTGAAACAGATGATCAGCTTAGCAAAGACGGGGATGAAGACAATCCCAGGCTCAACGTTTTTGATTATTCTGTTCGAGTTACAGGGAAGAGTCGACAAGAGGACAAACCTAAAGATTTGGACAAAATGGTTTGGTATGTGTTGAATAACTGTCATGAGATACTATCTATATCAAGTAAGTGCTAAGTACTACAGCTTATACATCATAATCTACTAAACTTGCAGCACATTCTTATATATTTAGATGTTTGACGCGATCACTATGTTGTGCAGCATCTACAAAAAGGAGTTACTACCGCAAAATCCAAGAATCATTGACAAACTGGTTATGGCAGGATTTGCGAAATGGTTCAAGAGCCATGTAAGCTTTTGAATTGCACTATCAATTTATTTAATATATTGAGTACATAAGATGATCAGCTTGTCTATTTTCTAATCATAGGTTAAGAAGATGCGGAAGGATGGGCAGGTAGTTGATGATGCCCTTTACTCACTAGCAATGGGTCCTGATACTCGGGTAAGACATTATGAATCTTGCGTTGTTGGAGATGTGCGCTACAACACCCTTGCACGAGTCGAACGCAGGAAGACACGAAACAGTGCCATCATGAGCACGGATACGTATGACAAAGAGACAACTGAAATGTATGCTAACATAATAGACATTGTTCAGTTGCAGTATATCTCCAGTTTCGAGGATCATCGGTGTGTGGTTCTGTTGTGTTGTCGTTGGTATAACCTGTTTTCCAGGATCACAAAACCCAGAGCTGATGATTATTTCAAATCCATCAATGTCAAGGCGGCGTACCAGACCAACGAGCCTTTTATTTTGGCAAATCAAGCAACACAAATATTTTTCTTGGAAGACACATTTGCACGTAGCGATGACTGGAGAGTAGTGCAAAGGTTTGAGCAAAGGAATTCGTTTAATGAAGTTGCACAACAAGGTGATGCTTACACTGCTCCTGTTGTACAAGATAACAGAGATGTTCCTAATATCTTTGAGAACCATCACGTCAATGACGCCGGCGAAAATATTGCCTGTCATGCAATGGACATACAAGAGTTGATCAAGAAGAAGCCAACGTTTGAGGAAGTTGAGGACGAAGAAGAACATGACACCATGGGGAGTTACGATTCAGACTGATACACATGGCGAAGATGTTGACGCTGCTGCTGCGGATGATGATTACATTGCTTTTGTCGTATTTGCCTGTTAGAAGACGTTTTTTATCTACTATGTGAAATTGTGTTTGCTATGACAACTGAAACCTGATGAACATGTTGTTTAGTATTTTCCTGTGGGAACATCACTTGTTATGTATGCTGATTTGTGTTTGGTGATTGTATGACGACTAAAACATGATGACATTGTTGTTAAGTTGTACTCATATTTGGCTATGAAACTTGAATTTGATGACATAGTTTGCTGTTGGACTGCAATTTGCTCGATGTCTTCGAATGAGAACAAAGCTGAACCGACAGGTCCTCTGCTAATTTATTTATTTATTACCAAAAGGGCCTCTGCTATTTATTTATTTATGAGCAAAAGGGGATACCCCCTGATTTTCGTTAATAGAAATCATTAGATGTTCACAACACTACGCCCAACCTGCTACACAGCTTTCATTCATTACTTGTTTCAGCAAAGTGCTCATGTCATAGCCACTGAATACATCACGAGTGTTACGTAAACTGCAAATAAAGAGACAATCATCCTACAGAGCACATCGATTTTTCCCATTATCTTCACAAGCTCTTTCATCTCCTCATTGCTGTCAAGGCCGTTCAGCAGCTGTTGCTTGGCCATGATCGGAAGGAACTGCATCTTTAACCTTCGCTCGCATCTTCCTCTTCTGCCGTTCCTTCAGTTACTTGTCCAACACCCCAACCTGCTGGTATTTGGATTCCTCGGCTAACCAAATAATCAGCATAGTTGCACTCCCCCACATCAGCAACTTCCCAGAAATACAAATCACACGGATCTTCCATTTTCTGCACGAATCAAATTGGAAGATCATCAACCAAACTATTAAAAAATCAGCAACTGAAAGCAGCAGAACAACACTTAAACATATTATTACCCCATGATTTGGGCATTTGTAGAAGACTCGGCCAGGGTTGAGGATTGTGGTTGAGACGCGACGGATGACTTTGCGTGATTTGCAGCAGTGGTACCACACCAACGGTAGCGGGTTGCGATGAGCAACTGGCTGCGTATGTCTTGTCTTGCGGCGAGGGTGTGGTGAGACCCACCGATGATGCAATGCGGGTGGCGACTTGGCGCATATTTGGTTGTTGCCCTCAAGAAGCGGTGAAAGAGCAGCCGGCGGACATGGTTGCTGCGGCCGAGCTTCGATGCTAGGCGAGTAAGTAGAGAAGAGGAGAAGCGAATGTTGGATATGTCGGTTTCATTACTTGCAAGAGTAGCATAGCACCATATATAGTCATAGTCTAGGTTTTGGATTCGAACCAGCTACGTGAGCACGTCTCCTTTTTCTAAAACTTCGCAACGTCTCTTTCTTTGGTACACTAGCTTGTTCTCAGACGCCTTCTCAAGTATTTGATTCCTCCACCGACATCCGGGACCCACCGGAAGGACCTCTCAGATTTCGTGAAAAAATGTGCCCCTCACGATGTCGGACCCACCAGCCTATCTTTTGCACGCAAGGAAGTGCCTCCTTATTACGCACAAAAAATGAATACTCCCGTGCCAGTGGAACCCAGCATTGTGGGAGGCTGACTTGTGGGCCTACCATGTTGCCGGGGATGGAGGGCTTTGTCAACTTAGTCAATATGAACGACTCTAGCTCCGATTACCATCGATGTTCATCCAACGGCGGTAGTGCTTCTTCAACCTCTGGTCTTCTTGCTCGGCCGCCCAAACCAGCGCCCGGTTGTGCCGCGTGCTCTCGCCTCCTCGTGGCGGCTGTGATGCCGCGGAGGCCTCACTGCCTAACTACTCCCACCGCTGGCCAGGGCATCCCTCTACTCACCCACACCCCCTGTTATTCTGCGGCGACGGCAGCCTCACGCCGCAGCCGAACCAGTGAACCCTCGTACTCCTCTCTGCGTGGGCATCCACTGCCGCGTCTTCCCCGGCTCCGCGTCGTCCCCTTCCTAGGCCTCGCCGTCTGAAGGGTTCTACGGTAGGGTGCGTCGACTGCAAATTAAAAATTCCTACGCGCAGAACATCCAGGAACATGCTACGGGAGATGGATCACTGTTCGTTACCACTAGACGCAGTGCCGTGCAGCGAAGAAGAGTTGGGGCAGCGCGTCCGCGTGGATCGTCTCCTCCTCGTTCGATCTCCCTCGAGCGGCCGGTCGTCCGATCCCACGTACGAGTTCGCCGGAGCGGCGCGCAAGTGCACCGCCTCTAATCAGATCCAGCGGCGTGCGGGAGGAACGTCGTGCGGCGGACTGCTAGGTCCGATCACACGCGATCGGCGAGTGGAGGTGGCTATTCGCACACATGCAAACCCTAGTCGCAGACCGGGCGATCAACTTTTGAGTGTGCCGCACCTCCACTTTATATAGGCGTCCGCCGCGGGCTCAACACTTGGGCCTCGCACGGACCCTAAAGCCCAAAGTCTACTCGGTCACGTTCCTAGTCCAGATCGGATCACATCCGACCAGTGTCCTATGAACTGACCTCATAGGTTCCTTCCCTTAAGCGCGCGACCCCTTAGGTTCAAGTCGGCTTGGTCACGATTCGGATCACCTCCGACACATGCGGTTGGTAGCGGCCTCTAGCAAGGCGTGCCGACCACCAAGCGAGCGATGAAGCTGGTTAGGCGAACCAAGATAACGTGTCACACTTCGTTCCCTTTGCCGCACGATATATGTTGTCGGGCTCAAGGCGAGACTGTCATCCTTGTGCTAACCCGACCTCTTTTCTCGTTCGGTGATACCGACCACAATCCGGATTATCTCATAATCCTTGTCGCATGGCCATGCTGTTCTGGTCGATCACACGAGGGGCCCAGAGTATATCTCTCCCGATCGAAGGGCAAATCCCATCTTGCTCGACCATGTCTCGCAAAGATGGGATCGGACAAACCGAAACCTACCTTTGTAACTACCGATCCACGGAGTAGCGTTTGGTCGGCCCAAAGCAAGTCTGTCACCATCCAGAGTACATGCGTCAGCTCAGGTCTTAGGACATAGAACGCATGTTGTACTAGAGACTCACAGATGACATATCGGTGCGTCTCATAGTTGGGTCTGTCCGACTCAGACCTTATCTCGACTCGGATCCGACTATGTCAAATCCGACCAGACCTTTCCAAGTCCATATTATCCGGTTAGCATCCAATGCTCCATGGCTAGTGAGACCAAGCCATCGACCGTGTCATATGCCAGTCTAGTCGGCTGCGCGTCCACACAGCCCTTTTGACTAGGGACCTTTTAGGACAGTCATCATACAATGCATAGTCCCACAAACAAGTCACATACTTGCTGATACACATCATTCATAATGTCCAAGGACTATCTTTATTCATAAACACATAGGAAATATCATCATATATGATTGCCTCTAGGGCATATCTCCAACAGTCTCCCACTTGCACTAGAGTCAATCAAATAGACATCGAATGCCCATAGCTCTAACGTGCCCCTCATGCTTGGGTTGTGGAAGCGGCTTAGTCAACGGATCTGCAACATTTGCATCCGGTGATATTTCCGGTCTATGTGTCTGACCTTGTGGTGATTCCTCGGCTCCTTGGCTTGTGCGATGGCACCAGAATTATCACAATAAAGGTCCAACGGTTTCACCGAGGCTAGGAAAATACCAAGATCATCCGAGAAAATGCCGGATCCAAACACCTTCCTTTGCAGCTTCACAAGCCGCAATGTATTAAACTTCGTGGTAGAATCGCCACCGTATCCTGCTTGGAACTCATCCGATTACCTTTGCTCCTCCGTTCGGGACGCATTACGAATCCGGACTGTGATCGACAATCATCTCTGTCGGTTTGGAAACTAGCATCGGCGTAACCCCTTACGACGAGCTCTTCCTCACCTCCATAAACTAGGAACATCTCTTTAGTCCTTTTCGTGTACTTCAAAATAGTCTTTACCGCTGCCCAAAGTGACTCTCACCTGGATTGGCCTGGTATCTACTTGTTAGGCTTATTGCAAAAGCAACATCGGGCCTTGTACATATCATGGCATACATGATGGATCCGATTCTTTGAGGCATACGGAATCCTACTCATCCTGCTTCGCTCATCGGATGTCGAAGGACTCGAGTCTCGCTTAGCCTTATACCATGTGAGAGCGGCAAGAACCCTTCCTTCGCCTCACTCATGTTGAACCGCTTCAACACTTTATCTATGTACGTGCTCGCTTAAGCCGAGCAGCCTCCTCGATCTATCTCTATAGATCTTAATGCCTAAACTCTAGACTGCCACACCAAGGTCCTTCATCGAAAACTTGCCATTCAAGGATCCCTTGACCGATATAACATCGAAACATCGGTCCCGATCAGTAGTATGTCGTCCACATACAAGATCAAAAACACTATCGAGCTCCCACTTAACTTCTTGTATAAACAAGAGTCCTCTTCGCTTTGGATGAAACCGAGACCAGTGGCGACCTCATCAAAACGAATGTTCCAACTCCGAGATGCTTGCTTCAACCCATAAATGGATCTCTTGAGCTTGCATACCTTACTAGTGCTAGTCGGATCGACAAAACCCTCGGGCTGTATCATATACACGTCCTCGGTTAAATTTCCGTGAAGGAAACCCGTCTTGACATCCATCTGCCATATCTCGTAATCGAAATATGCAGCTATAGCTAGTATGATCCTCACCGATTTCAGCATCGCTACCGGTGAGTAAGTCTCGTCGTAGTCAATTCCTTGAACTTGTCCATAACCTTTAGCGACAAGCTGAGCTTTGTGGATCCGAACATTCCCATCCACATCGGTTTTCTTCTTAAAGACCCATTTGCAACCAATGGCAGTTACGCCAGGTGGCGGATCAACCAAGTCCCAGACTTGATTCTCATCCATGGACTTTAACTCGGATCTCATGGCCTCCAGCCATGCCTCGGAATCTGGGCTCACCATCGCTTCTGCATACGTGGCCGGCTCGTCGCTTTCTAGCAACAATACATCACGCACTCTGCGCAATCTCTCCGACCTTCGTGGTTCCGGTGCCGCTTCCACTAGAGGTTCCACCGATCGACTCTGGTATGATCTCATCACCAGCCGAGCCGTCCCCGAGTGGTCCTCGAATTTCTTCGAGTCGAACCGTCCTCCCACTGGCCGCCCGACTGAGAAACTCTTTCTCAAGGAAAACCCTGTTCCGAGCAACAAACACTTTATTCTCTTCGCGGTTGTAGAAGCTATATCCCAAGGTTTCCCACGGATATCCCACGAATATGCATTTATCCGACTTGGGTGTAAGCTTGTCTGACATAAGTCGCTTGACAAATGCTTCACAACCCCAAATCTTTAGAAAAGACAAACTGGGACTCTTCCGGGTCCACATCTCATGTGGTGTCTTGTCTACGGAATTTGATGGTACCCTATTAAGCGTGAAAGCTGCAGTTTCTAGAGCGTATCCCAAAATGACAAGGGTAAATCCGATTTGCTCATCATAGACCGGACCATGTCTAACAAGGTCCTATTCCTCCGCTCGACACGCCATTTCTCTGTATGGCGTGCAGGAGGTGTGAGCTGAGGTACTATACCTCGACTTTTCAGATGATCATCGAACTCCTGGCTCATGTACTCACCTCCACGATCGGATCGCAGAAGCTTTATAGTCTTGCCGAGCTGATTCTCAACCTCGTTCGAAACTCTTTGAACTTTTCAAAAGTCTCCGACTTGTGCCTCATCAAATAGATATATCCATATCTACTCAAGTCGCCGATAAAAGTCAATGGCATCTTGATAGCCACCTCTGGCGGTTGTGCTCATTGGACCACACACATCACTATGTATAAGTTCCAATAGCTCGGACGCCTCTCTCATAACTCTTTGCGAAAGGAGACTTAGTCATCTTGCCGAGCAAGCATGATTCACATGTCTCGAACGACCAAGTCGGACGAAGTTAGAGCCCATCATCATGGAGCTTCTTCATGCGTTCAGACTAATGTGTCCAAGCCGGCAATGCCAGAAGTATGTCGGATGTATCTCATTTGGCTTATGCCTCTTGACATTCACGTTATAGACCGGTTCCTGTTCTAAATTCAATATAAATAGCCCATCAACAATGGGTGCATAGCTGTGGAACATACCATTCAAAAATATCGAACAACCATTGTCCATTAAATTGAATTCATAACCTTGACTCATCAAACATGAGGCAGAAATAATGTTCCGACTAAGTGTAGGAATGTAATAACAATTATTCAATTCCATTATGAATCCGGAAGGAAGCTGGAGCTGCATCATGCCGACCTCCAATGCAGCAACTCTTGCTTTGTTGCCGACCCTGATGTCAATCTCCCCTTGTGCCACACGCCTAGTTCTTACTAGCCCCTGCATCGAGTTGCAAATATGAACAACCGATCCGGTATCAAATACCCAAGAGCTACTAGGTATGTCAGCAAGGTAAATGTCTATAACATATGCAACAAGTGTACCTTTGCCTGAAGAAGCATTTCCAGCCTTCTTGCCATGCTCTGCAAGCCACTTGCTATAGTTTCTCTTCCAGTGACCGGTCTCCTTGCAGTGAAAGCAAACGGTCTTCGAGTTCGGTCCAGACTTCGGTTGTCGGGGAGGCTGATCGTACCCACGAACACCTATGGGGCCGGCGGACCGGGCCCCTTGTGGTTCGGAGGGGGGCGGAGATCGCACGAAGAGCGGATCGAGGCGAGGCACACGAGCAGTTTACCCAGCTTTGGAGCTCTCCGGAGAGATAAAACTCCTACCGCCGCTTGTCCGATGTATTGTGTTCTTGCTAGGGAGCGATGAGAGCTACAAAACCTAAGCGTGAGTGTATCTGGTCTCGAGTGAGTCGAATGAACCGAACCCCTTCTACGCTATGCATGGGCCTCCTTTTATATGCTCAAGGGGTCTCCGGCGGTGGCAACATAGGCGAGGGTACAAATGTAAAAACAGGAGTTGGTACACCTACTCGAGCGGTGTACGATGCAAAATACCTAACTTTCGGCAAGGGACAAAAGCAATAAATGCCCGTCTGTGTCGCCCAAAGCAGTCTGACAGAGACCGTCAGTGCGCCACCGCCGCCACGATGGCAAGCTTGTCGGCCGCTTATCGCTGCTCTCCGCCGGCTGCACAGCCTCTTGACACGCTGCCGCATGGAATGGTCCCATGGCGACACGTTGTTGGATGAGCTGGGCGGAGATGGAGAGAGGTTGCTTGCCGCGGCAAGCGCCTTTGCCGCGCCGAATCCTTGTCGCATCCGGAGGCTTGTCGCGCTCAAGCCTTCCGGCAAGCTCCTCTTGCCGGGGCCCTGTCTTCTGCATGCCTTGAATGGCCTTCCGGCAAGCTCCTCTTGCCGGGCCTTGTCTTCTTAGTCAAATACTTTGTTCTTGAATGGCTCCAAATGAGCCATGGAGGATCTTAAGCGGTGACCGAGCAAACCCTGCCGCTGGTGCTGCAATCGTCCGTGCTGCAGTCACGGGATACTAGGGTACCCCTACTCTAGTACACCGGCAGAGCCCCAGGCTGGGCCGTACTGCAGTGCCGAGTGCTGTCGGGCAGGCCCAAAAGCGATTACTGCGGTCACACGCGGCCTCGATCACGCCGCAACTCTCACCGGACCCACCACGACCCCCACTAACGGCACGCACCGAACGTGGTGTCGTGCGAGAGATCGTGGGCGTGGTCGTGGGGGTTTCTTTATTAAGAAAAGCGGAACGTCCGCCCCCTCCCCCTCCTTATAAGCGGGGGAAACAGGGGCAGGCCGTCCACTCCGCCATTGCCGTCTTGTCAAGAAAACCACCGCCGATCCCCCCTTCTTCTCCAGTGCGAAGAGAGCAGCGCCCCGCCTCCTATCGCCACAAGCGCACTCACTGTCGTCGGCCTCCTGCGCCGCTCTCGCCATGGCTCCGAAAGCCGACAAGGAGAAGGGCGTCAAGTCGGCCGAGGCGCAGCTTTCATGGCCAAGGCATGAGCGGGCCATCTTCCCCTCACTCGGCGCAAAGGAGCTGCGGGATGTCTTCTATCTCTTTTGTTCGACGGAGCGCCGTGCGCATCCGCGCACGAAGGTACTCCCGCCTCCGCTTGATTGATTCGCCCCAACCGGGTACCCTTCTTTGCCCTTTTCTTCTATTGTGGGCTCTGCCCGCCCTTTTCCGAGTTCTTCTACGATATCATGAACACATATGGCCTCCGCCTCCTTGATTTCACCCCCAACGCCGTCTTGACCATGGCAGTTTTCGCACACCTTTGCGAAAACTTTGTCGGGATCCACCCAAATGTGGCACTCTTCCGCCACTTCTTTGTGCCCCGCGTCGAGAGAGGAGAGACACTTGCCGGAGGGATAGCTTGGGTCTCCAGGATCGGCAAGAAAGAAGCCTACCTGGATGGGGAGTTCCACAACAAGTGGGAGGACTGGAGAGCCAATTGGTGTTGGGTCGTAGAGGAGAACCCGCAGCCCTTCACTGCCGTGCGCCAAACCCCAATAGTGCGCGGCAGAGATTGGAGTAACTTGGCGCTGGAGGATGCTAGGTTGAAGATAGCTGTGACCCGGATTTTGCGCCTCAGGCTTGCCGGACTAACCGTAAGCGCAGCTTGGCGCAGACTTCCTTCGCCGCCGCGCTCCCTTGCGGGAGAGGAGGAGGCCCGCTTGGGAGTTCCAAAATGCGGCGGACATCATGAGGTTGCGCCCGGGCTGAATGGAATTTCACCGTCTTGGAGCTGGATGCGATGCTGCTAGAGCTGTTCAAGAACGACCCGATCACCTGAGTGGTTTAGGTTGCTTTGAGGGGGTCGTCCCATTGTGCAACAACTCGGCGCTCGACCGCATCCAGCGCCATGATGCCGTTGTCAGCGATTCCCATGGGATCGTTCAACTGGCAGGAGCCCCGACGAGGTCGTGCAGCAGTTCTTCGATGACTTGGAAGAAGTGCCGATCCGCCCGACGAAAGCGTAAAAGGCTCACTCGCGACACCACCGACGAGGAGATGGCACGTATTGCCACCGAGGGTGGAGGAGGCGGCAGCCGCTGCCGGAGCCTTCAGTACACCGTGGAAGAGGCGGACGCCGAGAAGGCGGCAAGCCTTGCGGCGAAGGGAGATCGCCCGGCGAGGACGAGCTTGTCGAGCCCGAGGCGGGTCGAGTGGACCCGCCGAGGCGCTTCTTCTCCACCACCCAGCGACTTGCCGCGGTGAGCCCCCTGGCTCCGCCGAAGAGGCGTCTCCGCAAGGCCGAGACGAAGTCGGGCGGCAGACTGGCCCACAGCAGCAGCGCCGCGCGACGCGCTCTACCGCAACAAGCGATGTTGGCGCGGGAGCGCCTCACACTGCCGCGACAACTGGGGCAGGATCTTCCCAGGCCACCACCGACGCCTCCGCCAAGCGGCCAAGAGAGCCCACTCCCCCGCCTCGTCGCACCGGAGGCGAGCCGGATTTTGACTTCTCCGCGCTCAGCTCCGAGGAGGAAGATGAAGAGTAAGCTCTTGAGATTGTGTTTGTATTTCTTCAATTTTGTTGCTTCGTCTTGAATCTGATTTGCTTGCTTGAACTCTTTCCTTTTCGTGACGCTAGCCCGAAGAGCGTCGAAGAGGGCCAAGATCCCGACGGCCGTCGTTGAGGACGATCCACCGTGGCAACAGAGGTGGCGTCTGTGACCCCCTTGCCGGACCCGGCAACCCTTCCTCAGAGCAGCCCCCAGCACAGCCCCCAGGGTAAGTGTGCGGCTTTCTCCTTACTATTTGGTGTGCAGGGGTGCTCCTTCTTCGTTGGTACCTGATTGTTAGCTCGTGTAGGAGCAGAGCAGCCTCATCGAGGAGGCTCAAGCCGCCCCGAAATCCTGTCTGCTGCCACTCGCCGCCAAGGGAGGATTCTCCGGCAAGGGAGCGCCCTCCGACAAGGGAGGCCACTCCGGCAAGGGAGGCTACCCCGGTAAGGGACAGCGCCAGTGACCCTCCAGTGGTCGAGGCCGTGGCTGCGGATCCCGTTGCAGGTAATTTCCTTCCATGAAAATCTCCCTTGGTCTTGTTCTCTTTTGTTTCTCTTTTTGAACATTTGATTGACTGCTCCTTCTTCGTATGACGCAGAGCCGATGGAGGTCGAGGCTGCTGGCGAGGAGGAAGCGCGCGGCAACACCGACGAGGCCGCCATCGTGGAAGAAGAGGTCGTTGCTGTGGAAGAAGAGGCCGTCGCCGGCGAGCCTATTGGCGAGAAGGCCACCGAGGCTGCCGACGCAGAAGCTGGCGAGGGGTCGGGTGATCGTATTGACGGCCCTGAGGCCGCAGGAGCGCCAGGCGCTACACCGACAGCCGACTCCCCCGCCGCTGCAGCTGGCGTCGAGCTCGAGGAGCCCCAGCCCGGCGCCTACCAAGGCCGGCGAGGGTGTCTTCATCAAACTCCCACAGGAGCCGAGCTCAGGCGCCGGTTGAAGGAGAGACCTTGACGGCGAGCTACTCACCTCATTGGCTGGCGCTGGTGGGCCGCCAAGCAGCGATGGCAGCGAGTCCGAGGAGGAGCAAGCTGAAGAAGTTGTTGTCGCTCTACCGCGCCGGCAAGCCAAGTTGGAGTCCCGGGAAGCACTTGTCGCGAGGGCAGGAGCGCATATGGAGAAGCACGCCAGAGCTCGGAGCGCCAACAAAGAAGCTCTCTGCGACGTAGCAGAAGCGCGGGGGCAACTTGCAGAGGAGCGCACGGCCTTCATCCTTGAGAAGGCCGCGGCTGGCTGCCGAGAAGCTCTCCGCGCAGGAAAGCGAGCTGGCGCAGCGGAAGGTCAACCTAGACAGCCACGAAGAAGACCTTGCCGCGCGCGAGGAGTCACTTGGCGGGGCGCTTAAGGAAGCGAAGGATGCTGCCGCAGCCGCCGAGGCCGCCAAGGAAGAGTTGAAGGCGAAGGTGGCACAGGAGGCTAGCCTCAAGAAGAGCGGCGAAGAGCTTGCGGCTCAAGCACGAAAGCCGAGAAGGACGCCTACACTCTTGGCGAGCTGCGAGTCGTCTCGCCGATAGGGGCAAGGAGCTCGGCGCCGCCAAGGATTCCAAAGGCGGATCTTGAGCTGAAGGTGACCACTCAGACGCAGACGTTGGGCCGGCGCCAGAGAGCGGGAAGTGGGCCTGTTGGAGACGATCAAGGCCAAGGAGGAGCTGCTAGCGAATGTTGTCTCCACCCAGGCGCCTTGAGGGAGAGTGTGGAGCACTGGATCAAGGTCTTGTGGACACCGGCTCGACATCCACAACGAGCCGATGGAGCTGGGGATGGCGGACCTTGCATACTCCTCAAGCGAGCATCTCCAACCCAGCGCCAAACTCAGTTTATTCTTCAAAGGCGTGGTGGCGGGTCTGCAGCGACTCGGTGAAGAGGTACCAAATCAGCTGGCCGTGGAATCACGCCTGATCTGTTCAGGAGCCCTCGAGAAAGTGTTGATAATGGTGGCCTTCTGCAATCCGGGCCTCAACCTTAACAGCGTCCTCAGTTCCTTGCCGCCAGATGCCAACGTGGAGGAGTTTCAAGGCCCTTGTCGCACCCAGTGTGGACAAGGTGAACAAGATCAAGCGGATTGATGGCGACCGCGTAGACTAGGCCGCCAATTTTATCCTTCCCTTGTCGCTGCTGATCATGTTTAGAACACTTTGTTAGATCAGCGACAAGTTGTTTTGTAATATACTCTATCTTAGGCGATCAATGCAACGTTATTTCCTCTACTTGATTCCTTCCTTTGTATGTTTCTGCCCTATGCATTTGGGGGACTTGTCGGTGCGGGCACCTTTGCCGTGAGCATTGAGTGCGAACGTCAAGAGCTTCTTGGCAAGGTCGCCTCCGACAAAGCAACCTTGTCGCGACTAGCCGCAGCTCACTTAAGTTGTTGAGCGGACTCGAAACAAAGTAAGGGCGTGACTAGCCTGCGAGTTGGTTCCTCTGCGCACAGGTTTTCCATACAAAGTACTCTCGTTCGAGGAAGATAACTTAAAAATTTAAAAATTGATTGCTCAAACTTTGGCAACTTAGCTTTTCTGTCTCTTGCTTCCCGGTAAGGCTAAACTTCCTCGACCGATGCCTGGTCCATAGTATTATCTTCTCCTTCCCCCCTGGTTAACTTGTGCGCGAGGGAGCCTTCCTTTCTTTGAGAAAAGAGAAAGTAGAGAAAATAAAGTTATGGAGCCCAGCGGCTCGATTTTGCTTACCGGGTGTGGTTCTTTGCATAAAAGCGTTAGCCAAAGCGTGCAATAAAATGATGAAAGCATGAATTTGACAAGTTGTGCATAGCGCATGAGCTTTCTTGATGCACGGGGTCTGCGCCCGGCTTTGTACAAAGGATTACATGCAACAGCGGCAAGACTTGTACAAAAGGTGGTTGCCGGAACAGGTTCCGGCAACCGCGCCCTATGGGTAAAACTTACGAAGATGCTCAATGTTCCAGGAATTGCTCACCGGGATGCCATCTTCGGTCTCAAGGCGGACAGCGCCAGGCCTAGTGACTCGTTTCACCCGATAAGGGCCTTCCCACTTTGGCGTCAACTTGTTTGAATTCTTGGTGGACTGAACGCTACCAAGAACAAGGTCGCCTTCCTCGAGACTTCTGGCACTAACTTTTGCGGCTATGGTAGCGACGCAAAGCTTGTCGGTAGCGAGCAGCTCGCGACAGCGGCTCGAAGACGATCCTCCTCAAGGAGCAGCGCGTCATCTTGTCGCAGCTGCTCTTGCTCAAGCTCATCATAAGCGAGCACTCGAGGCGATCCGTGATCTGAGTTCCGTGGGGAGAACTGCCTCTGCTCCATAGACTAGAGCAAAGGTGTATGCGGCGGTGGCTCGATTTGGCGTCGTCTGATCGACCAAAGAACCACCGGCAACTCCTCGATCCGCTTTCTTCC
This sequence comes from Aegilops bicornis, assembly GCA_021605145.1. NCBI lineage: Eukaryota > Viridiplantae > Streptophyta > Magnoliopsida > Poales > Poaceae > Aegilops > Aegilops bicornis. The sequence goes on from CM038674.1 coordinate 619,739,255, forward strand.
GCACTTGTGCAGCACATCGAAAGTTCTGGTCTTGAGCCCGCAGCAGCACTTCAAAGATTTGCCCTCTACGCTTGACCGTTGCTTCTCGGGTGAGCAACGGAAGCAAAGCAGACCTTGGCGCCAAGATCTTGGACGTCTTGCATGAAGGTGCGACTTCGTAAATTGTGTGCCGTTGTCGGTGATGATCCTGTTAGGGATTCGAAGCGGCAAACAATCGACCAAGAACTTGACCGCTGATGCGGTCAACTTCCTCATCGCTTCCACTTCCGGCCACTTTGTGAACTTGACGATGGCGACGTACAAGTACTCAAAGCCCCGACAGCTTCGGGGAAGGGGCCGAGGATGTCGAGCCCCAGACCGAAAAGGGCGGGATAAAGGGATCGTCTGGAGAGCTTGAGCTGGCTGGTGTATCTGTTTGGAATGGAACTGCACGCTTCACACTTGGTTACTTGTGCGGTTGCATCCTGGAGGGCTGTCGGCCGGAAGAAACCTTGCCGAAAGCTTTGCGGCAAGTGCTCTTCTTGCCAATGTGGTGACCACATATGCCTCCGTATCTCGCCAACAGCTTCTGTCCATCTTCCCCGGAATACACTTCAATTTCACCGTTGAGTCTTCTTACATGCGGTATCTTTGTCTACAAACTGGTACATACTTGACTGCCGTGCTACTCTTTCCGCTTCTTCTTGTTCTTCGGGAAGTTCTCCTGTCTGGAGGAAAAGGACAATCGGCTGCACCCATGCTGGAGCTTGTGGCTCGACAACGAGGACTAAAGGCACATCTGCTGCTGCGGAACGTCGGCTTCTCTGGCAAGAACCTGCGGCTGCCGAGCTTGATGCTCCCGGCAAGCTTGCCGAGCAAGACTTGTCGAAGTGTGCATTTCAGCAGAAACAAACCACAGGGCTTGTCGGGCAGACTGCCCCTCAAAGACAGCTTGGAGTTGATCTTGGGGACCTTCGCATAGCAGCGGCTTCGGGAAGCTCTGGGAAAGTAGTCACCAGAGATCAACTTCCTCTTTTGCTTTGTCCGAGTTGATGGTGTTACAGCTTGGTTGAGTCAGCTTGAGCACGAAAATCCCTGGTTCCTGAGCAACTTAAGTGCAGCGCACTTTGTGAGCCATCGGCAATATCATTCTGAGCTCTTGGAACATGTTCCATTTGCGAGCCGTCAAAGTGCTCTTCTAGCTTCCTCACTTCATCGACGTAGGCTTCCATCAACGGACTCGATAATCTTTGTTCACTTGGCGGACGACAAGCTGCGAGTCACCCACGACAATAAGCTTCTTGATCCCAAGGTCTCTGGCGATCTCGAGACCGGCAAGCAAACCTTCATACTCTGCAGATTGTTTGTTGCTTGCTCCTTGGGAAAGTGCATCTGGACTACGTGCTTGAGGTGCTCTCCGGTGGGTGCGATAAGCGACGCCCGGCACCGGCGCCTTTGCAGCGAGAAGGCACCATCAAAGTACATCAGCCACTCTTTGCTTGCTTCCTTGGCGGGAATGCTGCGTCTGGAATCTCTTCATCTGGCGTTGGCGTCCATTCTGCTATGAATTACGCCAATGCTCGCTTTGGATAGTTGAAGTGCTTTCAAACTTGAGACCAAAGCTTGGCAGTTCGATGCCCACTCGACAATCCGCCTGTTGCCTCTGGATTCTGCAGTATCCTTTTGAGCGGAAAGCGGTGACAACTGTGATCTCATGTGCTTGGAAGTAATGGCGCAGCTTTCTCGAGGCCATGAGGAGGCCGAAAAGCAATTTACGCACACGGTACCTTGACCTAGCCCCCTGCAGGAGGGGCGACAAAGTAAACTGGGCGCTGCACCATCCTTTTCGCATCTGGTCATGCGTCTGCAGCGGATTTCGTCCTTGTCGGGACCAGAGCTTGCCGTGAAGCCCCGCTTGTCATTTGGATGTGCTTGCCGTGGTTGCTGGCTCGTCATCTGCCTCCCTCTCCGCTACTAACGCAGCACTAACCACTTGTTTGGTTGCTGCTATATATAGCAGCAACTTCTCTTGTGGTTTAGGTGCGACAAGTGTTGGAGTGGAGGCGAGTATCTCTTTAAGTTCTGCAGCAACCTCCGCTTGGGAATCCATTTCATTGGACCTGCCTTTTCAAAATCTTGAAAAGCGGCGAAGCCTTCAGCAGACCTAGAAATAAACCTGCTAAGAGCAGCTATGCAACCGGCAAGTCTTCGTACATCCTTGACGCGCTTTGGTGCTTCAATCTGCTCAATGGCCTTGATCTTGTCGGGATTGGCTTCAATCCCTCGTTGAGACACGAAGAACCCAAGAAGCTTGCCGGAAGGGACTCCAAACACGCACTTCTCGGGGTTGAGCTTGAGGTTGATCTTGCGCAGATTTGTAAAGGTCTCGTCCAAATCTTGAACCAGAGTTGCTTTGTCCTTGCTTTTGACCACTATGTCATCCATGTAGGCTTCTACATTTCGTGCATTTGCGGCTCAAAAGCGTCATGGACTACCCTTGCAAATGTTGAACCAGCATTCTTCAAACCGAAAGGCATCCGTATGAAACAGTATGTGCCACATGGTGTAATGAATGCGGTCTTCTCCTCATCTTCTTCAGCCATGAAGATCTGATGGTATCCTGAGTATGCATCAAGAAACGAAAGCAAATCACATCTAGCCGTGGAGTCAAGAATCTGGTCGATGCGCGGTAAGGGAAATGGATCTTTGGGACAAGCTTTATTAACATCCGTGAAGTCAATACAAAGTCTCCATTTTCCATTTGCTTTCTTACGACCTACGAGATTGGCCAACCACGTAGGATGGAGCACTCCTCGACAAGGCCTGCTGCTTCCAGTTCTTGATCTCTTCGCTATGAATTCTTGGCGCTCCTTTGCTTGCTTCACGACTTTTTGCTTGACGGGCGCGCGAGGACAAACAGCCGGCGGTGCTCAATCACTTTCACAGGAACACGGGGATGTCGGACGGTTGCCATGCAAACACGTCGACATTCGCCCAGAGAAAACAGCAGCGCGCCTTCCTATTTAGGGTCGAGAGAGGCACCGATGTCTTTGAAGGTACCACCGGTGCCGTCCTCCTTGGCGGGCACCTTCTTGGTCTTTGGCGGAGCTACCATCTTCTTCTTGCACTTGCCGGTGGAGCTCGATGGTGCGTCCTCGACGGTAGCGCAGCACTTGAAGAGGTGCGCTTGCGGAGTGGGCATCGAGCTCTTGCCGGACTTGGACTTTGTCTTCTTCCCCGGAGCTTCGTGGCAAGTGTTTGGCAATCTGTCGCGGCTGCTACATCCCGGTAGATCTTGTCGGCACAGATAAGGGCATCCTTTTTGTCGCCATGGGACGGAGATGGCGCTTATCGGGCCTGGCATCTTGAGTAAGTTGTAGGCGTAGTGAGAGGCTGCCATGAACTTGGCGAGTCTTTGGGCGACCAAGTATCCCATTGTAAGGCAATGGGAAATCGGCAACGTCGAATGTGACCCTCTCAGTCCTAAAGTTCAGCTCGCTGCCAAATATTCTTGGCGGCGTAATCTTCCCTTCGGCTTGCTCCTTCCGGATTGATTCCTTGAAAGTGCCAGTCTCTTGAGCTCATTGTCGAGGATTTGAAGCTTCTGGAGCACCGCGGAGGAGAACAGGTTTAAGCCGGCCCCACCATCAACTAGCATCTTGGTGACCTTGAGGTTGCGGATGGTTGGTCAGACCAACATCGGCGAGCACCCGACCGCAGTTATGCGATCAGGGTGGTCCTCAATATCAAAGATGATAGGCGTCTTTGGACCACTTGAGGCTTGCGTGACTCTCACGGATGGTTCCGCTGCATTGACCTCCCGCATCCATTGCTTGAGTTGGCGGTGGGAGGTATGCGAGAAGCTTACCTCCGTCAACGCAGAGGACCTCTGTGGCTTTCTGAAACTCCTGCTCATCGGCGTCGTCGTCTTCCATATCTTCGTCGTCATCATCATCTTCATCCTTGTCGCGGCCGCGGGGAGGTCTGTCTCCTTGCCGCTGCTTGGCCTTGCCGCGGCGTCCTCCCCGGCCGGCGTTTCTTGCCGCTCCCCGGCACCTTCCCTGGGCCTTCTCCTTGTCGCGCCCGCTCGTACTCAGCCTTCTGGCTGCTCAACAAGCTGCTCGACCTTCTTGCAGCTCTGGAGGTCGTGGCCCTTGGTGCGGTGGATCTTGCAGATCTTGCTTGCCGGAGCCGTCACCTTGTCGGCGGCCGCCCGCAGACTGGTGGTTGGCGTCGGTGGCAACCTCCTTGCCGAGCCACCAGCCTTAGCGTTCTTGTCGCCACCTCCGTTGCCGGACTGCTCAACAGCTAGCACTTCTCTGCCTTTCTTCTTCCTGTTGCCTCGCCGCCGGCTCTTCTTTGCCGGGGCGGTCTCCTCACTGTCAGATCCCGCTTCTGCATTCTCTCCTGGGAGTCTCCTCCCTTCCTCAGCGCGTGCACACTTGTCGGCCAAGGCGTACAGCTCACTGACGTCCTTGACTTTGCACATCGCCATCTCCTCCCTCATCCTGCGGTTCCGCATGTTCTGATGGAACGCGCTGATCACCGCGGCAGGGTGGACGTCTGGGATGTTGTAGTGCACACGGCTGAATCTCTGAATGAACTTGCGCAGGGACTCTCCTTCCTTCTGGGCGAGTAAATGAAGGTCACTCTCTTGGCCATGAGGTTTGTGGCCACCTGTGAAGGCGCCAACAAACTGATGGGATAGATCTGCCCAAGAGGATATGGAGCTGTCCGGCAAGTGCATGAGCCAAGATCTGACGTTGGGCTTGAGCACGAGCGGGAAGAAGTTGGCGAGGATCTTGTCGTCCCGTCCCCCCGCAGCCTGCACCGCGATGGTGTAGATGCTGAGGAACTCTGATGGATGCGTCCTGCTATCATACTTCTCCGGCACATCTGGTTTGAAATTTTTCTGGCTGGGCCACTGGACTTGCCGCAGCTCACGAGTGAACGCAGGGCAACCTACCGTGTCTGACAAGTCGCTGGCTCCTCCGGCGCGCATGTCAGCAGAAGGCCCAGCGCTTGTCGGATCGACGTCGCGCTTCTCTCCGGCGCTCGATGCGAGTTCGGCGTCCTCTTGTTGTCGCTCATGAAGAACTTGGCGCTGATCGCGGCGAGCTTCGCGGATCCGGCGACGGTGGAGTCGCTGCCGAGGTGGATCCGGTGAGTCGGCGATCTTGGCCTTCGGGGCGGAGAGTGCATGGTAGTTGCACCTCCGACAGTCTCGTCGCCACCGGCTCGTACCTTGTCGTCTTGCCGCGGCAACGACGGCGTTCGTTGCCGCGGAGCGTCGCCGTTGGCAAAGCCGATGAGGCTCTGTATAGTGGCCCTCCACTCGTCGACCCTGTCGGCCGTTGGAGGGTAGTCGAGGAGCAGCTGAGCTCTCGCGAAAGCTTCGCTGGAGTAGTGGGTGGCATTGGCGAGCGGTGCGAGGCGGGATATGCTCGGACTTCTAACTACGTTAGAAGGAGCAGCACCCGTCCGGCGACCGTATCTCACTCGTGCCCGGCATGTTGGCGCGCATGCTGGTCTTGAGGGTCTTGATCCAGCGAGCGTATGGCATTGTGAACGCCATGACGTTGTTGGTCCCGCGTCTCCTGAGATGGGCGCGGGGGATGCGCGGACGCCGAGGTTTGCGGGGCCTTGTCCTTGGACTTGGCAACATCGCGAACACCTTCGTCGGCGCCCGTTCCTCCGCCAGCGTCTGCCCCACCACCCGTTTGCTGCGGTGATGGTGGATATGACGCGGACGGCTCTGCAGCCGCCGAAGCCTTCTTCTTCGGTGGCATGTCGAGGAAGATGTTGAGGACGCTGCTCGTGTGAACGTCGGATTAGATTCACACGGCCTCGACGCCCCTACAGCGCGCCAAAGATGTCGGGAGGCTGATCGTACCCACGAACACCTATGGGGCGGGCGGACCGGGCCCCTTGTGGTTCGGAGGCGGAGATCGCCTGAAGAGCGGATCGAGGCGAGGCACACGAGCAGTTTACCCAGCCTCGAGCTCTCCGAGAGATAAAACTCCTCTCTGCTTGCTTGTCGATGTATTGTGTTCTTGCTAGGGGCGATGAGAGCTACAAAACCTAAGCGTGAGTGTATCTGGTCTCGAGTGAGTCGAATGAACCGAACCCCTTCTACGTTGCGCATGGGCCTCCTTTTATATGCTCAAGGGTCTCCGGCTGGTGGCAACATAGGCGAGGTACAAATGTAAAAACAGGAGTTGGTACACCTACCGAGCGATTATGCGGTGCAAAATACCTAACTCGGCGGCAAGGGACAAAAGCAATAAATGCCCGTGCATGTCGCCCCAAGCAGTGGGGCGAAGACCGTCCAGTGCGCCACCGCTTCGCCACGATGGCAAGCTTGTCGGCGCCGCTTATCGCTGCTCTCCGCTGGCTGCACACCTCTTGACACGCTGCGCATGGAATGGTCCCATGGCGACACGTTGTTGGATGAGCCGGAGCGGAGATGGAGAGAGGTTGCTTGCCAGCGGCAAGCGCCTTGCCTTGACGAATCCTTGTCGCATCCGGAGGCTTGTCGCGCTCGAGCCTTCCGGCAAGCTCCTCTTGCCGGGGCCCTGTCTTTTGCATGCCTTGAATGGCCTTCCCGGCAAGCTCCTCTTGCCGCGGCCTTGTCTTCTTAGTCAAATACTTTGTTCTTGAATGGCTCCAAATGAGCCACGGAGGATCTTGGCGGTGACCAGGCAAACCCTGCCGCGGGATGCTGCAACTGTCCGTGCACGAGTACGGGATACTAGGGTACCCCTAATCTAGTACACCGACATCGGTGCAGCGGCAGAGGTTACCGTCTCCGTGCCCTTTGCCTTAGCCTTTTTCTTGGACCAACTCTTCTTGAACTTAGCCGATTTCTGCACCATCAACACTTGATGCGTGCCTTTCTTAATATCCTGCTCGCCACTTTGAGCATCCCATGCAATTCAGTGAGCTTCTTATCCATGCCATGCATATGGTAGTTCGAGATGAACGTCCCATAGCTGGGCGGAAGAGAACCGAACAGCATCGATGGCCAGCTCATCCAAGAGCGGGAAGCCCAAAGCGATCCAAAGCTTGCACATATCCGATCATCTTGATCACATGTGGGCTCGATGGATCACCTTCCTTCAGCTTGCAATCCATCAAGGATCGCCAGACATTGAACTTTTCGGTCCTAGCACGTATGCGAAACATGCTCTTGAGACTCTCGATCATATCCTAAGCCTCAACATTTTCGAAATCTTGTTGCAAATCGGGCTCCATACAAGCCGACATCAGACGGTGATCTCTGTTGATTCATCAACGAGTTTCGTAGGCATTCTTAGCTGTGGCACTAGCATTATCGGCGGGTTCCTCTCGAAGTGGATCCTCTAGAACATGTTCCTTTTTATCGTGCTTGAGAACAATTCTCAAATTTCTATACCCGGTGGTAAAGTTTGTTCCATTCAGTTTATCCTTTTCCAGAATTGATTTCAATGCAAAGTTGGGTTGAGCAGGTGGTGCCATTGATCTACAACAGAAAATATGCAATCACTAAGCAATGTGTTTATGTAGAGTAATTCTAGCCTAAATAGAAATACTCCCACTAAAGTTGGCATCCCTCCATAAACTCTCGGTGATTCGAGGATCCGACTAAGCGCATGCGACTAGTGAGCTTTAGCATCATTTGCTAGCCAACATACCTATCTGGTAAGCAACTCCTTGCTAATCGTATCTCTATCACGACTCAATCGGTCGGAAGGTATCTCATACCCGGCTCCCAACCTTCTTTGCCACAAGGCCCAAAACCGTTTTGATAGCCTTGTCAAGTTAACTTTGATGCACGGTGCATGTCCGTGTCCGACCACGAACCCTTCAGTTCAAGGACACCCGGCAGCACCAATTTTATGAGCCCACAACTAGGCGTACTTGGCGTGCGAAGGTGCAACATCGGGGATGGCAATTAAGCTTGATATTCATGAGGGATCATTCTATCATTTTAACATGCATAGAAACAAAGCAGCATAACAATCACAAATATAACGCATGTTGTGAAATAGTATGGCTCCTTCATGGACGTTGTTCTAGGTCGGCTCCGACTCCAATGACCATCTACGAACTCCATCTTGTTTGTCATGCCGAGACGCCAAGCCGCCAACCTGATCTCTATTATCCAACTACTACAACTAGTAATGAATTTTACATAGAGTCACAAGTCGACACGCAGGTCGTTATACAATATAATGACAGCACTTTGGCTCCTGCCGGCTAACAAACATGACACGTAGGCCACGTATAAATTACACACATGCATCACATACACATGAGGCATACTATTCACATCAAACCTGCAAAACAAAGTTATGCATAGAATCGCATTCTACCGGTTTCTGTGTCGGGTACGAAATACACGGCGCTACGCACACGGCGGTCCCGAATTCTCTGATCTGACCGATCTTATCGATCATCGCGAATCCGATTCGGATTTACGTTTCACTGTTAACCCCGATGGCGGATGACCGACCGGTAGGGGTAGATCGTGTCACGACCTCATCGATCCCGATTTACGGAAAACAAAGCCTCAACGATCCCCATGTGCGATTGATCACATCAACCGTGCACATAGCCGATCTCTTCAAGGACAACAGATCTCATCCGCCGCCTCCACATATCTAATATGCATACGATCTGAATCCAAATCCTATAGCAGAGGCTCGATACCCTTTGAAGGGTTCTACGCTAGGGTGCATCGGCGCAAATTAAAAATTCCTACGCGCGAACATCCGGGAACATGCTACGGAGATGGATCACTGTTCGTTACCACTAGACGCCGATCGTGCGTGCAGCGAAGAAGAGTTGGGGCAGCGGCGTCGCGTGGATCGTCTCCTCCTCGTTCGATCTCCCTCGGCGGCGGTCGTCCGATCCCACGTACGAAGTTCGCCGAATGGCGCAAGTGCACCGCCTCTAACGGTATCCGGCGTGCGGGAGGAACGTCGTCTGGCGGACTGCTAGGTCCGATCACCGCGATCGGCGAGTGGAGGTGGCTATTCGCAACACATGCAAACCCTAGTCGCAGCGCCGAAGCGATCAACTTTTTGAGTGTGCCGCACCTCCACTTTATATAGGCCTCCGCCGCGGGCTCAACACTTGGGCCTCGCACGGACCCTAAAGCCCAAAGTCTACTCGGTCACGTCCCTAGTCCAGTTCGGATCACATCCGAACAGTGTCCTACGAACTGACCTCGTAGGTTCCTTCCCTTAAGCGCGCGACCCCTTAGGTTCAAGTCGGCTTGGTCACGATTCGGATCACCTCCGACCATGCGGTTGGTAGCGGCCTCTAGCAAGGCGTGCCGACCACCAAGCGGATGATGAAGCTGGTTAGGCGAACACAGCCTGGCGTGTCACACTTCATTTCCCTTTGCCGCCACGATATATGTTGTAGCCGGGCTCAAAGGCGAAGCTTGTCATCCTTGTGCTAAACCGACCTCTTTCTCGTTCGGTGATACCGACCACAATCCGGATTATCTCATAATCCTTGTCGCATGGCCCTGCTATTCCTGGTCGAGATCACACGAGGGGCCCAGTATATCTCTTCCAATCGGAGGGCAAATCCCATCTTGCTCGACCATGTCTCATGACATGGGACCGGACAAACCCGAAACTTGCCTTTGTAACTACCCGATCCGCGGAGTAGCGTTTGGTCGGCCCAAAGCAAGTTTGTCACCATCCAGTACATGCGTCGGCTCAGGTCTTAGGACATAGAGCATTATGTTGTACTAGAGACTCACAGATGACATATCGCTGCGTCTCATAGTTGGGTCTGTCCAACTCAGACCTTATCTCGACTTCGGATCCGACTATGTCGAATCCGACCAGACCTTTCCAAGTCCATATTATCCGGTTAGCATCCAATGCTCCATGGCTAGTGAGACCAAGCCATCGACCGTGTCATATGCCAGTCTAGTCGGCTGCACGTCCACACAGCCCTTTTGACTAGGGACCTTTTAGGACAGTCATCATACAATGCATAGTCCCACAAACAAGTCACATACTTATTGATACACATCATTGATAATGTCCAAGGACTATCTTTATTCACAAACACATAGGAAATATCATCATACATGATTGCCTCTAGGGCATATCTCCAACACCGTCGTCCACCGCCTTGGTGCTCTCGGTGCGGCGTGGTCAATGTGGTCAACGACCGACTTCCATCGGAAGAAATCTTGTATGTGGAGAGGTGACATTTGGGTCCACAGCGGCAGTATGGGTCCACAGCGGCTGGGTCCATAGCCATAGCCAAGTTTTTTGTGATTTGCCACGTAATTACGCTTTGTCGAGCTGTTGGGCTGCAAATCTTTCAAGACGAGGAGAGCTTCATTCGGCTGGCCGAGAAAATGGCCTATCAGTAATGAGAAATGCGCTGTACATTTTTTAAAAACATCAAACCGACAATTAGTTTCAAATTTCTTTTTTTCATTTCGATATTTTAAATTGCATTGATGTTTATGCGTGGACAATTTGTTGGATTTTATACTGATATACATTTATTTTTAAAATCAGTTTGAATGTGACTCGAAATTTCAAGATTAAAAACAGTTCGGACCGCACCGAAATATGCAAAATTCCGTATAATTTTTTAACCGTGGCCACAATATGGGCTGTAATGCTAACAAAAAGAATATGGGCTCCAAAAAACCTTAAGAATTAGCAAATGGGCTGTAAATTATTAGAAATAATGGCAAATGGGTTGTAGGTTGTTTTCCACAGATTTGAGGCTTTCCTAAAAAAGGTTGGCCTTACAGGCGTGGATCGTTGGATGTCCATCCAACGGTATCGTGCTTCTTCAATCTCTGCTCTTCTGCTCCGGCCGCTCAAACAAGCGCCCGGCCAGGACTGCCTGCTCTCTCCTCCCATGGCCGGCTGTGTTGCCGCACAGAGCCTCACCGCCCACCGTACTCATCGCTGGCCTAGCCATCTCTCTACTCACCCACACTGTTGTTATTCTCCGTGACGGCGAGCAGACGAAGTAAACCCTCGTCTGATCCATACTCCCCTCCGCGTGGGAAACAACTGCCGAGTCTTCCCTGCCTCCGTGTCGTTCCCTTCCTAGCCCTTGCCGTTGTCCATCGCCCTGGTGCTCTCGGCGCGGCCTGGTCAACGTGGTCAACGACCGACATGCATCTGAAGTGGACTGTACGTGGAGAGGCTGACAGCTGGGTCAAAGGCCGCATGCAAGGAAATGCCTCCTTATTACGTGCAAAATAATGATTCCTCCACCTGACATCTGGGACCCACCAAAAGGGCCTCTGTGTTTCGTGAAAAAAAGTTACCGCCACTGACATCTTGGACCCACCAGCTATATCTTCGCACGCAAAGAATGCCTCCTTATTACGCACAAAAAAAATGAATACTCCCCCTGCTAGCTGGGACCCAGTATAGTGGCAGGCTGACTTGTGGGCCTACTAAGTTGACGGGGACGGAGGGCTTTGTCAACTTAGTCAATATGCACGATTCTAGCTCCAGTGACCATACGATGTCCATCCAACGATCGTGGTGCTTCTTGAACCTCTGGTCTTCTTGCTACAGCCGCCCAAACCATCGCTGGTCGTGCCTCGTGCTCCTGCCTCCCGTGGCCGGCTGCGATCTTGGCGGAGGCCTCACCGCCCCTACTACTCCCCTTCTGGCGTGCCATCCCTCTACTCACCCACACACCCTATTATTCTGCGGCGACGGCAGCCTCACACCGCAGCGAACCAGTGAACCCTCATACTCCTCTACGGTGGGCATCCACTGCCGCGTCTTCCCCGGCTCCGCGTCGTCCCCTTCCCTAGCCTCGCCGTCGTCCACCGCCCTGGTGCTCTCAGCGCGGCGTGGTCAACGTGGTCAAGGAACGACTTCCATCGGAGAAATCTTGTCTTGTCACGTGGAGAGGCTGACAATTTGGGTCTAGGGCAACGCAAGGAAGTGCCTCCTTATTACGCGGAAAATAATTATTCCTCCACACGGCAATGAGGGACCCATCGGACGGGCCACTGTATTTGGCGAAAAAAATGTTTCCCCCCTGACTGCTGGGACCCACCGGACGGGCCACCGTATTTCGTGAAAAAAAACGTTCCCCCCGCTGTCAGCTCGGACCCACCGGAAGTGCCTCCTTATTACGCACAAAAAATGAATACTCCCCCTGCTAGTTGGGACCCACCTTGGTGGGTGGCTGATTTGTGGGCCTAATAAGTTGACGAGGATGGAGTGCTTTGTCAACTTAGTCAACATGAACAATTTTAGCTCCAGTGACTGTACGATGTCCATCCGACGGTCGTAGTGCTTCTTCAACCTCTGGTCTTCTTGCTCCAGCCGCCCAAAGCAGCGTCGGTCGTGCCGCATGCTCCTGCCTCTCGTGGTCGGCTGTGCTGCCGCGGAGGCCTCACCAACCCCTACTATTCCTGCCGCTGGCCAGGTCCTGAGGCGACGGCAGCCTCACACCGCAGCCGAACCAGTGAACCCTCGTACTCCTCTCCGCGCGGGTTTCCACTGCCGCATCTTCGTCGGCTCTGCGTCGTCCCCTTCCTAGGCCTCACCGTCGTCCACCGCCCTGGTGCTCTCGGCGCGTCATGGTCAACGTGGTCAAGGAACGGCTTCCATCGAAAGAGTACTGTACGTGGAGAGGCTGACCGCTAGGTCCACGGTCATAGCAAGGAAGTGCCTCCTTATTACGCGCAAAATAATTATTCCTCCACCTGACAACAGGGACCCACCGGACGGGACACCGTATTTCATGAAAAAACGTTTCCCCCTGACTGCTGGGACCCACCAGCTACATCTTTGCATGCAAGGAAGTGCGTCCGGGCAAAAAAAATGATTCGCCCCCCTGACTGCTGGGACCCACCAGCTAAATCTTTGCATGCAAGGAAGTGCCTGACAGTCGGGACCCACCTGGTCGAAGCGTACGTAGTGTTGTCATTCTGGTCGCGAACGTGTACGTACATACTGGTCGATGTAGAGTCACGCACGTGTCGTAGTAGAGGCGCGCACGTACCATGTACACGTATGTACAACGGCCAGGGTGCAAGAAAGTAAATACGGCCATGTACGTACATACGGGCGGGGTCTCAAATACCTACTCGCGCGTACGTACGGCCAGGGCTCGTGTACATGGCTGGGTCGGAACGTAGAAACAGCGTCGTTGTCGTGTTTGTGGGGAGCCAACCGGCTGGGTCAGAACGGAATGCGTCGCCGTGTTCATCGGGAGGGCTTGGACAGAACAACCGATGGAAACGAGGCCTGGCGTACCGTAGAACGGAGGAAACGGCCTTGTGTTCGACCGGCCACGGTCGAAACGGGATCCTGTTCATCGGGAGGGGTCTGGCTTACCGCAAAACGGAGGAAACGGACCTCCTACGGTTGAAACGGGGGCCCTATTGATCGGGAGGGGTGTGGCGTACCGCAAAACGGAGGAAATGGACTTGTGTTGGAGCGCTACGGTCGAAACAGGGGTCCTGTTCATCGGGAGGGGTGTGGCGTACCACAAAACGGGACTCCACGGGATATTGTTCATCTGCACCATCGACCCCCTCCAGCCTCCACGGGCTACTGTTCATCCACCGTCGATCTCCTCCAGCCCCCACCTACGACTGTTCATCCACGGGCTCCTGTTCATCCAGCCTCCACCGCGCGCTACTCCACCGGCTACTGTTCAACCAGCCCTCTCCACAGGCTCCTGTTCAACCACCCCTCCATGGGCTACTGTTCATCCAGCCCTCCACCGTCTACTGTTCATCCTGCCCTCCACGGGGTGGTCCTATTCATCCAGCCCTCCACGGGGTCATGTTCATCCAGCCCCAACCGGCTTGATCGATCGGGTTCATGTTCATCCAGAGGCAACACCACGAGGTCCTGTTCATCCACCCCCACCGGGAACTATTCATCCAAACCCCCAGAACGCTCACTTTGTTCATCCAGGCGGCATCGATCGGCTTGATTAGCGGCAGATGGCGAAGAATCGCTCGCTCGAGTTCGATTAACGACCATCGATCTATCGCTCGGGTTCGATGTAGCGTAACTGCGGTCAATCGCTTGGGTTCAGTTAGAGCCCAACGCCTCGCTCTAGTTTAGTTAGAGCCCAATGCCTCGCACCCACGCGCGTGTGTGTACGAGAGAAAATGCGCATCGCTCGGCCCCGACCACCCACCCTAACCGAGAACACCCCGATATTTTCCTCGCCCTCGCTTCTACCATGGTTTTTTCCATCATGGACGGCCCAAATAATGTCATGCAGCTGCGTCTCCGACCCGCCCAGGACGAAAAGCCCATTTTCTGTCATGATTTTTTTTCACAGAAGTAGGACCCCGCCACATCTATGATGATACCGGGTTTTGTCACAATTATCATCATAGAAGTGTCATAAGTATGACATAAAAAAATTCGTTCGGCCCAAAATGTCACGGATGTGTCTTTTTTTGTAGTGTCGTTTCCTTCCTCTAATGGGTATACACATATTTTAGTTGATGTTGATTACGTTACTAAGTGGGTAGAAGCTATTCCAACTAGTAGTGCTGATCATAACACCTCTATTAAGATGCTTAAGGAAGTTATTTTTTCGAGGTTTGGAGTCCCTAGATATTTAATGACTGATGGTGGTTCACATTTTATTCATGGTGCTTTACGTAAAATGCTTGCTACGTATGATGTTAATCATAGAATTGCATCTCCGTATCACCCACAGTCTAGTGGTCAAGTAGAATTGAGTAACAAAGAGCTTAAATTAATTTTGCAAAAGACTGTTAATATATCTAGAAAGAATTGGTCCAAGAAACTTGATGATGCATTATGGGCCTATAGAACAGCATATAAAAATCCTATGGGTATGTCTCCGTATAAAATGGTTTATGGAAAAGCATGTCACTTACCTCTCAAACTAGAACATAAGGCATACTGGGCAATTAAAGAGCTCAATTATGACTTCAAACTTGCCGGCGAGAAGAGGTTATTTGACATTAGCTCACTTGATGAATTGAGAACCCAAGCCTATGAGAATGCCAAATTGTTTAAGGAAAAGTTAAAATATGGCATGACAAAAGGATACAAAAGCGTGAGTTTAATGTAGGTGATTATGTGTTACTATTCAACTCTTGTTTAAGATTTTTTGCAGGAAAGCTTCTCTCTAAATGGGAAGGTCCTTACATTATCAAGGAGGTCTATCATTCCGGTGCCATAAAAATCAACAACTTCGAAGGCACAAATCCGAAGGTGGTAAACGGTCAAAGAATCAAACATTATATCTCAGGTAATCCCATAAATGTTGAAAACAATATTATTGAAACCGTAACCCCGGAGGAATACATAAGGGACACTTTCCAGAATGTTTCAGACTCCGAAAAGGAATAGGTATGTGGTACGGTAAGTAAACTGACTCCAAAATAGTTCTAATGGCAATTTTTCTCCGTTTTGGAATATTTAGAAAAATAGGAAAATAAGAAGCAGTCCGGGAAGGAAACGAGGCTTCCACGAGGGTGGGAGGCGCGCCCTACCCCCTGGGCGCGCGGCGCCCCTGCCTCGTGGGCACCTCGTGCGCTCTCCGGACTCTGTTTTCTTGCACGATACTTCTTTCGGTCAGTAAAAATTCATTATATAATCTCTCGAAGGTTTTGACCACTGTATCACGCAAATATCCTCTGTTTTCGTTTCGAGCTGTTTTTCTGACAGATCTAGATCACCGTGACGTCTCAAGGCACCCTCAAGGACAAGTTCTTCGAGAAGGTCATCAACTCCTACCTCGCGGAGGTGCTGCAACACCCACAAACCATTGAGATGCGTGATGGGTTGTTGCACATCCGCGATGTTGAGGGACCAAGGAGGACCGGAAGCGTGGAGACGAGGCTCGAAGCAATGGACCAACAAGTTTTCAAGTGCCAGGGGATGGTGGAACGTGGAATCAACGCCAAACACATGATGATCGTAGAGTTCACCAACAACCACAAGCTGGATGCCAAGAACATTTGGGAGACCATCTTCAAGCTTCACGAGAAGATCGAGCATCTCCAAGCCCAAATCTATGACCTGCAAAACCAAAACTGTGAGCACGAATATAGATTCAAGAGGATGAGTTTGGCTGCAGATTTGAGGATCCTGGACACTCGATCATCCTTCTATGATGGTGAGCCTATGCCTTGGAAGATGGACGATAAGCCCACATCATCAACAACTCCACCATCTTCTTCACCAAAAAGGAGATATAATCACTGCAGGTATGGGCACTCCCCTTGGCAACTGCCAAGCTTGGGGGAGGTGCCCCGGTATTGTATCACCATCACACTCCTATCTTTACCGTTTTTCTTAGTTCGATCCTTTTGGTAATATCTTGATCTAGTAGAATAAAGCTTTAGTATGATTCAGTTTTGAGTTTTGCCTTCTACGTAATCGAGTCCGTGAGCTATATATAATAAAGATTAGTGTTGAGTCAAGGGCTTGATTACTTTGTTTTGATCTTGAGTGAATGAAAGAAAAAGAAAGAATAAAAAGGAAATAAAAGAGATCATATTGATCTTATGGAGAGTAATGACTTCACATATAAAGAGTATGATGATTAGAAGTTATTGAGGGTTAACAAACATAGTTTTGGTCATCGTTGTAATTAATAGGAAGTAATAAGGAAAGAGAGGTTCTACATATAAATATACTATCTTGGACCTCTTTTATGATTGTGAGCACTAAAATACGACATGCTAAAGAGTTGATGTTGGACAAGGAAGACAACGTAATGGATTATGTTTTCCTATATCCGAAAGAAAGTATATTTTCATGGATCATCCAACATGTTGAGCATGCCTTTCTCCCTCATGCTAGCCAATTCTTTGCACCAAGTAGAGATACTACTTGTGCTTCCAAATACCCTTAAACCCAGTTTTGCCATGAGAGTCCACCATATCTACCTATGGATTGAGTAAGATCCTTCAAGTAAGTTGTCATCGTCGCATGCAATAAAAATTGCTCTCTAAATATGTATGACTTATTAGTGTGGAGAAAATAAGCTTTATACGATCTGTTGATGTGGAAGAAATAAAAGCGACGGACTGCATAATAAAGGTCCACATCACAAGTGGCAATATAAAGTGACGTTCTTTCACATTAAGATTTTGTGCATCCAACCCCAAAAGCACATGACAACCTTTGCTTCCCTCTGCGAAGGGCCTATCTTTTACTTTTACCTTATGCAAGAGTCATGGTGATCTTCACCCTTCCTTTTTACATTTTATCCTTTGGCAAGCACATTGTGTTGGAAAGATCTTGCAAAAAATATATATATCCAATTGGATGTAAGTTAGCATGAATTATTATTGTTGACATTACCCTTGAGGTAAAAGGTTGGGAGGCGAAATTATAAGCCCCTATCTTTCTCTGTGTCCGACTAAAACTCCATAACCACAAGTATTGCGTGAGTGTTAGCAATTGTGAAAGACTAAATGATAGTTGAGTATGTGGACTTGCTGAAAAGCTCTTATTTCACTCTTTCCGATGTTATGACAAATTGCAATTGCTTCAATGACCGAGATCATAGTTTGTTAGTTCTTAATGAAGTTTCTGATTCATACTTTACATTGTGGATAGATTATTACTTGAGCATTAGAAATAATATGACAATATCCATATACGTTGCTGTTATAAGAATGATCATGATGCCCTCATGTCCGTATTTTATTTTATCGACACCTCTATCTCTAAACATGTGGACATATTTATCGTTATCGGCTTCCGCTTGAGGACAAGCGAGGTCTAAGCTTGGGGGAGTTGATATGTCCATTTTTCATCATGCTTTTATATCAATATTTATTGCAATATGGGCTGTTATTACACGTTATGTCACAATACTTATGCCTATTCTCTCTTATTTTACAAGATTTACATGAAGAGGGAGAATGCCGGCAGCTGGAATTCTGGGCTGGAAAAGGAGCAAATATTAGAGACCTATTCTGCACACCTCCAAAAGTCCTGAAACTTCACAGAAGTTATTTTTGGAATTAATAAAAAATACTGGCGAAAGAATCCACCAGAGGGGGCCCACACCCTGGCCACGAGGGTGGGGGCGCGCCCTACCCCCCTGAGCGCGCCCCCTGCCTCATGGGCCCCCTGGCAGGCCCCCGGTGCCCATCTTTTTCTATATGAAGTCTTTCGTCCGAGGAAAAATCATAAGCAAGCTTTCGGGAAGAAACTCCGCCGCCACGAGGCGGAACCTTGGCGGAACCAATCTAGGACTCCGGTGGAGCTGTTCTTCCGGGGAGACTTCCCTCCGGGAGGGGGAAATCATCGCCATCGTCATCACCAATGATCCTCTCATAGGGAGAGGGTCATCTTCATCAACATCTTCACCAGCACCATCTCCTCTCAAACCCTAGTTCATCTCTTGTATCCAATCTTTGTCCCAAAGCCTCAGATTGGTACCTGTCGGTTGCTAGTAGTGTTGATTACTCCTTGTAGTTGATGCTAGTTGGTTTATTTGGTGGAAAATCATATGTTCAGATCCATTATGCATATTAATACCCCTCTGATTATGAACATGAATATGATTTGTGAGTAGTTACGTTTGTTCCTGAGGACATGGGAGAAGTCTTGCTATAAGTAGTCATGTGAATTTGGTATTCGTTCGATATTTTGATGATATGTATGTTGTCTTTCCTCTAGTGGTGTTATCTGAACGTCGACTACATGACACTTCACCGTTGTTTGGGCCTAGAGGAAGGCATTGGGAAGTAATAAGTAGATGATGGGTTGCTAGAGTGATGTAACCTTAAACCCTAGTTTATGTGTTGCTTTGTAAGGGCTGATTTGGATCCATATGTTTCATGCTATGGTTAGGTTTACCTTAATACTTCTTTTGTAGTTGCGGATGCTTGCAATAGGAGTTAATCATAAGTGGGATGCTTGTCCAAGTAAGGACAGCACCCAAGCACTGGTCCACCCACATATCAAATTATCAAAGTACTGAACACGAATCATATGAACGTGATGAAAACTAGCTTGACGATAATTCCCATGTGTCCTCGGGAGCGCTTTTCTCTATATAAGAAATTGTCCAAGCTTGTCCTTTGCTACAAAAAGGATTGGGCCATCTTGCTGCACTTTATTTATACTTGTTACTTGCTACCTGTTACAAATTACCTTATCACAAAACTATCTGTTACCTATAATTTCAATGCTTGCAGAGAATACCTTGCTGAAAACCGCTTATCATTTCCTTCTGCTCCTTGTTGGGTTCGATACTCTTACTTATCGAAAGGACTATGATAGATCCCCTATACTTGTGGGTCATCACCGCTCCTCAAAGACGCCAGGCTCTTGGGGTAGCCGCTTGGATGCTCTTCTAGCGATGTCGTCGGCTTCCTTGTTGGTGCCACGGGGCACATGCTGTAATTCCAGACCCGAGAACTGCTTCTCCATCTTGCGCACCTCCGCGAGGTATGCCTCCATGTGCTCGTCCTTTGGCTCATATACCTTGTTGGAGAAGTCGACGAGGAGCTGTGAGTCGCCCTTGATGGTGAGACGCCTCACCCCCAGGGCCACCGCGGCCCTGAGGCCAGCTATGAGGCCCTTGTACTCTGCTATGTTATTGGAGACCTTCTCGCCCTGCTGGAAGCAGAGCTGCATGGCGTAGTAGAGCTTGTCCTGGGTGGGTGAGATGAGCACCGCTCCAGCCCCCGCGCCCTGGCGTGAGAATGCTCCATCGAAGTACATGACCCAGTCGTACGGCGCTTCACTCCCCGGAGATAGGGATTGGTCCTCGCCTGCTTCGAGCTCTGGGGCGTCGGTCCATTCCTCCACAAAGTCTACGAGCGCATCCCGCTTGATGACCCTGGTCATGCTGAACTCCAGATCAAACACTTGCAGCTCGATATTCCATTAAGCGACTCACCCGATAGCATTGGGGCTCCTGAGCACTCTTTCCAGTGGATAAGCCGAGACGACCTTGATGGGATGACCCTGGAAGTAGTGGCGCAGCTTGTGCAAGGCCACCAGGAGCATGAGTAGGATCTTCTGAGGCATGGGGTATCGCTCCCTCGCACCCCGCAGCACTGTGCTAATGGAATACACCGGGTGCTCGACAAGGGCGGGAGAGCTGACAGAGCCCTCTGCTTCCGAGGGTTGAGGTGTCTCTTCAGGGCCTTCGGCTTCAAGGGCTTGGTGGTCTGCCGAAATAGTCGCTGCTTCAGGATCTTTGCCTTGGTGCCGCGCTGCTCCGTCTGGCCCGGTGGTTCCACTTGACGGTCCCTTGTCCTGGCGCTCTTCTCTGAGGGCTACCAGCGCTGCGCTGGCGGAGTGGGGTGTGGCAGAAAGGTAGAGCACCAAGGGCTCGAGGGGTCGAGGCGCTACCATCACTGGAGGGCTGGTTAGGTATCTCTTGAGGTCTTGGAACGCTTGGTCGGCCTCCGGAGTCCACTCGAATGGGCCCTTCTTCTTCATTAGCTTGAAGAACGGTAGGGCACGCTCTCCCAGCTTGGAGATAAAGCGCCCCAACACAGTCACACGACCGGCAAGCTTCTGCATCTCCTTGAGGGTCTGCGGTGGGCTCGTGTCTTTGATTGCCTTGACCTTTTCTGGGTTCGCCTCGATCCCTCTGTGGGATACAAGAAAACCCAGCAGCTTGCCGGAAGGGACACCGAACACGCACTTCTCCGGGTTGAGTTGCAAGTTCACCTGGCACGGGCTTGCGAAGGTCTCCTCCAGGTCTTGGATCAAGGTTCTCGCCTCCCGAGACTTCACCACAATGTCATCGACATAGGCCTCCGCGTTTCTCCCGAGCTGCCGCCCTAAGGCGATGTGCATCAGCCGCTGAAAGGTCGCTCCCGTGTTGTGCAGTCCAAAAGGCATGCAAGTATAGCAGTACACCCCACACGGGGTCAGGAAGGCGGTCTTCTCCACATCTTCTACCGCCATCTTGATCTGGTGGTAGCCCGAGAACGCATCTAGGAAGCACAGCAAATCACACTCGGCGGTGGAGTCGACGATCTGGTCAATGCGCGGAAGCGAGAACGGATCTTGGGGGCAGGCCTTGTTGAGGTTGGTGAAGTCGACACACATGTGCTCCTTCCCGCCTTTCTTCGGCACAACAACGGGGTTCGCCAGCCACTCGGGGTACCGAACCTCACGGATGGCACCCGCCGCCTCCAGCTTACAGGTTTCTTGGATGATGAAGGCCTGCTTCTCCATGGACTGTCGTCTTGTCCGCTGCTTCACGGGGCGTACGTTGGGGCACACCTTTAAGTGATGCTCGATCACCTCTCTCGGGACCCCCACCAACTGTTTGGGTTCCCATGCGAATATCTCCTTGTTTGCGCGCAAGAACTTCACCAACGCTTCCTCCTGGTCAGGGTCAAGGTCAGCACCTATGGTAATGGTGGCTCTTGAGGACCCGTCCTCATCAACTGGCACCTGCTTGGTTTCTGCCTTGTATTCGGTGAACATCTGCTTCTTGGTTGGTGCGGCTCCCTTGACCTCGGAGGCGCCCGCGCCGGCGGGTTGTGCCACCGCGGCGGTCTTGAGGGCAAGCTTGAGCGCCACCAGGGCCTCCTTGGTGTCCCCCTCGATGGTGAGGACGCCCTTACTTCCAGGCATCTTCATGAGGTTGTAAGCCGGATGGGTTGCTGCCATAAATTGGGCCAGAGCTGGGTACCCGAGGATTGCGTTGTACGGGAGGCTGATCTGGGCGATGTCGAAGTCGACCAGCTCAGTGCGGTAATTGTCGCGCGTACCGAAGGTGACAGGAAGGCGGATCTGCCTCAGGGAGTGGGTGGGGCCGCCGCCAACTCTTGAGAAAGGTTTGCTGAGGCGGAGCCGCTCGATTGGTACGTGAAGGAGGCCGAAGTCCTCCACGGAGAGCACATTAAGGTTGGCGCAGGGTCTTGGTGACGGCCACGTCGCAAATGGTGGGAGTACAAAGCATTGGGAGCATACCCGAGCTGGTGGTGGTGACGGGATGATCCCCGGAGTCGAAGGTGAGGTCAGCCTCGGCCGCGGCCCAGCCTGGTGGAGCCCCCGGGCGCTTGGAACTGGCGCCGATCTAGCGAAGGAACGGCTTGACGTGATGATCCGAGGGTGATACGTCTCCAACGTATCTATAATTTTTTATTGCTCCATGCTATATTATCTACTGTTTTGGACATTATTAGGCTTTATTATTCACTTTTATATTATTTTAAGGACTAACCTATTAACTGGAGGCCCATCCCAGAATTGTTGTTTTTGCCTATTTCAGAGTTTCGCAGAAAAGGAATATCAAACGGAGTCCAAACGGAATGAAACCTTCGGGAACGTGATTTTTAGAACGAATATGATCCAGGAGACTTGGACCCTACGTCAAGAAACAAAGGAGGAGGCCACGAGGTAGGGGGGCGCGCCTACCCCCCCCCCCAAGCGCGCCCTCCACCCTCATGGGCCCCCTGTTGCTCCACCGACGTACTCCTTCCTCCTATATATACCTATGTACCCCCAAACGATCAGATACGGAGCCAAAAACCTAATTCCACCACCGCAACCTTCTGTACCCACGAGATCCCATCTTGGGGCCTATTCGGAGCTCCGCCGGAGGGGGCATCGATCACAAAGGGCTTCTACATCAACACCATAGCCTCTCCGATGAAGTGTGAGTAGTTTACCACAGACCTTCGGGTCCATAGTTATTAGCTAGATGGCTCCTTCTCTCTTTTTTGATCTCAATACAATGTTCTCCCCCTCTCTTGTGGAGATCTATTCGATGTAATCTTCTTTTGCGGTGTGTTTGTTGAGATCGATGAATTGTGGGTTTATGATCAAGTTTATCTATGAACAATATTTGAATCTTCTCTGAATTCTTTTATGTATGATTGGTTTTCTTTGCAAGTCTCTTCGAATTGTCAGTTTGGTTTGGCCTACTAGATTGGTTTTTCTTGCAATGGGAGAAGTGCTTAGCTTTGGGTTCAATCTTGCGGTGTCCTTTCCCAAAGGATGAGGGCAGCAAGGCACGTATTGTATTGTTGCCATCGAGGATAACAAGATGGGGTTTTTATCATATTGCATGAATTTATCCCTCTACATCATGTCATCTTTCTTAAGGCGTTACTTTGTTCTTATGAACTTAATACTCTAGATGCATGCTGGATAGCGGTCGATGTGTGGAGTAATAGTAGTACATGCACGCAGGAGTCGGTCTACTTGTCTCGGACATGATGCCTATATACATGATCATACCTAGATATTCTCATAACTATCCTCAATTTTGTCAATTGCTCAACAGTAATTTGTTCACCCAGCGTAAATACTCATGCTCTTGAGAGAAGCCACTAGTGAAACCTATGGCCCCCGGGTCTATCTTTATCATATTAATGTTCCAACACTTAGTTATTTTCATTGCTTTCTATTTTACCATGCATCTTTATCATAAAAATACCAAAAATATTATCTTATCATATCTATCAGATCTCACTCTCGTAAGTGACCGTGTAGGGATTGACAACCCCTTATCGCGTTGGTTACGAGGATTTATTTGTTTTGTGTAGGTGCGAGGGACTCGCGCGAAGCCTCCTCTTTGGATTGATACCTTGGTTCTCAAAAACTGAGGGAAATACTTACGCTACTTTGCTGCATCACCCTTTCCTCTTCAAGGGAAAACCAACGCAGTGCTCAACAAGTAGCAAGAAGGATTTCTGGCGCCGTTGCCGGGGAGCTCTACGCAAAAGTCAACATACCAAGTACCCATCACAAACCCTTATCTCCCGCATTACATTATTTGCCATTTGCCTCTCGTTTTCCTCTGCCCCACTTCACCTTGCCATTTTATTCGCCCTCTCTTTTTTGTTCGCCTCTTTTTCCCATTTCTTGTTTGCTCATGTGTTGGATTGCTTGTTTGTCACGATGGCTCAAGATAATACCAAATTATGTGACTTTACCAATACCAACAACAATGATTTCCTTAGCACTCCGATTGCTCCTCTTACCGATACTGAATCTTGTGAAATCAATACTGCTTTGTTGAATCTTGTCATGAAAGATCAATTCGCTGGCCTTCCTAGTGAAGATGCCGCTACTCATCTAAATAGCTTTGTTGATTTGTGTGATATGCAAAAGAAAAAAGATGTGGACAATGATATTGTTAAATTGAAGCTATTTCCTTTTTCTCTTAGAGATCGTGCTAAAGCTTGGTTTTCGTCTTTGCCTAAAAATAGTATTGATTCTTGGAATAAGTGCAAAGATGCTTTTATCTCTAAGCATTTCCCTCCCACTAAAATCATCTCTCTTAGAAACGATATTATGAATTTTAAGCAACTTGATCATGAACATGTTGCACAAGCTTGGGAGAGGATGAAATTAACGATACGTAATTGCCCTACTCATGGTTTGAATTTGTGGATGATTATACAAAAAATTATGCGGATTGAATTTTGCTTCCGTAAATCTTTTAGATTCGCCGCATGGGAGGCACTTTTATGGAAATCACATTAGGAGAAGCTACTAAACTCCTAGATAATATTATGGTTAATTATTCTTAATGGAACACAGAAAGATCCACTAATAAAAATTGCATGAGATAGAAGAAATTAATGTTTTGAGTGGAAAAATGGATGAACTTATGAAATTATTTGCTACTAAGAGTGTTTCTTATGATCCTAATGATATGCCTTTGTCTACTTTGATTGAGAATAATAATGAATCTATGGATGTGAATTTTGTTGGTAGGAATAATTTTGGTAACAACGCGTATAGAGGAAACTTTAATCCTAGGCATTATCCTAGCAACTCCTCTAATAATTATGGTAATTCCTACAACAACTCTTATGGAAATTTTAAGATGCCCTCTGAATTTGAGACTGGTGTTAAAGAGTTTATGAATTCACAAAATAATTTCAATGCTTTGCTTGAAGAGAAATTTCTTAAAGTTGATGAATTGGCTAGGAACGTTGATAGAATTTCTCTTGAGGTTTATTCTTTAAAACTTAGATCTATTCCTCCTAAGCATGATATCAATGAGTCTCTCAAAGCCATGAGAATTTCCATTGATGAGTGCAAAGAAAGAACCGTTAGGATGCGTGCTAAGAAAGATTGCTTTATAAAAGCGTGTTCTTCTAATTTCTATGAAAATAAAGATGAAGATCTAAAAGTTATTGATGTGTCCCCTGTTAAATCTTTGTTTTGCAATATGAATCTTGATAATGATGGGACTGAATATGATCCACCTTTACCTAGAAGGCGTTCCAAAAATTCGGAGTTTTTAGATCTTGATGTTAAATATGATAAAAGTGGGATTGAAGAAATCAAAACGTTAGATGTTAATGAACCCACTATTTTTGATTTAAAGGAATTTAATTATGATAATTCCTCTTTGATAGATTGTATTTCCTTGTTGCAATCCGTGCTAAATTCTCCTCATGCTTATAGTCAAAATAAAGGTTTTACCAAACATATCGTTGATGCTTTGATACAATATTATGAAGAAAAACTTGAGTTGGAAGTTTCTATCCCTAGAAAGCTTTATGATGAGTGGGAACCTACTATTAAAATTAAAATTAAAGATCATGAGTTCTATGTTTTATGTGATTTGGATGCTAGTGTTTCCACTATTCCCAAAACTTTGTGCGATTTGCTAGATTTCCGTGATTTTGATGATTGCTCTTTAAACTTGCACTCATGGATTCCACTATTAAGAAACCTATGGGAAGAATTAATGATGTTCTTATTGTTGCGAATAGGAACTATGTGCCCGTAGATTTTATCGTTCTTGACATAGATTGCAATCCTTCATGTCCTATTATTCTTGGTAGACCTTTCCTTAAAACGATTGGTGCAATTATTGATATGAACGAAGGGAATATTAGATTACAATTTCCGTTAAAGAAAGGCACGGAACACTTCCCTAGGAAGAAAATAAAATTACCCTATGAATATATCAGGAGAGCTACTTATGGATTGCCTACCAAAAATGGCAATACCTAGATTTATCGTTGCTTTTATGCCTAGCTAGGGGCGTTAAACGATAGCGCTTGTTGGAGGCAACCCAATTTTATTTTTAGTTTTTTGCTTTTTGCTTCTGTTTAGGAATAAATTTTTGTTCTAGCCTCTGGTTAGATGTGTTTTTATGTTTTAATTAGTGTTTGTGCCAAGTTAAACCTATAGGATCTTCTTGGATGATACTTATTTGATCTTGCTGTAATTTCCAGAAACTTTCTGTTCACGAAAATAATTGTTAAAAATCACCAGAACGTGATAAAATACTGATTTCAATTGCTGCTGCTCAATAAACAAATTGTATAGGCCGTCCTATTTTGGATGATTGTTTGGAGTTCCAGAAGTTTGCGTCAGTCACAGATTACTACAGACTGTTCTATTTTTGACAGATTCTGTTTTTCGTATGTTGTTTGCTTATTTTAATGAATCTATGGCTAGTAAAAGAGTTTATAAACCTTAGAGAAGTTGTAATACAGTAGGTTTAACACCAATATAAATAAAGAATGAGTTCATTACAGTACCTTGAAGTGGTCTTTTGTTTTCTTTCGCTAACGGAGCTCACGAGAATTTCTGTTGAGTTTTGTGTTGTGAAGTTTTCAAGTTTTAGGTGAAAGATTTTGATGGATTATGGAACAAGGAGTGGCAAGAGCCTAAGATTGGGGATGCCCATGGCACCCCCAAGATAATATAAGTACACCAAAAAGCCAAAGCTTGGGGATGCCCCGGAAGGCATCCCCTCTTTCGTCTACTTCCATCGGTAACTCTACTTGGAGCTATATTTTTATTCACCACATGATATGTGTTTTGCTTGGAGCATATTGTATGATTGGAGTCTTTTATTTTTAGTTTACCACAATCATCCTTGCTGTACACATCTTTTGAGAGAGCCATACATGATTTAGAATTTGTTAGAATACTCTATGTGCTTCGCTTATATCTTTTGAGTTATATAGTTTTGCTCTAGTACTTCACTTATATCTTTTATAGCACGGTGGTGGATTTGTTTTATAGAAACTATTGATCTCTCATGCTTCACTTATATTATTTTGAGAGTCTTATATAGCATGGTAATTTTCTTAAATAATCCTAATATGCTTGGTATTCAAGATTAGTAAAAACCTTCTTATGAGTGGGTTGAATAATATGAGAAGTTTTATGCTTGATAATTGTTTCGAGATATGAAGATGGTGATATTAGAGTCATGATAGTTGAGTAGTTGTGAATTTGAGAAATACTTGTGTTAAAGTTTGTGATTCCCGTAGCATGCATGTATGGTGAACCGTTATATGATGAAGTCGGAGCATAATTTATTTATTGATTGTCTTCCTTATGAGTGGCGGTCGGGGACGAGCGATGGTCTTTTCCTACCAATCTATCCCCCTAAGAGCATGCGTGTAATACTTTGCTTTGATCACTTGTAGATTTTTGCAATAAGTATATGAGTTCTTTATGACTAATGTTGAGTCCATGGATTATACGCACTCTTCTTCCTTCCACCATTGCTAGCCTCTCTAATACCGCACACTTTTCGCCGGTATCTTACACCCACCATAAACCTTCCTCAAAACAGCCACCATACCTACCTATCATGGCATTTCCATAGCCATTCCGAGATATATTGCCATGCAACTTTCCACCGTTCCATTTACTATGACACGCTCCATCATTGTCATATTGCTTTGCATGATCATGTAGTTGACATCGTATTTGTGGCAAAGCCAGCGTTCATAATTCTTTCATACATGTCACTCTTGATTCATTGCATATCCCGGTACACCGCCAGAGGCATTCATATAGAGTCATATTTTGTTCTAAGTATCGAGTTGTAATTGTTGAGTTGTAAGAAAATAAAAGTGTGATGATCTTCATTTTTAGAGCATTGTGCCAAGTGAGGAAAGGATAATGGAGACTGTGATTCCCCCACAAGTCGGGATGAGACTCTGGACGAAAAAAAAAGAGGCCATAAAAAAAGAAGAGAAAAAGGCCCAAATAAAAAAAATGAGAGAAAAAGAGAGGAGGGACAATGTTACTATCCTTTTACCACACTTGTGCTTCAAAGTAACACCATGATCTTCATGGTAGAGAGTCTCTCATTTTGTCACTTTCATATACTAGTGGGAATTTTTCATTATAGAACTTGGCTTGTATATTCCAATGATGGGCTTCCTCAAAATGCCCTAGGTCTTCGTGAGCAAGTGAGTTGGATGCACACCCACTTAGTTACTTTTGTTGAGCTTTCATATACTTATAGCTCTAGTGCATCCGTTGCATGGCAATCCCTACTCACTCACATTGATATCTATTGATGGGCATCTCCATAGCCCGTTGATACGCTTAGTTGATGTGAGACTATCTTCTCCCTTTTTTGTCTTCTCCACAACCACCATTCTATTCCAAATATAGTGCTATGTCCATGGCTCACGCTCATGTATTGCGTGAACATTGAAAAGGTTTGAGAACGTCAAAAGTATGAAACAATTGCTTGGCTTGTCATCGGGTGCTTTAAATACTTTGTGTGGTGAAGATAGAGCATAGCCAGACTATATGATTTTGTAGGGATAACTTTCTTTGGCCATGTTATTTTGAGAAGACATAATTGCTTAGTTAGTATGCTTGAAGTATTATTATTTTTATGTCAATATTAAACTTTTGTCTTGAATCTTTCAGATCTGAATATTCATACCACAATTAAGAAGAATTACATTGAAATTATGCCAAGTAGCACTCCACATCAAAAATTCTATTTTTATCATTTACCTACTCGAGGACGAGCAGGAATTAAGCTTGGGGATGCTTGATACGTCTCCAACGTATCTATAATTTTTGATTGCTCCATGCTATATTATCTACTGTTTTGGACATTATTGGGCTTTATTATTCACTTTTATATGACTTTTGGGACTAACCTATTAACCGGGGGCCCAGCCCAGAATTGCTGTTTTTGCCTATTTCAGAGTTTCGCAGAAAAGGAATATCAAACGGAGTCCAAACGGAATGAAACCTTCGGGAACGTGATTTTCAGAATAAATATGATCCAGGAGACTTGGACCCTACGTCAAGAAACAAAGGAGGAGGCCACGAGGTAGGGGGCGCGCCTACCCCCCCCCCCCAGGCGCGCCCTCCACCCTCATGGGCCCCCTGTTACTCCACCGACGTACTCCTTCCTCCTATATATACCTACGTACCCCCAAACGATCAGATACGGAGCAAAAAACCTTATTCCACCGCCGCAACCTTCTGTACCCACGAGATCCCATCTTGGGGCCTGTTTCGGAGCTCCGCCGGAGGGGGCATCGATCACAAAGGGCTTCTACATCAACACCATAGCCTCTCTGATGAACTGTGAGTAGTTTACCACAGACCTTCGGGTCCATAGTTATTAGCTAGATGGCTTCTTCTCTCTTTTTGGATATCAATACAATGTTCTCCCCCTCTCTTGTGGAGATATATTCGATGTAATCTTATTTTGCGTTGTGTTTGTTGAGACTGGTGAATTGAGGGTTTATGATCAAGTTTATCTATGAAAAATATTTGAATCTTCTCTGAATTCTTTTATGTATGATTGGTTATCTTTGCAAGTCTCTTCGAATTATCAGTTTGGTTTGGCCTACTAGATTGGTTTTTCTTGCAATGGGAGAAGTGCTTAGCTTTGGGTTCAATCTTGCGGTATCCTTTCCCGATGACAGTAGGGGCAGCAAGGCACGTATTGTATTGTTGCCATCGAGGATAACAAGATGGGGTTTTTATCATATTGCATGAATTTATCCCTCTACATCATGTCATCTTGCTTAAGGCGTTACTCTGTTCTTATGAACTTAATACTCTAGATGCATGCTGGATAGCGGTCGATGTGTGGAGTAATAGTAGTAGATGCACGCAGGAGTCGGTCTACTTGTCTTGGACGTGATGCCTATATACATGATCATACCTAGATATTCTCATAACTATCCTCAATTCTGTCAATTGCTCAACAGTAATTTGTTCACCCACAGTAAATACTCATGCTCTTGTGAGAAGCCACTAGTGAAACTTATGGCCCCCGGGTCTATCTTTATCATATTAATCTTCCAACACTTAGTTATTTTCATTGCTTTCTATTTTACCTTGCATATTTATCATAAAAATACCAAAAATATTATCTCATCATATCTATCAGATCTCACTCTCGTAAGTGACCGTGTAGGGATTGACAACCCCTTATCGCGTTGGTTGCGAGGATTTATTTGTTTTGTGTAGGTGCGAGGGACTCGCGCGTAGCCTCCTACTGGATTGATACCTTGGTTCTCGAAAACTGAGGGAAATACTTACGCTACTTTGCTGCATCACCCTTTCCTCTTCAAGGGAAAACCAACGCAGTGCTCAAGAGGTAGCAGAGGGCGGTGCTTGCGAGCCGCCGAGGAGGGCCTCGACCGCGTGGGGTGCCGGTGCCGCGAAGCGCGTGACAAAGAGATCGCGCAACTGCTCCCAAGATGCCACTGTGGACCCGGGGAGGTTAAGCAACCAGGCGCGCGGCATGCCAGTCAGGGCCATGGGAAGCCAGTTGGCCATGACCTTGTCGTCGCCCCCGTCCTTGAAGACAGCTTCCTTGTACGCTAGCAGGAAAGCCACTGGATCCGCCACACCGTCATAACGCGGTGGCATCTCCGACCTGAACTTGGGTGGCCACTGCACCCGCCGCAAGGCGGGAGCAAGGGCCCGAAGCCCCCTGGCCTCGTCACTGGCATCGGTCGCGGGAGCGGAAAGCTCCGCGCTTGCCATGGGGGCGGAGCGCAGTGGCGGCGTAGAGCAGATCAATGGAAGGAAGACTCCGGCGCACCCCTACCTGGCGCGCCAAATGTCAGATTTCGGGTTCCGGCAAAACCCATAAGGTTCAAACACTGGGGTGCGCGCGAAGATCTCCCCCTCACCGATCACGCCCTCTCACGCTTCACGATCTCTAGGCTAAGCACAACGAACTCTCAACACATGAGACACAAGATTTATACTGGTTCGGGCCACCTTTGTGGTGTAATACCCTACTCTAGTGTGGTGGTGGTGGATTGCCTCTTGGCCTAAGGATGAACAGTACAAGGGGAAGAACAGCCCCCTGAGGCGAGGTGTTCTTATGCTTGGGGGTGTGAGGATCGCTCGAGTGAGTTCTGGTAGGTGAGGATCCGATGCCCTCTATTGTGGTGGCTAGCCCTATTTATAGAGGCCCTCGTCCTCTTCCCGAATATTGAGCGGGAAGGGAGCCAACAACAGCCAATTTGAAAGGGGACAGCTAGTACAGCTTATCCTGACAAAAGTAGTCTTCGCCTGCCAAAGGCTCTGGTGGTGACGCCGTCTTGGGCTCCACGGTGACCTCCATCTTGCCGTCCTGCTGGTCTTGGTCTCGTTGCACCGATGTGGAAACCTTTGCCTGATGCCTCGGAACTCCTCGCCTGCGCTTGCCTCCTTAGCACCAAAGAGGAAGCAAGGACACTGTGCGCGCTAGCGCCCGCCTGGCCTTGGTCGTCATGGCTCACATCATGAGAACCTTGCGAGGATTGCCTTGCCTTGATCTCTCTGCCCCTCACGAGCCTTCTTGGTGAGGCCGCTCCTGCGGAGGTCTTCTGTCGTCCGCCTCGCGAGGCTTGGCCCCTCGCGAGGGTCTTGAGTGCTTGCTGGTGAAGATGGGCCGTACGGGCCCGCTTGTGGAGCCACACCGTGGGACGTAGGTAGGCAAGTCTGGGGACCCCCGTTCCTGGAATGCCGACACAATTGCATGATAACATAACCATATTGAGCATCCATTGCCATATTCATGATATTGATAAACCATCTCACTACGACATCATTTTGCACCTTGGTTGCATTGATCATATTCACAATACATTAGTGTGCACAATGAATGATTTTGCTCCCATGAATGCTTTGCATATCATTCTATATCATCTTGTTAAGCTTCATGCACTTTGTCACGAACAATCTTGCCTCACGGACTAATACTTCCTTGATGGACACTTTGTGTGAGCTAACCATTGTATTTCCGAGTGTCGCTTGTGTTTGCTCTTTTTGAATGTCCATCACTCCGGAGACACCTTGGAGTACTTGGATTGCGCAATGCTTTCAACTCTGTCTAACTACAAGTCCGTCCACGGCAACCGTTTCCATGGTGATGAGGATCACGATCCGAGGTCGGATCTTTCCCAAGGGGGGGGGGATATGATGCGGAGCATCCCATGTTCATTCTCATGTACACTCCGACTACTCTCCAAGCCCCAATAGGACATATGACGAGACCTCGAATATATGCCATTGGACACAAGGTGAACTCGCTCCTCTCTGAACCTTCACTTTCTACATGTGAGACATAGCTACTACCTCCAACGTGTGTGCTATGCATGATCAGGTACTTAGAGGAAAACCACGGAGCCACCACATCCAACGGACGAGCTAGCGAGGATGCCAAGTACAAGGACCAAGAGAAGAAGTTGCCTGAAGTCTACAGCCTTCGGACGATCGGACCTCGCCGGACATCCGACGGCTGGAGCTTCCACCAGCCTAAAGAGTCAGCCCGCGAATGCTACAGCGGCCAGATGACCGACGCGGACCGGACGCCCGACACACCCCAGGCCCCGGACGACCGAGCGCCACCGGACGACCAACGCCACGGCGACAGAACGATATTTATGGAAGTCCGAAGACCACCGGACGTCCGGACCGTCCCAAGCCTCCGGACGTCCGACACCCACCGGACGTCCGACGCCTGTGTGTGCACAGAGATCGGGCCCGAGGCCCATGTACCCCTTCGCCCCGCACTTACCCCTTCGTGGCTCTAGACTATATATACTCCTCCACCTCCTCCATGAGGGTTAGCAATGGTTTAGCTCATTTAGAGATAGAGCTTTGCTCATCCATACGGATCTACTCCATGGGAGAGACCGCGCGCCTCTACGGAGAAGATCCACCTTGGATTCAAGACCCCTCACGGGTGGCCTCCATCGAAACCTCCTCATGGAGAAGAACCGGTTACCCTATGTATTGTCCCTTGTTGATTGTGGATCTTGTATCTCCTCTCGTGTTTCGAGGATCTAGCATATGTGTGACTATATCTTGTTGGTTTGAGTGATTCTCTTGTGTTTACCCTCGTGTTTCCCCTCGTGTTCTTCGCGTTCCTCGTTGGGGTCCGCTCCTTTCGTGAAAGATCGGCCTACACCGGGTTAGCCCCGTATCAAAAGGGGACCTCCTGAGCATCGCGCCTCAGGAACTCTTACCGGACCTCGGGCCGCTCGCCTCCTGGCCTTGACCACGGCATCGCGACCTGGCATACCAGCGACAGTCAAAGCTTGACTGGGGACTGGGTCCTCCAGTATAGAGCGCTAAGCTATCGCGGGGATGAAAGGGGGAACCATGCCAAGGTGAGAGCCGAAAACACGACACCGAACCAGGAATAATAACATCTAGACAAAAGCATTGCAATTCCTTACATACCCCCACGGGGCTCGTCATGGTTTTGTGTAGGGAAAGCAAAAGAAAAGGACCCTGAAGAACCCCCGCCTCAGCGACATCACCGACGGCGCTGAGATGATGCCACTGTTGCGCTCCGGGCGCGGCGGCTCGTAGTTGTCGCTGTCGCTGGATTCTGGAGAGTCGCTGCTACTGTCGGAGGAGCTGCGGGTAAGGCCAAGGGCAAGTTCAACGCCCGTGGCTGCGCCACCTTGACCGCCTCTCCCATGGCAGCATTCCAGGCGCCGACCATCCTCGCCAAAAACCTTGAAGAAGAGCATCGAAGCCCCATCGTATTCGAAGTGGATGGCGAGGGCTCCCTCCGGGCAGCAGACGCGGGTGATCTCGCCCCATCCTCAAGTCATGAAGACGTCGCCGGAGCGGCCGACCTCGACCTCCGCTTCAGAAGCATGGCCGCAGCACCCATAGCTCGACCGGTCCCTCAGCAGTATCTCCTCTGTGAAGAACCGCGGGAGCCGGATTCATGTGCACGACGGCATTGCCGCCCACACCACAAACTCGCGCGCCATGCTTTTGGCATGGGGCCGCAAGCCGGTGGCCGTGCCGCCACCACCTGTCCTCCACCACGGCCCTGTCCCTCGCGGCATCGGGCGCTGCCGCTGTGCGCGGGGCTCTGCACGCGGGCATACACGGGGAGCGGGAAGCCCGGTGGAGGCCGTTCATGCCAAGGTCGCGTCACCTCTGGCTCCTCGTTGGCGTCACGAGAGCAGTCGAGCCTCTTCTTCGGAGGGAGTGGCCCGAGTTCCACCCGAGGGGTTTTCTCTTTCTCCGCCACGGAAAACCTCCTCACCGGCACCATGGATGCTTTGACGAGACGGCAAAACAAGAAGGAAAAAAGAAGGAGCAAGCAGCAAGAAGATGGAGATGAGCAGGGGGCTCCGCCCCCCCCCCCCCATTTATAGTCATAGGGAGGCCAACCGCCGGCCTCCCATGATCCCCAGTAATGATGATCTTTTTTGCATGCAGCAGGCTGTTGTCAAGTCGAACAGTTGCCTAGGCAGCATAGGGAAGTGGAGACGCCCACGTCCCATCAAGCGCCACATGTCGACCCGGTCCACAGGCGATTGGGGCCCGTGGCGCTTCGCCCTTGCCCTTTGGCTTCGCCTCGAAGCCAAGTCCGAGCGCGCCTTGGGCCCAGGGGCTACTTTTGGCGTTTTGGGAACTAGGGTACCCAGACTTGCCTGCCTGCGGCCCATGACGTGGCTCCATCAACAGCCTGGTACGGCCCATCTTCAGCATTGACAAAGCAAGACCCTCACGGGGGGCCAACCTCGTGAGGAGGACGACGCCAAGACCTCCAGAGGGAGCGGCCTCCCTAGGCCGGCTCCTGAGGAGCGGATATTCCTATGCAGGTGCTCACCTCATGAAGCGAAGGTGACGCAAGCCATGACGACCAAGGCCAGGCGGGCGCCAGCGGACGCAGTACAGCAGGTTTCCTCTTTGGTGCTAAGGAGGCAAGCGCAGGCGCGGAGTCCCGAAGAATCAGCCAAAGGTTTCCATTCTTGTGCTACAAGATCAAGACCGCCAGGACGGCAGGATGAAGGTCATCGCCGAGCCCACCATGACGTCACGACCAAAAGCTTTGCAGGCGAAGACCACCTTTCGCCAGGATAAGATGTACTATTTGTCTCCCTTCAAACTTGGTCATTGTGGGATCCCTTCCCGCCTTCATTTGGGGGAAGAGGACCAAGGCCACTATAAATATAGCTTAGCCATGACCATGGGGGGAATCCGGTTCCGATCTGATCCAGTCCCGATCCGACCCGAACCCCCACCAGCTCACACCAACACAAGAACATACCTCCTGGGGTAGTTCTTCCTCTGTACTAGTTCATCCTCTGCCCACCGCAAGGCCAATCCAACCCAAAGAAGGAGTAGGGTATTACACCGCAAGGTGGCCCGAACCTGGGTAAATTGTCGTGTCCCTTTCCTTTCCCGTTCATCGAGCTAGGTTGTGAGATCGTCGAGTTGGTAGGCTGGGGAGATTGAGTTCTTCGCACGCTCCCCAGAGTTTGAATCTTTCTTGGGTTTGCGGAGCCCCGAATCCGACAAATACCGTCGGCAAGAGAGTACCACATGGTATGGTCGTGTCCATTGACAGTATAGTTGTAAGCCGAAGCTTTTCCACTAGCTAGCTGAGCAAAACGTTCAGATCGCTACAACACATTGATATCATTGAAAGATCCAAAGAAGCAATGTCAAAGCCATAAATCTTGTGAAGCCACGACTTCGAGCACAATGGTAGGTTTACATTTGTGGCCAGTGTATTGCCTTGCCCAAGCCACGGGGCAGTTCTTCCACCTCCAATGCATCCAACCAATACTCGCAAGCATGCTCGTCCATCCCCTTTCTTCATTCATCGCCATCAACTTCTTTGTGTCCTCGTTTGGAGCTCAAAGATACTCCAGGCCAAAAACACGGACCGTTGTTTTTGCAAACACCCGCACGCATTTGAGCATGGCATCTTATCCGATGCAAAGATATTCATCGGTATAGTCGGCCGGAATGCCATATTCAATCACTCATTGCCGCCGATATTTTTTGATATGAACTAAACCCAAGCAAACCGGCGGCATTCCTCCGGCGGATGAAAAATGACAATTTTGGTCACAAGCTTTAGTTATGCGAACGAAAAGAGACATACGCATTCGATATCACCTACGGAAAAGGTGAGATGGATATATCGGTACCTTGGTGAGTTAGTCCTTCATGAGCAACTTGTGGCCGAGAGCTCGGTTGTGTGGAATGCAATGCATGACAACCGTCAATCCGCGACGCCTTCTCTTCAGGCCCTCTTCAAATTTGTCCACGAGATGCAATGATACGTCCATTTTGTATCATGTTTTCTTACTAATATTTATGATGTTTTTATCCCTAATAAGGCTTTTCGGAGTAATTCTAATGCTTTTTCTCTCATAATTTGCAAGGTACATACAAAGAGGGAGAATTTTGGCAGCTGGAAATCTGGACCTGAAAAAGCTACGTCGGGCTACCTATTCTGCACAACTCCAAACAAGCTGAAAATTCATGAAGAATTTTTATGGAATATATGATGAATAATGGAGCAAATAACTACCAGAGGGGGCCCAGCAGGTGGGCACAACCCACCTGGGCGCACCAGGGAGCCCAGGCGCGCCCTGGTGGGTTGTGCCCTCCTCGGCCCACCTCCGGTGCCCATCTTCTGGTATATAAGTCATTTTTACCTAAAAAAATAAGGAGGAGACTTTCGGGATGGAGCGTCGCCGTCTCGAGGCGGAACTTGGGCAGGAGCACTTTTGCCCTCCCATGAGCAGTTCACGGGGAACTTCCCTCCTGAGGGGGAAATCATCGTCATCATCATCACCAACAACTCTCCCATCTTGGGGAGGGCAATCTCCATCAACATCTTCAACAACACCATCTCATGTCAAACCCTAGTTCATCTCTTGTGTTCAATCTTGTTGCCGGAACTATAGATTGCTACTTGTGGGTGACTAGTAGTGTTAACTACATCTTGTAGTTGATTACTATATGGTTTATTTGGTGGAAGATTATATGTTCAGATCCATTATGCTATTTAATACTCCTCTGATCATGAGCATGTTTATTATTTGCACTACAAAAAAAGACACCATGACATTTTGGGCTGAACGAAAAAATTTTGTCATGCTTATGACACTTCTATGACGATAATTGTGACAAAACCCGGTATCATCATAGATGTGGTGGGCTCCTACTTCTATGACAAAAAATCATGACAGAAAATGGGTTTTTCATCCTGGGCGGGCCGGAGACGCAGCTGCATGACATTCTTTGGGCCGTCCATGATGGAGAAAACTGTGGTAGAAGCCAGGGCAAGAAAAATATCGGGGAAGTTCCCAGTTATGGAGGGTGGTCGGGGGCCGAGCGATGTGTGTTTATCTCATACGTACGCGCCTGTGTGTGTTCGACGCGGTGGGTTTGACGCGGACGGGGCTTCTGCCGCCGAAGCCTTCTTATTCGGTGGCATGTTGTTGAAGATGTTGAAGGTGTCGCTCGTGTGAACACCGGATCAGGTTCACACAACCTCGACGCCCCCTACCTAGCGCGCCAAAGATGTCGGGGAGGCTGATCAGACCCACGAACACCTATGGGGCCGGCGGACCAGGCCCCTTTTGGTTCGGAGGGGGGCGGAGACGCACGAAGAGCGGATCGAGGCGAAGCACACGAGCAGTTTACCCAGCTTCAGAGCTCTCCGGAGAGATAATACTCCTACTGCTGCTTGTCTGATTGTATTGTGATCTTGCTAGGGAGCGATGAGAGCTACAAAACCTAGCGTGAACGTCTCTGGTCTCGAGTGAGTTGAACGGACCGAACCCCCTCTACGTTGCGCATGGGCCTCGTTTTATATGCTCAAGGGGTCTCCGACAGGTGGCAACGTAGATGAGGGTACAAATGGAAAAACAGTAGTTGGTACACCTACTTGAACAAAGGTATGCGGTAATATACCTAACCCTCGACGGCAAGGGACAAAAACATTAAATGCCCGTCCACGCCGCCCAAACAAAGGCAACAGAGACCGTCAGTGCGCCACCGCTTGCCACGATGGTAGGCTTGTCGGCGCCGCTTATCGCTGCTCCCGCTGGCTGCACAGCCTCTTGACACGCAGCGCATGGAATGGTCCCATGGCGACACGTTGATGGATGAGCTGGAGCGGAGATGAAGAGAGGTTACTGCGCGGCAAGTGCCTTGCCGCGGCTGAATCCTTGTCGCGTCTGGAGGCTTGTCGCGCTCGAGCCTTCCCGGCAAGCTCCTCTTGCGGGGTCTCGTCTTCTGCGTGCCTTGAGTGGCCTTCCGGCAAGCTCCTCTTCTTGCCGGGCCTTGTCTTCTTGGTTAAATACTTTGTTCGTGAGTGGCTCCAAAGGAACCACGGAGGATCTTGGCGGTGACCAGGCAAGCCTTGCCGCTGGTGCTGGCAGAATCGCCGTGCACGAAGTTCGGGATACTAGGGTACCCCTACTCTAGTACACCGGCAGAGCCCGGGCGCGACACGGTGCCGAGCGCCTGTCGGGCCAGGCCCAAAATAAAGGCACGGTCACACGCGGCCTTGATCACGCCGTTACTCACCCCGGACCCACCACGTCCCCCACTAACGGCACGCACCGAACGTGGCGTCGTATGAGAGATCGTGGGCGAGGTCGTGGGGGTTTCTTTATTAGGAAAAGCGGGATGTCCGCCCCCTCCCCCCTCCTTATAAACAGGGGAAACAGGGGCAGGCCGTCCACCTAGCCATTGATGTCTTGTCCTGAAAACCACCGCCGCTCCCCCCTTCTTCTCCAGTGCGAAGAGAGCAGCGCTCCGCCCCCTTTCGCCGCAACGCCATCAACGCCGTCGGTCTCCTCCACCGCCCCCGCCATGGCTCCAAAGGCCGACAAGGGGAAGGGCGTGAAATCGGCCAAGCGCGGCTCATGGCGCTAGCAAGGAGCGGGCCATCTTCCCCCATTTCGACGCAAAGGAGCTGAGGGAGGGGTACTACCTATTCTGGTCGACGGAGACGCGTGCGCATCCGCGCACGAAGGTACTCCCTGCCATCGCTTCGGAACTAGCCCCAACTGGGTATCCTTTCTTTTCCCTTTCCTTCTATTGCGGGCTCTGCCCGCCCTTCTCTGAGTTCTTCTGCGACATTATGAACACATACGGGTTCCGCCTCCTTGATTTCACCCTCAACGCCATTCTGACCATGGCAGTTTTCGCACACCTTTGCGAAAACTTTGTCGGGACCCACCCCAACGTAGCCCTCTTCCGCCACTTCTTCCTGCCCCGTGTGGAGAGAGGGAGCCGCTTGCGAGAGATTGCTTGGGTCTCGGGTTCGCAAGAAGGAGGCCTATCTGGAAGGAGAGTTCCGCAGCAAGTGGGAGGAGTGGAGAGCCAATTGGTGTTGGATCGTGAGGAGAACCCACAGCCCTTTCATCGCCAGGCGCCAAGCCCCAATAGTCTTGTGGCAACGATTGGAGCAACTTGGCGCCGAGGATGCTAGGTTGAAGATAGTTGTGACCGGATCTTGCGCCTCGGGCTTGCCGGACTCACCGTAGGCGCTTGGCGCAGATTTCCTTCGCCACGCATCGCTTCCCTTGCGGGAGAGGAGGAGGCCTGCTTGGGAGTTCCAAAATGCAGCGGACATCATGAGGCTGCGCCTGGCCTTAACTGGAATTTCACCGTCTTGGAGTTGGATGCGATGCCGCTAGAGCTGTTCAAGAACGACCCGATCACCCGAGTGGTTTAGGTTGCCGAGGGGTCGTCCCATTGTGCAACAACTCTGCGCCGACCGCATCCGGCCATGATGCCGTTGTGCGATTCCCATGGGATCGTTCCAACTGGCAAGAGCCTTCCCACGACATCGCAGCGCCAGTTCTTCGACAGCTTGGAAGAGGTGCCGATCCGCTCCGACGAGCAGAAGAGGCTCACCCGCGACACCACCGACGAAGAGATGGTGCGCATCGCCACAAGGTTGGAGGAGGCGGCAGCAACCCTACCGCTGGCGTCTTCGGGTACACCGTGGAGGAGGCAGAGGCAGCAGAGGCGGCAAGCCTCGCCGAGCGAAGGGAGGTCGCCGGTGAGGAAGAGCTTGCCGAGCCCGAGGCCGAGTCGAGCGAACCAGCCGAAGGCGCTTCTTCCCCACCATCCAGCGGCTTGCCGCAAACGGAGCCCCCGGCTCCGCCAAAGAGGCGTCTCCGCAAGGCCGGAGATGAGATGGGGCGGCAGACGGGCCCACAGCCGCAGCGCCGCGCGACGCGCTCTATCGCGGCAAGCGATGTTGCCGCGGGAGCACCCCACACTGCTGCGACAACTGGGCGGGATCCTCCCGTGCCACCGCCGACGCCTCCGCCAAGCGGCCAAGAGATCCCACTCCTCCGCCTCGTCGTACCGGAGGGGGGCCGGAATTCGACCTCTCCGCGCTCAGCTCCGAGGAGGAAGGAGAAGAGTAAGCTTCAATATTGTGCTTGTATTTCTTCAGTTTTGTTGCTTCATCTTGAATCTGATTTGCTTCGTTCTGAACTCTTTCCTTTTCAGGACGCTGGACTAGAGAGCGTCGAAGAGAGCCAAAACCCCGGTGGTCGTCGTTGAGGACGATCCACCTGTGGCAACAGGAGGCGCATCTGAGACCCCCTTGCCGGACCCGACAACTCTTCCTCAGGCAGCCCCAGACAGCCCCAGGGGTAAGTATGCGGTTTACTCCCTTCTTGTCAGTGTGCATGGGGGCTCCTTCTTTATTGATATCCGATCGTTGGTTTGTGTAGGAGCAGAGCAGCCTCACCGGGAGGGCCGGAGGCCGCCTCAAATTGCATGCCTTCAACCACGCCGCCAAGGGAGGATTCTTGACAAGGAGCGTCCTCCGGCAAGGGAGGCTACCCCGGCAAGGGACAGCACCAGTGACCCTCCAGTGGTCGAGACCATGGCTGCAGATCCCATTGCAGGTAAACCTCTTCTTGTGAAAATTTCCCCACAGGCTTGTTTTTCTTCTGTTTTTCTTTTTGAACATTTGCTTGACTGTTCTTTCTTTGTCCGCCACAGAGCCGATGGAGACTGAGGTCGCCGGCGAGAAGGACACGCGCGGCAACACTAATGAAGCCACCGCCGTGGAAGAAGAGGCCAGCGCTGACGAGCCTGCCGGCGAGGAGGCCACCGAGGCTGCCGCCGCAGAAGCCGGGCGAGGGCTGGCGCGATCGTGACTGACGGCCCTGGGGCCGCAGGAGCGCCAGGCGCTACACCGACCGCCGACTCCCCCGCCGCTGCTGCAGCGTCAGGCTCCGAAGAGCCCCAGCCCGGCGCCTACTTGAAGGCCGGCGACGGCGTCTTCATCAAGCTCCCGTGGGAGTCGAGCTCCAGGGTGCCGGTCGAGGGACAGACCTTCGACGGAGAGCTGCTCGCCTCCGCTGGGTTGACGCTGGTGGACGCGCCAAGCAGCAGCAGCGGCGAGTCTGAGGAGGAGCAGCTGCTGAAGAAGCTGT
This sequence comes from Aegilops bicornis, assembly GCA_021605145.1. Taxonomy (NCBI): domain Eukaryota; kingdom Viridiplantae; phylum Streptophyta; class Magnoliopsida; order Poales; family Poaceae; genus Aegilops; species Aegilops bicornis. The sequence goes on from CM038674.1 coordinate 619,780,626, forward strand.
TGTCGCTCTACCGCGCCCGGCAAGCCAAGTTGGAGTCTCGGGAAGCACTTGTTGCGAGGGCGGGAGCGGGCGTGGAGAAGCGCGCAGAGGAGCTCCGGGTCGCCAACCAAGAAGCTCTCCGGTCCTTGGCGGAGGAGCGGGCGCAACTCGCCGAGGAGTGCACGGCCTTCATCCTCGAGAAGGCCGCAGCTGAGGAGGAGCAGCGGCTTGTCGCCGAGAAGCTGTCCGCGCAGGAAAGCGAGCTGGCGCAGCGGAAGGTCAACCTGGACAGCCACGAGGAAGACCTTGTCGTGCGCGAGGAGTCACTTGGCGGGGCGCTTAAGGAAGCGAAGGATGCTGCCGTAGCCGCCGAGGCCGCCAAGAAGGAGTTGGAGACAAAGGTGGCGCAATTGGAGGCCAGCCTTAAGAAGAGCGGCGAAGAGCTTGTTGTGCTCAAGCACGAGCGCGAGAAGGACGCCTACACTCTTGGCGAGCTGCAGGGCCGTCTCGCCGACAGGGGCAAGGAGCTCGACGCCGCCAAGGATTCCAAGGCTGATCTTGAGCTGAAGCTGACCACTCTGACGCAGACGCTGGACGGCGCCAAGGAGCGGGAGGTGGGCCTGCTGGGGCAGATCAAGGCCAACGAGGAGCTGCTGGCGAACGTTGTTGCCATCTAGAGCGCCTTGAGGGAGAGTGTGGAGCACTGGACCGAAGGTCTCGTGGATACTGCCGCCGACATCCACAACGAGCTGATGGAGCTGGGGATGGTGGATCTCGGATACTCCTCCGACGAGCACCTCCAACCCAGCGCCAAGCTTAGTTTATTCTTCAAGGGCATGGTGACGGCTCTCCAAATGACTCGGGAAGAGGTCCCAAAGCAGCTGGCTGAGGAATCGCGCAAGATCTGTGCAAGCCCTCCGAAGGTGTTGATGAAGGTGGCCTTCCGCAATCCAGGCCTCAACCTCAACGGCGTCCTCGGATCCTTGCCGCCAGACGCCCGATGTGGGCGCTCAAAGCCCTTGTCGCGCCCATTGTGGACAAGGTGGGCAAGATCAAGCGGGTTGATGGCGACCGCGTAGACTAGGCCGCCAACTTTATCTTTCCCTTGTCGCCGCTGAACATGTTTAGAACAACTTATTAGATCGGCGACAAGCTATTTTGTAATATACTCTATCTTAGGCGATGATTGCAATGTTATTTCCTTTACTTGATTCCTTCCTTTGTACGTTTTTGCCCTACGCTTTTTAGGGAGCTTGTCGGTGCGGGCACCTTTGCTTGCATGGCGCTGAGTCTTGAACGTCGCCAGCCTGGCGGTGCCGCCTCCGACAAGCAACCTTGTCGCGACTAGCTGCAGCTCACTTAAGTTGTTGAGCGGACTCGAAACAAAGTAAGTATGCGACTAGTCATGAGTTGGTTCCTCTCAAGCACAGGTTTTCCATACAAAGTACTATCGTTCGAGGAAGATAACTTGAAAAATTTAAGAACTGATTGCTCGGACTTGGGCAACTTAGCTTTTTCTGTCGTTTGCTTCCCGATAAATGAAACTTCCTCGAGCAACGCTTGGTCCATAGTATTATCTTCTCCTTCCCCCTGGTTAACTTGTGCGCGAGGGAACCTTCCTTTCTTCGAGAAAAGAGAAAGAATAGAAAATAAAGTTATGGAGCCCAGCGGCTCGATGTTGCTTACCGGGTGTGGTTGCTGCACAAAGTGTTAGCCCAAACATGCAATAAAATGATGAAAGCATGAATTTGACAGGTTGTGCGCAACACATGAGCTTTACTGATGCACGGGGTCTGCGCCCGGCTTTCTACAAAGGATTACATGCAACAGCGGCAAGACTTGTACAAAAGGTGGTTGCTTAACAGGTTCGGCAACCGCGCCTCTGAGTAAAACTTACGAAGATGCTCAATGTTCCAGAGTTGCTCACCGGAATGCCATCTTCGGTCTCAAAGCCGGACAGCGCCAGGCCTAGTGACTCGTTTCACCCGATAAGGACCTTCCCACTTTTGCGTCAACTTGTTTGAATTCTTGGCGGATTGAACGCGCCGAAGAACAAGGTCGCCTTCCTCGAGGCTTCTGGCACTAACTTTGCGGCTATGGTAGCGATGCAAAGCTTGCTGGTAGCAAGCAGCTCGTACAGCGGCCTGAAGACGATCCTCCTCAAGGAGCAGCGTGTCATCTTGTCGCAGCTGCTCTTGCTCAAGCTCATCATAAGCGAGCACTCGAGGCGATCCGTATATGAGTTCCGTGGGGAGAACTGCCTCTGCTTCATAGACTAGAGCGAAGGTGTCGGCGATGGCTCGATTTGGCGTCGTCTGATCGACCAAAGAACCACCGCAGCTCCTCAATCCAGCTTTCTTCCGCTTTTGTGCAGCCTGTCGAAAGTTCTGGTCTTGAGCCCGCGCAGCACTTCAGCATTTGCCCTCTCTGCTTGACCGTTGCTTCTCGGATGAGCAACAGAAGCAAAGCAGACCTTGGCGCCAAGGTCTTGGACGTACTGCATGAAGGTGCGGCTTGTGAACTGTGTGCCGTTGTCGGTGATGATCCTGTTAGGGATTCCGAAACGGCAAACAATCGACCTGAAGAACTTGATCGCCGATCAGGCTTGTCACCTTCCTCATCGCTTCCACTTCCGGCCACTTTGTGAACTTGTCGATGGCAACGCATAAGTACTCAAAGCCCCGACAGCTTCGGGGAAGGGTCCGAGGATGTCGAGCCCCGGACCGAAAATGGCCGGGATAAAGGGATCGTCTGGAGAGCTTGAGCTGGCTGGTGTATCTGTTTGGAATGGGCAGCACGCTTCACACTTGGTTACTTGTGCAGTTGCATCCTGGAGGGCTGTCGGCCAGAAGAAACCTTGCCGGAACGCTTTGCCGGCAAGTGCTCTGGCGCCAATGTGGTGACCACATATGCCTCCATGTATCTCTGCCAACAGCTTTTGTCCATCTTCCCGGCAAATACACTTCAATTTCACACCATTGAGTCTCCTTCTGTACAGTGTGCTGTCGACAAACTGGTACATACTTGACTGCCGGGCTACTCTTTCCGCTTCTTCTTGCTCTTCGGGAAGTTCTCCTGTCTGAAGGAAATGGACAATCTGCTGCGCCCATGCTGGAGCTTGCGGCTCGACAACAAGGACTAAAGGCACGTCTGTTGCTGCGGGAACATCAGCTTCCATGGCAAGAACCTGCGGCTCAGCCGGAGCTTGATGTTCCCCGGCAAGCTTGTCGGAGCAACACTTGTCGGGAGCGCGTGCCTTCAACGAACAAACCACAGGGCTTGTCGAGGCATCGCTCCTCACTGTTGGTGTCGATCTTGGGGACCTTCGTGGCGGCGGCTTCGGAAGCTCTGCTGAAAATAGTCACCAGAAATCAACTTCCTCTTCTTGTTCTGTCCGAGTTGATGGTGTTACGGTTGGTAGAGTTAGCTTGAGCACAAAAATCCCTGGTTCCACAGCAACTTAAGTGCAGCGGCGCTTTGACAACCATCGGCAATATCATTACGAGCTCTTGGAACATGTTCCATTTGTAGGCCGTCAAAGTGTTCTTCTAGCTTTCTCACTTCATCGACGTAGGCTTCCATCAATGGACTCTGATAATCTTTGTTCACTTGGCGGACGACAAGCTACGAGTCACCCCTGACAATAAGCTTCCTGATCCCAAGGTCCACTGCGATCCTAAGACCGGCAAGCAAACCTTCATACTCTACAGTATTGTTTGTTGCTTGCTCCTTGGGAAAGTGCATCTGGACTACGTACTTGAGGTGCTCTCCGGTGGGTGCTATAAGCAGCACGCCAAAGACCGGGCGCCTTTGCAGCGAGAAGGCACCATCAAAGTACATCAGCCACTCTTTGCTTGCTTCCTTGACGGGAATGCTCGTCTCGAATTTCTTCATCCGTGTTGGCGTCCATTCTGCTATGAATTCTGCCAATGCTCGCTTTGGATAGTTGAAGTGCTTTCAAACTTGAGGCCAAAGCTTGACAGTTCCAGTGCCCACTCGACAATCCTGCCTGTCGCTTCTGGATTCTGCGGTATCCTCTTCAGCGGAAAGCGAGTGACAACTGTGACCTCATGTGCCTGAAAGTAATGGCGCAGCTTTCTCGAGGCCATGAGGAGGCCGAAAAGCAATTTCTGCACACCAGAGTACCTTGACCTAGCCCCCTGCAGGAGGGAACTGACAAAGTAGACTGGGCGTTGCACCATCCTTCTCTGCATCTGCTCTTGCATCTGCGCAGATCCGTCCTTGTCGGGACCAGAGCTTGTCGGCGAAGCCCCCTGCTTGTCGCTGGATGTGTCTGCCGTGGTTGCTAGCTCATCATCCGCCTCCCTCTCCTCTACTAGCGCAGCACTAACCACTTGATTGGTTGCCGCTATATATAGCAGCAACTTCTCTTGTGGCTTAGGTGCGACAAGTGTTGGAGTGGAGGACAGGTATCTCTTCAAGTCTGCAACGCAGCCTCCGCTTCGAGTCCATTTCATTGGACCTGCCTTTTCAAAATCTTGAAAATGGCGAGTGGCGCTCAGCCAGAACCTAGAGATAAACCTGTCGAGAGCGGCCACGCAACCGGCAAGTCTTCGTGACATCCTTGACGCGCTTTGGTGCTTCAATCTGCTCAATGGCCTTGATCTTGTCGGGATTGGCTTCAATCCCCCGAGACACGAAGAACCCGAGAAGCTTGCGGAAGGGACTCCAAACACGCACTTCTCGGGGTTGAGCTTGAGGTTGATCTTGTGCAGATTTGCAAAGGTCTCATCCAAATCTTGAACCAGAGTTGCTTTGTCCTTGCTCTCGACCACTATGTCATCCATGTAGGCTTCTACATTTTTGTGCATTTGTGGCTCAAAAGCATCATGGACTACTCTTGCAAACGTTGAACCAGCATTCTTCAAACCGAAAGGCATCCGTATGAAACAGTATGTGCCACATGGAGTTATGAATGCGGTCTTCTCTTCATCTTCTTATGCCATGAAGATCTGATGATATCCTGAGTATGCATCAAGAAACGAAAGCAAATCACATCCAGCCGTGGAGTCAACAATCTGGTCAATGCGCGGCAAGGGAAATGGATCTTTGGGACAAGCTTTATTAACATCCGTGAAGTCAATACAAAGTCTCCATTTCCCATTTGCCTTGCGCACAACTACAAGATTGGCCAACCACGTCGGATGGAGCACTCCTCTGACAAGGCCTGCTGCTTCCAATTTCTTAATCTCTTCTGCGATGAACTCTTGACGCTCCGCTGCTTGCTTCCTGACTTTCTGCTTGACGGGCCACGCATGAGGACAAACGGCAAGACGGTGCTCAATTACTTTCCTGGGAACACCGGGGATGTCAGACGGTTGCCATGCAAACACGTCGACGTTCGCCCGCAGGAAAGCAACGAGCGCGCCTTCCTATTTAGGGTCGAGGGAGGCACTGATGGTGAAGGTACCGCCAGTGCCGTCCTCCTTGGCGGACACCTTCTTGGTCTTTGGCGGAGCTGCCATTGTCTTCTTGCACTTGCCGGTGGAGCTCAATGGTGCGTCCTCGACGGTAGCGCAACACTCAGAAGAGGTGCGCTTGCCGGAGTGGGCATCAGAGTTCTTACCAGACTTTGTCTTCTTCTTCCCTCCGGGAGTTTCAGCGGCAAGTGTTTGGCTTTCTGTTGCAGCTGCTGCTTCCCGGTAGATCTTGTCGGCACAGATAAGAGCATCCTTCTTGTTGCCATGGACAGAGATGATGCTTATCGGGCCTGGCATCTTGAGTAAGTTGTATGCATAATGAGAGGCTGCCATGAACTTAGCAAGTCTTTGGGCGGCCAAGTATCCCATTGTAAGGCAATGGGAAATCAGCAACGTCGAACGTGACCCTCTCAGTCCTAAAGTTCAGCTCGCTGCCAAATGTTACCGGCAACGTGATTTTCCCCTTCGGCTTGCTCCTTCCCGGATTGATTCCTTGGAAAGTGCCAGTCTCTTCGAGCTCGCTGTGAGGGATCTGAAGCTTCTTGAGCACCGCGGAGGAGATCAGGTTCAAGCTGGCCCCGCCGTCAACTAGCATCTTGGTGACCTTGAGGTTGCGGATAGTTGGTGAGACCAACATCGGCAAGCACCCGACCCGCGATTCTGCGATCGTGGTGGTCCTTAATATCAAAGATGATAGGCGTCTTTGGACCACTTCGTGAGGCTTGCGTGACTCTCTGAGATGGTTCCGCTGCATTAACTTCCCGCATCCATTGCTTGAGTTGGTGGTGTGAAGTATGCAGGGAAGCACCTCCGTCAACGCAGAGGACCTCTGTAGCTTTCTGAAACTCCTGCTCATCGGCGTCGTCATCATCCATGTCTTCATCGTCGTCTTCGTCTTCATCCTTGTCGCGCCGCTGGAGGCCTGTCCCCTTGCCGCTGCTTGGCCTTGCCGCGCGCCTCCCGGCCGGGACGTTTCTTGTTGGCTCCTCCAGCACCTTCTGAAGCCTTCTCCTTGTCGCGCCGTACTCAGCCTTCGCTGCTCAACGAGCTGCTCGACCTTCTTGCAGCTCAGAGGTCATGGCCCTTGGTGCGGTGGATCTTGCAAGATCGCTTTCCAGAGCCGTCACCGCTTGTCGGCCGCCCGCCAGGTGGTGGTTGGCGTCGGCGGCAACCTCCTTGCCGGAGCCACCAGCCTTGGCGTTCTTGTCGCCACCTCCGCTGCCGGACTGCTCAACAGCTAGCACTTCTCTGCCTCTCTTTCTTACATTGTTCCGTCATGGCTCTTCTTTCTTTGGGCGGTCTCCTCCTTGCATCGAGATCCTGTACGCATTCTCTCCGGGAGTCTCCTCCCTCCTCAAGACGTGCACACTTGTCGGCCAAGGCATACAGCTCACCGACGTCCTTGACTTTGCACATCGCCATCTCCTCCTCATCCTGCGGTTCCGCACATTCTCGATGAAACGCTACCGATCACCACGGCAGGGTGGACATCTAGGATGTTGTAGTGCACACGGCTGAATCTCTGAATGAACTTGCGCAGGGACTCTCCTTCCTTCTGGGCGAGTACATGAAGGTCACTTTCTTGGCCATGAGGCTTGTGGTCACCGTGAAGGCGCCAACAAACTGATGGCATAGATCTGCCCAAGACGATATGGAGCTGTCCGGCAAGTGCATGAGCCAAGACCTGACGTTGGGCTTGAGTACCAGCGGGAAGTAGTTGGCAAGGATCTTGTCGTCTCGTCCCCCCGCAGCCTGCACTGCGATGGTGTAGATGCTGAGGAATTCCGACGAATGCGTCCTGCCATCGTACTTCTCCGCACGCGTCGGCTTGAAGTTTTTCTTGCCGGGCCACCGACTTGCCGTAGCTCACGAAAGTGAACGCAGGGCAACCTATCAGCGTCTGACAAGTCGCTGGTTCTCGGGCGCATGCATATCGACGAAGGCCCAGCGCTGGTCTCGACCGACGACGCTTCTCTTCGACGCTCGATGCGAGTTCGAGCGTCTTCTTGTTGTCGCTCATGAAGAACTTGGCGCTGATCGCGGCGAGCTCGTGGATCCGACGATGCTGTGAAGTCGCTGTCGAGGTGGATCCGGCGAGTCGGCGACCTTAGCCTTCGGGGCGGAGAGTGCATGGTGGTTGCACCTCCGCCGGTCTCGTCGCCACCGGCTCGCGTTTGGCGTTCTTGCCGCGGCAGCGACGCACTCGGTTGCCGCAGGGCGTCGCCGTTAAGCGGCCGATGAGACTTCAGATTGTGGCCCTCCACTCGCCGACCTTGTCGGGTCACCGGAGGGTAATCGAGGAGCAGTTGAGCTCTCGCCAGAGCTTCTGCCGAGTAGTGGGTGGCAATGGCGAACGGCGCGAGGAGCGGGATATGCTCGACTTCTATCTATGTTAGAAGGAGCAGCATCCCGCCCAGCGACCAGATCTCGCTTCGATGCCAGCATGTTGGCGTGCACGCTGGTCTTGAGGGTCTCGAGATCCTCTAGCTCCATCTCGGTCCAACGAGCGTATGGCATTGTGACTGCCACGACGCTGTCTGTCCCGCGCCTCCTGAGACGGGCGCGGTACATGTACGGACGCCGAGGTCTGCGCGGCCTTGTCCCTGGCCTTGGCAGCAGCGTGAGCGCCCTCGTCTCCGTCAGTCCTCCCGCCGGCGTCTACCCCACCACCTGTTTGCTCCGGTAAAGGTGGGTTCGACGCGGACGGGGCTTCTGCCGCCGAAGCCTTCTTATTCGGTGGCATGTTGTTGAAGATGTTGAAGGTGTCGCTCGTGTGAACGCTGGATCAGGTTCACACAACCTCGATGCCCCCTACCTAGCGCGCCAAAGATGTCGGGGAGGCTGATCAGACCCACGAACACCTATGGGGCCGGCGGACCAGGCCCCTTTTGGTTCGGAGGGGGGCGGAGACGCACGAAGAGCGGATCGAGGCGGCACACGAGCAGTTTACCCAGCTTCGGAGCTCTCCGGAGAGATAATACTCCTACCGCTGCTTGTCTCGATTGTATTGTGATCTTGCTAGGGAGCCGATGAGAGCTACAAAACCTAGCGTGAACGCTCTGGTCTCGAGTGAGTCGAACGGACCGAACCCCTCTACGTTGCGCATGGGCCTCGCTTTATATGCTCAAGGGTCTCCGGCGGTGTGGCAACGTAGATGAGGGTACAAATGGAAAAATGTAGTTGGTACACCTACTTGAACAAAGGTATGCTAATATACCTAACCACGACGGCAAGGGACAAAACATTAAATGCCCGTCCCCTGCCGCCCAAACAAAGGCAACAGAGACCGTCAGTGCGCCACCGCTTGCCACGATGGTAGGCTTGTCGGCGCCGCTTATCGCTGCTCCCGCTGGCTGCACAGCCTCTTGACACGCCAGCATGGAATGGTCCCATGGCGACACGTTGATGGATGAGCCGGAGCGGAGATGAAGAGAGGTTACTGCCGCGGCAAGTGCCTTGCCGCGCTGAATCCTTGTCGGCGTCGAGGCTTGTCGGCGCTCGAGCCTTCCCGCAAGCTCCTCTTGCCGGGTCTCGTCTTCTGCGTGCCTTGAGTGGCCTTCCCGGCAAGCTCCTCTTGCCGGGGCCTTGTCTTCTTGGTTAAATACTTTGTTCGTGAGTGGCTCCAAAGGAACCATGGAGGATCTTGGCGGTGACCAGGCAAGCCTTGCCGCGGGGTGCTGCAACTGCCCGTGCACGAGTTCGGGATACTAGGGTACCCCTACTCTAGTACACCGACAGTGTGCGAGGCGTTGCGCTCTAACTAAACCCGAGAGAGGTGTTGGGCTCTAACTGAACCCGAGCGATTGCACTTCAGGCTACGCGTTATTGAACCCGAGCGATCGATCGATGGCTGTTAACTGAACCCGATCGAGCGATTCCTTCGCTACTGCTACTAACTAAAGCCGATCGATGCTGCCTCTGGATGAACAGTGAGCGTTGTTGGGGGTGTGGATGAACAGTTTCTGGTGGGGGTTGGATGAACAGGAACCCATGGTAGTAGAGGCCGTTGCCGCTGGATGAACAGTACCCCAATCGATCGAGCCGGTGGATGAACAGGACCCCGTGGAGGGCTGGATGAACAGGACCCCGTGGAGGGCTGAATGAACAGGACCCCGTGGAGGGCTGGATGAACAGTAGCCCGTGGCGGGCTGGTTGAACAGGACCCCATGGAGAGGGCTGGTTGAACAGTAGCCGGTGGAGGAGCGGTGGAGGCTGGATGAACAGGAGACCGTGGATGAACAATCACAGGTGGATGCTGGAGGAGGTCGACGGTGGATGAACAGTAGCCCGTGGAGGCTGGAGGGTGTCGACGGTGGAGATGAACAGTATCCCCTGGAATCCCGTTTTGCGGTACGCCACACCCCTCCCGATGAACAGGACCCCCGTTTCGACCGTAGCGCTCCAACACAAGTCTGTTTCCTCTGTTTTGCGGTACGCCACCCTGCTACCTCTTGAGCACTGCGTTGGATTTCCCCGAAGAGGAGAGGATGATGCAGCAAACTAGCGTAAGTATTTCCCTCAGTTTTTTAGAACTAAGATATCAATCCAGTAGGAGGCCACGCACAAGTCCCTCGTACCTGCACAAAACGATAGCTCCTCGCAACCAACGCGATTAGGGGTTGTCAATCCCTTCACGGTCACTTACGAGAGTGAGATCTGATAGAGATGATAAATAATATTTTTTTGGTATTTTTGATATAGAGATGCAAAGTGAAAAGTAAAAGGCAAAAGTAAAAACAAAGCAAGTATTAAAGTGATGGAGATTGATATGATGAGAATAGACCCGGGGGCCATAGGTTTCACTAGTGGCTTCTCTCAAGAGCATAGATATTCTGCGGTGGGTGAACAAATTACTGTTGAGCAATTGACAGAATTGAGCATAGTTATGAGTATATCTAGGTATGATCATGTATATAGGCATCACGTCCGAGACAAGTAGACCGACTCCTGCGTGCATCTACTACTATTACTCCACACATCGACCGCTATCCAGGATGCATCTAGAGTATTAAGATAAAAATAGAGTAACACCTTAAGCAAGATGACATGATGTAGAGGAATAAATTCATGCAATATGATAAATACCCCATCTTGTTATCCTCGATGGAAACAATACAATACGTGCCTTGCAACCCTTTACATCCTTTGGTAAGGACACCTCAAGATTGAACCCAAAGCTAAACACTTCTCCCATTGCAAGAACTACCAATCTAGTTGGCCAACCCAAACAGATAATTCGAAGAGACTTGCAAAGATAACCAATCATACATAAAAGAATTCAGAGAAGGTTCAAATATTATTCATAGATAATCTGGATCATAAACCCACAATTCATCGGTCTCAACAAACACACCGCAAAAACAAGATTACATCGAATAGATCTCCACGAGAGAGGGGGAGAACATTGTATTGAGATCCAAAAAGAGAGAAGAAGCCTAGCTACTAGCTATGGACCCGAAGGTCTGAAGTAATCTACTCACACTTCATCGGAGGGGCTATGGTGATGATGTAGAAGCCCTCCGTGGTGGATGCCCCCTCCGGCGGAGCTCTGGAACAGGCCCCAAGAAGGGATCTCGTGGATACAGGAAGTTGCGGCAGTGGAATTAGGTTTTTTGGCTCCCTTTCTGATCGTTTGGGGGTACGTAGGTATATATAAGAGGAAGGAGTACGTCGATGGAGCAACAGGGGGCCCACGAGGCAGGGGCGCGCCCCCCACCCTCGTGACCGCCACTGTTACTTCTTGGAGTAGGGTCCAAGTCTTGTGGATCACGTTCGGTGAGAAAATCACGTTCCCGAAGGTTTCATTCCGTTTGGACTCCGTTTGATATTCCATTTCTTGAAACACCAAATAGGCAAAAAAAACAGCAATTCTGGGATGGGCCTCCGGTTAATAGGTTAGTCCCAAAAATAATATAAAAGTGGAAAATAAAGCCCAATATAGTCCAAAACAGTAGATAAAGTAGCATGGAGCAATCAAAAGTTCTAGATACGTTGGAGACGTATCAGGCATCCCCAAGCTTAATTCCTGCTCGTCCTCGAGTAGGTAAATGATAAAAAGAGAATTTTTGATGCGGAGTGATATTTTGGCATAATTTCAATGTAAATCTTCTTAATTGTGGTATGAATATTCAGATCGAAAGATTTAAGACAAAATTTCATATTGACATAAAAATAACAATACTTCAAGCATACTAACTAAGCAATTATTCTTCTTAAAATAGCATGGCCAAAGAAAGTTATCCCTACAAAATCATATAGTCTGGCTATGCTCCATCTTCCCCACACAAAATATTTAAATCATGCACAACCCCGATGACAAGCCAAGCAATTGTTTCATACTTTTGACGTTCTCAAACTTTTTCAATGTTCACGCAATACATGAGCGTGAGCCATGGACATAGCACTATATGTGGAATAGAATGGTGGTTGTGGAGAAGACAAAAAAGGGAGAAGATAGACTCACATCAACTAGGCGTATCAACGGGCTATGGAGATGCCCATCAATAGATATCAATGTGAGTGAGTAGGGATTGCCATGCAACGGATGCACTAGAGCTATAAGTATATGAAAGCTCAACAAAAGAACTAAGTGGGTGTGCATCCAACTCGCTTGCTCACCAAGACCTAGGGCAATTTGAGGAAGCCCATCATTGGAATATACAAGCCAAGTTCTATAATGAAAAATTCCCACTAGTATATGAAAGTGACAAAATGAGAGACTCTCTATCATGAAGATCTTGGTGCTACTTTGAAGCACAAGTGTGGTAAAAGGATAGTAACATTGTCGCTTCTCTCTTTTTCTCTCGGTTTTTTTATTTGGGCCTTTTCTCTTTTTTTATGTCCTTTTTTTTCATTTTTTCTTTTTTTTATTTTTCGTCCGGAGTCTCATCCCGACTTGTGGGGGAATCATGGTCTTGATCATTCTTTCATCACTTGTTACAATGCTCTAATAATGATGATCATCACACTTTTATTTTTCTTACAACTCAACAATTACAACTCGATTCTTAGAACAAAGTATGACTCTATATGAATGCCTCCGTGATGTAAGGATATGCAATGAAACATGAGTGACATGTATGAAAGAATTATGAACGGTGGCTTTGCCACAAATACGATGTCAACTACGTGATCATGCTAGCAATATGACAATGATGGAGCGTGTCATAATAAACGGAATGGTGGAAAGTTGCATGGCAATATATCTTGGAATGGCTATGGAAATGCCATGATAGGTAGGTATGGTGGCTGTTTTGAGGAAGATATATGGTGGGTGTATGATACCGGTGAAAAGTGCGCGGTATTAGAGAGGCTAGCAATGGTGGAAGGAAGGGAAAAAGTGCGTATAATCCATGGACTCAACATTAGTCATAAAGAACTCATATACTTATTGCAAAAATCTAGAAGTTATCAAACCAAAGTATTACGCGCATGCTCCTAGGGGGATAGATTGGTAGGAAAAGACCATCGCTCGTCCCCGACCGCCACTCATAAGGAAGACAATCAATAAATAAATCATGCTCGAGTTCATCACATAACGGTTCACCATACGTGCATGCTACGGAATCACAAACTTTAACACAATTATTTCTCAAATTCACAACTACTCAACTAGCATGACTCTAATATCACCATCTTCATATCTCAAAACAATTATCAAGCATCAAACTTTTCTTAGTATTCAACGCACTCAAAAGAAAGTTTCACATATCTTGAATGCCAAGTATATTAACATTAAGCAAATTACCATGCTATTAACGACTCTCAAAATAATCTAAGTGAAGCATGAGAGATCAATAGTTTCTTTAAAACAAATCCACCACCGTGCTCTAAAAGATCTAAGTGAAGCACTAGAGCAAAAATTATCAAGCTCAAAAGATATAAGTGAAGCACTATGAGCAAAACTATCAAGCTCAAAAGATATAAGTGAAGCATATAGAGTATTCTAGCAAATTCCAATTCATGTATGGCTCTCGCAAAAGGTGTGTACAGCAAGGATGATTGTGGTAAACTAAAAAACAAAGAAACAAATAATACAAGACGCTCCAAGCAAAACACTTATCATGTGGTGAATAAAAATATAGCTCCAAGTAAATTACCGATGGAAGTAGACGAAAGAGGGGATGCCTTCCGGGGCATCCCCAAGCTTTGACTTTTTGGTGTCCTTGGATTATCTTGGGGGTGCATGGGCATCCCCAAGCTTATGCTCTTGCCACTCCTTTTTCCATAATCTATCAAAAGAATTTACCCAAAACTTGAAAACTTCACAAAACAAAACTCAATAGAAATCTCGTGAGCTCCGTTAGAGAAAGAAAACAAAAGACTACTTTAAGTTACTGTAATTAACTCATTCTTTATTTATATTGGTGTTAAACCTACTGTATTCCAACTTCTCTATGTACTATAAACTATTTTACTAGCCATAGATTCATCAAAATAAGCAAACAACACACGAAAAACAGAATCTGTCAAAAACAGAACAGTCTGTAGTAATCTGTAACTAACGCAAACTTCTGTAACTCCAAAAATTCTACCAAACTTATACGACCTAGAAAATTTGTTTATTGATCATCAGCAATTGGAGTCAGTATTTTATCACTTTCTGGTGATTTTTAATAATTCTGTCACTGAGCGCAAAGTTTCTGGAAATTACAGCAAGATCAAATAACTATCATCCAAAAAGATCCAATAGGTCTAGCTTGGCACAAACACTAACTAAAACATAAAACCACATCTAAACAGAGTCTATATGGATTATTTATTCCTAGACATAAGCAAAAGCAAAAAACTAAAAATAAAATTGGGTTGCCTCCCAACAAGCGCTATCGTTTAACGCCCCTAGCTAGGCATAAAAGCAAGGATAGATCTAGGTATTGCCATCTTTGGTAGGCAATCCATAAGTGGCTCTCATGATAGATTCATATGGTAATTTTATTTTCTTTCTAGGAAAGTGTTCCATGCCTTTCTTTAATGTAAATTGTAATCAAATATTCCCTTCCTTCATATCAATAATTGCACCAATCGTTCTAAGGAAAGGTCTACCAAGAATAATAGGACATGAAGGATTGCAATCTATATCAAGAATGATAAAATCTACAGGCACATAATTCCTATTTGCAACAATAAGAACATCATTAATTCTTCCCATAGGTTTTTAATAGTGGAATCCATGAGGTGCAAGTTTAGAGAGCAATCATCAAAGTCATGGAAATCTAGCAAATCACACAAAGTTTTGGGAATAGTGGAGACACTAGCACCCAAATCACACAAGGCATGAAACTCATAATTTTTAATTTTAATTTTAATAGTAGGTTCCCACTCATCATAGAGCTTTCTAGGAATAGAGACTTTCAACTCAAGTTTTTCTTCATAAGATTGCATCAAGGCATCAACAATATGTTCCGTAAAGGCCTTATTTTGACTATAAGCATGAGGAGAATTTAGCACGGATTGCAACAAGGAAATACAATCAATTAAGGAGCAATTTTCATAATTAAATTCCTTGAGATCCAAAATAGTGGGTTTAGCAACATCTAGGTTTTTATTTCTTTCAATCCCACTTTTATCAATTTCATCATCAAGATCTAAAAACTCCGAATTCTTAGAGCGCCTTCTAGGTAAAGGAAGATCATATTCAGTTTCATCAAGATTAATATTGCAAAACAAAGATTTAATAGGGGACACATCAATAACTTTTAGATCTTCATCTTGATTTTCATAGGAATTGGAAGAACACGCTTTAATAAAGGCATCTTTTGGAAGCACGCATCCTAGCGGTTATTTCTTTGCACTCATCAATGGAAATTCTCATAGCTTTGAGAGACTCATTGATATCATGCTTAGGAGGAATAGATCTAAGCTTTAAAGAATCAACCTCAAGAGAAATTCTATCAACGCTTCTAGCCAAATCATCAACTTTAAGCAATTTCTCTTCAGGCAAAGCATTAAAATTCTTTTGTGAATTCATAAACTCTTTAACACTACTCTCAAATTCAGAGGGCATCTTATTAAAATTTCCATAAGAGTTGTTGTAGGAATTTCCATAATTATGAGAAGGATTACTAGGATAAGGCCTAGGATTAAAATTCCCTCTATACGCTTTGTTACCAAAATTATTCCTACCAACAAAATTCACATCCATAGATTCATTATTATTCTCAATCATGGTAGACAAAGGCATATCATTAGGATCAGAAGAAACACTCTTAGTAGCAAATAATTTCATAAGTTCATCCATCTTTCCACTCAAAACATTAATTTCTTCTATCGCATGCACTTTTTTATTAGTAGATCTTTCGGTATGCCATTGAGAATAATTAACCATAATATTATCTAGAAGTTTAGTAGCATCTCCTAGAGTGATTTCCATAAAAGTGCCTCCTGCGGCCGAATCTAAAAGATTTCTAGAAGCAAAATTCAATCCGGCATAAAAGTTTTGTATAATCATCCACAAGTTCAAACCATGAGTAGGACAATTACGTATCATTAATTTCATTCTCTCCCTAGCTTGTGCAACATGTTCATGATCAAGTTGCTTAAAATTCATAATATCGTTCCTAAGAGAGATAATCTTAGCGGGAGGAAAATACTTAGAGATAAAAGCATCTTCGCACTTGTTCCAAGAATCAATACTATTTTTAGGCAAAGATGAAAACCATGCTTTAGCACGACCTCTAAGCGAAAAAGGAAATAGCTTCAACTTAACGACATCATTATCGACATCTTTTTTCTTTTGCATATCACATAAATCAACGAAGCTATTCAGATGAGTAGCGGCATCTTCACTAGGAAGGCCGTGAATTGATCTTTCATAACAAGATTCAACAAAGCAGTATTGATTTCACAAGATTCAGTATTGGCAAGAGGAGCAATCGGGGTGCTAAGGAAATCATTATTATTGGTATTGGTGAAGTCACACAATTTGGTAGCATCTTGAGCCATCGCGACAAACAAGCAATCCAACACACGAGCAAACAAAAGGCAAGCGAGAAAAGGCAACGGGAAAAAGAGGAGGAGATTGGGAAAGAGAGGGCGAATAAAACGACAAGGGTGAAGTGGGGGAGAGGAAAACGAGAGGCAAATGGAAAATAATGTAATGCGAGAGATAGGGATTGTGATGGGTACTTGGTATGGTGCTTGACTTGCTCTTGCGTGAGCCTCCCCGGCAACGGCGCCAGAAATTCTTCTTGCTACCTCTTGAGCACTGCGTTGGATTTCCCCGAAGAGGAGAGGATGATGCAGCAAAGTAGCGTAAGTATTTCCCTCAGTTTTTGAGAACCAAGGTATCAATCATGTAGGAGGCCACACACAAGTCCCTCGTACCTGCACAAAACGATAGCTCCTCGCAACCAACGCGGTTAGGGGTTGTCAATCCCTTCACGGTCACGTACGAGAGTGAGATCTGATAGAGATGATAAATAATATTTTTGGTATTTTTGGTATAGAGATGCAAAGTGAAAAGTAAAAGGCAAAGTAAAAATAAAGCAAGTATTAAAGTGATGGAGATTGATATGATGAGAATAGACCCGGGGGCCATAGGTTTCACTAGTGGCTTCTCTCAAGAGCATAGATATTCTACGGTGGATGAACAAATTAATGTTGAGCAATTGACAGAATTGAGCATAGTTATGAGTATATCTAGGTATGATCATGTATATAGGCATCATGTCCGAGATAAGTATATCGAAACGATTCTGCATCTACTACTATTACTCCACTCATCGACCGATATCCAGCATGCATCTAGAATATTAAGTTAAAAACAGAGTAACGCCTTAAGCAAGATGACATGATGTAGAGGAATAAATTCATGCAATATGTGTCGGCGTTCTGGGAACGGGGGTCCCCAGACTTGCCTGCCTGCGGCCTGCGGCGTGGCTCAAAGGAGGCCCAGGACAGCCCATCTTCATCAACGCAAGCTCAAGACCCTCGCGAGGGGCCAAGCCTCGCGGGGCGAACGACAAGGAGCTTCCTCAGGCACGGCCTCGTGAGGCTAGCTCATGAGGAGGCGGAGAGTTCAAGGCAGGGTACCTCGCGAGGTGCCCATGACGCAAGCCATGACGACCAAGGGCGCCAGTTGGGCGCCCGGCCAGTGATGTCCTCCTTTCCTCTTTGGTGCAAAGGGGCAAGCGCAGCGAGAGCATCAAGCAAAGGCATCCATTTCGTGCAACAAGACCAAGACTAGCCCAACGGTGGAAGGGAGTCATTGTGGAGCCCAAGCAAAGGCGTCATCGCCAGAGCCTTTGGCAGGCGAGGACCAACTTTAGTCAGGATAAGTGTACCCGTTGTTCCCCTTCAAAATGGCCAATTGTTGGCGCCCTTCCCACTCAATATTTGGGAAGAGGCCCAGGGCCTTCGCCTATAAATAGAAGTAGCCACCCCCAGGGCAGGGAGATCCGAGATCCGAATCCTCATCAAGGAACCAGTAGCTAGAGCGACTGCACCCCATCTAGCAGTTCATCGCACCCGCCAAGAACAGACCCTCGTGAGGCTGTTCTTCCTTGTATTGTTCCTCACCAGCCCGAGTGGCAATCTACCACACCACACCGGGTAGGGTATTACACCACAATGGTGGCCTGAACCAGTATAAATCTCGTGTCTCTTGTGCTGTTCCGTTTAGTAGTTTAGGTCCCAGCGATTCGGCGAGGTGCGAGGCGGTGGAGTGTTGGATCTCCGCGCACCCAGTGTTCGAACCTCAAGGGTCCGGCGGAACCCGAAATCCGACATTTGGCGCGCCCGGTAGGTGCGCCGGAATCCACCTGTCGCCTCGTGTTCGTCGCATCGTCATCACCATGTCCGGCGACCAAGCGGGCAACCCAGATCCTTAGGCGGCGTGGCCCGCCCACCCAGAGTCGCTTCGCCTCGGGCGACCCGTGCGTCCCAGTAGCTCGCGGTCCGCAGGGTCTTTGCGGGGCAGCGCGCGGACAGGCTTCGACGGCTCTCACACGCGGCAGACGCTGTCGGCAGCGAGGGCCTCAAACCACGCCGCAGCAACGGCGCCGTACACCCGCCGGGAGCAGGCGAACTCAAGGGCCGCGCTCACGGTGGCCCGAGAACTGCTGCAGTGCAGACTGATGGAAGGCGGCCGCGACGTGCTGCTGGAGCGGGTGGCGGAGCTCCTGGGCTTCGCCGCCTCGGGGGCTCACCCCTTCTGCACCCCGCTCCCGCCTCAGGCCCAGGGCGGCCAGCTGGGCTCCACGCATGCCCGCGGGCTCCAAAGCTACTCCATCACCGGCGAAGCTGTCAGCACCGGACCGGCGGCGGGGTTGCCCCCGCCCCCGGTCTGCGGAGAAGAAGGACTCGACATAACCCACGACCCAGGTGGACCGCCGCGCCACCACCCCACGGTGAGCGCATCAAGCAGAGCCGCGTGGCACGCTGAGCACTACGGCGTGGCCTTCGGGATGACGGCGCCAGAAGAATACGTGCCCCACATGATGGACCAAGGGCACCCGCATGAGGGAGAACAAGGCTCGCTCCTCAGCCCGGCTGGGGAGATGAGGCGCCGAAGCCGAGCTCTTCCAGAGCCTCGGGGCGGTCCCACCTGGTCATGCCGGGCGGCGATTATCGGTACCGCTACTTCCTCAAGAGCAAACATACGCTAACCATAGATCGCAGGAGGTACAGTCGCCACGACGGCGGCTGCCCGCTCAGCGATCTCCTACCCCTCGGGAGGAGGCGCGAGGCTGCCGGAGAGGCAGAGATCCGACATCACCACCGCGGCGTTCGGAGTAAGGCGTTCTCAGGAGGTAGGCCTCTCTGGGAGGCGCCTCGGGGCTTGCCCTGGCGGAGGACCCGTGGTCGTCGGGGAACCTGGCATCGCTTCTACCCCATCGGCGGCGTCCTGGTTTCCGGTCATCGTTGATGGCACTAGAGTGTGGCGCAAGGCGGGGTCCTCGTCTGGCGATATGAAGCAAGGCCGGTACATGTGAAGAAGGCCCAGTGCCTGTGAAGCTCGCCGCCCCGTGACACTCTCACGTAATAATGAGTGGGGTTGTACACGCCCCGGAGTCTCAGGGGTGCCGGCCTCAGGCCCTGGGGCTCCCTCCCACGCCCAGTGGCAGCACTTAGCTCTGCGCTGGTGAGAAGACGTCCAAGACTAGACTAGGTGCCGGACGCGGCTTTTCTTCTGCTTTCTCCGCCTTTCCCTTTGGTTGTCGCTTTCCCCCGCTGGATTTAAGTTGGATTCGAATTTGAGATTTGCGTGTGTTCGGGGAAGGGGTGCTTAGTCTCGTTCGAGCAAATCTCTCGCGTTTCGGTTACCACTACGCCTCAGCTGCCTCCCCTCGCGAGCCCCTCGCGAGCCGGGCCAGGCCTAGCTTGCGCGCAGCCCAGCCTGTCGCCTCCGCGTCCTCTCCGGAGGGTTTTTACTGCAGGTCCTACAGATTTGATCATGAGACACTCAGGTCACCGCAACCTCCCACAGGCTATCTCAGGGCTCGTACGAAACAAAGGTAAACTGGCCAACCAGCACGTCGCTTAGCCAACCACTTGGCGCGGGCTTATGGGCGATGTAACACCTGCTAATACGATGAACACAAATTTTACATGAGGGGCTCCCACTCCCAAAATGCTCTCACAGCCATCAGGCCAAAGCCTGAGTTCTATTCATGCAGGGTAATGGAACATGGACAATACATAATCAGTCGGATAAATCCCCCAATGCGTCCTCAGGAGCACCTCCCGAGCCGTTGCTGGCGTCGCTGGCCTCGCCGTCGCTGTCTGCGTGGCCATCAGCGGCGTCAGGACCATTCACCACGCCGCCCTCATCGGCAGCCACGATCACGCCGTCGTTGTCCGAAGCAAAGGCCCTGACGAGAGCATCCACATTGTCTTCCACCCAGTGCGCCAGGTCGCCCCGGACGGCACCGGGAACTGAGGTGATGGCTGCGTCAAAAGTCGAAGTGGGGGTCCATGTTAGGAGATGGCTAAAGACACGAGAAAAGGCGGCGCCCAAGCAGCGCACGGCTCCTCTCCTCCACCAACCTATTGGCCCACGATCGGCCGTGCCTCGGCCCGGCGTTACCACATCGATGAAGAACCGGAGGTTGCGCGTAGTTAATCACAGGCGGCTCGCCAACAGCCGCCTCGCAGATGTTACCCAAGGCTGTGTTGGCTCTTTCCCGGAGCGTGGTGAGCATGGGGCCGTGCTCATGCTCCAGGATTCGTTGCTGACGTATCTCGTCCGCATTCTAGCGCGCGACGGCCTCGGCCTCCTCCACCCGTCGGCGAAGAAGGAGCACCTCGGCCTGAGAGGTGGTTGACTCCCCCTGCGCCACCTCGAGGGCGGCCCGAAGAGCATCGGCCCGCCGCGTCGCCTCCTCCAGCTTGGCCCTCAAGGCAGCAGTCCTGCCTTCAGCCTCGGCCCTGATCAACTCCAGCCTCTCCTCGAACTCGCGCTCGAGGTTCAAGCGCGCCGTCGCCACCCGACGCCCGACCTCCTCCAGGACACGGGCCTCCCGTGCGGCGACATCATCCTCCGCTTGCGTCACCAAGCGCTCCCTCGTCTCCAAACGCTCGTACTCGCGCGCGCGTTCGGCGGCTTCAAGCGTCAACGCCTCCTCACGCTTCTGGAGCTCCGCCGGGTCGCCGGAGGCCACCTTCATCGACGCGAGGGCTGCCTCGCGCAGCTCCGCTTGCTCCTCCAAAGGAGTGACACCGGGACAGGAGTTCCCGTGCCCGTTCCTCCGCCGCCTCTCGCCGCCTGTTAGCTTCCCGGGCCTCTTCGACGGCCCGAGAACAGGCCTCCCGAGAGGCCGCCAGCGACGCCTTGGCCTCCTTGTCATCAAGATCGCGCTGATGGCACGCAAGGGCGATGGCGCCCTCCAGCTCACGCCTCTCTGCGGCCAGGCGCAGGCCCTCGGCCTCAAGGCGCGCGTCTTCATCCGCAAGATCCTCACCAAGCAGGCTCACCTCATCAGCCTCCCTTCGAAGGAATCCTTGGCGAAGAGCGAGACGCTCCCGAGCGCGCTCGAGCACGTCTTCCACACCGTCACCTGCCCCAACCACGCGACGGGGCCCATGAGTCAGCACTCCCCCTCCGGGCAGGGGGCTGGGGGCTGGCACCCACGCGACGACCGGGCACGCCGCGCCAGAAGCCCGGCCTGGGGCCAGCCCATCCCCAGACGTAGAGCGCAAGAAGCGCCTCAGCCAATCGCTGTGCACGACCAGGCGAGAAGCCCATGGCAGGCTAGCTACGCCACGAGAAGGCTCACGAAGAAGGGTCGTGAGGCGCGCAGGGCCACGATGCGCCTCGGGATGGTTCGCCTCCCCGGTCGCCCTCACCACAAGGGCTCCACTGCTCGGAGCGCTCAAGGACGGGAAAGAGGGCGAAGCCAAGGGGGACGGCTCTTCACCCGTCTCCGTAAACTCGGCAGGAAGGGGCCTGCAGGGCAAGGATCAGTACAAGCAGCAGGAGGATCAGGAGCTGGAGAAGGAGAAGGCTTACTCATCAGTGGCGAAGTACTTCCTGCGCTTCAGCAGGCGACAAGGGTAATCATCGCCCAGGGCCTCCCTTCTCTTCCGGAGGGCCTCGAAGTCTACACGAAAGCGACCCAAGATTTGAGCTCAGGGGTCAGCCTGCGACGAGGGAGAAGCACCAAGGCGACCTGCGTCGAGGCACCAACTTCGACGCTGCTGGTCGCCTCACCAAGAGAAGCGGCTGGGGCCTCGGGAGCCTCAGCCGCAGGCGCTGCAGGCAGCTGCCTGCCGCCCTCAGCCACGGCGGCGTGGGCCTCGGGAGATGCTCCCTTATGAGCGTCGCCCGACGCTGTCACCCCGGCGGGGGTCCTTTCGGCCTCTGGCGGCTCGTGCCTCCCTGCTCCGCCACTTGAGGAGGAGCCGCCTTGGCCGACTGGAAGGGCTGTCACCATCACTGGATTCTCGCGAGGCCCCTGGAGACCAGCGGGGCGCGGCCCCCATTCATCGAAGATAGGCATCTGGTTCACAAAATCACCCCTGTTACAGCAGAGGTACAACAAGGCCCCTCCATGACGGATGCCACCGGGTTGGGGTCGCCAACGGGACCAGAGCACTTTCCTTAGCGCTTGAGCGTCAGGTCTTCTTCTGGAGCCTCATACGATCACCACGCCCGCCAAGGCCCACATCCGGTGGGAATGGCGTTGGAGAGGAGCAACGCGCACATCAGAACTCCTTCACCACCTTGGGCGCTGTCACGACAAGCGACCTCGAACGCGGCGGTGCTGCATAAAGATGAGCCGAGGGCTTGAAAGCGTCTCTGGCCCAATGAATTGGGGACAGCAGCGAGGTTGGCCCCACTGGCACCCCACATCCACGCACAACCACCTCTCGCGGAACTCGATCAAGGGCGGAGGAGGCTGAAGTCAATCCACGAGGCCACGTCTCGGTAGCGGCGAAGCTCACGCGCACGCCAAGCATTGGGTGGTGTCGACAATGTTCAGCGAGAAGTAGTGGTGCAGCAATGAAACCGAAGGTAGGATGCCCATCATTGCCTCACAAACGAAGGCGAAGACCGAGAGGAGAGTGATGGACTCGGGACCCGGATGCATCATGTGGATGCGATAGTGGGAAAGCACGGCATTGAAGAAATCAGAAAGGGGAACCAGCCCGCCCGCAGGCGTCGGCAAAATACCGGACCTCGGTGACTATCACATCGATGGAGAAGTGGTACGCGGGCCAGCCGTCGTCCTCCGCATTTGTTGAAGGTGGTGGCGAGCCGAACTAACCTTGCCCAAGCCCTCTAGATTGAGTATGATCGACGGGTCGACGGGCGGGAGCCAACGCAAGTAGCGGGCGAAGGCACAGGTTTCTTCCCTTTCCCCTTCTTCGTCGGAGCCATGGCGATTGAAAGGGGGGGGGAGATTCGAGATTGGATTGAAAATGGAAGCTGGAGTTCGAGAGGGGGAAGGACAGGGGCGCACGAGCAGCAGAGAGGGGAACGGATGTGTACAGCAGCGTGTCCGCCTAGCAAGGCACGAAATAAGGAGGCGTGGGGAACAAAGGTCGCCCACGTCCAATCAACCACCACGCTGGCGCCCAAGGCCGCAGGCTGTTAGGGGCCCACGACGCTCGCACTTGCCCTTCGCCTCTCTGCCGGCCAAGTTTGGCGCGCCATGAGCCCCGGGGCTCTTGTTGGCGTTACAGGAATGGGGTCCCAGACTTGCTCGCCTGCGGCCTGCGGCGTGGCTCAAAGGAGGCCCAGGACAGCCCATCTTCATCAACGCCAAGCTCAAGACCCTCGCGAGGCCAAGCCTCATGGTGGGCGATAAGGAGCTTCCTCGTGCATGGCCTCGTCGGGCTAGCTCATGAGGAGGCGGAGAGTTCAAGGCGGGGTACCTCGCGTGGTGCCCATGGCGCAAGCCATGATGACCAAGGGCGCCCGGTCGGGCGCCAGCCCAGATGTCCTCCTTTCCTCTTTGGTGCAAAGGGGGCAAGTGCAGGCGAGCATCAAGCAAAGGCATCCATTTCGATTGCAACAAGACCAAGACCAGCCCAACGGCCGGAAGAGTCATTGTGGAGCCCAAGCAGGCGTCATCGCCAGAGCCTTTGGCAGGTGAGGACCAACTTTAGTCAGGATAAGTGTACCCGCTGTTCCCCTTCAAAATGGCCAATTGTTGGCGCACTTCCCGCTCAATATTTGGGAAGAGGCCCAGGGCCTTCGCCTATAAATAGAAGTAGCCACCCCCAGGGCAGGGAGATCCGAGATCCGAATCCTCATCAAGGAACCAGTAGCTAGAGCGATCGCACCCCATCTAGCAGTTCATCGCTTTTGCCAAGAACGAGACCCTCGCGAGGCTGTTCTTCCTTGTATTGTTCCTCACCAACCCGAGAGGCAATCTACCACACCACACCTTTGGAGTAGGGTATTACACCACAATGGTGGCCTGAACCAGTATAAATCTCGTGTCTCTTGTGCTGTTCCGTTTAGTAGTTTAGGTCCCAGCGATTCGGCGAGGTGCGAGACGGTGGAGGGTTGGATCTCCGCGCGCACCCCAGTGTTCGAACCTCAAGGGTCTGCCGGAACCCGAAATCCGACAATATGATAAATACCCCATCTTGTTATCCTCGATGGCAACAATACAATACGTGCCTTGCAACCCTTTCTGTCACAGGGTAAGGACATCGCAAGATTGAACCCAAAGCTAAACACTTCTCCCATTGCAAGAACTACCAATCTAGTTGGCCAAACCATACGGATAATTCGAAGAGACTTGCAAAGATAACCAATCATACATAAAAGAATTCAGAGAAGATTCAAATATTATTCATAGATAATCTGGATCATAAACCCACAATTCATCGGTCTCAACAAACACACCGCAAAAAGAAGATTACATCGAATAGATCTCCATGAGAGAGGGGAGAACATTGTATTGAGATCCAAAAAGAGAAGAAGCCATCTAGCTACTAGTTATGGACCAAGATCTGAAGTAAACTACTCACACTTCATCGGAGGGGCTATGGTGATGATGTAGAAGCCCTCCATGGTGGATGCCCCTCCCGTGAGCTCGAGCAGAGCCCCAAGATGGGATCTCGTGGATATAGGAAGTTGCGGTGGTGGAATTAGGTTTTTGGCTCCCTTTACGATTGTTTGGGGTGCGTGGGGTATATATAGGAGGAAGGAGTACATCGGTGGAGCAGCAGGGGGCCCACGAGGCGAAGCGCGCCCCACCCTCGTGACCGCCTCTGTTACTTCTTGGAGTAGGGTCCAAGTCTCTGGATCACGTTCGGTGAGAAAATCACGTTCCCGAAGGTTTCATTCCGTTTGGACTCCGTTTGATATTCCGTTTCTTCGAAACACTGAAATAGGCAAAAAACAACAATTCTGGGCTGGGCCTCCGGTCAATAGGTTAATCCCAAAAATAATATAAAAGTGAAAAATAAAGCCCGATATAGTCAAAAACAGTAGATAAAGTAGCATGGAGCAATCAAAAGTTATAGATACGTTGGAGACGTATCACACCCCCTCCCGATCAACAGGACCCCGTTTCGACCGTAGGAGGTCCGTTTCCTCTGTTTTGCGGTATGCCAGACCCCTCCCAATGAACAGGATCCCGTTTCCACCGTGGTCGGTCGAACACAAGGCTGTTTCCTCTGTTCTGTGGTATGCCAGGCCTCGTTTCCATCGGCTGTTCCGTCCAAGCCGGTTGGCTCCCGATGAATAGCACGCGTTCCGTTGCCTCCCGATGAAAACGACACATTCCGTTGCCTCCCCATGAACACGACGACGATGCAGTTTATCCGTTCTGACCCAGCCACAGCCATGTACACGAGCCTTGGCCGTACGTATGCGTGAGTAGGCGTTCGAGACCCCGCCCATATGTACGTATGTGCCCGTATTTACTTTCTTGCACCCTGTCCGCTGTACGTACATGTACAAGCTACGTGTGCCTGTACTAGCACACGTGCGCGCCTCTACATCGACCAGTATGTACGTACACGTTCGCGACCAGAATGACAATGTTGCGTACGCTTCGACCGGGTGGGTCCCGACTGTCAGGCACTTCCTTGCGTGCGAAGATGTAGGTGGTGGGTCCCAGCAGTCACGGGGCGAATCATTTTTTTGCCCGTAATATGGACGCACTTTCTTGCGTGCGAAGATGTAGCTAGTGGGTCCCAGCAGTCAGGGGGAAATGTTTTTTTTTTGCGAAATACGGTGGCCCGTCCGGTGGGTCCCTGCTACCTCTTGAGCACTGCGTTGGTTTTCCCTTAAAGAGGACAGGGTGATGCAGCAAAGTAGCATAACTATTTCCCTCAATTTTTGAGAACCAAGGTATCAATCCAGTAGGAGACTACACGCAAGTCCCTCGTACCTGCACAAACAAATAAGAACCTTGCAACCAACGCGATAAAGGGGTTGTAAATCCTTTCACGGCCACTTGCAAAAGTGAGATCTGATAGAGATAATAAGATAAATATTTTTGGTATTTTTGTTGTATAGATTGAAAAGTAAAGATTGTAAAATAAACGGCGACAAAAATTGGCTAGCTGCTGGGAGGTTAATATGATAGAAAATATACCCGGGGGTCATAGGTTTCACTATTGGCTTCTCTCAAGATAGCATAAGTATAACGGTGGGTGAACAAATTACTGTCGAGCAATTGATAATAAAGTGCATAATTATGAGAATATCTAGGCATGATCATGTATATAGGCATCACGTCCGTGACAAGTAGACCAAAACGATTCTGCATCTACTACTATTACTCCACACATCGACCGCTATCCAGCATGCATGTAGAGTATTAAGTTCATAAGAACAGAGTAACGCATTAGGCAAGATGACATGATGTAGTGGGATAAACTCAAGCAATATGATATAAACCCCATCTTTTTATCCTCGATGGCAACAATACAATGCGTGCCTTGCTGCCCCTAACATCCTTTGGGAAAGGACGCCGCAAGATTGAACCCAAAGCTAAGCACTTCTCCCATTGCAAGAAAGATCAATCTAGTAGGCCAAACCAAACAGATAATTCGAACAGACTTGCAAAGATAACAAATCATACATAAAAGAATTCAGAGAAGATTCAAATATTGTTCATAGATAATCTTGATCATAAACCCACAATTCATCGGATCTCGACAAACACACTGCAAAAAGAATTACATTGAATAGATCTCCAAGAGAATCGAGGAGAACTTTGTATCGAGATCCAAAAAGAGAGAAGAAGCCATCTAGCTAATAATATGGACCCGAAGGTCTGTGGTAAACTACTCACACATAATCGGAGAGGCTATGGTGTTGATGTAGAAGCCCTCCATGATCGATTCCCCCTCTGGTGGAGCACCGGAAAAGGCCCCAAGATGGGATCTCACGGGTACAAAAGGTTGCGGCGGTGGAAATAGGGTTTCATTGTGCTCTCGGATGTTTTCGGGGTATATGAGTATATATAGGCAAAAGAAGTCGGTCAGGGGAGCCACGAGGGTGGGGGCGCGCCTACCCCCCCTGGGCACACCTCCCTGCTTTGTGGCTTCCTCGTTGCTTCCTTGACGTCCACTCCAAGTCTCATGGATTGCGTTTGTTACAAAAATCACTCTCCCGAAGGTTTCATTCCGTTTGGATTCCCTTTGATATTCCTTTTCTGCAAAACACTGAAATAGGCAAAAAAACAACAATTTGCACTCGGCCTTCGGTTAGTAGGTTAGTCCCAAAAATAATATAAAAGTGTATGATAAATCCCATTAAACATCCAAAACAGATAATATGATAGCATGGAACAATCAAAAATTATAAATACGTTGGAGACGTATCAAGCATCCCCAAGCTTAATTCCTGCTCGTCCTCGAGTAGGTAAATGATAAAAACAGAATTTTTGATGTGGAATGCTACCTAACATAATTCTCAATGTAATTTTCTTTATTGTGGCATGAATGTTCAGATCCGAAAGATTCAAGATAAAAGTTTAATGTTGACATAAAAATAATAATACTTCAAGCATACTAACTAAGCAATTATGTCTTCTCAAAATAACATGGCCAAAGAAAGTTCATCCCTACAAAATAATATGGTTTGGTCATGCTCCATTTTAAATCACACAAGAATGCTCTCATCATGCACAACCCCGATGACAAGCCAAGCAATTGTTTCATACTTTAGTAATCTCAAACTTTTTCAACCTTCACGTAATACATGAGCGTGAGCCATGGATATAGCACTATGGGTGGAATAGAATATAATGATGGGGGTTATGTGGAGAAGACAAAAAAGGAGAAAGTCTCACATTGACGCAGCTAATCAACGGGATAGGGAGATGCCCATCAATTGATGTCAATGCAAGGAGTAGGGATTGCCATGCAACAGATGCACTGGAGCTATAAATGTATGAAAGCTCAACAAAAGAACCTATGTTGGTGTGCATCCAACTTGCTTGCTCATGAAGACCTAGGGCGTTTGAGGAAGCCCATTGTTGGAATATACAAGCCAAGTTCTATAATGAAAAATTCCCACTAGTATATGAAAGTGACAAAATAAGAGACTCTCTATCATAAAGATCATGGTGCTACCTTGAAGCACAAGTGTGGAAAAAAAGGATAGTAGCATTGTCCCTTTTTATTTCTTTCTCTTTTTTTTGGGCCTTTCTTTTTTTTGGCCTTTCTCTTTTTTTGGGACAATGCTCTATTAATGATGATCATCACACTTCTATTTATTTACAACTCAATGATTACAACTCGATACTAGAACAAAATATGACTCTATATGAATGCCTCTGGCGGTGTACCGGGATGGGCAATGAATCAAGAGTGACATGTATGATAAGTTATGCATGGTGGCTTTGCCACAAATACGATGTCAACTACATGATCATGCAAGGCAATATGACAATGATGAAGCGTGTCATAATAAATGAAACGGTGGAAAGTTGCATGGAAATATATCTCAGAATGGCTATGGAAATGCCATAATAGGTAGGTATGGTGGATGTTTTGAGGAAGATATAAGGAGGTTTATGTGTGATAGAGCGTATCATATCACGGGGTTTGGATGCACCAGCGAAGTTTGCACCAACTCTCAAGGTGAGAAAGGGCAATGCACTGCATCAAGAGGCTAGCAATGATGGAAAGGTGAGAGTGTGTAGAATCCATGGACTCAACATTAGTCATAAAGAACTCACATACTTATTGCAGAAATCTACAAGTCATCAAAAACCAAGCATTACGCGAATGCTCCTACGGGGATAGACTGGTAGGAAAAGACCATCGCTCGTCCCCGACCGCCACTCATAAGGATGACAATCAAAGAACACCTCATGTTTCAAATTTGTTACACAACGGTTACCATACGTGCATGCTACGGGACTTGCAAACTTCAACACAAGTATTTCTCAAATTCACAATTACTCAACTAGCACAACTTTAATATCACCACCTTCATATCTCAAAACAATCATCAAGTATCAAACTTCTCATAGTATTCGATGCACTTTTTATGAATGTTTTTATTATACCAATCTTGGATGCCTATCATATTAGGACTAATTTTATAGCCAAAGAAAATTACCACGCTGTTCTAAAGGACTCTCAAAATAATATAAGTGAAGCATGAGAGATCAATAATTTCTATAAAATAAAACCACCACCGTGCTATAAAAGATACTCCCTCCTTCCCATTATATTAGGCGTATAACTTTCGTACATGCGAGGACCCCACGATCTCCTCTAACAACCTAGTAGACCGATCCCATTTAACTGAAAATACCCATCGCACTGCGCACCCCAATGCTAACCGTACGAGAAAAACTAGTGGGCTAACTGTACGGGAGAGAAAATAGCACGGGGGAGAGCTAACACGCCTTATATATTGAGATTTCCTATGAAAGCTAATACGCCTTAAATAATGGGAAGGAGGGAGTATAAGTGAAGTACTAGAGCAAAACTATATAACTCAAAAGATATAAGCGAAGCACATAGAGTATTCTAACAAATTCTAAATCATGTATGGCTCTCTCAAAAGATGTGTACAACAAGGATTATTGTGGTAAACTAAAAAGCAAAGACTCAAATCATACAAGATGCTCCAAGAAAAACACATATCATGTGGTGAATAAAAATATAGCATCAAGTAAAGTTACTGATGGACGAAGACGAAAGAGGGGATGCCACTTGGGGTTCCTTGGGAATCCCCAAGCTTAGGCTCTTGCCACTCCTTATTCCATAATCCATCAGATCTTTACCCAAAACTTGAAAACTTCACACAAAACTCAACAGAAAATCTCATGAGCTCCGTTAGCGAAAGAAAACAAACCACCACTTCAAGGTACTGTAATGAACTCATTTTTTATTTATATTTGTGTTAAACCTACTGTATTCCAACTTCTCTATGGTTCATACCCCCCGATACTAGATATAGATTCATCAAAATAAGCAAACAACACACGAAAAACAGAATCTGTCAAAAACAGAACAGTCTGTAGTAATCTGTATCAAACGCAAACTTTCTGTAACTCAAAAATTCTACCAAAATAGGAAGACCTAGATAATTTGTTTATTGATCTACTGCAATTGAAATCAGTATTTTATCACGTTCTGGTGATTTTTAACAATTGTTTTCGTGAGCAGAAAGTTTCTGACTTTTTCAGCAAGATCAAATAACTATCATCCAAGAAGATCCTATAGGTTTTACTTGGCACAAACACTAATTAAAACATAAAACCAAATCTAACCAGAGGCTAGATGAATTATTTATTACTAAATAGTAAGAAAAATCAAGGAACAAAAATAAAATTGGGTCGCCTCCCAACAAGCGCTATCGTTTAACGCCCCTAGCTAGGCATTGATAATTTTAATGATGCTCACATCAAAGACAAGAATTAAAGCACAAAGAGAGCATCATAGAACACATGATAAACACATCTAAGTCTATCATACTTTCTATGCATAGGCATTTTATAAGCAAACAAATTATCATAGCAAGCAAAAATTAGCATATGCAAGGAAGAAGAAAGAGACGATAGCAATCTCAACATGACGAGAGGTAATTGAGTAAGATAAAAATTTCTACAACCATATTTTCCTCTCTCATAATATTTACATGTAGGATCATAGGCAAATACAACAAAATATCTATCACATAACATATTCTCAACACTATCCACATGCATGCGAAGTTGACACTCTTCCAAAATAGTGGGATTATCATTAACTAAAGTCATGACCTCTCCAAACCCACTTTTGTCAAAAATACCATAAGATTGAACATTCTCCAAATATGTGGGATCTAAAGTTGACACTCGTCCAAACCCACTTTCAATATTATTACAAACACTATTATCAATCTCATATTCATCATGGGGCTTAAATAAATTTTCAAGCTCTGTAACATCCCAAAATTCTAAATTTTGGAATGTTATAATTAATAGATAGATTTGATTGATTGTTTGATTGATTGTGTGAAATTGAGTGAAATTCAAAACTTTTTGAAAGTTAAATGAGAGGGAATAAAAGGACTTTCCCAGACTTTCATTTTGCATTCGTGATCTCCGTGAATTCAAATTCTTTTCACCACAAAACCCTGGAGAGAAGATGACATGACTTCTTCCATTTATTTAAATGACAACGAGTGTAGAAAATATTTGAATTTCATTTGGAAAATATTTCCAACCCAGGAACTTTATGCAACTCAATGATTTTCACGAGCGAAGATAAAATGACTTCTTCAAAACATATGAAATATGAGTTGGGAGTTTCAAAGAATTAAATTCAAAGTTCTTTTGAATTTATTTTCGATTTGGAGTTATTTGAGTTTTATTCAAATTATTTTCCTCCAAAAATAAAATACATGGAAAATTGGGTAACATGATTCCCTACAACAGAAAATTGGAGAGAAATACTTGTTGGAGTCACCCGAAGGACTGTCAGGAGTTCATGATGTGTTTCATGTTTCCCAGTTGAAGAAGTGCCATGCAGAGATGGCCAACATTCCCCTGTAAGGACGCTTGACCTTGGAAAGGATAATGATGTTCCACAAAGTGGAGTATGGACTTCATAAGTATAAGTTTTTATCTCGGTATGTGGGATATCCCACGAGGATGAAGAGATGAATTACTATTGGATATAAAGGAGGTATGATGTTGGAAATATGGATCAATGGAAATTCCATGATGAGTCTGAATAATCATGTCCTAGTTTGGTGCCAATAGAAGGAAGGAAGACAGTACAATTGGATGGATTTAAGAATACTAGGAAGTTGGAAGTTGGAATAATGATCAGAAGCCCGAGGATAAGTTCAAGGACTACAAGTGATGAGATGGGCCATAACCCACGGGCCCTGTGGACACCTGCCAAGAAGCAAGCACGTTCTTCTTTGAAGGAAAAACCCTGGAAGAAGTTACGATTTTATCAACCGACGATTCTATAGGAGTTTACGCAAAACCTGAGAGTTGTTAAGGAACGATAAATGTTTGTTTGGCTTGCAAAATCAATGGATTTATCCGAACTTGGTTCATCGACAAGAGAAAATCTACAATGCTTGTGAGGATGACCGAGTGTTAGAATGCGAGATTCGCTAAACCATGTACAAGGTAATGATTTGGGTGCGGGATGGATTGATCACCATACCGACTTACTCTTTTTGTTCGCCTTGCTATATGGGATGGTAAATCTGAGTGACTTACCAATAGTAGAGAGACGACGATCAAAACCCTATTTAAACCTTAGAATGGTATAAGAATTTTTCCCCTTGTACAAGGCAGCTTTTGCCAACCGTAGGTTATACGGTGAGGATCAACCAGACCCGTTTCCTGCAGGAGAAACCCTAAATTGTTGACCACCGTGAGATATCGATAGTTAGTTGGTATTGGCGCCAGACCCGTCAACTAAGAAGACCCAATCTCAGAATAACCTTACCAAGAGGAAAAAGGACAAAAGAATTGAGGAAAAGGTTATGCCACTAACGGAAGAGCCCATAGATGGAATTTCCCGAGATCTGGGAAGACCGACACTGTCAACAATAAGGATGGAGTATATGAGTTTTGATGGAACCGTAACCATGCTTCTAAGGGTGGTAGCACCCGAGACCCCCGGAGACGATCGATGGATTTTTGAGAAAACCCCAAACCTAAGCTATTTCTTTCTAGCCTCTCTGAATCTTGAGGACGAGATTCGTTTTAAGGGTGGTAGGTTTGTAACATCCCAAAATTCTAAATTTTGGAATGTTATAATAAATGGATAGATTTGATTGATTTTTTGATTAATTGTGTGAAATTGAGTGAAATTCGAAACTTTTTGAAAGTTAAATGAGAGGGAATAAAAGGACTTTCACAAACTTTCATTTTGCATTCGTGATCTCCGTGAATTCAAATTCTTTTCACCACAAAACCCTGGAGAGAAGATGACATGACTTCTTCCATTTATTTAAATGACAAGGGGTGTTTTGAATTTCATTTGGAAAATATTTCCAACCCAGGAACTTTACGCCACTCAATGATTTTCATGAGTGAAGATAAAATGACTTCTTCAAAACATATGAAATATGAGTTGGGAGTTTCAAAGAATTAAATTCAAAGTTCTTTTGAATTTATTTTCAATTTGGAGTTATTTGAGTTTTATTCAAATTATTTTCCTCCAAAAATAAAATACATGGAAAATAGGGTAACATGATTCCCTACAACATAAAGTTGGAAAGAAATAAATTTGAAATCATTTTGGTATTTTTAAAATGATTTTTGTTCAATTTTATTAGAGCATAAGCACTCTTTGCTTTATTTGAATTTGTGTGTATTTTATTTGCCTCCAGAAAAATGTTTAGCTTGTAGTAAATCTTTTTCTCAAAATTTTGATATATAATATGCCTATATAAAATTTACTTTATTTTCTTTATCTGGTTTTCCTTCTGTTTCTATTTAAAAAATTGTACATGCGGCCCATAGTTATTTACCGCCCACACGCGTAGCATAGTGGCAGCTGGCGCCTCATTTTTTTTCTCTCTCCTAAATGGGCCAGGACCAGCCAGCCTTTTTATTTTTCTTTACTTAGGTCGATTTTTGTTAAAAAAAACTGCAGCCCGTGTAAGCGTGCGGCGGCCGAAGGCTTCAAGCCATGCGGTTCTCCTCTGTTTCGTTTAATAACGTCTACATTTAGTCCCACATTGCCTAGTCTTTGACCCCTAAACCTCTTTTTCACCCATAAATATAGACCCATAGAGCCTCCAAAAAAATCATCCGATTTGGGTTAAATCAATATTTTGGTTTGACTAGATTCATTTAAGAAAAATATTTTTCTCCTCTCCGGCGCGACTTCTGGAAATTGTCTTCTCTCTCCGAAGTTGTCTTTTCTCTACCTTATAAATGTATCTTTCTTCGTTTTTTTCTTTTTTATACTTCCGTAATTTATTATTTTCTAGACTAGTACGATAAAATAATTAGGTTACCAATTAGTCTACATATTTATACATTAGACCTTAGCCGTAGCTATTTTTCTTCCGTAAAACAGCCTGGCCCTGATTTTTCAAATAGCCATAACTTTTTACTGGTTCATCCAAATTAGATGAAACCAACGCCCACTTCTTCGTTACGATCTCCTCTATCCAGTAATCCAACTCAAACATGTTTTTGAAAGTTTAAAATTTGAATAAGATCAGATTTGAATTTGAACTTTGTTTGATCGTAACTTGAGTTTTATAACTCCGTTTGAGTTGATTCTTTTTTCAAATCGAAGCTCTTGACCTAAACTTTCTGATAAGGCCAAATTCATATAATTTTGGTACTTTTAGAAATTTGTTTTATGTTGCAAGAGTTATTTGCTTGGTTTTGATGTTTTCCGAATCGTACTCTTCGTTCTTTCGATCTTTTGAGTGATTGCTTATGTGTGGTTACTATTGCTTGCTCACGATAGATTGACCGGAGTGTGACAAGTAGAACTATCAAGAGTTTTGAGTGCGAATCATCTTCATCAACATTGCAGGCAAGTAACACTTTGATCATATCTCTTTCATACCCAGTTTTTATGCATTAGATCAATCCTCAAACATTGCATGATTAGGATCTAATTAAATTGTGGGTTTTGGGGAAGTAGATGAGGTAGTAACTATTACCTGTTTTATTATCAAACCCCTGGGAGTTACTTCTACGTTTGCTTATGCCATGCTATGCTAGTAGACGTGGATTGGGTAAGTGTATCCATGACAGATGTGAGGTTATTAATTCATAGTTTATTTAAGGTGGCAACTTTAATACACATCTGGGTGGATTGAGGTACCTGGGTATTCCAGGATTGCCTGTTTTTCTTTATGGACCTCCACCCAGGCTCAAAGGGATCATGAGATTATTCATGCTAGAAACTTCATGTACAACCACAAGCTACTATGGGCTCTAGCATAGTTGATTAAGTCGTGCGAACTCTTACAGTGGTAGACTAGCAGATGTAGGGGAAAGTAGGTGTAACGGTCTACCCATCGTAAGGTGCTAGCGCTTCTGAAAGACTGTGTCTCGGTCATTCGTTTCTCAGACACCATTGTAGTGCGAGAATCCCAACGGAGGAGATCGAGTCTTGTGGGGAAAAGTGCACAAACCTCTGCAGAGTGTACAAACTAATCATGGTTAGCCGTGTCCCCGGTTATGGACATCTTGAGTATCTAGTACTTGGATTATCATGTGAATCTCATCATGTTACTTTAAATAATTTTGTTGGGTTAATGATGATATTTTTAATTGGGATTGAGAATCTTTGTCAACCATTCTCAATGTTTAACAACCACCATGATAGTTAAATAAAATTTATTCCTTTGCGGTAGGGAAAAATTGGATTTTCATAAAACATTATAACCATAGAGTTTTTCCACCAGCCAAATATGCATGTAGTGATAGCCTTTATTCATCATTATCCTATGGTGTGAATTTGCCAGTACATTCAATGTACTGACCCTTTGTGGCTGCAACGTCTCATGTTGCAGGATCTTACGACGAGTAAGTGATACGTTAGGGTTACGATTTCTACACTCAACTTTGTCGTTGGTGTTGATGGGAATCCACAACCTTGTTACTTCCGCTATTTGGATTGAGGTAATAGTATTTAGGTTATTTATACATGTGATTTAACTCTGTTATAAATCCTCGAAAATCTTGTGTGTCGACATCTTGATCCGAGGATGACTCTTAAGCACGTAGACTTGATCCATTCGGTCGAATTACGCTACAAGATGGTATCAGAGCACATGTTGACTATAGGACGTGACCCTAAAAACCGGCAAGCCCATAGGAAAGATTTCCTCTACAACTTTCTTTTCAAAAAGATCTCTTACCTCTCTTCTCTTCTGAGCTTATTCAAATATTCCTTTTTAGTGAGACTATACCCCTTTCCCCTTTTGACCACTCGAAGATTCGATTGATGAGATCACTCCAAGAAGTACAAGATATCGGACAACTAAGACCATTCGGAATGAAGAGGATTTTACCATACATTATGATAATGGAAACTACAACTGTTGAAGACTCTGAAGACTAGGAGAATTTGAATGCTCTGAAGAATTCCAAGATTTTTTATGACCTAGGAAGGCTACCCTTATGGAAGTTGACATACTATGGAAGTTGTCAAAACCCGAGATCAAGGTGTATCAGAGAAAGACCGGAGCATGGAGAGTTAAAAACTCAAAGTTCTGTCAAGAAAGCCCCAAGACAGGAAATATCAACTATGGAATGATAGCTCATGACAGAGACATAGTCATAAACATGGATATCCATGATGCTATCGCTCGCTCATGTTATTGTCACCGTGAGGTGTTAAGCACGCATCTTTCGGAAAAATTGGATGACAAAAGGGCTAATGGAGCACGCCAGCAAGAGATCAAGTTTTAACCTTAGCTGGTGTATCACTAGGATCTGGAGTATTACATCAGGAAGTTTAAGATGGACCTTCGGGAAGCTGTATTTGATAAGGAAGCAGTTCGTGAACAACTCAGGACCCGTGGTGAAAGTAGCCAACCTGGAGGAGCAAAACCTCGAGATACGGAGATTCGTCAGGAGCTGAAGGATAGAAGGACATGGTTCATACCAAGGATGTTGAAACCCAGAAGTTTGGAACGCAACTCCAGAAATATTAAAGGATGTCACTAGAGACTTCGCGTCAACAGAGATCTGGCATAGGAACTTGATAAGGACAAGCATGATCAGAAGAAGCCATCGGAGACATGAACAAGACTTGAAGAGTTTGGTGACGTTGAAGATTTATTGACCATTAGAAGACCAAACCCCATTGTACCTACGTTAGATGCGACGTTTGTGAGCTGTCATTTGTTTGTTGTTTTTCCGACAGCCACAATAAAACCTGTCTTTTCAAAACTATTGTTTGTACTGTGTGTATCCCTCTCTATCTCTCTTATCCCACCCCAAAACCCATGGACCCAATAGAGGATGAATGGAGATGACCTTGTATTTTCTGGACCGATGAGTCAATTGGAGACAGACCGATGGATTTAGAACATGGAAGATCATATGAAGAATAACACTATAGCTGGAAAGTATATGACTCAGCATGCTCTTTAGTGCTTTGAAAGAGGTGCTGCTACTTGGTGGAGGATATACCAAACCATCAATGGATGGCAAGGAGTAACCACTTGGGAAGAATTTAAGTTGACTCTGCAAAGATCTCGTCTTGTGTCCCAGAAGTTGAGGCCTTATGGAAAGGATATGAAGAAACCTTGTGCATACAAGCTTTGTGGAGAAATAGGACACAACAATAAAGAAAACAAGGACGAATACCCTCATAAGCAGAGGATTACCAAAGGAGTTAGCTGAGGATCTCAGGGAACTTCGGTTGGAGATTGTTCCCAAAGGTTTTGTTGCAGCAATGGAAGTTCGGTCTACATTGTTGGGAAAGATCTGTGAAGCTCAGAAGGATGACAAAGAGATTGCTGAGGTAAAAGAGAGGATGAGCAAAGGAAAGGCGAAGGTTTTCGTAAGGATGAGCACGACACCTTATGGTTCGAGGACCCGTGTATCGTGCCTAATAATGCAAAGATCGAGGAAGTTATTACTTGAGGCTCATGACTCACCATACTCGATTAAGCCACAGAAACACCAAGATGTATTTGGATTTGAAGGAGGCGTTTACGGTGGGTATTATGAAGAAGGATATTGCTGAGTATGTAGTCGTAGGTGATGTATGCCAGAGAGTAAAGGCAGAGCATCAGAAGCCAGTCGGATTACTACAGCCTATGCCGATATCCGAATGGAAGCAGGATAAGCTTGGCATGGATTTCATTACCGGATTTCCCAGAACCCGATCGCGATATGATTCTATCTGGGTAGTAGTTGATTCACTTGACCAAAGTGGCTCACTTTATCCCAGTGAAACCACCTATACAAGTGCGAAGTTGGCCAAGATATATATGACTAGGACCATATGTCTGCATGGAGTTCCGAGGACCATCGTATCAGATAGAGGAACACAGTTTACCTCAAAGTTTTGGAATCAGCTGCCTTTGGACTTTGGGTACTAGGCTAGAGTTCAAGATCTGACCTTTCATCCATGAGCAGATGGATGGATAGACTGAGAGAGTCAATCAGATTCTGGAGGACATGTTGAGAACGTGTGCGCTAGATTATGGATCTAGTAGGGATGATAATCTACCTTACGCGGAGTTCTCTTTCAACAACAGCTACTAAGTCAGTTTGAAGATGGCCCCTTTTGAAGCTTTGTATGGGAGAAGGAGCCAGACACCGTTGATGTGGGATGAAGTTGGAGACCGTCAATTGTTTGGACCAAATGTGATCAAGGAGTCAGAAGAGAATGTTAAGTTGATTCGAGATAGGTGAAGGTAGCTCGATCCGAGCGAGAAGATTTATGCACGGACTCAAAACGCAAGGAGGTAGTCTATGAAATTGGAGCAGAGCATTTCTTCGTGTGTCCTCTGCGAGGATTTAAACGATTTGGAGTTAAGGGAAAGTTAGCCCCGAGATTTGTAGGACCATACCGAGTTTTGGAGCGTATGGGAGAAGTGGCCAACAAGTTGGAGTCACCCGAAGGACTGTCAGGAGTTCATGATGTGTTTCAGGTTTCCCAATTGAAGAAGTGCCATGCAGAGATGGCCAATATTCCCCTGTAAGGACGCTTGACCCTGGAAAGGATAATGATGTTCCACGAAGTGGAGTATGGACTTCATAAGTATAAGTTTTTATCTCGGTATGTGGGATATTCCAGGAGGATGAAGAGATGAATTACTATTGGATATAAAGGAGGTATGATGTTGGAAATATGGATCAATGGAAATTCCATGATGAGTCTGAGTAATCATGTCCTAGTTTGGTGCCAATAGAAGGAAGGAAGACAAGACAATTGGATGGATTTAAGAATACTAGGAAGTTGGAAGTTGTAATAATGATCGGAAGCCCGAGGATAAGTTCAAGGACTACAAGTGATGAGATGGGCCATAACCCACAGGCCCCAGGACCTGCCAAGAAGCAAGCACATTCTTGCTGAAGGAAAAACCCTGGAAGAAGTTACGATTTTATCAACCGACGACTCTATAGGAGTTTACGCAAAACCTGAGAGTTGTTAAGGAACGATAAATGTTTGTTTGGCTTGAATAATCAATGGATTTATCCGAACTTGGTTCGTCGACAAGAGAAATTCTGCAATGCTTCTGAGGATGACCGAGTGTTAGAATGCTAGATTCGCTAAACCCTGTACAAGGTAATGAGTTGGGTGCGGGATGGATTGATCACCATACCGACTTACTCTTATTGTTCGCCTTGCTATATGGGATGGTAAATCTGAGTGACTTACCTATAGTAGAGAGACGACGATCAAAACCCTGTTTAAACCTTAGAATGGTATAAGAATTTTTCCCCTTGTACAAGGCAGCTTTTGCCAACCGTAGGTTATACGGCGAGGATCAACCAGACCCATTTCCTTTAGGAGAAACCCTAAATTGTTGACCACCATGAGATATCGATAGTTAGTTGGTATTAGCACCAGACCCGTCAACTAAGATGACCCAATCTCGGAATAACCTTACCAAGAGGAAAAAGGACAATAGAATTGAGGAAAAGCTTATGCCGCTACCGGAAGAGCCCAGAGATGGAATTTCCCGAGATCTGGGAAGACCGACACTGTCAACAATAAGGATGGAGTATATGAGTTTTGATGGAACCGTAACCATGCTTCTAAGGGTGGTAGCACCCGAGACTCCCGGAGACGATCGATGGATTTTTGAGAAAACCCCAAACCTAACCTATTTCTTTCTAGCCTCTCCGAATGTCGAGGACGAGATTCATTTTAAGGGTGGTAGGTTTGTAACATCCCAAAATTCTAAATTTTGGAATGTTATAATAAATAGATAGATTTGATTGATTGTTTGATTGATTGTGTGAAATTGAGTGAAATTCGAAACTTCTTGAAAGTTAAATGAGAGGGAATAAAAGGACTTTCCCAAACTTTCATTTTGCATTCGTGATCTCCGTGAATTCAAATTCTTTTCACCACAAAACCCTGGAGAGAAGATGACATGACTTCTTCCATTTATTTAAATGACAAGGGGTGTTGAAAATATTTGAATTTCATTTGGAAAATATTTCCAACCCAGGAACTTTATGCAACTCAATGATTTTCACGAGCAAAGATAAAATGACTTCTTCAAAACATATGAAATATGTGTTGGGAGTTTCAAAGAATTAAATTCAAAGTTCTTTTGAATTTTATTTTCAAGTTGGAGTTATTTGAGTTTTATTCAAATTATTTTCCTCCAAAAATAAAATACATGGAAAATAGGGTAACATGATTTCCTACAACAGAAAATTGGAGAGAAATAAATTTGAAATCATTTTGGTATTTTTAAAATGATTTTGTTTGATTTTATTAGAGCAGAAGCACTCTTTGCTTTATTTTAATCTGTGTGTACTTTATTTGACTGTAGGAAAATGTTCAGCTTGTAGTAAATCTTTTTCTGAAAGTTTTGATATATAATATGCCTATATAAAATTTTACTTTATTTTCTTTATCCGATTTTCCTTCTGTTTCTATTTTAAAAAAATTGTACATGCGGCCCATAGTTATTTACCGCCCACACGCGTAGCATAGTGGCAGCGGGCGCCTCATTTTTTTCTCTCTCCTAAATGGGCCAGGCCCAGCCAGCCTTTTTATTTTTCTTTACTTAGGCCGATTTTTATTAAAAAAACTGCAGCCCGTGTAAGCGTGCGGCAGCCGAAGGCTTCAAGCCATGCGGTTCTCCTCTGTTTCGTTTAATTACGTCTACATTTAGTCCCACATTGCCTAGTCTTTGACCCCTGAACCTCTTTTTCACCTATTCTTTGACCCCTAAACCTCTTTTTCACCTATAAATATTGACCCATAGAGCCTCCAAAAAAATCATCCGATTCGGGTTAAATCAATATTTGGTTTGACTAGATTCAATTAAGAAAAATATTTTTCTCCTCTCCGGCGCGACTTCTGGAAATTGTCTTCTCTCTTCGAATTTGTCTTTTCTCTACTTATAAAGGTATCTTTCTTTGTTTTTTTTCTTTTTTATACTTCCATAGTTTATTATTTTCTAGACTAGTACGATAAAATAATTAGGTTACCAAATTAGTCTATGTATTTATATATTAGACCTTAGCCGTAGCTATTTTTCTTCCGTAAAACAGCTTGGCCCTGATTTTTCAAATAACCATAACTTTTTACTCGTTCATCCAAATTAGATGAAACCAACGCCCACTTCTTCGTTACGATCTCCTCTATCCAGTAATCCAACTCAAACATGTTTTTGAAAGTTTAAAATTTGAATTAGATCAGATTTGAATTTGAACTTCGTTTGATCGTAACTTGAGTTTTATAACTCTGTTTGAGTTGATTTTTTTGCAAATCGAAGCTCTTGACCTAAACTTTCTGATAAGGCCAAATTCATATAATTTTGGTACTATTAGAAATTTGTTTTATGTTGCAAGAGTTATTTGCTTGGTTTTGATGTTTTCCGAATCGTGCTCTTCGTTCTTTCCGATCTTTTGAGTGATTGCTTATGTGTGGTTACTATTGCTTGCTCACAATAGATTGACCGTAGTGTGACGAGTAGAACTATCAAGAGTTTTGAGTGTGAATCATCTTCATCAACATTGCAGGCAAGTAACACTTTGATCATATCTCTTTCATACCCAGTTTTTATGCATTAGATCAATCCTCAAACATTGCATGATTAGGATCTAATTAAATTGTGGGTTTTGGGGAAGTAGATGAGGTAGTACCTATTACCCGTTTTATTATCAAACCCCTGGGAGTTACTTCTACGTTTGCTTATGCCATGCTATGCTAGTAGACGTGGATTGGGTAAGTGTATATGAGGGAGTCCCGGATTATGGGGTGTCCGGATAGCCGAGCTATCACCGTTGGCCGGACTCCTGGACCATGAAGATACAAGATTGAAGACTTCGTCCCGTGTCCGGATGGGACTTTCCTTGGCGTGGAAGGCAAGCTTGGCGATACGGATATGTAGATCTCCTACCATTGTAACCGACTGTGTAACCCTAACCTATCCGGTGTCTATATAAACCGGAGGGTTTTAGTCCGTAGGACGAACAACAATCATACCATAGGCTAGCTTCTAGGGTTCAGCCTCTACGATCTCGTGGTAGATCTAGTCTTGTACTACCCATATCATCAATATTAATCAAGCAGAGTAGGGTATTACCGCATCGAGAGGGCCCGAACACAGGTAAAAACATCGTGTCCCTTGTCTCCTGTTACCATCCGCCTAGACGCACAGTTCGGGACCCCCTACCCGAGATCCGCCGGTTTTGACACCGACATTGGTGCTTTCATTGAGAGTTCCTCTGTGCCGTCGCCGTCAGGAAGGATGCCTCATCCCGTCTTTAAAGACGATACTATCACCAAAGGAGCCTTGGCCACTGGCCAGACTCTCCGGCTAGGTGGTTTTCTTATGACCGCTACCGGTCACGCTACCGACGGTGACT
The DNA here is from genome assembly GCA_021605145.1 of Aegilops bicornis. Taxonomy (NCBI): domain Eukaryota; kingdom Viridiplantae; phylum Streptophyta; class Magnoliopsida; order Poales; family Poaceae; genus Aegilops; species Aegilops bicornis. Next base: position 619,823,419 of record CM038674.1, read on the forward strand.
TCTGGAGTCATCAAAACCAATCTTCACGTTAATTCGGAACTTGCCGAACAGTTAGATCCGATCGAGCTCTCGTTTGTAAACGAGCTCTTGGATCGCATCGCCGCCCTGGGAGTCGCCACAGACTACGACCAGATCGGGCCTAAAACCGATCTGAGAGAGATCAACTCTCCCCAAGCTACCCATCATGTTGCTGTGATAGAGGAGCAATGCGGCGATTCTTCTTCTATATTAAGGACTAGCTACGTCCGGATTCCCGATCCCTCCATGCCGGATTCCCGCAGAGGGACGGATGCCGATCAAGCCACGAACTTAAAGTCGGTGACGGGTTGGACTCATTGGATAGCATTCAAAATCCAAACTTCCGAAGTTCGAAACTTCTCGGCCCTGAGTCTTAAATTGGACGGGTTCCGGATCTAGTTCCACCCGCCCACCCAAACATTAGCGATCTATCCCGAATTCGGCAAGAGCCAATGAAATAAAGACATCATTATCGGGCGATTCCTCCCGGTTATGGACAGGATAAAGGACTGCCGAGAGGAGGACGCAATCTCACTTTTTGCAATAATTGCACGGACAAAGGAATCCTAAACGCATAAGTAAATCGCGAAATTACACGCTTTGGCGACTTGGTGACCATAGTACAAAAAATCTTGTGTGATGGAGAGTGCTTGGAAAACCGAAAGTCAATTTTGGGATAATCCGGCCCCGAATAGATCCCTAGTCCGGAATAAAAGGGTTCATCATCACCAAGCACCTGGATTAAACATCAAAAAAACAAAACCCCCTAAGGGGTACGGAACCGTACTGGAGGGTTGGCTAAACGGACCCTGCAAAATTCATAGCACAGAGGGCGCCACTCCAACTCATAGCCTTCGAGCATGTTGGATACTACTGAGTGGCCAAAAGTGGCGAAGAGCTTCTAGCTTCGTAATCCCAGCCCAGCAATACCAAAGATGATGTTAACAGTCTTGAGACTTTCGCATCAAATAACATGCGGAAACGAACACTCCATAACCTTGCGAAGTCTACCAAGTAGCAACAATACATCCATGGAGTGACACGGCTATTACCTTTAATGCCGTTGACAAACCCAAATTCGAACAGCGAGCACCAGCCGCATTGGTTCTCGGCCCCATAGTGGGACGGCTTTACGCCTTACAAAGGTACTCATGGATGGCGGCAGCGGATCGAACCTCATCTACGAGGAAACCCTCCGAAAAATGGAAATAGACTGGAACCACATTGAGCGAAGCAGCACAACCTTCTGAGGAATAATCCCTAGCCAGAAGCATCTTTACGGGGAAAATCACACCGGGCGTAGTGTTCGCTCGCAGGACAATTACAGTCCGAGGAGGTCACATTTCAAGTGGCCCGTTCAGCAGCGGATATCATGCTTTATTAGGGCGAGAGGCATTCACAATTTTTCAAGCTATACCCCATTATAGGTACATGAAGCTTAAAATGCCCGGACCTAACGGAATCATCACTCTCGCTAGTGATCCGAACATAGCAGTCTGCGCCGAAAACAAGACGGCCGCACTAGCCCTCGAGGCACTATCCGAAGCCCTAGCGGCCGAGGAACTCAATGCGATGCGCTCCACGGTGAACAGGGATGATGTGATACTTGATAAAAGATCCAAGTCCACCTCTTTTAAACCAGCGGATGAAATAGTCAAATTCCAAGTCCACCCAACGGACCGCAAAGACGGCCTCCATTGGGGCACAATTAAACCCTGATGTAGACGCCAGACTACGAGAATTTCTACGAGAAAAGCGGGACATTTTTGCCCGCACCCTTCAGACATGCCAGGAATCCCACGTCGGCTAGCCGAGCACAGCCTAAATATCCTAAAAGGATTCAAGCCAGTCAAACAGGCTCTTCGGTGCTTTTCCGAACCCAAGAGGCAGGCCATGGGAGAGGAGCTAGCCAAACTTCTGGATAAAACATCCGGATTCATCAGAGATATAAAACATCCGGACTGGTTAGCAAATCTGGTGATGGTACCAAAGAAGGACAAATCCTGGCGCCTATGTGTTGATTTCAAAGACCTTAATAAGGCTTGCCCAAAGGATCCCTTCCCTCCTCAAATTGATCAAATTATCGACGCCTTCTGACAGGACCACGACTCATTGTGCTTCCTCGACGCTGTATTCGCTACCACCAAATCAAGATGGCGGAGCCGCACCAAGCTGCAACAACATTCATCACTCCATACGGCCAATTTCGCTTCAACACAATGCCCTTGGGCTCAAAAATGCCGCGCAACATATCAGCGCATGATTCGGACATGTCCGCAAACCAGATCGGCAAAACAGTGGAAGCATACGTAGATGACATGGTCGTCAAATCCAAACATGTCGAAACTCTAGTAGACGACTTGAGGCTCACATTCGACAATCTTCGAAAATATGACATCAAGCTCAATACGGAAAAATGCGTCTTCGGCGTTCCAGCTGGAAAGCTCCTGGGCTTCATTGTGTCCGGTAGAGGAATTGAAGCAAACCCAGCCAAGATCCGAGCTCTGTCACAACTGGATATTCCAAAAGACCTCAAGCAAATACAAAAATTGACGGCATGCGTAGCGGCTCTAAGCCGCTTTATTTCCCGCTTGGGAGAAAAGGCGTTACCCCTTTACCGCCTCCTCCACCGCACCGAACACTTCGAGTGGACGGATGCCGCCACGGCCGGACTCGAAGAGATAAAAGCCATATTGGCAACAAATCCGGTCCTAGCCGCACCCAACGTGGGCGAACCAATGCTATTATATATTGCCGCAACACATCAAGTTGTCAGCGCAGTGCTCGCTGTCGAACGAGAAACGGACGGACACCGGTTCCCTCTTCAAAGACCGGTTTATTACGTGTCCACTGTCCTCACTCCATGCAAGTCCCGGTACCCACATTATCAAAAGATAGCATATGTGGTGTTCATGGCATCCCGGAAGCTGCGACACTACTTTCAAGAGTGTTCGATAACGGTAGCCTCCGAAGTACCTCTTAACGACATTATAAACAACCGTGACGCGACGGGCCGGATTGCTAAATGGGCCACAGAGCTCCTTCCATTCGACATAAACTATAAGCCACGACGATCTATTAAGTCGCAGGTTTTGGCCGACTTCGTGGCCGAATGGACAGAAGCCGAACTCCCTAAAGAGTACGGCGCATACTCCAATTGGATCATGCACTTTGACGGCCCAACCGGGGACACAGTCCAATACGTCCTTCAGATAATGTATACGGACTCCAACAACGCAGCCGAATACGAGGCCCTCCTGCACGGCCTCCGGATGGCAGTCTCCATGGGCATTAAACGCCTAGAGGTGTGCGGGGATTCGAACCTCGCGATATCTCAAATAAGCGGAGACTTGATGCCAAAGATCCGAAAATGGCAGCATACCGCAATGCGGTTCTAAAAATGTCGGCCGCGGTTTGAAGGGCTCGAATTTCATCATATAGCCCGGATAACAACCGGTGGCGGACATTACGGCATGCATCGGTGCAAAACGCGATGCCGTCCGCCCAACATCTTCACCAGAACGGCTGTTCAAGCCATCCGTACTATGGGAAGGAGTCCGGAAATAACAATCCGGACCCAACCGCATCGCCTTCGACGCCAACACTCGACACAATCGAGGCTCTGCCACGAAATAACACCCTCCGCCCACGAAATAATGGCGGTTATCGCCCGTGGATGGAACCATTCCTAGCCTACCTAACTAGGCGGGAACTCCCGAAAGACCAAAATGAGGCTCGCTGCATAGTACGGCGATCTAAAGCCTATAAAGTCCATGAGGAGAGCTTTATAAGAAAAGCACAACAGAGTCCTTCAAAGGTGTATCTCCGAAGAGGAAGGGCGAAACCTCCTGGCTGAAATTCATGCCGGACTGGGTGGGCACCACGCCGCAGCCCGGGCCCTTGTAGGCAAGGCCTTCCGTCTGAGATTTTATTGGCCGACGGCCCGGGCGAATCTTGAGATTTAGTCCAATAATGCGTCGGTCGCCAGCTTTTTGCTAACCAAAGCCACATGCCACCCACCGCCCTCAAAACTATACCCATCACCTGGCCGTTCACGGTCTGGTGGCTTGACATGGTTGGACCCCTTAAGGGAGGAACCCACAAGCAAAAATACCTATTGGTCATGGTGGATAAATTCACCAAATGGATAGAGGCCAAGCACATTAAAGCGGCGAATCCGGACCGGTGATAGACTTCATATCAGGGGTAGTGCACCGTTACGGTGTCTCCCACAGTATCATCACTGATAACGGCACCAACTTCACGGCCGATGAGGTCAAATTATGGTGCAAAAACATGGGCATCAAGCTTGATTACGCCTCGGTCTATCACCCTCAAACCAACGGTCAAGTCGAACGAGCAAACGTTCTAATCATGAGCGGCATTAAACCCAGACTAGTGCGGTCCCTCAAGGAATCTAACACGCACTGGTTTGAGGAGCTCGACTCCGTACTCTGGGGGCTGCGGACCACGCCGAATCTACTACCGGATTCACACCATTTTTTATGGTGTATGCAGGCGCGAAAGGCAGTCTTGCCCTGCGACATAATTCATGACTCACCTCGCGTGCGCATGTATGAAGAATGAGAAGCCGAGCTCGATCAACAGGACAGTTTGGACGCATTGGAGGAGGAGCGTGACGTGGCAAAGGCTTGTTCCGCATTTTATCAACAGCAGGCTCGAAGATATCAAAGCAGGGAAGTACGGGCCAAAGCTTACAACGTTGGCAAACTAGTTCTCGCTGCCGGACAAGAAAAAGGACAAACTCAAGCCCAAATGGGAAGGTCCCTTCATCATCGACCAGGTCCGACGGCGGAGCATACCGTCTGTAAACATCGGATAACCGACCCGAGCCGAACCCATGGAACGCAGCCCGTCTACAAAGATTCTACGCCTAAACGCCGGACTCCAAGTTCGTCTCCTTCCTCCGTCCACATTTTCTATTTTTGATGTCTTTTATTTCTCTCCTTCCTCCCCTTTCTTTTTAAAGCCTTTCGAGGCTCGTTTGCGCTTTGTTCGCACATACTTGACGCGCTGTCCGCGCTCATTTTACCTGGGCGCTTCTTTAACAGAAGCTTATATATACGGGCTTCATGCCCAACACATGTGTCAAACTTCCGCATGTACCTTTTATTCACCATTATATGCATCGATATGACTTAAGTTTTGGCCAAGCTGGGTTGCACGGCTCTGTGCTTACCCTACGTTCCCGATTGTTCGGCTAGGTGGTAAAGGAGCACCTCTGCGATTACTCTTGCCGAGTCAGCCGGATGTGTACCTCGGTGGGTGAAGCCGCAAGCTAGCGCTCTTAAGGGAATATTCGGTCGGTGAACTGGAAGATGATTTTTAACTATTTACCCATCTGCCCCCGGATGATTTTCTGCTTTCTTAGCAGTTTTGACATGCACTTTAGGGCATGCACCCCAGCGAAAGGAACCCCTAACGGAACTATTCTCCCTGGAAGATGTTTCTTACTATCCATGTAATATAACATAACTAGTTGGGCACTTGTCTGATACAGCAACAATGACCCCTACGCCTTGTCTCCATGCATACCCCAGTTCTTATATAACCACGAAGGTATTCGGACACACTCCGGACTATTGGGTCCTGAGGTCGAAGCGAAAAGGTCCGCTATGACAAACGATCTACAATCCGGCTAGAAGACATTTTTCATGTCATATTTAATTACATAGTCAACTTGACTCATTGTAATCCTCCTCAATGCCATCTAATAGGCTATCTAATTTACAATCTTGCTGGGAATACTTGGCGGCCAATTCTACTTGGCCGTACACTAACTTTCTGAGGATCTCCTTCCCATCGGGCCCCACAGGTCCGACCTCGGCCATGTGGTTTGGGTCAGCAACCGTGTACCGCGTCTTCACCATGGCCCGAGCCTCCTGGCGCCTGACGGCAGGCCGATATCTTCTATAGTCAAGCGCCGCCGTGCTCCTTGAAGCCGCTCCGCCACTCTCCAATGCCTTGAGCGGGGAGATAGATGGCCACAAGGCCTGGCCGACGCGTTTCATCACCTGCCGAACTCGTTCGCAGGTAGCCGACGCATTCGGGAAGAAGATCACCCGAAGAACTGGGCATCTCCTCTTGAGGCGACACAGTGAGCAAACCTACATACATGTTTATGTTAGTCGCCTTCCTCGCTGAACTCTTTCAAAGTTCGCTCAAGCACTTACTGAAAATGCCGCGACGGAAGCCGATTCTCCTTACTGGTCGGACAACTGGGAACGAACATCCTTTAGTTCCTCACCCAGTTGGGTGTTGGCATCTTGGAGGTTTTTTTTCTCCTGCCGCACCCTCGTAGGCACGCTCTCGCCGGCCTTTAGCTGGCGTAAGAGCTGTTGCTTGTCCGGTTCTAGTCCGGCGCCATCTGCAATATTTTTGTCAGATTTACACACCCGCCGCACTTCATAAACTATTTATCTTTTGAAGCATATATTACAAGAGGGGGTCTCTGTGGCTCCCCACATGGCAGCTAGTGCAGCCTCAAGTTGGGCCTTGCATTCTTCAAGCTCACAGGGACAGTCGGGTATTCTTTTACGTAAGATCCTGCATAACAAATGATCCTTAAATCAGTTATTCTAACTATTTTAAGTCTCGGGGCTCTTGGCATATATAATCATCAAATTTCCTTACCCGTATGTCCTTTACATACTGCTTCGTGGCTCTGGCTAGACCATCTTGAGCGGCACGGAGGTGCGCATCTCCCGATTGAAGGCATTCAAGGCCTCTTGGGAGAAACATGCGTCACGAAGAACTGTCCGGCGGCGCCTGTGATTCATGGCGCTCTCCACCTCGGAGTTGGTGGCGGACAATTTGTCGGCATCCTCTGTCGGAGGAGCATCCGGCGCATGTCTCGTGCTCACCTCCGCTTCCGGACCTGGCTTTGAAGCCTGGCCGGTGGAGGTTCGATTGGCAACCTCTCCGGACTCAGTCCGGCGAGCGCTCTTTTTCCTGGAAAGAGCACCAGCGTTAATCGCCTTCCAGAATCAATCACAGGAATATGGTGACACGCCATACCGTTGCGGCGGAGTTTCGATCCAGACCGCACTTCTTTTTAGCCTGCGGGGCCGCACTGCCCCTTGTTAGCTAGCCGCCGCGGGCTCGGCTTCCTGCCTCGAAGGTACCCCCTACGAAACACCATTGGTATACGGTGATCAAAAAATAAGCACGGATGGGTCATTATCAGAGTATTGGGACCCCGGTCTCGATTACTGTGAGGTGGAAGTATTCCGGTAATCGGCCGTAATGGCAACCAAAGCATTGTAGATGCTAAGTTGGTGGAACACCCCATCGATCAACTCCACCTTTATATCCGGATCCTCTTGAGGCGGATCGAGGGACCGTTCGGATCCTCGGGTTGTGAAGCGGTATGTATCTTCTCCACAGTCCGTAGCAGTTCTGCAGTAAACCACGAAATGAGATATTTAACCACGGGAACATGGATCGGACAGGCCACAAAGATGTTTGCTTACCCAACTTCGAGGATTATTCAAGAAAACTCGCTCGATGGGTTGGCGCAGAGAAAATCCTCCTCCTCCCTTTATACATGGCGCATAAGGTCTTCACCAGGTCGGTGACCGATCCTGGCCCTTTGCGCCATGGCGGGTGGCATCGTCCTCCCGTTGAAGTCCCACATGGGGTGGCCCCTATATTGGGCGGCTGCACTCCTCATAATGCAGATTGCCATGACTCCAATCATGGTCAATCCGGCATGAGCCGATAATCTTATTCGGCTCATCAAGCAAAGGACATCCGGTCATTTTCCCTCTGGGCTCCATGGCGCCCGGCTTAGGCGCTTCTTCAGAGGAGCATTGCTAAACTCCGAAGGCCGATCCGAACAGGGTCCGCAGCGGGGACGTCCTCCATGTAAAACCATTCCGAAGGCCAGTCTTGGACGCCTTCTTCGGGTTCCGGATAGATATCCGGTCCCAGCGATGCGCCATAGTTCGGCTCCGCCCACTTGATATATTGACCCCTCATGAGAACGGGGTACTAGGCAGAATAATCTCTTCCACAGCGCAAAATGAGCCTCAATGCCCAAGAACAGTTTGCAAAGGACCACGAAGCCCGCGATGTGCAAGATGGAGGCAGGTGTAAGGTGGTGCAACTGGAGGCCGTAGAACTCCAAGATCCCCCGGAGAAACGGATGGACTAGAAATCCGAGTCCTCTTACTAGATAAGAGATGAAGCATACCCGCTCTCCTTTAGAGGGATTAGGGACATTCTCCGCTTGCTTTCCGCCCTTGTAGGTGGCAAGTCCGGCTCGAACCGGAACCATGAAGGCCGGGGGAAGAAATCCCTTGGTTTGGAGTATAACTAGCTCGCTATGCGGGACTGAGCATCTCTCCCAATTTCCAGGCTGAGGGCTGGGAGCGTGAGAGGAGGAACCGCGTCGACTGTCCATGATGGAATGGGATTTGGTCAGAGGCGCTCCGATGAAAGCTCACGAAGGAGGGATGGTGTGACTCAGATCTAGATCCTCGCCCCTTTTATAGGCGGTTCATTTGCGCAGCTAGGGGGGTAAGTGTAAAAATACCCTGGCTTTTCGTATTCATTCAAACACGTGGAAGATGGCCATTATTGGGCGTAGAAGCCAAGGAGCGCATCATTTATCAGAAGCCGGACACTATTCGACAAGTATATGGAATTTGGAGAAGAACCCGCCTTGCAATGCCGAAGACAATCTACACGCCGGACTCATCGTCATTTGAAGCCTGGTTCGGGGGCTACTGAGGGAGTCCCGAATTAGGGGGTGTCCGGATAGCCGAGCTATCACCGTTGGCCGGACTCCTGGACCATGAAGATACAAGATTGAAGACTTCGTCCCGTGTCCGGATGGGACTTTCCTTGGCGTGGAAGGCAAGCTTGGCGATACGGATATGTAGATCTCCTACCATTGTAACCGACTCTGTGTAACCCTAACCTATCCGGTGTCTATATAAACCGGAGGGTTTTAGTCCGTAGGACGAACAACAATCATACCATAGGCTAGCTTCTAGGGTTCAGCCTCTACGATCTCGTGGTAGATCTACTCTTGTACTACCCATATCATCAATATTAATCAAGCGGGGAGTAGGGTATTACCTCCATCGAGAGGGCCCGAACCTGGGTAAAAACATCGTGTCCCTTGTCTCCTGTTACCATCCGCCTAGACGCACAGTTCGGGACCCCTACCCGAGATCCGCCAGTGTTGACACCGACAGTATCCATGACAGATGTGAGGTTATTAATTAATAGTTTATTTAAGGTGGCAACTTTAATACACATCTGGGTGGATTGAGGTACCTGGGTATTCCAGGATTGTCTGTTTTTCTTTATGGACCGCCACCCAGGATCAAAGGGATCATGAGATTATTCATGCTAGAAACTTCGGTGTGCAGGCACAAGCTATTATGGGCTCTAGCATATATGACTAAGTCGTGCGAACTCTTACAGTGGTAGACTAGCTGATGTAGGGGAAAGTAGGTGTAACGGTCTACCCATCGTAAGGTGCTAGCGCTTCTGAAAGACTGTGTCTCGGTCATCCATTTCTCAAACACCACTGTAGTGCGAGAATCCCAACGGAGGAGATCGAGTCTTGTGGGGAAAAGTGCACAAACCTCTGCAGAGTGTACAAACTAATCATGGTTAGCCGTGTCCCCGGTTATGGACATCTTGAGTATCTAGTACTTGGATTATCATGTGAATCACATCATGTTACTTTAAATAAATTTTTTGGGTTAATGATGATATTTTTAATTGGGATTGAGAATGCTGTCATCAACCATTCTCAATGTTTAACAACCACCATGATAGTTAAATAAAATTTATTCCTTTGCGTTAGGAAAAATTGGTTTTTCATAAAAACATTATAACCATAGAGCTTTTCCACCAGCCAAATATGCATGTAGTGATAGCCTTTATTCATCATTATCCTATGGTATGAATTTGCCAGTACATTCAATGTACTGACCCTTTGTAGCTGCAACGTCTCATGTTGCAGGATCTTCTGACAGTAAGTGATACGTTAGGGTTACGATTTCTACACTCAACTTTGCCGTTGGTGTTGATGGGAATCCACAACCTTGTTACTTCCGTTATTTGGATTGAGGTAATAGTATTTACGTTATTTATACATGTGATTTGCCTCTGTTATAAATCCTCGTGTACTGTGTGTGTCAGCATACCGATCCAGGGATGACACTTAAGCACAGAGACTTGATCCATTCGGGTCGGGTCGCTACAAGATCATAAGAAGAATCACCCCAATCATGATCATTGCAACAAGTAGTAGACATAGCAAAACTAGCATCCCCAAGCCTAGGGTTTTGCATATTATTAGCACAATTGACATCAAGAGAATTTATAGTAAAATCATTGCAATCATGATTTTTATTCAAGGAGCTATCGTGAATCTCTTCATAAATTTCTCCATCACAATTTTCAGATTCACGAATTTCAAGAAAAACCTCATAAAGATAATCTAGTGCACTCAAATCACTAGAAATTGGTTCATTATAATTAGATCTCTTAAAAAGGTTAGAAAGGGGATGAGGATCCATAAACTTTTAGCAAGCTAAGATGCAAGCAAAAAGAAGACACATGGTAACACAAGATCGAACGAAAGGAGGGCGAAGCAAATGCAAAGGTGAAGTGGGGGAGAGGAAAACGAGAGGCAAATGGCAACTAATGTAATGCGAGGGACAAGAGTTTGTGATGGGTACTTGGTATGTCTTGACTTGAGCGTAGATCTCCGCGGCAACGGCGCCAGAAATCCTTCTTGCTACCTCTTGAGCACTGCGTTGGTTTTCCCTTGAAGATGAAAGGGTGATGCAGCAAAGTAGCGTAAGTATTTCCCTCAGTTTTTGAGAACCAAGGTATCAATCCAGTAGGAGACTACACACAAGTCCCTCGTACCTGCACAAACAAATAAGAACCTTGCAACCAACATTATAAAGGGGTTTTCAATCCCTTCACGGCCACTTGCAAAAGTGAGATCGGATAGAGATAATAAGATAAATATTTTTGGTATTTTTGTTGTATAGACTGTAAAATAAACGGTGAAAAAAATTGGCTAGTTGTTGGGAGATTAATATGATAGAAAATAGACCCGGGGGCCATAGGTTTCACTAGTGGCTTCTCTCAAGATAGCATAAGTATTACAGTGGGTGAACAAATTATTGTCGAGCAATTGATAGAAAAGTGCATAATTATGAGAATATCTAGGCATGATCATGTATATAGGCATCATGTCCGCGACAAGTAGACCGAAATGATTCTGCATCTAATACTATTACTCCAAACATCGACCACTATCCAGCATGTATCTAGAGTATTAAGTTCATAAGAACAGAGTAACGCATTAGGAAATATGACATGATGTAGAGGGATAAACTCATGCAATATGATATAAACCCCATCTTTTTATCCTCGATGGCAACAATACATTGTGTGCCTTGCTGCCCTAACATCCTTTGGGAAAGGACGCCGCAAGATTGAACCCAAAGCTAAGCACTTCTCCCATTGCAAGAAAGATCAATCTAGTAGGCCAAACCAAACTGATAATTCGAAAAGACTTGCAAAGATAACAAATCATACATAAAAGAATTCAGAGGAGATTCAAATATATTTCATAGATAATCTTGATCATAAACCCACAATTCATCAGATCTCGACAAACACACCGCAAAAAGATTTACATCGAATAGATCTCCAAGAGAATCGAGGAGAACTTTGTATTGAGATCCAAAAAGAGAGAAGAAGCCATCTAGCTAATAACTATGGACCCGAAGGTCTGTGGTAAACTACTCACACATCATCAGAGAGGCTATGGTGTTGATGTAGAAGCCCTCTGTGATCGATTCCAATTCGTGAATGCCTTGAAAAAGGCCCCAAGATGGGACCTCATGGGTACAGAAGGTTGCGGCGGTGGAAATAGGCTTTCGTGGTGCTCTCAGATGTTTTCGGGGTATATGAGTAGATATAGGCGAAAGAAGTCGGTCAAGGGAGCCACGAGGGGCCCACGAGGGTGGGGGCGCGCCTACGCCCCTGGGCGCGCCTCTCTGCCTCGTGGCTTCCTCGTTGCTTCCTTTACGTCCACCCCAAGTCTCTTGGATTGCGTTTGTTCCAAAAATCACTCTCCCAAAGGTTTCATTCCGTTTGGATTCTGTTTGATATTCCTTTTCTAGGAAACACTGAAATAGGCAAGAAAACATCAACTTGCACTGGGCCTTCGGTTAGTAGGTTAGTCCCAAAAATAATATAAAAGTGAATGATAAAGCCCATTAAATATCCAAAACAGATATGATAATAGCATGGAACAATAAAAAATTATAGATACGTTGGAGACGTATCAGTCCCTGCTGTAAGGTGGAGGAATCATTATTTTCCGCGAAATAAGGAGGCACTTCCTTGCTGCGGCCGTGGACCCAGCTGTCAGCCTTCCACATACGATACTTTTCCGATGGAAGTCATTCCTTGACCATGTTGACCACGCCACGGCGAGAGTACCAGGGCAGTGGACGCGGCGAGGCCTAGGAAGGGGACGACGCGGAGCCAGGGAAGACGCGACAGTGGATGCCCACGCAGAGAGGATTACGAGGGTTCACTGGTTCGGCTGCGGTGTGAGGTTGCCGTTGCTGCAGCACCTGGCCAGCTGTGGCAGTAGTAGGGGCGGTGAGGCCTCCACGGCATCACAGCCTGCCACGGGAAGTAGGAGCACGCGGCACGACCGGCGCTGGTTTGGGCGACTGGAGCAACAAGACCAGAGGTTGAAGAAGCACCACCACCGTTGGATGGACATCGTACGGTCACTGGAGCTAGAATCGTTCATATTGACTAAGTTGACAAATCCCTCCGTCCCCGTCAACTTAGTAGGCCCACAAGTCAGCATCCCACTATGGTGGGTCCCAGCTAGCAGGGGGTATTCATTTTTTTTGTGCGTAATAAGGAGGCACTTCCTTGCGTGTGAAGATATAGCTGGTGGGTCTGACCTGTCAGCTGAGGGGATGTTTTTTCGCGAAATGCATAGGCCCTTCCGGTGGGTCCCAGCTGTCAGATGGAGGAATCATTATTTTGCGCGTAATAAGGAGGCATTTCCTTGCATGCGGCCGTGGACCCAGCTGTCAGCCTCTCCACACACAGTCTACTTCCGATGGATGTCGTTCGTTGACCACGTTGACTACTCCGCACCGAGCGCATCCAAGGTGGTGGACGACGGCGAGGCCCCGGACAGCAACGAGCGGGAGATGGGAAGACGCGGGAGTAGAGTCGCAGACAGAGAGGTGTACGAGGGTTAACTTGTTCTGGTGCAGTGTGGTTCGGCAGTCAGTGGTGAAGAACAGGAGGTGTGGAGGAGTGGAGGGATGGCCTGGCCAATGGTGGGGTAGTGCTTCATAGCGAAGTGTGCTAAGCAGAGCTGCTAGCAGCAGGAGGCAGGAGCAGGTGGTCTCGGCGGCGCTGGAGGAAGAAGACGAGAGATTGAAGATGGATGCCAGTCATTGGATGTAAATCCAACGGCTAACGATGTGATAATTATTTGTTGACTAAGTTGACAACGACTTGCGTTGGCTTCGACCTATTGGGCCATATTTCAGCCTCCAAAAATGTGGCACGTATTCAACCCATTTTTTCAGAATTTACAGTCAATTTGATCTCTTTTTTTAGAATTACAGTCCATTTGTTGGGCTGGGTGAACAAATAATGTAGCGTCCATGCGGCCCATTTATTTTTCTCCTAAAAAATTACAGGCCATTTGCACTTTCTCGAAATACACGATTTTGCCGGGCTGATTCTAATTATAATGTTTGGTTGGACGCAGCAATGTTATCAAAAAATAAACAGGGGCTGAGCATTTTGTTATAAATATATTTAAATAATAAATGATGTATTATTACATTGGTCCTTAAATCTTACCAAGCTTTTGTACACAATCACGAGGATTTTCTTTTTCCAAAAAATCCAGTATTTTATTGTTAAGAAATTATTTTTATAAGTTAATAAGATGTGGGATATTGTTTTCTTACATATGTAAGTATTTGTTAAATATATGATGACAATAACAATAATATATAATAACATATAAAATAATTTAAATATATATAAGATAGTTAGAAGGGAAACAAAAGTTGGACCTGGCGTTCCTATTCTTATATATATAAATAGAACAGACCTCTGTGTTTTCTTCAAAAAAAAATACATAAATTGGGCTGCCGATGTTTCAGGAAAAATATAACCTCGGATGGGAGGTCCATAGGCTGGTCGATACATGAAGGCCCTCAAAAAAATAAAAACCGGCATGTCGTGGGCTGTGCATGTTAAAAAAGAAAGCCTAGACGGTGCATCCCAAAACCCAGCGGATACTTGCTGCCCAAGTGAAAATAAAGGATACTACCCACCAGCTCCACAACTTCGTTGTGAACTTATCTCCTACGTTGAAGCACCTAAAAAATGTAACTATGTTGACAAACCCATGGGCCCCAACCTCAGTACAACATTAGGAGGAAGTTTTTTTGATGAGGCACTTGCTTGCGTACGGCCATAGACCTGGTGGGTCCCATCGACCGCCTCTCCACGTCTGATCCTCTCCAGATTCCTCTCGTTTGTTCGGCATGTTCACAACAGCAGACAACAAGGCTGGCGAGCGCCTAAAGGCGCAGGAGGTAATTGGACCACCCAAGGCAAGGCCTTATTTGTAACGAAAGTAATCTTGAACTAGCCCAAAGTGGCCAAGTGACACTACCCGACACCGTTGCTCCGCCCGGGTTCGATTCCACCTGATGCAGGGAAAATATCTCCAAATTTTTTGCCTCTGCCATTATTGACATGTGGTCCCCATTGTCATCTACGCACACCACATCCAACACTTGCCAAAACTTTGTCCCTCGTTTTCTCTGTTTTTTGCACACTCGACATTGTGTGAGAATTTTGAAAATAGCATATCTTTTTGACTCTGCATCATCTGAAGATGTGCTATGCATGAATATTGATCAGCATGATGTTAACTGGCTGGTAGTTCCATTTTCGACCATGAATAAAACTTCCAACATGATGTTAATCCTGTTTGAAAAGGCCGTGTTAATATAAATGCTCTGCCTCTGAAAATTGCAGTTTCTTATCTGAAACTGAACTTGCAATTTCTTATCTAAAACTGAAACTTGCAGTTTCTTCTCTGAGAATCACATTGTCTGCACTTTTATACTCCTATGAAACTACATTTTTTAAGTGCTAAAAATAGATCTCTAGAATTCATAAAATACTTCATATGCTCAACACTGCAAATCTGAAATTCAAAAGACATTCATATCTGAAAGTACTCTCAAAATACACAACACAAAACACAATTCACAACCTGCAAATACTGACAACCCTAAGCTCCTCCTGACAATTCACAACCTCCCTGACTATTGGGCTGGGGGCAGTCCCCTCCTATTCCTCGGCGGCAGACAGCCGCCCCGTGAGACGATGTGAACGGAGAGGGAGAGGATGGCGGGGAAGCATCGTCGGGCCAACTGCTTTTCTCCTCTTGCAACTGGGTTCGGTCGACGAAGACTCCACCGGCTCACTCTAGCACGACACCCTCACAAACGGCACCCTGTAGATGCTCGATCCTTCAATCTCTGGTGGATGCTCCATCTGGGATCAATACTCCCACCACCACTCCCTCACGATCGGATTTGGTGAAACTGTTTGCTCCATGGCCCAGAGGAGCAGCTCTATGTACTCCCGCGCGGCTCCCTTCGGGAGTATCGCCGCCTTTTCGCTCTGTTGCAGATATTTGGACATGGATGACGCCGTCGCCGCAAGTTGGTCCTTGTTGTCAAACCAAGACTCTATCTCCAACATCCTAGCTAGCTTCACAGGGTCGCCGTCTGTGATCCTCACGTATCGATTGTACTCCTCCATCGATCTACTTCTCCACGGCACCTTCACTCGCCGGCAGTGGTTTTTGAATGGAAGAGGAGAGGAGCAGCACTGGTTTTGGATTAGAATGGGAGAGGAGCGACGCTGGTTTTGGATTGGAGCAGGAGAGGAGGGGCGGTGGTTTTGAAATGGAAGAGGAGAGGAGCGGCGCTGGATTTAGATTGGGACAGGAGAGGAGTGGTGGTGGTTTAAGAGGAGAGGAGCAGCGCTGGTCTTGGAAGTATTTTTTTTGTTTTGCATATTTTGGGTCAAAGTTTGACCACGTACTGTATTTGACAAGAAAATTGTGATTGCATGTCACCAAAAATTGTATCGTTTGGTTCGTATCTGAATGTACTTTCAAATTATATTATGTTTGCAACGTATAACATATATTTTATTTGTGAAAATCATGGTCAATTATGACCCAGAATAAAAGGGAGACTAGTTAATGTGGGGTCGCTTTCTTAATTGAAGGGTAAATTGATTTTGATCCAGTCCACAGCCCTCTCGTCCAATCCTAAATCGCTGCCTTGACGCTCCTCTCCCTCTTCTCCATTGCAAAACCACCTCCTCTCCTCTCCATCATCTCCATTCCAAAACCACCGTCGCCTCTCCCTCTTCTCCACTTTGCCAAAACCACCTCCTCTCTCCTCGGACGAGGATCCCCTGATGTAGCCCATCCTGCCATTGAGACACTGACACATGGGTCCCACCAAATGTGGGGCCCACCTGTCAGCGACCGAAAGGCAGGGAAACCTCTCCTCTCCATCATCTCCATTCCAAAACCACCGTTTCGCCTCTCCCTCTTCTCCATTTCAAAACCAACCCCTCTCCTCTCCATCTCCATTCAAAAACCACCATCTTGCCTCTCCCTCTTCTCTATTGCAAGACCACCGTCTCTCCTCCCATCTTCCAAAGCTAGCACCAAGCCACTCAGAAGGACATCTATGGAGAGGATGCAACAACGAATCAGGCAGATCGCCGGCAGTGACCAAGCAAAGTTAGCCAGGTTGAAGGAGATCCTTACTTGGTTTGACAATGAGTGGGAGATTTCAAGGACGGCGAGGGCCATGTGGCACTGTATGCGAAAGAGCAAGACGGTGGCGTGATGAGGGCGGCGATGTACTCCTCGACGGCAGTCACACCGCAGTCCTTCGAGTTCATCGAGTATCTCCTCTGGGCGATGGAGCAGACAGATTCGCCCGAGGCGAAAGTCAGGCGGAGGTGGTGTGCGTACAGGTCGAAGGTCGAGAACCCAGAGCATAACGAATCGATCGAGTAAGGTGTGCCGTTCGTGAGGGTGCAGAGCCAGCCGGAGCCACATGAGTATTCATTCTCCCACCGCAAGAGGAGGCCGGATGGCGCGACGTTGCTTCCCACCGTTCTCCATGGTTCCCTAGACGCTCGCCTTGTTTCAACGGCATCGGTAGGGTTTAAGGTAAGCTTAGCACTAACCTAATCTTCCATCTGCTCATGCTTACAATCAGTGTGACAGCTAATAAAAATCAAGCTTACAAACAGTCTCCGAGTACTACGCCAATAACCCTAAAATAGCTCTAGAGCTTTGGGTCAAAGTTGTGACACAGTGTACAAATCAAGAAAAATAGATTGGTGCTTCTTTCAGAAAAGAGTACACCCTAGAAAACTGCCAATATAAGCTACTAGTATTTTTTTGAAGTCTAAGCTACTAGTATTTGGTTAGAGGATTTGCTGCCGAGAAAGATCCGTCCACAATGAGCGCCACACATCCCACTGATGGTGGTGGATGCCAATGCTTAGATGGAGCAGGGTTGGTGTCGGTAATTTTTACTTGGCACCTCGCACTGTGCATATATGTCGGTTCCATCCGTACATTTGTGCAGTTCCACCAAAATGCAGCTAAATAACCCTGTTTGCACAAATAATGAAAAGGCGTGATTACATTATAGTGGCACTAGTTGTTGAAACATACACTAATAAATAGAAGAAAATATTGCGATAGTATCATAGTATGCCATGCTGCGAGGGAAAGATGGGCCCTGCGATGCCTCATACGGTACGCCTCATACTGGAAATCGACCCAAGTCTCCCCGATACACCTTCTGCCAATGATGAACATCAATGTACAACGGTAGTACAAGGAGGGGCCTCGAGACATTCCAATCTCTATTTTTGTGCAGATCAACTAAAATTAAGCACCCCAGTTTGCTGAAACGCTTAAACATTAACAATGGGACTAGTTGATGAAACATATACTAACAAAGAGAAGCACTTTTTTATCAACATTGGAAATGAAATGATAGAGAGGACACTCGCTCTATTTTAACTGTATTATTACTTCATTTTATCAGTGGCACTAGGGTCGAGCAGGTGGCAAACGAGGTGTACCGTGCGTCGCAAGGATGG
Source organism: Aegilops bicornis (assembly GCA_021605145.1). NCBI lineage: Eukaryota > Viridiplantae > Streptophyta > Magnoliopsida > Poales > Poaceae > Aegilops > Aegilops bicornis. Next base: position 619,841,725 of record CM038674.1, read on the forward strand.
AGGCCGGGGGTGCTTAGACTAGGATGCTGAAGCTGGCTCTTTCAGTCCCTATCTTCCCCTCTGATGTTTCTATGGTAGCATTTGGGTTGTAATCCAAATTTGGTCGAGCTGGTGCTGCGTCCCCCTACCTGCCTAGCTTATGTGGCGAACTTGTCTCCTGCTAGTACTCAGTCTGTTCTAGTAGTAATTGCATAACTACCCGTTTACACTGAGATGTTGTCAAATAATGGTTCTCTATGGTTGGATTTCTTTAATGAAATCGGAGGAAACCCCCTCTTTCGATATATAAAAAAATATCAGTGCCACTAGTGGTGCCAAAACATTGCCTCAAATTAATAGTGCCACTAGATTAAGGTGCAAAATAATAACATTACTTCTTTATCATGGCAGTGCCAAAACAGTAGCACAAGATCAGACTCAACATGTAGGATCTTTGGCAAATAGTCGGACCAAAAAGGAACATACCTCGTGATGGGAACCATGTCTGCAGTCAACGCCATCGTAGAAGGGATGACACCAGTCACCAACATGGATGATTCAATCATGGGACCTTTTGGTGCAGTTCACCTAAAATGAAGCAATGTCCCATGAGCTAGCAGCTTATTCTTCTTTCTTTTTTTAAGAAAAGGGGTCCAGCCCCGGTTCCATTTCCATCAGAAAACGAAACCCACAGAGCTTCTTCTTCATTAGTTGCAATTAAATTGAGCAACATCAAGGTTGGTTGTGAAGCTCCTGGAATGTTCAACTATAATTTGGATATTATTTGTCCAGTTCAACTAAGATCAAGCATGAAATGTATGTCTCTGTTTGCACAAAAAAGGTGGAAAGGAGGGTGACAAACAAGTGATGAAAATACATCAAATGAAAAGAATCATGTTCCTTATCTGAATGGCAATCCTACAAGGACAGTAGCAATTTCTAAAGCAGCAGCATTGCTGGATATTAGTGTGGGCATTAGGATTAACTATGACAACCGTTAAATACAACATTACTTTAATGGTGCCATTGCTTCATTTTTACCAGCAACATTGGTTTAATGTGTCCTTACTTTTAGCAATGCGACTGCTACATTTTACCAGTGGCATTACATAAGAGTGGCTCAAGGCAACAAACATCAGAACATGATATCTGGGTTGGTCCCATTTTTTCAGTATAGCCACCTTATATTGTGTGAGGCTAGCAAATCTAGTGTTGGACTTACTCTGTTGACTTGCCCCCTGTCGTGGTTCTAAGATTGACAATAGAAGAGGGGGTAGGTATGGAGAGGCAAGATCTCAGCTATAGTGAAGTTGTACACGCGAGTTTACGAGTTCAGGCCCTTCTCGGAGGAAGTAATAGCCCTACGTCTCGGTGCCCGGAGGCGGTCAATTGGTTTATGCATGTGAAGATTACAGGGGGTGCGAACCCTTGTGCCAGTGGAGGGGGGTGTCTTATATAGAGTGCGCCAGGACCCCAGCCTGCCCATGTTACAATAGGTTCAATGTACATAAAGACGAGGCATTACTAGTAACGCCGGCATTAAGTGCTATAAATGGTATTGAAGACTGCGGAGTGAACGCCTGACCGTTGAGGTGCTGGTCGACACCTGATCTTAAATAGGTCAAGTGGTTCTTCATGCAGTCGAGTGAACACAGGAAGGACAGATCTCCGAGTGGATGACCAGTCGAGTGGATGACACTCGACGCCTTGGATGGGTCCTTCCTGTTATCCTTTGGGTTTCTTTGCTTCCTTGATAATGGCCCTGGGTAGGATTAATAGGTCAGGCCTATGACCCTACCCTAGGTCTATGTCCTCATCATTAGCCCCTGAATGGATTGAGGTCCAACTGAAAAAGGGTTGAGGTTGATCTTGCTTCGACTCTGGTGCTTCACGGCCCTTATGCTTGTGCAGATGCTAGTGATGGGGCCTCAGCTTTATTTCAGTCGCCTCGATCGATTCAGGAATCGTCGATTGGATTTGTAACACCATCCGCCGAGTGCTGCCCTGGTGCACTGAATCTCCGGCGCGATTGATCACAGCGTATCCCGGATCTCACGGGATTCGAAATTTTCAGGGAAGCGCGCGGGACGGGACGTGCCGAAGTAGACGGGACGTATAAACGGGGGCGCCTCAATATCCACGCCACCTTTTTCGCCACGTACGACACGCGCGGCTGCTGTGGGATTTGATAAGATCACTCGGCCCCACCCGTCAGCCACTCGGAAATGACCCCTTATAAGGCGACGGGGACCGAGGCACTGGTACTGTTTGCATATGTTTCTTCTCTTCTTCCTCCGTTCCTCCGCGACATCCAGCTCCTCCGCCTCGACGCCGCCGCTCCGCCACCATGGCGAAGGACAAGACGAAGATGCTGGAGCGCGCAAAGAAGATGGCGGGGGCGGCGAAGGGGAAGAAGATGAACCGCGGGTCGTCATCGCGCTCGAAGCTGCCGGCGGGTTGGATCCAAGGCGACTGGATCCAATCTTCGCTTCGGCAAGATGACTTGGACGATCTGATGGAATATGGCTTGGTCGCCAAGGGCGCGGCGAGGCTGCCGGGGAGCGAGATGGCGCCACAGCCCCGACCTGGTGAGTGTGTATTGCTCGCCACCCACGTCGACCGGGGTTTTTCTCTTCCCCCGCACACCTTCTTCAGAGGATTCCTGAACTTTTTTGGTGCTCAACTTCATCACTTCACTCCCAATACCATCATCTATCTTGCTGCGCTTGTATCTATGTGTGAGAACTTCCTGGGATGTCGACCGCATTGGGGTCTGTTCAAACATATCTTCACCATTCGTTCCCAGTCGGTGAAGAAAACAAATTCGAGTGACGAGAAAACCCATGTCATCCAGATGTGCGGTGGCTTAGGCATCCGTAAGAGGAAGAGGAGCTCTTTCCTTCCATGACCTTTCTGAAGTCGATTAGAGGTGGCGATGACCTGGTTCTACTGCCAGAACCTCGCAACCCCTGGTCAACCGACTGGACTTCCTCCTTTTACTTTCGACCGTGCTCAAACTCCTTCTTCCTTGAAAGTGACCGCTGTTGAGCAAGTCGAGACGAATATGCTAGTCGAGAGGGTGGTTCAGTTGATAAATCAGGGGGTCACTGGTATGGACTTGCTTGAAGTGTTCCTCAGTCGACGCATTCAGCCCCTGTAGTATCGTGACCATCCTATGTGGATGTATACTGGGCCTAGTGACTCTGCTCGGGTACATCCTGAAGAAGTATCAGCTGCGACGGTGGCCATGTGGTTGATAAGCATTACTGGTAACAAGGACAATCCCTGAGGAGCCAGGAGAGTGGTGCTCTTCAGCGACGGCAATCTGCCAGACAAGGCATGACCTTCACTACGATTGTTACTGGACATGCATTCTGATTGTCTTTGAATCCGACTGATATTCACTCGACTCCTCTTTTTGCAGATTTATACCGAGACGTACTCGATGCCTAACGGTGAACAGGCTCCAGCGCAGGACCAAGAGGGTGAGGACAGTGTGGAGGAGAGTGGTGAATGGGAATCTCCAAATGACGACGACGATGATGACGATGATAGTGAGGAGTCGGAGGAGGAGGAGGAGGAGGTCGATTCGCCGCCCTGAACCGAACACCGATCGAAGCTACACCACGACCCAGCAGGTGGGCGCGTAAGGTTGTGACCTCGAGCACTCAAGCGCACAAGTGAGCTCGGTCTTCGACTCCGGAGCTGGCGGAGAAAACCACCAAGCACCCAAGACCAACCCCACCAAGGCTCAGAAGACTCTGCCAAAGATCAAGATGGACGTGCCTGTCGCCTCTGGGTAACATGTTCTTTCTGTGTCTTTTCTTTGTACCGACTGTTGCTTCTGATCTGACTGAGCGGATGACCAATTCGTCCAGCCCTGCATCTGCTGCAACTGATATGGATATCAACAAGACCACAAGGGATGAGGAGACCGATGACGTGGCCTCCTCACGAGCTGGTGCGTCCACTTTGCCAAAACTTGTTTTTGTCAATTGAATTGTCGGACGACTGATGTTCTGTCGTTTGATCTTCTCGCTGCATCTCTGTGAGACATTGTCATGCTTCCTGATGACGAAGAAGAAGAAGAGATGCCTCCGAAGGAGAGGAAGAGGAGCGGCAAAGGCTCGAGCAGGAGAGTGCCTGAAGTCCAAGTCTCCTAGTCGACGCCAGTGCTTGAAGCGGTGGTCGAGCGAACTGGGGACCCGCTTCGGACCAACGTTACATTCACCGACCCGCTGACGACTGATCGCCCGTCGGGGTCGGTTAATCCAGCTCCTGCTGCCTCAGCGCAAATCCCAGCCTCGACTGCTCTGGAGTCATCGCTCTTTACTGCATATGAAACCCCGGACGATCTGCCAAGTGCTGCTAGGGAGGCTCTTCGCCAAGTGACCCTTGTTATGAATCAGGTGAAGGTGATACACGAGGCCAGTCAGGTGGCCTACAATGCTAGCACCGCCTGCAGGCCAATGTCAAGGTCGATTATCTCCCATCTGATTTCATTCGAACACCCACTAGGTGTGTCTGCATCACGAGGTTGTATAGAGTGCCTTGAGTCGACTAGGATTGAGTCGACTGAGTCGTGGATGAGCGTTTTGGAACTTTATGTGCATCTATCATGAGTTTGCACTTTGTATCTGTCCGCCCATCAGGTTATAGTTTTTGCACTGTTGGACCAGTGGGGGCACGCTGAGTGCACCCACTGGGTGTAGTCCCCAAGACCATGGTTGACTGTAGGCAGTCGACTGTGGTCCGATAGTTTAAATTTCTTCACTCGACGCTGGGCAGACCATGCCGAGTGTTGAATCAAACCAGTGGGGGCATGGCTGAGTTGTGGGGACCCCGACTCATAAGTCGAGATCACCGAATGCACGTGTACAGTGATCCCAGAGATCAATGCTCACTGAACACACAGAAGCTGAATAACAAGAGTCTTACATCCATACATACCGTTTTACACAAGTAGGACCATTATGGTCAAGTCTTGAGTGTATCATCGCAGCGGAAATCTTCAATAACAACTTGGACCCATGCCATCTACCTTAACCCTACAGGCATTCTGATTGGGAAGTGTCCTAGCTCGCATGTTCTTCACCAAGGTACTCTTCATTTTATCCTGTTCTTTCATGCCTGGCCAAGAAAATAACCAGTGGCAAGCCAATGATTACTTTGAATGTACTCGCAAGCAACCCATGTTTTGGCTCAAGATACAACAATGCATGATATAGGTAATTTTTTGCAGAAAGCAAGTTTTGAGTGCAATGACATGTTCAACAACTTGTATGACATGCATCAGGAGAATTCAAGTAACCATGAGGACAGGTTACAGATATCAACATAAATAGAGTGGGCATCAACCCAACTCAATCATGTCAAGTCCTTTGACTTGACCCAAGTAGATCTTCCCACTTATCCAAGCACACACACTGGTTTGTAAACATGTGGACGTAGCCCAAGAGCGGTTACCCAACTATCCTTGACCGTGGACACGGCTATTCGAATAGTTTGACACTCTGCAGAGGTTGCACACTTTACCCACAAGATCCGGGGAACTTTCGTGTCATCCACGACCCGCGGTACCTCAAGTACCCGGGGTAAGCACCCGATCACTATCTTTCCCTAGACGACACTAACATAGAGTCCACACGATTGGTAGTAACCTCCGTGCCCAATATGTCACATCTTAAAGTTGTGGAGCCTCGCTCCCATATTCGTCACATACCACTAGCACGGGGTACCAACGGTGTGTCCGGTGCCCCATAAAAATGTTCTTGGCCGCCCTACCTGGCACGACCCCATCCCGAGAGAGAGCACCAACTCTCTCCCGTCACTAGTAATGCGGGCTCCAAGCTAGTATCGGCCTAGGTAATCAATAATGCCCTTTCCCATATAAGGGTAGAGTGGTTGCGCATGTAAGGTTGGAATAACGGTCGCAACTTAAACCAATCCGTTTTGAAAACAACACACACACTTCCCTCGGTACACCACTTCGTCATCAAGTGGCTACCCAACTCATCATCTCCCCTGGGCATAAGTGGCACCCGATGGGGTTTTCGAAAAGTCTTTTGAAAATACTTTGTCTCCATCAGCATGCATATTCCCGTCCCTTTTTGCGTAGCACTACTTTAGCATCCTATCTACTCCCACCTGCATAACCCTCATAAGAAGGTACGGTCATGCACAATGCAAGTATCAACGAGGAAGTAACAGAGGCAATCCATCAAGGTGGTTACCACGTCATCATGATTCCGTTGCAACAACAATATGGTGCTATATGACATGCATAAAAAGGGTTTCATAGACATGGTCAAAGGGCTGCTTGCCTGTTTTAACAAAGTCTTTGAGGTCTTCAAATATCTCTGGTCCAACTCCGAGCATTTCGTCTACTTCGTCAACTATCGTCGAAAACAACCATAATAAGCAACACGACAAGGCAAAAATAAAAGTGCTCTAAAAATGTGAGTTGGACTTTTCTAGGATATCTCTGGTCATATGAGGAATGACCAAGGTGATTTCATTGGAAGTGGATCAATGGATATTTCTAAATATTTCGATATGATGGAATCAAGGGGTTTATGGATTTGCAAGAAGTGTACAGAAGAACTATTTGAAAAATGATCAAAGGCATCCATTTAACATGGAATAATTTTAGAAGCATCTAGGAGTTGGTTTCACTGGATTTGGAGTTCAAATGAATTTCCTATGAATTTGCAAAGTTGGCTAATATGAAGAAATGGCTCATTATTTTGTGTGGCACATAAAGTATTAGGAAAAATGTTGAAAAACTAAGTTATGAACTTAGAAGTATCAAGGATTTTGAATCATGGCATTTGGATCAATTTTGAGCTCTCTGTGATTTTCTAAAGTTCATCACAGAATTGGAAAATGTGGTTTTATTGGATTTTTGTGAAGAGAGGTGTTCTGGAAAAATGTTCATGCTGCACCAACAGGTAGAGCATTATTTATGGAGTTACCAGAAATTTGAATCATTCAATTTGGATTTAATATGAATATTTGGGAGATTTTACAAATTTTTGGAAAAAGAAAAAGACAAAGGAAGTGGGGGTTATACCTATACCACGCACCGGGCGCAGTATAGCGCCGCAGCACACTGGGCCGACCCAGCGGCTCGGCCACGTGGACGACAGGGCGACGTCAAAGGTGTCCAGGCGGAGTGCGCCTTCGCTGCAGGGACACGGGAGACGGCGAACCCGCCTCCACTTGCCAGCATGGCCCAGTGGCTGGGCCACCGACGAGCGTGCCCCGCCTGCAGGTTCATCCTCAACCTCCCGCGCGGGCGCAAAGCGAGACAGAGGAGGCGTTCGACGCCGGCCGCCGGTGCTACAGGGCGTCTCCGGCGATGATCCGTCCACCGGCGTGCTCAGCGGAGAGAGACGAGCCAGGGGGACCCCACCACGGGTGCCTGCGTCACCGAATGGGAGCAGGGCTTCCCCCGCGGCGGACGGTGGTGTCGGGCGAGATTGGTCATGGCCTAGCGGCTCGCCGGAGGAGAAAGAAGGGTGCGGTAGAGCTCCTCTGGTTCTGGGGGGTCCTGTGATGCGGTTATAGGGAGAGGAGGGAATCGGGACGACGCGAATTTTGGCGATGGACGGCGGCTCGACTTTGGCCTTGGAGGTGGATGGGGGCATGGGAGGAAGAATGGCACAGTCCGGGGGGTCCAGGGGAGAGAGAGAGGGCAGTTGGAGACGAGATAGGGCTCGGGGGTGGCCTTTAAATAAGCGGGCGATGGTCCACTGAGGACTCTGCGCCGGTGAGCTCGTTGCCGTCGCCACGGGTCACGGGAGCTCGTCGTGGTGTGTCTGGGGCATTCCTGGATTCGGTCCAGAGCTAGGGGAGAGAAGAGAGAGCAGCGAGGCAGGGCACCAGCGTGTGAGTTTGCTCATTGGAGCTCTCGGGCGGCGGCCTTGGCGTCTGGCTAGGCGAGAGGAGGGAGAAGGAGGAGGGGGACAGAGGCATGGCATGTCGCAGATGTCTAGGCGCATCGTCGGGCGCACTGGGGAGGCCCGAGGTGGCCGGAGGCGGTTGGAAGGGGGCGGCTACAGTGCGGGAGTGCACTGTAGCGCGTTCCAGAGCGCCCAAATGGCCGGCATGGCCATTTTCTATGCAATGTGGTCACGGCCAAAGGTGTCTGGTAGCTCTAGGGGGAAGTAAAGAAGTGGGATATGGTCTTGGATGCCCTGGGGAGCCACTGGAGTGAGGAGGGAAGTTGAGGGAGAGAGAGAAGTTGTTGTCCAGGGAGGTAAATGGGGGTGTTTCACCCCTTAATCATTGAGAAATGGCCAGGGGAGAGTTACTGGAGGTAGGAGAGGGTCAGGAGCAGCTGCGATACAAAGTTGAGCCCATGGAGATTAGTGGAAGAGGTCAAAAATGTCATTTTGGTAAAGTGTCAGAAGGTGTTTGATAATGGTTTGGGCAAGTAGATGATCTCCATTTGCCATGAGACTCCACAGGGTGAAATGACACATATAACTAGGGCCTTCCACCAATTTGGAGCTTATTTGGGCAAAGTTGCCAATGCAACTTTTGTAAACCCTAGAAATTAGCAGAAATGAACTTGTGTAGATCTAGTTGAGCAAATCACTTCCCCTTGATGAACCACTTGGTGTAGTGGCCTCATTTGGTCATTCGAACATGCTCACAAAAGTTGGGGTCAAGGAGATAAAGTTGGTAGTACAAAGTTGTTCAAATTTGATTACAGTCGAGAGGGTTTTGGGGCATTTTGGTGAACCAAAATGACCTTGATTGACATGAGGCTTTGCAAGGTGATCACAATATACATTCGTGACCTGCTGGATTTTCCTTGGATTTTTATGAAAATATTTCCTGTAGAAATATTTCAAATCCTTGAAATGGGCAGAAATGGTTTTGGGAGGTTTTGTCTAATATTTTGAACATGACCATGTGTTGAAACTCTTATATATGGTAAATATATGCCCACTGAGTTTCCCTGATTTTTGTCAAATATTTTTGAAACAATAAAATAAATTTTCCCTATTAAAGACCATTTTTGGCCTTAAGAAAAAGCTTTTAATAAAATAGGAAAATAATTATATTTTTGTGGTTTTGGGTATCCTATATCTAATAGGAGTCAAATATATTTTCGGAAAGATTTTTACTGCACTTAATTAAGTACTTCCAGTGCAAACCTCAATTCAGGGGTTTTTGAAAAAACTAATTTTTGAAAATACTATTTGGCCAAATTATTTTTGCAAGAAATTATTTTTATGTCCTATACACATGGCATGATCATAGGGAAAGGTTTTTGGATCAAGGAGAAGGAGTATAAGATTTGGAGGATTTATTTTATTTTTAGAGCACTTGCAAACAACAGACAAAAACCAATCAAGGCAAGGTCCAAAACACTCAAAAGTTTTTGTCAAACCACATTTTATCATGATTGTTAGCTTAAGTGTAGTGGCATGAAAATCAGGGTGTGACATGAGCGCACCCACTGGGTGTAGTCCCTGAGACCGTAGTCGACTGCGGGCAGTCGACTATGGTCTGAGAACAACCTCTTTTTTAAACTCATGCTGGGCTGACCATGCCGACTGTTGAATCAAGCCAGTGGGGGCACGCTGAGTGCACCACTGGGTGTAGTCCCCGAGACTGCCGTTGAATGTTTGATTTGATGGTAGTCTTAGAATAACTTTCACTGTGACGCTCTTTTGTTTCTGTCGACTGATGCAACTTATATGTTGACTGCAGAAATCTTGTGATCTTGGGGCTCAGATTTCCGAACTGAACAAGCAGCAAACCAGCCTCAATCTTGACCTGCAGCTGGCCCTGAACAACCTCAAGACCGCTCGTGAAGAAGTAACTGCCATGGGAGGTAACCAATCATCGACTGCTCAACTTACATCTTGCATTTTTTCATTTGTTTTTAGTCACCTTGAACCGAGTGACTTCACTCGAGCAGATGTGCGTAGTGAAAACCATCAACTTCAAGCTCGTCTGAAGAATGTTGTTTCTTTAGAGAAAATGAAGCAGGCTCTAGAGCAGAAGGACCTCGACCTTGTCGCTGCCCAGAAGGAGGCGCGAGAAAAAATGGCGCTTGCTAACAAGAAGCTAGCTTCAGTCGGTAAGTTGGAAGAAGAAAATTCCACTCTCAAGACCACCGTCTCACAAGCCAACCGGGAAATCGAGCAATTGAAGAAGGAGAAGGACAGGCTGGCCGACAAGGTTGGAAGCCTCCAGGTTAAGAAGGGCGAGTTAGAATCTTATCTGGGCCAGCTTGCTGCAAATCTCGTCTCAAAGCTTGAAGGTATTTGTTATTTGATTGACTTGTTGTCGACTGATAAGTTTTACCATCCTGTCGACTCACTGCTCACTCAACTTGTGCAGAACTTTGCCGAGACTTTGAAGAAGAAACTGGTCGGGTCGAGACGGATCTTGATCCCATACTCAGTCTAGTCGAGGATGACATCGCAATGAATGTGCTGTGGCTGGAGTCTCGCATGGACAGCGCTGTTGATTATCTTGCTCGTCTGAAGGCGGCTATGACTCGGGTTGATGCTGAACTCTGGCCCTAGGCAGAACTGTCTCAAGACCTCGAGTCTCTGATGCCTCGACTGAACTAGATACCTGGCCGAGTGCAAGAATGGAAGAAATGATCTGCTCGCTGCGGCGCTGATGTCGCTCTGTCGCTGGTTCGAGTGCACTTCAAAGATGTCAATGAGGACAAGCTGGCGACGCTCAAAGTTGCCAACACTAGAAAGCTCACTTTCTAGTCCTTCATGAATACTTTCCTCGACGTTGCTACTCGCATTGCAGACAGCATAGACCTCGACAGTTTCTGCGATCCAGCCAGTCCCTCTCCTGCCGAGTGACCCAGAAAACTTGAAGTTTCACCTTTATTTGCCTCAGAATGCCGAGTGATTATGTAATATTTAAACTCCTTCGAGCTTGATGCTCGAGTACTTTAATCCGTAGGTTGGAACCTTAGGATTTTATCCGAACTTGGTTTATTTCTGAATACGCTTGCGCTTGCCTTCGAGTGGTACTTGTTCTTTCACTTGGAATAACCTTTTGAATGGTGCAGCTTCTTGGTGAAAAGTGACAGTCGACCTGCGCTTCGTCGTCTTCGCGAATAAAGACGGAGCGTACGTTATACTTATGGCGCAGCTCCCAGGAGAAGGTAGCAGTTGACCTGCACCTCGTCGTCCTTACGAATCGGGATTCGGAATGTATTTCATACTTAGGCGAGTACTAGACTGCAGCTAAGCCCCTGTTTTTTTTTGAGAGGGTTGCTCATCACTCGATAGGATTTTTTTAAACTTAGGCGAGCACTGGACTGCAGCTAAGCCTCCGAGTGGGAGGGTTGCTCACCACTCGGTAGGATTTTTAAAACTTAGGCGAGTACTGGACTGCAGCTAAGCCCCCGAGTGGGAGGGTTGCTCACCACTCGGTGGGATTTTTAAAACTTAGGCGAGTCTTGGATGAGCTAAGCCCCCGAGTGGGAGAGTTGCTCACCACTCGGTAGGATTTTTTAGAACTTAGGCGAGTACTGGACTGCAGCTAAGCCCCCGAGTGGGAGGGTTTCTCACCACTCGGTAGGATTTTTTAAAACTTAGGCAAGTACTGGACTGCAGCTAAGCCCCCGAGTGGGAGGGTTGCTCACCACTCGGTAGGATTTTTTAGAACTTAGGCGAGTAATGGACTGCAGCTAAGCCCCCGAGTGGGAGGGTTGCTCACCACTCCGTAGGATTTTTTAGAACTTAGGCGAGTACTGGACTGCAGCTAAGCCCCCGAGTGGGAGGGTTGCTCACCACTCGGTAGGATTTTTTAAAACTTAGGCGAGTACTGGACTGCAGCTAAGCCCCCGAGTGGGAGGGTTGCTCACCACTCGGTATGATCTTTTAGAACTTAGGAGAGTACCGGACTGCAGCTAAGCCCCCGAGTGGGAGGGTTGCTCACCACTCGGTAGGATTTTTTAGAACTTAGGCGAGTACTGGACTGCAGCTAAGCCCCCGAGTGGGAGGGTTACTCACCACTCGGTAGGATTTTTTAAACTTAGGCGAAACGGGTTCGCAGCTATTCCCCCGAGTGAGAGGGTTGCTCACCACTCCGTAGGATTTTTCAAACTTAGGCGAAACGGATTCACAGCTAAGTCACCCACTAGGGGATTTTTAAACACAAAATTATTCAACAACAATCATACTTAGGTAACTGCAAAACTCTGTCTTTGATAACCACACTAAACAGGCATTTCTTATTATAACTCGACAGACCGAGTGTTTAAGTATAAAAGGGGCGGAGTAGGTCCGCGTTCCAAGCGCGTGGCTCGTCTTTCTTGTGTTCGATGTTGTAGAGGTGATACGCTCCATTGTGAAGTACTTTGGTAATGATGAAGGGACCTTCCCAAGCTGGGGCAAGCTTGTGTGGTTTCTGCTGATCCACTCAAAGAACCAAGTCCCCCTCCTGAAAGGCTCGGCCCCTAACATTTCTGGCGTGGAATCGACGCAAGTCTTGCTGATAGATGGTCGACCGGATCAGAGCCATTTCTCTTTCTTCCTCCAGGAGGTCCACTGCATCTTGCCGTGCTTGCTCTGCTTCCGCTTCTGAGAATAGTTCGACTCGGGGTGCATTGTGAAGCAAGTCGCTCGGGAGTACAGCTTCAACTCCGTAGACCAAGAAGAATGGAGTTCGGCCGGTCGACCGATTTGGAGTCGTCCTTAAACCCCAAAGTACTGACGGAAGTTCATCAACCCAGGCACCTGCCGCATGCTTGAGATCACGCATTAGTCGAGGTTTGAGACCTTTGAGAATCAATCCGTTTGCTCTTTTGGCTTGTCCATTCGACTGGGGATGGGCGACTGAAGCAGAGTCAACTCGAGTACCTTGAGAAGCATAGAAAGCTCTGAATTCCTCAGAATCGAAGTTCGATCCATTGTCAGTGATGATGATGTGTGGCACGCCATATCTGAATGTCAACTCTCTGATGAAACTGACAGCAGTACTGGCCTCAAGGTTCTTGATAGGTTTGGCTTCAATCCATTTGGTGAACTTGTCGACTGCCACAAGCACATGAGTGAAGCCGCTTCTGCCGGTCCTCGGTGGTCCAACCATATCTAACCCCCAGACAGCAAAGGGCCAGACGAGTGGAATGGTCTTCAAAGCAGATGCTGGCTTGTGAGACATGTTGGAGTAGAACTGGCATCCTTCACACTTGTCTACTATTTCTTTTGCCATTTCATTCGCCGAGGCCAATAAAATCCTGCTCGGTATGCTTTAGCCACAATGGTCGAGAAGGGCGCATGGTGACCACAGGTCCCCGAGTGGATGTCGTTGAGGATCACTCGACCTTCTTGAGTGTAATGCACTTACGGCGGACTCGGTCCACACTTTCTCTGAACAGGTGTCCTCTTATCACAGTGAAGGCTTTGGATCGACGGATGATCTGATGAGCTTCTTCTTCATCCTCCGGGAGTTCCTTCCTGAGAATGTATGCAATGTACGACACAGTCCAGTCGGGAGTAATGACCAAAGCTTCCATGATCAAGTCGACCACGGCTGGGACCTCAACTTCAGTCGGGTCGGTATCACTCTTTGGTTGTAGGGGCTCTTCAGTGAAAGGATCTTCCTGCACTAAAGGTGTATGAATGTGCTCCAAAAACACATTGCTGGGAACAGCTTCTCTCTTGGAACCTATCTTCGCCAAATCATCAGCTACTTGATTTTTCAGTCGGGGTATATGATGGAGCTCTAACCCCTCAAACTTCTTCTCCAGCTTTCCCACCGCATTACAATAACCAGTCATGGCTGGGCTTCTGACGTCCCACTCCTTCATCACTTGATTAACCACTAAATCCGAATCACCGTAGACCATGACGCGACGGACGCCGAGTGAAATGGCCATACGCAACCCGTACAGGAGAGCCTCGTACTCAACATCATTGTTGGAAGAATCAAAGTGAATCTGGAGAACATAACTGAGCTTGTCTCCTCGGGGGGATACCAAAACCACCCCAGCAACGGAACCGTTCAATATCTTGGAACCATCAAAGAACATGGTCCAGTGCTCCGAGTGAACTTGAGTCGGTAACTACTACTCAATCCACTCGGCAAGGAAATCAGCGATTGCTTGGGACTTGATAGCTTTCTTTGCCTCAAACTTGATATGTAACGGAAGGAGTTCAATTGCCCATTTCGCCACTCGACCAGTTGCATCTCTGTTGTTCAGAATTTCAGATAGTGGTGCATCACTGACGACTGTAATGGAGTGATCAGAGAAATAATGAGCAACCTTCTTCATGGTCATATAGATTCAATAGACAAGCTTCTGATAATGCGGGTATCTCTGCTTGGATGGAGTCAAAACTTCCGAAAGATAGTATACTGGGCGCTGAACTTTATAAGCTTTTCCTTCTTCATCTCGCTCGACCGTGAGTACCGTACTGACAACTTGTCCAGTGGCTGCAATATAAAGCAGTAAAGGTTCTTTGCTGATTGGGGCAGCGAGCACCGGCTGGGTGGAAAGCAGGGCTTTGAGCTCTGCAAACGTTGCGTCAGCTTCGTCAGTCCACTCTAATTTGTCAGATTTCTTCATCAGTCGGTAAAGAGGCAAGGCCTTTTCACCAAGACGAGAAATGAATCAACTCAAGGCAGCCAAATACCCGGTGAGCTTCTGAACGTCATGCAGCGCCAAGACGGGCGTTTCATTCGGAGTATAGTGCCAACTTTCTCTGGGTTTGCGTCAATCCCTCGTTCGGAAACGAGGAAACCGAGTAACTTCCCACCTTGGACTCCAAATGTGCACTTTGATGGGTTTAGCTTGATATCATACCTTCTCAGGTTGGCAAAGGGTTCAGCGAGGTCAGTCAGCAGGTCGGAACCTTTGCGTGACTTGACCATGATGTGATCCATATATGTTTCCACATTCCGATTGATTTGAGTGAGCAGACACTTCTGAATCATCCTCATGAATGTGGCTCCGGCATTCTTGAGACTGAATGGCATGATGACATATGAAGCACCGAATGGAGTGATGAAAGCCGTTTTTATCTCATCGGGTCCATACAGACGGATCTGATGGTACCCGGAGTAAGCGTCTAGAAAAGACAGTCGCTCACACCCCGCAGTTGAGTCGACAATCTGGTCGATGCGGGGCAGGGAAAAATGATCTTTCGGGCAGGCCCGATTGATATGCTTGAAGTCGATGCACATGCGAAGTGAGTCGTCCTTCTTGGGGACCATGACAACATTGGCTAACCACTCGGAGTGGTAAATCTCTCGGATGAACTCAGCTGCTAGGAGTCGAGCCACTTCTTCACCAATCACTTTTCTCTTCTGCACGGCGGACCGTCGAAGATGTTCTTTGACTGGTTTTGCCTTTGGGTCGACTCGCAAACGGTGCTCAGCTAGTCCCCTGGGTACACCCGGCATGTCAGAAGGTTTCCATGCGAAGATGTCCCAGTTCTCACGAAGGAACTGGATGAGCGCTTCCTCCTATTTGCTGTCGAGTGTCATTGAAATATGAGTCGGAGCAGCATTGGGGTCGGTCAGGTGAATATGAATAGGCTTTGTTTCACCGGCCGATTGAAAAGCAGAGTCTGTAGTAGGCTTCTTGGCTCGCAGCAAATCACTCGGATCTGCGCTCTTCTGATACTCTTGCAATTCAGTTACTGCCAGTTGTGCATCAGAAATTTTGGAACCCTTCTGAAAGCATTCCTCTGCCTTCTGCTGATTGCCAGTGATAGTGATCACTCCTCTAGGATCGGGCATCTTCAACTTGAGGTACACGTAACATGGTCGAGCCATAAAACATGCATAAGCAGGCCTGCCCAGAATAGCATGATAAGCACTCTGGAAATCCACAACTTCAAATGTCAACTTCTCTTTTCGGTAATTCTTTGAATCACCGAAAACCACGTCAAGGGCGATCTAACCGAGTGATTGTGCCTTCTTGCCAGGTATGACACCATGGAAACTCATGTTGCTTTCACTCATCTTGGACATCGGAATGCCCATTTGTTTCAAGGTTTCAGTGTAAAGGATATTCAGGCCACTGCCACCGTCCATTAGCACCTTGGTCAGTCGAGTGCCTTCCACCATTACGAATTCGACCACCAACGCTTGCCTCTCGAGGGGTGGCTATACTGTATTTGGGTGATCGGGAGTCGAATGTAATGGCAGTTTGAGACCATTTCAAATAACTGGATGTTGCCGAAGCAACCATGTTCACTTCTCTGTTGATTACTTTCAGTCGACTCTTGCTTTCGACATTAGCAAAAATCATCAGAGTGGAGTTGATGTTAGGAAAACCATCATCATCTTCCTCCTTATCCTCATTCTTGTCCAATCCTTTCTCCTTGTCACCGGACTGTTTCTCACGGAACTGTTGGATCAGGAGTCGACACTGTCGAGTGGTATGCTTGGGATAAATGAAATTACCCTCTTCATCTTTCTTGGTATGGATGTGACACGGTAAATCCAACACATCATTTCCAGCCTGATCCTTTACTTTCTTGGGATTGCAGGGCCCTTTGGGCTTCCCCTTGAATTTTCCTTGAGTCACTGCTAAAGCTTCACCCGGAGTAGCAGGCTCACCTTTACGCTTCTGCTCCCGAGTGGACGTACCTCCGGCATCTTGGCTGACTGGTTTGCTCTTCCCGCTGCGGAGCCGATCCTCTTCTTCTCAGTTGGCATACCGAGTGGCTATTTCCATCATCCGAGTCAAGGACATGTCTCCTGTCCGTCCGAATTTAAGGACTAGCTCCCGATACTTCACGCCTTCTTTGAAGGCAAAAACAACTTGGTGCTCAGACACATTCTCCACCGTGTGATGCAAAGTGGTCCACCTCTGAATATAATCCCTCAAAGTTTAATTCAGTTTCTGCACACAATGTTGCAGCTCTGTCAGCCCTACTGGCCGTTTGCAAGTTCCTTCAAAGGTTCTAACAAACACTCGGGCGAGCTCTTCCCAGCTGTATATATCTTTGCCGGTGCCAACTGAGTTAACCATGCTCTGGCCGAGCCCTCCAACATCAAGGGAAGGTGCTTCATGGCCACCTCATCATTACCGCCACCAATCTGCACAGCCACTCGGTAATCCTCTAGCCAAGTATCAAGCTTGGACTCACCAGTGAATTTGCTGACTCCAGCCACCAACCTGAAGTTGGGAGGAATCACCACAGCCCTGATGGCTCTGCTGAAACACTCGGGGACTGGGACATGAATTCTGTTACCAGTCGGTTGATCTCTGTCATGGCCCTCCCGGTGCGCTCCATTCCTGTCTACCAGACCTTGAACAAGAATTGACCTGGCATCAAAACCCGGTTCTCTGGGGTCGACTGGACCTCTGCGCTCGCCACTGTGAGGGCGTCTGTCATCATGCCGCCGGGGAGCATTCGATCCACTCCTCGGAGGTGGTGTGGGCACTCGACGACGGTCATCACGAGCGAGTCGGTGGTCATATTGCTCGTGGATCCTGTGCTGATCTTGTCGGGCTTCACGTCCTTCACGCCTCAGGGACGATCTTGGACTGTGGGCCGACTGAACCATGTCCGCCATCACCGACCTGTTGTGAATTCTATTCCGTGACTGGGAAACTGCTGTATTTTGCTCTCCCGCCGCCCGGAGCATGGCCCGAATCTGCATCAAACCTCGGCCAGCTTCTGACTGGGAGGGCTGAATCGACTCCGCTATATGGGCTGCAGCGGTTAGGTTTTCAATCGGCGTGCGGTATACCTGCGGTGGAGGCGGAAAAAGCTGTCGTCGACTGGAACTAGGGATCCTTTGCCCGGCGCTCGTCGAGAGCCCGCTGGAGGTTATCCAGTCGAGTGCGTTCAGCCAAGTTGGCCAAGCGCACCTCTTCCAAGGCCCGAGCCTCAGGGGTCTCCCCAACGATGGGAGTGTGAAGTGTATCCATATTGCAGCGGCGAAGCTCTTCCCTCTGCTGCGAGGAAAGTGGCTCGGGGAGATACTCCTCGTGAGCATGCGACGGATCGCCGTTGCCCTCACCGCCGTCTTCGCGGGGGAAGCCAGGGGGATTGCCTGGTCCGTTGACCATCAAAACCTCCGCCGCGGGATCGCTACTGTCGCACTTGGAAGCAGTCTCTGCGGAACTAGTCAACAGATCGAACAGGCCGTAGAGAGTTTCGTCGGGCTCGATCGCCACGACCTGTGGAGTAGCCGACTGGCGTGCCACCACATGCCTCACCCACCGCTGAAGCCGCGACCGACCGGATCGCTTGCGGCGGCGTGCAGCGGGGAGTGAAGACATCGCAGGAGCCGACTGATACTGAGTCGACTATTGACGGAGAAGAACACAGCGAACGCACGCGTGAAAGTGCGTCGCCCCGCAGACAGGAAGCACCTCCACGTTGAGTGGAGCTTCTTAGAGCCAGGCGGAGTCGTCAGCGATGAAGACGAGCGCGTCGAGACGGATCTCGCGGCCCTCAGCTAATCCTCCACCGGAAACCATGACGACGGGAATCAGAAAAAATTGCAACCTCACCGAAAAGTCGCTAAGACACCAGCCCCAAGGTGGGCGCCAACTGTCGTGGTTCTAAGACTGACAGTAGAAGAGGGGGTAGGTATGGAGAGGCAAGATCTCAGCTATGGTGAAGTTGTACATGCGAGTTTACGAGTTCAGGCCCTTCTCGAAGGAAGTAATAGCCCTACGTCTCGGTGCACGGAGGCGGTCGATTGGTTTATGCGTGTGAAGATTACAGGGGGTGCGAACCCTTGTGCCAGTGGAGGGGGTGGCTTATATAGAGTGCGCGGGACCCCAGCACCTTACGTTACAAGAGGTTCAATGTACATAAAGACGAGGCGTCACTGGTAACGCCAGCATTAAGTGCTATAAATGGTATTGAAGACTACGGAGTGAACGCCTGACCGTTGAGGTGCTGGTCGACTCCTGATCTTAAATAGGTCGAGTGGTTCTTCATGCAGTCGAGTGAACACACGAAGGACAGGTCTCCGAGTGGATGAACAGTCAAGTGGATGACACTCGACGCCTTGGCTGGGTCCTTCCTGTTATCCTTTGGGTTTCTTTGCTTCCTTGATAATGGCCCTGGGTAGGTAGGTCAGGCCTATGACCCTACCCTAGGTCTATGTCCTCATCATCCCCCAGTCCCCACTTTCTTTACTTTTTCAACCAATAGATCGGCTTTATATTGAGTTTGTACTGCATTTCCCTTTATTTCCCTATTAGTCCTAGGGAGACCAGTTGGATAGCCAGTCTTTGCTACTTTTCGCCCCATTATTTCCTCTTTCGACCAAGTCCTAGATTCAGGTAAAATCTTCCCCACCCCCACCCCCTTTCTTCCTTGTTTGAACCAGGTAGTACTAGATTCGACTGCATGAACTAGTTTTACCTCTTAACAGTAAAAATTTAGGTGGCTTTCGAACAGCCGATCGATCCTATCTCTGAGGGGCACAGGAAATAGTAAAAGATACAAATGCAGCGACGTCAGGAGCTCGAGAAGTAGAGAACGGCCGGTTTCGAAGGAAGTTATACCTAAGGGTAGCCGGGATGTCGCTAGGTGGGCGGCGGGAGGCCGGATCTGCCAACACTACGGCAACGAGGAAGAAGGGGTCGGAGGCCCTCCCTAGACAGCGGTGCTTGGGAGAGAACGGCAAGGCACGCTGATCGGGACGCACCGGCAGTGGGTAAGAGCCGTCGCCGAGGACGACCGCATGAACGTTGCACCTTCTCACCTTCCCCGGCGGAGAGGATCCGGCTGGATTTGTGACCAGCGGTGAGCAGAGAGAGAGTGTGGCCACTGCTGTCGTGTTTAGATCTGGAGAGGACGAGATAGTGTGAAGAGAGCAACACTATCAAGCAAGCGCGGAGGCTCCTGCCTATATAGTGGAGTACTACTAGTTTTCTTTGTCTACCGAAGCTGGCTTGACCTCGTCAATGACTGTCTTCATGCACGTGCCCCGGATGCGCAGTTGTCCTCATTTTGGTCTGAAGCACCAGATTATAACATGACAAGAAACCATAACCTCACTACCCAAAGGACACAACATGAATCCCTACGGACAAACTAGACGAGCATCAAAGCTCAAATTAAATATAAAATCATAGAAAAGGGGTCCATCGATAGATGCCCTGATTAACATAGCGGGCTTGACATAGATGGCAGCCGAGTAGTCTTCGTGCATGTGGCCCCATGACTAGCGCCTTGGAGGAACTCAGTTTTCGCTGTTTAACCCTCGCAGTGATTCGAAGCACATGACACCTAATTTTGCAAGATGACAAGAAACCTTTTTTTATATTTCTCACCAGAACTACAGCCCTATACAACACAGCCTGCACGATATGTAGACGATAGCCAATCCAGGCATGTCTGCTGGAGTCTGGTCACAAGCATGGACGAACTGATCTTCCGTGTCATGCAGGGATCGTCCAGGCACCAACGTCTGTACAACACTCACTAGTACTATCGCTCGTCTCTCTCTTCTATTAACTCACCCGACATGCAGGGCCAGGGAGTGTGCCTATGGTCGGTTCTCAATTGCGGTCCCACATGTGTGTGCAAACGCAATATGGCGCGTGTTCCATTCGGAGAGCGGCGTGCCAGACCGACCGACCGTCTGGGGTGCGACGCGAACACGACGTGGTGTGTTGTATATTGTACTCCGTAAATGTGTACCACCGTTTTCTTGAGGCTTTGCTCCATGGCGCAGTCCATGGATACAAAATTAGTATACTGTACTATTTAGAAGTCGAGGGCAGGGCTTTCCCCGCACGGTAGGCGGGGCAGTTCCGCCTAGGTGGTCCGACAGAGACGCGAGAAGATGAGGGAGTAGGCTGCTGCAAACATAGGGTTGTGTGATTTGACAGTGAGTTACTACTGGGCAGGTGGGGCCCGGTGATTTGACTTGCCATTATCATTTTAACTGCGGCGCTACGACTGGCGCGAGTCTCCCGATTCCTGACCACCTCCATACAGGTGCCTCTCCTGATGCTCCACCATGTAGAGGCTGGCTCTTGCTTGAGAGCCCACTCCTCCACTTTTTTCTTTGCCTCTTTCCCCCACATATGCAAAAATGTCATGTAAAGCGGGCTTATAGCCCACTATTGTACTTGATCCTACAGATGCTAAGCCTGCCACATAGGCATAAAGTCTAATGTGGCAAGTTAATTAAGAAGAGAGAGACTAGTTTGGTGACCCCAGGAAGAAACGGTGCTAAGCGCGTGTACCTAGATGAAGCAAACTTAGCAACAAAAAACTAAGCGCCTATGCATTGGGGACTTGAGTTTCTAAGCCATTTAGTGCCCATAGCACCTCATCTAAGCACCATTTCATTGGAAGAGGTCACTCCTTGGCAAATGCAATAAATTCTACGAAGAAAGAGATAGGGAGAAGTAAACAAAAAATACTCTTATAGCCAACCTTATAGCTTACCTTGTTGTAGTATGAGTGACTAAGTGATGACTATGTATGGCATACCAACATCAGATAGCCTAATGCACCGTGTTAAATCTCCAAGAAGCGCGACCATGGCGAAAGCGACGATCGTGGTAAGGCGCGACCATGATATCACAGACTCTTGCAGCCCTTGGATCTGAATCGAGCAGTCGCATGCTAAGTTGCTGAAAATTTGCAGAATAACCCTCCAGGATAGGATATTCACCCATAGGTCTACAATCACACCATGCAACCATTCGATCTCAGATCCAAGGGCTCTCGGAAGCTTCATATCACCTGTAATTTTCCTGACGCTTGACATGACATCGAAAGCCATTTAATTGGGCGTCGAGTAGACATGACATCTAATTGGACCCCCATAGTACTGTGCATGAATCCATTTATCCACCAGGCAAGCCACTACCCTGCCGTTCGCACGCCCCCCCCCCCACTCGGCATTTTTACAATCGATAAACCGCTCCTAGTCATCCCGTCCTTTCACATTACGACAGTTCCTCTAATCCTAACCCTCCTCCCAAATCCATGGCGTCCCAAATCTTCATGGTCGGCGGTGAGTACAAGGTTAGAACCATCACCGGCAATGAGTTCGATGTCATCTACACCTGTTCTTCCGTGACGGTGAAAGGATGCCTTGATCGCTTCAGACGCATGTTCGAAAACTCAAATGATGAGTGGGTCGCTGTGCTAGATGTTGAGTACACCACAGTCTTGGGAAAAGAGAAGAACCTAAAGGAGGAAGAGAGGAAGAAGCCTGATGTGATCCAGGTTTGCGTGCATGACTTATGCTTGGTCTACCACATATGCCATGCCGACGTTGAGTGCGAGGAATTTAAGAAGTTCCTCAAGGGCGGCCGAGTCAAATTCATTACTGTAGACTTTACGAACGACAGAAGAGTCCTGGAACGGATAGTCCTCGTTGTAGGCAAACCCTTCGACCTCCAGAATAATGGGTTGGTGTCCTCCCATGATAAGCCTTCAATGCTGACCCTGGCAGGAGCCATGGTTCATCCTTCGTACAGTAAACTGAAGAAACCTCCGCACATGTTTCACCGTGCATGGCAGTGGAATGTACTAGATATAAACCACATCCACTATGCTGCAATGGATGGCTACCTTTGTTTCAATATCTACATGGGTTGGATGAAGATCAAGAGCCAAGTGTGCGGTTCAAGCAAAGAAGTATCGGCCAAGAGGAAGAGGGACAAGGACGAAGTCGAGGGCGTGGGACGAGGACTCGAGTAAGGTGGCGATGTCGTTGCTCATGGTGGTTCTAATGCAGTGTCTACCGGATTATTTGCTTAGTTTAATTTCTGGTGTGCTTAGTTTTATTTGAGGGGTGTGTTGTGCTGAGCCCCTAGCAGAACTATGTTATGTTTCTTCTTGTTACTTTAACTCCTCAGTACGTACATACTAGTATTTCTTATAGTTCATCTTTTGTTGGTATAGTACTACGACTACCACTCGTTTCTTCACATTATATACGTACAATATATTTGGCCAACATCATATAGCCAGCATTTTAGTTGTCAAAGAATTTCAGGGGGCTTAGTTTTGTCAAAGAATTTCAGGGTGCTTAGTTTTATTTGAGGGGTGTGTAGTGCTGGACACCATTATTGTGACTCAAATCTCTTTTGCCATGTTATAATGACATAAATATTGATGGACCAACATGCCAGCTCTCCCTCTATCCCACTACAGTAAAATAAAGTGTGGGGCCTACTTGATCCCAACAGCGTTCTTATTTTCCTGTAAAATTGTTCGCTTGGTTACTCCTGACATGCGGGACCACACTTATCATTGTGAGAATCGGCTTATTTTTGTCATGTAACATGGTCAACTGTTTTGACGTGAAAATCACAATGTCTAATGGCATTTTTGAGCAAACATCTAACTTAACGATGGCATTTTTGAGATATCTAATTGCATTTTTAGCAAGCATCTCACGGATCGGTTGCATTTTTGAGTAGTTGTAACTTCTAATGGCAAAACTAAGTAGTGATACACAAACTAGTGGCATAAATAATAAGAACCCAAGAATTAAATAGGTATGCTAATTTCTTTAATAGAATTTAGCACCCCATTTAAGCACGTACTAGCTTTTTTAATAGTACTATATGCATAATTTGGCGATGAGCGCTCTCTATGTGTACCACCTTTTTTCTTTAATGTCATCTTGTTAGTTTTGCTCCATGGCGCAATCCATCGATCCTACTACTGTACAAAAGTATACATTTCTTAAAAGGCTAGAGGGCGGGGCAGTCTAGCTACGTCGGTTTCAAGAGAGGCGAGGGCCTTTGTGATTTGACGGCTCATTACTGCTGGAAGGCGAGGCCTTTTGTGATTTGACTGCTCGTATAAATGTGCCAACGACCTGAGTGGGAGCAAAGAATCGTGCGGTATACTCAAGTTTTCCACTGGAGTACGACGGAGGAGCACGAAACATGGCAGCCCAGTGCCATATCCTCTACTCTCTACTCTTATTATATATTACTAGCAAGAGGCATTGTTCTATTGCGATAAAGAATGATCTAATTTGCTAGTCATCTCATTTTTAGCATTTTTTTATTCATGCCTCGCAGAGAACGTGACACGTGCGGCGAAACACTCGAAGCAAAAGAAGAAACACATGAGCAAAAGAAGAAGGAAGATTATCACCCCAAAAAAAGAAGGAAGACGCACACACAAGTCTGGGGCGCTGCTCTCACTACATGAAGGGCTACTGGCCGCGGAGTCGTAACTGCTTCTTCATCGCGTCTACGACCTCCATCTCCTTGCGTGTCTCCTCTGCCATCTTCTTCATTGTGTCCATGACGCGGGATTTCTTGACGTGAGCCTTCATCATCTGTTCCACGGCCGCTTTATGTACCTTGACAGTAGCCGAGTGCTCGATGCGGAGCTTCGCCAACTCCTCCTTCTGTTCCATGACGAGGGCCTGCAGCATCTTCATCGAGGAACTACTATTCTCATGCAGCTTCTTCCAGCCGGCGTTCTCCTCCTTCAGCAGGTCGACCTCGTGGCAGAGCTTCGCCTTGTCCTCCTGAAGTTGCAGGATTTCGCCGGTCGCCTTCTTCTCCGAGGCAATGCTCTTCTTCAGCAGCATCACCAAGCCGGCGGTCAACTCCCCCTGCTAATTGAGCTCAGCGAGCATGTCGTTGCTACGTCTTGAGCTTGCGTTGGTTTTCCTTGAAGAGGAAAGAGTGATGCAGCACAGTAGCATAAGTATTTCCCTTAGTTTTTGAGAACGAAGGTATCAATCCAGTAGGAAGCTCCTAGAAAGTCCCACGCACCTACACAAACAAACAAAGAACTCGCAACCACCGCAATAAAGGGGTTGTCAATCCCTTCACGACCACTTACGAAAGTGAGGTCTAATAGAGATAGTATGATAAGATAAATATATTTTTGGTATTTTAAAATATAGATGCAAAAAATTAAAGATGCAAATAAAAGTAGATTGAAAGCAAATATGATAAAAGATAGACCCGGGGGCCATAGGTTTCACTAGAGGCTTCTCTCAAGATAGCATAAGTATTATGGTGGGTGAACAAATTACTGTCGAGCAATTGATAGAAAAGAGAATAATTATGAGATTATCTAGGCATGATCATGTATATAGGCATCACGTCCGCAGCAAGTAGACCGACTCCTACCTGCATCTACCACTATTACTCCACACATCGACCGACTCCTGCCTGCATCTAGAGTATTAAGTTCATAAGAACAGAGTAACACCTTAAGTAAGATGACATGATGTAGAGGGATAAACTCATGCAATATGATATAAACCCCATCTTTTATCCTCGATGGCAACAATACAATACGTGCCTTGCAACCCTTTACATCCTTTGGTAAGGACACCGCAAGATTGAACCCAAAGCTAAGCACTTCTCCCATGGCAAGAAAGATCAATCTAGTAGGCCAAACCAAACTGATAATTCGAAGAGACTTGCAAAGATAACTCAATCATACATAAAAGAATTCAGAGGAGATTCAAATATTTATCATAGATAAACTTGATCATAAACCCACAATTCATCGGATCTCGGCAAACACACCACAAAAAGAGTTTACATCGAATAGATCTCCACAAGAGAGGGGGAGAACATTGTATTGAGATCCAAAAAGAGAGAAGAAGCCATCTAGCTAATAACTATCGACCCGAAGGTCTATGGTAAACTACTCACAACTCATCGGAGGGGCTATGGTGTTGATGTAGAAGCCATCCATGGTCGATTCCTCCTTCGGCGGAGCGCCGTCGAAGGCTCCAAGATGGGATCTCGCGGATACAGAAGGTTACGGCGGTGAAAATTGTGTTTCGGTGGCTCTCTAGATGTTTTCGGGGTACGTAGGTATATATAGGAGGAAGAAGTACGTCGGTGGCCACCCGAGGGGCCCACGAGACAGGGGGCGCGCCCTACCCTCTCGTGGCTGCCTCGGCTGCTTCTTCACTTGCACTCCAAGTCCTCTGGATCACGTTCGTTCCAAAAATCACGCTCCCGAAGGTTTCATTCCGTTTGGACTCCGTTTGATATTCCTTTTCTTTGAAATACTGAAATAGGCAAAAAAAAACGCAATACGAAATTTGGGCCTCACGGTTAGTAGGTTCATCCCAAACTGATATAAAGGTGTAAAATAAAGCCCATAAACATCCAAAAGGGGTAATATAATAGCATGAAACAATCAAAAATTATAGATACGTTGGAGACGTATCAAGCATCCCCAAGCTTAATTCCTGCTCGTCCTTGAGTAGGTAAATGATAAAAACAGAACTTTTGATGTGGAATGCTACCTAGCATAATTCTCAATGTAGTTTTCTTTATTGGGGCATGAATGTTCAGATCCAAATGATACAAAATAAAAGTTCATATTGACATAAAAAATAGTGATACTTCAAGCATACCAATCAAAGTAATCATGTCTTCTCAAAATAACATGGCCAAAGAAAGTTATCCCTACAAAATCATATAATCTGGCTAAGCTCTATCTTCATCACACAAAGTATTTAATCATGCACAACCCTGATGACAAGCCAAGCAATTTTTTCGTACTTTAATAATCTCAAACTCTTTCAACTTTCACGCAATACATGAGCGTGAGCCATGGACATAGCACTACATGTGGAGTAGAATGGTGGTTGTGGAGAAGGCAAAAAGGAAGAAGATAGTCTCACATCAACTAGGCGTATCAACGGGCTATGGAGATTCCCATTAATAGATATAAATGTGAGTGAGTAGGGATTGCCATGCAACGGATGCAATAGAGCTATAAATGTATGAAAGCTCAACAAAAGAAACTAAGTGGGTGTACATCCAACTCGCTTGCTCATGAAGACCTAGGGCAATTTGAGGAAGCCCATCATTGGAATATACAAGCCAAGTTCTAAAATGAAAAATTCCCACTAGTATATGAAAGTGACAACATATGAAACTCTCTATCATGAAGATCACGGTGCTACTTTGAAGCACAAGTGTGGAAAAGGAGATAGTAGCATTGTCCCTTCTCTCTTTTTCTCTCATTTTTATTTTATTTTTTTCCCTTTTTTTTTCTTTGGCCTTTCTTTTTTTTCTTTTTGGCCTTTCTCCTTTTTTCTATTTTTTTCTTTTTGTAAAGTCCGAAGTCTCATCCCGACTTGTGGGGGAACCATAGTCTTCATCATCCTTTCCTCACTAGGACAATGCTCTATTAATGAAGATCATCACACTTTTATGGATTTACAACTCAAGAATTACAACTCAAAGCTAGAACAAGATATGACTCTATATGAATGCCTCCGTGATGTGCGGGATATGCAATGAATCAAGAGCGACATGTATGAAAATTATGAAGGTGGCCTTGCCACAAATACAATGTCAACTACATGATCATGCAAAGAGCAATATGACAAAAGTAATGCGTGTCATATGAACGGAACGGTGGAAATTTGCATGGCAATATATCTCGGAATGGCTATGGAAATGCCATAATAGGTAGGTATGGTGGTTGTTTTGAGGAAGGTATATGGTAGGTGTATGGTAATGCCGTGAAAGTTCTTGCGACACAAGAGAGGCTAGCAATGGTGGAAGGGTGAGAGTGCGTATAATCCATGGACTCAACATTAGTCAAAAGAACTCATATACTTATTGCAAAAATCTAGAAGTCATCAAAAACAAAGTACTACGCCGCATGCTCCTAGGGGGATAGATTGGTAGGAAAAGACCATCACTCGGCCCCGACCGCCACTCATAAGGAAGACAATCAATAAATAAAATTGTGCTCCAACTTCATCACAAAGCGGTTCACCATACGGGAATCACAAACCTCAACACAAGTATTTTTCATAATCACCTCAACTAGCATGACTTTCATATCACTACCTCCATATCTCAAAACAATTATCAAGCATCAAATTGATCATAGCATCCAATTCACTTTCTACGATAGTTTTTATTATACCCAACTTGGATGCTCATCATTCTAGGACCAAATTTGTAACCAAAGCAAATACCATGCTGTTCTAAAAGACTCTCAAAATAATATAAGTGAAGCATGATAGGCTAGCAATTTCTTTAAAATTAATCCACCGCCGTCCTCTAAATGATATAAGTGAAGCACTAGAGCAAAAACTATCAAGCTCAAAAGATATAAGTGAAGCACATAGAGTATTCTAGCAAATTCTAATCAAGTAGGGTTCTCCCAAAAGGTGTGTACAGCAAGGATGATTGTGGTAAACTAAAAATCAAAGACTAATATAATACCACGGCGCTCCAAGCAAAACACATATCATGTGGTGAATAAAAATATAGCTCAAGTAAAGTTACCAATGAGCGAAGGCGAAAGAGGGATGCCTTCCGGGGCATCCCCAAGCTTAAACTTTGGCTATTCTTGAATATCTTGGGGTGCCTTGGGAATCCCCAAGCTTAGGCTCTTGCCACTCCTTATTCCATAGTCCATCAAAGCTTTACCCAAAACTTGAAAACTTCACAACACAAAACTCAACAGAAATCTCGTAAGCTCCGTTAGTGAAAGAAAACAAAACCACCACATAAGGTACTATAATGAACTCATTCTTTATTTATTTTGGTATTAAACCTACTGTATTCCAACTTCTCTATGGTTTATAAACTATTTTACTAGCCATAGATGCATCAAAATAAGCAAACAACACACAAAAAACAGAATCTGTCAAAAAGCAGAGCAATTTGTAATCAGAACTAACGCAAACTTCTGGAACTCCAAAAATTCTACCAAAATAGGAAGTCCTAGACAATTTGTCTATTGATCAGCAGCAAAAGCACGTTTCTGTGATTTACTAAAAAAATTCTTGTGCGTGCAAAGTTTCTGTTTTTCAGCAGAATCAAATCAACTATCATCATCGGTTATCCTATAGGTTCTACTTGGCACAAACACTAATTAAAAGATAAAAACACATCTAAACAGGGAGTAGATGCAAGGTTTATTACTAAACAGGAACAAAAACAAAAAACACAAATAAAATTGGGTTGCCTCCCAACTAGCGCTATCGTTTAACGCCCCTAGCTAGGCATAAAAGCGAATATAGATCTAAGTAGTGCCATCTTTGGCACTAAATTCCTCAATAGAGCACTTATAATTTTTAGGGGTTTCTCCCTTTTTAGAAATGATTAAACCTTTAGGCAAAAAATTAAGAAATTCGATTGTAGCAAAAGGTTCCTTAACGATAGAGAGACAATTGGGATGAACACTTATGGATTTGAGATCCGCGTCTCCCTTACTAGAAGATTCGCCCTTATTTCTGGGAACATAACTTAACTTGGCAGTTTTGGTAGGGGGTTTTGTAGTGTTTTTCATGGAAGAAAACGCAGAACCTAAGTTGGTAATGATATCCTCAAGTTTACCGATTCTAGCAGAATCTAGATCTATTTTTTCATTAACTATAGGTTCTTTCTCTTTAAGATTTTTCAAAGTAACCCCAACCCTAGATCCATACTGGGTAATGTAATTATGAATCTTTTTAACCAAATTTTCAATCAACTCAACAGTAGCAACTTTATTTTCAATAATATCAAGCCATTGCATCACATGTTCTAAAGTTAAAATAGTTCCATTAACCAGAAGAGGTGGTGGGCCAAACAAATCTAACATAGCATTATAAGCATCAAACGTATGGCTACTCAAGAAGTCACCTCCGGCAACAGTATCAAGGACACATCTATTCCAAGGAGTGATGCCTACATAAAAATTGCGAAGAAGAACGGAAGTAGAAAGCTTCCTAGTAGATCTATTTTGAGCATTGCAAATTCTATGCCAAGCATATTTTAAGTTTTCTCCCTCCCTTTGCTTAAAATTGAGAATTTCATGTTCGGGAGTAATAATAAGGATAGGAGGACTAGCCATAACAACAAGGTAAACGATCTAACACACGAGCAAATGGAAAAAGGCAAGCGAAAAAGAGAGAGAGAAGGAGCTTGGGAAAGAGAGGGCGAATAAAATGACAAGGGTGAAGTGGGGGAGAGGAAAACGAGAGGCAAATGGCAAATAATGTAAATGCGAGGGAGATGAGTTTTTGATGGGCACTTGGTATGTCTTGACTTGACTTGGTGGAAGCTTCCTCGGCAACGGCGCCAGAAATCCTTCTTGCTATGTCTTGAGCTTGCGTTGGTTTTCCTTGAAGAGGAAAGGGTGATGCAACACAGTAGCGTAAGTATTTCCCTCAGTTTTTGAGAACCAATGTATCAATCCAGTAGGAAGCTCCTAGAAAGTCCCACGCACCTACACAAACAAACAAAGAACTCGCAACCAACGCAATAAAGGGGTTGTCAATCCCTTCACGGCCACTTGCAAAAGTGAGATCTAATAGAGATAGTATGATAAGATAAATATATTTTTGGTATTTTATAATATAGATGCAAAAAGGTAAAGATGCAAATAAAAGTAGATTGAAAGCAAATATGATAAAAGATAGACCCGGGGGCCATAGGTTTCACTAGAGGCTTCTCTCAAGATAGCATAAGTATTACGATGGGTGAACAAATTACTGTCGAGCAATTGATAGAAAAGCGAATAATTATGAGATTATCTAGGCATGATCATGTATATAGGCATCACGTCCATAACCGATGAGACCGACTCCTACCTGCATCTACTACTATTACTCCACACATCGACCGACTCCACGCATCTAGAGTATTAAGTTCATAAGAACGAGTAACACCTTAAGTAAGATGACATGATGTAGAGGGATAAACTCATGCAATATGATATAAACCCCATCTTTTATCCTCGATGGCAACAATACAATACGTGCCTTGCAACCCTTTACATCCTTTGGGTAAGGACACCGCAAGATTGAACCCAAAGCTAAGCACTTCTCCCATGGCAAGAAAGATCAATCTAGTAGGCCAAACCAAACTGATAATTGAAGAGACTTACAAAGATAACTCAATCATACATAAAAAGAATTCAGAGGAGATTCAAATATTTCTCATAGATAAACTTGATCATAAACCCACAATTCATCGGATCTCAAAGCAAACACACACATAAAAGAGTTTACATCGAATAGGTCTCCACAAGAGAGGGGGAGAACAATGTATTGAGATCCAAAAAGAGAGAAGAAGCCATCTAGCTAATAACTATGGACCCGAAGATCTGTGGTAAACTACTCACAACTCATTGGAGGGGCTATGGTGTTGATGTAGAAGCCCTCCGTGGTCGATTCCCCCTCCGGTGGAGCACCGGCGAAGGCTCCAAGATGGGATCTCGCGGATACAGAAGGTTATGGCGGTGAAAATTGTGTTTCGGTGGCTCTCTTGATGTTTTCGGGGTACGTAGGTATATATAGGAGGAAGAAGTACGTCGGTGGCCGCCCGAGGGGCCCACGAGACAGGGGAGCACGCCCTATAGGGGGGCGCCCTACCCTCTCGTGGCCGCCTTGGCTGCTTCTTGACTTGAACTCCAAGTCCTCTGGATCATGTTCGTTCCAAGAATCACGCTCCCGAAGGTTTCATTCTGTTTGGACTCCGTTTGATATTCCTTTTGTTCGAATACTGAAATAGGCAAAAAACAGCAATACGGGCTGGGTCTCAGGTTAGTAGGTTAGTCCCAAAAATGATATAAATGTGTAAAATAAAGCCCATAAACATCCAAAAGGGGTAATATAATAGCATGAAACAATCAAAAATTATAGATATGTTGGAGACGTATCAGTCGTCGAGGCTCTCCTTCAGCAGCTCCACCAAGCCATGGATGAACTCCTTCTGCTTATTGAGGTGCTTATTGAGCTGATCGGGTATGCCGTCGAGAGATAACGACTCCAGCGCCGCCTGCTCGGCATGTTCGCCTCCGCGGCCAGGGAGCTCCTGGGAGCTATCACCTGCCCGTGAGAGATCTTTCGAGGTCTCTGCATGGCGGCGAGCCCTCTCTTTTTTCCCGCAGCCTTGATTGCCGCTCCCTTGTTACGAGTAGTTTGGATAGTTCTCAACCTAGAGCTCTCCACACCGGCCATGGCAAGGACGGACGAAGAAGGAGGACTTATGAGGAGGAAGGTAGAGTAATTTTCGGTTAGGTAGTTCCCCTTTTATAACCTAAGTACTAGCACTGGTACTAAAACCTGCATAGTGGGAACACGTTCAGGTTTGGTACGTCTTGGTAGGTGTCAAAGAAGCTTGCACTTAATTGTAGCACTAGTACTTTGGAATGTGATGGGAACAAGGTAAAGATTAATTGATGGTTTTGATTTTGAGGCCCGAAACGGCTCCCGGTGAGTTTAGTGGAACATAAATTTCAAGTACTCCCGATGAGTTTAGTAGAACATAAATTGTTTAACATAAAAAATATATCATTAAAAAATAGAATATTTGAAGTTTGTAATGATATAGTTTTCGTAATGTATGCCTCTTATTAACTTGGTCAAATTAATGACCTAGGTAAACATGCAAGACTTGTAAAATGAGATAGAGGGAGTACTACACTACTCAAATGCAGTCGCACAAGTCAGTGATGTAACTGGTCGTACATGTCAGACCAAGCCGATGTGTGTCCCTTCGGTGAGACGCGGGTCCGACCGACCGTCTGTTGGTGCGACCGATCGTAAAGTACTTACGCGATGGAGACTTCTGGTTGTGGCTTCGGTTGATTGTCACGACCAAGCATTCTAAAACTAGTGATAAATCAATTACCATATTTTTCCAAATGACCAAGTATTTTTTACAGGAAAACAATACATATAGATGGAGTGATTGTCAAGGTTGCAAACAGACATAGCGTTGCAAGTTCAACGCAGCAGACAACCGACTAGGTCCTTTGGATCTTGGCGGCGAAGGAGGGCAGCTCACCTCGCCTGTGATGCATGCCCAGCGGCGCTGCCGCAACTGGTCCCGGGATTTGGCTTGTCCTACCGCCCATTTGAACAGTTGCACCGGCTGCTCATGCCATTGCGCAAGCATGCATGTTCTTTCCTCTGTAGTCGACTCCGTGAATATGATCTCTGCCATTAGCCCTAGATCAAAATCAACGCGACGCTGCCAGATGCTGACATCCCTCAGCATCTCTCCCCTGAGATCGACTTGCGCCTCCGCCTTGTGCTGCGCCAGGCGTAACTCCTTGGAACTTCTCTCTAATCGATGCGATGCTTCCTAGATCTGATTTTCCCTTGCTGCCCACCACCTGAAACGCAGCCCTGGCATGTCCTCCACGGCCACCGATCTGTGATTCCAGAGCAATGGATCCCCTCTAAAACACATGTGGGTTTCGCTCAAAGGCGGAGTGTGTCGCGACCGGTTTTTCCGGATATTAAATTCCAGAAAATGGCCGTCGTGCTCATCAGCCCCAGGACTACCGTTAGCTGATGAGGCATCAACTCGGTACAGAAAATCCAAGCAAAATTACAGGATATGCGGTACAAGACCATTCTGGCCTGTGAGTACAAAAAATGGTTTCTAGTGGTTGATGGCGAAGCGGTTTGTGGATCATCGGTAGAACTCCATTTCCCACGGGAACAGTGACCGAGTTAACTCCTATCTTCGCGAGGCTGCTATCACTGTTGCTTAGGTTCCGGGCGGTCGTCGCACGCTCCGCTCCACGCAAGAAATCTGGCCAAGACAATAGCGAGGACAAGCCCGGTGAGTACCTTGAATGTACTCACAAACATTAGGAACACAGGCATAATATAACAATGATGTGCTGAAAATATTTTATGCTCATGGCGTCAGTCACAAAAGATAATTAAAAAAAATCTGATGCACGCAAGCATGTTACTCGTGAATATGCAATAACATAGTAGTATAAAAAAATTTATGAAATAAATAACAAACACGCCACAGTCGGGCGTCTTAGCGACACCACATAAAGGGCTTTAAAAGAAATGCCACAGTAGGGCGTCTCGGCGACACCACCAAGAGGGCTTATAAAAGAAATGCCACGCAAGGCGTCTCAATGACACCACATAAAGGGCTTATAAAAGAAATGCCACGATCGGACGTCTCAGCGACACCACATAAAGTGCTTATAAAAGAAATGCCACAGTCTGGCGTCTTAGCGACACCACATAAAGGGCTTATAAAAGAAATGCCAAAGTCGGGCGTCTCAGCGACACCACATAAAGGGCTTATAAAAGAAATGCCACAGTCGGGCGTCTCAACGACACCACATAAAGGGCTTATAAAAGAAATGCCATAGTCGGGCATCTTAGCGACACCACATAAAGGGCTTATAAAATAAATGCCACAGTCGGGCGTCTCAGCGACACCACATAAATGGCTTATAAAAGAAATGCCACAGTCGGGCGTCTTAGCGACACCACATAAAGGACTTATAAAAGAAATGCCACAGTCGGGCGTCTCAGCGACACCACATAAAGGGCTTTAAAAGGCATAAGCACAGCGAATATCCAGGAGGTAAAACCATTCCAAGGATACTCAATACTTCAAATAATATAAAGGGGTTAGTCCATAAATAAAATATTCGTAATCATCATAAGTCACAAGTCGTGCTGGCCGGAGCTCTAATGGCCGGAGCTCGAGACGGGGCTCTAATGGCGGAGGTGGTGCCGGACTGGTACGTGATCGTGTTGTGCGGAGGGCTGGCAGCGGTGCTGGGGCTCTCCGTGCTCCTGTGTGCGATGATCCTCGATGATCGTCGCGATGCCGCTGCCGATTCTTTGGCTCTCCGCGGTGGTGGTGACCATGAGGAGTAGGTGGGGGGGGTGTGTCGGTGACTGCGGGAGGTGCTCAGTTAGATGTAACACTGTTGCAAAAATTTTGCAAGCAGTGTATGTGTTCGTGTAATTGTGGTTGTGAGTCTGCATGCCGTGGTGCTGCGGCAAATAAAATAATCCATGTCGAGAACGATGCAGCAATACCGGGAAAAGAAATCTCACTCCAGGATTTCTCGCGAAAGGACATAGTAATACAATAGAGTCAAATTGCAACAATAACTGAAACTAAATGGTTTACATTGCCGCACAAACTCGGGGCACCACGCATAAGTTACAACACATGAATAAACGTCATAGCAATAAATATAGCGGCAACGTCTAAATTGAAAACGGTAATGGCGGGCGGGGTCACGAGAAAGCGTTTACGGTCTGGGATACACTCTTCTTCTATCGGAGGAAGTGGCTTGACCAGACGATGAATGTGTCTCTCCTGGTCTGGCCTCAATGATCTGCCGATGGCGATCTGAGGATTTAAATCCGCGAGGCTCTGTAGATAACCCATCACGCGTTGGGTTAAACGCTCTTGAGCGATGACGTATTGGACGAGGTTGGCCAAGACTGGGTCTCTCTCAATACGTCCACCTGGAAAAGATGTTACTCCTCCGGGTGCTGCACGGCTCGGAAAATAATAATACCCTCGTTCGCTGGCATAGGGTACCGTGAATCAAAAGCGGCGGCGCTTCATAAACGCAGCTTCTACGGCCATATGCGGGTTGGCATAGATTTCCCTACGAAGGAGACCTCCGTTGGATCTTGGTTTGGGTTTACGGGAGGGATGTGCACGACTGCCCAATATCTCGAGGTGGAAGGGGTGATTCTCGATTTGAACAGCTCGTACTGGGGTGGCTGGGTAGCACCCATGGTACTGCGGGTAAAATCCCACAATATCCTGACAAAACTACCCGGGGTTGCATCTGGAGTTCTCAGATAGATACTGGGGCTCGGCATGGCAAGAAATGGTTGTGACAATGGTGCACAAGGTGAGGGGTGCTTGGCAGGGTCACTCGGTGGCCCTTTTTATAGCACCGGAGATGGGTCATTTTTACCGTGGTGAAAGGAAATGAATTTGCCGGCTCGGCTCTGGGGCCGGGGTCAAAGCCACAGATACATATCTCACCAAAGTGACGTATCACTGTGGGTGTTGTCGGAGTGGTTTTTGGTAGCTGCGCCAAGGATAGAGAAATCACACTGCATGCTAATATATCCATGCAAGACTACTATATAAAACAAATGCACGATGACAGGCTGCGTTACAAAGCGAGGATACACTGGGACTCGACACTACTCGAGTAACTTAGTCTACTTCATTTACATCCAAGCGGGCGTCCCTTGTGGATGTCGAGGCTTCTCCACGGTTCTCACCATTGGAATTAGCTGGAGAGAGTTGAGGGGCTGCAGGCTCGGGGTAGTGATGATGACCATCGCGGGGATTGTTGACCACAACCCCGTTGGAGTGTGCTCCCAGGAGGCGACGAAGCAATTCTGGGGTCATCAAAGCACCTTGGCTGACGGCTGGGGCTGACCTCAGGGTCTCGATCGGGTGTCCGGACAACACGACTGGGTTGTAGGCGTTGGGCTCGATCTCTTCTCTCGCCGAGGCTCGACGAACCAGCTCTCCACGAGCTGCGATCAGATCAATGGTGATTTGATCGAACAGTTCCTCCAGCGCGCCTACATAGCGCACGAGGTGCAGCAATGCAGGGTCCGTTTCGTGATCTCCGTTGGCTACTTGGGGTGGTCTACCGTACCCTTCACGCCTGGGGTAGTAGTGGAACGAGCGACAGTTAACTCTGGGCGACAGGTGCTCAAAGGAAGTTGTTCTTCCGGTGAACCTGTAGGGGCGCTCGGGCACTAGACCCCTACCATAGATGTGTACCGTGGCCCAGAATTGATGGCTCTCACCGCTCAGGGGTCCTTGGTACACAACATATTCGGGTGGCTCTTCTAACGCATAGGCACGGCGGGTGAGGTTTGCGAGTATGGTCACAAAGCCTCCAAGGTTGGTTGTTGTGGTCTCGTTGTGCACGACGGGACCGGGCATTGTGGCTTGGTTTGGGGAAAATGCTGTGCTGTGTTGGGTTGGGGCTAGCGTGCCCTTTTTATAGAAAAAGGGGACGGAGTCTTCCTTCGCACGCTTGCGAATGAGACCCTTGGGTGCTGGTCACTGGTGCGTGATAGATGGGCTAGGTTGATAGGTTGGGCACCGACTGCCAAAAGCGTCGGGTCACTGTGTGGCTATCTTGTGCGAGAAGCTTGGCTGGGGTTTACTTATGGCTTGGTGGGTTGGTTTGCCTAAGTTTATTGACCTTGCTAAGATAGGATTAGCCAATGGTCAGCCTGGCTCTGATACCAAGTCTGTCGCGACCGGTTTTTTCGGATATTAAATTCCAGAAAATGGCCGTCGTGCTCATCAGCCCAGGACTCTTTGTTAGCTGATGAGGCATCAACTCGATCAGAAAATCCAAGCAAAATTACAGGATATGCGGTACAAGACCATTCGGCCTGTGAGTACAACAAATGGTTTCTAGTGGTTGATGGCGGAAGCGGTTTGTGGATCATCGGTGGAACTCCATTTCCCACGGGAACAGTGACCAGGTTAACTCCTATCTTCGCGAGGCTGATATCAATGTTGCTTAGGTTCCGGGCGGTCGTCATAGCAACGCTCCGCTCCACGCAAGAAATCTGGCCAAGACAATAGCCGAGGACAAGCGGTGAAGTACTTTGAATGTACTCGCAAACATTAGGAACACAGGCATAATATAACAATGATGTGCTGAAAATATTTTATGCTCATGGCGTCAGTCACAAAAGATAATAAAAAAAATCTGATGCACGCAAGCATGTTACTCGTGAATATGCAATAACATAGTAGTATAAAAAAAATTATGAAATAAATAACAAACACGCCACAGTCGGGCGTCTTAGCGACACCACATAAAGGGATTTAAAAGAAATGCCACAGTCGGGCGTCTCAGCGACACCACATAAAGGGCTTATAAAAGAAATGCCACAGTCGGGCGTCTCAGCGACACCACATAAAGGGCTTATAAAAGAAATGCCACAGTCGGGCGTCTCAGCGACACCACATAAAGGGCTTATAAAAGAAATGTCGCAGTCGGGCGTCTTAGCGACACCACATAAAGGGCTTATAAAAGAAATGCCACGATCAGGCGTCTCGTGACACCACATAAAGGGCTTATAAAAGAAATGCCACAGTCGGGCGTCTCAGCGACACCACATAAAGGGCTTATAAAAGAAATGCCATAGTCGGGCATTTTAGCGACACCACATAAAGGGCTTATAAAAGAAATGCCACAGTCGGGCGTCTCAGCGACACCACATAAAGGGCTTATAAAAGAAATGCCACAGTCGGGCGTCTTAGCGACACCACATAAAGGGCTTATAAAAGAAATGCCACAGTCGGGCGTCTTACCGACACGACATAAAGGGCTTTAAAAGGCATAATCACAGCGAATATCTTGGAGGTAAAACCATTCCAAGGATACTCAATAATTCAAATAATATAAAGGGGTTAGTCCATAAATAAAATATTCATAATCATCATAAGTCACAAGTCACAATCCATGTTCTGGTTTAACAATTTCTCCTCCTAAGACCGACACTAGGACCGACACTTGACCCATCCCAGACTGTAAATCCTTAACCATGGACACGGCTATCCGAATAGGTTTAATCTCTGCAGAGGTTGTACTCTTTACCCACGAGTAACGGATTCCTTTAGTCCATCGGGACTAATTCCGTCTGATCTTTTAATTGAAAACACACCTGACTTGCACACACCGCTTAACTTACATGCTGGAATCACCCATGACACACTGTTAAGAAAAACTCTAAGTGGGAGGCTGCAACCTCGCGTAGCATGGGATCAAATTTATAACGCAGCGCTCTAAGGGGTGGCCTCCCCTCTCGGTCTCAACTGAAACACCCATGCCCCGGACCAGGTGGCATGCCTACCGGCTTCAACCGATATCTTCCACCATGGCCTCTCTGTATGGTGTGTGCTAGAAAGAGGTTGACAACTTACTGAACCGTACACTACTTGTTGTAGAGACGAGTGGTAGTACGAAACAAGCATGGGGGTTACTGGAACAAGACTCGATCTAGGGTCGACTCAGGAGGTTTAAGTATTCCTGCATGATTAGAATAACAAATATATTTCATCCAATGCAGATGAGTCACCACTCATCATACTCTTCATGCCATGCGGACACACTCGTCTCGACGAGGAACTAGGGACAAGCACTGGTCTACCCAAGACAGTGACTTTCCCATTTTCCTTCCGGTAGGCACGAAAGGCATACGAGGATGGTCATCATCCCAAGCAAGTCCATTTCCAACAGGAAGGAAAATATCTATAAGCATGCATGCAAATGATCATACCACCACATAAAATAACGAGTTCCATGTAATGAGGTGGTGTCATGATCGTGTCAAACAATGCATGCAACATATTGTGCCAGGGTTCAGAATGCTTGCCTTCAATGTGTGGTAAGGCAGGGTGCACTCCAAAACTTTTGAAAGTTTTCTTCTCTCTCTCCAAAGTCCTATTTTAAATAAATTTGAATTAACACACAAATCCAAAACAGCACAAAAATTTGTTTTGAAAATTTATCAAATAAATCTTAAAATAAACTAGATTAAATTTGAGAGAGGTAGGAAAAAGAATCATTTCATTTGGAGTTGTATTTAAAAAGTTATAGCCAGTCAAAGTCCTGGTCCAAATCTGTTTTTTTTATAAAACAAAAAAGAAAACGTTTTAAAAGAAATACACGTCGAAGGCGCATTCGGGAAATGCGCTTCCACTTACTCCTACGTGGACCGGCGCTGGGTCACTGACGGTGGGCCCGCCTGGCCCACTGGTCAGGTTTGACTAGTCCACGCGCGCGTCGTCCCCCTCTGACCGAACATAGGCGGAGCTCCGGCGAGGATTTGCCGACAAACGGGGGCGTCCCTTGGTGATCTAAGGACATGGATGTGCTCAGGGGGTCGAGACGAATCCTTGGGTACCCGCCATGGTCGCCGACGGACGTGGGAGTCGCCGCGACGAAGCTTCATGCGGAGAAGGCATTGGTGGGTAGTGGGTTTGGGGCTCACGGTGGTTTCCGACCAAAATTGAGCGTGGGGCTGCACTCACGAGAGGGAGGGAGAGCTCTGGTGGAGAGAGTGGAGAGGGGAGGCACTGGTGGCGATGGAATCGGCCGGGACTTGGCGGCGACCGAACCGGCCGGACTCGGGGAAGATGGTCTTCCCCTTCTCGACTGCTGGCCAAGGTAGCTCTAGGGGGTCATTTGAGGTTGCTTGAGGACTCGATTGTGCTCCGGGGCCCTTATATAGGCGGTGGAGGTCGGTTCCAAGGTGGCCGGAGATAAGGACGACGGCGAACCGTCTTTCTGTAGCTATGGCGACGTGGCGGCGACGCGCGCTAGGGGACGAGGCTGCGGATGAGCTGGAGATGCTTAAGGGCAGTGGCGGCCGGTGGCTTTGGCGGCACCGACCGAGGCAGGGGCGTCTTGCGGATGCCGGCGTGCCAAGGCTCTTCTGGCGGCTGTAGGCTGCCAGCGGCTTGGCGCGTTCTTTGTGAGAAGGGGAGTGTGTGGCGTGGCGCTTCTGAGCGGGCCAAAACCGAGGCGCGACGTGTCGGCTCGGCCGTGGCTCGTCTGTCTGTGGCCAGCTCTGCTCGCGCCCGAGCACGCCGCGGAATGTGTTGATAAAATGCCGGGCATGCTAGAGGTCTCGGTGAGGTTGGCAAGCAATGTAACTATGTTAGTGATAGAGGGAAGATCAAGGGACAAGGTGGTTTGGTGCAGAGACCAAGTTCACCATGTAGACTTGAAATCATGCCAAATCGGCCTTGCACTCGTGGTGTTTGTCAAAATGCCACAGGCACCTAGGCATTTCTTGGAGTGGCCAATTCTTCCAGTTGAAGTCTCTTTGGATGCTCAAGAGGGTGGTGAGGTTGGTTTGTGAAAAGCACAAACTTGCTAGTGCAAGTTTTGTAGAACTTCAATTCTGGACAGAACTTAAATGGCATCATCTCATGAACCAAAAGTATTCCAATGGTTGCATGCTCCCGGACTTAGGGGTTTGGCAAGGTACACTACAAGCAGGAGGAAGAATCAAGGGCCAATGAGCAAGCAAGGATATGGTTGCTGTACAATCCATCATGTTGGACCAGAATGAAAATGAGGCTGATTCACTCAAAATTTTCAAATAACATCCTTGGATTTTTGCATATAGTGGAATAATATGCTCCTAGTGACATCCCATAATTTTGGTGGAGGCTAGAAAGAAGTATTTAAATGAGTTGCAGTGCAAAAATGCCTACTGGACCAGAGAAGAAAGTTGGGTGTAGAGCTCAAAATAATACATGAATAAATTATAACTTTGCACAAAAGTGATTTAAAAACATCACCAGATATCTCCAATTTTTGGTTGGAATTTTAGGTGAATTTATCAAATGGTTGTAGTTCAATTATGGCCATATAATCTTGGAAAACCATTTTTCAAGAAACTAAAGATCAAGCAAATTAATTATGTAATTAGTTCTACTAATAAAAGAAAAGTTTTTCTTGAGTGGTTAAACAAGTCCAATATTATAAGTAAAAGATTTTCCATCTAGGGAACAACTCCAAGATAACCAAGAAAGAATGGTTTTGAAATCAAGAAAAACCAAGAAAAAGGAAAGTTAAATTTCCTGGCAAGATTTTTATTAGCAAAACAAAGTTAAAAATTTTGGGGTGTCACACAGTGCTGCGGGCCGCAGCGAGAGGGCAGCCCGCGGGATCCTAGGATCTAAGGGATTATCCATGGCGGGATCCTCCATGGCGGGATCCGGTGGGCGAGGCGGGGAGGCGAGCCTAGGCGTTGGGAGAGCCCTACCAAGCTAAGATAAAGATAGTACTACTCCACTCCGTCCATATTTAAACACAAAGGCCACCAATAGTAGCCCTGGCAAACATTGATCATGCTGCCTACGTCCTGGTTTATTGGCCCCCTTTTCTTGTGCCACTTTTTATGACATGCATAAAAATTATGTTACTTACAAATATGGTCAAAAATTGGCACAAAATATGAAGGAGACCAATGGAAGTACTGGCATCCCATGATTTAACTACTCGCATGCGCGCAGTGGAGTAGTAATGTCTTTCTTTCACCCTCATGTCCACTCAATTTGCATGCGCTGTATTAATTGACCATCAATGAAATGAAGGACTTTACACGCGTCAAATTATCACATGGGGTGGATCTTCGTACAAAAATGCGTCACCCCGTGTACCTGCGTGTTCGTGCGAGGGAATGAGTGCGTGCGTGACGTGCGTGCACATCTTCGCTTCATGCATGTACCGCCAGTGTGGCTCAGAGAGGACAAATACATTCTTCTAGAAGCAGCACCACGTCACTCTGATCAATCCACACAAGGAGGTCGCGACAACGCCTCCACATGTGCCACGTAGCTTCATGAACTGTAAGAGAGACACTATGTAGCGTGCCATTGGAATTCTAATTTATGTGTTTGCACATACTCGAAGTACTAGTAAGGTACACGTGCATTGCACGCATCAGATTTGGCAACCGAATTATGAATACATACCACACTATATCATGTAAGCTATGAGTCATATATGCCTGATGTAGACCTTTGTTTAATTCTTATAGTTCATCTCATTCAAAATAAATTAGTTTTTATAAAAAAAGCTAGGGCCTTTTTGATTCGTAGGATTTCCAAAACGCGGGAATAGGAAAAACATGGGATTGGAGTGGAATGTCGTCTTGAATCCTCTGAGGTTTGTACGAGTGTTTGATTGTGCATAGAAAAAACGCATGATTCTTTCAAAGTGGTTTGAGTGGATGGGATGTTTCCTATGGAATCTAGTGCAAATGAATCCTATGGAAAAATTTCTATGGTTTAGAAACCAATGAATCAAACAACCAAGATAGGAAAAATTCCTAAGGATTAGAATCCTCCAAAATTCCTTTGAGAATCCTTTGAATCAAAGAAGCCCTTAATCTATTTTATGATTCATGGAATTGTGCATTGTAAATCATAAAGTAAAAGCAAATAATGGCAATTCAACTAGAAAAAAAGTTTGGGCAGTTATGATACGAAAGATTCTAGAACAAAGGAGAAGCACTTGTGTTTTGAGGTTTGTGCATTATGCTTAAGTTCAACCATGGAGTCTGCTAGATAGTACATGTGGCAAAATCCGGTGGGGGTCTAGAAGATGGTTCGAGGGGTCAAGTGGAGGGATACTATGAAGGAGTGAACAAGTGCGAGATCGATATTTGAAGAGAGGGGGCGAGAACGTGCGCTGTTGCGCGCAGTGGCGGAGCCATGAAAAATAAATGAGCTAGGGGGCCAAGCATTACTAATCCTTTACAAGGAGGGCCAATTCATCAACTTAAACCATTTTACCAGCAATTGTCTAATGATCACATTCATATTAGCCTCGATATATAGTGATGTTAGGGGGGCAGGGCCCTTGCTGCCCCCTGTCTTCGCCACTGTGCGCGCGTCTGAGAGATGAAGCGGAGGCATGGATGATGAGAGGGGGACATTGGATATATAATTAATGTGGGTGTATTAGCTATGTAATCCTATATAGAGAGGTATAGATTGATCGATGTGGATGTGGGAAAGAGGGTGAGACCTCACTAGATATATAGATTGATCGGTTTGTGTGGAAAACTGTGAAAGACCTAGCTATATATACACACACATAGAGGAACATCGATCGTTGCGCATGCACGTGAGAGATAAAGAATGCCTGATATGATGGGGAGGGGGAGGTGTGTGTGTGCATGCACGGGAGACCGACCTGAAGAAAAAGATTGCATGTGTGCGATGGATAATGCCGACTGGTACTGTGTGTGCATGCATGCACGAGAGAAAGTTAATGGTAAAATTATAAAGAGAAGATGACTGTGTGGGTGTAAAAGATTAGGTGACGTCATAATCAATGTAAAGTAGAATTCAAATATTTGAATAAGAGATCATGATGTTTGAAACCCATGCATGCATGAATATAACTGAGATATGCGTGGTGTGGTTTGGAAATGAGCATGTTGTACTGTATACACATTGAATAAGGTCTGATTTGTATTTGAGATATCGATGGCATACATTGTTTGTCCACATTGCATCCGGGCATGGACACACTATTCTAATTGGAGATGATGGGTGGCTTTCGCATCACATATCTATATCTATACCCCTATATATATTATATTTTATATTTTTTATATAGTGTGCGGATAACTTTAACTTTGAAAGATGGTCGTTGGATGAGGCCAATCCGATGGTGCAGGGATGGCAAATTTGAGCACAACTAGCCGTTGGATATCATCTAGATTCCACCAGATTTTGCCACATGTACAATCTAGAAGACTCCATGGTTGAACATAAGCATAATGCACAAACCTCAAAACACAAGCACTTCTTCTTTGTTCTAGAATATTCTGTATCAGAATTGCCCAAATGTTTTTCTACATGATTTGCCATTATTTGTTTTTACTTTATGCCTTACAACGCACAATTCCATGAATCTTAAAATATATTAGCTTTCTTATAAAAACTAGATGATTTTGAATAAATGAACTATAAGAATTAAATGAACATCTACATCATGCATATATGACTCAAAGCTTACATGCTATAATGTGGTATTTATTCATAATTTGGTTGCCAAATCTCATGCGTGCAATGCCTGTGTACCTTACTAGTCTAAATGGTGTTTGTGTGTGTGTTGTGCTTGTTAAACACATTGTACGTAGTATATCATACATGGTTTAGATTCCGAACATCTAGCTAGAGCATACATGTACTATTATTTGAATTCAACATAAAATCTATACATATATTTGAATTTGAGATCGTATGTACATGTAGTTCGTAATTATATAGGAATTTACTTCTCCTATATTCATGTCATGTGTTGTGAAGATAATATTTAGATGGTTGTATAACTAACCCGAGTACAATCCCATTCAAACAGGGGAAACGTACTACAATTTTTTCCATATGCTAGACAACACACATTGTTTTTTTATTGTTGAGGGAAGTGCAAATTGTTTTGGTACTGTACGCGTTATGTTTGTTGTCCTGATTTTTTTGTATTTTTTGTTGTATTTGAATGCATTTCTAGTAATATAGTA
Source organism: Aegilops bicornis (assembly GCA_021605145.1). NCBI lineage: Eukaryota > Viridiplantae > Streptophyta > Magnoliopsida > Poales > Poaceae > Aegilops > Aegilops bicornis. The sequence goes on from CM038674.1 coordinate 619,886,452, forward strand.
AAACGGAACATAGCTCTCTCTAGTGATGAGGTGCGAATTGTCTTTTTTTGGTACACGTTAAGCTTATTCTCCCAAAATTTCAAGCCGCGCCTTGTTATGCCAAAATTTCAAGCTAGTGTCTCTGTCTATCATGCTGCGAAACTCCCGCCTCTTCAACCCGCGCCTTGTTACCCCAAAATATTTAAGATATATCTTTGTCTTGTTGTGCTCCGACAACTCCCTCCATCTCAACCCGCGCCTTGCTATTCCAAAATTACAAAACGCGCGAAAACTCCCACCTCCTGTGAAATCCCGACACGCGAAATGCCCGTGATACCCCTGCACCGAAAGAACCGCCTAGCTCAAATCGGTGGGGGTACTTTCGTAACTTACCCCACATTTCAAACAAGCGCGTCCCTAAGCCATGGTTCCCCACTCCCATCCCATCCGCCCACCCATTCGTACACCGAGGCCGCAAAAACCCGCGAAGCCCCACACCCTCCTCCGTTCGCCACCCAGCCGGAGCCTCTTCCCCAACAATGTCGTCCACAGCAACACCTCGACGTCCCTCATCCATCGTACCGGATGAGGATCCGCCGGTTCAGCCACCCCGTCCTCCACCTCCAAGGAGCTGCCCCGATGTTCCCTCGTCTTTCGCACCACCTCCATTCCCACACCACTGTCTTCACCTGCACCACTGGAAGAGCATCATCATCACCGTTTCCTCAGATGAAGCTGAGGCCTAATCGGCATGACCAAAGAGGTTGTACACTAATCGCCGCATTTTCTTCTTGATTTGATCTCACGGTGCTGCCGGCGCTCGGTCACAAGCCGACACGGTGAGGCTCCATCCACGGCGGTGTCGCCGGCCACTTTCTCCACGGCGTCGCTCCTCGGCGGTGACGTCCACATTAGTAGGAGTTGTTGGTTCTTTAGCTCTCACTCGTGCTGCTGCTCTGCTCTTGCTCTCGGTCCCCTGCTTGGTCTGCTCTTGCTCTTGCTCTTGCTCTTGCTCGCGCTGCTGCTCTCGCTCTTGCTCTTGCTTGCGATGCTGCTCCCATTTAGCTACACTTGATCGGTGAATCGACTTTCGGGTCACGATTTTCAGGGTGGGGGCTCACGGAGTTAAGGAAGAACCAATGCAGCGGGAGGGGCTCACCGAGAGGTACCCCAAGATCTATCTTAGAGTTCGGTGGGGCGGTGGTGGCGATGGTGTGGGGCGGTGGTGTGGGGATCACGGAGAAAAGCTCGGCACGGGGGCCTAGAGGGATGGCAAGCGGCGGCGGACCGGCGGTGGGGAGTGGTTTCGGGGCGGGTGGGGTGGCGCACCGCCAGCCGCGGCGGCGGGGGGCGGCTATTTGGCCGGTGGTGACTGGCGGCTCAAGGTAGCCTCACCTGATGCTGCTACACGACCAGCTGCCCCGGCTCTTGCACGTGCTGCTGCTGCTACTGCTTTTCTGCTACTGGTGCATTCACTTTCGATAGCAAAATTCATTTTCGATAGTTAAGTTCAGTTTCGACAGTTAAATTCAGTTTTGCTTGTTAAGTTTAGAGATGAGCGGCTGATGTATTTTACATCTAGCACTTTGTGGTTATGTATTTTACGTCATCTATTGGAGATGCTATTAGAATTCCACTCAGGTTAACGTTGTCTCTCTTGTCCTGCTTCAGCCTCAGCGTCGTACAACTCACCGGAGCTGCTCCGACGATGAAACCCTCCATCACAGCGGAGCAGTACCCCTCCTCCGATAGACAAGTCAGCCAGATCATCCTCGCCGACCAACCCGATCACGCTGAGATCGACATGGCTTCGCCAAAGAGGTTGTACACTTGTTGCATATCTTTTTTACTCTACATGTTATATATATTGTCCACTGAGCACACGTAGTAACGTGAAATATGATTAGTTTCTCCTACTATATGACAAGCAGTGAGGTACTAGGAAACTTAGATATAGTTTCTCCTACTATATGACAAGCAGTGAGGTACTAGGAAACTTAGATATCCGTGATGGACTCTCTTGAACGCCATCATTATTAATCTCTGCGCATTTGAGCTGTGCATTTGTCGATGGGCCTGGGAGTTGAGCTAGTAGGGCAGTGGCCTGGGTCCAAAGTAATAGAAGTAGCACAAAATCATTTTTTGAGTGTAGGCTTTTCCTTGCTCAAGCTTGCCTACTAGAATCGCCAGTGCTTGAAAGGAAAAGTGAAGGAAAAACATTGGAATTGGAAAGTTTCCTATGGTACTACTATTCATGAATTTGGTTCAAAGGAATGGGGCAAAGGAAAACTGTAGGATTTGTTGCTTTAGTGTCTCCTTGTAAGAAAAACCGTAGGAATTTTAATTTCCTTTTATCCTCCTTTTCAAATTCCTATTCATGAAGCACAAGACTAAGAGATAGTAGCATAATAGCATTATAACCGTACATTTTCTTGTGGTTTAACTTAATCTCACCTTGCTTCTTTGCATCATGTGACCTTCCAATTCTTGTGAATCAAACACCCAGATTGGCATAAATCCTGTGTTCTTAAATTCTCAGTTTTGCATGTGCATGTCTATCCTATTCCTGTCTATTTCCTATCCCTGGATTGTTAGAATCCTCAAATTCAAACAAGCCCTTACACAATTACTTCTGTTACAGATATGTGTCAAAGAAAACCTTGTGTGGTTTGTCCTGCTCCTGCTGCGCTGTGTTCCACCCCAGCTCAGCTGCTCCAACGATGGAAGGGTTCACCACAGCAGGGATCCGCTCTCCAGACTGTCTTTCGCCGCCTCAGATCTTCTTCCCCGCCGCCGGCAGCCACGACAATTGCATTACCATCATCAACTGAGCAGATGACCTTGAGGACTACACGGGTCCGCAAGAGAGGTCGCACTCTTCCATGTCTGCTTACGTTATGCATCGCTTAATATGATGACATGCTACTTTATCATCGTGTTCACCTATTAGACTCCGAGTCAGGTCCAAACTAATGTTGAAACTTGAGTTTTTAAATGGTTGTGGGGTACATATTGGGGCAGCAATCAGTACTATCTCTCTACCACCTGGTTAATCTCGGGTGTCTACTATGAGTTTCATGTTGGGTGCAAACAAACATTAAAGGATCCATTATCTGTATTTTTTAACTAAAGCTATTATCTGCCTGCTATCATTGGTTTTGGGTCTATCCACAGCTTGCTACCATCACTCTAGATTTATGCATGCACTCCTTACATAATCTCACTATGTTTTATTCCTATGCATGTCAGTTATTGTACACAATGGACCTGAACATGTAAAACAAAAGAGACGAGCCTTGCGTGGCAATAAAATTTCATGCAGACGTCGCTCCATGGTGGGCGCAAAGGCAGCCCCCCCTCCACCCATTTTGGATCGTAATCAAGAGGAAGATAACTATTCTGATGGGGATTCAGAAGGAGAAGACCACTCCTATTTACTCCCTGAGGTCTTCGCTCTAACTTGGCATGCTGATGTTGGTAATATCATGCATATGGTGCCTTGCATTGCTTACTGGATACATCAAATATGTCATCTGCTTAATATAGACATGCTTTGTGTCAATGCCATCTATTTAGTTTCTTTATCGTATATGTGAATCATGCAATGCCATCTTGTTTAGCCAGGCATCATATATGTGAATTTTGCAATGCGACCCTGGTTAACCAGTCATCATATGTGAATTATATCATGCCAGCATTTTTTTATTACGTGTTAAATTTGTCAACAATTTTAGTACATTCAATTACTCTTCCTGTGCATCAGCCATTCGGCACGGTCATGGAAAAAACTGAAGTGGAAACAAGGTCTTCAAAGCAGACAATCCTATCTCACGAAGCGCATGTCTTACTAGTTAAGGATAGCTCCTCAGAGAAGGATTCAGAGACAGATGACCAGTCCTATTCCCCCCCCCCGAGGTGCATGCTCTAACTTGGCAGGGTTATGTTGCTCATATCGTGCGTATGGTATCTTGCATTGCTATGTCATTTGCTTAGTTTAGACATGCTTTGTGTGAATGCCACCTGTTTAGTGTCTAATTACCATATATGTGAATTATGTGATGCCATTTTGTTGCAAGACATTATATATGTGAATTATGCAATGCTATTGTCAGTGTCAAAACCGGCGGATCTCGGGTAGGGGGTCCCGAACTGTGCGTCTAGGCGGATGGTAACAGGAGACAAGGGACACGATGTTTTTAACCAGGTTCGGGCCCTCTCGATGGAGGTAATACCCTACTCCTGCTTGATTAATATTGATGATATGGGTAGTACAAGAGTAGATCTACCACGAGATCAAGGAGGCTAAACCCTAGAAGCTAGCCTATGGTATGATTGTTGTTCGTCCTACGGACTAAAACCCTCCGGTTTATATAGACACCGGATAGGTTAGGGTTACACAGTCGCCATTACAATGGTAGGAGATCTACATATCCGTATCGCCAAGCTTGCCTTCCACGCCAAGGAAAGTCCCATCCGGACACGGGACGAAGTCTTCAATCTTGTATCTTCATAGTCCAGAGTCCGCCAACGGTAAGAGTTCGGCTATCCGGACACCCCTAATCCGGGACTCCTCGGTAGCCCGAACCAGGCTTCAATGACGATGAGTCCGCGCGTTGATTGTCTTCGCATTGCGAGGCGGGTTCTTCTCCAAATTCCATATACTTGTCGAATAGTGTCCGGCTTACGATAAATGCTGCGCCTCGGCTTCTACGCCCAATAATGGCCATCTTCCATGTGTTTGAATGAATGCGAAAAGCCGTGGTATTTTACAATTACCCCCTAGCCGCACAAATGAGCCGCCTATAAAAGGCAAGGATCTAGATCTGAGTCACACCATCCCCCTTTGCGAAGCTTTCATCGGAGCGCCTCGACCAAATCCCATTCCATCATGGATGATCGACGCGGCTCCTCCTCTCGCGCTCCCAGCCCCAGCCAGAAATTAGGAGAGATGCTCAGTCCCGCATAGCGAGCTAGTTATACTCCAAGCCAAGGATTTCTCCCCGGCTTTCATGGTTCCGGTTCGATCCGGACTTGCCACCTACCAGGGCGGAAAGCAAGCGGAGAGCGTCCCCGATCCCTCTAAAGGAGAGCGGGTATGCTTCATCTCTTATCTAGTAAGAGGACTCGGATTTCCAATCCATCCGTTTCTTCGGGGGCTGTTGGACTTCTACGGCCTCCAATTGCACCACCTTACTCCTGCCTCCATCCTGCACATCGCGGGCTTCGTGGCCCTCTGCGAACTGTTCTTGGGCGTCGAGGCTCATTTCGGGCTATGGAAGAGAATATTCTGCCTAGTACCCCATTCTCATGAGGGGTCAATATATCAAGTGGGCGGAGCCGAGCTATGGCGCATCGCCGGAACCGAATACCTGTCCGCAACCCCAAAGAAGGCGTCCGAAGACTGGCCTTCGGAATGGTTTTACATGGAGGATGTCCCGCTGCTGGATCCTGTTCGGATCGGCCTTCCGGAGTTCAGCAATGCTCCTCTGAAGAAGCGCCTAAGCTGGCGCCCTCGGAGCCCCCAGAGAGAAGATGACCGGGATGTCCGTTATTTGATGAGCCGAATAAAGTTATCGGCTCATGCCGGATTGACCATGACAGGAGTCATGGCAATCAACATTATGACGGAGTGCAGCCGCTCCAAGACAGGGCCACCCCATGTGGGACTTCAACGGGAGGACGATGCCACCCGCCATGGCCGCAAAGGGCCAGGATCGGTCACCGAACCGGTGAAGATCTTGTCCGCCATGTATAAAGGGAGGAGGAGGATTTCCTCCGTGTCAATCCATCAAGGAGTTTTCCTCGAATAATCCTCGAAATTTGGGTAAGCAAACATCTTTGTGACCTGTCCGATCTGTGTTCCCATGGTTAAATATCTCATTTCGTGGTTTCTGCGCAGGAACTGCGCCGGACTGTGGAGAAGATACACAGCCTGCCCCCACTGTTGGGGAACGTAGTAATTTCAAAAAAATTTCCTACGATCACGCAAGATCATGGTGATGCATAGCAACGAGATGAGAGTGTTGTCTACGTACCCTCGTAGACCAGCAACGGAAGCGTTGACGCAACGTAGAGGAAGTAGTCGCATTTCTTCACGATCCAACCGATCCAAGTACCGAACGTCACGGCACCTCCGAAGTTCTGCACATCGCTCAGCTCGATGACGTCCCTCGAACTCCGATCCAGCCGAGTGTTGAGGGAGAGTTTCACAAGACGACGGCGTGGTGGACGATGATGATGTTCCACCGCGCAGGGCTTCGCCTAAGCTCCGCTACGGTATTCTCGAGGTGTAATATGGTGGAAGGGGGCACCGCACACGGCTAAGGAACGATCTCAATGATCAACTTGTGTGTCATGGGGTGCCCCCTGCCCCTGTATATAAAGGAGGGAAGGGGAGGGGCTGGCCGGCCAAGGAGAGGTGCGCCAGGGGTGTCCTACTCCTACTAGGAGTAGGATTCCCCAAATCCTAGTCCAACTAGGTTTCCCCAAGTGGGAAGGGAGAGAGAGGGCGCCTTCTCCTAGTCCTAATAGGACTAGGGAAGGGGGAAGGTCTTGACCAGCACTTGGGCCCCCTTTTCTCCTTTCCACTAAGGCCCATGTTGGCCCATTAGTATTCCGGGGGGTTCCGGTAACCTCCCGGTACTTGGTAAAATTCCCAATTTCACCCGGAACACTTCCGATGTCCAAACATAGACTTCCAATATATGAATCTTTATGTCTCGACCATTTCGAGACTCCTCGTCACGTCCGTGATCTCATCCGACTCGAACAACCTTCGTACAGAAACATCATAAAAACTCATAGTAACTGTCGCCGAAACGTTAAGCGTCTGCGGACCCTACGGGTTCGAGAACTATGTAGACATGACCGAGACACCTCTCCGTCAATAACCAATAAGCGGGACCTGGATGCCCATATTGGCTCCTACATATTCTACGAAGATCTTTATCGGTCAGGACCGCATAACAACATACGTTGTTCCCTTTGTCATCGGTATGTTACTTGCCCGAGATTCGATCGTCGGTATCCAATACCTAGTTCAATCTCGTTACCGCAAGTCTCTTTACTCGCTTCAGTAATACATCATCTCACAACTAACACATTAGTTGCAATGCTTGCAAGGCTTATGTGATGTGCATTACCGAGAGGGCCCAGAGATACCTCTCCGACAATCGGAGTGACAAATCCTAATCTCGAAATATGCCAACCCAACATGTACCTTCGAGACACCGTAATGTACCTTTATAATCACCCGATTCACGTTGTGACGCTTTGGTAGCACCCAAAGTGTTCCTCGTGCAAACGGGAGTTGCATAATCTCATAGTCATAGGAACATGTATAAGTCATGAAGAAAAGCACTAGCAACAAACTATACGATCAGGTGCTATGCTAATGGAATGGGTCATGTCAATCAGATCATTCAACCAATGATGTGATCCCGTTAATCAAATAACAACTCCTTGTTCATGGTTAGGAAACACAACCATCTTTGATTAACGAGCTAGTCAAGTAGAGGCATACTAGTGACACTCTGTAGGTTTATGTATTCACACATGTATTATGTTTCCTGTTAATACAATTCTAGCATGAATAATAAACATTTATCATGATATAAGGAAATAAATAATAACTTTATTATTGCCTCTAGGGCATATTTCCTTCAGCCTCCCACTTGCACTAGAGTCAATAATCTAGATTACACAAGAATGATTCTAACACCCATGGAGTCTTGGTGCTGATCATGTTTTGCTCGTGGAAGAGGCTTAGTCAACGGGTCTGCAACATTCAGATCCGTATGTATCTTGCATATCTCTATGTCTCCCACCGGACCAAATCCGGATGGAGTTGAAGCGTCTTTTGATGTGCTTGGTTCTCTTGTGAAATCTGGATTCCTTTGCTAAGGCAATTGCACCAAGATTGTCACAAAAGATTTTCATTGGACCCGATACACTAGGTACAACACCTAGATCGGTTATGAACTCCTTCATCCAGACTCCTTCATTAGCTGCTTCCGGGCAGCTATGTACTCAGCTTCACATGTAGATCCCGCCACGACGCTTTGTTTGGAACTGCACCAACCGACAGCTCCTCCGCTTAATGTAAATACGTATCCGGTTTGCGATTTAGAATCGTCCGGATCAAGTGTCAAAGCTTGCGTCGACGTAACCGTTTACGACGAGTTCTTTGTCACCGCCATAAATGAGAAACATATCCTTAGTCCTTCTCAAGTACTTAAGGATGTTCTTGACCGCTGTCCAGTGATCCACTCCTGGATTACTTTGGTACCTGCCGCCAAACTTACAAAGAAGGCACACATCAGGTCCGTACACAGATTGCATACATGATAGAGCCTATGGCTGAAGCATAGGGAACATCTTTCATTTTCTCTCTATCTTCTCATGTGGTCGGGCATTGAGTCTTACTCAACTTCACACCTTGTAGCACCGGCAAGAACCCTTTCTTTCGATCCATTTTGAACTTTTTCAAAACTTTATCAAGGTATGTGCTTTGTGAAAGTCCTATTAGGCGCCTTGATCTATCTCTATAGATCTTAATGCCCAATATGTAAGCAGCTTCACCGAGGTCTTTCATCGAAAAACTCTTATTCAAGTATCCCTTTATGCTATCCAGAATTCTATATCATTTCCGATCAAGAATATGTCATCCACATATAATATCGTAAATGCTACAGAGCTCCCACTCACTTTCTTGTAAATACAGGCTTCTCCAAAAGTCTCAGATAAAACCAAATGCTTTGATCACACTATCAAAACGCTTATTCCAACTCCGAGAGGCTTGCACCAGTCCATAAATGGATCGCCGGAGCTTGCACACTTTTGTTAGCTCCCTTTGGATCGACAAAACCTTCTCGTTGCATCATATACAACTCTTCTTCCGTAAATCCATTCAGAATGCAGTTTTAACATCCATTTGCCAAATTTCATAATCATAAAATGCGGCAATTGCTAACATGATTCGGACGGACTTAAGCATCGCTACGGGTGAGAAGGTCTCATCGTAGTCAATCCCTTGAACTTGTCGAAAACCTTTTGCAACAAGTCGAGCTTTATAGACAAAGAATATTACCATCGGCGTCGGTCTTCTTCTTGAAGATCCATTTATTCTCAATTGCTTGCCGATCATCGGGCAAGTCAACCAAAGTCCACACTTTGTTCTCATACATGGATCCCATCTCAGATTTCATGGCCTCAAGCCATTTTGTGGAATCTGGGCTCACCATCGCTTCTTCATAGTTCAGAGGTTCATCATGTTCCAAAGAATATGACTTCCGTAATAGGATTACCGTACCACCGGTGCGGATCTTGCTCGTTGATCTACGGGTTCTCAGAGAAACTCGATCTGAAGTTTCATGATCATCATCATTAGCTTCCTCCCTATTTGGTGTAGGTGTCACGGAAACTGATTTCTGTGATGTACTACTTCTCAATAAGGGAGTAGATACAGTTATCTCATCAAGTTCTACTTTCCTCCCACTCACTTCTTTCGAGAGAAACTCTTTCTCCAAAAAGTTTCCGAATTTAGCAACAAAAATCTTGCCTTCGGATCTGTGATAGAAGGTGTACCCAATAGCCTCCTTTGGGTATCCTATGAAGACACATTTCTCCGATTTGGGTTCGAGCTTATCAGGTTGAAGCTTTTTCACATAAGCATCGCAGCCCCAAACTTTCGTAAACGACAACTTTGGTTTCTTGCCAAACCACAGTTCATAAGGCGCCGTCTCAACGGATTTAGATGGTGCCCTATTTAAAGTGAATGTAGCCGCTCTAAAGCATAACCCCAAAACGATAGCGGTAAATCAAGAAGAGATATCATAGATCGCACCATATCTAATAAAGTACGACACGACGTTCGGACACACCATTACGTTGTGGTGTTCCAGTATGGCGTAAGTTGCGAAACTATTCCGCATTGTTTCAAATGTAGGCCAAACTCAGAACTCAAATATTCTCCTCCACGATCAGATCGTAGAAACTTTATTTTCTTGTTACGATGATTTTCCACTTCACTCTGAAATTCTTTGAACTTTTCAAATGTTTCAGATTTGTGTTTCATTAAGTAGATATACCCATATCTGCTCAAATCATCTGTGAAGGTGAGAAAATAACGATATCCGCCATTTAGCCTCAACATTCATTGGACCACATACATCAAGATGTATGATTTCCAATAAATCTGTTGCTCTCTCCATAGTTCCGGAGAACGGTGTTTTAGTCATCTTGCCCATAAGGCACGGTTCGCAGTGCCAAGTGATTCATAATCAAGTGACTCCAAAAGTCCATCAAGATGGAGTTTCTTCATGCGCTTTACAACCGATATGACCTAAACGGCAAGGCCACAAATAAGTTGCACCATCATTATCAACTCTGCATCTTTTGGTTTCAACATTATGAATATGTGTATCACTACTATCAAGATTAAGTAAAACAAACCATTCTTCAATGGTGCATGACCATAAAAGATATTATTCATATAAATAGAACAACCATTATTCTCTCGATTTAAATGAATAACCGTCTCGCATCAAACAAGATCCAGATATAATGTTCATGCTCAACGCTGGTACTAAATAACAATTATTTAGGTCTAATACTAATCCCGAAGGTAGATGTAGAGGTAGCGTCGATCGCGATCACATCGACTTTGGAACCATTTCCACGCGCATCGTCACCTCGCCCTTAGCCAATCTTCGCTAATCCGTAGCTCCTGCTTCGAGTTGCAAATATTAGCAATGTAACCAAAGATCAAATACCCAAAAGCTCATGAGTATTAGTAAGGTACACATCAATAACATGTATATCACATATACCTTTGTTAACCTTGCCATCCTTCTTATCCGCCAAATACTTGGGGCAGTTCCGCTTCCAAAGGACCACCGCTTGCAATAGAAGCACTCGCCTGTGCTTAGGACCAGACTTGGGTTTCTTCTCTTGATCAAGAACTTGCTTGCCGTTCTTTTTGAAGTTTCCTTTTCTTTCCTTTGCCCTTTTCTTGAAACTAGTGGTTTTGTTAACCATCAACACTTGATGCTCCTTTTTGATTTCTACCTCCGCTGACTTTCAAAGATCGCCAAGAGCTCGGCATTGTTTTGGTCATCCCTTGCATATTATAGTTCATCACGAAGCTCTTGTAGCTTGGTGGCGATGATTGGAGAATTCTGTCAATGACGCAATCATCCGGAAGATTAACTCCCAGTTGAATCAAGTGATTGTTATATCCGCATATCTCGAGTATATGCTCATCGACGTAACTGCTTCTCCTCCATCTTACAGCTATAGAACTTATTGGAGACTTCATATCTCTCAATCCGGCATTCGCTTGGAATATTAACTTCAACTCCTGGAACATCTCATATGCTCCATGGTGTTCAAAACGACGTTGAAGTCCCGGTTCTAAGCCGTAGCATGGCACACCGAACTATAGAGTAGTCATCAGCTTTGCTTTGCCAGACGTTCACAACTTCTCGGGCGCAGCCCTTGCACCAGGCCTGGCACCTAACGGTGCTTCCAGTGACGTAATTCTTCCGTCGCAATAAGGATAATCCTCAAGTTACGGACCCAGTCCGTAATTGCTGCCATCATCTTTCAACTTTGCTTTCTCAAGGAACGCATTAAAATTCAATGGAACAACAAAGACGAGCCATCTATCTACACATCATAGACAAGCAAGATACTATCAGTACTAAGTTCATGATAAATTTAAGTTCAATTAATCATATTACTTAAGAACTCCCACTTAGAAAAATATCCCTCCAATTCTCTAAGTGATTGCGTGATCCATATCAACTACACCATGACCGATCATCACGTGTGATGGAGTAGTTTCAATGGTGAACATCAATATGTTGATCATATCTACTATATGATTCACGCCGACCTTTCGGTCTCTGTTCCGAGGTCATATCTTATATGCATAGCTCGTCAAGTATAACCTGAGTATTCTGCATGTGCAACTGTTTTGCACCCGTTGTATTTGAACGTAGAGCCTATCACACCCGATCATCACGTGGTGTCTCAAAGACGAAGAACTTTCGCAACGGTGCATACTCGTGGAGAACACTTCTTGATAATTTAGTAAGGGATCATCTTATAATGCTACCGTCAATCAAAGCAAGATAAGATGCATAAAGGATTAACATCACATGCAATCAATATAAGTGATATGATATGGCCATCATCATCTTGTGCTTGTGATCTCCATCTCAAGCACCGCCATGATCACCATCGTCACCGCGCCGACACCTTGATCTCCATCGTAGCATCGTTGTCGCCTCGCCAAACTTATGCTTTCATTTACTATCGCTACCGCTTAGTGATAAAGTAAAGCATTACAGGCGATTGCATTGCATACAATAAAGCGACAACCATATGGCTCCTCGCCAGCTGCCGATAACTTCGGTTACAAAACATGATCATCTCATACAATAAAATTCAGCATCATGTCTAGACCATATCACATCACAACATGCCCTGCAAAAACAAGTTAGACGTCCTCTACTTTGTTGTTGCAAATTTTACGTGGCTGCTACGGGCTTAAGCAAGAACCAATCTCACCCACGCATCAAAACCACAACGATATTTCACAAATAGACTCCGCTTTAACCTTCTCAAGGACCGGGCGTAGCCACACTCGGTTCAACTAAAGTTGGAGAGACAGTCTTCCACAAGCCATCTATGTGCAAAGCACGTCGAGGGAACCGGTCTCGCGTAAGAGTACGCGTAAGGTTGGTCTGGATCGTCATTCAACAATACCGCTGAACCAAAGTATGACATGCTGGTAGGCAGTATGACTTGTATCGTCCACAACTCACTTGTGTTCTACTCGTGCATATCATCAAACCATAAAAACCTAGGCTCTGATACCACTGTTGGGGAACGTAGTAATTTCAAAAAATTTCCTACGATCACGCAAGATCATGGTGATGCATAGCAACGAGATGAGAGTGTTGTCTACGTACCCTCGTAGACCAGCAACGGAAGCGTTGACGCAACGTAGAGGAAGTAGTCGCATTTCTTCACGATCCAACCGATCCAAGTACCGAACGTACGGCACCTCCGGAAGTTCTGCACACGCTCAGCTCGATGGCGCCCCTCGAACTCCGATCCAGCCGAAAGTGTTGAGGGAGAGTTTCACAAGACGACGGGCGCAGGACGATGATGATGTTCCACCGGCAAGCAGGGCTTCGCCTAAGCTCCGCCACGGTATTCTCGAGGTGTAATATGGTGGAAGGGGCACCGCACACGGCTAAGGAACGATCTCAATGATCAACTTGTGTGTCATGGGGTGCCCTGCCCTCAGATATAAAGGAGGGAAGGGAGGGGCTGGCCGCCAAGGAGAGGTGCGCCAGGTGTCCTACTCCTACTAGGAGTAGGATTCCCCCAAATCCTAGTCCAACTAGGTTTCCCCAAGTGGGAAGGGAGAGAGAGGGCGCCTTCTCCTAGTCCTAATAGGACTAGGGAAGGGGGAAGGTGCGCCAGCACTTGGGCCCCCTTTTCTCCTTTCCACTAAGGCCCATGTTGGCCCATTAGCATTCCGGGGTTCCGTAACCTCCTTGCATTTGGTAAAATTCCCAATTTCACCCGAACACTTCCGATGTCCAAACATAGACTTCCAATATATGAATCTTTATGTCTCGACCATTTCGAGACTCCTCGTCACGTCCGTGATCTCATCCGGGACTCAACAACCTTCGTACAGAAACATCATAAAACTCATAGTAACTGCCATCAAACGTTAGCGTGCGGACCCTACGGGTTCGAGAACTATGTAGACATGACCGAGACACCTCTCCGGTCAATAACCAATAAGCGGGACCTGGATGCCCATATTGGCTCCTACATATTCTATGAAGATCTTTATCGGTCAGACCGCATAACAACATCGTTGTTCCCTTTGTCATCGGTATGTTACTTGCCCGAGATTCGATCGCTTGTATCCAATACCTAGTTCAATCTCAAGTTTACCGGCAAGTCTCTTTACTCGCTTCGTAATACATCATCTCACAACTAATACATTAGTTGCAATGCTTGCAAGGCTTATGTGATGTGCATTACCGAGAGGGCCAGAGATACCTCTCAGACAATCGGAGTGACAAATCCTAATCTCAAATATGCCAACCCAACATGTACCTTCGAGACACCTGTAATGTACCTTTATAATCACCCAGTTACGTTGTGACGTTTGGTAGCACCCAAAGTGTTCCTCGTGCAAACGGGAGTTGCATAATCTCATAGTCATAGGAACATGTATAAGTCATGAAGAAAAGCACTAGCAACAAACTATACGATCAGGTGCTATGCTAATGGAATGGGTCATGTCAATCAGATCATTCAACCAATGATGTGATCCCGTTAATCAAATAACAACTCCTTGTTCATGGTTAGGAAACACAACCATCTTTGATTAACGAGCTAGTCAAGTAGAGGCATACTAGTGACACTCTGTAGGTTTATGTATTCACACATGTATTATGTTTCCTGTTAATACAATTCTAGCATGAATAATAAACATTTATCATGATATAAGGAAATAAATAATAACTTTATTATTGCCTCTAGGGCATATTTCCTTCACCCACAACCCGAGGACCCGGAACGGTCCCTCGATCCAACCTCCGAAGAGGATCCGGATATAAAGGTGGAGTTGATCGACGGGGTATTCCACCAACTTAGCATCGACAATGCTTTGGTTGCCATTACGGCTGATTACCCCGGAATACTTCCAGCCTCACAGGTAAATGAGACCGAGATCCCAAAACCCTGATAATGACCCATTCATGCTTATTTTTTATCACCATATACCAATGGTATTTCGCAGGGGGTACCTTCGAGGCAGGAAGCCGAGCCCGCGGCGGCTGGCCAACCAAGGGCAGTGCGGCCCCGCAGGTTAAAAAGAAGTGAGGTCCGGATCGAAATCCGCCGCAATGGTATGGCGTGTCACCATACTCCCAGGATTGATTCCTAGAAGGCGTACTAACGCTGATGCTCTTTTCAGGAAAAAGAGCGCCACGGACCGAGTCCGCAGAGGTTGCTAATCGAACCTTCACCGCCAAGCTTCAAAGCCGGGTCCGGAGGTCGAGGCGAAGCACGAGACGTGCGTCGGATGCTCCTCCGACGGCAGGATGCCCGACAGGTTGTCCGCCACCAACTCCGAGGTGGAGAGCGCTTGAATCACAAAGGCCGCCGGACAGTTCTTCGTGGACGCATGTTTCTCCCAAGAGGCCTTGAATGCCTTTTGATTCGGGAGATGCGCACCTCCGTGCCGCTCAAGATGGTCTAGCCAGAGCCACGGAGCAAGATGTAAAGGACATACGGGTAAGAAAATTTGTGATTATATATGCCAGTAGCCCCCGAGACTTAAAATAGTTAGAATAACTGATTTAAGGATCATTTGTTATGCAGGATCTTACAGAAAAGAATACCCGACTGTCCCAGGAGCTGGAAGAGTGCAGGGCCCAACTTGAGGCCGCACTAGCCGCTACGGGGGGAGCCACAGAGACCCCCTCTGGTAATATACGCTTCATAAGATAAATAGTTTATGAAGTGCGGCGGTGTGTAAATCGACAAAAATATTGCAGATGGCGCGGACTAGATCCGGACAAGCAGCAGCTCTTGCGCCAGCTAAAGGTCGGGCGAGAGCGTGCGACAAGGGTGCAGCAGGAGAAAAATAACCTCCAAGATGCCAACACCAAGCTGGGTGAGGAACTAAAGGATGTTTGTGCCCACTGCCTCAACCGTAAGGAGAATCGGCGGCTTCGTCGCGGCATTTTTAGTAAGTGCTTGAGCGAACTTTCAAAGAGTTCGCGAGGAAGGCAACTAACATAAACATGTATGTAGGTTTGCTCACGTGTCGCCCCGAGGATGAGATGCCCAGCCTTCGGGCGATCTTCTTCCGAATCGCATCAGCTGCACGAACGAGTCCGCAGGTGATGAAAGGCGTCGGCCAGGCCTTGTGGCTATCTATCTCCCCGCTCAAGGCATTGGGGAGCTGGCAGAGCGGCTTCAAGGAGCACGGCGCTTCCGCTATGGAAGATACCGGCCTGTTGGCCAAGGCGCCAGGAGTCTGGGCCATGGTGAAGACGTGGTACACGAAGGTTGACCCAAACCACATGGCCGAGGTTGGACCTCAGGGCCGGATGGGATGGAGATCCTCAGAAGCTTAGTGTACGGCCAAGTAGAATTGGCCGCGAAGTATTCCCAGCAAGATTGTAAATTAGATAGCCTATTAGATGGCATTGAGGAGGAATACAATGAGTCGAGTTGACTTATGTAAAAATATGACATGAAAGAATGTCTTCTAGCCGGATTGTAGGTCGTTTGTCATAGCGGACCTTTTCTCTTTGACCTCCGGACCCAATAGTCCGGAGTGTGTCCGAATACCTTCGTGGTTATATAAGAACCGTGGTATGCATGGAGACAAGGCGTAGGGGTCATTGTTGCTGTATCAGACAAGTGCCCAACTAGTTATGTTATATTACATGGGTAGTAAGAAACATCTTCCATGGAGAATAGTTCCGTTAAGGGTTCCTTTCGCTGGGATGCATGCCCTAAAGTGCATGTCAAAGCTGCTATGAAAGCGTAAAATCATCTCGGGGCAGATGGGTAAATAATTAAAATCATCTTTCAGTTCACCGACCGAATATTCCCTTAAGAACGCTTAGCTTTCGGCTTCACCCAGTCGAGGTACACATCCGCTGACCCGGCGGTAACAATCGCAGAGGTGCTCCCTTTACCACCTAGCCGAACAATCGGGAATGTAGTGGTAAGCACAGGAGCCAAGCAACCCAGCTTGGCCAAAACTTAAGTCATATCGATGCATATAATGGTGAATAAAAGGTACATGCGGAAGTTTAACGCATGTGTTGGGCATGAAGCCAGATAAATAAGCTTCGTTAAAGAAGCCCCAGTATAGTGGAGCGGACAGCGCGTCAAGTGTCTTGAAAAAAAAAAAACGCAAATGAGCCTCTAAAGGCTACAAGAAGAAGAAGGAGGAAGGAGAGAAATAAAAGACAGCACAAAAGCAAAAATAAAGAATGCGGACGGAGGAAGGAGACGAACTTGGAGTCCGACACTTAGGCGTAGAATCTTCAGAGATCGGGCTGCGTTCCATGGGTTCGGCTCGAGTCGGTTATCCGATGCGTTTACAGACGGTATGCTCCGCCGGTCGGGACCTGGTCAATGATGAAGGGACCTTCCCATTTGGGCTTGAGTTTGTCCTTTTCTTGTCCGGCAGCGTAGAACTAGTTCGCCAACGTTGTAAGCTTTGGCCCGTACTTCCTCGCTTTGATATCTTCGAGCTCGCTGTTGATAGAATGCGAGCGAGCTTTCGCCACGTCGCGCTCCTCCTCCAATGCGTCCAAACTGTCCTACCGATCAAGCTCGGCTTCTCTTTCTTCATACATGCACGCGAGGTGAGTCATGTATTATGTCGCAGGGCAAGACTGCCTCTGCGCCGTACACCATGAAGAATGGTGTGAATCCTGTAGTACGATTCGGGCGTGGTCCGCAGCCCCCGTAGTCGGAGTCGAGCTCCTCAACCCAGTGCGTGTTGGATTCCTTGAGGGACCGCACTAGTCTGGGTTTAATGCCGCTCATGATTAGACCATTTGCCCTTTCGACTTGGCCATTGGTTTGAGGGTGATAGACTGAGGCGTAATCGAGCTTGATGCCCATGGTTTTGCACCATAATTTGACCTCGTCGGCCGTGAAGTTGGTGCCATTATCAGTGATGATACTGTGGGGGACACCGTAATGGTGCACTAAGTCCTGCGCATCTGCCCGGGCCGTCGGCCAATAAAATCCTGTACGGAAGGCCTTGCCTACAAGGGCCCGGGTTGCGGCGCGATGCCCACCCAGTCCGGCATGAATTTCAGCCAGGAGGTTTCGCCCTTCCTCTTCGGAGATACACCTTTGAAGGACTCCGGTAGTGCTTTTCTTATAAAGCTCTCCCTCATGGACTTTGTAGGCCTTAGATCGCCGTACTATGCAGCGAGCCTCGCTTTTGGTCTTCGGGAGTTCCTGCCTAGTTAGGTAGGCTATGAATGGTTCCGTCCACGGGGCGATAACCGCCATTATTTCGTGAGCGGAGGGTGTTATCTCGGGGGCAGAGCCTCCGGTTGTGTCAGAGTGTTCGGCGTCAGGCAGTGCGGTTGGGTCCGGCTTGTTATTGCCGGACTCCCCTTCCCATAGTATGGATGGCTTGAACAGCCGTTCCAGAAAGATATTGGGTGGGATGGCATCGTGTTTTGCACCGATGCGTGCCAATATGTCCGCCGCCTGGTTGTTATCCCTGCTATATGATGAAATTCGAGCCCTTCAACTGCGGCCGACATTTTTAGGACCGCATTGCGGTATGCTGCCATTTTCGGATCTTTGGCATCAAAGTCTCTGTTTATTTGAGATATTGCGAGGTTCGAATCCCCGCGCACCTCTAGGCGTTGAATGCCCATGGAGACTGCCATCCGGAGGCCGTGCAGAAGGGCCTCGTATTCGGCTGCGTTGTTGGAGTCCGTATACATTATCTGAAGGACGATTGGATCTGTGTCCCCGGTTGGGGACGCCAGACGACGCCAGCCCCCAGGCCGGCCAACATTTTGGAGCCGTCAAAGTGCATGATCCAATTGGAGTATGCGCCGTACTCTTTAGGGAGTTCGGCTTCGGTCCATTCGGCCACGAAGTCGGCCAAAACCTGTGACTTAATAGCTCGTCATGGTTTATAAGTTATATCGAATGGAAGGAGCTCTATGGCCCATTTAGCAATCCGGCCCGTCGCGTCGCGGTTGTTTATAATGTCGTTAAGAGGTACTTCGGAGGCTACCGTTATCGAACACTCTTGAAAGTAGTGTCGCAACTTCCGGGATGCCATGAACACCGCGTATGCTATCTTTTGATAGTGTGGGTACCGGGACTTGCATGGAGTTAGGACAGTGGACACATAATAAACCGGTTTTTGAACAGGGAACCGGTGTCCGCCCGCTTTCGCTCGACAACGAGCACCGCTACCGACAACTTGATGTGTTGCGCGATATATAATAGCATTGGTTCGCCTATCGCTAGCCAGACCGGATTTGTTCCAAAATGGCCTTTATTTCTTCGAGTCCGGTCGTGGCGGCATCCGTCCACTCGAAGTGTTCGGTGCGGCGGAGGAGGCGATAAAGGGGTAACGCCTTTTCCCCCAATCGGGAAATAAAGCGGCTTAGAGCCGCTACGCATCCCGTCAATTTTTGTATTTGTTTGAGTTCTTTTGGAATGTCCAATTGTGAGAGAGCTCGGATCTTGGCTGGGTTTGCTTCAATTCCTCTACCGGACACAATGAATCCTGTGAGCTTTCCTACCGAACGCCAAGACGCATTTTTCTGGATTGAGCTTGATGTCATATTTTTTAAGATTGTTGAATGCGAGCCTCAAGTCGTCTACTAGAGTTTCGACGTGCTTGGTTTTGACGACCACGTCATCTACATATGCTTCCACTGTTTTGCCGATCTGGTTTGCCAGACATGTCTGAATCATGCGCTGATATGTTCGCCGGCGTTTTGAGCCCAAAGGGCATTGTATTGAAGCGTAACGGGCCGTATGGGGTGATGAATGCTGTTGTAGCTTGGTTCTGCTCCGCCATCTTGATTTGGTGGTAGCCGAGTACGCGTCAAGGAAGCACAATGAGTCGTGTCCTGTCAGAAGGCCAATGATTTGATCAATTCGAGGGAGGGGAAGGATCCTTGGGCAAGCCTTATTAAGGTCCTTGAAATCAACACATAGGCGCTGTGATTTGTCCTTCTTTGGTACCATCACCAGGTTTGCTAGCCAGTCCGGATGTTTTATATCTCCGATGAATCCGGCTTCCAAAAGTTTGGCTAGCTCCTCTCCCATGGCTTGTCTCTTGGGTTCGTAAAAGCGCCCAAGAGCCTGTTTGACTAGCTTGAATCCTTTTAGGATATTTAGGCTGTGCTTTCGGCCACCGACGTGGGATTCCCGGCATGTATGAAGGGTGCCAGCAAAGATGTCCCGCTTTTCTTGTAGAAATTCTCATAGTGTGGCGTCTACATCGTGGTTTAATTGTGCCCCAATGGAGGCCGTCTTTGCAGGGTCCGTTGGGTGGACTTGGAATTTGACTATTTCATCCGCTGGTTTAAAAGAGGTGGACTTGGATCTTTTATCAAGTATCACATCCTTATCGACCACACACTGGACGCGCGTTTGGAGCACTGACAGCTCGTCGGATGAGGACCAGTTCAAGAGCAGCGGTTCAGTGGGGCTCCGGATTTGAATTCAAGAGCAGCGGCCCACTTTTTACCGTGCGGTTCGGTGATATAGAACCACTGCTGCTGCCACTCCTTGACGGAATCTTTGAAGGCGCCCGTCGGCCATGTGACCTTGGGCATCTTTCTCACCATGGCGCCGCCGCACTCGGCGTGCTCGCCATTCACCACCTTGGGCTTCACGTTGAAGATCTTTAGCCATAAGCCGAAGTGGGGCGGAATTCGGAGAAAAGCCTCACACACGACGATAAACGTCGAGATGTTAAGGAAAGAATTCGGGGACAGATCATGAAAATCAATCCTATAATAATACATGATGCCGCGAACAAATGGGTGAATGGGAAACCCGAGCCCACGGACAAAATGAGGAATAAACACGACCCTCTCGTGGGGCTCCGGAGTGGGGACGATCTGTCCTGCCGGCGGAACACGGTGGCCGATTTTCTTGTCCAGGTACCCGACCTCTCGGAGCTTTTTGATATCCTTCTCCCGGACTGTAGAGGCCATCCATTTGCCTCCTGCTCCGGACCCGGACATCTTCGGAGAACCTCTCTTCGGTGGAGAAGAAGAGTGCTTGGGCGCTAGGGCTCGAGCAAAGGGGAATGGACTAGCGGAAGGGAATGGCGTGGTTAAAGAGGAAGAGACATTATCTCTTTATAGAGGCGGTAAAAGCTCTTGCGCCTCCCCACTTTCCTAGTGAAACCCGCTCATTCCCCACTCACCGTGATTAGCAGTGCGGTTGGGCTACCCGTGCCCGCATTAATGAAAACCCCGCGATAAGGGGAACACGATCTCTGCTTCGACGAGACCGCCTCGCAAACAGGTGCAGAGACGGTTCAATAATGATTCATCCATGGAGCTATGTCATGCTATCCAAAGATGTCAGCAGATTATGTTTGTGGAATATCGTTTTCTCCATGATGGCATGTGAAGATCATCTTGCAGATCCGGACACGATTTAAGTGTTCGTAATTACTTTGGATTATTCGGAGATGGAACCCGCCTTGCAATGCTGAAGACAAACTACGCGCCGGACTCTTCGTCATTGAAGCCTAGTTCAGGGGCTACTGAGCGAGTCCTGGATTAGGGGGTATCTGGACAACCGGACTATATATTTGGCCGGACTGATGGACCGTAAAGATACAAGACTCAAGACTTCGTCCTGTGTCCGGATGGGACTCTCCTTTGCGTGGAAGACAAGCTTGTCGATCCGGATATTAGATCTCCTTATTTGTGACTGACTCTGTGTAAACCCTAGCCCCCTCCGGTGTCTATATAAACTGGAGGGTTTGGTCCGAATAGGGACAATCATAATCATCATAGGCTAGCTCCTAGGGTTTAGCCTCTACGATCTCATGGTAGATCAACTCTTGTAATACTCATATCATCAAGATCAATCAAGGAGGAAGTAGGGTTTTACCTCCATCTAGAGGGCCCGAACCTGGTTAAAATATCGTGTCCCTTGCGTCCTATTACCATTAGCCTTAGACGCACAGATCGGGACCCCCTACCCAAGATCCGCCGGTTTTGACACCGACAACACCCGCGTCACACCTCACACTCAACTAAAAACAAACAAGCAAGCGTTCATTGCCCTGCCCGCTTGCATCTCCTCTCCCCTTTCCCTCTACCTCGATCCCCTGCCTGCAGCACTAGGGTTCCTCCAGCAAGCCGTCGCCACTGGTCCCATCTGGCCTGGTCCTCGACGATGCTCTGTCCAGCTAGGCTACATGGCCGGCGGGTAGGGGTAAATCTCCCTGGCTGCTCCTCCCTCTGGTGCCGCCCCTCATTCTCATGGTATCTAGCAGCTGTCAAATTTCGGGTTCCGGCAGACCCTTAAGGTTCGAACTCTGGGGTGCGCGCGGAGATCCAACCCTCCACCGTCTCGTACCTCGCCGAATCGCAGGGACCTAAACTACTAGCAAGAACAGCACAAGATACGCAAGATTTATACTGGTTCAGGCCACCATCGTGGTGTAATACCCTACTCCAGTGTGTGGTGTGTGGATTGCCTCTTGGGCTGATGAAGAATAGTACATGGAAGAACAGCCTCGCGAGGGTCTGTCCTTGGTGGAAGGGATGAACTGCTAAGTGGTGTCCCGTCACTCTAGCTTGAGGATCGGGTCTCTCTCTCTCTCTTCGGGTGCTTCCCAAAATGCCTGCCCGGGGGAGAGCCTGCCCTACTATGGTGGCTAGTTCTACTTATATAGGCGAAGGCCCTGGGCCTCTTCCCAAATATTGAGCGGGAAGGGCGCCAACAATTGGCCATTTTGAAGGGGAACAACGGGTACACTTATCCTGACTAAAGTTGGTCCTCGCCCGCCAAAGGCTCTGGTGATGGCCTTTGCTTTGGGCTCCACAATGATCAATTCCAGCCGTAGGGGCTGGTCTTGGACTTGTTGCACCCAAACGGATGCCTTTGCTTGATGCTCTTGCCTGCGCTTGCTCCCTTTGCACCAAAGAGGAAAGGAGGACGCTGCGCGGGCTGGCGCCCGACTGGCGCCCTTGGTCGTCATGGCTTACGTCACGGGAACCTCGCGAGGTATCTTGCCTTCAACTCTCCGCCTCCTCATGAGCCAGCCTGACGAGGCCGTGCCTGAGGAAGCTCTTGGTCGTCCGCCCCGCGAGGGTCTTGAGCTTGCGTAGATGGGGATGGGCCGTCCTGGGCCTCCTTTGAGCCATGCCGCAGGCCGCAGGCAGGCAAGTCTGGGGACCCCATTCCCGAACGCCGACAAGAGCCCCTGGCCCACGGCGCCGCCCGAACTTGGCCGAAAGCGGAGAGGCGAAGGGCAAGTGTAAGCGTCATGGCCCTAACAGCCTGCGGCCTTGGGCGCCGTGTGGCGGTTGCTTGGACGTGGGGGCCTGCTCCTCCACGACGCCTTGGTAACCGCCCGGATTCGACAGGTCCTTGCATGCAGAGATGGGCATGATGACTGGTGATCGTGGAGGCCGACGGTTGGCCTCCGTCGGCTATAAGTACGGAACGGCATGCGCCCTCCCGGTCTACCCTTCTGCTTTTCCTCTTCCTCGTCTCGTCTGGCTGCCATGGCTCCGATCCGCCGGTTCTCCAGGGAAGAGAAGGGAAAGGCTCCTCAAGAGGATCCTGACCCGCCTCAAGAAGCGGCTTGCTCTCTGGTGCCAGGCGTGAGGCCTTGTAGGAGGCGCCCGTGCCCTGGTGTGTGCGGCCGCCACCAGGGTTTCCTCTTCCCTTGTACGCGTGAATTGGTGGCCCTGAAGGAGGTGACGCCGGGCGCCACGAGCGGCGCTGCCGTCGACGCCGGCGGGTCACGAGGGTGTGCGTCTTCCCCCCTGGAGTCCATGCCGAGGGCTCCTGCCGGGAGTTCGTGCTTCGCGTCGCCGCGCCTCCCAAGTCTTGGATTCGTCTTCCTTCTTTTTTTCGCCGTCGTCCGGCAGGGGGAGCCTCGACTCTGGCTGCAAAGACGCCGGGTTGCGGCACCCTCGCGACCAGGGCAGAGAGGTCGCAGATGGTGCCCCGGCGAGGTCTTCATGACTCGTGGGCTGGAGCGAGGTCGCCGGTCTGCAGGACGAGGGCGCCCTCACGAGCCACCTGGAGTACGACGGTGGTTCGGTGATGTCCTTCAAGCTCTTCGACGCGGAGGGTCGCCGGCTGGAGTGCTACCCCGGGAGAGGTGGTCGGGGTCCTGCTGTGGTGAGACAGAGGCCAATCGCCCGCTCCCTTGCAACTCCTCAGGCGACGAAGGCGCCGGAGGAGCCAGCGACTCTGCCGAGTTCTTCGCGACGCCGGAGACGAGTGACGACAGCTACGAGCCCCCGAGCCTGCGCCGCTCCCGGTGCAGGGCGGGCTCGTCAGGCCGTCGCCGCCCCTGATCTGGATGGGGTTGGCTCCGGACCGGGTGGCCCACTGTTGATGATGGCGTCTGTAGATAGGACTCCTTAGGATTCGCGTCTTTTGTTCCTGCGAGGAGCCAAGAATGTACCCCGCTGGGGCTTGTAAGATATTTGTAGCTTCGTTTGTCAATATGATCCTTGTTATGAGGCAATGCGGGATGCTCATTCCGTTCTAGCTCAGTTTCTTCCTTTCAGACCTTGTGAGGGCTTGGTGCTCTGCGCCGACAGTGTCCCAGATCCCAAAGGCGGCTTCGGCCGTCATTGGTATGCCATGTCGCGATGCCGTGGTCAAGGCCAGGAGGTGAGCGGCCCGAGGTCCGGTAAGAGCCTCTGAGTCGCGATGCTCAGGGGGTCCCCCTTGGCGCTCAAGCAGCCATCATTCGGTGAGAAAGGAGGGCGACGTTGCTAACATGGAGTTGCATTGAGTGAGGGGATGGTGTTGCGATGACTAGTATGTCTGGAGGGTGACTTATCTCGAGGGTTAGGACGATGCTTCCTGGCGTGGTGCCAGGTCTGTGCCTTGGCCGACGAGAGATAGCGTAGCGAGGTCGTTTCGTGCTCCTTGGAGAGACCCTGCGGGTTCACCACAAAAGGAACAAGAGCTCGCCGGGCGATCGTTAGTCCTGCCGTTAGTTGCTTTGGAGTGGCGCGAGAGGCCTCGCGAGGTGTGTCTGGGCACCCGTGAGCCAGCGCAGGACTCACGAGGCCCTACCTCAAGGCGGGTTGCGCCTGGCTCTGGGCCTTATCTTCGAGTGTGTTCCTGCAAAATTGGCGGATGCCGGTCAGACGTCTTGGTCCCGGCTCTCAGCTGGTCTCAGCCGTCGGCCGGGCAAGCCAGGTCGGGATGCCATGGACAAGACCAGAGGGTGAGTGCCGGAGAGCCGGTAGGAGCCCCGAGTCGCGATGCTCGTGCACCCCCTTTAACGCCAAGCTGGGTCGACGCAGCAACTCTCGTCCTCGGGTCCCGGCTCTCGGGCTGGTCTCAGCCGTCACCGCAAGCCAGTCGCGATGCCATGGACAAGACCAGAGGGTGAGGGCCGGAGAGCCGGTAGGAGCCACAGTCGCGATGCTCGTGCACCCCCTTTAACGCGCAAGCTGGTTTGGATGACGAAACTCTACGTCCTCGGGTCCCGGCTCTCGGACTGGTCTCAGCCGTCGCTGGCAAGCCAGGTCGCGATGCCATGGACAAGACCAGAGGGTGAGGGCCGGAGAGCCGGTAGGAGCCCTGAGTCGCGATGCTCGGGCACCCCCCCCTTTAACGTGCAAGATTTTGCCACCCAGGAGAAGGCACCAAATAACAAGCATGGTGGAGCGAGAGCATAATCCTAAGGAAAACGCATGAAGGATACATGCATGCCACTGGGATCGCCCGAAGCGGCTTGGGGATGATGCAGCCCGAGGGCGCCCCAACAGGATTAGCTAAAGACATGAAATAAAGGGATACATGCCGCAGGGACGGACCCACGCGGCCTGGGAATAATGCGGCCCTGAAAGCGCTCCCAGCCGTAAATAAAACTTAAAGATGTCACCTGGTGATGTTGAGGATGAAGGGTTGTTGATGTAGCAGACTCGGTGGGCTGCGGAAGCCGATCTTCACGAGCCCCCAGGCCCGGGGGCCTCGGGAGGCTCCGGAGGCGCTGGCGGTTCCTCATGGGCCATCTCCATCTCCGCCAGGGCTACGGCGTGCCTGACCTCTTGAGCCTCCAGGATGGTCCTCATGAGACGCTGGTGCGCAGCAGCTGCGTTTGGCAGGCCATAAGGCATGCGTACGTAGCTTTGGGGCGGACCCTCGCAACGTCCCACTCGCGAGGGCAAGAGGCGCTCTTGAGATGCGGCTCGGTTGAGCCCCTGTATGTCGATGCAGACGCTGCAGCCCACCATCCTCGCCTAGATGGGGGGCCACGGTCAGTAATGGCGGCGGCTGCCCTCATGACCCTTGACTCCTGTAGCTCTGAATGGCCTTGCTGATGAACTCTTGAGGGTTCTGTCCTCCTGGTCTTGCTCCTGCTTGCGGGAAACGTGCTTCGAAACACACCTCCACGTGGTGCCCAAGCGCCTCCCTCGAGACCTTGGCGAGGTCGGTGGCCCTCCAGGGGAGAGCCCCCGAGCCCTGCCCGAGGAGGGCGCCGGGCGCGCTTTCCTATGCGATGGAAGTAGGCTCTGGCCCGGTGTGGACCGGAGGGCCTGTCTCTTGAAGAGCCAGCCGGTCGATGTCTTCTTCTTCTTGGGGCTGCCTCGGGAGGCATCCTGCTGCTTGTGGTCCTGGTCTTCCAAATGATGCGGCTCTAAAAAGCTCGCTCCAGGGAGCACACTGCATCTCTCTCTTCACAGGGCACCATGATGACCCCACCCCTTCCTGGCATCTTGAGGATGTTGTAGCCATGGTGGGTTACGGCCATGAACTTGGCCAACGCTGGGTACCCGAGGATGGCGTTGTCTGGCAAAGTAATGTGGGCGACGTCGAAGTCGATGAGCTCGGTGTGGTAGTTGTCGTGGGCCCCGAAGGTGACAGGAAGGCGGACCTGCCCGATCGGGACCGTGGAGCCGTCGGTGACTCGGAGAAGGGCTTGGTTGGCCGAGCCGATCAGTAAGGCACTTTAAGATTGTTGAACATATCCACGCATGTGACGTTGAGCCCTGCTCCGCCGTCGATGAGGGTCTTGGTGACCAGCACGTTGTTGATGATTGGGGAGCAAAGCATCAGGAGAACTCCGGCCGTGGCTGCGCACTTGAGCTGATCCGCTGAGCTGAACATGATGGCGCACGCCGACCACCTGAGAGGGCGCGTGGACTCGAGCTTGGGGAGGACTGCATTCACTTCACGGGCGAACTGCTTGAAGATGCGGTGAGAGGCTGGGGCTTGAGCTCCGCCCAGGATGCAGGCGATCGCACGCGCTTCCTGGAAGCCCCCAGCCCCCTCATCCTGATGACGGTGTTTGATTCTCCTTGGCGGTGGCGGCAGCGGAGGGAGGCCTGCGTTCCCTTGCGGACGATCCTCACGAGGCTGATCCCTCCAGCCCCCCTCGCGAGGTGGGTCTTGCCAGAGGTCCTCGCGAGGTTGGTCGCGCCACCCTTGGCGCGGGCCGCGGTCTTCCCACCGTCCTGCATTTCTTCCCCCTCCTCGGCCATAGCCCCGGTCGCTACGCTCGGGGCGTCTGCCGATCCTTCCTTCGCGCATGGCCTGGAGCTCTTGACATTCATTGGTGTTGTGGGTGTGGAGGTCGTGGTACACGCAGTACCGACTGCCCTTGGAAGACTCGGGCTGATCTCTGCCTTGCTTGGTGTCTGGTTCGGTTGCGAGCACGACAGCCCCCTTGCGCTTCGCGTCCTTGGCCTTGGACTTCTTCTCTTCGGGATCCGCGGCAGGCAGCTCGAGGAGGGAGAGGCGCCCCTCCTCAGCCCTGGCGCACTTGGTCGCCAAGTTGAACAGCTCGAGGGAGGTGCACAGATCTTCATGCATCACCAGCTCCTCCTTCATCTTGACGTCGTGCACGCTGTCGGAGAAAGCAGAGATGATGGCCTCCTCCGTTACCCTGGGGATCTTGAGGCGTGCGTTGTTGAAGCGCTGGATGTACTTTTGCAGGGTTTCCCCTAGCTGCTGCTTGATCCGGCGCATGTCGCTCACGGCGGGTGGCCGGTCGCGAGTACCCTGGAAGTTGGCGATGAAGCGGGTGCGCATCTCGGCCCAGGAAGAAATCGTGCCTGGGGCCAGATTCAGGAGCTAGGTGCGGGCTCCGTCCTTGAGCGCCATGGGAAACCAGTTCGCCATGACCTTTTCATCCCCGTTGGCAGTTCGATGCCCAGCTCAGAGCCGGAGGAACTCCGTAGGGTCAGCCGTGCCGTTGTAGCGTGGAGGCAGGTCAGGCTTGAACTTGGCGGGCTACGCGATGCTGCGCAGCTCGGTGGTGAAGGCGCGGCAGCCCGCCGTGGCCGCGGGGGGCCTCGGACGGCAGAGAGCTTGGTCTTGCAGGCCTCCCTGCGCCGCGGCTGGGGGTAGCGCAGGGTCTTGTCGCGCTGGAGCGGGGAGCGCTCGGGCAGCTTCTTGCGGGCGAGGAACTTCTTGGCAGCTCTGCTCTTGCCGCGCCGGTGCCTGGCGGAACGGGTTCCGCCCAGGGGCCGCGCGCCTTGGTGCCAGGGCGCCGTCTTGAGGAGGAGGCGGCTGAGGCACCCCGGGAGCTTCATCGCCCGCGCGGGGCGGGGTGCGGTGCAGCGAGACGGACGGCGCGGGGTCGCCTCCCGCAGCGCGGACGAGCTCGGCGACGCGGTCGAGCCATTCTTCGTAGACGTTGTCGACGGGGCGGTAGCGCAAGAGCTTGTTGGCCGCGATGAGTGCAGCTCGGGCCTCCATGGCCGCGCGGGGCGCGCGTGACGAAGAACCAGCGGTGGAGAGTGAAGGCCTGGCGGTGCGGCCGTCCCGCATCATGGATGGGTGCTGGGACGACGCTTGCTGCTCGTTCCCCGTCGGGCCGGTGGCGGCGTTGACAGCAGGTGACGGGGAACGACGAGGACGCCCGCCCACGGGGGCCGTCTGGGCGACATGGGAGGCGAGGACGGCTCGGCGCTCGACGCGAGCCCGACGAGCGTCACACATGGTTGCGGTGGTCGGGGAAGAACGAGGCAACGAAAGGCAGATTCCTGCGCACCCCTACCTGGCGCGCCAAATGTCGGATTTCGGGTTCCGGCAGACCCTTAAGGTTCGTACTCTGGGGTGCGCGCGGAGATCCAACCCTCCACCGTCACGTACCTCGCCGAATCGCAGGGACCTAAACTACTAGCAAGAACAGCATAAGGGACGCAAGATTTATACTGGTTCAGGCCACCATCGTGGTGTAATACCCTACTCCAGTGTGTGGTGTGTGGATTGCCTCTTGGGCTGATGAAGAACAGTACAGGGAAGAACAGCCTCGCGAGGGTCTGTCCTAGGTGGAAGCGATGAACTGCTAAGTGGTGTCCCGTCGCTGTAGCTTGAGGATCGGGTCTCTCTCTCTCTCTCTCTCTTCGGGTGCTTCCCAAAATGCCTGCCCGGGGGAGAGCCTGCCCTACTATGGTGGCTAGTTCTACTTATATAGGCGAAGGCCCTGGGCCTCTTCCCAAATATTGAGCGGGGAGGGCGCCAACAATTGGCCATTTTGAAGGGGAACAGCGGGTACACTTATCCTGACTAAAGTTGGTCCTCGCCTGCCAAAGGCTCTGGTGATGACGCCTCGCTTTGGGCTCCACGATGATCGTGCATTCCAGCCGTTGGGGCTGGTCTTGGTCTTGTTGCACCAAACGGATGCCTTTGCTTGATGCTCTTGTTCGCGCTTGCTCCCTTTGCACCAAAGAGGAAAGGAGGACGCTGTGCGGGCTGGCGCCCGACTGGCGCCCTTGGTCATCATGGCTTACGTCACGGGCACCTCGCGAAGTATCCTGCCTTGAACTCTCCGCCTCCTCATGAGCCAGCCTGACGAGGCCGTGCCTGAGGAAGCTCTTGGTCGTCCGCCCCACGAGGCTTGGCCCCTCGCGAGGGTCTTGAGCTTGCGTTGATGAAGATGGGCTGTCCTGGGCCTCCTTTGAGCCACGCCGCAGGCCGCAGGCAGGCAAGTCTGGGGACCCCCATTCCCAGAACGCCGATAGCAGCTGCTCCATTGTGGTTCGTACAACGCACTACTCCGGCAGGCGCTGCACAACTATGGCTGATGCCACACTGCGGCAGAAGGCACCTTATTCTCCGTCCCCGCCTCCCAGTCCGTGGCCTTGAGGTGCTGTTGAAGGATGAGCTCATCCAACAAGGTGAGGATCTCCTCTGATTTTTTGCCAAATTTTCATTCTGATCCACTATACGATGAATTGCTATGAGCTGCTTCTGCTGCTGCTATATGATGCATTGCTATGAGCTGCTCCTGCTGCTGCTATATGATGAATTGCTATGAGTTGCTGCTGCTATATGATGAATTGCTATGAGCTGCTGCTGCTGCTATATGATGAATTGCTATGAGCTGCTGCTGCTGCTATATGATGAGTTGCTGTAAGCTGCTCCTGCTGCTGCTGTATGATGAATTGCTATGAGCTTCTCCTGCTGATGCTATATGATGAATTGCTATGAGTTGCTCCTGCTGCTGCTATATGATGAATTGCTATGAGCTGCTCCTGCTGCTGTGATGAATTGCTATGAGCTACTCCTGCTGCTGCTATATGATGAATTGCTATGAGCTGCTGCTGGTATATGATGAATTGCACACTGTTGTTGCTGCTGCTGTTGTATGATGAGTTGCTATGAGCTATTGCTGCTATATGATGCTTTCAGGTGGTGCTGCTATATGATAATAACCAGCCACTTGGACCATCGAATTTCAATAAATAATTGTTCTTAATTTAAATGTGGGTCATGCATTTTTCGTTTAAATTAGGCAACGAGATCTCTATGGAAAACATTGACCAAAGTAGATTGTGCCAAGTAGATGGTATCTTTGTATTTGCATTTTGAGCAAATAGTGATGGTCTGTTTTCCTATCATATTAATTACTGCACTAGGTTCAATTTGTGATGTTTGCAAGTCAAATTAATTTTCATATGGGCAGCAAAATCAAAAAATATAATGCAATCTAGACTTTTCACTTATCATACCAAAGATAAGCTAAAAACGCAATGAAAAGAACTGGTTGGCTTATTACATGGAGCTTATATTCACAAGTGTTTATTTTCTTAGGATAACTCGTAATAGCTGTCCCTAAGAAACTTGGCCAATAGAACTGACATACAAATAACATGTCACGATGATTGCAATTGAGGAGTGACGTACCATAGCACACTGTATAGGCTCACCGCTGGCTCTCCTTTTTTTGCGATGTTCCATGAAATTGCCACATACATCTTGTACTTTTTCATTGTGTAACCCAATCTGCAAGTTGGCACGGCTAATTTCAGACATCTCTACATGATAATACATTGCATATCCCTTGCGCATATTTAAACCACCAATTAATGATTGTGTGCGTAGCATAAACTAGCCATGACTCTGTGTGCTGGACTAGCAGGCACTCTAAGGGAGCCTAATGTAGTGTACTGGAATTCCTACATGCCACCTACGATTTTGTGTAATGTACTGCCTCTGTTCCTAAATATATGCCTATGTAGAGATTCCAGTATGGACCACATACATATATATATAGATGCATTTTCGAGTGTAGATTCACTCATTTTGCTCCGTATGTAGCCTATAGTGGAATCTCTAGAAAGACTTATATTTAGGAACGGAGGTACGAGGTAGTATCATGTATGACATCTACATATCTAATTTAGCAGCCAGTAGTAGAAACCATTGTCTGCACAAAGGGATTACTGGTCGAAAATCCTAGCAAAGCACGCTGGCAGGCACAAAACAATACAAGAGAGAGACACACGCTTACAAGATCATAGCAATGCCTCGGTCCAGGATCTTGGTTGGCCAAGCTGTTAGATCCAGAAGAAACATCGTCCTTGTAGTTTTTGCGGTACCAGCATAATGTAACAATGACCTGTTAGTATATTTGAAGTACATCGGGCAAGTGATGCTGGACGGGTTTAAAGGTACAAGTACCTAGGCCGTGGCGGGTGCTTGGCATCTCGCCAGACGGTGGTAATCAGGTTAGAAACGTCAAGGGTGATGACGCTGCGCTGGCTGTCGGGGTCCGGTAAGGAGATCTAGAACCGTTGAGTAGGGTGTTTGTGGAGCGGCTCCGGTAGGGTGGACTACGGTGTGGGCGAAGCAGATCTGTGGCCGTGGACGAGGGCGTAGGTGAAGCTGCTCCAATGGTTGGGTTAAGGATGGTGTCGGTGCTGCGGATCTGCGGCCGTGGACGGGGCATCAGAAGCTGCTCCGATAGGTTGGATGAGGGTGTGAGGAAGCAGATCTAAGGCCGTGGACTTGTGAGTAGGCAAAGTGGCCCCGATAGGGTTGAAAATGGTATAGGCGAAGCTAATCCAGTGGGGTTGACGATGTTGTCGGTGAAGCGGCTCCGGTAGGGTTGAGGAAGGTGTCGGCAAAGAGGATCGGGGAGGCCGTCGGCAGACGGGGCGCCGTGGGGCGGCCTGGGAGGGGGGTGGACGGTTGCGTCTCCGGTGGGGAGTACGAATGAGCTGCTGCAGATGTGCTGCGGTTGACGAGAGTACCGGCGAAGCAGATCCAGCGCCGTGGACAAGGCCGACACTGAATGGGCTGTGGTACAGTGGTGGATGAGCAGTCTACTTGTTTCTAGGGGAGGTGGGAGGGGTAGATGCGGCCGCAGGCTGCAGATCCGACGAGGTGGACGCCTTTGGCGATGAATGGGCTCTGGTACGCCGGTGGATGAGCAGTCTAGGGTTTTGAGAGGGGAGGGGAGAAAGGCCGATGAAGTACGGACGGTGTGATGTGAGATGCTCTGGTGCTGTGGAGTTAGTCGTTTTTGTAAGAGGGGGAGAGGAAATGGGGATGCCGTGTAGTGGGGGGAACCGAAAGTTACCAAAGCAGCCCCGACCTATTATGTAGATGAGGGCAGTATTGTAACTGTTGGTCTCCGTGCACCAAGGACAAAAGGGGAATTTCGCATGCTAAAGACTAAGGTGGCGGAAATTTTAGAAGGAGGCGGAGATTTTGTTACCAAGGGATCGCTCAGATCCAGTTTCAACTAATTTTGGACCGTGCTAGCGGGAAGGTCATGCGAGACTATGTACAAGGGGCACGCGTCAGCAGTTAATAACTGGTGTGTCCACCCTAGAAAAAAAGGCAATAACTCGGGATGATGCGCCGATAACTTGGACGTTGACACGGGTGCGGCCAATAGTACGGGTGTAGTGGCGCGTTCACAAAAAAGGGATCAAATGCTCAGCCTATGTATTTCTCGTGTAAATAGATAATTTAGTACAATTGGTTATTTACTTGAAACATAATGCATTGACGTGTTAGTGTAGAGGCGCACAAAAAGAAATGGATATTGTAGTCCGCTACTTAAAAGTGTTACCTCATATGATTACATAGCCTCCATTTCATAAATTGCATACCCGTTGAATTCTTATATGAATATTACATATATTACTTCATAATAGAACCTTAAATCATCCAAGACTAATGATTTTGAATGCAAGAGTAAAATGGTGCATGTACATGATAGCTACATTGGTTGTTTGAAGAAACATCACCGTAACTTTGGCATGCACAACTGAAAAGGTTTATTTAAATGGAAAAATGTGATATGTGAGTGTCCAATCTTTATAGCGTTGAATCGATATTGTACCTTTGGCCACGATACGAAGTAGATATTGATTTATGTTCAAGCGATGCACGTCCACGATCGCTAGATAGTGATACGTGAATGAATTGTGAAATCTCTCTCACACGCATACATATCTCATTTCCCTGTGGTCATCGGAATCACACACACGCACTTCATGTATTTCTCTCCCTCCGTCAAGGTTAGAATTCGTCTTTCTATCCCGTCCTACAAGTCTATCACACAGAAACACACACGCTCTCTCTGTCGAACACACCCACCCCTTTAATTCCGCCCACCCACAGCCACTAATGTCTCAAAGTATAATAATGTCTCTCACACATATGCCTAAGGTTAACTCGAGTTCCTAACCATATGAATACATACAATGGGATTCCAACAGAGCATCTTTTGTTTTGAGATTTCGCTCTCTCTCTCTCTCTCTCTCTCTCCCACACATTGTTTCTCGCTTCATTTTTTCCGCACTTGCATGCACACAATTTTGTTTATCTTCGTGATGCTTTAAGTATGGCTCGCATAAATGCTATCTACCTATCCCTTAATATAGCTAGATATGTGTCACACAAACTCCTTCTCCCTACTAGCAAGATGCCCATGCTGCAATCAACATCAAGATGCATTTGTATGAGTAGTTTATCTTGTGGGAGAAAAGGATGAACGAGGGAATGCCTTATTTGCAAATGCAGAGAGGGGTGTGGGTTTCTTTTTGCAAAATTGCCACAGTTTCTTTCCTATCCGTCGGGTTTAAATCGGATGGCCTATATTGCAGGATGGCAGGAACACCATCATCACCAACTCTATTTTTTATAAGAGTAGGGATATGTAAGTGTAACTGCCCCCCCCCCCCCGACACCCACACCCACACCCACACAACCACACACACACACTTCCCAACACGAAGGAGTAGGGTGACACCTCGATCTTGATACTAATCTATCGACTGGCTTCTCTCTCAAACACACACACACACGCACACACACTACCCGACACTGAAGGAGTAGGGCGGCACCTCGATCTTGATAGTAATCTATCTACTCCTCTTTCAAACACACACACACTCGCTTAGTTGTGCCTCTGTGCCTACCGCGCACACTCTCGAGCACGCCTTTCTCTCCTCCCTCCCCCACCCCAACAATGACAATGTAAGGGTGACAACTCAATCTGATCGTAATCATCAACTGGTTTATCTCTCGAACATTGTGTCTCTCGTGCCTCGCCAGTAGCCCCCTCAATATGTAGACTTCTTTGCGCAGCATTGTAGTGATGATGATGTGAACCCAGTGTGCCTCGCTTTTACCGGCCTCATGTGATAGTTTTCACCCTGTTTTC
The DNA here is from genome assembly GCA_021605145.1 of Aegilops bicornis. Lineage (NCBI taxonomy): Eukaryota > Viridiplantae > Streptophyta > Magnoliopsida > Poales > Poaceae > Aegilops > Aegilops bicornis. The sequence continues at coordinate 619,921,130 of CM038674.1, forward strand.
TCGTTAATTAACAAGGCAACCTTTTCTCTTTGTTACTACTAGTGAATCTGAAATCATTCGGGCGGACATAAAATATATCACTTCAACCCAATTATCGCAGTAACTATTTTAAAAGAAACTAGCTAGATGCTCGTGCTGTACCTAAACATCAAGATGCATTTGTGTGAGTAGTTTATCTTGTGAGAGAAAAGGATGAACGAGAGAAGGCCGACGGCGAACGTGGAGAGGGGTGTGGGTATATTTTTGCAAAATTGCCATAGTTTTCTTCCTATCCGTTAGATATAAATCCGACGGCCTATATTGCAGGATGGCAAGCACACCATCATCACCAAGTCTGTTTTCTACTCCCTCCGTTCCTAAATATTCGTCTTTTTAGAGATTTCAACAAGTGACTACATATGGAGCAAAATGAGTGAATCTACACTCTAAAACATGTCTACATACACATCCATATGTGGTAGTTGAAGGAAATATGCCCTAGAGGCAATAATAAAGTTATTATTTATTTCCTTATTTCATGATAAATGTTTATTATTCATGCTAGAATTGTATTAACCGGAAACATAATACATGTGTGAATACATAGACAAACAGAGTGTCACTAGTATGCCTCTACTTGACTAGCTCATTAATCAAAGATGGTTATGTTTCCTAACCATAGACATGAGTTGTCATTTGATTAACGGGATCACATCATTAGGAGAATGATCTGATTGACATGACCCATTCCGTTAGCCTAGCACTTGATCGCTTAGTATGTTGCTATTGCTTTCTTCATGACTTATACATGTTCCTCGTAACTATGAGATTATGCAACTCCTGCTACCGGAGGAACACTTTGGTGCTACCAAAACGTCCTGGCAACGTGAATCGGGGTGATTATAAAGGAGTACTACAGGTGTCTCCAAAGGTACATGTTGGGTTGGCGATTTCGACATTAGGTTTTGTCACTCCGATTGTCGGAGAGGTATCTCTTGGACCTCTTGGTAATTCACATCTCTATAATCCTTGCAAGCAATGTAGCTAATGAGTTAGTTAATGAATGATGCATTACGTAACGAGTAAAGAGACTTGCCAAGAATCTAGATTGAACTAGGTATTGGATACCGACGATCGAATCTCGGCAAGTAACATACCGATGACAAAAGGAACAACGTATGTTGTTATGCGGTTTGACCGATAAAGATCTTCAGAGAATATGTAGGAGCCAATATGGGCATCCAGGTTCCGCTTATTGGTTATTGACCAAGAATAGTTCTAGGTCATGTCTACATAGTTCTCGAACCCGTAGGGTCCGCACGCTAAGGTTTCGGCGATGCTTATATTATGAGTTTATGAGTTTTGATGTACCGAAGGAGTTCGGAGTCCCGGATGAGATCGGGGACATGACGAGGAGTCTCGAAATGGTCGAGACATAAAGATTCATATATTGGAAGTATATGTTTGGACATCGGAAGTGTTCCGTGAAATTAGGAATTTTACCAAGCACCGGAGGTTACCGAACCCCCTAATGCTAATGGGCCAACATGGGCCTTAGTGGAAAGGAGAAAAGGGAGCCCAAGTGCTGGTCAAGCACCTTCCCCTTCCCTAGTCCTATTAGGACTAGGAGAAGGGGGCGCCCCCCTCTCTCTCCCTTCCCACTTGGCCAATCCTAGTTGGACTAGGATTTGGGGGGGGAATCCTACTCCTAGTAGGAGTAGGACACACCTGGCGCACCTCTCCTTGGCCGGCCAGCCCCTCCCCTTCCCTCCTTTATATACAGGGGCAGGGGGCACCCCATGACACACAAGTTGATCCTTGAGATCGCTCCTTAGCTGCAGCGGTGCCCCTCCACCATATTCCACCTCGGTCATATTGTAGCAGTGCTTAGGCGAAGCCTGCGACGGTGAAACATCAAGATCGTCACCACGCCGTCAGGTCGACGGAACTCCCTCCCCGAGCTTTGCCGGATCGAAGCCCGTGGAGCGCCATCGAGCTGAACGTGTGCCAAGAACTCGAGGCGCCGGAGTAACGGCGCCAGGATCGGTTGGATCGTGAGGAGAACGTCGACTACTTCCTCTACGTCATCATCGACTCGGAGGTGCCGGAGTAACGGCGCTGGGATCGGCAGGATCGCGAGGAGAAAGTACGACTACTTCCTCTACGTTGTGATCGCTTCCGCCACGGTCTCACGAGGGCACGTAGACAACACTCTCCCTCTCGTTGCTATGCCATCACCATGGTCCTGTGTGCGAGGGAAAATTTTGAAATTACTCGTTCCCCAACAGTGGCATCCGAGCCTGGTTTTATGCGTTGATGTCATATGCACGAGTAGAACACAAGTGAGTTGTGGACGATACAAGTCATACTGCCTACCAGCATGTCATACTTTGGTTCAGCGGTATTGTTGGACGAGACGATCCGGACCAACCTTACGCTGCATTTCCACGCTGAGACCGGTTCCCTCGACGTGCTTTGCACATAGATGGCTTGCGGAAGACCTGTCTCTCCAACTTTAGTTGAACTGAAAAGTGTGGCTACGCCCGGTCCTTGAGAAGGTTAAAACGGAGTCTATTTGACAAACTATCGCTGTGGTTTTGATGCGTAGGTAAGAACGGTTCTTGCTCAGCCCGTAGCAGCCACGTAAAACTTGCAACAACAAAGTAGAGGACGCCTAACTTGTTTTTGCAGGGCATGTTGTGATGTGATATGGTCAAGACGTGATGCTATATTTTATTGTATGAGATGATCATGTTTTGTAACCGAGTTATCGGCAATCGCAGGAGCCATATGGTTGTCGCTTTATTGTATGAAATGCAACGCTCTGTAATTGCTTTACTTTATCACTAAGCGGTAGCGATAGTCGAGAAGCAATAGATGGCGTAAACGACAACGATGCTACGATGGAGATCAAGGTGTCGCTACCGGTGACGATGGTGATCATGACGGTGCTTGGCGATGGAGATCACAAGCACAAGATGATGATGACCATATCATATCACTTATATTGATTGCATGTGATGTTTATCCTTTATGCATCTTATCTTGCTTTGATTGACGGTAGCATTATAAGATGATCTCTCACTAAAATTATCAAGAAGTGTTCTCCCGAGTATGCACCGCTATGAAAGTTCTTCGTGCTGAGACACCACGTGAGGCTCGGGAGTGCGCGGCTCTACGTTCACCTACAACGGGTGCAACACAGTGGCACACGCCGAACACGCAGGTGATACTTGACGCGCGATGCCTATAAGATATGACCTCCGAACACGGAGACCGAAAGGTCGAAAGCGTGAATCATATAGTAGATATGATCAACATAGTGATGTTCACCATTGAAACTACTCCATCTCACGTGATGATCGGACATGGTTTAGTTGATTTGGATCACGTGATCACTTAGAGGATTAGAGAGATGTCTATCTAAGTGGGAGTTCTTAAATAATATGATTAATTGAACTTTAATTTATCATGAACTTAGTCCCGTAGTATTAGCATATCTATGTTGTAGATCAATAGCTCGCGTTATTGCTTCCTGTTTATTTTGATATGTTCCTAGAGAAAATTGTGTTGAAAAAATGTTAATAGCAATGATGCGGATTGGATCCGTGATCTGAGGTTTATCCTCATTGCTGCACGTAAGAATTACGCCCTTGATGCACCGCTAGGTGACGGACCTATTGCAGGAGCAGATGCAGACGTTATGAACGTTTTGCTAGCTCAATATGATGACTACTTGATAGTTTAGTGCACCATGCTTAACGGCTTAGAATCGGGATTTCAAAGACGTTTTGAAACGTCATGGACCATATGAGATGTTCCAGGAGTTGAAGTTAATATTTCCAGCAAATACCCGAGTTGAGAGATATGAAGTCTCCAACAAAGTTCTAAAGCTAAAAGATGGAGGAGAATCGCTCAACTAGTGAGCATGTGCTCAGATTGTCTGGGTACTTCAATCGCTTGAATCAAGTGGGAGTTAATCTTCCAGATAAGACAATGATTGACAGAATTCTCTAGTCACCATCACTAAGTTACTAGAACTTCGTGATGAACTATAGTATGCAAGGGATGACGAAAACGATTCCCGAGCTCTTCGTGATGTTGAAATCGACGAAGGTAGAAATCAAGAAAGAGCATCAAGTGTTGATGATTGACAAGACCACTAGTCTCAAGGAAAAGGGCAAAGGGAAGAAGGGGAACTTCAAGAAGAACGGCAAGCAAGTTGCTGCTCGAGTGAAGAAGCCCAAGTCTGGACCTAAGCCTGAGACTAAGTGCTTTTGCTGCAATGGAACTGGTCACTAGAAGCGGAACTACCCCAAGTATTTGGCGGATAAGAAGGATGGCAAAGTGAACAAAGGTATATTTGATATACAGATTATTGATGTGTATTTTACTAGTGTTCGTAGCAACCCCTCGGTATTTGATAATCTGGTTCAGTTGCTAAGAGTAGTAACTTGAAACGGAGTTGCGTAATGAATGTAAACTAGTTAAAGGGGAAGTGACGATGAGTGTTGGAAGTAGTTCCAAGATTGATATAATCATCATCGCACACTCCCTATACTTTCGGGATTAGTGTGGAACCTAAATAAGTGTTATTTTGTGTTGAGCATAAATATGATTTGATCATGTTTATTGCAATACGGTTATTCATTTAAGTAAGAGAATAAATTGTTGTTCTGTTTACATGAATAAAACCTTATATGGTTACACACCCAATGAAAACGGTTCATTGGATCTCGATCATAGTGATACACATATTCATAATATTGAAACCAAAAGATGCAAAGTTAATAATGATAGTGCAACTTATTTGTGGCACCGCCGTTTAGGTCATATTGGTGTAAAGCGCATGAAGAAACTCCATGCTGATGGATTTTTGGAATCACTTGATTATGAATCATTTGATACTTAAGTAACCGTGCCTTTTGGGCAAGATGATCAAACTCCGTTCTCCTAACAATGGAACAAGCTACTGACTTATTGGAAATAATACATACCGATGTATGCGATCCAATGAGTGTTGATGCTCGTGGCAAGTATCGTTATTTGCTGACCTTCACAAGATGATTTGAGCAGATATGGGTATATCTACTTGATGAAACACAAGTCTGAAACATTTGAAAAGTTCAAAGAATTTCAGAGTGAAGTGAAGAATCATCGTAACAAGAAAATAAAAGTTTCTACGATATGATCGCAGAGGAAAAATATTTGAGTTACGAGTTTGGCCTTCAGTTAAAACAATGTGAAATAGTTTCACTACTCACGCCACCTGGAACACCACAGATAATGGTGTGTCCGAACGTCAGAACCACACTTTATTGGATATGGTGCGATCTATGATGTATCTTACCGATTTACCACTATCGCTTTGGGTTATGCATTAGAGACAAATGCATTCACGCTTAATAGGGCACCATCTAAATCCGTTGAGATGACACCGTATGAACTATGGTTTAGCAAGAAACCTAAGTCGCCGTTTCTTAAAGTTTGGAATTGTGATGCTTATGTGAAAAAGTTTTCACCTGATAAGCTCGAACCCAAATCGAAAAGGGGCGTCTTCATAGAATACCCAAAGGTAACTATTGGGTACACCTTCTATCACAGATCCGAAGGCAAGTTTTTTCGTTGCTAAGATGGATCCTTTCTAGAGAAGAAGTTTCTCTCGAAAGAAGTGAGTGGGAGGAAAGTAGAACTTGATGAGGTAATTGTACCTTCTCCCTTATTGGAAAGTAGTTCATCACGTAAATCAGTTCTAGTGATTCCTACACCAATCATTGAGGAAGTTAATGATGATGATCATGAAACTTCAGATCAAGTTGCTACCAAACCTCGCAGGTCTTCCAGAGTAAGATCCGCACTGAGTGGTACGGTAATCATGTTCGAAGTCATGTTACTAGACCATGATGAACCTACGAACTATGAGGAAGCGATGATGAGCCCAGATTCCGCGAAATGGCTTGAGGCCATGAAATCTGAGATAGGATCCATGTATAAGAACAAAGTATGGACTTTGATTGACTTGCTCTATGATCAGCAAGCCATGTTAAATAAATGGATCTTCAAGAGGAAGATGGACACTGATAGTAATGTTACTATCTACAAAGCTAGACTTGTCGAAAAAGGTTTTAGACAAAGTTCAAGCTGTTGAATACAATGAGATTTTCTCACTTGTATCGATGCTTAAAAGTCTGTCCGAATCATGTTAGCAATTGCCACATTTTATGAAATCTGGCAAATGGATGTCAAAACTACATTCCTTAATGATTTTCTTAAAGAAGAGTTGTATATGATGCAACCAGAAGATTTTGTCAATCCTAAAGGTGCTAACAAAATGTGCAAGCTCCAATGATCCATCAATGGACTGGTGCAAGCATCTCGGAGTTGAATATACGCTTTGATGTGTTGATCAAAGCATGGTTTTATACAGACTTTTGGAGAAGCCTGTATTTACAAGAAAGTGAGTGGGAGCACTACAAACATTTCTGATAAGTATATGTGAATGACATATTGTTGATCGGAAATAATGTAGAATTATTCTGCAAAGCATAAAGGAGTATTTGAAAGGAGTTTTTCAAAGAAGGACCTCAAAGTGAAGCTGCTTACATATTGAGCATCAAGATCTATAGAGATGGATCAAGACGCTTGATAAGTTTTTCAATAAATACATACCTTGTCAAGATTTTGAAGTGGTTCAAAATGGAACAGTCAAAGAAAAGTTCTTGCTCATGTTACAAAGGTGTAAAATTGAGTAAGACTCAAAGCCCGACCACGGCGGAAGATAGAAAGAGAATGAAAGTCATTCCCCATGCCTCAGCCATAGGTTCTATAAAGTATGCTATGTACTGCACCTATTGTATACCTTGCTCAATTTGGCAAGGAGTACAATAGTGATCTAGGAGTAGATCACGGACATTGGTCAAGAACATCCTTAGTGAGGACTAAGGAAATATTTCTCGATTATGGAGGTGATAAAAGAGCCCGTCAGAAAGAGTTACATCGATGCAAGCTTTTTATACTGATCCGTATGACTCTAAGTCTCAATCTGGATACATATCGTAAGTGGGAGCAATTAGCTAGAGTAGCCCCTGCAAGAGCATTGTAGACATAGAATATTTGCAAAATACATACGGCTCAATATGACAGACTGCTGACTAAGCTTCTCTCACGAGCAAAACATGATCATCCCTTAGTACTCTTTGGGTGTTAATCACATAGCGATGTGAACTAGATTATTGACTCTAGTAAACCCTTTGGGTGTTGGTCACATGACGATGTGAACTATGGGTCTTAATCACATACAGATTTGAATATCATTGTTGAATCACATGATGATGTGAACTAGATTATTGACTCTAGTGCAAGTGGGAGACTGAAGGAAATATGCCCTAGAGGCAATAATAAAGTTATTATTTATTTCCTTATTTCATGATAAATGTTTATTATTCATGCTAGAATTGTATTAACCGGAAACATAATACATGTGTGAATACATAGACAAACAGAGTGTCACTAGTATGCCTCTACTTGACTAGCTCATTAATCAAAGATGGTTATGTTTCCTAACCATAGACATGAGTTGTCATTTGATTAACGGGATCACATCATTAGGAGAATGATCTGATTGACATGACCCATTCCGTTAGCCTAGCACTTGATCGCTTAGTATGTTGCTATTGCTTTCTTCATGACTTATACATGTTCACGTAACTATGAGATTATGCAACTCCGCTTAACGGAGGAACACTTTGGTGCTACCAAACGTCACAACGTAATCGGGTGATTATAAAGGAGTACTACAGGTGTCTCCAAAGGTACATGTTGGGTTGGCGTATTTCGAGATTAGGTTTTGTCACTCCGATTGTCGGAGAGGTATCTCTCCGCCCTCTCGGTAATGCACATCACTATAAGCCTTGCAAGCAATGTAGCTAATGAGTTAGTTACGGAATGATGCATTACGTAACGAGTAAAGAGACTTGCCAAGAATGAGATTGAACTAGGTATTGGATACCGACGATCGAATCTCGCAAGTAACATACCGATGACAAAAGGAACAACGTATGTTGTTATGCGGTTTGACCGATAAAGATCTTCGAGAATATGTAGGAGCCAATATGGGCATCCAGGTTCCGCTATTGGTTATTGACCAAGAATAGTTCTAGGTCATGTCTACATAGTTCTCGAACCCGTAGGGTCCGCACGCTTAAGGTTTCGATGTGATGCTATATTATGAGTTTATGAGTTTTGATGTACCGAAGGAGTTCGAGTCCCGGATGAGATCGGGACATGACGAGGAGTCTCGTAATGGTCGAGTCATAATGATTCATATATTTGAAGTATATGTTTGGACATCGGAAGTGTTCCGGTGAAATTAGGAATTTTACCAAGTACCGGAGGTTACCGAACCCCGGAATGCTAATGGGCCAACATGGGCCTTAGTGGAAAGGAGAAAAGGGAGCCCAAGTGCTGGTCGCACCTTCCCCCTTCCCTAGTCCTATTAGGACTAGGAGAAGGGGCGCCTCTCTCTCTCCTTCCCACTTGGCCAATCCTAGTTGGACTAGGATTTGGGGAATCCTACTCCTAGTAGGAGTAGGACACCTGGCGCACCTCTCCTTGGCCGGCCAGCCCCTCCCTTCCCTCCTTTATATACAGGGGCAGGGGCACCCCATGACACACAAGTTGATCCTTGAGATCGCTCCTCAGCCGTGTGCGGTGCCCCTCCACCATATTCCACCTCGGTCATATTGTAGCAGTGCTTAGGCGAAGCCCCGCGACGGTGAAACATCAAGATCGTCCACCACGCCGTCAGGCCGACGGAACTCCCTCCCCGGAGCTTTGCCGGATCGAAGCCCGTGGAGCGCCATCGAGCTGAACGTGTGCCAAGAACTCGGAGGCGCCGGAGTAACGGCGCTGTGATCGGTTGGATCGTGAGGAGAACGACGACTACTTCCTCTACGCCATCATCGACTCGGAGGTGCCGGAGTAACGGCGCTGGGATCGGCAGGATCGCGAGGAGAAAGTACGACTACTTCCTCTACGCCAGATCGCTTCCGCTTACGGTCTACGAGGGTACGTAGACAACACTCTCCCCTCTCGTTGCTATGCCATCACCATGGTCCTGTGTGTGCGTAGGAAAATTTTGAAATTACTACGTTCCCCAACAGTAGTCCATTTGAAATCTGAAAAAGACAAATATTTAGGAACGGATGGAGTATAAGAGTAGACGTGGAGATATATCAGCAGCATGGTCTACAACAAAAATGTGTTGGACTGGTTAGCGTCGGATGCTCGCAACGCGATGCCATGAGTTCGAATTCTGTCTTTAACTTTAGATTTTTATATTATTGATACGTCTCCAACGTATCTATAATTTTCGATTGCTCCATGCTATATTATATATTGTTTTGGACTATATTGGGCTTTATTTTCCACTTTTATATTACTTTTGGGACTAACCTATTAACCGGAGGCCCAGCCCAGAATTGCCGTTTTTTTTGCCTATTTTAGTGTTTTGAAGAAACGGAATATCAAACGGAGTCCAAACGGAATGAAACCTTCGGGAACGTGATTTTCTCATCAGTAAGATCCAGGAGACTTGGACCCTCTGTCAAGAAATCCACGAGGCGGTCACGAGGGTGGAGGGCGCCCCCCCTAGGGTGCGCCCCCCTACCTCGTGGGCCCCCCGAAGCTCCACCGACGTACTTCTTCCTCCTATATATACCCTCGCATTACTAACAGATCGAGATACGGAGCCAAAACCGTATTCCACCGCCGCAACTCTCTCAGATCCACGAGATCCCATCTTGGGGCCTGTTCCGGAGCTCACGAAGGGGATTCCACCATGGAGGGCTTCTACATCATCACCATAGCCTCTCCGATGAAGTGTGAGTAGTTTACCTCAGACCTTAGGGTCCATAGTTAGTATCTAGATGGCTTCTTCTCTCTTTTTGGATCTCAATACAATGTTCTCCCGCTCTCTCGTGGAGATCTATTCGATGTAATCTTCTTTTTGCGGTGTGTTTGTTGAGACCGATGAATTTTGGGTTTATGATCAAGATTATCTATGAGCAATATTTGTATCTTCTCTGAATTCTTTTATGTATGATTGAGTTATCTTTGCAAGTCTCTTCGAATTATCCGTTTGGTTTGGCCAACTAGATTGGTAGTTCTTGCAATGGGAGAAGTGTTTAGCTTTGGGTTCAATCTTGCGGTGTCCTTACCCAAAGGATGTAAAGGGTTGCAAGGCACGTATTGTATTGTTGTCATCGAGGATAACAAGATGGGGTATTTATCATATTGCATGAATTTATTCCTCTACATCATGTCATCTTGCTTAAGGCGTTAATCGCTTTTCATTAACTTAATACTCTAGATGCATCTTTGGATAGCGGTCGATGAGTGGAGTAATAGTAGTAGATGCGTGATTCGGTCTACTTGTCTCGGACGTGATGCCTATATACATGATCATACCTAGATACTCTCATAACTATGCTCAATTACATCAATTGCTCAACAGTAATTCGTTCACCCACCATAAAATACCTATGTGTTGAGAGAAGCCACTAGTGAAATCTATGGCCCCCGGGTCTATTTTCATCATATTAGTCTTCCTATGCTTTATTATTGCTTTGCTTTTTACTTTGCCTTTTTATTTTACTTTGCATCTTTATACCAAAAATGCCAAAAATATTATCTATCATCTCTATCAGATCTCACTCTCGTAAGTGACCGTGAAGGGATTGACAAACCCTATTCGCGTTGGTCGCGAGGAGTTATTTGCTTGTGTAGGTACGAGGGACTTGCGCGTGGCCTCCTACTCGATTGATACCTTGGTTCTCAAAACTGAGGGAAATACTTACGCTACTCTGCTGCATCATCCTCTCCTCTTCGGGGAAAACCAATGCAAGCTCAAGATGTAGCAAGAAGGATTTCTGGCGCCGTTGCCAGGGAGTCTACGCAAAAGTCAACATACCAAGTACCCATCACAATCCCTTATCTCTCGCATTACATTATTTTCCATTTGCCTCTCGTTTTCCTCTCCCCCACTTCACCCTTGCCGTTTTATTCGCCCTCTCTTTCCCAATCTCCACGGCTCTTTTCTGTTTGCCTTTTTCCCGCTTGCTCGTCATTATGTCTGAAATTGGGGAAATTATTGCCGATTTGGACAATAATAATAACATGGAAAATTCTGATGCTTCGGCTGAAGAACCCCCTACCTTGCATACAAAAAGATTTCGAATTGGTAGTGGTAATATTATTGGAAAAGGAGTTATTCAAGATTTCTTTACTTGTGCCGGTGCTTTGCCTTCTATGGGAAGTTCTATTCTCCATAGAACTAGTAGTCTTGCGGACGCTGTTGCCATGCTTATCGTTGAACTTGAAAGGAAATTTATGCATATGCATCCTTCTATACAAAGGATTTTCCTTGAATTTTCTAATATTGAGCATTCCTCTGTTAAGCGTGCCGCTACAGTCTTTCTGGCTCATGAATTCAGATTTATAATAAAAGAGGCCAAATAAATCTTTGCGCATTATAGGGTGGACGCTGGCCATCCTCCCATAGAATCTATCCTCTTTGATCAAGAAGAAATAATGCGTTTTCAATCTATTGACTATGTAGCTGTCAATGAAAATCTTAGAAAAAAGGTGCCTACCAATATTTTAATTGATAGAATCTCTGAACTTAACGATGATTTGGCTATTCGAAATAATGAGCTAGGATACTCTCTTGAGTATAGGCTCACAAGGTTCTATCAAAAGAATGCTTATAATGATGAATTGGTTGTTCAATACGAAGGGCCGAAAGAGGAACCTATACCTCCTAAAATTGATCTTGGGGATTTTTACCCTATTAAATTTAGCCCTTTTGATTACTTTTGCTTGCCTCAAAGAAAACTTGCTGCCGAACGTAGGGAGTATGAAATGAGTTTCACTGATCTATCTTATTATTACGACACAACCTAGATCTATCCTTGCTTTTATGCCTAGCTAGGGGCGTTAAACGATAGCGCTTGTTGGGAGGCAACCCAATTTAATTTTTAGTTTTTTGTTTTGTTTCTGTTTAGGAATAAATAATCCATCTACCTTCTGTTTAGATGTGGTTTTATGTTTTAATTAGTGTTTGTGCCAAGTTAAACCGATAGGATCTTCTTGGATAATAGTTATTTTATCTTGCTGTAATTTCCAGAAACTTTCGGATCACGCAAACAATTGTTAAAAATCACCAGAACATGATAAAATAGTGATTCCAACTGATGCTGATCAATAAACAAATTGCCTAGGTATTCCTATTTGTTCTGAATTTTTCGAGTTCCAGAAGTTTGCGTTAGTTACAGATTACTACAGACTGTTCTGTTTTTGACAGATTCTGTTTTTCGTGTGTTGTTTGCTTATTTTGATGAATCTATGGCTAGTAAAATAGTATATAATCCATAGAGAAGTTGGAATACAGTAGGTTTAACACCAATATAAATAAATAATGAGTTCATTACAGTATCTTGAAGTGGTCTTTTGTTTTCTTTCGCTAACGGAGCTCACGAGATTTCTGTTGAATTTTGTGTTGTGAAGTTTTCAAGTTTTGGGTGAATTTTTTTGATGGATTATGGAACAAGGAGTGGCAAGAGCCTAAGCTTGGGAATGCCCATGGCACCCCCAAGATAATCCAAGGACACCAAAAATTCAAAGCTTGGGGATGCCCCGGAAGGCATCCCCTCTTTCGTCCACTTCCATCAGTAACTTTACTTGGAGCTATATTTTTATTCACCACATGATATGTGTTTTGCTTGGAGCGTCTTGTATTATTTGTGTATTTGCTTGTTAGTTTACCACAATCATCCTTGCTGTACACACCTTTTGAGAGAGCCATACATGAATTGGAATTTGTTAGAATGCTCTATGCGCTTCACTTATATCTTTTGAGCCTTATAGTTTTGCTCTATGTGCTTCACTTATATCTTTTGAGCTTTATAGTTTGCTCTAGTACTTCACTTATATCTTTTAGAGCATGGTGGTGGATTTGTTTTATAGAAACTATTGATCTCTCATGCTTCACTTAGATTATTTTGAGAGTCTTAAATAGCATGGTAATTTTCTTAAAATAATAATATGCTTGGTATTCAAGATTTGTAAAACTTTCTTTTGAGTGCGTTGAATACTAAGAAAAGTTTGATGCTTGATAATGGTTTTGAGATATGGAGGTGATAATATCAAAGTCATGCTAGTTGAGTAATTGTGAATTTGAGAAATTCTTGTGTTGAAGTTTGCAAGTCCCGTAGCATGCACGTATGGTAAACGTTATGTAACAAATTTGAAACATGAGGTGTTATTTGATTCTCCTCCTTATTAGTGGCGGTCGGGGACGAGCGATGGTCTTTTCCTACCAATCTATCCCCCTAGGAGCATGCGCGTAGTGCTTTGGTTTTTGATGGATTGTGGATTTTTGCAATAAGTATGTGATTTCTTTATGACTAATGTTGAGTCCATGGATTATACGCACTCTCACCTTCCATCATTGCTAGCCTCTTCGGTACCGTGCATTGCCCTTTCTCACATTGAGAGTTGGTGCAAACTTCACCGGTGCATCCATACCCCGTGATAGGATACGCTCTTTCACACATAAACCTCCTTATATCTTCCTCAAAACAGCCACCATACCTACCTTTTATGGCATTTCCATAGCCATTCAGAGTTATATTGCCATGCAACTTTCCACCATACCATTCTTCATGGCACATTCATCATTGTCATATTGCTTAGCATGATCATGTAGTTGGTATAGTATTTGTGGCAAAGCCAACGTTCATAATTCTTTCATACTTGTCACTCTTGATTCATTGCATATCCCGTACATCACTGAGGCATTCATATAGAGTCATACTTTGTTCTAGTATCGAGTTGTAAATAAATAGAAGTGTGATGATCATCATTATTAGAGCATTGTCCCCAAAAAAGAGAGAGAAATGCCAAAGAAAAAAAAGAAGGCCAAAAGAAGAAGGAATAAATAAAAAGGGGCAATGTTACTATCTCTTTTTCCACACTTGTGCTTCAAAGTAGCACCATGTTCTTTATATAGCGAGTCTCATATATTGTGCTTCAAAGTAGCACCTGTTGGGGAACGTTGCAGAAAATAAAAAAATTCCTACGGTTTCACCAAGATCAATCTATGAGTTCATCTAGCAACGAGAGAGAGGAGTGCATCTACATACCCTTGTAGATCGAGCGGAAGCGTTCAAGGAACAGGGTTGAGGAGTCGTGCTCGTCGTGATCCAAATCACCGGAGATCCTAGCGCCCGAACGGATGGCACCTCCACGTTCAACACACGTGCGGTCAGCGTGGCGTCTCCTCCTTCTTGATCCAGCAAGGGGAAGGAGAGGTTGATGAAGATCCAGCAACCTGACGGGCGTGGTGGTGGAAGCAGCAGGGATCCCTGCAGGCTTCGCCAAGCGTCTGGGGAGGGAGAGGTGTAGCAAGGGGAAAGGGAGGCGCCAAGTACAAGGGTGTGGCTGCCCTCCCTCCCCCCTCTATATATAGGGTCCCCAGGGGGGAGCCGGCCCTAGGAGATGGGATCTCCTAGGGGGGCGGCGGCCAAGGGGGTGCCTTGCCCCCCAAGGCAAGTGGAGGCGCCCCCTCCCCTAGGGTTCCCAACCCTAGGCGCAGGGGGGCCCAAGGGGGGCGCACCAGCCCACCAGGGGCTGGTTCCCCTCCCACTTCAGCCCATGGGGCCCTTCGGGATAGGTGGCCCCACCTGGTGGACCCCCGGGACCCTTCCGGTGGTCCCGGTACAATACCGGTGACCCCCGAAAGTTTCCCGACGGCCGAAACTCGACTTCCCATATATAATTCTTTACCTCCGGACCATTCCGGAACTCCTCGTGACGTCCGGGATCTCATACGGGACTCCGAACAACTTTCGGTTTGCTGCATACTAATATCTCTACAACCCTAGCGTCACCGAACCTTAAGTGTAGACCCTACGGGTTCGAGACACGTAGACATGACCGAGACGGCTCTCCGGTCAATAACCAACAGCGGGATCTGGATACCCATGTTGGCTCCCACATGCTCCTCGATGATCTCATCGGATGAACCATGATGTCGAGGATTCAAGCAACCCCGTATACAATTCCCTTTGTCAATCGGTATGTTACTTGCCCGAGATTCGATCGTCGGTATCCCAATACCTCATTCAATCTCGTTACCGGCAAGTCAATTTAATTGTACCGTAATGCATGATCCCGTGACTAGACACTTGGTCACTTTGATCTCATTATGATGATGCATTACCGAGTGGGCCCAGAGATACCTCTCCATCATACGGAGTGACAAATCCCAGTCTCGATCCGTGTCAACCCAACAGATACTTTCGGAGATACCCGTAGTATACCTTTATAGTCACCCAGTTACATCGTGACGTTTGGTACACCCAAAGCACTCCTACAGTATCCGGGAGTTACATGATCTCATGGTCCAAGGAAAAAATACTTGACATTGGGAAAGCTCTAGCAAACGAACTACACGATCTTGTGCTATGCTTAGGATTGGGTCTTGTCCATCACATCATTCTCCTAATGATGTGATCTCGTTATCAATGACATCCAATGTCCATAGTCGTGAAACCATGACTATCTGTTGATCAACGGCTAGTCAACTAGAGGCTCACTAGGGACATATTGTGGTCTAAGTATTCACACATGTATTACGACTTCCGGATAACACAATTATAGCATGAATAAAAGACAATTATCATGAACAAGGAAATATAATAATAATCCTTTTATTAATGCCTCTAGGGCATATTTCCAACAGTCTCCCACTTGCACTAGAGTCAATAATCTAATTACATTGTGATGAATCGAACACCCATAGAGTTCTGGTGTTGATCATGTTTTGCTCGCGGAAGAGGTTTAGTCAACGGATCTGCGACATTCAGATTCGTATGTACTTTGCAAATATCTATGTCTCCATCTTGAACATTTTCATGGATAGAGTTGAAACGACGCTTGATGTGCCTGGTCTTCTTGTGAAACCTGGGCTCCTTGGCAAGGGGCAATAGCTCCAGTGTTGTCACAGAAGAGAGTGATCGGCCCCGACACATTGGGTATGAATCCTAGGTCGGTGATGAACTCCTTCATCCATATTGCTTCATGCGCTGCCTCCGAGGCTGCCATGTACTCCGCTTCACATGTAGATCCCGCCACGACGCCTCGCTTGCAAATCGCACCAGCCATCGCTTCCACGATTCAACATATACATGTATCCGGTTTGTGACTTAGAGTCATCCAGATCTGTGTCGAAGCTAGCATCGACGTAACCCTTCTGACGAGCTCTTCATCACCTCCATAAACGAGAAACATGTCCTTTGTCCTTTTCGTGTACTTTAGGATATTCTTGACCGCTGTCCGGTGTTCCTTGCCGGGATTACTTTGGTACCTTCCTACCAAACTTACGGCAAGGTTTACATCAGGTCCTGTACACAAGATGGCATACATAATAGATCCTATGGCTGAGGCATAGGGATGACACTCATCTCTTCTTTATCTTCTATCGTGGTCGGGCATTGAGCCGAGCTCAATCTCACACCTTGCAATACGTGCAAGAACCCTTTCTTGGACTGATCCATATTGAACTTCTTCAATATCTTATCAAGGTATGTGCTTTGTGAAAGACCTATGAGGCGCCTTGATCTATCCCTATAGATCTTGATGCCTAATATGTAAGCAGCTTCTCCAAGGTCCTTCATTGAAAAACACTTATTCAAGTAGGCCTTAATGTCGTCCAGAGTTCTATATCATTTCCCATCAAGAGTATGTCATCTACATATAATATGAGAAATGCTACAGCGACTCACTTTCTTGTAAACGCAGGCTTCTCCATAAGTCTGCATAAACCCAAACGCTTTGATCATCTCATCAAAGCGAATGTTCCAACTCCGAGACGCTTGCACCAGTCCATAAATGGATCGCTGGAGCTTGCATACCTTGTTAGCATTCTTAGGGTCGACAAAACCTTTCGGCTGCATCATATACAGTTCTTCCTTAAGATAGCCGTTAAGGAATGCCGTTTTGACGTCCATTTGCCATATCTCATAATCATACTAGCTAACATGATTCGGACGGACTTCAGCTTTGCTACATGAGAGAAAGTCTCATCGTAGTCAACCCCTTGAACTTGCCGATAACCCTTAGCGACAAGTTGAGCTTTATATATGGTAACATTACCATCCACGTCCGTCTTCTTCTTAAAGATCCATTTGTTTTCTATCGCTCGTCGATCATCGGGCAAGTCTGTCAAAGTCCATACTTTGTTTTCATATATGGATTCTATCTCGGATTGCATGGCTTCAAGCCATTTGTTGGAATCTGGGCCCGCCATCGCTTCTTCATAGTTTGAAGGTTCACCGTTGTCTAACAACATGATTTCCAGGACAGGGTTGCCATACCACTGGGCGTGGAACGTGTCCTTGTAGACCTACGAAGTTCAAGAGCAACTTGATCCGAAGTACCTTGATCATCATCATTAATTTCCTCTCCGCCGGTGTAGGCACCACAGAACATTTTCCTGAGCTGCACTACTTTCCGGTTCAAGAGGTAGTACTTCATCGAAGTTCTACTTTCCTCCCACTTACTCCTTTCGAGAGAAACTCTTTTCCGTAAAGGATCCGTTCTTGGCAGCAAAGATCTTGCCTTCGGATATAAGGTAGAAGGTATACCCAATGGTTTCCTTAGGGTATCCTATGAAGACGCATTTTTCCGACTTGGGTTCGAAGCTTTTCAGGTTGAAGTTTCTTGACATAAGCATCGCATCCCCAAACTTTTAGAAACGACAGCTTAGGTTTCTTCCCAAACCATAATTCATACGGTGTCGCCTCAACGGATTTAGACGGAGCCCTATTTAAAGTGAATGTAGCCGTTCAGAAAAGGCGTATCCCCAAAATGATAGCGGTAAATCGGTAAGAGACATCATAGATCGCACCGTATCCAATAGAGTGCCATTACGACGTTCGACACACCGCTATTACCGAGGTGTTCCAGGCGGCGTGAGTTGTGAAACGATTCCACATTTCCTTAAGTGCGTACCAATTTCATGACTTAAATATTCTCCTCCACGATCTGATCGTAGGAACTTTATCTTTCGGTCACGTTGATTCTCTACCTCATTCTGAAATTCCTTGAACTTTTCAAAGGTCTCAGACTTGTGTTTCATCCAGTAGACATACCCATATCTACTCAAGTCGCCGCGAGAGTGAGAACATAACGATATCCTCCATGAAGCCTCAACGCTCATTGGACCGCATACATCAAGATGTATGATTTCCAATAAGTTGGTTGCTCGCTCCATTGTTCAAGAACGGAGTCTTGGTCATTTTGCCCATGAGGCATGGTTCGCATGTGTCAAATGATTCATAATCGAGAGACTCTAAAAGTCCATCAGCATGGAGCTTCTTCATGCGCTTGACACCAATGTGACCAAGGCGGCGATTGCCACAAGTATGTGGGACTATCGTTATCAACTTTACATCTTTTGGTATTCACACTATGAATATGTGTAACATCACGTTCGAGATTCATTAAGAATAAACCATTGACCATCGGGGCATGACCATAAAATATATCTCTCATATAAATAGAACAACCATTATTCTCGGATTTAAATAAGTAGCCATCTCGTATTAAACGAGATCCACATACAATGTTCATGCTCAAACTTGGCACTAAATAACAATTATTGAGGTTTAAAACTAATCCCGTAGGTAAATGTAGAGGTAGCGTGCCGACGGCGATCACATCGACCTTGGAACCATTCCCGACGCGCATCGTCACCTCGCCCTTCGCCAGCCTCCGCTTATTCCGCAGCTCCCGCTTTGAGTTACAAATATGAGCAACGACACGGTATCAAATACCTGTGAGCTACTACGAGCAATCGGTAAGGTACACATCAATTACATGTATATCACATATACCTTTAGTGTTGCCGCCTTCTTGTCCGCTAAGTATTTGGGGCAGTTCCGCTTCCAAAGGACCCTTCCTTTGCAATAAAAGCACTCAGTCTCGTGCTTGGGTCCATTCTTTGACTTCTTCCGCAATCGGGCTTACGGGCGCGGCAACATCCTTGCCGTCCTTCTTGAAGTTCTTCTTACCCTTGCCTTTCTTGAACTTGGTGGTTTTATTGACCATCAACACTTGATGTTCCTTTTGATTTCTACCTCTCCTGACTTCAGCATTGAAAATACTTCAGGAATAGTTTTCACCATCCCCTGCATATTGTAGTTCATCACAAAGCTCTTGTAGCTCGGTGGGAGCGACTGAAGGATTCTGTCAATGACCTCCTCATCCAGGAGGTTAATATCCAGCTGGGACAGGCGGTTGTGCAACCCAGACATTTTGAGTATGTGCTCGCTGATAGAACTATTTTCGTCCATCTTACAACTATAGAACTTGTCGGAGACTTCATATCTCTCGACCCGGGCGTGAGCTTGGAAAACCATTTTCAGCTCCTCGAACATCTCATATGCTCCGTGTTGCTCAAAACGCTTTTGGAGCCCCGGTTCTAAGATGTAAAGCATGCCGCACTGAATGAGGGAGCAATCATCAGCACGTGACTGCCAAGCGTTCATAACGTCTTGGTTCTCTCGATGGGTGCTTCACCTAGCGGTCCTTCTAGGACATATGCTTTCTTGGCAACTATGAGGATGATCCTCGTGTTAGGACCCAAATCCGTATAGTTGTTGCCATCATCTTTCAGCTTGGTTTTCTAGGAACGCGTTGAAGTTCATGTTAACATGAGCGTTGGCCATTTGATCTACAAGACATTTTTGCAAAGATTTTAGACTAAGTTCATGATAATTAAGTTCATCTAATCAAATTATTTAATGAACTCCCACTCAGATTAGACATCCCTCTAGTCATCTAAGTGTTACATGATCCGAGTCGACTAGGCCGTGTCCGATCATCACGTGAGACGGACTAGTCATCATCGGTGAACATCTCCATGTTGATCGTATCTTCCATACGACTCATGTTTGACCTTTCGGTCTCTGTGTTCCGAGGCCATGTCTGTACATGCTAGGCTCGTCAAGTTAACCTAAGTGTTTTCCATGTGTAAATCTGTCTTACACCCGTTGTATGTGAACGTTAGAATCTATCACACCTGATCATCACGTGGTGCTTCGAAACAACGAACTGTCGCAACGGCGCACAGTTAGGGGAACACTTTCTTGAAATTATAATGAGGGATCATCTTATTTACTACCGTCGTTCTAAGTAAACAAGATGCAAAAACATGATAAACATCACATGCAATCAAATAGCAGTGACATGATATGGCCAATATCATATAGCTCCTTTGGTCTCCATCTTCGGGGCTCCATGATCATCTTCGTCACCGGCATGACACCATGATCTCCATCATCATGATCTCCATCATCGTGTCTCCATGAAGTTGCTCTCCAACTATAACTTCTACTACTATAGCTAACGGTTTAGCAATAAAGTAAAGTAATTACATGGCGTTAAATCATTGACACGCAGGTCATACAATAATTAAAACAACTCCTATGGCTCCTGCCGGTTGTCATACTCATTGACATGCAAGTCGTGATTCCTATTACAAGAACATGATCTCATACATCACAATATATCATTCATCATTCATCACAACTTTTGGCCATATCACATCACAAAGCAATTGCTGCAAAAACAAGTTAGACGTCCTCTAATTGTTGTTGCATCTTTTACGTGGCTGCAATAGGGTTCTAGCAAGAACGTTTTCTTACCTACGAAAAAGCCACAACGTGATTTGTCAACTTCTATTTACCCTTCATAAGGACCCTTTTCATCGAATCCGCTCCAACTAAAGTGGGAGAGACAGACACCCGCTAGCCACCTTATGCAACTAGTGCATGTCGATTCGGTGGAACTCTCACGTAAGCGCACGTGTAAGGTCGTCAGTCCGGCCGCTTCATCCCACAATACCACTGAAGCAAAATAAGACTAGTAGTGGCAAGAAAGTTGACAACATCTAAGCCCACAACAGATTTGTGTTCTACTCGTGCAAAGAGAACTACGCATAGACCTAGCTCATGATGCCACTGTTGGGGAACGTTGCAGAAAATAAAAAATTTCCTACGGTTTCACCAAGATCAATCTATGAGTTCATCTAGCAACGAGAGAGAGGAGTGCATCTACATACCCTTGTAGATCGAGCGGAAGCGTTCAAGGGAACGAGGTTGAGGGAGTCGTACTCGTCGTGATCCAAATCACCGGAGATCCTAGCGCCGAACGGATGACACCTCCGCGTTCAACACACGTACAGTCAGCGTGACGTCTCCTCCTTCTTGATCCAGCAAGGGGGAAGGAGAGGTTGATGAAGATCCAGCAGCAAGACGGCGTGGTGGTGGATGCAGCAGGGATCCCGGCAGGGCTTCGCCAAGCGTCCGCGGGAGGGAGAGGTGTAGCAAGGGGCAAGGGAGGCGCCAAGTGCACGGGTGCGGCTGCCCTCCCTCCCCCTCTATATATAGGGTCCCCAGGGGGGCGCCGGCCCTAGGAGATGGGATCTACTAGGGGGGGGGGCGGCGGCCAAGGGGGTGCCTTGCCCCCCAAGGCAAGTGGAGGCGCCGCCTCCCCTAGGGTTCCCAGCCCTAGGCGCAGGAGGCCCAAGGGGGGGGGGGCGCACCAGCCCACCAGGGGCTGGTTCCCCTCCCACTTCAGACCATGGGGACCTCCGGGATAGGTTTCCCCACCCGGTGGACCTCGGACCCTTCCGTGGTCCCAAGATAATACCGGTGACCCCCGAAACTTTCCCGACGGCCGAAACTCGACTTCCCATATATAATTCTTTACCTCCGGACCATTACGGAACTCCTCGTGACGCCTAGGATCTCATCCGGGACTCCGAACAACTTTCGGTTTGCTGCATACTAATATCTCTACAACCCTAGCGTCACAGAACCTTAAGTGTGTAGACCCTACGGGTTCGGGAGACATGTAGACATGACCGAGACGGCTCTCCGGTCAATAACCAACAGCGGGATCTGGATACCCATGTTGGATCCCACATGCTCCTCGATGATCTCATCGGATGAACCACAATGTCGAGGATTCAAGCAAACCCGTATACAATTCCCTTTGTCAATCGGTATGTTACTTGCCCGAGATTCGATCGTCGGTATCCCAATACCTCGTTCAATCTCGTTATCGCAAGTCACTTTACTCGCACCGTAATGCATGATCCCGTGACCAGACACTTGGTCACTTTGAGCTCATTATAATGATGCATTACCGAGTGGGCCCAGAGATACCTCTCCGTCATACGGAGTGAAAAATCCCAGTCTCGATCCGTGTTAACCCAAGAGATACTTTCAGAGATACCCGTAGTATACCTTTATAGTCACCCAGTTACGCCAGGACGCTTGGTACACCCAAAGCACTCCTACGGTATCCGGGAGTTACACGATCTCATGGTCCATGGAAAAAATACTTGACATTGGAAAAGCTCTAGCAAACGAACTACACGATCTTGTGCTATGCTTAGGATTGGGTCTTTTCCATCACATCATTCTCCTAATGATGTGATCTCGTTATCAATGACATCCAATGTCCATAGTCAGGAAACCATGACTATCTGTTGATCAACGGGCTAGTCAAATAGAGGCTCACTAGGGACATATTGTGGTCTAAGTATTCACACATGTATTACGATTTCCGGATAACACAATTATAGCATGAATAAAAGACAATTATCATGAACAAGGAAATATAATAATAATCCTTTTATTATTGCCTCTAGGGCATATTTCCAACAGCACCATGTTCTTCATATAGAGAGTTTCATATGTTGTCACTATCATATACTAGTGGGAATTTTTCATTATAGAACTTGGCTTGTATATTCCAACGATGGGCTTCCTCAAATGCCCTAGGTCTTCGTGAGCAAGCAAGTTGGATGCACACCCACTTAGTTTCTTTTGTTGAGCTTTCCGCTCTAGTGCATCCGTTGCATGGCAATCCTCACTCCTTGATTTAACATCAATTGATGGGCATCTCCATAGGCCGTTGATTAGCCTCGTTTATGTGAGACCTTCTCCTTTTTTTCTCTTCTCCACATAACCCGCATCATTATATTCTATTCCACCCATAGTGCTATGTCCATGGATCG
The DNA here is from genome assembly GCA_021605145.1 of Aegilops bicornis. Classification (NCBI taxonomy): domain Eukaryota; kingdom Viridiplantae; phylum Streptophyta; class Magnoliopsida; order Poales; family Poaceae; genus Aegilops; species Aegilops bicornis. The sequence continues at coordinate 619,944,258 of CM038674.1, forward strand.
CGCTCATATATTGCGTGAAAGTTTATAGGTTTGAGATTACTAAAGTATGAAACAATTGCTTGGCTTGTCATCGGGGTTGTGCATGATGAGAGCATTCTTGTGTGACGAAAATGGAGCATGGCTAAACTATATGATTTTGTAGGGTTGAACTTTCTTTGGCCATGTTATTTTGAGAAAACATAATTGCTAGTTAGTATGCTTGAAGTATTATTATTTTTATGTCAATATGAACTTTTGTCTTGAATCTTTCGGATCTGAATATTCATACCACAATTAAGAAGAGTTACATTGAAATTATGCCAAGTAGCACTCCGCATCAAAAATTCTCTTTTTATCATTTACCTACTCGAGGACGAGCCGGAATTAAGCTTGGGGATGCCTGATACGTCTCCAACGTATCTATAATTTTTGATTGCTCCATGCTATATTATCTATTGTTTTGAACTATATTGGGCTTTATTTTCCACTTTTATATTACTTTTGGGACTAACCTATTAACCGGAGGCCCAGCCCAGAATTGCTGTTTTTTGCCTATTTCAGTGTTTCGAAGAAACGTAATATCAAACGGAGTCCAAACGGAATGAAACCTTCGGGAACGTGACTTTCTCATCAGATAAGATCCAGGAGACTTGGACCCTCCGTCAAGAAAGCCACGAGGCGGTCACGAGGGTGGAGGGCACCCCCCTAGGGCGCTCCCCCTGCCTCGTGGGCCCCCCGAAGCTCCACCGACGTACTTATTCCTCCTATATATACCTCACGCATTCGAACAGATCGTATACAGAGCCAAAAACCTAATTCCACCGCTGCAACTTTCTCAGATCCATGAGATCCCATCTTGGGGCCTGTTCGGAGCTCCGGAAGGGGATTCCACCACGGAGGTCTTCTACATCATCACCATAGCCTCTCCGATGAAGTGTGAGTAGTTTACCTCAGACCTTCGGGTCCATAGTTAGTAGCTAGATGGCTTCTTCTCTCTTTTTGGATCTCAACAAAATGTTCTCCCCCTCTCTCGTGGAGATCTATTCGATGTAATCTTCTTTTTGCGGTGTGTTTGTTGAGACCGATGAATTTTGGGTTTATGATCAAGATTATCTATGAGCAATATCTGAATCTTCTCTGAATTCTTTTATGTATGATTGAGTTATCTTTGCAAGTCTCTTCGAATTATCCGTTTGGTTTGGCCAACAAGATTGGTAGTTCTTGCAATGGGAGAAGTGTTTAGCTATGGGTTCAATCTTGCAGTGTCCTTACCAAAGGATGTAAAGGGTTGCAAGGCACGTATTGTATTGTTGCCATCGAGGATAACAAGATGGGGTATTTATCATATTGCATGAATTTATTCCTCTACATCATGTCATCTTGCTTAAGGCATTACTCTGTTTCGTTAACTTAATACTCTAGATGCATGCGGATAGCGGTCGATGAGTGGAGTAATAGTAGTAGATGCAAAGTGAGTCGGTCTACTTGTCTCGGACGTGATGCCTATATACATGATCATACCTAGATACTCTCATAACTATGCTCAATTTCATCAATTGCTCAACAGTAATTCGTTCACCCACCGTAAAATACCTATGCTCTTGAGAGAAGCCACTAGTGAAATCTATGGCCCCCGGGTCTATTTTCATCATATTAATCTTCCTACCTTTATTATTGCTTTGCTTTTGTACTTTGGCCTTTTATTTTACTTTGCATATTTATACCAAAAATACCAAAAATATTATCTATCATCTCTATCAGTTCTCACTCTCGTAAGTGACCGTGAAGGGATTGACAACCCCTATTCGCGTTGGTTGCGAGGAGTTATTTGCTTGTGTAGGTACGAGGGACTTGCGTGTGGCCTCCTACTGGATTGATACCTTGGTTCTCAAAACTGAGGGAAATACTTACGCTACTCTGCTACATCATCCTCTCCTCTTCGGGGAAAACCAAGACAAGCTCAAGACATAGCAATTATATATTACTTGTTTAATATATACTTCTTTCGCTACTGTACTGACAGTGGAACCCACAGAGTACTTAGAATACAAGATTAAGGATGGACTTGTTTCTTTGTAACTTTCTGTATGAAGTCAGAGCCACCCCGCAAGTCACGTGTACATCGTACATGCAATTAACTTTTTATAGAGGGACAATCATACACGCAATTAACTCAAATGGATTGGATGTCACTCTATTATTTCCAAAGATAAGAGCATCTCCAACGGCAGCCGCAAATTTCCTCTCGCTTCCTTCCGCGGAGGATTTACATCAAACGCCAGCGGCATACATTTTCACAACTCTAACCAACCAGATGAAATTCGTGCAAAGACGGACTGCTTTCATATAAGCATGAAGGATTTCACATAAAAAAGCTGGATCTTCATATAAACATGATGGATTTAATTACATTTACATGAACTAAGCGGTGCCAATCCGGCTATCTTGGTATAATTAATACTCCCTCCGTCCGGAAATACTTGTCCTAGAAATGGATGTATCTAGACTGATTTTAGTTATAGAAACATACAAGTTATCCATTCTTAGAACAGAAATTTCCCACCAGCTGGAGAGGGAGTACATAATCTAAATGGCCGCCCGCGGATCCCTTTGTCTTCCTCGTGTCCGGCAGACACTTTGCGGGGTTGACGAAGGTCCTTGGAACAGACGAAGGAGCACAGAAACCACCTGAATGCACAGTCGTCGCCTCGTCAGTGGCCTTCATGGGACCCAAGTGGCGGAGGCCTCCTGTGTTCTACTTCTCCTCGATGATGGCGGCGGACACGGAGAAGCTGGCCACCGACTCGTCGCTGTCCACGCACCCGGCTTCTGTCTCTGCATGCATGGCGCTGCCGCAGGCACGGGAGGAGCGCCCACAGACACGGGAGACACGGTACGACGCGACAGCGACGACGCCCGTACCAGTGTGCTCGCCGCCGTGCCGGCGTGGAGCAACTTGCCACTCCTCATCGAGCTGAATTGGAGCGGCAAGTTGCTGAACCACGCGCCGCTTAGCGGCAATCGCTCCGTCTGGCCAAGCAAGGTTGGTGAAGCACCGAGCGGCCTCGCCCAGATCCGGAGGGCTCAAGGGCCACCCAGCCGGGTAATATGTCAAGAACGGCTCCTCGGAAGCCATTGGAAGAGTGGAGAAAATGGTGAAGGCGGATATGGAGGAGCGCCGGAGGGTGCGATTCTTGCTCATTGTCTGCCTCGGGCCGTGTAAATAGAGGGCGGACGGTAGGAGCTTGGCCGACGTCTGGCCTCGTTTAAACTGAGGACGGACGGGAGGAGCTCGGCCAGTGTTGCGTTTAATTCTGGCCCGCTCATGAATGGACGTGTGGCCGGAGTAGGTTTCTCGGTTTTCATGCGGGTTTAACGGAGGGGTTTGATGGAGACGAGGAGGCGTGTTCAGCCGAGCGTGTAGCAGGCGGCGCAGTACTATTCGATTTTACAGTGGGCGGCGTAGTTCCCGATACAACTTTAATGCAGACGAGCGAGGGAGTAGCGGTTCCCGAAATGTTGAACAGCCAATGCATCCTCCTTCAATTAATGCATGAGGGAAGTGATGGGAGGAGGACCGAGAAAAGAGGCTGCACGATGTGAATGCAATGCAGTTTGCCCTCATATAAAGGCGCCCCTCCATTCCAAAGCATCTCCACATCGTACGCACCTAAGCATTTTCCTAAGCACCTACACTAAGCGCAAAAGAGCTCACTCCAGACCCATGGCGGCAATGCGCGCGAGCGGCGATCGGCTGTGCCAGATGGTCCATGATGTCGGCCTGCGGCATGGTGCTGAGAATCGTCTCCAGACGGTGTTGGAGACCGGCTGGTGGATGGCCGCCGTCGACGCCAACTACGACTCTCAGTTGGACCAGATGATCGTTGCCACCACCAACAAGTGCACCGTCCTCAAGAAGCTCGCGGACGACATCGCCATACTCCTCCAGCCCGTGCGCCCGGTCTCCTGATTGCCTGCCACCCTAGTCGGCCTCCATGGCCGGAACCTCTGTCAAGCACTGGTGGCCCTGCGACTACCCGCCGACGCCACGAAGAATGTCCACCTGGAGGTCACGCTCGCCGCGAGGCACCTCGCCCTGCAAGAATCCATCGACCTACACATTCATGTGTACGAGCAAATCATGTCGTAGGTATCTACAAGGCCAGTGAGGACGCTATGACATTGGCCTTCCTCAACCAGCTGGAAGCCTTGGATGCCTTTGCTGAGAAGCACCTCGACCTCGCCACAAAAGCCGCCGCTCCTTAGTCGCCGGTCGGTGGCCCGGCGCACTAAGTTGAGGAGGAGGAGGTCGTACGTTGATGGATGCATCTTTCTTCTTGCCTTCTGTAACCACCACTGCGATCACATCATCATCGTGGCCTTAATTCTTATGGTGGTTTTGCATTCTCGTTCCAGTCAATACCGACATGTGCGATCCCTTTGCTTAATTATATGCACCACTGTAACTAGTACTCCATCCGTCAATTTGTAAGTTGTGCTTACCTTTTCCATCAACTTCGTGCAACGCGCGGGCATCTTGCTAGAAACACTAGAATATGTTGGACCGCGTGTGACCAAACCGACGATGCGCCAACCTAGCTACTATGTACCCTGCTTATCTAGCGGAAATAGCCCCGCCCTAGCGTTTCCAATCGTTATTTCTATTTATCGATCGTGCCAAGGAGCAGGACCAAAATGTTACAATTTATACATGTTTCTCTACTCCTACTCCTATAAAAGACTCAATGGTGATGGTGGTGTGTCCGCCATCCATCAAGCTTCTGACCATTAGATCTGCATCTAACGGCTATGAGGTAAGTTGTGGCATCTTTGCAACAATAGTCCACTTCTCTGCTCCAATTTGCAGAAAACCCCTTATTATCTTGAAAGCAACCACATCCCTCCCTCACCTCATCAAAACAGCCTGAGAAATATATACTCCTATAAAAGACTCAGTTGGTGATGGTGGTGTGTTTGCCATCCGTCAGGTTCCACCATTAGATCAAGATATAACGATCGTGAGGTAAGTTGTGGCATTTTGAAACAATAGCCCACTTCTCCGCCTCCAATTTGCAGAAAACCCCTTATTAACTTGAAAGCAACCACATCCCTCCCTCACCTCATCAAAACAGCCTGAGAAATATATTTTGAGTGAAAAGTACTCCCTCCATTCCTAAATAATTGTCTTTCTAGAGATTTCAATAAGTGACTACATACGGAGCAAAATGAATGAATCTACACTCCAAAATATGTCTATATAATCCGTATGTGTTAGTCCATTTGAAATCTCTAAAAAGTCAATTATTTAGGAACAGAGGGAGTAATATATTAGGAGTATATCAAAACAAGAGTGATTTATTTCAAGTTTGTGAACAAGTACTACTATTCTACTACTTTGGATCCGTCGCAACACATGGGCACATTGCTAGTAAAAGGAAAAGGCCTGCCGCGTTCGTGTCGCACTCCCCCACACACGCCCGGGAATCGGGAGTACTGCACGGCCCGTCCGGCACGACACATAGCTTAGGGAAGGCGTGTTGCCTAGCATTTTCACTTTCATGTGGGACCGCCGTTGAGCAAACCGACTATTGGCAAACCGCACTTTACCACGCCCGAAGTTGGAAAAATGTAAACGAGGGGAAGATCTAGCTGAGCATGGAAGCCAAGAAATTTGATGTTAGATGGGGCTCGTTGATAGAGTAGGAGCATTACGTACTACTCTGCTCCTACTAGTACCAAGTTTGTACTATACAACTAGTACTACCACTATACAACTAGTAGGTACGTGCACGGCACAACATCATAGGAAAAAAATGGGAATATCTTGTTTTGGGTGATTTATCTTTTTTTCTGTCAACGTAGTATGAATAATATGATGTGGGGGGCACCCATGAAGCTTATGTGGCTTGGGTGCATGGCTACGAAAGGTTAGAGAAAAACAAATAGATAATGTGTTTAGAGTGCACTCCACTAAACAGATATACTTTGGATCCATTGCAACGGGCCGGCACATCTATATTTATACCCCCTATATAGTGTGTGAATAACTTTGAAAGTTGGTTGTTGGATGAAGCCAATCCGACGGTACAAAGATGGCAAATCCGAGCACTACTGGCCGTTGGATATCATCTACATTCCACCAGATTATGCCACATGTAGAATCTAGAAGACTCCATGGTTGAACTTCATTCATGACTAACTTTGCCACAACTAAGCTTAGGCAAAGTGTGTCTGAAACAAAAAATGTGGGTAACAAAATGGCCACCACAATTGTGGTAAGATTTGGCGAGAAGTTGAGTCTAGCTATGACATATGGACCATGTAGCTAGAAAAGTGTGGCAAGCCATAAGTGTAGCAATGAACCAAACACATGCCTGGTGTGTTTGGTAGGGTGTATGAAGGGTTCATGATCCCAAGAGTTCCCTTCTCGACCCATTTTGGGTGTTTGGTAGAGTGTATGGAGGGTGCATGAGTCCACACTAGATTAGCACAAATACACTAGAAGCATGCATGAAGAGAGCATAAATGAAGAGGGGTGTTGACTTGAGCATGCATGAAGAGGGAACAACTATGCTGAGACGAGAACGCAACCAAACACACTTGTGGCACGCCTAAGCTTAGGCGTGACAACCTTAGGCTGCAAACCAAACAATAACTTTGAAAGTTGGTCGTTGGATGAAGCCAATCCGACGGTACAAAGATGGCAAATCCGACCACTACTGGCCGTTGGATATAATCTACATTCCACCAGATTCTGCCACATGTAGAATCTAGAAGACTCCATGGTTGAACTTCATTCATGACTAACTTTGCCACAACTAAGCTTAGGCAAAGTGTGTCCAAACAAAAAATGTGGCTAACAAAATGGCCACCACAAGTGTGCAAGATTTGGCAAGAAGTTGAGTCTATGACATGTGGACCATGTAGCTAGAAAAGTGTGGCAAACCACAAGTGTAGCAATGAACCAAGAACATGCCTGGTGTGTTTGGTAGGGTGTATGAAGGGTGCATGATCCTAAGAGTTCCCTTCTCGACCCATTTTTGGGTGTTTGGTAGAGTTTATGGAGGGTGCATGAGTCCACACTAGATTAGCACAAATACACTAGAAGCATGCATGAAGAGAGCATACATGAAGAGGGGTGTTGAGTTGAGCATGCATGAAGAGGGAACAACTATGCTGAGACGAGAACGCAACCAAACACACTTGTGGCACGCCTAAGCTTAGGCGTGGCAACCTTAGGCTGCAAACCAAACCATAACTTTGAAAGTTGGTCGTTGGATGAAGCCAATCCGACGGTACAAAGATGGCAAATCCGAGCACTACTGGCCGTTGGATATCATCTACATTCCACCAGCTTCTGCTACATGTAGAATCTAGAAGACTCCAAGGTTGAACTTCATTCATGACTAACTTTGCCACAACTAAGCTAGGCACAGTGTGTCTGAAACAAAAAATGTGGCTAACAAAATGGCCACCACAAGTGTGGCAAGATTTGGCAAGAAGTTGAGTCTATGACACGTGGACCATGTAGCTAGAAAAGTGTGGCAAGCCACAAGTGTAGCAATGAACCAAACACATGCCTGGTGTGTTTGGTAGGGTGTATGAAGGGTGCATGATCCCAAGAGTTCCCTTCTCGACCCATTTTTGGGTGTTTGGTAGAGTGTATGGAGGGTGCATGAGTCCACACTAGATTAGCACAAATACACTAGAAGCATGCATGAAGAGAGCATACATGAAGAGGGGTGTTGAGTTGAGCATGCATGAAGAGGGAACAACTATGCTGAGTCGAGAACGCAACAAAACACACTTGTGGCATGCCTAAGCTTAGGCGTGGCAACCTTAGGCTGCAAACCAAACCATAACTTTGAAAGTTGGTCGTTGGATGAAGCCAATCCGACGGTACAAAGATGGCAAATCCAAGCACCATCGGGCCGTTGGATATCATCTACATTCCACCGCATTCTCGCCACATGTAGAATCTAGAAGACTCCATGGTTGAATTTCATTCATGACTAACTTTTCCACAACTAAGCTTAGGCAAAGTGTGTCTGCCACAAAAAAAGTGGCTAACAAAATGGCCACCACAAGTGTGGCAAGATTTGGCAAGAAGTTGAGTCTATGACATGTGGACCATGTAGCTAGCAGAAAAGTGTGGCAAGCCACAAGTGTAGCAATGAACCAAACACATGCCGGCATGCCTAAGCTTAGGTGTGGCAACCTTAGGCTGCAAACCAAACCATAACTTTAAAAGTTGGTCATTGGATGAAGCCAATCCGACGGTACAAAGATGGCAAACCCGAGCACTACTGGCCATTGGATATCATCTACATTCCACCAGATTTTGCCACATGTAGAATCTGGAAGACTCCACATGTAGACGCATAATGCACAAACCACCAGAATCGCATGCGTGTAATGCACGTGTACCTTACTAGTAGTTGGTAGTAGTAAGAAACAAATTCCTGGTTTGGCACGAGCTCAGATCGCGGGAGCACCACAAGGCCCGCCGCAGAGTTACATTTCCTCTCGGGCCCACGGGACCAAACTTCAAAGTGGCTTAGTGCCCGGCCTATGAGTCAATGACATGCGGACCTTAAATGCGGCTGGCCCACATGTCATTCTCATGGTGGTGGTGTGGTTCGCGACTCACTCATTCGAGATGAACCGGCCGGTGGTGGCGTGGTCGTGGCAAGGGTGCCACAGCTGGGCGTCGGGGTGTTACGAGGCGTAGATGGCCACACCAGCGGGTACTACCTGTAGTACAGAAGTACTCCAGCTGAGGATTGATGCCCGGGACGAATGTGTCACAGCGGTTGGATGAAAATTCGACGGTGCGGGACGTGTGGTGTCATGGATTCATGCGGTGTCGTGGGAATCGCGTGTGGCTGTGGTAGAAACTTGATGCTCGCCGCATTTAAGGTGGCCCACATGTCATGCACACAAAGGCAGAGGGGCGGTGCGACCGAGAGGGGTGAGGCGCACGTCGGGGGGCGTGGTTCCGTGGGTTGGAGCGGCGTCGTGGGAATCGCGAGTGGCAGTGGATGAAACGTGATGGTCGCCGTAGTTGAACTTCCATGGACAAGTTGTCATGTCTACGGACACATGCATTGCATACCGATCACTAGAAGGAGTAGTAGAGAAAGCTAGGCGGATAAATAGTTCCTTATAGTCAAGTGGACCCATGCTACAACTTGTTCCAAAGACATGCACACCATCGAAATAGTCCATCTATATCAATATACATAGAGAGGGAATATTTTTTTACATGAGAGGAAATAGTTCATCCATCCATAATGAACTGCTGCTGGTGCAACATCTTCTTCTTCTTCTTCTTGTTCTCATTTTCTGTGGGAGACGCCTTCGCAACAAGCTCTCTGGACCTTGCAGCTATCTTGAAACTCACACGGGCATCGAGGGCAGCATATTTTATCCGCTCGTACGTCAAGGGATAATTCTCCCATCTAGACGACCTTAATGCCAGCGTCTTGTCACCCTTCTGAAGATTTGTTCCTAGCACAAAATTTGCTACGTCGAATAGGGATGGTGTCGGTTTATCACAATCTTCTACAGGAATTTTTATTCTGTTTTGTAGGTCAGCGATGCTTTTCTAATCAAGGTTGTACGGCTCCAACTTCTGTTTGTCCCCTGCGATGGCTGCCCCACAGAAGTATATGTCCTCCCGAGACAAGAAATCGTGAAGCTCACCTGGTATGGAGGGCGCTGTATGATGTGGTACACCAAAACATCATCTTCAAGGCATACCAAGGACAACGGCTGCGTTGGATATTCCCGATGCACGCCTCCGTACTCGCATCAAGATCGATGACATTCATCTCCACCTTTTGGAGGGAGTTGGATACATTGTTGACCCACTTCCGAACAACCCTTGGGTGGTTGGTGACTATGGCAACTATGCTCAACGAGCCTTCGACGAGGACATGTTGGACGCTAAAAACCTGCATCTCGATCTCTTTCGCCATTTGGAACCGCTGGACCGGAGGGCTATGGTTTGGAGAATTAGGATTAGATGGCTAATCTAACTAAATAAGGTGATTATTTATAGGGGCTTCAGAATTACTCTAGGAGGATGTGAAGAGGTTAAAACAATGTGAATGCAGTGTGGTTTGGATGCAAATGAAGATCAAGGAGTAGTAAATAAGCCGAGGAAAATCGGTTCCCGATGGAGAAGTAAATGGGAGAAGTTATGTGCATGCATGAGGAGAGGTGAGGTGGTCTGACTGCTGCATGCAATGGATTGGACGGGCTCTTCGGTTGCCTTTTCTCTCTCCCACGCGCACAGAGTGGCCCACTTGCATGCTGCAGTTTATTGGCTGGAGTCGGGCTGCAGCTGCTCATGCGTACGCTAATTAATGCTGTGAATGCGGGGCATGGAGGGAAATGGGCGCATGCAAAAGGGTTTATATGCAGACTAATTAGAGAAATACTGAAAAAAGTTAAGCGCAGACAAAAGAGGACCGGAGGGAGCACTACTAATGTTCCTACTACGGTTAAGGAATATGCGGTTATCCTCAAAAAAGAAAAGTCCTTCTTCGCGCTTCCGCATGCACGAGAATTTGGTTCTGCTCGCAATATGGATGATAGCTGGAGGATGAAGTGAACCCAGAGGCATGCTAGCACGGGAGTGTACTCATGTTCCTACTACTCCTACTACTAGTAGTAGTACAACTGTGGTACACTTGATGGTCAAAATACTATTATTCGTCTGGTCCTCCCATTGAAGTGATAAGACCCTGCGCCCGAGGTGACACCAGTCCAGGCGGCGTGTCCGGGTTACCAAAGTCAGCCTCACCTTGTGCACTGTGCATTCACCGCCGCTGTATAGCATGCCTCGCCTCGTCTCCCTCTCCCCTAGCACCAGTCCATCTCCATCTCCGTCTTGTTGGAGATCCTGAGGTCACTCTTCATTATCTCACTGTGCCCCCGCATACCCTGCCTCGCTCACCTCCCCCAGTACCACTATTCCCTCGCTAGCCGCTCCAGCACCGACGGCCTTCTCCCTCGTAAATCAAGCCCCCCAAAACCCCACCTTCCAAACTCCACCATGGCCGAACGCGAACCGTGCAGGATCCATATGAGCAGCGATTGGAGCAATCTCCCCAGTGATGTCCTCGACCTCTGTTGTTCGTGTATGGATATGTTGAGCGCCCTGCGGCTGGCTGCATGCTCGAGGGGCATGCACACGGCCATCATCGAAGCGAGGCCAAAGCTTTTCAATACACCCTGCTTGTTGCTATCTGGTCTTCCGAGATTGGCTCACCATGATACGGAGGCGTACATGATGCCCCTCGACTTCAATCCGATCTCCATTAGCCGAAACTTCTTTGCAGGTATGTAGTGGGTCGCTGTACATCATTTCCCTCAACTTCGATCCGATCACCATCGCCCGAAACATCTTGGCAGGTATGTACTGTGTCGGCATGAACTCCCACTGGATGGCTGCCTTCAGAGAAGACAGTAAAAAGTTGGTGCTCGTGAACTTCCAGACCTCCCATGAGATTATCTGTCAGGACCCCGATTCTAAGTCACACCGATCTAGCCTGTAACACCTCATATCACTTTGTGGCCTCACGCACGGTATTCCCACAGGTGTCGCCTTACCATGTCCCGGGACCGTTTGCGCCTTTTGGCTCACATATATGATAGTGTCGCTAGCATCCATATGACAGAGAACCCGGGCCGACATGACTAGTCGTGAACCCAAAGTGGCACTAACTTATGGGGTGAGGCATACATGAATCAACATCGAGCATGTCGGTCGCCAGCGCAGAATCCGGGCTGTAGCACTGGCTAACAGGACTCCGGGAACCCCGGCCGAGTAGCAGGCTAGTCAGACTCGGATGTCACCGCGTGACATTTCCCGAAGGGATGTACACGAGAACGGCGTGAATCACATGCCGCCAGTCAAGTGTTCCGGAGCAGAGTCTTTGGGCTAGCAGGACTCCGGTGAACCGGGCTGTAGCGGACTAATATGGCTTATGGATGCACAAGACTACATTTCCCCATAAGAGAGGCTACCAAGGATAACAACTAGGTTGTCGGATCCCACACATACCAAGCATTTCAATCATACACACAATATGCTCGATATGTGTAAATACAACATGGCATCACAACATAACTCTACGACTCAAGTATTTATTCATTAGGCTCCGAGGAGCCAAGTATTACAAACATAGGTCTCATGACCCAACATACAGAGCATACAAGCAACAAGCACATGCGGAAGCTTAACTTGTCTGGGTACAGACAACTACAAATGAAAAAGGCTGATAAGCCTGACTATCTACCAGATCCTGCCGAGGGCACAAGATTGTAGCTGAGGTAACAAGCTAAACGTCAAAGTCCACGCGGAACTACTAGTGAGACTGAAGTCTCTCTGCAAAACATAAAATAGGCAAACGTGAGTACAAATGTACCCAGCAAGACTTACATCAGAACTATCTACGTACGCATCAGTATCAACAAAGGGGTATTGGAGTTTGACTGCAGCAAGCCAGCTTTGACTCGGTAGCTATCCTGAACTACGACTGCAAGTAACTCTTTTGAGGTGGCGCACACGAGTCCACATATTCACCATATCAATACACCACTATGGATCCGCTCCCGTCTCCCTACGAGAACGCCATTCGTAGTACTCACACTTATCTTGCACATTTTAGAGTATCCACTTCAAGATATCTATGAACTGTACAGGCATCCCAGAAGTCCTTTACCGCGGACACGGCTATTCGAATAGATAATGTTAACCCTGCAGGGGTGTACTTCTTCACACATGCTCTCACCACTTATCACCGTTTACACGACATGTACTCGACAAGCTTCAAGCGGAAGCCCAGTGTGGGTGTCGGCCACGACCTGACTAACCACACAAGTCTCTCGTCCAGGTTTATCGCCTATTCGGGTTCCATCCGCAAGGAGATCCGGCCGGGGTGTCGTTCACGGCCCCAAATGATGTGAGCAGGGTTCCCAAGCCCACCATCCGGGTGCCACTTGGCACACCGTACATCAGGTTTAGTCCGTCCCAAGCCCACCTGCACTGGGTGCCACTTGGTAGACTACTAACACTACCTACAAACACCAAAAACTAGTTGCAACTCCCCGGACAGAGATCGAGTTGATTAATAAGTTGAGAGAGCTTGGAGTGCCCGAGCCCAATGTGTGGTAGTAACTGCTTCATGGATCACAAACACGTAACTCAGTTCTCGAGGACAGCAATGAGACAACCCACCATGTACTCCTACATGGCCTCTCACCGCTACCTTTACCAAATGGTGTTCACACACTTAGCTCTCACACAGTAGGACATGTTCACACACCTCCAATTCATCCCGATGAATCGCACTGACACAACTCTAAGCAATAGCAGGCATGACAAACAAGCATGAATGAGTAGGCACATCAGGCTCAAACAACTCCTACTCATGCTAGTGGGTTCCATCTATTTATCGTGGCAATGACAGTCATGCAGAGGATAAGGGGTTCAACTACCGCAACAAGTAACAATGTATGAATCGCTGTTGTCCTAATGCAAAGAAAAGAGAGCAGGAGCGAGAGAGTGGGATTGTATCGGAATGAACAAGGGGGTTTTGCTTGCCTGGCACTTCTGAAGATAGTATAGCTCTTCATCGGTGTCATCGAACTCATCGTCGGAACCATGTCTATCGAGAAGGGACAAATATCGGCAAACAAGGAAGAAAACAATCAATGCAATGCACAATATGATGCATGATCATGATATGGCAATATGAGTGTGCTGGGCTAATGCAACTAAAACCATATGGGTTTGAGCTTATTTGAACCAAAGATTCAAATACAAACTCAAGTTATGGGTTCATATAAGTGCATTAACATGTTTGACCTAAACAGCAAAGTTAAGGTGCTCTTACATGCATGAAACCAGTACAGATGGATAGATTGGATTTTTCTGATCATTTTTCGTATATAAATTATTTCATTCTGAGCTATAGATTAATTTCTATGATTTTTGAAGTTTTGGGCATTTTCTGAAATTTATAAATGATTTCTGATTTATTTTAGTTCCAGAAAACAAATAATGCGTCAGCATTAAGTCATGCTGGCGTCAGCTGGTCAACAGGACCGTCCAGGTCAAACCCGACAGTGTGGCCCAATTGTCATTGACTCGATGCTAACTGTGGTTTAGTTAAATCCTAACTAAAGTAATTAGAAGGGCTGGGGCCCACAGTCAGCGAGTCAGTGGGTTAGCTAAATTTTAGTTAGCATCTAAACTAAATTAGCAGGGCCTCGGGCCCACATGTTAATGACCCAGGGGGGTCAAACCCTGGTCAACTCGGTCAAACCCGCCGGTGACTCGACGCCGGCGGCGACAGGTGCGGTGGAGGGACTCGGGTTCGCTCTCCCGGCGCCCAAATGAGCGACGGAGAGCACCCACGGGGAGCCGGAGCTCGCCCGCATCCATCGTAGCAAGCAGCAGCGGATAGGGAGGCCGGAGCTCGTCGGAAACGAGCTCGGAGAGGCGGCCGGCGATTGGGAGCAAGTGACGTGGCGGCTACGGCATGCGAGAGAAGAAAACGGAGGAAGGGAGAGGAGTCAGCGGCTCACGGCGGATGCGACGGCCGTCGAAGTGGGCTCGGGGGAGATCGGAGCTGGGCGAGGCGGCGAGGGGGATCTCCAGCGACGGCAGTCGGGGACGGGCTCGGTGAGGCCATAGGAGCGCGCCCGGCGTCGAGTGGCGGCACGAGGAGGTCGAGGACGTCGAGGCGGAGCTCATGGACCGGTCGGGGAAGCGAGGGGCCGCGAGCGGGGGCGATGGTGGCGCTCGGGTATGAGAGGGAGAGAGGAGCACAGGAGGGGAGAAGCATGGGAAAAAGGTCGAGGTGGTTCGACATCTCCGTGGTGTCGTGTGGGCGCTTCGAGGCGGCGAGGAGACAGGCAGGCAAGGTGGAGGTGGCCGGCGTGCCGGGCGCAAGGCCGGGCACACACGCCTTCCTGCCCACTGGCAGGAGGTGGAAGACGACAGGGGGAGCCCCTAGTGGGCTGGGCCAGAACAGGAGCTGGGCCGGTGCGGCTGCAGGTAGGTGGCCCAGGTAGTTTCCTTTCCCTCTCTCCTTTTTATCTCTTACTGTTTTCTATTTTTCCGTAGTTGTTTGGGCTTTATTAATAATACCAGAGCACTTCTAAAAATCCTAAAAATAATTGTGGGCACCTTCTGAAATATATGCAACAGCCCACATTTAGTTTCAGAATTATTTGAGCATTTAAATTATTTATAGCATTCAAATGCCCAAATTCAAATTCTTTATGAGTTAATTCAAAAATCCATAAATGGCCAAGAAAAATGCTCATCATTTTTGGCAGAGGTTTTCACCTTTATCAAAAATCATTAACATTTCCAAAGGCATTTTGGGTTCCTTGAAGATTATTTTAGGTTGAACCTATTTGATTTGATCTGGTGCTAGGGTTTGAACAATCCCCATTTCAGGTTTAAGATAAATTAAACATGATGCAACACATGACTAGCTAGCTCAGAGCATACCAAAACTAGGGATGTGACAACTCACCCCCACTAAACAAGAATCTCGTCCCGAGATTCAAGCGTAGGGTAAGATGAAGAGGGAACGCAAACTAACATGATCTTCACGATCCAGGTGGCACTTCATAAGAATGTTGACTCGATCACCATCATTGTCTCGATGTCTTGCCCCGAGAACTCCAACTAACATGACAATGCGAGGAAAAAGAAAACTCTAGAGGGATCGATCTTATCGAAGGTCGAACAACTCATGATCAACTCACGGAGTGAGACATTGAAACATCTCTCGAGCTGAGACACAAAGCATACGTCCAGAGGGATGGAGTGAAACACATGACAAAGGTTCACTAGGTAGGCAATAATTCCACACCTAAGAGGGTGGTGAAAGGTTGCCAACGTAGCGAGGAGTTGAGTTGCCATGACACCGAAACGAGACATCTTGGAGGAGGGTGACCCGTAGAATTATTCCCTTAAGTGGAAAAAAGAATTACCTTTGATATAGAGATTATTAAGACTCTTTATATCAGCCTAAGGCAAATCACAACAATCGTTTGGCGGAGTTCAAAGGAATGGCATACTCAGATTGGAAAGGAAACTATGGTTATGGAACAACTCGGCAAGCGGGAGGAACATTCCAGTTGATACCGAGGATATAACCTAGTGACTGAGTGTGCTCTCAAGAACTTGAGCATTTCCATACCCATCAAGGTCTTACCAACATCCGTATTGAGGATCCTGGCAACACATCATACTACCATGATGAATAGTGATGGACGATGCAGATGCAAAGGAAGGCAACACTTTCTCAGATTTGTCCTTAGCAATGCCAAGGAACAAAACCTGGATGATCGACCGAGAGACATTTAGCACTCCGCTTCTAATGTTCTCCTTGATGTTCTAGCTACCACAGTCATGCCTAAAAAGCATCAACATGGCCATCAAGTAAAGGTCGGACTTCGGGAGCTCAAAATCCATAAGGAACAACTTCTAGAATAAGTCATGTGAGATCCTCATGGGAAGTGACCAAACGGCTTAATCAAGATACTACAATAATAGTGCTTCCAGCTAGGTGCATCCACTTCACTGGAACCTATATCATAGTTCTTTGAAGAAGTTCCAACCATCATATCTGCCTGAGATACAGATCTGGTTGGTAACAGGATAATTCAGACTCATTAAGTCTAGAAACAAAAATGAAAGTTTGCAACACAAATCGACGAGATGGCGTTGCGAGATTCTCAGGGAATGAGCTACGATAGCAAGCTCCAAAATATGAGCTGGTTCTGCTACAAACATGTGAACATGTTGTCTCAAACAAGCATGACCACATAGTAGTCTTATGATGAAACACTACCGAGTTCAGGTGGGGAGCCGTCATTAAAGATATCGAAGTCTAGTGCATGTCCGTCTGGACCCTTCGGTATTAGCACTTGAACTTCTTATCCTTGAATAAGTCAATCAGTGGCTTAGTGTGCTACGGAGTTCATATGGAATGAAGATGATCAGTCTAACAGACCACATAATACTTTGCACATGCATGACTGACTTGGGATGATTCTAGGGAAAGCAAAACGAACTTTCTCGAATTCACAGCGGCAACTTGCATCCAATGCACATGAATTAGAGGAAGTCACTTCTTTCATCCGGGCATATGCTTCATGCATGGGACATGAAGATGATGCTTATAAAAGTTTCCAATGCTAACTTAATGTTTGACAAAATCATGGAGGAGATAAGGATGTTGTCGATGGGCTCAACAACAATTCATCCAGGTTTCCATGAAGATGGAATTCCATAATTATGTGAACAAGTGATAGCATTGGTTAGACACTAAAGATATAATGGTGTATGCTCGAGGAAACAACCACGAGTAAGACAACATTACGAATATCGTTGGTTCTGATTTAATTTGAGGATAGCCCATACTCAAATCAAAGATTGGATCAGATGATAGATCCAATCACTGATCACGAGGACCAATTGATGAGGATATCATCTTTCTTCAACACACATACAAGATATCCCTTAAAATGAACTAAGTCGGATAAAACTTTTACCTTCCAACTCTCCAAGTTGTCATTCAGCTTAACCAACTAGCTCAGGGGTATACAACATAGATTCTTGGAGAATGGGTGGTTTACAGGGATAAACCAATTTGATCACGAGCTCAACATAATAGTCAGGAGATAACCTGGTAACACTTCCGAGAAGATATTCGGAAAATCACGAACCACTGGTATGCTACTAAGCTTGAGATCAATCTTGCTTTTCAGGGCAAGACGATGTGATCAAGAGAGTGATGGATTGACACAATCCTATCTCATTGATCGAGGAGTGCACCAGGGAAAATGGACTAGGTAGCACGGTCAATCTTAGAATGATAATTCAATACCAACACGCTAAGAATGAGATTATCGTCCATTAACTACCAAGCAACGGGGTTGCTAGCAGTATTGATTTCTCACACCACGATTCACTTGTCGGCATTCTGGTTACAATAACACGGAAACCGAGGAATGAATAATGAGGGTGAGAAGTATCACTGTATCAAGAGTTCATAGGATGGTGTGCAATTCCCTTGACATTCTTGATGTAAAGATGGTAATACTCCAAGATAGGACAGAACAAGAGCTAGATTAGCATTTTGATCTGCGAAACACAACTATTTTGACCCAATCCTAGAAATGGATAGGGTACTGGAGTTTGTTTCTCCTAGTCATTCCGGAACAGAATGGCTAGACGGACCACAGAGTAATAGGCATCGATGAACACGACTGCGCAACTACTCCTTACTATCAATTGATAGACGAAGGTCAGAATACAACTAAAGAGGGACAACTCAAAGGAACATATGTCTTTCTGAATTGTGGATGCATAGGTTAGTTGTCACGCCCAATATGCGACCCTATCCAAAAGGAACTCGAAGGTCCCACCAAGGATAGAACCGCATATTGAAACGCTTTTGCAAGGTGGATATGATTACATCAACATTACATAATAGATGGGGATACATACATAAGGCACAAATGCCACAAGAATACATCAACATCATATATTAAGAGATCAACATCCCACTACGGATGAAACATAAATAGAAACTCAAACAATATCCACTCGCTAGCCCAGTCGACCGAACCTAACCCCGATCAAAGAAGAAGAAGCAGAAGAAGAACTCCAACACAAGCAAACATCGCCTCACGCCATGATCATCGCAAACCTGTACCTGCAACTGTTGGTGTAGTAATCTGAGCCACGAGGACTCAAAGAATCCCATTACCATGGGTATCAAGACTAGCAAAGCTTAAAGGAAAAGGAAGGGGTAAAGTGGTGAGGTTGCAAAGCAGCGACTAAGCATATATGGTGGCTAACATACGCAAATGAGAGCGAGAAGAGAAACAAAGGAACGGTCGTGAAGCTAGCAATGATCAAGAAGTGATCCTGAACTCCTACTTACGCCAAACATAACCTAAACTGTGTTCTCCTCTCGATCAACCCGAAAAAGAGACACTCACGGTTACGCACACGGTTGGTGTATTTTAGAAGAGTTTGCTTCAAGTTTACTACAACCGGATATTAACAAATTCCCATCTGCCACATAACCGCTGGCACGGCTCTCGAAAAGTTTATACCTGCAGGGTGTCCCAACTTAGCCCATGATAAGCTCTCGCGATCAACGAAGGATATTCCTTCTCCCCGGAAGACCCGATCAGTCTCGAATCCGGCTACAAGACATTTCGACAAGCAATAAAACAAGACCAGTAATACCTCCCTGCCAGGCCGACACCTCGATAGTAGCCACAGATCTCGTCTCGTGCCACGACCGTGAGCAGTCCATACAACTAAAACCAGCCCTCAAGTTTCCCGAGGTGGCGCTGCAAAGGGCTCTAGTTTGGACCAACACTTAGACAAGCATTGGCCCGGGGCTAAAATAAGATGACCCTTGGGATGCGCGACTCCCAAGGAAAAAAGGTGATAGGTCGTGCAAATGGTAAAACCAATGTTGGGCCTTCTTTGCCGAAAAGTCTTATTCAAAGCGAACTGTCAAGGGGTCCTATAAATCACCCGACTGCGTTAGGGACGCAAAATCCGGGAACATAAAACCGATATGACGGAAACTAGGGCGGCAAGAGTGGAACAAAACACTGTGCATAAGGCCGAGCCTTCCACCCTTTACCAAGTATATAGATGCATTAATTAAATAAGACATATTGTGATATCCCAACAAGTAAACATGTTCCAACAAGGAACAACATCTCCATGTTCCAACAAGGAACAAACTTCATCTCCACCTGCAACTAGCAACGCTATAAGAGGGGCTGAGCAAAGCGGTAACATAGCCAAACAACGGTTTGCTAGGAAGGGTGCAAAAGGATAGAGGCTGACATGGCAATTTGGGAGGCTTGAGGAACAAGTGATAGGTAGCGCATCATAGCGATAGAACGAAACAACTAGCATAGCAATGATAGTAGTGAGATCCAGGGTAGCGGTCATCTTGCCTGAAATCCTGCTAGGAAGAAGAACGAGTCTATGAAGAAGATGAACGGATGAAGCCGAACCAAGCGTAGACGAACGAATCATCACGATCGCAACGAAACAGGAACTAACAAGAAGAAGCACACAACAAGGTAAACACACCACACATGAACATGACAAGATGCGCAACAAACATGATGCATGACAAATCTAGATGAAGCTACTCATGGCAAGAGATGATGCAAACAAGAGCAACACATCAAAGCAAGTTTAAATGAGGCCGGAAGCAACATATAACAATTCCGGTAAGTCCTCATATGCAAATTTCGAAATTGGTACATATCTGAATAAACCTTATGTTCAAGTTGTTAAACAGCAAGTTAAGATGCACCACGAGAATCTACACGAAATTCTAATCAAGTTACATATCAAGTTCATTTAATTCGGAGCTACGGCCTAGAAGATATGAGCAAAACAAGTTAAACATGGCATTGATGCAAAATGCATACAAAAATCAAGAAAACACATCAAAACAAGGATACAACATGATAATATGAAACTACATGCAAAATCAAGCAAGTTTCATATAGAGCACACTCAAAACGGAGCAACGGTTCAACACATACACATGAAACAAGTCATGACAACAATCTGTCCAAAACAGCAACTAGGCATATTGCAAGCATCAAAACAGCCTGTTACAGAATCTCAACATGAAAAAAAAAGCATGGTCATGATGTACAGGTAAAGCATGACAAAACATGAACACTGAGATATCTCCAGGAATCACTAGAACATGCTCAAACACACATGGCAAGATTGCAAATAATAACAGGTTCACAGACTTAGCAGAATTCACAGGACATGGCAGAAATAACATCAGGTTAACATGTTTAGAGCTATCAAACAACATGTTACAGCAAGCTATCAAGTCAAGCTATAGCATGGAATGAATCTACTCAAAGCATATAACAAAAATACCTTAGTGACCATAAGCCAAAAGGGATCAGAAAATACAGTTGCGAGCATGTGAATATAGCAAAAACATAAACAGATTCAGACTTGGTGCAAAACTGGAGCATGGCATAAACAGATAACAAGTAGGCATTTTTACGAGCTCAATGCACTCACTATGAGGCATTGAATGACAAACTAAGCATACACCCATCAACTAGACATGGCATAGAAGCTAGACATGGTAAGAACAACAACATAGCATGCAAGGATCAACTACAACAACCTTGGCAAAATTGAATAACATGTAAACAATCTGCCAGGAAACATTTTATAGCAAAAGTAGAGCTCGACTGACTCAAGTTATGGCACTCCATAATTGCAACAAAGGGCATGGATGGATAGAGAATAACCATATGTCCAAACATCCTTAGTGAAGTATCTCAAAATAAGCATGGATCTCTCGGTAGCATCAAGTTTACATGGCATAAAAATATCAGCAGAACAGGGGCTGAAATCAGCAACATCATGAAGCCAAGTTTGCATGCTTGTGCTAGTCACCACAGAGATCACAAAAATACATGGCATACACCCCTGTAAAGATGGCATGGCATATTACAAAACACATGTAGGACTCAAGTTCATAGGATGCACACATCAATCATGGCAAAAATGACAAAAGTGCATGTTCTGATAAGAATCTGAAACTAACATCACCTAGCCCTCTTGAAACGAAGATTCGGGCATCCAGATTAGCTCAAATGAAAATGATGCAATGAGATGAAATGATGTACTCGTCGAGGCGAACAATTTGACATATTATACGCACGAAACGGAGCTACAGATGCAGTGTTACGGCAGGTCAAACATAGCATGATTTTTTACTGGAATCTAGGGACTTAGACGAAATTTGAACAGAGCGAGCCCCGAGTCTAAAGTGTGCACCGAGCGAGGAATAGGGCGGTGGCGCTCACCTAGCGGCCCGTGGGCCGGCTGGAGGAACTGGCAGGTTGGGCCCTATGCGCAGGGTCGAGGCCCACGACGGAGTCAGCGGGTCGCCCCGTGCCCGACGCAGGTCGGCGACGGCGGCCCTGGCGCACTCCGGCGAGGGGAGGGGGGGTCGGTGGAGTCGCGGTGGCCGGCGGGGTCGGGAGCGACGACTGGTGGCGGATCCGGCGAGGGTTCGCAGGGCGGAGTGGCGAGGTCAACAGGCGAACTAGGCCCGGCGGCGTAGATCGGAGCACGGGCGCGAAGGGCGCCGGCGGCGAAGCTGGAAGGCGGCAGGATCGGCTCCCGAGGCGGCGAAAGGGCGGCGGGGCGAGGAGCGAGGCGCGCGGGCGACGGGGCTCAGCGCCGAGGGCGCCGCAAAGCGGAGCTCGGGAGGCACACCGCGGCCGGCAAGCAGGCGGGCGGCGGCGCTGGGTCGACCCGGCCTGGCTGAGCTGACGGCACGCCTGCCTGGGCGCAAGCGGCGCGGGAGGAGATAGAGAAGGCGCAGTGCTGACGTGGCGGCGCGTGAGTGGAGGAGGGAGGCGGTGGCGCTGACGTGGCGAATTCTCATTGGCCGGAGCGACGTGGAGGCTGGACGTGTCCGGCGCGGGCGGACGCGTTCGGCGGCGCGAGGAGGAAAACTGCTAGGGTTCATCTGCGAATTTCGTGGGAGGGGGCTATAAATAGATTTCTGGGAGCTAGAAGAGTCCAAATGAGGAGCGGTTTTCGGCCACGCGATCGTGATCGAACGACCGAGAGCATGGAGGGGAGATAGATGGGTTTTGGGCCACTTTGGAAGGGGTGTTGGCTGCAAAGAGAGAGGGCTTTACTACATTACCCGGTTAACTGCGTTGGAGTATCAAACGACCTCCAAATGGCATTTAAACTTGACAGGCGGTCTATCGGTGTTATACCAAGGCCGCTATAAACCTCGGCCATTCCGAGAACGCTTAACACCCGCATACGAAAAGAGGCAAAAGGGCGCCGGGAGACATAGGAGTGCCGGATTGCAAAACGGACAACGGGGAAAATGCTCGGATGCAAGAGACGAACACGTATGCAAAATGAAATGCACATGATGACATGGTATGAAATGCATATGATGACATGGCAAAGTGCAACACGCAAGCACATGACATGGCAAAGACAGCGAATAACTGGCAGACACCTGGCGCATCGAATCCGGGGCGTTACATTAGTATGTCGAACAAGTCCAACATATTTCTTCCGGATAACCCATGCTGAAAAGGAAGGACTGGCAGATTCACAATTTGAATGGAGAACTCATCAAGAGCAATCTGGTTGTGATCTTTTGGTTCAACAGAAGTTCTGCCATATGTGGTTCATGGTATTTGGAAGAAGGAAATACCACGGACCTCGAGGACTATCGCAAAGGTTACTAATATCCTGAAGGAACTAGCAAACGCTATCAACATGAAGTAAGTAGGGTGAATCTCAGGTTCAAGAAACCCAGAAATAGAAGGCCTACTAACTAAATGGCATCACGGGATGCTTTCGAGAATGGTGGCCAGAATCATCACACTGGGAACACAAAACATGGCTAGATTACTGGGTGACTCCCTAAGACACCTAGGGTCATAATACTAGCTTCAACATATATGTGGAGGCAATGGAGTACCTCAACACACTGATTAGTGTGATTAATCTGGCCAAAAAGGACATCGGGAACGGAGGAAGGATTTGCAAATGCATCAGATTGTTTAGAAACCTGGAATGACTCGGACAGCATAACTGCTGTAAATGCTCAAAAAGATTGGAGACATGCTACAAAAATGGTGGCATAGCCACTCAGAAGCACAATATCAAGGTTTCGAGATCAACAGTTATCACGCGGAGGTAGAAGAAACTGAACTGAGGCTTGAGACCAACAATCCTAAGAGTCTACGGATTGGTAACACGTGATCCTGATAGAAAGATGAGAAGCCTAGTTCTTAATCCCCGTAGAAGAGAAGAGGTTGACACAGATCAGAAGGGCATAAGGTAAAGGAGTAAAAGAGCCTTACATTCCCATCCACAATCAATTCCCTTATATAACCAAAGAATTTCTAGACTCAACTTCGACCAGTTTCGCTTGGTAATCCTACAGGCAGTCAGGCTTTGATACTAAAGCTGTCAGGACCCGATTCTAAGTCACACCGATCTAGCCTGTAACACCTCATATCACTTTGCGGCCTCATGCATGGTATTCCCACGGGTGTCGCCTTACCATGGCCCGGGACCGTTTGCGCCTTTTGGCTCACGTATATGATAGTGTCGCTAGCATCCATATGACAGAGAACCCGGGCCGACATCGTGAACCCAAAGTGGCACTAACTTACGGGGACATGCATACATGAATCAACATCGAGCATGTCGGTTAGCAGCGTGTGAATCCGGGTTGTAGCACTGGGCTAACAGGAATCCAGGAACCCGAGCTGTAGCAGGCTCAGGACTCCGGATGTCACCGCGTGACATTTCCCCGAAGGGACAGACACAAGAACGAAGTGAATCACATGCCGGCCAGTCATGTGTTCCGGAGCAGTAGTGCTGGGCTAGCAGGACTCCGGTGAACCGGGCTGTAGCAGACTACTATGGCTTATTGATGCACAAGAATACATTTCCCCATAAGAGAGGCTACCAAGGATAACAACTAGGTTGTCGGATCCCACACATACCAAGCATTTCAATCATACACACAATATGCTCGATATGTGTAAATACAACATGGCATCAAAACATAACTCTACGACTCAAGTATTTATTCATTAGGCTCCGAGGAGCCAAGTATTACAAACATAGGTCTCATCACCCAACATACAGAGCATACAAGCAACAAGCACATGCGGAAGCTTAACTTGTCTGGGTACAGACAACTATAAATGAAAAAGGCTGATAAGCCTGACTATCTACCAGATCCTGCCGAGGGCACAAGATCGTAGCTGAGGTAACAAGCTAAACGTCAAAGTCCACGCGGAACTACTAGTGAGACTGAAGTCTCTCTGCAAAACATAAAATAGGCAAACATGAGTACAAATGTACCCAGCAAGACTTACATCAGAACTATCTACATATGCATCAGTATCAACAAAGGGGTGGTGGAGTTTGACTCCAGCAAGCCAGCTTTGACTCAGTAGCTATCCTAAACTACGACTGCAAGTAACTCTTTTGAGGTGGCACACACGAGTCCACATATTCACCATATCAATACACCACTATGGATCCGCTCCCGTCTCCCTACGAGAACGCCATTCGTAGCACTCACACTTATCTTGCGCATTTTAGAGTATCCACTTCAAGTTATCTATGAACTGTACAGGCATCCCAGAAGTCCTTTATCATGACACGGCTATTCAATAGATAATGTTAACCCTGCAGGTGTGTTCTACTTCACACATGCCCTCACCACTTATCGCCGTTTACACGACATGTACTCGGCAACCTTCAAGCGGAAGCCCAGCGAGGGTGTCGGCCATGACTTGACTAACCACACAAGTCTCTCGTCCAGGTTTATCGCCTATTCGGGTTCCATTCGCAAGGAGATCTGGCCGGGATGTCGCTCACGGCCCCAAACGATGTGAGCAGGGTTCCCAAGCCCACCATCCGGGTGCCACTTGGTACACCGTACATCAGGCCTAGTCTGTCCCAAGCCCACCTGCATCGGGTGCCACTTGGTAGACTACTAACACTACCTACAAACACTGTAAACTAGTTGCAACTCCCCGGACAGAGATCGAGTTGATTAATAAGTCGAGAGAGCTTGGAGTGCCCGGAGCCCAATGTGTGGTAGTAACTGTTTCATGGATCACAAACACGTAACTCGGCCCCGAGGACGATCTGCAATGAGACAACCCACCATGTACTCCTACATGGCCTCTCACCGCTACCTTTACCAAATCGTGTTCACACACTTAGCTCTCACACAAGAGGACATGTTCACACACCTCCAATTCATCCCCGATGAATCGGACTGACTCAACTCTAAGCAGTAGCAGGCATGAGAAACAAGCATGAATGAGTAGGCACATCAGGGCTCAAACAACTCCTACTCATGCTAGTGGGTTTCATCTATTTACTGTGGCAATGACAGGTCATGCAGAGGATAAAGGGGTTCAACTACCGCATCAAGTAACAGATGAATCATTGTTGTCCTAATTCAGTAAAAGAGAGTAGGAGTGAGAGAGTGGGATTGTATCGGAATAAACAAGGGGGCTTTGCTTGCCTGGCACTTCTGAAGATAGTATAGCTCTTCATTGGTGTCATCGAACTCATCGTCGGAACCACGTCTATCGAGAAGGGACAAATACCGGCAAACAAGGAAGAACACAATCAATGCAATGCACAATATGATGCATGATCATGATATGGCAATATGAGCGTGTTGGGCTAATGCAACTACAACCAGATGGGTTTGAGCTTATTTGAACCAAAGATTCAAATACAAACTCAAGTGATGGGTTCATATAAGTGCATTAACATGTTTGACCTAAACAGCAAGGTTAAGTTGCTCTTACATGCATGAAACCAGTACAGATGCATAGATTGGATTTTTCTGATCATTTTTCATATATAAATTATTTCATTCTGAGCTATATATTATTTTCTATGATTTTTTGAAGTTTTGGGCATTTTCTGAAATTTATAAATCATTTCTGATTTATTTTAATTCCAGAAAACAAATAATGTGTCAGCATTAAGTCATGCTGGCGTCAGCTGGTCAGCAGGACCATCCAGGTCAAACCTGATAGGTGTGGCCCACCTGTCATTGACTCAGTGCTAACCAGGGTTTAGTTAAATCCTAACGAAAGTAATTAGAAGGGCTGGGGCCCATAGTCAGCGAGTCAGTGGGTTAGCTAAATTTTAATTAGCATCTAAACTAAATTAGCAAGGCCTCGGGCCCACATGTTAATGACCCAGGGGGTCAAACCCTGGTCAACTTGGTCAAACCTGCCGGCGAGTCAACGCCGGCGACGGCAGGTGCGGCGGAGGGACTCGGGTTCGCTCTCCCGGCCCCCAAATGAGTGGCGGAGAGCACCCACGGGGAGCCGGAGCTCGCCCGCATCCACCGCAGCAAGCAGCAGCGACTAGGGAGGCCGGAGCTCGTCGGAAACGAGCTCAGGGCGGCGGCCAGCGATCGGGCGCAAGTGGCCCGGCGGCTACGCGTGCGAGAGAAAAAAACGGAGGAAGGGAGAGGAGTCAGTGGCTCACGGCGGTTGCGACGGTCGTCGAACTGGGCTCGGGGGAGATTGGAGCTGGGCGAGGCGGCGAGGGGGATCTCTGGCGACGGCAGTCAGGGACGGGCTCGATGAGGCCAGAGGAGCGCGCCCGACGTCGAGTGGGGGAGTGAGGAGGTCGAGGACGTTGAGGCGGAGCTCATGGACCGGTCGGGGAAGCGAGGGGGATGCGGTGGACACGGCAGCGGCGGCGACGGTGGCGCTCGGGTACGAGAGGGAGAGAGGAGCAGAGGAGGGGAGAAGCATGGGAAAAAGGTCGAGGGGGTTCGGCATCTCCATGGCGTCGTCTGGGCGCTTCGAGGCGGCGAGGAGACAGGCAGGCAAGGTGGAGGTGGCCGGCGCGTGCCGGCGCGCGTCGGGCACACGCCCTCCTGCCCACTGGCAGGAGGTGGAAGACGACAGGGGGAGCCCCTCGTGGGCTGGGCCAGAACAGGAGCTGGGCCGGTGCAGCTGCAGGTAGGTGGCCCAGGTAGTTTCCTTTCTCTCTTTCCTTTTTATCTCTTACTGTTTTCTATTTTTCTGTAGTTGTTTGGGCTTTTTTAAGAATACCAGAGCACTTCTAAAAATCCTGAAAATAATTGTGGGCACCTTCTGAAATATATGCAACAACCCACATTTAGTTTCAGAATTATTTGAGCATTTAAATTATTTATAGCATTCAAATGCCCAAATTCAAATACTTTATGAGTTAATTCAAAAATCCATAAATGGCCAAGAAATATGCTCATCATTTTTGGCAGAGGTTTTCACCTTTATCAAAAATCATGAACATTTCCAAAGGCATTTTGGGTTCCTTGAAGATTATTTTAGGTTGAACCTATTTGATTTGATCTGGTGCTAGGGTTTGAACAATCCCCATTTCAGGTTTAAGAGAAATTAAACATGATGCAACACATGACTAGCTAGCTCAGAGCATACCAGAACTAGGGATGTGACATTATCCTTCCTCCCTTGGATTATATAGAGTTTTACCATCGCGGTCCTAGTCATCTAGATTACCACGTCAGTTTGACGGACCTTGTTTTGCAGAAGATTGTAATCTGCCAAGTGCCCACACGACATGCGAATTACACAGACTTCAAGCTAATTGCCTTGTTCGACCGCGGACTCGCCTATCTTTACGCCGATGCCTTCTTTAGCTGGAGACAACTCATCTCGCAGTGGATCATCGTTAAAGCTGACACACACTTCTGTGATGCTATTGAAGACAATGGCATCATCTACGCGATCGACAAAGCAGATGGCACCATGTATTGCTGGGACGGCGCGTGTAAGTTGTTTCTGTCTCATGTTAATGATGACGCCATGACACTGTTTGAACATTTTGTGATGATTGGCATATCCCTGTTTGAGCAGAATTTGAGTAGAACTATGGCAATGTATTAGAGATGTCGTAAATCAGCTATATTTGGAATGAGTTAATTCATGCGATTGTGATCATGTCATTACAGCCAATTTGTACCACTGAATAATCAAATGGTTAGGAATATATGGATATTCTTCTTATTTTATAGTAATTTATATACTACTACTAAATATGAGTGTGTATCAATGGCCATGTTAGTTTCCTCATTTTCATGATGTAGAAACATGCACCACAATGTTGGTTTCATCTAACCATACATTAGGGAAGTAAATGTGCATATGGAGTACTCTATATTTAGAAGTAGTGAAATCCTGTAATGCTTACCATGTGTACATACCTATATTCGCCCTTCAAAGAATCAATGGCTAGAATAATATCCTCACAAAAAATTTGCCCACGTAACACGAGTATATAACAATGCATGGTCTGTTAGTTACCTTGAAGAATTTGTTTGTGAAGATGTAACATGATTCCATAACATGCATGACATGGTAGTTTCCTCGTGAAGAATCGATTATAGTAACATGAGTATAACCATGCATGGCACTTCTATATTTTCGAACCCAGTATACATTTCCCTGTATTTTCCTCCCAGTTCCAACAGGGACATATCAATGCTGATCTTACATTAACAATGCCTGTCCTTTTTGATATGATGCAGTGTCCCTACCGTTACTGCCCTTTGTAATCACACCACCTTTGCCAAAAAGAGGGAAGCACAATTGGTTCCTCGCTCAATCAGACGATGACAAAAGACTGATGATCATTCAGACACATGAGCCGAAAAAGTTATATTGCAAAAAACCCACTATATACAAGCACCATGAAATATGTGAGTATCTAGACAGTGGTTGTTACGTCTATGAGCAGGATACCATCTTGTTGGGGCCTTCAGGATTTTTTAGTTGGAGGCGGGTAAACAGCCTTGGTTCACACTCTCTGTTTCTCGGACTCAATTATCCGATTAACCAGGAGATCACCCTTGGCAAGGACCTTGATGGCAGAGAGGCTCTATTTGCCATGGAAAACCGTGTCTACATGGCGAGCCCTAGGAGTTCGGGAGCAAACTCCCCTGATTGTGAACGATACAGCCTGCAGCCAAAAGAAGGTGAGAATGACAAAGGCATCCGGATTAACTTTGATCCTTGGATGTCTCAATTACGACAATAGTGATGTGGTTCAAGCCTTCAGGTTGATAGGTAATTGGGCTGTTGCGTCGAGAGGGTGAAGTACTGGTGTCTCCTGATCATTGGTCGCTGAAGCGGGGCTGCAAATTATGATGGTGTTGGATCATCTCTTCGAATGACTTTGTTGTCTTTGCTGCTTGTTCTGGATGGGTAGTTCTTTCTTTTGTTATGCATAGTCCTTGTCATTTGGTCATCCTCGTCTATGTCACTCTTGCTATGTAATAGTTGGCTCAGTTTAGAATGTCATTCTCGTCCGATCACGAGAGTCCGAAAGCTGCCGCAGATGGGTGCGTTTTGGTGGTGTAGCAAGACTTCTTGTGAACTATCATGTCTTGCTATTTATGTCGTTAGTAGTCACTAGTCGGTGTTTGAATGTTGTATATATCGTTGTTTCAATTGTTTATTGTCTCGAACTACCGGTGGGCTAAATGAGGGCATCACCATTCTCCAAAGGTTCGTGAGTGTATCTCCTTTTTTCAAGTTATATAATTTGAGCTCAGTGTCTTTTCGATGATATACACTTGTTTGGGCCAGTGAGGTGTCGTTGAATATGGGCCGAGTAGTAACGCAATGCCAAATAGTTCAATTATGACTCTCGGGCCGGGCTCTCAAAAGATCCTAAAGAAAAGGCCGGGCTCTCCAAAAAAGAAATAATAAGGACTCTTAGGCCGACATGTGGGCGCCACCGGTGTTTTCGTGCGCTTGTGCGCCGAGAGCATATTGGCGCGTGTTCGAAATTCAAGCTACCTTTTCATCCCCAATCTCCGCCTCCCCACCTCAGGAATCTCGATTCCTACTCCGATTCCCCAAATCCCCTCTTGTACTCCCCAGACTCAAGCTCACTATCATGTCATCGTCAATGCGGATCTCCGAGCCGGAGATCCCGAGGTCCGCCCCGCCTTGATCGCTGCGTCGTCGCTCAACAAAGGGCATGGCGGCGTTTGACGACCAGTTTGCCAGCAAAGTGTCGATGGTAACCATCAACGGCGACCGGCCTCCCGTCTCGCTGGACGACCTTGTCAAAGCTCTTGGCATTGCGCACGACATCCAAATAAGTGACTTGCTCGTCGAAGTCTGTCCGCCACCGGCCAATTTCTTCGTCAGGTTCCGGACAACTTTCGACTGCAGTCGTGTGTTCGAATCTTCCCGGTGTTTGTTCTTCGATGGTGCGCTGGTGAGCTTTGATCGGTGGCACCCAGGATGGGGCTCGGTGCCCTCTAAGCTTGAGTTTTTACCAAATCTTACCTTCCACGGCATGCCTCAACGTGCTTGGAACAGCGAGTCCATGAATGAGCTTATCAACGACCTTGGAGGTGAGCTCGTAAGTATGTTTGTTCCTCCAGATAGCTGGGCTCTGGCGGTTATGGCATGGATGAAGAAGCCGTCCACCATACCGAAGGTGATTGGTGTTGAGATACCGGTGCAGGAACCGGGGTTGTACTATTCGTTGCCACCAAGGCCACCGCAGACCACGTTAGGGATGTACCTGTATCGAGTGTTCGTACATGTCAAAGAAGTGGTCAATCCATCAATCGAAGTCCTGCCGCTGCCGCTAGTGCTAGGGTCCGTCGACGACGCCCATTGCAGGAGTCAACGTCAGACTTTTCCCGTATTGCTCGGAACGTGGATGGCACAGGGCCTACTCCATCGCGCGGCGGAGGCCACTGCTTCTTTGGGAGAAGAGGCAGGGCTGGCTGCCTGGATGTGCTCTAATTTGAGGTAACAACTGAATCCTCGCCGATACTAGTTAAATCCGAGCTATGGGTGTGAAGCACTGATGTGCCAGTACATTTGATTGTGACCTGTTCTAATTTTGTACCTGAACTTTTTTAGAAAGGGTTGTACGTCAACTAAATGTGCTAGCAGAACTTATTGTGTTGTATGTCTGTTTTCTTGCACATCATTCAAGATATTTCCCTGTCATTGATAAAGACGATGAACCGTTATGTACGAGTTCGTTGGTTTCAACATAGCCCTACCCGTAGTGATCCACTGCTTCCATCCTGATTGTGCCGCCTGCGTGAAATTTTTGTATGCAAGTTTAGTGTGCTATTATGTTCTATATGATTGTGTCAACTATATAAGTTTTTACTGAGCATCAGCAATGCATATGGCTGAAAGATGTATTTACGATCATCGACCGATGGGTATCTCTCTCTCTCTCTCACACACACACACACACACACAAGTGGGACCCGTTGAATTATTTCTTTGCTCGTGACAGCTTTTAATTAGGTTCCACTGTAATCTAACATTTTTCTTAAGTTATTAATTGAGCTCAGTGACTTCAAAAAGTTGCACAGAAGCCTTGTTTGGGCCTTTCCGGCGTCGCTGAATGTGGGCTGAGTAGCCATGTTAGGTTGTACTGTACTACACATGCCTTTTTTTAACATCAAGAATGCAATTGGGCCGACAGGTTGTACACAATATCCGGGTCAACTTGTTATTCTCCGCCCATTGGGCTGCAAACTTTCCTAGAAGGTATGCATTAGGCTTAACAAGAAAATGGACTTTAAGAAATAATAAATGGGATGTAATTATAATAACTGGGCAGTAACTATAG
Source organism: Aegilops bicornis (assembly GCA_021605145.1). Lineage (NCBI taxonomy): Eukaryota > Viridiplantae > Streptophyta > Magnoliopsida > Poales > Poaceae > Aegilops > Aegilops bicornis. The sequence continues at coordinate 619,976,533 of CM038674.1, forward strand.
AAAAATGCACCAAATGCGTAATTAGTTTCAAAAATATATTATATTTAATCTAACTAGAAATTTCGGATAAAAATATTTCGGATCCCATAAAAATGTGGGACTTTTTTTTAATTCTCTTTTGAGCGGTTGGTTGAAATTATTAATCGCTGTCCTGGCTAGAAAATGGGTTGTACTTTTAACAAACTGTAAATGGGCTGTAGTAAATTCCATTAGAATAAAAAATAGGCTGTACATTCTTATAAATCGCAAATGGGCTATATGTTCTCTGCCACACACTTGTGGGACTTCTAAGTTGACGCGTCCCGTAAAAAAACTAAGTTGACGCGTATGCAAGGATTTGTCCACAACACACGGTTCTGGCAGCTGTGGCCGTTGGATGTCCATCCAACGGATGTCGTGCTTCTTCCTCAATCTCGGATATTGTTGCTTCAAATTACCAAAAATGATTCCTCCCCGACATCCGGGCGATCGTTTCAGAGGCTGACTCAGGCCTACTAAGTTGACGCTGCACCAAGGGCTTTGTCAACTTAGTCGATATAAACGATTCTAGCTGCAGTGATCGTATGATGTCCATCCAACGGCCATAGTGCTTCTTCAACCTCTGGTCTTCTTGCTCCAGCCGCCCAAAGCAGCGCCGGTCGTGTCGCGTGCTCCTGCCTCCCGTGGCCGGCTGTGATGCCGCGGAGGCCTCACCGCCCCGTACTACTCCCACCGCTGGCCAGGCCATCCCTCTACTCACCCACACCCCCTGTTATTCCGCGGCGACGGCAGCCTCACACCGCAGCCGAACCAGTGAACCCTCGTACTCCTCTCCGCGTGGGCTTCCACTGCCACGTCTTCCCCGGCTCCACATCGTCCCCTTCCTAGGCCTCGCCGTCATCCACCGCCCTGGTGCTCTCGGCCCGGCGTGGTCAACATGGTCAAGGAACGGCTTCCATTAGACGTGGACTGTACGTGGAGAGGCTGGCAGCTAGGTCCATGACGGCAGCAAGGAAGTGCCTCCTTATTACGCGGAAAATAATGATTCCTCCACCTGACTGCTGGGACCCATCGTACGGGCCACCGTATTGCGCGAAAAAACGTTCCCCCCACTGTCAGCTCGGACCCACCGGAAGTGCCTCCTTATTACGCACAAAAAATGAATACTCCCCCTGCTGGTTGGGACCCACCTTGGTGGGAGGCTAACTTGTGGGCCTACTAAGTTGATAGGGACGGAGTGCTTTGTCAACTTAGTCAATATGAACGATTCTAGCTCCAGTGACCGGACAATGTCCATCCAACGGCCGTAGTGCTTCTTCAACCTCTGGTCTTGTTGCTCCAAAAACAGCGCCGGTCGTGTCACATGCTCCTGCCTCCCATGGTCGGGTCAGGCCGCCATGAGGCCTCACCGCCTCTACTATTCCCACCATCGCCAGGCCATCCTCTACTCACCCACCTCCCTCGTTATTCTGCGGCGACGGCAGCCTCACACCGCAGCCGAACCAATGAACCTCGCATCCTTTCTACGCTGGGCATCCATCGTCGCGTCTTCTCCGGCTGCGCTGTCGCCCCTTCCTAGGCCTCGCCGTCGCCCACCGCCTCGGTGCTCTCGGCGCGCGTGGTCAACGTGGTCAAGGAACGGCTTCCATCGGACATGGATCAGACGTGGAGAGGCCGATACCGGGTCCACGGCCGCAGCAAGGAAGTGCCTCCTTATTACGCGCAAAATAATTATTCCTCCATCTGACAACAGGGACCCACCGGACGGGGCACCATATTTCACGAAAAAATGTTTCGCCCCTGACTGCCGGGACCCACCAGCTACATCTTCGCACGCAAGGAAGTGCGTCCGGGAAAGAAACGATTCGCCCCTTGACTGCTGGGACCCACCAGCTACATCTTCGCACGCAAGGAAGTGCCTGACAGTCGAGACCCACCTGGTCGAAGCGTACGTAGCGTTGTCATTCTGGTCGCGAATGTGTACGTACATACTGGTCAATGTAGAGGTGCGCACGTGTCGTAGTAGAGGCACGCACATAGCATGTACACATACGTATAGCGGTCAGGGTGCAAGAAAGTAAATATGGCCACGTACGTACATACGGGCGGGGTCCCGAACACCTACTGGCGCATACATACGGCCAGGGCTCGTGTACATAACTGGGTCGGAAAGGAGAGACATCGTCGTCGTCGTGTTCATGGGGAGCCAACCGGCTAGGTCGCAACGGAATGCGTCATCGTGTTCATCGGGAGGGCTTGGACAGAACAGCCGATGGAAACGAGGCTTGACATACCGCAAAACGGAGGAAACGGCCTTGTGTTCGACCGGCCACGTTCGAAACGGGATCCTGTTCATCGGGAGGGGTCTGGCGTACCTCAAAACGGAGGAAACAGACCTCCTACGGTCGAAACGGGGGTCATGTTGATTGGGAGGGGTGTGGCATACCGCAAAACAGAGGAAACGGACTTGTGTTGGAGCGCTACGGTCGAAATGGGGGTCCTGTTCATCGGGAGGGGTGTGGCGTACCGCAAAACGGGACTCCACGGCATATTGTTCATCTCCACCATCGACCTCCTCCAGCCTCCACGGGCTCATCGCTCATCCACCGTCGACCTCCTCCAGCCTCCACCGCAACTATTCATCCACGGGCTCGCTCGTCCAGCCTCCACCGCCGCTTACTCCACCGGCCATCGCTCAACCAGCCCTCTCCACGGGCTCCTGTTCAACCACCCTCCACGGGCTACCGCTCATCCAGCCCTCCACCGCCCATCGCTCATCCAGCCCTCCACGGGGTGGTCCTATTCATCCTGCCCTCCACGAGGTCATGTACATCCAGCCCCAACCGGCTCGATCGATCGGGGTCCTGTTCATCCAGAGGCAACACCACGGGGTCCTGTTCATCCACCCCCACCGGGAACTGTTCATCCAAACCCCCCCAGCAACTCTCACTGTTCATCCAGAGGCAGCATCAATCGGCTTTAGTTAGCAGCAGTAGCGAAGGAATCGGTCGATCGGGTTTAGTTAACAGCCATCGATTGATCGCTCGGGTTCAGTAACGCGTAGCTTGCGGTGCAATCGCTCGGGTTTAGTTAGAGCCCAACGCCTCGCTCGGGTTCAGTTAGAGCACAACGCCTCACACCCAAGCGCGTGCGTGTACGAGAGAAACGCGCATCGCTCAGCCCCGACCACCCACCATAACGAGGAACACCCCGATATTTTCCTCGCCCTCGCTTCTACCACGGTTTTTTCCGTCATGGACAGCCCAAAGAATGTCATGCAGCTACGTCTCCGACGCGCCCAGGATGAAAAGCCCATTTTCATCATGATTTTTGTCATAGAAGTAGGACCCTACCACATCTATGATGATACCGGGTTTTGTCACAATTATCGTCATAGAAGTGTCATAAGTATGACAGAAAAAAATTGTTTGGCCCAAAATGTCACAGATGTGTCTTTTTTTGTAGTGTCTGGCACCTCTACAAATCCCTGCTTCCCTCTGCAAAGGGCCTCTCTATTTACTTTTATGTTGAGTCATCACCCTCTTATTAAAAAGCACCAACTGGAGAGCACCGCTGTCATTTGCATTCATTACTATTAATTTATATTGGGTATGACTATGACCGGATCCCTTTTACCATGAATTACAATGTCTAGTCAGTCCTTGATCTTTAAAGGTGCTCTGCATTTATGTTTTGCGGTCTCATAAAGGGCTAGCGAGATACCATCTTGTTATATCATATAATGATTGTTTTGAGAAAGTGTTGTCATCCGAGATTTATTATTATTACTCGCTAGTTGATTATGCCATTGATATGAGTAAACATGAGACATAAGTGTTATTGTGAATATGGTTAGTTCATAATCTTTCTTTGAAAACTTGAATGTTGGCTTTACATATTTACAACAACAAGAGCAAACAGAGTTTGTAAAAGTTTTTCTTTATCACTTTCAGTTTATCAACTGAATTGCTTGAGGACAAGCAAAGGTTTAAGCTTGAGGGAGTTGATACGTCTTCGCCGTATCTACTTATCCAAATACTTTTGCCCTTGTTTTGGACTCTAACTTGCATGATTTGAATGGAACTAACCTGGACTGGCGCTGTTTTTAGCAGAATTGCCATGGTGTTATATTTGTGCAGAAACAAAAGTTCTCAGAATTACCTGAAACTTCGCGGAGATTACTTTTGGAAATAATAAAAAATATTGGCGAAAAAATCAAGGCCAGGGGCCCACACCCTGTCCACGAGGGTGGGAGGCGTGCCTCGCCCCTGTATGCGCGCTTCTACCTCGTGGGCCCCCTGGAGCTCCACCGACCTGAACTCCAACTCTATATAATCGTGTTTGGGGGGGGACCAGAGAGAAGGAATCATCGCATTTTATGATACGGAGCCGCCGCAAGCCCTAATCTCTCTCGGGAGGGCTGATATGGAGTCCGTTCGGGGCTCCGAAGAGGGGAATCCGTCGCCGTCGTCATCAACAACCATCCTCCATCACCAATTTCATGATGCTCACCGCCGTGCATGAGTAATTTCATCATAGGCTTGCTGGACGGTGATGGGTTGGATGAGACTTATCACGTAATCAAGTTAATTTTGTTTGGGTTTGAACCCTAGTATCCACTATGTTCTGAGATTGATGTTGCTATGACTTTGCTATGCTTAATGCTTGTCACTAGGGCCCGAGTGCCATGATTTCAGATATGAACCTATTATGTTGTCATGAATATATGTGAGTTCTTGATCCTATCTTGCAAGTCTATAGTCACCTACTATGTGATGATTCGGCAACCCCGAAGTGACAATAATCGGGACCACTCCCGGTGATGACCGTAGTTTGAGGAGTTCATGTATTCAGTATGTGTTAATGCTTTGGTCCGGTACTCTATTAAAAGGAGGCCTTAATATCCCTTAGTTTCCATTAGGACCCCGCTGCCACGGGAGGATAGGACAAAAGATGTCATGCAAGTTCTTTTCCATAAGCATGTATGACTATATTCGGAATACATGCCTACATTACATTGATGAATTGGAGCTAGTTCTGTGTCACCCTATGTTATGACTGTTACATGATGAACCACATCCGGCGTAATTCTCCATCACCGATCCAATGCCTACGAGCTTTTCACATATTGTTCTTCGCTTACTTACTTTTCCGTTGCTACTGTTACAATCACTACAAAATTATCAATGTTACCTTTGCCACTGTTACCGTTACTATCATACTACTTTGCTATTAAATACTTTGCTGTAGATATTAAGTTATCCAGGTGTGGTTGAAATGACAACTCAACTGCTAATACTTGAGAATATTCTTTGGCTCCCCTTGTGTCGAATCAATAAATTAGGGTTGAATACTTTACCCTCGAAAACTGTTGCGTTCCCCTATACTTGTGGGTTATCACCACCTGATTGGAATTTACCCTTTGAAATTATGTGTGATGCTAGTGATTATGTTGTAGGTGCTGTTCTAGGACAAAGAGTTGATAAGAAATTAAATATTTTCTGATATGCTAGTAAAACTCTAGACACTGCCTAGAGAAATTATGCTACTACTGAAAAAGAATTTTTAGTAGATGTATTTGCTTGTGATAAGTTCAGACCTTATATTGTTGATTCTAAAGTAACTGTTTACATTGATCATGCTGCTATTAAATATCTTATGGAAAAGAAAGATGCTAAACCTAGACTTATTAGATGGGTTCTCCTACTACAAGAATTTGATTTTCATATTATAAATAGAAAGGGAGTTGAGAACCCCGTTGCAAACAACTTGTCTAGGTTAGAGAATGTTCTTGATGACCCACTACCTATTAATGATAGCTTTCCTAATGAACAATTAGCTGTCATAAATGCTTCTTGTACTGCTCCATGGTATGCTGATTATGCTAATTACATTGTTGCTAAATTTATACCACCTAGTTTCACATACCAGCAAAAGAAAAGGTTTTCTATGATTTAATACATTACTTCTGGGATGACCCACACCTTTATAAAGAAGGAGTAGATGCTGTTATTAGGCGTTGTGTACCTGAGCATGAACAGGAATAGATCCTACGCAAGTGTCACTCCGAGGCCTATGGAGGACACCATGCTGGAGATAGAACTGCGCACAAGGTATTGTAATCCGGTTTTTATTGGCCTACTCTCTTCAAAGATGCCCGTAAGTTTGTCTTGTCTTGTGATGAATGTCAAAGAATTGGTAATATTAGTAGACGTCAAGAAATGCCTATGAACTATTCACTTGTTATTGAACCATTTGATGTTTAGGGCTTTGATTATGTGGGACCATTTCCTTCCTCTAATGGGTATACACATATTTTAGTTGTTGTTGATTACGTTACTAAGTGGGTAGAGGCTATTCCAACTAGTAGTGCTGATCATAACACCTCTATTAAGATGCTTAAAGAAGTAATATTTCTGAGGTTTGGAGTCCCTAGATATTTAATGACTGCTGGTGGCTCACATTTTATTCATGGTGCTTTTCGTAAAACGCTTTCTAAGTATGATGTTAATCATAGAATCGCATCTCCATAACACCCACAGTCTAGTGGTCAAGTAGAATTGAGTAATAGAGAGATTAAATTAATTTTGCAAAAGACTGTTAATAGATCTAGAAAGAATTGGTCTAAGAAACTTGATGATGCATTATGGGCCTATAGAACTGCATATAAGAATCCTATGGGTATGTCTCCGTATAAAATGGTCTATGGAAAAGCATGTCACTTACCTCTCGAACTGGAACATAAGGCATATTGGGCCATTAAAGAGCTCAGTTATGATTTCAAACTTGCCGGTGAGAAGAGACTACTTGACATTAGCTCACTTGATGAGTGGAGAACCCAAGCCTATGAGAATGCCAAACTGTTTAAAGAAAAAGTTAAAAGATGGCATGACAAAAGGATACAAAAGCGTGAGTTTGATGTAGGTGATTATGTTTTGTGATACAACTATCGTTTAAGATTTTTTGCAGGAAAACTCCTCTCTAAATGGGAAGGTCCTTACGTTATCGAGGAGGTCTATCTTTCCGGTGCCATAAAAATCAACAACTTCGAAGGCACAAATCCGAAGGTGGTGAACGGTCAAAGAATCAAACATTAAATATCAGGTAATCCCATAAATGTTGAAACTAATGTTATTGATACCGTAACCCCGGAGGAGTACATAAGGGACACTGTCCAGAACGTTTCAGACTCAGAAAAGGAATAGGTATGTGGTACGGTAAGTAAACCGACTCCAAAACCGTTCTAATAGCAATTTTTCTCTGTTTTGGAATATTTAAGAAAATAGGAAAATAAGAAGTAGTCCGGGAAGGACACGAGGCATCCACGAGGGTGGAGGGCGCGCCCTACCCCCTAGGCGCGCCCCCTACCTCGTGGGCACCTCGTGTGCCCTCCGGACTCTGTTTTCTTGCACAATACTTCTTTTGGTCGGTAAAAATTCATTATATAATATCCCGAAGGTTTTGACCCTCGTATCACGCAAATACCTCATGTTTTTGTTTCAAGCTGTTTTTCTGACAGATCCAGATCTCCATGACGTCTCCAAGCACCCTCAAGGACAAGTTCTTCGAGAAGGTCATCAACCCCTACCTCACGGAGGTGCTGCAACACCCTCAAACCATCGAGATGCATGAGGGGTAGCTCCACATCCGCGATGTTGAGGGACTAAGGAGGACCGGAAGCATGGAGACAAGACTCGAAGCAATGGAGCAACAAGTTTTCAAGTGCCAGGAGATGGTGGAACATGGACTCGACGCCAACCACATAATGATCACGGAGTTCACCAACAACCACAAGCTAGATGCCAAGAACATTGGGGAGACCATCTTCAAGCTTCACGAGAAAATCGAGCACCTCCAAGCCCAGATCTATGACCTGCAAAACCAAAACTGTGAGTATGAATATAGATTCAAGAGGATGAGTTTGGCTGCAGATTTGAGGATCCCGGAGACTCGATCATACTTCTATGATGGTGATCCTATGCCTTGGAATATGGATGACAAGACTATATCATCAACAACTCCATCATCACCACCTCCGAGGAAAGATACATAAGCACATGGGTGTGGGCACTCCCCTTGGCAACTGCCAAGCTTGGGGGAGGTGCCCCGGTATCGTATCACCATCACACTTCTATCTTTACCGTTTTTCTTAGTTCGATCCTTTTAGTAATATCTTGATCTAGTAGAATAAAGTTTTAGTATGATCTAGTTTGAGTTCTGCTTTATGATCCTTCTACGTAATCGAGTCCATGAGCTATATATAATAAAGATTAGTTTTGAGTCAAGGGCTTGATTATCTTGCTATGATCTTGAGGGAATAAAAATAAAAGAGAAGAGAAAGAGTAAAAAGAATCAAAGAGATCATATTGATCTTATGGAGAGTAATGACTTCACATATAAAAGAGTATGATGAATAAAAGTTGTTGAGAGTTGACAAACATAGTTTTGGTCATCGTTGCAATTAATAGGAAGTAATAAAGAAAGAGTGTTTTTCACATATAAATAAACTATCTTGGACATCTTTTATGATTGTGAGGACTCATTAAAATATGACATGCTAAAAAGTTGATGTTGGACAAGGAAGACAATGTAATGGGTTATGTTTTCTTATATCCGAAATAAAGTATATTGTCATGGATCATCTAACATGTTGGGCTTGCCTTTTCTCCTCATGCTAGCCAAATTCCTTGCACCAAGTAGAGATACTACTTGTGCTTCCAAATATCCTTAAACCCAGTTTTGCCATGAGTGTCCACCATACCTACCTATGGATTGAGTAAGGTCCTTCAAGTAAGTTGTCATTGTTGCATGCAACAAAAATTGCTCTCTAAATATGTATGATCTATTAGTGTGGAGAAAATAAGCTTTATACGATCTTGTGATATGGAAGCAATAAAAGTGACGGACTGCATAATAAAGTTCCCTATCATAAGTGGCAATATAAAGTGACGTTCTTTCGCATTAAGATTTTGTGCATCCAACCATAAAAGCACATGACAACCTCTGCTTCCCTCTGTGAAGGGCCTATCTTTTATTTTTGTCTTATGTCTTATACAAGAGTCATGGTGATCTTCACCTTTACTTTTTATACTTTATCCTTTGGCAAGCACATTTTGTTGGAAAAATCCTGATATATATATATATATATCCAATTGGATGTAAGTTATCACAAACTATTATTCTTGACATTACCCTTGAGGTAAAAGGTTGGGAGGCAACTCTATAAGCCCCTATCTTTCTCTGTGTCCGATTAAAACTCCATACCCATAAGTATTGCGTGAGTGTTAGCAATTGTGAAAGACTAAATGATAGTTGAGTATGTGGACTTGCTGAAAAGCTCTTATATTGACTCTTTCCGATGTTATGATAAATTGCAATTGCTTCGACGACCGAGATCATAGTTTGTTAGTTTTCAATGAAGTTTCTGATTCATACTTGACATTGTGAATAGATTGTTACTTTAGCATAAGAAATCATATGACAATATATATGTGTTGTTGTTATAAGAATGATCATGATGCCCTTATGTCCGTATTTTATTTTATCGACACCTCTATCTCTAAACATGTGGACATATTTTTCGTTATCGGCTTCCGTTTTAGGACAAGCGAGGTCTAGGCTTGGGGGAGTTGATACGTCCATTTTGCATCATGCTTTTATATCGATATTTATTGCATTATGGGCTGTTATTACACATTATGTCACAATACTTATGCCTTTTCTCTCTTATTTTACAAGGTTCACATGAAGAGAGAGAATGTCGGCAGCTGGAATTCTGGGCTGGAAAAGGAGCTAATATTAGAGACCTATTCTGCACAACACCAAAAGTCCCGAAACTCCACGAAAGTAAGTTTTGGAATATATTAAAAATATTGGGTGATAAAAGCACCAGAGGGGGCCACACCCTGTCCATAAGGGTGGGGGGGCGCCCTACCCCCTGGGCGCGGCCCCTGCCTCGTGGGCCCCCTGGCAGGCCTCCGGTGCCCATATTTTGCTATATGAAGTCTTTCGCCCCGGAAAAAATCAGAATGAAGCTTTCGGGACGAAGCGCCGCAGTCTCGAGGCGGAACCTGGCGAAACCAATCTAGGGCTCCGGCGGAGCTGTTCTGCCGGGGAAACATCCCTCCGGGAGGGGGAAATCATAACCACCGTCATCACCATTGATCCTCTCATGTGGAGTGGGTCAATGTCCATCAACATCTTCACTAGCACCATCTCATCTCAAACCCTAATTCATCTCTTGTATCCAATCTTTGTCTCAAAATCTCAGATTGGTACTTGTGGGTTGCTAGTAGTGTTGATTACTCCTTGTAGTTGATGCTAGTTGGTTTATTTGGTGGAAGATCTTATGTTCAGATCCTTTATGCATATTAATACCCCTCTGATTATGAATATGATTTGTGAGTAGTTATGTTTGTTCCTGAGGACATGGGAGAAGTCTTGCTATAAGTAGTCATGTGAATTTGGTATTCGTTCGATATTTTGATGAGATGTATGTTGTCTTTCCTCTCATGGTGTTATGTTAACGTCGACTACATGACACTTCACCATTGTTTGGGCCTAGGGAAGGCATTGGGAAGTAATAAGTAGATGATAGGTTCTTTGGAGTGATGAAGCTTAAACCCTAGTTTATGAGTTGCTTCGTAAGGGGCTGATTTGGATCCACATGTTTCATGCTATGGTTAGGTTTACCTTAATACTTCTTTTGTAGTTGCGAATGCTTGAAAGAGGGGTTAATCATAAGTGGGATGCTTGTCCAAGGAAGAGCAGTACCCAAGCACCGGTCCACCCACATATCAAATTATCAAAGTAACGAACGCGAATCATATGAGCATGATGAAAACTAGCTTAACGATAATTCCCATGTGTCCTCAGGAGCGTTTTCCTTTATATAATAGTTTGTCTAGGCTTGTCCTTTGTTTTAAAAAGGATTGGGCCACCTTGTTGTACCTTTTTTACTTTTATTACCTGTTACCCGTTACAAATTACCTTATCACCAAACTATCTGTTACCGATAATTTCAGTGCTTGCAGAGAATACCTTACTGAAAACCACTTGTCATTTCCTTCTGCTCCTCGTTGGGTTCGACAATCTTACTTATCGAAAGGACTATGATAGATCCTCTATACTTGTGGGTCATCAGCCCTCCATCACGCTTGGCAGCACACATATTTTTCCAAGAGATCCGGTGTAGCTTATGTTCAGCATTTGTTGGCCCCCACCAGAATTTTGAAGAGATCAAAGTTAGGTTCTAGCGCATCTTCTTTGTAAGCTAAAAACAACTCATAGTGTAGGCAGGTGCCGGAGCTGAATTTGGTGGGTCTCAGATAGAGGGTTCGATCTGGTAGTCTTGGCTAGATGGTAACAAGGACACAAGGGACACGAGGTCTACCCAAGTTCAGGCCCTCTCGAAGAGGTAAAGCCTTATGTCCTGCTTTGTTTGTATTGACTGCAGATGGGGTACATGGTACTTGTGAGCTGCGTTGGGATTTCCCCGAAGAGGAGGGAATGATGTAGTATATTAGAGATAAGTATTTCCCTCAGTTATGAAAGCAAATTATCAATCCCGTAGGAGAACCAAGAAACACTATGTAAACAATACATGCACACAAGACAAATCCTTGCACCCAACGCAAACAAGGGGTTGTCAATCCCTTGACGGTCAATGTGCAAGATTAAATTGTATGGTGATAGATAAATAAACCGCACAGAATATAAAATGAAATAAATAAAGTAAAATTGCAGCAAGTATTTTTAAGATTTTTTATATGCTAAAAGATAGACCTATGGGCCATAGTTTCCACTAGAGGCTTCTCTCGAGAAAATAGTAAACGGTGGGTGAAATAATTATTGTTGGGAAATTGATAGAAAAGCAAATAATTATGATGACATCCAACACAATGATCATGTATATAGGCATCACATCCAAGATTAGTAAACCGAAACGATTCTGCATCTACTACTATTATTCCACACGTCGACTGCTATCCAGCATGCATATAGTGTATTGAGTTCACAAGAAATGGAGTAATGCCTTAGGAAAGATGACATGATGTTGACAAGATAAACTCAAGCATGAATAAACCACATCTTTTACCCTTAATACCAACGATAGATACGTGTCATGTCCCTTTCTGTCACTGGGATTGAGCACCGCAAGATCGAACCCATTACAAAGCACATCTTCCCATGGCAAGATAAATCAATCTAGTTGGCCAAATCAAATCAATAGATTGGAGAAGAAATATGAAGCTATAACAATCATGCATAAAAGAGTTTAGAGAAAAAAATCAATTAATATTCATGGATAGATCTGATCATAAACTCATAATTCATCATATCCCAACAAACACACCGCAAAAAGAATTACATCGGATAGAACTCCAAGAACATCAAGGAGAACATTGTATTGAAGAATATCGAGAGAGAGAGAGAGAGAGAGAGAGAGAGAGAGAGAGAGAGAAGAAGCCATCTATGTACTAACTACGGACTTGTAGGTATGTGGTAAAATACTCACGCATCATCGGAGGGGAGGCAAGGTTGATGTAGAGCCCCTCCGTGATTGATTCCCCCTCCGGCAGAGTGCCAGAAAGGGTCCCCAGACGGGATCTCTCGATAACATAGGCTTGCGGCGACGGAAAAAGTATTTCATGGACTCCCTCATAGGTTTTCTGATTTGTGGGAATTTATAGAGGCGGAGTTAGGTCAAACGGAGGCTTGTGGGCCCCACTATGTACCAGGGCGCACCCTAGGCCCCTTGTGCACCCTGGTACCTAGTGGCCACTACTTCGTCTTCTCGTCCCATCCCGAAGCTTCCAGGTCTCATATCGGCAGCAAAAAATCAAAAAGTTTCGTGGCATTTGGACTTCGTTTGGTATTGATATTCTGCAAAGTAAAAACCAAGCAAAAAACAACAACTAGCACTAGGCACTAAGTTAGTAGGTTAGTCCCAAAAATGATATAAAGTTGTTTGTAAATGTATATAAAACATCCAAGATTAATACCATAATAGCATGGAACCATAAAAAATTATAGATACATTGGAGACGTATCAAGCATCCCCAAGCCTAATTCTTGCTCGTCCTCGAGGAGGTAAATGATAAAAACAGAATTTTTTATGTGGAATGCTGCCTACCATATTCATCATACATTCTTTTTCTTTTATAGCATGGACATTTGGACTTGATGGTTCAAAGCAATAGTCTATAATTTGACTTGAAGACATCAATACTCAATATGATCAACCATTGATCTATTCATGAAACACACCCGAATATTAGCTACATCCAATGCACAAATATGTCAATAGTGTTCCCTAGTTGGTGCTTTATCTATACTATCTATATAGTTTACGAGTTTTCAATAGGAGCTAACCATCAATCCTAACCATTTATGTCCTAAATCCAACGGCTAAAAGTAGCGGGATTCACAGTGAATAGTGCATGGTTGTTGCATCCACCATGTTCTAGAATGAACCGCCTGATACTTCTCAAGAGATGTGGCCCAAACTAATTCCTCTTGGGCTAGACATGTTGTAGCTTGAGGTTGGCAACGAGTTGAGCCCAAAAAAGTGGTTTCGAGGGAGAAACATAAAGTAAAATTAAATTACATTTTTAACATTTTTTGCGGAATTCTTTTGTTAACAAATTGTGGGGATTGCATATATTAATTCTGACTTTCTTTGTAATATAATTTATTTCGGCATCTATAAATCAAGAATATTTTTTATTTGAATTAATCAGCAAATCTATGTTTTTTCCTACCAAAAATCACCCCATAATGTTAAAATGTGCATTGCACGTGCATACATACTAGTAAGAGAAGATGGAGACTCAATAAAAACTAAAAATAGCTCAAAAGTAAATAGATAGGCCCTTCGCAAAGGGAAGCAGAGATTTGTAGAGGTGCCAGAGCTCATAGCTTAAATTGAGAGATAAAATTATTTTGAGAGGCATGCTTTTTCCTGTCAACGAAAACGACTGAGAATTCCCAATATCTTTCATGCTAGATAAATCACAGGTGGTTCCCAAACAGAAAGTAAAGTTTATTTTCTTTTCATAATTCTTACATGATCCATGGCTAGCCATATCGATGGGTGCCTTCCATACCAACACTTTCCAAGGAATTTATTATTAGCATCATACTAAAAAAATCGTTTCGGGGTTGGGCATCCCTATTACCTGCCACACTCTCGTGCAATGACAAGTGAATAAACACTCACCGTGAGAATAAAATACCTAGCATGGAAAACATTGGCCACCCCTTACCGCTTCATGGGTGGTACGGGCAAACAAAATGGAAATTTATTTTTAATATTAGAGTTGGCACATACAAATTTACTTGGAGCGACATGGAAATACCACATATAGGTAGGTGTCGGTGTCAAAACCGGCGGATCTCGGGTAGGGGGTCCCGAACGGTGCGTCTAGGCGGATGGTAATAGGAGACAAGGGACACGATGTTTTTACCCAGGTTCGGGCCCTCTCGATGGAGGTAAAACCCTACTCCTGCTTGATTAATATTGATGATATGGGTAGTACAAGAGTAGATCTACCACGAGATCGTGAGAGGCTAAACCCTAGAAGCTAGCCTATGGTATGATTGTTGTTCGTCTCACGGACTAAAACCCTCCGGTTTATATAGACACCGAATAGGGTTAGGGTTACCTGAGTCGGTTACAATGGTAGGAGATCTACATATCCGTATCGCCAAGCTTGCCTTCCACGCCAAGGAAAGTCCCATCCGGACACGGGACGAAGTCTTCAATCTTGTATCTTCATAGTCCAGAGTCCGCCAAAGGTCATAGTCCGCTATCCGGACACCCCTAATCCGGGACTCCTCGGTAGCCCCGAACCAGGCTTCAATGACAACGAGTCAGACGCGTAGATTGTCTTCGGCATTGCAAGGCGGGTTCTTCTCCAAATCCTGTGTCCCTGTTTGAATAGTGTCCGGCTTCTTGTAAACATCGCGCTCCTTGGTTTCCACGCCCAATAATGGCCATCTTCCACGTGTTGAATGAATGCAAAAAAGCTAGGGTATTTTTATATTTATCCCCCTAGTTGCGCAAATGAGCTGCCTATATAAGAGATGAGGATCTAGATCCAAATCACACCACCTTCCCTTCACGAGCTTTCATCGGAGCGCATCTGACAGAAACCCATTCCATCATGGACAGTCGACGTGGCTCCTCCTCTCGCCCTCCTAGTCCTCAACCTGGAGATTGGGAGAGATGCTCTGTCCCGCATAGCAAGTTAGTGACGCTCCAAACCAAGGGGTTTCTTCCCCCAGCCTTCATGCTTCCGGTTCGAGTCGGACTCGCCACCTATAAGGGCGGAAAACAAGCGGAGAGCGTCCCCAGTCCCTCCCGAGGAGAGCGGGTATGCCTTGTCCCTTATTTGATAAGAGGGCTCGGATTTCCAATTCATCCGTTTCTCCGGGGCTCACAGAGTTCTATGGCCTCCAGTTGCACAACCTTACGCCTGCCTCCATTCTGGATATTGCGGGCTTCGTGGCCCTTTGCGAGCTTTTTTTGGGCATCGAGGCTCATTTCGCGCTGTGGAAGAGGTTGTTCTGCCTCATACCCCGTTCTCAGGAGGGGTCGATATATCAAGTGGGCGGAGCCGAACTATGGTGTGACACTCCAAAATTATTCCTTTGGTTTTCTTCAAAATTTTGTTGGATTTGAAGGAGGTCTCCAAAACCCTTCCAAAAATCTCTCTCAAAAGCTTTTTCCCTTTAGCAAATAATTTATTTTTGCATCTCCTTCAACTCTAATGTTTGGTTTTAATTTTTTTTTTCTGATTGCCCTCTTCTCAAAACTTCAAGAAATCTTAGGAGTTTATTTTCCTTTCAAAAAAAGAAACTGTAGGAGTTTTGCATCCTCTCCAATATTTGAAACCATTCATGATTTTTCCATGCACCACATGGTAAAACTTTCCCAAAAATCTCTCCTTCCACTTTGGGCAATCCAAACATTCTGTCTCAACAAGCTCAACCATTTTCTGAAGTTTATTTCAATTGTTTCTCCTCCCAAATCTTTTCTGTCTATTATTTTGAGCCTAGGTAATTTGCAAAGCAAGTACCTAAATGCATTTGAGTTTTGACTTCAAACCAACTCCCCTGGATGGTCCTTGGTACCCACAACCTAGATCAATCAAGATCCACTCCTCTTCTGTTCAAAAATTTCAAATTATATTCTCTGCAAGTTTGGACCAGATTTGCCAAATTTTGTGAAATTCATATCTACACTTCTCCAAAAATTCCACAACTATTCAGGCAGCCTCTATATGCAATGAGAGGCCCCTCCACCAAAAACCAGCTCAAGGAAAAATCCCTACATGCCTAGATCATTCTGTCGAACACCTTGCATGCACTGTTTCTGCTCATCTTCAGTTAAGTTCAGAAATTCAGTGTCGATCTCCGTCAGAGTTCAGTCACATGCTCACAGTGCACTTCGCACATTGCTCGCAGCCTAGCCTGCTTGTCCGGAGCCTCACACGCGTGCTTGGCGCATTCCTGGCGTTGGTGGCACCCTGGCTGCCTACGCCGGCGTGTCTTGCGGCGACAGAGCCACCGTAGCGGCCGATAGGGAGCAGAATGGTGGCATAACGCCGTTCGGCGCCGCCCAAACCTCCTGGTAGCCCCGCGTGGCCATCTCCTTGCCAGCGCACGCATGCAGCACCGTCGCCGTGGCACGGCAAGCACAGAGCGTGCTCCCTGCCGTCGACGGGCCCGCGCCGCCCCGTTCCGTCGAGCTCCCCCTAAGCAACCAAATCTCGACGCGGTTAGCACCTAAACGGAACCAGGGAACCCCCACGACGATGCTCAACCTCTGAACCCTCCTGATCAACACCCTGCGCTGCCGTAAACTTCGCCGGAGAACCCCGTTCTCGGCAACCGCCTCGGGCCGGCTATAAATAGCACCCCCCGAGCTTGCTCTCGCCCCCGCACACCTTCACCACCTCTCTGGTCCTCGCCAAGCCCCTGGAAGGGCCACGAGGATCTCTTCTTCCTCAACTCCGGCCGCTTCCTTCCGCCTCGGCCTCCACCGCGATTCACTCCGGTGAGGTCGTCTCCGGCGCCCTAACCTCGTCAGATACCCTCTCATCTTATCACGAGTATAACCCCCTCTTCAATTCCACCTCAGCAGCTCTCTCCGACGAGGTCCACGACCACCCGAATCGCCGTCCGCCGGAGCAAGCGTCGCCGCCGATGTGGTACCCGCCGGCGACCACCACCACCTCTCACAGACGCGGAATGGCGCCCTAAACACGGAGGTACTCTGCGATCTCCCTGCCTCGCCGTGGATCGCCACCGGCGACCACCGCGGCTCTCGGGCGCCGACGAGCCCCGACTCCCTCGTTTGAAATTTCAAACCTGACGGGTGGGACCCGCCCGTCAGCCTCTCTTCTGTTTTTTTTGAATCTTTTTCTGAAAGCGTACTTTGGCAAATACGCTTCCACTCTGAACCGTTTTTCTGGACTTTTCTGCAAAGCCCCCTGGAAGTTTTCTGTTTCATTACAGATGGGTCCTTGGACTAAAACCCTTATAACTTTTTAACATAAGGTATTTTTTGAGTGATTCTTTTTCTGTCCTCTTCAAATTTTTGTCTAGTTTTTTACCATATTTATTTGAAAAATATTTGGATCAACTTTCTGTACCCCACGGTATTTACGTTAGCACGTGTATTTTTGTGTACCGTAGATACCGAAGGAGGTGACGGAACCGCGAACTTCGCCGAGCTAGACCCCGACTACTCCGAACCAGGCAAGCAATGTTTGAACTTTTGATATGATGACTGTTTGGGCATGTTTGCATTATTTTTGTATCATGGCACATTCATGAACATTTCGATGATAGTTTATCTCGTGAGCATTGAGGCAAATGAGCTCAGTAAATCCATGAGTTGTTGGAAACTTGTTGCATGGCCATGATTTGGCATGAGTATGGGTAAGATGGCAGTGTTGTAGCATGCCAGGCTTATGCCATATCGTTGACCTAGTGTCAACATAAATCGGTCAGATTCCCGTCTATCTTCCCTTCCGTACTACCACCTGTTTCCCGCAAGGGATACGGCTTAGTAGGTTGCAAACCACTTCCTGGTACACACCAAATCGAGAGGCCGGGATAAAGGTTCCATAGCCCTGGATTAAAGCCTTTCATCCGGTCAGGGGGCATGGGTGTTTCCGGTTGGGACCAAGAGGGGGGCACCCCTTAGAGCGCGCGTAATTAAATTTGATCCCATGCTATTCGAGATTGTGATCTCCCCGTCTCAAAGTTTTTCTTAAACGCTGTCTAAGGTGATTCCTGGAAACGTGTGGTATGATGGGTGTGTACTAGCTAGTCGTGTTTCTTCCGAAATACCGTAAACGGAACTAGTCCTTCGGGACTACGGAAATCCGTTGGCTGTGGACAATTTTGGTACAAACTCTGCAGAGTCAAAATTCTTGAAATCATCTTATTCATATCCAAGTGCCGTGTTCATCTCATCTTGTCAAATGTCAGTCTCGGTGACAGAAACTCTAGAGGACCTTTTGAGTATTTAAGGTTTATTTTCCTGTGAATGGACTAACCCGCTTATTGTCTTGTGATGAATATTTTCCGTGAGCACTATATCTTGTCAGTTATGAATAATGAATTATAAACCCTTTCCGCGATGTCGCTCAGACGTCCGACTGCGGCATTGTTGTTATTTAAATTCATTATAATCCCTTTCTGCGATGTCGCTCAGACGTCCGACTGCGGCATTGTTGTTATTTAAATTCATTATAAGCCCTTTCTGCGATGTCGCTTAGACGTCCGACTGCGGCATTGTTGTTATTTAAATTCATTATAAGCCCTTTCTGCGACGTTGCTCAGACGTCCGACTGCGGCGTTCTTATTATTTACTTTTACTATAAGCCCTTTCTGTGATGTCGCTCCAACGTCCGACTGCGGCACGTATGTATTTTTCCTTTAATATAAGCCCTTTATGAGGTGTCGCTCACACGCCCGACTGTGGCATGTTTTACTTATTTGTTCACCCATCGAGGCATCGCTTCAAACACCCGATCGGTTTTGAGTTTATCTTCTTTGGGTTTTCGAGCGGACTACCGCCGATTCCCTTCTTATTTATTTTGCTATACTGATTTAATTGAGCATTGTTAAAATTAATCATGACTCATTCATGCATTCATTTGTTATATCTTTTGTCCGAACTCTCTTGCGAGTACTTTCAAAGTACTCACCTGGCTTGTTGATTTGGCGGAATCTTGTGAAAGCGATCTCATGGATGAAGAATTCGATAGCGAGTCCGACGCCTAGAGGAATCCCAGTCAGTCTCGTGCGACCCCTAGATTAGTCATTATGATATATCCGCTTCCGCTACCCAAATAAATTCATCGAGCCTCACCTAGACGCTCGATGAGCCGCTAGTGCAGTAGACTTATTAACCACCCCACTGTGTTATTCCACCAACCACCCATATCTCGAGTCAGTAGTATTTCCATCCCACACCATTGTGTCATATCCGCCATCATGTATAATTATTGGCGTGTTTGTAATAATTGGTTGGGCATCTTCAGATCCGACCTCGTAATATTGTAATGCTACTGGCTTATTGTATCAAAGTTTTGTCTACCGGTATGAAGGATTTTCCTCATATTGGACTTCATAGGTCGGTTGTTCAATAAATATTTTTATTGAAAAATCGGTCGTGACAAGCTTGGTACCGGAGCCAGTATTGTAGGAAGCCACTAGGTGCGATCGCTAATCGGTTATTAGCATAATAGAGCTATTTATTATTTTCACAAATGTAGTCAATTTCTGACAGTCGGCATAAATTTATGATTTGACTACTCAGGATTTTTGCCTACTTTTGTAGATGGTCGGCAACGATCATGAAGTCGCAGATGTTCGCCAACATGCCCGATCGGTTTGTCAAGCTTCTCTCCTTCATCGTCCAAGTCGCGATGGGGCCGGATGTGCGCCCAGTCTTCTCTCTCTCTCAGCACAAGGTCAATGACCGTCTAACCATGCACCAAGCCGCGGTGGAATTCAAGAGAGGACGAGTTGAGCGTTACCTGTTCGTGGGGAGAGCCATGCCCACGGAGAAGCATGCACTGCAGATGGCAGCCCGTGAGGCGATAGCTCGTCTCAAGGATGCTCTTCCTTCGATGAAGACTCGTCGCTACCGCTACCTGCCATGTCACGTGCCGTATACCTGCCACTACGCGTTCTCTTGCCCCAGAGGTGAACGGGACGAAGCTTTTGAGATGCTTATCGAGTATCTCCGAGCTTTGGAGGCAGCCTTCGACAACCTGGTGGACGACTTTGTAGCTGCCCGAATGGACTCAGTCCATGGCTGTGCCGCCAACAGGAGGGAGCTCCTGCGCGCCGCACCGCCACTGACTTTCGTCTCGCCATCAGCATCGTTTGCTCCTACTGCTCGCACCGCTACCCGTCGCCTGCCTACCACGGAGGAGTTCAACCACGTCATTGTGCCTACTCCGGTTCGTTCTGCACCACCCCTCGTGCCCGCTCAGGTTCGAGTTGTTCCAAGACAGGTACCTGCTCCACCAACTCTGCGCAGCACCTCTCGTCTGGAGCCTATCTCCGAAGAGGAGGTTGAGTCCCCAGCCTCTCTCGACTCACCCTTGGCAGGCCAAGGAAATCCTTACCATCTCCGACTAAATGCACGCTTAGCCGCCTTGCGATATGTACCGACTTGTACGATATGTTTATATGTAAATAGGCTGTGAGAAGTAGCTTGTTTGCGCATCATGTAGGATCTGGAGAAGTGCACTAGACTAAATAACATGTCAGGATTATGTACGCATATCCTGAGTGATGTATTGTATAATTACTGCTTGCGTGTAAGATATGTAATGGACAGTCCTTCTCCATGCGCAAACATGTATTCTCTTGAAAAATCTTGGAACATTTGCAACTTTTTGCATCTTCTTGAATTTATTGATTTTTGCGGCTCAATTCCTTTTCTTATGAGTGTTTCAAAATATATCCCCAGAGTGAACTATGTCTCGTCCTTGGACGCGCTCCATGCCAACTCCGGCAGAGGAAAATTATGGCACACCCCCAGGCAACAATTTCACACGAGGCGAGACAAGTCAACAGGAGACGGTGAAGCGGCACTTTCCCAAATGTATCGTCTTTATGAACAAAGTCAGCAGCAACATCAGAAATCTTGAACCAAGTCATCAATATGGGAAATCACCATGGACGATGTCAGCAGCAATCAAAATTATCTCGAGCTACGTAAGACACGTCCCCAAACATTTTCTCACACTGACAAACCTCTTGAAGCCGAGGACTGGCTTCGAAACATGGAGAGAAAATTAATTATTGCCCAGTGTTCAGATCTTGAGAAAGTGCTTTATGCTCCGCACTATCTCAATTGGAGCAACCGCATCGTGGTGGGAAAATTTCCTACACATGCACCCCAACAAAAATAATATATCATGGGAGGAATTTAAAGAAGGTTTTCGTGGGGCACATATTCCTAAGAGTCTTATGAAGATCAAAAAGAGAGAATTTGATGACCTCAAGCAAAGAACAATGACAGTGTCAGAATACAATAGTCAGTTTACCCTGCGTTCTCGCTACGCCAACGAGGAGCGTATGTTAGAAAACAAAAAGATGGAGGAATTCCTAGGCGATTACGACACCCGCTTAAATGCCAATTGGTCGTACACACCTTTCCAGATTTTAAGGCGCTGGTGGATAAGGACATTACCTTGGAAAATGAGAGAAGCAGCTTAGAAGATTTCCATAGCGGAAGAGGGACCAGACTAAACAGACTGCAACCACCGCATGACAAGACAGATGTTCAGAAAAACTGGACACCCAAACCCACGACAAGCGTCTCACGCCCAATCAAGAATTTCCATGCAAGGGACAAGGAGTTCACATATCGCCTAGGCGTTACCTGTTACGCTTGTAGAGAAGAAGGGCACTATGCCAAACAGTGCCCCAAGCCAAGGAACTCGGCCCCAAAGCCGAACAACAGAAGCAATAATTCGGCGCCAAAGCACAAAAATTTCAACCCAAATAACAACCACAAGAAGGGTCATCTGAACCACGTGACCAAAGAGGAAGCACAAAATGCCCCAGATATCGTACTCGGTACGTTTCCTGTCAACACAATACCTGCCATGGTTTTGTTTGATTCTGGAGCTTCTCACTCATTTGTTTCGAAAAGTTTTGCTTTGCAAAATAATTTTTCGATGCTTCCCTTGGGAAAATCTATGATCGTCAAGTCCCCTGGAATTAAGCAAGTTACCCAGAATTATTGCCAAGGTGTGGTTATCGAGTTTGAAGGGTTGAAGTTTCACACAAATCTTATCGTGTTGGAAAATAAAGGACTGGATGTCATCTTAGGGATGGATTGGTTAACCACCAACAAAGGTTTTATTAACTGCTTCAACAGGACCGTAATTCTCACCCATCACCACGGGAAGACCATAAAAGTTTCAGCCAAGGAAAGAAAAATATCCCTGCAACCGAGATTGAACAAGGTGGATATTTCTGAATTGAGCAAGGTTCGATGGTGTGTGAATTTCCAGATGTAGTCCCCTAAGAACTACCAGGCATGCCACTAGATCGAGAGATAGAATTCAGCATTGAGCTAGCACCCGGAACCGCTCCCATATACAAGAAACCGTATAGGATGGCACCATCAGAATTGGTAGAACTGAAGAAGCAGATAAAGGAATTATTGGAAAAAGGGTACATTCGAGCCAGTTCCTCACCCTGGGGTTCACCAATTTTGTTTGCCAAAAAGAAGGATGGAACACTGAGATTGTGCATAGACTATCGAGCGCTGAACATGGTCACAATCAAGAACAAATATCCGATGCCACGAATAAATGATTTATTCGATCAACTCGCTAAGGCCAAGGTGTTCTCAAAGATTGACCCGAGATCGGGATACCATCAACTGAAAGTGCGAACCGAAGATGTTCCCAAGACAGCTTTCACCTCCAGATACGGATTGTATGAGTTCACCGTAATGCCATTCGGACTAACAAACGCCCCACCCCCATATTTTGTTCACCTCATGAACAAAGTATTCATGAAGTTTATGGATAAGTTTGTTGTGGTATTTATCGATGATATTCTGGTATACTCCAAAACACCAGAAGAGCACGCTGAACATCTCCGGATTGTACTTTGGAAGAACTCA
Source organism: Aegilops bicornis (assembly GCA_021605145.1). Classification (NCBI taxonomy): domain Eukaryota; kingdom Viridiplantae; phylum Streptophyta; class Magnoliopsida; order Poales; family Poaceae; genus Aegilops; species Aegilops bicornis. Next base: position 619,999,691 of record CM038674.1, read on the forward strand.
GAAACATCGGTTGTAACGCTAAATTCAGCAAGTGTGAGTTTTGGTTAAAGCAAGTAGGTTTTACGGGCCACGTCTTGACCCAAGAAGGTATCGCCAGAGACCCGGAAAAAAGTCAAGGCCGTGCCAGGCTGGAAGCCACCGGCCAGCGTGATGGATGTCTGAAGTTTCTTGGGAATGGAAGGATACTCTACGGAGATTTATTGAAGGATTCTCCACCATAGCAAAGCCAATGACGCAACTCCTCAAGAAAGACAGGAAGTTTGAATGGACGGAAGCTTGCGAGAAAAGTTTACAAGAACTGAAGAGGAAGCGGCGACACCGGTGCTAATTGTGCGGATATACACAAAAATTTTGAGGTATTTTGTGGCGCATCTCGAAAGGGCCTCGGTGCGTATTGATGCAAGAAGGCAAGGTTGTCGCATATGTTTCGAACAACTTCGCAAACATGAGGAAAATTATCCTACACATGACCTGGAATTAGCGGCGATTATTCATGCACTCAAGGAATGGAGACACTTTTACTTGGTAATCGTTGTGAAATATACACGGACCACAAAAGCCTCAAGTATATTTTCACACAACCAGAACTGAATTCTGGCAGCGGCGCTGGTTGGAATTAGTAAAGGGTTATGATGTTGGGATCCACTACCACCTGTGCAAAGCAAATGTTGTAGCAGATGCTCGAGTCGGAACCCCAGTCCCGGACAACGACAAAGATGCCGGACTTAAGACCTGAATTCCAGCAGGAATTGCAAAGCTCAATCGATAGTGGTCACCAAAGGCGATTAATGTCGAACTTAGAATTACAGCCTACCACGATAGAGAAGGTTAAAGAGGCTCAACGTGGACACCCCAAAGATTGAAGGCATAAACGGAAGATGAAGTTGGGCAAGGCCTCAGAATTCGTTATTGATGAGCAAGGAATATTGTCGTACGGAAATAGGCTTTGCTTACCAAATATCCATGACCTTAAACAGCAAATCATGGCTGAAGGCCACACCGCTCCATATTCAATCCATCCTGGAGGAACAAAAATGTACAAAGATCTTCAGGAAACATTTTGGTGGCATGGTATAAAAAGAGACATAGCCACGTTTATTGCATGTTGTGACTTGTCAACGCATCAAGGCCGAGCACCAGAAACCGGTCGGGCTATTGCAACCAAATAAGATACCCGAGTGGAAATGGGACGAGATTGGAATGGATTTTATTGTTGGACTACCTCGGTCATGACACGGACATGATGCCATATGGGTCATCACTGATAGACTGAATAAAGTAGCACAGTTCATCCCCGTGAAGACAACACACACCACTCAGAAGCTTGCTAGGCTCTACCTTTCCCGTATCGTTTGCTTACATGGAGTCCCAAAGAAAATAATCTCGGACAGGGGCACTCAATTCGTCTCCGATTTTGGGATCACTTACAATAAGCTCTGGGAACTCAGCTGGCATTCAAGACCGCATACCATCCCAGATGTGATGGGCGATCGAGCGAGTAAACCAGATTCTAGAAGATATGCTGAGAGCATGTGTCCTCACCTATGGGACCAGTTGGGAAGAGAGCTTACCATACGCAGAATTCACATATAACAACAGCTACCAGTCCAGCCTGCAAATGGCACCATTTGAAGCTTTGTACGGACGAAGATGTCGTGCCCCGCTAAATTGGTCGGAAACCGGAGACAGTCATATCTTCAGCCCAGACCTGCTCAAAGAGGCTGAAGATAAACTCAAGGTAATTAAGGACCGACTCAAGACAGCCCAAAGTCGACAAAGAGTTATTACGATCAGAAGCATCGTGGAGTCCATTTTGAACCCGGTGAATTTGTGTACCTACGAGTATCTCCCATGAGGGGCCTGCACCGATTCAAGATTAAAGGGAAGCTAGCACCAAGATTCATCGGACCATTCTGTATAGTAGCACGAAGAGGCACGGTGGCCTACCAGCTAGACTTACCCGAAGAATTATTCGACATCCATGACATATTCCACGTCTCCCAATTGAGGAAGTGCGTAAGCAACCCAGAGAAACAAGTACCCCATAAAAACATTGACGTGCAGCCAGACCTTACATATCGGGAGCACCCAATAAAAATCTTAGAAGAGTCTGAAAGGAGGACCCGAAGGAAAACCATCAAGTTCTTCAAAGTTCAGTGGAGCAACCACACCGAGAGTGAAGCCACTTGGGAAAGAGAGGATTTCCTTCGCACAGAGCACCCACAATTATTTGACGATCAACTGGAATCTCGGGGACGAGATTTTTCCTAAGGGGGTAGGTGTTGTGACACTCCAAAATTATTCCTTTGGTTTTCTTCAAAATTTTGTTGGATTTGAAGGAGGTCTCCAAAACCCTTCCAAAAATCTCTCTCAAAAGCTTTTTCCCTTTAGCAAATAATTTATTTTTGCATCTCCTTCAACTCTAGTGTTTGGTTCTAAATTTTTTTTTCTGATTGCCCTCTTCTCAAAACTTCAAGAAAATCTTTGGAGTTTATTTTCCTTTCAAAAAAAGAAACTCTTGGAGTTTTGCATCCTCTCCAATATTTGAAACCATTCATGATTTTTCCATGCACCACATGGTAAAACTTTCCCAAAAATCTCTCCTTCCACTTTGGGCAATCCAAACATTCTGTCTCAACAAGCTCAACCATTTTCTGAATTTTATTTCAATTGTTTCTCCTCCCAAATCTTTTCTGTCTATTATTTTGAGCCTAGGTAATTTGCAACCTAAATGCATTTGAGTTTTGACCTCAAACCAACTCCCCTGAATGGTCCTTGGTACCCACAACCTAGATCAATCAAGATCCACTCCTCTTCTGTTCAAAAATTTCAAATTATATTCTCTGCAAGTTTGGACCAGATTTGCCAAATTTGGTGAAATTCATATCTACACTTCTCCAAAAATTTCACAAATATTCAGGCAGCCTCTAGATGCAATGATAGGCCCCTCCACCAAAAACAACCTCAAGGAAAAATCCCTACATGCCTAGATCATTATGTCGAACACCTTGCATGCACTGTTTCTGCTCATCTTCAGTTAAGTTCAGAAATTCAGTGTCGATATCCGTCAGAGTTCAGTCACATGCTCACAGTGCACTTGGCACGTTGCTCGCAGCCTAGCCTGCTTGTCCGGAGCCTCACACGCGTGCTTGGCGCGTTCCTGGCGTCGGTGGCACCCTGGCCGCCTGCGCTAACGTGTCTTGCGGCGACAGAGCCACCGTGGCGGCCGAGGGGGAGCGAAGCGGCATAACGCCGTTCAGCGCCGCCAAACCTTCTGGTAGCCCCAGCGTAGCCATCTCCTTGCCAGCGCGACGCATGTAGCACCGTCGCGTGGCACGGCAAGCACAGAGCGTGCTCCCACGCCCGGCAGGGCCCGCGCCGCCCGTTCCGTCGAGCTCCCCCTAAGCAACCAAATCCCGACGCGGTTAGCACCTAAATGGAACCAGGAACCCCCACGACGATGCTCAACCTCTGAACCCTCCCGATCAACACCCTGCGCCGCCGTAAACTTCACCGGAGAACCCCGTTCTCGGCAACCGCCTCGGGCCGACTATAAATAGCACCCCCCGAGCTTGCTCTCGCCCCCGCACACCTCCACCACCTCTCTGGTCCTCGCCAAGCCCCTGGAAGGGCCACGAGGAGCTCTTCTTCCTCGACTCCGGCCGCTTCCTTCCGCCTCGGCCTCCACCGCGATTCACTCCGGTGAGGTCGTCTCCGGCGCCCTAACCTCGTCAGATACCCTCTCATGCTATCACGAGTCTAACCCCCTCTTCAATTCCACCTCAGCAGCTCTCTCCGACGAGGTCCACGACCACCCGAATCACCGTCCGCCGGAGCAAGCGTCGCCGCCGACGTGGTACCCGTGGGCGACCACCACCACCTCTCACAGACGCGGAATGGCGCCCTGAACACGGAGGTACTCTCTGATCTACCTGCCTCGCCGTGGATCGCCGCCGGCGACCACCGTGGCTCTCGGGCGCCGACAAGCCCCAACTCCCTCGTTTGAAATTTCAAACCTGACGGGTGGGACCCGCCCGTCAGCCTCTCTTTTGTTTTTTAATCGTTTTCTGAAAGCGTACTTTGGCAAATACGCTTCCACTCTGAACCGTTTTTCTGGACTTTTCTGCAAAGCCCCCTGGAAGTTTTCTGTTTCATTACAGATGGGTCCTTGGACTAAAACCCTTATAACTTTTTAACATAAGGGAATTTTGAGTGATTCTTTTTCCGTCCTCTTCAAATTTTTGTCTAGTTTTTTATCATATTTATTTGAAAAATATTTGGATCAACTTTCTGTACCCCACGGTATTTACGTTAGCACGTGTATTTTTGTGTCTTAGTGAATCTAGAAGGAGGTGACGGAACCGCGAACTTCGCCGAGCTAGACCCCGACTACTCCGAACCAGGCAAGCAATGTTTGAACTTTTGATATGATGAGTGTTTGGGCATGTTTGCATTATTTTTGTATTATGGCACATTCATGAGCATTTCGATGATAGTTTATCTCGTGAGCATTGAGGCAAATGAGCTCGGTAAATCCATGAGTTGTTGGAAACTTGTTGCATGGCCATGAGTTGGCATGAGTATGGGTAAGATGGCAGTGTTGTAGCATGCCAGGCTTATGCCATATCCATGACCCAGTGTCAACATAAATCGGTCAGATTCCGTCTGCCTTCCCTTCCGTACTACCACCTGTTTCCCGCAAGGGATACGGCCTAGTAGGTTGCAAACCACTTCCTGGTACACACCAAATCGAGAGGCTGGGATGAAGGTTCCATGGCCCTGGATTAAAGCCTTTCATCAGGTCAGGGGGCATGGGTGTTTCCGGTTGGGACCGAGAGGGGGGTACCCCTTAGAGCGCGCGTAAATAAATTTGATCCCATGGTATTCGAGATTGTGATCTCCCCGTCTCAAAGTTTTTCTTAAACGCTGTCTAGGGTGATTCCTGGCAACGTGTGGTATGATGGGTGTGTGCTAGCTAGTCGTGTTTCTTCTGAAATACCGTAAACGGAACTAGTCCTTCGGGACTACGGAAATCCGTTGGCTGTGGACAATTTTGGTACAAACTCTGCATAGTCAAAATTCTTGAAATCATCTTATTCATATCCAAGTACCGTGTTCATCTCATCTTGTCAAATGTCAGTCTCGGTGACAGAAACTCTAGAGGACCTTTTGAGTATTTAAGGTTCATTTTCCTATGAATGCACTAACACGCTTATTGTCTTGTGATGAATATTTTCCGTGAGCACAATATCTTGTCAGTTATGAATAATGAATTATAAGCCCTTTCCGCGATGTCGCTCAGACATCCGACTGCGGCATTGTTGTTATTTAAATTCATTATAAGCCCTTTCTGCGATGTCGCTCAGACGTCCGACTGCGGCATTGTTGTTATTTAAATTCATTATAAGCCCTTTCTGCGATGCCGCTCAGACGTCCGACTGCGGCATTGTTGTTATTTAAATTCATTATAAGCCCTTTCTGCGACGTTGCTCAAACGTCCGACTGCGGCGTTGTTATTATTTACTTTTACTATAAGCCCTTTCTGTGATGTCGCTCCGACGTCCGACTGCGGCACGTATGTATTTTTCCTTTAATATAAGCCCTTTATGAGGTGTCGCTCAGACGCCCGACTGTGGCATGTTTTACTTATTTGTTCACCCATCGAGGCGCCGCTTCAGACACCCGATCGGTTTTGAGTTTATCTTCTTTGGGTTTTCGAGCGGACTACCGCCGATTCCCTTCTTATTTATTTTGCTATACTGATTTAGTTGAGCATTGTTAAAATTAATCATGACTCATTCATGCATTCATTTGTTATATCTTTTGTCCGAACTGTCTTGCGAGTACTTTCAAAGTACTCACCTGGCTTGTTGATTTGGCGAGATCTTGTGAAAGCGATCTCATGGATGAAGAATTCGATAGCGAGTCCGACGCCTAGAGGAATCCCAGTCAGTCTCGTGCGACCCCTCGATTAGTCATTGTGATATATCCGCTTCCGCTACCCAAATAAATTCATCGAGCCTCACCTAGACACTCGATGAGCCGCCCGATCTGATGAACTTATTAACCACCCCTTTGTGTTATTCCACCAACCACCCATATCTCGAGTCAAGAGTATTTCCACCCCACACCATTGTGTCATATCCGCCATCATGTATAATTATTAGCGTGTTTGTAATAATTGGTTGGGCATCTTCAGTCCGACCCTGTAATATTGTAATGCTACTGGCTTATTGTATCAAAGTTTTGTCTACCGGTATGAAGGATTTTCCTCATATTGGACTTCATAGGTCGGTTGTTCAATAAATATTTTTATTGAAAAACCGGTCGTGACATATGGCGCATCGCCAGGACCGGATATCTATCTGGAACCCCGAAGAAGGCGTCCGAATATGCCGGACCCTGTTCGGATCGGCCTCCCGGAGTTCAGTAATGCTCCTCTGAAGAAACGCCTAAGCTGGCGTCCTCGGAGCCCCCAGAGGGAGAATGACAGGGACGTCCTTTACCTGATGAGCCGAATAAGGTTGTTGGCTCATTCCGGATTGACCATGATCGGGGTCATGGCCACATGCATTATGCGGGGAGTGCAGCCGCTCCAGTATAGGGGCCACCCCATGCGGGATTTCAACAAGGAGGATGATGCCACCCGTCATGGCCGTAAGGGGCCCGGATCGGTCGCCGATCTGATGATGATCTTGTCCGCATTGTACAAGGGAGAGGAGGAAGAATTTCTTCACGTCAATACTCAGGATGGGTTTTCTATGAACAATCCTCCGAGCTGGGTAAGCGGACATTTCTTTATGCCCATCCGTTCCATATTCCCATTGTTTAGTACCTTATCTTGTGATTTTGACGCAGGAATTGCGCCGGCCCGTAAAGGATATAAACAGCCCACCTCCACAAACTGAGGATCCGGAACGGTCCCTCGATCCGGCCTCCCAAGAGGATCCGGACATATATGTGGAGCTGATCGATGGGGTATTTTACCAACTGAGCATCGACAATGCCTTGGTTGCCATTACGGCCGATTATCCCGGAATATTTCCAGCCTCACAGGTAATTGAGACCGAAGTCCCAACAATTTAGAAATGATCCTTCTGTGCTTATCTTTGACCACCGTATATTAATGGCATTTTGCAGGGGGAGCCCTTGAGGCGGAAGGCCGAACCTGCGGTGGCTAGCCAACAAGGGGCAGCACGGCCCAGAAGGCTAAAAAGAAGTGTGGTCCGGATCAAGCGCCCGGCCTTAGCGGTATGGCGTGTCGCCTTATTCCCGGTTCTATTCGAAGGCATACTAGCTCGCGCTCTTTTCAGGAAAAAGCGCCGCTGACTATATCCGGAGAGGTTGCCAATCGAGCCTCGCCCGGCCAGGCTTCAAAGCCAGGCCCAGAAGCGGAGGCGAACACTAGGCGTGCGTCGGACGCTCCTCCTACAGAGGATGCCGACAGATTGTCCGCCACCAACTCCGAGGTGGAGAGTGCCATGAATCACAGGAGCCGCCGAACAATTCTTCGTGACGCATGTTTCTCCCAAGAGGCATTGGATGCCTTCAATTCGGCAGATGCGCACCTCCGTGCCGCTCAAAATGGTCTAGCGAGCCACGCAGCGATATGTGAAAGACATAAGGGTGAGAAAATTTGATGGTTATATATACCAAAGTAGCCCCGAGACTTAAAATAGTTAGAATAACTGATTTAAGGATCATTTATTATCTTGAGGATCTTACAGATAAGAATACCCAATTGTCCCAGGAGCTTGAAGGTGCAAAGCCCAACTTGAGGCCGCACAAGCCGCGACAGGGGAAGCCAAGGAGACCCCCTCTGGTAACATACGCTTTTAAAACATAAGTATGTTATGAAGTGCGGCGTGTGTATATATCTGACAATGACATTGCAGATGGCACCGGGGTAGATCCGGACAAGCAACAACTCTTGCGCCGGTTAAAGGCCAACGTGCTTACGAGGGTGAGGCAGGAGAAAAATAATCTCCAAGATGCCAACACCCAGCTGGGTGAGGAGCTAAAGGATGTTCGTGCCCAGCTGTCTGACTCCGTTAAGGAGAGTCGGCGGCTTCGACGCGGCAATTTTAGTAAGTGCTTAAACGAACTTTGAAAAAAGAGTTTGGCGAGGAAGTCGACTAACAGAGTTCTGTCTGTAGGTATGCTCACAGGCCGTCCTGCAGAGGAAATGCCCGGTTCTATGGGTGACCTTCTTCCCGAGCTCTTACAACCGCATCGAGCGAAGTTCGGCAGGTGATGAAAAGCGTCGCCAGGCCTTGTGGCCATCTGTCTGCCTCCCCTGCCCGAAGGCCTTGGGGAGCTTGCTGATAGGCTCCAGGGAGTGCGGCGGCGCTTCCGATTATCGAAGATATCGGCCTGCCGTCAAGGCGCCAGGGAGGCCTGGGCCATGGTGAAGACACGGTACACGAAGGCTGACCCAAACCACATGGCCGAGGTCGGACCTGTGGGGCCCAATGGGAAGGAGATCCCTTTGAGCTTAGTGTACGGTCATGTAGAATTGGCCGCAAAGTATTCCCAGCAGGACTGTAAACTAGACAGCTTGTTAGATGGCATTGAAGAGGAATACAATCAGTCAAATTGACTATGTAATTTAAAGTGACATGTAAAATGCCTTCTAGCAGGATTGTAGATCGTTTGTCTTAGCGGACCTTTTCGCTTCAACCTCGGGACCCGATAGTCCGGAGTGTGTCCGAATACCCTCGCGGTTATATAAAAACCAGGCACGCAGCGTGGAGACCGAGCGTAGGGGTCATTAGTGCTTTATCGGACAAGTGCCCAACTAGTTATGTTATATTACATGGTTAGTAAGAAACATCTTCCGGGAGAATAGTTCCGTTATGGGTTCCTTTCACAGGAGGCATGCCCTAAAGTGCATGTCCTGACTGCGAAAAAGCGAGAAAAACATCTGGGGCAGATAAATAAATAGGTAAGAAATCTTCTTTTAATTCACCGACCGAATATTCTCTTAAGAACGCTAGCTTCGGCTTCACCCAGTCTGAGGTACACATCCGGCTGACCAGCGATAATAATCGCAGAGGTGCTCCCTTTACCACTTAGCCGAACAATCGGGAGCGTGAGGGTAAGCACAGGAGCCGAGCAACCCAGCTTGGCCAAAACTTAAGTCATATCGATGCATATAATGGTGAATAAAAGGTACATGCGGAAGTGTGACACATGTATTGGGCATGAAGCCCTTATAATTAAGCTTCGTGAAAGAATCCCCAGGTACAATGGCGCGGATAAGCGCGTCAAGGGTGTCTTGAACAATGCGCTAACGAGCCTTCCCAGGCTTGAAAGAGAAAAAAAAGGAGGGAGAAGGAGAAAAATAGAAGACAGCTAAAATGTAAAATATGGACAGAGGAAGGAGACGAACTCAGAATCCGGCGCTAGGCGTAGAATCTTCGGAGACGTGCTGCGTTCCATGGGTTCGGCTCGAGTCGGTTATCCGTTGCATCTCGCAGATGGTACGCTCCACCGGTCAGGACTTGGTCGATGATAAAGGGACCTTCCCATTTGGGCTTTAGTTTGTCCTTTTTCTTGTCCGGCAGGCGTAGAACTAGCTCGCCAACTTTGTAAGTTTTGGCCCGTACTTCTCTGCTTTGATATCTTCGAGGCTGCTGTTGATAGATTGCGGAACGGGCTTTTGCTACATCACGCTCCTCCTCAAAGGTGTTCAAATTGTCCTGCCGATCGAGCTCGGCTTCTCTTTCTTCATACATGCGCACGCAAGGTGAGTCATGAATTATATCGCAGGGCAGAACTTCCTCTGCGCCGTATACCATAAAGAATGGTGTGAATCCGGTCATGCGATTCGGAGTGGTCCGCAGCCCCCAGAGTACGGAGTCGAGCTCCTCTACCCAGTGCGTGTTAGATTCCTTGAGGGACCACACTAATCTGGGTTTGATGCCGCTCATAATCAGACCATTTGCTCGCTTAACTTGACCGTTAGTTTGAGGGTGATAGACTGAGGCATAGTCGAGCTTAATGCCCATGTTTTTGCACCAGAGTTTGACCTCGTCGGCCGTAAAGTTCGTGCTGTTATCAGTGATGATCCTGTGGGGGACTCCGTAACGGTGTACGACCCCTGATATGAAGTCTGTCACCGGTCCGGATTCGGCCGTCTTGACAGGCTTGGCCTCTATCCATTTGGTGAATTTTATCCACCATGACCAGTAGGTATTTTTGCTTGTGGGTTCCCCCTTTAAGGGTTCCGACCATGTCAAGCCCCCAGACCGCGAAGGGCCAGGTGATGGGTATAGTTTTGAGGGCGGTGGGTGGCATGTGGCTCTTATTAGCAAAGAGCTCGCATCCGACGCATCGTTGGACTAAGTCCTGAGCATCTGCCCGGGCCGTTGGCCAATAAAATCATGTACGAAAGGCCTTTCCTACAAGGGCCCGGGCTGCAGCGGGTGCCCGCCGAGTCCGGCATGTATTTTAGCCAAAAGATTCCGCCCTTCTTCTTCGGAGATACACCTTTGAAGGACTCCGGTTATGCTTTTCTTATAAAGCTCTCCCTCATGGACTTTGTAGGCTTTAGATCGTCGCACTATGCAGCGGGCCTCGTTTTGGTCCTCGGGGAGTTCCTGCCTGGTTAGGTAGGCTAGGAATGGTTCTGTCCACGGGGCAATGACTGCCATTATTACGTGAAATTTGAGGGCGTTATTTCGTTGGTAGAACCACCAAGCGTGTCCGAATGTTCGGTGGGGCAAGGCGGTTGGTTGGGTCCGGATTGTTATTTCTGGACTCTCCCTCCCATAATACGGATGGCTTGAACAGCCTCTCTAGGAAGATGTTGGGGGAGGGACAGCATCGCGCTTTGCGCCGATGCGTGCCAACACGTCTGCTGCCTGGTTGTTGTCCCGGGCTATATGGTGAAATTCGAGCCCCTCAAACCGAGCTGACATTTTTAGGACGGCATTGCGATAGGCTGCCATTTTCGGATCCTTGGCATCAAAGTCTCCATTTATTTGTGATATCGTGAGGTTCGAATCCCTGCGCACCTCTAGGCGTTGAATGCCCATGGAGACCGCCATCCGGAGACCATGTAGAAGGGTCTCGTATTCGGTTGCGTTGTTGGAGTCTGTATACATTATCTGGAGTACGTATTGAATTGTATCTCCGGTTGGGGATGTCGAGCAGCCTTGACTCGAGCCAGCCAACATTTTGGAGCCGTCGAAGTGCATTATCCGGTTGGAATATCGCCGTACTCTTTAGGGAGTTCGGCGGTCCATTCGGCGACGAAGTCGGCCAAAACTTGCGACTTAATAGCTCTCCGTGGCTTATAGGTTATGTCGAACGGGAGGAGCTCAATGGCCCATTTGGCAATCCGTCCCGTCGCGTCGCGGTTGCTTATAATGTCGTTAAGGGGTACTTCGGAGGCTACTGTTATTGAACACTCTTGGAAGTAGTGTCGCAGCTTCCGGGATGCCATAAACACCGCGTACGCTGTCTTTTGATAATGTGGGTACCGTGACTTGCACGGAGTTAGGACAGTGGACACATAGTAAACTGGTTTTTGAAGAGGGAACTTGTGTCCGTCCGTTTCTTGTTCGACAACGAGCACCGCGATTACAACTTGATGAGTTGCCGTGATGTATAATAGCATTGGTTCGCCTGTGTTGGGCGCGGCCAGGACCGGGTTAGTTGCCAATATGGCCTTTATTTCTTCGAGTCCGGCCGTGGCGACATCCGTCCACTCGAAGTGTTCGGTGCGTCGGAGGAGGCGATAAAGGGGTAATGCCTTTTCTCCCAAACGGGAGATAAAGCGGCTTAGAGCCGCCACACATCCAGTCAATTTTTGTATTTGTTTGAGTTCTTTTGGGATATCCAATTGTGACAGAGCTCGGAACTTGGCTGGGTTTGCTTCAATTCCTCTACCGGATACAATGAAGCCCAAGAGCTTTCCGGCCGGTACGCCGAAAACACATTTTTCCGGGTTGAGCTTAATGTCATATGTTCGGAGAATATCGAATGTGAGCCTCAAGTCGTCTACTAGAGTTTCGACGTGCTTGCTTTTTACGACCACATCGTCTACGTATGCCTCCACTGTTTTGCCGATCTGGTTTGCCAGACATATACGAATCATGCGGCGATATGTTGCGCCGGCATTTTTGAGCCCGAAGGGCATTGTGTTGAAGCAGAATGGGCCGTATGGAGTGATGAATGCTGTTGCGGCTTGGTCAGGCTCTGCCATCTTAATTTGGTGGTAGACGGAGTATGCGTCGAGGAAACACAATGAATCGTGTCCTGCGGTAGCGTCGATGATTTGATCGATGCGGGGGAGGGGGAAGGGATCCTTTGGGCAAGCCTTGTTGAGGTCCTTGAAATCGACGCATAGGCGCCAGGATTTGTCCTTCTTTGGTACCATCACCAGGTTTGCTAGCCTGTCCGGATGTTTTATATCTCTGATGAATCCGGCCTCCAATAGTTTGGCTAGCTCCTCTCCCATGGCCTGTCTCTTGGGTTCGGAGAAACGCCGAAGAGCCTGTTTGACTGGCTTGAATCCTTTTAGGATGTTTAGGTTGTGCTCGGCTAGCCGGCGTGGGATTCCTGGCATGTCCGAAGGGTGCCAGGCAAAAATGTCCAAATTTTCGCATAGGAAATCTCTTAGTGCGGCGTCTACATCAGGATTTAATTGTGCCCCGATGGAGGCCGTTTTTGTAGGGTCCGTTGGATGGACTTGGAATTTGACTATTTCATCCGCTGGTTTGAAGGAAGTGGATTTGGATCTCTTATCGAGTATCACGTCGTCCCTATTCACCGTGGAGCGCAGCGCAGTGAGTTCCTCGGCCGCTAGGGCTTCGGGTAGTGCCTCAAGGGCCAGTGCGGCTGTCTTATTTTCGGCACGGAGTGCTATGTCCGGGTCACTAGCAAGAGTAATGATTCCGTTGGGCCCGGGTATTTTGAGCTTCATGTACCCATAATGGGGTATAGCTTGGAAAATTTTGAATGCCTCTCGCCCTAATAGAGCGTGGTATCCGCTGCTGAACGGGGCCACTTGGAACGTGACTTCCTCGGACCTGTAATTATCCCGCTGCGTGCGAACACCACATCCAAAGGTGATTTTTCCTGTACAACATGCTTCCCGACTGGGGATTATTCCTCTAATGGTTGTGCTGCTTCGCTCAATGCGGCTCCAGTCTATCTCCATTTTTCGGAGGGTTTCCTCGTAAATGAGGTTCAATCTGCTGCCACCGTCCATGAGTACCTTGGTAAGGCGAAAGCCGTCCACTATCGGACTGAGGACCAATGCGGCTGGTGCTCGGGCTGTTCGGAATTTAGGTTCGTCACTGGCATTGAAGGTAATAGCCGTGTCACTCCATGGGTTTATTGTTGCTACTTGGTAGACTTGGCGAGGCTACGGAGTGTTCGTTTCGCATATTATTTGATGTGAGCGTCTCAAGACTGTTAATACCGTACTGGTATCCTTGGGTTGGTGCTCTAGAGCTAGAAGCTCTTCGCCACTTTTGGCCACCTGCCGTAGTATCCAACATGCTCTAAGGCTATGCGTTGGAGTGGCGCCCTCTGTATTATGAATTTTACAGGGTCCATTGAGCCATCCCTCCAGTACGGTTCCATGCCCTATAGAGGATTTTTGCTTTTTGGTATTTAACCCAGGTGCCTGGCGATGATGCACCCTTTTATTTCGGACTGGGGTTGTATTCAAGGCCAGATTGTCCCAAAATCTTGATTCGGTTTTCCAGGCGCTTTCCATCGCACAGTACTTTCGTACTATGGACGCCAAGTCGGCAAAGCGTGTGATGTCACGGCGACTTATAGTGTTTAGGATCCCGTTATACGTGCAATTGTTGCGAGAATAATGAGATTGCGTCCTCTTGGCAGTCCTTTATCCTGTCCATAACCAGGAGGAATCTGGCCCAGTAATGGTGTACTGTTTCTGCGGGTTCTTGCCGAATTTGAGATAGGTCGCTTATGTTTGGGTGGGCGGGTGGAATTAAATCCAGAACCGCGCCCAATCTCAGACTTAAGGGCCAAGGAGCTTCCGAACTTGGAAGCTTGGATTCTTGGATGTTGTCCAACGAATCTAGCCCACTACCTGACTTTAGGTTTAGGGCTTGAGTGACATCCTCTCCTCCGCGGGAATCCGGCATGGAGGGATTGGGAATCCGGACGTAGCTAGTCCTTAAGATAGAAGAAGGGTCGCCATATTGTTCCTCCACCACAGCAACGTGGTGGGTAACCTGGGGAGAGTTAATCTCTCTCAGATCGGGTTTAGGCCCAATCTGATCATAGTCTGTGACGACTCCCAGGCTGGCGATGCGATCCAAGAGCTCGTTTAAGGAAGAGAGCTCCATCGGATCTAATTGCTCGGTGAGCTCCGAGTTAATGTGAAAATTGCTTTCGATGACCGAGAAGTCATCGTCGGCGCGGCGGCCGAACAGGCAGTCATAAGAAAACCACCTAGCCGGAGAGTTTGGCCGACAGCCAAAGCTTCTTTAGCAACAGTCCCATCTTTAAAGACGGGATGAGGCATCCTTCCTGACGGCGACGACACAGAGGAACTCTCAATGAAAGCACCAACGTCGGTGTCAAAACCGGCGGATCTCGGGTAGGGAGTCCCGAACTGTGCATCTAGGCGGATGGTAACAGGAGACAAGGGACACGATATTTTTACCTAGGTTTAGGCCCTCCCGATGGAGGTAAAACCCTACTCCTGCTTGATTAATATTGATGATATGGGTAGTACAAGAGTAGATCTACCACGAGATCAGAGAGGCTAAACCCTAGAAGCTACCCTATGGTATGATTGTTGTTCGTCCTATGGACTAAAACCCTCCGGTTTATATAGATACCGAATAGGGTTAGGGTTACACAGAGTTGGTTACAATGGTAGGAGATCTACATATCCGTATCGCCAAGCTTGCCTTCCACGCGAAGGAAAGTCCCATCTAGACACGGGACGAAGTCTTCAATCTTGTATCTTCATAGTCCAGGAGTCCGGCCAAAGGTCATAGTCCGGCTATCCGGACACCCCCTAATCCGGGACTCCCTCAGTAGGTATGGTGGACTCATTTGGCACAACTTTGGTTTAAGGAATTGGATGCACAAGTAGCATTCCTACTTAGTACAAATGAACGCTAGCAAATAGATTGAGAAGCGATCAACCATAAAAGAAGAACGATCATAAACATGCATTGAACATAACTAACACTGAATAATGCACCACAAGTAGGATGTAACTTTGTTGCCTGACTTTCGTGCTTGCATAGGAAATCACAAACCTTAACACCAATATTCTTACTAAAGCATAATTACTCACCAACATGACTCGCATATTATTATCTCCATATCGTAAAACTATTGCAAGGAATCAAACTTATCATATCAAATGATCTTTCATGAAAGTTTTTATTATATCCGTCTTGAATATTCATCACTTTGGTACAAATTCATATCTCGTGCAAATTACCATTGCTATTATCAACTCTCAAAAAGATTTAAGTAAAGCACGAGAGCACAAATATTTCTTCAAAAAAATTCACATCAACTCTCAAAATAATATTAGTGAAGCATGAGAGTGCATTTCTTTAAAACATAATCGTATCAACTCTCAAAAAAATATAAGTGAAGCATGAGAGTGCATTTCTTTAAAATATAATCATATCAACTCTTAGAAAGAATTAAGTGAAGCTTGAGAGTTCAAGTATTTCTTCAAAAGTTAATCACCACCATGCTCTAAAAGATTTAAGTGAAGCACATAGAACAATTGCCTAGGCCAAAAAATTTAAGTGAAACACATAGAGCAATTCTAACAAATCATGATAACATATGGATCGCTCAAATAGGTGTGTTCAGTAAGGATGATTGTGACAAACTAAAAAGAAAACAAAGCAAAGACTCATATCATACATGACGCTCCAAGCAAAAATCATGATATGTGACAAACAAAAATATAGCTCGAGCTAAAATTACCAATGGTCATTAGAAAAAAGTGGGGATGCCTTCTGGGGCATCCCCAAGCTTAATTGCTTGGGAGTCCTTGAATATTACCTTGGGGTGCCACGGGCATTCCCAAGCTTAGTTTCTTGCCACTCCTTATTCATTCATCTATCGTGATCTCACCCAAAACTTGAAAACTTCAATCACACAAAACTTAACAAAACCTTAGTGAGATCCGTTAGTATAAGAAGACAAATCACTACTTTAAGTACTGTTGCAAACCCATTCATATTTTGTTACTGCATTATACCTAATGTATTATAACTTTACCATGGCTTATTCCCCCCGATACAGTCCATAGATTCATAAAAATAAGCACACAATAATGCAACAAAAACAAAATATGTCAGAAATAGAACAGTCCGTACAAACCTGAATTATGCTCATACTTATGTAACTCTAATTCTAAAAACTCGGAAGACTTTGGAAATTTGTATATCAACTATGTGGGAAAAAAATAAGAGCAAAAACACGTTTCTGTGAATTTACAAAATTTCATAATTGGGCGCAAAAGTTTCTAATTTTTCACAGAATCAAGTCAACTATCATCTGATACGTCTCCAACGTATCTATAATTTTTTATTGTTCCATGCTGTTATATTGTCAATCTTGGAGGTTTTATAATCATTTTATAGTCATTTTATATCATTTTTCGGTACTAACCTATTGACAAGGTGCCAAGTGCCACTTGCTGTTTTTTCCATGTTTTTTACATCGCAGAAAATCAATATCAGACGGAGTCCAAATGCCCCGAAACTTCACAGAGAATCTTTATGGGCCAGAATGAACACAACGGGCCCTGGCTACGCCGGGGGGGTGCCCCGAGGGGGGCACAACCCACCAGGGCGCGCCAGGAGGCCCAGGCACGCCCTAGTGGGTTGTGCCCACCTCGGGTGCCCCCGGACTGCCTCTTTGCTCTATAAATACCCCAATATTCCAGAAACCCTAAAGATATCGACAAAAAATTGATCCAGCCGCCGTAGAGTCCAGAACCACTAGATCCAATCTAGACACCATCTTGGATGGGGTTCACCACCTCCATTTGTGCCTCTTCGATGATGCGTGAGTAGTTCTTTGTAGACCTTCGGGTCCATAGTTAGTAGATAGATGGTTTCCTATCTCTCGCTGATTTCTCAATACAATGGTCTCTTGGAGATCCATATGATGTTACTCTTTTGCGGTGTGTTTGCTGGGATCGATGAACTTTGAGTTTATGATCATATCTATCTTTTTATATCCATGAAAGTACTTGAGTTTCTTTGATCTCTTTTATGCATGATTACTTATAGCCTCGTATTTCTTCTCCGATATTTGGGTTTTGTTTGGGCAACTTGGTATATTTATCTTGCAATGGGAAGAGGTGCTTTGTAGTGGGTTCGATCTTACGGTGCTTGATCCCGGTGCCAGAAAGGGAACCGACACGTATGTATCGTTTCTACTAAGGATAAAACGATGGGTCTATCTCTACATAGATAGATCTTGTCTACATCATGTCATTGTTATTATTGCATTACTCCGTTTTTCCATGAAATTAATACACTAGATGCATGCTGGATAGCGGTCGATGTGTGGAGTAATAGTAGTAGATGCAGGCAGGAGTCGGTCTATTAATCTTGGACGTGATGCCTATATAATGATCATTGCCTGGATATCGTCGTGACTATTCGAAGTTCTATCAATTGCCCAACAGTAATTTCTTTACCCACCAATTTCTATTTTTCTCGAGAGAATCCACTAGTGAAACCTACGGCCCCCGGGTCTTCTTTCTCATATATTTGCCTTTGCGATCTACTTTTTCCTTGTAATTATTTTCAGATCTATTAAACCAAGAATAATAAATACCTTGTTGCAATTTTTCCTTATTTATTTTATTTGGCGTTAGATCTATCAATTTACTACAAAATTATCACACGTCCGTCTGCCACTTGAGGCGTCGTACCCCGGAAGGGATTGACAACCCCTTTAACACGTCGGGTTGCGAGGATTTGTTAACTGTGTGCAGGGGCTGTTTACGTTGTGTTGCTTGGTTCTCTTACTGGCTCGATAACCTTGGTTTCATATCTGAGGGAAATACCTACCGCCTCTGTGTTGCATCGTCCCTTCCTCTTTGGGGAAATACCGACATAGCTTCAAGCGACATCAAAAGGAATTTCTTGCGCCGTTGCCATGGAGGATCTTCAACATATACCAGGTTCCTAATCACAAATCTCATCTCCTTGCAATTTACGTTATTTACCATTTTCCTCTTGTTTTCCTCTCCCCCACTTCACAAAAATTTGTCGTTTTATTCGCCCTTCTTTTTCGTTCGCCATCTTCTTGCCAGATCTGTTTTTGTGTGCAATCTTGTTTCCTATCTCTACATGTGTTACCATGTGCCTTCTATTTGCTTGCATCTTTTCTTGTTAATAATCTATTTATATGGATCCTCATCCATTTGCTAATATTTTCAAAAGATCTGATTGTGTTGAACGAATTGCTAGTGAGTTGAGTGCACTTGATTATCTTTATGAAGTTTTGCTTGAGATTCGTGAATCCAAAAATTGTGATGAAGAAATTTATGAAGTGATTCATGAAAGCTCCTTGAATGAAAAGCATGATTGCAATGATTTTACTATAAATTCTATTAATGTCAATTGTGCTAATAATATGCAAAACCCCAAGCTTGGGGATGCTTGTTTTGTCATGTCCGCTACTTATTGCAATGATCATGATTGGGGTGATAATGTTTCTTATGATCTTGAAAATTTATTTAAGCCTCATGATGAATATGTTTGCGATAATATTGAAAGTGGGTTTGTAAGAGTGTCAACTTTAGCTAAAAAATAATCCCCATATTTGGAGAGTGTTCAACCTTATGAAGTTTTTGATAAAAGTGGGCTTGGGGAGGTCATGACTTTATTTGATGATGATCCCACTATTTTGTAAGAGTTTCAACCCTTCATGCATGTGGATCGTGAAGAGAATATTTTATGTGATAGTTATATTGTTGAATTTTATTATGATCCTACATGTACTTACTATGAGAGGGGAAAATATGGTTGTGGAAATTTTCATGTTACTAAATTACCTCTCGTTATGTTGAGATCGTCAATGTTTTATTCCTCTTCTTTGCAAATGTTAGATGTTTCTTGTCTTGATAATTTGTTTGCTTATAAAATTCCTATGCATAGGAAGTACATTAGACTTAAATGTATTTGTCACATGTTTCATGAGGCTCTCTTTTGTTTCAATTATTATCTTTCGTGTGAGCATCATTGAAATATTTATGCCTAGCTAAGGGCGTAAAACTATAGCGCTTGTTGGGAGGCAACCCGATGAATAAATTTTATTTTTGCTTTTTTGCTTTTTGTTCTTGAGTGTTAGCACAATTATGCTACTGTTATGATTGTGTTTTCTTGTGTTTTAATTAGTGTTTGTGCCAAGTAGAACCGATAGGATCTTCTTGGGTGATAGTTGTTTATCTTGCTGAAAAAGACAGAAACTTTACGCTCACGAAAACAATTCTCATTTTTTATAGAAAGAGCTTTTGCCTTGAATCTCTTTGCACAAGATTAATATACAAATTTCTCAGGTGGTTCTATTTTTTCAGAATTTTTGGAGTTACAGAAGTATTCAAAAAAGTCAGATTGCTACAAACTGTTCTGTTTTGACAGATTCTGTTTTCTTTCTGTTGTGTGCTTATGTTGATGGCTCTATGGTTTTATTTGATGAGTTTTTGCCATAGATAAGTTGTAATACAGTAGATATAATACAAAAACAAAATATGAATTGGTTTGATACAGTACTTATAGTAGTGGTTTGCTTTCTTGTACTAACGGATCTCACGAAGGTTTTGTTGAGTTTTGTGTGATTGAAGTTTTCAAGTTTTGGGTTATCTTACGATGGATTAAGGAAGGATGGAAGATCCTAAGCTTGGGTATGCCCCGACATCCCAAGATATTATCTAAAAATGAGCAACCAACTAAGCTTGGGGATGCCCCCGAGTGGCATCCCCACTTTCTTCCAACGATCATCGGTATTTTACTCGAAACTATATTTTTATTCATCACATGATATGTGTTTTGCTTGGAGCGTGTTGTATGATATGAATCTTTTTTTGTTTTATTTTTTGTTTTAAGTCATCAATCCTTGCTGGACACACCTTTTTGAGAGAGCCAAAATTATTTCATGACTTGTTAGAATTGCTCTCTATGCTTCACTGAAATTTTTATGAGCTATGGACTTGCTCTAGTGCTTCACTTATGTCTTTTTTAGCACGGTGTGCTTAGTATTTTTGAAGAAATGCTCTCTTGTTTCACTTAGATTTATTTGAGAGTTAGTAAAATTTTCAAGAAATTCTCTCTTGCTTCACTTAAATTATTTTGAGAGAAAGAAAAATTATGCTCATGATCTTCACTTATATTTGTTTGAGCTTATGAAAAGCAACACATGAAAATTAGTCCCAAAGTGATAGATATCCAAGAAGGATATAATAAAAAATTTATTGAAGATCATTGGACAAAATAAACTTGATTCTTAGTAATAGTTTTGAGATATGATGATGTGATATGTGAGTTATGTTGATGAGTAATTATGCTTTAGTAAGAATATTTGTGTTAAGGTTTGTGTTTCCTTATGCAAGAATGAAAATCAATAGTCATGCAATGAAATTATATCCTACTTGTGGTGCATTATTCAGTCTTATTTATGCTTAATGCTTGCTTATGAGATTATCCTTTTCTTGGTTGGCCGCTTCTCAATCTTTTTCTAGCCTTCATTTTCCACCAGGTATGATCTTTACTTGTGCATCCAAAATCCTTTAAACCAGTTTTGCCACATGAGTCCACTATATCTACCTATATGCGGTATTCTTTTGATGTTCTAAGCAAATTTGCATGTGCCATCTCTAATTTTCAAAAAAATACTTCTCTTTTGTGCGTTTGTTTCGCTCACGGAGCGGTGAGGGGTGGCTAATATTTTCCATGCTAGATGTGTTATTCTCATGATGAGTGTTTATTCACTTGTCATTGCACGAGAGTAAGGCAAAGGTTTTAGGGATGCCCAGTCCCGAAATGCAAAAATGAATTTACTTTATGTTGTCAAATAATAAATTCCTTGGAAAGTGTTGGTATGGAAGGCACCCGTGGATACGGTTAGCCATGGAAAGTGAAAGAATGGTGGAAAAAGGAATAAACTTTATTTTCTGTTTGGGAACCGCCTATGATATATCTAGCATGGAAAGTGTTGGGAACCCTAAGTTGTTTTGGTTGGTGGGATGGATACACCTCCCAAAATGTTTTTATCTTGAAATTTTTTCTCTTTGAGCTCTGGCACCTATACAAATCCCTACTTCCCTCTTCGAAGGGCCTTCTTCCTTTTACTTCATGCAACATTTATTTTGAGTCTCCATCTTCTCTTATAAAAGCACCAACTAGGAGGCAACATGATCGTACTTAAGTATTGGGTGTAGCTAATATTCGAGTGTGTTTCATGAATGGATCAATGGTTGAGCATGATGGGCTAGGGATAACTTATTTTAGCATTGATATTTTGAAAGACATGGTTGCTTGTTGATACACTTGCGTATCAAATTATTATGTCAAAACTAGACTATTGCTTTGAATCACATAAAAAGTCCAAATGTCCATGCTATAAAGAAAAGAATATGATATGCCATGTTAGGCAGCATTCCACATCAAAAATTCTGTTTTTATCACTTACCTACTCGAGGACGAGCAGGAGTTAGGCTTGGGGATGCTGATACGTCTCCAACGTATCTATAATTTTGATTGTTCCATGTTGTTATATTATCAATCTTGGATGTTTTATAATCATTTTGTATCATTTTTTGGTACTAACCTATTGACATAGTTCCAAGTGCCAGTTGCTGTTTTTTCCATGTTTTTTACATCGCAGAAAATCAATATCAGATGGAGTCCAAATGCCTCGAAACTTCATGGAGAATTTTTATGGGCCAGAAGGAACACAACGGGCCCTGGCTGCGCCTGGGGAGTGCCCCTGATACATCTCCAACGTGTCTATAATTTTTTATTGTTCCATGCTATTTTATAATCAATCTTGGATGTTTTATAATCATTTTATAGTCATTTTATATCATTTTTTGGTACTAACCTATTGACATAGTGCCAAGTGCCAGTTGTTGTTTTTCCATGTTGTTACATTGCAGAAAATCCTTATCAAACGGAGTCCAAATGCCACGAAACTTTATGGAGATTTTTTATGGACCAGAACGAAGATATTGGGCCCTGGTTGCACCTGGGGGGTCCCGAGAAGGGGACAACCCACTAGGGCGCGCCAGGAGGCCCAGGCACGCCCTGGTGGGTTGTGCCTACCTCAGGTGCCCCCCGGACCACCTCTTTGCTCTATAAATACCCCAAAAATACCAGAACCCTAGAAGCGTCGACGAAATATTCATCCAGCCGCCAAAGAGTCCAGAACCACCAGATCCAATCTAGACACCATCACGAAGGAGTTCACCACTTCCATTGGTGCCTCTCCGATGATGCGTGAGTAGTTCTTTGTAGACCTTCGGATCCATAGTTAGTAGCGAGATGGCTTTCTCTCTCTCGCTGAATTCTCAATACAATGGTCTCTTGGAGATTGAGGGAGTCCCGGACTAGGGGGTGTCCGGATAGCCGGACTATCGTCATGGCCGGACTCCAAGACTATGAAGATACAAGATTGAAGACTTCGTCCCGTGTCCGGATGGGACTTTCCTTCGCGTGGAAAGCAAGCTTGGCGATACGGATATGTAGATCTCCTACCATTGTAACCGACTACATGTAACCCTAACCTATCCGGTGTCTATATAAACCGGAGGGTTTTAGTCCGTGGGGCGAAGAACAATCATACCATAGGCTAGCTTCTAGGGTTTAGCCTCCTTGATCTCGTGGTAGATCTACTCTTGTACTACCCATATCATCAATATTAATCAAGCAGGAGTAGGGTATTACCTCCATCGAGAGGGCCCGAACACAGGTAAAACATCGTCGTGTCCCTTGTCTCCTGTTACCATTCGCCTAGACGCACAGTTCGGGACCCCCTACCCGAGATCCGCCGGTTTTGACACCGACATTGGTGCTCTCATTGAGAGTTCCTCTGTGCCGTCGCCATCAGGTAGGATGCCTCATCTCGTCTTTAAATACGGTACCATCGCCAAAGAAGCCTTGGCCACTGGTCAGACTCTTCGGCTAGGCGGTTTTCTCATGACCGCTAGTTCGGCCGTCGCGCCGACGATGACCTCTCGAGTCATCGAAATCAATCTCCATGTCATTTCAGAACTTGCCGAACAATTAGATCCGATCGAGCTCTCCTCCGTAAACGAGCTCTTGGATCGCATCGCCGCCCTGGGAGTCGCCACAGATTACGACCGGATCGGGCCTAAAACCGATCTGAGAGAGATCAACTCTCCCCAGGCTACACATCATGTTGCTGTGATAGAGGAGCAACACGATGACTCTTCTCCTATCTTAAGGACTAGCTACGTCCGGATTCCCGATCCCTCCATGCCGGACTCCTGCGGAGGGACGGATGTCGATCAAGCCCTGAACTTAAAGTCAGGCGGCGGGCCGGACTCGTTGGATAGCACTCAAAAATCCAAGCTTCCGAGTTCGGAAACTTCCCGGCCCTTGAGTCCTAAATTGGACGGGGTTCCGGATTAGTGCCACCCGCCCACCCAAACATTAGCGATCTCTCTCGAATTCGGCAAGAGCCCGCCGAAACAGTACATCATTACTGGGCCAGATTCCTCCTGGTTATGACCAGGATAAAGGACTGCCGAGAGGAGGACGCAATACCAATCTTCTGCAATAATTGCACGGACAAGGGAATTCTAAACGCCATAAGTCATTGCGAAATCACACGCTTTTCTGACTTGGTAACCATCGTACAAAAGTAATGCGCGATGGAGAGCGCCTGGAAAAACGAAAGTACATTTTGGGATAATCCGGCCCCGAATACATCCCTAGTCCGGAACAAAAGGGTGCATCATTATCAAGCACCTAGGTTGAATACCAAAAAACCAAAACCCCCTAAAGGGTACGGAACCGTACTGGAGGGTTGGCTAAACGGACCCTGCAAAATTCATAGCACAGAGGGCGCCACTCCAACTCATAGCCTTCGAGCATGTTGGATACTACGGCGGTGGCCAAAAGTGGCGAAGAGCTTCTAGCTTTAGAATCCCAGCCCGGCAACACCAATGACGGTGTTAATCAGTCTTCGAGACTTTCGCATCAAATAACATGCGAAACGACAACTCCATAACCTTGCCGAGATCTACCAAGTAGCAACAATAAATCCATGGAGTGACACAGCTATTACCTTCAATGCCGGATTTAACCTAAATTCCAAACTGCCGGGCACCACCGCATTGGTCCTCGGCCGATAGTAGACAAATTTAAGCCTTACTAAGGTACTCATGGATGGCGGCAGCGAACTAAACCTCATCTATGAGGAAACCCTATGAAAAATGGAAATAGACTGGAACCGCATTGAGCGAAGCAGCACAACCTTTAGAGGAATAATCCCCAGCCGGGAAGCATGCTGCACAGGAAAAATCATGCTGGACATAGTGTTCGCTCATGGACAATTACAGGTCCGAGGAGGTCACAATTCAAGTGGCCCCGTTCAACAGCGGATACCATGCTTTATTAGGACGAGAGGCATTCACAATTTTTCAAGCTATACCCCATTATGGGTACATGAAGCTTAAAATGCCGGTCCCCAGCGGAATCATCACTCTCGCTAGTGATCCGAACATAGCACTCATGCTAGAAAATAAGACGGCCGCACTAGCCCTCGAGGCACTATCTGCAGCCCTAGTGGCCGAGGAACTCACCGCGATGCGCTCCACGGTGAACAAGAACGATGTGATACTTGATAAAAGATCCAAGTCCACCTCTTCTAAACCAGCGGACGAAATAGTCAAATTCCAAGTCCACCCAACGGACCCTACAAAGACGGCCTCCATCGGGGCACAATTAAACCCTGATGTAGACGCCGCACTACGAGAATTTCTACAAGAAAACTGGGACATCTTTGCCTGGCACCCTTCAGACATGCCAGGAATCCCACGTCAGCTGGCTGAGCACAGCCTAAACATCCTAAAAGGATTCAAGCCGGTCAAACAGGCACTTGGCTTTTCCGAACCCAAGAGACAGGCCATGGGAGAGGAGCTAGCCAAACTTTTGGAGGCCGGATTCATCAGAGATATAAAACATCTGGACTGGCTAGCAAACCTGGTGATGGTACCAAAGAAGAAAAAATCCTGGCGCCCATGTGTTGATTTCAAAGACCTTAATAAGGCTTGCCCAAAGGATCCCTTCCCCCTCCCTCGAATTGATCAAATCATTGACGCTACAGCAGGACACGACTCATTGTGCTTCCTCGACGCGTACTCGGCTACCACCAAATCAAGATGGCGGAGCCAGAACCAAGCTGCAACAACATTCATCACTCCATACGGCCCGCTCGCTTCAACACAATGCCCTTTGGGCTCAAAAACACCGGCGCAACATATCAGCGCATGATTCAGACATGTCTGGCAAACCAGATCGGCAAAACAGTGGAAGCATATGTAGATGACGTGGTCGTCAAAACCAAGCACGTCGAAACTCTAGTAGACGACTTGAGGATCACATTCGACAATCTTCGAAAATATGACATCAAGCTCAATCCGGAAAAATGCGTCTTCGGCGTTCGGTAGGAAAGCTCTGGGCTTCATTGTGTCCGTAGAGGAATTGAAGCAAACCCAGCCAAGATTCGAGCTCTGTCACAATTGGATATTCCAAAAGACCTCAAACAAATACAAAAATTGACGGGATGCGTAGCGACTCTAAGCCGCTTTATCTCTCGTTTAGGAGAAAAGGCATTACCTCTTTACCGCCTCCTCCGCCGCACCGAACACTTCGAGTGGACGGATGCCGCCACGGCCGGACTCGAAGAAATAAAGGCCATTTTGGCAAATAATCCGGTCCTGGCCGCGCCCAACGTGGGTGAACCAATGTTATTATGCATCGCCGAAACACATCAAGTTGTCAGCGTGGTGCTCGTTGTCGAACGAGAAACGGACAGACACCGGTTCCCTATTCAAAAATCGGTTTATTATGTGTCCACTGTCCTAACTCCATGCAAGTCCCGGTACCCACACTATCAAAAGATAGCATACGCGGTGTTCATGGCATCCCGGAAGCTGCGCCACTACTTTCAAGAGTGTTCGATAATGGTAGCCTCTGAAGTACCTCTTAATGACCTTATAAACAACCGCGACGCGATGGGCCGGATTGCTAAATTGCCATAGAGCTCCTCCCATTCGACATAACTTATAAGCCACGACGAGCTATTAAGTCGCAGGTTTTGGCCGACTTCGTGGCGAATGGATCAAGCCGAACTCCCTAAAGAGTACGGCGCATACTCCAATTGGATCATGCACTTTAACGGCTCCAAAATGTTGGCTGGCCTGGGGGCTGGCGTCGTCCTGACGTCCCCAACCGGGGACACAGTCCAATACGTCCTTCAGATAAGGTATACGGACTCTAACAACGCAGCCGAATACGAGGCCCTCCTGCACGGCCTCCGGATGGCAGTCTCCATGGGCATTAAACGCCTAGAGGTGCGCGGGGATTCAAACCTCGCAATATCCCAAATAAACAGAGACTTTGACGCCAAAGATCCGAAAATGGCAGCATACCGCAATGCGGTCCTAAAAATGTCAGCATGGTTCGAAGGGCTCGAATTTCATCATATAGCCCGGGATAAAAACCAGGCGACGGATATTGTTGGGGATATAACTACTGAGTGTGAACCGCCCCGGGAGGGCCGGTTTACCCTCGTTCATGATCCAGGCCCATGTGGACGCCTGGAGCCCAGAGGCGGATTAAGGTCCATGTATGTAAACCGCCTTAGATTATAGCTTGTGTTGTAAGACAGGAAAGGAGAGATCAAGCCGGACTCTTGTATGAGCCGGATTAGGACTCTGTAAACCGACCGGGCGTCAATCCGTGTATATAAGGGACGACCCGTGGCGAAGTTAGAGAGAGAGATTTCGAGGCTAAGGCAAGGCTATTGCTCCCTAGTCGCCGAAACCATATCAATCACATCACAACCGGGCGTGAGGTTTTACCTTCAATGAAGGGGCCGAACCCGTATAATTTCTGAGTCTTGTGTCCGCTTTAACCACGCTAGGTAAACCCGGACGATGGCCCCACGACTAAGTCCTTTCATGAGGACATCTGCCGTGACAAGTCCACGACAGTTGGCGCCACCGTGGGGCTATCGCATCGATGGTTTGATGATCTTAGAGGGCAAGTTCGAAGGACTCGAAGGCTATCTTGATGGGCGGATGACTAAGAGTCGCCGCGGCAAGCTCTACATCGACGATGCGGATCGGGCCCCGAGGCGGCTCGGTTGAGTACGGGTACCGGGTCCCCTTTGGCGGCATACACGTGTTCATTGGCAGGATCGGCGAGCGAGCCCGGGCCGGACGTCTGCTGACCGACCTCGCCGAGACGGCTCAACGGGCAAGAAGAGTCCTGCCCTGGCTAAACCGGCGGTCAGGCATGTTTTCGTGGGAGTCGTTCACGGAGGCTACGAGGACGGATCAGCATCTAGTGACGAAACTGTTGTCTACTCTGGTGACGAATCGTCGGCCGGAGAAACTGAGTCCCTATACCAGTTACAAGATGGCCAGATCGGGGGCTGTTCCGACGGAGAGAGTATTCCGGACCCCTTCAATCTACCCAACCGGGTTGGGGTCTTCACGGCCGGTACGCAGGCGGTGCTTCACTCTTCGATCATGGCGCCCACAGTAGCGGTGGCGGCAGCCGGGAAGGAGGCCCTGTCGCCCGCCGGCTCAAGTTTTGTCGAGCTTTTCGGCCGCGTTAGGCTGTGCTCATGGCGGAAGCTAATCCGCCGGATCAGGACCTTCACAACGCGGAGATTGCAAAGGTGAGGAACAGATCACTAATGCTAAAGCGGACTGGCGGCCGCGGACGAAAGGATGGTAGCGGAACGGGCGCGTTGGATGCGCGAGCTTATAGGCTCAGCCTGGACGAGCGCGTCACGAAGTCATGAGAAGGAAGTACAGGTCCGTTTACCTTCCGCTTTTGAGGAAGGAGCTTTTCAACACCCTGTAAGCGGGGACCGATAATCCGCCGCCATTGGTAAACCGGCGGAAGCACTGGGCGGCCGCACCGTTCAGCCCGTATGATAGATCTACCTCGCCATCATACCGTGCGCCCTGCATCGTCTGAACACCTCCGGGTCACTACTCCAACCCGATGGATAACCTTGTGGCGGCTGCGGCACGGTTGGAGGCGATTCCAATTGAAGGCGATTCACCGCAGGCGGTGGAGACACGCCGGGTTAAGGAGCTCCTCAGGACGGCCTTGGCTCAGCAAGAAGCGTACTTTCAGACAACGAGATCGGATCCACTCCACCCCCGCCCGAGCCGGAGCTACACGCGACGATCGATGAACCGGCCAGTCGAGCAATGCGCAGCGTGGTCCGCCGCGGCAACAATCCGCAGGCGGCTTTGAAGATGCTCAAGTGGTAGTGGACCGCGCCAGGCACGTGGGGAGGCCGAGTTAGTAGCACAAGCGGAGGATCATCCGCCGCGCCGGTTCGACCGACCAACCGAACCGAGGTCACGTCCGGCTCTTTGGGGTGCCTTGCCTCGTCCCGCTTTTAACGCATAGCGTCGTTTGCCCAAGGACTTCAAGGGCCACGCAAGGTGCCGAATTATACCGCCGACTTGGCTCGAGGCGTGGATAGAAAGCTACGAGATGGCCATGGAGATGCTAGACGTGGATGAAGCCGCATGTGCGAAGTACTTCACAATGATCTTTGGAAGGTACGGCCCGGACTTGGTTAAAAAACTTGCCGCCCAACTCCATCAGCTCGTGGACCCAGTTGCAAACCCGGTTCATCCAAAATTTCAAAGACACCTGTAAGCAGCCCATGTCGGTGGTGGATCTGGCAGCTTGTGTCCGGCAGAGGAGAGTCTACAACCCATTGGGTGCGCCGCGTTTTAAGTTTTACATTCTTCGACCGGATCAACCACGATTCCGCGATCTTGACCTTGGAAGCCAATTGCGGTTCGAGCCATTGAAATTGAAGCTGGAGTCGCATGAAGCGTTTTGCCATGACATGGGCACTCTAATGGGCGTGTTGGTAAAGTACGCTGATTACGATAGTACCAAGGATCCCGAATCGATAATGATGAAGTAGGGAAGGGAAAACATGTAACGCAACCTCCGTGGGGCCAAAGCACCATTTGGCAAGCAATGGAGGGAACAAGCGCAAAGCGAACGGCAACATGGGCTTCGTGGCCAATACCAATGCACAGGACAAGGGTCAGCGGCGCAAGGGCAGGCAGTCAAACCGGGGCGGTCACAATCCGGATCGTTTGAATTTCATATTGAATCAACCTTGTCCGAAGCACGGGACGAAGGAGGTACCGGCGAACCACCTTTGGAAGGATTGTTATATTATGCAGGAGTTTAAAACTCCAACTCTTTCCGTATGATCAAGGGACCGGCGGCGTTCAGGCCGCTCCGGTTACGGTGGAGGAAATTCGCCCGGGATTCGTGGTGATCCGGGCGGCAAGGCAATCGTAATAATCAAGGTAATCGTAATGTCGTAACTAAGGGAGCTACAATCAACAACAGCAGCAGACGGGTTACCAGAGCAACCCAAAGCAGTTGAATGGGGGGCAGTACCACGTCTTTACCACCAGTTTGGACCGACGGGACCGAAAACTTCAGAGGCGGGCGGTCAGTGTTGTCGAACCGGCTGCGCCAGACCGCATTACCTGTTGGTCCGAGCAGCCGATTGTGTGGAGCGAGAGGATCATCCTCCCGGGTTTACAATCCGGGTCAGTTAATGGTGGTGGCACCCGGTAGGAGGGTACAAGTTTACCAAGGTTCTTATGGATGGAGGAAGCAAGATCAACATCACGTACTACGAGACTTTCCGGCGTATGGGGTTAACAGATAGGCATCTTAGGCCGTCCAGCACGGTGTTCCACGGAGTGGTGCCTGGTAAGTCAGCGTACCCGGACGGTAAGATAGTTCTGGAGGTGACCTTTGGGGACGAACATGACTCCAGAACAGAAGCGTTGACATTTGAGGTGGTAAAAATTCAAAGCCCTTACCACGCCCTCTTTGGGCGGCCGGCTTATGCTAAATTTATGGCACGGCCCTGTTATGTTTACTTACAGCTGAAAATGCCGGGTCACAAAGGAACAATAACGGTTCATGGGAGCCGCCGGATCGCTCTAGAGTGCGAGGAAGGTGATGCGTCTTACGCGGAGTCGGTTTGTGCCACGGAAGAGCTAAAGTATTATAAAGATAATGTTGATCCGGCGGATATGACCCCTTTGAAGAAGCCAACTACAGAGCATGATCCGGACTTGAAGTTCAAATCGGCGGCTGAGGCGAAGCTTGTTGATTTTGTGCCCGGCGATTCATCCAAACAGTTCACCATCAGTGCCAACCTGGATCCGAAATAGGAAAGCGCTCATCGAGTTCATCCGTGAGAATCGGGACATTTTTGCATGGAAGCCGTCGACATGCTGTGTACCGAGGGAACTCATGAGCACACTCTTAATGTTGACCCGAAATGCAGACCCGGTGAAACAGGTTTCTTCGCCCGGTTTAATGAGGAAAGGCGCAAGGCCATCGGAGAAGAAGTTGCTAGGCTGTTGGCAGCAGGGTTTATCGTTGAAGTCTTTCATCGAGTGGCTCGCTAACCCGGTTACGGTCCTTAAAAGAATGGCACTTGGCGGCGTGTGCGTAGATTACACAGATCTTAACAAAGCTTGTCCAAAGAGATCCTTTCGCCTCCCCGCATTGATCAGATTATTGATGCGACGGTGGGTTGTGAGCGTTTGAGTTTTACGGATGCGTATTCCGGTTATCATCGATTAAGATGGCGGTTAGGACCAGGAGAAAGCGGCGTTTATCACCCCTTTTGGAGCTTTCTGCTATGTGTCCATGCCTTTTGGGCTCAAGAGCGCCCAAGCAACTTATCAGCGTTGCGTACAGAATTGTTTGGATAAACAGATCGGCCGTAATGTGCACGCTTATGTAGATGATATCGTGGTGAAGTCAAGACAGAAGGAAACATTGATTGAGGATTTAAGGGAGACCTTCGACAACTTGCAGGTGTACAAGATGATGCTCAACCCTGCCAAGTGCGTCTTTGGTGTTCCAATGAGCAAATTGTTGGGTTTTCTCGTGTCTAACCGGGGATTGAGGCTAATCCGGAGAAGATTACAGCTATCACCTCCTTAGCTAAGCCAAAATGCATCAACGATGTCCAACGCTTAGCAGGCGGATTGCTGCGCTAAGCCGGTTTATCGATCGCCTAAGGCGAGAAAGCCATCCTTTGTATCGAATCTTTGAAGAAGACGGATCAATTAAATGCAGAGTTCAAATTCTTGATGAGGCATTGAGGACTTAAAGCGGCATGGCCAACCCGCTGTTCTTGCTGCCCCTATTGACGAGAGCCGCTCTGTTGTATGTTGTTGCTAATGCCGAGGCGGTGAGTGTGGCCATTGTGGTGGAGGGCAAGGAGGCGGGGAAGGAGTATCCGGTTCAATGCCGATTTACTACATCGATGAGGTTCTCATTGAATCTAAGCAAAGATATCCACATTGGCGTAAGCTGGTATATGGGGTTTTTATGGCAAGCCGGAAGTCAAGCAATATTTCCAAGGGCACCCCATCACAAAGTGGTCGATTCGGCTCCTTTAGGCGATATCATCTTGAACCGGGAAGCAACTGGCGGATTGCTAAGTGGGCTATAGAGCTTGGGCATACGGTTTAAAGTATGTGCCCGGACGGCCATAAAGTCTCGAGCACTTGTGGATTTCATTAATGATTGGACGGAGTTGCAAGCACCGTAAGAGAAGCCGGATCACACCTATTGGACCATCCATTTTGATGGGTCCAGCAATTGGAGGGCTCGAGGGGCTGGAGTCGTATTAACTTCCCACGAGGTGATAAGTTCTGTTATGTTCTCCGCCTAATGTTCCCTTGTACTAACAATGCAGCTGAGTATGAGGCTTTGCTCCATGGTCTCCGGATGGCCAAAGAAATGAACCTCACCGGGTTAAATGCTTTGGTGATTCGGACTTAGTGGCCCGGCAGGTATCCGGCACTTGGGACTCCAAAGATCCACTCATGGCTGCATATCGTCGGGAAGTGGATGTTGTTGCGGGACATTTTAAGGGTACCAGGTGGACCATGTGGATCGTCGGAAGAACGAGGCGGCCGATGCTTTGAGCCTACTGGGGTCCCAACAGAACCGGTCCCGCCTAGCGTTTTCCTTGACGTGCTGCATAAGCCGCCGCTTAAATTACTGATGAAATTGATTTGGCTATCCACGATTAGGAGGCTCACTTGGTGGCGGCCTTGCACATCATTCCGGATTGGACGCTCCCTTATTTGGCGTACATGAATCGGGGCGAAGTTACGGAGGATGAGACGTTGGCGGCAGAAAGTTCGCGGTCTAAGTCTATGACCATTGTTAATGGCGAGTTGCACCGTCGCAGCGTGTCGTATGCGTTCGGCATTGTGTGTCCTCAAGAGGGCCGTGAGATATTGCGAGAGATTCATGAAGGGGATTGTGGTCACCATGCGGTTCAAAATCCCTGGTGGCCAAAGCGTTCGCCATGGCTTCTATTGGTTGTTGCCCATGCCGATGCGGAGGATCTGGTCAGACGGTGTGATGGTTGCCAAAAGTTCTCCAGCGTGCTCATGTGCCAGCCCAAGAATTGAGGATTATTCCAATTACTTGGCCGTTTGCGATTTGGGGCTGGATATGGTTGGACCTTTCAAACGATCCAAGGACAAAAAGACCCACCTGTTGGTAGCGGTGGATAAATTTACCAAGTGGGTCAAGGCGTAGCACATTAGCAAGTGTGATGCGCCACGGCGGTTCAGTTCATCAAGCGGGTGATTTTCCGGTTTGGGTTTCCGCACGGTATCATCACGCATAATGGCACCAATTTGTCCAAAGGAGCTATGAAGGAATTTTGTGAACGGGAGCACATCCGCTTGATGTTTCTTCCGTAGCCCACCCGCAATCCAATGGTCAAGCGGAACGAGCTAATCAAGAAATTTTGAAAGGTATCAAACCCGGCTTATGGTCCCTTTAGAAAGGGCGCCGGTGTTGGGTGGAAGAGCTACCATCGGTGATATGGAGTATAAATACTACCCCAACCGATCCACCGGATACACGCCGTTCTTTATGGTCTATGGAGCGGAGGCGGTCCTTCCCAAAGGATATCCGTCACGACTACGCCCGAGTAGCAGCTTATGTTGAGGCAGATAGTGAGGCAGCACGGCAAGATGATTTGGATCGACCGGACGAAGAGCGCGATATGGCAGCAGCTCGCTCGGCGGTCTACCAAACAGGATCTTCGTCGGTATCACACCGGTGGTTAAAACCAGAACCTTTCGTGAAGGAGACTTAGTGCTGCGGCTCATTCAAGATCGAAGCTATGCACAAGCTATCCCCACCTTGGGAAGGGCCTTTTGTGGTCAAGAAGGATCTATACAACGGGTCCTACTATCCGATTGATGTTCGAGAGCGAAAAGACTCACGCACGCGTCGGAGGAGGAGACCAACAGTGCCATGGAACATAGCTCATCTTGACCTTATTATACTTGAGCCATTGGCTCCACTTATGTACATATCAAGACGATGTATATATTATGAATAAAAGCAATAAACCGGATCCTCGGCTAAAGCGGGGTATCTGTTCTGTACAAAGGACCGGTTTGGGTACATGGAGATAATGTCGTAAAGCGGCCTCCGGTTTAACCCTTGGCCTTGTTTTTGGAAATTTTTGTCATTTGGGGGCTTGGTCGTGTCCGAACCAATGCAACACCTCTTGGCGAAAAGCCACCAGATCATTTGGGGGCATGGTCACGTCTGAACCAGTCACACCTCTTGGTCGGCCTAAGGCCATAGAATCACTTGGGGGCTTTGGTCGAACCCGAACCATCGCAATGCCATTTGATCGGCGTCATGCCACGAGTTCAGTTGGGGACCTGGCTGACTTGAACCACCGCTACACCGTATAGGGGGCTTGGTCATGTACGACCATGGTAGCTCCATCTGATCCGGCTCAGTGCAGCCTTTCCTTGCAAAGTGATTTTCCTCATTGATTTTGCTTCCATGGGATCTTTATGCCTGTCATTTGGTTTTTGTTGGCCTTCTTAAACCGACAAAATTCTTTAAACCGGATTTATGTTCCGCATTCAATACCTTTTTAAAGCTGGCGATTTTTTGTTCGGTTTGATTTTGCTGTTAACATCCCATTATGGAGTAACAGGGGCTTATCATGTTCGGCCACGATTTACACGGTAAATCGGTTTTATACATGTAAGACTTTTCTCCTGTGACAGTTATGGTTTATAAGGCCTTCACTTCGGGTTTGACTAAAACCAACTGTGTGCATAATAATGGCAGTTATGTTCGTATCACATGGCTTTGATCATATACCTCGGTATTATCTCATATCACTATATTGGTATCAGTTTGGCTAGCGGCGTAAACCGCCAAGGCGGTTTAAGAACTTGTGATTGCAGGCAAAATATGTTGCAGGATTTACTACGAAAGCCAACGGGTCCCGTACTGCCATGCAAAAGTTTACAGATCGAGATTGTACCGCATTGTTCAAAGAAAGACACTTGCTATCCTATTACAAAGCCTTTTGAGGCCCGGCGTTTCACGCGAGTTATGCCTTGAAAATTTGTAGATGTCGCCCGGCTTGGCGGATTACGCTGCTTCACCGGGTTGGCGTGAGGTGGAGGGCACGGCGCCTGGCGTCGGTTCAGCTTCCTCTTCTTCTTCACCCAAAGCCCGGAAGTCATTGGTAGACCAGTCAATCCGGGTTAAGGCCTGAAAGACAGCTTCTTCACTTATCAGCTCAGCCGGATCAACGTCGAGGCGTAAGTGTGCTTACGGATTGGAGGAATCAGGCTCAGACTTCCGGGATGACAAACTCCACCCGTTTGTTGTTTGCGTCATAAAAGATCGGTGAACTTCCAGATTGGCTTCAGCCGCCTGACTTCGCCAATGACGCATTTCTTTTGTAATCCGTTTCAGGGCATCGTTATTAAAGGCTTCACCGTTCTCTTGAGCGCTGGGAAAGCCTTTAGCTATGTCAGCCGGATCAAGATCCGTTATCCATGCCTTGGCACGCAGTCGAGCCAGGCGCCAGCCCGGGCTGCGGATCGCTTCATCTCTTCAAGCTGTCCCGGAATCATGGACAGCAGGTCCAGCATCTCTCTGATCATGGACGGCGCCGTGTTGTCGTATGAAGTGGCGCATATTGCCCGTTGGGCGCCGGTATATAGCTGTTCAATCAGGTGTCTGAAGCTTTGAGCTTTTTTCGCACGCCGAGCCAGATGAGCAATACGCTTGCTCGCACCAGGTTTAGACAGCCCAAGTTAAACTCGGAAGCGTTAACACGAGCATATTCAAGATAACTTTACTTACCAAAGACGGCGGCAGAGGTCATGGCATGCACTTGGCGTTTGAGTCCGCTGACCGCTTCGATTTGTACCACTCCTTCAAATTGCTCCATGGTGGTTAGGCAGTCTTTAGCTCATCCGTGGTTTTGGTGGCTTCGCTATTTGGGTTTCAGTTGGTTCGAGGTCCTTGAGTTGCACAAACTTCTTTGGTGTATTTCATTCGATGACAAATAAAGCATGTTAGTGGTTTCATTATACAAGTCCCAAGCTTAATACAAGTATTCAACTTGGCACTTGGGGGCTAATGGCTAGTTGATCTCAATTTGCTAAGGAGACGCAACTTAAGTCCCGGTTTTAACTTTGCAAAGTTAAACCGACCCTTGGGGGCTACTATGCAGTGAAAAGATGAGAAAGGTCAACTTATTACCTCATAGCGGTCCTTCATGCGATTTACTAGACCGGCTTCAAGGTCACGGCTTGTGTAAAGCCGGTTTAGAAAGCCGAATGAAGTTCTTGAGCGGAGAAATTGTCGTAGCAGACATGTCGATCTTCCCTTGTCTTTGCCGATAGTAGTGGAACTTTCTTTGATGCTATGCTTGGCTAAAGCGACGGTTGGCTAGGAGCGGTGTAGCCAAGACTGCCACAAGAACATCGTCATTTTCAGCGGTCTTGTTTGGGCTTGATGTCGTCTTGCTTTGGCTCGGCGGTTCAACAGTCACGATCCGCTTCGGTGGACGGGTTTGGTGGAGCAGGTGTGAGGTTTCCACTTGGACCTCCGGTTCAACTTCAAGCGGTCAAGGCGATATCATCCTTGTACAACTCGCCAGAGCTTTCCTTGGCGGCTTTGTGGATTTTCATGTGGCTGTTCTGGGTTTTCCGGATCACCATCCGGAGTAGGATCAAGAGTTTTCGCTTTCTTGCTCAAACGAGCCTTGGTGCTGCAATATTCAGAGTTGGATCAAGGCAAATTGACCAAATTAATAGGGAATCGAATTGATGACAAGAATTACATACCCTGCGTCGATGTTCAATGGAGGCGGTTGTGTGGTGGATGAACCGCCAGACGAGTTGGAAGAGGCCTGATAATTGAGTCGACGGATTGAGAGGACATCGGAAGAAACCTTTTAAGGGATAACGCTTTTCGGAGAGCAAGTCACCTCTGGACGACGCTTAGGATTGGGGTGTCTGGTAAACCTACCGAGGTAACCTGTTGACCATCGTCTTGGGTTGTACGAGCGCTCTTCGATCTGCTGTGTCTTCAAGAAAAGATTTGGATTCAAATAAGCACAGGAATGGTATTTTTCACTTTCCGGACGGTATGACGAATTCTCTTAACAGCGCAAGCTCAGATTCGGAAGAAAGAAGGATTACCTCAACAGGATCGGCATGGTGGCTTCAAAGATCATCACAGGAAGAAAAAGTGTCGGTAAAAGAAGGTAAAGCGGCCAAGCATATGCAAGAAGAAATACAAAGCGGAAAGCCGGTTTATGGCGGCTCCCTCGTAAATGTCAGTTTACCTCGGCCTCGATTCTTCGTCCTCCGTGATTCGAGAGGACTCGGTGGTCTTTTTCTTGCCAGCTTTCTTTGTGGCCTTGGACTTTGCACGGCGCCCGGACCGATGCAGTGCGTTTCGGAAGGAGCTTTCAGCACAGGAAGCAGCAAGCATTAGCATATGTCAACAGATTACGAGCACGAAAGAGCGAAGAAGAGCTTATCATGGCGGTTTGTTGGTGGCGCAAAATGGAGCCAACCGGTGAGGTCAGCAGACAGATATTGGCTCATCGAGCATCTTCTTGACGATCTTGGTGGTCTCCTGTTCGGTTATAGGCAGCTCGTGCCGCCTTTGAGGATCTTGGAGGCTGCCGGTGTACTCGTGCATCAATCCGGGCCGGCGGCTTAGTGGCAAAACGCCCCAAGAGACCCGAGAACGCACAAGATCCACGCCAGCTAAGCCATTGGCCATTAAAGCCCGGAGCTTGATTATTTGTGGTGCGAAATTTTTCCGTTCATGGCGGTTAAGCGTGAAGGCGATGGATGATGGTTCTTTGAGCGGTGAGGGCGGTAGCCCGGCAAGGGGTTTTCGTTGGCGGGAAGCGATGTTCGGCAGTAGAACCAGGTTTGGTTCCAATCCTTTGGATGGCTGTGGTGCTTGGCGTGAGGAAAATCGGCTTCCTTCCTCTTACGAATTGAAGCGCCGCCCAGCTCCGTGTTGGGACCATCGAGAAAATTCTGTGCGACGGTTCAAATGAAAAAATCCCGGAACAACTCCACAGATGGTTCTTCTTGAAGATAGACTTCACGAAGACTTGAAAGTTGCATATGTTCAAAGCGAAATTCAGGCCGATATCCTGCGGATGGAGTTGCAAACTGGCAAGAACGTCCGGAAAAACTTTGAACGGCGGGCAGAACCCCGATCCAGTGCTGCATAAACACAATTACTTCCCCGTTCATGCTCGGGAGGAAACTTCGCCCCTCGGAACACGCCAATGGAGGACGTCTTTTGGAGCCAAACCGCCCGGTGGTAGCGTAGCCGTTGAGCTGCGTCTCAGTGATTTTGGACCGGACCCAGTTGCAAGCAGAAAATTGAGGAGCCATTCCGGAAGAGTAAGGCTGCGAAAGAAAGGAAAACGGTTCACCATTGAACAAGT
The DNA here is from genome assembly GCA_021605145.1 of Aegilops bicornis. Taxonomy (NCBI): domain Eukaryota; kingdom Viridiplantae; phylum Streptophyta; class Magnoliopsida; order Poales; family Poaceae; genus Aegilops; species Aegilops bicornis. The sequence goes on from CM038674.1 coordinate 620,037,800, forward strand.
CAAGAGTTACAAATAATGTTAAACCGGCAATCCAGTAAACCGGAAATTCCGGCTTAACTAAGGACTAATGGAGGGACGGATTAGATATCGGCAGTTAAACCGCCAGAAGAGGCAGAGCTGAAAAGTTGCTAAGTGCATGAAACAGGTTTCCCATGCAAAAGGAAATAATCTAGATCTACCGGGGTTCAAGAAGGAAAATTTCTGCGACCTATGCAGACCTCCTACAGCGAGGAAGGTTCGTGCATGTTAAAGTGAAGGGTCCGGACAAAGGGGAAGATGCCTAGAGTCGGAGTAAACGGCAAAGCAGCCGCTTGCATATGAGGAGCGGTACGGGCTGAGCCGTACGGCCATGGTGGAACTGGTATGAAGAATCGGCATGAACACTCACGAGCTATGAGACGAACCGAGTTTCCGGATGAGATCTAGGGTTTAAAGAAAACCTTACCTGACGAGCGGGAACCACGGAGGAGCGCTGAAACTCTGGTAAGATCAGGTTGATCTGTTGACCCGGCCGGGAAGCGTCGGTCGAAGGTTGAGGGCGACGGCAAGAGCTTCAGGGTCGGCGGGTCGCGAGGAAGAAGAGAGGAAGAAGAAGAAGAGAATGGCCCGACCGGTCTATTTATAAGGGACCGGAGCAATCAACGGGCGCGAGAATCGAGGAGTCAAAAGCGGCGGAAGGTGCAAGGCCGCCTCGATTTCGGAATGGCATTAAATGCGGAATCTTACTGTTTGGATTTCTTTATTAAGGATGACGTCGGGACGTTCGACACGCGAATCGGAAGATGACATCACGACGGTTCAAGCGGTGGCGGTTTCTGAAATGAGGAAAGAGATCAAGAGTTTCTTGAGGGTGTGAAGATTAACATGAACCGGTTCAGGTCAATCTGGGGCCTAATGTTGGGGATATAACTACTGAGTGTGAACCGCCCCGGGAGGGCCGGTTTACCCTCGTTCATGATCCAGGCCCATGTGGACGCCTGGAGCCCAGAGGCGGATTAAGGTCCATGTATGTAAACCGCCTTAGATTATAGCTTGTGTTGTAAGACAGGAAAGGAGAGATCAAGCCGGACTCTTGTATGAGCCGGATTAGGACTCTGTAAACCGACCGGGCGTCAATCCGTGTATATAAGGGGACGACCCGGCGGCGAGTTAGAGAGAGAGATTTCGAGGCTAAGGCAAGGCTATTGCTCCCTAGTCGCCGAAACCATATCAATCACATCACAACTGGACGTAGGTTTTTACCTTCATTGAAGGGGCCGAACCAGTATAATTCCCGTGTCTTGTGTCCGCTTTAACCTCTCTAGGTAAACCCGTACGATGGCCCTACGACTAAGTCCTTTCATGAGGACATCTGCCGTGACAAGTCCACGACAGATATATTGGCGCGCATCGGTGCAAAAGGCGATGCCGTCCCACCCAATATCTTTTTGGAACGGCTGTTCAAGCCATCCGTACTATGGGAAGGGGAGTCCGGCAATAGCAATCCGGACCCAACCGCACCGCCCGACGCCGAACACTCTGACACAACCGGAGGCTCCGCCCCCGAGATAACACCCTCTGCTCACGAAATAATGGCGGTTATCGCCCCGTGGACGGAACCATTCCTAGCCTACCTAACTAGGCAGGAACTCCCAGAAGACCAAAATGAGGCTCGCTGCATAGTACGGCGCTCTAAAGCCTATAAAGTCCATGAGGGAGAGCTTTATAAGAAAAGCACTACCGGAGTCCTTCAAAGGTGCATCTCCAAAGAGGAAGGGTGAAACCTCCTGGCTGAAATTCATGCCGGACTGGGTGGGCACCACGCTGCAGCCCGGGCCCTTGTAGGCAAGGCCTTCCGAACAGGATTTTATTGGCCGACGGCCCGGGCAAATGCGCAGGACTTAGTCCAACGATGCGTCGGTTGCCAGCTTTTTGCTAACCAAAGCCACATGCCACCCACCGCCCTTAAAACTATACCCATCACACGCCGTTCATGATGCAGGGGGCTTGACATGGTTGGACCCTCAAGGGAGGAACCCACAAGCAAAAATACCTATTGGTCATGGTGGATAAATTCACCAAATGGATAGAGGCCAAACCTGTTAAAAGCGGCGAATCCGGACCGATGATAGACTTCATATCAGGGGTAGTGCACCGTTACGGTGTCCCCCACAGTATCATCACTGATAATGGCACCAACTTCACGGCTGATGAGGTCAAATCATGGTGCAAAAACATGGGCATCAAGCTCGATTACTCCTGAGTCTATCACCCTCAAACCAACGGCCAAGTCGAACGGGCAAATGGTCTAATAATGAGCGGCATTAAACCCAGACTAGTGCGGTCCCTCAAGGAATCTAACACGCCTTTGGGTTGAGGAGCTCGACTCCGTACTACTGGGGCTGCGGACCACGCCGAATCGTACTACCGGATTCACACCATTCTTCATGGTGTACGGCGCAGAGGCGGTCTTGCCCTACGACATAATACATGACTCACCTCGAGTGCGCATGTACGAGGAAAGAGAAGTCGAGCTTGATCGGCAGGACAGTTTCGACGCATTGGAGGAGGAGCGCGACGTGGCAAAAGCTCGTTCCGCGTTCTATCAACAGTAGGCTCGAAGATATCAAAGCAGGGAAGTACGGGCCAAAGCTTATAACGTTGGCGAACTAGTTCTACGCCTGCCGGACAAGAAAAAGGACAAACTCAAGCCCAAATGGGAAGGTCCCTTCATCATCGACCAGGTCCTGACCGGCGGAGCATACCATCTGCGAAACGCATCGGATAACCGACTCGAGCCGAACCCATGGAACGCAGCCCGTCTACGAAGATTCTACGCCTGAGTGCCGGACTCCAAGTTCGTCTCCTTCCTCCGTCCGCATTCTTTATTTTTTGCTTTTTGTTGTCCTCTATTTCTCTGCTTCCCCCTTCTTCTTCTTGTAGCCTCTAGAGGCTTGTTTGCGCTTTTTTCGCACAAACTTGACGACCTTGTCCGCTCATTATACAGGGGCTTCTTTAACAGAAGCTTATTTATACGGGCTTTCATGCCCAACACATGTGTTAAACTTCCGCATGTGCCTTTTATTTACCATTATATGCATCGATATGACTTAAGTTTTGGCCAAGCTGGGTTGCCTGGCTCCTGCGCTTACCCCTACGTTCCCGATTGTTCGGCTAGGACGTAAAGGGAGCACCTCTGCGATTGTTACTGCCGGGTCAGCCGGATGTGTACCTCGGTGGGTGAAGCCGAAAGCTAAGCGTTCTTAAGGGAATATTCGGTCGGTGAACTGAAAGATGATTTTAACTATTTACACATCTGCCGCCGATGATTTTCTGCTTTTATAGCAGCTTTGACATGCACTTTAGGGCATGCATCCCAATGAAAGGAACCCTTAACTTGAAACTATTCTCCTGGAAGATGTTTCTTACTACCCATGTAATATAACATAACTAGTTGGGCACTTGTCTGATACGGCAACAATGACCCCTACGCTGGTCTCCATGCATACCACGGTTCTTATATAACCACGAAGGTATTGGACACACTCCGGACTGTTATGTCCGGAGGTCGGGTTTAAAAAGGTCCGCTATGACAAACGATCTACAATCCGGCTAGAAGACATTCTTTCTGTCATATTTTTACATAGTCAACTCGACTCATTGTATTCCTCCTCAATGCCATCTAATAGGCTATCTAATTTACAATCTTGCTTTGGGAATACTTGGCGGCCAATTCTACTTGGCCGTACACTAACTTTCTGAGGATCTCCATCCCATCCGCCCCACAGTCCGACCTCGGCCATGTGGTTTGGGTCACCTTTGTGTACCGCGTCTTCACCATGGCTCAGCCTCCTGGCGCCTTGACGGCAGGCCGATATCTTCCATAGCCGGAGCGCGCCGTGGTCCTTGAAGCCGCTCCGCCAGCTCCCCAATGCCTTCGGGCAGGGAGATAGATGGCCACAAGGCTTGGCCAATGCCTTTAGTCACCTGCCGGACTCGTTCGTGCAGCTGACGCAATTCGAGAAGAAGATCACCCGAAGAACTGGGCATCTCCTCCTCAGGACGACCTGTGAGAAAACCGCATAATCGGACCAGAGGGGGAGGGGGCGCGTGGCCCATCCTGGCTGCCCCTCTCTCTCTCCACTAAAGCCCATAAGGCCCAATACTCCTCCCGGGGGGTTCCGGTAACCCTCCGGCACTCCGGTTTTCTCCGAAATCACCCGGAACACTTCCGGTGTCTTAATATAGTCATCCAATATATCGATCTTTATGTCTCGACCATTTCGAGACTCCTTGTCATGTCCGTGATCACATCCGGGACTCCGAACAACCTTTGGTACATCAAAACTTATAAACTCATAATAAAACTTTCATCGTAACGTTAAGCGTGCGGACCCTACGGGTTCGAGAATTATGTAGACATGACCTAGAACTGTTTCTGGTCAATAACCAATAGTGGAACCTAGATGTTCATATTGGCTCCTACATATTCTACGAAGATCTTTATCGGTCAAACCGCATAACAACATACGTTGTTCCCTTTGTCATCGGTATGTTACTTGCCCGAGATTCGATCGTCGGTATCCAATACCTAGTTCAATCTAGATTCGCAAGAAGTCTCTTTACTCGTTCCGTAATACATCATCCCGTAACTAACTCATTAGTTACAATGCTTGCAAGGCTTAAGTGATGTGTATTACCGAGAGGGCCCAGAGATACCTCTCCGACAATCGAAGTGACAAAACTTAATCTCGAAATATGCCAACCCAACATGTAACTTCGGAGACACCTGTAGAGCACCTTTATAATCACCCAGTTACGTTGTGACGTTTGGTATCACACAAAGTGTTCCTCTGGTAAACGGGAGTTGCATAATCTCATAGTCATCATAGGAACATGTATAAGTCATGAAGAAAGCAATAGCAACATACTAAACGATCGGGTGCTAAGCTAACGGAATGGGTCATGTCAATCACATCATTCTCCTAATGATGTGATCCCGTCAATCAAATGACAACTCTTTGTCCATAGCTAGGAAACATAACCATCTTTGATAAATGAGCTAGTCAAGTAGAGGCATACTAGTGATACTTAGTTTGTCTATGTATTCACACATGTATCATGTTTCCGGTTAATACAATTTTAGCATGAATAATAAACATTTATCATGATATAAGGAAATAAATAATAACTTTATTATTGCCTCTAGGGCATATTTCCTTCAAAAATAAACTTCATTCTTAGTAATAGTTTTGAGATATGATGATGTGATATGTGAGTTTATGTTGATGAGTAGTTGTGCTCTAGTAAGAATATTGGTGTTAAGGTTTGTGACTCCCTATGCATGCACGAAAGTCAATAACCATGCAATGAAAATTATATCCTACTTGTGGTGCATTATTCGGTGTTAATTATGCTTAATGCTTGCTTATGAGATTATTCGTTTCTTGGTTGGTCGCTTCTCAACCTTTTTGCTAGCCTTCATTTTGCACTAAGTATGACCTCTACTTGTGCATCCAAAATCCTTTAAACTAGTTTTGCCACATGAGTCCACTATATCTACCTATATGTGGTATTCTTTCGCCGTTCTAAGCAAATTTGCATGTCCCATATCTAATTTTCAAAATAAACTTCTCTTTTGTGTGTTTGTTTCGCTCGCGGAACGGTAATGGGTGGCTAATATTTTCCATGCTGATGTGTTATTCTCAAAGATGAGTGTTTATTCACTAGTAATTGCACAAGAGTAAGGCAAAGGTCTTATGGATGCCCAGTGCTGAAATGCAAAAAACTTGAATTTACTTTATGTTGTCAAATAATAAATTCCTTGGAAAGTGTTGGTATGGAGGGCACCCGTGGATACGGTTAGCCATGGAAAGTGAAAGTATGGTGGAAAAAGGAATAAACTTTATTTTCTGTTTGGGAACCGCCTATGGCATATCTAGCATGGAAAGTGTTCGGAACACTAAGTCGTTTTTGTTGGTGGGATGGATACACCTCCCAAATTGTTTTTATCTCTAAGTTTTTTGCTTTGAGCTCTGGCACATCTACAAATCCCTACTTCCCTCTGCGAAGGGCCTTTCTTTTACTTTATGCAAATTTTATTACTGAATTTGAATCTCCATCATCTCTTATAAAAGCACCAACTAGGAGGTAATATGTGATGACCCACAAGTATAGGGGATCTATCGTAGTCCTTTCGATAAGTAAGAGTGTCGAACCCAACGAGGAGCAGAAGGAAATGACAAGCGGTTTTCAGTAAGGTATTCTCTGCAAGCACTGAAATTATCGGTAACAGATAGTTTCGTGATAAGGTAATTTGTAACGGGTAACAAGTAATGAAAGTAAACAAGGTGCAACAAGATGGCCCAATCCCTTTTGTAGCAAAGTACAAGGCAGGACAAACTCTTATATAGAGAAAAGCGCTCCCAAGGACACATGGGAATTATCGTCAACCTAGTTTTCATGACCCTCATATGATTCGCGTTCGTTAATTTGATAATTTGGTATGTGGGTGCACCGGTGCTTGGGTGCTGCCCTTCCTTGGACAAGCATACCACTTATGATTAACCCCTTATTGCAAGCATCCGCAACTACAAAAGAAGTATTAAGGTAAACCTAACCATAGCATGAAACATATGGATCCAAATCAGCCCCTTACGAAGCAACTCATAAACTAGGGTTTAAGCTTCATCACTCTAGCAACCCATCATCTACTTATTACTTCCCAATGCCTTCCTCTAGGCCCAAACAATGGTGAAGTGTCATGTAGTCGACGTTCACATAACACCACTAGAGGAGAGACAACATACATCTCATCAAAATATCGAACGAATACAAAATTCACATGACTTCTTATAGCAAGACTTCTCCCATGTCCTTAGGAACAAACGTAACTACTCACAAATCATATTCATGTTTATAATCAGAGGGGTATTAATATGCATAAAGGATCTGAACATATGATCTTCCACCAAATAAACCAACTAGCATCAACTACAGGGAGTAATCAACACTACTAGCAACCCACAGGTACCAATCTGAGGTTTTGGGACAAAGATTGGATACAAGAGATGCACTAGGGTTTGAGATGAGATGGTGCTGGTGAAGATGTTGATGGAGATTGACCCCCTCCCGATGAGACGATTGTTGGCAATGACGATGCGATGATTTCCCCCTCCTGGAGGGATATTTCCCCGGCAGAACAGCTCCGCCGGAGCCCTAGATTGGTTCCGCCAAGGTTCCGCCTCGTGGCGGCGGTGTTTCGTCCCGAAAGCTTGCTTGTGATTTTTTCCAGGGTGAAAGACTTCATATAGCAGAAGATGGGCACCAGAGGCCTGCCAGGGGGCCCACGAGGCAGGGGCGCGCCCAGGGGGTAGGGCGCGCCCCCCACCCTCGTGGCCAGGGTGTGGGCCCCCTCTGGTTGATTCTTTCTCCAGTAGTTTTTATTAATTCCAAAACATGCCTCCGTGAAGTTTCAGGACTTTTGGAGCTGTGCAGAATAGGTCTCTAATATTTGCTCCTTTGCCAGCCCGGAATTCCAGCTGTCGGCATTCTCCCTCTCATGTAAACCTTGTAAAATAAGAGAGAATAGGCATAAGTATTGTGACATAACGTATAATAACAGCCCATAATGCAAAAAATATCGATATAAAAGCATGATGCAAAATGGACGTATCAACTCCCCCAAGCTTAGACCTCGCTTGTCCTCAAGTGGAAGCCGATGTCGAAAAATATGTCCACATGTTTAGACATAGAGGTGTTGAAAAAATTAAAATACGGACATGAGGGCATCCTGATCATTCTTATAACAGCAACACACACACACACACACACACACACACACACACACACACACACATATATATATATATATATATATATATATATTGTCATATGATTTCTTACGCTAAAGTAACAATCTATTCACAATGTCAAGTATGAATCAAAAACTTCATTGAGAACCAATAAACTATAATCTCAGTCATTGAAGCAATTGCAATTTATCATAACATTGGAAAAAGTCAATATAAGAGCTTTTCAGCAAGTCCACATACTCAACTATCATTTAGTCTTTTATAATTGCTAACACTCACGCGATACTTGTGTTTACGGAGTTTTAATCAGACACAGAGAAAGATAGGGGCTTATAGTGTTGCCTCCCAACCTTTTACCTCAAGGGTACTGTCAACAATAATAGTTCATGCTAACTTGCATCCAATTGGATATATATATCAGGATCTTTCCAACACAATGTGCTTGCCAAAGGATAAAATGTAAAAAGGAAAGGTGAAGATCACCATGACTCTTTGTATAAGGTAAAAGACAAGAATAAAAGATAGGCCCTTCGCAGAGGGAAGCAGAGGTTGTCATGTGCTTTTATGGTTGGATGCACGAAATCATAATGCAAAAGAACGTCACTTTATATTGCCACTTGTGATATAGACCTTTATTATGCAGTCTGTCGCTTTTATTGCTTCCATATCACAAGATCGTATAAAGCTTATTTTCTCCACACTAATAAATCATACATATTTAGAGAGCAATTTTTATTGCATACAACAATGACAACTTACTTGAAGGATCTTACTCAACCCATAGGTAGGTATGGTGGACTCTCATGGCAAAACTGGGTTTAAGGATATTCGGAAGCACAAGTAGTATCTCTACTTGGTGCAAAGAATTTGGCTAGCATGAGAGGGAAAGGCAGGCTCAACATGTTGGATGATCCATGACAATATACTTTATTTCGGATATAAGAAAACATAACCCATTACGTTGTCTTCCTTGTCCAACATCAACTCTTTAGCATGTAATATTTTAATGAGTGCTTACAATCATAAAAGATGTCCAACATAGTGTATTTATATGTGAAAACCTCTCTTTCTTTATTACTTCCTATTAATTGCAACGATGACAAAAACTATGTTTGTCAACTCTCAACAACTTTTATTCATCATACTCTCATATATGTGAAGTCATTACTCTCCATAAGATCAATATGATCTCTTTTATTTTTATTCTTTCTCTTTTATTTTATTTTTATTCCCTCAAGATCATAGCAAGATAATCAAGCCCTTGACTCAACACTAATCTTTATTATATATAGCTAACGGACTCGATTACATAGAAGGATCATAAAACAAAACTCAAAACTAAATCATACTAAAACTTTATTCTACTAGATCAAGATATTACCAAAAGGATCGAACAAAGAAAAATGGTAAAGATAGGAGTGTGATGGTAATACGATACCGGGGCACCTCCCCCAAGCTTGGCAGTTGCCAAGGGGAGTGCCCATACCCGATACTCAGTTCTCCTTTGCTGATTTAGAAGATGGTGGTGATGATGGATAGTCGCACATCAAGCACAGGAGATCCTCCAATTTGCGGATAATGCCCTTCTCTCTTCTACTCTATCTTCATTATCCAAGCATCGTTGCCCTCATTGCCGGAGGAGGGGGACGACATGATGCCTGGCATTGACAACTCCGGCAGAAAACAGCTCGAAACAAAAACAGAGGATATTTGCATGGTACGGTGGTCAAAACCTTCGGGAGATTATATAGTGAATTTTTACCAACTAAAAGAAGTATCCTCCAAGAAAACTGAGTCCGGAGGGCACACGAGGTGCCCACGAGGCAGGGGGTGCGCCCTCCACCCTCGTGGACGCCTTGTGTCCTTCCTGGACTACTTCTTATTTTCCTATTTTCTTAAATATTCCAAAACGGAGAAAAATTGCGATTAGAACTGTTTTGGAGTCGGTTTACTGCATTACCACATACCTATTCCTCTTGAGTCTCAAACGTTCCGGAAAGTGTCCCCTATGTATTCCTCCGGGGTTACGGTTTCAATAACATTGGTTTCAACATTTATAGGATTACCTGAGATATAATGTTTGATTCTTTGACCGTTCACCACCTTCGAATTTGTGCCTTCGAAGTTGTTGATTTTTATGGCGCCGGAACGATAGACCTCCTCGATAACGTAAGGACCTTCCCATTTAGAGAGAAGTTCTCCTGCAAAAAATCTTAAACGAGAGTTGAATAGCAACACATAATCACCTACATTAAACTCATGCTTTTGTATCCTTTTGTCATGCCATCTTTTAAATTTTTCTTTAAACAGTTTGGCATTCTCATAGGCCTGGGTTCTCCATTCATCAAGTGAGCTTATGTCAAATAACCTCTTCTCACCAAAGAAGTTTGAAATCATAATTGAGCTCTTTAATGGCCCAATATGCCTTATGTTCTAGTTCAAGAGGTAAGTGACATGCTTTTCCATAAACCATTTTATACGGAGACATACCCATAGGATTTTTATATGCAGTTCTATAGGCCGATAACACATCATTAAGTTTCTTGCACCAATTCTTTCTAGATCTGCAAAATTAATTTAAGCTCTCTATTACTAAGTTCTACTTTACCACTAGACTGCGGGTGATACGGAGATGCAATTCTATGATTAACATCATACTTAGCAAGCATTTTACGAAAGGCACCATGAATAAAATGTGAACCACCATCAGTCATTAAATATCTAGGGACTCCAAACCTCGGAAAAAATACTTCTTTAAGCATCTTAATAGAGGTGTTATGATCAGCACTACTAGTTGGAATATCTTCTAACCACTTAGTAACGTACTCAACAGCAACTAAAATATGTGTATACCCATTAGAGGAAGGAAACGGTCCCATATAATCAAAGCCCCAAACATCAAATGGTTCAATAACAAGTGAATAGTTCATAGGCATTTCTTGACGTCTACTAATATTACCAATTCTTTGACATTCATCACAAGACAAGACAAACTTACGGGCATCTTTGAAGAGAGTGGGCCAATAAAAACAGGATTGCAATACCTTGTGCGCAGTTCTATCTCCAGCATGGTGTCCTCCATAGGACTCGGAGTGACACTTGCGTAGGATCTGTTCCTGTTCATGCTCAGGTACACAACGCCTAATAACACAATCTAGTCCTTCTTTATAAAGGTGTGGGTCATCCCAGAAGTAATCTATTAAATCATATAAAAACTTTTTCTTTTGCTGGTATGTGAAACTAGGTGGTATAAATTTAGCAACAATGTAATTAGCATAATCAGCATACCATGGAGCAGTACGAGAATCATTTATGACAACTAATTGTTCATTAGGAAAGCTATCATCAATAGGTAGTGGGTCATCAAGAACATTCTCTAACCTTGACAAGTTGTCTGCAATGTGGTTCTCGGCTCCCTTTCTATCCATAATATGCAAATCAAATTCTTGTAGTAGGAGAACCCATCTAATAAGTCTAGGTTTAGCATCTTTATTTTCCATAAGATATTTAATAGCAGCATGATCAGTGTGAACAGTTACTTTAGAATCAACAATATATGGTCTGAACTTATCACAAGCAAATACAACTGTTAAAAATTCTTTTTCAGTAGTAGCATAATTTCTCTGGGCACTGTCTAGAGTTTTACTAGCATATTGGATAACATTTAATTTATTATCAACTCTTTGTCCTAGAACAGCACCTACAGCATAATCACTAGCATCACAGATAATTTCAAAGGGTAAATTCCAATCAGGTGGCTGAACAATAGGTGCAGAAATCGTGCTTTCTTAAGTATTTCAAATGCTTCTACACAATCATCATCAAAGACAAAAGGAACATCTTTTTGTAAGAGATTAGTCAGAGGCCTAGAGATTTTTGAGAAGTCCTTAATGAACCTCCTATAAAAACCGGCATGACCAAGGAAACTTCTTATACCTTTAATGTCCTTGGGACATGGCATATTTTCAATAGCATCAACTTTAGCTTTATCAACTTCAATACCTCTTTCAGAAATTTTATGCCCCAAGACAATACCTTCATTAACCATAAAGTGGCACTTCTCCCAATTCAAGACAAGATTAGTTTCTTCACATCTACGCAAAACTTCGATCAAGGTTGCTTAAGCAATCATCAAAGGAAGTTCCATATACGGAGAAATCATCCATGAAAACCTCAACAATCTTTTCACAAAAGTCAGAGAATATAGCAATCATACATCTTTGAAAGGTAGCAGGTGCATTGCATAAACCAAAAGGCATACGTCTATAAGCAAAGGTACCAAAAGGGCAAGTAAAAGTGGTCTTTTCTTGATCCTCTTTTGACACGGGTATTTGAGAGAAACCAGAATAACCATCTAGAAAGCAAAAATGTGTATGTTTAGATAATATTTCTAGCATTTGATCCATAAAAGGTAAAGGGTAATGATCCTTTTTAGTAGCTTTATTTAATTTGCGGAAATCAATTACCATTCTATAACCTGTAATAATTCTCTATGGGATCAATTCATCTTTATCATTAGGAACAACAGTAATACCTCCCTTCTTAGGGACACAATGGACAGGACTTACCCACTGACTATCAGCACTGGGATAAATTATACCTGCCTCCAGAAGCTTTAGTATTTCTTTTCTTACCACTTCTTTCATCTTAGGATTTAACCATCGTTGGTGATCAACAACTGGTTTAGCGTCTTTCTCCAATTTTATTTTGTGCTGGCATAGAGTAGGAGTAATGCCCTTAAGATCATCAAGAGTATATCCAATAGCAGCACGGTGCTTCTTCAGAGTTTTCAATAATTTCTTCTCTTCATGCTCTGAAAGTTTAGCACTAATAATAACAGGATATATCTTTTTCTCATCAAATAACCATATTTAAGAGTATCAGGTAATTGTGTAAGCTCAAACACGGGATCACCCTTGGGTGAAGGAGGATCCCCTAGGATTTCAACAGGCAAGTTGTGTTTCAAAATAGGTCCCTGTTTAAAGAATACTTCAGCAGGATATTTAACTTTCCCACACAAGACTTCAACATCTCTAACAATCCCAACTGGTGAAATAGTGTCTCTATTGGCAAGCTTAATTGTAACATCAATTTCCCCTATCTCAGCAGGTGCAATATCATGCATAATTTCTTTGTATAAGGAATGAGGTATCGCACTTGCACTAGCACCCATATCACATAAGCCATGATAGCAATGATCTCCTTTTTTAACAGAAATAACAGGCACGCCTACAACAGGTCTATGTTTATTTTTAGTATCAGGTCTAGCAATTCTAGCAGCTTCATCACAGAAGTAAATAACATGCCCATCAATAATATCAGCCAAGAGATCTTAACCATAGCAATACTAGGTTCAACTTTAATTTGATCAGGGGGTGTAGGTGTTCTAGTATTACTCTTACAAACCACAGTTGAAGCTTTAGCATGATCCTTTATTCTAACAGGGAAAGGTGGTTTCTCAATATAAGCAGTAGGAACAATGGGATCAACATTATAAGTGATAGTCTTTTCTTCAACTTTAATAGGTGCCACTACTTTTACTTCAATGGGAGGATTATATTTAAACCACTTCTCCTTAGGGAGATCAACATGAGTAGCAAAGGATTCATAGAAATAAGCTACTATCTCAGAGTCAAGTCCAAATTTAGTGCTAAATTCACGAAAAACATCAGTATCCATAAAATATTTAACACAATCAAACTTCGTCGAGGTCCCAATCTTCAGAGTTGCATTTAATTCTTTCCAATAAATCCCATTTGAATTCAATAGTCTTCATCATAAAAGATCCAGTACAAGAAGTATCGAGCATGGAGCGATTATTGAGAGAAAGCCGAGCATAAAAAATTTGAATAATAATTTCTCTTGAGAGCTCATGATTGGGGCATGAATATAACATTGACTTAAGCCTCCCCCAAGCTTGAGCAATGCCTTCTCCTTCGCGAGGCCAAAATTATATATATAATTACGATCACGATGAACAAGATGCATAGGATAAAACTTCTGATGAAATTCCAATTTCAATCGGTTGTAGTCCCATGATCCCATATCATCACATAGCCTAAACCATGTCATTGCCTTTCCCTTCAAAGATAAAGGGAAGACCTTCTTGATAACATCCTCGGGCATACCTGCAAGCTTAAATAATCCACAAACTTCCTCCACATAGATTAGGTGCAAATTAGGATGTAATGTTCCATCTCCTGTAAAAGGATTAGCTAGCAGTTTTTCTATCATACCCGAAGGAATTTCAAAGTAACATTTTCAGTAGGTTCATTAGGTTGAGGAGCAACTCTTTGCTCTACTGGTCGGGGTGAAGATACCCTGAACAAGCCCCTCAAAGGATTATGTTCCATGGTAACAAGTGATAGTAAATTTCAGCACACTATATAAATTTTTCCTTACCAAATTCCACCTACCAAAGGCGCTTCACTCCTCGGCAACGGCGCCAGAAAAGAGTCTTGATGGCCCGCAAGTATAGGGGATCTATCATAGTCCTTTCGATAAGTAAAAGTGTCGAACCCAACAAGGAGCAGAAGGAAATGACAAGCGGTTTTCATTAAGGTATTCTCTGCCAGCACTGAAATTATCGGTAACAGATAGTTTTGTGATAAGGTAATTTGTAACGGGTAACAAGTAATGAAAGCAAACAAGGTAAAGCAAGATGGCCCAATCCTTTTTGTAGCAAAGGACAAGCCTGGACAAACTCTTATATAGAGAGAAGCGCTCCCGAGGACACATGGGAATTATCGTCAAGCTAGTTTTCACACGCTCATATGATTCGTGTTCGTTACTTTGATAATTTGGTATGTGGGTGGACCGGTTCTTGGGTGCTGCACTTCCTTGGACATGCATACCACTTATTATTAACCCCTTATTGCAAGCATCCGCAACTACAAAAGAAGTATTAAGGTAAACCTAACCATAGCATGAAACATATGGATCCAAATCAGCCCCTTACGAAGCAACTCATAAACTAGGGTTTAAGCTTCTGTCACTCTAGCAACCCATCATCTACTTATTACTTCCCAATGCATTCCTATAGGCCCAAACAATGGTGAAGTGTCATGTAGTCGATGTTCACATAACACCACTAGAGGAGAGACAACATACATCTCATCAAAATATCGAATGAATACCAAATTCACATGACTACTTATAGCAAGACTTCTCCCATGTCCTCAGGAACAAACGTAACTACTCACAAATCATATTCATGTTCATAATCGAGGGGTATTAATATGCATAAAGGATCTGAACATATGATCTTCCACCAAATAAACCAACTAGCATCAACTACAAGGAGTAATCAACACTACTAGGAACCCACAGGTACCAATCTAAGGTTTTGGGACAAAGATTGGATACAAGAGATGAACTAGGGTTTGAGATGAGATGGTGCTGGTGAATATGTTGATGGAGATTGACTCCCTCCCGATGAGAAGATCATTAACGATGACTATGGCGATGATTTCCCCCTCCCGGAGGGATGTTCCCTGGCAGAATAGCTCCGCCGGAGCCCTAGATTGGTTCCGCCAAGGTTCCGCCTCGTGGCGGCGGCATTTCATCCCGAAAGCTTGCTTGTGATTTTTTCTAGGGTGAAAGACTTCATATAGCAGAAGATAGGCACCGGAGGCCTGCCAGGGGGCCCACGAGGCAGGGGGCGCGCCCAGGGGGGTAGGGCGCACCCCCCACTCTCGTGGCTAGGGTGTGGCCCCCCCTCTGGTTGATTCTTTCTCCAGTATTTTTTATTAATTCCAAAACGTGCCCCCCTGAAGTTTCAGGACTTTTGGAGTTGTGGAGAATAGGTCTCCAATATTTGCTTCTTTTCCATCCCAGAATTCCAGCCCCTGGCATTCTCCCTCTTCATGTAAACCTTGTAAAATAAGAGAGAATAGGCATAAGTATTGTGACATAACATATAACAACAGCCCATAATGCAATAAATATCAATATAAAAGCATGATGCAAAATGGACGTATCAATATGATCGTACTTAAGGGAGTCCGTCCGCTCGTGACGGTTGGTGCTATTTCTAGCGTCTTCGAGGCGACTCGCCGTAGTGTTCCTGGTCGGCCTTTGTTGCCAACCCTCGTTCAATTCAACCGAAACTCCAGATTCGAGGTTCCCCTTTCAATCCCTTCCACCGAGGCTGTGAGCTGTTCATCCGAGGCCGATCTTGATCCAAGTCCTTGGCGAGAGGTGAAGAACTCCGACCTGCAAAATCCACAAACAGCAGGCCACCTGGTGGAGCCATCAAATCTGAGCAGGCCCACATCGGAAGCTCTCGGCGGCTCTAGTGTGGGCGGCGGCGTGGCCAGCAGCCGATTGGTGGGCGACTCATCCCGGAGCTGCAGGGGGGAGCGGCGGTGGTGGAAGGCATCTGGCAGGGCAGCACTGTCCCGGAGCTGCGGGGTGCAGCCAAGATGGGATACGGGAAGGCTACTGTGGTGGATGGTGTGGAAGGAAGGTTGAGGAATCTGAAGCTTTCAGATGTAGAGAAGAAAAGTATCAAGATTGGGAAGAAACACACTTGTTCCCCTGAGGTGAGTAAGTTTCAGGCTGTGGGTAAGCTCATGTCTGAAAAACCAGCAAAAGCAGAGTATTTGGGTAGAGCATTGAGTGGTGCATGGTGACCCTTTTCAAGAGTAGAATGTAAGGGCTTGGGTAGAAACCGATTTCTGTTTCGGTTTAATGATGATGTGAGCAAGAACAAAGCATTAAGGAATGGACCTTGGATGTTTAATAAAGACTTACTGGTGATGGAAGATTTTGTGCCAAGCAAAACTATAGATGAGTATGAATTTAAGTCAATTCCTATATGGATCAGAGCTTATGGCATACCAATGGGAATGATGAGCTCAGAAACAGGGGAATTGGTAGGAGAGCAAATTGGTGAATTCTTGGATGTTGATTTGGACGACAATGGAAATGCAATGGGAGTTTTTATGCGTAACAAAGTAAAGATGGACATAACAGTCCCTATTATGAGGTTCATAACCACAGAATTAGATGAAGAACATGAAGAGGAGGAGGAGCAAATATCCGAGGAAATGATGGGAGCTGAAGATATGGAGAAAAGGAAGACGGAGAAGAAAATTGTCTCCTTTGAGTACGAGCATCTACCAGATTTTTGTTACAATTGCGGGATTATCGGCCATACAGAAAGGGTTTGCCCATCTAGAACTAGAAGATACGGTGATAGACAATTTGGTCCTTGGCTGCGCGCAACCATGTACAATGGAAGTTCCAGTGATGAACGAAGTAGAAGCTCAAGTGATCGTGGTGACTTCTGGAACACATATAGTGCAGGCAACAAGGGGGGTAAACATGGGAGTGATGGTCCATCATGGAGGAACAGCTTACCAGCGGGAACGAATGAAGACAAATCAGGAAGAGAAGGAGAAGAGAAAGAAGTCACCAGCCCCCTAAAGAAAACTCAAGATGATACAAATGGAGATGCGAAAGGCAGGGAGTTGGTGTTTGAAGAGAACAAACAGCCAGGGGAGACTACCTATACAAATTTGAAGCCTAGCTCCTGTAAAAAGAATGCACAACATGCGGACCCTGGTTTGGCGACTCAGGAAAAGGAAATGCCAAAAGCAAGACCAACGACAACGGAAATTGGTCAAGGAGAGAAGGAGAGGGGCCAGCGAAGGGAAGATGAACATATCAAGAAAGGCAATAAGGGAATCATGTCAGGTAAAAGCCAGAAGATTGGCACTTTTAAGCGGTATGAGAGATTTAAAGAGAATAACCAACAAAACCAGTCTCATGAGATTATACCAAAGAAGAGAAATGTTGATCTGATGGATGTAGACCTAGAGGCAGAGATACTAAAGAAAGCCAGAATGGAAGTTGACGGGGAGGTTGTCGCGGATAGGGAGAAGGGAGAAAACTCAAAGTCAAACATAGAGAACGCTGGGCTGCAGGGACAGCCTGGCGAACCAAAATGAAAATAACAACTTGGAACTGTCGGGGACTGGGGAATGGCCCGGCAGTTCGGGGACTTTTGGATCTCCAGAAGCAGGAGGACCCTGATATCCTCTTTTTGTCGGAAACCAAAATGGATGAGAGGGGAATGCAGTGGATTAAGTCTGTATTAGGCATGTCAAATATGGTGGTCAGAAGATGTGAAGGCAAGAGTGGAGGGTTGGCTTTAATGTGGAAAAGGCATGTTAATATTGAGCTCCATAACTATTCACGTTATCACATTGATGTGGAAGTCGTGGAGCAAGATGGTTTCAAATGGCTATTCACGGGCATATATGGAGAGCCGACAACTAATAAGAGGGATGTAACATGGAAGATTCTGAGAATTCTAAATAAACAACTTAACCTTCCATGGATTTATGCTGGTGACTTCAATGAGGTTCTCTATAGCCATGAGAAGAAGGGTGGCCCGGCGCGAGCCCCATCATAGATTGAGAAGTTTCGAATGGCATTGTCAGACTGTGGGCTTCGTGATCTGGGATATATTGGCGACAAATATACTTGGAGAAATCACAGCTATGATGCTAGTAGATATGTAAAGGAAAGGCTTGATAGAGCTGTGGGATCCCGAAGTTGGTGTGAAAGGTTTCCTCACCATAAGGTCTTTAACAGAGATCCAAGACATTTAGACCATCGACCTGTAACCATAATTCTGGAAGTGGCAGTTGGAATAATGAGACAACACAAAGGAAATAATGGGTTCAGGTTCGAAGCTAAATGGCTCCAGGAAGAAAGTTGTGAGGAAGTGGTTAAAAACACCTGGTCCACTGCGATAGTACGCGGTGAATGCAAACTATCCCAAAGGTTGAGAAGAATAGCAGAGGATCTTCAAGACTGGGATGCGAATGTTCTAGGGGATCTAGATAAAAGAATTAAAACAATGAAAGTGGAGTTCGAGCAAGTCAGAAGAGCACCTATCGAACAAAGCAATATATCCCGAGAACACTTCCTCAAAGAAAAGCTAGAGAGGCTAGAACATCAAAAGGAAATGTTCTAGAGACAAAGAGCTCATGTCAAATGGCTTCAATCATGTGACAAAAACACAACCTTTTTCCATGCCTTTGCATCAGAGAGGAGGAGAAGGAACACAATTAGTAAATTAAAAAGAGAAGATGGGGAGTGGATAGAAGGAGATGAACATCTAAGCGAGCATGTTGCAAATTATTTTTTCAACCTCTTTACATCTACAACGGGGTCCAGCAGGGAAAGGGAGCACGTGCTAAGGACCATTAGGCCAAAAGTTTCCAATCAAATGAATGCTGAATTGTGTGCTTTGAATATACCGAGGAGGAAGTGAGTTCAAGAATGTTCAAGATTGGGGATCTTAAGGCACCTGGGCTAGATGGAATGCCAGCAATATTTTATAGAAGTTTTTGGCAAACTATGGGAAATCAGGTTACTAAAGAAGTACTAAATACATTAAGGGGTGGAGATATGCCTGAAGGGTGGAATGATACCATGATAGTCTTAATTCCAAAGACTGTTCAGCCAACAAGCATGAAGGACTTGCGCCCCATAAGCCTCTGCAATGTGGTGTACAAGGTGATTTCTAAAGTAATCACAAATAGACTGAAAACCATACTCCCTGATATTATTTCCCCCAATCAAAGCGCCTTCGTACCTGGTCGTATTATTTCTGATAATATCCTATTAGCATATGAACTAACACACTTTTTACAGAGGAGAAGGAGAGGAAGGGTAGGATATGCAAATGAAGCTTGACATGAGCAAAGCCTATGACCGTGTCGAATGGAAGTTCCTAGAGGATATTATGATGAAGCTAGGATTTCGCCATGACTGGGTCAATCTGGTAATGAAGTGCATAACCACGGTTAAATATCGAGTGAAAGTAAACAGAAGTACTACGGATACCATCATTCCCCAAAGAGGGTTACGCCAGGGAGACCCCCTCTCGCCATACCTCTTCATGTTATGTGCAGAAGGTTTCTCAGCTATGCTGCATGAAGCTAAAAGAAGTGGAAGTTTGAAGGGCATGAAAATATGCAGGGAAGCACCTAGTATAAGTCATTTGCTTTTCGCTGACGATTCTCTAGTGCTCATGGAGGCAAGTGCAAACAATGCACGGGTGATGAATTCCATCATGGAATCCTATGAAGCATGTTCTGGGCAGGTAATCAATAAGGAAAAATCAGCGATTTTATTCAGCAAAAACACCAATCATGGACAAAAGGAAGAAGTGAGGAATTATCTGCAAATTTCCTCTGAAGGGTTCAAAGGAAAATACTTGGGTCTGCCGGCTTACATTGGGAAAGCAAAAGCCAAAACTTTTCAGTACTTAAAGGACAAAGAGTGGAACAAGATACATGGATGGAAGGAGAAATTACCGTCGAAAGTCGGTAAAGAAATATTAATAAAAGCTGCAGACAAAGCTATCCCAAAGGTACACTATGGCTTGCTTCGACATCACAAGAACTCTATGTGATGACCTGAGTTCTATGGTCAACAGATTTTGGTGGAGTCAAATGGATAAGGAAAATAAGATCCACTGGATGTCTTGGGAGAAATTATCAAAACCAAAGAGTGAGGGAGGACTGGGTTTTAGAGATTTGCACTCTTTTAACCTAGCTATGCTTGCAAGACAAGCATGGCGTCTACTATAGAACCCATCCTCATTACGTGCTTAAGTACTAGCAGCAAAATACCACCCGAGAAGCTGTATTTTAGAAGCAAGGCCCAAAAATGGAATCTCCTACACATGGAGGAGCATTTTGAAAGGTGTACAACTGCTTAAGAAGGGGATCATTTGGAGGGTAGGAGATAGGAGTAACATAAATATTTGTTCAGATCCCTGGATCCCTCGAGGCATCACCAGAAGAGTATCCTCACATAAAGGCAGACACCTGGTAACTAGGGTAAATGAGCTTATAAATCCTGTCACGAATTCATGGGACACCAATCTGGTATACCAAACCTTTAATGCAGACGATGTTGAGACAATCCTAAAAATCCCCATTCTGGAGAACACGAATGACTTCATTGCATGGCATTTTGATAAGAAAGGTGTCTTCTCAGTGAAATCTGCATATAGAGTGGCGGCAGATTCAGCAAAAAGGGATTCAAGGCATGGTCTGCCATCTTGTTCGGAGGGTACAGGTGAAACTTCCAATTTCAACTGGAAAAAAATTTGGGCATTACCATTGCCAAACAAGGTGCTGCATTTT
Organism: Aegilops bicornis; assembly: GCA_021605145.1. NCBI lineage: Eukaryota > Viridiplantae > Streptophyta > Magnoliopsida > Poales > Poaceae > Aegilops > Aegilops bicornis. The sequence goes on from CM038674.1 coordinate 620,058,765, forward strand.
CTATGGAGGATGGTGACACACAGCTTACTCCTCGAAACAAGGCTGAAACACAGTGGGGTGGAGGTAGATACCAGATGCCCTGTATGCTACCGTTTTGATGAGGATGGGGGACACTGCTTCTTGAAATGCAAAAAAGTGAAAAACATATGGAGAATGGCCCAGATGGAACACACCAGACTGAAGCTCATTCAGTGTCCTGATCCTTTTAGCTTGTTTGAAGAGGTGTTCCAGCTAGAAGAGGAAGAAAGAATTAAGGTGTGTATTCTATTTTGGAGATGGTGGCATGAGAGGAACAAAGTGAATGCAGGAGGGGAGATGAGAACTCCTCAAATTATTTTAGCTTCAATTGATTATTATGTGTTTGTTTTCAGGAACACCAAGGAAAGAAGTATGGCCAAGAAGCAACATGTTAATCATGGGTGGTCTCCTCCCCAAGTGAGTTTATGAAAATTAACATCGATGGATCTTTTCATGATGTAACAAGTACAAAGGATGGGGTTTTGTAATCGAAATGATTTGGGCGATTTGATTGCTGCGAGGGTCGTAAAGCTTGGAGCACTTATCAAATGCTCGCATGCCGAAGCACTAGCTATGCTATATCTGTCAACACCGCATCTAGAATTGGATGCAATGGATCATCCCGAGATCGATTACGTGGCGTCAAGCAAGCAGTTTCAATAGAAGCTTATAATCTAGCTGAACCGGGAGCTCTTTTTCAGGAAATAAAGCACCGCTAAGAGTCGCTTTTGATGATGTAAAGTTGAATGTTTGTTCAAGAACATGTAACGTAGCTGCGCACACTTTGGCTGCGCTAGGAACTGAATTAGGGAATGACAATTTCAACATCTGGGTTGGCCATTTTCCTAAATTTGTAACAAACCTTGTAGCTGGTGATACTGCCGGCAAGTAGTAGGTTATGGAATACATGTTTGTTCCTTTCAAAAAAAATGATCGTACTTAAGTATTGGGTGTAGCTAATATTCGAGTGTGTTTCATGAATGGATCAATGGTTGAGCATGATGGGCTAGGGATAACTTATTTTAGCGTTGATATTTTGAAAGACATGGTTGCTTGTTGATATGCTTGAGTATCTAAATTATTATGTTGAAACTAGACTATTGCTTTGAATCACATACAAGTCCAAATGTCCATGCTATAAAGAAAAGAATATGATATGACATGATAGACAGCACTCCACATCAAAAATTCTGTTTTTATCACTTACCTACTCGAGGACGAGCAGGAGTTAAGCTTGGGGATGCTAATACGTCTCCAACCTATCTATAATTATTTATGGTTACATGTTGTTTTATTATCAATCTTGGATGTTTATAATCATTTTATAGTCATTTTATATCATTTTTTGGTATTAACCTATTGACATAGTGCCAAGTGCCAGTTACAGTTTTTTCCATGTTTTTTACATCACACAAAATCCTTATCAAACGGAGTCCAAATGCCACGAAACTTTACAGAGATTTTTTATGGACCAGAAGGAAGATATTGGGCCCTAGTCGCACTGGGGGAGTCCGATGAGGGACAACCAACCAGTATGCGCCAGAGACTCCAGCGCTTGTGGGTTGTGCCCACCTCGGGTGCCCCCCGGACCGCCTCTTTGCTCTATAAATACCCAAAAAATACCAGACCCCTAGAAGCATCGACGAAATATTCATCCAGCCGCCAAAGAGTCCAGAACCACTAGACCCAATCTAGACACCATCTCAGATGGGGTTCACGACCTCCATTGGTGCCTCTCCGATGATGCAAGAGTAGTTCTTTGTAGACCTTCGGGTCCGTAGTTAGTAGCTAGATGGATTTCTCTCTTTCGTTGAATTCTCAATACAATGGTCTCTTGGAGATCCACATGATGTAATTCTTTTTGCGGTGTGTTTGTTGGATCCGATGACTTTGAGTTTATGATAAATCATATCTTTTTTATCCATGAAAGTTATTTGAGTTTCTTTGATCTCTTATATGAATGAGCTCTTATAGCTTCGTATTTCTTCTCTGATATTTGGGTTTTGTTTGGCCAACTTGATCTATTTATCTTGCAAAGGGAAGAGGTGCCCAGTAATGGTTTCGATCTTATGGTGCTTGATCCCAGTGACAGAAAGGGAATCGACATGTATGTATCGTTGCTAATAAGGATAAAAAGATGAGATCTATATCTACCGCAATAGATAAACGGATCTTGTCCACATCATTTCATCGTTCTTATTGCATTACTTCATTTTTCCATGAACTTAATACACTAGATGCATGCTGGATAGCGTCGATGTGTGGAGTAATAGTAGTTAATGCAGGCAGGAGTCGGTCTACTAATCTTTGACGTGATGCCTATGTATTGATCATTGACTGCATATCGTCATAATTATTTGAGGTTCTATCAATTGCCCAACAGTAATTTGTTTACCCACCGTTTGCTATCATTCTCGAGAGAAGCCACTAGTGAAACCTACGGCCCCCGGGTCTTCGTTCTCATATATTTGCTTGTGATCTACTTTTTCTTTGCTTTTATTTTCAGATCTATTAAACCAAAAATACAAAAATACCTTGCTGCAATTTTTCCTTATTTATTTTATTTGGTGTTCGATCTATCAATTTACTACAAAATTATCTCATGTCCTTTTGCCTATCTTCAGCGCCGCATTACCGGAAGGATTGATGACCTTTAACACGTCGGGTTGCGAGGATTTGTTATCCGTGCGAGGGCTGTTTACATTGTGTTGCTTGGTTCTCCTACTGGTTCGATAAGCTTGGTTTCATATCTGAGGGAAATACCTACCGCCGCTGTGCTGCATCATCCCTTCCTTTTTGGGGAAATACCGACGTAGCTTCAAGCGACATCACCCCGAGGGGGGCACAACCCACCAGGGCGCTCCAGGAGGCCCAGGCGCACCCTGGTGGGTTGTTCCCACCTCGGGTGCCCCCGGACCGCCTCTTTGCTCTATAAATATCCCAATATTCCAGAAACCCTAAAGGCATCGACAAAATATTGATCCAGCCACCGCAGAGTCCAGAACCACCAGATCCAATCTAGACACCATCTCAGATGGGGTTCACCACCTCCATTGGTGCTTCTCCGATGATGCGTGAGTAGTTCTTTGTTGACCTTCGGATCCGTAGTTAGTAGCTAGATGGCTTCCTCTCTCTCGCTGATTTCTCAATACAATGGTCTCTTGGAGATCCATATGATGCAACTCTTTTGCGATGTGTTTGTTGGGATCGATGAACTTTGAGTTTATGATCAGATCTATCTTTTTATATCCATGAAAGTATTTGAGTTTCTTTGATCTCTTTTATGCATGATTACTTATAGCCTCGTATTTCTTCTCCAATATTTGGGTTTTGATTGGCCAACTTGATCTATTTATCTTGCAATGGGAAGAGGTGCTTTGTAGTGGGTTCGATCTTACGGGGCTTGATCCCGATGACAGAAAGGGAACCGACACGTACGTATCGTTGCTACTAAGGATAAAACGATGGGGTCTATCTCTAAATAGATAGATCTTGTCTACATCATGTCATCGTTCTTATTGCATTACTCCGTTTTCCCATGAACTTAATACACTAGATGCATGCTGGATAGCGGTCAATGTGTGGAGTAATAGTAGTAGGTGCAGGCAGGAGTCGGTCTACTAATCTTGGACGTGATGCCTATATAATGATGATTGCCTGGATATCATCATGACTATTCGAAGTTCTATAAATTGCCCAACAGTAATTTGTTTACCCACCGTTTGTTATTTTTCTCGAGAGAAGCCACTAGTGAAACCTACAGCCCCCAGGGTCTTCTTTCTCATATATTTGCCTTTGTGATCTACTTTTTACTTGCATTTATTTTCAGATCTATTAAACAAAAAAATACAAAAATACCTTGCTGCAATTTTTCCTTATTTATTTTATTTGGTGTTCGATCTATCAATTTACTACAAAATTATCTCACGTCCGTTTGCCACTTGAGGCGCCATACTCCGGAAGGGATTGACAACCCCTTTAACACGTCGGGTTTGGAGGATTTGTTATCTGTGTGCAGGGGCTGTTTACGTTGTGTTGCTTGGTTCTCCTACTGGTTCGATAACCTTGGTTTCATATATGAGGGAAATACCTACCGCCGCTGTGCTGCATCATCCCTTCCTCTTTGGGGAAATACCGACGTAGCTTCAAGCGACATCATCATCCAACATCATCCTAAAGGCTTTACTTGGCACAAACACTAATTAAAACATAACAACACAATCATAATAGTAGCATAATTTTGTGAACACAAGAAAACAGAAAAATGATAACTATTGGGTTGTATCCCAACAAGCTCTTTCTTTATAGCCATCAAGATAGGTTTGCGATTTTATTGATGCTCACAAGGAAGGTAATGACTAAAACACAAAGGGAGCATCATGTAGCATGTGAAAAACACATTTAATTCTAACATACTTCCTATGCATAGGCATTTTATAGGGTAATAAATTATCAAGACAAGAATAACCTAGCATATGCAAGGAAGGACAAAGAAACAATAGCAATCTCAACGTGAAGAGAGGTAATTTAGTAACATGAAAATTTCTACAACCATATTTTCCTATCTCATAATAATTACATGTATGGTCATATTCAAATTCGACAATATAACTATCATATAAAATTTTCTCTTCATGATCGACATGTATAAAAGTCTTATAATCTTCCAAGATAGTGGGATTAACATCAACTGAAATCATGACCTCTTCGAACCCACTTTCATAAAAAAAATCACGATATTGATAATTCTCCAAAGTAGTGGGATCATTATTACCTAAAGTTGACACTCTTCCAAACCCACTTTCAATATTATTGCAAACATTATGATCAATAACATATTCATCATGAGGCTTAATTTTTTTTCAAGATCATAAGAAGCATCACCCCAATCAGGATCATTACAATGAGTAGTGAACATACCAGAATCATCATCCCCAAGCTTGGGGTTTTGCATATCATTAACACAATTGACATTAATAGAATTTATAATAATAACATTGCAATCATGCTTTTCATTCGAGGAGCTATCATGAATCACCTTATAAATTTACTCTTTTAACACTTGATCACAATTTTCAATTCGCGAATTTCAAGCAAAACTTCATAAAGATAATCTAGTGCACTTGACTCACTAGTAATTGATTCATGATAATTGGATCTTTTAAAAAGATTAGCAAGTGGATGAGGATCCATCATATTTTTCTTCTTTATTTTTCTGTTTTCGATGTGTTGACATGAAGGCAAAAAGCAAGCAAACAAGCAAAAAGGCAAACATAAAATATTTTTGTATTTTTGTAAAAACTTTTTAGAAGTGGGGGAGATGAAAATGAGAGGCAAATGGCAAATAAAGTAAATGCAAGTTTATGCGTAGGTACTTGATAGATGTTGATGATGTTTCCCCGGCAACGCGCCAGAAATTCTTCCCGCTACTTGTGAGATGCGTTGGGATTTCCTCGAAGAAGAGGGAATGATATAGTCACTGGAGTAAGTATTTCCCTTGGTTATGAAACTAAAGTTATCAATCCAGTAGGAGAACCAATCAACACTATGTAAACAGTACCTGATTGGGGCATGTATACACCATGTATTTAAGCCACCCCAAGCTTGAGCGCCCTGGTGGGTAGTGGAGCCCACATGCCCCCTCTCCACTGCCTATCAGCTCTATAAATACTATAAAATCCCCCAAACCCTAGGGGAGCACAGAGATCAGAGTTTCCACTGCCGCAAGTTCCAGAACCACGAGATCCAATCTAGAGGCCTTTTCTGGCACTCTGGCGGAGGGGTTCTTTAGCAACACCCTTGCCCTCCGATGATACGCGAGTAGTTTACCACAGACCTACGGGTCTGTAGGCAGTAGCTAGATGTCTTCTTCTCTCTTTTTGATCTCCAATACAATGTTCTCCTTGATGTTCTTGGAGATCTATTTGATGTAACTCTTTTTTTGCGGTGTTTTTGTTGGGATCAGATGAATTGCGAGTTTATGATCAGATCTATCTATGAATATTATTCAAGTCTTTGTTGAACCCTCTTATGCATGATTGTTATAGCCTCGTATTTCTTCACCGAAACTTTGGTTTGGTTTGGCCAACTAGATTGATTTTTCTTGAGGTGCTTTGTGATGGGTTCGTTCTTGCAGTGTCCTCACCCAGTGACATAAGGGGTTGTGAGGTACGCATGTATCGTTGCTATTAAGGATAAAAAGATGGGGGTATATTCCTACATTAATAGATATTGCCTACATAATGTCATCGTTCTTATTGCATTACTCCATTTTTCCACGAACTTAATACACCAGATGCATGCTGGATAGCGGTCGATGTGTGTAGTAATAGTAGTAGATGCAGGCAGGAGTCGGTCTACTAATATTGAACGTGATGCCTACATACATGATCATTGCCTTGGTTACCATCATAATTATTTGCTCTTCTATCAATTGCCCAATAGTAATTTGTTTACCCACCGTATGCTATTTTCTCGAGAGAAGCCTCTAGGGAAATCTACGGCCCCTGGGTCTATTTTCAGATCTATTAATCCAAAAATACCTTACTGCACTTATTTTTACTTATTTTATTCTGTGTTTTTGTTATATCTGTTTATCCAATCTCATACAATTTAATCTATCTCAATACGGAGGAGGGATTGACAACCCCTCTTACGCGTTAGGTTGCAAGTTTTTGTTATTTGTGTGAAGGTATTGTTTACATAGTCTGGTGGATCCTCCTACTAGATTGATACCTTGGTTTCATAATTGAGGGAAATACTTCCATTGCTGTGCTGCATCATCCCTTCCTCTGGGGAAATTCCAACGCAAATACAAGCAATCAATCTGCAAGCTTAAATAATCCACAATCTTTATCCACATAAATTATATGCATATCAAGATGTAGTGTTCCATCTCCTGCATAACAAATATTTTCAGTAGGTGCGGTAGGTTGAGGGGCAACTCTTTGTGCTTCCGTTCGAGGTGAAGATACCCCGAACAAACCCCTCAAAGGATTGTTTGCCACAGTAACAAGTAACAGTAAATTTCAGCACGTAATATAATTTTTTCCTTACCAAATTCCAATCACCAAGAGCGCTTCACTCCCTGACAACACGTTAGAAAAGAGCCTTGATGACACAAGTATATGGGATTAATCATAGTCCTTTTGATAAGTAAGAGTGTCGAACCCAACAAGGAGCAGAAGGAAATGACAACCGTTTTTCAGCAAGGCATTTTCTGCAAGAACTGAAATTATCAGTAACAAATAGTTTGATAGCAAGATAATTTTTACAAGTGATGAGTAACAAAAGTAACAATAGGTGCAGCAAGGCAGCCCAATCCTTTTTAGTACAAAGGACATGCCGAAAAGATCTCTTATAATAAGTAAAACGTTCTTGAGGACACACAGGAATTTCATCTAGTCACTTTCATCATGTTTGTTTGATTCACGTTCGCTACTTTGATAATTTGATATGTGGGTGGACCGGTGCTTGGATGTTGTCCTTACTTGAACAAGCCTCCCACTTATGATTAACCCCTCTCGCAAGCATCCGCAACTACAAAAGAAAAATTAATATAAAATCTACCATAACATTAAACATATGGATCCAAATCAGCCCCTTACGAAATATCGCATAAACTAGGGTTTAAGTTTCAGTCACTCTAGCAACCCATTATCTAATAACTACTGCACAATGCATCCCCTTAGGCCCAAAGATGGTGAAGTGTCATGTAGTCGACGTTCACATGACACCACTAAGGGAATCACAACATACACATCATCAAAATATCGAATGAATACCAAATTCACATGATTACTTATGACAATACTTCTCCCATGTCCTCAGGAACAAAAGCTACTACTCACAAAACATATTCATGCTCAAGATCAAAGGGATATTGAATAGCATAATCGATATAAACATATAATCTTCCACCAAATAAACCAACTAGCATCAACTACAAGATGTAGTCAACACTACTAGTCACCCATGGTACCAATCTGAGGTTTTGATACAAAGATTGAACACAAGAGATGAATTAGGGTTTTGAGATGAGATGGTGCTGGTGAAGATGTTGATGAAGATTGATCCTCCCATGATGAGATGGTTGTTGGTGATGACGATGGCTTCGATCTCCCCCTCCCGAAGGGAAGTATCCCCGACGGAATCGCTCTGCCGGAGAGCAACAGTGCTCCTTGTTGGAAATATGCCCTAGAGGCAATAATAAAAGCATTATTATTATATTTCCTTGTTCATGATAATTGTCTTTTATTCATGCTATAACTGTATTATCCGGAAATCGTAATACACGTGTGAATACATAGACTACAATACGTCCCTAGTGAGCCTCTAGTTGACTAGCTCGTTGGTCAACGGATAGTCATGGTTTCCTGACTATGGACATCGGATGTCATTGACAACGGGATCACGTCATTAGGAGAATGACGTGATGGACAAGACCCAATCCTAAGCATAGCACAAAGATCGTGTAGTTCGTTTTGCTAGAGCTTTTCCAATGTCAAGTATCTCTTCCTTAGACCGTGAGATCGTGTAACTCCGGATACCGTAGGAATGCTTTGGGTGTACCAAACGTCACAACGTAATCGGGTGACTATAAAGGTGCATTACGGGTATCTCCGAAAGTGTCTGTTGGGTTGACACGGATCGAGGCGAGGACTTGTCACTCCGTATGACGGAGAGGTATCACTGGGCCCACTCGGTAGTGCATCATCATAATGAGCTCAAAGTGACCAAGTGTCGGTCACGGGATCATGCATTACGGCATGAGTAAAGTGACTTGCCGTAACGAGACTAAACGAGGTATTGGGATACCGACGATCGAGTCTCGGGCAAGTAACATACCGTCGACAAAGGGAATAGAATACGGGTTGCTTGAACCCTTGACATCGTGGTTCATCCGATGACAACATCGAGGAACATGTAGGAGCCAACATGGGTATCCAGATCCCGCTGTTGGTTATTGACTGAGATCGTCTCGGTCATGTCTGCGTGTCTCCGAACCCGTAGGGTCTACACATAAGGTTCGGTGGCGCTAGGGTTAATAGGAAGACAAGTATGTGATTACCGAATGTTGTTGAGTCCCGGATGAGATCCCGGACGTCACGAGGAGTTCCGGAATGGTCCGGAGGTAAAGATTTATATATGGAAAGTGGTTAAACGGACTCGGAAAGTTTCGGGGTATACTGGGTAATGTATCGGGGCCAGGAGAGTTCCGGAGGTCCACCGAGGGGCCACCCCTCGGGGCACATAGGCTAAGTGGGAGGGAGCCAGCCCTGTGGGCTGGGCGCACCTCCCCTTAGGCCCATGCGGCTGAGCAAGGGAGGGAAACCCTAAAGGCGCCCCCCTAGCTTGGGGGCAAGCCACCTCCCTCCTCCCCTTTGGCCGCCCCATCTAGGGTTTCCCTAGATGGCGGCCCCTTGCCCTCTCCTCCTATAAATAGAGGGGTGGGGGAGGCTGAACACACCATTGAAGGCGCAGCCCTCCCTCCCCAACACCTCTCCTCCTCCGTGACACGCTTGGCGAAGCCTGCCGAATCTGATCCCTCCATCTGCATCACGCCGTCGTGCTGCCATTGGAGTGATCTTCCTCAACCTCTCCTTCCTCCTTGCTAGATCAAGACGAAGGCACGCCGTCATCCCGTCGTGTGTTGAACGCGGAGGTGCTGTCCGTTCGATGCTTGGTCATCGGTGATCGGAATCACGTTGGGAACGTCTTCATCATCACCACTCCCTCGAGCGCTTCCGTACTCGATCTACAAGTGGTATGTAGATGCAAACTCTCTCTCTTGACTCGTTGCTTAGTAGAACTCATAGATGGATCTTGGTGAAACCGTAGGAAAAATTTTATTTTCGCAACGCGTTCCCCAACAAAGGTGGCATCATGAGCTAGGTCTATGCGTAGTTCTCTTTGCACGCAGTAGAACACAATTTAGTTGTGGGCGTGGATCTTGTCAATTTACTTGCCGCTACTAGTCTTATCTTGCTTCCGCGGTATTGTGGGATGAAGCGGCCGGACCAACCTTACACGTGCGCTTCGTGAGACCGGTTCCACCGACAAACATGCACTAGATGCATAAGGTGGCTGGCGGGTGTCTGTCTCTCCTACTTTAGTTGGAGCGGATTCGATGAAAAGGGTCCTTATGAAGGGTAAATAGAAGTTGACAAGATCACGTTGTGGTTATTCGTAGGTAAGAAAAGCGTTCTTGCTAGAACCCAATTGTAGCCACGTAAAAGATGCAACAACAATTAGAGGACGTCTAACTTGTTTTGCAGCAATTGACATGTGATGTGATATGGCCAAGTTGTGATGAATGATGAATGACACATTGTGATGTATGAGATCATGTTCTTGTAATAGGAATCACGACTTGCATGTCGATGAGTATGACAACGGCGGGAGCCATAGGAGTTCTCTTTATTTTTGTATGACCTGCGTGTCATTGAAGAACGCCATGTAACTTACTTTACTTTATTGCTAAACGCGTTAGCCATAGAAGTAGAAGTAGTCGTTGGCGTGACAACTTCATGGAGGCACAATGATGGAGATCATGATGATGGAGATGATGGTGTCATGCGGTGACAAGATGATCATGGAGCCCGAAGATGGAGATCAATGGAGCTTTATGATATTGGCCATATCATGTCACTACTATATAATTGCATGTGATGTTTATTATGTTTATACATCTTGTTTACTTAGAGAACGACGGTAGTAAATAAGATGATCCCTTACAACAATTTCAAGAAGTGTTTCCCCTAAGCGTGCACCGTTGCCAAAGTTCGTCGTTTCTAAGCACCACGTGATGATCGGGTGTGATGGATTCTTACGTTCACTTACAACGGGTGTAAGACAGATTTACACACGCGAAAACACTTGGGGTTTACTTGACGAGCCTAGCATGTACAGACATGGCCTCGGAACACGGAGACCGAAAGGTCGAACACGAGTCGTATGGAAGATACGATCAACATGAGAATGTTCACCGATGAGACTGGTCCGTCTCACGTGATGATCGGACACGGCCTAGTCGACTCGGATCGTGTAACACTTAGATGACTAGAGGGATGTCTGATCTAAGTGGGAGTTCATTTAAATTTGATTAGATGAACTTAATTATCATGAACTTAGTCTAAAAACTTTTGAATAATATGTCTTGTAGATCAAATGGCCAACGCTCATGTCAACTTGAACTTCAACGCGTTCCTAGAGAAAACCAAGCTGAAAGATAACGGCAGCAACTATACGGACTGGGTCCGGAACCTGAGGATCATCCTCATAGCTCCCGTCCCAGAGAACCAAGACATTATGAATGCTTGGCAAACTCGCGCTGATGATTACTCCCTCGTTCAACGGCATGCTTCTGACTTAGAACCGGGCTCCAAAAGCGTTTTGAGTATCACGGAGCATATGAGATGTTCGAGGAGCTGAAACTTGTTTTCCAAGCTCACGCCCGGTCGAGAGATATGACATCTCCGACAAGTTCTATAGTTGTAAGATGGAGGAAAACAGTTACATCGGTGAGCACATCTTGAAGATGTCCAGGTTGCACAACCGTATGACCCAGTGAACATTAACCTCCATGATGAGGCGGTCATTGTGAGAATCCTCCGGCCGCTCCCACCAAGCTACAAGAGCTTTGTGATGAACTACAACATGCGAGGATGGTAAAGACCATTCTGAAGTGTTCTCTATCTTTGAAAGTCACCGAGGTTGAAATCAAGAAAGAACATCAAGTGTTGATGGTCAATAAGACCACTAAGTTCAAGAAGGGCAAGGGTAAGAAGAACTTCAAGAAGGACGGCAAGGAGGTTGCCGCCCGGTAAGCAAGTTGCCGGAAGAAGTCAAAGAATGGACCCAAACCCGAGACCGAGTGCTTTTATTGCAAGGGAGGGTCCTTTGGAAGCGGAACTGCCCCAAATACTTAGCGGACAAGAAGGCCGGCAACACCAAAGGTATATCGATATACATGTAATTGATGTGTACTTTGCCGATTCGTAGTAACTCTTGGGTATTTGATACCGGTGCCGTTGCTCATATTTGTAACTCACGGCAGGAGCTGCGGAATAAGCGGAAGCGGCAAAGGACGAGGTGACGATGCGCGTCGGGAATGGTTCCGTAGTCGATGTGATCGCCGTCGACGCTTACCTCTTCATTTACCTACGGGATTAGTTATGAACCTTAATAATTGTTATTTGGTGCCAAGTTTGAGCATGCATATTGTCTCTGGCTCTCGTTTAATACGAGATGGCTACTCATTTAAATCCGAGAATAATGGTTGTTCTATTTATATGAGAGATATGTTTTATGGTCATGCTCCAATGGTCAATGGTTTATTCTTTATGAATCTCGAGCGTAGTATTACACATGTTCATAGCGTGAATACCAAAAGATATAAAGTTGATAACGATAGTCCCACATACTTGTGGCACTGCCGCCTTGGTCACATTGGTGTCAAGCGCATGAAAAAGCTCCATGCTGATGGACTTTTGGAGTCTTTAGATTATGAATCATTTGACACATGCGAACCATGCCTCATGGGCAAGATGACCAAGACTCCGTTCTCCGTAACAATGGAGCGAGCAACCAACTTATTGGAAATCATACATACCGATGTAAAGCGGTCCAATGAGCGTTGAGGCTCATGTGAGGGTATCGTTATGTTCTCACTCTCACAGATGACTTGAGTAGATATGGGTATGTCTACTTGATGAAACACAAGTCCGAGACCTTTGAAAAGTTCAAGGAATTTCAGAATGAAGTAGAGAATCAACGTGACCGAAAGATAAAATTCTTACGATCGGATCGTGGAGGAGAATATTTAAGTCACGAATTTGGTACACACTTAAGAAAATGTGGAATCGTTTCACAACTAACGCCGCTGGAACACCTCGGCGTAATGGTGTGTCCGAACGTCAGTGTCGCACTCTATTAGATATGGTGCGGTCTATGATGTCTCTTACCGATTTACCGCTATCATTTTGGGGATACGCTCTAGAGACATCTACATTCACTTTAAATAGGGCACCGTCTAAATCCGTTGAGACGACACTGTATGAATTATGGTTTGGGAAGAAACCTAAGGTATGCGTTTCTAAAAGTTTGGGGATGCGATGCTTATGTCAAGAAACTTCAACCCGAAAAGCTCGAACCCAAATCGGAAAAATGCGTCTTCATAGGATACCCTAAAGAAACCATTGGGTATACCTTCTACTTAAGATCCGAGGGCAAGATCTTTGTTGCCAAGAACGGAACCTTTACGGAAAAAGAGTTTCTCTCGAAGAAGTAAGTGGGAGGAAAGTAGAACTCGATGAAGTACTACCTCTTGAACAGGATAGTAGTGCAGCTGGGAAAATGTTCTGTGATGCCTACACCAATCAAGAGGTAATTCATGAAGATGATCAAGGTACTTCGGATCAAGTTGCTCTTGAACCCAGAGGGTCCACTAGGACACGTTCCGCACTGTGAGTGGTACGGCAACCCTGTCTCGGAAATCATGTTGTTAGACAACAATGAACCTTCGAACTATGAAGAAGCGATGGCGGGCCCAGATTCCAACAAATGGCTAGAAGCCATGAAGTCCGAGATAGAATCCATGTATGAAAACAAAGTGTGGACTTTGGTAGACTTGCCGATGATCGGCGCAGCAATAGAAAACAAATGGATCTTTAAGAAGAAGACGGACGCGGATGGTAATGTCACCATCTATAAAGCTCGACTTGTCGCTAAGGGTTATCGGCAAGTTCAAGGGATTGACTACGATGAGACTTTCTCTCCGTAGCGAAGCTTAAGTCCGTCTCGAATCATGTTAGCAATTGCCGCATACTATGATTATGAGATATGGCGGATGGACGTCAAAACAGCGTTCATAACGGGCATCTTAAGGAAGAGTTGTATATGATGCAATAGGAAGGTTTTGTCGATCCTAAGAATGCTAACAAAGTATGCAAGCTCCAATGATCCATTTATGGGCTGGTGCAAGCATCTCGGAGTTGGAACATTCGCTTTGATGAGATGATCAAAGCGTTTGGGTTTATGCAGACTTATGGAGAAGCTGCGTTTACAAGAAAGTGAGTGGGAGCTCAGAGCATTTCTCATATTATATTTAGATGACATTCTTTTGATGGGAAATGATATAGAATTCTTGGACAAAATTAAGGCCTACTTGAATAAGTGTTTTTCAATGAAGGACCTTGGAGAAGCTGCTTATATATTAGGCATCAAGATCTATAGAGATAGATCGAGACGCCTCATAGATCTTTCACAAAGCACATACCTTGATAAGATTTTGAAGAAGTTCAAAATGGATCAGTCCAAGAAAGGGTTCTTGCACATCTTTGCAAGGTGTGAGATTGAGCTCACTCAATGCCCGACCACGGCAAAAGATAAAGAAGAGATGAGAGTCATCCCCTATGCCTCAACCATAGGATCTATTATGTATGCCATCTTTGTGTACCGGACACTGATGTAAACCTTGCCGTAAGTTTGGTAGGAAGGTACCAAAGTAATCCCGACAAGGAACACCGGACAGCGGTCAAGAATATCCTGAAGTACTGAAAAGGACAAAGGACATGTTTCTCGTTTATGGAGGTGACGAAGAGCTCGTCAGAACGGGTTACGCCGACGCTTAGCTTCGACACGCATCCGGATGACTCTAAGTCACAAACCGGATACGTGTATATGTTGAATGGTGGAAGCGATGGTAGTGCGGTGCAAGCGGAAGCGTCGTGGTGGGATCTACATGTGAAGCGGAGTACATGGCAGCCTCGGAGGCGGCGCATGAAGCAATTTGGGTGAAGGAGTTCATCACCGACCTAGGAGTCATACCCAATGCGTCAGGGCCGATCAAACTCTTCTCGTGACAACACCGAGCTATTGCCCTTGCCAAGGAGCCCAGGTTTCACAAGAAGATCGAGCACATCAAGCGTCGCTTCAACTCCATCCGTGAAAACGTTCGGGATGGAGACATAGAAATTTGTAAAGTGCATACGGATCTGAATGTCGCAGATCCGCTGACTAAACCTCTTCCATGCAAAACATGATCAACACCGTAACTCTATGGGTGTTCGATTCATCACAATGTAACTAGATTATTGACTCTAGTGCAAGTGGGAGACTGTTGGAAATATGCCCTAGAGGCAATAATAAAAGCATTATTATTATATTTCCTTGTTCATGATAATTGTCTTTTATTCATGCTATAACTGTATTATCCGGAAATCGTAATACACGTGTGAATACATAGACCACAATACGTCCCTAGTGAGCCTCTAGTTGACTAGCTCGTTGGTCGACGGATAGTCATGGTTTCGACTATGGACATCGATGTCATTGACAAGCGGGATCACGTCATTAGGAGAATGACGTGATGGACAAGACCCAATCCTAAGCATAGCACAAAGATCGTGTAGTTCGCTTTTGCTAGAGCTTTTCCAATGTCAAGTATCTCTTCCTTAGACCGTGAGATCGTGTAACTCCCGGATACCGTAGGAATGCTTTGGGTGTACCAAAGCGTCACAACGTAATCGGGTGACTATAAAGGTGCATTACGGTATCTCCGAAAGTGTCATTGGGTTGACACGGATCGAGATGGATTTGTCACTCCGTATGACGGAGAGGTATCACTGGGCCCACTCGGTAGTGCATCATCATAATGAGCTCAAAGTGACCAAGTGTCCGGTCACGGGATCATGCATTACGGTGCGAGTAAAGTGACTTGCCGGTAACGAGACTAAACGAGGTATTGGGATACCGACGATCGAGTCTCGGGCAAGTAACATACCGTCGACAAAGGGAATAGAATACGGGTTGCTTGAACCCTTGACATCGTGGTTCATCCGATGACAACATCGAGGAACATGTAGGAGCCAACATGGGTATCCGAGATCCCGCTGTTGGTTATTGACTGAGATCGTCTCGGTCATGTCTGCGTGTCTCCGAACCCGTAGGGTCTACACATAAGGTTCGGTGGCGCTAGGGTTAATAGGAAGACAAGTATGTGATTACCGAATGTTGTTGAGTCCGGATGAGATCCCGGACGTCACGAGGAGTTCGGAATGGTCCGGAGGTAAAGATTTATATATGGAAAGTGGTTAAACGGACTCAGGAAAGTTTGAGGGTATACTTTAATGTACCGGGGCCCACGGAGAGTTCCGGAGGTCCACCGAGGGGCCACCCCTCAGGGGGCACATGGGCTAAGTGGGAGAGGAGCCAGCCCCTGGTGGGCTGGGCGCACCTCCCCTTAGGCCCATGCGGTGAGAGCGAGGGAGGAAACCCTAAAGGCGCCTAGCTTGGGGGCAAGCCACCCTCCCTCCTCCCCTTTGGCCGCCGCCCCATCTAGGGTTTCCCCTAGATGGCGGCCCCTTGCCCTCTCCTCCTATAAATAGAGGGGTGGGGAGGGCTGAACACACCATTGAAGGCGCAGCCCTCCTCCCCAACACCTCTCCTCCTCCGTGACACGCTTGGCGAAGCCTGCCGAGTACGTCCCTCCATCTGCATCACGCCGTCGTCGCCATTGGAGTGATCTTCCTCAACCTCTCCTTCCTCCTTGCCGGATCAAGGCAGAAGGAGGCAGCCGTCTCCGTCACGTGTGTTGAACGCGGAGGTCTTTGTCTGCTCAATGCTTGGTCATCGGTGATCGGAATCACGTTGGGAACGTCTTCATCATCACCACTCCCTCGAACGCTTCCGTACTCGATCTACAAGTGGTATGTAGATGCAAACTCTCTCTCTTGACTCGTTGCTTAGTAGAACTCATAGATGGATCTTGGTGAAACCGTAGGAAAATTTTTATTTTCTGCAACGTTCCCCAACACTCCTGCCCAAGTTTCGCCTCGAGAAGGCGGCGCTCCGTCCCTAAAGTCATATCCTTATTTTTTCTAGGGCAAGTGGGCTTATATACTAGAAGATGGGCACAGGAGGCTGGCCAAGGGCCCCACTACCCACCAGGGTGCGCCCTGGTGCCTAGTGGGCACCTGGTTGGCCCCCTCTAGTATTTCTTTTCTCCAATAATTTTTATATATTCCAAAACAAATCTCCGTAAAATTTCAACTCATTTGAAGAGATGTGCAGAATAGGTATCTCTGACGTAGCTTTTTCAGGTCTAGAATTTCAGCTGCCAGCAATCTCCCTCATGTAAATCTTGCATATTAAGAGAGAAAAGGCACTAGAATTGCTCCACAAAGTGTCATAATGATTAAAAACACTATAACTAACGGTAGGAAAACATGATGCAAAATTGACGTATCACCAGTCACGCCTCAAATAATGCAATCCACATCTGAACACCCTAACTATCATATTTATCCATACAAACTCATGCAACTACGTCGATGCGCACACATCGTCCGGCTACTCCATCACTACTAACTAAATCCATTGCCCTTCCCGGCACACTTGTCGTCCTTCTCGCAGAAGTACGCAGTAGGGATCGAGCCGGATCTGCTCGTCGCCGGAGCTGTCCTCGCCGTGGTTGTCCTCCTTCTCCTCCTTCGGTGGCAATCTAGCTATGGCAGGGACCACCCGATTATGCTCTCGAGCAAGCGCGCGTGTGTTCCTTCACTGCCGGTTCTTCATAATGCGGGCGTGGATGGCTTCCTTCTCCGCGGTTGCCCGCCCCGCCGCATCAGCCGCCCCCGCCGCCACCATTTCCGCCACGATACGGGCCTCGGCAGCCCTTATCCTCTCATTCCCACAGCAGGACTCATAGTCTGCCCGACCGGTGATGGGGAATGAGAGATTTTCCGTTTGTCGGGACCGCGATGACCCAACCCCAGAGGATTCGAGTGCTCGTTAAGACCGACGCTATGGAGTTGCGCCGGACAGAGCCGTCCGTCGGCCAGGCGCTGTCCTTCCGAGAGCTGCGGAGTGCAATGTGGACTACCATTGCTCCTCCAACCCGCACGGGATGACACCCCAGTCGACGGATCCGGACTGTTCGGAGTTCGATCTGCTGCCCGCCATGCCGGAGACGGCCGAAAATCGCCGGAGGTGAGCTCGGGTGGTGGAGGGAGTAAAGGAGAGAGGAGTGTGAAGTGGCTAGGGTTTGATCCAACGAGCGCATGAAGACGAATATATGTTGGATCAGGTGGGCCAGAGTCGGCCGGGTCCGACATGGTCCTCGCCTTTGCGCGGCCACGGCAGCCAACACAAACTTTTATTTTTTAAAGCAGCCAACACACAAACTTGGGGAAACGAAAACGCCAACGAGGCCGAAATCCCGGCACGCACAGGCGCACAGCTCACACAGGGTGCGGCGTCGCCAGACTTTTTTTTTTAACACCGCGGCGTCGCCAGACCTATCCACTCCTCTCCATGCACCATCGCAGCTCGCTCCTTCCCAGCCACACTACCCACCACCACTACACCACACGCCACGCTTCACCCTCCGGCGGGCAACCCACGCCCTACCGCCGGGGGCAAAAGCCCCGACGAAACACTCTCCGTCCCCCGCCCGCCGCGCGCGCAGCGCGAGGCGGCGACCTACCACGGCGCGCCGCGCCCGTCCTACCATGCGGTGACGCCCGACGCCGCCACACCGAACCCTTCTGACCGCCTCGCCGCCGCACGCACATGCAGTTCCCCCCGTCGCCCGCGCGCCCCATGGCCGCGCCCGCGGCCGTGCCCGCCGTGTCCGGCCTGCGCCGCCTCCTCCTCCCCGGCTTCAGCGCCTCCCTCCTCGCCAGCCGCGCCCGCGCCCGCGGGGTGGCGGTGAGATCGGGCGCGGCCCCGCCCGACCCGGCGGCCATGCTGCGGCGGCCGGCCGCCGCCACGACGGCCGCGGAGGAGCGGGAGGCCGACGCGGACGCCTCGTTGGGCTCTCCGGTGGACGACGAGCCGCCCGAGGAGGGGAGGAGGAGGGGCCCCGAGAGGGAGTGGGTGGACTGGGAGGACCTCATCCTCGAGGACACCGTTCCCCTCGTTGGCTTCGTGCGGATGATACTCCACTCCGGCAAGTAGGCAACTTTTCCCTCTTCACCCTCTTATCTACCGTTCGTCCTAATTTCATTTGCTAGTGTGAATTCAGTCAGCACTAATCTTAGTATGGCAGCACCTGTGCATGATATGTCAATCCCTCTGTAAATGCACTGCTGTAACCTGATGCAATTTATCAAACACATGGTGTGCGAATGAACTTATCAACATGGAATGTCAATAGCTGATCCCTCTAATGGGTGCTTTGAATGTTTAGGCACAATTAGACGACTGCCCATAGGACTAGATGTACACTAGAACTAAGTTCAAGGTGAATAATGGCGGCATGTCTATAACCGGTTTGTTGCTGGACAGAAAATTCACCGATGTACAGATTACTAGGCATTGACTTAGTTGAATGTAACGGTTTAATGGTTGGTCGCGCAAGTTGTTTGTGATACCCCAATCGGTTGGATCAGAATTCATGGATGCATACAATGAAGGATTTGGAAAAGGTTGAGAGTTCACATAACAGGGTGAGAATTCAGAGTTTCATTTCATCATTTGACAGATAATGTTCAGCCATTTCAGCCCCATATATTGATTCACGCACCTAGGCTTACAGATGGTCCCTCTGTCCACGTACACCACACACAGCTCAATGAGCCGTTTTTTGACCCGGCTCAATGAGCGTATTTTCGTGTGTATTACTTCATCCTGGTCCATCCCCTGGTAAGTTGGCTCTTGCACCCAATACGGCCCATCACCCTGATCACCGCTGCCCTGGACTGTCGTCTTCATGTCTGCCATGAGTATGGTCATGGCGGCAATTACCAATGGCACAGGCTCGACATTGTTCTAATCTAAGCCATACCTATAATTGCTAATTACTCTGTTGGGGTTTGAATGAGTTTGTTCAAAATTATATTATTACAAACTAGTGAGGAATATTTCCACAAGAAAAAGCTAGTGAGGAATACAATGGGATGACATAGGCAGACTGATAAAACTTCGTCGTTAATAATTAAATGTATATCCACGTGCTTTTAAAATGTTCGACATCTTATCACCTAATGCTTGATTAAACATTATCATTTTTTGAGTATATATGTGCTGGCAAAATTATGTAACATCCTGCTTCCAGGAAATAGCAAAAACTTTTACAAAATTTGTAAGTATTAGTAATAAAAATCTGAGGGTGCTCCTGTTATGGCGCTGCTAGAAGGAGGGCGCGAGAGGGCTGGCCGGGGGCCTTTTTGCCCACGGCCGGGCAAGAGGGAAGGGATTTCCTTCTTAATTCTTGCTTGATTAGATTGATACATCTCCTCTCTTTATATAGAGAGGTTTACTTGACTCCCAAGCAAGACTTACTTGACCCCTAAGCAAGCGACCCTTATCTCTAATTAACCCTAAGACTAATGGGCCCATTAGGCCCATTACGTACTCTAACACTACACCCCATCTGGACATGCAGCTTGTCCTCGAGCTGCAGCCTAACCAACTTATAACCATGACTCGACGCAACACAAACCTAACACCTAAAAACAAGCCTTTTACATCTCGGCTTGTTTTATTATTCTCAACCTAAAATGGTGAGACGCTTTGTTTTGGACCCTTTAACAAAAAGTGGACACCATCCGCACGTCGGACGTGCACGTGTACAGCCACCTGGATCCCATGGACACCACCTGGACCAAAGGAGTGCATGTGTATGGCCACCTGGAAGTGGTCGCAAGAGCGACCAGCAAAGGCGCCCTGGCGGTGGTCGGCGGCGGAAAGCAGTGGTGCTACGCGGTGCGCTCCTGTCGGTGACACTCTGCCTTCTCCCCGCCGGACGGCTGTTGGTCTGCACCACACAGGGAAGAGTGGAGGGCTTGCGATTGAGAATGACAAGGAGGGGTGTGCCCCCCCAACCGCCGATGTCGCAGACTTTGAGGTCGCTGCCAGCTTGAAAACAACGTCTTTGGCCGCCTGGGAAACCGCATGCCCAAGATCCCCGACGCGGCGGGACGAGATCGAGGTCCTTGCGCGCGAAGGGTAACGAGGAGCGGCAGCTGCAGACCACGCATCTCCCGCACACGCCGACGCGCTTAGGAGGCTGCGCGGCAGCACCTGCAGACCGCCGCCGACACGTGGCGGGTAGCGATCCAAGGCGAGCGGTGACGGCGACGGCGAGGACTTTATCTGCTGGATGTGGGCGCCACAGGATGGCGGCGGTCTTGATGGGAACGAGGTCGTCGCACTCCGTCGTAGGGCATCCCATCTTTGGGCGGCGGACCGGCGGCTAACTGCGGTGTCGCTGGGCGCGGTGGAGGCCGCCAGAGCGGCGGCTGCCATCGCGCGGCTGGGCGGTGGTGGCGATGGATGGCGATTCTGACCCGGCGAAGCGCGGTGAAGGCCGCTGGTGCAGCGGCTGCCACGGCAGCCACGGCGGCGCGGGGGCCACGATGGGCGGCCCAGCCGGGTGCGGCCCGTAGGACCCGACCAAGAAGAGGCGGATCTCCTGGACTGCCTGGGTTAGGTCCCGCAGCACCCCGGACACCTCCTCCCAGGTGAGGACGGTGGGGGCGGGCGCGATGGAGGATCCCTGCGCGTGCAGGAGCGGGGCGACGGTCGTGGTGGTTGCCAGAGGCGACAAGGCGACTGGCAGCGGAAGAGACGGGCTTGGCGCGGTGAAGACATGATCGAACCGAAGCTAGCTGATACCAAATTTTTATGGCGCTGCTAGAAGGAGGGCGCGAGAGGGCTGGCCGGGGGCCTTTTTGCCCACGGCCGGGCAAGAGGGAAGGGATTTTCTTCTTAATTCTTGTTTGATTAGATTGATACATCTCCTCTCTTTATATAGAGAGGTTTACTTGACTCCCAAGCAAGACTTACTTGACCCCTAAGCAAGCGACTCTTATCTCTAATTAACCCTAAGACTAATGGGCCCATTAGGCCCATTACGTACTCTAACAGCTCCTTCCTTGCTGGGAAACATAAGGGGTAGACTGGAGTCTGCAATACAAACAATCACGGGGCCTCAACAATGATAAACCAAGTCAATTAATTCATACGCACAGGATGGTGTCATGTGTTTGTATCACTTGATGCATGTGTGGAGGGATGCAGACAACCAATTAGAATGTGATGTTTCTAAGATACTCCCTCCGCCCCATAATATAAGATGCTATTACAACCAATATGCTCACATATTGGTTGTAATAACATCTTATATTATGGGACGTAGGGAGTATCATTTATCCGCCCAAAGGACTAGCAATAACAGGAAAATTGTGTCTATCTTGTTTCACATGCCTTCCGGATTCCATCAGACAGAAAAATGAGACTTGAGAAAACTTTGATCAGTTACACACACTATCCAAAACACAGGAGTGTTGAGAAAATTTTGGCCTGCCTTACATGTCTTTGCATACAATCAACCCGAGCACGATACACCTATCTGATGCTTCCTGTCATAAGCATATAACTAATTTAATGATGTCAATACGTTATTGTAAGAAGTAGGAAATGTCATTGTTGTTTAAAACATATGTTCTCAGTTATTATTGCTTCTGACTGATGAACTTCAATAAGGCAGCAGCTGTCATTGTACCATTTGGTTATAGTATTGTATTATAAGGCGTGTCATGTGTTTCCATGGCCTCGCAGCAATCAGTAGGCTCCAAGTGAGAACATGGCTCTATAAAGTACAAGAATACTACTTCACTTAGCTTTTTTTGATCTAATCAGATTCTGTTGTGTTCATTTTTTTTATAGAGAGAAGCAAGAACTTTGCTTGCATATTTTTGTTATATCAGTTATATTCGAATAACAGAGGAACTGATATTAAAACTTTGGCAGGTACTCAAGTGGTGAGCGGTTGAGTCCTGAACATGAAAAGGCAATTCTTGAACGACTGCTTCCATACCATCCACAATATAAGAAGAAAATTGGATGTGGTATCGACTACATCACGGTACGTACTCAAACGAATGAAAGAAACGAATTGCTGAAGTTATTGTCTTTGCACTTCTTTTTGAAAAACATTGTCTTAGCACTTTGTAGGACAGAAAAGTTAATCTGTCATCTCCATGTCTTTTTGGTCCCGAGTCTTGAGCTTGGACTCTCTGCAACCCTTCTAGATATATGTCTAGTTGCACTTTGACATTCTGTTGTCCAGATGTGTTATGGTGATAGTCCCGTGTTGCCAGCAAACTTCAGAATGATTAATTTATCTATTCTGATACCGACCTCCAAAATTTTAATGAGAATTTTAGGTGTTCGTCAGACTTTTATATGGTGCCAGATGCGTAGCTCTGAGTCTTGAATATTTTTCTGTGGGTCAAATATGGTTCTGATCTGGTCCATCTGGGAGCTAACTAAAGTTTGGTAATATATACATTTTGCAGCTAGGGTTGCATCCAGAATTCGAGAACTCAAGATGTTTGTTCATAGTTAGGACGGACGGTGAGCAGGTCGATTTTTCTTTCTGGAAGTGCATCAAGGGTCTCATAAGACAAAAGTACCCCTTGTACGCGGACAGTTTCATTCTCAGACATTTCCGCAGGAGGCAAGACTACTGAACTAGCGACCCGTACGGTTGTTTTCGTGTAATATTTCTGTGATTTTGATTTTGTCCACGTGCCTTGATATCATGTGATTTAGCATTTGTCTGAATTCGTCTGGAATGGCCCGTCCTAAGCTTCTCATTGGACTCGACATAGCAACGTAGTTTGGGGCATTCTCACAGTTACAAATGAGCCTTGGGTGCTCTTTTTGGTATGAAGCTAGTCTTGTGAAGATCATAGAAGGTACCCCCTCCGGCCCTTGACACTACACTAGAGTCCACGCGCTCTTATATTATGAGACGGAGAGAGTAGATATGTGGTTTATCCCTTGCTCGGAATGCAGCTCTTTTCTACCCCTTCTCACTTATCAGGGCTGCATCTGCATGACAACCAGTCTGGGGCTAGCAGGGGCAACATGTCAGTGGACGTTATTTCCAATGCCAACTCGATCGGCGATCTTTTTTGTGATCTTGCGCCGTGTCTTGTGATTTTGTTCTGAGTCAGTTTCTTGCCTTGTGCCTGAATCTGTGTGCAGATTATATGCCTGCAACGGGAAAAGTCAAATCCTGACACGTTTGTTCCAGCTGAAATGCGCGGGCTGCCAGAGCGCATCCCCAATGCTCCCGGTGCTCAAGTTGGGAAAAACACTAGTGTGATGTTTGTTTTCGTTTTTAGTGAAAACAAATGCTGTGGTTCTTCTAGTCGTGAAAACGTGTGTCTCTCTAGCCTCTAGGTGCAGCCTTTGCCCACACACTGCGCAGGCAGGCATGCTGGCTCGTGTACCTCCCGGCCGTGGGAGGTTGGTGTAGTCCAAGAGCCGCTTGCTGTCTCTCAACGCCATCAAAGGTAGACGGAAACGCAAGTGAATCGCCCTTGCACACGCGCCAAAGGACAAGGCCGTGGCGTGTGGCTTCAAAGGTGCGGACGCTGACAGATTTGGCCTGCCTACGTGAACCAGCGGGCTTGACCTGGCTAGGCAGCCTACGCTGTGTGATAGTTATATCATTATCTACGTTGCCCTTGGGCTATTGGCGCGCGCAATCTCGTGTAGCCCAATACGTCCCGTAGAAAACGGAGTAACCTAAGCTAAGCTATAGGAGATACCGCGATTGATTCGCAAGATCTCATCAGGTGTTCTTATTTCTGAACACAGTACTAACTCAGATGCCCACACGTATTCGCATACACTCACCTTCTATGAACGCACCATCGACTCATACATGTTAGCACATCATCTAGAGATTGACAAAGCTATCTAGGTGTCTTCGCAGTCAACGGTAACGTCTCCCGCAACTGAACGAACATCGCTAAAAATCTAAAGTAAATTCAGAAAAATACAATCACCAACGCTAAGCTTATAACTTGAATCCTGATGAGCTGGCTTCACCACAGGAAATCTAATCATCCGGGCTATGCTCAGCTCGCGGATCTCATCAGGTGTTAACCACCCAACGAACTGACACACAGCTGCCCGAGCCCGACGAACTGACACACAACTGATTGATAATAACAAACACAGGTCAGCTTGCCTTGTGCCAATCTCGTTTCCGTCCGGTCCGGTCCGATCCGAGGCGAAAGACGCAGCGGCACGTCTCTCCTCCCGTGCCCGAGCCGTGCATCACCGGCGGCTGGCCCGACCAGACCCGACCCGACCCTTAGGGCGTCCGACGGGCCACTTCCTTCCCCTGTGATATTGCCGGTGCATCTAGACCAGACTCCGCTCCGCTCGCCGCTTGTTTACGATATCGCACTTGTTTTATGCGGTCCCTCTCGACCCTCTTGGCTCTAAACTAATCTTTGCCTTTCCGGTCAGCTCCTCCCCCACATGTTAGCCGCGTACGTCTGTGCAGAGCCGCCGCGATGACCGATGTGTGCCCCTACGTTGCCCCTTGGGCGTCAGCCAGACCGCGCGCGCGGCCTTTGCGTGCGCAGCTGCGGCCGGGACCGGACCCGTGCCGCTGTGCGTTTCGGTGCTATACGACGCCGCGACCCGTCCCTTGGTGGTTTCTTAACTTCTTGGGACATTCCCGCTGTATCTTTGTAGGGGTTCTGACATTCCGTGACCGGTTCGACGGCTTGTTTGCTGCCACGACGGATGTGAGCCTGTGAGTGATAGATATCACGCGAATGTTAACAAATGTGCAGTCAACATCGGAGTCGTGGACGGACGGTTGTAAGCCATTTCTCCGGTTTGCTTACAAACATGGTGTTTTGTACTCCAATCTTTTTTGTTTTTGAAAACCCAATCAATTTTACTTCGAAACACGTGACACTTACGGGTTTTATTTAAACAGGAACGCCACGTCTTTTTTGTTGGAAATATTAGCATTTTTCTCACTAATCTAATCCACGAGTAAACAGTAAGCACAAATAAGGTATGCATCTCATACCGATACCTAAGCATGTGAGCATGTACAGTATATAGAACCGAAACATCTCTGAACATCATATATACGGCTAGCACATGAACGCGCAAATATGGGATGAACGAGTTATACCCTCCGGTTGGCGAACGCCTTGCGGCGTGATAGCGGCAAAGACCTCGGCATCGACCAAGGCCTTCTTCTTGGCGACTTAAATGCGTCGACCATGGAGTCGATGTAGAGGAAGTAGTGGAAGCAGAGGCGGATGAAGACGGGACGGATCGGGAGCGATCGCGTCGAGCCGCTCCCAAAAACCTTATTGCCGCTTCTCCGGGCGGGATCTCGAGCAACGGGGTTCCGCACTGCTCTCCCGACCAACCGTGCACGCGGTCGTCGGGATGGGATCGCCGGAAGCAGCACAACGAGAGGAACAATAGATGACGGCTAGGGTTGTACGAGAGGGAGTGAGTGAACGGAGTTAGGGTTCACTCCACTCGCCAGCGCCTTCTTATATAGGCCGTCAGGTAGATGGGCCTGGGCCAGGCCCACGACCGAGTCTGCGAACAACCTACAGTCCAACGTCTCGGGGAGTGGCGCTTCCGTAAGCGACTCAACCATTCCTGAGCGGCAAAAATAAGCTTCGGCTCGGCTCATTCCCGCAACCCGTGGAGCGCACGCGCGTCGTGGCGAGGCGAGGCGGGCGGCGGAGGAGGAGGAGCGCGCGTGTACAGCTCCTATTCCCAAGCTCCCAATAGCAAGTGGTAGAGCAGCCCTTATAAAGAGGTCTCACTCTTCTTATTGTAGCAGTATGGGACTAAACTTCTCACACTTCCCACTACTTGCCGTACACATGTATGGGCCTTAGAGATTAACTAGGGTTTATTGTCTTATATGGTCCTAAGCCCATCCATAATACATCAATCCCCCACCAGATCTCGAGGCACATAAGTTTGTCAACTGTTCCAAACAATGTTTGATATACCGTAATTTTCAAGGAGACTGTTGAGTTGAACTTCCACCTATAGCAATAGGATTAGACTTCTTCACAACTCGAACAATGGACTATTCCTTGAATTGTCGGTTTGGTGTGTAGAAGTTTCGCCTATTGTCGCCGACACGTGGTCGCCAAGGCTAAACCCCATGGGTGGAGCTTATTAGTCATACTCGTACCTTCTCATGAGCTTCCTAGAGATCACCCAATCTCATAGGCTGTGACCAGCTCGGGCTCACATAGGTGTGTTCCTCAAAAGAATGCTATGTAGGTTAGCGTCTTGCTTACATAAGCTTTGGAACACATTAAGACAAAAGTCACCGCCTTACGAAATTGAGAGTATTATTGCATCTCCAGCAGTGGGATAATTAAGGATACTCTCCTCGGTTGACATTGGATTGTTTTCCGGTCCTAATTCACGGGATCTCCGATCACATAGGTTGGGTTACCCCATGGCAACTTACGTGGGTCTCATACCCATCTCCTCGATGCATTTTCTATCACAATCCGTGATAGCCCTTTAAATAAAGGTGCGCGATTCTTAGCCGTCTGGATATAATCCAACGCTATTACTCCAGAGTTTCTTGATTTTCTGATAGATTTCAATCTTCTTCTTATGTGCTTTGTGGATTTCATGTTGTCCTTTGAACTCTTAGCCTTGGCAATCACCGTTTGATTGTCACAGTTCATAAGGACAGCCGGCACTGGTTTGTCAACCACCGGCAAGTCCATCAAAAGCTCTCGAAGCCATTCTGCTTCGACACATGATGTGTCTAATGTTGTGAGTTCTGCTTCCATAGTCGATCTGGTTAAGATCGTCTGCTTGCAAGACTTCCAGGAAACAGCACCACCACCAAGTGTGAAGACATGTCCACTTGTGGCTTTCATCTCATCAGCATCAGATATCCAATTTGAGTCACTATACCTCTCAAGTACCGTCCGGTACCCAGAATAGTGAATCCCATAGTTCGCAGTACCTTGCAAGTAACACATCACTCGCTCAACAGCATGCCAATGCACATCTCCCGGATTGGAAACAAACCGGCTCGGTTTACACCAGAAATGAGATGTCGGGGCGAGTAGCACATGCTAGGTACATCGGTGAACCTACCACTTGAGAATATCTCAATTGATCTATAGCCGTTCCTTGAACTTTCGAATCCGCCTTTGGGATCATATGGTGTTGCGAAGGTTTGCAGTCCGAATATCCAAAGCGGCTCAAAATCTTCTCAACATAGTGGGATTGCGTAGTGTAATTCCACCCTCAGTATTTCTCAGTAGCTTGATGTTCAAGATAACATCAGCCACGCCCAGGTCTTTCATCTCAAATTTATGAGATAGAAAAGCCTTGACCTCCTCAATTACTTTGAGGTGGGTCCCAAATATCAGTATGTCATCAACATACAGACACAATATAACTCCTTCGCCCCCACCATAGCGATAGTATACACATTTGTCGACCGTTGACAACAAAGCCAGCAGATGTCAAAGTTGTATTAAACTTCTCATGCCATTGCTTAGGTGCTTGTTTCAGGCCATACAAAGATTTCACTAACTTACACACCTTTCTTTCCTGACCATTTACTACAAAGCCATCTGGCCGTTGCATGTAAATTTCCTCGTCTAGCTCTCCGTTAAGGAAAGCCGTCTTAACGTC
The DNA here is from genome assembly GCA_021605145.1 of Aegilops bicornis. Taxonomy (NCBI): domain Eukaryota; kingdom Viridiplantae; phylum Streptophyta; class Magnoliopsida; order Poales; family Poaceae; genus Aegilops; species Aegilops bicornis. Next base: position 620,087,259 of record CM038674.1, read on the forward strand.
CATCTGATGAACGAGAAGACCATGCGAGGCAGCCAAAGGGAGTAACACTCGAATGGTTGTCAGCCTAGCTACATGTGAGTAAGTATCGAAGAAATCATCTTCTCCCTTTTGGGTATAACCCTTGGACACAAGCCTAGCCTTGTACTTCTCAACAGTACCATCGGGCCTAAGCTTCCTCTTGAACACCCACTTACATCCCAATGGTTGGCAACCATAAGGACGATCGTTGATCTCCCATGTCCCATTAGCCATGATGGAATCCATCTCGCTATGGACCGCGTCCTTCCAGTAGTTAGCATCCTCAGATGCATAAGCTTCTGAAATGGAACTGGGAGTGTCATCATCCACGAGGTACACGAGGAAATCATCACCAAAAGACTTTGCAGTCCTTTGTCTCTTGCTCCTAACAGGAGCTTCCTCGTCATCCTCTGATGAACTTTCATCACTTTTGTGTTCATAATATTCCATTGGAATGGTAGGTTCAGGAGTCTCATCAGATTCCAGTCTAGAACTGCTTTGCATATCTCTCATGGGGAAAATATCCTCAAAGAATGTAGCATCCTTAGACTCTATAATTGTACCGACCTTCTGGTCAGGTACCTCAGATTTCACCACTAGAAATCTATAGCCAACGCTGTTCTTAGCGTAGCCCAAATTTACGGAGTCCACAATCTTTGGTCCAAGCTTACGCTTTTTGGGGATCGACACATTGACTTTCGCCAAACAGCCCCAAGTGCGCAAGTAAGAGAGTGTAGTTCTTTTCTTTTCCCATTGCTCATAGGGAGTAGTCTCATTATCCTTCGCGGGAACTTTATTCAGGACATGACATGATGTCAATACAGCCTCCCCCCACCATGCCTTAGATAGACCCGATGTATCTAACATGGCATTAGCCAAATCTGTTAGAGTACGGTTTTTCTGTTCGGCCACCCCATTTGACCGGGGTGAATAGGGAGGTGTCCTCTCATGAATAATACCATGTTCCGCACAGAATAAATCAAACTCACTAGAAAAGTACTCTCCACCATGATTAGATCGGACTCGTTTAATTTTCTTCTCAAGTTGGTTCTCAACTTCAGCCTTATAGATTTTAAAGTAGTGTAGAGCCTCATCCTTTGTGTTTAACAAATACACATAACAGAATCTAGTGGAATCATCAATCAAAGTCATGAAGTATTTCTTTCCACCTTTAGTCAACACACCATTCATCTCACAGAGATCTGAATGTATGAGCTCTAGTGGTGCCAGGTGTCTCTCCTTCGCAAGCTTGTGAGGCTTACGAGGTTGCTTTGCTTGCACACACGCATGGCACTTAGAGCCTTTGGCTAAAGTGAAACTAGGGATTAGATTCATCTTAGCCAGCCGCGTCATACAACCGAAATTTATGTGACAAAGACGTGAATGCCAAACCTCACATTCGTTCACATTAGAATGAATTTGGTTCACAACTTTATTACAGAAATCCTCCAGGGAAAGGCGGAGCAAACCACCACAATCATATCCTTTTCCAACAAATAGTCCATACCGAGATACGACTACTTTGTTAGACTCAAATACTAACCCTTCTTTACATAGAAGGGAGCCACTAACGAGATTCTTCTTGATGGCGGGGACATGCTGCACGTTCTTCAGTTGCACAATCTTTCCCGAAGTAAACTTCAAATCTACCGTGCCAACACCATGAGCGAAGCATGCGAGCCATTCCCCATCAGACGGAACAATCTCGTGCGACTGGTAGGAAGAAAACAAAGACACATCGGCACACACATGAATATTGGCTCCGGTGTCAACCCACCAATCGGTGGATCGACAAGCTGAAAGTATGGTAAACAGATTACCATACCCGGATGCGCATCATTGTTGTTCAGAGTGACATTCACAAACTTGGAGTCCTGTCTTTGGCTTCTTGTACTTGTTTGGGCACTTGTTTGCCCAATGTTCATCTGAACCACAAGTAAAGCAGCCATCTCTCTTTTGTCTTTCTTCTTACCCTTCTTCTTAAAGGTAGTATTCTCGGATGAGTTCTTTCCCTTGAACTTGTGGAAGTTCTTCTGCACCACATTGGCGCTAGAAGAACCCTCTGCCCCTTTCACGTGTGAGTCCTTTGCTCTCGAGTTCTACTCAACACTGAGATGACCGATGACATCCTCAACAGAGAATTCACGTCTCAAGTGCTTGAGAGAAGTAGCAAAGTTCCTCCAACTAGGAGGCAGTTTTGCAATAATGCAACCCGCGACAAACTTGTCCCGTAACTCACACTTCAGGAGCTCCAGCTCCTTAGCGATGCACTGTATCTCATGAGCCTGGTCCAATACAGAACGGTTATCAACCATCCTGTAATCATGGAACTGCTCCATGGCATACAACTCAATGCCAGCATCAGTTGCGCCGAATTTGACTTCGAGCGCATCCCACAAGTTTTTGGCAACCCCAATATGAATATAGGCATCAACCAACTTGTCTCCAATCACACTCAGAACTGCTCCCAGGAAGATTGTGGTTGCCTCCCTAAACGCCTTCTCCTGTTCAAGAGCAATCGTTTCTGTGAGGGACACCCCACCAACCCAGAACACGTTCATCGGCTGTGAGCCACAAGGTGGTCCTAGTCTGCCAACGCTTAAAATGCGTTCGATAAACTTTTCCGGTTTCAGAGTGGCGGCGAAGCCATGAGTCAAAAAGTGCCTAAAATAAGGTTTTTGGATTGTTGGAAATATTAGCACTTTTCTGACTAATCTAATCCACGAGTAAACAGTAAGCATGGAAAATACGGTATACATCTCATACCGATACCTAAGCATGTGAGTACGTACAGTACATAGAACCGAAACATATATGAACAGCATATATACGGCTAGCACATGAACGAGCAAATATGGGATGAACGAAGTCATACCCTCCGGTTGGCGCCAACGCTGGCGGCGGTAGCAAAGAGCCTCGGCATCAACCAAGGCCTTATTATTGGCGACTTCGTGCTGTCGACCATGGAGTCGATGTAGAGGAAGTAGTGGAAGCAGAGGCGGATGAAGACGGGGCGGATCGGGAGCGATACGTCGAGACGCTCCCAAAAACCTTATTGCCATTCTCCGGCGGGATCTCGAGCAGCGGGGTTAGGAGGCACCTGCTCTCCCGACCAACCGTGCACGCGGTCGTCGGGATGGGATCGCCGGAAGCAGCACAACAAGAGGAACAGTAGATGACGGCTAGGGTTGTACGAGAGGGAGTGAGTGAACTGAGTTAGGGTTCACTCTACCGGCCAGCGCCTTCTTATATAGGCCGTCAGGCCCAGGCCCACGACCGAGTCTGTGAACAGCCCACAGTCCAACGTCTCGGGCAGTGGCGCTTCTGTAAGCGACTCATTAATTTAACCATTTCTAAGCGGCAAAAATAAGCTTCGGCTCGGCTCATTCCCGCAACCCGCGGCGCGCACGCGCGTCATGGCGAGGCAAGGCGAGGCGGGCGGCTGAGGAGAAGGAGCGCGCGTGTACATCTCCTATTCCCAAGCTCCCAATAGCAAGTGGTAGAGCAACCCTTATAAAGAGGTCTCACTCTTCTTCTTTGTAGCGATATGGGACTAAACTTCCCACACTTCCCACCACTTGCCGTACACATGCATGGGCCCTAGAGATTAACTAGGGATTATTGTCTTATATGGGCCTAAGCCCATCCATAATCCATCAATTTTTAGATAGTAGATAGAAAAATTCATCAAAAGTACAAAACACCCCAAAAAATAATAAAAATTATATCGAGGTCTATGCGTCATCGAAAGACCATTACCGCCATCAGAACGAGCCGTCGAAGTGTCATTGTTACTGCTTCGTACCGGAGAGCCGGCATGACCTTGTCGATAATAACTTCTTCCGTTAGCCTCCAACTTCCCCTGGTGAACAACGAACATTCAGCTCGCATGCAATGTCCTGGCAGAGTCCTTTTGCCCTGTTGGGCAATACTTTGGGCCAGCTAAAACCAGCCCATTTGGAAGCCATCCGTAGAATAGCGTACAGGTTGGGGAGGGGGGGGGGGGGGAGAGAATTGGGCCAAGCCCCGGGCCCAGGGTTGCTACACTGTCACTACAGTGTCAAATAGTGGCCATGATGCTACATTCGACAAAGGATTTGTTTATCTCACGCCCCGTGCACAGACCTCCCAGGCATGGGTCTTGTCTCCACCACTGGAGAGGGGTAGGTGGGAGGGGTAGGGGCAGAGCTATGATTGGGCCAAGCCCCGGGCCCCATGCTTGCTATAGTGTCACTACAGTGTGAAAATAGTGTCCATGATGCTACAGTCAGCAAATGATTTTTTTCTCACGCACTAGGCCCAGGCCCCCAGGTTTGGGTCCTGTCTCCGCCATTGGGGACGGGAGGGGGAGGGACAGGGGCAGAGGCAGGATTGGGTCAAGCCTCGAGCCCCAGGCTTATTACAGTGTCAAATAGGGCCCATGATGCTACAGTCAACAAAGTGTTAACCCGGTTTCGAAATCTGTATCACGGTTTCGAGAAGAGAGGCCAAGCCACCACAAGGGTGACAAATACTCGCCTTGAGCTCGACAACATATATCGTGAGGCAAAAGGAATGTTGCATATGACACATTGTCGATGTTCGTCAAACGACTTTACACACACATGAAAGTTGGCACGTTTTGCTAGGAGCTGCTACCAATTATCGACTCTGGTCATGTCCATGTGTACGTGAACCTATAGGTCGCACACTTAAGGGGCTGTAGCCCATTCGGATTGGATCCGAGTGGAAAAAGGAAGTAGACTCCTAGTGGGCTCAAGTGTTGAGCCCACCTCGAAGGTCTATATAAAGGTGAGTGGGCGCACCACTTAGGGTTGATCTTTTCCCACCCTGGACAGCCGCTACTGCAACTCCCCACACCCATGTCGTGCAACCGGACCTAGCAGTACGCCGCCCGATGCTGCACCCGCACGTGTGGATACCTTGGAGGCATCACACTTGCGGTGCTCGGACGAACCGTTTTTCGATCCGCAAGGTACCGTTCGCGGGTCTTCACTGCTCGCGTGAGAACAGCGACGTGAGGAGGAGATGCCTTGGGAGATCGATTACACGCATCACCAACTCTACTTCCGCTGCGGTGACTGTGCGTCTAGTGGTAAACCCGATCCCGTGATCTATTTTCAGCAGCATGATCTTGGGTGTGCAATAGAAAAATTTTATTTGGCGCTAGCGTAGCGTACCGCATGTTTCAACGGTGGCATCGATAGGCTCGATGCCAAAGCCTATAGGTGGTAAGTTTGCCCTAGCTGCCGTGAGGAAGTGATGGAAATGTTTTGTGTATGTGCCCCACGTGACACTTGGGTTATAAACCTTTCATGTTATTCCAATCGTAATTTAATCCTAATACATAAAAAATCATTTGAATGTAACTTGAAAATCTTTCAAATGTAATTTGGAAAGCTTTCGACATAATAAGATTGGAACATTAGATGTTGCTTATGTAATCACGATGAAACTATTCATCATGTTCATATCTTGCCCTTTAGCGTGATTGCTATGGCGGAATATGTATGTAACTTTCAACAACCGCGGCCAACCGGTGTTTCAAAAAAGTTTGTGAACTACCTCACGGGGACTGATAGACAACTTACAACTCAAATCCATGTGGTTTGTGTGCTTTATCTTGCACTATGTATAAATTGTCCTAATGATCATATTTGTGACAAACAAACGAGTTTCGAGTTTGTTGTAGATTATCTTTGTAGATACTCATTAGATCTTCACTACAATTGTGGATACATGAGATTCTTTGATTGGTGCAACCACTTGAAGACAATAGCTCTCATTATATTTAACCAATTTGAATGACTGTCTAACACTATGGTTTGTGATCTCCATGGAGTTTGGCTACACCATTTATTTATTTTATCTTTTTATTTGTATGACTACGTATACTTTGCAACAAAATGGTTGGGTGCACCATGCAATACAGAAGTAAGGGGCACCCTCCTCTAAGGAAAAAACCAGACTGTCCAAATGGTAACATTACGAGGATGTAGCAAATCACTGTCAATTTATAATATAGATGAGTTTATCGCTGCGTGAAATATTGGTTATCTTTCTCATAATTTATTCCGCCACATCCTTCATTTTTGTTTGTAGAAATGTTTTTTTATCTTTAGATAAATAACACACTCGAAAACCAATTGAAGGAGCTGTTTCAAATTACAATTATACTCTCTCCGTAAGAAATATAAGAGCATTTTAGTGATCTAAACGCTTTTATATTTTTTTTAAGGAAATGCCAACGTGGTTAATGAACTTTTTTGTCGTTGCAAAATGTAGAATAGATTCAGCGCGACTTAGCCGTAGTGTAGAAATCTCAAAACCGCAGCCTGAGCCCCAGTTTCGAATCGTTAACCATGAAGGCACTATAGACCATAATATCACCGGACCTCTCATTTTACGCCTGGGGGGATAAACCTCTCTTGGCAAACGTAAACGGACGAACGGCACCCGCCGGGCGCGCGCGGGCACATCGGTAAATTTGGCCCCGGTGACGGCCATGCCGCGCAGCATCTGCCCTCTTGAGCTCTCCAAGGGCCAGAAACGCCACCGCACGCCCCCTCCCTCCCCACGCTATACAACCACACGCACCACACCCATGGCCACCACCACCACCACCACCACCATCACCGCCACAGGGCAGCAGCAGCGGCACCACCACCACCCCCACCGCCACCACAAGCAGCGGCCATGGCGTCCTCGGCCTCCCTGCAGAGCTTCCTCCCGCCCTCGGCCCACGCGGCGACGTCGTCGTCCCGGCACCGGCCCAGCCGCGCCCGCCCCTTCCAGTGCGCGGCCGTCTCCGCCCCGTCGTCGTCGTCGGCCGCCTCGCCGTCGGCCTCGGCCGTCCCGGCGGAGCGGCTGGAGCCGCGGGTGGAGCAGCGGGAGGGCGGCTACTGGGTGCTCAAGGAGAAGTACCGCACCAGCCTGAACCCGCAGGAGAAGGTGAAGCTGGGCAAGGAGCCCATGGCGCTCTTCACCGAGGGCGGCATCAAGGAGCTCGCCAAGCTGCCCATGGAGCAGATCGACGCCGACAAGCTGACCAAGGAGGACGTCGACGTGCGGCTCAAGTGGCTCGGCCTCTTCCACCGCCGCAAGCAGCAGTGTATGCCCCCTCCCTCCCTCTGCTCCGCACCGTCGCGAAATCCATCGTTTTGCTTGATCAAATAATGCATCTGTGATTCAGCCTTTCTATTCTTGATCGATGCACGTTCGAGCTCCATGATTGGAGCATGCTCCCAAGTTTTTGTGAATTTTCAATCGCGCATGCACCTCTAAGCTAGGTTGCTCATGGGGAATGAACGTACTGTGCATTCGTTCAATAATCACTCCATCTCCATGTGCCTATGTTCCTCCTAACCTCTACATAATCTTGGCAGAATCAGTGGGAAGAATTGACATTTTGTTTCTGCGTGCATATCGAACCATATTAGACTATATTGCTAGGGTGATTTGACCACAAGTTTTACTACTAAAATAGGTACCCATATTCCTACTCCGTTTGCAAGTTGTATGCAGGACATGTCTGATCATGTCCCCTCTCACCAGCTAGCAGACTAGTCTATGATCCAACCGTCGCAGTCATTAGTATCTTAGACTAATACTGATGCAACTTTTTTAGTCGGCGTGTAATAAGATACACCTGAAGAGCCAAGGGGCCAAAGTATCTTGGACTAGTCTGGGGTCATATTAGTTTTATTTAACCACTCGGCGTGTGATACTCGTCGACTTCCTATTGGTTGATGCATGACACGCATACATATTTGTCAAATGCAGCAACAGAGTAGACCGGGGCATGTTCTGTAAGAATGTATTTTTATCAGACACACATGATGTTTTTTCTTGCAAACGATTCCTTTTGGGGTTTATCCCAAACCAGTGGCTCCAAACCTGCTCCTTTTTTGGGCCATTCCTTTGGTTCTTTCCTGCAAAAAGAGCGAGACATTTTCTGACTGGACCCACTGCGATACCAAGTCGGCCGGAAAAATGCTGACGAACTGAACCGTGTGTGTGCATGCAGATGGGCGGTTCATGATGCGGCTGAAGCTGCCCAACGGCGTGACGACGAGCGAGCAGACGAGGTACCTGGCCGGCGTGATCGAGAAGTACGGCAAGGAGGGGTGCGCCGACGTGACGACCCGGCAGAACTGGCAGATCCGCGGCGTGACGCTGCCGGACGTGCCGGAGATCCTGGATGGGCTCCGCTCCGTCGGCCTCACCAGCCTGCAGAGCGGCATGGACAACGTGCGCAACCCCGTCGGCAGCCCGCTCGCCGGCATCGACCCCCTCGAGATCGTCGACACGCGCCCCTACACCAACCTCCTCTCCTCCTACATCACCAACAACTCCGAGGGCAACCTCGCCATCACCAACCTGTACGTCATGTTCATCTTGCACTGCACTGGTGGTGACCACGGTCGAGGATTGCCACTGACTGACATGCCGTTGCTGCCGTGTTGTCTATGTATGAACAGCCCTAGGAAGTGGAACGTGTGCGTGATCGGCACCCACGACCTGTACGAGCACCCGCACATCAACGACCTGGCGTACATGCCGGCCGAGAAGGACGGCAAGTTCGGGTTCAACCTGCTGGTGGGCGGGTTCATCAGCCCCAAGAGGTGGGGCGAGGCCCTGCCGCTCGACGCCTGGGTCCCCGGCGACGACATCATCCCGGTCTGCAAGGCCGTCCTCGAGGCGTTCCGCGACCTCGGCACCAGGGGCAACCGCCAGAAGACGCGCATGATGTGGCTCATCGACGAGCTCGTAAGCTTCCCCCGAACTCTCGAAACGAAGCGGCATAAGTCTTGGTCGATGCGTATGTATGTGGTTCTGAACTTGTGGTGTTCCGGCGATGCAATGCAGGGGATGGAGGCGTTCCGGTCGGAGATCGAGAAGAGGATGCCCAGCGGCGTGCTGGAGCGCGCCGCGCCGGAGGACCTGATCGACAAGAAGTGGGAGAGGCGCGACTACCTCGGCGTGCACCCGCAGAAGCAGGAGGGGCTCTCCTTCGTGGGCCTGCACGTGCCCGTCGGCCGGCTGCAGGCCGCCGACATGTTCGAGCTGGCCCGCCTCGCCGACGAATACGGCTCCGGCGAGCTCCGCCTCACCGTGGAGCAGAACATCGTGCTCCCCAACGTGAAGAACGAGAAGGTGGACGCCCTGCTGGCGGAGCCGCTGCTGCAGAAGTTCTCGGCGCACCCGTCGCTGCTGATGAAGGGGCTGGTGGCGTGCACCGGCAACCAGTTCTGCGGGCAGGCCATCATCGAGACCAAGGCGCGGGCGCTGCAGGTGACGCGCGACGTGGAGGCGCGCGTGTCCGTGCCCAAGGCGGTGCGCATGCACTGGACCGGGTGCCCCAACAGCTGCGCGCAGGTGCAGGTGGCCGACATCGGCTTCATGGGCTGCCTCACCAAGAACAGCAGCGGCAAGATCGTCGAGGCGGCGGACATCTTCGTCGGCGGCCGCGTCGGCAGCGACTCGCACCTCACCGGCGTGTACAAGAAGGCCGTGCCGTGCGAGGACCTGGTGCCCATCGTCGCCGACCTCCTGGTGGAGCGGTTCGGGGCCGTGCCCAGGGAGAGGAGGAGGACGAGGAGTAGGCCGGCCGGCTAGGAGCGCCACCGGCTGATCTCCTTCTCCTGATCTCGCCTCTGTCGTCGGCTCGTCGCACACGCAGAGATGGGCTGCGGCTGATGTAAAGTAGGCAATGCCATGCTTCCATGGCACACGCTTGTACCACGTTTTGGTTTGTTGTCGGAGCCCAAAGTTTTCCGGTTACGTTACAGGGGATGATTGAATTGATGATATAAATAAAGAAGCAGATTATATGTAGCTGTTCCTCTCAGTTCTTCTTCAATCCTGTGCTACAACGTGCTGTTGCTAGATTATGCAGTTCAATCGGGAGCTCGGCATCGGGATAGGGAGAAGTTGCTCGGTGTTCACAGCTTGGTAGTGCTCTCTGGACATCGACATGTATCAGGGTTGCACATCAACTTTGCCAAGTGATCGCTCTCAGCGTGTCGCCCATTGGCTGCTCGGTGAGCAGGCTTTAGAGGCAACATCGGTTCTCAAGTGTGAGTTAGATCCTTTCATGGTCATCCCCTTCGTACTCAGCAAGCCATCCAGCGAGGCGTTCCAACCCTCGGGCCATCTCCAACGCCGTCCATGAGAGCATTTACAGTCGGACCCCATATTTCCTCCCTAAACGTCTGGAACGTCGTCTCGTCATTGCCAGTCATAAAAAATTGACCCAACCAGACCCCTCATTTAGTCCCCTATGTCTGAATTGACTGGCACCCCTCATATCGGTACCAAATGCAGGGACGATATGAGGGCGCCCGGACGCGACCGGGCACTTCGCTCCTGCAACAGCGGTCTCATCTGCAGCCACCCGAAGCACGTTCCTGATGGCGGCAAGCCTCTCCAACTGATAGAGATTTTTATTTTGTTCATCGATTTTTTTGACACATTGTGATTCAAAAAAAGCCATGGAAATATCAATGTTCCATTTGTGAAGGAGATAGACCATGACTATGAATCTTCTTTGTGTTAAGCAAAAAATATTCATAGTTATGGTCCATCTTCTTAACAAAGGGTGCAATAATGACTGAAATTTATCGCTTATGTATAACCTGACTATTTAAGTCGGTCGACTAGCTACTCACGCAGCAAGGTGAGACTAAACATCCGAAACCAGTTGGGCGAATACGGATGTGAAAATTTAAATGTGAGTAATTTTTTTGACAGCCCGGCCGGCCCAACACGGACGTGATGATCAACGTGCATATGTTTGCATATATTCGGTGTTTTGGATATAGGATTTGTGGTTGCAAATGGTAAATTTGAGGCATGTCCGGTCATTGTCCGTGGACACGTCCGCGGATGTTTAAGGGTCCAAATTTGCGGGCTGCGGCTGTAGATGCCCTCAAATCGTTCGTAAACGTAGGCAATGCCATGTTTCCATGACACACGCTTGTACCACATTTTTGGTTCCTTTTCGAAGCCCAAAGTTTTTCAGTTACGTTACAGGGATGATTGAATTGGTGATATAAATACGGATTTGCCATTTCACTGTCGGCTGTCTTTCAACTCGCCAACATTCAAATCTTTGTCCGCCCGCTCTTGCGCGGAGATTCGTGCTGCGGGGTTTGATTTTCAGGCTGGTTCTTGCTATCGGGCGCGGTTTTCTATCCCAACATGTTACCACTGCGCCGGCCCGACCTCTCTTTGGTTTTTTGTCCTTTTTGAATTTTTGGCGTGGTTTCCCCTTTTCATTTCAGCGGCACTGTTTTGGTAAGGGAGAGATGAGATAGCGAGAGAGAGGAACGGGCGCTTGAGCGGTGGAGGAGAGCGAGCGATTCCTTCCTGTTCATGTCGATTATGAGATCCCCCACCCGTCGAGCTTGGTTTTTCTCCCCTTTCTCTTGGATTCACGCCTGCTGCGCTTGGTTGGTCTCGTCATTCTCTCTCCGGCGCTTGATTTTTGTTTATTTTTGGGTGTGTAGCTTCCAGATCTAGAGTGAGTTGTTGTCGTGGTTTTGTTTTCGGTTTGTGATAGGTGTTTGTTGCCGCCGTGTTGTTGTAGATTCATGGTAGGTGCTTGCAGTTATAGCGGTTGGTTTTGCTTCATGGCATGGGTAGTCCGCCAATGTTTCCCCTCTGCTCGTGTTGGACCCCCTCTCATCTGGCACCTTTGTGACTTCGTATCTCGTTTTGTGGTGATGCAGATGTATGGATCAGATGTAGGTTTTCAGATGGGTGTTTTGTGGTTAGGGTTGGTGATTTGCGTTGGTAAGTGATGGCCCACAAGTATAGGGGATCAATCGTAGTCCTTTCGATAAGTAAGAGTGTCGAACCCAACGAGGAGCAGAAGGAAATGATAAGTAGTTTTCAGCAAGGTATTCTCTGCAAGCACTGAAATTATAAGTAACGAGTAGTTTGATAGCAAGATAATTTGTAACGAGCGAGTAACGGTAACGGTAACAAAAGTGCAGCGAGGTAGCCCAATCCTTTTGAGGCAAAAGACATGCCAAAACGGTATCTTATGATAAGCAAAGCGTTCTTGAGGGTACACGAGAATTTCATCTAGTCACTTTCATCATGTTGGTTTGATTTGTGTTCGCTACTTTGATAATTTGATATGTGGGTGGACCGGTGCTTAGGTGCTGTTTTTACTTAAACAAACCTCCGACTTATGATTAACCCCCTCGCAAGCATCCGCAACTACGAGAAAAGTATTAAGATAAAATCTAACCATAGCATTAAACTTTGGGATCCAAATCAGCCCCTTACGGAAATAGCGCATAAACTAGGGTTTAAGCTTCTGTCACTCTCGCAACCCATCATCAACTACTCCACAATGCATTCCCTTAGGCCCAAATATGGTGAAGTGTCATGTAGTCGACATTCACATGACACCACTAAGGGAATCACAACATATATACCATCAAAATATCGAACACATATCAAATTCACATGGTTACTTGCAACAAGATTTCTCCCGTGACCTCAAGAACAAAAGTAACTACTCACAAATGATAATCATGCTCAAGATCATAGGGGTATTAAATAACATAATGGATCTGAACATATAATCTTTCACCAAATAAACCATATAGTAATCAACTACAAGATGTAATCAACACTACTAGTCACCCACAAGCACCAATCTAAGGTTCCGGTACAAAGATTGAACACAAAAGATGAACTAGGGTTTGAGGGGAGATGGTGATGTTGAAGATGTTGATGGATATTGCCCTCCCCAAGATGGGATAGTTGTTAGTGATGATGAAGACGACGATTTCCCCCTCCAGGAGGGAAGTTCCCCCGGCGGAATCGCTCCACCGGAAGGCAAAACTACTCCTGCCCAAGTTTCGCCTCGAGATGGCAGCGCTTCGTCCCGAAAGTCCTCTCCTAATTTTTTCTAGGTAAAAATGACTTGTACACCAGAAGATGGGCACTGGAGGTGGGACGAGGGGAGCACAACCCACCAGGGCGTGCCTGGGCTCCCTGGTGCGCCCAGGCGGGTTGTGCCCACCTGGTGGGCCCTCTCGGTACTTATTGGCTCCAATAATTCTTATATATTCCATAAAACATCTCCATAAAGTTTCAGCTCATTTGGAGTTGTGCAGAATAGGTGGCCCGACGTAGCTTTTTCAGTCCGTAATTCCACCGCCAAAGATTCTCCCTCTTTGTGTGAACCTTGCATATTATGAGAGAAAAGGCATTAGAATTACTCCAAAAAGCATTATTATTCATAAAAATAATATAAATAACAGTAGGAAAACATGATGCAAAATGGACTTATCGTGTGCGTTGAGTATTTGGGTGTAGAGGTATTGATTTTGGTAGGTGTTAGGGCATATCTCTCTCTAAGTAGTTTTGGTGACTGATGACAATGCTTTTGCGGACTAATCGTGTGCGTTGAGTATTTCAGAGATTCATTCTGTGGCACGAGACGATTCTTTCCCCTCGGAGCTTTATGTGAAGACGGTGTAGTCTCTTTCGTTTCAGTTTGGTGGACTTGAGTCGTAGGAGACACCGTACTATCAAAAGGGGGTCCGCTTTGGAAAGGCTAGGGTGGAATCAACACGTACATGTCTCTGTTGCACCCCAGCTCCTTTCCTCTCCATGGAGTTTGCTGTTTTAACAGTAGTGGAGACTATGAGGAGAAAGCGGTAGTACCGCCGCCAGAGCGGTAGTACCGCCTATGGTCCTCAAGTGGCAGTACCGCTATCTACGGTGGTAGTATCGCTTCGGGGCATAGGCGGCAGTACCGTCCTGGTTCGGCAACGCTACCGCCTCGATTCGAGGATGCATTTTCTCGTGTCGGGTTGTGGGGCAGTAGTAGCGGCAGTAGCAGCAGTAGTACCGCGGTTACCACCGCTACTAATGCCGCCCATACCCCCTCTCTTTCTCTCGTTCTCCCTCGGCTTCTACTACGCTCAGTCTATGCGGTAGTACTGCTGGTGGTCGCGGTAGTACCGCTGCGACCAGCGGTAGTACCGCTCTACTGAGCAGTAGTACTGCTATGTGCAGGCTGAAGAGGGGGGTAACGGTTGGACTAGTTCCCCCACTATATAAGGAGGTCTTCTTCTCCAAGTTGACTTACCTCTTTTCCCCCAAGCTCCATTGTTGCTCCAAAAGCTCTTTTTCGCCCGATCTCTCTCCCTAGCCAATCAAACTTGTTAATTCTTTAGGGATTGGTTGAGAAGGCCCGGATCTACCCTTCCACCAAGAGAAATTTGATTCCCCCACTAATCCTTCGCGGATCTTGTTACTCTTGGGTGTTTGAGCACCCTAGATGGTTGAGGTCATCTCGGAGCCACATTCCATTGTGGTGAAGCTCCGTGGTCTCGTTGGGAGCCTCCAATTGAGTTGTTGAGATAGCCCCAACCTTGTTTGTAAAGGTTCGGTCGCCGCCTCCAAGGGCACCAATAGTGGAATCACGACATCTCGCATTGTGTTAGGGCGTGAGGAAAATACGGTGGCCCTAGTGGCTTCTTGGGGAGCATTGTGCCTCCACACCACTCCAACGGAGACGTACTTCCCCTCAAAGGGAAGGAACTTCGGTAACACATCCTCGTCTCCACCAGCTCCACTTTTGGTTATCTCTTACCTTTACTTGTGCAAGCTTATATTGTGTTGTATCCCTTGCTTGCTTGTGTGCTTGTTGCATCATATAAGTTGCTCACCTAGTTGCATATCTAGACAACCTACTTTGCTGCAAAGTTTAAATTGGTAAAGAAAAGCTAAAAATTGTTAGTTGCCTATTCACCCCCCTCTAGTCAACTATATCGATCCTTTCAATTGGTACCAAAGCCTCGTCTCTTTATTAAGGACTTTACTGTCCGAAGAGTATGGTTGACATCGTAGATGGTGGGAAGGAGCACCCAGGTGTGATTCCGTCCTCGTCTACGGCCGATGGGGGATCCTCGGTCTCTCGTGAGGAATTCAATGCAGCTTTGGACACATTGAAAACCTCCATGACGACCGAGGTTGAAGGCATGATCAACAAGTTTTTAGAAGGCCTTAAATTATCCACCGCACCAATGAAAGTGGGTGATCCCACTAACAAGGTGACGGATGCTAACTCCGACAAGGGGGAAGCTAGTAGTGACAAAGTTCCTTTATCTAGTGGTAGAAGTGGAAATGTCATCTTTGCCCATATTGAACCCCCACTTACTTATGGAGGACCGGTTCCCTCCACTCATTTGGATCATGTTGGTCCTCCTCCTAAGTTTTTGAAAAATGAGGACTTTTCCTCTTGGGTCTATCGCTTTAAATGTCATTTAAATCATAGTAATACTAATCTTTGGAGAATCATTGAGCAAGGTTTCTACCTGCATGACCCAAGCAACTTCACCCCTAGAGAAGCCGCAGATAATCAATTCAACGAGTCTGCTCTCTTCATCATCCAAGATGCAATTCCATCCGAAGATATTGCGCATCTCCGACCTTTCACCGTGGCCAAGGAAGCATGTCAACATGTTGTTTCCATTTACAAGGGAAGCGCAAGCATTCAACGCTCCAACTATGAATTGGTGCAAGATGAAGACGATGAGTTTGCAATGAATGAACATGAAGAACCTCGTGAGCTTTACCGGAGGTTAACCACTCTCGCGGTCTCACTCCAAGATCATGAGAGCAAGGATACAGATGACAATTGGATCAAGAGAAAGTTTCTCAAGGCCATGATGCCTTACCATAAGGCCATGTCCTCCGTCATCTGTCAAAGACCGGGCTTCCACACCTTGTCCTCAAGTGAAGTGTTGGATGAGTTTGTGGCAATAAGGATCTTGGACAAGGCCGCCGATAATGCGGTGTTGCGTTCTCAACAAGCAAAGAAGCCCAACCTTGCCTTGAAGGCCAAGGCTAGTGTGGAAGAAGAGGATGAAGAGGAAGAAGAGGAGAGTAACCAAGAAGATACAAAATATGCTTATCATGAGCACATGACTCTCGCTTCAAGGCAATTTTGGAGCAAGAAGAACTCAAGGCCCAACTTCAACAAGAACAACTCAAGTGGCGCCGAGGGCAAGCAATGTGTGAGGACATGCTATAATTGTGGCAATGTGAGACACTTTATTGCGGAGTGCCCATATGAGAAGAGGGAAGACAATGGTGGCAAGCTCATCAGAAAAGACAAGGCCAAGTCCTTCCCCAACAAGAACAACTTCACCAAGAAGACTCCTCCCAAGGGGTTGGTGGCACAAGAAGAGTACAATGAGGATGATGACGATGATGAAGACGGTGAGACGGTTGCCATGGCCTCCGTTGCCATAGCAACAACTCCACGGGTGTCCCTCTCCGACTTACCCAACGAGAACATCACCTCCAAGTGCCTCATGGCCAAAGCCACCAACAAGGTAACTCCCAACATCAAAACCACTATCACTACTAATCCCTCTTTGACGGATTGCATTGATGAAAGTGAGGGGTCTAATGAGGAAGGAAATGAATTTGAGACTTTTATGAGTAAGCTCAAGGGTAAATCCAAGAAGCACTTTGTTGCTCTCTTGGAACAACTTGGTGAAGCCAATGACATGATCGAGGCTCAAGAAGACACCATCTCTAAGATGGAGGGGCATAGTCGTGACTATGCCGATGAGATTTCGGATCTCTCTAATGCGCTTGAGGAAGAGCGTGGTCATCGTTTGGCTCTTGAGGAGTCACACAACGATGATCGTGCTAAATTAAAGAAAGATCTTGATCATGCTCTTGTTGTATCTCGTGTGCTCAATTCCGAGAAGGCCAAACTTGGGGTTGATCTTGCTAGACTCAAGGAGGAGTTTGATATACTTGATAAGGCTCACAAGGCCTTGAAGGGTGCTCATGCTAGCCTCAAAGAGTCTCATGATCAACCCCAATTGAAGCTAACTAAGATAAAAGCCACTTTCCCTCATATGACATTAATTGATAATGCAAATGCTACTAACCCATGTTGTGAGCATGTGCATCTTGTGGAGGAAAATGCAAAGTTGAAGGAACAACTTGAGAAAGGCCTTGTGTCTTGCATACAAGGTGAGAAGAACCTCAACGACCTTTTGAGCAATCAAAAGGAAGTTGTGGACAAGGAGGGAATTGGGTTTACCCCACCAAGAACGAGAAGAAGAGTGACAAGGCCAAATGACCTCCTCCTCTCAAGAAAATTTTTGTGAAGGAGGGAGAGGGTGCTCCTAAGGAAAATAAGAACAATGTGAAGGGTGGTGGTGTCAATAAGGGCAATGCCACACCTTCCAACAAAGCCGGCGACTTTAACCCTTCTTATGTGTTATGTCGTGTTAGTGATGGGCATGTTTATGCCAAATTTGTTGGTTCTCCTTATGAGTACATTGAATGGTCTATTTGGGTTCCTAAGACCCTTGTTACTAACATCAAAGGACCCATTACAAAATGGGTACCTAAAACCAAGCATTGACCTCTTGTAGGTGTTTGCTTCCGGTGGGGGATCATGGTTGCTCGATAGTGGAGCTACAAATCATATGAACGGAAGCAAGGACTTGGTGGTGGACGTGAACAAGATTTCATCTATGCCCACCAATGTTGAGTGGGGTGATGCCTCGTCTTCTAAGGTATTGGGTCTTGGCAAGGTTGTCATTTCTCATGATCTCTCGATCGAGAAAGTCATGCTTGTTGAGTCCCCTACATACAATTTACTTTCCGTTCGTCAACTTGCACTCATGGGCTTTGCCACCTTCTTTGATATTGATACCGTGGCCCTCTTGTGGAGCAAGACTCTTAAAGTAGCCTTTGTTGGGCATGTCGAGAACGGTCTTTATGTGATTAACTTTTTGGAGCGACCCACTAAGACCGCGACATGCCTAATGGCTAAAGTTGACGTGGGATGGCTTTAGCATCGCCGTTTAGCCCATGTCAATATGAGATATTTGCAAAGTCTTCTCAAGGGGGACCATGTCTGTGGACTAACAAATGTTAGTTTTGCCAAAGATCGTGCTTGCAGTGCTTGTATCGGAGGAAAGCTACATGATAAGGCTCACCCTCCCACTACTATCATATACTCGAAGAGGCCCTTGGAGCTCCTTCACTTGGATCTCTTTGGACCTCCATCCTTTGATAGTCTTGGGGGTAGAAAGTATTGCTTGGTGATTGTGGATGATTATTCAAGATACACTTGGGTATATTTACTCAAGAGGAAGAGTGAGACCCAGCAAACCGTCATCAACTTTGCAAATGAGGCTCAACGTCAACACAATGCAAAGATTTTGACGATAAGAAGTGACAACGGCACCGAGTTCAAGAACTACAACTTGGATGAGTTTCTTAGTGATGAGGGGATCAAGTATCAATATTCCGCACTTTACACCCCTCAACAAAATTGTGTAGCCGAGAGGAAGAACCGGACGTTGATGGATGCAGCAAGGACCATGATGGCGGATTTAAAGTCTCCATACAACTTTTGGGCCAAAGCCATCAACACCGCTTGTCATGCATCCAATCGGCTGTACCTCCGCAAAGGCTTGAACAAGACTCCATATGAGATACTCACCGGTAACAAGCCCAACCTCAAGTACTTCTAGGTGTTCGGGTGTAAGTGTTTCATTCTCAAGAAAGGTGTTCGTTTGTCTAAATTTGAGGCTACAGCTCATGAGGGCATTTTTTTGGTTATGCTACAAACTCTCATGCTTACCGTGTCCTCAACAAGTCCACCGAACTCATTGAGGAGACTTGTAACATGGAGTTTGATGAGAATAATGGCTCCCAAGTGGAGCAAAGTGGTACTTGTGATGTAGGTGATGAAATTCCTCCCCAATCCATAAGAAGAATGGGTGTTGGTCTTATCCTACCCATTGAGGAACCCCTTGTGGCCGAAGGAGAAGGACAATGGTCCACTCAAGTGGAACCATCACCAACCCAAGACCCACACGCTTATGAAGAACAAAGTGAAGGCCCTCAACCAAATGAACAAGATCAAGGGCAAGATCAACTTCAAGATGGTGGTGAACCACCAAGTGATGCCCAAGGTCAAGTTCTCACCACCGAGCAAGTTCAAGATCAAGAGCAAGCTCAAGATCAAGAACAAGCTCAAGACGATGCTCGAGATGATCAAGTTACCGCTCCTCAACTCTCTCTTGAGTAGGAATTGAAGCGTCGTGCCACCAAGATTGCCTCCAAGCTCACTAACAAAGATCATCTCATGACGAATGTGCTTGGAAGCTTAAGAAAGGGGGTAAGCACTCGTAGATAATTAGCAAACTATTGTGAACATCACACGTTTGTCTCTTGAGATGAACCCCAAAAGGTCCATGAGGCGCTCGAGGATCCGGACTGGCTCAATGCCATGCATGAAGAACTTAACAACTTCGAGCATAACAAGGTGTGGAGATTTGTGCCAAGGCCAACCGGGAACCATAATGTCATTGGAACCAAGTGGATTTTCAAGAACAAGCAAGATGCTCATGGAATTATCGTTCACAACAAGACTCGTTTGGTAGCACAAGGCTACTCCCAAGTCAAGGGTATCGACTACGTGAAACCTTTGCTCCCGTTGCTCACCTTGAATCTCTTCGTTTGTTGATTGCTTATGCTTCTCATCACAACTTCAAGTTGCAACAAATGGATGTGAAGAGTGCTTTTATTAATGGTCCTATTAATGCGTTGGTGTATGTCAAACAACCACCGGGGTTTGAGGATCCCGAGTTCCCCAATCATGTGTACCAACTCGATAAGGCACTCTATGGCCTTAAACAAGCCCCACGTGCGTGGTATGAGCACCTTACCGAGTTGTTGCAAGATAGTGGGTTTGAAATTGGGAAAATCGACCCCACTCTTTTTACTAAGAAGGTCAAAGGGGAGTTGTTTGTATGCCAACTATATGTTGATGATAATATCTTTGGTTCTCCTAACAAAGCTTTCAATGAGGAATTTGCCGCTCTCATGACCTCAAAGTTCAAGATGTCCATGATGGGAGAGTTGAAGTTATTTCTCAGATTCAAAGTCAAGCAAAGAAGAGAAGAAACCTTCCTCAACCAAGCCTAATACACTCAAGACATGCTCAAGAGATTCAAGCTAAGTGATGTCAAGCCAGCTTCCACACTAATGCCCGTAAAATGCCAACTTGACATAGATCCCAATGGTAAATCGGTGGATCAAAAGGTATATCGCTCCATGATTGGCTCCCTGCTTTACCTTTGTGCATCTAGACCGGATATCATGTTGAGTGTGGGAATTTGTGCATGGTTTCAAGCCGCACCTAAGGAAAGCCGCTATGTGGCGGTCAAGCGAATATTTTGATATTTGGTTCATACCCCAAACTTTGGCCTATGGTACCCAAGAGGAGCAAACTTCAACCTTGTGGGCTTTTGGGACTCGGATTGGGCGGGAGACAAAGTGGATAGGAAGTCAACTTCCGGAGGGTGCCAATTTCTTGGTTGCTCCTTGGTGAGTTGGTCTTCTAAGAAGCAAAGTTGCGTGTCGCTCTCGTCCACCGAAGCGGAGTATGTGGCCGCCGGTAGTTTTTGTGCTCAACTTCTATGGATGAGGCAAACTTTAAAGGATTACAATGTCATTTGTGAAAAAGTTCCTCTTTGGTGTGGCAATGAAAGTGCCATCAAGATTTCTCTCAACCCAGTGCAACACTTCAAGACGAAGCATATTGAGATTCGGTATCACTTCATCCGGGATCACATTAGGCGAGGGGAGATCAAGCTCAACTATGTCAACACTCATGATAACCTTGCAGATATCTTCATGAAGCCCTTGGATGAAGCAAGATTTCGCGAGTTAAGGCATGAGCTAAATATCATTGATTCGAGAAATGTGGCTTGAACCTTTGCACACCCTACCATACTCATCGTGACGTCTTGTCTAGGTGTCGGCATGGACATAGGGGGAGTGTTGTTCTCTCAATGAACTCTTCCTCCCCCCATTATGCATAAATTGATCACGTCTTTCACATTAGCCATTTTTATGGTACTTGTGCTTCAAAGATGAGTTTTGGTCATGGGCCCAAGGTTAAAATCTTCGCGGTGCCATACCACTTGACTCAAACATAGGTGGCCTCGTCCACCGCCCTCTCTTTGAGAGATTGTGTGTTTCTTGTCGTCTCGTGGGTGTTGTTTTGCCTTTGTGTTTGCCCCTTCTCCTCATCGTTCCGTTTTTCTTGTTGCTTGAGCTAAGCTTGTTTCTGTCTAGTCTTCGAGTTTTGGCTGGCGGTACTACCGCTGGAGGCGCGTGGTACTACCGCTTATGATCAACAAGCGGTACTACCGCCCGCCCAAGTGGTACTATCGCTGTGGGGAGGGACTAGGGGGTTATGTCGGGGCAGGGGGAGTTTCTTTCTCCGCCACACCCATTCTCACAACCCACTCGTCCTCTTTGCTTCACCAACGACGAACTTGCTGCGGGAGGGCGCTGGTGGGCCGCCATCTCCGGGCCGTCCCTCTCCATTTCCTTCGGTGGAATCGATCCCCACCCCGTTCTCTTGCCATGGATGCCGGTATTGCCCCTGTTCCTCTTCTCTTTGTGTCTAGATTTCAGATCTAGTCTTTAGGGGCAATAGTTGTTGCATTTCTCGATTTTTGGCTAAATCAAGGCTTGAGTAGGTTGGAGAAGGCGTCTAGACTAGTTAGATTGATGTTTGGTAGGATAAATTTTGAATTTGGCATCCCGGCATGATGTCGCTTGAAGCTACGTCGGTATTTCCCCAAAGAGGAAGGGATGATGCAACACAACGGCGGTAGGTATTGAAGGAAATATGCCCTAGAGGCAATAATAAAGTTATTATTTATTTCCTTATATCATGATAAATGTTTATTGTTCATGCTAGAAATGTATTAACCGGAAACATAATACATGTGTGAATACATAGACAAACGGAATGTCACTAGTGTGCCTCTACTAGACTAGCTTGTTAATCAAAGATGGTTAAGTTTCACGACCATAGACAAAGGAGTTGTCATTTGATTAACAAGGTCACATCATTGGTTGAATGATCTGATTGACATGACCCATTCCATTAGCTTAGCACCCGATCGTTTAGTATGTTGCTATTGCTTTTATCCATGACTTATACATGTTCCTATAACTATGAGATTATGCAACTCCCGTTTGCGGAGGAACACTTTGGGTACTACCAAACGTCACAACGTAATCGGGTGATTATAAAGGAGTATTACAAGTGTCTCCAAAGGCAGATGTTGGGTTGGCGTATTTCGAGATTAGGATTTGTCACTCCGATTGTCGGAGAGGTATCTCTGGGCCATCTCGGTAATGCACATCACTATAAGCCTTGCAAGCAATGTAGCTAATGAGTTAGTTACGGAATGATGCATTACGAACGAGTAAAGAGACTTGCCAAGAACGAGATTGAACTAGGTATTGGATACCGACGATCGAATCTCGGGCAAGTAACATACCGATGACAAAGGGAACAACGTATGTTGTTATGCGGTCTGACCGATAAAGATCTTCAGAGAAAATGTAGGAACCAATATGGGCATCCGTGTCCCGCTATTGGTTATTGACCGGAGATGTGTCTCGGTCATATGCATTGTTCTCGAACCGTAGGGTCCGCACGCTTAAGGTTTCGATGGCGGTTATATTATGAGTTTGTGTATTTTGATGTACCGAAGGAGTTGAGTCCCGGATGTGATCACGGACATGACGAGGAGTCTCGAAATGATCGAGACATAAAGATTGATATATTGAATGGCTATATTCGGACTCGGAAAGGTTCCGGAAGTTTCCGGAGAAAACCGGAGTGCCGGAGGGGTTACCGAACCCCCGGGAAGTAATGGGCCTTATTGGGCCAAGAGGGAGAGAGAGGGCCGCACCAGGAGGTGGCGCCCCCCCCCCATGGGGAGTCCGAATTGGACAAGGAGGGGGGGCGCGGCCCCCCGTTCGCGCGCCGTCTCCCGCTCTTTCCTTCCCCCTTCCTCCTTCCTAGTTGGACTAGGAAAGGGGAGTCCTACTCCCACTAGGAGGAGGCCTCCCCCCTCCCGTGGCGCGCCGCCTCGGGCCGGCCGGCCCTCCCCTTGCTCCTTTATATCACAGGCAGGGGGCACCCTAGAACACACAAGTTGATCCTTGAGATCGTTCCTTAGCCGTGTCGGTGCCCCCTCCACCATATTCCACCTCGGTCAAATCGTAGCAGTGCTTAGGCGAAGCCTGCGTTGGTAGAACATCAAGATCGTCCTGCCACGTCGTCTTGTGGAACTCTCTCCCCGGAGCTTTGCTGGATCGGAGCCCGAGGAGCGTCACCGAGCTGTACGTGTGCCAAGAACTCGGAGGTGCCGGAGTAACGGTGCTTGGATCGGTTGGATCGCGAGGAGAATGTATGACTACTTCCTCTATGTTGTGATTGCTTCCGCTTCGGTCTACGAGGGTACGTAGACAACACTCTCCCCTCTCGTTGCTATGCATCACCATGATCTTGCGTGTGCGTGGGAAATTTTGAAATTACTACGTTCACCAACAGTGGCATCCGAGCCTAGGTTTTTATGGTTTGATGTTTTGCACGAGTAGAACACAAGTGAGTTGTGGGCGATACAAGTCATCGCCTACCAGCATGTCATACTTTGGTTCAGCGGTATTGTGAGATGAAGCGGCCCGGACCGACATTACGCGCCAGACGCTTACGCCGAGACTGGTTTCACCGTTCACGAGCACTTTCGTGCTTAAAGGTGGCTGGCGGGTGTCTGTCTCTCTCACTTTAGTTGAACTGAGTGTGGCTACGCCCGGTCCTTGAGAAGGTTAAAACAGAGTCTATTTGACGAAGTATCGTTGTGGTCTTGATGCGTGGGTGAGATTGGTTCTTGCTTAAGCCCGTAGCAGCCACGTAAAATTTGCAACAACAAAGTAGAGGACGTCTAACTTGTTTTTGCAGGCATGTTGTGATGTGATATGGTCAAGACGTGACGATATATTTTATGGTATGAGATGATCATGTTTTGTAACCGACGTTATCGACAACTGGCTGGAGCCATATGGTTGTCGCTTTATTGTATGAAATGCAACGCATACCTGTAATTGCTTTACTTTATCACTAAGCGGTGGCGATAGTTGTAGAAGCAATAGATGGCGTGGCGAAAACGATGCTACGATGGAGATCAAGGTGTCGCGCCGGTGACGATGGTGATCACGACGGTGCTCTAGATGGAGATCACAAGCACAAGATGATGATGGCCATATCATATCACTTATATTGATTGCATGTGATGTTTATCCTTTATGCATCTTATTTTGCTTTGATTGACGGTAGCATTTTAAGATGATCTCTCACTAAAAATTATCAAGTAGTGTTCTCCACGAGTATGCACCGTTGCCAAAGTTAAATGCGTGCGAGACACCACGTGATGATCGGGTGTGATAAGCTCTCGTCCATCTACAACGGGTGCAAGCCAGTTTTGCACCACGCAGAATACTCAGGTTATACTTGACGAGCCTAGCATATGCAGATATGGCCTCGAACACGGAGACCGAAAGGTCGGCGTGAATCATATAGTAGATATGATCAACATAAGATGTTCACCATTGAAAACTACTCCATCTCACGTGATGATCGGTTATGGTTTAGTTGATTTGGATCACGTGATCACTTAGATGACTAGAGAGATGTCTGTCTAAGTGGGAGTTCTTAAGTAATATGATTAATTGAACTTAAATTTATCATGAACTTAGTACTGATAGTATCTTGCTTGTCTATGTGCATTTATAGATAGATGGCTCGTCTTTGTTGTTCCGTTAAATTTTAATGCGTTCCTTGAGAAAGCAAAGTTGAAAGATGATGGTAGCAATTACACGGACTGGGTCCGTAACACGAGGATTATCCTCATTGCTGCACGGAAGAGTTACGTCCTGGATGCACCGCTAGGTGCCAGCGTGCTTGATGCAACCGACGGCGTTAAGAACGTCTGGCGAAAGCAAAGTCGATGACTACTCTATAGTTCGATTGTGCCATGCTTTACGGCTTAGAACCGGGTCTTCAACGACGCGTTTTGAAAGTCATGGAGCATATGAGATGTTCCAGGAGTTGAAGTTGATATTTCAACAGAATGCCCGGATTGAGAGATATGAAGTCTCCAATAAGTTCTATAGCTGCAAGATGGAGGAGAATGGGTGCATCGGTGAGCACATACTCGTAATGTCCGGTATTACAATCACTTGACTCAACTGGGAGTTGATCTTCCGGATGATTGTGTCATTAACAGAATTCTTCAATCACCGCCACCAAGCTACAAAGGCTTCGTGATGAACTATAATATGCAAGGGTTAGTAAAGACTATGCTCGAGCTCTTCGCAATCTTTGAAGGCTGCGGAGGTAGAAATCAAGAAGGAGCATCAAGTGTTGATGGTCAATAAGACCACTAGTTTCAAGAAGAAAGGCAAAGGGAAGAAGAAGGGGAACTTCAAGAAGAACAGCAAACAAGTTGCTGCTCAGGAGAAGAAACCCAAGTCTGGACCTAAACCTGAAATCGAGTGCTTCTCTTGCAAGCGCATCGTCACTGGAAGCGGAACTGCCCCAAGTATTTGGCGGATAAGAAGGATGGCAAGGTGAACAAAGGTATATGTGATATACATGTTATTGATGTGTACCTTACTAGAGCTCGCAGAGCACTGGGTATTTGATACTGGTTACATTGCTAATATTTGCAACTCGAAGCAGGGACTACGGATTGCGAACAACGGCAAAGGACGAGGTGACGATGCGCGTGGGAAATGGTTCCAAAGTCGATGTGATCGAGGTCGGCACGCTACCTCTACATCTACCTTCGGGATTAATTTTAGACCTAAATAATTGTTATTTGGTGCCAGCGTTGAGCATGAACATTATATCTGGATCTTGTTTGATGCGAGACGGTTATTCATTTAAATCAGAGAATAATGGTTGTTCTATTTATATGAATAATATCTTTTATGGTCATGCACCCTTGAAGAGTGGTCTATTTTAATGAATCTCGATAGTAGTGATACACATATTCATAATGTTGAAACCAAAAGATGCAGAGTTGATAATGATAGTGCAACTTATTTGTGGCACCGCCGTTTAGGTCATATCGGTATAAAGCGCATGAAGAAACTCCATCTTGATGGACTTTTGGAGTCACTTGATTATGAATCACTTGGCACTTGCGAACCGTGCCTCATGGGCAAGATGACTAAAACCCGTTCTCGGTACTATGGAGAGAGCAACAGATTTGTTGGAAATCATACATACAGGTGTATGTGGTCCAAAGAATGTTGAGGCTCGTGGCGGATATCGTTATTTTCTCACCTTCACAGATGATTTGAGCAGATATGGGTATATCTGCTTAATGAAACATAAGTCTGAAACATTTGAAAAGTTCAAAGAATTTCAGAGTGAAGTTGAAAATCATCGTAATAAGAAAATAAAGTTTCTACGATCTGATCGTGGAGGCGAATATTTGAGTTACGAGTTTGGTCTGCATTTGAAACAATGCGGAATAGTTTTAACTCACGCCACCCGAACACCACAGCGCAATGGTGTGTCCGAATGTCGTAATCGCACTTTACTAGATATGGTGCGATCTATGATGTCTCTTACAGATTTACCGCTATCGTTTTGGGGTTATGCTCTTGAGACGGCCGCATTCACGCTGAATAGAACACCGTCAAAATCCGTTGAGACGACACCTTATGAACTATGGTTTAGCAAGAAACCAAAGTTGTCGCTTTCTTAAAGTTTGGGGATGCGATGCTTATGTGAAAAAGCTTCAACCTGATAAGCTCGAACCTAAATCGGAGAAATGTGTCTTCATAGGATACCCAAAGGAGACAATTGAGTACACCTTCTATCACAGATCCGAAGGCAAGACATTTGTTGCTAAGAATGGATCCTTTCTAGAGAAGGAGTTTCTCTCGAAAGAAGTGAGTGGGAGGAAAGTAGAACTTGATGAGGTAATCGTACCTTCTCCCTTATTTGAAAGTAGTTTATCACGAAACCGGTTTCTGCGACATCTACACCAAATAGTGAGGAAGTTGATGATGTTGATCATGAAACTTCAGATCAAGTTACTACAGAACCTCGTAGATCAACCAGAGTAAGATCCGCACTGTGAGTGGTACGGTAATCCTGTTCTCGGAAGTCATGCTACTAGATCATGATGAACCTACGAACTATGAAGAAGCGATGGTGAGCCCAGATTCCATAAAATGGCTTGAGGCCATGAAATCTGAGATGGGATCCATGTATGAAAACAAAGTGTGGACTTTGGTTGACTTGCAGAGGGTCGGCAAGCAATAGAAAACAAGTGGATCTTCAAGAAGAAGACTGACGCTGACGGTAATATTACTGTCTACAAAGCTCGACTTGTCACAAAGGGTTTTCGACAAGTTCAAGGGATTGACTACGATGAGACCTTCTCACCCGTAGCGATGCTTAAGTCTGTCCGAATCATGTTAGCAATTGCCGCATTTTATGATTATGAAATTTGGCAAATGGATGTAAAGACTGCATTCCTGAATGGGTTTACGGAAGAAGAGTTGTATATGATGCAACCGTAAGGTTTTATCGATCCAAAGGGAGCTAACAAAGTGTGCAAGCTCCAGCGATCCATTTATGGACTGGTGCAAGCATCTCGGAGTTGGAATAAACGCTTTGATAGTGTGATCAAAGCATTTGGGTTTATACACTTTTGAGAAGCCTGTATTTACAAGAAAGTGAGTGGGAGCTCAGTAGCATTTACGATATTATATGTAGATGACATATTACTTATCGTTAATGATATAGATTTTCTTGATAGCATATAGGGATACTTGATCAAGAGTTTTTCGATGATAGACCTCGGTGATGCTGCTTACATATTAGGCATATAAATCTATAGAGATAGATCAAGACGCTTAATTGGACTTTCACAAAGCACATACCTTGACAAGATTTTGAAGAAGTTCAAAATGGATCAAGCAAAGAAAGGGTTCTTGCCAGATTGCAAGGTATGAAGTTGAGTAAGACTCAATGCCCGACCACCGCAGAAGATAGAGAGAAAATGAAAGATGTTCCGTATGCCTCAGCCATAGGCTCTATCATGTATGCAATGCTGTGTACCAGACCTAATGTGTGCCTTGCTATAAGCTTAGCAGGGAGGTACCAGAGTGATCCAGGAGTGGATCACTGGACAGCGGTCAAGAACATCCTGAAGTACATGAAAAGGACTAAGGATATGTTTCTCGTATATGGAGGTGACAAAGAGCTCATCGTAAACGGTTACGTTGATGCAAGCTTTGACACTGATCCGGACGATTCTAAATCGCAAACCGGATACGTATTTACACTAAACGGAGGAGCTGTCAATTGGTGCAGCTCTAAACAAAGCGTCGTAGCGGGATCTACATGTGAAGCGGAATACATAGCAGCTTCGGAAGCAGCTAATGAAGGAGTCTGGATGAAGGAGTTCATATCCGATCTAGGTGTCATACCTAGTGCATCGGGACCAATGAAAATCTTTTGTGACAATAATGGAGCAATTGCCTTGGCGAAGGTTTCCAGATTTCACAAGAGAACAAAACACATCAAGAGACGCTTCAATTCCATCCGGGACTTAGTCCGGTGGGAGACATAGAGATTTGCAAGATACATACGGATCTGAATGTAGCAGACCCGTTGACTAAGCCTCTTCCACGAGCAAAACATGATCAGCACCAAGACTCCATGGGTGTTAGAATCATTCTTTGTGTAATCTAGATTATTGACTCTAGTGCAAGTGGGAGACTGAAGGAAATATGCCCTAGAGGCAATAATAAAGTTATTATTTATTTCCTTATATCATGATAAATGTTTATTGTTCATGCTAGAAATGTATTAACCGGAAACATAATACATGTGTGAATACATAGACAAACGGAATGTCACTAGTGTGCCTCTACTAGACTAGCTTGTTAATCAAAGATGGTTAAGTTTCCTGACCATAGACAAAGGAGTTGTCATTTGATTAACAAGGTCACATCATTGGTTGAATGATCTGATTGACATGACCCATTCCATTAGCTTAGCACCCGATCGTTTAGTATGTTGCTATTGCTTTTATCCATGACTTATACATGTTCCTATAACTATGAGATTATGCAACTCCCGTTTGCGGAGGAACACTTTGGGTACTACCAAACGTCACAACGTAACTGGGTGATTATAAAGGAGTATTACAAGTATCTCCAAAGGCTGATGTTGGGTTGGCGTATTTCGAGATTAGGATTTGTCACTCCGATTGTCGGAGAGGTATCTCTGGGCCATCTCGGTAATGCACATCACTATAAGCCTTGCAAGCAATGTAGCTAATGAGTTAGTTACGGAATGATGCATTACAGAACGAGTAAAGAGACTTGCCAAGAATGAGATTGAACTAGGTATTGGATACCGACGATCGAATCTCGGGCAAGTAACATACCGATGACAAAGGGAACAACGTATGTTGTTATGCGGTCTGACCGATAAAGATCTTCGTAGAAAATGTAGGAACCAATATGGGCATCCAGGTCCCGCTATTGGTTATTGACCGGAGATGTGTCTCGGTCATGTCTGCATTGTTCTCGAACCGTAGGGTCCGCACGCTTAAGGTTTCGATGACGGTTATATTATGAGTTTGTGTATTTTGATGTACCGAAGGAGTTCGGAGTCCCGGATGTGATCACGGACATGACGAGGAGTCTCGAAATGATCGAGACATAAAGATTGATATATTGGACGTCTATATTCGGACTCCGGAGAGGTTCCGGAAGTTTCCGGAGAAAACCGGAGTGCCGGAGGGGTTACCGGAACCCCCCGGGGAAGTAATGGGCCTTATTGGGCCATAGGGGGAGAGATAGGGCTGCACCAGAGGTGGCGCGCCCCCCATGGGGAGTCCGAATTGGACAAGGGAGGGGCGCGCCCCTTCCCTCTTCCTCTCCTCTCTTTCCTTCCCCTTCCTCCTTCCTAGTTGGACTAGGAAAGGGAGTCCTACTCCCACTAGGAGGAGGACTCCCCCTCCTGGCGCGCCTCCTAGGGCCGGCCGGCCCTCCCCTTGCTCCTTTATATACGGGGCGGGGGCACCCTAGAACACACAAGTTGATCCTTGAGATCGTTCCTTAGCCGTGTGCGGTGCCCCTCCACCATATTCCACCTCGATCAAATCGTGGCAGTGCTTAGGCGAAGCCCTGCGTTGGTAGAACATCAAGATCGTCACCACGCCGTCGTCTTGTGAACTCTCTCTCCGGAGCTTTGCTTTGGATCGGAGCCGAGAAGCGTCACCGAGCTGTCGTGTGCCAAGAACTCGGAGGTGCCGGAGTAACGGTGCTTGGATCGGTTGGATCGCGAGGAGAACGTACAACTACTTACTCTACGTTGTGATTGCTTCCGCTTCGGTCTACGAGGGTACGTAGACAACACTCTCCCCTCTCGTTGCTATGCATCACCATGATCTTGCGTGTGCGTAGGAAATTTTTTGAAATTACTATGTTCACCAACATGTATTTCCCTCAGAAATGAAACCAAGGTTATCGAACCAGTAGGAGAACCAAGCAACACAACGTAAACAACTCCTGCACACAGATAACAAATCCTCGCAACCCGATGTGTTAAAGGGGTTGGCAATACCTTCCGGGGTACAACGCCTCAAGATAGGCAAACAGACGTGAGGTAAAATTGTAGTAGATTGAATAAATAGAACGCAAATAAAATAAAGTGCAGAAAAGTATTTTTGTATTTTTGGTTTAATAGATCTACAAATAAATGCAAGGAAAAACTAGATCACAAAGACAAATATATGATAAAGAGACCCAAGGGTCGTAGGTTTCACTAGTGGCTTCTCTCGACAAAAATAGCAAACGGTGGGTGAACAAATTACTGTTGGGCAATTGATAGAACTTCAAATACTCATGACGATATCCAGGCAATGATCATTATATAGGCATCACGTACAAGATTAGTAAACCGACTCCTACCTGCATCTACTACTATTACTCCACACAACGACCGCCATGCAGCATGCATCTAGTGTATTAAGTTCATGGAGAAACGGAGTAATGCAATAAGAACGATGACATGATGTAGACAAGATCTATCTATGTAGAGATAGACCCCATCGTTTTATCCTTAGTAGCAATGATACATACATGTCGTTTCCCTTTCTGTCACTGGGATGAAGCACCGTAAGATCCAACCCACTACAAAGCACCTCTTCCCATTGCAAGATAAATAGATCAAGTTGGAGAAACAAAACCCAAATATCGGAGAAGAAATACGAGGCTATAAGTGATCATGCATAAAAGAGATCAGAGAAACTCAAATACTTTCATGGATATAAAAAAGATAGATCTGATCATAAACTCAAAGTTCATCGATCCCAACAAAGACACCACAAAAGAGTTACATCATATGGATCTCCAAGAGACCATTGTATTGAGAATTCAGAGAGAGAGAGAGAGAGAGAGAGAGAGAGAGAGAGAGAGAGAGAGAGAGAGATGAAGCCATCTAGCTACTAACTACGGACCCGAAGGTCTACAAAGAACTAGTCACACATCATCAGAGAGGCACCAATGGAGGTGGTGAACCCCATCCGAGATGGTGTCTAGATTGGATCTGGTGGTTCTGGACTCTGCGGCTGGATGGATATTTCGTCGACTCCCCTCGGGTTTCTAGAATCTTGGGGGATTTATAGAGCAAAGAGGCGGTCCGGGGGGCACCCGAGGTGTGCACAACCACCAGGGTGCGGTTGGGCCTCCTGGCGTGCCCTGGTGGGTTGTGCCCTCCTCGAGGCACCCCCAGGCGCACCCAGGGCCCATTATGTTCCTTCTGGTAAAAAAATCTTTGTGGAGTTTCATTGCGTTTGGACTCCGTCTGATATTGATTTCCTGCGATGTAAAAAAGATGCAGAAAACAGCAAGTGGCAGTTGGCACTATGTCAATAGGTTAGTACCAAAAAATGATATAAAATGATTATAAAACATCCAAGATTGTTAATATAACAACATGGAACAATCAAAAATTATAGATACGTTGGAGACGTATCAGCATCCCCAAGCTTTACTCCTACTCGTCCTCGAGTAGGGAAGTGATAAAAACAGAATTTTTGAAGTGGAATGTTGCCTATCATGTCATATCATATACTTTCTTTATAGCATGGACACTTGGACTTTTATGTGATTCAAAGCAATAGTCTAGTTTTGACATGATAATTTAGATAGTCAAGCATATCAACAGGCAACCATGTCTTTCAAAATATCAATGCTAAAAAAGTTATCCCTAGCCCATCATGCTCAATCATTGATCCATTCATGAAACACACTCGCATATTAGCTACACCCAATACTCAAGTACAATCATATTGCCTCTTAGTTTGTGCTTTTATAAGAGAAGATGAAGACTCGAATTCAAAATAAAAATTGAATAAAGTAAAAGAAAGGCCCTTCGTAGAGAGAAGTAGGGATTTGTAGAGGTGCCAGAGCTCAAAGCGAAAAATTTAGAGATAAAAACATTTTGGGAGGTGTATCCATCCCACCAACGAAAACGACTTAGAGTTCCCAACACTTTCCATGCTAGTTATATCATAGGCGGTTCCCAAACAGAAAATAAAGTTTATTAATTTTCCCACCAGACTTTCACTTTCCATGGCTAGCCGTATCCACGGTTGCCCTCCATACCAACACTTTCCAAGGAATTTATTATTTGACAACATAAAGTAAATTCATTTTTTCATTTCGGGACTTGGCATCCCTAAAACCTTTGCCCTACTCCCGTGCAATGACAAGTGAATAAACACTCATCGTGAGAATAACACATCTAGCATGGAAAATATTAGCCCAACCCTCACCGCTGGGCGAGCAAAACAAACACACAAAAGAGAAGTTTATTTTGAAAATTAGAGATGGCACATGCAAATTTGCTTAGAACGGCAAAAGAATACCGCATATAGGTAGATATAGTGGACTCATGTGGCAAAACTGGTTTAAAGGATTTTGGATGAACAAGTAGAGATCATACTTAGTGCAAAATGAAGGCTAGCAAAAGATTGAGAAGCGACCAACCAAGAAACGGATAATCTCATAAGCGAGCATTAAGCTTAATTAACACCGAATAAGTAGGATATAATTTCATTGCATAACTATTGAATTTCGTGCTTGCATAGGGAATCACAAACCTTACCACCAATATTCTTACTAAAGAATAATTACTCATCAACATAACTCACATATCACATCATCATATCTCAAAACCATTACTAAGAATCAAGTTTATTTTGTCCAATGATCTTCATGAAAGTTTTTATTATATCCCTATTGGATATCTATCACTTTGGGACTAATTTTCATGTGTTGCTTTTCATAAGCTCAAACAAATATAAGTGAAGATCATGAGCATAAATTTTTCTTTCTCTCAAAATAATTTAAGTGAAGCAAGAGAGAATTTCTTGAAAATTTTACTAACTCTCAAATAAATCTAAGTGAAGAAAGATAACATTTCTTCAAAAATACTAAGCACACCGTGCTCAAAAAGATATAAGTAAAGCACTAGAGCAAGTCCATAGCTCATAAAAAATTTAAGTGAAGCATAGAGAGCAATTCTAATAAGTCATGACATAATTTTGGCTCTCTCAAATAGGTGTGTCTAGCAAGGGATCAAGACTTAAAAAACAAAATAAAACAAGCAAAGACTCATATCATACAAGATGCTCCAAGCAAAACACATATCATGTGACGAATAAAAATATAACTTCGAGTAAAATACCGATGGTCGTTAGAAGAAAGAGGGGATGCCACTCGGGGGCATCCCCAAGCTTAGTTGGTTGCTCATTTTTGGATAATAGCTTGGGATGGCGGGGCATCCCCAAGCTTAGGCTCTTCTATCCTTTATTCCTTCATCCATCATAAGATAACCCAAAACTTGAAAACTTCAATCACACAAAACTCAACAAAACCTTCGTGAGATCCGTTAGTACAAGAAAGAAAACCACTACTATAAGTAATGTACCAAACAAATTCATATTTTTTTTGCATTATATCTACTGTATTCCAACTTTTCTATGGCAAAAACTCATCAAAGAAAAACATAGAGCCATCAAAATAAGCATACAACGGAAAGAAAACAGAATCTGTCAAAACAGAATAGTCTGTAGCAATCTGACTATTTCGAATACTTATGGAACTCCAAGAATTATGAAAAACTAGGACGACCTGGGTAATTTTTATATTAATCTCCGGCAAAAAGAATCAGGGCAAAAGAATTTTCTGGTAAAAAATGAGCGCAAAAGTTTCTGTTTTTCAGCAAGATCAAACAACTATCACCCAAGAAGATCCTATCGGTTCTACTTGGCACAAACACTAATTAAAACACAAAAAACACAATCATAACAGTATAATAATTGTGTAAAAACTCAAGAACAGAAAGTAAAAAGAAAAATAAATTTTATTCATTGGGTTGTCTCCCAACAAGCGCTATAGTTTTATGCCCTTAGCTAGGTATAAGATTTTATCGATGCTCACATGAAAGATAATAATTGAAACGCAGAGAGAGCATCAATAAACATGTGACTAACACATTTAAGTCTAACATACTTCCTATGCATAGGAATTTTATAGGAGAAAAAATTATCAAGACAAGAAAAACCTAGCATATGCAAGGGAGAAGAATAAAACATTGACAATCTCAACATAACAAGAGGTAGTTTAGTAACATGAAAATTTCTAAAACCATATTTCCCTCTCTCATAATAACTACATGTGGGATCATATTCAAATTCAACAATATAGCTATCACATAACATATTCTCTATATGATCCACATGCGTGCAAAGGTGACACTCTTCCAAAATAGTGGGATTATCATCAAATAAAGTCATGACCTCTCCAAACCCACTTTTATCAAAAAATTCACAAGATCGACAAATCTCCAAAGTAGTGGGATCATTAACACCTAAAGTTGTCAATCTTCCAAACCCACTTTCATGATTATTGCAAACATATTCATCATGAGGTTTAAATAAATATTCAAGATCATAAGAATCATTATCAACCCAATCATGATCATTGCAGTAAGTAGTGTACACAAAAATATTAGCATCCCCAAGCTTGGGGTTTTGCATATTATTAGCACAATTGACATTAATAGAATTTATAGTAACATCATTGCAATCATGCTTTTCATCTAAGGATATATGATGAATCACTTTATAAGTTTCTTATTTTAACACTTCTTCATAATTTTCAGATTCATAAATCTCAAGCAGAACTTCATAAAGATAATCTAGTGAACTCAATTCACTAGCACAAGGTTCATCATAATTGGATCTCTTGAAAATATTAGCAAGTGGATGAGGATCCATATCAATAGATTTTTAGCAAGCAAAGATGCAAGCAAATAGAAGGTACATGGTAACACAAGTAGAGATAGCAAACAAGAGATCTAATGAGAAAAGGGGCGAATGAAAAAGAGGGGCGAATAAAACGACAAATTTTGTGAAGTGGGGGAGATGAAAACGAGAGGCAAATGGAAAATAATGTAAATTGCGAGGAGATGAGATTTGTGATTAGGAACCAGGTATATGTTGAAGATCCTCCCCGGCAACGGCGCCAGAAATTCCTTTTGATGTCGCTTGAAGCTACGTCGGTATTCCCCAAAGAGGAAGGGATGATGTAACATAGTGGCGGTAGGTATTTCCCTCAGATATGAAACCAAGGTTATCGAATCAGTAGGAGAACCAAGCAACACAACGTAAACAGCTCCTGCACACAGATAACAAATCCTCGCAACCCGACGTGTTAAAGGGGTTGTCAATACCTTCCGGGGTACGGTGCCTCAAGATAGGCAAACAGACGTGAGGTAAAATTGTATTAGATTGAATCAATAGATCGCAAATAAAATAAAGTGCAACAAAGTATTTTTGTATTTTTGGTTTAATAGATCTGAAAATAAATGCAAGGAAAAAGTAGATCGCAAAGGCAAATATATGAGAAAGAGACCCGGGGGCCATAGGTTTCACTAGTGGCTTCTCTCGAGAAAAATAGCAAACGGTGGGTGAAAAAGTTACTGTTGGGCAATTGATAGAACTTCAAATACTCATGACGATATCCAGGCAATGACCATTATATAGGCATCACGTCCAAGATTAGTAGACCGACTCCTGCCTGCATCTACTACTATTACTCCACACATCGACCGCTATCCAGCATGCATCTAGTGTATTAAGTTCACGGAGAAATGGAGTAATGCAATAAGAACGATGAAATGATGTAGACAAGATCTATCTATGTAGAGATAGACCCCATCGTTTTATCCTTAGTAGAAACGATACATACATGTCGTTTCCCTTTCTGTCACTGGGATCAATCACCGTAAGATCGAACCCACTACAAAGCACCTCTTCCCATTGCAAGATAAATAGATCAAGTTGGCCAAACAAAATCCAAATATTGGAGAAGAAATACGAGGCTATAAGAGATCATGCATAAAAGAGATCAAAGAAACTCAAATACTTTCATGGATATAAAAAAGATAGATCTGATCATAAACTCAAAGTTCATCGATCCCAACAAACACATCGCAAAAGAGTTACATCATATGGATCTCCGAGAGACCATTGTATTGAGAATTCAGAGAGAGAGAGACAGAGAGAGAGAGAGACAGAGAGAGAGAGAGAGAGATGAAGCCATCTAGCTACTAACCACGGACCCAAAGGTCTAGAAAGAACTGCTCACGCACCATCAGAGAGGCACCAATGGAGGTGGTGAACCCCATCCGAGAGGCAGTCCGGGGGGTACCTAAGGTGGTCACAACCCACCAGGGCGCGGCTTGGCCTCCTGGCGCGCCCTGGTGGGTTGTGCCCTCCTCGAGGCACCCCCAGGCGCACCCAGGGCCCATTATGTTCCTTCCGGTCCAAAAAAATCTCTGTGGAGTTTTGTTGCGTTTGGACTCCGTCCGATATTGATTCCCTGCGATGTAAAAAACATGCAGAAAACAACAACTGGCACTTGGCACTATGTCAATAGGTTAGTACCAAAAAATGATATAAAATGATTATAAAATGATTACAAAACATTCAATCTAATATAACAGCATGGAACAATAAAATATTATAGATACGTTGCAGACATATCAGCATCCCCAAGCTTAATTCCTACTCGTCCTCGAGTAGGTAAGTGATGAAAACATAATTTTTGATGTGGAATGCTGCCTATCATGTCATATCATATTATTTTCTTTATAGATGGACAATTGGACTTTTATGTGATTCAAAGCAATCGTCTAGTTTTGACATGATAATTTAGATACTCAAGCATATCAACAAGAAACCATGTCTTTCAAAATATCAATGCTAAAATAAGTTATCCCTAGCCCATCAAGGTCAACCATTGATCCATTCATGAAACACACTCGCATATTAGCTACACCCAATACTCAAGTACGATCATATTGCCTCTTAGTTTGTGCTTTTATAAGAGAAGATGGAGACTCAAATTCAAAATTAAAATTGCATAATGTAAAAAGAAAGGCGCTTCACAGAGGGACGTAGGGATTTGTAGAGGTGCCAGAGCTCAAAGCAAAAACTGTAGAGATAAAAACATTTTGAGAGGTGTTGGGGATATGACCCGCCTAGGAGGGGCTGGGTTATCCTAGTGGCGGTTCATCTAGACAAAGCCCATGAGTATGTGAAGGTGGCGGTTCATGAAGTAGGCCTGTTAAGGGGCCCAAACCGAGAGGGGGCTTAAGGCCCATGAGTATAAACCGCCATGTATATGTAACTTGTATTATAAGGCATGTAAGATAAGTCACCGAGCCTGACACGTTTGTATGAGCCGGCCGGCACTCTGTAGGCCGCAGGGCGTCAACCCATGTATATAAGGGGGCGACCCGACAGCGACTTAGGGCAAGAAAACAACAGATCAAAAGCCGGGCAAAGCGTATCTACTCCCTGGTAATCGAAACCCTAGCAATACCACCTCAAATTGGATTAGGCTTTTACCTTCACCGCAAGGGGCCGAACCAGTATAAACTCCTCATGTCCTTTGTCCCATTTAACCCCTTTAAGCTAACCTCGTCGAAATGGCTCCACAACTAAGTCCTTCCATGAGGACATCTGTCGTGACGCTTCCACGACAATTGGCGCCCACCGTGGGGCCAGCGCACGGTGGTTTTGAGTTCTTGAAGAGAAACTTCGAAGGGATCAAGGGATACGCTGTGGGCCGGATGACCAAGAGTCGTCGCGGCAAGCTCTACATCGACGATGCAGGCTGGGGCCCCGAGGTCGGCTCAGTTGAGTACGGGTACCGGGTCCCCTTCAGCGGAATCCACGTCTTCATCGGCAATATCGGCGAACCGGGCCCTGAGCCGGACATCTGCACCGACATCATCGAGACGGCTCAGCGTGCACGACCCGCCCGGGTTCAACCCGCCGTGAAGCATGCCTTTGTTGGATGTATCCACGGAGCTGAATTGGAAGGCTCTGTGTCTGGCGGTGAGACGGCCATCTAGTCTAATGGTGAGTCGTCAACGGGTGAGACCAACTCAATGTAACAACTACAAGACGGACGGCTTGGGGGCTGCTCCGATGGCGACAGTATTCCAGACCCCCATGAGCCGCCGAACAGAGTGGCGATCTTCATGGCTGGCACTCAGCCGGTTCTCGGTTCGATAGCTGCCGCGGCTACAACTTCCAGTGCAGCGGCGGTTATGGCGGTAGGCGCTGGCGGGTCAGCACGCCCGCCGACTAAAGTTTTGACGGATCTACTGGAAGAACTGGCTACTCTGATGGGGGTGGATGTAACCCTAGAAAACCAGGAACAACATAAGGTGGATGTGGCTAAACTGCGTGATAAGATAGCGCAAGCCAAGATAGAGCTGGCGGCAGAAAACACTAGGATGGCTGCAGAACGGGCCGTTTTAAATGCCCAAGCACCGCGGATTCAAGCGGATTCATACCGGCTCATGGTGGATCAGAATGCTTCAAATGAAGTCTTGAGGAGAAAGCGCCAGACTCGTCTGCCCTCAGTTTATGAGTCTAGGAACCTCTTCAACACACCCGGAGCGGGGGCCAGTAACCTACCGATGATAAACCGGATGACTAAAGTACCAGGGGGAGGAGTGCCGGTTCAGCCAAGCGTGATAGGTTCTCCACATATGAATAACACCTCGCCTCAGCATGTGGTGACACCACCGGGTCATTACTCCAACCCTTTAGACAATATGATTGCTGCAGCCACATGACTAGCGGCTCTGCCAGTCGAGGGCGAGACTCCAACGGCAGTTGAAACCCGAAGGGCTATGGAGCTTCTTCAGACAGTTCTGGTGCAGCAGCAGGCTTATTCCTATAGTCGTGACCGGATCCATTCGACCCCTCGTCCAAGCCGGAGCTATAGTAGACACATTGACTCGCCAGCAGTCTCTAGTATGCGAGCAGCCAGTAACCAACCTGATGGACATGACCCGGCGCGCAATGGTGCTAATGCACAGAATTTGGTGGACCAGGGTAGAGCACGTCTGGAGGCCGAGCTGGCGGCTCAGCTGACGGCTCATCAGCACGCGCCGGTTTACCCGACAGCTTCAATTGAGGCAGGAGTGACTTCTAGAGCCTTTGGTGTGCCGTGTTTAATGACGGCTATACAAAACGAGCGTCTGCCCAAGGACTTCAAAAGCCCACGTAAGGTGCCTCACTACATAGCGGACCAGCCACCTGAGGCTTGGGTGGAGAGTTATGAGATGGCTATGGAGATGCTAGATGTTAGTGAGGCTGCTTACGCTAAGTACTTCACCATGATGCTGGAGGGGACGGCTCGTGATGTCTACTACACAACCTTCTTCTTGTAGACGTTGTTGGGCCTGCAAGTGCACAGGTTTGTAGGACAGTAGCAAATTTCCCTCAAGTGGATGACCTAAGGTTTATCAATCCGTGGGAGGCGTAGGATGAAGATGGTCTCTCTCAAACAACCCTGCAACCAAATAACAAAGAGTCTCTTGTGTCCCCAACACACCCAATACAATGGTAAATTGTATAGGTGCACTAGTTCGGTGAAGAGATGGTGATACAAGTGCAATATGGATGGTAGATAAAGGTTTTTGTAATCTAAAAATATAAAAACAGCAAGGTAACAAGCGGTAAAAGTGAGCGTAAATGGTATTGCAATGATAGGAAACAAGGCCTAGGGTTCATACTTTCACTAGTGCAAGTTCTCTCAACGATAATAACATAGATAGATCATATAACAAGCCCTCAACATGCAACAAAGAGTCACTCCGAAGCCACTAATAGCGGAGAACAAACGTATAGATTATGGTAGGGTACGAAACCACCTCAAAGTTATTCTTTCGGATCAATCTATAAAAGAGTTCGTACTAGAATAACACCTTAAGATACAAATCAACCAAAACCCTAATGTCACCTAGATACTCCATTGTCACCTCAAGTATCCGTGGGCATGATTATACGATATGCATCACACAATCTCAGATTCATCCAACCAACATAAAAGTACTTCAAAGAGTGCCCCAAAGTTTCTACCGGAGAGTCAAGAACGTGTGCCAACCCCTATGCATAGGTTCCCAATGTCACGAAACCCATAAGTTGATCACCAAGACATACATCAAGTGTTCTCATAAAGACTCAATCCAATAAGATAACTTCAAAGGGGAAACTCAATTCATCACAAGAGAGTAGAGGGGAAGAAACATCATAAGATCCAACTACAATAGCAAACCTCGGGATACATCAAGATCGTGCCATAGAGAGAACACGAGAGAGAGAGAGAGATCAAACACATAGCTACTGGTACATACCCTCAGCCCGAGGGTGAACTACTCCTCCTCTCGTCATGGAGAGCGCCGGGATGATGAAGATGGCCACCGGAGATGGATCCCCCCTCCGGCAGGGAACCGGAAAGGGGTCCCGATTGGTTTTTGGTGGCTTTGGAGGCTTGCGGCGGCGGAACTCCCGATCTAATCTGTGTTATGGAAGTTTTAGGGTACGTAGGTATATATGGGTGAAAGGAGTACGTTGGTGGAGCTACGGGGGCCCCACGAGGCAGGGGGGCGCGCCTAGGTGGGGTGGGCGCGCCCCCCACCCTCGTGAGCACCTCCCGTATCTTCTGACATGGGGTCCAAGTCCATCTGGTGGGTTTCCTTCCAAAAATAACTTCTCCAGTTGATTTCGTTCCGTTTTGACTCATGCGATATTCCTTTTCCTCGAAATCTTTGAAATAGGCATAAAATAGCAAATCAGGTTGGGCCTCCGGTTAATAGGTTAGTCCCAAAAATAATATAAAAGTGGAAAATAAAGCCCAATATTGCCTAAAATAGTAAATAATATATCATGGAGCAATCAAAAATTATAGATACGTTGGAGACGTATCAAGCATCCCCAAGCTTAATTCCTGCTCGTCCTCGAGTAGGTAAATGATAAAAAGATAATTTTGATGCGGAGTGCTACCTGGCATAATTTCAATGTAATTCTTCTTACTTGTGATATGAATATTCAGATCTGAAAGATTCAAGACAAAAGTTCATATTGACATAAGAAATAATAATACTTCAAGCATACTAACAAAGCAATTATGTCGTCTCAAAATAACATGGCAAAAGAAAGTTCATCCCTACAAAATCATATTGTTAGGCTATGCTCCATTTTCGTCACACAAAGATGTTCCCAACTTCTATACCCCCGATGACAAGCCAAACAATTGTTTCATACTTAAATAATCTCAAACATTTTCAACCTTCACGCAATACATGAGCGTGACCAATGGATATAGCACTATGGGTGGAATAGAATATGATGATGGGGATTGTGTGGAGAAGACAACAAAGGAGAAAGTCTCATATTGACGAGGATAATCAACGGGCTATGGAGATGCCCATCAATTGATGTCAACATGAGGAGTAGGGATTGCCATGCAACGGATGCACTAGAGCTATGAATGCTCAACAAAAGAAAACTAGTGGGTGTGCATCCAACTTGCTTGCTCATGAAGACCTAGGGCATTTTGAGGAAGCCCATCGTAGGAATATACAAGCCAAGTTCTATAATGAAAAATTCCACTAGTATGAACAAGACAACTTATGAGACTCACTATATGAAAAACATGGTGCTACTTTGAAGCACAATATATGAGACTCACTATATGAAGAACAAGGTGCTACTTTGAAGCACAAGTGTGGAAAAAGAGATAGTAGCATTGCCCTTTTTATTTTTTTATTTTTTTGGGCCTTTCTTTTTTTTGGCCTTTCTCTTTTTTTGGGCCTTTCTTTTTTTGGCCTTTCTCTTCCTTTTTTTGGGCAATGCTCTAATAATGATGATCATCACACTTCTATTGATTACAACATAAGGATTACAACTCTAAACTATAAAAAGATATGACTCTATATTAATGCCTCCCAAATGTATCGGATGGTGCAATGAATCAAGAGTGACATGTATGAAAAATAATGCATGGTGGCTTTGCCACAAATACGATGTCAACTACATGATCATGCAATGGCAATATGACAAAAGTAATGTATGTCATAATAATGAGGATGTAAGTTGCATGGCAATATATCTCGGAATGGCTATGGAAATGCCATGATAGGTAGGTATGGTGGCTGTTTTGAGGAAGATATAAGGAGGTTTATGTGTGATATAGCGTATCGTATCACGGGGTTTGGATGCACCGAGAAGTTTGCACCAACTCTCAAGGTGAGAAAGGGCAATGCACGGCATCAAGAGGCTAGCAAAGGCGGAAAGGTGAGAGTGCGTATAATCCATGGACTCAACATTAGTCAAAATAACTCATATACTTATTGCAAAAATTTATAAGCCATCAAAAATCAAGTACTACGCGCATGCTCCTAGGGGGATAGATTGGTAGGAAAAGACCATCGCCGTCCCGACCGCCACTCATAAGGATGCACAAGCCAGGTACACTTCATGTTTCAAATTTGGTACACAACTTTAACCATACGTGCATGCTACGGGACTTGCTAACTTCTACACAAGCATTCTTTAAATTCATAATCACCCAACTAGCATGACTTTAATATCACTACCTCCATATCTCAAAACAATTATCAAGCATCAAACTTATCTTAGTATTCAACACACTCATAAGAAAGTTTCACATATCTTGAATACCAAGTATATTAACATTAAGCAAATTACCATGCTATTAACGACTCTCAAAATAATCTAAGTGAAGCATGAGAGATCAAGTTTCTTTAAAACAAATCCACCACCGTGCTCTAAAAGATCTAAGTGAAGCACTAACACAAAAATTATCCTGCTCAAAAGATATAAGTGAAGCACTATGAGCAAAACTATCAAGCTCAAAAGATATAAGTGAAGCACATAGAGTATTCTAACAAATTCCAAATCATGTATGGCTCTCTCAAAAGGTGTGTACAGCAAGGATGATTGTGGTAAAATAACAAGCAAAGACGCCAATAATACAAGACGCTCCAAGCAAAACACATATCATGTTGGTGAATAAAAATATAGCTCCAAGTAAATAACCGATGGAAGTAGACGAAAGAGGGGATGCCTTCCGGGGCATCCCCAAGCTTTGACTTTTTGGTGTCCTTGTATTATATTGGGGGTGCCATGGGCATCCCCAAGCTTAGGCTCTTGCC
Organism: Aegilops bicornis; assembly: GCA_021605145.1. Classification (NCBI taxonomy): domain Eukaryota; kingdom Viridiplantae; phylum Streptophyta; class Magnoliopsida; order Poales; family Poaceae; genus Aegilops; species Aegilops bicornis. Next base: position 620,130,814 of record CM038674.1, read on the forward strand.
ACTCCTTGTTCCATAATCCATCAAAAGAATTCACCCAAAACTTGAAAACTTCGCAACACAAAACTCAATAGAAATCTCATGAGCTCCGTTAGAGAAAGAAAACAAAAGACTACTTTAAGGTACTGTAATGAAATCATTATTTATTTATATTGGTGTTAAACCTAATGTATTCCAACTTCTCTATGGATTATAAACTATTTTACTAGCCATAGATTCATCAAAATAAGCAAACAACACACGCAAAAAAGAATCATCAAAACAGAATGCAGTAGTAATCAGAATAACTAACGCAAACTTCTGGAACCCAAAAAATTCTACCAAAATTAGATGACATAAAATTTGTTTATTGATCAGCAGCAATTGGAATCAGTATTTCATCACGTACTGGTGATTTTTAACAATTCGGGCACTGAGCGCAAACTTCTGGAAATTACAGCAAGATCAAATAAGTATCATCCAAGAAGATCCAATAGGTCTAGCTTGGCACAAACACTAATTAAAAGATAAAACCACATCTAAACAGAGGCTAGATGTATTATTTATTCGTAAACAGAACCAAAAAGCAAGAAACTAAAATAAAATTGGGTTGCCTCCCAACAAGCGCTATCGTTTAACGCCCCTAGCTAGGCATGATGATTTCAATGATGCTCACATAAAAGATAAGAATTGAAACATAAAGAGAGAATCATGAAGAATATGACTAGCACATTTAAGTATAACCCATTTCCTATGCATAGGATTTTGTGAGCAAACAACTTATGGGAACAAGAATCAACTTGCATAGGAAGGTAAAACAAGCATAACTTCAAAACTTTAAGCACATAGAGAGGAAACTTGATATTATTGCAATTCCTACAAGCATATATTCCTCCCTCATAATAATTTTCAGTAGCATCATGAATGAATTCAACAATATAACCAGCACCTAAAGCATTCTTTTCATGATCTACAAGCACAGAAAATTTACTACTCTCCACATAAGCAAAATTCTTCTCATTAGGAATAGTGGAAGTATCATAAAAGACTTGAACACTAAAAATTATTTCCACATTAAAAGAGTAATGTTCAGAAAATGGGTAATCATAATCATGACAAGATTTGTAAATATAATCATCGCTACTTTTTATAGCATAAGTTTCATCACAATAATCATCATAAGTAGCAACTTCGTTCACATCATAATCGATTGAAACCTCTCCCAAGTTAGTGGAATCACTAAATAAAGTTAACACTCTTCCAAATCCACTTTAATATTCATCACAATAACATTCAACATCCTCCAAAATAGTGGTATCACTAATTCCTAAAGTTGACACTCTTCCAAACCCACTTTCATCAATATAATCATCATAGGTAGGAGGCATGCTATCATCATAACAACTTTGCATATCAAAACTTGGGATGCTAAAAATATCTTCTTCACTAAACATAGCATCCCCAAGCTTGGGACAAACATTAATTCTAGCAAATATATTCTAAAAAATATCATCCTCATCAAACATAGCTTCCCCAAGCTTGGGCCCTTTCATATCATAAGCATAATCACTCTCATCATTAAAAATATGGATAGCACCAATAGTATAGCAATTATCATCATCACAAGTAGTAGTAGGAGCAACATCATTTGGGAGGGATACCTTTTACCTTTGTTGCTCCTTCTTTTCTTTTCTTCTTCACATTATGTGTAGGTTCAACCTTCCTCTTTGAGCACCTTATTGATGAGATTGGTTGAATAGAAAGCTCCTCCTCGTTACCTGATTCATCATAAGAAATAATAGGAGGAGATTAAAGTCTCTTCCCTTTCATTAGTATTCTCTTCATCTTCTATTTGTTTTATTTTCTTTATGTAATTGGCAATATAAGGATTTTCAATGCAATTCACCGCACAATACATATAAATCTTTTCTAGATCAAAATCAAGAAATCTATCAAGATTAAATTTTGGAATACCCTCAGTTATACGTTTCATTTCTTCATACCCCAAAAGAAGGCTAAGCTCTTTATGATGCTCAAGGGTAATCAAATTATCACAATATTTGGAAACGACTTGATCATGAAACAAATAGCATTGGAGCTTTAAATGACCATGTTCATTGCAAAGTCCACAAGGGGTACTATAAATATTGAATCTTTCAGCACATTCATCTAGCTCTTCTTGCAACAATTTGGTTTCTAAGTACTTATGCCTCTTGCAATAAATATCTTCTCTATTTGGTGTGTTCATGCAAACATGCACTCCACAAAAGTTGACATGCTCATAAGAGATATTTTCATCATAACTAGTGCAATAATCATTAGCGCCATGGATATTCAAAGAATTCATACTAACAACATTGCAATCATGCTCATTATTCAAAGATTTAGTGCCAAACAATATAATGCATTCTTCTTCTAACACTTTGGCACAATTTTCCTTTCCATCATACTCACGAAAGATATTAAAAAGGTGAAGCGTATGAGACAAACTCAATTCCATTTTTTTGTAGTTTTCTTTTATAAACTAACTAGTTCTAAAACAAGAAACAAAAAGATTCGATTGCGAGATCTAAAGATATACCTTCACTTACCTAGCCTCCCCGGAAGCAGGCGCGGAAAAGAGCTTGATGTCTACTACACAACCTTCTTCTTGTAGACGTTGTTCGGCCAAGTGCACAGGTTTGTAGGACAGTAGCAAATTTCCCTCAAGTGGATGACCTAAGGTTTATCAATCCGTGGGAGGCGTCGGATGAAGATGGTCTCTCTCAAACAACCCTGCAACCAAATAACAAAGAGTCTCTTGTGTCCCCAACACACCCAATACAATGGTAAATTGTATAGGTGCACTAGTTCGCCGAAGAGATGGTGATACAAGTGCAATAGGGATGGTAGATAAAGGTTTTTGTAATCTGAAAATATAAAAACAGCAAGGTAACAAGCGGTAAAAGTGAGCGTAAGCGGTATTGCAATGATAGGAAACAAGGCCTAGGGTTCATACTTTCACTAGTGCAAGTTCTCTCAACAATAATAACATAGATAGATCATATAACAAGCCCTCAACATGCAACAAAGAGTCACTCCGAAGCCACTAATAGCGGAGAACAAACATAGAGATTATGGTAGGGTACGAAACCACCTAAAAGTTATTCTTTCGAATCAATCTATAAAAGAGTTTGTACTAGAATAACACCTTAAGATACAAATCAACCAAAACCCTAATGTCACCTAGATACTCCATTGTCACCTCAAGTATCCGTGGGCATGATTATACGATATGCATCACACAATCTCAGATTCATCCAACCAACATAAAAGTACTTCAAAGAGTGCCCCAAAGTTTCTACCGGAGAGTCAAGAACGTGTGCCAACCCCTATGCATAGGTTCCCAATGTCACGAAACCCGCAAGTTGATCACCAAGACATACATCAAGTGTTCTCATAAAGACTCAATCCAATAAGATAACTTCAAACGGGAAACTCAATTCATCACAAGAGAGTAGAGGGGGAGAAACATCATAAGATCCAACTACAATAGCAAAGCTCAGGATACATCAAGATCGTGCCGTAGAGGAACACGAGAGAGAACACGAGAGAGAGAGAGAGATCAAACACATAGCTACTGGTACATACCCTCAGCCCCGAGGGTGAACTAGTCCCTCCTCGTCATGGAGAGCACCGGGATGATGAAGATGGCCACCGGAGATGGATCCCCCCTCCGGCAGGGTACCGGAAAGGGGCCCCGATTGGTTTTTGGTGCCTCTGGAGGCTTGCGGCGACGGAACTCCCGATCTAATCTCTGTTCTGGAAGTTTTAGGGTACATAGGTATATATGGGTGAAAGGAGTACGTCGGTGGAGCTACGGGGGCCCCACGAGGCAGGGGGCGCGCCCGGGGGGGGGTGGGCGCGCCCCCCACCCTCGTGAGCACTTCCCGTATCTTCAGACCTGGGGTCCAAGTCCATCGTGGGTTTCCTTCCAAAAATAATTTCTCCAATTGATTTCGTTCGTTTGACTCCGTCGATATTCCTTTTCCTCGAAATCTGAATAGGCGTAAAACAAATCAAATTTGGGCCTCCGGTTAATAGGTTAGTCCCAAAAATAATATAAAAGTGGAAAATAAAGCCCAATATTGCCTAAAACAGTAGATAATATAGCATGGAGCAATCAAAAATTATAGATACGTTGGAGACGTATCAGCTCGCACCTGGTTGAAGGGGCTGCCGGCTAACTCCATCGGATCATGGGCAGAACTGAAGGCCCGGTTTATCTAGAATTTCAAAGATACGCGCAAGCAGCCTATGTCGATTGTGGATTTAGTTTCTTGTGTTCAAGGTGAGGGTGAGTCAATGACTAGCTGGGTGCGCCGGGTCTCGACTATCATACATTCTTCGGATAACATCAAAGTCGGCTCAGTGATAACCCAACCCAAATTTATTGATTCGACACAAGGGGAGCCAAAGAATATTCTCAAGTATTAGCAGTTGAGTTGTCAATTCAACCACACCTGGATAACTTAGTATCTGCAGCAAAGTGTTTAGTAGCAAAGTAATATGATTGTAGTGGTAACGGTAACAAAGGTAACAGTAGCAACCCTAATATTTTTTGGTATTTTATAGTGATTGTAACAGTAGCAACGGAAAAGCAAATAAACAGAGAACTATATGTGGAAAGCTCGTAGGCATTAGATCTGTGATGGATAATTATGCCGGATGCGGTTCATCATGTAACAGTCATAACATAGGGTGACACAAAACTAGCTCCAATTCATCAATGTAATGTAGGCATGTATTCCGAATATAGTCATACATGCTTATGGAAAACAACTTGCATGACATCTTTTGTCCTACCTCCCGTGGCAGCGGGGTCCTAATGGAAACTAAGGGATATTAAGGCCTCCTTTTAATAGAGAACCGGAACAAAGCATTAGCACATAGTGAATACATGAACTCCTCAAACTATGGTCATCACTGGGAGTGGTCCCGATTATTGTCACTTCGGGGTTGCCGGATCATAACACATAGTAGGTGACTATAGACTTGTAAGATAGGATCAAGAACACACATATATTCATGAAAACAAAATAGGTTCAGATCTGATTTCATGGCACTCGGGCCCTAGTGACAAGCATTAAGCATAGCAAAGTCATAGCAACATCAATCTCAAAACATAGTGGATACTAGGGATCAAGCCCTAACAAAACTAACTCGATTACATGATAGATCTCATCCAACCCAACACCGTCCAGCAAGCCTACGATGGAATTACTCACGCACGGCGGTGAGCATCATGAAATTGGTGATGGAGGATGGTTGATGATGACGATGGTGTGAATCCCCTCTCCGGAGCCCCGAGCAGACTCGGATCAGCCCTCCCGAGAGGTTTTAGGGCTTGGCGGCGGCTCCGTATCGTAAAACGCGATGATTTCTTCTCCTTGATTTTTTTCTCCCTGAAAGCAAATATATAGAGTTGGAGTTGGCGTCGGAGGAGCTCCAGGGGGCCCACGAGGTAGGGGGCGCGCCCTAGGGGGGAGGGCGCGCCCCCACCCTCGTGGACAGGGTGTGGGCCCCCTGGTCTTCATCTTTTGCAATGATTTTTTATTATTTCCAAATAGACGTTCCGTGGAGTTTCAGGTCATTCCGAGAACTTTTGTTTCTGCACATAAATAACACCATGGCAATTCTACTGAAAACAACGTCAGTCCGTGTTAGTTCCATTCAAATCATGCAAGTTAGAGTCCAAAACAAGGGTAAAAGTGTTTGGAAAAGTAGATACGATGGAGACGTATCAACTCCCCCAAGCTTAAACCTTTGCTTGTCCTCAAGCAATTCAGTTGATAAACTGAAAGTGATAAAGAAAAACTTTTACAAACTCTGTTTGCTCTTGTTGTGGTAAATATGTAAAGCCAGCATTCAAGTTTTCAGCAAAGATTATGACTAACCACACTTGCAATAACTCTCCGGTCTCATGTTTACTCATATCAATGGCATAATGAACTAGCGAGCGATAATAATAAATCTCAGATGACAACACTTTCTCAAAACAATCATAATATGATATAACAGGATGGTATCTCGCTAGCCCTTTCTGAGATCGCAAAACATAAATGCAGATCACCTTTAAAGATCAAGGACTGACTAGACACTGTAATTCATGGTAAAAGAGATCCAGTCATAGTCATACCTAATATAAATTAATAGTAATGGATGCAAATGACAGATGCGCTCTCCAGCTAGTACTTTTTAATAAGAGGGTGATGACTCAACATAAAAGTAAATAGATAGGCCCTTCGTAGAGGGAAGCAGGGATTTGTAGACGTGCCAGAGCTCGGTTTTGAAATAGAGATAAATAATATTTTGAGCGGCATACTTTCATTGTCAACATAACAACTAAGAGATGGCGATATCTTCCATGCTACACACATTATAGGCGGTTCCCAAACAGAATGGTAAAGTTTATACTCCCCCTCCACCAACAAGCATCAATCCATGACTTGCTCGAAACAACAAGTGTCTCCAACTAGGAACAGTCCCAGGGGGAGTTTTGTTTGCAATTATTTTGATTTAGTTTGCATAAATCATGGGACTGGGCATCCCGGTGACCAGCCATTTTCTCGTGAGTGAGGAGCGGAGTCCACTCCTCTTGAGAACAACCCGCCTAATATGGAAGATAAGGGCAGCCCTAGTTTATACATGAGTTATTCGAGCATACAAAACATAATGTTTATTTGAAGGTTTAGAGTTTGGCACATACAAATTTACTTGGAACGGCAGGTAAATTCCGCATATAGGAAGGTATGGTGGACTCATATGGAATAACTTTGGGGTTTAAGGGATTGGATGCACAAGCAGTATTCCCGCTTAGTACAAGTGAAGGCTAGCAAAAGACTAGGAAGCGACCAACTGGAGAGCGACAACAGCCATGAACATGCATTAATAAACATTGGATGCAAGCATGAGTAAGATATAATCCACCATGAACATAAATATCGTGAAGGCTATGTTGATTTTGTTTCAACTACATGTGTGAACATGTGCCAAGTCAAGTCACTTAAATCATTCAAAGGAGGATACCACCCGATCATACCACATCACAACCATTTTAATAGCATGTTGGCACGCAAGGTAAACCATTATAACTCATAGCTAATCAAGCATGGCACAAGCAACTATGATATCTAATTGTCATTGCAAACACGTTTATTCATAATAAGCTGAATCAAGAACGATGAACTCATCATATTTACAAAAACAAGAGAGGTCGAGTTCATACCAGCTTTTTCTCATCTCAGTCAGTCCATCATATATCGTCATAATTGCCTTTCACTTGCACGACCGAACTATGTGAATAATAATAAGAGTGCATGTGCATTGGACTAAGCTGGAATCTGCGAGCATTGAATAAACAGGAGAAGACAAGGCAATATGGGCTCTTGGTTGAATCAATAATAATGCATATAAGAGCCACTTCAACAATTTAATTATGGTCTTCTCCTATCAACCCCCAAAGAAAAGAAAAGAAACAAAACTATTTACATGGGAAAGCTCCCAACAAGCAAAAGAAGAACATGAAATCTTTTTGGGTTTTCTTTTTAATTATTACTACTATAGCAAGAAAAGTAAACTAACTAAAATTTACTACTAATTTTTTTGTTTTTCTTAAATTTTATTAAACACACAAGAAGAAAGCAGGAAAAAGAAAATAAACTAGCATGGATATTACAGTGAAAAAGTATGAGCACCGACATTTAGCAATGAGTGTGTGAACATAAATATAATGTCGGTGAGAAATACATACTCCCCCAAGCTTAGGCTTTTGGCCTAAGTTGGTTCATTGCCAAGGATGGCCTGGCGGATATCCGTAGTTGTAGCTGGGGTCGTACTGAGATGCAGCGTGTATCGCCTCCTGAGCTCCAGCATGGCGGCGAGCCGCCTCCGCCCTCCTCTCGTACTCATCTGCCTCCACTCTGGTAATAACATATCTTCCTTTTGCCTGATAATCAAAGAAGGCAGGAGCAGGGAGAGTAATACGGACAACACGCCGTTTATCAAAGATTAGTCGATACTGGAGAGGTGATTCATTCCTCTCGACAAACTGGTGGTAGACCATAGAATTATAATCTAAATAAGTAGGAGACAACTCCATATCATCCTCATGAACGTCCACATCAAGAAAATTAGTTAAGCGGGTTGCATAAATTCCTCCAAAGAAATCTCCATTAAATCTATTATGATGCAACCTACGTGCAACAATGGCTCCCAAATTATAAGATTGATCTCCTAACACAGCACTAGTAAGAATACTGACATCAGGGACACACATGTGACATGCTTCATCTTTACCATTTATGCATCTACATATGAAGAGAGCAAAATAATGTATAGCAGGAAAGTGAATGCTCCCTATGGTAGCCTGTGCTATATCTCTAGATTCCCCTACGGTTATACCAGCAAGAAAGTCTCTAAATTCAGATTTACGGGGATCACTAACACTGCCCCATTGTGGAAGTTTGCAAGCAGAAGTAAAATCCTCTAAGTCCATGGTATAAGATTTTTCATAAAGATCAAACAGGACAGTTGGAGAATTACATGAAGATGAGAATTCAAACCTCCTCACAAATGTACTAGTGAGATAGTGGTACTGGGGGCATTTGTCTGCCTTAGAGCTCACAAGATCAGCGTTACGCAAATATGCATTAAATTCTTCCTTGATTCCCGCTCGATCCATAAAATTTTCCGAGGGCCATTCACAAGGCCGCAGAAGAGCGTCCCTCGGTGGTTCCTCGTCAGCATCAACATTGCAAGCCTGGGTCCTTGCTTCCTTGAAGAACCACCTTGGAACATTTTCCTAATCATATTTCTTCCTCTAAAAAATTTCTGAATTTTTTAGTAACTTCAAAATAAAAGTGAACCAAGCTCCACAAAATTTGTAGCAACTACTCCTACAAGTGCCTAGAGACTATATCAAGCATTAGAACTACTTGGAACCATATAAATTTGACATGCAAGCTCAAGAACATGGTCACCAAGGCAACACAAATTTGCAATGAATAGAGCACTAGAAGAAAAACTAATTGGACTAATGGAGGAGTCACATACCAAGGAACAATCTCCCCAAGTAGTTTTGTGAGAGGTGCTTTGAGCAAGGAGATCGAAAATCGCAGCAAAATGAGCTAGAACTCGTGCTTGAGCTGGATATTGGTGTTTGTGGGAGGAAGAAGGAGTGTATGGGTGTAGGAATAAGTGGAGGAGGGCCACCATGGGCCCACGAGGCAGGGGGCGCGCCCTCCACCCTCGAGGCCAGGTGGTTGACCCCCCTGCTGTGTTCTCAGTTCCAGAAATCCTCAAATATTCTAGAAACAATCATATTTCATTTTCAGGGCATTTGGAGAACTTTTATTTTCGGGTATTTTTATATTGCATAGATAAATCAGGAAATAGACAGAAAAATACTATTTTACTTTAGTTCAACTAAATAACAGAAAGTAGAGAGAGGGTATCGAAGGTTGTGCTTCTAGTTTAATCCATCTCATGCTCATCAAAAGGAATCCACTAACAAGGTTGATCAGGTCTTGTTAACAAACTCATTCCGACTAACATGGAACCGGAGGAATTTCGAATAACAGTATGTTACCTCAACGGGGATATGCACATCCCCGATAATAAGAATATCATATTTCTTCCTGACAGTAGGAAGAGGAAATTCAAAACCTCCAAATATAATCGATGGAATTTTTCCAATAGAGTTGATACTATGAACTTGAGGTTGTTTCCTCGGAAAGTGTACCGTATGCTCATTGCCATTAACATGAAAAGTGACATTGCCTTTGTTGCAATCAATAACAGCCCCTGCAGTATTCAAGAAAGGTCTTCCAAGAATAATAGACATACTATCGTCCTCGGGAATTGTCGGGGACGCTGATCGTACCCACGGACACCTATGGGGCCCGGCGAAGCAGGCCCCTTTGTGGTTCGGAGGGGGGCGGAGGTCGCACGAAGAGCAGATCGAGGCGATGCACACGAGCGGTTTTACCCAGCTTCGGAGCTCTCCAGAGAGATAAAACTCCTACTGCTGCTTGTTTGGTCTATTCTGTTCTTGCTAGGGAGCAATGCGAGCTACAAAACCTAGCGTGGGTCGAACCTTGCGGAAGATGCGAACCGTCCTTCCCAACCGAACTTTTCCGAACCTCCTCCACGTTGCACTCGGGCCTCCTTTTATACGCTCAAGGGGTGTCCGACAGGTGGCAACATAGGCGGGGGTACGAATGTAAAAACAGGAGTTGGTACACCTACTTGAACAGTGTACAAAGGTAAAATACCTAACTCTGACGGCAAGGGACAAAAGCAATAAATGCCTGTCGTTGTCGCCCAAACAGTGTAACAGAGACCGTCAGGCGCGCCTCCGCTCGCCACGATGGCGAGCCTGTCAGCGCCGCGTGTCGCTGCTCTCCGCTGGCTGCACAGCCGCCCGACATGCGCCCATGGAACGGTCCCATGGCGACACGTCGCTGGGTGAGCTGGAGCGGAGACGGAGAGGAGTTGCATGCCGCGGCAAGCGCCTTGCCGTGGCCGAATCCTTGTTGCGCCCGGAGGCTTGTCGCGCTCCGAGCCTTCCCGGCAAGCTCCTCTTGCCGGGGCCTTGTCTTCTGTGTGCCTGGAGTGGCCTTCCCGACAAGCTCCTCTTGTCGGGGTTTTGCCTTCAGAATGGCTGCGGAGGGTCTTGGCGGACGCCCGGCAAGGCTTGCCGCTGACGCCAGAACCGCCTGCAGACAAGTTCGGGGTACTAAGGTACCCCTACTTTAGTACACCGACAGGAGCCCCCGGGTCTGGGCCATACACGGTGCCGAGCGCTGTTGGGCCAGGCCCAAAACAGGGCACGGGCACGTGCGGCCTGGGTCCAAACTAAACTCACTCCGTATCCGCCGCGTCCCCCCGTAACGGCACGCGTCAATTGCGTCGTCGTGGGGGAAGTGGGCGGCGTGCGGGGTCGCTCCACCCGTCGCCTCCGTTCTGCATCCCCACCACGTGGTTCCCATGCTCTTGGGGTCACGGACGGTGGAAGTGGGAAACTGGGCCGTCATGAGCAGAGGCAGCAGGTCGGCCCCGATTCCCTGCTCTTCCTACGCCCTGATTAAATCGGCCGGGGCGGTTGAGTCCCCACCTGGCTTCCTTCCACAGAGCGGACGGGGAGCGCAGAAGGCCGCACTCTCCCACCTCCTCCTTTCCTCATTCGCCATGGAGAAAAAGAGTCTTGGTTCTTCATCGGTGGCGGCGAGGGTCGCTGCTAGGCAGCGCTCCCCTCCCAACCCCGCGCCCAGGGCGGTAGAGCCAGCCCCAAGAGGGAGAGGGAGGGGGCGAGGTCCTGGACGAGGTCGAGGCGCTCGGGGAAGAGGCGGACGGGGCGGCGCGCCGTCTCCGCCTCCGCCGGCGGTTCCCCTCCCTGCGGTGGTCCATACCGGGGACGACCCCTGCGAGTTGTTCGTCAGGCTGCGCCGGGCGCCTCGTCGCTGCCTCCGGCTTCCAGCTCCGTCTGAGCCTTGATGGAGTCGGATCCGCCAGACATCTTGAGATTGCACATGAGGGGCTGTGGAATCAGCGGCATGCGAGTCCGTGTTGTATTCCCAGCCCCTAATGTGATGTATCTCGATCGTGGGTGGAAGACGTTCACCCGCATCCACAGCTTGAGGGCGGGGTTTACCCTCCATTTTAAGCTAATGGAGGGTGATCTCCTCTCCGTCAAGGTCTTCGGGGATCTTGGCACTTTCAGGCGAAGTGCTGCGTGGACAGCTCCTCCGACAGCGGAAGATTCCCCTCGGCGAGAGTGGCGAGGAGGAGAGCGACAGCGACGACGAGGTTGGCGGGCCCGACTAGTTGTCGGGCGTCGCTTCGTGCGTCACCGGCGACCCCATCATCCGTGTCGCCGGCTCCCTGAACTCCCCGTGGTCGTCTCCTTGGGCGACTGGCGTAGGGAGGCTGCAGAAGGGGAAGAGGGATGGCGACAAGGCCGTCAAGTCGGAGTACGAGGGCGTGGTGCCCTCGACAGCGTGCTGACGTCCCGCCGCCCCGTCTTCGAGCCCCGCTTCCGGCGCTGCCATCTCCGTCAAGCCCTCGGGAGCTCCGGGATGTTCTCTTGGTGCCTTCGCACCCGTAGCTCGTCTAGGCGTTTCTTTTGCCCTTCCCGCCTCCTTGACCTACCTCACGAAAGAGGGACAGGAAAGGGATTACGGGCATCTTATCTTTAATTTGTAAGCCTTCGGCCTTATCCGCATTTAGAGCTTGTAATCCCCTCTTTCACGTTTTTCATTCCCCACGGACTGTATCCGAGTAGAATGTTTTTAATGAAAAAGGGATGTTTGAAAAAGGGACGAAGGGCTTATCTGATATCTCAGCCCCTGGCAACTCTGGCTTGCCGCAGCCCCCGGCAACTCTGGCTTGCCGCAGCCCCCGGCAACTCGGCTTGCCGCGGCCCCGGCAACTCGACTTGCCGGGCTTGGGTGCCGGCGCCCTTCTTCTCTTCGCTGTTATTTCAGTTCGAGGCGATCCCCGATTACGCGATAAGTTATTTTGTAACATAACTTTATGCTGGGCAACATCTGCTACGTTACTTCCTTTACTCGACTCTTGGCTTTGTATGTTATTGCCCCTCGCCAGTGGAAACTTGTTGCGCGGGCACCCTTGCCGCGAGCGCCGAAAGTCGGAACTTCAGCAGCCTTGGCGGGTCGCTACCGATAAGCAACCTTGTCGCGGACTAGTTGCAGCTCACTTAAGTTGTTGAGCGGACTCGAAACAAAGTAAGGGCGCGACCGGTCGCGATTTGGTTCCTCCGCGCACGGGTTTTTCATACAAAGCGCGGTCGTTCAAGGAAGATAACTTTACAAATTTATTACTGATCTGAATCGATCGATGCAATGTTATTTCCTCTATTCGATTCCTTCCTTTGTACGTTATTGCTCTACGCTTTCAGGAAACTTGCGGTGCGAGCACCCTTGCCCTTGGCGCCGAGTGCGGAACTTCAGCTTCTTTGGCGAAATTCGCTACCGACAAGCAACCTTGTCACGGACTAGCCGCAGCTCACTTAAGTTGTTGAGCGGACTCGAAACAAAGTAAGGGCGCGACCAGTCACGATTTGGTTCCTCCGCGCACGGGTTTTCCATACAAAGTACTATCGTTCGAGGAAGATAACTTAAAAATTAAAAAATTGATTGCTCAAACTTTGGCAACTTAGCTTTTCTGTCTCTTGCTTCCGATGAGGTGAAACTTCCTCGGCGGTGCCTGGTCCATAGTATTATCTCCTTCTCCCACCGGGTTAACTTGTGCGCGAGGGAGCCTTCCTTTCTTTGAGAGAACAAAAAGAAGAGGAAATAACGTTATGGAGCCTAGCGGCTCGATTCTGCTTACCGGGTGTGGTTGCTGCACAAAGTGTTAGCCAAAGCATGTAATAAATTGATGAAAGCATGAACTTGACAAGCTGTGCGCAACACATGGGCTTTACTGATGCACGGGGTCTGCGCCCGGCTTTGTACGAAGGATTACATGCAACAGCGGCAAGACTTGTACAAAAGGTGGTTGCTGGAACGGATTCCGACAACCGCGCCTTATGGGTAAAACTTACGAAGATGCTCAATGTTCCGTGAGTTGCTCACCGAATGCCATCTTCGGTCTCAAAGCGGACAGCGCCAGCCTAGTGACTCGTTTCACCCGATAAGGGCCTTCCCAATTCAAGGCGTCAACTTGTTTGAATTCTTGGCGGACTGAGTGCGCCAAGAACAAGGTCGCCTTCCTCGAGACTTCGCATTAACCCTGCGGCCATGGTAGCGACGCAGGCTTGTCAGAAGCGAGAGGCTCGCCTGACAAGAACGAAGGCGATCCTCCTCGAGGAGCGGTAGCGTCATCTTGTCGCAGCTGCTCTTGCTCAAACTCATCATAAGCGAGCACTCGAGGCGACCCAGTATCTGAGTTCCGTGGGGAGAACTGCCTCTGCTCCATAGACTAGAGCAAAGGGTGCCTGGCCAGTGGCTCGATTTGGCGTCGTTCTGATCGACCAAAGAACCACCGGCAGCTCCTCGATCCAGTTTCTTCCGCACTTGTGCAGCCTATCGAAAGTTCTGGTCTTGAGCCCGCGCAGCACTTCAGCATTTGCCCTCTCCGCTTGACCGTTGCTTCTCGGGTGAGCGACAGAAGCGAAGCAGACCTTGGCGCCAAGGTCTTGGACGTACTGCATGAAGGTGCGGCTCGTAAATTGTGTGCCGTTGTCGGTGATGATCCTGTTAGGGATTCCGAAACGGCAAACAATCGACCTGAAGAACTTGACTGCTGACTGTGCTGTCACCTTCCTCACTGCTTCCACTTCCGGCCACTTTGTGAACTTGTCGATGGCGACGAACAAGTACTCAAAGCCCCGACGGCTTCGGGGAAGGGGCCGAGGATGTCGAAACCCCAGACCGAAAATGGCGGGATAAAGGGATCGTCTGGAGAGCTTGAGTGGCGCGTATCTGTTTGGAATGGAACTCGCACGCTTCACACTTGGTTACTTGTGCAGCTGCATCACGGAGGCTGTCGACGGAAGAAACCTTGCCGGAAAGCTTTGCGGCAAGTGCTCTTCTTGCCAATGTGGTGACCACATATGCCTCCATGTATCTCTCTCGCCAACAGCTTTCGCCCATCTTCCCGGGCAATACACTTCAATTTCACACCGTTGAGTCTTCTTACATACGGTATGCTATCGACAAACTGGTACATACTTGATCGCCGGGCTACTCTTTCCGCTTCTTCTTGCTCTTCGGGAAGTTCTCCTGTCTGAAGGAAATGGACAATCTGCTGCGCCCATGTTGGAGCTTGTGGCTCGAAAACAAGGACTAAAGGCACATCTGCTGCTGCGGGAACATCATGTAGCGACCTGACCCAACATCGGTCAAGTCTCTATGTCTGTACCATCCCAAGATCATGCTGGTACTCACAGTACATCGATAAAGTAATCAAAGTTCAATCACACCTGAATTTTATTACACGATTCTCATATAGAGTCTTTATTACAAGGGAATAAATTCGCTCAAGGCCAACTCATGAGAAATAAACTACTAATGCTGCGGAGCGTCGAAGTAAGCGAGTCCATCCGACTCCAAAGGGCAATCGCCAGCGCGGGCGTGGCCTCACTCTGATCGGAATATACCTACGCAACATAAGACGTTGCAGCCATGTAGGTCAGCTTTTGGAATAAGCTGGCAAGTCATGAAGAATAACAATAATCAAGTTACTAACTCTATATGCATTTTGGCTGTGGAGCTCTAAGTTTCATCAATTTGCGTAAAGCCAATTTTATCCTACTAGGATGGACTTATTTGCAAATTACTACAAATTGTTGGTAGTTATTGAGATGGTTCCGCCAACCAATATCTCGTTCCCAAATATTAAGTCATAAACCCTCAAATTAATTCATTAGTTTTAGTGTTGAGATATCCGAATACTTCCAAGTTCCAGAGGCTCAAATGTCCGTGAATCGGGGACACGGCTAATCGATTAGGTTATAACTCTCTGCAGAGGTTTGCGCACTTTCCCATAAGAATCATTCCCTCCTTTAGAGTCTTCGCACTTCATGGTGTTTGAAGACGGGACGAATGAAACAGGGTCTTCCAAAGAGTACTTCCGCCACCGCCGTACCCATCCAATCCTACCGTTCGTCTACTTCTCGTAGTACCGTCCAGCCAGCGTCACTACTAGGGTCAACCCAGGGAGCCCATAATGGCTTGCGGCTGCACAGTAAGCTTCTGGTCATGGGGCATCCATCCTTCTCTTCGTGGCTGGGTGAAGCTTTCCGCGAGGATGTCATGGCGCTTCTCCATGCATCCGGCCACCACTGGGTGCTCCAGGTGCCCACAACCGCCCTCCACCCAAAGAGTGATTTTCCAAGTCCATCTTGATCATTGTAGTTCATGGGGTTATCATCATCATTGACTCTCACATCTTGCTTATAAATATCACTCATACCAAATCCCGTCTCTGAGCATAGCAAAATAACTACTACGTCCCCGGGGTCATGGTAACAAGGGATTGGTTCATCCTACCACATGATACTACTCAAGTTTAATGACTTCAAGATTTCACTACTGCATGCATGGTGGGGTGGTGACAACTACTAATGCACAAAAACATAGGTATAGAAATAACATGATCAAAACTTGCCTTGCCGATGATCCTCGTAAGCTAAAGAGTCAGAGTAGCAAGCTTAGCACTCCGGAAACTCTACCGAGACAAACAATAACACAATAAGCACAAAGCAAGAGGATCACACAAGATAACAATAGTAACATAGCACAACAAAACAATCAAAACCAAATCCAAAAGAAAAACTCAAAGAAACCAATTCAAAGTTTTTCCTACTCCAAACAATAACAAAAATAGTTTTTATATAACAAAAATTCCTTAATATAACCTAATCATGGTTTTAGGTTAACTTAACAGAAAAGGATTCACTAAGCAACTAGGAGCAAAAAGAATTAATTAAAAGCTATTATAAAACTCATTCTAGGCCTAATCCAATTTCTATTAAGAAAAATAATTTAAAACTTTTATTAATTATAAATAAAAGTTCATCTACTAGAATGACAGAAACTAACCTAGAATAACTAATCACAAGTTAAAAATAAATTAATTTAATAATTAAAATATTAGGAAAAAAGTATCTAGCTAATTAATTAGGATTAATAGGATTCTGCTTAAAACTAATTATTTATTAATCCTAAAATACCCAAGTTAATTTCTAGGGTTTGGCAATGTCAAAATAAAGTTGGGACAAAAAGAATCATGCAAAAATAATTTTTCTAACTCAAGTTATAGCAGATTTACTATTCTGACTAAAACTAAATTAAAGCATTTTTAATTATTTTTAACATAGCTAAATATGTATTCTACAGAAACTACATAAAATTTGCAATCCAACAAAAAAGAATCATCAAAAATATTAAACAGAATAAAAGATATACATTTTTGAAAACAGAAACTATTTCGCTAAAAGCAGAAAATCAAAATAAAAGAAAAAGGCCTAATGGGCCTATACTGCACTAGGCGTTAAATAGTCTAAACGGGCCCTAGGTTTAAACTAAACGAACCGCCTAAAAATAAAAACCTAAACTAAAAACTAAACCGATCGGAACCGCCGGTTTTCTAACTAAAACCTAACCCTTCGGTTCTAATCCTAGCCCTAGATCTAGGATCGGACGGGAGGGCGATGCAGTGACTTACCGGACTCGGCGACGGCGGCGGGCGGCGAAAGTGCGTCAGGCGTCCAGGCGTCGGCGAGCTCAGCGACTCGTCGAGGAGGTGAGGAGCACGTGGTGGTTCAGTGGTGTTGGGGTCGGGGTGGACTAGGGCGTCGTCGGGCGACTATATGGCGGCGGTGGCGAGCTCGAGACTCAGCGACGTCGAGCGGGAGGGAGAGGTGCGGCGAGGTTTCGAGGGGGAAAATGGGGTGCGGCGACTCGGCTTTTATAGCCTGGGGGGTCGGGGTGGCTTCGGAAGGGCATCGGGGGCGGTCGGGGGATCCCGGATCCTTCGGGATCCGGTGGATCTCCGGCGAGCTCGTGGCGTGGGCGAGGGGGGAAGGAGACGGGGCGGGTCCCACGGGTCAGCGGGAGAGAGAGAGGGGCGAGGGGGTCGGGTGGCCGAGGCCTAAGGGAAGCTGAGGCGAGGTGAGGCGAGCTGGTGGCTCATTGGTCAAGGCTGGGCCGGGCTCGGCTGGGTTGCGGAGGGCGGCGCTGGGCCTGGGGTGGCCTAGCTGGCGCCCGAGGGTTTTTTTTTATATTTTTTTTAAATAAAACAAAAACAAAAATAAAACAGTATCTGTAAATATTTTATATAGGGTATATATATACCAAAATGATCAAGGGAATATTCCCTTTCATTTGAACATTTTTCCAAAGGCAAAATCCAAACTTTATAAAAATCCATTTTTTCAAATTCAAATAAAATTCAGATTTGAATCCAAATCTTTTGGCAATGTTTTCCTCTGATATTTTTGGAGTGTCATATTTGCTCCTCTCATACTTTTGATCAAGTATTTATCAGGCATAGCTTTTGAAATGTTTCCCACATGCCAAAGTTTGAATTCAAATTCAAAACTCAAATTTCTCTGAAACTTCAAATGGCATTCAAATTCAAACAGGATGCATAGGATGCTTAGCTATAATTGTAAAACATTCCAAATAGGAAATTTGGGATGTTACAAACCTACCCACCTTAAGATGAATCTCGCCCTCGAGATTCGGGTTGGCTAGCAAATAGGTGTGGGTGATCTCGAAGAAGGTCTTCTTCGCGCTTCCAGGTGGCTTCTTCCTCGGTGTGGTGACTCCACATCACTTTGCAAAATTTAATGACCTTGCTGCGGGTGACTCTACTTGCAGTCTCGAGAATTCGGACGGGTTTCTCCTTGTAAGTCAAATCACTGTCAAGCTGTATGGCCTCTAGGGGCACTGTGTCTCTCAACGGAACATCGGCCATGTCGGCATGACACTTCTTCGGCTGAGAAACATGGAAAACATCATGAACTCCGGACAATCCTTCCGGCAATTCCAACTTGTAAGCCACCTCTCCACGACGTTCAAGGATTTTGTAGGGCCAATGAATCGGGGTGCTAACTTTCCTTGACTCCAAACCTCTTGATTCATCCAAGGTCCGGGTTTCCAACACTATGAGGTCTCAAGGGAAATTTATGGTTCCCGATGTTGAGGGTTGCATGACAGCCTAAGCTCGCCATCATTTCTCCTCCCGCAGAATCGACGCGAAGGGGGCTTCTAAGGGTTCTAGTGGGCAACCCGTACTTTTACACAACTACCCTTGATATTAATGAATGCGTTGCACCATAATCAAAGAGAACCAAAACTGAACGTGAATTCAATAAAAACTTACCAACCACAGTGTCTGGCTGATCATAGACGTCCTCCACGTCGATGTGGTTCACCTGAGCACGAGGGAACGGATTGGGCCTCTTCGCTGAGCCTTCATTGCCATTTCCATTCCTCTGCTTGGCCTCCGGGCAACGGTGGCATAGTGCCTGTCTTACGGCACTTGAAGCGGTGATGTGGCTAAGATCCTTCAGAGCCGGGCGTAACGATCTTTGGTTGCCATTACCATTTCCATTGCCATTGCCATGGCCTGACTTGTTGTCCTGGCTGCGGTTGTTCCCATTTCCTCCATGGTTATGACCTCCATGGTTATGATGGGTGTGCCCTCCTGAGTATGGTGCATAACGGGGCTTCTGCTGAGTTCCTGGGTTGTGCTTCCCTTGGCTGTACTTCCTCTTGCGGCTTTCTATCTGCTGCTGCTTGCCTTCAAGTATGATGGCCTTGTCTACCAGTCCCTGGTAATTGGCGAAGGTGGCCACCATAAGCTGCATGCCCAGTTCATCATTGAGTCCCTCAAGGAACTTCTCCTGCTTATGGCATCTGTGGCCACATCATCGAGGGCATAGCGAGCAAGCTTGCTGAATTCATCCACGCATCGCGTGCACAAGACGATTCCCTGGCGCAAGTTGCGGAACTCACGCTTCTTCGCACTCATGGCTCCAGCTGAGACATGAGCAGTGCGAAAGGCCTGCTGGAATTGATCCCAAGTGATGCCACCCATAGGAAAAGTGGCGGTGTAATTCTCCCACCAAGAAGCTGCAGGTCCATCTAGTTGATGCGCGGCAAAGCGCACCTTCTCAGCATCAGTGCATCCAACGGTGACTAGCTCTCTTCCGATTTTATGAGCCAATCATCAGCCACAATCGGCTCGGTGCTACTAGAGAACACCGGCGGATTCAACCTCAGAAATCGAGTCAAGTTGTCCACAGTGGGTGGTGGTGGTGGCGGTGGATTGTTGGCGGTGTTGTTCTGATTCTGAATCAGGAGCTGCATCAGTGCATTCTGCTGCTGGAGCAGCTGGGTGAGCTCCGGCGGGAAACCAAAGGTCACGCCCTGGAGGCATCTGGTGTTTTGGAGTGGGTGAGAAAATTAGAATAGAACAATGGTCTATGAGAAATACACTACCCATATGAATGCACAATCATAACACACCAATCATTTATTCATTCCACTCAAACATGGTTCAAACTCGATTACAAAAGCTCATGACTAATCGAAGGAAAAACATCGGCCTAACTGATCGACGAAAAAGTAAAAGATAACATGGTGGTCGACTAAAAGTCTTCATCAGTGGCGCCTCCTCTTGGGGTTTCCTTCAGTGGTACTCCTTCAAATCCTGATCATTGCTCACGAGGGGTGCTTCGTCTCCACTCGGGTAAAGGTCCTCTCCCAAGTCCATCTTTTTCCTCTATCGCGGCAAGCTTCATCTTCAGGTCGTCGACTATCTCCATGAAGTCCGTGATTTCTTCCTCATGGCCAAGGAAGTCTGCGCGTGCCTTCTCCTCCAGCCCAGTCACGGAACAAAGCTTCCGTGTGTCTTCGAGTTACGGCAGTCTGAATCTCCCGTTTCCGAGAAGACACTCCAAGTCTTGGATGTACGAGAGGGTGGAATCGTCCTCAATGGTACGGATGATATCTCCATTCCTTGCCCTGCGAGAAACCATGGCGAGGTCTCGAGTGATCGAGCTCGGCCATGTACTCCTCTCGGAGATGTCCAAGTGCTCGATAGATCGCCACGTCCCTTCCGATGATCCAGCTTGAACTCGGTGAACTCAAAGTTGATAGGCTCATGTGTCCTCCAAAGGTCCTCCCTGGGATATGCACCTCAATCAGAAGCGGGTGTCCGTCGGAAGTGCATTAGTGGGTTTCCGGTGATCGAGGGTAGAGCTATCTTCACCGCTTCACCATCTGGACCAGCTTTCTTCCAAAGGGCATCGTCTCATCGGGCCGCGTAACTCCGGTAGCAAAACTGGGGTGAACTCGGCGGCCATCTAGAATGTTGCAAAGGGGAGAAGAGTCAGAATTGAACAGGGAAGAATTATAGAAAAAGGGGTTCAAAGTAAATGGTCTCTGCTTATGGCTTTCCGATCCTAGGGGTTACGATCCTACGTTCAGCGTGTGCTCTGATACCATCTCTGTAGCGACCTGACCCAACATCGGTCAAGTCTCTGTGTCTGTACCATCCCAAGATCATGCTGGTACTCACATTACATCGATAAAGTAATCAAAGTTCAATCACACCTGAATTTTATTACACGATTCTCATATAGAGTCTTTATTACAAGGGAATAAATTCGGCTCAAGGCCAACTCATGAGAAATAAACTACTAATGCTGCGGAAGCGTCGAAGTAAAGCGAGTCCATCCGACTCCAAAGGGCAATCGCCAAGCGCGGAGCGTAGCCTCACTCCTGATCGGAATATACCTCTGCAACATAAGACGTTGCAGCCATGTAGGTCAGCTTTTGGAATAAGCTGGCAAGTCATGAAGAATAACAATAATCAAGTTACTAACTCTATATGCATTTTGGTCAGGAGCTCTAAGTTTCATCAATTTGCGTAAAGCCAATTTTATCCTACTACAAAGGACTTATTTGCAAATTACTACAAATTGTTGGTAGTTATTGAGATGGTTCCGCCAACCAATATCTCGCTCCCAATTATTAAGTCATAAACCCTCAAATTAATTCATTAGTTTTAGTGTTGAGATATCCGAATACTTCCAAGTTCCAGAGGCTCAAATGTCCGTGAATCGGGACACGGCTAATCGATTAGGTTATAACTCTCTGTAGAGGTTTATGACTTTCCCCGCAAGAATCATTCCCTCCTTTAGAGTCTTCGCACTTCATGGTGTTTGAAGACGGGACGAATGAAACAGGGTCTTCCAAAGAGTTCTTCCGCCACCGCCGGTACCCATCCAATCCTACCGTTCGTCTACTTCTCGTAGTACCGCCCAGCCAGCGTCACTACTAGGGTCAACCCAGCCAGAGCCCATAATGGCTTGCGGCTGCACAGGTAAGCTTCCGGTCATGGGGCATCCATCCTTCTCTTCGTGGCTGGGTGAAGCTTTCCGCAGGATGTCATGGCGCTTCTCCATGCATCCCAGCCACCACTGGGTGCTCCAGGGTGCCCGTCAACCGTCCTCCACCCAGTAGTGATTTTCCGAAGTCCATCTTGATCATTGTAGTTCATGGGGTTATCATCATCATTGACTCTCACATCTTGCTTATAAATATCACTCATACCAAATCCCGCTCTGAGCATAGCAAAATAACTACTACGTCCCGGTCATGGTAACAAGGGGATTGGTTCATCCTACCACATGATACTACTCAAGTTTAATGACTTCAAGATTTCACTACTGCATGCATGGTGGGGTGGTGACAACTACTAATGCACAAAAACATAGGTATAGAAATAACATGATCAAAACTTGCCTTTGCCGATGATCCTCGTAAGCTAAAGAGTCGTAGTAGCAAGCTTAGCACTCGGAAACTCTACCGAGACAAACAATAACACAATAAGCACAAAGCAAGAGGATCACACAAGATAACAATAGTAACATAGCACAACAAAACAATCAAAACCAAATCCAAAAGAAAAACTCAAAGAAACCAATTCAAAGTTTTTTCCTACTCCAAACAATAACAAAAATAGTTTTATATAACAATAATTCCTTAATATAACCTAATCATGGTTTTAGGTTAACTTAACAGAAAAGGATTCACTAAGCAACTAGGAGCAAAAAGAATTAATTAAAAAGCTATTATAAAACTCATTCTAGGCCTAATCCAATTTCTATTAAGAAAAATAATTTAAAACTTTTATTAATTATAAATAAAAGTTCATCTACTAGAATGACAGAAACTAACCTAGAATAACTAATCACAAGTTAAAAATAAATTAATTTACTAATTAAAATATTAGGAAAACAGCATCTAGCTAATTAATTAGGATTAATAGGATTCTGCTTAAAACTAATTATTTATTAATCCTAAAATACCCAAGTTAATTTCTAGGGTTTGGCAATGTCAAAATAAAGTTTGGACAAAAAGAATCATGCCAAAATAATTTTTCTAACTCAAGTTATAGCAGATTTACTATTCTGACTAAAACTAAATTAAAGCATTTTTAATTATTTTTAACATAGCTAAATATGCATTCCACAGAAACTACATAAAATTTGCAATCCAACAAAAAAGAATCATCAAAAATATTAAACAGAATAAAAGATATACATTTTTGAAAACAGAAACTATTCGGCTAAAACAGAAAATCAAAATAAAAGAAAAAGGCCTAATGGGCCTATACTGTGCACTAGGCGTTAAATAGTCTAAACGGGCCCTAGGTTTAAACTAAACGAACCGGCCTAAAAATAAAAACCTAAACTAAAAACTAAACCGATCGAACCGGCGGTTTTCTAACTAAAACCTAACCCTTGAGTTCTAATCCTAGCCCTAGATCTAGGATCGGACGGGAGGGCGATGTCGGTGACTTACACCGGACTCCCGGCGGCGGCGAAAGTGCGTCAGGCGTCCAAGGCGTCAGCGAGCTCCGGCGACTCGTCGGGGAGATCTTGAGGAGCACGGGGTGGTTCGGTGGTGTTAGGGTCGGGGTGGACTAGGGCGTCGTCGTGGCGACTATGGCGTGATGGCGAGCCTCGGGACTCAGCGACGTCAGCGGGAGGGAGAGGGTGCGGCGAGGTTTCGAGGGGAAAATGGGGTCTGGCGACTCGGCTTTTATAGCCTGGGGTCAGGTGGCTTCGGAAGGGCATCGGGGCTGTCGGGGATCCCGGATCCTTCGGGATCCGGTGGATCTCCGGCGAGCTCGGTGGCGTGGGCGAGGGGGGAAGGAGACGGGGCGGGTCCCACGAGTCAGCGGGAGAGAGAGAGGGGCGAGGGCGTCGGGTGGCCGAGGCCTAAGGGAAACGGCGCTGGGCGAGGGTGAGGCGAGAGGCTGGCTCGGCTGGCGCCTGGTCGCTGGGCTGGGCTCGGCTGGCCTCGGGCGCTGGCTGCGGAGGGGGCGGCGCTGGCTGGGCCTGGGGTGGCCTAGCTGGCGCCCGAGGGGTTTTTTATTTTTTATTTTTTTTAAATAAAACAAAAACAAAAATAAAACAGTATCTGTAAATATTTTATATAGGGTATATATATACCAAAATGATCAGGGGAATATTCCCTTTCATTTGAACATTTTTCCAAAGGCAAAATCCAAACTTTATAAAAATCCATTTTTCAAATTCAAATAAAATTCAGATTTGAATCCAAATCTTTTGGCAATGTTTTCCTCGATATTTTTGGAGTGTCATGTTTGCTCCTCTCATACTTTTGATCAAGTATTTATCGTGCATAGCTTTTGAAATGTTTCCCACATGCCAAAGTTTGAATTCAAATTCAAAACTCAAATTTCTCTGAAACTTCAAATGGCATTCAAATTCAAACAGGATGCATAGGATGCTTAGCTATAATTGTAAAACATTCCAAATAGGAAATTTGGGATGTTACACATCAGCTTCTACGGCAAGAACCTGTGGCTCTGCCGGAGCTAGATGCTCCCCGACAAGCTTGCCGGAGCAAGACTTATCGGGAGCGTTTGCTTCAACGGAACAAATCACAGGGTCCGCCGGGCAGACTGCTCCTCAACACTGTTGGTGTTGATCTTGGGGACCTTTGCAACGACGGCAGGAAGCTCTGCCGGAAAAGTAGTCACCAGAGGCCAACTTCCTCTTCTTGCTCTGTCCGATGATGGTGTTACGGTCGGTTGAGTCACTTGAGCACAAAGATCCCTGGTTCCACATGTAGCTTGAGCGCGGCGCACTTTGAGAGACCATCAGCAATATCATTCTGAGCTCTTGGAACATGTTCCATTTGCAGGCCGTCAAAGTGCTCTTCTAGCTTCCTCACTTCATCGACGTAGGATTCCATCAACGGACTCTGGTAATCTTTGTTCACTTGTCGGACGACGAGTTGTGAGTCACCCCTGACAATAAGCTTCTTGATCCCAAGGTCCACTGCGATCCTGAGACCGGCAAGCAAACCTTCATACTCTGCAGTATTGTTTGTCGCTTGCTCCTTGGGAAAGTGCATCCGGACGACGTACTTGAGGTGCTCTCCGGTGGGTGCGATAAGCAAGACGCCGCACCGGGCGCCTTTGTAGCGAGAAGGCACCATCAAAGTACATCAGCCACTCTTTGCTTGCTTCTTTGGACGGGAATGCTCGTCTCGGAATCTCTTCATCTGGCGTTGGCGTCCATTCTGCTATGAATTCTGCCAAGGCTCTGCTTTGGATAGTTGATGTGCTTTCAAACTTAAGACCAAAGCTTGACAGCTCCAGTGCCCACTCGACAATCCCGCCTGTCGCTTCTGGATTCTGCAGTATCCTCTTCAGGGGAAAGCGAGTGACAACTGTGATCTCATGTGCTTGGAAGTAATGGCGCAGCTTTCTCGAGGCCATGAGGAGGCCGAAAAGAAATTTTTGCACACACCAGAGTACCTTGACCTAGCCCCCTGCAGAAGGGAACTGACAAAGTAGACTGGGCGCTGCACCATCCTTTTCTGCATCTGCTCATGCGTCTTCGCGGACTCGTCCTTGTCGGGACCAGAGCTTGTCGGTGAAGCCCCCTGCTTGTCGCTGGATGTGTTTGCCGTGGTTGCCGGCTCGTCATCCGCCTCCCTCTCCGCCACTAACGCAGCACTAACCACTTGATTGGTCGCCGCTATATACAGCAGCAACTTCTCTTGTGGCTTAGGTGCGACAAGTGTTGGAGTGGAGGACATGTATCTCTTCAAGTCCTGCAGCGCAGCCTCCGCTTCGAGTCCATTTTATCGACCTGCCTTTTTCAAAATCTTGAAAAATGGCGAGGCGCGCCAACAGACCTAGAAATAAACTCTGCCGAGAGCGGCCACGCAACCGCAAGCCTTCGTACATCCTTGACGCGCTTTGGTGCTTCAATCCGCTCAATGGCCTTGATCTTGTCGGGATTAGCTTCAATCCCCGGCCGAGACGAAGAACCCGAGAAGCTTGCCGGAAGGGACTCCAAACACGCACTTCTCGGGGTTGAGCTTGAGGTTGATCTTGCGCAGATTTGCAAAGGTCTCGTTCAAATCTTGAACCAAAGTCGCTTTGTCCTTGCTCTTGACCACTATGTCATCCATGTAGGCTTCTACATTTCTGTGCATTTGCGGCTCAAAAGCGTCATGGACTACCCTTGCAAATGTTGAACCAGCATTCTTCAAACCGAAAGGCATCCGTATGAAACAGTATGTGCCACATGGTGTGATGAATGCGGTCGTCTCTTCATCTTCTTCAGCCATGAAGATCTGATGGTATCCTGAGTATGCATCGAGAAACGAAAGCAAATCACATCCGGCCGTGGAGTCAACAATCTGGTCAATGCGCGGCAAGGGAAATGGATCTTTGGGACAAGCTTTATTAACATCCGTGAAGTCAATACAAAGCCTCCATTTCCCATTTGCCTTGGCACGACTACAGGATTGGCCAACCACGTAGGATAGAGCACTCCTCGACAAGGCCTGCCGCTTCCAGCTTCTTGATCTCTTGACTAAGAATTCTTGGCGCCCACCGCTTGCTTTTCGACTTTTTGCTTGACGGGCGCGCATGAGGACAAACGGCCAGCGGTGCTCAATCACTTTCACAGGAACACCGGGATATCGACGGTTGCCACGCAAACACGTCGACATTCGCCCGCAGGAAAGCAACGAGCGCGCCTTCCTATTTGGGGTCGAGAGAGGCGCTGATGGTGAAGGTACCACCAGCGCTGTCCTCCTTGGTGGGCACCTTCTTGGTCTTTGGCGGAGCCACCATCTTCTTGCACTTGCCGGTGGAGCTCGATGGTGCGTCCTCGATGGTAGCGCAGCACTCCGAAGAGACGCACTTGCCGGAGTGAGCATCAGAGCCTTTGCCGGACTTGGACTTGGTCTTCTTCCCCCCGGGAGCTTCAGCGGCAAGTGTCTGGCCGTTTGTTGCGGCTGCTGCATCCCGGAAGATCTTGTCGGCACAGATAAGGGCATCCTTCTTGTCGCCATGGACAGAGATGACGCTTATCGGGCCCGGCATCTTGAGTAGGTTGTAGGCGTAGTGAGAGGCTGCCATGAACTTGGCGAGTGCTGGGCGGCCAAGTATCCCATTGTAAGGCACTGGGAAATCGGCGACGTCAAACGTAACCCTCTCAGTCCTGAAGTTCAGCTCGCTGCCAAATGTGACCGGCAACGTAATCTTCCCCTTCGGCTTGCTCCTTCCCGAATTGATTCCTTGGAAACTTCCGGTATCTTCGAGCTCGCTGTCAGGGATTTGAAGCTTCTGGAGCACCGCGGAGGAGATCAGATTCAAGCCGGCCCTGCCGTCAACTAACATTTTCGTGACCTTGAGGTTGCGGATGGTTGGAGAGACCAACACCGGCAAGCACCCGACCGCAGTTATGCGGTCAGGGTGGTCCTCAATATAAAAAATGATAGGCGTGCTGGACCACTTCAGAGGCTTGCGTGACTCTACGGATGGTTCCGCGGCATTGACCTCCCGCATCCATTGCTTGAGTTGGCGGTGGGAGGTATGCAGGAAGCACCTCCGTCAACGCAGAGAATCTCTCGTGGCTTTCTCAAACTCCTGCTCATCGCCGCTGCGTCCTCCATATCTTCGTCGTCATCATCATCTTCATCCTTGTCGCGGCCGCTGGGAGGTCGATCTCCTTGTCGCTGCTTGACTTTGCCGGCGTCCTCCCCGGCCGACGTTTCTTGCTTGCTCCCCAAAGACCTTCCCCGGGCCTTCTCCTTGTCTCGCCGCTCATACTCAGCTCTCTGCTGTTCGACGAGCTGCTCGACCTTCTTGCAGCTCTGGAGATCGTGGCCCTTGGTGCGATGGATCTTGCGATCGCTTGCCGGAGCTGTCCTGCTTGTCGGCGGCCGCCACCGACTGGTGGTTGGCGTCAGCGGCAACCTCCTTGCCGGAGACACCAGCCTTGGCGTTCTTGTCGCCGCCTCCGTTGCCGGATTGCTCGACAGCTAGCACTTCTCTGCTTTTATTCTTCTTGTTGCCTCGCCGCTGGCCTTTCTTTGCCGGGGCGGTGTCATCATTGTCAGATCCTTCTTCTGCATTCTCTCCTGGGAGTCTCCTCCCTTCCTCAGCGCGCGCACATTTGTCGGCCAAGGCGTACAGCTCACTGACGTCCTTGACTTTGCACATCGCCATCTCCTCCCTCATCCTGCGGTTCCGCACATTCTGATGAAATGCGCTGATTACCGCGGCAGGGTGGACGTCACGGGATGTTGTAGTGCACACTGAATCTCTCAATGAACTTGCGCAGGACTCTCCTTCCTTCCGGGCGAGCAAGTGAAGGTCGCTCTCTTGGCCATGAGGTTTGTGGCCACCGTGAAGGCGCCAACAAACCGATGGCTCAGATCCGCCCAAGAGGATATGGAGCTGTCCGGCAAGCGCATGAGCCAAGATCTCGACGTTGGGCTTGAGCACGGCGGAAGTAGTTGGCGAGGATCTTGTCGTCCGTCCCCGCAGCCTGCACCGCGATGGTGTAGATGCCGAGGAACTCCGACGGATGCGCCCTGCCATCATACTTCTCCGCACGTCTGGTTTGAAGTTCTTCTGCTGGGCCATCGACTTGCCGCAGCTCATGAGTGAACGCAGGGCAACCTACCGCGTATGGCAAGTCGCCTGGCCCCTCCGGCGCGTGCATGTCAACAGAAGGCCTAGCGCGCTTGTCGGACTGACGCCGCGCTTCTCTTCGGCGCTCGATGCGGGTTCGAGCGTCCTCTTGTTGTCGCTCATGAAGAACTTGGCGCTGATCGCGGCGAGTCCGCGGATCCGACGACGCGGTGGAGTCGCTGTCGAGGTGGATCCGGTGAGTCGGCGATCTTGGCCTTCTTGGCGGAGAGTGCACGGTGGTTGCACCTCCGACAGTCTTGTCGCCTCCGGCTCGTGCCTTGTCGTCGCGCCGCGGCAGCGATGGCGTTGGTTGCCGCGGAGCGTCGCCGTTGGCAAAGCCGATGAGGCTCGATAGTGGCCTCCACTCGTCGACCTTGTCGGCCGTTGGAGGGTAGTCGAGGAGCGATTGAGCTCGCCAGAGCTTCGCTGGAGTAGTAGGCGGCATTGGAGAAGCGGTGCGAGGCGGGACACGCTCGGACTTCTAACTATGTTAGAAGGAGCAGCGCCGTCCGGCGATCAGATCTCACTTGCGCCAAAGACGTTGGCGCGCATGCTGGTCTTGAGGGTCTCGATCCAACGAACGTATGGCGCCAGAACGCCATGACGTTGTTGGTCCCGCTCTCTGAGATGGGCGCGGGGGATGCGCGGACGCCGAGGTTTGCGGTGCCTTGTCCTTGGACTTGGCAACGTCGCGAGCACCTTCGTCGGCGCCTGTACCTCCGCCAGCGTCTGCACCACCACCCGTCTGCTGTGGTGAGGGTGGGTACGACGCGGACGGCTCTGCTGCCGCCGAAGCCTTCTTCTTCGGTGGCATGATGAGGAAGATGTTGATGACGCCGCTCGCGTGAACGCCGGATCGGATTCATACGGCCTCGACGCACTTTACCCGCGCCGTAGATGTCGGGACGCTGATCGTACCCACGGACACCTATGGGGCCCGGCGGAGCAGGCCCCTTTGTGGTTCGGAGGGGGGCGGAGGTCGCACGAAGAGCGGATCGAGGCGATGCACACGAGCGGTTTTACCCAGCTTCGGAGCTCTCCGGAGAGATAAAACTCCTACTGCTGCTTGTTTGGTCTATTCTGTTCTTGCTAGGGAGCAATGCGAGCTACAAAACCTAGCGTGGGTCGAACCTTGCGGAAGATGCGAACCGTCCTTCCCAATCGAACTTTTCGAACCTCCTCCACGTTGCACTCGGGCCTCCTTTTATACGCTCAAGGTGTCCGGCGGTGGCAACATAGGCGGGGTACGAATGTAAAACAGGAGTTGGTACACCTACTTGAACAAAGGTATACAGTGCAAAATACCTAACTCTGACGGCTAGGGACAAAAGCAATAAATGCCCGTCGTTGTCGCCCCAACAGTGCACCAGAGACCGTCAGGCGCGCCTCCGCTCGCCACGATGGCGAGCCTGTCGGCGCCAGCGATGTCGCTGCTCTCCGCTGGCTGCACCGCCCGACCTACGCCCATGGAACGGTCCCATGGCGACACGTCATTGGGTGAGCTGGAGCGGAGACGGAGAGGAGTTGCATGCCGCGGCAAGCGCCTTTGTCGCGGCCGAATCCTTGTCGCGCCGGAGGCTTGTCGCGCTCGAGCCTTCCCGGCAAGCTCCTCTTGCCGGGCCTTGTCTTCGTGTGCACTGAGGGCCTTCCCGACAAGCTCCTCTTGTCGGGTTCTTGCCTTCAGAATGGCTGCGGAGGGTCTTGGCGGACGCCCGGCAAGGCTTGCCGCGGGGACGCTGCAACTGCCCGTGCACAAGTTCGGGGTACTAAGGTACCCCTACTTTAGTACACCGACAGGAATATCAAGGATAACAAAGTCCGTTAAAATAGTAACGTGTGCAACCACAATAGGCACGTCCTCACAAATACCGACAGGTATAGCAGTTGATTTATCAGCCATTTGCAAATATATTTCAGTAGGTGTCAACTTATTCAAGTTAAGTCTACGATATAAAGAGAGAGGCATGACACTAACACCGGCTCCAAGATCACATAAAGCAGTTTGAACATAGTTTTGTTTAATGGAGCATGGTATAGTGGGTACTCCTGGATCTCCTAGTTTCTTAGGTATTCCACCCTTAAAAGTATAATTAGCAAGCATGGTGGAAATCTCAGCTTCAGGTATCTTTCTCTTATTTGTAACAATATCTTTCATATACTTAGCATAAGGATTCATTTTGAGCATATCAGTTAATCGCATACACAAAAAGATAGGTCTAATCATTTCAGCAAAGCGCTCAAAATCCTCATCATCCTTTTTCTTGGATGGTTTGGGAGGAAAAGGCATGGGTTTCTGAACCCATGGTTCTCTTTCTTTACCATGTTTCCTAGCAACGAAGTCTCTTATCATAACGTTGACTCTTTGATTGTGGGTTATCAAGATCAACTGCAGGTTCAATTTCTACATCATTATCATTACTAGGTTGAGCATCATCCTGAACATCATCATTAACATTTTCACTAGGTTCATGTTATTACTAGATTGTGTTTCAGCATCAGAAATAGAGATATCATTTGGATTCTCAGGTGTTTCAGCAATAGGTTCACTAGAAGTTTGCGAAGTCCTATCATTTTTCTTTTTCTTCCTTTTAGAAGAACTAGGTGCATCAATATTATTTCTCTGAGAATCTTGCTCAATTCTCTTAGGATGGCCTTCAGGATATAAAGGTTCCTGAGTCATTCTACCAGTTCTAGTAGCCACTCTAACATCATAATCATTTTTATTACTATTCATTTCATTGAGAAAATCATTTTGAGCTTTAAGTACTTGTTCTACTTGAGTGGTAACCATAGAAGCATTTTTGCTAACTAGTTTAAGTTCACCCTTAACATTAGACATATAATCACCCAAGTGTTTAATCATATCGAAATTATATTTCAATTGTCTACCAAAATAAGCATTGAAGTTTTCTTGTTTGACAATAAAATTATCAAACTCTTCTAAGCATTGTCTAGCAGACTTATAGTGAGGAATATCACCTTCATCAAATCTATAGAGAGAATTTACCTTTACTACCTGTGTCGGGTTATCAAGACCAGGAGGTTCTTCAATAGGTAAACGATTAAGATAATATGTTTCTTCAACAGGCGGTAAATTAAGACCATGTATTTCCTCAATAGGAGGTAAATTCTTAACATCTTCAGCTTTAATATCTTTTTATTTCATAGATTTCTTTGCCTCTTGCATATCTTTAGGACTGAGAAATAGAACACCTCTCTTCTTCGGAGTTGGTTTAGGAATAGGCTCTGGATTGGCTCAGGAGATGGCTTAGGAAGTGTCCAATTATTTTCATTTGCCAACATATTATTCAATAGAATTTCAGCTTCATCCGGTGTTCTTTCCCTGAAAACAGAACCAGCACAACTATCCAGGTAATCTCTAGAAGCATCGGTTAGTCCATTATAAAATATATCAAGTATTTCATTTTTCTTAAGAGGATGATCAGGCAAAGAATTAAGTAACTTGAGGAGCCTCCCCCAAGCTTGTGGGAGACTCTCTTCTTCAATTTGCACAAAGTTGTATATTTCCCTCAAAGCAGCTTGTTTCTTATGAGCGGGGAAATATTTAGCAGAGAAGTAATAAATCATATCCTCGGGACTACGCACACAACCAGGATCAAGAGAATTAAACCATATCTTAGCATCACCCTTTAATGAGAACGGAAATATTTTAAGGATATAAAAGTAGCGATTTCTCTCATCATTAGTGAACAGGGTGGCTATATCATTTAATTTAGTAAGATGTGCCACAATAGTTCCAGATTCATAGCCATGAAAATGATCAGATTCAACCAAAGTAGTTATATCATGATCAACAGAGAATTCATAATCCTTATCGGCAACACAGATAGGTGAAGTAGCAAAAGCAGGGTCGGGTCTCATTCTATCATTAAGAGATTGCTTATTCCATTTAGCTAATAACCTCTTAAGCTCATCGTTATCTTTGCAAGCTAAAATAGCATGAAGCTTCTTTATAAAAAATACAACCCTCGGGAATAACAGCATGTTTTCATCATCAATTTCATCAACATGATCAGTTTCAATAATTTCTTTCTCTCTAGCCCGAGCAATTTGTTCATCAAGAAATTCACTAAGTGGCACAGTAGTATCAAGCATAGAAGTAGTTTCATCATAAGTATCATGCATAGCAGAAGTGGCATCATCAATAACACGCGACATATACAAACAAATAGCAGAAGCAGGTTTAGGTGTCACAAGCTTACTCAAAATAGACGGTGAATCAAGTGCAGAGCTAGATGGCAGTTCCTTACCTCCCCTCGTAGTTGAGGGATAAATTGTTGCCTTAGCGTCTTTCAAGTTCTTCATAGTGACCAGCAGATATAAATCCCAAGTGACTCAAAGAATAGATCTATGCTCCCTGGCAACGGCGCCAGAAAATAGTCTTGATAACCCACAAGTATAGGGGATCGCAACAGTTTTCGAGGGTAGAGTATTCAACCCAAATTTATTGATTCGACACAAGGGGAGCCAAAGAATATTCTCAAGTATTAGCATTTGAGTTTTCAATTCAACCACACCTGGATAACTTAATATCTGCAGCAAAGTGTTTAGTAGCAAAGTAATATGATAGTAGTGGTAACGGTAACAAAGGTAACAGTAGCAACCGTAATATTTTTGGTATTTTATAGTGATTGTAACAGTAGCAATGGAAAAGCAAATAAACAGAGAACTATATGTGGAAAGCTCGTAGGCATTAGATCGGTGATGGATAATTATGCCGGATGCGGTTCATCATGTAACAGTCATAACATAGGGTGACACAAAACTAGCTCCAATTCATCAATGTAATGTAGGCATGTATTCAGAATATAGTCATACGTGCTTATGGAAAAGAACTTGCATGACATCTTTTGTCCTACCCTCCCGTGGCAGCGGGGTCCTAATGGAAACTAAGGGATATTAAGGCCTCCTTTTTATAGAGAATCGGAACAAAGCATTAGTACATAGTGAATACATGAAGTCCTCAAACTATGGTCATCACCGGGAGTGGTCCCGATTATTGTCACTTCGGGGTTGCCGGATCATAACACATAGTAGGTGACTATAGACTTGCAAGATAGGATCAAGAACACACATATATTCATGAAAACATAATAAGTTCAGATCTGAAATCATGGCACTCGGGCCCTAGTGACAAGCATTAAGCATAGCAAAGTCATAGCAACATCAATCTCGTAACATAGTGGATACTAGGGATCAAGCCCTAACAAAACTAACTCGATTACATGATAGATCTCATCCAACCCATCACCGCCCAGCAAGCCTCACGATGGAATTACTTCACGACGGCGGTGAGCATCATGAAATTGATGATGGAGGATGGTTGATGATGACGATGGCGACAAATCGCCCTCCCCGGAGCCCCGAACGGACTCTAGATCAGCCCTCCCGAGAGGTTTTAGGGCCTGGCGGCGGCTCCGTATCGTAAAATGCGATGATTTCTTCTCCTTGATTTTTTTTCTCCCCGAAAGCAAATATATAGAGTTGGAGTTGGCGTCGGAGGAGCTCCAGGGGGCCCACGAGGTAGGGGGGCGCGTCCCCCACCCTCATGGACAGGGTGTGGGCCCCCTGGTCTTCATCTTTTGCAACGATTTTTTATTATTTCCAAATAGACGTTCCGTGGAGTTTCAGGTCATTCCGAGAACATTTGTTTCTGCACATAAATAACACCATGGCAATTCTGCTGAAAACATCGTCAGTCCGGGTTAGTTCCATTCAAATCATGCAAGTTAGAGTCCAAAACAAGGGCAAAAGTGTTTGGAAAAGTAGACACGATGGAGACGTATCACTCAGCGGTTCTAATGTTGGAGAAAAATTGCCTTTTCATTCCACTCAAGCAGAAACTTGGGCGGCTTAAGCGTCATTGCAATGACATGGGGGAGCTTATGTCGGCTCTTGTCAAGTATGCCGACTCTGATGGTACCAAGTACCCCGACTCTGAGGATGAAAGATCGGGAAAGGGAAAGAAGAGTAGTGGCATGAAGGGGACGAGGTTTGACCTTGAGGTAATATTGAATCAGCCATGTCCAAAACACGGAACGGATCAGAAGCCAGCTACATATCTGTGGAAGGATTGCAGTATAATGAGACACTTTAGGGAGTCTGTCCAGCACAACCGTGGCCCCAGCGGTGGTTCAGGATCCGACTCTCATGCTCCGGGTCATGGAGGCGGCAGCTCAAATTCCGGGTTTCACGGCAAATGCAATCAAGGTGGTTACAACCAGCAGAATAGACAGGAGAATCAGCAGCAACAGTCTGGTTATCAGAGCAACCCGAAGCAATTAAACAGTGGGCAGTGCCACGTCTTCACCACCAGCTTGTGTAAGCGGGATCAGAAGCTTCATAAGAGGGCAGTGAATGCTGTTAAGCCGGTGGTGCCACGTTACTTACGGTAGTCAGAGCAGCCTATTGTATGGAGCTGGGAGGATCACCCTCCCCGGGTTGATAATCCGGGTCACCTGGCACTGGTGGTGGCGCCTCAGGTTGGAGGCTATAAGTTTACTAAGGTACTCATGGATGGAGGCATCAGTATTAATATACTTTATTATGAAACCTTCCGCCTCATGGGGCTGACTGACAAAAATCTCAAGTTGTCGAACACCGTTCTTCATGGATTGGTGCCTGGTAAGTCGGCGTATCTAGTGGGTAAGATATCTTTGGAGGTTGCCTTTGGAGATGAGCATGATTCCAGATCTGAGACTCTGACCTTCGAAGTGGTTAAGATCAAAAGCCCTTACCATGCTCTGTTTGGGCGGCCGGCTTATGCTAAATTCATGGTAAGGCCCTGTTATGTTTATTTACAACTTAAGATGCCGGGTTACAAGGGCACCATCACGGTGCATGGGAGTCGCAAGGTGGCCTTGGAGTGTGAAGAAGGTGATGCTGCATATGCTGAATCGGTTGGTGCGACAGAGGAGCTGAAATTTTACAAAGATAACGTTGACCCGGTGGACATGACGTCCTTAAAGAATCCAACCACGGAGCATGATCCTTTGTTAAAGTTTAAATCGGCAGATGACACTAAGTTGGTTGATTTTCTCACTGGCGATTCATCTAAGCAGTTTAGCATCTCAGTGCCAATCTGGATTCGAAATAGGAAAGTGCGCTCATCGAGTTCATCCGTGAGAACCGGGACATCTTTGCATGGAAACCTTTAGACATGCCGGATGTACCAAGGGAACTCGCTGAGCACACTCTTAATATTGATTTGAAATTTAAGCCGGTCAAGCAATTCCTCCGTCGTTTTAACGAGAGGAGGAAGGCCATTGGTGAAGAGGTGGACCGGCTCTTAGCGGTCGGGTTCATCATTGAAGTTTTTCATCCTGAGTGGTTGGCTAACCCGGTATTGGTGCTTAAGAAGAATGGCACTTGGTGAAAGTGTGTGGATTATACGAACTTAAACAAGGCTTGTCCGGCTGATCCGTCTGCTCTCCCTCGTATTGATCAAATCATTGATGCTACGGCGGGTTGTGAGCGTTTGAGTTTTTTGGATGCTTATTCTGGTTATCATCAGATCAAGATGGCAGTTAAGGACCAGGAGAAGACAACTTTCATTACTCCATTTGGAGCCTTCTGCTATGTGTCTATGCCTTTTGGGCCCAAGAGTGCCCAGGCGACTTACCAGCGGTGTGTGCAAAATTGCCTTCACAATCAGATTGGGCGTAATGTTCAAGCTTGTGTAGATGACATTATGGTGAAGTCCAGGAAGAAGGAGACCTTGATTGATGATTTGAAGGAGACATTTGACAATCTCCGGGTCTACAAGATGATGTTTAACCTAGCGAAGTGTGTTTTTGGTGTACCAGTAGGCAAGCTCTTAGATTTTCTTGTTTCTAACAGAGGTATTGAAGCTAACTCGGAGAAGATCAAAGCCATTACTTCATTGGCTAAGCCGGCGTGATGTTCAGCATCTGGCGGGTCGTATTGCGGCCCTAAGCCGGTTCATAAGCCGGTTAGGTGAGAAGGCTGTTCCTCTTTATTAGATGATGAAGAAGACAGATCATTTTGTTTGGAGTGATGCTTCTAATCAAGCGTTTGAGGATCTGAAGAAACAGTTGGCTGAGCCGCCCGTTCTTGCTTCCCTAATTGATAAGGAGCCTCTGTTGTTATATGTGGATGCTAATAGCCGGGCCGTCAGTGTAGCCATTGTGGTGGAAAGGAAAGAGGCAGACAAAGAATACCCGGTTCAATGGCCGGTTTACTACATCAGTGAGGTGCTTATTGAGTCCAAACAGAGGTATCCGCATTGGCAGAAGCTTGTGTATGGGGTCTTCATGGCAAGCCGGAAGCTTAAGCAATATTTTCTGGGTCATCCCATTACTATGGTTACCTCTGCTCCTTTGGGGGATATCATCCAAAACAGAGAAGCCACGGGCCGGATTGCCAAGTGGGCCATCGAGCTGGGGCCCCATGGTTTGAAATATGTGCCTCGTACGGCCATCAAGTCACAAGCCCTCATGGATTTTATCAATGATTGGAGAGAGTTGCAGATGCCTGAGGAAAAGCCGGATAACACGTATTGGACTATTCACTTTGACGGATCCAGGCAGTTGGAAGGCTCGGGGGCTGGAGTTGTACTAACTTCCCCGCGAGGTGATAAATTTTCTTATGTTCTCCGGTTAATGTTCCCTTGTACTAACAATGCAGCTGGGTATGAAGCCTTGCTCCATGGTCTTCAGATGGCTAAGGAGATGAACTTGAGCCGCGTGAGATGCTTCGGCGATTCAGATCCTGTAGCTCAGTAGGTTTTCTAGTACTTGGGATTCTAAGGATCCGCGCATGGCGGCTTATCATCGAGAGGTTGATGCCATTGCGGGTCATTTCAAAGGTTATCAAGTTGAGCATATTGACCGCAGGAAGAATGAGGCGGCTGATACTTTAAGTCGGTTAGGGTCTCAGCGTAAGCCGGTGCCACCTAACGCGTTCCTGGATGTTCTGTTCAACCCTTCTGTCAAGATACCTATGGAGGAGGATCTTGCTGTTCCTGACCCAGAAGCACAATTGGTGGCGGCTCTTCATGTTATTCCTCATTGGACAGTACCATATTTGACTTACATGACCCGGGGCGAATTACCTGAGGATGAGATCTTAGCCAGGCAGATACCCGACGGTCTAAGTCAATGTCGATTGTTAATGGGGAGTTGCATCATCGCAGTGTCACAGGGGCGTTTCAACGTTGCGTTTCTCCTGAAGAAGGCTGTGAGATTTTGCGAGAGATTCATGAAGGAGATTTTAGTCATCATGCCGGTTCTAAATCTCTCGTTTCCAAGGCTTCCTGCCATGGTTTTTATTGGTTGACGGCTCATGCTGACGCTGAGGATTTGGTCAGTAAATGTGACGATTGTCAGAAGTTTTCATGACGCGCTCATGTTCCAGCTCAAGGGTTGAGGATGATTCCAATTACTTGGCCGTTTGCGACTTGGGTGCTTGATATGGTTGGGCCTTTCAAGAGGTCCAAGGATAAGAAGACCCACCTTTTGGTGGCGGTCGATAAGTTCACTAAGTGGGTTGAAACAGAGCCGGTCAGTAAGTGTGATGCAGCAATGGCGGTTCAATTCATCAAGGAGGTGATCTTCCGTTTTGGCTTTCCACACATCATTATAACAGATAATGGCACTAATCTCTCTAAAGGCACTATGAGAGAATTCTGTCAACGGGAGCATATTCGGCTTGACGTTTCCTTGGTGGCTCACCCTCAGTTTAATGGTCAAGCGGAGTGAGCTAATCAAGAGATTCTGCGAGGCATCAAGCCCCGGCTTATGGTTCCTTTGCAAAGAACGCTGGGTTGTTGGGTGGAGGAATTAACCTCGGTATTATGGAGTATCAATACAACCCCCAACAGATCTACAGGTTACACACCTTTTTTCATGGTTTACGGGGCAGAGGTGGTTCTCCCTAGTGACATCCATCGCGATTCACCCTGGGTGGGGGCTTACGTTGAGGCCGATAATGAAAAAGACCGTCAAGATGCACTTGACCTGTTAGATGAGAAGCATGCCCTAGCATCGGCTCGTTCGGCGATTTATCAGCAAGAACTACGTCGTTATCACAGCCGCCGGGTCAAAACCAGGACCTTTCAAGAAGGCGACTTAGTGCTCCGGCTCATCCAGGATCAGACAAATATGCATAAGCTATCCCCGCCTCGGGAAGGACCTTTTGTGGTCAGCAAGAATCTGCATAATGGGTCATATTATCTTATCAATGTTCGAGACCACAAGGACTCACGTAAGTCAGAGGAGGAGACCCGTCGGTCGTGGAATATTGCTCATCTTCGGTCCTACTATACTTGAGCCACCGGCTCTCGTGATGTACATAGTTTGACGATGTATATATTATAAACAGTATAATAAAGCTGGCATCCCTGATAATTCAGGGCCTCTATTGTTTCACTTCCTCGAAGTTGAGTCTTTATCATCATCTTATATGTTCACTTAAGAGGCTCGACGCCCAAACTTCAGGGACCAAAGAGAGTTGGATGCACAACACAACTCAAACATAGGTCCCTGCTGAGCACGACTTGTCAGTATGTCACTTGGGGGCATCCTGTTCAAACATAGGCGTATTCGACCAAAGAGAATATAGCGTTACTACCCTCTTGACCAGGTTATCTTGTCCAAACATAGGCGTATTCGACCAAAGAGGACATAACCTTTCTGGGTCATCCTACCTGTAGCCAGCTGCTTCAACTCCATCTAGTAATCCTGATTGACCCGTCGAACTCTTAACGATCAATCTTTACGGCGTATTCGACCAAGATCTGAGCTCATTAAGGTTCAAACGGCGGCTTGTCATGCGAGAGCACGGTTTACACATAGTCAGGATAGATCCAGGCTTCATAAGACGCCTTCCTTGAAACTTGGATAAATCGGCCCGTGATGTATGTTGTTACTCTGACCCCGCGTACTCCTGATAAGTCTTTAAGCAAGACCTGACTTTATCTGGGTTCAAATGTCGATTGGGTACTGTGAGTCAGGCTCACGAAAGCACATACCTTCCAGTGGCTCAGGCTAGTTTCATCAAAGAAGACACTTTGGCTTGGCGGCCGTCAACAGCCTCGAATTCTTTGTTTTCTTTGTATGATTTCTTTTTTGCCATCTGGTTTTTACGCATCGGGCCAAGCTGCCCTACTTATGGCTCATATTTGAAGCATCTTTTTGGTTTCTACGTTCTGCCAGGACGGCAGACTCTAAGCCGTCAAGAGTATCATAATATTATGTTTGGAGTTATAATTCTACAAACTCTAAGCTGTATACAGCTGTTAAGCCGGCAGTCTAAGCACATGCCACATGTATGATATTTTGTTATGTTAAACATTATAGCCAGACTAGCCCTGGTTATGGATTGTTCGTCCCCAGTGGCCCTTAATTGGGTATCATGACCCGCCCAGCGGTAAACCGCCAGGGCACTTGTGAATTGTTTGTGTGCAAGATAATAATCAAGTCTAATCTGCATCAATCAATACTATCATAAGAATAAAATGATCGCTTTCAAACTGGCGGATCAGCAATATTGCACAAAACAGAAACGTGCGCGATGGCACGACAGATTCAAGTTTTTACTACCCTATTACATGACTCCATGAGGCAAATGGGATCAAGTGTTTTTCCAAGAGTCCAAATATATAAACCACCTGGCGGTTCAATCTTCTTGGCCTTGCTGATTGGAGGCCTCTGGGTCCTTCCTTTCCGGTTCTTCGTCCTCCTCACCTGTCTGAAAATTTGGTGATTACCAATCGATGCCAGATAAAGCTTGAAATTCAGCCTCGTCATCTATAAGATCAGACGACTCAACTTCAGGGGCAAAAGTGTGCTTACGGATTGGGGCGATCAAGTCCATCACTCTATAAGCCGGGGTTGGCATCTTCTGGTTCTCCTTGTTATAAGCCGGATGGTACTTTGAAAGGTCCGAGTCATTGGCAATCATAGTCGCCATTGGACGTATCTCTTTCACAAGCAGAGAAGTCCTTCTGGGCGTACCATCTTATTTAAAATTTGGGTAACCAGTGGCTACCTCAGACGGGTCAAGCTCTGGTACCCATGCCTTGGACCGGCTCAAAGCCGTCACAGCACCAGCTCTTGCAGACGACCGCTTCATTACCTCCATCCTAGAAGGAAGCGCAGAAAGTTTTTTCAAGACATCTATTAAAAGAGTAGGCGCTTAATTCGTCAGAGAAATTGCGGCCAGTGCACGTTGGGCTCCGATGTACAGCTGTTCGACAAGTGTGTAGACAGCCTTGAGCTTCACAAGCATGTCCTGGTTAAGGTTGCTGCTCCTGGGACCTAAATACATCGCAGATTGGTTAACGGTGGTTTATATTATCACGACAAGGATTCATTTTTGATGATAAGCAAGGCGACTCACCAAAGATAGCAGAAACCATCTGAGATACGCGGCGTTTTAAGCCGGTGAGCTCAGTGGTCACCTCTTGAAGAGCCGCCTCTACTTTTTCAGCTCGCTGCATTAAAGTAGTCTTTTCTTCAGCCCAAGTGCTTTTCTCTGCCTCAAAATTGGTTGTCGGTGTCAAAACCGGCGGATCTCGGGTAGGGTGTCCCGAACTGTGCGTCTAAGGCGGATGGTAACAGGAGGCGGGGGACACGATGTTTACTCAGGTTCGGGCCCTCTCGATGGAGGTAATACCCTACTTCCTACTTGATTGATCTAGATGATATGAGTATTACAAGAGTTGATCTACCACGAGATCGTAGAGGCTAAACCCTAGAAGCTAGCCTATGGTATGATTGTTGGTGTCCTCCGGACTAAACCCACCGGATTATATAGACACCGGAGGGGGCTAGGGTTACACAGAGTCGGTTACAATGGGAGGAGATCTACATATCCGTATTGCCAAGCTTGCCTTCCACGCCAAGGAGAGTCCCATCCGGACACGGGCCGAAGTCTTCAATCCTGTATCTTCATAGTCCAACAGTCCGACCAAAGGATATAGTCCGGCTGTCCGGAGACCCCCTAATCCAGGACTCCCTCAGTAGCCCCTGAACCAGGCTTCAATGACGATGAGTCCGGCGCGCAGATTGTCTTCGGCATTGCAAGGTGGGTTCCTCCTCCGAATACTACATAGAAGATTTTAAACACAAGGATAGTGTCTGGCTCTGCAAAACAAATTCCACATAACACCGTAGAGAGAATATACCACAAATCTATTCTGCTGACATATTTTGCCTCGTGGCATCACGCCACGACCCTGGTCTTTATTCAAACCGTTTTTCACAGCCTGCCACAACGCATATTGCGGGGCGGCTTCCTTGGCACGTCTTGTCGAAGTAGAGATTGTGTCCCCTTATCACGAGATTCTCATCAATACGGATGTGGGTAACCCAACCGCTCCATCAATTACGGCGCTTGGGGAATAAGCAGGTTTACCAGGCACGTGGGGAGGCGTACAGTCCTACCGTCTTTATAAAGGGATAAAGATTCCTCCTTTTTTACCCACGCCTTCTTCTTCCTTGCTCACCCATTCTTGCGCACTCGAGCTCCAGCGCCCAAGTTCACATATGTCTCCTCAAACCACTCCAAGCATGTCCGGAGCGGGAGGAAAGTGGATGGCCTCCACCGTTATGGAGGCGGACATTATCAAGCTACGGGGAGCCGGATACCTGGCTGCGGATATCGCGCACCGGCTCCCAGATACGGGGCAGATCGTTCCTACTCCCGAACCCCATGAGAGGGTTGTGTTTCTCCCCCACTTCGTCTGCGGACTGGGATTTCCTCTCCATCATTTTGTCCGCGGGCTCATGTTCTACTACGGGCTGGACTTTCACGATCTGGCCCCCAATTTCGTCCTCAACATCTCGGCGTTTATCGTGGGTATGCGAAACTTTCCTCCGTATCAGGCCCCACTTCGGCCTATGGCTGAAGACCTTCAATGTTAAACCGAAGGTGGTGGTCGGCCAGCAAGTGGAGTGTGGAGGCGCCATGGTGGGCAAAATGCCCAACGTCACATGGCTCGAAGGATCCTATGTGG
Organism: Aegilops bicornis; assembly: GCA_021605145.1. Classification (NCBI taxonomy): domain Eukaryota; kingdom Viridiplantae; phylum Streptophyta; class Magnoliopsida; order Poales; family Poaceae; genus Aegilops; species Aegilops bicornis. The sequence continues at coordinate 620,173,346 of CM038674.1, forward strand.
AGACCATAAAGGGGTGGCAATCGGGGTGGTTCTACATCACCGAGCCGCGCGACACCAACTGGGTGGCGGCCCCCAAATTTTGATCTGGAATCCCCACGCGGCTCACCTCCTGGAAAGAGAAGGGCCTGTCTTGGGGTGATTAGGTAGAGCTGACTGGACTCCAGACATGTATAAAAAACATGACGAGCAAGAAAATCAAGCTCGTCAACATAGTCCAAGTTATGCTATTCCGCCGGATCCTGCCGTGTCAAAGACGGGCATTCACCTTGTGGGAGTTCAACCCGGACGAGCACTAGACGCTGCTAGAGCTCTTCGACACAACGCACAAGGACGTCTGGAGGGTGCTATTCAAGGGTGCCGAGGTACCTCCTCCCCTTACCGAGGACCGGGACTCAGCGCAAAGCGCCCTGCCAATCCGGTAAGTTCTTTCACATCTCGAAAAGATGTTTCTTTCCCCAGTATAATCCTGTGAGGGATCTAAGCCTCCATGTTATTTCAACAGGACTGGGCAGAGACATCGGAGCGGATCGATTGTAAGGCTCCCCTGCCCGATGATCCAGCGGATGATCTCCTGACGAGGATGCTGGTTCCGGCGCCTTATGAGGTGCCGGAGAAGAAGGCCAAGAAGAAAGCCACGGGGACCATGATGGGTCTCCGGCGCAAGGTTATATCAGACTCATCGTTCGAACACACCGAGGCGCTCTCCTCCCCTGAAGACGAGGAGGAGGTGGAAGAAGAAAGCTCTCCCCCACCAGCCGGGGGGGAAAAGAAGAGGAAGGTCGCCCCATCTGGGGAGGCCGAAGGGTCCAAAAAGGGAAGGACCCTCCCTCCGGACTACTCCACAACAGCCGCTGCTACCTCTTGAGTTTGCGTTGGATTTCCCCGAAGAGGAGAGGATAATGCAGCAGAGTAGCGTAAGTATTTCCATCAGTTTTTGAGAACCAAGGTATCAATCCAGTAGGAGGCCACGCGCAAGTCCCTCGTACCTACACAAAACAAATAGCTCAACGCAACCAACGCGATTAGGGGTTATCAATCCCTTCACGGTCACTTACGAGAGTGAGATCTGATAGAGATGATAGATAATATTTTTGGTATTTTTGGTATAAAGATGCAAAGTAAAATAAAAAGCAAAGTAAAAAGAAAAGCAATAATAAAGTGATGGAAGATTGATATGATAGAGAATAGACCTGGGGGCCATAGATTTCACTAGTGGCTTCTCTCAAGAGCATAAGTATTTTACGGTGGGTGAACGAATTCTTGTTGAGCAATTGATGTAATTGAGCATAGTTATGAGAGTATCTAGGTATGATCATGTATATAGGCATCACGTCCGAAACAAGTAGACCGACTCACCTGCATCTACTACTATTACTCCACTCATCCCCGCTATCCAAAGCATGCATCTAGAGTATTAAGTTAATGAAAATGAGTAACGCCTTAAGCTAGATGACATGATGTAGAGGATAAATTCATGCAATATGATAAAAACCCCATCTTGTTATCCTCGATGGCAACAATACAATACGTGGCTTGCTGCCCTTCACATCCTTTGGGAAAGGACACCGCAAGATTGAACCCAAAGCTAAGCACTTCTCCCATTGCAAGAACTACCAATCTAGTTGGCCAAACCAAACAGATAATTCGAAGAGACTTGCAAAGATAACCAATCATACAAAAAAGAATTCAGAGAAGATTCAAATATTGCTCATAGATAATCTTGATCATAAACCCACAATTCATCGGTCTCAACAAACACACCGCAAAAAGAAGATTACATCGAATAGATCTCCACAAGAGAGGGGGAGAACATTGTATTGAGATCCAAAAAGAGAGAAGAAGCCATCTAGCTAATAACTATGGACCCGAAGGTCTGAGGTAAACTACTCACACTTCATCGGAGAGGCTATGATGATGTAGAAGCCCTCTGTGGTGGATTCCCTTCCAGTGAGCTCCTAACAGGCCCCAAGATGGGATCTCGTGGATACAGAAAGTTGCGGTGGTGGAATTAGGTTTTTGGCTCCGTCTCTGATCGTTCGGGGGTACGTAGGTATATATAGGAGGAAGGAGTACGTCGGTGGAGCAAAGGGGGCCCACGAGGCAGGGGGCGTGCCTTAGGGGGGGCGCCCTCCACCCTCGTGGCCACCTCCTTTCTTTCTTGACGGGGGATCGAAGTCTCCTGGATCATATTCGGTGAGAAAATCGCTTCCCGAAGGTTTCATTCCGTTTGGACTCCGTTTGATATTCCGTTTCTTCGAAACTCTGAAATAGCCAAAAAAACAGCAAATCTGGGTTGGGCCTTCGGTTAATAGGTTAGTCCCAAAAGTAATATAAAAGTGTAAAATAAAGCCCAATATGGTCCAAAACATTAGATAATATAGCATGGAGCAATCAAAAATTATAGATACGTTGGAGACATATCAGGCATCCCCAAGCTTAATTCCTGCTCGTCCTTGAGTAGGTAAATGATAAAAAGATAATTTTTGATGCGGAGTGCTACTTGGCATAATTTCAATGTAATTCTTCTTAATTGTGGTATGAATATTCAGATACGAAAGATTCAAGACAAATGTTCATATTGACATAAAAATAATAATACTTTAAGCATACTAACTAAGCAATTATGTCTTCTCAAAATAACATGGCCAAAGAAAGTTCATCCCTACAAAATCATATAGTTTAGTCATGCTCCATTTTCGTCACACAAGAATGCTCTCATCATGCACAACCCCGATGACAAGCCAAGCAATTGTTTCATACTTTAGTAATCTCAAACTTATAAACCATCACGCAATACATGAGTGCGAGCCACGGACATAGCACTATGGGTGGAATAGAATATGATGATGGGGGTTATGTGGAGAAGACAAAAAAGGAGAAAGTCTCACATCAACGTGGTTAATCAATGGGCTATGGAGATTCCCATCGATTGATGTTAATGCAAGGAGTAGGGATTGCCATGCAACGGATGCACTAGAGCTATAAATGTATGAAAGCTCAACAAAATGCAACTAGTGGGTGTGCATCCAACTTGCTTGCTCATCAAGACCTAGGGCACTTGAGGAGGCCCATTGTTGGAATATACAAGCCAAGTTCTATAATGAAAAATTCCCACTAGTATATGAAAATGACAAAATGAGAGACTCTCTATCATGAAGATTATGGTGCTACTTTGAAGCACAAGTGTGGCAAAGGATAATAGTATTGTCCCTTCTCTCTTTTTCTCTCATTATTTTTATTTGGGCCTTTTCTATTTTTATGGCCTATTTTCTCCCCCTTTATATATATATATATATATATATATATATATATATATATATATTCCTCACTTGGGATAATGCTCTAGAAAATGATGATCATCACACTTCTATTATTTACAACTCAATGATTACAACTCGAAACTAGAACAAGGTATGACTCTATATGAATGCCTCCGGCGGTGTACCGGGATATGCAATGAACCAAGAGTGACATGTATGAAATAATTATGAACGGTGGCTTTGCCACAAATACTATGTCAACTACATGATCATGCTAAGCACTATGACAATGATGAATGTGTCATGATAAGCGGAACGGTGGAAAGTTGCATGGCAATATATCTCGGAATGGCTATGGAAATGCCATAATAGGTAGGTATGGTGGCTGTTTTGAGGAAGATATAAGGAGGTTTATGTGTGAAAGAGCAAATCATATCACGGGGTTTGGATGCACCGCGAAGTTTGCACCAACTCTCAATGTGAGAAAGGGCAATGCACGGTACCGAAGAGGCTAGCAATGATGGAAGGGTGAGAGTGCGTATAATCCATGGACTCAACATTAGTCATAAAGAACTCATATACTTATTGCAAAAATCTACAAGCCATCAAAAACCAAATCACTACGCACATGCTCCTAGGGGGATAGATTGGTAGGAAAAGACCATCGCTCGTCCCCGACCGGCACTCATAAGGAGTACAATCAAAGAACACCTCATGTTTCAAATCTGTTACATAAAGTTTACCATATGTGCATGCTACGGGACTTGCAAACTTCAACACAAGCATTTCTCAAATTCACAACTACTCAACTAGAACGACTTTGATATTATCACCTCCATATCTCAAAACAATTATCAAGCATCAAACTTTTCTTAGTATCCAACACACTCATAAGAAAGTTTTTACTATTTTTGTATACCTAGCATATTAAGATTATTTAAGCAAATTACCATGATATTTAAGACTCTCAAAATAATATAAGTGAAGCATGAGAGATCAATAGTTTCTTTAAAACAAATCCACCACCATGCTCTAAAAGATATAAGTGAAGCACTAGGGCAAAACTATATAGCTCAAAAGATATAAGTGAAGCACATAGAGTATTCTATCAAATTCCAATTCATATATGGCTCTCTAAAAAGGTGTGTACAGCAAGGATGATTGTGGTAAACTAAAAAGCAAAGACTCAAATCATACAAGACGCTCCAAGCAAAACACATATCATGTGGTGAATAAAAATATAGCTCCAAGTAAAGTTACCGATGGAAGTGGACGAAAGAGGGGATGCCTTCCGGGGGCATCCCCAAGCTTTGATTTTTTGGTGTCCATGGATTATCTTGGGGGTTCCATTGGCATGCCCAAGCTTAGGCTCTTGCCACTCCTTGTTGCATAATCCATCAAAAATATTTCACCCAAAACTTGAAAACTTCACAACACGAAACTCAACAGAAATCTCGTGAGCTCCGTTAGCGAAAGAAAACAAAAGACCACTTCAAGGTACTGTAATGAACTCATTATTTATTTATATTGGTGTTAAACCTACTGTATTCCAACTTCTCTGTGGATTATAAACTATTTTACTATCCATAGATTCATCAAAATAAGCAAACAACACACGAAAAACAGAATCTGTCAAAAACAGAACAGTCTGTAGTAATCTGTAACTAACGCAAACTTCTGGAACTCCAAAAATTCAGCCAAAATAGGACGACCTAGGCAATTTGTTTATTTATCATCAGCAATTGTAATAACTATTGTATCACGTTCTGGTGATTTTTAACAATTTTTTTCGTGAACCGAAAGTTTCTGGAAATTACAGCAAGATCAAATAACTATCATCCAAGAAGATCCTATAGGTTTAACTTGGCACAACACTAATTAAAACATAAAACCACATATAAACAGAAGGTATATGGATTATTTATTCCTAAACAGAAACAAAGACAAAAAACTAAAAATAAAATTGGGTTGCCTCCCAACAAGCGATATCGTTTAACGCCCCTAGCTAGGCATAAAAGCAAGGCTAGATCTAGGTATTGCCATCTTTGGTAGGCAATCCATAAGTGGCTCTCATAATACATTCATATGGTAGTTTTATTTTCTTTCTAGGGAAGTGTTCCATGCCTTTCCTTAACGAAAATTGGAATCTAATATTCCCTTCCTTCATATCAATGATTGCACCAATCGTTCTAAGGAAAGGTCTACCAAGAATAATAGGACATGAAGGATTGCAATCTATATCGAGAACAATAAAATCTACGGGCACATAATTCCTATTTGCAACAATAAGAACATCATTAATTCTTCCCATAGGTTTCTTAATAGTGGATCCGCAAGGTGCAAGTTTAGAGAGCAATCATCAAAATCGCGGAAATCTAGCAAATCACACAAAGTTTTGGGAATAGTAGAAACACTAGCACCCAAATCACATAAAGCATAAAATTCATGATCCTTAATCTTAATTTTAATAGTTGGTTCCCACTCATCATAAAGTTTTCTAGGGATAGAAACTTCCAACTCAAGTTTTTCTTCATAAGATTGCATCAAGGCATCAACGATATGTTTGGTAAAAGCTTTATTTTGACTATAAGCATGAGGAGAATTTAGCACGGATTGCAACAAGGAATAAAATCAATTAAAGAGCAACTTACATAATTAAATTCCTTGAAATCCAAAACAGTGGGTTTAGCAACATCTAGGGTTTTACTTTCTTCAATCCCACTTTTATCAATTTTAGCATCAAGATCTAAAAACTCCGAATTTTTAGAACGCCTTCTAGGTAAATGTGGATCATAATAAGTCCCATCATTATCAAGATTCATAATGCAAAACAAAGATTTGATAGGGGATACATCAATAACTTTTAGATCTTCATCTTTATTTTCATGGAAATTGGAAGAACACGCTTTAATAAAGGCATCTTTCGTAGCACGCATCCTAGCGGTTCTTTCCTTGCACTCATCAATGGAAATTCTCATAGCTTTGAGGGACTCATTGATATCATGCTTAGGAGGGATAGATCTAAGCTTTAAAGAATCAACATCAAGAGAATTTCTATCAACGTTCCTAGCCAATTCATCAACTTTAAGCAATTTTTCCTCAAGCAAAGCATTATAATTCTTTTGCAAATTCATAAAATCTTTAACACTAGTCTCAAATTCAGAGGGCATCTTATTAAAATTTCCATAAGAGTTGTTGTAGGAATTTCCATAATTATTAGAAGGATTACTAGGATAAGGCCTAGGATTAAAGTTCCCTCTATACACGTTATTACCAAAATTATTCCTACCAACAAAATTCACATCCATAGATTAATTATTGTTTTCAATCAAAGTAGACAAAGGCATATCATTAGGATAAGAAGAAACACTCTTGGTAGGAAATAATTTCATAAGTTCATCCATCTTTCCACTCAAAACATTTATTTCTTCTATCGCATGTACTTTTTTATTAGTAGATCTTTCAGTGTGCCAATGAGAATAATTAACCATAATATTATCTAGGAGTTTAGTAGCATCTCCTAAAGTGATTTCCATAAAAGTGCCTCCCATGAATATAAAAGGTTTCTAGAAGCAAAATTCAATCCGGCATATTTTTTTGTATAATCATCCACAAATTCAAACCATGAGTAGGGCAATTACGTATCATTAATTTCATCCTCTCCCAAGCTTGTGCAACATGTTCATGATCAAGTTGCTTAAAATTCATAATATTGTTTCTAAGAGAGATGATCTTAGCGGGAGGAAAATACTTAGAGATAAAAGCATCATTGCACTTGTTCCAAGAATCAATACTATTTTTAGGCAAAGACGAAAACCAAGCTTTAGCATGATCTCTAAGCGAAAAAGGAAATAGCTTCAATTTAACAACATCATTGTCAACATCCCTCTTCTTTTGCATATCACATAAATCAACGAAGCTATTTAGATGAGTAGCGACATCTTCAGTAGGAAGGCCGGCGAATTGATCTTTCATAACAAGATTCAATATTGGCAAGAGGAGCAATCAGAGTGCTAAGGAAATCATTATTGTTGGTATTGGTAAAGTCACACAATTTGGTATTATCTTGAGCCATCGTGTCAAGCAAGCAAACCAACACAGGAGCAACCAAAAAGCAAGCGTAAAGAAAGGCAAACGGAAAAGAGAGGGTGAATAAAACGACAAGGGTGAAGTGGGGTAGAGGAAAACGAGAGGCAAATGTCAACTAATGTAATGCGAGAGATAAGGGATTGTGATGGGTACTTGGTATGTTGACTTTTGCGTAGACTCCCCCGCAATGACGCCAGAAATTCTTCTTGCTACCTCTTGAGCTTGCGTTGGATTTCCCCGAAGAGGAGAGGATAATGCAGCAGAGTAGCGTAAGTATTTCCCTCAGTTTTTAGAACCAAGGTATCAATCCAGAGGGAGGCCACGCAAGTCCCTCGTACCTACACAAAACAAATAGCTCAACGCAACCAACGCCGATTAGGGGTTTTCGATCCCTTCACGGTCACTTACGAGAGTGAGATCTGATAGAGATGATAGATAATATTTTTGGAAGATGCAAAGTAAAATAAAAAGCAAAGTAAAAAATCAAAGCAATAATAAAGTGATGGAAGATTGATATGATAGAGAATAGACCCGGGGGCCATAGATTTCACTAGTGGCTTCTCTCAAGAGCATAAGTATTTTACGGTGGGTGAACGAATTACTGTTGAGCAATTGATAGAATTGAGCATAGTTATGAGAGTATCTAGGTATGATCATGTATATAGGTATCACGTCCGAGACAAGTAGACCGACTCCTATCTGCATCTACTACTATTACTCCACTCATCGACCGCTATCCAGCATGCATCTAGAGTATTGAGTTAATGAAAATAGAGTAACGCCTTAAGCAAGATGACATGATGTAGAGGGATAAATTCATGCAATATGATAAAAACCCCATCTTGTTATCCTCGACGGCAACAATACAATACGTGCCTTGCTGCCCCTTCTGCCACTGGGAAAGGACACCGCAAGATTGAACCCAAAGCTAAGCACTTCCCCCATTGCAAGAACTACCAATCTAGTTGGCCAAACCAAACGGATAATTCTAAGAGACTTGCAAAGATAACCAATCATACATAAAAGAATTCAGAGAAGATTCAAATATTGCTCATAAATAATCTTGATAATAAACCCACAATTCATCGTTCTCAACAAATGCACCGCAAAAATAAGATTACATCGAATAGGTCTCCACGAGAGAGGGGGAGAACATTGTATTGAGATCCAAAAAGAGAGAAGAAGCCATCTAGCTACTAACTATGGACCCGAAGGTCTGAGGTAAACTACTCACACTTCATCGGAGAGGCTATGATGATGTAGAAGCCCTCCATGGTGGATTCCCCTTCCGGCGGAGCTCCGGAACAGGCCCCAAGATGGGATCTCGTGGATACAGAAAGTTGCGGCGGTGGAATTAGGTTTTTGGCTCCGTCTCTGATCGTTCGGGGGTACGTAGGTATATATAGGAGGAAGGAGTACGTCGGTGGAGCAAAGGAGGGCCCATGAGGCAGGGGGCGCGCCCTAGGGGGGGGCGCCCTCCACCCTCGTGGCCACCTCCTTTCTTTATTGACGGGGGGTCCAAGTCTCCTGGATCATATTCGGTGAGAAAATCGCGTTCCGGAAGGTTTCATTCCGTTTGGACTCCGTTTGATATTCCGTTTCTTCGAAACTCTGAAATAGGCAAAAAAACAACAAATCTGGGCTGGGCCTCTTGTTAATAGGTTAGTCCCAAAAGTAATATAGAAGTGTAAAATAAAGCCCAATATGGTCCAAAATAGTAGATAATATAGCATGGAGCAATCAAAAATTATAGATACATTGAAGACGTATCAGCTGCATACAGCGACGAGGAGTGGTTTGCTCAGGGACAAGCCCTTGTCGAAGTCATAAGTATCTGGATACCATAATGGTCCATGTATATTTTGCATTATTGCTTCTTATATCATGTCGAACATGATTGTGCAGCCCGCCCAAGGGCCATATTAATGTATCCTCGTCGGATGGTTCTTTGGACCCATCGGACATGGATAGCAATTCACTTCCGACCGCCTCCTCCCCTTGCCCTACGGACAATGTCGAGGTGTTGTCTAAAAGGGCACCGAGCCGGGGGGTAGTCCTGGAGGCGCCTCGAGGCGACCTTCCGGACCCTGGGCGCAGAGGGAGCAAGACTCCCAAGGGCTCCAAGTTTGGCCCCCAGCCAAACACTGGGCCGGACCCTCCGGTGGTTTCGGACTCCGGCAGGAGACTCCCCGTTAAAGGGGCTCCGGCAGGCAACTCCCCATTAAAGGGGGAAAGCTGCCCACACCGGTGGCCTCTGTCCATCCAGAGGCACCGGATAATTTGCTGGAAGCACTTCGCGGCGCTTCCATCGACGAAGAGCACCGCACTATCATGAGTCGGTGATCGAGAAGGTTCAGTCCACCAAAAGCGGACTAACTGAAGCTTGTGCCAGCCTCCTAACAGGATTTCAGGTAAGTAATTGAATTGTCGGAAAATAGTACCGCGTAGACTGTAGCCCCTGATGCTCTGTTTGGCGTTCGCAAAGAAAAGCCGAATAGAGGATCGAATAATAATCACAGGAGTCTAATCATAATATGTCTATGTGAATATGCAGGCTTCACTGTTGGCCGCTGCCGCACGTACTGCGGAGGTCGCTGCACTAAAGCAGGACCTTGAGCGGTCTGAGGAAGAGCTCGGCCATGCCAAGAGGCAGCTCGAGGAGAGCAAAGGTAAGAAATACCTTGTTTATATGAAAAAAGATTTGGTTGCAGAATAATAGGATCATCATGAATGTGCCAGGAGCCACGACCGAAGTGGCGACCCTGAAGAAGGTGCTGTCCGAGGCTGAAAACAAAGCGGCCCAGGAGCGCATCGAGCGAGAAAAACAAGAGGCCCGAGTAGGCGAGGTACAACAAGAGCTCCAGGCTCTCGTCAAGAAGCACGAGGCCCTGGAGCTTGACTCGAAGACGCGAGAGTCCGAGCTTGCAAAGGCGCTCGACAGCGTGAAACATGCCAAGGCCGAAGCCCAAAAGGCCCTGCAGGAAGTTGAGGCGGTTAAGAAGATAGCGGCAGGTAAGGCATTCATTATGCAAAGCAAGCACGTGAAAGAAAATTTCTTTTTACTTACCCGAGTTCGGAGCTCTCCAGGAGCGTTCGCAGATCTGCCCCGCAGTGTGTCTGATGCCGCGGAGTTCTACCGGGCCGAGGAGGGGAGCTCAACGGAGAAGTTGTTCTGGTCTCAGTATACTGGGACCGAACACCCGATGCCCTTGAGCGACCAGCTGAAGCAACTGGTCGAGCTCCACAAGGCGGCAGAACAGGCCATGAATTGCCTTATAGTCCGGATGTGGCCTGGCGATCCCCTGCCCAACAGCTACTTCGGTCTGGTGAGGCGGCTTGTGGATGCCTGCCCCCGGTTTGAAGTCATCAAGTGGTCCGTCTGCATTGAAGGTGCACGCAGGGCTTTTGCCCGTGCGAAGGTGCACTGGGCGAAGATGGACACCGAGAAGCTGGTGAAGGAGGGGCCACCGCAGGGCAAGGAGCACCACCACCCAGAAATGTATTATGATGGTATCCTGAAGGGTGCCCGCCTTGTGGCGAAGGAGTGTACCAAAGATGTAATTTTTGAATGAATTTGCTCATGTGATCCTGTAATATGAAAACTAGTCCGTTTGCGCTATGCAACGCATTTTGAATTTAAAATATTACCTTCTGTGCGGCCGTTTATCAAATATGAGAGTTGGCCAATCGTTGGCTTCTGCCCCCATGCAGCTAGTACTGGGGTGTTCGGGATAAATTTGAGCACTCTTTTTCCCATTTTTGGGTCCTCCGAGGGAGGTGCTCAGCGCAACGAACCAGGCAATCGTACTATAATGCTTTATCACTCTCACTTAGCCATAGAAGGCTACAATTTTAAATTTTGGTGAAGCCCCTAGTATTCGGAAGACCGAATTTGGGGCGCTATATACGCCTAAGTCGGACAAGGCCGACTCCTCGCCCGAAGCGGAAAAAGTCTTTAAGGACTTGAGACCTCTCGAACAACGACCAGCTCTCGCCTCATCATGACAGTCAGTTTTAGCTTTCTCTATTGAGGTGCTCGTCCGGAAGAACCGGGACACAATCGCAGTAGTTCTCCCAGTGCTACCTTAGCCGATACAACGGAACGTAAGGTACCAAAACATGGGAGCTGGGCAAACCCAACTATTGACCCAAGACATGATTCGGAGCTGATGCATATAATGCTATAAGTTTGGGGTGCCGCACTGTCGAAAGTGTTCGGATTTCTCACGCCGTATTATGGGGTATACGAAAGCCCCTGGCGTACTGGCCGTACCAGAATGTACGGGTGATGATTGTCATAAATAAACATATAAGAAAAAAGAATAGGTAATGCAATAAAAGACTAATGCTATGTATTGTTATATAAAGAATACGTCGAAGCATACCGGTACAAGCAGTGCAATAAGCAAAAAATAGGACTATTTGACATGTCCTATCCAAGGGCACGCTGCGGACTGGTATTTAAAGCAGGTATTTTGCTCGTTATCAGAGACCACCTGGGGATTCCGTTGTATGACGTAGCTTCCTGCCTCCTTGGTTGTTGTATTATGTGTCCGGCAATCGCGTTGCCGGATAGGGCATCCAGAGAGTCCTGAAAGAGAGAAAATGATAAAGGTATTCAGCCCCTACGGTGGTTGAGCCGCACTGTGGGACGTGCCATGGTCGTGCCCCCGCCTATGCCCATGGTATTTTCAATGCATAATTGTGTATGCGCGGCACGGATTTCGCCGTTTGACTGGGACTAGGGTGGGGGCCGAATTGCTAGGCTAGCTTTGAACGTGCCACGCGATCCTATTGCAGGTTACTCTGGACTCGCTTGACGGTGTCCGGGGGCTTTATCGCCGAATTGGTGGATTGCCTTAAGAGGCTGCTTTGTGCTTCTGCTGCGAGGGCTGCAGTGTGCTCCTCCGTGCGGAGCGAGCGTTCTGTGTTTCCATTGACTGTTATGACCCCCCTAGGTCCTGGCATCTTGAGCTTGAGGTATGCGTAGTGCGGTACCGCATTGAATTTTGCAAATGCGGTTCACCCAAGCAGTGCGTGATAGCCACTGCGGAACGGGACGATCTGGAAGATTAACTCCTCACTTCGGAAGTTGTCCAGAGATCCGAAGACCACTTCCAATGTGATTGAGCCCGTACAATGGGCCTCTACACCTGGGATGACACCCTTAAAGGTGGTTTTGGTGGGTTTGATCCTTGAGGGATCTATACCCATTTTGCGCACTATATCCTGATAGAGCAGGTTCAGGCTGCTGCCGCCGTCCATGAGGACTCGAGTGAGGTGAAATCCGTCAATGATGGGGTCGAGGACACTTGTGGCGGATCCGCCATGACGGATACTAGTGGGGTGGTCCCTGCGGTCGAAGGTGATCGGACAAGAGGACCACGGGTTGAACTTTGGGGCAACAGGCTCCATCGCATAGACGTCCCTTAGTGCACGCTTCCGTTCCCTCTTGGGAATGTGGGTTGCGTATATCATATTCACCGTCTTCACTTGTGGGGGGAATCTCTTCTGTCCTCCCGTGTTCGGCGGCCGGGGCTCCTCCTCGTCATCGCTATGCAGCCCCTTGTCCTTGTTTTCGGCGTTCAACTTGCCGGCCTGCTTGAACACCTAGCATTCTCTGTTGGTGTGATTGGCTGGCTTATCGGGGGTGCCGTGTATTTGACACGAGCGATCGAGTATGAGGTCCAAACTGGACGGGCCCGGAGTACTTCTTTTGGATGGATTTTTCCGCTGGCCGGATCTAGGGCCTCTGAATCCGGCATTGAATGCCGTATCTTCGGTGTTATCGTCGTTGTTGCGGTGCTTGTGTCTGTTACGACATGGTCTGCCTTTAGCATCTTTAGTATCTGAAGTGCCCGGATTTCTTGATGTGTTGTTGCTGCGAGCCAGCCAGCTATCCTCGCCCGCGCAAAAGTGGGTCATGAGTGTCGTGAGGGCTGCCATAGATTTCGGCTTCTCCTAGCCGAGGTGCCGGGCAAGCCACTCGTCATGGATGTTATGCTTAAATGCCGCTAAGGCCTCAGCATCCGGACAGTCGACAATTTGGTTCTTCTAAGTTAGGAACCGCGTCCAGAATTGCTGGCCGATTCCCCATTTCTTTGGGTTATGTGGCTCAAGTCGTCAGCATCCGGTGGTCACACATAAGTGCCCTGGAAGTTGTCAAGGAATGCATCTTCCAAATCCTCCCAACTGTCGATGGAGTCTGCTAGCAAGCTATTCAGCCAATGCCGAGCTGGTCCTTTGAGTTTTAGTGGGAGGTACTTGATGGCATGTAGATCATCACCGCGAGCCATGTAGATATGGAGGAGGAAATCCTCAATCCATATTGCGGGATCTGTTTTACCATCGTATGATTCGATATTTACGGGTTTAAAACCCTCCGGGAATTCGTGATCCATAACTTCATCGCGAAGCATAGGGGTGTCTGGCGCCTACATGCGGGCTATGTCACGACGCAGTTCATATGAGTCTTGTCTGTTGTATTCGGCCCGGCCGGATGTACCTTTAGTGTATCCGGCGTGACGGTCATCGTCCCACGTTGGTGCACGCTCCCGTGACCCATATATTGATCTTTCATGTTTTGCCCTGCTTTCCTTTTAATCTCGCAGGTCCCGCATGTTGCCCCGGGCCTTGGTATTTTTGTTTGAGTGGCGGCGGGGTGCAGGCTGAACTTCAGGCTGAAACGCCTCTCTATCTCGGCCACGCGGTGGCCGGTCAGCCGCATCGTACGCTGGTGAAGTAGGTTTCACTGCTTCCTCCTCGAGTAGCGACCTACGTCTTGGGTAACTCTTGGAGGGGCGTTCGAGTTCGTATTCCTCGGCCGCAAGGACTTCGGTCCATCTGTCTGCTAGCAAATCTTGATCAGCTCGAAGCTGTTGTTGCTTTTTCTTCAGGCTATTTGCCGTGGCAATAAGCCGGCGCTTAAAGCGCTCCTGCTCGACGGGATCCTCAGGCACGATAAATTCTTCGTCGCCGAGGCTCACCTCGTCTTCGGAGAGAGGCATGTAATTTTCATCCTCTGTTTCTCCATCTGCTGTCTGTTCTAGAGGGCTAGCTTGTTCATCCTCGTGCTCTAAATCTAGCTGGAGGGGATTGTCATCGTCTTCGGCACTATCCGGAGTGTTATTTTCTCTTGTGCCGGTATCATTGTTTTTGCTATGGCGGGACTTAGAGCGGCGCCGCTGACGTCGGTGCCGGGGCTGCTTTTTGGAGGGGTCATCCTCCGCTGTCTTATCGTCATTGCCTTCTTTGGGGGTATCCACCATATATATATTGTATGATGAGGTGGCGGTCTAGCGCCCTGTAGGCAGTGGTTCATGTTCGTCTCCTGCATCATCGTCCATACCGTCGATGTCTTCGGAGTCGAAGTCGAGCATGTCGTTTAAATCGTCGACAGTGGCTACTATGTGGGTGGTGGGTGGGCAGCGAATTTCTTCATCGTCCGCATCCCACTCTAGCCGGACATAGTTCGACCAAGGTTCTCCTGACAAGGAGAGAGACCTTAATGAATTTAGCACGTCGCCGAAAGGCTAGTGCTGAAAGATATCTGCGGAGGTGAACTCCATGATCGGTGCCCAATCAGAGTCGATAGGTACGGACGCAGGCGGCTCGGAGTCCGTGGCCGGAGATGAATCCAGTGGTTCGGCATCACGGCCCTCGTGAGGGGTAAGGTCAGTATCCGGCTCTATCACCACTAAGAGTATGGCCTCTGTGGCGGGGTCTATCCACCCGTCCTTGGATGGCGCAATTTGCTCCGGATTAAAAGCCGGAGTAGTTGCAGGTGCGATCTCCCGAACACTGTCCGACGGCAGAGCTAAATCATGCTCGGCGTGATCGTGCGGCGCACCTGACGTGGGCTCGAATCCGTCGAAGATCAAGTCTCCACGGATGTCGGCAGTGTAATTCAAGTTTCCGAACCTGACCTGGTGGCCAGGGGCATAGCTCTTGATCTGCTGCAGATGGCCAAGCGAGTTGGCCCGCAGTACGAAGCCGCCGAATACAAAGATCTATCCAGGGAGGAAGACCTCACCCTGGACCGCATCATTACCGATGATCGAAGGAGCCATCAAGCTTTACGGTGACGGCACAGTGGAACTCTCAATGAAAGCACCAATGTCGGTGTCAAAACCGGCGGATCTCGGGTAGGGGGTCCCGAACTGTGCGTCTAAGGCGGATGGTAACAAGAGGCGAGGGACGCGATGTTTTACCCAGGTTCGGGCCCTCTCGATGGAGGTAATACCCTACTTCCTACTTGATTGATCTAGATGATATGAGTATTACAAGAGTTGATCTACCACGAGATCATAGAGGCTAAACCCTAGAAGCTAGCCTATGGTATGATTGTTGTTGTGTCCTACAGACTAAACCCACCGGTTTATATAGACACCGGAGGGGGCTAGGGTTACACAGAGTCGGTTACAATGGGAGGAGATCTACATATCCGTATTGCCAAGCTTGCCTTGCACGCCAAGGAGAGTCCCATCCGGACACAGGACAAAGTCTTCAATCCTGTATCTTCATAGTCCAACAGTCCGGCCAAAGGATATAGTCCGGCTGTCCGGAGACCCCCTAATCCAGGAATCCCTCACTGGTCTTCAGCTTTTCCGATTCAGCTATGCTAAATTGGAATTTGGATTCAGCTTTCCGGGTCTCAGACTCCTGATCCGCCAGCCGGGTCTTTGCATCATTTAACTGTGACTCAAGTTCAGTAGTAGCAGCCTGTATAAAGCACAGAGTTTTTGTTGGAATATGCCCTAGAGGCAATAATAAGATTATAATTATATTTCCTTGTTCGTGATAATTGTCTTTTATTCATGCTATAATTGTATTATCCGAAAATCGTAATACATGTGTGAATACTTAGACCACAACATGTCCCTAGTGAGCCTCTAGTTGACTAGCTCGTTGATCAACAGATAGTCATGGTTTCCTGACTATGGACATTGGATGTCGTTGATAACAGGATCACATCATTAGGAGAATGATGTGATGGACAAGACCCAATCCTAAGCATAGCACAAGATCGTGTAGTTCGTTTTGCTAGAGCTTTTCCAATGTCAAGTATCTTTTCCTTAGACCATGAGATCGTGTAACTCCCGGATACCGTAGGAGTGCTTTGGGTGTACCAAACGTCACAACGTAATCGGGTGACTATAAAGGTGCACTACAGGTATCTTCGAAAGTGTCATGTGGGTTGACACGGATCGAGATCGGATTTGTCACTCCGTGTTACGGAGAGGTATCACTGGGCCCACTCGGTAGTGCATCATCATAATGAGCTCAAAGTGACCAAGTGTCTGGTCACGGGATCATGCATTACGGTACGAGTAAAGTGACTTGCCTGTAACGAGATTGAATGAGGTATTGGGATACCGTCGATCGAATCTCAGGCAAGTAACAAACCGATTGACAAAGGGAATTGTATACGGGGTTGTTTGAATCCTCGACATCGTGGTTCATCTGATGAGATCATCGAGGAGCATGTGGGAGCCAACATGGGTATCCAGATCCCGCTGTTGGTTATTGCCCAAGAGCCGTCTCGGTCATGTCTACGTGTCTCCCGAACCCGTAGGGTCTACACACTTAAGGTTCGGTGACGCTAGGGTTGTATGAATATGAGTATGCAGTATACCGAATGTTGTTCGGAGTCCTGGATGAGATCTCGGACGTCACGAGGAGTTTCGGAGTGGTCCGGAGGTAAAGAATTATATATACGAAGTGGTATTTCGGCCATCGGGAAAGTTTCGGGGTCACCCGGTATTGTACCGGGACCACCGGAAGGGTCCCGGGGGTCCACCGGGTGGGGCCACCCATCCCGAAGGGCCCCATGGGCTGAAGTGGGGAGGGGAACCAGCCCATAGTGGGCTGGTGCGCCCCCCTTGGCCCACCCCCCTTGGCCCACCCCCTGCGCCTAGGGTTGAAACCCTAGGGTGGGGGGAGCACCCCACTTGCCTTGGGGGGCACTCCACCCCCTTGGCCGCCGCCCCCCTTGGGAGATGGTATCCCCAAGGGCTGGCGCCCCCTCTGGGGGCCTATATAAAGGGAGGGGGGAGGGGGCAGCCGCACCCTGAAACTCTGGCGCCTCCCTCCCCCTGCTACACCTCTTCCTCCTCCGTCACGTGCTTGGCGAAGCCCTGCCGGAGTGCTGCTGCTCCACCACCACCACGCCGTTGTGCTGCTGCTGGATCATCATCAACCTCTCCTTCCCCCTTGCTGGATCAAGAAGGAGGAGACGTCTCCTGTCCCGTACGTGTGTTGAACGCGGAGGTGCCGTCCGTTCGGCGCTAGGATCTCCGGTGATAGGATCACGGCGAGAACGACTACTTCATCCCCGTTCTTTTGAACGCTTCCTTTCCTTGATCTACAAAGTGGTATGTAGATGCAATCTCTCTCCCATGACTCATTGCTTAGATGAACTCATAGATAGATCTTGGTGAAACCATAGGAAAATTTTAATTTTCTGCAACGTTCCCCAACAGTGGCATCATGAGCTAGGTCTATGCGTAGTTCTCTTATGCACGAGTAGAACACAATTTTGTTGTGGGCGTAGATCTTGTCAACTTGCTTGCCGCTACTAGTCTTATCTTGCTTCAGCGGTATTGTGGGATGAAGCGGCCCGGACCAACCTTACACATACGCTTACGTGAGACCGGTTCCACCGACTGACATGCACTAGTTGCATAAGGTGGCCGGCGGGTGTCTGTCTCTCCCACTTTAGTTGGAGCGGATTCGATGAAAAGGGTCCTTATGAAGGGTAAATAGAAGTTGACAAAATCACGTTGTGGTTATTCGTAGGTAAGAAAACGTTCTTGCTAGGACCCAATTGCAGCCACGTATAAGATGCAACAACAATTAGAGGACGTCTAACTTGTTTTTGCAACAATTGTCATGTGATGTGATATGGCCAGAAGTTGTGATGAATTATGAATGACATATTGTGATGTATGAGATCATGTTCTTGTAATAGGAATCACGACTTGCATGTCGATGAGTATGACAACCGGCAAGAGCCATAGGAGTTGTCTTTATTTTTGTATGACCTGCGTGTCATTGAAGAACGCCATGTAAATTACTTTACTTTATTGCTAAATGCGTTAGCCATAGAAGTAGAAGTAGTCATTGGCATGACAACTTCATGAAGACACGATGAAGGAGATCATGATGATGGAGATCATGGTGTCATGCCGGTGACAAGATGATCATGGAGCCCCGAAGATGGAGATCAATGGAGCTATATGATATTGGCCATATCATGTCACTACTATATAATTGCATGTGATGTTTATTATGTTTATGCATCTTGTTTACTTAGAATGACGGTAGTAAATAAGATGATCCTTACAACAATTTCAAGAAGTGTTCTCCCCTAACTGTGCACCGTTGCTAAAGTTAAATCGTTTGAAGCACCACGTGATGATCGGGTGTGATAGATCCTTACGTTCACATACAACGGGTGTAAGACAGTTTTACACATGCAAAACACTTAGGGTTAACTTGACGAGCCTAGCATGTACGGACATGGCCTCGGAACACGGAGACCGAAAGGTCGAACACGAGTCGTATGGAAGATACGATCAACATGGAGATGTTCACCGATGATGACTAGTCCGTCTCACGTGATGATCGGACACGGCCTAGTCGACTCGGATCGTGTAACACTTAGATGACTAGAGGGATGTCTAATCTGAGTGGGAGTTCATTAAAATAATTTGATTAGATGAACTCAATTATCATGAACTTAGTCTAAAACCTTTGCAAATATGTCTTGTAGATCAAATGGCCAACGCTCATGTCAACATGAACTTCAACGCGTTCCTAGAGAAAACCAAGCTGAAAGATGATGGCAGCAACTATACGGACTGGGTCCGGAACCTGAGGATCATCCTCATAGCTGCTAGGAAACAATATGTCCTAGAAGGACCGCTAGGTGATGCACCCGTCCCAGAGAACCAAGACATTATGAATGCTTGGCAGTCTCGTGCTGATGATTACTCCCTCGTTCAGTGCGGCATGCTTTACAGCTTAGAACCGGGGCTCCAAAAGCGTTTTTGAGCAACATGGAGCATATGAGATGTTCGAGGAGCTGAAACTAGTTTTCCAAGCTCATGCCCGGTCGAGAGATATGAAGTCTCCGACAAGTTCTATAGTTGTAAGATGGAGGAAAACAGTTCACAAGGAGCACATACTCAAAATGTCTTGGTTGCACAACCGCCTGTCCCAGCTGGACATAAACCTCCCGGACGAGGCGGTCATTGACAGAATCCTTCAGTCGCTCCCACCAAGCTCGCTCCCACCAAGCTACAAGAGCTTTGTGATGAACTGCAATATGCAGGGGATGGTGAAGACCATTCCCGAAGTATTCTCAATGCTGAAGTCAGCAGAGGTTGAAATCAAGAAAGAACATCAAGTGTTGATGGTCAATAAAACCACTAAGTTCAAAAAGGGCAAGGGTAAGAAGAACTTCAAGAAGGACGGCAAGGATGTTGTCGCGCCCGGTAAGCAAGTTGTCGGGAAGAAGTCAAAGAATGGACCCAAACCTGAGACTGAGTGCTTTTATTGCAAGGGGAAGGGTCACTGGAAGCGGAACTGCCCCAAATACTTAGCGGATAAGAAGGCCGGCAACACTAAAGGTATATTTGATATACATGTAATTGATGTGTACCTTACCAGTACTCGTAGTAACTCCCTGGGTATTTGATACGGTGCCGTAGCTCATATTTGTAACTCACAGCAGAGCTGCGGAATAAGCGGAGGCTGGCGAAGGAGACGAGGTGACGATCTTGGCGTCGGGAATGGTTCCAAGGTCGATGTGATCGCCGTCGGCACGCTACCTCTACATTTACCTACGGGATTAGTTATAAACCTTAATAATTGTTATTTGGTGCCAAGTTTGAGCATGAACATTGTATCTGGATCTCGTTTGACACGAGATGGCTACTCATTTAAATCCGAGAATAATGGTTGTTCTATTTATATGAGAGATATGTTTTACGGTCATGCCCCTATGGTCAATGGTTTATTTTTAATGAATCTCGAGCGTAATGTTACACATATTCATAGCGTGAATACCAAAAGATGTAGAGTTGATAACGATAGTCCCACATACTTGTGGCACTGCCGCCTTGGTCACATTGGTGTCAAGCGCATGAAGAAGCTCCATGCTGATGGACTTTTGGAGCCTCTCGATTATGAATCATTTGACACATGCGAACCATGCCTCATGGGCAAGATGACCAAGACTCCGTTCTCGGAACAATGGAGCGAGCAACCAACTTGTTGGAAATCATACATACCGATGTGTGCGGTCCAATGAGCGTTGAGGCTCGCGGAGGATATCGTTATGTTCTCACTCTCACAGATGACTTAAGTAGATATGGGTATGTCTACTTAGTGAAACACAAGTCTGAGACCTTTGAAAAGTTCAAGGAATTTCAAAATGAGGTAGAGAATCAACGTGACCGAAAAATAAAGTTCTTACGATCAGATCGTGGAGGAGAATATTTAAGTCACGAATTTGGTACACACTTAAGGAAATGTGGAATCGTTTCACAACTCACGCCGCCCGGAACACCTCAGCGTAATGGTGTGTCCGAACGTCGTAATCGCACTCTATTGGATATGGTGCGATCTATGATGTCTCTTACAGATTTACCGCTATCATTTTGGGGATACGCTCTAGAGACAACTACATTCACTTTAAATAGGGCACCGTCTAAATCCGTTGAGACGACACCGTATGAATTGTGGTTTGGGAAGAAACCTAAGCTGTCGTTTCTAAAAGTTTGGGGATGCGATGCTTATGTCAAGAAACTTCAACCTGAAAAGCTCGAACCCAAGTCGGAAAAATGCGTCTTCATAGGATACCCTAAGGAAACCATTGGGTATACCTTCTACTTAAGTTCTGAGGGAAAGATCTTTGTTGCCAAGATCGGATCCTTTCTTGTAAAAGATTTTCTCTCGAAAGAAGTAAGTGGGAGGAAAGTAGAACTCGATGAAGTACTACCTCTTGAACAGGATAGTAGTGCAGCTCAGAAAATGTTCTGTGGTGCCTACACCAACCGGAGAGGAAATTAATGATGATGATCAAGGTACTTCGGATCAAGTTGCTCTTGAACTTCAGAGGTCCACAAGGACACGTTCCACACCAGAGTGGTATGGCAACCTGTCACGGAAATCATGTTGTTAGACAACGGTGAACCTTCAAACTATGAAGAAGCGATGGCGGGCCCGGATTCCAACAAATGGCTTGAAGCCATGCAATCCGAGATAGGATCCATGTATGAAAACAAAGTATGGACTTTGACAGACTTGCCCGATGATCAGCGAGCGATAGAAAACAAATGGATCTTTAAGAAGAAGACGGACGCGGATGGTAATGTCACCATCTATAAAGCTCGACTTGTCGCTAAGGGTTATCGGCAAGTTCAAGGGATTGACTACGATGAGACTTTCTCTCCCGTAGCGAAGCTTAAGTCCGTCCGAATCATGTTAGCAATTGCTGCATACTATGATTATGAGATATGGCAGATGGACG
This sequence comes from Aegilops bicornis, assembly GCA_021605145.1. Lineage (NCBI taxonomy): Eukaryota > Viridiplantae > Streptophyta > Magnoliopsida > Poales > Poaceae > Aegilops > Aegilops bicornis. The sequence goes on from CM038674.1 coordinate 620,195,231, forward strand.
TCAAAACGGCATTCCTTAACAGTTATCTTAAGGAAGAGCTGTATATGATGCAGCCGGAAGGTTTTGTCGACCCTAAGAATGCTAACAAGGTATGCAAGCTCCAGCGATCCATTTTTGGGCTGGTGCAAGCATCTCGGAGTTGGAACATTCGCTTTGATGAGATGATCAAAGCGTTTGGGTTTATGCAGACTTATGGAGAAGCCTGCGTTTACAAGAAAGTGAGTGGGAGCTCTGTAGAATTTCTCATATTATATGTAGATGACATACTTTTGATGGGAAATGATATAGAACTCATGGACAGCATTAAGGCCTACTTGAATAAAAGTTTTTCAATGAAGGACCTTGGAGAAGCTGCTTATATATTAGGCATCAAGATCTATAGAGATAGATCGAGACACCTCATAGGTCTTTCACAAAGCACATACCTTGATAAGATTTTGAAGAAGTTCAAAATGGATCAGTCCAAGAAAGGGTTCTTGCCTGTCTTTGCAAGGTGTGAGATTGAGCTCAGCTCAATGCCCGACCACGGCAAAAGATAAAGAAGAGATGAGCGTCATCCCCTATGCCTCAGCCATAGGATCTATTATGTATGCCATGCTGTGTACCGGACCTGATGTAAACCTTGTCGTAAGTTTGGTAGGAAGGTACCAAAGTAATCCCGGCAAGGAACACCGGACAGCGGTCAAGAATATCCTGAAGTACCGAAAAGGACAAAGGACATGTTTCTCGTTTATGGAGGTGACGAAGAGCTCGTCAGAAGGGTTACGTCGATGCTAGCTTCGACACAGATCCTGGATGACTCTAAGTCACAAACCGTGCGTGTATATGTTGAATGGTGGAGCGATGGCTGGTGCAGCTGCAAGTAGAGCGTCGTGGCGGGATCTACGTGTGAAGCGGAGTACATGGCAGCCTCGGAGGCAACGCATGAAGCAATTTGGGTGAAGGAGTTCATCACCGACCTAGGAGTCATACCCAATGCGTCGGGGCCAATCAAACTCTTCTGTGACAACATTGGAGCTATTGCACTTGCCAAGGAGCCCAGGTTTCACAAGAAGACCAGGCACATCAAGCGTCGCTTCAACTCCATCCGTGAAAATGTTCAAGATGGAGACATAGAAATTTGCAAAGTGCATACGGATCTGAATGTCGCAGATCCGCTGACTAAACCTCTTCCATGAAAGCAAAACATGATCAACACCGTAACTCTATGGGTGTTCGATTCATCACAATGTAACTAGATTATTGACTCTAGTGCAAGTGGGAGACTGTTGGAAATATGCCCTAGAGGCAATAATAAGATTATTATTATATTTCCTTGTTCGTGATAATTGTCTTTTATTCATGCTATAATTGTATTATCCAGAAATCGTAATACATGTGTGAATACTTAGACCACAACATGTCCCTAGTGAGCCTCTAGTTGACTAGCTCGTTGATCAACAGATAGTCATGGTTTCCTGACTATGGACATTGGATGTCGTTGATAACAGGATCACATCATTAGGAGAATGATGTGATGGACAAGACCCAATCCTAAGCATAGCGCAAGATCATGTGGTTCGTTTTGCTAGAGCTTTTCCAATGTCATGTACATTTTCCTTAGACCATGAGATCGTGTAACTCCCGGATACCGTAGGAGTGCTTTGGGTGTACCAAACGTCACAACGTAACTGGGTGACTATAAAGGTGCACTACAGGTATCTCCGAAAGTGTCATTGGGTTGACACGGATCGAGATCGGGATTTGTCACTCTGTGTTACGGAGAGGTATCACTGGGCCCACTCGGTAGTGCATCATCATAATGAGCTCAAAGTGACCAAGTGTCTAGTCACGGGATCATGCATTACGGTACAAGTAAAGTGACTTGCCGGTAACGATATTGAACGAGGTATTGGGATACCGACGATCGAATCTCGGGCAAGTAACATACCGATTGACAAAGGGAATTGTATACAGGGTTGTTTGAATCCTCGACATCGTGGTTCATCCGATGACATCATCGAGGAGCATGTGGGAGCCAACATGGGTATCCAGATCCCGCTGTTGGTTATTGCCCGAGAGCCGTCTCGGTCATGTCTACGTGTCTCCGAACCCGTAGGGTCTACACACTTAAGGTTCAAAGGACGCTAGGGTTGTATGAATATGAGTATGCAGTATACCGAATGTTGTTAGTCCCGGATGAGATCCCGGACGTCACAAGGAGTTTCGGAATGGTCCAAGGTAAAGAATTATATATAGGAAGTGGTATTTCGCCATCGGGAAAGTTTCGTGGTCACCGGTATTGTACTGGGACCACCGGAAGGGTCCCGGGGTCCACCAGTGGGGCCACCCATCCCGGAGGGCCCCATGGGCTGAAGTGGGAGGGAACCAGCCCATAGTGGGCTGGTGCGCCTTGGCCCACCCTGCGCCTAGGGTTGAAACCCTAGGGGGGAGCGCCCACTTGCCTTGGGGGCACTCCACCCCTTGGTCGCCGCCCCTTGGGAGATGGGATCCCCAGGCGGCGCCTCTGAGGCCTATATAAAGGGAGGGAGGGGCAGCCGCACCTGAAACTCTGGCGCCTCCCTCCCCTGCTACACCTCTTCCTCCTCCGTCACGTGCTTGGCGAAGCCCTGCCGAGTGCAGCTGCTCCACCACCACCACGCCTGGTTGTCTTTCTTTGGATCATCATCAACCTCTCCTTCCCCTTGCTGGATCAAGAAGGAGGAGACGTCTCCGTCCCATACGTGTGTTGAACGCGGAGGTGCCGTCCGTTCGGCGCTAGGATCTCCGGTGATAGGATCACGGCGAGAACAACTACTTCATCCCGTTCTTTTGAACGCTTCGCTCATGATCTACAAAGTGGTATGTAGATGCAATCTCTCTCCCATGACTCATTGCTTAGATGAACTCATAGATAGATTTTGGTGAAACCATAGGAAAATTTTAATTTTCTGCAACGTTCCCCAACAGTTTTCAACACATTCATACCAGGATTACAAGAATATAAGTCCCAAGCCTTTTGTAAGCAACAAAACTTGGCACTTGGGGGCTAATGTCTGTCAAAGAATTTCTTTAAGTAAGACGGATCGTATAAATAAAGTCCCAAGCACTTTGCAAGCAAGACTACTTGGCACTTGGGGGCTAAATGCATATTGCTTGTATCTTCTCAATGATGAACCGGTTGTGCTGTAAACAACCATAGACGATTCATGGGGGCTACACAGATAAGCTCTCCTTTCTTAAACAAGGATAAACAGGACTGGCTCATTCATGCTGATTAAACTGGCCCTTGGGGACTACGGATGCAATGCAATAAACATCCGGTTTAATTTTAACAATGACAACCGGCCTTGGAGGGATTCTACGACAGAAGCTTATGGATTATTCTAAGTCTACAACCTAATCAATTTTATCATAACCAATAGAGTTGGGGGCTGGCAGGATGTACGTAAGTATTTAAAGATGGAGGTTATACCTCATACTATCGGTGCATTTGCTTCACCATATCAACTTCAAGATCGCGGCTGGAGTGTACTTGGCTGAGGTAGCCAGAGAGTATCTCGTTGCTGCTCAATTGTGCATGATGAGAGATGTCAAACCTCGTGTTCCGTCTTTCAACAATCTCTTGCTTGGTAGTATGCTTAGCCAAAGCTATTGGATTTCCCGGTTCTGTAAAGCCGGTGCCAGTGATCAGAACATCATCAGTATGAGTCTCCGACGGCTTAAGTGGGCTTGATGGTGCAGGGTTCGAAGAATTAATATTGGTCTCATCTACACAGAGATCCGGAATCTCAGGTGAAACATCAGGGGCAGGGTTATCTGGTTGTTTTTCAGAAGCATCAGGTGCAGATACTTGCTATTCCGGTTCAATAACTTTAGGATCCTCATCAGGCTTGTAAAACCTTTGTTTTCTTGCTAGGCTTTGTTTGTCCGCTACACAGGTGGTGACAAGTCAGAATAAGTATAAGAGTATAAAGAGATACAGAATAAAAGGTAATCATTGTTACCCAGGGGCAGTTTTAAAAGCCGGCAACTCGGTTTGCGATGAGTCGTCAGAGGAAGAACGGGCAATCTCCTAGTCAATTGAATCAACAGGGTTAAGTAGTAAGCAAATAAGACCCGCGGTGGGTGAAAAGATTTTAAAGTTAAAAAGGACCTCGTTTCGACGTTTTCGAGGAGCGGGAGTGTTCGGTAAGCCGGAGGACAACTCTTCACCTCCACTGGTCCGGGTTTGACGTTGATTCTCGTGTTGTTGTTAGTTCAAAAGAAAGTGAGGGTCTAAGTAAGCCAAAGGGTGTGAAAACCTTACTTTCCGGGTTACTTGTCGAAGTTTCTGTCTTGGCAAAGGTTCCGAGCCGGAGGAAATAATAGTTACCTCTTCTTCAGATGCTTGCTTGGCTCCCGTGTCATCCTGATAATAGTCAGTGTCCATAAGATGATTGTAAAACGAGCCAAGAGAGTCAAGGGCTACCTCCGACTCAGAGGTGTCATCCAGATTAAGCAGGTCAGAGGCGGTTGGTTTCTTTTTCCTCTTGGTGGTGTTCTTGGTGGCTTTCTTGGTGGCTTCCTTGGCAGCCCTGGCCTTCTTGGCAGCCTCATGATCATACTCCGTTTTCCAAAGTCAGACTTAGCCTGTAAAGGTCATCAAAGGTTGAGTTAATAAAATATTTGAATAATGAGGTAAAGGTAAACAAGTTTAGAGACTCACATCCGGTGGCGGGTTAAGTTTGCAGAAAGAGTCCAAACCCACTTTAATGTAATCTTCTGGGTCTTCATTCAGAAGAGACTTAACCATTTCATTAACTGCCCCATCAGTTAATGGCGCAGAGCTGTGGCGCAGTGGATCCTTTACACCACCAGTGTAAGTACACATTAAACCGGAGCGGCGACTCAAGGGTATGATCCGCCAAGAAACCCAACACCTGACCAAATCAACGCCAGTTAACCCGTTTCCTAGCAGAGCTTTAACCTTCGTAATGGTAGGCGCAAGTTTTGCCCGTTCAGCGGCAGTAAGTTTTTCAGGAAGATTGTGCTTTGGGTCTAGGCGCTCGACACGGTAACCCGACAGTGGATTCTCATCAGCCGGAGAGGTATCTTTATAGTAAAACCACGTCTGGTTCCAATCCTTGGGGCGACTCGGCAGGCAGGCATAAGGGAAGATAGCATCTCTTTGGCGTTGAATCGAGATTCCGCCAAGTTCCAAGATGGGCCCGTTTGTAAACTCATTCTGGCGGTTCAAATAAAAATATTCTCTAAAGAGATCGATACTGGGCTCTTCTTGAAGGTATACTTCGCAGAAGACTTGAAAGTTGCAGATATTTGACACGGAGTTAGGTTCTATGTCTTGAGGATGGAGTTGGAAGAAGTGCAGAACATCTCGGAAAAACTTAGAGGCGGGTGGTGAGAAGCCCCGGCTCATATGATCAGTGAATACAATGACTTCGCCATCCTTTGGTTGAGGTCTTTTTTCGCCCGGTTCAGGGGCACGGTAATGCATAACATTCTTTGCGGGTAAGTATCCGATTTTGACAAAGTCTTTGAGTGAGCCCTCAGTAACGATGGAGGGAACCCAATTGCACGTATTGACTGTCTTTGGCGGCATTGTGAAGAGGGAAAACCTAAAGGAAAGGAAAATTTTGCCGATTCAAATCAGTTGGTGAAATAATAAGTTAACAGCTACAGTATATATTCAGAATGGCGACTTAAGTGAGGACTAATGATATATGAGTAATTGTAAGCCGGACATGTAAGCCACCATGACACGTACTGGTATTCAAGATCTGACAAGAGCAAAAATTTACTAAGTGTTGGAACAAACAAGTTTCACAGATTGAAGCTATGAGATTGGATCTGCAGCTATTCAGAAAAAATGGAATAAAATCTAAACCTAAGGTGGCAGCAGTAGAAGAGTGGGGGTGCCCAGATGAGATCTATTTCAAGAAAGATATAGTTTGGTATTAAATAAGTGCTAAAAACTGCTACCGCGCGAGATCTGTGCTATTTTTAGATCAAAGCCATGCGATCTAGGGCAGAGAAAGGGAAGAACGATGATGAACACCAATGAACAGAGAAACTCTAACACAGATCTGTGAAGGGGAAAGGGGAAGACTCGCCGGCACTGATTGACAGCGGGGGAGCGCCACAGCGTTTCTGGTACGTTCAGGGTGATGCAGCGGCCGGAGTTGACGAAGGGGATGAAGGTCGACGGCGCCGGAGCTCGGGCGCACTGGAGCGTCGCGAGGAGGAAGAAGAAGGGGAGAAGGCAAAGGGGGAGAATGAAAAGTGAACCCATGGCCCTATTTATAAGGCTGGAAGGATAAGTGCCATGCGCGGGAATTGAGGAGACAGGAAAATGGATATGTGGCGGTGTGGGCGCCTCGATTTTCAGAGGGTCAGTAAAGAAAAAGATTTATTAAGATTTGGGCCTTGTGTAGTATTAATTACAGGTGACGTCACGGCGGGTTATCGCAATTTTCGAAGATGACGTCATGGCAGGTTACAGTATATCACAGGAAGATGAAGAAGGATTTTCCTAAATGTTGAAGATTGACATGAACAAGTTCAAATCAACCTGGGGCCTAATGTTGGGGATATGACTATTGGTTGTGAACCGCCCAGGAGGGGCCGGGTTATCCCAGTGGCGGTTCTTCTAGACAAAGCCCATGAGTGTGTGAAGGTGGCGGTTCATGAAGTAGGCCTGTTAAGGGGCCCAAACCGAGAGGCGGCTTAAGGCCCATGAGTATAAACCGCCATGTATATGTAACTTGTATTATAAGGCATGTAAGATAAGTCACCGAGCCGGACACGTTTGTATAAGCCGGCCGGGACTCTGTAGGCCGCAGGGCGTCAACCCATGTATATAAAGGGACGACCCGGCAGCGGCTTAGGGCCAGAAAACAACAGATCGAAAGCAGGGCAAAGCGTATCCGCTCACTGGTAATCGAAACCCTAGCAATACCACCTTTAACTGGATTAGGCTTTTACCTTCACCGCAAGGGGCCGAACTAGTGTAAACTCCTAGTGTCCATTGTCCCGTTTAACCCCTTTACTAACCTCGTCGCAAAGGCTCCACAACTAAGTCCTTCCATGAGGACATCTGCCGTGACGCTTCCAGGACACGAGGTGTATCCATCCCACCAATGAAAACAGCGTAGAGTTCCCAACACTTTCCATGCTAGATATATAATAGGCGGTTCCCAAATAGAAAATAAAGTTTATTCCTTTTTCCACCATACTTTCACTTTCCTTAGCTAGCCGTATCCACGGTTGCCCTCCATACCAACACTTTCCAAGGAATTTATTATTTGACAACATAAAGTAAATTCATTTTATCATTTCGGGACTAGGCATCCCTAAAACCTTTGCCTTACTCCCGTGCAATGACAAGTGAATAAACACCCATCGTGAGAATAACGAATCCAGCATGGAAAATATTAGCCACCCCTCACCGCTCCGCGAGCGAAACAAACACACAAAAGAGAAGTTTATTTTGAAAATTAAAGATGGCACATGCAAATTTTCTTAGAACGACAACAGAATACCACATATAAGTAGATATAGTGGACTCATGTGGCAAAACTGGTTTAAAGGACTTTGGATGCACAAGTAGAGATCATACTTAGTGCAAAATGAAGGCTAGCAAAAGATTGAGAAGCGACCAACCAAGAAATGGATAATATCATAAGAGAGCATTAAGCATAATTAACACTGAATAATGCACCACAAGTAGCATATAATTTCATTGCATAACTATTGACTTTCGTGCTTGCATAGGGAATCACAAACCTTAACACCAATATTCTTACTAAAGCATAATTACTCATCAACATAACTCACATATAACATCATCATATCTCAAAACCATTAATAAGAATCAAGCTTATTTTGTCCAATGATCTTCATGAAACTTTTTATTATATCCCTCTTGGATATCTATCACTTTGGGACTAATTTTCATGTGTTGCTTTTCATAAGCTCAAACAAATATAAGTGAAGATCATGAGCATAAATTTGCCTTCTCTCAAAATAATTTAAGTGAAGCAAGAGAGAATTTCTTGAAAATTTTACTAACTCTCAAATAAATCTAAGTGAAGCAAGAGAGCATTTCTTTAAAAATACTAAGCACACCGTGCTCAAAAGGATATAAGTGAAGCACTAGAGCAAGTCCATAGCTCATAAAAAAATTAAGTGAAGCATAGAGAGCAATTCTAATAAGTCATGACATAATTTTGGCTCTCTCAAATAGGTGTGTCCAGAAAGGGATCAAGACATAAAACACAAAATAAAACAAGCAAAGACTCATATCATACAAGATGCTCCAAGCAAAACACATATCATGTGACAAATAAAGATATAGCTTCGAGTAAAATACCGATGGTCGTTAGAAGAAAGAGGGGATGCCACTCGGGGGCATCCCCAAGCTTAGTTGGTTGCTCATTTTTGGATAATAGCTTGGGATGGCGGGGCATCCCCAAGATTAGGCTCTTCTATCCTTTATTCCTTCATCCATCATAAGATAACCCATAACATGAAAACTTCAATCACACAAAACTCAACAAAACCTTCGTGAGATCCGTTAGTATAAGAAAGCAAACCACTACTATAAGTATTGTACCAAACCAATTCATATTTTGTTTTTGCATTATATCTATTGTATTCCAACTTTTTATGGCAAAAACTCATCAAAGAAAACCATAGAACCATCAAAATAAGCACACAATGCAAAGAAAACAGAATTTGTCAAAACAGAACAGTCTGTACCAATCTGACTATTTCAAATACTTATGGAACTCCAAAAATACTGAAACACTAGGACGACCTGCGTAATTTGTATATTAATCTTCGGCAAAAAGAATCAGGGCAAAATCATTTTCTAGTAAAAAATGAGAATTGTTTTCGTGAGCGCAAAAGTTTCTGTTTTTCAGCAAGATCAAACAACTATCAACCAAGAAGATCCTATCGGTTATACTTGGCACAAACACTAATTAAAACAAAAAAAACACAATCATAAAAGTACCATAATTGTGTAAAACTCAAGAACATAAAGTAAAAATCAAAAATAAATTTTGTTCATTGGCTTGCCTCCCAAGAAACGCTATAGTTTTATGCCCTTAGCTAGGCATAAGATTTTATCGATGCTCACATGAAAGATAATAATTGAAACACAGAGAGAGCATCAATAAACATGTGACTAACACATTTAAGTCTAACATACTTCCTATGCATAGGAATTTTGTAGGAGAAAAAGATTATCAAGATAATAAAAACCTAGCATATGCAAGGGAGAATAATAAAACATTGACAATCTCAACATAACGAGAGGTAGTTTAGTAACATGAAAATTTCTACAACCATATTTCCCTCTCTCATAATAATTAAATGTGGGATCATATTCAAATTCAACAATATAGCTATCACGTAACATATTCTCTATATGATCCACATGCATGCAAAGGTGACACTCTTCCAAAATAGTGGGATTATCATCAAATAAAGTCATGACCTCTCCAAACCCACTTTTATCAAAAAATTCACAAGATTGATAAATCTCCAAAGTAGTGGGATCATTAACACCTAAAGTTGACACTCTTCCAAACCCACTTTCATTATTATTGCAAACATATTCATCATGAGGTTTAAATAAATATTCAAGATCATAAGAATCATTATCACCCCAATCATGATCATTGCAGTAAGTAGTGTACACAAAAATATTAGCATCCCCAAGCTTGGGGTTTTGCATATTATTAGGACAACCGACATTAATAGAATTTATAGTAACATCATTGCAATCATGCTTTTTATCTAAGGAGCTATCATGAATCACTTTATATTTTTTTTGTTTTAACACTACATCATAATTTTCAGATTCATAAATCTCAAGCAAAACTTCATAAAGATAATATAGTGAACTCAATTCACTAGCAATAGGTTCATCATAATTGGATCTCTTGAAAATATTAGAAAGTGGATGAGGATCCATATCAATAGATTTTTAGCAAGCTAAAATGCAAGAAAATAGAAGGCACATGGTAACACAAGTAGAGATAGGAAACAATAGATCTGACGAGAAAAGGGGCGAACGAAAAAGAGGGGCGAATAAAACGACAAATTTTGTGAAGTGGGGGAGATGAAAACGAGAGGCAAATGGAAAATAATGTAAATTGTGAGGAGATGAGATTTGTGATTAGGAACCTGGTATATGTTGAAGATCCTCCCCGACAACGGCGCGAGAAATTCCTTTTGATGTCGCTTGAAGCTACGTCGGTATTTCCCCAAAGAGGAAGGGATGATGCAGCACAGCAGCGGTAGGTATTTCCCTCAGATATGAAACCAAGGTTATCGAACCAGTAGGAGAACCAATCAACACAACGTAAACAGCTCCTGCACACAGATTATAAATCCTCGCAACCCGACGTGTTAAAGGGGTTGTCAATCCCTGCCGGGGTACGGCGCCTCAAGATAGGCAAACAGACGTGAGGTAAAATTGTATTAGATTGAATAAATAGATCGCAAATAAAATAAAGTGCAGCAAAGTAATTTTTTATTTTTGGTTTAATAGATCTGAAAATAAATGCAAGGAAAAAGTAGATCGCAAAGGCAAATATATGAGAAAGAGACCAGGGGCCGTAGGTTTCACTAGTGGCTTCTCTCGAGAAAAATAGCAAACGGTGGGTGAACAAATTACTGTTGGGCAATTGATAGAACTTCAAATACTCATGACGATATCCAGGCAATTATCATTATATAGGCATCATGTCCAAGATTAGTAGACCGACTCCTGCCTGCATCCACTACTATTAATCCACACATCGACCGCTATCCAGCATGCATCTAGTGTATTAAGTTCACGGAGAAACGAAGTAATGCAATAAGAATGATGATATGATGTAGACAAGATCTATCTATGTAGAGATAGACCCCATCATTTTATCCTTAGTAGCAACGATACATACGTGTCATTTCCCTTTCTGTCACTGGGATCAAGCACCGTAAGATTGAACCCACTACAAAGCACATCTTCCCATTGCAAGATAAATAGATCAAGTTGGCCAAACAAAACCCAAATATCGGAGAAGAAATACGAGGCTATAAGAGATCATGCATAAAAGAGATCAAAGGAACTCAAATACTTTCATGGATATAAAAAAGATAGATCTGATCATAAACTCAAAGTTCATCGATCCCAACAAACACACCGCAAAAGAGTTACATCATATGGATCTCCAAGAGATCATTGTATTGAGAATTTAGAGAGAGAGAGAGAGATGAAGCCATCTAGCTACTAACTACGAACCCGAAGGTCTACAAAGAACTACTCACGCATCATCGGAGAGGCACCAATGGAGGTGGTGGACCCCATCCGAGATGGTGTCTAGATTGGATCTGGTGGTTCTGGACTCTGCGGTGGCTGGACGAATATTTCGTCGACTCCCCTAGGGTTTTGGGAATATTGGGGTATTTATAGAGCAAAGAGGCGGTCCGGGGGGCACCCGAGGTAGGCACAACCCACCAGGGCGCGCCTGGGCCTCCTGGCGTGCCCTGGTGGTTGTGCCCTCCTCGAGGCACCCCCAGGTGCAGCCAGGGCCTATTATGTTCCTTCTGGTCCAAAAAAATCTCCATGGAGTTTCGTTGTGTTTGGACTCTGTTTCATATTGATTTGCTTCGATGTAAAAAACATGCAGAAAATAGCAACTGGCACTTGGCACTATGTCAATAGGTTAGTACCAAACAATGATATAAAATGACTATAAAATGATTATAAAACATCCAAGATTGATAATATAATAGCATGGAACAATCAAAAATTATATATACGTTGGAGACATATGTAACATCCCAAATTTTCAATTTGGAATGTTATACATAGATCATTCATGCATACCATATTTTATTGCATTTTGTCTCGCGATCCTCGAAATCCTAAGCAACTCAAGGACCCTCGGAGAGAGTTGGGGATTTCATTGTTTACATATTTGAATTTTATCAAATATTCAAACAAGGATTTCGATTTTTAATTATTTTTCTCTCCGAAATATTTCATATTAAAATATATGAGAGGAGATAAGATGACTTCTCTAAAATAATTGAAATATTGGAGGAAAAATATTAAAATCAAATATTTGATTTTAATTCGTATTTTATTGCTATTTTATTTGCATTAGAAAAATTGCACGTTTTTCAAAATTGCATTTTAGGGCCAGAAAAATGTTCATCTCGTTCTAAATATTTTATTTAGACGTTGAAAATTTGTTTTGGTATTTTCAGATTTTTTTTATTTTCTAGGATTTATTTAAGTTCCGGAAAAATTATTTAAAAAAATCTCGGCCTTGGCGAAGCCCAGGCTATCTTAGCCCATGCCGCCGTCTCCTTCGAGGCCAGGAGGCCGCCGCCGACCCAGTCGTGGGACTCCTCCCCGCGCCGCCTTGCCCCCTCTCCAAGCAAGCCCCTCCTCCTTAAATACCCCGCCCCAGACCCCCCACCACTACCACCAACTTCGCCGGCTGCCTCACTCCGCCCTTGTGCCCGCCCGCCCTAGCATGACGTCTGCCAACCTTTGCCCTTGCAGCCGCCGCTTGTTGCCGCCCCGCACCCCGCAGCCGCAGCCCCACCTCGCCTGAGCCGTCCCGCCTCGCCGGAGCCTCGCCGGAGGTATACGCCGCCGCCACCATTCGGTTTATTCTAAAACCGATCCGTTTTTCTTCAAACCTAGCTCGTTTTTTTAAGATCGGTTCGCCGGTTTTTCTCGGTTTAGTTTATATCACGGAAGTTCGTCCGTACGTTCGTTTTAACGAACGGTTTTCGCTCGTTAGCTACAGACAATGAACGTTCGTTCGTTAGCCTGTTCATCAGTTTTCTTTTTCTCGGATTTTTCCGTGATTATTTTCGATCGCGATTTCTGATCCGATTTTCGTTTCAGTTTATCTTTTCGCTCGTTTATCGGAATCAGGCGATTCAAGCGCCTAGATCTTCGTCTCAAAACCCTCTTTCTGTTTAATCAACTTGAACAAGATTTTGGTACTGTAAAATTTGACTTTTGTTCAGATTAGTAAACGGATCTTGTTTCTTTCGTAGTTTGAGTTTCGTTGCTCCGTTTGATTTGATTCGTTTTGCAAACCGGAGTTCCTAAGTTGAACTTTCTGGTCAATTCTTCTTATTGAGATTTTATCCGTGTTTCTTTGCTTGATTGCTTATGTATGCTATTGTTTGTTTGCGATAGAATTCACGGAGTGCGAAGCGTGCTACTATGAGTCCCTAGGTTTTAGCGGATCATCAGCAAGGCAAGTAACACATTGATCATACTCCTTAGTTTTTATGCATTAGTTTCAATCCTCAAACATTCCATGAATAGGATGTGATTAACATGTGGGTTGGGAAGTAGTTGATGAGGTAGAACCTATTGCCCTGTTATATTCAAACCTTGGGAGTTACTTCAATGTATTGCTTATATTGCTATGCTATGCTCGTAGACGTGCATTGGGTTCGAGTGTATCAGTGACAGATGTTAGATTGTTAATTAATGGTTCAACTTAAGGTGGCAACTTTAATACACATCTGGGTGGATTGCTTGTCGGGCACCTGGAGAATCCAGTGTTGTCCTAGGATATCCTGGAGTACCCGTGTGATCATCCTAAGGTCCGCCACCTAGGCTCAAAGGGAACTGGGATATTTTCATGCTAGAAACTTCCGTGTGTAGCCATAAGCTATTATGGGCTATAGCATAGTTGAGTAAGTTGCATGAGCTCTTGAAGAGGTGGATCAGCGGGTAGAGGGATGTAGGTTTGGTATGGTCTGCCCGGAGTAAAGAGTTAATGTTTCTGAAAGATTGTGTCTCGGTCATCCGTTTCTCAAACACCTTGTAGTGCAAGAAATTCAACGGAGGAGATCGAGTCTTGTGGGGAAAAGTGCGCAAACCTCTGTAGAGTGTACAATCTAATCATGGTTAGCCGTGTCCCCGGTTATGGACAATCTTGAGTATCTAGTACTTGGAGTATCCTAAGTATCTCATTACTCTAAATTAATATTGTTGGGTTGATAATTACTTTAGTTGGGATTGAGTTGGAAGAACCTTCTCAATGATGTTTCAACTACCATGATAGTTAAATACAACTTATTCCTTTGTTGTAGGGAAAAATTGGCTTTTCGCAAAACTATAACCATAGAGCTTTCCACCAGCCAAATATGCATGTAGTGATAGCATTATTCTATTCTTGCTCTACTGTGTTATATTGCCAGCATATTCCATGTCTTTGACCCGTTTCGCTGCAACGTATTATGTTGCAGACTTTTCAGACGAGGAGTAAGGTTCGTTAGGTCGTTGCCGTGCAGCTCAGCTATGCCGTTGGAGTTGATGGACTCACTTTATCTTCCAAGCTTTCCGCTGTTATCGTATTAGATGGCCTTAAGCCATATTTATTGTAATAAGTTCTCTTTTGAGACATTCGATGTAATAAGTGTGTGATTGCTACTCTGTTATAAATCCTTCGAGTAATCGTGTGTCAAGATTACCGATCCAGGATGACACTGAAGCACGAAGACTTATTTGTTTGAGGTCGAATTCGCTACAAGATGGTATCAGAGCACACACTGAGTGTAGGACACGACCACTAAGATAAGCCATAGGTCACTCTTCTCTACTCATTTCTGACTCCTATCCATTTTCTACTCTTTAGGATGGCGGATTTGAAGAACAAATTTGCACAACCGGATGAAGACACACCCTTTGGACGCCACTTGAAGGAAGTCACTAGGTACTTGAATATCAGAATACCAAGCTTGACCAGGACATACAAAGCCACCTTACCAGAAGAGGAGCGCTGGATGATTCAAGTTCAAGTTCCAGGAAGGACGTTCTCGCCAACCACTAAGCACATAGAATTTTCTTTTGAAGCACCCACCTGGAGTCTAGGAAAAAGCATGGCAGCCCACATTACCATGGGACGCATTGGAGAAGTCTACAACAAGGATCTCAAGGACACTATTTATCAGATATGTGGGCGCCGAGATGAGCAATGGGAGATGATTAGCACCAAGAAGGACAGATCCATTGCAGCTTTTATCTAGGAGTTAAACCAGCACATTCGACACCAGGAGAATCAGATGTGTGCAGACATGATAGATTTGAAGAAGGCGAAGACTAGGATCATCGAGCTGGAAGAAGAACTCAAGTCTACACGCGATGGATATGAGGAGGAAATTGCAACACTATTGGAGAAGAATGACGACCTGATAAAGAAGATCGGAGTATTCATGGGAGATCCTGCGCCGGGAGGAGAGGATGACGATTCCACTTGCCCGGATAACTACATCATCATCGTCGACACCGACTCCGACCCCAGTGATGATGACTTTGAAGACAAAGCTGGAGCAGACATCATGGAGTCATCTACCAGTCAAAATTTCTAGATGACCACCAAATGATAGTAGTATTCCCCCATGTATATAGTAGTAGTTGAGCACTTTTACGATAGTTCTAGACCGTTTGTATGCTTGCTTGATTGATTGAGTGAAATGATTGTGTTTGTCTCATGTGCATATGGGTAGTGCTTTCTCACTAGACCCCTTTTCTATTCTAATCTCTCCCCTCTAAACCCGCCAGATGCCTCCGAGACGTGACACCGGATTTGCCTTCCCGCCAGAGCTTACTCAGTTGATCCAACAGCAGAATGCCTTGATGCAATCGTTAGTCCAGAACCAAGGCAACAACAACAACAACCCGCCTCCAGTTGACAACTTAGCTCGCTTTCTGAGGTTGTAGCCGCCGGTGTTTTCCAGTAGCACCGAGCCTATAGTTGCATATGATTGGCTATGCTGTATTGGAAGGGAGTTGACCACCGCAGGTTGCACAGATGTTGAGAAGGTGCACTTTGCCGCACATCAATTGGATGGACCAGAAGCCTCATGGTGGGAGAATTATACGACCACTTTCCCCATAGCCAACGTCACTTGGGATCAGTTTCAGCAAGCTTTCCGCACAGCCCATGTCTCAACTGGAGCTATGAATATGAAGAAGCGTGAGTTTCGCAACTTACGCCCGAAGGAACAAAGATCTTGTGGCTCGATGCGTGGATGAGTTTAGCAAGTTATCTCGCTATTCCCCGATGATGTGGCCACGGATGCCATGACGGGGAGAAGTTTATGGAAGGGCTGAATGATGAGATGAGCATGCAGTTGATGGTGGCAACATTCAACAACTACCAGGAGTTGGTAGATAAGGCTCTTATGATTGAAGGGAAGCATCAGAAAATTGAGAGCCGTAAGAGGAAGTATGGGCAAGGGAGGTATAACTCAGGAGCTCAGCAGAAGCCTCGCCTAACCCCGAACTCAGGAGGACTTGTTCATAACCATGGAGGTCATGACCACACCGGAGGAAGTTCGCATAACCATCATAACCGCCCCAATCCAGCCACACCGCCAAGAGAGATCTAAGTCACATTACTTGCTTTAAGTGCGGGAAGACTTGACACTATGCCACGGAGTGCCCTGAAGCGAAGAATGGAAACGGCAATGGGAGCGCTGGGAAGAAGCCCAATCCATTCAACAAAGGACAAGTGAACCACATTAACGTGGAGGAGGTTGAAGAGCAGCCAGACGCGGTTATAGGTAAGTTTTTGGTTAAGTCTTTTACCGCCCTTGTTCTTTTTGATACTGGTGCATCGCATTCATACATATCAAAGGGATTCGTGGATAAGTTTAAACTACCAACCCAAACCCTTAGGACCCCACTGTTAGTGAGTTCACCTGGAGCAGAGTATATGGCTAGTCGATGGTGCGACCAGATACCCTTAACCATTGGTAGCCATGTTTTTCCGTCCGACCTAATAATCTTGGAGTCACAAGGATTGTATGTGATATTAGGCATGGACTGGATGTCAAAGTATGGAGGAAGCATTGGTATGCTAGTAAGTCGATTTATCTCACCACCGGACGGAAAAAGGATTAAGTATGTATCTAGGCATGCTCCTAGGAGGAGCCAAGTAAATACCCTCGGGGAGTTGTTCAGAGGAAGTGCTCAGAGTGAAGGATTACCCGGATGTTTTTCCAGAGGAATTACCAGGCATGCCACCGGATCGAGAAATCGAGTGTTTGATAGAGCTATTGCCAGGTACAGGGCCAATATCAGAGAGACCATATCAGATGCCCGCAAATGATCTGGAGGAGATTAAGAAGCAGATCAAGGAGTTATTGGAGAAAGGTTACATTCGACGGAGTTCATCACCATGGGGAGCCCCAGTACTTTTGGTTGAGAAGAAGGATAAGTCTCTAAGAATGGTTGTTGATTATCGTGCGTTAAATGAGGTGACGATCAAAAACAAATACCCACTGCCGATGATCAATGATTTGTTTGACCAACTGCAAGGAGCTAAGGTGTTTTCGAAGAATGATCTGCGATCAAGATATCACCAGTTGAAGATTCGAGAGAAGGATATACCAAAGACAAAATTCCACACGGTACGGGTTGTATGAATATACGGTCATGACATTTGGACTGACTAACGCCCCTGCCTACTTCATGAGCATGATGAACAAAGTGTTCATGGAATATTTGGATAAGTTTGTTGTGGTGTTCATTGATGATATAATGGTATACTCGAAGAATGAGGAGGAGCACGAAGAGCATTTGCGTTTAGTTCTCGAGAAACTCAGGGAACACCAGTTGTATGCCAAGTTCAGCAAATCGAGTTTTGGTTGAAGGAAGTCAGATTCCTTGGGCATGTTATATCAGGAGAAGGTATAGCAGTAGACCCCACCAAGGTTCAGTCAGTCACTGAACAGTTGGCACCCACTTCAGTTAGCGAGATCCGCGTTTTTCTTGGACTCGCAGGATACTACCGAAGATTCATTGAGAATTTTTCCAAGATTGTGAAGCCAATGATGGAGTTATTGAAGAAGGATACCAAGTTTTAATGGATGGAAGAATGTGAGGCTAGTTTTCAGGAGTTAAAGAAATGTTTGACTACAGCCCCAGTGCTAATTCTGCCAGATATACGCAAGGATATCCAAGTGTATTGCGACGCTTCTCGCCTAGGACTTGGAAGTGTAATTATGCAGGACAGAAGAGTTGTTTCATATGCCTCACGACAACTAAAACCGCACGAATTGAATTATGCCACGTGTGATTTGGAGTTAGCAGCAGTAGTGCATGCGCTCAAGACTTGGAGACATTACCTTATTGGAAACCGTTGTGATGTGTACACAGATCATAAGAGTTTGAAGTACATTTTCACACAGAAGGAGATGAACCTTAGGCAGAGGAGATGGTTGGAGCTTATAAAGGATTATGACATGAAGCTTCACTATCATCCAGGCAAGGCCAATGTCGTAGCAGAAGCTTTGGGTCGGAAGAGTTATGCTAACACCCTAGTGAGCACGGGATTGCCAAAGGAGTTAGCAGAGGATCTCAGGGAACTTCGATTGGAGATTGTTCCTAGAGGTTTTGTTGCAACAATGGAAGTTCAGTCTACCTTGTTAGGAAAGATTCGAGAAGCTCAGAAGGATGACAAAGAGATTGCGAGATAAAAGAGAGAATGAGCAAAGGAAAGGCCAAAGGTTTTCGTGAGGATGAGCACGACACCTTATGGTTTGATGATCGAATTTATGTGCCCAACAACACATAAATCAGGAAGTTAATACTGCAGGAGGCTCATGACTCACCATACGCGATACACCCCAGAAACACCAAGATGTATTTGGATTTGAAGGAACGTTTACATTGGACAGGTATGAAGAAGGATATTGCGAGTATGTAGCCGTATGTGATGTATGTCAGAGAGTGAAGGCAGAACATCAAAAGCCAGCAGGATTGTTACAGCCTATGCGGATACCCGAATGGAAGTGGGATAAACTTGGCATGGATTTTATCACCGGATTGCCCAGGACCAAATCAGGATATGATTCTATATGGGTAGTAGTTGAATCGCTTGACCAAAGTAGCTCACTTTATCCCAGTGAAAACAACCTATACAAGTGCGAAGTTGGCCAAGATATACATGACCAGGATCGTATGTCTGCATGGAGTTCCGAGGACCATCGTATCAGATAGAGGAACACAGTTTACCTCAAAGTTTTGGCATCAGCTGCACCAGACTTTGGGAACGAGATTGAAGTTCAATCTGACATTTCACGCAGCAGACGGATGGATGTAACCGAGAGAGTCAACCTGATTCTGGAGGACATGTTGAGGGCATGTGTGCTAGATTATGGATCTAGTTGGGATGACAATTTGCCCTACGCGGAGTTCTTGTACAACAATAGCTAACAAGCCAGTTTGAAGATGGCACCGTTCGAAGCCCTGTATGGACGAAGGTGCAGAACACCGTTGATGTGGGATTAAGTTGGAGACTGACAGTTGTTTGGACCAGACTTGATCAAGGAGTTTGAAGAGAAAGTTAAGTTGATCCGAGATAGACTGAAGGTAGCTCACCGAGCGGAAGAGTTATGCAGATTCGAAACGCGAGGAGGTAACCTATGAAATTGGAGACAGAGCATATCTGCGAGTATCACCCTTGTGAGGAGTGAAACGTTTTGGAGTTAAGGGAAAGTTAGCCCCTAGATTTGTAGGACCGTATCGTGTTTTGGAACGTTGGGAGTAGTTGCCTACAAGTTGTAGTTACCTGAAGGACTGTCAGGAGTTCATGATGTATTTCATGTTTCACAGCTGAAGAAGTGTCATGCTGAGATGGCCGATATACCGTTAAGAGATACAGTACCCTTGGAGGTGATTCAGTTGGACAGTGATTTGACCTATGAGGAGAAGCCAGTCAGGATTCTTGAATTTGTCAGCCGAGTCACCCGCAGCAAGGTTATCAAGTTTTGCAAAGTTCTGTGGAGCCACCATACCGAGGATGAAGCCACCTGGGAACGAGAGGATGATCTTCGCAAAGACCACCCACACCTATTTTCTAGCCAACCCGAATCTCGAGGGCGAGATTCATCTTAAGGGGTAGGTTTGTAACATCCCAAATTTTCAATTTGGAATGTTATACATAGATCATTCATGCATATCATATTTTATTGCATTTCGTCTCGCGATCCTCGAAATCCTAAGCAACTCAAGGACCCTCGAAGAGAGTTGGCGATTTCATTGTTTTCATATTTGAATTTTATCAAATATTGAAACAAGGATTTTGATTTTTAATTATTTTTCTCTCTGAAAATATTTCATATTAAAATATATGAGAGGAGATAATATGACTTCTCCAAAATAATTGAAATATTGGAGGAAAATATTAAAATAAAATATTTGATTTTAATTCGGATTTTATTGCTATTTTATTTGCATTAGAAAATTGCACATTTTTCAAAATTGCATTTTAGGTCCAAAATTTTTTTCATCTCGTTCTAAATATTTTACTTAGACGGTGAAAATTTGTTTTGGTATTTTTGGATTTTTATTTTATTTTCTAGGATTTATTTAAGTTCCGGCAAAATTATTTAAAAAAAAGCTCATCGCCCGACTGGGCCGAAGCCCAGCCGAGGCGGCCCGCTAGCCCCGCGCCGCCGTCTCCTTCCAGGAGACCGGGAGGCCGCCACCGCCCGACCCCGAGTCCGGCCGGGACTCCTCCCCGCGCCGCCTTGCCCCCTCCCCCAAGCAAGCCCCCCTCCTTAAATACCCCGCCCCCGGACCCCCACCACCACCAACCCCGCCCGCGTGCACGACCCGCCCAGAAGACCGCCCGCCGCCCTTAGCCGCACTGCTGCCGCCCTTTGCCGCGCGCCGCCGCTCGCCGTTGTCGCCCCGCGCTGCCCCGCGCACCCCGCCGCCGTAGCCCCACCTCGCCGGAGCCTCACCGGAGGTATACGCGCCGCTGCCGTTCGGTTTTATTCTAAAACCGATCCGGTTTAAAAAAAACCTAGTTCGTTTTTTAGATCGGTTCGCCGGTTTTGCTTGGTTTAGTTTGTATCGTGGACGTTCGTCCGTACGTTCGTTTTAACGAACGGTTTTCGCTCGTTAGTTACAGACAACGAACGTTCGTTCGTTAGCCTGTTCGTCAGTTTTCTTTTTCTCGGATTTTTCCGCGATTATTTTCAATCGCGATTTCTGATGCGATTTTCGTTTCAGTTTATCTTTTCGCTCGTTTATCAGAATCAGGCGATTCAAGCGCCTAGATCTTCGTCCCGAAACCCTATTTCTGTTTAATCAACTTGAACAAGATTTTGGTACTGTAAAATTTGACTTTTGTTCAGATTAGTAAACGGATCTTGTTTCTTTCGTAGTTTGAGTTTCGTTGCTCCGTTTGATTTGATTCGTTTTGCAAACCGGAGTTCTTAAGTTGAACTTTCTGGTCAATTCTTCTTATTGAGATTTACCCGTGTTTCTTTTCTTTATTGCTTATGTATGCTATTGTTTGTTTGCGATAGAATTCCCGAAGTGCGAAGCGTGCTACTACGAGTCCCTAGGTTTTAGTGGATCATCAGCAAGGCAGGTAACACATTAATCATACTCCTTAGTTTTTATGCATTAGTTTCAATCCTCAAACATTCCATGATTAGGATGTGATTAACATGTGGGTTGGGAAGTAGTTGATGAGGTAGAACCTATTGCCCTGTTATATTCAAACCTTGGGAGTTACTTCTACGTATTGCTTATATTGCTATGCTATGCTCGTAGATGTGCATTGGGTTTGAGTGTATCCATGACAGATGTTAGATTGTTAATTAATGGTTCAACTTAAGGTGGCAACTTTAATACACATCTGGGTGGATTGCTTGTCGGGCACCTGGAGAATCCAGTGTTGTCCTATGATATCCCGGAGTACCCGTGTGATCATCCTAAGGTCCGCCACCCAGGCTCAAAGGGAACTGAGATATTTTCATGCTAGAAACTTCCGTGTGCAGCCACAAGCTATTATGGGCTATAGCATAGTTGAGTAAGTTGCATGAGCTCTTGAAGAGGTGGATCAGCAGGTAGAGGGATGTAGTTTTTGTATGGTCTGCCCGGAGTAAAGAGTTAATGTTTCTGAAAGACTGTGTCTCAGTCATCCGTTTCTCAAACACCTTGTAGTGCGAGAAATTCAACGGAGGAGATCGAGTCTTGTGGGGAAAAGTGCACAAACCTCTGCAGAGTGTACAATCTAATCATGGTAGCCGTGTCCCCGGTTATGGACAATCTTGAGTATCTAGTACTTGGAGTATCCTAAGTATCTCATCACTCTAAATTAATATTGTTGGGTTGATAATTACTTTAATTGGGATTGAGTTGGAGGAACCTTCTCAATGATGTTTCAACTACCATGATAGTTATATAAAACTTATTCCTTTGTTGTAGGAAAAAATTGGCTTTTCGCAAAACTATAACCATAGAGCTTTCCACCAGCCAAATATGCATGTAGTGATAGCATTATTCTGTTCTTGCTCTACTGTGTTATATTGCCAACATATTCCATGTGTTGACCCGTTTTCGGGCTGCAACGTATTATGTTGCAGACTTTTCAGACGAGGAGTAAGGTTCGTTAGGTCGTTGCCATGCAGCTCAGCTATGTCGTTGGAGTTGATGGACTCACTTTATCTTCCAAGCCTTCCGATGTTATAGTATTAGATGGCCTTAAGCCAAATTTATTGTAATAAGTGATCTTTTGAGACATTCGATGTAAAAAAGTGTATGATTGCTACTCTATTTTAAATCCTTCGAGTACTGTGTGTGTCAGCATTACCGATCCAGGGATGACATTGAACCACAGAGTTTTGACCGCCTGAGGTCGGGTCGCTACAACATATCAGCATCCCCAAGCTTAACTCCTACTCGTCCTCGAGTAGGTAAGTGATAAAAACAGAATTTTTGAGGTGCAATGTTGCCTATCATGTCATATCATATTCTTTTCTTTATAGCATGGACAATTGGACATTTATGTGATTCAAAACAATAGTCTAGTTTTGACATGATAATTTAGATACTCAAGCATATCAACAAGCAACCATGTCTTTCAAAATATCAATGCTAAAATAAGTTATCCCTAGCCCATCATGCTCAACCATTGATCCATTCATGAAACACACTCGCATATTAGCTACACCCAATACTCAAGTACGATCATATTGCCTCTTAGTTTGTGCTTTTATAAGAGAAGATGGAGACTCAAATTCAAAATAAAAATTGCATAAAGTAAAAGAAAGGTCCTTCGCAGAGGGAAGTAGGGATTTGTACAGGTGCCAGAGCTCAAAGCGAAAAATTTAGAGATAAAAACATTTTGGGAGGTGTATCCATCCCACCAATGAAAACGACTTAAGAGTTCCCAACACTTTCCATGCAAGATATATCATAGGCGGTTCCCAAACAGAAAATAAAGTTTATTACTTTTTCCACCATACTTTCACTTTCCATGGCTAGCCGTATCCATGGTTGCCCACCATACCAACACTTTCCAAGGAATTTATTATTTGATAACATAAAGTAAATTCATTTTTTCATTTCGGGACTGGGCATCCCTAAAACCTTTTCCTTACTCCCTTGCAATGAAAAGTGAATAAACACTCATCGTGAGAATAACACATCCAGCATGGAAAATATTAGCCACCCCTCACCGCTCCGCGAGCGAAACAAACACACAAAAGAGAAGTTTATTTTTAAATTTATAGAGATGGCACATGCAAATTTGCTTAGAACGGCAAAAGAATACTGCATATAGGTAGATATAGTGGACTCATGTGGCAAAAATGGTTTAAAGGACTTTGGATGCACAAGTAGAGATCATACTTAGTGCAAAATGAAGGCTAGCAAAAGATTGAGAAGCGACCAACCAAGAAATGGATAATCTCATAAGAGAGCATTAAGAATAATTAACACCGAATAATGCACCACAAGTAGCATATAATTTCACTGCATAACTATTGACTTTCGTGCTTGCATAGGGAATCACAAACCTTAACACCAATATCTTACTAAAGCATAATTACTCATCAACATAACTGACATAATCACATCATCATATCTCAAGACATTACTAAGAATCAAGTTTATTTTGTCCAATGATCTTCATGAAAGTTTTTATTATATCCCTCTTGGATATCTATCACTTTGGGACTAATTTTCATGTGTTGCTTTTCATAAGCTCAAACAAATATAAGTGAAGATCATGAGCATAAATTTTTCTTTCTATCAAAATAATTTAAGTGAAGCAAGAGAGAATTTCTTGAAAATTTTACTAACTCTCAAATAAATCTAATAATAAGAGGATATATTTTCTTTTCATCAAGATAAGCATATTTAAGATTATCATGCAACGGTTTAAGCTCAAACACGGGATCACCCTTGGGTGGGGGAGGATCCCCTAGGATTTCAACAGGTAAATTATGTTTCAGAATAGGTTCCTGTTTAAAGAATACTTCATCTATTTCCCTTCTTTCATTCATAAACATATCATTTTCATGGTCTAGCAAATAATGTTCTAAAGGATCACTAGGAGGCACGGCAATAGAAGCAAGACCAATGATTTCATCCTTACTAGGCAATTCTTCTTCACGGTGTTGTTTACTAAATTTAGAGAAATTAAACTCATGAGTCATATCATCCAAGCTAATAGTAACAACATTCTTTTCGCAGTTTATCTTAGCATTGACAGTATTCATGTGACGCCCCCGATTCGACTGTACACTAATGATACACGCAAACGTGTACGATCAAGATCAGGGACTCACGGGAAGATATCACAACACAACTCTAAAACATAAAATATGTCATACAAGCATCATAATACAAGCCAGGGGCCTCGAGGGCTCGAATACAAGTGCTCGATCATAGACGAGTCAGCGGAAACAACAATATCTGAGTACAGACACAAGTTAAACACGTTTGCCTTAAGAAGGCTAGCACAAAGCGGGATCTGAGATCGAGAAGAAGCGCGGGGCCTCACCACAGGATCCTCCTAACTACTCACAGTGCGTCGCCGTGGGCTGCACATAGTCATAGGCACCTCCGATTGTAGTAGGAGTTAGTCATCGGCCAGTGGCGTCGCTCCTGGCTCCGACATCAGTTGCGACAACCAGGTAGAAGGGAAGGGGGAAAAGGGGGAGAAAAGCAACCGTGAGTACTCATCCAAAGTACTCGCAAGCAAGGAGCTACACTACATATGAATGGGTATACGTGTAAAGGGGCGATATCAGTGGACTGAACTGTAGAATGCCAGAATAAGAGGGGGATAGCTAGTCCTATCAAAGACTACGCCTCTAGCAGCCTCCATCTTGCAGCATGTAGAAGAGAGTAGATTGAAGTCCTCCAAATAGCATCGCATAGCATAATCCTACCCGGCGATCCTCTCCTCGTAGCCCTGTTAGAGAGCGACCACCGAGTTGTATCTGGCACTTGGAAGGGTGTGTTTTATTAAGTATCTGGTTCTAGTTGTCATAAGGTCAAGGTACAACTCCAAGTCGTCCTGTTACCGAAGATCACGGCTATTCGAATAGATTAACTTCCCTCCAGGGGTGCACCACATAGCCCAACACGCTTGATCCCATTTGGCCGGACACACTTTTCTGGGTCATGCCCGGCCGCGGGAGATCAACACGTCGCAGCCCCACCTAGGCATAACAGAGAGGTCAGCACGCCGGTCTAAACCTAAGCGCACAGGGGTCTGGGCCCATCGCCCTTAGCACACCTTCATGTTGCGTGGGCGGCCGAAAGCAAACCTAGCCTAGCAGGCGTTCCAGTCCAATCCGGCGCGCGCCGCTCACTCGCTAACGTCACGAAATGCTTCGGCTGATACCACGACGTTGAGTGCCCATAACTGTTCCCGCGTAGTTGGTTAGTGCGTATAGGCCAAGAGCTGACTCGGATCAAATACCAAGATCTCGTTAAGCATGTTAAGTATCCGCAAACGCCGATCGGGGCAGCCCACCTCTCTCCTAGGTGGTCTCAACCTGCCTGTCGCCTCCGCCTCAAAGTAACGATCGGGGCGTCGGGAACCCGAGGCCCACCTCTACCGGATGAAGCCACCTGTCCTTTCTCCCCATCTCCTAACAGTATCAAGGTAATGTAACAAGTGTAAAGTATATAGTATATGCCCGTGATCACCTCGAAGTGATCACAGCCCAGTAGTATAGCATGGCGACGGACAAGAGTGTAGGGCCACCGATGGGACACTAGCATCCTATACTAAGCATGTAGGATTGCGGTAAAGGTAACAATGATAGTAGCAAGGACAGGCTATGCATCAGGATAGGTATAACAGAAAGCAGTAACATGCTACACTACTCTAATGCAAGCAGTGTAGAGTAGAATAGGCGATATCTGGTGATCAAGGGGGGGGCTTGCCTGGTTGCTCTGGCAAGAGAGAGGGGTCGTCAACTCCGTAGTCGTACTGGGTAGCAGCGGCGTCGGTCTCGGTGTCTAGCGAGAGAAGAGGGGGAAGAAACAATAAATATTTAAGCAAGCAGATGCATAGCGATGCATGACATGACAAGTATCGGTGCTAGAGGTGCCCTAACGCGGTATGAGGTGATACCGGTGAAGGGGGGAAACATCCGAGAAAGTATCCCCGGTGTTTCGTGTTTTCGGGCAGAGGAGCCGGAGGAGGAAAGTTGCGTGTTTGCTATGCTAGGGAAGTGTGGCGGACGAACGGGCTGCGTAACCGGATTCGTCTCGTCGTTCTGAGAAACTTTCATATATAAAGTATTTCCATCCGAGCTACGGTTTATTTTATATTAATTTTTAAAGTTTTAAACAATTTTTAAATTTAGTTTAATTAATAAATTCGAATGAAAACGGTGTAATAACTTTTATACACAGGGGCAGCTAGTCACTGTGTATGACAGCGGGGTCAGGGGTGGTCCAACAAATAGGGTCAATAGCAGTTGACCGATTGCATGTTGACTGGTCAACCAGGTCAAGGGGACCCACATGTAAGTGTCCCAAGAGCTAATAAAAGTAGCTAGACTAAAATAATCTAGAAGGGGCCACATATCATCTACACATTTGACTAATTAAACAAATAAACTAGCCTAATTAAATAGGACACACATGTCATAGGGTAGCAACTAATTTTAACTAGTACTAATTAGCCCCTAATCTAGCCTACTCCTAATTAACTAGGCCGGCCATTGGTACAGCCGTGCCTCACGTTCAGTGGTTGAGCCACGGTTGTGTGACCATGGTCAACACACATGGGCGTAGAGGCAGCGGCTATGGCCATTCTCAACGGCAGCAAAGCAGCGGGAGGTAATAGTGCAAGCAAGCAAGGACAGCGGCAGCAGGAACTAAGAGCAGCAGCAACGACAGAAGCCAAGGCAGCGGCAGCAGCTGCAAGTGGCAAGAGCAGCAGCTAGAACACGCAGCAGCAGCGGCAGGAGGAACGGCAAGCAGCAGCAGAGGAAGAGCGGCATGCGGGATGAGCAGCGGGGCGCTGGGCGGCGAGCGACGGGGTGGCGCGTATGCGCTGAGGGCAGGGCCGCAGCGTCGGGCACGGCCAGCAGTGGGCGGCGCCGGCGGCCACGGTGTCAGGTGCAGGGGCACGGCGAGGATAAGCGCGGGACGGTTGCGGGCTTGGCCAGGCGCAGGGGCGAACGAGGCCCGGACGCGGCCTAGTGCGGCAGGGAGCCGAGGCGAGGCGCAGGCACGGGGTGGTCACGGCGCGCGGATGGGGCGAACGCGAGTCGCGCGGGCGCTGGCCTTGACGGACGACGGCTACGGCTATGGGCAGGAGACGCGCTCCGACGATGGATCGAGACTGGGGCGAGGGGGAAACAGGGGAGGAGCTCACATTGGTGCGGCAACGAGGGTCAGCGGGCTCGGGGTTGCACCGGATCGGCCGAATTGACGACGGCGGCCGTCGAGATGCAGAAGCGGAGATGAGCTCGATGGCGACGCGCGAGGGCCTCCCAGCTTGGTCCGGTGGTTGAAGTTGACGGAGAAGAGGACGTCGGTTCCTCTAGACATCTTGTCGTCGCTCGGGGATGACCATGGCCACGAAGACCACAATGACACCGCGACGGCTTCGCTCGGGTTCGTGTTGTGAGGGAGAAGCGGCGCGAGAGGAAGAGGGGGAGAGCATCTAGGGTTCGTTCGGGGGCTCGGGGATGCTCTTAACCCGCGAGGAGGGTCGCCGGATGAAGGACGCGTGCGCTAGCCGCGCCATGGACGGCGCACACGCATCCAACGTGATCTTGTGAGCAGTAGAAAGGAGATACAGAGAGGGGTTATTGGGCTTGGCCACGGTCTGTGCATTGCTAGGCCTAAGTGCATAGTGCCATTTTCCTATTTTACATTTCTGTAACAAAAACTACTACTGTTTCCTATTTAGTTTGGATAACAATTGATTTTTGTTTAATATGAAACTTGTCACACAAATACAGGGAAACACCCTGGGGCTGAACAAAAGGTTCCAAACCGTTAAAGATTGTTTAACTATTGTTTAGAAATTGAAAAGGTTAACTAATTGGTTGTTGGTCCACTGTTATAATTCCCAGAGGCATTTTAAGCATCTCCAAAATTGTTTCTTAATGAAAGACAATTATGTGGTGAATATTTTCAACTAATAAACATTTTTTTATTTACCATTTGAAAAAAATTTGAATTTGACTTTGATTTTAATCAAATGACAATTGGTTTAGTAATTTGGTGATGACATGGCATCATTAGGGTGAGGTTACTGTAGCTTGAATGTCCGGGCGTCACAATTCAAGAAGAGTCTATCAAATATAATTGGACAAAGCTATTTTGTGGGAAACTTAGAACAAGAAAATCAGCAGGATATTTGATTTTCCCACACAAGACTTCAACAACTCTAACAATTCCCACTGGCGATATGGTATCTCTATTAGCAAGTTTAATTGTGACATCAATATCTTCTAACTCAGCAGGTGCAATTTCATACTTAATTTCCTTATACAAGTCATAAGGTATAACACTAGCACTAGCACCCATATCACATAAGCCATGATAACAATGATCTTCTATTTTAACAAAAATAACAGGCACGCCTACCAAAGGTCTATGTTTATATTTAACGCTAGGTTTAGCAATTCTAGCAGATTCACCACAGAATTGAATAACATGTCCATCAATATTATCAGACAAGAGATCTTTAACAATAGCAATATTAGGTTCTACTTTGACTTGCTCAGGAGGTGTATAAGTTCTAATATTGCTTTACGAACCACAGTTGAAGCTTTAGCATGATCCTTTATTCTAATAGGGAAAGGTGGTTTCTCAACATAAGAAGTAGGAACAATAGGATCATTATAAGTGATAGTCTTTTCTTCAACTTTAATAGGTGCAGCTACTTTTACTTCTATGGGAGGATGATATTTAAACCATTTCTCCTTGGGGAGATCAACATAAGTAGCAAAAGATTCACAGAAAGAGGCTACTATCTCAGAGTCAAGTCCATATTTAGTGCTAAACTTATGGAAAATATCAGTATCCATAAAAGATTTAACAAATCAAACTTAGGTGTCATACCTGACTCCTTACCTTCGTCGAGGTCCCAATCTTCAGAGTTGCGTTTAATTCTATCCAATAAATTCCATCTGAATTCAATAGTCTTCTTCATAAAAGAGCCAGCCCCAAGAAGTGTCGAGCATGGTTTGATTATTATGAGAAAGCCGAGCACTAAAACTTTGAATAATTATTTCTCTTGGGAGCTCATGATTGGGGCATGAATATAACATTGATTTAAGCCTCCCCCAAGCTTGAGCGATGCTTTCTCCTTCGCGAGGCCAAAAATTATATTTGTAATTGGGATCACGATGAACAAGATGCATAGGATAATATTTTTGATGAAATTCCAATTTCAGTCTTTTGTAGTTCCATGATCTCGTATCATCACATAACCTATACCATGTCAATGCATCTCCCATCAAAGATAAAGGGAAGACCTTCTTATTAACAACATCATCGGGTATACCTGCAAGCTTAAATAATCCACAAACCTCATCCACATATAATAAGTGTTCATCTGGTTGCTTGGTTCCATCTCCTACAAAAGTATTAGCTAGCAGTTTTTCCATCATACCCGAAGGAACTTCAAAAGGAGTTTCATTTTCAATAGGTTCGGTAGGTTGAGGAGCAACTCTTTGCTCTACTGGACGGGGTGAAGATACCCCGAACAAGCCCCTCAGAGGATTACTTTCCATAGTAACAAGTGACAGTAAATTTCAGCACACTATATAAATTTTTCCTTACCAAATTCCACCTACCAAAGGCGCTTCACACCCCGGCAACGGCGCCAGAAAAGAGTCTTGATGACCCACAAGTATAGGGGATCTATCGTAGTCCTTTCGATAAGTAAGATTGTCGAACCCAACGAGGAGCAGAAGGAAATGATAAGCGGTTTTCAGCAAGGGATTCTCTGCAAATCTTGAAACAAGTGGTAACAGATAGTTTTGTGATAGGATAATTTGTAACGAGAAACAAGTAACAAAAGTAAATAAAGTGCAGCAAGGTGGCCCAATCCTTTTTGTAGCAAAGGACAAGCCTGGACAAACTCTTATATAAGAAAAAGCGCTCCCGAGGACACATGGTAATATCGTCAAGCTAGTTTTCATCACGTTCATCTGATTCGCGTTCGGTACTTTGATAATTTGGTATGTGGGTGGACCGGTGCTTGGGTGTTGTTCTTACTTGAACAAACATCCCACTTATGATTAACCTCTATTGCAAGCATCCGCAACTACAACAAAAGTATTAAGGTAAACCTAACCATAACATGAAACATATGGATCCAAATCAGCCCCTTACGAAGCAACGCATAAAGTAGGGTTTAAGATTTTGTCACTCTAGCAAGCCATCATCTACTTATTACTTCCCAATGCCTTCCTCTAGGCCTAAATAATGGTGAAGTGTTATGTAGTCGACGTTCACATAACACCACTAGAGGCTAGACAACATACATCTCATCAAAATATCGAACGAATACCAAATTCACATGACTACTAATAGCAAGACTTCTCCCATGTCATCGGGAACAAACGTAACTACTCACAAAGCATATTCATGTTCATAATCAGAGGGGTATTAATATGCATATAGGATCTGAACATATGATCTTCCACCAAATAAACCAACTAGCATCAACTACAAGGAGTAATCAACACTACTAGCAACCTACTAGTACCAATCCGGACATGGAGACAAGAATTGGATACAAGAGATGAACTAGGGTTTTGAGAGGAGATGGCGCTGGTGAAGATGTTGATGGAGATTGCCCTCTCCGATGAGAGGAGGCGTTGGTGGTGATGATGACGATGATTTCCCCTCCGGAGGGAAGTGTCCCAGTAGAACAGCTCTGCCGGAGCCCTAGATTGGTTCCGCCAAGGTTCCGCCTCGTGGCGGCGGAGTTTCATCCCGAAGGTTGCTTCTGATTTTTCTCGACGAAAGACCTCATATAGCGTAAGATGGGCATCGGAGGGCCACCGAGGCCCACGAGGTAGGGGCGCGCCCTAGGAGGGGGGTGCGCCCCCACCTCGTGGACAGGGTGTGTGGCCCTGACCTTCATCTTTGGCGAGGATTTTTGATTATTTATTGTAAGATATTCCGTGGAGTTTCAGGACTTTTGGAGTTGTGCAGAATAGGTCTCTAATATTTGCTCCTTTTCCAGCCCAGAATTCCAGCTGCCGGCATTCTCCCTCCTTATGTAAACCTTGTAAAATAAGAGAGAATAGGCATAAGTATTGTGACATAACGTGTAATAACAGCCCATAATGCAATAAATATCGATATAAAGGCATGATGCAAAATGGACGTATCAAGTCTCCCAAGCTTAGACCTCGCTTGTCCTCAAGCGAAAGCCGATAACGATAAATATGTCCCCATGTTTAGAGGTAGAGGTGTCGATAAAAATAAAATACGGACATGAAGGCATCATGATTATTTTCATAACAGCAACATATATAGATATTGTCATACGATTACTTATGTTCAAGTAATAATCCATTCACAATGCAGAGTACGAATCATAAACTTTATTGAGAACCAACAAACTGTAATCTTAGTCATTGAAGCAATTGCAATTCATCATAATATCGGAAAGAGTCTATGTCAGAGCTTAATAGCAAGTCCACATACTCAACTATCGTTTAGACTTTCATAATTGCTAACACTCACGCGATACTTGTGGTTACGGAGTTTTATCGGACACAGAGAAAGATAGGGGCTTATAGTTTCGCCTCCCAACCTTTTACGTCAAGGGTAATATCAACAATAATAATTCATGCCTCCTACATCCAATTAGATATATTAATCAGGATCTTTCCAACACACTATGCTTGCCAAAGGATAAAATGTAAAAAGGAATGGTGAATATCACCATGACTCTTGCATAAGGTAGAGGGTAATAATAAAAGATAGGCCCTTCGCAAAGGGAAGCAGAGGTTGCCATGCGCTTTTATGGTTGGATGCATAAAATCTTAATGCGAAAGAACGTCACTTTATATTGCCCCTTGTGATATGAACCTTTATTATGCAGTCCGTCGCTTTTATTTCTTCCACATCACAAGATCGTATAAAGCTTATTTCCCCACAACAATCAATCATACATATTTAGAGAGCAATTTTTATTGCTTTGCACCGATGACAACTTACTTGAAGGATCTTATTCAATCCATAGGTAGATATGGTGGACTCTCATGGCAAAACTGGTTTACGGGTTTATGGAAGCACAAGTAGTATCTCTACTTGGTGCTGAGAATTTGGCTAGCATGAGGGGGAAAGGCAAGCTCAACATGTTGGACGATCCATGACAATATACTTTATCTCAGATATAAGAAAACATAACCCATTACGTTGTCTTCCTTGTCCAACATCAACTCTTTAGCATGTCATATTTTAATGAGTGCTCACAATCATAAAAGATGTCAATAATAGTATATCTATATGTGAAACCTCTCTTTCCTTATTACTTCCTATTAATTGCAACGATGACCAAAGCTATGTTTGCCAACTCTCAACAACTTTTAATCATCAAACCCTTCCTATGTGAAGTCATTACTCTCAATAAGATCAATATGAACTCTTTGTTTCTTTTTATTCTTTTTCTTTCTTCTTTTTATTCACTCAAGATCATGGCAAAATAATCAAGCCCTTGAATCAACACTGATCTTTATTATATAGCTCACGGACTCGATTACATAGAGAGATCATAAAGCAAAACTCAAAACTAGATCATGCCATAAACTTTATTCTACTAGATCAAGATACTACTAATAGGATCGAACTAAGAAAAACGGTAAAGGTGGGAGATGTGGTTGTGATACGATACCGGGGCACCTCCCCCAAGCTTGGCAGTTGCCAAGGGGAGTGCCCATACCCATGTGATTATGTCTCCTTTGTTGGTGAAGAAGGTGGAGGTGTTGTCAATGATGCGGGCTTGTTGTCCATCTTCCAAGGCATGGGCTCACCATCATAGAAGGATGATCGAGTCTCTGGAATCCTCAAATCTGCAGCCAAACTCATCCTTTTGAATCTATATTCATACTCACAGTTTTGATTTTGCAGGTCATAGATTTGGGCTTGAAGGTGCTCGATCTTCTCATGAAGCTTGATGATGGCCTCCCCGATATTGTCGGCATCCGACTTCTGATTGCTAGTGAACTCTGATATCATCATGTGGTTGGAGTTGAGTCCACATTCCACCATCCCTTGACACTTGAAAACTTGTTGCTCCACTGCTTCGAGCCTCGTCTCCACGCTTCCGGTTCCTTTTGGTCCCTCTTCATCGCGGATGTGCAGCAACCGATCACGCAACTCAATGGTTTGAGGGTGTCGCAGCACCTCCGCGAGGTAAGGGTTGATGACCTTATCGAAGAACTTGTCCTTGGAAGCACTTGGGGACGTCATGATAATCTAGATCTGTCAGAAAAACAACTCGAAACAAGAACAGAGGAGATTTGCATGATACGGGAGTCAAAACCTTCGGGAGAATATATAATGAATTTTTACCGACTAAAATACGTATCGTGCAAGAAAACGGAGTCCGGAAGGTACATGAGGTGCCCACGAGGTAGGGGGCGCGCCCTCCACCCTCGTGGAGCCCTCGTGTCCTTCCCGGACTGCTACTTTTTTTTATTTTTCTAAATATTCCAAAACGGAGAAATATTGCCTTAAAAATTGTTTTGGAGTCGGTTTACTTACCGTACCACATACCTATTCCTTTTCCGAGTCTGAAACGTTCCGGAAAGTGTCCCTTATGTATTTCTCCGGGGTTATGGTTCAATAACATTGGTTTCAACATTTATGGGATTACCTGAGATATAGTGTTTGATTCTTTGACCGTTTACCACCTTCGGATTTGTGCATTCGAAGTTGTTGATTTTTATGGCACCGGAACGATAAACCTCCTCGATAACGTAGGGTCCTTCCCATTTGGAGAGAAGTTTTCCTGCAAAAAATCTTAAACGAGAGTTGTATAGCAATACATAATCACCTACATTAAACTCACGCTTTTGTATCCTTTTGTCATGCCATCTTTTAACTTTTTCTTTAAACAACTTGGCATTTTCATAAGCTTGGGTTCTCCATTCATCAAGGGAGCTAATATCAAATAACCTCTTCTCACTGGCAAGTTTGAATTCAGAGTTGAGCTCTATAATAGCCCAGTAAGCCTTATGCTCTAGTTCGAGAGGTAAATGACATGCTTTTCCATAAACCATTTTATACGGAGACATACCCATAGGATTTTTATATGCAGTTCTATAGGCCCATAATGCATCATCAAGTTTCTTGGACCAATTATTTCTAGACCTATTGACAGTCTTTTGCAAAATTAATTTGAGTTCTCTATTACTCAATTCTACTTGACCGCTAGATCATGGGTGATAAGGAGATGCAATTCTATGATTAACATCATATTTAGCAAGCGTTTTACGGAAAGCACCATGAATAAAATGTGAACCACCATCAGTCATTAAATATCTAGGGGCTCCAAACCTCGGAAAAATAACTTCTTTAAGCATTTTAATAGAGGTGTTATGATGAGCACTACTAGTTGGAATAGCTTCTACCCACTTAGTAACGTAATCAACAGCAACTAAAATATGTGTATATCCATTAGAGGTAGGAAAAGGTCCCATATAATCAAAGCCCCAAACATCAAATGGTTCAATAAGGAGTGAATAATTCATAGGAATTTCTTGACGTCTACTAATATTACCAATTCTTTGACATTCATCACAAGACAAGACAAACTTACGGGCATCCTTGAAGAGAGTAGGCCAATAAAAACCAGATTGCAATACCTTATGTGCAGTTCTATCTCCAGTGTGGTGTCCTCCATAAGCTTCAGAGTGACACTTGCGTAGGATCTGTTCATGTTCATGCTCAGGTACACAATGTCTAATAACACCATCCACTCCTTCTTTATAAAGATGTGGGTCATCCCAAAAGTAATGTCTTAAATCATAGAAAAACATTTTCTTTTGTTTGTATGTGAAACTAGGTGGTATAAATTTAGCAACAATGTAATTAGCATAATCAGCATACCATGGAGTACTACGAGAAGTATCTATGACACTTAATTGCTCATCAGGAAAGCTATCATCAATAGGTAGTGGGTCATCAAGAACATTTT
Source organism: Aegilops bicornis (assembly GCA_021605145.1). NCBI lineage: Eukaryota > Viridiplantae > Streptophyta > Magnoliopsida > Poales > Poaceae > Aegilops > Aegilops bicornis. The sequence continues at coordinate 620,230,702 of CM038674.1, forward strand.
CTAACCTAGACAAGTTATGCAAGCGGGGTTCTCAGCTCCCTTTCTATCAACAATATGCAAATCAAATTTTTTGTAGCAAGAGAACCCATCTAATAAGTCTAGGTTTAGCATCTTTCTTTTCCATCAGGTATTTAATAGCAGCATGATCAGTGTGAATAGTTACTTTAGAATCAACAATATAAGGTCTGAACTTATCACATGCAAATACAACTGGTAAAAATTCTTTTTCAGTAGTAGCATAATTTCTTTGAGCATTGTCTAAAGTTTTACTAGCATAATGGATAACATTTAATTTCTTATCAACTCTTTGCCCTAGAACATCACCTACAGCATAATCACTGGCATCACACATAATTTCAAAGGTTAAATTCCAATCAGGTGGCTGAACGATAGGTGCAGAGATCAATGCTTTCTTAAGTATTTCAAATGCTTCTACACAATCATCATCAAAGACAAATGGTATATCTTTTTGTAATAAATTAGTCAGAGGCCGAGAAATTTTTTAGAAGTCCTTAATGAACCTCCTATAAAATCCAGCGTGACCAAGGAAACTTCTTATACCTTTGATGTCCTTGGGACATGGCATCTTTTCAATAGCATCAACCTTGGCTTTATCAACTTCAATACCTCTTTCAGAAACTTTATGCCCCAAGACAATACCTTCACTAACCATAAAGTGGCACTTTTCCCAATTTAAGACAAGATTAGTTTCTTCACATCTCTGCAAAACTCGGTCAAGATTTCTCAAGCAATCATCAAAAGAGGATCCATAGACGGAAAAGTCGTCCATGAAAACCTCACAAATCTTTTCACAAAAGTCAGAGAATATAGCCATCATGCATCTTTGAAAGGTAGCAGGTGCATTACATAAACCAAAAGGCATACGGCTATAAGCAAAAGTACCAAAAGGGCATGTAAAAGTAGTCTTTGATTGATCTTTAGCCGACCACGGTATTTGAGAGAAACAAGAACAACCATCTAGAAAGCAATAATGTGTTTGTTTGCATAATCTTTCTAGCATTTGATCGATAAAAGGTAAGGGGTAATGATATTTCTTAGTAGCTTTATTTAATTTGTGGAAATCAATTACCATCCTATAACCTGTAATAATTCTTTGCGGGATCAATTCATCTTTATCATTAGGAACAACAGTAACACCTCCCTTCTTAGGGACACAATGAACAGGACTTACCCACTGACTATCAGCAACGGGATAAATTATACCTGCCTCCAGAAGCTTTAGTATTTCTTTTCTTACCACTTCTTTCATCTTAGGATTCAACCTTCGTTGATGATCACGAACAGGTTTGGCATCTTCTTCCAAATTTATTTTATGTTGACATAGAGTGGGACTAATGCCCTTAAGATCATCAAGAATATATCCAATAGCAGCACGGTGCTTCTTCAGAGTTTTCAATAATCTTTCTTCTTCATGCTCTGAAAGGTTAGCACTAATAATAACAGGATATATTTTCTTTTCATCAAGATAAGCATATTTAAGATTATCGAGCAACGGTTTAAGCTCAAACACGGATCACCCTTGGCGGAGGAGGATCCCCTAGGATTTCAACAGCAAATTATGTTTCAGAATAGGTTCCTGTTTAAAGAATACTTCATCTATTTCCTTTCTTTCATTCATAAACATATCATTTTCATGGTCTAGCAAATAATGTTCTAAAGGATCACTAGGAGGCATGGCAATAGAAGCAAGACCAATGATTTCATCCTTACTAGGCAATTCTTCTTCACGGTGTTGTTTACTAAATTTAGAGAAATTAAACTGATGAGTCATATCATCCAAGCCAATAGTAACAACATTCTTTTCGCATTCTATCTTAGCATTGACAGTATTCAAGAAGGGTCTACCAAATATAATTGGACAAAAGCTATCTTGTGGGGAACTTAGAACAAGAAAATCAGCAGGATATTTGATTTTCCCACACAAGACTTCAACAACTCTAACAATTCCCACTGGCGATATGGTATCTCTATTGGCAAGTTTAATTGTGACATCAATATCTTCTAACTCAGCAGGTGCAATTTCATGTTTAATTTCTTTATACAAGTCATAAGGTATAACACTAGCACTAGCACCCATATCACATAAGCCATGATAACAATGATCTCCTATTTTAACAGAAATAACAGGCACGCCTACCACAGGTCTATGTTTATCTTTAATGCTAGGTTTAGCAATTCTAGCAGATTCACCATAGAATTGAATAACATGCCCATCAATATTATCAGACAAGAGATCTTTAACAATAGCAATATTAGGTTCTACTTTGCTTTCTCAGGAGGTGTATAAGTTCTAATATTGCTTTTACGAACCACAGTTGAAGCTTTAGCATGATCCTTTATTCTAACAGGGAAAGGTGGTTTCTCAACATAAGAAGTAGGAACAATAGGATCATTATAAGTGATAGTCTTTTCTTCAACTTTAATAGGTGCAGCTACTTTTACTTCTATGGGAGGATGATATTTAAACCACTTCTCCTTGGGGAGGTCAACATAAGTAGCAAAAGATTCACAGAAAGAGGCTACTATCTCAGAGTCAAGTCCATATTTAGTGCTAAACTTACGGAAATATCGGTATCCATAAAAGATTTAACACAATCAAACTTAGGTGTCATACCTGACTCCTTACCTTCGTCGAGGTCCCAATCTTCAGAGTTGCGTTTAACTCTATCCAATAAATTCTATCTGAATTCAATAGTCTTCTTCATAAAAGAGCCAGCACAAGAAGTGTCGAGCATGGTTTGATTATTATGAGAAAGCCGAGCATAAAAACTTTGAATAATTATTTCTCTTGGGAGCTCATGGTTGGGGCATGAATATAACATTGAGTTAAGCCTCCCCCAAGCTTGAGCGATGCTTTCTCCTTCGTGAGGCCAAAAATTATATATATAATTGCGATCACGATGAACAAGATGCATAGGATAATATTTTTGATTAAATTCCAATTTCAGTCTTTTGTAGTTCCATGATCTCGTATCATCACATAACCTGTACCATGTCAATGCATCTCCCTTCAAAGAAAAAGGGAAGACCTTCTTCTTAACAACATCATCGGGTATACCTGCAAGCTTAAATAATCCACAAACCTCATCCACATATATTAAGTGTTCATCAGGTTGCTTGGTTCCATCTCCTACAAAAGTATTAGCTAGCAGTTTTTCCATCATAACCGAAGGAACTTCAATAGGAGTTTCATTTTCAATAGGTTCAGTAGGTTGAGGAGCAACTCTTTGCTCTACTGGACGGGGTGAAGATACCCCGGACAAGCCCCTCAGAGGATTACTTTCCATAGTAACAAGTGACATTAAATTTCAGCACACTATTGAAAGTGCGTTATATCGACTAGAGGGGGGGTGAATAGGAGATTTTTATGAATTCTTCACTGAGGAATTTGCTGGTGAGGAAATTCCTTAGCGAAGAAATACTTGCAGCGGAATAAGTACTCAGAAGTAAGCATAACAGATTACAAGCATAGTCATCATGATGAAATGAAGACAATCACAGAGTACAGAAAGCGTAATCACAGGATAACACGAGATGAAGACAAACAGACTGAAGAAATTGAACTGAGGAAATTGAGAAAGTCTTCAGTCAAAGTCTTCAAACACAGATATGACAAACACTCAACACAGTTATGAGGAAATGAAAGGGTTGAGGAAATAGAACCGATTAGGTTGGTGAAGACAATGATTTGGTAGACCAGTTCCAACTGTTGTCTCGGTTATGCGTCTGGTTGGAAGCGGTGAGTATTTAAACTCGAGGACACACAGTCCGGACACCCGATCACCGAAAGCACGCAGCTCAGACACCAAGTCCTCACCGTATTCTCCTTGAACTAAGGTCACGCAGACCTCGTCCAATCACTCGTGGTAAGTCTTGAGCGACTTCCAAACCTTCACATACTTGGTCACCCGGCAATCCACAATTCCTCTTGGATGCTCTAGACCTTGGCGCCTAACCGTCTGGAAGAAGCACAGTCTTCAAAGGTAAAAGCGTCGGATCCACGCAGGATCAATTTCTTGATGATGCTCAATCACTTTGCGCTTGTTGCGGTTTGGTTTTTGGGCTTTTCCTCCCATTAGGGTTTTTCCTCACTTGATGATTTTCGCTCAAAGTCCTCGGAGGATGGGTTGCTCTCAAATGACAAGTGTCAAGTTCTCGGAGCAGCCAACCAACTAGTGGTTGTAGGGGCGGCTATTTATAGCCTAGGGAGCAGCCCGACATGATAAGACATAAATGCCCTTCAATGATATGACCGTTAGGTGGATAAGATATTTTGGGACAGGTGGTAGCGCGCACAAGAAGCGGTCGGAAATTTGACTCTCAAATTCCTCGGGGCTATCATGTTCCTCACGGTGTAGGCAATTCGCCTTTGGCGAATTCCTAACTCCTCGGTCAGAACAAATTCCTCGAGTGATCGGAAGAGCTTCGTCTACATCCTTTGAAGAAATTGTTGAATCGTATGAGATTTCCAAAAGCTTCACTCGAAGGGTTTGGTAGGTGTAGGATTTTGAGTTGAGCATCAAATGGAAATTTTCCTTAGTATTTCCTCGACCCCTTTAACAAAGCGGTGTTTCCTATGACTCAAGAAAGAGAAAATGAAACTACGAAAACAAAAGTCTTCACGCTTCATGTTCCTCAAGCGAATACCAAGTCTTCAGGATCACACCAATTTCTTCACTTTCAAAGTCTTCAGTTGAAGAACTTCATTTTTAGGGGTCGACTTTTACTGTAAATATCAAAACTCCTCATAGACTTATAGACCTGTGTACACTCAAAAAACGCATTAGTTACTTAACCTATAAGTCTTCAATACACCAAAATCACTAAGGGGCACTAGATGCACTTACAATCTCCCCCTTTTTGGTGATTGATGACAATATGGGTTAAGTTTTCAACGGGATAAACATATGACTTGTAAATACCGATAATGAGGAATTTGATTGCAAGATATAGAAGAACTCCCCACGAAGATGTGCATAGTGAGGAATTTGCTTTTGAGGCAATGCACACTTGAAGAATTGAATCATGGAGATCTCCCTTTATATCTTGTAATTCATACACGCATTTGACATATAATATGAAGAATTTGAAATGCATGATGAAATATGGTGCTTGATGAAATTCAGCATGAGGAATCATAGCACATAAAGTATCGAGCACAAGTAGATTTGCTATGAAGCATAGTGCAAAATCATAATGCATCAAAAGTATCAAAGCACCATAGGGTTTAAGATTACAACTCGATCCAATAAAAGGTTTCGTAAGAACGAGAGTTGTAACTTAATAAAATACGGTATATAGACAAAAACTAGACCCGCTTGAAGACTAACTCAAATTTCTCCCCTTTGTCATCGAATGACCAAAAGGATCGAACCGAGGACTAACGCTCTTGAGGAATATCAAGTTGAAGATGGAGCGCCAAAGATTGTCGGGTTGTTTGTTGAAGTAGGACCAGCAGCAGTGTCTTCCTAATCTTCATTTTCATCAGTGTCGCGTGATGAAGAATAGTATCTGTACACAAAATAATTAACTTTGAGCTTCTTGAATTTCTTCTGAGGAGGTGCAGTCCAGTCATATTCTTCCTTGAGACCCACTGATGTCAGTTCTTCTTCATTATAGACATGTGAAAGAACAGCCCAGGTGCGCTTGAAGGTTTCATGAAGGTAGTAGTGGTTTTTCTTCACCGCATTGTGAGTAGACGCTCATATTGTAAAGAAGAGTACCAAACCGACGTTTGACCCACTTATGATTGCGATCAACCTTCCGATGAAGAGTGAGGAGTAATTCACGATCACCATCACCACAGGTGCAGTTCCTTGAGGATTTTGCTTTCTTGAGGTATTTGTCTTTGAGTCATGTGTGGCGAGTCATCATTGGTGGAGTAAGATGTCGCTTAAACTGTCCATCCAATGGACGAATACCTTCATCTATCACAAAGCAGTAGCCTTGCCCTTTTCATCACCGAGGCAATTGGCCGTTTGAGGACTTCAATCGGGGCGTAGCTGCAGTGGTTCAAAGTATCGACTTTGTAATTGAGTGAGGACCTTGACACGATGAATCTCATAATCCAAGGCGCATAAGGCTTCAAATCAAAAGGTGACATGGCAATGTTAGGCGTAGTCCTCATGAAGAAATCATGGAAATTGACGGAACGCCATGGATGATATTGAAAAGCATATTCTTCATGATGCCAACGACTTCTTCATCATTCGAGTCGTGGCCTTTGATAGGACTCATAGTCTTCGTCAAGATTCGATAGACGGTCCGAGGCACATATAATAATTCCTTGACGAGGAATATGGTTCTTGGTGCCTGCCTTGGCTTCAATGGCTTCATCAGCACTTGCATATAGTGATTTGAAAGTTCCTTTTCTTCATAGATCCGACGTGCACCATCAAGGACTGAGTGGTAGAGCACGAAGCAATTCAATTGCAGGTGCCTTGTAGTGAGTGTTTTCAGTCATCCAATCTAAGACCCATTAATTGACGTCTTCAGCGTCTCCGGTGATATCTTGAGGTTGCATAGAACTGAAGATAGCTCTTCGTTCGATCCACAAATATCGGTCTGAAGTTTAGAAGTCCTGCGTCGTGAAGAACACTGAGGACTGGCTCAAAACCTGGCAGTGACTCCATATCCACATGAGGAATATGAGCATGATCGAAGATTTTATCCTTGTTGAAAAGCACTGAGGAATAGAAGTTGGCTTGACTGGCAGTCCAGAAGCGCCTCTTCCTAATTCGAGCAGAATCATAAGGATTATATTCGATGAAGAACACGTGCTCGGCAAAGAAATCTTCAGCCTTGAACTTTTGCTTGGTTGAGAACGGATTCTTCGCTTGGGCGGAGGGGTGTCGATGAGTTGCATCACCACCTCGTGAATCGTAAGTTCAGGTTCATCGACTTGAGGAATTTCTTGGTCCTCAACTTGTGCGGTCGAGGATTAGCGGCAGCAGCGGTTTCATCAGCACTAGTGGCTGGAATTTCTTCATGCACGTAACCCGTGGGTTGATTTTCTTCGTAGTCTATTTGGACAAATTGCAGGGGAGTGAGGAACTTGTTGGAGCGGGTGAAGAGAGGAGTATTGGGATGCTGACTTTCCCAAAAGTCATCATTGATAACCGTGTGGTGCATCCAATATCCACATCTTCATCTTCAATTTCTTCAAAGACCACTGAGGAATTTCATAGTCCGATGAGGAAATTACTGGGGTTGAAGGGATAGCTTCCACTTCAATTTCTTCATCCATTTTCTCTGATGAAGCAGCAGATTGATGTTCTTCATCAGATCCGGTTGGCACCTCATATTCTTCTCCAAAAGGAACTACTTCCTTTGAAGGTATGGAGGAAATTGGAACAAAGATCAATTGGGTTTTCAACAGAGCTGGCCATTTGCTTCATTTTCTTCGCAATAGAAGAATCTGGCCTTGGTGATGCTTTCCTTTTCTTCACAAGCAGCTCTTTCCATGACCTTGGTTTTCTTCACATCGAAGATGGAAGAATTGGAGTTGGAGTTGGCGCAGGAGGAGCTGAGGAATTTGGTTCAGTTTCTTGAGAGCAACCGATGCAGTTCCTGTTTTGAACAATTTCTTGAGCACCACTAGTGGGTGCCCTGGCAATTTCTTCAGCGGCTGGAATGGGATCATCAGCCCTGGAATCAGCATTTTCATCAGCAGGCTGAACGTCATCAGCGGTGCTGGCATTTTCTTCAGTAGGCTGAGCTGAGGCTACAGCCTGAGAAATTTCATGTTGCATTGGGACAGCAACATTTGTGAGATTCTTCGTCAGATTAGCGAATCCGTCCTTGGCTCCTTGCCAATCAGCATTGAATGAATCGAAGTTTTCTTTGAGGTTTTGAATTTCATCTGAATCTGGAGAAGATCCTCAGGTGTCATCTTGACAACGTTTTTCTTCAGGAACTTCTCCTTCCTGTATTGAGCCCTTTTGATTTCCCTCGCCTTATCAAACTTCCATTTTTCTTCAGCTATGAAGTGAGTCAACATATGACTTTGACCAGGTGTCAAGTGAAGATCGAGGCGTAGGGGTATTGGGATAATTGTGCCGTAGATCAATAAAGTCGAGGACTATCTTCGGGTCCAATAGCAAAGGGTACAGATGTACCTTTGGCTCTAGCGGCCCTTGCTTGTCGGTCTCTGATGATTTCTGCGAGTTCTTCATCAGATGCCTCATCATCAGATGGCACATGGAATGCAACCATTTTCTTCGTCGGGCTAGGTCGAGGACCTCGACCAGCTGTTGCTTTGGTCTTCGGTGAGTCGGACCTGTTGAGGAAGTTGGAGCAGGTGAGGAACTTGCAGAAATGCCTGAGGCAATTGAGAAACCAGTGGTTCTTTGACAAGTCGCCAGATGCACAGGAACTGAGGGTTTTGACGGAGCAGTTGAGGACTTTGATGGAACAGCAGTGTGAGGAATTGGCTTGGATGGTGCTGCTGAGGAACTTGGCCGTGAGGGCGTAGATGATGAAGCACTTGGCTTTTGAGCAGGCTTATTTTGCATTGATTTCCTCGGTTTGACCGAGACCTCAGTGGCAGTAGCAGCGGCAGAATCCTCATTGAATTTCTTCATTGCTTCCTTTGCTTGCTTAGCCAATTTTGCTTGGCGTTTAGCCCATTCATCGTGAAAGTCCTCACCGCGTTTGGCGCTAGTGGGATCAGCTATTTGGCCAGGTGCCAAAGGAGCTCTTGGGCATGGAGGATTTAAAGCGAATTTCTTCATGTACTTAGGAGTTACATATCTGTATTCCTTCCATTCCCGTGCCCATCTCCGTTCAATCTTCTGAATACGCACCTTGCGTTGGTTTTTGGTTTCCTCATCTGGTGTACAGTAATCAACATATATTTCCTCAGGGATTTCAAATGCTGTCATAACCTCTGGTTTCTTTCCTCCCTTCTGCGGCTTCTTACCATCTGCCATTTTCTTCAGTTGAGGAAATTGAACAATTGAGTTCTCTGAAGAAGTGTGTAGTTTTTCTTCGAGGAACGCTGCAAATGAGTTAAGTTGATGAGAACCTAGGGATTCAGCAGCGGACATTTGTACCTGTGAATGCAGTATAGGTGCGAGGAATTTGGAGAGGTCATATGCGTTCTCGTAAGGTTTTTCAAAAGAACAAGTTTTGAGGATTTTGACCAGATTGAGCCTTGAAGAATTTCAATAAGCGTTCTTTGTCTTAGGTTCCAGAGTTGTACAGATCGAAGATCCACACAATTGAGGAATCTTGAAGAAAATCATTGCTTAGAGAAATGAGTCAAGAGATTTAAGGTGTTCATATGTGTGAAGATTTGAAAACACCTTTGAAGAATTTGAAGAAAAATTGAGAATCAAAGCGAGTAATAAAAGTAACTTTTAATTTACCCGAAGTGAAGAACACGACGAACTGAGATGAACAGTTTAGAAGTTCGTCCGTTCAGATCTTCCCCGCCCTAACTTGGTAGAGGAAATCAGCTACGGCTGACGGCGGAGTGAAGATATTCCACGGTCGGCGCGAAAGTACGTCGTGAAGAGGTCAAGGCAGTGAAGCTTTTCCTCACCGGGCGACGACGGAGTAGCGCGGCGCTTAGGGTTTTGAGGAGCACGAGCGAGAGAGGTTGAGCGGAGTAAAAGAGTGAGGAAGGGAGAGAGGTATTTATAGACACGGTGAAAAAGCGGATCGTCCAAGATTTAGGGCGAACATGCCCATGACCACTTCCCTTCTCACGACATGTGTCACCCACGTACTGTGTAGTGGAGATCGTGTACGATCGTGGGTGAATATAATAATGCATCGTGGGATGCGGAACGGTTTGAGCGGTAAAAGCGAAGGTTTGAATAAGATTCGTTTTAAAAGTTCCATTGCAATTTCTTCACTGTCAAGGACACGGTGAAGAATTTGAACGAAGTTTCAAAGCAGAGCGCACATGAAGAATTTGTGAATGGATCGGGTTGAGTATAGCAAATAGGGAAGGGTCCGATCACATTCTCTTAGCATAAAAAGCGACTTGAGGAAATAGCCATAAGTGAATGCTGTAGAGGACATAAATCCATATATATATATATAGCCAATGAAGAAAGACGACGGAAATAGTGAAGAATTTGCAAAGTTGAAGAATTTGAAAAACTGAAGAATTTCAAAATTTGAGGAAAAACTCAAATTGAAGATTTTCAACTTTGGTGGTGGCGTGACCCACCGTATAAGAATGATGATTTCAGACACGCGTACAATTGTCGAGGGTTACGAGAATCAAATTCTTCATTAATTTCTTCACACTTAGAGTGTTATTCTTCATTGATTGAAGAAAACGTTTCTTCATGTGTTGCACATCTAAGTCATCAAATTTGCATAAGTGTTAGGATGTGTGTCCTTTTCAAAGAACATTCGAAGATTCTAAGATATTTAGCTCACACCGCAACTTGCTAAACCTCTTCTCATCCAAGGGCTTAGTGAAGATATCAGCTAGCTGTTCTTCATCTTCACGTGCTTTCGATTGAGATGTCGCCCTTCAACACATGATCACGAAGAAAATGATGACGAATTTGAATGTGCTTTGTTTTCGAGTGCTGAACTGGGTTGTGAGCAATCTTGATGGCATTCTCATTTTCACAGTAGAGAGGCACATTCTTCACGTTGATGCCGTAGTCCTTGAGGGTTTGCTTCATCCATAGTAATTGCGCACAACTCGAGCCAGCAGCAATGTATTCAGCTTCCGCGATTAGACGGTGATACGCAGTTACATTTCTTCGAGGACCAACAGACCAAAGATCGTCCGAGGAAATGACAAGTACCAGATGTTGACTTGCGGTCCACACGATCACCAAAGATAGTCGAGTCGAATATCCAATGAGATCAAAAGTAGAACCCTCGGGGTACCATAATCCTAGTGTTGGTGTGTGAGCTAGATATCAAGAATATGCTTCACAGCCTTATGGTGTGATTCCTTGATTGTAGCTTGAAATCGGGCACACATGCAAACACTAAGCATTATATCTGGCCTAGATGCACATAACTACAATAAAGAACCAATCATGGAGCGGTATACCTTGTGATCAAGTCAATACCATTTTCATCGGTGCATAGATGGCCATTTGTGGGCATAGGAATTTTGACACCTTTGCAATCTTGCATGCCGAATTTCTTCAGACATCTTTGAGGTATTTCTCCTGAGATATGAATATGCCATTGTGTTGTTGTGAATTTGAAGACCTAAGAAGAATTTCAACTCTCCCATCATAGACATTTGATATTCTTCACTCATCATATAGGCAAATTCATCACTATAACGTTGGTCAAGACAGCCAAAGATAATATCATCAACATATATTTGGCACACAAAAGTTCACCATCATAAGATTTAGTAAAGAGAGTAGGGTCGAGTGAACCGAGTGAAGCCATTCTTCACGAAGAATTCCTTCAATGTATCATACCACGCTCGAGGGGCTTGCTTGAGGCCATAGAGAGCCTTATTTAGTCTCAAGACTTTGTCAGATTCTTTGGATCTTCAAAACCTGGTGGTTGAGCAACATATACTTCTTCCTCAAGCTTACCATTGAGGAATGCACTTTTCACATCCATTTGATATAAAGTGATATTGTGATGGTTAGCATAGGCGAGTAATATGCGAATAGACTCAAGTCTAGCGACAGTGCAAAAGTTTCATCGAAGTCGATTCCTTCAACTCGCGTGTAGCCTTGAGCTACTAGTCGTGCCTTATTCCTCACCACAAGACCATTTTCATCTTGCTTGTTGCGATAGATCCACTTTGTGCCAATGATATTATGCTTGCGAGGATCTGGACGTTTGACCAGTTCCTGCACATTGTTGAGCTCGAACTGATGTAATTCTTCTTGCATGGCCTGAATCCACTCCGGCTCCAGAAATGCTTCATCTACCTTAGTGGGTTCTGTGATAGAGACAAAAGCATAGTGCCCACAAAAGTTAGATAAATGTGAAGCTTTTGAGCGTGTGAGAGGACTGGCGCTTCAATGTCATCGATGATCTTGTCAACTTGTACTTCTTTTGCAACGCGAGGATGAGCTGATTGTCGTCGAGGAATTTGATTATTTTCCTCAAAGCACCATTATCTTCACATTATCTTCAGTGCATCACTCGACGTTCTTCACGTGCAGTGAATGAATTCTTCAAGAGTTTCTTCAAGAGGAATGACATCCTCGGTTGCCTTGTGTCGGGACCCGATCCTAAGTCACACCGACCTAGCATGTAACACATCATATCACTTTGCGGCCTCACGCACGGTATTCCCACGGTGTCGCCTTACCATGTCCCGGGACCGTTTGCGTCTTTTGGCTCACGATATGATAGTGTCGCTAGCATCCATATGACAAAGAACCGGGCCGACATGGCTAGTCGTGAACCCAAAGCGGCGCTTAACCTATGGGGACAGGCATACATGAATCACATCGAGCATGTCGGTCATCAACGTATGTATTCGGGCTGTAGCACTGGCTAACAGGACTCCGGTATCCCGGGCTGTAGCAGGCTAGGCAGGACTCGAATAACACCGCGTGACATTTCCCGAAGGACGGACATAAGGAAGTGAAACACATGCCCGGCAGTCAAGTGTCCAAGCGGTAGTCTTTGGGCTAGCAGGACTCCGGTGAACCGGGCTGTAGCGGACTACTATCGCTCGTAAGCACGAGACTACATTTCCCCATATGAGAGGCTGCCAAGGATAAACAACTAGTTTGTCGGATCCCACACATACCAAGCATTTCAAACATACACACATTATGCTCAATATGCGTAGATACAACATGGCATCACAACATAACTCTACGACTCAAATATTATCCATTAGGCTCCGAGGAGCGAGATATTACAAACATGGGTCTCATGACCCAACACTCGAAACATACAAGTCAAAACACAAGCGGAAGCTAATCATGTGCAGATGCAGATAACTATAAATGAAAAAGGCCGAGAAGCCCGACTATCTACCGAGATCTGCCGAAGGCACAAGATCGTAGCTGAGGTAACAAGCTAAACGTCAAGTCCACGTGGAACTACTAGCGAGACCGACGTCTCTACGCAAAACATAAAATAAGCAAACGTGAGTACAATTGTACTCAGCAAGACTTACATCGAGAACTAACTACATATGCATCATTATCAAAAGGGGTGGTGGAGTTTGACCGCAGCAAGCCAGCTTTGACTCGGTGGCTATCCTGAACTACGATTTGCAAGTAACTCTTTGAGGTGGCGCACACGAGTCCACATATTCACCATATCAATACACCACTATGGACCCGCTCCGTCTTCCCTACGAGAACGCCATCCATAGCACTCACACTTATCTTGCGCATTTTAGGGTATCCACTTTCACTTGTCTATGAACCGATATAGGCAATCCAGAAGTCCTTCTCCGTGGACACGGCTATTCAATAGATCATATTAAAACCCTGCAGGGTGTACTTCTTCACACGCTCTCACCACTTACCGCCGTTTACACGACATGTACTGCAACCTTCAAGCGGAAGCCCAACGTGGGTGTCAGCCACGGCCTACCTAAACACTCAAGTCCCTAGTCCGTGTTTATCGCCTATTCGGTTCCATCCGCAGGAGTCCGGCCGAGGTTTCCCATACAGCCCGAACGATGTGTGCAGGGTTCCCGAGATACCAAACGGGCACTCGGTACACACCGGCCACGGTGCCTACCGCAACACAACCCACCCCTAAGGTCAGCGTTGCGTCGGCCCCCAAGATGCTACAAACACCGAAACTACTTGCAACTCCCGGACCGAGGACAAGGGTGGTCAAGAAGCCGAGAGGGTCCATTGGTTTCGGGCCCAATGCGTGGTAATGCTGTTTCATGGATCACAAACACAGAACTCAGTTCACGAGGACGGCTGCAATGAGACAACCCACCATGTACTCCTACATGGCCTCTCACCGCTACCTTTACCAAATCGTGTTCACACACTTAGCTCACACACAATAGGACATGTTCATAACAATTCCAATTCATTCCCGATGAATCGCACCCGACTCAACTCTAAGCAGTAGCAGGCATGACAAACAAGCATAAATGAGTAGGCACAACATGGCTCAAACAATTCCTACTCATGCTAGTGGGTTTCATCTAATTCTTGTGGAATGACAGGTCATGCAAAGGATCAAGGGGTTCAGCTACCGCAGCAAGTAACACATGAGTCGTTGTTGTCCTAATGCAGTAAAATAGAGCAGGAGCGAGAGAGTGGGATTGTATCGGAATGAACAAGGGGGTTTTGCTTGCCTGGCACTTCAAGATAATATAGTTCTTCATCGGTGTCATCGAACAATCGTCGGAACATCGCTCTACCGAGAGGGGACAAACACCAAATCGAGAAAGAACACAATCAATGCAATGCACATATATGATGCATGCTATGACATGGCAATGTGGATGTGTGTTGGCCTAATGCAAGCTGAAATAACAAGGGATGAACTCATTTGAATCAAGGATTCAAATGATAGCTCATTTGAGTTAGTCCTAAAGGTGCATTATCTTATTCTGGTTAAACAGCATAGTTAACTTGTTTTAACATGCATGAAACCTGTACCAATGGATAGAGTGGATTTTTCTGATAATTTTTCATATATAAATCTTTGCATTTGGAGTTATAGAATAAAAGTTATAAGCATTTGAAATTTGATTTATATTCTGGAATTTATTATATAAAAATAAATACAGAATTTGAGTTAATCTTGTCGACATGAGGTCAGCGTGTGACGTCAGGGTCAACGGGGTCATCCAGGTCAAACTGACCAGTGGGACCCGCATGTCGTGGTTAGTTTAACTAATTAAATTAATTAGAACTAATCCTAATTAGTTAACCGGGGTCCACCTCATTGACTCGGAAGTCAACAGGCCCACTGATCGTGGGTCAAGGGTCAACTCGCTGGCGTCTAGCCATGCCAGGCTTGGCCAAGTGAGCAAAGTGCTTTTGCACTTTCGGGCACCAAATGGAGCGCGAGGAGCATCTACGTGGAGCTGGAAGTGAGCCGCGGTGTTTGGTGGGGTCAGTTGGGTTAGGGGTGGCGGAGTGGGCGCCCGGCGACGAAGCCCGGCGGCCGGGGCTCGAGTGATGTCGGGTTTGGTGTTAGAGGAGCTCGGCGCGAGGAAGTACATAGTTAGGCCCAGCGCAACTCGGTGAGTGCGATGGACAGGTGGCGTGGCCGTTGGGTGGCGGAGCTTGTCGGCGACGAGCTCTCCATGCATGCGTTCGGGTGATCGGCGTGCGCTCGTTGTGGTGCAAGAGGAAGAGAGCGGAGAGGACGGGGAGTAGCCAGCTCACAGTGAACCCGTAGAGAGCCTCGTCGGGTCGGGGCGGTTCGATCTGGCGGCGACGGCGATGGGGATCTCCGGCGGCTTCGAGCTCGGTCGAGGTCGGTGTAGAGGCTTTCGGGGTGCTTAGAGCGAGCGGGACTCGGCTAGCTAGGGGTAGTGGGGTGCGGCGGAGCTGCTGGACATGGTGGGGAGGAGCATGGACGGCGGGGAGCACGGCGTCGACGGTGGCGCGTCGGCGATGGCGTCGGCCAGGTTGGGGAAGAGCGAGAGAGAGAGGCAGGGGGGCGAATGGCGTGTCCAGGGGGTTCGGGCGACGACGTGGAGGCCATCCAGGGCGGCGAGGCGGCGAGGAGGTGAAGCAGGGCGACGGCCAGCTGCGTGGCGCGCCCGGTGCTCGCCGTCGGGCACCTGGATGCCTGCCTGGCCGAGCCAAGCAGCTCGCTGGCGCGGCTGCTGGGCTGGGCCGGCAGGTGGGCCTGGTGGACGGCGTCAGGTAAGGGTTTTCTAATTTTTACTCTTTTCTAATTTTCTGCAACTTTGTGGGGTTTTTAAAACTACCAAAACTATTTTAAAAATCACCAAAATGCTCCTGGTCACTTGTTAGAATATTCCTAACATGAAACATTTTGGTTTGGAAATTTTTGAACATTTAAAATATTTTATATAATTTAAAATGCCCATTTCAAAAACTTGTGGATTAATTCTAGAACCCTTAGATGACCTAGAAAATGACACACCTCCTTTGACATGGGTTCTGAACCAACGCAAAGAGGATGAACATTTTGAAGGGCATTTCAGGTTCATTGAAATAATTTTTAGTAAACCCTAGTTGTTAAAAGGGGGGGGGGGTGTTCTGGGGTTTCCTGCCTTCCCCATTTCAAATTCAAATGAAATTTAAACATGATGCACACCCTAATGCATGGTCTATCTGGGATGTGACACCTTGAATCTGATAGAATCCTCAGGTGCTGGTTCATCTAACACAGAAGGTAGGTGCTCTCTTTGCGAGCCATTAGTTTCATCGAACCGCACATCTACAGTGTCAACAATCTTGTGTAGAGTGATGTTGGAGACTATGTAGGTGTGCGAGTCCTTTCCGTAACCAAGCATAAAACCTTCATGTGCTTTCGGTACAAATTTAGAGTTGTGGTGAGGATCTCTAATCCAGCATTTAGCATCGAAGACTTTGAAATAACTTACATTGGGTTTCTTGTCTGTGAGGAGTTCATAGGCAGTCTTTTTGAAGAATTTGTGAAGATATACTCTGTTGATGATGTGGCACGCAGTGTCAATTGCTTCAATCCGTAAGCGACTAGGCGTTTTGTATTCATCAAGCATAGTGCGAGCCATCTCAACAAGAGTTCTGTTCTTGCGCTCCACGACGCCATTTTGTCATGGAGTGTAGGGAGCAGATAACTCATGAGTAATACCAAGTTCATCAAGATAGTCATCAAGACCGAATTCTTGAACTTGGTTCCATTGTCACTCCTGATGTGCTTGATCTTCACACCAAAGTTGGTTGAAGCCCTCGAGGAAAATCGTTTGAAGATTTCCTGCACTTGATTTTTGTAAGTAACAATGTGTACCCAAGTGTAACGAGAGTAATCATCAACAATAACAAAGCCATATAGTGATGCTTCATTAACGATATTTGAATAATGATTGGGACCAAAGAGGTCCATGTGAAGCAATTCGAAGGGGCGAGTAGTGGTCATGATAGTCTTCGCTGGATGCTTGGCCTTGGTCATTTTTCCAGCTTCACAGGCTCCGCATAAGTGATCCTTGAGTAATTTGACATTCTCAATGCCAATGACATGCTTCTTCTTTGCAAGCGTGTGCAAATTCCTCATGCCTGCATGACCAAGTCGTCGATGCCATAGCCAGCCTTCTGAAGCTTTTGCAAGTAGACACACGGCTGGTTGTGGTCCTGTGGAAAAATCAACAATATACAAGTCTCCTCTCCTAAAGCCATCGAAGACTTAGGAATTGTCGACTTCCATAATCACAACACACCGATACTTGCCAAAGATAACAACCATATCAAGATCACAAAGCATTGAGACTGACATGAGGTTATATCCTAAAGACTCAACAAGCATGACTTTGTCCATGTGCATGTCCTTAGAGATAGCAACCTTACCAAGTCCCAATACCTGACTTTTGCCTTTGTCAACAAAGATGATATGCTTCAGATGTGACGGTGATAATGTTGGGGAACGTAGTAATTTCAAAATTTTCCTACGATCACGCAAGACCATGGTGATGGCATAGCAACGAGAGGGAAGAGTGTCCGTCCACGTACCCTCGTAGACCGAAAGCGGAAGCGTTATAACAACGCGGTTGATGTAGTCGTGCGTCTTCACGATCCGACCGATCCAAGCACCGAACGTCACGGCACCTCCGAGTTACGCACACGTTCAGCTCGATGACGATCCCCGGACTCCGATCCAAAGCAAAGTGTCGATGAGTTCCGTCGGCACGACGGCGTGATGACGATGTTGATGCTCCACCGACGCAGGCTTCGCCTAAGCTCATGACGATATGACTTCTCGGTAGCGGGGCTTCGCCTAAGCTCTCTGACGATATGACGAAGTGGAATATGGTGGAAGGGGCACCGCACACGGCTAAGGAAAGATCCGTAGATCAACTTGTGTGTCTTGGGGTGCCCCCTGCCCCGTGATATAAAGGAGCCAAGGGGAGGTGGCCGGCCCTATAGGCGGCGCCCAATGGAGGTGTCCTACTCCCACCGGGTGTAGGACTCCCCCCCCCCCCTTCTCCTAGTTGGAGTAGGATTGGGGAGGGGAAAGGGGAAGGCGCCGCCCCTCTCCTTGTCCTATTCGGACTGGAAGGGGAGGGGCGCGCAGCCCACCTGGCCGCCCTTCTCCTTCTCCCTCAAGGCCCATGAGGGCCCATATACCCCAGGGGTTCCGTAACCCCGGTGTTCGGTAATATCCTGTTTTCACTCGGAACCATTCCAAGTCCAAACATAGGCTTCCAATATATCAATCTTTATGTCTCGACCATTTCGAGACTCCTCGTCATGTCCGTGATCACATCCGGGACTCGAACAACCTTGATTGCATCAATACTTATAAACTCATTATGAACATCGCCGAAGCGTTAAGCGTGCGGACCCTACGGGTTCGAGAACTATGTAGACATGACCTAGAACCATTCTCGGTCAATAACCAATAAGCGGAACCTGGATGCCCATATTGGTTCCTACATATTCTACGAGGATCTTTATCGGTCAAACCGCATAACGACATACGTTGTTCCCTTTGTCATCGGTATGTTACTTACCCGAGATTCGATCGTCGGTATCCAATACCTAGTTCAATCTAATTGCAGTAAGTCTCTTTACTCGTTCCGTAATACATCATCTCACAACTAGCTCATTAGTTGTAATGCTTGCAAGGCTTTAAGTGATGTGCATTACCGAGAAGGCACAGAGATACCTCTCCGACAATCGGAGTGACAAAACCTAATCTCGAAATACGCCAACCCAACAAGTACCTTTGAAGACACCTGTAGTACTCCTTTATAATCACCCGATTCGTTGTGACGTTTGGTAGTACCAAAGTGTTCCTCCAGTAAGCAGGAGTTGCATAATCTCATAGTTATAGGAACATGTATGGGTCATGAAGAAAGCATTAACATACTAAACGATCAAGTGTTAAGCTAACGGAATGGGTCATGTCAATCAGATCATTCTACTAATGATGTGACCTTGTTAATCAAATAACAACTCCTTGTTCATGGTTAGGAAACATAACCATCTTTGATTAACAAGCTAGTCAAGTAGAGGCATACTAGTGACATATTGTTTGTCTATATATTCACACATGTATTATGTTTCCGGTTAATACAATTCTAGCATGAATAATAAACATTTATCATGATATAAGGAAATAAATAATAACTTTATTATTGCCTCTAGGGCATATTTCCTTCAGTCTCCCACTTGCACTAGAGTCAATAATCTAGATTACAAAGTAATGATCCTAACACCCATGGAGTCTTGGTGCTGATCATGTTTTGCTCGTGGAAGAGGCTTAGTCAACGGGTCCGCAACATTCAGATCCGTATGTATTTTGCAAATCTCTATGTCTCCCACTTGGACTTGGTCCCGAATGGAATTGAAGCGTCTCTTGATGTGCTTGGTCCTCTTGTGAAATCTGGATTCCTTTGCCAAGGCAATTGCACCAGTGTTGTCACGTAAGATCTTCATCGGTCCCGATGCACTAGGTATAACACCTAGATCGGAAATGAACTCTTTCATCCAGACTCCTTCATTTGCTGCTTCCGAAGCAGCTATGTACTCCGCTTCACATGTAGATCCCGCCACGACGCTTTGTTTAGAACTGCACCAACCGATGACTCCACCGTTTAATAAAAACACGTATCCGGTTTGCGATTTAGAATCGTCCGGATCGATGTCAAAGCTTGTCGGCGTAACCATTTACGACTAGCTCTTTGTCACCTCCATATACGAGAAACATATCCTTAGTCCTTTTCGTGTATTTCAGGATGTTCTTGACCGCTGTCCGATGATCCATTCCTGGATTACTTTGGTACCTTCCTGCCAAGCTTATAGCTAAGCATACGTCAGTGCGGTACACGCATTGCATACATGATAGAGCCTATGGCTGAAGCATAGGGAACATCTTTCATTTTCTCTCTATCTTCTGCCGTGGTCGGGCATTGAGTCTTACTCAATCTTATACCTTGCAACACAGGCAAAAACCTTTCTTTGCACGATCCATTTTGAACTTTTTCAAAATTTTATCAAGGTATGTGCTTTGTGAAAGTCCAATTAAGCGTCTTGATCTATCTCTATAGATCTTGATGCCCAATATGTAAGCAGCTTCACCGAGGTCTTTCATTGAAAAACTTTTATTCAAGTATCCTTTTATGCCATCCAGAAATTCTATATCATTTCCAATTAATAATATGTCGTCCACATATAATATCGTAAATGCTCTGAGCTCCCACTCACTTTCTTGTAAATACAGGCTTCTCCAAAAGTCTCAGCATAAACCCATATGCTTTGATCACACTATCAAAGCGTTTATTCCAACTCCGAGAGGCTTGCACCGGACCATAAATTGATCGTTGGAGCTTGCACACTTTGTTAGCACCTTTTGGATCGACAAAACCTTCTGGTTGCATCATATACAACTCTTCTTCTAGAAATCCATTCAAGAATGCAGTTTTTACATCCATTTGCCAAATTTCATAATCATAAAATGCGGCAATTGCTAACATGATTCGGACAGACTTAAGCATCGCTACTGGTGAGAAAGTCTCATCGTAGTCAACCCCTTGAACTTGTCGAAAACCTTTCGCAACAAGTCGAGCTTTGTAGACGGTTACATTACCATCGGCGTCAGTCTTCTTCTTAAAGATCCATTTATTTTCAATGGCTTGCCGATCATTGGGCAAGTCAACCAAAGTCCAAACTTTGTTCTCATACATGGATCCCATCTCAGATTTCATGGCTTCCAACCATTTTGCGGAATCTGGGCTCACCATCGCTTCTTCATAGTTTGTAGGTTCGCCATGGTCAAGTAACATGACTTCCAGAATAGGATTACTGTACCACTCAGTGCGTATTTTATTACGGTTGACCCTCTGAGGTTCAGTAGTAACTTGATCTCAAGCTTCATGATCATCATCATTAGTTTCTTCACTAATTGGTGTAGTTGTCACAGGAACCATTTCTTGTGATGAACTACTTTCCAATATGGGAGCGAATACGATTATCTCATCAAGTTCTACTTTCCTCCCACTCACTTCTTTCGAGAGAAACTCTTTCTCTAGAAAGGATCCGAATTTAGCAACGAAAATCTTGCCTTCAGATCTGTGATAGAAGGTGTACCCAACAGTTTCCTTTGGGTATCCTATGAAGACACATTTTTCCGATTTGGGTTCGAGCTTATCTGGTTGAAGTTTCTTCACATAAGCATCGCAGCCCCAAACTTTAAGAAACGACAACTTTGGTTTCTTGTCAAACCACAGTTCATAAGGCGTCGTCTCAACGGATTTTGACGGTGTCCTATTTAACGTGAATGCGGCCGTCTCTAAAGCATAACCCCAAAACGATAGCGGTAAATCGGAAATAGACATCATTGATCGCACCATATCTAGTAAAGCACGATTACGACGTTCGGACACACCATTTCTTTGTGGTGTTCCGGTGGCGTGAGTTGCGAAACTATTCCACATTGTTTCAAATGTAAACCAAAATCGTAACTCAAATATTCTCCTCCACGATCAGATCGTAGGAATTTTATTTTCTTGTTACGATGATTTTCCACTTCACTCTGAAATTCTTTGAACTTTTCAAATGTTTCAGATTTGTGTTTCATTAAGAAGATATACCCATATCTGCTCAAATCATCTGTGAAGGTGAGAAAATAACTTGATACCGGCGTGCCTCAACATTCATTGGACCACAAACATCGGTATGTATGATTTCCAATAAATCTGTTGCTCGCTCCATAGTTCCGGAGAACGGCGTTTTGGTCATCTTGCCCATGAGGCACGGTTCGCAAGTACCAAGTGATTCATAATCAAGTGATTCCGAAGCCCATCAAGATGGAGTTTCTTCATGCGTTTTACACCGATATGACCTAAACGGCAGTGCCACAAATAAGTTGCACTATCATTATCAACTCTGCATCTTTTGGCTTCAACATTATGAATATGTGTATCACTACATCGAGATTCAACAAGAATAGACCATTCTTCAAGGGTGCATGACCATAAAAGATATTACTCATATAAATAGAACAACCATTATTCTCTGATTTAAATGAATAACCGTCTCGCATTAAACAAGATCCGGATATAATGTTCATGCTCAACGCTGGCACCAAATAACAATTATTTAGGTCTAAAACTAATCCCGAAGGTAGATGTAGAGGTAGCGTGCCGACCGCGATCACATTGACTTTGGAACCATTTCCCACGCCAAGATCGTCACCTCGTCCTTTGCCGATTGCTCGTCTATTCCGTAGTCCCTGCTTCGAGTTGCAAATATTAGCAATGTAACCAGAATCAAATACCCAGGTGCTACTACGAGCTCTAGTAAGGTACACATCAATAACATGTATATCACATATACCTTTGTTCACCTTGCCATCCTTTTTATCCGCCAAATACTTGGGGCAGTTCCGCTTCCAGTGTTCGGTCTGCTTGCAGTAAAA
Organism: Aegilops bicornis; assembly: GCA_021605145.1. Classification (NCBI taxonomy): domain Eukaryota; kingdom Viridiplantae; phylum Streptophyta; class Magnoliopsida; order Poales; family Poaceae; genus Aegilops; species Aegilops bicornis. Next base: position 620,253,208 of record CM038674.1, read on the forward strand.
ACACTCAGTTTCAGGCTTAGGTCCAGACTTGGGTTTCTTCTCTTGATCAGCAACTTTCTTGCTGTTCTTTTTGAAGTTTCCCTTCTTCTTTCCTTTGCCCTTTTTCTTGAAACTAGTGGTCTTGTTGACCATCAACACTTGATGCTCTTTCTTGATTTCTACCTCCGCAGCTTTTAGCATCGCCAAGAGCTCGTGAATTGTCTTAGTCATCCCTTGCATATTATAGTTCATCACGAAGCTCTTGTAGCTTGGTGGCGATGATTGGAGAATTTCATCAATGACACTATCATCCGGAAGATTAACTCCCAGCTGAATTAAGTGATTGTTATACCCAGACATTTTGAGTATGTGTTCACTGACAAAACTATTCTCCTCCATCTTGCAGCTATAGAACTTATTGGAGACTTCATATCTCTCAATCCGGGCATTTGCTTGAAATATTAACTTCAACTCCTGGAGCATCTCATATGCTCCATGACGTTCAAAACGTCGTTGAAGACCCGGTTCTAAGCCGTAAAGCATGGCACACCGAACTATAGAGTAGTCATCAGCTCTGCTTTGCCGACGTTCATAACTTCGGCTCAAGATCTGCAAGCGAGCTGTCACCCAGCGGTGCTTCCAGGACGTAATTTTTCCGTGCAGCAATGAGGATAATCCTCAAGTTACGGACCCAGTCCGTGTAATTGCTACCATCATCTTTCAACTTTGCTTTCTCAAGGAACGCATTAAAATTCAACGGAACAACAAAGACGAGCCATCTATCTACAAAAACATAGACAAGCAAAATACTATCAGGTACTAAGTTCATGATAAATTTGAGTTCAATTAATTATATTAAAACTCCCACTTAGACAGACATCTCTCTAGTCATCTAAGTGATCACGTGATCCATATCAACTAAACCGTGTCCGATCATCACGTGAGACGGAGTAGTTTCAACGGTGAACATCACTATGTTGATCATATCTACTATATGATTCACGTTCGACCTTTCGGTCTCCGTGTTCCGAGGCCATATCTGTTATATGCTAGGCTCGTCAAGTTTAACCTGAGTATTCGGCGTGTGCAGTAACTGTTTTGCACCCGTTGTAGATGGACGTAGAACTTATCACACCCGATCATCACGTGGTGTCCGGGTACTACGAACTTTGGCAACGGTGCATACTCGAGAGAACACTTCTTGATAATTTTAGTGAGAGATCATCTTATAATGCTACCGTCAATCAAAGCAAGATAAGATGCATAAAGGATAAACATCACATGCAATCAATATAAGTGATATGATATGGTCATCATCATCTTGTGCTTGTGATCTCCATCGCCGAAGCACCGTCATGATCACCATCGTCACCGGCGCGACACCTTGATCTCCATCGTAGCATCGTTGTCGTCTCGCCAATCTTATGCTTCCACGACTATCACTACCGCTTAGTAATAAAGTAAAGCATTACATCGCGATTTCATTGCATACAATAAAGCGACAACCATATGGCTCCTGCCAGTTGCCGATAACTTGGTTACAAAACATGATCATCTCATACAATAAAATATAGCATCACGTCTTGACCATATCACATCACAACATGCCCTGCAAAAACAAGTTAGACGTCCTCTACTTTGTTGTCCTCAAATAGACTCCGTTTTAACCTTCTCAAGGACCGGGCGTAGCCACACTCGGTTCAACTAAAGTTGGAGAGACAGTCTTCCGCAAGCCATCTATGTGCAAAGCACGTCGAGGGAACCGGTCTCGCGTAAGCGTCTGCGTAAGGTTGGTCCGGATCGTCTCGTCCAACAATACCGCTGAACCAAAGTATGACATGCCGGTAGGCAGTATGACTTGTATCGTCCACAACTCACTTGTGTTCTACTCGTGCATATGACATCAACGCATAAAACCAGGCTCGGATGCCACCGCTGGGGAACGTAGTAATTTCAAAATTTTCCTACGATCACGCCAAGACCATGGTGATGGCATAGCAACGAGAGGGAAGAGTGTCCGCCCACGCACTCGTGAGACCGAAAGCGAAGCGCGTTATAACAACGCGGTTGATGTAGTCGTGCGTCTTCACGATCCGACCGATCCAAGCACCGAACGTCACGGCACCTCCGAGTTCTGCACACGTTCAGCTCGATGGCGATCCCGGACTCGATCCAGCAAAGTGTCGGGGATGAGTTCCGTCAGCACGACGGCGTGATGACGATGTTGATGCTCCACCGACGCAGGGCTTCGCCTAAGCTCCGCGACGATATGACTTCTCCGGCGCAGGGCTTCGCCTAAGCTCTACGACGATATGACCGAAGTGGAATATGGTGGAAGGGGCACCGCACACGGCTAAGGAAAGATCCGTAGATCAACTTGTGTGTATTGGGGTGCCCCCTGCCTCAGATATAAAGGAGCCAAGGGGGAGGTGGCGGCCCTATAGGAGGCGCACCAAGGAGGAGTCCTACTCCCACCGGAGTAGGACTCCCCCCTTCTCCTAGTTGGAGTAGGATTGGGGAGGGGAAAGGGGAAGGCGCCGCCCCCCCTCTCCTTGTCCTATTCGGACTGGAAGGGGGAGGGGGGCGCGCAGCCCACCTGGCCGGCCCTTCTCCTTCTCCCTCAAGGCCCATGAGGGCCCATATACCCCCCGGGGGGTTCCGGTAACCCCCCGGTGTTCCGGTAATATCCTGTTTTCACTCGGAACCATTCCGAAGTCCAAACATAGGCTTCCAATATATCAATCTTTATGTCTCGACCATTTCGAGACTCCTCGTCATGTCCGTGATCACATCCGGGACTCCGAACAACCTTCGTGCATCAATACTTATAAACTCATTATGAACTGTCATCGAAGCGTTAAGCGTGCGGACCCTACGGGTTCGAGAACTATGTAGACATGACCTAGAACCATTCTCGGTCAATAACCAATAGCGGAACCTGGATGCCCATATTGGTTCCTACATATTCTACGAAGATCTTTATCGGTCAAACCGCATAACGACATACGTTGTTCCCTTTGTCATCGGTATGTTACTTACCCGAGATTCGATCGTCGGTATCCAATACCTAGTTCAATCTCGTTACCGGTAAGTCTCTTTACTCGTTCCGTAATACATCATCTCACAACTAGCTCATTAGTTGTAATGCTTGCAAGGCTTTAAGTGATGTGCATTACTGAGAAGGCCTGGAGATACCTCTCCGACAATCGGAGTGACAAAACCTAATCTCGAAATACGCCAACCCAACAAGTACCTTTGGAGACACCTGTAGTACTCCTTTATAATCACCCAGCACGTTGTGACGTTTGGTAGTACCCAAAGTGTTCCTCCGGTAAACGGAGTTGCATAATCTCATAGTTATAGGAACATGTATGGGTCATGAAGAAAGCATTAACATACTAAACGATCAAGTGTTAAGCTAACGGAATGGGTCATGTCAATCAGATCATTCTACTAATGATGTGACCTTGTTAATCAAATAACAACTCCTTGTTCATGGTTAGGAAACATAACCATCTTTGATTAACAAGCTAGTCAAGTAGAGGCATACTAGTGACATATTGTTTGTCTATATATTCACACATGTATTATGTTTCCGGTTAATACAATTCTAGCATGAATAATAAACATTTATCATGATATAAGGAAATAAATAATAACTTTATTATTGCCTCTAGGGCATATTTCCTTCAGATAAGGTAGCATCCATCAATAGATTCTTGTCACCAGTCATGTGATTTGTACATCCACTATCGAGAACCCACTCAGTGGCTTTGGGTTGATCATCCTGCAGATGAATTAGTACAACTTACGATCTCATATACTTCATCGATGAAGAATATGATATCAAGTTCATCGATGAATTTCATCGATCGATTATCTGAGATAAGCGGTATGAGGATGTGTGAAATGAAAGTTCATTTCATCATGATTAGCTCAAGGCCCTTTCAGGCAATTTGTCAGGCCCCCAGCAAATTCTTCAGACGTTAAGGCACGTCTGGAGACCTGACCCTGCAGAAGAGATTAGTTCTTTTTCTTTACCACCCACATCTGAAGGGGTGGCAAAGAGTTCATCATTCTGCGAGCACCATATGAGAATGGTGGCATAGAGGCCAAACCATTTCGTTTCACATAAGAGGGGTTAGGGTAAGTATATGAATAAGCAAAGAAATTCTTCGAGGACTTATGAACATATTGGTTTGAAGAATAATGCACATATTCATAGCCCTTAGCTCTACCCTACGAAACAGAGTTATTAGCACGATGATAATCATAACAGGACTTTGATCCTTTTGAGGAATTTGATCCACGTGAGGAATTTGGTCCGTATGAGGACTTGGATCCATATGAAGAATTTGGTCCATATGAAGAATTTGATCTGGGGTTCCTTTTCTTCACAGGTGGTGTCATGAGGACATTCACCTGAAGACTTTCAAGGCACTTCTAGGGAACCCAGATTTTCTTCATAGGGGAACCGTTCCTGCAGTTAGTGCCAACATATCAAGCAAATACTTCACCATTCTGATTTTTGAACATTTTATAGTATGAGTCGAATGACTCATCAATGTAATGAGGAAATTCACATGTAAAACCAGATAAGGTAGATGGATCAATCGAGGTCCCTTTGCAGCAACCCATGAGGTTTTGGGGTACCGCTCAAAGCTTCCAGTATGTTCCATCGGCATTTAATTTCCTCTCAAATGCAATACCCTCTTTCCTAGGGTTTCTGCTGAGGATCTGCTTTTTAAGCACATCACAAAGAGTCTGATGCCCTTTGAGGCTTTTGTACATGCCTGTCATGTACAATTCCTTCAATCCTGCATCGTCAGTGATACTAGCAATGCCCTCAATTGAGGAATTAGTGATAGCAGAGGCAGGTGAAGAATTTGTAACAGTCGAAGCATTTGAACATTCAGGTGAAGAATTAGCAGATTCACGTTCAATGCACTTTAAGCATGGAGGAACAAATTCTTCTTGAGAAGCGTTGATTTGTTGAGCAAGTAATGAATCGCGCTCCTTCTGAAGATATTCATAACTCGCTCTTAGCTTCTCAAGATCTTGCTTTCTTTGAAGAAATTCATAAGAAATTTCTCATGATCAGATAAGAGAGTGTTATGATGACCTTGAAGGTTATCAAGCTTAGACTGAAGTCTCTGAAGATTTTCAGTCAGGGCTTGAGTGCGATCCATTTCTTCACCTAACATATCATCACTCTTATCTAGCATGTTTTGAACCTTTTCAAAAGCCCTTTGTTGTTTTATAGCAATCTTAGCAAGTTTAGAGTAGCTGGGCTTGAGATCCTCATCGATTCATTTTCACTGGATTCGTGAGGAGGTGAAATTGAGTACCTTGGCACCTTTTGCCATGAAGCAATAGGTGGGAGCGTAGTCATCGTTTTTCCTCATCGGGTTTGTCGGTGGAGTCGGTTTCTTGATGTTGAAGATGGACTTGCTAACATAAGCGAGTAGCAAGAGCCGGACTAGCCATGCCAGTTCGGATTCTTGAGACTCCTCCTCTTCCTCATTTTCCTCGATTCAGCTTCAGAGTCCATTTCCTTGCCAATGAATGCCCGAGCCCTTTTGGAGCTGCTCTTCTTGTGAGAAGAAGGTTTTGAGGATTTTGATGATGAAGATTTTGATGATTTCTTCTTCTTCTTCACGTCATCAGAACTGTAATCCTTGTGTTTCTTCTTTCTTAATTCCTTTTCCCACCGAGGACAATCTTGGATATAGTGACCAGGTTTCTTGCATTTGTGGCAAAGTCTTCGCTTATAGTCACTAGATGAGGAATCACCGCTTCTTGAGGATTTTCCAAAGCGACCACGTCTTGAGAATTTCTGGAATTTCTTCACGGCGGTGCTAGCTCCTGGCCAAATTCTTCAGATCTCCAAGGCTACTACCGAGTCTTCACTCTCGATTCAGATTCGCCTTGGCCTTGAGGCACGTGTTTTCCATAGCCGTAACCATAGAGATCTCTCTTTTGAAGAAGCTGGAACTCGTGAGTATTTAGCCTTTCGAGGATATCGGCAGGATCAAGAGACTTGTAGTCAGCTCGTTCTTGTATCATCGGTGCGAGTGTCAAATGAGGAATCAAGCGATCTTAGCAATTTCTTCACCACCTCATGGTCGGTGATGTCAGTGGCACCCAGTGCTCTAAGCTCATTTGAGATGTCAGTGAGGCGATCGAAGGTTTGTTGAACATTTTCGTGATCGAGTCTTTTGAAGCGGTTGAAGAGATTCCGAAGAACATCAACTCGAGAGTCATGCTGAGTTGAAACACCTTCATTTACTTTGGACAGCCTGTCCCAGATGAGTTTGGCAGATTCCAAAGCAGTCACTCTTCCATATTGACCTTTGCTCGAGATGGCCACATATGATATTCTTCGCTTGAGAATCGAGTTGCTTGAATCTCTTCACATCAGCATCATTCGTAGAGGGTGTGACTGAGGAAACACCTTTTGTCACAACATACCGTAGATCATTGTCAATTGCTTCAAGATGCATTCGCATTTTGTTCTTCCAAAGAGGGGTAGTCCGTCCCATCGAAGGTAGGACACCCTGCTGAGACCTTGATCATACCTGCGGTCGACATAACTAAAACTCCGGTGGTTAAACTAAATCACACGTAACAAGGGAGTACCTTGCTCGATACCAATTGAAAGTGCGTTATATCGACTAGAGGGGGTGAATAAGCGATTTTATGAATTCTTCAACGAGGAATTTCTTTGGTGAGGAAATTCCTTAGCGAAGAAATACTTGCAGCGGAATAAGTACTAAGAAGTAAGCATAACAGATTACAAGCATAGTCATCATGATGAAATGAAGACAATCACAGAGTACAGAAAGCGTAATCACAGGATAACACAAGATGAAGACAAACAGACTGAAGAAATTGAACTGAGGAAATTGAGAAAGTCTTCAGTCAAAGTCTTCAAACATAGATATGACAAACACTCAACACAGTTATGAGGAAATGAAAGGGTTGAGGAAATAGAACCAGTTAGGTTGGTGAAGACAATGATTTGGTAGACCAGTTCAAGCTATGCTGTCTCAGTTATGCGTCTGGTTGGAAGCGGTGAGTATTTAAACTCGAGGACACACAGTCCGGACACCCAACATCGAAAGCACGCAGCTCAGACACCAAGTCCTCACCGTATTCTCCTAGAACTAAGGTCACGCAGACCTCGTCCAATCACTCGTGGTAAGTCTTGAGGCGACTTCCAAACCTTCACATACTTGGTCACCCGGCAATCCACAATTCCTCTTGGATGCTCTAGACCTTGACGCCTAACCGTCTGGAAGAAGCACAGTCTTCAAAGGTAAAAGCGTCGGATCCACGCAGGATCAATTTCTTGATGATGCTCAATCACTTTGGGTTTGTTGGGGTTTGGTTTTGGGTTTTCCTCACTTTTGGGTTTTTCCTCACTTGATGATTTTCGCTCAAAGTCCTCGGAGGATGGGTTGCTCTCAAATGACAAGTGTCAAGTTCTCTCGAGCAGCCAACCAACTAGTGGTTGTAGGGGCGGCTATTTATAGCCTAGGGAGCAGCCCGACATGATAAGACATAAATGCCCTTCAATGATATGACCGTTAGGTGGATAAGATATTTTGGGACAGGCGCCAAGAAGACAAGAATCGGTCGGAAATTTGACTCTCAAATTCCTCGGGGCTATCATGTTCCTCACAGTGTAGGCAATTCGCAGGCGAATTCCTAACTCCTCGGGCCAGAACAAATTCTCGGTGATCGGAAGAGCTTCGTCTGCATCCTTTGAAGAAATTGACTGAACTGTATGAGATTTCCAAAAGCTTCACTCGAAGGGTTTGGTAGGTGTAGGATTTTGAGTTGAGCATCAAATGGAAATTTTCCCTTAGTATTTCCTCGACCCCTTTAACAAAGACGGTGTTTCCTATGACTCAAGAAAGAGAAAATGAAACTACGAAAACAAAAGTCTTCACGCTTCATGTTCCTCAAGCGAATACCAAGTCTTGAGGATCACACCAATTTCTTCACTTTCAAAGTCTTCAGAAGGTCTTCTGAATATCAAAGTCTTCAGTTGAAGAACTTCATTTTTAGGGTCGACTTTTACCGTAAATATCAAAACTCCTCATAGACTTATAGACCTGTGTACACTCAAAAACGCATTAGTTACTTAACCTATAAGTCTTCAATACACCAAAATCGCTAAGGGCACTAGATGCACTTACAATCTCCCCTTTTGGTGATTGATGACAATATGGGTTAAGTTTTCAACGAGGATAAACATATGACTTGTAAATACTGATAATGAGGAATTTGATTGCAAGATATAGAAGAACTCCCCGAAGATGTGCATAGTGAGGAATTTGCTTTTGAGGCAATGCACACTTGAAGAATTGAATCATGGAGATCTCCCTTTATATCTTGTAATTCATACACGCATTTGACATATAATATGAAGAATTTGAAATGCATGATGAAATATGGTGCTTGATGAAATTCAGCATGAGGAATCATAGCACATAAAGTATCGAGCACAAGTAGATTTGCTATGAAGCATAGTGCAAAATCATAATGCATCAAAAGTATCAAAGCACCATAGGGTTTAAGATTACAACTCGATCCAATAAAAGGTTTCGTAAGAACGAGAGTTGTAACTTAATAAAATACGGTATATAGACAAAAACTAGACCCGCTTGAAGACTAACTCAAATTTCTCCCCCTTTGTCATCGAATGACCAAAAGGATCGAAACTGAGGACTAACGCTCTTAGTTACTTAACCTATAAGTCTTCAATACACCAAAATCACTAAGGGGCACTAGATGCACTTACAACTATATAAATTTTTCCTTACCAAATTCCACCTACCAAAGGCGCTTCACACCCCGCCAACGGCGCCAGAAAAGAGTCTTGATGACCCACAAGTATAGGGGATCTATCGTAGTCCTTTAGGTAAGTAAGAGTGTCGAACCCAACGTGGAGCAGAAGGAAATGATAAGCGGTTTTCAGCAAGGTATTCTCTGCAAGTACTGAAACAAGTGGTAACAGATAGTTTTGTGACAGGATAATTTGTAACGAGCAACAAGTAACAAAAGTAAATAAAGTGCAACGAGGTGGCCCAATCCTTTTGTAGCAAAGGACAAGCCTGGACAAACTCTTATATAAGGAAAAGCGCTCCCGAGGACACATGGGAATATCGTCAAGCTAGTTTTCATCACGTTCATATGATTCGCGTTCGGTACTTTGATAATTTGGTATGTGGGTGGACCGGTGCTTGGGTGTTGTTCTTACTTGAACAAACATACCACTTATGATTAACCTCTATTGCAAGCATCCGCAACTACAAAAAAAGTATTAAGGTAAACCTAACCATAGCATGAAACATATGGATCCAAATCAGCCCCTTACGAAGCAACGCATAAAGTAGGGTTTAAGCTTCTGTCGCTCTAGCAACGCATCATATACTTATTACTTCCCAATGCCTTCCTCTAGGCCCAAATAATGGTGAAGTGTTATGTAGTCGACCTTCGCATTGGGAACTTGGATATGATTCACTCTTTTCTCGTGGACATGCTGCTTTTTTGCCAGCATGAGAAGGAAGAAAACACTGGAAAATCCTTGGATATCTCTCATGTCATGTGGTCTGAGCTTGTCACTGCTATCTTTGAGCGCAAGTGACCCATCTATGCGCCTTTTATCATGTTGCTTATTGAGAAGGCTTGGATGCACACTTATCCTAATGTTGTGCTGGAGACTGGCGAGTTGATCCCTCATGAGATCAAGCGTCTGAGGAAGAAGGAGAACTGGGCCACGTCGGTCCCGAGGTCTGGGATTCCATCTGGAGCTGCTGACGTTGAGACAGAGTTTGATGCTGCTAATGATGATGACTATGAGCCCTCAGGAGCAGAGCCCTCATGGGCAAAGAAGCTCAAGTGCAAAATGAAGAAACTTTTCTGCATAGAGTTTCATGGTCAGTACATGGCTCATGTGTCCGAGAAGAAGTCCAGGAGCCGTCACAAGGAGCTCACGCGCCAGTTAGGTTCCACAGTTGCCAGCGGTTCTGAGGGCAAGATCACAGATGAGGAGGAGTGGGTTCAGCAGAACTGCCCGTGGATAGACTCAGACACTGAGCAGCCCCGTACCGATGATGGAGTAGAAGACGATCTCACGGGGATGTGATGCTCGAGTTCTTCAGTTCTGCTATCACCCGTGGCCATAGGAGCACTCTTTCCCCTTTTTGGTGTCTCGATGCCAAAGGGGGAGAGAGTTTAGGGATTTGTCGTTGTCGAGTTGCAAGTGTCTTATTTGCCTGGTCTTCTCTCTCTCTCTCTCTCTCTCTCTCTCTCTCTCTCTCTCTCTCTCTCTCTCTCTCTCTCGCAAACTCTCTTATTTACTTTGGTTTGGTTTGTGCTCTGAGACCTGGTACCCTTTCATATGGTGTGAGACATATTCTACCCTATCTTATTATTTTCTTGTATATCAAGTACTATAGTAGTTTGTGAGTTCATGCTTATCTCATATGTCTACTTTGCTCACTTGCCTGGATCCTAGCTCATATGTCTTATCTATGATGCAATTGTTGTCATACTATAAAATATAGGGGGAGTGTTGATCCTAATGTGTGCACTTTGCAATCCAAAGGCACCTCTAATTAAGTGCACACATCTAGGGGGAGCCCGTCTATATTTTTTAGTTTTGGGATTTGCTTTATATTGTGCCATTACCTTGTGCAAATCTCGTGTTGTCATCAATCCACCAAAAAGGAGGAGATTGTTAGGCATATCTCTCTCTAAGTAGTCTTGGTGATTGATGACAATGCTTTTGTGGACTAATCGTGTGCGTTGAGTATTTCAGAGATTCATTATGTGTCACGAGACGATTCTTTCCCCTCAGAGCTTTATGTGAAGACAGTGTAGTCTCTTTCATTTTGGTTTGGTGGACTTGAGTCGTAGGAGACATTGTACTATCAAGAGGGGGTCCGCTATGGAAAGGCTAAGGTGGAATCAACACGTACACGTCTCTGTTGCACCCCCAGCTCCTTTTGTCTCCATGGAGTTTGCTATTTAAACAGTAGTGGAGACTGTGAGGAGAAAGCGATAGTACCACCGCCAGAGTGGTAGTACCACCTATGGTCCTCAAGCGGTAGTACCGCTGTCTACAGCGGTAGTATCGCTTCGGGGCATAGGCGGCAGTACCATCCTGGTTCGACAACGCTACCGCCTCGATTCGAGGATGCATTTTCCCATGTCGGGTTTTGCGGCAGTAGTAGCGGCAGTAGCAGCGGTACCACCGCGGCTACCACCGCTACTAATGCCGCCCATACCCCCTCTCTTTCTCTCGTTCTCCCTCAGCTTCTACTACGCTCAGTCTATGTGGTAGTACTGCTGGTGGTCATGGTAGTACCGCTACGACCAGCGGTAGTACCGCTCTACTGAGCAGTAGTACCGCTCTGTGCGGGCTAAAGAGGGGTGTCGGTGTCAAAACCGGCGGATCTCGGGTAGGGGGTCCCGAACTGTGCGTCTAGGCGGATGGTAACAGGAGACAAGGGACACGATGTTTTACCCAGGTTCGGGCCCTCTTGATGGAGGTAAAACCCTACGTCCTGCTTGATTGATATTGATATTGTGGATGTTTACAAGAGTGGATCTACCACTGAAAGTGCGTTATATCGACTAGAGGGGGGGTGAATAGGCGATTTTTATGAATTCTTCACTAAGGAATTTGCCGGTGAGGAAATTCCTTAGCGAAGAACTACTTGCAGCGGAATAAGTACTCAGAAGTAAGCATAACAGATTACAAGCATAGTCATCATGATGAAATGAAGAAAATCACAGTACTGAAAGCATAATCACAGGATAACACAGATGAAGACAAACAGATCAAGAAATTGAGCTGAGGAAATTGAGAAAGTCTTCAACAAAGTCTTCAAACACAGATATGAACAAATACTCAACACAAAGAATGAGGAAATGAAAGGGTTGAGGAAATAGAACCGATTAGGTTGGTGAAGACAATGATTTGGTAGACCAGTTCAACTGCCGTCTCGGTTATGCGTCTGGTTGGAGCGGCTGAGTATTTAAACTCGAGGACACACAGTCCGGACACCCGATCCATCGAAAGCACGCAGCTCGGGACACCAAGTCCTCACCGTATTCTCCTTGAACTAAGGTCACACAGACCTCGTCCAATCACTCGTGGTAAGTCTTGAGCGACTTCCAAACCTTCACAGACTTGGTCACTCGGCGATCCACAATTCCTCTTGGATGCTCTAGACCATGACGCCTAACCGTCTGGAAGAAGCACAGTCTTCAAAGGTAACAAGCGTCAGATCCATGCAGGATCAATTTCTTCAGTGATGCTCAATCACTTTGGGTTTGTTGGGGTTTGGTTTTGGGGTTTTTCCTCACTTTTGGGTTTTTCCTCACTTGATGATTTTCTCTCAAAGTCCTCAGAGGATGGGTTGCTCTCAAATGACAAGTGTCAAGTTCTCTCGGAGCAGCCAACCAGCTAGTGGTTGTAGGGGTGGCTATTTATAGCCTAGGGAGCAGCCCGACATGATAAGACATAAATGCCCTTCAATGATATGACCGTTAGGTGGATAAGATATTTTGGGACAGTCACAAGAAGACAAGAACGGTCGGAAATTTGACTCTCAAATTCCTCGGGGCTATCATGTTCCTCCTTTGTGTAGGCAATTCGCCTTTGGCGAATTCCTAACTCCTCGGCCGAACAAATTCCTCAAATGACCGGAAGAGCTTCGTCTCATCCTTTGAAGAAATTGACTGAACTGTATGAGATTTCCAAAAGCTTCACTCGAAGGGATTGGTAGGTGTAGGATTTTGAGTTGAGCATCAAATGGAAATTTTTCCTTAGTATTTCCTCGACCCCCTTTAACGATGCGGTGTTTCCTATGACTCAAGAAAGAGAAAAGGAAACTACGAAAACAAAAGTCTTCACGCTTCATGTTCCTCAAATGAATACCAAGTCTTCAAGGTCACACCAATTTCTTCACTTTCAAAGTCTTGAAAGTCTTCGTAATATCAAAGTCTTGGATGAAGAACTTCATTTTAGGGGTCGACTTTTACTGTAAATATCAAGCTCCTCATAGACTTATAGACCTGTGTACACTCACAAACGCATTAGTTACTTAACCTATAAGTCTTCAATACACCAAAATCACTAAGGGGCACTAGATGCACTTACAATCTCCCCCTTTTTGGTGATTGATGACAATATGGGTTAAGTTTTCAACGGGGATAAACATATGAATTGTAAATCGATAATGAGGAATTTGATTGCAAGATATAGAAGAACTCCCCACGAAGATGTGCATAGTGAGGAATTTGCTTTTGAGGCAATGCACATTTGAAGAATTGAATCATGGAGATCTCCCCTATATCTTGTAATTCATACGCATTTAACATATAATATGAAGAATTTGAAATGCATGATGAAATATGGTGCTTGATGTTATGCAAAGTAACGCATCAAGAATATCGTAGCTCAAATCGATTTGCTATGAAGATTTTCAAGGAGCTCACGAGAATCGTAACATAGAGCAAGAGCATAATGCATCAAAAGTATCAAAGCACCATCGGGTTTAAGATTACAACTCGATCCAATAAAAGGTTTAGGAAGAACGAGAGTTGTAACTTAATAAAATACGGTATATAGACAAAAACTAGACCCGCTTGAAGACTAACTCAAATTTCTCCCCTTTGTCATCGAATGACCAAAAGGATCGAATCGAGGACTAACGCTCTTGAAGAATTTCAAGTTGAAGACGGAGCGCCAAAGATTGTCGGGGTTGTTTGTTGAAGTAGGACCAGCCGCGGTGTCTTCCAAGTCTTCATTTTCATCGATTCGCAAGATGAAGAATAGGAGCTGGCCACCAAGGAAGGAACTTTGACCTTCTTGAATTTCTTCGGAGGAGGTGCAGACCAGTCAAATTCTTCCTTGAGACCCATTGAAGTCAGTTCTTCTTCACTGTAGACATGTGAAAGAACAGCCCAGGTGCGCTTGAAGGTTTCATGGAGGTAGTAGTGGTTTTTCTTCACTGCATTGTGTGTAGAGGTCACTTTGTGAAGAATTGAACCAAACTGACGCTTGACCCATTTATGATTACGATCAACCTTCTGATGAAGACTGAGGAGTAACTCACGATCGATCATCACCACAGGTGCGATAGCTTGAGGATTTTGCTTGGAGAGGTATTTGCGGTGAGTCATGTGTGGCGTAGTCATCATTGGTGGAGTAGGATGCTGCTTTGCTAAACCGGCTCATCCAATGGACGAATGCCTTCATCGATCACAGCAGTGGCCTTGCCCTTGTCATCAGCTGAGGTAATTGTCCGTTTGAGGACTTCAATCGGGGGCAAGTAGCTGCAGTGGTTCAAAGTATCAGCTTTGTAATTGAGTGAAGACCTTGTCCTGATGAATCTCATAATCCAAGGTGCATAAGGCTTCAGCTCAAATGGTGACATAGCAATGTTTGCCAGAGTCCTCATGAAGAAATCATGGAAGTTGACGGGAACGCCATGGATGATGTTGAAAAGCATATTCTTCATGATGCCAACGACTTCTTCATCATTCGAAGTCGTGACCTTTGATTGGACTCATTGTCTTCGTCGAATACGATAGACCGTCCGAGGCACATATAATAATTCCTTGACGAGGAATTTGGTTCTTGGGGCCTGCCTTGGCTTCAAAGGCTTCATCAAGACTTGCATATAGTGATTTGTAAGTTACGGTTCGTCATAGATACGACGTGCACCATCAAGTGGAGGATCGAGTGGTAGGGCACGCAAGCAATTCAGTTCTTTGGTGCCTTGTAGTGAGTATTTTGGTCATCCAATCTAAGACCCATGAGTTCACGTCTTGAGTCTCCGGTGATGTGTAGTGTTGCATAAAAGCAAGAATTAGCTCTTCATTCCGATCCACGAGATATCGGTGCAGAAATTTAGAAGTCCTGCGTCGTGAAGAACACCGAGGACTGGCTCAAAGCTGGCGGTGACTCCATATCCACATGAGGAATATGAGCATGATCGAAGATTTTATCCTTGTTGAAGAGCACCGAGGAATAGAAGTTGGCTTGGCTGGCAGTCCGGGCGCCTCTTCCTAATGCGGCGTAATCATAAGGATTATATTCGGTGAAGAATACGTGCTCGGCAAAGAAATCTTCAGCCTTGAACTTTTGCTTGGTTGAGAACGGATTCTTTTGCTTGGGCGAGAGGGTGTCGATGAGTTGCATCACCACCTCAGGAATCGTAAGTTCATGTTCATCAGGCTGAGGAATTTCTTGTTCCTCAACAGGTGCAGTCTGAGGATTAGCAGCAGCAGCAGTTTCATCAGCACTAGTGGCTGGAATTTCTTCATGCACAGAACCAGTGGGTTGATTTTCTTCAGAGTCGATTCGGACTGTTTGTGCAGGGGACTGAGGAATCTGTTGGAGCGGGGTGAAGAGAGGAGTATTGGGATGCTGACTTTCCCAAAAGTCATCATTGATCACCGTGTGGTGCATCCAATATCCACATCTTCATCTTCAATTTCCTCAGACCAGCCGAGGAATTTCATAGTCCGATGAGGGAATAATCGGGGTTGAAGGGATGGCATCCACTTCAATTTCTTCATCAAGCTGCTTTCGTGAAGCAGACGGTGATGTTCTTCATCGGATCCGATTGGGATCTCATAGTCTTCTCCAAAAGGAACAATTTCCTTTGATGGTATGGAGGAAATTGGAACAGCATCAATTGGATTTTCGAATGAGCTGGTCATTGGCTTCATTTTCTTCCACGGTAGAAGAATCGACGCAAGTGATGCTTTCCTTTTCTTCACAAAGCAGCTCGTTACTCAGCCTTGGTTTTCATCACATCGAGCGGATGGAAGAATTGGGGTTGGAGTTGGCGCGAGGAGGAGTGAGAATTTGGTTCAGTTTCTTCAGGAGCAAGCGATGCAGTTCCCTGTCTTGAGCAATTTCTTCAGCGCACCACTAGTGGGTGCCACCGCAATTTCTTCAATTTGGAATGGGATCATCAGCCACAGAATCAATGTTTTCATCAGCAGGCTGAGCGTCATCGGTGTCTTTGGCATTTTCTTCAGAGGGCTGAGCCGAGGCTCCAAATGAGGAATTCATGTTGCATTGGGACAGCAACATTTGTGAGTTTCTTCGTCGAGGTTGTGAATCGACCTTGGCTCCTTACCAATCAGCATTGTATGAATCGAAGTTTTTCTTTGAGGTTTTGAATTTCGATCTGGACTCGAGAAGCTCCTCGGGTGTCATCTTGACAACGTTTTCTTGAGGAACTTCTCCTTCCTGTATTGAGCCTTTTGATTGCCCTCGCCTTTTCATACTTCCATTTTTCTTCAGCTATGAAGTGAGTCAACATATGACTTTGTCCAGTGTCAAATGAAGGTCGAGGCGGAGGGGTATTGGGATCATTGTGCGAGAGATCAATAAAGTCGAGGACTATCTTGGGTCCAATAGCGATGTACAGATGTACCTTTGGCTCTAGCGGCCCTTACTTGACGGTTTCGATGATTCCGCGAGTTCTTCATCGATGCCTCATCATCGAATGGCACATGGAATGCAACCATTTTCTTCATTGGGCTAGGCCGAGGACCTCGGCCCATTTGTTGCTTTGGTCTTCAAATTGAGTCGGACCGATTGAAGAAATGGGAGTCACGAGAACTTGCGAGACGCCTGAGGCAATTGAAAAGCCAGCAGTCCTTTGACATGTAGCTAGGTGCACAGGAACTGAAGGTTTTGACGGAGCTGTTGAGGACTTTGGTGGAGCAGCAGCAGTTTGAGGAATTTGCTTGGAAGGTGTCTTTGAGGAACTTGGCCGTGAGGGCGCAAGATGAAGCACTTGGCTTATGAGCAGGCTTCTTTTGCATTGATTTCCTCGGTTTGACCGAGACCTCTGGCGATAGCAGTGCAGAATCCTCATTGAATTTCTTCACTGCCTCCTTTGCTTGCTTTGCCAATTTTGCTTGGCGTTTAGCCCATTCATCGTGAAAGTCCTCACCTCGTTTGATGCTTCGGGATCAGCTATTTGGCCAGTGCCAAAGGAGCTCTTGGGCATGGAGGATTAAGAGCGAATTTCTTCATGTACTTAGGAGTTACATATCTATATTCCCTCCATTCCAGTGCCCATCTCCGTTCAATCTTCTGAATACGCACCTTGCGTTGATTTTTGCTTTCTTCATCCGGTGTGCAGTAGTCAGCATATATATCCTCAGGGATTTCAAGCGCAGTCATAACCTTAGGTTTCTTTCCTCCCTTCTGTGGCTTCTTACCATCTGCCATTTTCTTCAGTTGAGGAAATTGAACAATTGAGTTCTCTGAAGAAGTGTGCAGTTTTTCTTCGAGGAACGCTTGTGATTGAAGTCAATACCATTTTCATCAGTGCATAGATGGCCATTTGTGGGCATAGGAATTTTGACACCTTTGCAGTCTTGCATGCCGAATTTCTTTAGGACATCTTTGAGGTATTTCTCCTGAGATATGAATATGCCATTGTGTTGTTGTGAATTTGAAGACCTAAGAAGAATTTCAACTCTCCCATCATAGACATTTGATATTCTTCACTCATCATGTAGGCAAATTCATCACTATAGCATTGGTCAAGACAACCAAAGATAATATCATCAACATATATTTGGCACACAAAAGTTCACCATCATAAGATTTAGTAAAGAGAGTAGGATCGAGTGAACTGTGTGTGAAGCCATTCTTCACGAAGAATTCCTTCAATGTATCATACCACTTGAGGGGCTTGCTTGAGGCCATAGAGGGCCTTATTGAGTCTGAAGACTTTGTCGATTCTTTGGATCTTCAAAACACAGGGGTTGAGCAACATATACTTCTTCCTCAAGCTTACCATTGAGGAATGCACTTTTCACATCCATTTGATATAAAGTGATATTGTGATGGTTAGCATAGGCGAGTAATATGCTTGAATAGACTCAAGTCTAGCGACAGTGCAAAAGTTTCATCGAAGTCAATTCCTTCAACTGCGTGTAGCCTTGAGCTACTAGTCGTGCCTTATTCCTCACCACAAGACCATTTTCATCTTGCTTGTTGCGATAGATCCACTTTGTGCCAATGATATTATGCTTGCGAGGATCTGGACGTTTGACCGGTTCCCGAGACATTGTTGAGCTCGAATCGATGTAATTCTTCTTGCATGGCCTGAATCCACTCCGGCTCGAAATGCTTCATCTACCTTAGAGGGCTCTGTGATAGAGACAAAAGCATAGTGCCCACAAAAGTTAGATAAATGTGAAGCTTTTGAGCGTGTGAGAGGACACAGCGCTTCAATGTCATCGATGATCTTGTCAACTTGCACTTCTTTTGCAACGCGAGGATGAGCTGGTTGTCGTCGAGGAATTTGATCATTTTCCTCAGCACCATTTTCTTCAGCATTATCTTCAGGTGCATCAGCTCGACGTTCTTCACGTACAGGAATGAATTCTTCAGCAGTTTCTTCAGTAGGAATGACATCCTCAGTTGCCTAGATAAGAGAGTGTTATGATGACCTTGAAGGTTGTCAAGCCTAGACTAAAGTCTCTGAAGATTTTCAGTCAGGGCTTGAGTGCGATCCGTTTCTTCACCTAACATATCATCACTCTTATCTAGCATGTTTTGAACCTTCTCAAAAGCCCTTTGTTGTTTTATAGAAATCTTAGCAAGTTTAGAGTAGCTGGGCTTGAGATCCTCATCAGATTCATTTTCACTAGATTCAGAGGAGGTGCAATTTAGTACCTTAGCACCTTTTGCCATGAAGCAATAGGTGGGAGCGTAGTCATCATCATCCTCATCGGGCTTGTCGGTAGTCAGTTTCTTGATGTTGAAGATGGACTTGCTAACAAAAGCGATAGCAAGAGCGAGACTAGCCACACCAGATTCGGATTCTTGAGACTCCTCCTCTTCCTCATTTTCCTCAGATTCAGCTTCAGAGTCCATTTCCTTGCCAATGAATGCCCGAGCCTTTTTGGAGCTGCTCTTCTTGTGAGAAGAAGGTTTTGAGGATTTTGATGATGAAGATTTTGATGATTTCTTTTTCTTCTTCACGTCATCAGAACTGTAATCCTTGTGTTTCTTCTTTCTTAATTCCTTTTCCCCCTGAGGACAATCTTGGATATAGTGACCAGGTTTCTTGCAATTGTGACAAAGTCTTCTCTTATAGTCACCGGATGAGGAATCACCGCTTCTTGAGGATTTTCCAAAGCGACCACGTCTTGAGAATTTCTGGAATTTCTTCACGGCGGTGCTAGCTCTGGCCAAATTCTTGAGGATCTCCTAGGCTACTACCGAGTCTTCACTCTCGATTCGAACACAGCCTTGGCCTTGAGGGCACGTGTTTTCCATAGCCGTAACCATAGAGATCTCTCTTTTCAAAGAATTTGGAACTTCGTGAGTATTTAGCCTTTCGAGGATATCGGCGGGATCAAGAGACTTGTAGTCAGCTCGTTCTTGTATCATCGGTGCGGAGTATCAAATGAGGAATCAAGCGATCTTAGCAATTTCTTCACCACCTCATGGTCGGTGATGTCGGTGGCACCCAGTGCTTGAAGCTCATTTGAGATGTCGATGAGGCGATCGAAGGTTTGTTGAACATTTTCGTTGTCGAGTCTTTTGAAGCGGTTGAAGAGATTCGAAGAATATCAACTCGAGAGTCACGCTGAGTTGAAACACCTTCATTTACTTTGGACAGCCTGTCCCGAGATGAGTTTGGCGATTCCAAAGCACTCACTCTTCCATATTGACCTTTGCTCGAGATGGCCACATATGATATTCTTCGCTTGAGAATCGAGTTGCTTGAATCTCTTCACTTCAAAGCATCATTCGGAGAAGGTGTGGTGAGGAAACACCTTTGTCACAACATACCAGATATCGTTGTCAATTGCTTCAAGATGCATTCTCATTTTGTTCTTCCAGTAGGGGTAGTCCGTCCCATCGAAGGTAGGACACCCTGCTGAGACCTTGATCATACCTGCGGTCGACATAACTAAAACTCCAGGTGGTTAAACCAAAATCACACGTAACAAGGAGTACCTTGCTCGATACCAATTGAAAGTGCGTTATATCGACTAGAGGGGGTGAATAGGCGATTTTATGAATTCTTCAGAGGAATTTGCGGTGAGGAAATTCCTTAGCGAAGAACTACTTATGTGAATAAGTACTCGAGTAAGCATAACAGTTACAAGCATAGTCATCATGATGAAATGAAGACAATCACAGTACGAAAAGCGTAATCACAGGATAACAGGATGAAGACAAAGCGGTGAAGAAATTGAGCTGAGGAAATTGAGAAAGTCTTGATCAAAGTCTTCAAACACAGATATGAACAAATACTCAACACGATAATGAGGAAATGAAAGGGTTGAGGAAATAGAACCGATTAGGTTGGTGAAGACAATGATTTGGTAGACCAGTTCCAACTGCTGTCTCGGTTATGCGTCTGGTTGGAGCGGCCGAGTATTTAAACTCGAGGACACAGTCCGGACACCCGATCCGAAAGCACGCAGCTCGGGACACCAAGTCCTCACCGTATTCTCCTTGAACTAAGGTCACACAGACCTCGTCCAATCACTCGTGGTAAGTCTTGAGCGACTTCCAAACCTTCACAGACTTGGTCACTCGGCGATCCACAATTCCTCTTGGATGCTCTAGACCATGACGCCTAACCGTCTGGAAGAAGCACAGTCTTCAAAGGTAACAAGCGTCGGATCCACGCAGGATCAATTTCTTCGATGATGCTCAATCACTTTGGGTTTGTTGGGGTTTGGTTTTGGGGTTTTCCTCACTTTTGGGTTTTTCCTCACTTGATGATTTTCTCTCAAAGTCCTCGGAGGATGGGTTGCTCTCAAATGACAAGTGTCAAGTTCTCTCGGAGCAGCCAACCAGCTAGTGGTTGTAGGGGTGGCTATTTATAGCCTAGGGAGCAGCCCGACATGATAAGACATAAATGCCCTTCAATGATATGACCGTTAGGTGGATAAGATATTTTGGGACAGGTGGCAAGCGACAGAACGGTCGGAAATTTGACTCTCAAATTCCTCGGGGCTATCATGTTCCTCCTTTGTGTAGGCAATTACCTTTGGCGAATTCCTAACTCCTCGGTCGAGAACAAATTCCTCGGCGACCGGAAGAGCTTCGTCTACATCCTTTGAAGAAATTGACTGAATCGTATGAGATTTCCAAAAGCTTCACTCGAAGGGATTGGTAGGTGTAGGATTTTGAGTTGAGCATCAAATGGAAATTTTTCCTTAGTATTTCCTCGACCCCCTTTAACGATGCAGTGTTTCCTATGACTCAAGAAAGAGAAAAGGAAACTACGAAAACAAAAGTCTTCACGCTTCATGTTCCTCAAATGAATACCAAGTCTTCAAGGTCACACCAATTTCTTCACTTTCAAAGTCTTGAAAGTCTTCAGAATATCAAAGTCTTCAGATGAAGAACTTCATTTTTAGGGGTCGACTTTCTCTGTAAATATCAAGCTCCTCATAGACTTATAGACCTGTGTACACTCACAAACGCATTAGTTACTTAACCTATAAGTCTTCAATACACCAAAATCACTAAGGGGCACTAGATGCACTTACAATCTCCCCCTTTTTGGTGATTGATGACAATATGGGTTAAGTTTTCAACAGGGATAAACATATGAATTGTAAATACTGATAATGAGGAATTTGATTGCAAGATATAGAAGAACTCCCCACGAAGATGTGCATAGTGAGGAATTTGCTTTTGAGGCAATGCACATTTGAAGAATTGAATCATGGAGATCTCCCCCTATATCTTGTAATTCATACACGCATTTAACATATAATATGAAGAATTTGAAATGCATGATGAAATATGGTGCTTGATGTTATGCAAAGTAACGCATCAAGAATATCGAGCTCAAATCGATTTGCTATGAAGATTTTCAAGGAGCTCACGAGAATCGTAACATAGAGCAAGAGCATAATGCATCAAAAGTATCAAAGCACCATCGGGTTTAAGATTACAACTCGATCCAATAAAAGGTTTCTAAGAACGAGAGTTGTAACTTAATAAAATACGGTATATAGACAAAAACTAGACCCGCTTGAAGACTAACTCAAATTTCTCCCCCTTTGTCATCGAATGACCAAAAGGATCGAAACTGAGGACTAACGCTCTTGAAGAATTTCAAGTTGAAGACGGAGCGCCAGCATTGTCGGGGTTGTTTGTTGAAGTAGGACCAGCCGGTGTCTTCCAAGTCTTCATTTTCATCGGTGTCGCGAGATGAAGAATAGGAGCTAGCCACCAAGGAAGGAACTTTGACCTTCTTGAATTTCTTCGGAGGAGGTGCAGACCAGTCAAATTCTTCCTTGAGACCCATTGAAGTCAGTTCTTCTTCACTGTAGACATGTGAAAGAACAGCCCAGGTGCGCTTGAAGGTTTCATGGAGGTAGTAGTGGTTTTTCTTCACTGCATTGTGTGTAGAGGTCACGTTGTGAAGAATTGAACCAAATTGACGCTTGACCCATTTATGATTACGATCAACCTTCTGATGAAGACTGAGGAGTAACTCACGATCAGTCATCACCCTGGGTGCAGTAGCTTGAGGATTTTGCTTGGTAGAGGTATTTGCGGTGAGTCATGTGTGGCGAGTCATCATTGGTGGAGTAGGATGCTGCTTTCGAAACTGTCCATCCAATGGACGAATGCCTTCATCGATCACAGCAAAGGGCCTTGCCCTTGTCATCACCGAGGTAATTGTCCGTTTGAGGACTTCAATCGGGGCAAGTAGCTGCAGTGGTTCAAAGTATCGCCTTTGTAATTGAGTGAAGACCTTGTCCCGATGAATCTCATAATCCAAGGTGCATAAGGCTTCACTCAAATGGTGACATAGCAATGTTTGCCGAGTCCTCATGAAGAAATCATGGAAGTTGACGGGAACGCCATGGATGATGTTGAAAAGCATATTCTTCATGATGCCAACGACTTCTTCATCATTCGAGTCGTGACCTTTGATTGGACTCATTGTCTTCATCAGCATACGATAGACTGTGTACACTCACAAACGCATTAGTTACTTAACCTATAAGTCTTCAATACACCAAAATCACTAAGGGGCACTAAATGCACTTACAACCACGAGATCAAGGACGCTAAACCCTAGAAGCTAGCCTATGGTATGATTGTAAGGGTTGTTGATGTTGTAGTCCTACAGACTAGAGCCATCCGGTTTATATAGACACCGGAGAGGGCTAGGGTTACATAGAGTCGGTTACAATGGTAGGAGATCTACATATCCGTATCGCCAAGCTTGCCTTCCACCCCAAGGAAATTCCCATCACGACACCGGGCGAATTATTAAATATTGTATCTTCATAGTCTTGGAGTCGATCGATGATGATAGTCCGCCAATGATAGTTCGGCTGATGATGGTAGTCCGGCTATCCGGACACCCCCTAATCCAGGACTCCCTCAATAGCCCCTGAACCAGGCTTCAATGACGATAAGTCCGACGCGTATATTGCTTGGCATTGCAAGGCGGGTTCCTCCTCCGAATGATAGAAGATTGTGAACACCAGGATAGTGTCCGGCTCTGCAAAATAAATTCCACATTTCGCCGTAGAGAGAATAATATATACACAAGTTCAATCTGCTGACGTTTCCTGCGGCATGACGTCACGCCGCCACCAAGCCATTATTTAAATCGTTTTTTATTCTACCACCTCGGTAGCGTTTAGCGGCGGTTTCTTGGCACGCGTCTTGTCGAGCGTAGATCGTGTTTCCCTTAATCCGGGATTCTCATCAATACGGACGTGGATAACCCAACGCGCCATTGATGGTGACGCTTGGGGATAAGCGAGTTTTACCAGGCGGTGGGGACGCATAGACTTCGCCTACCATATAAGGGATAAGGATTCACCTTGTCACCTACTCCTTTTCCTCCTTTGCTTATCCATCTCTGACTTTTCGAGCTCAGCGCCCAAGTTCACAAGCATCTCGTCTCAACCTTCTCCGACCATGTCCGGAGCGGGAGGTAAATGGTTGGCCTCCACCGTTAAGGAGGAGCACATCGCCAAACTGTCGGGCGCCGGATACCTCTCCGGCGACATCGCGCCGGCTGCCCGGACGAGGCAGCTCATCCCCACCCCTAGGCCCCATGAGAGGGTCGCTTTCCTTCCCCACTTCCTCCATGGATCGGGCTTTCCACTTCACCCCTTTGTCCGGGGTCTCATGTTCTACTACGGCCTGGATTTCCATGATCCGCGCCGAATTTCATCCTCAACATCTCGGCGTTTATAAATGCGTGTGCGAGGCCTTCCTCTGCATCCAGCCCCACTTCGGCTTGTGGCTCAAGACCTTCAATGTCAAGCCGAAGGTAGTGAAGGGCACTCAAGCGGAGTGCGGAGGCGCCATGTTGGGCAAGATGCCCAACGTCCTTTGGTTCGAAGGGGCCTTTGTGGAATCCGTCAAGGGGTGGCAATCGAGGTGGTTCTATATCACCGAGCAGTGACCCTACATGGGCGGCGGCCCCGAAGTTCAGATCTGGTATCCCCACGCAGCTCACCTCCTGGAAAGAGAAGGGCTTGCTGTGGGGTAGTTCGGAGGAGCCGACGGGACTCCAAGCCTGTATCCGTAAGCCGGTGAAGAAGCTTAGGCTGGTTAACGTGGTCCAAGTCATGCTCGTCGCCGGATTCTCCCATGCCAAGAGCGGGCATTCAATCTGTGGGAGTTCAATCCAAACAGCAGTACGGTAAGCGTGCTCTTCGACACGACGCACGAAGGCGCTGGAGGGTGCTGTTCAAGGCGCCAAGCCCGCGTCCGCTGATCAAGATCGCGGATTTCGCCGCAGCCTTGCCAACGAGGTAAGTGATTCTACCCCTTTACGGGACACTTGCTTTTCATAGTTTGACTCTATGCGGGTTTTAATTTCCCCTTTTTCTTTGACAGGACTGGATGAGGAAGGCGGAGCAGATTATCTGTCCGGCTCCTATGCCAGAAAATCCAGTAGATGCCCGTCTAGTGGGGCTGCTGGTTCCGGCACCGCACGTGGTGCCGGAGAAGAAGGCCAAGAAGGAGGCGACGGGTGCTCGAAAGAGTTCCCGTTTTCAGGTGTCCGACGACTCCGGGGCGGACTCCTCCCCAAAACGCAGGAGGAGAAAGAGGACTCTCTCCAGAGGAGGGAGAGAGGAAGAGGAAGGCTTCCCCAGCGGGGAGGCCGAAGGTCCAAGAGGGGAACGACTATTCCCCCGGACAGCTCCGCCAACATCAACGTTGGCGAGGAAGAATGGCCTTCAAGGGCCAGGCCTCCGGCGAGATCATAAGTATCCGGATTCCTGAATGATTTATAGCTTCTTTTTCTGCGTCACATAGTGTCATTCTGATGCCGCATGCTGCCTGTAGTCCGGCCAGTGATGATCACCCCGCTTCATCGAGCGGGTTGTTGGCTCCGTCGGATGTAGACTCCATCCCGACCGCCTCCACCCCTCGCGACACCGAGGACGCCGAGGTGGGATCCCAAGAAGGGACCCATCGAGGGAGGCTCGGGCGCCACAAGGCGTCCTCCCGGACTTTGCGCCGGACTCCAAATCAGAACCCGCAGTGGTTCCGGGGTCCGGCCGGCGGCCCCTTCGAATGAAGGGCAAGCCGTGACGCTGGCGGCTTCCGTCCAACCGGAGGCGCCGGGCAATTTGTTGGAGGCGCTGCAGAGCGCTTCCATGGAGGATGAACACCGCACTATTATGAGTGCGGTGATTCAGAAGGTGCAGCCCGCCAAGAGCGGGCTGACCGAAGCCTGCAGTAGCCTTCTATCGGGCTTTGAGGTAAGAAGTTAAAAATATGCAATGTAATACCGCATAGACAGTAGTTTCGATGCTCGGTTCGGTGTTCGGGAAGAAAAGCCGGACCGAGGATCTGAAAAAAGATATACGCAGGGTTGCTAAAAAATTATGTCAATATGGGTTGCAGTCATTGCCGACCTCTCGGCCAAGACCGATCGGAGGTCGGTGCTTTGAAGCAGAGCTCGAGCGGTCCGAGCAAGAGCTCGGCAGCGCAGAAGCAGCTCCAGGACAAAGAAGGTGAGTAACACCACTTTGAACTTGTACCTTACAGAAAAGGATTTAGGTTGCAACGAAAAATAACAAGGATAACATGTGTACTGCAGGGGCCACGAACGAGGTGGCGACCCTGAAGGAGGCCGTGTCCGTGGCCGAACGCAATGCGGCCACGGAACGGGCAGAGCGAGAAAAGCAAGAGGCGCGGGTGGCGGTGGTTCAGCAGAGCTCCGGGCTCTCATGGAAAAGCATGAGAGTTTGGAGCGTGACCCAAAGACTCGAGAGTCCGAGCTTGCCTCGGCTCTCGAAAGTGCCAAAACTGCCAAGGCCGATGCCCATAAGTCCCTTCAGGAGATTGAGTTCATGAGGAAGATAGCGGCGGGTAAGGCATTTTTCATGCAAAGCAAGCATGTGAATGTAAATTACGTGTTACTTACCCGGTCGGAGCTCTGTATGCGTTTGCAGATCTGCCTTGAAGCGTGTCTCGATGTCAGCATTCTACCGAGCCGAGGAGGGAGCTCAACGGAGAAGGTCTTCTGGTCTCGATGTCGAGGCCGGCCATCCGGCAGTGCCCCTAGCGACCAGTGAAGCAGCTGGTCGAAGCTCCACAAGGCGGCCGAAAGGTGCCATGAAGGGTCTCGTAGTCCCGGTGTGGCACTGGAGAGGCCATGCACAGGAGCTATTTCGGCCTCGTGCGACGGCTGGTGGATGCGTGCCCCTGGGTGGAGGTTATCAAGCGCTTCGCCTGTATTGAAGGTGCTCGTCGGGCCCTTGCCCGCGCAAAGGTGCATTGGAGCAAGCTGGATGCGGAGAAGCTAATCACTGACGCGCCACCAGCGGGCAAGGAATATCGACGCCCAAATGTATTATAAGACTGTCTGAAGGGTGCCCGCAAGATTGCGGATGAGTGCCCCAGGATGTAATTATTGAGTAAATTCACAATGTGTTATCACTGCGCTGAAAACTTTGTTCATATGCGCTAAGCAACGCTTGTTAATTTAAAATATTACCTTCAGGCGACCGTTTATTGCATCTCGAGAGATGGCAAGTCATCGGCTTCAGCCCCCATGCACACAGTCTTTGGGGTGTTCGATAAACTTGAGCACTCTTGTTCCCATTTTGGGTCCATCGAGGGAGGCGCTCAACACAACGAACAAGGCAACCGGACTTATAGTGCTTGAACACTCTCACTTAGCCATAGAATTCTATAATTTTAAATTTCGGCGAAGCCCCTAGTATTCGGAGGACCGAATTGGGACGCTATCCACGCCTTCGTCGGACATTATCCGGAACTTCGCTCGAAGCGGCGTATGTCTTTAAGGACCCGGAAGGACCTCTCGAAGAGTGACCAGTCTCTCGCCTTATCATGACAGTCAGTTTTAGCTTTCTCCACTGAGGCGTTAACCCGGCTCGACCAGGGCGCAATCGCAGTGGTTCTCCCAGTGCTACCTTAGCCGATAGAATGGAACGTAAGGTGCCAAACATGGGAGCCGGGCAAACCCAACTATTGACCCAAGACATGATTCGGAGCCGATTCATATAATGCTATAAGTTCGGGGTGCCGCACTTGTGAAAGTGTACGGACTTTATCACACCATAATGCGGAGAACATAAGCCCCTGGTGTATTTGGCCGTACCGAAATGTACAGATGCAACATGTCGTAAATGAACATATATATATATATAAGGTAATGCAATTATAGGCAAAAAAAGGTGCTGCATTTCATTCGAAAAGATATGCTATGATTGCGGAATGATACAAATAGTGCGGAGAGCAAGGGATGGGACGAATTAAAGGCGTCTCCCTCCAGGGGTAGGCCGCGGAATGTTGTATTTAACAAATTTAATGCTCGTGATGGAGACCACCTGAGTGTTAAATCGTGGCCTTTGTCCTTCCCCTTGTTGCATCATGAGTTCGGCAGGTTCGCCACGGACAGAGTTCTGTATAAAAAGAGAGAAATAAAAGAAAAAGAGCGACACACTTGGGAGCCCCCGTGTGGTCGAACCGCACTGGGTCTGTTGTGGTTGTGCCTTTCCCCCTATGCCCATGGTATCTCCAGGGCGTAATTATGTACGCGGAGATTTTGTCTTACAATTTTGCGAGGGCTGGGGTTGAGGCCGCATTGCTACGCGTGCTCGGAATGTGCCAGGTGGTCTTGGTTGATGTTGCTCCGGGCGCGTTTGGCCATGTCCGGTCGTTTAAGCGGCGGACTCAAAATTGCCTTAAAAGGCTGCTCAGATTTCCGCCATGCGAGAGCCATCAGATGTTCCTCCGTTCGGAGGAGCGCCCATGTTTCCATTGACCGTGATGACTCCACGAGGGCCTGGCATCTTGAGCTTAAGGTATGCATAATGCGGCACCGCGTTGAATTTTGGCGTAACGCGTTCGTCCGAGCAGAGCGTGATAGCCGCTGTGAAACGGGACTATGTCGAAGATTAACTCCTCGCTTCGAAATTATCCGGGATCCGAAGACCACTTCGATGTAATCGAGCCAAGATAACCGGCCTCGACACCTGGTATGACGCCTTTGAAGGTTGTCTTTGTAGGTTTAATCCTTGAAGGGTCTATGCCCATCTTGGCGCCGTATCTGGTAAAGCAGGTTCAGGCTACGCCGCCGTCCATCGGGACTCTCGTGAGGTGAAATCCATCGATGATTGGGTCTAAAACCAATGCGCGAATCCGCCATGGCGGATATTGGTCGGATGGTCTCTTCGATCGAAAGTGATCGGGCAAGAGGACCATGGGTTGAATTTTGGGGCGACTGGCTCCATCGCGTATACGTCCCTTAGTGCATGCTTCCGCTCCCTCTTGGGAATATGCGTTGCGTATATCATGTTTACCGTCCGAACTTGAGGGGGGAATCCCTTTTGTCCTCTGTTGTTCGGCGGCCGGGTCTCTTCCTCGTCATCGCTGTGTAGCCCCTTGTCACTATTTTCGGCGATTAATTTGCCTGCCTGCTTGAATACCCAACAATCTATGTTGGTGTGGTTAGCTGGCTTTTCGGGGGTTCCATGTATTTGACAGGAGCGGTCGAGTATTCGGTCCAAATTGGACGGGCCCGGAGTGGTTCTTTTGAATGGCTTCTTCCGTGGAACGGGTTTGGAGCCTCGAATCCGGCGTTGACTGCCGTATCCTCATTCTTGTCGCCCGTTAATGCGGCGTTTGTTTTGTTTCGACGCAACCTGCCATTGCGGTCCTTGGTATCCGGACCGCCAGCGTTTTTTGCCGAGGTTGTTGCTGCGAGCTAGCCAGCTATCCTCTCCCGCACGAAACGGGTCATGAGTGATGTGAGGGCTGCCATGGATTTCGCTTCTCCCGCCCTAGGTGCCGGGCCAGCCACTCGTCGCGGATGTTATGTTTGAAGGCAGCGAGTGCCTCTGCATCCGGACAATCGGCGATTTGATTTTTCTTTGTTAAGAACCGCGTCCGTAATTGCTCGCCGATTCTTCCGCTGCTGGATTATGTGGCTTAGGTCATCTGCGTCCGGTGGTCGCATACGCGTTCTCGAAGTTGTCGAGGAATGCGGCTTCCAGGTCTTCCCAGCATCCAATTGACTCTGCTGGCAGGCTGTTAAGCCAATGCCGAGCTGGTCCTTTAAGCTTTAGCGGGAGATATTTGTGTTGTAAATATGCCCTAGAGGCAATAATAAAAGCATTATTATTATATTTCCTTGTTCATGATAATTGTCTTTTATTCATGCTATAATTGTATTATCCGGAAATCGTAATACACGTGTGAATACATAGACCACAATACGTCCCTAGTAAGCCTCTAGTTGACTAGCTCGTTGGTCAACAGATAGTCATGGTTTCCTCGACTATGGACATCGATGTCATTGACAACGGGATCACGCCATTAGGAGAATGACGTGATGGACAAGACCCAGTCCTAAGCATAGCACAAGATCGTGTAGTTCGCTTTTGCTAGAGCTTTTTCAATGTCAAGTATCTCTTCCTTAGACCATGAGATCGTGTAACTCCCGGATACCGTAGGAGTGCTTTGGGTGTACCAAACGTCACAACGTAATCGGGTGACTATAAAGGTGCACTACAGGTATCTCCGAAAGTGTCTGTTGGGTTGACACGGATCGAGATCGATTTGTCACTCCGTATGACGGAGAGGTATCACTGGGCCCACTCGGTAGTGTATCATCATAATGAGCTCAAAGTGACCAAGTGTCTGGTCACGAGATCATGCATTACGGTACGAGTAAAGTGACTTGCCGGCAACGAGACTGAACGAGGTATTGGGATACCACGATCGAGTCTCGGGCAAGTAACATACCGTCTGACAAAGGGAATAGTATACGGGGTTGCTTGAATCCTTGACATCGTGGTTCATCCGATGACATCATCGAGGAGCATGTGGGAGCCAACATGGGTATCCAGATCCCGCTGTTGGTTATTGACCGAGAGCGTCTCGGTCATGTTCCAGCATGTCTCCGAACCCGTAGGGTCTACACACTTAAGGTTCGGTGACGCTAGGGTTATTAGGAAGACTTGTATGTGATTACGGAATGTTGTTCGGAGTCCCGGATGAGATCCCGGACGTCACGAGGAGTTCCGGAATAGTCCGGAGGTAAAGATTTATATATGGGAAGTTGTCAAACGGACACCGGAAAGTTTCGGGGGTATATCGGTATTGTATCGGGGCCACCAGAAGGGTTCCGGGGGTCCACCGGGAGGGGCCACCCCTCCCGGGGGGCCACATGGGCTGCATGGGGCAGGAGCCAGCCCCTGGTGGGCTGGGCGTCCCCCCCTTGGGCCCATGCGCCTAGGGTTGGGGGACCCTAGAGGGCGCCTTGCTTGGGAGGCAAGCAACCCTCCTGTCACGCCCCCTCTAGATGCCATCTAGAGGGGCCGGCCCCCTTCTCCCTTCCCCCTATAAATAGAGGGGTGAGGGGAGGGCTGCATACACAAGTCAAGGCACAGCCCCTCCCCTCCCCAACACCTCTCCTCCTCCGTACGTGCTTGGCGAAGCCCTGTCGGATTACTGCTGCACCAACAACACCACGCCGTCGTGCTGCCGTTGGAGCTGTCTTCCTCAACCTCTCCTTCCTCCTTGCTGGATCAAGACGGAGGAGACGTCGTCTGCATCTGCACGCGTGTGTTGAACGCGGAGGTGCTGTCCGCTCAAGACTTGGTCATCGGTGATCCGAATCACGGCGTAGTACGACTCCATCATCACCATCCCTTGAACGCTTCGCACTCGATCTACAAGTGGTATGTAGATGCAAACTCACTCCCTTGACTCGTTGCTTAGATGAACTCATAGATGGATCTTGGTGAAACCGTAGGAAAATTTTTAATTTTCTGCAATGTTCCCCAACAGTGGCATCATGAGCTAGGTCTATGCGTAGTTATCTATTGCACGAGTAGAACACAATTTTGTTGTGGGCGTAGATCTTGTCAACTTGCTTGCTGTTACTAGTCTTATCTTGCTTCAGCGGTATTGTGGGATGAAGCGCCGGACCAACCTTACACGTGCGCTTACGTGAGACCGGTTCCACCGACTGACATGCACTAGTTGCATAAGGTGGCTGGCGGGTGTCTGTCTCTCCCACTTTAGTTGGAGCGGATTCGATGAAAAGGGTCCTTATGAAGGGTATATAGAAGTTGACAAAATCACGTTGTGGTTATTCGTAGGTAAGAAAACGTTCTTGCTAGAACCCAATTGCAGCCACGTAAAAGATGCAACAACAATTAGAGGACGTCTAACTTGTTTTTGCAGCAATTGTCATGTGATGTGATATGGCCAAGTTGTGATGAATGATGAATGACATATTGTGATGTATGAGATCATGTTCTTGTAATAGGAATCACGACTTGCATGTCGATGAGTATGACAACCGGCAGGAGCCATAGGAGTTGTCTTTATTTTTTGTATGACCTGTGTGTCATTGAAGAACGCCATGTAAATTACTTTACTTTATTGCTAAACATGTTAGCCATAGAAGTAGAAGTAGTCGTTGGCGTGACAACTTCATGAAGACACGATGATGGAGATCATGGTGTCATGCCGGTGACAAGATGATCATGGAGCCCCGAAGATGGAGATCAATGGAGTTTTATGATCTTGGCCATATCATGTCACTATTATATAATTGCATGTGATGTTTATTATGTTTATGCATCTTGTTTACTTAGAATGACGGTAGTAAATAAGATGATCCCTTACAAAAATTTCAAGAAGTGTTCTCCCCTAACTGTGCACCGTTGCTAAAGTTAAATGCTTCAAGCACCACGTGATGATCGGGTGTGATAGATCCTTACGTTCACATACAACGGGTGTAAGACAGTTTTACACATGCAAAACACTTAGGGTTAACTTGACGAGCCTAGCATGTACAGACATGGCCTCGGAACACGGAGACCGAAAGGTCGAACACGAGTCGTATGGAAGATACGATTAACATGAGAATGTTCACCGACGATGACTAGTCCGTCTCACGTGATGATCGGACACGGCCTAGTCGACTCGGATCGTGTAACACTTAGATGACTAGAGGGATGTCTAATCTGAGTGGGAGTTCATTAAAATAATTTGATTAGATGAACTTAATTATCATGAACTTAGTCTAAAACCTTTGCAAATATGTCTTGTAGATCAAATGGCCAACGCTCATGTCAACCTGAACTTCAACGCGTTCCTAGAGAAAACCAAGCTGAAAGATGACGGCAGCAACTATACGGATCGGGTCCTAACACGAGGATCATCCTCATAGCTGCCAGAAACAATATGTCCTAGAAGGACCGCTAGGTGACGCTCCGTCCCGAGAACCAAGACATTATGAATGCTTGGCAGTCTCGTCTTGATGATTACTCCCTCGTTCAGGCGGCATGCTTTACAGCTTAGAACCGGGGCTCCAAAACGCTTTTGAGCAACACGGAGCATATGAGATGTTCGAGGAGCTGAAACTAGTTTTCCAAGCTCATGCCCGGGTCGAGAGATATGAAGTCTCCGACAAGTTCTATAGTTGTAAGATGGAGGAAAATAGTTCTATCAGTGAACACATACTCAAAATGTCTGGGTTGCACAACCGCCTGTCCCATCTGGACATAAACCTCCCGGACGAGGCGGTCATTGACAGAATCCTTCAGTCGCTCCCACCAAGCTACAAGAGCTTTGTGATGAACTACAATATGCAGGGGATGGTGAAGACCAATCCCGAAGTATTCTCAATGCTGAAGTCAGCAGAGGTTGAAATCAAGAAAGAACGGCAAGTGTTGATGGTCAATAAGACCACTAAGTTCAAGAAGGGCAAGGGTAAGAAGAACTTCAAGAAGGACGGCAAAGATGTTGCCGCGCCCGTAAGCCGATTGTCGGGAAGAAATCAAAGAATGGACCCAAGCCCGAGACTGAGTGCTTTTATTGCAAGGGAAGGGTCACTTTGGAAGCGGAACTGCCCCAAATACTTAGCGGATAAGAAGGCCGGCAACACCAAAGGTATATTTGATATACATGTAATTGATGTGTACCTTACCAAGATCGTAGTAACTCCCGGTATTTGATACCGTGCCGTTGCTCATATTTGTAACTCACGGCAGAGCTGCGGAATAAGCGGAGGCTGGCGAAGGGCGAGGTGACGATCTTGGCGTCGGGAATGGTTCCAGAGTCGATGTGATCGCCGTCGGCACGCTACCTCTACATTTACCCACGTGATTAGTTTTGAACCTTAATAATTGTTATTTGGTGCCAAGTTTGAGCATGAACATTGTATCTGGATCTCGTTTGATACGAGATGGCTACTCATTTAAATCCGAGAATAATGGTTGTTCTATTTATATGAGAGATATGTTTTATGGTCATACTCCGATGGTCAATGGTTTATTCTTAATGAATCTCGGCGTAATATTACACATATTCATAGCGTGAATACCAAAAGATGTAAAGTTGATAACGATAGTCCCACATACTTGTGGCACCGCCGCCTTGGTCACATTGGTGTCAAGCGCATGAAGAAGCTCCATGCTGATGGACTTTTAGAGTCTCTCTATTATGAATCATTTGACACATGCGAACCATGCCTCATGGGCAAATGACCAAGACTCGCTTCTCCTAACAATGGAGCGAGCAACCAACTTGTTGGAAATCATACATACCGATGTAAAAAGCGGTCCAATG
The DNA here is from genome assembly GCA_021605145.1 of Aegilops bicornis. Classification (NCBI taxonomy): domain Eukaryota; kingdom Viridiplantae; phylum Streptophyta; class Magnoliopsida; order Poales; family Poaceae; genus Aegilops; species Aegilops bicornis. The sequence goes on from CM038674.1 coordinate 620,287,331, forward strand.
AGTGTTGAGGCTCATGGAGGATATCGTTATGTTCTCACTCTCACAGATGACTTGAGTAGATATGGGTATGTCTACTTGATGAAACACAAGTCTGAGACCTTTGAAAAGTTCAAGGAATTTCAGAATGAAGTAGAGAATCAACGTGACCGAAAGATAAAATTCTTACGATCGGATCATGGAGGAGAATATTTAAGTCACGAATTTGGTACACACTTAAGAAAATGTGGAATCATTTCACAACTCACGCCGCCTGGAACACCTCAACAGAACGGTGTGTCCGAACGTCAGAATGTCGCACTCTATTAGATATGGTGCGATCCATGATGTCTCTTACCGATTTACCGCTATCATTTTGGGGATACGCTCTAGAGACAGCTACATTCACTTTAAATAGGGCACCGTCTAAATCCGTTGAGACGACACCGTATGAATTATGGTTTGGGAAGAAACCTAAGTCGCTGCTTCTAAAAGTTTGGGGATGCAATGCTTATGTCAAGAAACTTCAACCTGAAAAGCTCGAACCCAAGTCGGAAAAATGCGTCTTCATAGGATACCCTAAAGAAACCATTGGGTATACCTTCTACTTAAGATCCGAGGGCAAGATCTTTGTTGCAAAGAACGGATCCTTTCTGGAAAAAGAGTTTCTCTCGAAAGAAGTAAGTGGGAGGAAAGTAGAACTCGATGAAGTACTACCTCTTGAACGGGAAAGTAGTGCAGCTCAAGAAAATGTTCCTGTGATGCCTACACCAACTGAAGAGGAAAATAATGATGATGATCAAGGTACTTTGGATCAAGTTGCTACTGAACTTCGTAGGTCCACAAGGACACGTTCCGCACTGCAGTGGTACGGCAACCTGTCTCCTGGAAATCATGTCGTTAGACAACGGTGAACCTTCGAACTATGAAGAAGCGATAGCGGGCCCATATTCCAACAAATGGCTTGAAGCCATGCAATCCGAGATAGGATCCATGTATGAAAACAAAGTATGGACTTTGACAGACTTGCCCGATGATCGGCGCTCGATAGAAAATAAATGGATCTTTAAGAAGAAGATGACGCGGAGGGTAATGTCTCCATCTATAAAGCTCGACTTGTCGCTAAGGGTTATCGGCAAGTTCAAGGGATTGACTACGCTGAGACTTTCTCTCCCGTAGCGAAGCTTAAGTCCGTCCGAATCATGTTAGCAATTGCCGCATACTATGATTATGAGATATGGCAGATGGACGTCAAAATGGCATTCCTTAATGGGCATCTTAAGGAAGAACTGTATATGATGCAGCCGGAGGGTTTTGTCGATCCTAAGAATGCTAACAAAGTATGCAAGCTCCACCGGTCCATTTATGGGCTGGTGCAAGCATCTCGGAGTTGGAACATTCGCTTTGATGAAATGATCAAAGCGTTTGGGTTTATCTTGAGACTTATGGAGAAGCCTGCGTTTACAAGAAAGTGAGTGGGAGCTCAGAGCATTTCTCATATTATATGTAGATGACATACTTTTGATGGGAAATGATATAGAATTCTTGGACAGCATTAAGGCCTACTTGAATAAGTGTTTTTCAATGAAGGACCTTGGAGAAGCTGCTTATATATTAGGCATCAAAATCTATAGAGATAGATCGAGACGCCTCATAGGTCCTTCACAAAGCACATACCTTGATAATTTTGAAGAAGTTCAAAATGGATCAGTCCAAGAAGGGGTTCTTGCCTCAGATTGCAAGGTGTGAGATTGAGCTCGGCTCAATGCCCGACCACGGCAAAAGATAAAGAAGAGATTAGTGTCATCCCCTAAGCTTCAGCCATAGGATCTATTATGTATGCCATGCTGTGTACCAGACCTGATGTAAACCTTGCCGTAAGTTTGGTAGGAAGGTACCAAAGTAATCCCGGCAAGGAACACTGGACAGCGGTCAAGAATATCCTAAAGTACCGAAAAAGGACAAAGGACATGTTTCTCGTTTATGGAGGTGACGAAGAGCTCGTCAGAAGGGTTACGTCGACGCTTAGCTTCGACACGCATCCGGATGACTCTAAGTCACAAACCGGATACGTGTATATGTTGAATGGTGGAGCGATGGTAGCTGGTGCAAGCAAGCGTAGCGTCGTGGCGGGATCTACATGTGAAGCGGAGTACATGGCAGCCTCGGAGGCAGCGCATGAAGCAATTTGGGTGAAGGAGTTCATCACCGACCTAGGAGTCATACCCAATGCGTCGGGGCCGATCAAACTCTTCTGTGACAACACCGAGCTATTGCACTTGCCAAGGAGCCTGTGTTTCACAAGAAGACCAGGCACATCAAGTTGCCGCTTCAACTCCATCCGTGAAAATGTTCAAGATGGAGACATAGAAATTTGCAAAGTACATACGGATCTGAATGTCGCAGATCCGTTGACTAAACCTCTTTCGCGGGCAAAACATGATCAGCACCAGAACTCTATGGGTGTTCGATTCATCACAATGTAACTAGATTATTGACTCTAGTGCAAGTGGGAGACTGTTGGAAATATGCCCTAGAGGCAATAATAAAAGCATTATTATTATATTTCCTTGTTCATGATAATTGTCTTTTATTCATGCTATAATTGTATTATCCGGAAATCGTAATGGACAAGACCCAATCCTAAGCATAGCACAAGATCGTGTAGTTCGTTTTGCTAGAGCTTTTTCAATGTCAAGTATCTCTTCCTTAGACCATGAGATCGTGTAACTCCCGGATACCGTAGGAGTGCTTTGGGTGTACCAAACGTCACAACGTAATCGGGTGACTATAAAGGTGCACTACAGGTATCTCCGAAAGTGTCATTGGGTTGACACGGATCGAGACTGGATTTTTCACTCCGTATGACGGAGAGGTATCACCGCCCACTCGGTAGTGTATCATCATAATGAGCTCGGAGTGACCAAGTGTCTCGTCACGGATCATGCATTACGGTATGAATAAAGTGACTTGTCGGTAACGAGACCGAACGAGGTATTGGGATACCGATGATCGAAGTCTCGGGCAAGTAACATACCGTCGACAAAGGGAATAGTATACGGGTTGCTTGAATCCTTGACATCGTGGTTCATCCGATGACATCATCAAGGAGCATGTGGTAGCCAACATGGGTATCCAGATCCCACTGTTGGTTATTGACCGAGAGCGTCTCGGTCATGTCTCATGTCTCCCGAACCCGTAGGGTCTACACACTTAAGGTTCGGTGACGCTAGGGTTATTAGGAAGACTTGTATGTGATTACCGAATGTTTTTCGGAGTCCCGGATGAGATCCCGGACGTCACGAGGAGTTCCGGAATAGTCCGGAGGTAAAGATTTATATATGGGAAGTTGTCAAACGGACACCGGAAAGTTTCGGGGGCATATCGGTATTGTACCGGGGCCACCAGAAGGGTTCGAGGTCCACTGGAGGGGCCACCCCTCGGGGCACATGGGCTGCATGGGGCAGGAGCCAGCCTGGTGGGCTGGGCGCCCCTTGGGCCCATGCGCCTAGGGGTTGGGGGAACCCTAGAGGGGCGCCTTGCTTGGGGGGCAACCCTCCTCGCCCGCCCCCTCTAGATGCCATCTAGAGGGGCCGCCCCTTCTCCTTCCCCTATAAATAGAGGGGTGAGGGAGGGCTGCATCTGAAGCCAAGGCGCAGCCCTCCCTCCCCAACACCTCTCCTCCTTCAGACGTGCTTGGCGAAGCCACTGCCGGATTATCACTGCACCAACAACACCACGCCGTCGTGCTGCCGTTGGAGCTGTCTTCCTCAACCTCTCCTTCCTCCTTGCTGGATCAAGACGGAGGAGACGTCGTCCGTACCGTACGTGTGTTGAACGCGGAGGTGCTGTCCATTCAGCACTTGGTCATCGGTGATCCGAATCACGGCGAGTACGACTCCATCATCACCATCCCCTTGAACGCTTCCGCACTCGATCTACAAGTGGTATGTAGATGCAAACTCACTCCCTTGACTCGTTGCTTAGATGAACTCATAGATGGATCTTGGTGAAACCGTAGGAAAAATTTTAATTTTCTGCAACGTTCCCCAACAATTTGATGGTGTGAAGATCGTCGCCGCGGGCCATATGTATATGGAGGAGATAATCCTCAATCCAAACCGCGGGGTCTGTTGTGCCATCGTAGGATTCGATATTAACGGGTTTAAACCCTTCAGGGATTTGATGATCCATTACTTCATCAGTGAAGCATAGTGGGTGTGCGGCGCCTCTGTATTGAGCAATATCGCGATGTAGCTCGAGAGAGGGTTGTCTGTCAGGTTCGCCCGGCCGGAGTAGTTGTGTCCGCGCGACGGTATTCGTCGTGGGTCTTGGGGCGCCGCGTGATCCATAGATAGATCGGGATTGTCTTGCCTTGTCCTCCAATATATCTCGCAAGTCCGGTAGCGTTCCCCGTGGCTTCATGCTTTTTGAGCGATGCCGGGTACGGTTTTTGGTGGAGGGCTTGCACGCCTCTCTGTCAGCGCCACGAGGTGGTCGGTCTGCCGTAGTAATCGGGTGATGCAGGTTTGAACGCTTCCTCCTCTAATCGGGGAGCAACTTGCGTTTGGGTAACTTTTGAGGGGCGTTCGAGTTCATACTCTTCGCCGCGAGGACCTCGGTCCATCTGTCGGCCATGTCTTGATCAGCTTGAAGTCATTGTCGCTTTTTCTTTAGGCTGTTTGCCGTGGCCATTAGCCCGTCTGAAACGCTCTTGTTCGACGGGATCCTCGTGCACGACGATTAAATGCTGTCAGCCGAGGCTTGCCTCGTCTCTAGAGGGAGGTAAGTAATTGTCATCCTCCACCTCTTCGTCTGCCGCCCTCTCGTGAGGGCTTGCCTCTGCCTCCTCCTGCGCTGTATCGTGCTGGAGGGAGTTGTCTTCGACACTTTCTGGGGTGTTATTATCTCCTGTGCCGGAATCTCCATTCTTGCCGTGGCGGGATTTAGAGCAGCGCCGCTGACGTCGGCGCTTGGGCAGTTTCTTTAAGGAATCGGCCTCCGTTGCTTCTTCGCCATCCCCATCTTTTGGGGTGTCCACCATGTATATGTCATATGACGAGGTGGTCTTCCAGTGTCCTGTAGGCACTGGTTCTTGCTAGTCTCCGGCATCGTCGTCCATACTGTCAATGTCTTCGGAGTCGTAGTCGAGTACGTCGGTTAAATCGTCGACGGTGGCTACGAAGTGGGTGGTGGGTGGGCTCTGAATTTCTTCGTCGTCCGCGTCCCAACCGTCCTGGCCGTAGCTCTCCATATAGCGAGAGATGCTTCAGTGAATTTATGATATCGCCGAAGGGCGAGTCTTTGAAAGATGTCCGCGCGGTGAATTCCATGATCGGTGCCCAATCGGATTCGACCGCAGGGCGCAGGAGGTTCGGAGTCCGACAGGGAGTCCGGCACCTCGGAGTCATGAGCTTTATGCGGGACAAGGTAAGTGTTCGGCTCCATCGCCGTAGAAGTTGCAGCTCCCGAGGCGGTGTCCAGCCATCCGTCCTCGATCAGAGCGATCGACTCCGGACTGTGGGTCGGAGCGGATTCGTGTGCGGCCTCCAAGGTGCTGTCCGACGGCAGAGTTAGGTCATGCCCATCGTGGCAGCGTGGCACGCTCGGCTGTGGCTCAGATCCATCGAAGATCAAATCTCCGCGGATATCGGCCGTGAAGTTTAGGCTTCCAAACCTGACCTGACGGCCGGGCGTAGCTTTCGATCTGCTCCAGATGGCCAAGTGAGTTGGCCCGCAGTGCGAAGCCGCCGAATACGAAGATCTGTCCGGGGAGAAAAGTCTCACCCAGGACTACGTCGTTGTCGATTGAAGAGGCCATCAAGCCTATCGATGACGACACAGAGGAACTCTCAATGAAAGCACCAATGTCGGTGTCAAAACCGGCGGCCAGGCGGATGGTAACAGGAGACAAGGGACACGATGTTTTACCCAGGTTCGGGCCCTCTTGATGGAGGTAAAACCCTACGTCCTACTTGATTGATATTGATATTGTGGATGTTTACAAGAGTGGATCTACCACGAGATCAAGGAGGCTAAACCCTAGAAGCTAGCCTATGGTATGATTGTAAGGGTTGTTGATGTTGTAGTCCTACGGACTAGAGCCATCCGGTTTATATAGACACCGGAGAGGGCTAGGGTTACATAGAGTCGGTTACAATGGTAGGAGATCTACATATCCAGATCGCCAAGCTTGCCTTCCACGCCAAGGAAAGTCCCATCCCACACGTATGAAGTCTTCAATCTTGTATCTTCATAGTCTTGGAGTCCGGTCGATGATGATAGTCCGGCCAATGATAGTTCGGCTGATGATGGTAGTCCGGCTATCCGGACACCCCCTAATTCAGGACTGCCTCAAGGGGGGTAACGGTTGGATTGGTTCCCCCACTATATAAGGAGGTCTTCTTCTCCAAGTTGACTTACCTCCTTTCCCCCAAGCTCCATTGTTGCTCCAAAAGCTTTTTTTCGCCCGATCTCTCTCCCTAGCCAATCAAACTTGTTGATTCTTTAGGGATTGGTTGAGAAGGCCTGGATCTACACTTCCACCAAGAGAAATTTGATTCCCCCCACTAATCCTTCCCGGATCTTGTTACTCTTGGGTGTTTGAGCACCCTAGATGGTTGAGGTCACCTCGGAGCCACATTCCATTGTGGTGAAGCTCTGTGGTATCGTTGGGAGCCTCCAATTGAGTTGTGGGGATAGCCCCAACCTTGTTTGTAAAGGTTCGGTCACCGCCTCCAAGGGCACCAATAGTGGAATCACGACATCTCGCATTGTCTGAGGGCGTGAGGAGAATACGGTGGCCCTAGTGGCTTCCTGGGGATCATTGTGCCTCCACACCGCTCTAACGGAGACGTACTTCCCCTCAAAGGGAAGGAACTTCGGTAACACATCCTCGTCTCCACCGGCTCCACTTTTGGTTATCTCTTACCTTTACTTGTGCAAGCTTATATTGTGTTGTATCCCTTGCTTGCTTGTGTGCTTGTTGTTGTTGCATCATATAGGTTGCTCACCTAGTTGCATATCTAGAAAACCTACTTTGATGCAAAATTTAAATTGGTAAAGAAAAGCTAAAAATTGTTAGTTGCCTATTCACCCCCTTCTAGTCAACTATATCAATCCTTTAAGTAGGTTTGGATGTAGTTAGATGTTACCAATGGCCTCTACCGCATGTAGTGCACAGGTTCCTTGGTCTCTGAGTGCATCTATGGCCTCTGAGTGTATCAGATTTTACTCAGTGCATCATTTCTCTATTTTCCCATGTGTTCTAGCCCCGTAATGGCCTTTGAGTGTTTGTTTTTAAGTGCTCATGCATTAGAGTGTAAGCTTAGGAATTACTATGTAATTTATCTTGATTAAGTGATGACCTCATTTATAATCATGCACTAATCATACACGCGTTATGCACGATCACGAACGGTGACTCACGTCAATACCACAACACAACTCTATGACTCAGAAATTAACATAAATCTTTATATTACAAGCCATTACAGGGCTTTTCTTGGGATCCCTTGACAAAGCTCTTTTCAAGTTTTATCTTAATCAAGTTTTTTATGTTTTATTTTCTTGTACTTGGTGTTTATGTTGTTGGTTATTTTCTCCTGTTAAGGTGACTTTTGTCTTTACGTTTTTTGGTAAGTAAAATCCTTGAAGAGGAAGTTATCTTCTGCTGGTAGAAGAAATGTGGTTAGTCGCCCTTCTTTTGTAAATCTCTCATTCGGGTTTAGTTCGTTTATATTTTAGTTCTATTTCACTGCATTTTTCGAGTGATGTAGTAGTGTTCTTAGGATGTGATCTATATTTTCTGCTTTATCTTTCACCTCTTGATTAACGGCTGCGCGAGTTCCCGGAGGGCTCCACTCATGAAGGGTCAATGAAGAAGCAACCTTGCCTATTCCATCATGGCTTACGCCCACGAAGGACTAGCCTCACTCGGGGTAGATCTTCATGAAGTAGGCGATCTCCTTGCCCTTACAAACTCCTTGGTTCAACCCCACATGATTTGGAGGCTCCCAAGTGACACTAACCAATCTAGGAGACACCACTCTCCAAAAGGTAATAGATGTTATTGTCGATGATGAACTCCTTACTCTTGTGCTTCAAAACATAGGCTCCTAAACACTCAATCATTCTCTCATAGATTTGGTTTGGTGGTAGGAGAAGGATTGGAGTGGATAGCAATTTGAGGGGGCTAGAAACCAAGGATCAAATGGTTGGAGTGGAATCCTTTGATCTCAGCACAAGTGTAGGTGGTTTTCTCTCAGAAAATTAATTTATGAAGTGGTGGCTTCGTCCTGGCTGCTCTCTCTGAGAATAGGTGGTGTGGGTGGGGCATATATAGCCATCACCAAAAATTGTAACAGTTACATACCTTTATGCACAACTCGGTGGGACTGGGTGAAAAACTCGGTGAGACTAACCAGTGCAAAAGGTTTGAACTTCATACGTTTTGGTGAGACTGGATGAATCCACTCGGTGGGACGATTAGTGATGACCTAAGCACTTTCCTCGCCTCGGTAATTCAGATCGGTTTCACTTGGTAATTCTGAGATGAAAACAATGGGTCACATAAGGTTGGCACACACACTTCGGTGGGACTGAATGTCATCTCGGTGAGACCAAGTTTCTAGGGTTTAGGCGGTGGCTCTGTCTGATTGTATCTCGGTGGGTCCGGGTGTATGTGTTTCGGTGGGACCAAGAATAACATTAGGTTTTTGGACAAATTGGATTGTGAGGGTGTGGCTGAGGGTTTTGGAGAAATATCTTAAAGCAATTGAGAAAATGACTCATCATCAAAACCTCATCCCTTTTAATAGTATTGGCTTTTCTATGGACTCAATTTGATCTTGGATCACTTAACCAAAAATGTAGAGTCTTGAAGCCTTTTGCCAATCCATGTACTTTGAAATTTGAGGGGTCCAAATTCACATTTCTTTGCCATACCTACATTTAACTTTTCCGAAATAATCTTTGAGTAGGCATTAGTTCAGTGATGTATATGTTGTTATGAATTACCAAAATCATCTGGGGATTATTTGCACTTTCAGCGCGCTCGCGCTGGCCGCAACACGGTCCCGGCGCAATCAAACGTGGAGGCGGCGCTAGTGATTACGAACGAGAACGCCGATAGCTACGCGTCGTTCACGACACCAACTATGCTTCATTGGAGTCGGTACGACAACGAGGCCGTTTCGGTTGTCCGTCATTGAGCTCACATCCACTAGCGACGGGCAAGTAACAGACTCCGACAAGGAGGAGTAGGGCATGGGAGGCGGCGGGGCCTTGAGTCCCAAGTGGGTCGGTTTGTGCCTCATGTCCCACTCTTCCTCGCTGATGACCGCACCTTCACTTCGCGGGTCTCATCTTGACGGACATGGACATGGTCATCCGACATGTGCACGAAAGGGGACAACAAGGACTTGGAGGATGGGCGCCACCGTAGATTTAGACTAGGTTTAGGTCTGACCATTTTTGGATAAATCCTTAATACTTGTCATCAAAATGGATAAAAGGTGATGTATCTAGACGTATTTTAGTTCTAGATACATCTCTTTTTATCCATTTTGATGACAAGTATTTTCGGACGGAGGGAGCACCACCTTGGTCAACACATAAACTCCTTGAAACCAACACATGGACTTCAAGAAAAACCTAAGGACAAATCCTTCAAACATAGCCCAAGGCAACCATTAGTCCATAGAGAATGTCATCTATTACCAAAACCAAACATGGGGCACCACATGTCCTTTCATCTTGGATCACTTAACCAAAAATGTAGAGTCTTGAAGCCTTTTGCCAATCCATGTTCTTTGCAATTTGAGGGGTCACATTCTCATTTCTTTGTCATGCCTACATTGAAATTTACTTAAATAATCTTTGAATATGCATTAGATCAATGATGTATGTGTTGTTATGAATTAGCAAAACTATCCAGGGATTAGTTGCACTTTCAGCGCGGTCGCGCCGGCTGCAACATGGTCGCGACGCAGTCAGACGCGGAAGCGGTGTTGGCGATCACGGACGAGAACGCCGGCAATTATGTGTCGTTCGTGACACCAACTGTGCTTCGTTGGAGTCAGTACGATGACGAGGTTGTTCCGTCCGTCTGTCATCGAGCTCGTGTCCACTAGCGACGGGCAAGTCATAGACTTCGAGAAGGAGGAGTAGGGCATGGGAGGCGGTAGGGCCTCGAGTCTCAAGTGGGTCAGTCCGTGTCTCATGTCCCAATCTTCCTCGCTGGTGACCACACTTCACTTCGCGGGTTTCATCTCCGTGGACATGGACATGGTAATCCGACATGTGCACGAAAGGGAACAAGAGGGACTTGGAGGATGGGTGTCGCCATAGATTTATACTAGGTTTAGGTCCGACCACTTTTGTTTAAAGAAATATGTCGAAGATGTAATGAATGCGCTCCGGTTTGCATGCAATTCGTTCGATTTGTTCAAATCTAGTTTGAAATGTACATGGGCATGGTTGGATGGCTGGCTTCCATATATTGTGTCCATTTTAGGGGTTAGTGTTGGAGATTCTCTTACAAGCACGTCTTCCGGAAAGCCAATCAAATAACTTTCTTTTTTTTTGCGATAAATCCAATCAAATAGCAGATGAACTAGCTAGAAACTCCTTTAGCTCCAGATATTTTAGTTCTTGTGTCAATCCCTAACTTTATTTCTCATTTGCTTGTAAACAATACGACAATTAAGGAATAAAATCTATTTTTCTATTAAAAAAGTAGAGGCAGGAGGTGGAAAAAAACTGTAGCTCAAGACTACGTGTACGGCGTGTTGCCCTCCAGCCGCTCCGACGGCCACGGTATCCTGCAATGCCCAAACTGTGATTTTTGACAGCTACAAGTTGCGTGGACTGTCCCGATTGTGCAGTCCAATCTTGTAATCTTGCGAGGAAATGCAAGTTATGGGCGCCAACGCCTAACCACCGCAACAGAGCCACCCCAGCCCCAGCCCGAGCCGAGGCGACTCCCGTACCTGCACGTCTCCCCTCCCCTCCCCGGTGGTTGGAGCCATTATAGAGGGCGAGGAGCATCATCTCCTACAGTCCCAAGATCCCAACCCCGTCTCCTCCGTCCCTCCCTTCCCCTGTTCCCAAATCCGCAGTCCCGTGCGCCGCGATGGAGGCGAGCAAGCTCAAGGCGGCCAGGCTCCTGGAGCAGATGAGCGCCCACCTCGCCACCGACGCCGGCAAGGAGATCGCCAACAAGGTCGGCTTCGTCTACCAGCTCAACATCTCGCCCAAGGTATGTATGGCATCCCCCTATCCCTCTGTTTCCCCCGTGGAATCCGCCTAAAGCTTGGTGCCCTCGGCCTTGGGGGTTCGATCTGATAACAGAAGATGGGCGTGGACGAGGAGATCTTCGTCGTGGACCTCAAGAAGGGCGCTGTCTCCACAGGTCCCACCTCCCCCCGCCGCTCGTTTCGTCTCGCGTGGGTTCTGAATTTCGGTTTCTTGGGCCGTGTTTCCTGAAGAAACTCTCCCCTGTTGTGGTCTCGGCGTGCAGGGAAGTACGAGGGGACGCCGGACGCGGCCTTCACCATAACCGACGACGACTTCCTCGCCATCGCCAGCGGCAAGCTGAACCCGCAGATGGCGTTTATCCGGTAAAGAACTGCCAAGACAAGAATCCCAAACTTCTCTATTTGATATGCAGCTTTTCCCCCAAATTAAAGGATCGTGGCGATATCGTGCTTGCTTGCTGTGCTGTGCAGGGGTAAGCTGAAGATCAAGGGGAGCATCAGCGCCGCGCAGAAGTTCACGCCGGACATCTTCCCCAAGCCGTCCAAGTTGTAGAAGGCCGGATTGCCGTGCCTTGCCCCGGTGATCGGTTAATAAAAGAGTCTAGTTGTGTTCGCGGTGACAATTTGGTGGGATTGTTGCTGGGAAGGAGTTTGTTTACCTAGAACTACCACACGAACAGCAGAGGGAGTGAAATTCGTTTTCTTTGGTTGAGAAGGAGAACACTAGGTACGAATCGATGTGTATTGTGACGACGATGATAAAGCTTTCTCGATGGATCACCGTTTACTGTTACTCGGATGCATGCCCATTCTAGATTATTATAAACGGAACAGCGGTCGTACACTACATCTTTGCTATCACATCTGAACGTACGGTGATGAATCCTCATTTTGAGCTACTCAGCATCATCCAGAAATAAGAGACGAGTGGATGCACAAGGCTCCTCAGCGATCAGGCACTCTCAGCCGTCAGATCGAAAGTCCCTCGCGATACTGACCGTCCGATCTCGGGCCCGACCGCCGTGAGCCGTGCGATCTCGAACCCGTCGGATAAAATTTCAATGGCAACAAAACGTAAATACTTTGCCCTCACCAGGGTATTTCCGTCTTTCCTCATCCGAGGAGAGGGGTGCCGATAGGGCACCCAGTGCGTCGTCCTCTCTGCTCCTCTCCTCACTTCCCCCTCCTCCTCTTTGCTCCCCACTTCTGTATGCCGCCGCCGCCGCCCGTTCCCTCGCCCTCCCATGCCGTCAGCCTTTGTGAGTGCTCCATCGCCAATTCCACCTTTTCCCTCTCCTCCCTACCACGGGCCTCTTCCTTGTTGGCGGCCAGATCTACCATGGCTACGACCACGGAAGCACGGGCGGGCTTCGGATCCAGCGCCGCCGTCGGCTGGGCCCGACGGTCGCCTCCTTCTCCATAACCAGCGCTGCTGCATGGAGAGGAGGATTGAGGGTGTACCCACCGCTTGGAGGCGTCGAGGGGTGCGGCGGATCCTGGCGCGGGGGCTCGTTGGTGAGCGCGGTGGCGGCCATGGACGACCTCGAGCTCGGACGTGGACAAGGGCACGAAGCGGGTGAGCGCGCAGGGGAAGGACTACAGCATCTGGAAGATGGGCGCGCTGGACGACTCTGAGGTGTCGGTGTTCCTCTTCGGGGACGCCCACACCCACTACTCCGGCGGCGCCGTCGACGACGTCTTTGCGCTGTTCAACGGCAACGTCCGCATGGACAAGGGGGTACTATGCTTGCTCACATTTTTCTTTCCTACCTTGGGCGGATCAACTGATGCCTTGAGGGTGTATGCTGAATTGATTCATTGTTGGTGGACGATGTTCTTGCAGGGGCAAGGGTTCTCGGTGAGCGTTGGCTCGGTGGGGCAGATGATGAAGATGGGCGTCTCGGCCGATTTCAGCATCTGCAAAGGGACGAGGAAAGATGGGATGGCCTGCACCATGGCCACAAACAAGTATGTACTTCTTCCTGAATGATGAGATTGTCTCTGAAAAACTGTAATAAGATCCAGGAAGATGTAAAACTAGAAACTACCGAGTACTGACTGTACTTGGACACCGAGGAAATCCTGCGGTCATCTTCTCTGAGATATTAACACTTTCTGGGTGCGATATGTGCTAAGACTGAAAAAAGAAATGAAGCCCATTTAGACACACCGTTGCCTCCCATGAACTGATGCTCAGACTCTGGTCAAGGTGTGAGGGTCATGGCAGCCATATCATAGATTAGTTGTGTGCACATTGTCTCTGAAAAACTGTAGTTGCACATTGCCAATAAGATCCAGGACTATGTAGAAATTAGAAACTACTGAATACTGACTCTACTTGAACACTCAGGAAATTCTGTGGTCATCTCCTCTGAGATATTAACACTTATCGGGAGTGTGATATGTGCTGAGACTGGAAAAAATGAAGCCCATTTAGACACACTGCTGCCTCCTACGGACTATGCTCTGACCCTGGTCAAGGTGTAAGGGTCATGGCAACCATATCATAGATTAGCAGTATGCACATTGTCTTCTGGTTGATGACCATGATCAATTCGCGACAATCAAGGGTTCAGCGGGTTATTTGTATGGATTTTCCGATATGATTATCTAGGACTTGAATTGTGACTTGGTAATTAGGTTTAGCCTTGAAATAACCAGATTATTCAACCTCAATGGCATTGTTGTTGTTATTCTTGCATGATGAGTGTTGCTTTTTGATATGAAATTTTCAACAGTGGAAGCAAATTGTAATCGAATTCACATGGTGCTATCCTTTTTTGGAGAGCCAATTTCACAGCATTTCATTTACATTATGGCTAGGCCAAAAGAACAGATGTGGTTTAGATAAATGCTGTTTCTGACCCTGAACATGGCCTGTTCCTTTTTAGGCGCAAGGGACCATACTGCAAATATCATTCATCGGTATGAGATATTAATAACTCCCTATTTTGCATCTGAGGCAGATAGGCATGCAATGTTGATTAATTATGTGTGTTTCCTATTGGCAGAACACATCATCACAGAAGTACTCTACTGGCAGAGTGGAGCTTAAGGGTGGGTAAGTGAACCCCAAAAAGAACAATCATAGCTTCTCTTGTGTTCCAGAATGGTTCCTCATCCACCATTCCACATGATTCTTTACATTTTTTTATTCTTCAGAAACTTCCAGTTTGCTTCCAAACTTCGTTCCAATGGGATTTACATGGCCAAGCCTCCCTCAGAACGATCCGATCCGAGAAATCCATCACGACCACTGAAAGTAATGTCAGTCGATGGTTTAAAAAGGGCTTTAAGGTATTTGCAGTACTTTCATTTGTTCACCTTTTCAGTTTATATCCTCCGATGAATATAAACTTCAACTGTGAACAAAATGATGGCATGGACTGTGAAATAAGCAAATAATATTAGTTCGTTATGTATACCATTGTACTGTCCAAATGTGAGGTCAAGAGGATCCTCTAGCATATGTTGACAGACTAATGACTGAAAGTGTATCAGCCCTTGTAATAGCATGAAGTGAAGGTGCTTGTCATGCTAAACTGGTTATTTCCTAATTTTGACTCTGTCTTGCAGTAATGCGGATAAAGTGACCACTAAGAACAACTCTCAGGGTATAAGGTTCCTCTCCCATGTAACAGGTAAAAAACACATTCCCCACATTTCATTTGTAGCTGTAGTAGTTTGATGCAAGTTTCATCTACACACTGCAACTGCCTTAGATCAACTTTAATAAAAATGATTGTGTTCATCACATTGATGCAGAGGCCGGGGGTTCCAACCTCCCTTTCGATAAAGAAAAAAAACCTACACACTGCAAAATTTGCCGCTGTCACCTCGCGATGGAAACTGATCTACCTTCTGCATTGACCAGGCGGCACGGAACCGAATCTCGTGAGCAATAGTACTTCGACAGCTGTACAGAAGCCGATGTCGACCTGGAGCACCCTCTCGGAGAAGCTGAGCTCAGGCAGAAGGTGAGCCGCAGCATGCCCCTGGGTTTGTAGCCTTCACCGCTCCATGGAGCAATTCTTTTCAACTGAACGACCTTGATTTACGTGCAGGCCGGCATCTTCTGGCACCAAGGTAGGAGCGCCCAAACCGGCCTCGCAGAAGCAGGAACAAGAGGCCAAGAGAAGAAAGGTGAACAACCCTTCGGGGAACACGATTGAGCTGGACCTAGCAGCTCGGACGACGACGAGATCAACATAGTGCTGCGACGCTAGCTGATGGCCTAGCTTGGCTGGCTCCATGGACAAGCGGCTTGCTGCTTTCTTTTCAAGAGGCTGTAAATGTATACCAGAAGGAGCACACAAGGAAGGCCTACGGGATTGCTGCCGTGCCCTTCCACAGCGACAGCATAGGGAGTAGTCGAGGCCGATGCGCCTCTGTATGCATACTTGATTCCCTGTTTAGCCTATTTACTATGCTACCCAGTATAAGGATGACACCATATAGTAAATAGTCGATATGAATTGTGACAGATTCTGTTCATGCAGGAACTTAGATACCTAGATAGGAGTATGCATATATCATATTAGTTATATTATTGTTACTTCCTTGGTCGTAGGAACATATTCATCCAATTAGGCATCTGAAGATGCCTTGATTTATAGTGCAGTTCTCCTAAATTTAGGTGAACAATCTTGAAAAATATTTTACTCTTTCATTCACATTCGAGATGGCAAATCATGCTAACAATCAGTCCATGTGATGATCCATTAATCATTTTGTTGAAAGAGCATTTTCTAAATAAACTGTTCTGTAGTTAGAAGATACATGTGCCTCAATACCATGATGAATCAATTCCACCAGTTTGATATGTTCTGAATCTGAATGTGTTTGAAAACTACACGTCCTTTCTATTGTCTTACTTTAATAACATCATGTGTTTGAGAGTCAAATATAAAATACATTTTATTCATGTTTAAGTTATATTTTGTACTTCGGTGAGGACTGCTTTTCTCACCTTTTCCTTTTTAATGTTCGCTTTAATTTTCAGTGAACTGACCAGATGCAAGGTGCAATGAACTGAAAGAAGAAGGGCATTTTCATCAAAGGAACATTTATTGGTTTGTCCGTTGACGGTTGCCTGAAGGAGGACCAAGACGGCGAGTTTAAGATGGGTTGCCTCTGATTCGCCCTGTTGCGATTGGGGTGCCTTGCCTCCTTGACACCCTCCTTGAGACTCAACATAAGGCAAGGTGAGCTGCTGTTGGTTCTTAGGTTGAGAAGGTTTGTAAATGATTGAAGTGTTGTGTGTTGGATGATTGTACATTGTTTAACCCAGGATACTGTAGCCACCACCAGATCCCCCCCCCCCTCCCCGTGTCCTCGTGCTCCTTTTGCCGCGTCCGTCTGCTGCTGCCGCTGGCTGCTGCGCCGCTACTGGTTGCCTTGCCTGCAGCTGCTCAGCTGTTTTGCTAGGCGCTGCTACTGTTGCCCCTGTTTTTTCAGTTTAGTCATGTAACACCCATGTGCTGGTATATTTCATTCCCTTGTGAAATTAATCGTTTATGTGTATGAAAGTTTTTAGAATATCACAAAAAATGTTCAGTTTTAGTGTCCATTTCACTGCCAATTCTCTTCCTGCTTTTGTCGTGACCATGCAAATCAATTATCTTGTGGATTGACTATGCCTTGCTTACCTTGCATTGGGTTTATTTTGCTATTTGTGATATAGTAAACTCATCTATCATGGATGGTTACTTTGATTTTTAGATGTAAACAGTTTCTCAAACCTTCCTACTAACTTGACTATTACCTGCTTAATTACTACGTTTGGACGGCACCTTCGCACTAAGGCGCACAACCGGCTCACCGCAAGTACACCCTCGCCACGCCTCCCGGGGCTGCAAGGTGAAGTGGACGGCGGAGGAGAAGCCGCACGGGGCTGGGCTCTCAAGTGGGAGGCGGAGCTCGCCTCCCCCCAATGACGTCAGCTTTGATCACAAGTGGAAGTTGGAGCCCAAGTCCAAGCCCGGTGCCGCCAGCAAGGCCAAGACCAATCTCGAGGAAGCCATCGAGGATGACAAGAATAAGCCGGCGATGAAGTGCACGCACATTGAGGAGGTCCTCGCCGGTTGCGACGCCATCCGCAAGGTACTCAGTACAAAAGATGAACTTCTTTGAGGGGTTTCCAGTAGATTTCCGACTGGTTATAGTAGTTTAAAGACTGTAGTGGAATTTCAATATAATGCCAAGTCAACTTACTCAAAGTTTGCATACTGCCAAGTTAATTTACTCCATTCTTAAATGAGAGTACTGCTAAGTTCCACAGATGCATGAGTAGATTTAAGAGAAAGATTGCAGTAGCTTAAAATGGAACTTCACTTCACTGTTTTATAATATTCAGTAGCTTAAATATTGCAGTAGATTTTAACTTGGTGCAGTACAGAAACTTGCTTTGTTAGATTGTTAACTTGCTTTTATATTTTCTTGATTGTGTTAATTTTTTGGAGTATTGTATCTCATGCTTAGTGCTGCACCAAGATTCAGTATCTTGAACTACTCCAGTATTGCTTGAACTACTCCAGGAGATCATCTTAATTCTGTAAATTCTATGGAGTAGTTTCAGTAGTTTTACAGCAACAGTACTCTTGCCTGCATATCCTTTCAGAAACAATTATTTTATCCTTAACTTTCCTCTACTGGATGATGACTATCTAATGGTGATTCCCTATTCCCACATTTTTTGCCCTCATGTTGCAAGCTCTAAAGCTGCCCCTGCAATTTACCATCACAAGACATGTCTGGGCAGCAAGTCTCCTGTGACGATTACTCTTAATTCGTCGTTATAATTGTTTGATGGTTTGCTTGTTCCAACCTCGATATCTGCCTTTAGATTCCCGTTGTTGTCTTTGTAGTGGAAGGTACCATTTGGTGGTATGTTGCTATTTTCACTTTGTTCTGAATAAGGCATGTATAGATTTCAGATTTTAATTCCTATCTCTTTGTCGTAAAAAGTAATGTATGGTCTTGTGTTTTATCTTGGTCGTATGAAAGCAACGAGCTTGATTCTGTCTTATAACCTGATGTCATCTTCAGTCCCATTATGTTTTGCTTCTAATACAATTAGTTGTCTACACATGCTATTCCTGGGCTCTTACCGGCAAATTGTTACATGTTTTGTCTAAACGTTCTGACCGGCACCCTCGCGCCACGGCGCGAACCCGATCTAGTCTAGATTAAAACATCATCTACACCCGGACGACTAAAACCTGCCTCGTACGTCCCGACAGGCCGCTCGGTCACTGTCCTGTCATGATTTTTTGACTGCCCGGTCACTGTCCTATCATGATTTTTTGACCCAAACGTTCCTTTCAAATGCCTGAGCTGACCTACACCAACTCAAATATGAGGCGGATATGGGGCACCTGCTCACCTGACTCCATATAAATTTTTCTCCATCCGCTCGCCGGACCAAACCCTAGCCACTTTACACCCCTCTTCTCCACCACCCAATCTCATCTCCGGCATGACAGACAGCGTATTCGAGTCTTCCGCCTCCAGATTCGTCGACCTCGAGCTCATCCCACGCGGCCACGAGGAAAAGATGAGCGTCTGGCTTGCGCTCCGCCGTGCCCAGGAGGAGGCCCGTGCATGGCTGCGCTCGGACTCCATTCGTCGGGACCGCCCAAATGACGCATGGATCCGGCACTAGGCCAGTCGTAGCTGCCTAGCCAGAGGCCGTGCGGTCCATCTAGCGTCTGAACGCGTTGGCGGACGTGCAACCCCTCCATTGGCGCGCCGAGCATTGAGACGCACCATGGGCCTCGCCCGACGAGGCAATGGCATGGTGTGCCGGCCGTGCAAGGCACCGGGCGCGGGAGGCAGCGGCAACCTCGTGGCGGTGGTCGTCGGTGAGGCGAAGTCGCATTCTCCGGCTCCCCTTATGGCGCATCAGTCCAGGTGACACAACCGCATCGTGGTGGACGTTAGTGGCTCATCCCCGGACGGATCCATCATCGATCTGACGTCCACCGGCACCTAACGGGTTCCGGGCTCCGACGAGGAAGAGTAGGGCATGGGGCGCCTTGAGTCCCGTGAGCTGGCTCGTATCCCATGTCCTACTCTACCTTGGCGATGACCGGGCCTAACACCCTGGGGAGCGCAGCCGGACACAGACATGGCCAGCGCGACCGGACGAGCTCCGATTAAAGATTGCTACATTGCATATAATAATATGGATTTGAGGTTTTTAATTTAAGGTATCTAGATGTAAAATGCATTTTTTTTAAACGTGACTAGTCAACGGATACACCTAGGCGCGTCCGTGGGCGTTTAAGAGGTCGGATTTGTCAAAATCCGGCCGCAGAGGCTGAGACCTGCGCGAGATCAAAAACAGCGAAGCGAGCAGGCCAACAATAGGATCCAGTCGTGAGACCTCCAGTCTCTCCACAAGCATAGCATGCTCGCCCGGGAAAGGGACGCATGCTCTAATCAAGGAATTGCTAACTTGTTGGAGCAGCCATTTGACCAAAGAACGAGGTCATCGGCACATCTTCTAGCTGCGATGTTCAAATCTTCAAATTCTTCATAGAAGGCTATTGAATTCCCGCATTTCCATAATAAATTCCGAAGCACAGGAATAATGGCGATGGATCGTGCTTTGTTGCTTATGTGAGAGTCCCAGCTTGGACAAATGCTTTGGAGCTCTTGTGCCAACTCTAGTTGGATCCCCTGAGAGCATCTCCAATAGACGGTCCAAATGTAAAAATACCTAACTTTTAAACCGTCTGAGGCAAAAAACGCTGCTTCAACAGACGATTCATATGTTAAAAAAATTAAACTGTGGCCTTCTCGTGATGTAAAATACAACACGTCGCGGTGCAAATTTACATCACGAGATGCATCTGGTCCAAATTTGGCGACCGCCCGCCAACGCCCAACCGCCACTTCATTTCATTTCACAGCCGCGCCTGTCCGCCCGCCCGAACACCAGTCGGCCGGAATCCGCCGCCGCCACCGCCCAAATCCCCGCCGCCGTCGCCGCCACCGCCCCAAATCGCCGCGCCGCCCTCCGCCGCCCTCGCCCCCGTCGCCTCCCTCACCGGAAGCCGTCTCGTAGCCGCCCGGGCGCCGCCGAATCGGGAGGCAACAGCGGTGGGATTGGCGCCTCCGGCAATCTGGCTGCCCATGTAGGCCTCCGCTGGTCCTTAACCGCCGCCGCCGCTGCTCGCTGGCCCGCCCATTGCCATCGCCTCGGCCCGCCGCCCGCCCCTTGACCACATCCGGCCGAGCTGCCGTCGCTGTTGGCCCGTGCAGCGTGCCTGTGCCGTTGCTCGTGGTGTTCGCGTCAGCTGTTGCCCGCCTCCGTTGCTGCTGGCCGGCAAAGGAGCACATACAAGGGAGGTCGGGCTCCGACCATGGCGACCACAGACGAGCACGGGAGCGGTGGCAAACGACACCGATCGAAGGGGGGAAATAGGGGGATTGGGAGAGGAGCTCATCATGGGGAGGATGGTGCGCTCGGGGAGGTCGGGGAGAGCTTGATGGCGATGGATTTGACGAAGGCGGCCGACGTCCCGAGGTTGAAGAAGACGATCAAGGCGATTTTACATCTTCATTTTGGACCATCTGTTGGAGTTGCTCTTTTGGACCATCTGTTGGAGATGAGCTTTTTTCGGAGCTCCAAAACACACTTTTTGGTGGTCCAAATTTTACATCTCCGGTTTTGGACCGCCAAATTTTGGACCATCTATTGGAGATGCTCTAAAAAATATAGAAGGACCCGGTCGAATAAAGTTAATGGAGTAAACTTTTACTCCTTTATAAGTGGTCGCACTGAAACGAAATACAACATTTCTGGCGGATGTGCCCTTCAAGATGAGTGGATCATAATAAAAAGATGTTGTGGATTGGATCGAAACGACTTTCCTGCTTGAAAATAGGGCCCCTCTGTGTCTCCGCTAAGCTTAATGGAGTAACAAAAATGCATAGGTTTTGTGTCCTAGCGGCATGAACTCAAACACTTCACAATATATATCATAAAAACATTCAAATTAAAACATGCATAAGATAACCGTTAACAGATATATAGTTTCATCATCACAATTTTCAAATTGAAACATGCATAGTTCGTCCAAAAGGCACCACTTCAAACACAAAGTTTGATCAAAAAAATCACGACAAACATATATGTGTATGTTGTGTGTCGAACCAACCAATGACATGTACGAACTCAAACAAACTCCTCGCCGAAGAAATCATCACTGCTGCCGCCGCCACCATCCCCTCGGCCACCATCACCACCACCACCATCCTCTTGGCCGCTGCCACCACCCCATCACCATTCCGAAGAGAGCCTTCAATTTGGGTCAATATCTCCCCACGAGTGAGCTCCCAATACTTTCTTGTGGTTTCATCCATTGTTGTTGGATTCATGAACATGATAGCACGATCTTCGGCTTTCTTGACACCACGAAGCCTAAAAAACGTGCCAGTTACGCTCCTTCCACATATGCCAACGGGTCCTTCGTAGGAAGGTTACAGATCATGTCGCTCCACCATGTGTTTCTTTATAGTTTATATATAAAGCGGATTGAAAGCATGTTTCAAGTACAAACAATGGGTGTACTTGAGAGCGGATGGAATAACCGGTGTCGGTGTCAAAACCGGCGGATCTTGGGTAGGGGGTCCCGAACTGTGCGTCTAGGCGGATGGTAACAGGAGACAAGGGACACGATGTTTTACCCAGGTTCGGGCCTTCTTGATGGAGGTAAAACCCTACGTCCTGCTCGATTGATATTGATATTATGGATGTTTACAAGAGTGGATCTACCACGAGATCAAGGAGGCTAAACCCTAGAAGCTAGCCTATGGTATGATTGTAAGGGTTGTTGTTGTGTCCTACGGACTAGAGCCATCCGGTTTATATAGACACCGGAGAGGGCTAGGGTTACATAGAGTCGGTTAAAATGGTAGGAGATCTACATATACGTATCGCCAAGCTTGCCTTCCACGCCAAGGAAAGTCCCATCCGGACACGGGGCGAAGTCTTCAATCTTGTATCTTCATAGTCTTGGAGTCCGATTCGATGATGATAGTCCGGTGACGATAGTTCGGTGATGATGGTAGTCCGCTATCCGGACACCCCCTAATCCGGGACTCCCTCAGTAGCCCCTGAACCAGGCTTCAATGACGGTAAGTCTGGCGCGTATATTGCTTGGCATTGCAAGGCGGGTTCCTCCTCCGAATGATAGAAGATTGTGAACACCAGGATAGTGTCCGGCTCTGCAAAATAAATTCCACATTCCACCGTAGAGAGAATAATATATACACAAGTTCAATCTGCTGACGCGTTCTGCGGCATGACGTCACGCCACTACCAAGCCATCATTTAAATCGTTTTTTATTCTACCACCTCAGCGCATTCAGCGAAGCGGTTTCCTTGGCACGTCTTGTCGAAGCAGAGATCGTGTTCCCCTTAATCCGGGGTTCTTATCAATACTGTCGTGGGTATCCCAACCGCGAGATTGATGGTGACGCTTGGGAGATAAGCGAGTTTTACTAGGATGGTGGGGGACTCATAGGCTTCGTCCGCCTATATAAGGGATAAGGATTCACCTTTTCACCCACGCCTTCTTCCTCCTTTGCTTATCCATCTCCAGCACTTTTCGAGCTCCAGCGCCCAAGTTCGCGCATCTCGTCTCAACCTTCTCCGACCATGTCCGGAGCGGGAGGTAAATGGTTGGCCTCCACCGTTAAGGAGGAGCACATCGCCAAACTGCGCGGCGCCGGATACCTTTCCGGCGACATCGCGCACCGGCTGCCCGACGAGGGGCAGCTCATCCCCACCCCCAGGCCCCATGAGAGGGTCGTTTTCCTTCCCCATTTCCTCCGCGGACTGGGCTTTCCACTTCACCCCTTTGTCCGGGGGCTCATGTTCTACTATGGCCTGGATTTCCATGATCCGCGCCAACTTCATCCTCAACATCTCGGCGTTTATAAATGGGTATGCGAGGCCTTCCTCTCGCATCCAGCCCCACTTCGACAGGCTCAAGACCTTCAATGTCAAGCGAAGGTAGTGAAGGGCACTCAAGCGGAGTGCGGAGGGCGCCATGTTGGGCAAGATGCCCAATGTCCTTTGGTTCAAGGGGCCTTCGTGGAATCCGTCAAGGGTGGCAATCGGGTGGTTCTATATCACCGAGCAGCGTGACCCTACATGGGCGGCGGCCCCGAAGTTCAGATCTGGTATCCCCACGCAGCTCACCTCCCGGAAAGAGAAGGGCTTCTTTGTGGGGTAGTTCGGAGGAGCCGACGGGACTCCAAGCCCGTATCCGAAGCCGTGAAGAAGCTCAGGCTGGTTAACGTGGTCCAAGTCATGCTCGTCCGCCGAATTCTCCCATGCCAAGAGCGGGCATTCAATCTGTGGGAGTTCAATCCGGAACAGCACCAGGCGCTGAGCAGGCTCTTCGACACGACGTACGAAGGCACCTGGAGGGTGCTGTTTTAAGGGCACCGAAGCCCCCGCATCCGCGACTGAAGATCGCGGATTTCGCTCGCAGCGCTAAGCCAACGAGGTAAGTGATTTTACCCCTTTACGGGACACTTGCTTTTCATAGTTTGACTCTATGCGGGTTTTAATTTCCCCTTTTCCTTTGACAGGACTGGATGAGGAAGGCGGAGCAGATTATCTGCCCGGCTCCTATGCCGAAAACCCGATGACGCCTGCCTAAGCGGGGCTGCTGGTTCCGCACCGCACGTGGTGCCGAGAAGAAGGCCAAGAAGGAGGCCACGGGTGCTCGAAAGAGTTCCTGCTTTCAGGTGCCCGACGACTCGGGCGGACTCCTCCCCGAAAACGAGGAGGAGAAAGAGGACTCTCCCGGAGGAGGGAGAGAGGAAGAGGAAGGCTTCCCCAACAGGGGAGGCCGAAGGGTCCAAGAGGGGAAGGACTATTCCCCCGGACAGCTCCGCCAACATCAACGTTGGCAAGGAAGAATGGCCTTCAAGGGCCAGGCCTCCGGCGAGATCGTAAGTATCCGGATTCCTGAATGATTTATATTTTCTTTTTCTGCGTCACATAGGGTCGTTGGCTCCGTCAGATGTAGACTCCATCCCAACCGCCTCCACCCCTCGCGATATCGAGGACGCCGAGGTGGGATCCCAAGAAGGGACCCATCAGGGGGAGGCTCCGGAGGCGCCACAAGGCGTCCTCCCGGACTTTGCGCCGGACTCCACATCAGAACCCGCAGTGGTTCCGGGTCCGCCATGCCCTTCAATGAAGGGCAAGACCGTGACGCCGGCGGCTTCCGTCCAACCGGAGGCGCCGGGCAATTTGTTGGAGGCGTTGCAGAGTGCTTCCATCGAGGAAGAACACCGCACTATTATGAGTGCGGTGATTCAGAAGGTGCAACTTGCTAAGAGCGGGCTGACCGAAGCCTGCAGTAGCCTTCTATAAGGCTTTGAGGTAAGAAGTTAAAAATATGCAATGTAATACCGCATAGACAAGAGCCTCGATGCTCAGTTCGGTGTTCGGGAAGAAAAGCCGGACTGAGGATCTGAAAAAAAGAAGATATACGCAGGGTTGCTAAAAATTATGTCAATATGGGTTGCAGGCTGCGCTGCTGACCTCTGCCCGACCGATCATGGAGGTCGGTGCTTTGAAGCAGGAGCTCGAGCGGTCCGAGCAAGAGCTCGGCCGCGCCAGGAAGCAACTCCTGGACAAAGAAGGTGAGTAACACTACTTTGAACTTGTACCTTACAGAAAAGGATTTAGGTTGCAACAAAAATAACAAGGATAACATGGGTACTGCAGGGGCCACGAACGAGGTGGCGACCCTGAAGGAGGCCGTGTCCGCGGCCGAACGCAATGCGGCCACGGAACGAGCAGAGCGAGAAAAGCAGGAAGGGCGGGTGGTGGTGGTTCGGCAAGAGCTCCAAGCTCTCATGGAAAAGCATGAGAGTTTGGAGCGTGACTCAAAGACTCGAGAGTCCGAGCTTGCCTCGCTCTCGAAAGTGCCAAAACTGCCAAGGCCGATGCCCATAAGTCCCTTCAGGAGATTGAGTTGGTGAGGAAGATAGCGGCGGGTAAGGCATTTTTCATGCAAAGCAAGCATGTGAATGTAAATTATGTGTTACTTACCCGAATTCGGAGCTCTGTATGCGTTTGCAGATCTACCTCGCAGCGCGGTCTCGATGTCACCGCATTCTACCGAGCCGAGGAGGGAGCTCAACGGAGAAGGTCTTCTGTCTCGATGTCTGAGGCCGGCCATCCGGTGCCCCTAGCGGCCACCGGCAAAGTTGGTCGAGCTCCACAAGGTGGCCGAGCAGGCCATGAAGGGTTTCATAGTCCGGCTGTGGCCTGGAGAGGCCATTACTGGGAGCTACTTCGGCCTCGTGCGACGGTTGGTGGATGCGTGCCCCTGGGTGGAGGTTATCAAGCGCTCCGCCTGTATTGATGGTGCTCGTCGGGCCCTTGCCCGCGCAAAGGTGCATTGGAGCAAGCTGGATGCTGAGAAGCTAATCACTGACGCGCCACCAGCGGGCAAGGAATATCGTATGCCCGAAATGTACTATAAGGCTGTCCTGAAGGGTGCCCGCAAGATTGCGGATGAGTGCCCCAGGGATGTAATTATCGAGTAAATTCGCAATGTGTTATCCTGTGCGCTGAAAACTTTGTTCATATGCGCTAAGCAACGCTTGTTAATTTAAAATATTACCTTCTGTGCGGCCGTTTATTAAATCTGAGAGATGGCAAGTCGTCGGCTTCAGACCCCATACCACGAGTGCTGGGGTGTTCGGGATAAACTTGAGCACTCTTGTTCCTATTTTTTGGTCCATCTAGGGAGGCGCTCAACACAACGAACAAGGCAACCGGACTTATAGTGCTTGAACACTCTCACTTAGCCATAGAATTCTATAATTTTAAATTTCGGCGAAGCCCCTAGTATTCGGAGGACCGAATTAGGGGCGCTATCCACGCCTTCGTCGGACATTATCCGGAACTTCGCTCGAAGCAGCGTAGGTCTTTAAGGACCTGAAAGGACCTCTCGAACAGCGACCAGTCTCGCCTTATCATGACAAATAGTTTTAGCTTTCTCCATTGAGGCGTTAACCCGGCTCAACCGGGGCGCAATCGCAGTGGTTCTCCCAGTGCTACCTTAGCCGATAGAACGGAACGTAAGGTGCCAAACATGGGAGCCGGGCAAACCCAACTATTGACCCAAGACATGATTCGGAGCCGATTCATATAATGCTATAAGTTCGGGGTGCCGCACTTGTGAAAGTGTTCGGACTTTATCACACCATAATGCGGAGAACATAAGCCCCTGGTGTATTTGGCCGTACCAAAATGTACGGGTGCAACATGTCGTAAATGAACATATATATATATATATAAGGTAATGCAATTATGGGCAAAAAGTGCTGCATTTTATTCGAGAAGATATGCTATGAGTGCGGAATGATACAAATGGTGCGGAAAGCAAGGGATTGGATTTAATTAAAGGCGTCTCTCCGTGGGTAGGCAGCGGAATGTTGTATTTAACAAATTTAATGCTCGTGATGGAGACCACCTGAGTGTTCGTCATGCCTTTGTCCTTCCCCTGGCTGTTGCATCTTGAGTTCAGCAGGTTCGCCACGGACGAGTTCTGTATAAAATAGAGAAATAAAAGAGAAAAGAGCGACACACTTGGGAGCCCCCGTGTGGTCGAACCGCACTGGGTCTGTTGTGGTTGTGCCTTTCCCCTATGCCCATGGTATCTCCAGGCATAATTATGTACGCTGAGAGTTTGTCTTACAATTTTGCGAGGGCTGGGGTTGAGGCCGCATTGCTACGCTGCGTTTCTAACGTGCTGTGGTCTTGGTTGATGTTGCTCCGGGCGCGTTTGGCCGTGTCCGGTCGTTTAACGGTCGGACTCGAAAATTGCCTTAAAAGGCTGCTCTGTACTTCTGCCGTGAGAGCCTTTGTATGTTCCTCCGTTCGGAGGGAGCGTTCCGTGTTTCCATTGACCGTGATGACTCCACGAGGGCCTGGCATCTTGAGCTTAAGCTTTGCATAATGCGGCACCGCGTTGAATTTTGCGAACGCGGTTCGTCCGGCAGAAGCGTGATAGCCGCCATGAACGGGACTATGTCGAAGATTAACTCCTCGCTTGAAATTATCTCGGGATCCGAAGACCACTTCCGGTAATCGAGCCTGCATAACCGGCCTCGACACCGGTATGACGCCTTTGAAGGTTGTCTTTGTAGGTTTAATCCTTGAAGGGTCTATGCCCATCTTGCGCATTGTATCCTGATAAAGCAGGTTCAGACTACTGCCGCCGTCCATCAGGACTCTCGTGAGGTGAAATCCATCGACGATTAGGTCTAAAACCAATGCGGCGAATCCGCCATGGCGGATACTGGTCGGATGGTCTCTTCGATCGAAAGTGATCGGGCATGAGGACCATGTGTTGATTTTTGGGGCGAATGGCTCCATCGCGTATCCGTCCCTTAGTGCACACTTGCGCTCCCTCTTGGGAATATGCGTTGCGTATATAATGTTTACCGTCCGAACTTGAGGGGGAATCCTTTTGTCCTCTGTTGTTCGGCGGCCGGTCTCTTCCTCGTCATCGCCATGTAGCCCCTTGTCACTGTTTTCGGCGATTAATTTTCCTGCCTGCTTGAATACCCAACAATCTCTGTTGGTGTGGTTAGCTGGCTTTTCGGGGGTTCCATGTATTTGACAGGAGCGATCGAGTATTCGGTCCAAATTGGACGGGCCCGGTGTGGTTCTTGTGAATGGCTTCTTCCGTTGACCGGGCTTGGAGCCTCGGAATCCGGCGTTGACTGCCGTATCCTCATTTCTGTAGCCGTTAATGCGGCGTTTGCTTTTGTTTCGATGCAACCTGCCATTGCGGTCCTTGGTATCCGGATTGCCAGCGTTTTTGCTGAGGTTGTTGCTGCGAGCCAGCCAGCTATCCTCTCCCGCACAGAAGCGGGTCATGAGTGATGTGAGGGCTGCCATGGATTTCGGCTTCTCCTGTCCTAGGCGCCGGGCCAGCCACTCGTCATGATGTTATGTTTGAAGGCAGCGAGTGCCTCGCATCCGGACGGTCGACGATTTGATTTTTCTTTGTTAAGAACCGTGTCCAAAATTGCACGGCCGATTAAATGCAGCTGCTGGATTATGCGGCTTAGGTCATCTGCGTCCGGTGGTCGCATATACGCGTGCCTCGAAGTTGTCGAGGAATGCGGCTTCCGTGTCTTCCCAAAGATCCAATTGACTCAAGGGCAGGCTGTTAAGCCAATGCCGAGCCGGTCCTTTAAGCTTGAGCGAGATATTTGATGGCGTGAAGATGCGTCGCCGGGCCATATGTATATGGAGGAGATAATCCTCAATCCAAACCGCGGGTCTGTTGTGCCATTGTAGGATTCGATATTAACGGGTTTAAACCCTTCGTGGATTTGATGATCCATTACTTCGTCGGTGAAGCATAGTGGGTGTCTTGGCGCCTCAGATTGAGCAATATTGCGGCGTAGCTCGAGAAGGCGTTATGCTGCTGTGTTCGCCCGGCCGGAGTAGTTGTATCCGCGCCAAGGTATTCGTCGTGGGTCTTGGGGCGCCGCGTTATCCATAGATAGATCTGGATTGTCTTGCCTTGTCCTCCAATATATCCCGCAGTCCGCGCGTCCCCGTAGCTTCATGCTTTTTGAGCGATGCCGGGTACGGTTTTGGTGGAGGGCTTGCACGCCTCTCTGCCGCGGCCACGAGGTGGTCGGTCTGCCAGACAGCGCTAGTGATGCAGGTTTGTATGCTTCCTCCTCTAGTCGGGGGAGCAACTTGCGTTTTGGGTAACTTTTGGAGGGGCATTCATACTCTTCGGCCGCGAGGACCTCGCTCCATCTGTCGGCCAGTAGGTCTTGATCAGCTTGAAGTCGTTGCTGCTTTTTCTTTAGGCTGTTTGCCGTGGCCATTAGCCTGCGTCAAACGCTCTTGTTCGACGGGATCCTCGTGCACGACGAATTAAATGCGTCGTCGAGGCTTGCCTCGTCTCCGGAGGGACGAGGTAATTGTCATCCTCGACCTCTTAATCGCCCGCCGCCGCCTCTCGTGAGGGCTTGCTTCTGCCTCCTCCGCTACCGGATCGTCTTTGGAGGAGTTGTCTTTGGCACTTTCTGGGGTGTTATTATCTCCTGTGCCGGAATCTCCATTCTTGCCGTGGCGGGATTTAGAGCGGCGCCGCTGACATCGGCGCTTGGGCTGTTTCTTTAAGGAATCGGCCTCCGTTGCTTCTTCGCCGTCCCCATCTTTTGGGGTGTCCACCATGTATATGTCGTATGACGAGGTGGTCTTCCAGTGTCCTGTAGGCACTGGTTCTTGGTAGTCTCCGGCATCGTCGTCCATACCGTCGATGTCTTCGGAGTCGTAGTCGAGTACGTAGGTTAAATCGTCGACGGTGGCTACGAAGTGGGTGGTGGGTGGGCTCTGAATTTCTTCTTCGTCCGCGTCCCAACCATCCTGGCCGTAGTTCGGCCAGGGCTCTCCGGATAGCGAGAGATGCTTCAGTGAATTTATGATATCGCCGAAGGGCGAGTGCTGAAAGATGTCCACAGCGGTGAATTCCATGATCGGCGCCCAATCGGATTAGACTGGCAGGGGCGCAGGAGGTTCGGAGTCCGGCAGAGAGTCCGGAACCTCGGAGTCATGAGCTTTATGCGGGACAAGGTAAGTGTTCGGCTCCATCGCCGTAGAAGTTGCAGCTCCCGAGGCGGTGTCCAGCCATCCGTCCTCGATCCGAGCAATCGGCTCCGGACTATGGGTCGGAGCGGATACGTGAGCGACCTCCAAGGTGCTGTCCGCGCAGAGTTAGGTCATGCCCATCGTGACAGCCGCAACACGCCGGGTGGCTCAGATCCATCGAAGATCAAGTCCCCGCGGATATCGGCCGTGAAGTTTAGGCTTCAAACCTGACCGACGGCCAGGCGTAGGTTTCGATCTGCTCCAGATGGCCAAGTGAGTTGGCCCGCAGTGCGAAGCCGCCGAATACGAAGATCTGTCCGGGGAGAAAAGTCTCACCCAGGACTGCGTCGTTGTCGATTGAAGAGGCCATCAAGCCTATCGATGACGACATAGAGGAACTCTCAATGAAAGCACCAATGTCGTTGTCAAAACCGGCGGATCTCGGGTAGGGGGTCCCGAATTGTGCGTCTAGGCGGATGGTAACAGGAGACAAGGGACACGATGTTTTACCTGTGTTCGGGCCCTCTTGATGGAGGTAAAACCCTACGTCCTGCTCGATTGATATTGATATTGTGGATGTTTACAAGAGTGGATCTACCACAAGATCAAGGAGGCTAAACCCTAGAAGCTAGCCTATGGTATGATTGTAAGGGTTGTTGTTGTGTCCTACGGTCTAGAGCCATCCGGTTTATATAGACACCGGAGAGGGCTAGGGTTACATAGAGTCGGTTACAATGGTAGGAGATCTACATATCCGTATCGCCAAGCTTTCCTTCCACGCCAATGAAAGTCCCATCCGGACACGGGGCGAAGTCTTCAATCTTGTATCTTCATAGTCTTGGAGTCCGGTCGATGATGATAGTCCGGCTGACGATAGTTCGGCTGATGATGGTAGTCCGGCTATCCGGACACCCCCTAATCCGGGACTCCCTCAACCGGTCTAGTTGGCAATTGCCCTCCTCCAGCCAGCAACCTGCCTCCAAAGACCTGGCTAACGGTGTTGCTGGCGGCTGAGGGAGTCCTGGACTAAGGGGTCCTCGGGCGTCCGGCCTGTTATCCATGGGCCGGACTGATGGGCTGTGAAGACATGAAGGCCGAAGACTGTACCCGTGTCCGGATTGGACTCTCCTTGGCGTGGAAGGCAAGCTTGGCGATCAACTATGAAGATTCCTTCTTATGTAACCGACTCTATGTAACCCGAGATCCCTCCGGTGTCTATATAAACCGGAGGGTGTAGTCCGAAAAGGAGGGGCTCATTACCATAGTCATACATGATAGACTTCTAGGGTTTAGCCATTACGATCTCGAGGTAGATCAACTCTTGTAATACTCATATTCATCAAGATCAATCAAGCAGGAAGTAGGGTATTACCTCCATAGAGAGGGCCCGAACCTGGGTAAACATCATGTCCCCGTCTACTCTTACCATCGATCCTAGACGCACAGTTAGACCCCTACTCGAGATCCGCCGGTTTTGACACCGACATTGGTGCTTTCATTGAGAGTTCCATCATGTCATCGATTTAAAGGTTCGATGGCCCCTTCGATCGTCTATAGTGATGCTGTCTGAGGAGAAACCTTTCTCCCCGGACAGATTTTTGTATTCGACGGCTTCAGATCAAGGGCCAACTCGCAGCCATCTGGAGCAGATTGATAGCTACGCCCCTGGCCACCAGGTCAGATTTGGAAGCTTGAACTACATTGCGGATATCCGTGGAGACTTGTGAAGGAAATATGCCCTAGAGGCAATAATAAAGTTATTATTTATTTCCTTATTTCATGATAAATGTTTATTATTCATGCTAGAATTGTATTAACCGGAAATATGATACATGTGTGAATACATGGACAAACATATAGTCACTAGTATGCCTCTACTTGACTAGCTCATTAATCAAAGATGGTTATGTTTCCTAACCATAGACATGTGTTGTTTGATTAATGGGATCACATCATTAGGAGAATGATGTGATTGACATGACCCATTCCGTTAGCCTAGCACTTGATCGTTTAGTACATTGCTATTGCTTTCTTCATGACTTATACATGTTCCTGTAACTATGAGATTATGCAACTCCTGCTACCGGAGGAACACTTTGGGTGCTACCAAACGTCACAACATAACTGGGTGATTATAAAGGAGTACTACAGGTGTCTCCAAAGGTACATGTTGGGTTGCCGTATTTCGAGATTAGGTTTCGTCACTCCGATTGTCGGAGAGGTATCTCTGGGCCCTCTCGATAATGCACATCACTATAAGCCTTCCAAGCAATGTAGCTAATGAGTTAGTTATGGAATGATGCATTACGTAACGAGTAAAGAGACTTGCTGGTAACGAGATTGAACTAGGTATTGGATACCGACGATCGAATCTCGGGCAAGTAATATACCGATGACAAAGGGAACAACGTATGTTGTTATGCGGTTTGACCGATAAAGATCTTCGTAGAATATGTAGGAGCCAATATGAGCATCCAGGTTCCACTATTGGTTATTGACCAAGAATAGTTCTAGGTCATTTCTACATAGTTCTCGAACCCGTAGGGTCCGCACGCTTAAGGTTTCGATGGCGATGCTTATATTATGAGTTTATGGGTTTTGATGTACCAAAGGAGTTCGGAGTCCCGGATGAGATCGGGGACATGACGAGGAGTCTCGAAATGGTCGAGACATAAAGATCGATATATTGGACGACTATATTCGGAGTTCGGAAAGGTTCCTAGTGATTCGGGTATTTTTCGGAGTACCGGAGAGTTACTGGAATTCGCCGGGGAGTATATGGGCCTTATTGGGCCATACGGGAATAGATGAGATAGGCTAAAAGGAAGGAGGCCTGCGCCCCTCTGGTCCGACTGGACAAGGGCGCAGCCCCCTTTCCTTCTTCCTGTCCCCTCTTCCCCTTCTCCTACTCCAACAGGGGAGGTGGAATCCTACTAGGACTAGGGAGTCCTAGTAGGACTCCACACTTGGCGCGCCCCCTCCTAGGGCCGGCCTCCTCCCACCTTGCTCCTTTATATACGGGGGCAGGGGGGCACCCCATGACACACAAGTTGATCTACGGATCGTTCCTTAGCCGTGTGCGGTGCCCACTTCCATCATATTCCACCTCGGTCATATCGTCGCAGAGTTTAGGCGAAGCCCTGCGCCGGTAGAGCATCATCATCGTCACCACGCCGTCGTGCTGACGGAACTCATCCCCGACACTTTGCTGGATCGGAGTCCGGGGATCGCCATCGAGCTGAACGTGTGCTGAACTCGGAGGTGCCGTCGTTCGGTGCTTGGATCGGTCGGATCGTGAAGACGCATGCGACTACATCAACCGCGTTGTCATAACGCTTCCGCTTACGGTCTACGAGGGTACGTGGACAATACTCTCCCCTCTCGTTGCTATGCCATCACCATGATCTTGCGTGTGCGTAGGAATTTTTTTTTGAAATTACTACGTTCCCCAACAACTTGATCTTCAATGGATTCGAGACCACGACGATCGCTCCCCTCGCTCCGATGAACATGACCTAAATCTGTCATCGGATCGCATCCAGGAGATGGTCCCTGTTGCTGCAGCGGTCTTAGAACCGGAGCAGATGGTGCCATCCGAAGCCATAGAGTCCGCAGCATTGGAGCCGCACACAAAATCGACAACCTGTAATATTTGCGTCAACGGAACTCCGGACTCGTCTCCGGCTATAAGTCCGGACCACGTACGCCGAGCTGGATCGGTTATCGATTTTCGAAGTCAGCACCGCAGACATCTTCCAGCACTCACCTTTGGATGACGTGCTAAACTCTTTAAATAATTTGTCCTTGGAGAAGGACTCACAGCCGAACTATGTTCGGTTCGAGCTAGAGGCCGACGATGGAGAATTTTGCTTCCCACCCGCCACCCACTTCATAGCCACTGTTGATGACTTGACCGACGTGCTTGATTATGGCTCCAAAGACATCGACGGTATGGACGACGATGCCGACAAGGAGCAAGGCTAAGACCCGCCATTAACTGGACGTTGGACGGCCACCTCTTCGTACGATGTGTACATGGTTGACACGCCTAAAAAAGCTAGCGACGATGACAAAGAAGATCCAGTTGCGAATAAACCTTCTGAGACACAGCCCAAGCATCGGCGCCCTAAACGCCGTTCTAAGCCTCGTCGCTCAAAAGATGGCAACACGGGCACCAGAGAAAATAGTACTCCGGGCGACGCCGAAAACAATGAAGACCCTGTTGGAGCATAATCCTAACAGGAGGAACAAGACAAAGGGCAAGTTAACCCTGATAAACAGGCCATGCCCAATGACCCGGATGACGATAGTTATCGTCCAGTCTCCGAGGATGAGGAGAGCCTCGGCAGCGAGGATTTCATCATGCCCGAGGCACCCCTCGAGCAGGAGCGCTTCAAGTGCCAGCTAATAGCTACTGCTAGAAGCCTGAAGAAAAAGCAGCAGCAGCTCCAAGCCGATCGAGACCTACTCATTGACAGATGGACCGATGTCCTGGCAGCCGAAGAATACGGCCCCAAGCGCCCAGTCAGGAGTTACCCGAAGCGCAGACTGCTACCTCAGTTCGATGAGGAGGCACCAGATCCCGTACCTCCCTCGCGCAATGCGGAACGACCGCCACGTGGTCGGGATAGTGCGGACGACCGACCACCCCGTGGTCGGGATAAAGCGGCAACTCAGGTCGAACAACAGAGCACCCCACCACCCCGCAAAAACAGAGAAAAAACAGCTCAGGACTATACATGCAACCTTCGGCAGGGACTGGACAGTAGAGTAGGACACACCGGATCAATCTACGGATTGGGAGGACGCTTTCCGACTCGGGATGACGACTACCTATTCGGACGCGACAAACCTAGTCACGCCAGGGCCGATAACCGCATACGGACTCCATCGGAGGTGCGCCGCGACGCGGCCCGATATAGAGGCGCCGCACACCCTCTCTGCTTCACAGACGAAGTACTGGATCACGAATTCCCCGAGGGGTTCAAGCCCGTCAACATTGAATCATACGACGGAACAACCGATCTCGCAGTGTGGAACGAAGATTTTATTCTCCACATCCATATGGCCCGAGGAGATGACCTCCACGCCATCAAATACCTCCCACTAAAATTAAAAGGGCCAGCTAGACACTGGTTAAATAGCCTGCCTGAAAATTCCATCGGCAGCTGAGAGGACTTGGAAGAAGCTTTTCTTGACAACTTCCAAGGTACTTATGTCTGGCCACCAGATGCCGATGACTTAAGTCATATAGTCCAACAACCTGGAGAATCAGCCAGAAAATTCTGGACTAGGTTCCTAACCAAAAAGAACCAGATCGTTGACTGTCCGGATGCCGAAGCCTTAGCAGCCTTCAAACACAAAGATCCGTGATTTAATGGCTCGCCCGCCACCTCGGCCAAGAAAAGACGAAATTTATGGCAGCCCTCACAACACTCATGACCCGCTTTTGCGCGGGTGAGGACAGCTGGCTGGCTCGTAGCAAAAACACAGCCAGCGAGGCAGGCCCCTCCGAGGCCAAGAACAGCACCGGCAAGCTCCGGCGCAATAGACACAAACGCCGAAGCAATGGCGACAACACCGATGACACCACAGTTAACGCCAGATTCAGCGGCTCCAAGTCCGGTGAACGGAAGAAGCCCTACAAAAGGAACAATGAGGGACCATCCAGCTTGGACCGCATACTCGATCGTCCGTGCCAGATACATGGCACCCCAGACAAACAAGCTAACCATACTAACAGAAACTGCTGGGTCTTTAAACAGGCTGGCAAGCTCAATGCCGAACACCAGGGGAAGAGGCCGCCAGGCGACAGGGATGACGGAGAGGTTCACCAACGAAATACCGGGGGCCAGAAGAAATTTCCACCCGAGGATCAACTACTCCTGGAACCAAAATAGTAGTCCGGCTTCCGCCGCCCACCTCGTACACCTGCAAAATTTGTGCCGCGCATACATTACTACGCACTCAAGATACCATGGGCATTGGCGGAAGCACACTACGGACAAGCATGCAAGCATTCCTGTAGCACTTTTTTTCTTTTTTCTTTTTATTTTTTCCTTCACTGTCTCTTAAAATAGGTGACGAACAGGGCAAATATCTAAAACTGACTCTATCGGAGTTCGGATCCGTACACTCACCTAAGGGGCTACCTCCATCAAGGATTCCCCTCGTCGAGGACAGTGCATGACGACGGCTGGAGGTCCAAAGTAACTTTTGTAGACCGCACTCTTTATTTCGAGCCTGTAATATGCCTCTTCCTCTGCCTGCGACCCCGAGCATGTCAAATAGCCGGGGTTGCGGTCTTTATATATAAAGTAATCATTAGCATATCGCTCAGTTCCCAGTAAAAAGTATCCAAATTAATCATCCGTGTTGTTTCGCCAATGAATATGGCTCCTACGATGGTTTCAAAGATATACCTTGGCATAACCTGTTGGGGGCTCGGTATGGGAACAAATGAGTTGCCAGCAAAAGCCCGAACAGCTCTACAGCATACTTCGGCGTCGCAAGTTTGGCCTTATATGCATCAGATCCGAATCATTGTCTTGGGTCAATAGTTGGGTTGCCCGGCTCCTGTGCTTGCTACCCTATGTTCCGCTCTATTGGCTAGGGTAGTAAAGGGAGAACTACTGCGATTATGCTTCCGGTTCATCTGGTCAAGTACCTCAGTAGAGAAAGCCGAAAACTGACTGCCATGATGCGGTGAGAGCTGGTCAACCACTTGATGACTTATTGGAATCTTTAACGATTCTCCGTGTCACATGAAGGATCTTTTTCAGATCAAATATGTAAGGCACCATACGCCGCACACATACCAGGGGCTATGTCGTAGTCCCACCATAAAACTCCTATGGCTAAGTGAAAGTGTTAATGCCCTATAGTCTGCAGTTTGCACGGTTCAGATTATCACCTCCTTTATGGACCAAGACGTTGGATAAAGAGTGATTAAATGCTTTTTCGAACACCCCCGTACTTCCTATGAGGGGGCTGAAGCCGACGGCTGGAAAACTTTTAGATTATATTAAAACGGCCGCACAGGAGGAATTCAAGCTTTACAGAAAAACATAAAATAGATCAACTATAAAATGGTCTTTACAATTCCCATACACCTCACTCGAACATTATGTTTTTCGATCACTGGCCCTCTATCAACCGGGCAGCCTCCAGGACGTCTTCAAAATAATGCTCCGGTTCAGGACGGTCCTTTCCCTTGGGTGGACTCTTCACCGCAACATCGATGGCCTTCATCTTCCCCCAGAATGTCTTGACTCGGGCAAAAGCCGTCCGTGCACCCTCAATACATGCCGATCGCTTCACAGCGTCGATACGCGGCACCGCATCAACAAGCCTTTGCACTAAATTGAAGTAGCTATTTGGAAAAAGGCTTGGTTGGCCACAACCAGATTATGACGTTCTTCATGGCAGCGCCGGATATCCTATGAAGTTCGGCCCATTTGGACATTTGTTCATTGAGCAACAGAGGGTGCTTTGATGCGCCAAACTGCGACCAAAAGAGCTTCTCCATTGCATACCCATCTCGCGCTTGGTAATACTGCACCGCATCAGAAGAACTCTTCGGCAAGTCCAAGAACTCGTCTGGAGAACTCCACACTTGGTTAAGCTGAGCATAGTTTGGGTCACCGAACTTAGTTTGCAAAAAAGGGCTTTCCTGCCGCAATCTCCCTCGCCTGCCGAACCTCCTCACGGGCTGCTCTGGATTCCAACCGCGCTTCTCTCGCCTCTTGTAAGGCCTTGTCCAGTTCAGCCGTTAAGGCTTTATTCTCCTTCTCCAGAAATTCATAGCGGCCAGTAGCATTCTCCAATTCGAGCGTCACCGTGGATATCTTATCCTAGACTTGGCGCCGTGCAGCTTGTTCGGCTTTTAACTCAGCCGATGCCTTTTCGGCAGCCGCATCGCGACACCGGGCCTGCTCCTTGGCCCGGGCTAGCTCCGCTCGAAGAACTTCAACGGCGGCAGCACCATCTGCAGCCACGCATATTACAGCTCACAGATTTTACCATCATGCTTATATCACAAAAAATGTATGGGGATTGCCCCAAATATATACCTTGCGACTCGTCAAGACGCATGTTGATTAACGCAAGGTCATCCCCTGCCACGTCAAGCTTCCGCTGGAGTTCGGCAATATCCATAGTCCGGGAAGTAGCCACGGGGGAAGCAGCCTGTGTTCAAGTTTATCAGATTAAGTCCTTGAATAAATTTTTGATCCTCCGATTCGCTTCCCAGTGGAAGCCAACCTGAGTCTCAGGGGCTACTACCTGTACACATGTGCATATTTGCAAATAAAACATAGCTGAAAATACTATATCACAAACCTCGAAGCCTTTTAACACGCTCATGAAGGCTTCATTCAATCCGCTCTTCACGGACAAAATCTTTTCAATCATTGTACCCATTAAGGTACGCTGCTCCCTCGAGACAGATGCTTTCCGCAACATGTCTCGCAATATATCCGGAGTCTCCGGGTCTCCGGAAGCCGCTCTAGGAGCACGACCATCCTTTGAAGGAATCTGTTCACCCGTCTCCAGAATCACTGTCGGCTGCGAGCCGGACAGTCCGGGGCCTTTGTTATCATTAGCCCCAGAATCCCGGATGGTCAGAGATCCACCTTCGGACACTGCCTGTTTTGTCCCCTGCATAACTTGTTGATTAAGAGGGACCCTTCGCGATGACACTTTAGAGTCATCCGCCTTATTGGGCGAGGAGGTTGGAGGAGGCGTCTCACTCTCCATCATCTTTGGGAGGAGACTTCCCGAAGAAGAGGATTGCCCAGGAAAACTCTGTGCCGACCTGTAAAAATGCATGAACGCGTTACGTATATCTTCGGTAAACAGCAACGGAGCAGGACGCTATCAAAGTACTCCGGATTCACTTACGGTTTGGCCGAGGGCTTGTCCTCTTGCTGGAGCTGTTCAACGGCATCGCTTTCCAAACCCAAGCCGCTCGACGGTGGCATCTTGCCCTTCTTGGAAGACCTCCCCTCCCAATCTTCGGAGGCGGCCCTTTTCCTCCTGCTTGGAGAAGGGATACTGGGTCCTTTTCCGCCTCTGTCTTCAGGCCAGGCAAGGTCGATTTCTCCGGACTGAGTGTTCGGCTCACCTCCGGAACCAAGGTCATCTTGGGTCTTCTCACTCTCCTCTTTACCCTCCCTCACCGGCGCCTGTTATGGTGCCGAGGCCAGCATCCTTGTTAGCACAGGATCAGATGATTCTTCGGGAAGGGAAGCCGGACACCTAATCCGTTCCACCTTCTTTATCCAGCCCTGAAGAAGGATGATTCGGTCAATATCTGGACATTGGTAATCTGATTATGAGGTATTCGGCAGACGGGTACTTACCGGGGTGTCCGGATTATTACAGTCCAGGCCGACATCTTCGGTGGTGTCCGGCCATTGCCTTCGTTTCCCGAAGAATAATCACCACATTCCTTCGTGTGTGGCGCCGAAGAAGTGCTGAAGAGTCCGCGGCCCTTCTGGATTGAACTCCAACAGGCGGAGAGGCCGTTGCTGGCACGGCAGGGTCCGACGACCTAGCATTACTTGAACCACGTTGACGATATTGACGTCCCTCTCAATGAGGCTTCGAATGCGACTTTGCAGAGTTCGCACCTCGTCCATTGATCCCCAGTCCAACCCCTAATTAATCCATGATGCAAGCTGAATTGGGGGGCTAGATTGAAATGCAGGCACAGCTGCCCATTTGGAGCCGCGGGGCTCGGTGATATAGAACCAACCCTGCTGCCATAAATCAGAAGATTTGGCGAACGATCCTTTTGGCCAAACAGCGCTGGCAAGCTTGCTCACTGCAGCACCGCTGCACTCGTCTTGCTCCCCCTCTATCACTGGCGGCTTCACATCAAAGGTCTTGAGCCACAAGCCGAAGTGCGGAGGGGTTCGGAGGAAGGCTTCGCACATGACGATAAATGCCGAGATAAGAAGAATAGAGTCTGGGGCCAGATCGTGGAAATCTAGCCCGTAATACAACATGAGCCCTCGGACGAAGGGTTTAAGTGCAAACCCTAACCCGCGGAGGAAGTGGGACACGAACACGACCCTCTCGCCGGATCTGGGGGTGGGAATAACCTGCCCCTCGGCAGGAAGCCGATGTTGGATTTCTGCGGTCAGATACCTCGCCGCCCGAAGCTTTGCAATATCTCCCTCCGTGATAGAGGAAGCTACCCACCGGCCTTGACGGCTGGATCCGGACATGATTGGGGTTTGTGGCAACTGAAACCTGGGTGTTGGAACTCGGGGGAGTAAGGGTTGAGGAGGAAGCAAGCGTGAAAGAAAAAGACGGGTCTGTGCCCCTATATAAAGGATGCGAATATCAAACGTCTCCTCTTGGGCCTCAAGACTTGCCTATTCCCAAGGAGTTGTACCCAAACGACGGTTGGGTTACCCACGTCCGGGTTGACAAGAATCCCTTAAAAAGGGGAGACACGATCCCCGCTTGGATAAGACATGCCAATAAAACCACGTCTCGAGACATGGGGCGACGGGCTAGCAAATGGTTCGAAAATAATGACCGAACAGGAGTGATGTCATATAACCAAAAAGTGGTCAGCGGATTGGACTCGTGAAATATTATATCCTCTGCAATTGTGTATACATGTCCGGATACAATCATTACATCTGAAGACTATTTTGGAGTTCGGAAAGGGGAACCCGCATTGCAATGCCGAAGACAATCCGCGCGCCGGACTCCTCCTCATTTGACACGTCTCCAACGTATCTATAATTTTTGATTGCTCCATGCTATATTATCTACTGTTTTAGGCAATATTGGGCTTTATTATCCACTTTTATATTATTTTTGGGACTAACCTATTAACCGGAGGCCCAGCCCAGATTTGTTGTTTTATGCCTATTTCAAAGGTTTCGAGGAAAAGGAATATCGATGGAGTCAAAACGGAACGAAATCAATCGGAGAAGTTATTTTTGGAAGGAAACCCACCTGATGGACTTGGACTCCACGTCAGAAGATACAGGAGGTGCTCACGAGGGTGGGGGCGCCCACCCCTGGCGCGCCCGCCTCGTGGGGCCCCCGTAGCTCCACCGATGTACTCCTTTCACCCATATATACCTACGTACCCTAAAACTTCCAGAACCTAGATCGGGAGTTCCGCCACCGCAAGCCTCCAGAGCCACGAAAAACCAATCGGGACCCCTGTTCCAAGACCGCCGAGGGGGGGATCCTCACCGTGGCCATCTTCATCATCCCGGCGCTATCCATGACGAGGAGGGAGTAGTTCACCCTCGGGGCTGAGGGTATGTACCAGTAGCTATGTGTATGATTTCTCTCTCTCGTGTTCTCTCTCGTGTTCCTCTAAGGCACGATCTTGATGTATCCCGAGCTTTGCTATTGTAGTTGGATCTTATGATGTTTCTCCCCCTCTACTCTCTTATGATGAATTAAGTTTCCCCTTTGAAGTTATCTTATCGGATTGAGTCTTTTATGAGAACACTTGATGTATGTCTTGCCGTGTTTATCTGTGGTGACAATGGGATATCATGTGCCACTTGATGTATGTTTTGGTGACCAACTTATGGTTCTACCCATGAACCTATGCATAGGGGTTGGCACACGTTCTTGACTCTCCTAGAAGCTTTGGGGCACTCTTTGAAGTACTTTTATGTTGGTTGGATGAATCTGAGATTGTGTGATGCATATCGTATAATCATGCCCATGGATACTTGAGGTGACAATGGAGTATCTAGGTGACATTAGGGTTTTGGTTGATTTGTATCTTAAGGTGTTATTCTAGTACGAACTCTAGGGCTGTTTGTGACACTTATAGGAATAGCCCAACGGATTGATTGGAAAGAATAACTTTGAGGTGGTTTTGTACCCTACCATAATCTCTTCGTTTGTTCTCCGCTATTAGTGGCTTTGGAGTGACTCTTTGTTGCATGTTGAGGGCTTGTTATATGATCTATCTATGTTATTATTGTTGAGAGAACTTTCACTAGCGAAAGTATGAACCCTAGGCCTTGTTTCCTATCATTGCAATACCCTTTACGCTCACTTTTATCATTAGTTACCTTGCTGTTTTTATATTTTCATATTACAAAAACCTATATCTACCATCCATATTGCACTTGTATCACCATCTCTTCGCCGAACTAGTGCACCTATACAATTTACCATTGTATTGGGTGTGTTGGGGACACAAGAGACTCTTTGTTATTTGGTTGCAGGGTTGTTTGAGAGAGACCATCTTCATGCTACGCCTCCTACGTATTGATAAACCTTAGGTCATCCACTGGAGGGAAATTCTCTACTGTCTTACAAACCTGTGCACTTGCAGGCCCAACAACGTCTACAAGAAGAAGGTTGTGTAGTAGACATCAAGCTCTTTTCTGGCACCGTTGTCGGGGAGGCTAGGTAAGTGAAGGTATATCTTTAGATCTTGCAATCGAATCTTTTTGTTTCTTGTTTTAGCACTAGTTCAGTTTATAAAACAAAATTACAAAAAAAATGGAATTGAGTTTGTCTCATATGCTTCATCTTTTTAATATCTTTCGTGGGTATGATGGAAAAGAAAATTGTTCTCAAGTACTAGAAGAAGAATTACATAGAATGATTGGCCTAAATATGTGAATGATGAGCATGATTGCAATGTTGTTAGTATGAATTCCTTGAATATCCATGATGCTAATGATATGCAAAGCCACAAGCTAGGGGAAGCTATGTTTGATGAAGATGATATTTTTTGTCCCCCAAGCTTTGATGAGCAAATTTACTATGATGAAAGCATGTTTCCTATCATGATGATTATTGTGATGACACGTATGCTTTAAAGAATAATGATAACCATGAAACTTGTCATCTTGATCTTAATTTTCAATCACATGATAGTTATTTTGTTGAATTTGCTCCCACTATTCCGAATGAGAAGAATTTCGCTTATGTGGAGAGTAATAAAATTTCTATGCTAGTAGATCATGAAAAGAATGCTTTAGGTGCTGGTTATATTGTTTAATTCATTCATGATGCTACTGAAAATTATTATGAGGGAGGAATATATGCTTGTAGGAATTGCAATAATATCAAGTTTCCTCTCTATGTGCTTAAAGTTTTGAAGCTATGCTTGTTTTTCCTTCCTATGCAAGTTGATTCTTGTTCCCTTAAGTTGTTTGCTCACAAAATCCCTATGCATAGGAAGTGGTTTAGACTTAAATGTGCTAGTCATATTCTTCATGATTCTCTCTTTATGTTTCAATTCTTATCTTTTAGGTGAGCATCATTGAAATCATAATGCCTAGCTAGGGGCGTTAAACGATAGCGCTTGTTGGGAGGCAACCCAATTTTATTTTAGTTTCTTGCTTTTTGGTCATGTTTAGGAATAAATAATCCATCTAGCCTCTGTTTAGATGTGGTTTTATGTTTTAATTAGTGTTTGTGCCAAGTAGAACCTTTGGGAAACTTGGGTGAAGTCTTTATGATCATGTTGTAAAAAAACAGAAACTTTAGCGCTCACGAGATTAGCTTTAACTTTTTACTGGAGAGTGCTATTTAGTTGATTCTTTTTGCAGATGATTACTAGACAAATTCCTCAGGTCCACCAATTTATTTTAGAATTTTTTTGAGTTCCAGAAGTTTGCGTTAGTTACAGATTACTACAGACTGTTCTGTTTTTGACAGATTCTGTTTTGCGTGTGTTGTTTGCTTATTTTGATGAATCTATGGCTAGTAAAATAGTTTATAATCCATAGAGAAGTTGGAATACAGTAGGTTAACACCCATACAAATAAATAATGAGTTCATTACAGTACCTTGAAGTGGTCTTTTGTTTTCTTTCGCTAACGGAGCTCATGAGTTTTCTGTTAAGTTTTGTGTTGTGAAGTTTTCAAGTTTTGGGTAAAGATTCGATGGACTATGGAATAAGGAGTGGCAAGAGCCTAAGCTTGGGGATGCCCAAGGCACCCCAAGGTAATATTCAAGGACAACCAAGAGCCTAAGCTTGGGGATGCCCGGATGGCATCCCTCTTTCGCCTTCGTTCATCGGTAACTTTACTTGGAGCTATATTTTTATTCACCACATGATATGTGTTTTGCGTGGAGAGTCATTTTATTTTCTTTAGCTTTGCTTGCTGTTTGAATAAAGTGTCAAGATCTGAAATTATTAAATGGGAGAGTCTTCACATAGTTGCATAATTATTTAGCTACTCATTGACCTTCACTTATATCTTCCGGAGTAGTTTGTCATTTGCTCTAGTGCATCACTTATACCTTTTAGAGCATGGTGGTAGTT
Source organism: Aegilops bicornis (assembly GCA_021605145.1). Taxonomy (NCBI): domain Eukaryota; kingdom Viridiplantae; phylum Streptophyta; class Magnoliopsida; order Poales; family Poaceae; genus Aegilops; species Aegilops bicornis. The sequence continues at coordinate 620,331,510 of CM038674.1, forward strand.
TAATTTTAAAGAAAATATTGATCTCTCATTCTTCACTTAGATTATTTTGAGAGTCGTTAATAGCATGGTAATTTGCTTAATGTTAATATACTTAGTGTTCAAGATATGTGAAACTTTCATTTTGAGTGAATTGAATACTAAGAAAAGATTGATGCTTGATAATTGTTTTGAGATGTGGAGGTGATAATATCAAAGTCGTGCTAGTTGATAATTGTGAATTTGAGAAATACTTGTGTTGAAGTTTGCAAGTCCCGTAGCATGCACGTATGGTTAAAGTTGTGTAACAAATTTGAAACATGAAGTGTACCTGGCTTGTGCATCCTTATGAGTGGCGGTCGGGACGACGATGGTCTTTTCCTACCAATCTACCCCCTAGGAGCATGCGCGTAGTACTTGTTTTTGATGACTTCTAAATTTTTGTAATAAGTATATGAGTTCTTTTGACTAATGTTGAGTCCATGGATTATACGCACTTTTACATTTCCGCCTTTGCTAGCCTCTTTCTTGACTGTGCATTGCCCTTTCTCACCTTGAGAGTTGGTGCAAACTTCGCCGGTGCATCCAAACCCCGTGATACGATACGCTCTATCACACATAAACCTCCTTATATCTTCCTCAAAACAGCCACCATACCTACCTATCCTGGCATTTCCATAGCCATTCCGAGATATATTGCCATGCAACTTCCATCATCATTATTCTGACATACATTACTTTTGTCATATTGCCATTGCATGATCATGTAGTTGACATCGTATTTGTGGCAAAGCCACCATGCATTATTTTCCATACATGTCACTCTTGATTCATTGCACCATCCCGGTACACCACCGAAGGCATTCATATAGAGTCATATTTTGTTCTAAGTTTCGAGTTGTAATTGTTGAGTTGTAAGAGAAATAAAAGTGTAATGATCATCATTATTAGAGCATTGTCCCAAGTGAGGAAAGGATGATGGAGACTATGATTCCTCCGTAAGTCGGGATGAGACTCCGGATGAAAAAAAAGAGCAAGGCCAAGAGAAAAAAAAGAGAAAGGCCCAAAAAAAATGAGAGAAAAAGAGAGAAGGGACAATGCTACTATCCTTTTACCACACTTGTGCTTCAAAGTATCACTAAGATCTTCATGATAGAGAGTCTCTCATTTTGTCACTTTCATATACTAGTGGGAATTTTTCATTATAGAACTTGGCTTGTATATTCCAACGATGGGCTTCCTCAAAGTGCCCTAGGTCTTCGTGAGCAAGCAAGTTGGATGCACACCCACTTAGTTTCTTTTGTAGAGCTTTCATATACTTATAGCTCTAGTGCATCCGTTGCATGGCAATCCCTACTCCTCATGTTGACATCAATTGATGGGCATCTCCATAGCCCGTTGATTAGCCTCGTCAATGTGAGACTTTCTCCTTTTTTGTCTTCTCCACACAATCCCATCATCATATTCTATTCCACACATAGTGCTATATCCATGGCTCGCCTCATGTATTGCGTGAAGGTTGAAAACGTTTGAGATTATTTGAGTATGAAACAATTGCTTGGCTTGTCATCGGGGGTATAGAAGTTGGGAACATCTTTGTGTGACGAAAAGGAAGCATAGCCTAACTATATGATTTTGTAGGGATGAACTTTCTTTTGCCATGCTATTTTGAGAAGACATGATTGCTTTGATTAGTATGCTTGAAGTATTATTATTTTTGTGTCAATATGAACTTTTGTCTTAAATCTTTCGGATCTGAATATTCATATCACAAGTAAGAAGATTTATATTGAAATTATGCCAAGTAGCATTCCACATGAAAAATTATCTTTTTTATCATTTACCTACTCGAGGACGAGCAGGAATTAAGCTTGGGGATGCTTCATACGTCTCCAACGTATCTATAATTTTTGATTGCTCCATGCTATATTATCTACTGTTTTAGGCAATATTGGGCTTTATTATCCACTTTTATATTATTTTTGGGACTAACCTATTAACCGAAGGCCCGTCCCAGATTTGTCGCTTCTATGCCTATTTTAGTGTTTCGAGGAAAAGGAATATCAGACGGAGTCAAAACGGAACGAAATCAACTGGAGAAGTTATTTTTGGAAGGAAACCCACCTGATGGACTTGGACTCCACGTCAGAAGATACGGGAGGTGCTCACGAGGGGGGGGCGCCCACCCCTGGCGCGCCGCCTCAGAGGGCCCCGTAGCTCCACCAACGTACTCCTTTCACCCATATATACCTACGTACCCTAAAACTTCCAGAACCTAGATTGGGAGTTCCGCCACCGCAAGCCTCCAGAGCCACGAAAAACCAATCCGGACCCTGTACCGGCACCCTACCGAAGGGGGGATCCCTCACCGGTGGCCATCTTCATCATCCCGGCGCTATCCATGACGAGGAGGGAGTAGTTCACCCTCGGGGCTGAGGGTATGTACCAGTAGCTATGTGTTTGATCTCTCTCTCTCTCGTGTTCTCTCTCGTGTTCCTCTAAGGCACGATCTTGATGTATCCCGAGCTTTGCTATTGTAGTTGGATCTTATGATGTTTCTCCCCCTCTACTCTCTTGTGATGAATTGAGTTTCCCCTTTGAAGTTATCTTATCGGATTGAGTCTTTTATGAGAACACTTGATGTATGTCTTGCCGTGTTTATCTGTGGTGACAATGGGATATCATGTGCCACTTGATGTATGTTTTGGTGACCAACTTATGGTTCCGCCCATGAACCTATGCATAGGGGTTGGCACACGTTCTTGACTCTCCCAGAGAAGCTTTGGGGCACTCTTTGAAGTACTTTTATGTTGGTTGGATGAATCTGAGATTGTGTGATGCATATCGTATAATCATGCCCACGGATACTTGAGGTGACAATGGAGTATCTAGGTGACATTAGGGTTTTGTTTGATTTGTATCTTAAGGTGTTATTCTAGTACGAACTCTAGGGCTGTTTGTGACACTTATAGGAATAGCCCAATGGATTGATTGGAAAGAATAACTTGAGGTGGTTTCGTACCCTACCATAATCTCTTCATTTGTTCTCCGCTATTAGTGGCTTTGGAGTGACTCTTTGTTGCATGTTGAGGGCTTGTTATATGATCTATCTATGTTATTATTGTTGAGAGAACTTGCACTAGTGAAAGTATGAACCCTATGCCTTGTTTCCTATCATTGCAATACCGTTTACGCTCACTTTTATCATTAGTTATCTTGCTGTTTTTATATTTTCAGATTACAAAAACATATATCTACCATCCATATTGCACTTGTATCACCATCACTTCGCCGAACTAGTGCACCTATACAATTTACCATTGTATTGGGTGTGTTGGGGACACAAGAGACTCTTTGTTATTTGGTTGCAGGGTTGTTTGAGAGAGACCATCTTCATCCCTCGCCTCCTACGGATTGATAAACCTTAGGTCATCCACTTGAGGGGAATTTACTACTGTCCTACAAACCTGTGCACTTGCAGGCCCAACAACGTCTACAAGAAGAAGGTTGTGTAGTAGACATCATCATTGAAGCCAGGTTCAGGGGCTACTAAGGGAGTCATGGACTAAGGGGTCCTCGGGCGTCCGACCTGTTATCCATGGGCTGGACTGATGGGCTGTGAAGACATGAAGACCGAAGACTCTACCCGTGTCCGGATTGGACTCTCCTTGGCGTGGAAGGCAAGCTTGGCGATCAACCATTAAGATTCCTTCTTATGTAACCGACTCTATGTAACCCTAGATCCCTCCGGTGTCTATATAAACCGGAGGGTGCAATCCAGAAAGGAGGGGCTCATTACCATAGTCATACATGCTAGACTTCTAGGCTTTAGCCATTACGATCTCGAGGTAGATCAACTCTTGTAATACTCATATTCATCAAGATCAATCAAGCAGGAAGTAGGATATTACCTCCATAGAGAGGGCCCGAACCTGGGTAAACATCGTGTCCCATGTCTCCTGTTACCATCGATCCTAGATGCACAGTTCGGGACCCCCTACCCAAGATCCACCGGTTTTGACACCGGCAATGGCATTGAAGACTCATGCGTTGTGTTCTTTCCAAACCATCTAGGTTACTAAGGGCAACTCTAGCCGATCCCCTAAAAATAGAGGAGTATCCGGCTAAGTAAATTTAGTGGAGTAAAATTTTACTCCTCTATAGATGGCCGCACCTAGCCGATCCCTTAAACTTAGTGGAGTAAAAAAATGGATAAGTTTTAATTCTTAGCTGCATGAACTTAAATAACTTCACAATATATATCATCAAGCATGCATAACTCATCCATTAACAAGCATATAGTTTCATAACATAACCATTAACAAGCATACAATTAAAACATGCATAGTTCATCCAAAAGGCATCACTTCACTGATCAAATTTGATCCAAAATCACCACAAATATAGCATGTGTTATGTTGTTGATCGATGCCAACCAAAGGCATGTGCGAACTCAAACAACATCCTTGCCGAAGAAATCACCACCACACCACAGTACACATGGCCACAATCACCACCACCATCCTCTCAGCCACCATCACCGCCACCATTCCGAAGAGAGACTTTTGTTTGGGTCAAGATCTCCCCACGAATGAGCTCCCAATACTTTCTTGCGGTTTCACCTATTATGGTTGGATTCATGAATATGATAGCACGATCTTCGGCTTTCTTGGCATCACGAAGCATCTCCTCCTCAAGTGCACGACGGAAGGATTTGGCGTTGGATCCCCGGCTCCCATATCAATTTCCATGAATTGATCCGGATTAGTCCGCGGACAGTACAGTGTCCATTACGGGGGTCAGCATTGGAGATGCCCTTACTAGGCAGATTAACACACTGAAGTAAAATCTCGGTTACCAGGTAGTAGATTAACAAAAGGTAAACGTTTGGCTGCGGCGCGCCGGCCGAACGCTTGGCCGGTCGCACGCACGCCACTCGACCGCGTAGGGGTCCAGCGCACAGACGTCTTCCAATCCAGTTTTGCGTCATTGTTTTTTTCTTCTTTTGCCCACCATGTCCATGTGCCTTTGGCCCATCACAATCGCTTTTTTTCCCAGCCTTCCTCTTTATCTTCTTTCCCAGGTCGTCTTCAAGATCCTTGTTCACCGCTACTGGGTGAAACTCCGATCAGGTTGGGGAAAGAAGCTGCAACCGCAGTCCCGCGAAGCTGCATCCATTTTTATCGGTGATGTGTCCGTGGTAACCATGGCCATGCCCACACCATCATGGAGCTGCGAGCTCGGGTGGGTGCTGCATGCTGCGAATGTGGTCGTTGCATGCTGGAACCAGCGTCGCGGCATGCTGGAACCAGCGTCGCGGCATGCTGGAACCAGCAATAATTTTTGCTACATCCACTACATAGCTACGACCCGCGACAACGGAGACGGTTATTTTGATACAACCATCATTGGCTTTTGCTACGACCTAGAAGGAACTTGCTACATGCATTAATGGCGGAGATGCGATCCGGGACGGCGGCGATGGTGTTTTTGCTGGGGCCGTTGCTGTTTTTTGCTACAACCGGCGAGAATTTTTGCTACATCCATTTAAATGGCATCAATTGGCAGCCATCGTTCTTTCAACCCCGTGCAGCGAGGGTCGACGAGTGGAAAAAAGCATCAACCGGCATGAAAAAGCTTCAACGAGCATGGAGAAAAAGCTTCAACTAGGTGCGAGCGGCAACACTGAGTGCTGCAGCCGGAGGCACGGTGGTGCGGCGACAGCTAGGTGTTGCAACGACACAAACGTTGGGTGTTTTGCTATGAACCGGCTGCCGGAGCTGCATCCAGCAACATATATTGCTACATCCGGCGTCGATTTTTGCTAGAACCAAACGAGCGTCATGAAGGTGCGTTGGCATGGTGGAGCTGCAACCACGAGGGGAAAATGCTACAACCATTTTACCAATTTGCTACAGCCGGCATTCTTTTTTACTGGAACCACAGTCGAGCGTCCGCGTGATGGAGCTGCATCCATGGAAACAAATGTTACAATCAGCAAGTTTTTTTGCTGGAACCAACACGAGTGACGGACGGCCACACGACGCCACCGGAGTTGCTAGCATGGGGCCATCTCTGCCGGAGCTACGGCCATCTCCGCCGGAGCCGTACCCGCCAATACCGGAGTTTGCGACCATCGTCACAGGGGGAGCTGCGACCATGGGAGACGTTGCTGCATGCGTGAAGCCGGTGAGAAATACAGGAGACCGGCGGCGCCGACGGCGGACGGCGGTACCGGCGGCGACCAGAGGCGAGGGCGGCGCCTGGCAGCGAGACCGATGCTTTGAGGCCGGGCCGCGTGCTCGTCCATGGCGGTGTCATGGGGGTTGGTTTCTCAGAGAAGAAGGTACATGGGGGAGAAGGAAGGAGATCGCACAGTTACAGATTGACGCATCGTACGCTGCTGGTGCGACCGGCCCAAATTTGGGCCGGTGCGCCGGCGCGTATCACTCCCTTTAACAAAATGGGCTACGGTGCAATCTTGTAATCCAGGATACTCCGTTCCAACTATGGAAGGTGTCTTAATTTTTTGACTTGTCATACTTCTCTAACTTTGATGAAGTTTATAAAGAAAAATATCAATGTGTACATACAATTCCAAATCGGTGTCACTACTTCCTTATTTATTTTGTTCAGCATTTTACAAGTTCACATATTTCTACTATAACGATGCTGTGCGACATTTAGACTCTAGAGAGCATTGTGGCAATTGGCATCTCCATCTCCTGGAAACGAGTAAATTGCCAAAAAAATCACCACAATTACGTCGCTTAGTGCCGTGTTTTTTTTATATGGCTTACAACTCTTGTCAAGTTGTTCTGTTGAGTACCCCGCAAAAAAAAGTTGTTCTGTTGAGTCAGTTTTCTCCCCGCGATAACGTCTCTGGTCAGCGTTTATCATGGCGTCTGCTTATCCGACCCAACGTTCGAGCAAAAAGTGCAACTTCTTGTGAATAAAATGACGTCGATGGCTGCAGGTTTGCAACTGCATTCGGAAGTCCTCGGGGATATAAAAAGAAGGGATAAAATGGGTGAACAATCTATCTTTCCCAGCCACATACTCGTACCCTCACGAATTCAATGCTCATCGAACGAATGAATTCGGATATATGTTGGTCTCTTCGGACCAAAAAAAAGTTCGGACTGGGTACTTACCAGAAAGTTTTTGAACAATGCTGGCAGATTTATGCCAGTTTTATCCGCCTCGAGGAGCGCACCTCATCCACGTTATCCAGGAAATTTTGGCAGGAATTTTCTGACCCGGATTTCTGTTTGTTAACCTGAAAAATGCGAAAGTAACCGTCAGTTGCCCGCAGATCTTACGAACTGCTGCTACAGCACTTGTCAAGTGACGCCCATTTCACTGCACTTGTCAAGTGACCCTCATTTCAGTGCGCCAGAGTTGATGGTTGGTAACCACACACACACACTATTCCATTTCCACCGCTAGAAAGGACGGTGTTTATTTTCCCCTAGCTAGTTTAGCGTGTGAGTTCTGAGGAATTCTGAAGCTCAGCAGGATAACTGACAGCCGTATTGGCCGGTGCCTTCTCATACAAGGCTGGCTCCATCACTCGCCTTTTGAGCTAACCGCAACGGCCGATGACAAACTCCGGCCGACATATCCATCGATCCAACGGAGCATTGAAGTCGATCGCACCGGAACATGTCTTCCAAGTTGCCCACCGGCATGCTGCAGCCTGCAGCACACTATAAATACCTGCCAGACACACCAGCTGAATCCATCAGTTCTCCATCGTCCTCTTCCAGAGCACAGCTAGCTAGGCTGCTAGAGCTCAAGATCATGGCGACCAAACACTTGTCCCTCTCCCTCTTCCTCGTCCTCCTTGGCCTCTCGGCCAGCTTGGCCTCCGGTCAAGTTCTCTTTCAGGTAAGATCTTGTTCGTCGGCAAGAACTGTCTTCAGACTGCGATCATGTTTTGTTTTGGACTGAGTTTTGAGTTCTGCCTGCGTGCGGCAGGGTTTCAACTGGGAGTCGTGGAAGCACAATGGCGGGTGGTACAACTTCCTGATGGGCAAGGTGGACGACATCGCCGCTGCCGGCGTCACTCACGTCTGGCTCCCCCCGGCGTCGCAGTCCGTCTCCGAGCAAGGGTACATGCCGGGCCGGCTCTACGACCTGGACGCGTCAAAGTACGGCAACAAGGCGCAGCTCAAGTCCCTCATCGGGGCGCTCCACGGCAAGGGCGTCAAGGCCATCGCGGACATCGTCATCAACCACCGCACGGCGGAGCGCAAGGACGGCCGCGGCATCTACTGCATCTTCGAGGGTGGCACCCCCGACGCGCGCCTCGACTGGGGCCCCCACATGATCTGCCGCGACGACCGCCCCTACGCCGACGGCACGGGCAACCCGGACACGGGCGCCGACTTCGGGGCCGCCCCGGACATCGACCACCTCAACCCGCGGGTCCAGAAGGAGCTCGTCGAGTGGCTCAACTGGCTCAGGACCGACGTCGGCTTCGACGGCTGGCGCTTCGACTTCGCCCAGGGCTACCCGCGGACGTCGCCAAGATCTACATCGACCGCTCCGAGGCCAGCTTCTCCGTGGCCGAGATATGGACGTCGCTGGCGTACGGCGGGGACGGTAAGCCCAACCTCAACCAGGACCCGCACCGGCAGGAGCTGGTGAACTGGGTGAACAAGGTGGGCGGCTCCGGCCCCGGTACCACGTTCGACTTCACCACCAAGGGCATCCTCAACGTGGCTGTGGAGGGCGAGCTGTGGCGGCTGCGTGGCACCGACGGCAAGGCGCCGGGCATGATCGGGTGGTGGCCAGCCAAGGCGGTGACCTTCGTCGACAACCATGACACCGGCTCCACGCAGCACATGTGGCCCTTCCCGTCCGACAGGGTCATGCAGGGATACGCCTACATCCTCACGCACCCAGGGACGCCATGCATCGTGAGTCATCCTACCAATTTATCGTATCTAAATTTTCTTTTCTTTTTTCGTTCATTACAAGAAATCATGACCGAACTGATGAAAACTAAATGTGATTCTTCAGTTCTACGATCATTTCTTCGACTGGGGCCTGAAGGAGGAAATCGATTGCCTAGTGTCAATCAGGACCCGGCAGGGGATACACAGTGAGAGCAAGCTGCAAATCGTAGAGGCCGACGCCGACCTTTACCTTGCCGAGATTGATGGCAAGGTCATCGTCAAGCTCGGGCCAAGATACGATGTGGGGCATCTCATTCCTGGAGGCTTCAAGGCGGCCGCACATGGCAAAGACTATGCCGTATGGGAGAAAATATAAGCAAAATTACCGTAGCAGCTCTACAATTTTTTTTTCTACATGAATGCCATACATATTGGTCGTCCAGTTAGTACGATTTTAGTACTTCCTCCATGTAAAAGTGAGGATGAGGGACATCCATTGTATTTTTCATAAATACTAATAATCAATAAGCGTTTTCGCTACTTATGGTTTACTGAATGTTCGTTGAGCAAAAATTGCGTAGAGCATGACCGTGCGGGAGCGTGCAACCTAAAGCTTGAGGCTTTGATGGTAGGAGCTCTGCCTTTGCATTAAGGATTAAGGCTCTTCTCGGATCAGATACCGACCAGAGGGGGGGGGGGGGGATGGGAACTTTGATAATTTCTTCAAAAGAACGAGTTTTTTGAGCAACAACAGAGTACATAGAACAACTGCAGATCAGAATAGAGAATAAACTAAACTGAAAAGAGAAATAATTGAGGTTAATCTAAGTAGCAAGGCATACAAAACTAAACATGGCATAGGCAGCGGAATAACAAAGTGCTCAAACTCATCTTGCAGGATTCACAGAGAAACAAGACGGGGACTTCTTCGAACACATGCAAGTTACATAAGTAAATGAGTTCGATAAAGTAAATAAACCTGTAAGCTTGACGAAGACATATATTTGTTCAACCAGTCCGAGTTGCTGGCATAACTCCATAATAAATGCCAAAGCACAAGAATAATGACAATGCATTGTACTACTTTGTTGCTTCTGTGAGCAATTGTTTTGGAGCTCTTACTCCAAGGGACGAGCGACTTTTATTTTAGAGAAACAAGGAGGTGATCCCTGGTTTCTTTAGCCAGAATGAAACCACGAGTAGCTCATACATAGTTCAGGTGTCCAAAAGAAGTAGACAATGAACAAAACAGAAACTAAATCGAAAAAACTAAGGCACAACACACGCAGATGGGCTAAAAAGCATGAAAATTAAAGCTGCTAGCCAATGAGAGCCCCGCGGATAATTTGAGCACGTCGGGCCTTTAGGTGCGCCGCGGCTTCTGGCTAAGGTGACCAACTGGGTGTCAGAACAGATGTAGGGCTAACAATTGATCATGGCTTGGCCTTCATGTCAGGAGATCCGAAGTGAGGTTGCCTCAGGTCAAAGATTTTGAGCTTGTCCGAGAACTTTCTGGAGATGAGTTCCCAAGAAGGTGGCGGAATCAGGCAACCTTCTAGCCACCCAGGATCTGCATAGGCATTCTTGGATGATTTGTTACGAATTGTGAGAAAGATTCCAGTCTCAATCTGACCAATTCCAAAGACAGAATCACCTAGTTCTTCATTGTCCTTAGAATACACCATATTACTTGGTTCAAAGATATCCATGTGGCGTTGTTATAAAATATGGAATTCAAAATTTCCAAATACACCACATAGTTGTTGCACATGCAGTATTAGGGCAAAGTTTTTTCTTATTACCGATCCAATACTTAGCAATGGAAAGGTAATCAACACCTAGAGAGATGCCAAAGTGTTCATTGACTACTTTCCAAATAAAACTAGAGACTACACATTCAAACATCAAATAATGTACTAATTCATCTTGAGAGTCGAATACACAATCCAAAGGTTTGATATGTGCCTCTTCCTGAGCTTATCTCTAGTCATGACTTTGTTGCGAAGATTAGCTAGAGAAATATATGAATTTTCGGAGGAACATTCAAGCTCCAGGGAGAAGGAATATAAACGGGTCGCACTCCTCGAAACTTAATGACATGGTATGGTACAAAGAGCTAGTGGACTGATGCCCTTTGCTATCTAAGTGCCAAATAAGAGGGTCTGTGTTCCTGTGTAACTAAGGCCATGTTTGTTTTAGCTTCAGTTAGCTATGAGTCACCTATGGATTCACTTCACTGGCAAGGCTGATTTACAAAATCAGCTTTTCCACTGAAGTACACCTGACGTGCTTCAAGAAATTGCACTGAAAATGGTTTGTCTTCATTTGGCAAAGCTGGTTCCAAATAACTATTTAGAGAGCCAAAACTTAGCAATGGAAAGGTATACAACACCTAGAGAGATGCCAAAGTGTTCATTGACTACTTTCCAAATAAAACTAGAGACTACACATTCAAACATCAAATAATGTACTAATTCATTTGAGAGTCGAATACACAATCCAAAGGTTTGATATATTCCTCTTCCTGATCTTATCTGTAATCATGACTTTGTTGTGAAGATTAGCTAGAGAAACATATGAATTTTAGGAGGAACATTCAAGCTCCAGTGAGAAGGAATCTAAACGGGTCGCACTCCTCGAAAGTTAATGACATGGTATGGTACAAAGAGCTAATGAAATGATGTCCTTCGTTATCTAACTGCCAAATAAGAGGGTCGGTGTCACCTGTGTAACTAAGGCCATATTTGTTTTAGCTTCAGTTAGCTTTGAGTCACCTATGGATTCACTCCACTAGCAAGGCTAATTTACAGAATCAGCTTTGCCATTGAAGTACACCTGACGTGCTTCATGCAATTGCACTTAAAATGGTTTGTCCTCATTGGCAAAGCTGGTTCCAAATGGCTATTTATTTCAACTTCTGATTTTTTCACTACGAGAATCTATTTCCTAAAGCTGAAACAAACAAGGACTAACAGTGTTAGCAATTTCAAGTAGTTGGAACCATTGTTCCATACTCAGTTGTCAAAATTCCTTCTAAAGGTGAGCTTCATGTAATTTATCGGGAGCTGGAGCATGCCTGCTCTAATCAAGGAATTGCTAACTTTGTTGTAGCAGCCATTTGATCAAAGAACGAGGTCCTCGGCACATCTTCTAGCTGTGATGTTCAAATCTTCAAATTCTTCCCAGAAGACCATTGAATTCCCACGTTTCCATAATAAATTCCAAAGCATAGGAATAATGGCCATGGATTGTACTTTGTTGCTTCTGTGAGAGTCCCAGCTTGGAGCAAATGCTTTGGAGCTCTTAGGCCAACTCTAGTTGGACCCCCTAAAAAATAAAGAAGGACCCGACCGAATAAAGTTAATAGAGTAAACTTTTACTCCTCTATAGGTGGTCGCACCGAAACGAATACAACATTTCTAGCGGATGAGCCCTTCAAAAATGAGCGAATCATAATAAAAAGATGTTGTGGATTGCATCAAAATGACTTGCCTGATTAAAAATAGGGGCCCCTTTGTGTCTCCGCTAAACTTAATGGAGTAAAAAAATTGCATAGGTTTTGTGTCCTAGCCACATGAACTCGAACACTTCACAATATATATCATAAAAACATTCAAATTAAAACATGCATAACATAACCGTTAACAAGCATATCGTTTGGGTCAAGATCTCCCCACGAGTGATCTCCCAATACTTTCTTGTGGTTTCATCCATTGTGGTTGGATTCGTGAACATGATAGCACGATCTCCGAATTTCTTGACATCACGAAGCCTAAAAAACGCGACAATTATGCTCCTTCCATATATGCCAATGGGTCCTTCACATGAAGGTTCAGGTCATGTCACTCCACCATGTGTTGCTTTATAGTTTATATATAAAGTGGGCCGAAAGCATGTTTCGAGTACAAACAATGGGTGTACTTGAGGGTAGACGAAATAACCGGTCTAGTTGGCAATTTCCTGCCTCCAGCCGGCAACTTGCCTCCTCGATAATCCTTCCAAAGACCTGGACAATGGTGCTGCTGGCGGCACCGAAGACTCATGCGTTGTGTTCTTTCCAAACCATCCAAGTTACTAAAAGAAACTCTAGCCGATCCCCTAAAAAATAGAGGAGTATCTAACTGAGTAAAGTTAGTGGAGTAAAATTTTATTCCTCTATAGATGGCCGCACCTAGCCGATCCCTTATACTTAGTGGAGTAAAAAATGAATAAGTATTTTGTCCTAGACGCATGAATTTTAAAAACTTCACAATATATATCATCAAACATGCATAACACATCCATTAACAAGCATATAGTTTCATAACATAACCACTAATAAGCATATAATTAAAACATGCATAGTTTATCCAAAAGGCATCATTTCACCACTCAAGTTTGATCCAAAATCACCACAAATATAGCATGTGTTATGTTGTAAATCGAGGCCAACCAATGGCATGCGCGAACTCAAACAACGTCCTTGTCGAAGAAATCACCACCGTACACATGGCCACCATCACCACCACCACCATCCTCTTAGCCACCACCACCATTCTGAAGAGAGACTTCCGTTTGGGTCAAGATCTCCCCACGAGTGAGCTCCCAATACTTTCTTGCGGTTCCATCCATTGTGGTTGGATTCATGAATATGATAGCACGATCTCTGACTTTCTTGACATCACGAAGCCTAAAAACGCGTCAATTATGCTCCTTCCATATATGCCAACGGGTCCTTCACAGGAAGGTCCAGATCATTTTGCTCCACCATGTGTTGCTTTATAGTTCATATATAAAGTGGGTCGAAAGCATGTTTCAAGTACAAACAATGGGTGTACTTGAGGGTAGACAGAATAACTGGTCTAGTTGGCAATTGCCCGCCTCCAGCCGGCAACTTGCCTCCTCGATAATCCTTCCAAAGACCCGGACAACGTTGCTGTTGGCGGCACTGAAGACTGATGCGTTGTGGTATTTCCAAACCATCCAAGTTACTAAAAGCAACTCTAGTCGACCCCCTAAAAATAGAGGAGTATCTGACTGAGTAAAGTTAGTGGATTAAATTTTTATTCCTCTATAGATGGCCGCACCTAGTCGATCCCTTAAACTTAGTGGAGTAAAAAAATGAATAAGTTTTTTTTCCTAGCCGCATGAACTTTAAATGAAGGAAATATGCCCTAGAGGCAATAATAAAGTTGTTATTTATATTTCCTTATATCATGATAAATGTTTATTATTCATGCTAGAATTGTATTAACCGGAAACTTAGTACATGTGTGAATACATAGACAAAACAAAGTGTCCCTAGTATGCCTCTACTTGACTAGCTCGTTTATCAAAGATGGTTATGTTTCCTAACCATAGACATGTGTTGTCATTTGATGAACGGGATCACATCATTAGGAGAAGGATGTGATGGACAAGACCTATTCATTAGCTTAGCATTATGATTGTTACAGTTTCATTGCTACTGCTTTCTTCATGACTTATACATGTTCCTCAGACTATGAGATTATGCAACTCCCGAATACCGGAGGAACACTTTGTGTTCTATCAAACGTCACAACATAATTGGGTGATTATAAAGATGCTCTACAGGTGTCTCCGAAGGTGTTTGTTGAGTTGGCATATATCGAGATTAGGATTTGTCACTCTGTGTATCGGAGAGGTATCTCTGGGCCCTCTCGGTAATGCACATCACTATAAGCCTTGCAAGCATTGTGACTAATGAGTTAGTTGCGGGATGATGCATTACGGAACGAGTAAAGAGACTTGCTGGTAACGAGATTGAACTAGGTATGAGGATACTGACGATCGAATCTCGGGCAAGTAACATACTGATGACAAAGGGAACAACGTATATTGTTATGCGATTTGACCGATAAAGATCTTCGTAGAATATGTAGGAGCCAATATGAGCATCCAGGTTCCGCTATTGGTTATTGACCAGAGATGTGTCTCGGTCATGTCTACATAGTTCTCGAACCCGTAGGGTCCGCACGCTTAACGTTCGATGACGATTTGTATTATGAGTTATGTGATTTTATGTACCGAAGGTTGTTTGGAGTCCCGGATGAGATCACAGACATGACGAGGAGTCTCTAAATGCTCGAGACGTAAAGATCGATATATTGAAAGGCTATATTCGGACATCAGAAATGTTCCGAGTGATTCAGGTATTTTTCGGAGTACCGGAGAGTTACGGGAATTTGCCGGGAGAAGTAATGGGTCTTATTGGGCAGTGGAGAGAGGGGAGAAGGGCCAAGAGGTGGCGCGCGCCTCCCCCTTCCCAAACCGAATTGGACAATTAGCTCAAAAAAACCGAATTGGACAAGGGGTGGGGGCGCAGCCCCCCTTTCCTTCTCCCTTTCCCTCTCTTTCCTTCTCTCCTACTCCGAATAGGAAAGAGGAGGGGAATCCTACTTGGACTGGGGAGTCCTAGTAGGATTCCCCACACCTGGCGCCCCCCTTGGGCCGGCCACCTATTCCCCTCCCCCTCCCTCCACACTTACACACCTCGGTCATATCGTCGTAGTGCTTTGGCGAAGCCCTGCGCCGATAACTTCATCATCACCGTCGCCACGCCATCGTGCTGACGGAACTCTCCCTCGACCTCAACTGGATCAAGAATACGACGGACATCATCGAGCTGAACGTGTGCTGAACACGGAGGTGTCGTACTTTAGGTGCTAGGATCGGTCGGATTGTGAAGACGTACGACTACATCAACCGCGTTGATATAACGCTTCCGCTTTCGGTCTACGAGGGTAATTGGACACACTCTCCCCGCTCGTTGCTATGCATCACCTAGATAGATATTGCGTGATCATAGGATTTTTTTTGAAATTACCGTGTTCCCCAATAGTGGCATCCGAGCCAGGTCTATGCGTAGATGTTATATGCACGAGTAGAACACAAAGAGTTGTGGGTGATAATTGTCATACTGCTTACCAGCATGTCATACTTTGATTCGGCGGTATTGTTGGATGAAGCGGCCCATACCGACATTACATGACCGCGTTCATGAGACTGGTTCTACCGACGTGCTTCACACACAGGTGGCTAGTGGGTGTCTGTCTCTCGAGCTTTAGTTGAATCAAGTGTGGCTACGCCCGGTCCTTGTTGAAGGTTAAAACAGCACACTTGACGAAAAATCGTTGTGGTTTTGATGCGTAGGTAAGAACGGTTCTTGCTAGAAGCCCATAGCAGGCATGTAAAACTTGCAACAACAAAGTAGAGGACGGCTAACTTTTTTTTGCAGGGCATGTTGTGATGTGATATGGTCAAGTTGTGATGAGATATAAATTGTCATATGAGATGATCATGTTTTGTAACCGTTATCGGCAACTGGCAGGAGCCTTATGGTTGTCACTTTATTGTATGAAATGCAATCGCCATGTAATTTCTTTACTTTATCACTAAGCGGTAAGGATAATCGTAGAAGCAATAGTTGGTGAGACGACAACAATGCTACGATGGAGAACAAGGTGTCGCGCCGGTGACGATGGAAATCATGACGATGCTTCGGTGATGGAGATCATGAGCACAAGATGATGATGGCCATATCATGTCACATATTTTGATTGCATGAGATGTTTATCTCTTATGCATCTTATTTTGCTTAGTACGGTGGTAGCATTATAAGATGATCCCTTATTAAATTTCAAGGTATAAGTGTTCTCCCTGTGTATGCACTGTTGCTACAGTTCTTCGTGCTGAGACACCACGTGATGATCGGGCATGATAAGCTTTGCGTTCACATACAACGGGTGCAAGCCAGTTTTGCACATGCAAAATACTCGGGTTAAACTTGACGAACCTAGCATATGAAGATATGGCCTCGGAACACTGAGACCGAAAGGTCGAACGTGAATCATATAGTAGATATGATCAACATAGTGATGTTCACCATTGAAAACTACTCCATCTCACATGATGATCAAACATGGTTTAGTTGATATGGATCACGTGATCATTTAGATGACTAGAGGGATGTCTATCTAAGTGGGAGTTCTTAAGTAATATGATTAATTGAACTTTAATTTATCATGAACTTAGTCATGATAGTGTTTGCATATCTATATTATAGATCAATAGATTGATGTAACTCCCGTTTATTTTTGATATGTTCCTAGAGAAAAATAAGTTGAAAGATGATAGTAGAAATGATGCGGACTGGGTCCGTAATCTGAGGACTATCCTCATTGTTGCACATAAGAATTATGTCCTTGATGCACCGCTAGGTGATGGACCTATTGCAGGAGTAGATGCAAACGTTATGAACGTTTGGCAAAGCTCGGTATGATGACTACTTGATAGTTTAGTGCACCATGCTTTACGGCTTAAAACCGGGACTTCAAAAACGTTTTGAATGCCATGGAGCATATAAGATGTTCCAAGAGTTGAAATTGGTATTTCAGACTCATGCCCGTGTTAAGAGGTATGAGACCTCTGACAAAGTACTTTGCCTACAAGATGGAGGAGAATAGCTCAGCTAGTGAGCATGTTCTCAGAATGTCTGAGTACTACAAACGCTTGAATCAAGTGGGAGTTAATCTTCCAGAAAAGATAGTGATTGACATAGTTCTCTAGTCACTATCACCAAGTTACTAGAACTTCATGATGAACTATAATATGCGAGGGATAACGAAAATGATTCCCGAGCTCTTCGTGATGTTGAAATCGGTGAAGATAGAAATCAAGAAAAAGCATCAAGTGTTGATGGTTGACAAGACCACTAATTTCAAGTAAAAGGGCAAAGGAATAAAAAGGGAACTTCAAGAAGAATGGCAAGCAAGTTGCCACTCCCATGAAGTGAAGGAAATATGCCCTAGAGGCAATAATAAAGTTATTATTTATTTCCTTATATCATGATAAATGTTTATTATTCATGCTAGAATTGTATTAACCGGGAACATAATACATGTGTGAATACATAGACAAACAGAGTGTCACTAGTATGCCTCTACTTGACTAGCTCGTTAATCGAAGATGGTTATGTTTCCTAACCATAGACATGAGTTGTCATTTGATTAACGGGATCACATCATTAGGAGAATGATGTGATTGACATGACCCATTCCGTTAGCCTAGCACCCGATCGCTTAGTATGTTGCTATTGCTTTCTTCATGACTTATACATGTTCCTGTAACTATGAGATTATGCAACTCCCGTTTACCGGAGGAACACTTTGGTGCTACCAAACGTCACAACGTAATCGGGTGATTATAAAGGAGTACTACAGGTGTCTCCAAAGGTACATGTTGGGTTGGCGTATTTCGAGATTAGGTTTTGTCACTCCGATTGTCTGAGAGGTATCTCTGGGCCCTCTCGGTAATGCACATCACTATAAGCCTTGCAAGCAATGTAGCTAATGAGTTAGTTACGGAATGATGCATTACGGAACGAGTAAAGAGACTTGCCGGTAACGAGATTGAACTAGGTATTGGATACCGACGATCGAATCTCGGGCAAGTAACATACCGATGACAAAGGGAACAGCGTATGTTGTTATGCGGTTTGACCGATAAAGATCTTCAGAGAATATGTAGGAACCAATATGTGCATCCAGGTTCCGCTATTGGTTATTGACCAAGAATAGTTCTCGGTCATGTCTACATAGTTCTCGAACCCGTAGGGTCCGCACGCTTAAGGTTTCGATGGCGATGCTTATATTATGAGTTTATGAGTTTTGATGTACCGAAGGAGTTCGGAGTCCCGGATGAGATCAGGGACATGACGAGGAGTCTCGAAATGGTCGAGACGTAAAGATCGATATATTGGACGACTATATTCGGAGTTCGGAAAGGTTCCGAGTGATTCGGTATTTTTCGGAGTACCGAGAGTTACGGGAATACGTATTGGGCCTTATTGGGCCATACGGGAAAGAAGGAAAAGGGCCTCAAGGGTAGCCGCACCCTTCCCTTGGTCTGGTCCGAATTGACTAGGGAAGGCGCCCCCTTCCTTCCTTCTCCTTTTCCCTTCCCTTTCCTTCTCTCCTACTCCTACTACATGGAAGGTTTCCTAGTTGGACTAGGAAAGGGGGAATCCTACTCCCGTTGGGAGTAGGACTCCCCCCTTGGTGCGCCTCCTCCTAGGCCGGCCACCCCCTCCCTTGCTCCTTTATATACGGGGGCAGGGGGGCACCCTAGGACACACAAGTTGATCCTTGAGATCGCTCCTTAGCCGTGTGCGGTGCCCCCTCCACCATATTCCACCTCGGTCATATCGTAGCGGTGCTTAGGCGAAGCCCTCGTCGGTGAAACATCAAGATCGCCACCACGCCGTCGTCTTGTGGAACTCCCTCTCCCCGGAGCTTTGCTGGATCGGAGCCCGAGGAGCGTCATCGAGCTGAACGTGTGCCAAGAACTCGGAGGCGCCGGAGTAACGGCGCTGGGATCGGCTGGATCGCGAGGAGAACGTACGACTACTTCCTCTACATCATCATCGACTCGGAGGTGCCGGAGTAACGGCACTGGGATCGGCAGGATCGCGAGGAGAACGTACGACTACTTCCTCTACGTTGTGATCGCTTCCGCTTTGGTCTACGAGGGTACGTAGACAACACTCTCCCTTCTCGTTGCTATGCCATCACCATGGTCCCGTGTGCGAGGGAAAATTTTGAAATTACTACGTTCCCAAACAAGTGGCATCCGAGCCAGGTTTTATGCGTTGATGTCATATGCACGAGTAGAACACAAGTGAGTTGTGGGCGATACAAGTCATACCGCCTACCAAAGCATGTCATACTTTGGTTCAGCGGTATTGTGAGATGAAGCGGCCCGGACCGACATTACGCGTACGCTTACGCGAGACTGGTTTCACCGTTACGAGCACTCGTGCTTAAAGGTGGCTGGCGGGTGTCTGTCTCTCTCACTTTAGTTGAACTGAAAAGTGGCTACGCCCGGTCCTTGAGAAGGTTAAACGGAGTCTATTTGACGAAGTATCGTTGTGGTTTTAATGCGTAGGTAAGAACGGTTCTTGCTCAGCCCGTAGCAGCCACGTAAAACTTGCAACAACAAAGTAGAGGACGCCTAACTTGTTTTTGCAGGGCATGTTGTGATGTGATATGGTCAAGACGTGATGCTATATTTTATTGTATGAGATGATCATGTTTTGTAACCGAAGTTATCGGCAATCGGCAGGAGCCATATGGTTGTCACTTTATTGTATGAAATGCAAACGCTCTGTAATTGCTTTACTTTATCACTAAGCGGTAGCGATAGTCGTAGAAGCAATAGATGGCGTGGCGACAACGATGCTACGATGGAGATCAAGGTGTCGCGCCGGTGATGATGGTGATCATGACGGTGCTTCGGAGATGGAGATCACAAGCACAAGATGATGATGGCCATATCATATCACTTATATTCATTGCATGTGATGTTTATCCTTTATGCATCTTATTTTGCTTTGTTTGACGGTAGCATTTTAAGATGATCTCTCATTAAAATTATCAAGTAGTGTTCTCCCGAGTATGCACCGTTGCCAAAGTTCGTCGTGCGAGACACCACGTGATGATCGGGTGTGATAAGCTCTCGTCCATCTACAACGGGTGCAAGCCAGTTTTGCACGCAGAATACTCTCAGGTTATACTTGACGAGCCTAGCATATGCAGATATGGCCTCGGAACACGGAGACCGAAAGGTCGGCGTGAATCATATAGTAGATATGATCAACATAAGATGTTCACCATTGAAAACTACTCCATCTCACGTGATGATCGGTTATGGTTTAGTTGATTTGGATCACGTGATCACTTAGATGACTAGAGAGATGTCTATCTAAGTGGGAGTTCTTAAGTAATATGATTAATTGAACTTTAATTTATCATGAACTTAGTCCTGGTAGTATTTTGCAAATTATGTTGTAGATCAATAGCTCGCGTTGTTGCTTCCCTATGTTTTTATATGTGTTCCTAGAGAAAATTGTATTGAAAAATGTTAGTAGCAATGATGCGGATTGGATCCGTGATCTGAGGTTTATCCTCATTGCTGCACGTAAGAATTATGTCCTTAATGCACCGCTAGGTGATGTACCTATTGCAGGAGCAAATGTAGACGTTATGAACGTTTGGCTAGCTCAATATGATGACTACTTGATAGTTTAGTGCACCATACTTAACAGCTTAGAATCGGGACTTCAAAGAATTTTGAACGTCATGGACCATATGAGATGTTCCAGGAATTGAAGTTAGTATTTCAAGCAAATAACCGAGTTGAGAGATATGAAATCTCCAACAAGTTCTACAGCTAAAAGATGGAAGAGAATCGCTCAACTAGTGAGCATGTTCTCAGATTGTCTGGGTACTTCAATTGCTTGAATCAAGTGGGAGTTAATCTTCCAGATAAGATAGTGATTGACAGAATTCTCTAGTCACCAACACTAAGTTACTAGAACTTCGTGATGAACTATAGTATGCAAGGGATGACGGAAACGATTCCCGAGCTCTTCGTGATGTTGAAATCGTGAAGGTAGAAATCAAGAAAGAGCATCAAATGTTGATGATTGACAAGACCACTAGTCTCAAGGAAAAGGGCAAAGGGAAGAAGGGGAACTTCAAGAAGAACAGCAAGCAAGTTGCTGCTCGAGTGAAGAAGACCAAGTCTGGACCTAAGCCTGAGACTAAGTGCTTTTGCTGCAATTGAACTGGTCACTAGAAGCGGAACTACCCCAAGTATTTGGCGGATAAGAAGGATGGCAAAGTGAACAAAGGTATATTTGAGATACAGATTATTGATGTGTATTTTACTGATGTTCGTAGCAACCCCTCGGTATTTGATACCGGTTCGGTTGCTAAGAGTAGTAACTTGAAACGAGAGTTGCGTAATGAATGTAAACTAGATGAAGGGGAAGTGAAGATGAGTGTTGGAAGTAGTTCCAAGATTGATATGATCATCATCGCACACTCCCTAAACTTTCGGGATTAGTATGGAACCTAAATAAGTGTTATTTGGTGTTGAGCATAAGTATGATTTGATCATGTTTATTGCAATACGGTTATTCATTTAAGTAAGAGAATAAATTGTTGTTCTGTTTACATGAATAAAACCTTATATGGTTACACACCCAATGAAAATGATTCATTGGATCTCGATCATAGTGATACACATATTCATAATATTGAAACCAAAAGATGCAAAGTTAATAATGATAGTGCAACTTATTTGTGGCACTTGCCGTTTAGGTCATATTGGTGTAAAGCGCATGAAGAAAACTCCATGCTGATGGACTTTTGGAATCACTTGATTATGAATCATTTGATGCTTGCGAACCGTGCCGTTTGGGCAAGATGACTAAAACTCCGTTCTCCGGAACAATGGAACAAGCTACTGACTCATTGGAAATAATACATACCGATGTATGCGATCCAATGAGTGTTGATGCTCGTGGCAAGTATCGTTATTTTCTGACTTTCACAAGATGATTTGAGCAGATATGGGTATATCTACTTGATGAAACATAAGTCTGAAATAGTTGAAAGGTTCAAAGAATTTCAGAGTGAAGTGGAAAAATCATCGTAACAAGAAAATAAAGTTTCTGCGATCTAATCGCAAAGACGAATAATTATTTACGAGTTTGGTCTTCAATTAAAATAATGTGGAATAGTTTCACAGCTCACGCCACCTGGAACACCACAATGTTATGGTGTGTCCGAACGTCGTAACCGCACTTTATTTGATATGGTGCGATCTATGATGTCTCTTATTAATTTACCATTACCGTTTTGGGGTTATGCATTAGAGACAGCTGCATTCACGTTTAATAGGGCACCATCTAAATCCGTTGAGACGACACCATATGAACTATGGTTTAACAGTAAACCTAAGCTGTCGTTTCTTAAAAGTTTGGAGTTGTGATGCTTATGTGAAAAAGTTTTCACCAGATAAGCTATAACCCAAAACGGAGAAGTGAGTCTTCATAGAAAACCAAAAGGTAACAATTGGGTACACCTTCTATCACGCATCCGAAGGCAAGTTTTTCGTTGCTAAGATGGATCCTTTCTAGAGAAGAAGTTTCTCTCGAAAGAAGTGAGTGGGAGGAAAGTAGAACTTGATGAGGTAATTATACCTTCTCCCTTATTGGAAAGTAGTTCATCACAGAAATCAGTTCCAATGATTCCTACACCAATTAGTGAGGAAGTTAATGATGATGATCATGAAACTTCAGATCAAGTTGCTACCAAACCTCGTAGGTCTTCCAGAGTAAGATCCGCACTGTAGTAGTACGGTAATCATGTTCGGAAGTCATGTTACTAGACCATGATGAACCTACGAACTATGAGGAAGCGATGATGAGCCCAGATTCCATAAAATGGCTTGAGGCCATGATATCCGAGATGGGATCCATGTATGAGAACAAAGTATGGACTTTGGTTGACTTGCCCGATGATCGGCAAGCCATAGAAAATAAATGGATCTTCAAGAGGAAGACGGACACTGATAGTAGTGTTACTATCTACAAAGCTCGACTTGTCACAAAAGGTTTTCGACAAGTTCAAGGTGTTGACTACAATGAGATTTTCTCAACTGTAGCGATACTTAAGTCTGTCCGAATCATGTTAGCAATTGCCACATTTTATGAAATCTGGCAAATGGATGTCAAAACTACATTCTTTAATGGATTTATTAAAGAAGAGTTGTATATGATGCAACCGTAAGGTTTTGTCAATACTAAAGGTGCTAACAAAATATGCAAGCTCCAAAGTGATCCATCTATGGACTGGTGCAAGCATCTCGAGTTGGAATACATGCTTTGATAAGTTGATCATAGCATATAGTTTTATCTGAGACTTGCGGTGAAGCCCTGTAATTACTAGAAAGTGAGTGGGAGCACTACAGCATTTCTGATAAGTATATGTGAATGACATATTGTAGATCGGAAATAATGTAGAATTATTCTGCAAAGCATAAAGGAGTGTTTGAAAGGAGTTTTTTCAAAGAAAGACCTCGGTGAAGCTGCTTACATATTGAGCATCAAGATCTATAGAGATAGATCAAGACGCTTGATAAGTTTTTTCAATGAGTACATACCTTGACAAGATTTTGAAATAGTTCAAAATGGAACAGTCAAAGAAAGAGTTCTTGCCTGTGTTACAAGGTGTGAAATTGAGTAAGACTCAAAACCCGACCACGACGGAAGATAGAAAGAGAATGAAAGTCATTCCCTATGCCTTGGCCATAGATTCTATAAAGTATGCCATGCTGTGTACCAGATCTATTGTATACCCTACAATGAGTTTGGCAAGGAGTACAATAGTGATCTAGGAGTAGATCATGGACAGCGGTCAAAATTTTCCTTAGTAAAATAAGGATATGTTTCTCGATTATGGAAGTGACAAAAGGTTAAATGCGTAAAGGGTTACGTCGATGCAAGTTTTGACACCGATCTGGATGACTCGAGTCTCGATCTAGATACATATTGAAAGTGGGAGCAATTAGCTAGAGTAGCTCCGTGCGAGCATTGTAGACATAGAAAAATTGCAAAATACATAACGGATCTGAATATGAAAGACCCGTTGACTAAGATTCTCTCACAAGCAAAACATGATCACACCTTAGTACTCTTTGGGTGTTAATCACATAGCGATGTGAACTAGATTACTGAATCTAGTAAACCCTTTGGGTGTTGGTCACATGGCGATGTGAACTATGAGTGTTAATCACATGATGATGTGAACTATCGATGTTAATCACATGGTGATGTGATCTAGATTATTGACTCTAGTGCAAGTGGGAGACTGAAGGAAATATGCCCTAGAGGCAATAATAAAGTTATTATTTATTTCCTTATATCATGATAAATGTTTATTATTCATGCTAGAATTGTATTAACCGGGAACATAATACATGTGTGAATACATAGACAAACAGAGTGTCACTAGTATGCCTCTACTTGACTAGCTCGTTAATCGAAGATGGTTATGTTTCCTAACCATAGACATGAGTTATCATTTGATTAACGGGATCACATCATTAGGAGAATGATGTGATTGACATGACCCATTCCGTTAGCCTAGCACCCGATCGTTTAGTATGTTGCTATTGCTTTCTTCATGACTTATACATGTTCCTGTAACTATGAGATTATGCAACTCCCGTTTACGGAGGAACACTTTGGTGCTACCAAACGTCACAACGTAATCGGGTGATTATAAAGGAGTACTACAGGTGTCTCCAAAGGTACATGTTGGGTTGGCGTATTTCGAGATTAGGTTTTGTCACTCCGATTGTCGGAGAGGTATCTCTGGGCCCTCTCGGTAATGCACATCACTATAAGCCTTGCAAGCAATGTAGCTAATGAGTTAGTTACGGAATGATGCATTACGGAACGAGTAAAGAGACTTGCCGGTAACGAGATTGAACTAGGTATTGGATACCGACGATCGAATCTCGGGCAAGTAACATACCGATGACAAAGGGAACAACGTATGTTGTTATGCGGTTTGACCGATAAAGATCTTCGTAGAATATGTAGGAACCAATATGTGCATCCAGGTTCCGCTATTGGTTATTGACCAAGAATAGTTCTCGGTCATGTCTACATAGTTCTCGAACCCGTAGGGTCCGCACGCTTAAGGTTTCGATGACAGTTATATTATGAGTTTATGAGTTTTGATGTACCGAAGGAGTTCGGAGTCCCGGATGAGATCAGGGACATGACGAGGAGTCTCGAAATGGTCGAGACGTAAAGATCGATATATTGGACGACTATATTCGGAGTTCGGAAAGGTTCCGAGTGATTCGGGTATTTTTCTGAGTACCGGAGAGTTACGGGAATACGTATTGGGCCTTATTGGGCCATACGGGAAAGAAGGAAAAGGGCCTCAAGGGTGGCCGCACCCCTTCCCTTGGTCTGGTCCGAAGTGGACTAGGGAAAGGGGGCGCCGGCGTCCTTCCTTCTCCTTGTCCCTTCCCTTTCCTTCTCTCCTCCTCCTACGACATGGAAGGTTTCCTAGTTGGACTAGGAAAGGGGGAATCCTACTCCCGTTGGGAGTAGGACTCCCCCCTTGGTGCGCCTCCTCCTAGGCCGGCCACCCCCTCCCTTGCTCCTTTATATACGGGGGCAGGGGGGCACCCTAGGACACACAAGTTGATCCTTGAGATCGTTCCTTAGCCGTGTGCGGTGCCCCCCTCCACCATATTCCACCTCGGTCATATCGTAGCGGTGCTTAGGCGAAGCCCTGCGTCGGTGAAACATCAAGATCGTCACCACGCCGTCGTGCTGACGGAACTCCCTCTCCCTGGAGCTTTGCTGGATCGGAGCCCGAGGAGCGTCATCGAGCTGAACGTGTGCCAAGAACTCGGAGGCGCCGGAGTAACGGCGCTGGGATCGGCTGGATCGCGAGGAGAACGTCTGACTACTTCCTCTACGTCATCATCGACTCGGAGGTGCCGGAGTAATGGCACCTTTGGGATCGGCAGGATCACGAGGAGAACGTCTGACTACTTCCTCTACGTTGTGATCGCTTCCGCTTTGGTCTACGAGGGTACGTAGACAACACTCTCCCTTCTCGTTGCTATGCCATCACCATGGTCCTGTGTGTGCGTAGGAAAATTTTGAAATTACTACGTTCCCCAACATGAAGAAACCCAAAGCTAGACCCAAGCCTGAAACTGGATGCTTCTACTGCAAAGGAAATGGTCGCTGGAAGTGGAACTACCCTAGATACTTGGTGAATAAGAATGATGGCAAAGTGAACAAAGCTATATTTGATGTACATGTTATTGATGTGTACTTTACTAGTGTTTATAGCAACCCCTCGGTATTTGATACTGGTTCAGTTGCTAAGAGTAGTAACTTGAAACGGTATTTGCAGAATGAACAGAGACTAGTTAAGGGTGAAGTGACGATGTGTGTTGGAAGTGGTTCCAATATTGATGTGATCATCATCGCACACTCCCTATACTTTCGGGATTAGTGTTGAACCTAAATAAATGTTATTTGTTGTTTGCGTTGAGCATGAATATGATTTGATCATGTTTATTGCAATACGTTTATTCATTTAAAGTCAGAGAATAATTGTTGTTCTGTTTACATGAATAAAACCTTCAATGGTCATACACCCAGTGGAAATAGTTTGTTGGATCTCGATCGTAGTGATACACATATTCATAATATTGAAGCCAAAAGATGCAAAGTTAATAATGATAGTGCAACTTATTTGTGGCACTGCCATTTAGGTCATATTGGTGTAAAGCGCATGAAGAAATTCCATGCTGATGGGCTTTTGGAATCACTTGATTATGAATCATTTGATGCTTGTGAACCATGCCTCATGGGCAAGATGACTAAAACTCCGTTCTCCAGAACAATGGAGTGAGCTACTGACTTATTGGAAATAATACATACCGATGTATGCGGTCCGATGAGTGTTAAGGCTCACGGCGGGTATCATTATTTTCTGACCTTCACAGATGATTTAAGCAGATATGGGTATATCTACTTAATGAAACACAAATCTGAAATAGTTGAAAAGTTCAAAGAATTTCAGAGTGAAGTGGAGAATCATCATAACAAGAAAATAAAGTTTCTATGATCTGATCGCGGAGGCAAATATTTGAGTTACGAGTTTGGCCTTCATTTAAAACAATGTGGAATAGTTTCACAACTCACGCCACCTGGAACACCACAGCGTAATGGTGTGTCCGAACGTCGTAACCGTACTTTATTAGATATGGTGCGATCTATGATGTCTCTTACCGATTTACCACTATCGTTTTGGGGTTATGCATTAGAGACAGCTGCATTCACGTTAAATAGGGCACCATCTAATTCCGTTGAGACGACACCATATGAACTGTGGTTTAGCAATAAACCTAAGATGTCGTTTCTTAAAGTTTGGGGCTGCGATGCTTATGTGAAAAAGCTTCAACCTGATAAGCTCAAACCCAAATCGGAGAAATGCGTCTTCATAGGATACCCAAAGGGGACTGTTGGGTACACCTTCTATCACAGATCCAAAGGCAAGATATTCGTTGCTGAGAATGGATCCTTTCTAGAAAAGGAGTTTCTCTCGAAAGAAGTGAGTGGGAGGAAAGTATAACTTGATGAGGTAATTGTACCTTCTCCCAAATTGGAAAGTAGTTCATCACAGAAATCAGTTCCAGTGATTCCTACACCAATTAGTGCGGAAGTTAATGATGATGATCATGAAACTTCAGATCAAGTTACTACCGAACCTCGTAGGTCAACCAGAGTACGATCTTCACCAGAGTGGTAGGGTAATCCTGTTCTGGAGGTCATGTTACTTGACCATGACGAACCTACGAACTATGAGGAAGCGATGATGAGCCCAGATTCCGCAAAATGGCTTGAGGCCATGAAATCTGAGATGGGATCCATGTATGAGAACAAAGTGTGGACTTTGGTTGACTTGCCCGATGATTAGCAAGCCATAGAGAATAAATGGATCTCAAGAAGAAGACTGACGCTGACGGTAATGTTACTGTCTACAAAGCTCGACTTGTTGAGAAAGGTTTTCGACAAGTTCAAGGAGTTGACTATGATGAGACCTTCTCACCCGTAGCGATGCTTAAGTCCGTCCGAATCATGTTAGCAATTGCCGCATTTTATGATTATGAAATTTGGCAAATGGATGTAAAAAATGCATTCCTGAATGGATTTCAGGAAGAAGAGTTGTATATGATGCAACCAGAAGGTTTTATCGATCCATAGGATGCTAAAAAAGTGTGCAGGCTCCGGCGATCCATCTATGGACTGGTACAAGCATCTCGGAGTTGGAATATATGCTTTGATAAGTTGATCAAAGCATATAGTTTTATACAGACTTACGGTGAAGCATGTATTTACAAGAAAGTGAGTGGGAGCACTACATCCTTTCTAATAAGTATATGTGAATGACATATTGTCGATCAGAAATGATGTAGAATTTTCTGGAAAGCATAAAGGAGTGTTTGAAAGGAGTTTTTCAAAGAAAGACCTCGGTGAAGCTGCTTACATATTGAGCATCAAGTTCTATAGAGATAGATCAAGACGCTTGATAAGTTTTTTCAATGAGTACATACCTTGACAAGATTTTGAAGTAGTTCAAAATGGAACAGTCAAAGAAGGAGTTCTTGCCTGTGTTGCTAGGTGTGAAGTTGAGTAAGACTCAAAACCCAATGATACGTCTCCAACGTATCTATAATTTTTTATTGTTCCATGCTATATTATATTCTGTTTTGGATGTTTAATGGGCTTTATTATACACATTTATATTATTTTTGGGACTAACCTATTAACCGGAGGCCTAGCCCAAATTGCTGTTTTTTTGCCTATTTGAGTGTTTCGAAGGAAAGGAATATCAAACGCAGTCCAAACGGAATGAAACCTTCGGGAACGTGATTTCCGGAACAAACGTGATCCAGAGGACTTGGAGTGGACGTCAAGCAATCAACGAGGAGGCCACGAGGCAGGGGGCGCGCCTACCCCCTAGGTGCGCCCTCCACCCTTGTGGGCCCCTCGTAGCTCCACCGACCTACTTCTTCCTCCTATATATAACTACGTACCCCCAAACCATCAGCAGAGGAGCCAAAACCCTATTTCCACCGCTGCAACCATTTGTACCCGTGAGATCCCATCTTGGGGCCTTTTCTGGCGCTCCGTTGGAGGGGGCATCGATCACGGAGGGCTTCTACATCAACACCATAGCCTCTCCGATGATGTGTGAGTAGTTTACCTCAGACCTTCGGGTCCATAGTTATTAGCTAGATGGCTTCTTCTCTCTCTCTTTGGATCTCAATACAAAGTTCTCCTCGATTCTCTTGGAGATCTATTTGATGTAACTCTTCTTTTTGCGTTGTGTTTGTCGAGATCCGATGAATTGTGGGTTTATGATCAAGATTATCTATGAACAATATTTGAAACTCCTTTGAATTCTTTTATGTATGATTGGTTATCTTTGCAAGTCTTTTCGAATTATCAGTTTGGTTTGGCCTACTAGATTGATCTTTCTTGCAATGGGAGGAGTGCTTAGCTTTGGGTTCAATCTTGCGGTGCTCGATCCCAGTGACAGTAGGGGAAACGACATGTATTGTATTGTTGCCATTGAGGATAAAAAGATGGGGTATATATCATATTGCATGAGTTTATCCCTCTACATAATGTCATCTTGCTTAAAGCATTACTCTATTCTTATGAACTTAATACTCTAGATGCATGCTGGATAGCGGTCGATGTGTGGAGTAATAGTAGTAGATGCAGGCAGGAGTCAGTCTACTTGTCATGGACGTGATGCCTATATACATGATCATACCTAGATATTCTCATAAATATGCTCAATTCTATCAATTGCTCGACAGTAATTCATTTACCCACCGTAATACTTATGCTATCTTGAGAGAAGCCACTAGTGAAACCTATGGCCCCTGGGTCTATTTTCCATCATATTAATCTGCCAACAACAAGCTATTGCTGGCGCCGTTTATTTTGCTTTCTTTACTTTTACTCTTTACCATAAAAAATACCAAAAATATTATCTTATCATCTCTATCAGATCTCACTCTCGTAAGTGACCGTGAAGGGATTGACAACCTCTTTATCGCGTTGGTTGCGAGGTTCTTTTTTGTTTGTGTAGGTGCGTGGGACTCGACCGTGGTCGCCTACTGGATTGATACCTTGGTTCTCAAAAACTGAGGGAAATACTTACGCTACTTTACTGCATCACCCTTTCCTCTTCAAGGGAAAACCAACTCAGTGCTCAAGAGGTAGCAAGAAGGATTTCTGGCGCCGTTGCCGGGGAGTCTACGCACAAGTCAAGACATACCAAGTACCCATCACAAAATCTTATCCCTTGCATTACATTATTTGCCATTTGCCTCTCGTTTTCCTCTCCCCCACTTCACCTTTGTCGTTTTATTCGCCCCTCTTCCGTTCATATTTTTCGTTTGCTTGTGTTGCCATGTGCCTTCTATGTGCTTGCATCTTTGCTTGCTAAAAACTATTGATATGGATCCTCATGCCCTTGCTAATTTTTTTAAGAGATCCAATTACGATGAACCAATTTCTAGTGATTTGAGCGCATTAGATTATCTTTATGAGGTTTTGCGGAAATTCGTAAATCTCAAAATTGTGATGAAGTACTTTATGAAGAGATTCACGATAGCTCCTTGAATAAAAAGCATGATTGCAATGATTTTACTATAAATTCTCTTGATGTCAATTGTGCTTATAATATGCAAAACCCTAAGCTTGGGGATGCTAGTTTTGCTATGTCTACTACTTGTAGCAATGATCATGATTGGGGTGATTCTTCTTATGATCTTGAAAATTTATTTAAGCCTCATGATTAATACGAGATTGATAATGTTTGCAATAACATTGAAAGTGGGTTTGGAAGAGTGTCAACTTTAGATCCCGCATATTTGGAGAATATTCAATCTTATGGTATTTTTGATAAAAGTGGGTTTGGAGAGGTCATGACTTTAGTTTATGTTAATCCCACTATTTTGGAAGAGTGTCAACTTTGCATACATGTGGATCGTGTTAAGAATATGTTTTGTGATAGCTATATTGTTGAATTTTCTTATGATCCTACATGTAATTGTTATGAGAGAGGAAAATATGGTTGTAGAAATTTTCATGTTACTAAATTACCTCTCATTATGTTGAGATTGCTATTGTTTCTTTTCGCTTCCTCGCATATGCTAGTTTTTGCTTGCCTTGCAAATTTGTTTGCTTATAATATGCCTATGCATAGGAAGTATGTTAGACTTAGATGTGTTTGTCACGTGTTTTATGATGCTCTCTTTGCGCTTCAATTCTTGTCTTTCATGTGAGCATCATTAAAATTATCAATGCCAAGTTAAAAGGCTTTAAAGAAAAGTACTTGTTGGGAGACAACCCAATATTTTTACTTGCTGTCATTTAATAAATCTTTGGTCTAGCATCTGGTTAGATTTGTTTTTATGTTTTAATTAGTGTTTGTGCCAAGTAAAACCTATAGGATCTTCTTGGATGATAGTTATTGATCTTGCTGAAAATTCCAGAAACTTTCTGTTCACTAAAACAATTGTTAAAAATCACCAGAACGTGATAAAATACTAATTCCAATTGAAGCATATCAATAAACAAATTATCTAGAATTTCCTATTTTGGTAGATTTTTCTAAGTTCCAGAAGTTTGCATTAGATACAGATTACTACAGACTGTTCTGTTTTTGACAGATTCTGTTTTTCGTGTGTTGTTTGCTTATTTTGATGAATTTATGGCTAGTAAAAGAGTTTATAAACCATAGAGAAGTTGGAATACAGTAGGTTTAACACCAATATAAATAAATAATGTGTTAAATACAGTACCTTGAAGTGGTGTTTTGTTTTCTTTCGCTAACGGAGCTCACGAGATTTTCTGTTGAGTTTTGTGTTGTGAAGTTTTCAAGTTTTGGGTAAGGATTTGATGGATTATGGAACAAGGAGTGGCAAGAGCCTAAGCTTGGGGATGCCCAAGGCACCCCAAGGAAAATCCAAGGATACCAAAAAGCCAAAGCTTGGGGATGCCCCGGAAGGCTCCCCTCTTTCGTCTTCGGCCATCTGTAACTTTACTTGGAGCTATATTTTTATTCACCACATGATATGTATTTTTCTTGGAGCGTCTTGTACGATTTGAGTCTTTGCTTTTAGTTTACCACAATCACCCTCGCTGAATACACTTTTGAGAGAGACACACATGATTCGGAATTTATTAGAATACTCTATGTGCTTCACTTATATCTTTTGAGCTATATAGTTTTTGCTCTAGTGCTTCACCTATATCTTTTAGAGCACGGCGGTGGTTTTGTTTTATAGAAACTATTGTTCTCTCATGCTTCACTTATATCATTTTGAGAGTCCTACAAAACAGCATGGTAATTTTCTTAAATTGAGAAATTAGTCCTAATATGATAGGCATCCAAGATTAGTAAAAACTTTCTTATAAGTGCGTTGAATACTAAGAGAAGTTTGATGCTTGATGATTGTTTTCAGATATGGAGGTAGTGATATTAAAGTTGTGCTAGTTGAGTAGTTGTGAATTTGAGAAATACTTGTGTTGAAGTTTGCAAGTCCCGTAGCATGCACGTATGGTAAACGTTGTGTAACAAATTTGAAACATGAGGTGTTCTTTGATTGTCCTCCTTATGAGTGGCGGTCGGGAACGAGCGAAGGTCTTTTCCTACCAATCTATCCCCTAGGAGCATGCGCCAGTAGTGCTTGGTTTTGATGACTTGTAGATTTTTGCAATAAGTATGTGAGTTCTTTATGACTAATGTTGAGTCCATGGATTATACGCACTCTCACCCTTCCATCATTGCTAGCCTCTTCGGTACCGTGCATTGCCCTTTCTCACCTTGAGAGTTGGTGTAAACTTCGTCGGTGCATCCAAACCCCGTGATATGATATGCTCTATCACACATAAACCTCCTTATATCTTCCTCAAAACAGCCACCATACCTACCTATTATGGCATTTCCATAGCCATTCCGAGATATATTGCCATGCAACTTTCCACCGTTTCGTTTATCATGACACGTTTCATCATTGTCATATTGCCTTGCATAATCATGTAGTTGACGTCGTATTTGTGGCAAAGCCACCATGCATATTATTCATACATGTCACTCTTGATTCATTGCCCATCCCGGTACACCGCCGGAGGCATTCATATAGAGTCATACTTTTTTCTAGTATCGAGTTGTAATCATTGAGTTGTAAATAAATAGAAGTGTGATGATCATCATTCATAGAGCATTGTCCCAAATAAAAAAAGGCCAAATAAAAAAAGGATAGGCCCAAAAAAGGGGGAAATATAAAGAAGGGACAATGCTACTATCCTCTTTTCCACGCTTGTGCTTCAAAGTAACACCATGATTTTTATGATAGAGAGTCTCTTGTTTTGTCACTTTCATATACTAGTGGGAATTTTTCATTATATAACTTGGCTTGTATATTCCAACAATGGGCTTCCTCAAATGCCCTAGGTCTTCGTGATCAAGAAAGTTGGATGCACACCCACTTAGTTTCTTTTGTTGAGCTTTCATACATTCATAGCTCTAGTGCATCCGTTGCATGGCAATCCCTACTCCTTGCATTGACATCAATCAATGGGCATCTCCCTAGCTCGTTGATTAGCCGCGTCAATGTGAGACTTTCTCCTTTTTTGTCTTCTCCACATAACCCCCATCATCATATTTTATTCCACCCATAGTGCTATATCCATGGCTCACGCTCATATATCGCGTGGAAGTTGGAAAAAGTTTGAGATTACTAAAGTATGAAAAAAAAAAATTGGCTTGTCATCGGGGTTGTGCATGATGAGAGCATTCTTGTGTGACGAAAATGGAGCATGACCAAACTATATGATTCTGTAGGGATGAACTTTCTTTGGCCATGTTATTTTGAGAAGACATAATTGCTTAGTTAGTATGCTTGAAGTATTATTACTTTTATGTCAATATTAAACTTTTATCTTGAATCTTTTGGATCTGAATATTCATACCACAAATAAGATAATTACATTGAAAATTATGCTAAGTAGCATCCCACATAAAAAAATATGTATTTATCATTTACCAACTCGAGGACGAGCAGGAATTAAGCTTGGGGATGCTTGATACGTCTCCAACGTATCTATAATTTTTTATTGTTCCATGCTATATTATATTCTGTTTTGGATGTTTAATGGGCTTTATTATACACTTTTATATTATTTTTGGGACTAACCTATTAACCGGAGGCCCAACCCAAATTGTTGTTTTTTGCCTATTTCAGTGTTTCAAAGGAAAGGAATATCAAACGGAATGAAACCTTCGGGAACGTGATTTTCGGAACAAACATGATCCAGAGGACTTGGAGTGGACGTCAAGCAATCAACAAGGAGGCCACGAGGCAGGGGGCACGCCCTCCATCCTTCTGGGCCCCTCGTAGCTCCACCGACCTACTTCTTCCTCCTATAAATACCTACGTACCCCCAAACCATCAGCAGAGGAGCCAAAACCCTATTTCCACCACCGCAACCTTCTGTACGCGTGAGATCCCATCTTGGGGCCTTTTTCGGCGCTTCGCCGGAGGGGGCATCGATCACGGAGGGCTTCTACATCAACAACATAGCCTCTCTGATGATGTGTGAGTAGTTTACCTCAGACCTTTGGGTCCATAGTTATTAGCTGGATGGCTTCTTCTCTCTCTTTGGATCTCAATACAAAGTTCTCGTCGATTCTCTTGGAGATCTATTTGATGTAACTCTTCTTTTTGCGGTATGTTTGTCGAGATCCGGTGAATTGTGGGTTTATGATCAAGATTATCTATGAACAATATTTGAAACTCCTTTGAATTCTTTTATGTATGATTGGTTATCTTTGCAAGTCTCTTCGAATTATCAGTTTGGTTTGGCCTACTAGATTGATCTTTCTCGCAATGGCTGAAGTGCTTAGCTTTGGGTTCAATCTTGCGGTGCTCGATCCCAGTGACAGTAGGGGAAACGACACGTATTGTATTGTTGCCATCGAAGATAAAAAGATGGGGTTTATATCATATTGTATGAGTTTATCCCTCTACATCATGTCATCTTGCTTAAAGCGTTACTCTGTTTTTATGAACTTAATATCTAGATGCATGCTGGATAGCGGTCGATGTGCGGAGTAATAGTAGTAGATGCAGGCAGCAGTCGGTCTACTTGTCACGGACGTGATGCCTATATACATGATCATACCTAGACATTCTCATAACTATGCTCAATTCTATCAATTGCTCGACAGTAATTCGTTTACCCACCGTAATACTTATGCTATCTTGAGAGAAGCCAGTAGTGAAACCTATGGCCCCCGAGTCTATTTTCCATCATATTAATCTCCCGACAACTAGCTATTTCTGGCTCCGTTTATTTAGCTTTCTTTACTTTTACTCTTTACCATAAAAATACCAAAAATATTATCTTATCATCTCTATCAGATCTCACTCTCGTAAGTGACCGTGAAGGGATTGACAACCCCTTTATCACATTGGTTGCGAGGTTCTTATTTGTTTGTGTAGGTGTGTGCGACTCGAGCGTGGTCTCCTACTGGATTGATACCTTGGTTCTAAAAAACTGAGGGAAATACTTACGCTACTTTACTACATCACCCTTTCCTCTTCAAGGGAAAACCAACGCAGTGCTCAAGAGGTAGCACCCGACCATGGCAGAAGATAGAGAGAGAATGAAAGTCATTCCCTATGCCCCAGCCATAGGTTCTATAAAGTATGACATGCTATGTACCAGACCTATTTTATACCCTACCCCGAGTTTGGCAAGGGAGTACAATAGTGATCTAGGAGTAGATCATTGTACATTGGTCAAAATTATCCTTAGAGGACTAAGGAAATATTTCTCGGTTATGGAGTTGACAAAGAGTTCGTCGTAAAGAGTTACATCGATGCAAGCTTTGACACCGATCTAGATGACTCTAAGTCTCAATCTAGATACATATTGAAAGTGGGAGCAATTAGCTAGAGTAGCTCCGTGCATAGTATTGTAGACATAGAAATTTGCAAAATACATACGGATCTGAATGTTGCAGACCCGTAGACTAAAAGTTTCTCTCACAGGCAAAACTGTTCGAAATATGCCCTAGAGGCAATAATAAAATGGTTATTATTGTATTTCCTTGTTCATGATCATCGTCTATTACTCATGCTATAATTGTATTGACCGGAAACCACAATACATGTGTGAATACATAGACCACAACATGTCCCTAGTGAGCCTCTAGTTGACTAGCTCGTTGATCAACAGATGGTCATGGTTTCCTGACCATGGACATTGGATGTCATTGATAACGGGATCACATCATTAGGAGAATGATGTGATGGACAAGACCCAATCCTAAGCATAGCACAAGATCGTGTAGTTCGTTTGCTAAAAGCTTTTATAATGTGAAGTATCATTTCCTTAGACCATGAGATTCGCAACTCCCGGATACCGTAGGAATGCTTTGGGTGTGCCAAACGTCACAACGTAACTGGGTGGCTATAAAGGTGCACTACGGGTATCTCCGAAAGTGTCTGTTGGGTTGGCACGAATCGAGACTGGGATTTGTCACTCCGTGAGACGGAGAGGTATCTCTGGGCCCACTCGGTAATGCATCATCATAATGAGCTCAATGTGACTAAGTAGTTAGTCACGGGGTCATGCATTATGGAACAAGCGTTGGGGGCCTTATGGGCCAAGGGGAGAGGGCACATCAGCCCACTAAGGGGCTGAGCGCCCCTCCCACCCCATCTCACGTAACCTGGAGAGGTGGGGGCGCCACCCCTAGGGCAGCCGCCCCTCCCGGCTTGGGGGGCAAGTTTCCTAGGGGGTGGGGCGCCAAAACCCATCTAGGGTTTCCCCTATGGCCGTCGCCCCGCCCCAAGGGAACCCTAGGCGCCTCCCCATCCTCCCTTCCCCCTATATATAGTGAGGGAGAGAGAGGGCAGCCGCACCCTTCCCCTGGCGCAGCCCTCTCCCTCCTCCAACACCTCCTCCTCCTCCATAGTGCTTGGCGAAGCCCTGCCGGAGAACCACGAGCTCCATCACCACCATGTGGTCGTGCTGTCGGAGTTCTCCCTCAACT
Source organism: Aegilops bicornis (assembly GCA_021605145.1). NCBI lineage: Eukaryota > Viridiplantae > Streptophyta > Magnoliopsida > Poales > Poaceae > Aegilops > Aegilops bicornis. The sequence goes on from CM038674.1 coordinate 620,368,927, forward strand.
TCTCCTATCCCCTTGCTGGATCAAGAAGGAGGAGACGTCCCCGGGCTGTACGTGTTTTGAATGCGGAGGCACCGTTGTTCGGTGCTTAGATCGGAATCAACCGCGATCTGAATCGCTACGAGTACGACTCCTTCATCCGCATTCTTGTAACGCTTCCGCTTAGCGATCTTCAAGGGTATGAAGATGCTCATCCTCTCCCTCTCTTGTTGCTAGAGTCTCCATAGATTGATCTTGGTGATGCGTAGAAAATTTTGAATTTCTGCTACATTCCCCAACAGTGGCATCAGGAGCTAGGTCTTTTGCGTAGATTCCATGCACGAGTAGAACACAAATTGTTGTGGGCGTTGATTTTGTTCAATATGCTTACCGTTACTAGTCCTATCTTGTTTCGACGGTATTGTGGGATGAAGCGGCCCGGACCGACCTTACACGTACACTTACGTGAGACAGGTTCCACCGACTGACATGCACTTGTTGCATAAAGGTGGCTAGCGGGTGCCGCCTCCCACTTTAGTCGGATCGGATTCGATGAAAAGGGTCCTTATGAAGGGTAAATAGCAATTGGCATATCACGTTCCGGCTTTTGAGTAGGTAAGAAACGTTCTTGCTAGAAACCCATAGCAGCCACGTAAAACATGCAAACAACAATTAGAGGACGTCTAACTTGTTTTTGCAGGGTATGCTATGTGATGTGATATGGCCAAAAGAATGTGATGAATTATATGTGATGTATGAGATTGATCATGTTCTTGTAATAGGAATCACGACTTGCATGTCGATGAGTATGACAACCGGCAGGAGCCATAGGAGTTGTCTTAATTTATTGTATGACCTGCGTGTCATTGAACAACGCCATGTAATTACTTACTTTATTGCTAAACCGTTAGCCATAGTAGTAGAAGTAATAGTTGGCGAGACAACTTCATGGAGACACGATGATGGAGATCATGGTGTCATGCCGGTGATGATGATGATCATGGAGCCCCGAAGATGGAGATCAAAAGGAGCAAAATGATATTGGCCATATCATGTCACATTTTGATTGCATGTGATGTTTATCATGTTTATGCATCTTATTTGCTTAGAACGACGGTAGTAAATAATATGATCCCTCATAATAATTTCAAGAAAGTGTTCCCCCTAACTGTGCACCGTTGCGGAAGATCGTTGCTTTGAAGCACCACGTGATGATCGGGTGCGATAGATTTTAACATTCACATACAACGGGTGTAAGCCAGATTTACACACGCGAAACACTTAGGTTGACTTGACGAGCCTAGCATGTACAGACATGGCCTCGGAACACAAGAGACCGAAAGGTCGAACATGAGTCATATAGTAGATACGATCAACATGAAGATGTTCACCGATGATGACTAGTCCGTCTCACGTGATGATCGGACACGGCCTAGTTGACTCGGATCATGTATCACTTAGATGACTAGAGGGATGTCTATCTGAGTGGGAGTTCATCAAATAAGTTCATTAGATGAACTTAATTATCATGAACATAGTCAAAAGGACTTTGCAAATTATGTCGTAGCTTATGCTTTAGTTCTACTGTTTAAGATATGTTCCTAGAGAAATTTTAGTTGAAAGTTAATAGTAGCAATTACGTGGACTGGGTCCGTAAACTGAGGATTATCCTCATTGCTACGCAGAAGGCTTATGTCCTTAATGCACCGCTCGGTGTGCTGAACCTCGAACATCGTCTGTGGATGTTGCGAACATCTGACATACACATTTTGATGACTACGTGATAGTTCAGTAATGTTAAACGGTTTAGAATTGAGGCGCCGAAGACGATTTTGAAACTTCGCGGAACATATGAGATGTTCCAAGGGCTGAAATTGGGATTTCAGGCTCGTGCCCATGTCAAGAGGTATGAGACCTCCGACAAGTTTCTTAGCCTACAAACTAAGGGAGAAAAGCTCAATCGTTGAGCTTGTACTCAGATTGTCTGGGTACAACAATCACTTGAATCGAGTGGGAGGTAATCTTCCAGATGAGATAGTGATATTTCTCCAAAGTCATTGCCACCAAGCTACTAGAGCTTCGTGATGAACTATAACATATCAGGGATAGATATGATGATCCTTGAAATATTCGCGATGTTTGACACCGCGAAAGTAGAAATCAAGAAGGAGCATCAATTGTTGATGGTTAGTGAAACCACTAGTTTCAAGAAGGGCAATGGCAAGAGGGGATACTTCATGAAACGGCAAATCACCGCTGCTCTAGTGAAGAAACCCAAGGTTGAACCCAAACCCGAGACTAAGTGCTTACGTAATAAGGGGAACGGTCCTTTGAGCGTAATTACCCTAGATACTTGGTAGATAAGAAGGCAGGCAAGGTCGATGTAAGTATATTGGATATACATTTATATTAATGTGTACTCTACTAGTACTCCTAGTAGCACCATGGTAATAGATACTGGTTCGGTTGCTAAGTGTTAGTAACTCGAAATAAAAGGCTACGGAATAAACGGAGACTAGCTAAAGGCAAGGTGACGATATGTGTTGGAAGTATTTCCAAGGTTGATGTGATAAAACATCGCACGCTCCCTCTACCATCGGGATCGGTGTTAAACCTAAATAATTGTTATTTGGTGTTTGCGTTGAGCATAGACATGATTGAATTATGTCTATCGCAATACAGTTATTCATTTAAGGAGAATAATGGTTACTCTGTTTATTTGAATAATACCTTCAATGGTCTTGCACCTAAAATAATGGTTTATTAATCTCGATCGTAGTGATACACATGTTCATGCCAAAATATATAAGATAGTAATGATAGTACCACCTACTTGTGGCACTGCCATGTAAGTCATATTGGTATAAAACGCATGAAGAAGCTCCATGTTGATGGATCTTTGGACTCACTCGTTTTTGAAAAGTTTGAGACATGCGAACCATGTCTATTGGTATGTACGCATGAAGAAAGTCCATGCAGATGGATCGTTTGGACTCACTTGATTTTGAATCACTTGAGACATGCAAATCATACCACATGGGCAAGATGACCAAAAGCCTCGTTTTCCAAGATGGAACAAGAAAGCAACTTGTTGGAAGTAACACATTTTGATGTGTGCACTCCAATGAGTGCTGAGGCATGCAGTGGATATCTTTATGTTCTCACTTCACAGATGATTTGAGTAGATGTTGAGTATATTAACTTGATGAAACACAAGTCTGAATTATTGAAAGGTTCAAGTAATTTCAGAGTGAAGTTGAAGATCTTCGTGACAAGAGGATAAAATGTCTATGATATGATCATAGAGATGAATATCTGCGTTGCGAGTTTGATACACAATTGAGACATTGTGGAAATTGTTTCACAACTAACACCGCCTGGATTACCCTGTTGGGGAACGTAGTAATTTCAAAAAAATTCCTACGCACACGCAAGATCATGGTGATGCATAGCAACGAGAGGGGAGAGTGTTGTCCATGTACCCTCGTAGACCGTAAGTGGAAGCGTTATGACAACGCGGTTGATGTAATCGTACGTCTTCACAATCCGACCGATCCAAGTACCGAACGTACGGCACCTCCGAGTTCAGCACACGTTCAGCTCGATGACGATCCCCGGACTCCGATCCAGCAGGGTGTCGGGGATGAGTTCCGTCAGCACGACGGCGTGGTGATGATCTTGATGTTCTACCGCCGCAGGGCTTCGCCTAAGCACCGCTACAATATTATCGAGGTGGACTATGGTGGAGGGGGCACCGCACACGGCTAAGGAACGATCACAAAGATCAACTTTTGTGTTCTAGGGTGCCCCCTACCCCCGTATATAAAGGACCAAGGGGGGAGGCCGGCCGGCCCTTGGGGCGCGCCAAGGAGGAGGAGTCATCCTCCTAGTAGGAGTAGGACTCCCTCTTTCCTACTCCTACTAGGAGGGGAAAAGGAAGGGGAGAGGGAGAGGGAAAGAAGGGGGTGCCCCCTCTCCTAGTCCACCCGGACCAGAGGGGAGGGGCGTGCGGCCCATCTTGGCTGCCCTCTATCTCCACTAAAGCCCATAAGGCCCATTACTTCTCCGGGGTTCCGGTAACCTCCCAAGACTCCGGTTTTCTCCGAAATCACCCGGAACACTTCCGGTGTACTAATATAGTCGTCCAATATATCAATCTTTATGTCTCGACCATTTTGAGACTCCTCGTCATGTCCGTCATCATATCCGGGACTCCGAACAACCTTCCGTACATCAAAACTTATAAACTCATAATAAAACTGTCATCGTAACGTTAAGCTTGCGGACCCTACGGGTTCGAGAACTATGTTGACATGACCTAGAACTGTTTCCGGTCAATAACCAATAGCGGAACCTGGATGCTCATATTGGCTCCTACATATTCTACGAAGATCTTTATCGATCAAACCTCATAACAACGTACATTGTTCCCTTTGTCATCGGTATGTTACTTGCCCGAGATTCGATCGTCGGTATCCAATACCTAGTTCAATCTCGTTACCGGCAAGTCTCTTTACTCGTTCCGTAATGCATCATTCCGTAACCAACTCATTGGCCACATTGCTTGCAAGGCTTATAGTGATGTGCATTACCGAGAGGGCCCAGAGATACCTCTCCGACAATCGAAGTGACAAAACCCAATCTTGAAATACGCCAACCCAACATGTACCTTCGGAGACACCTGTAGAGCACCTTTATAATCACCCAGTTACGTTTTGACGTTTGGTAGCACAAAAAGTGTTCCTCCGGTAAACGGGAGTTGCATGATCTCATAGTTGTAGGAACTTTGTATAAGTCATGAAGAAAGCAATAGCAACATATTAAACGATCAAGTGCTAGGTTAACGGAATGGGTCAAGTCAATCACATCATTCTCCTAATGATGTGATCTCATTAATCAAATGACAACACATGCCTATGGTTAGGAAACATAACCATCTTTGATTAATGAGCTAGTCAAGTAGAGGCATACTAGTGACATTATGTTTGTCTATGTATTCACACATGTATCATGTTTCCGGGTAATACAACTCTAGCATGAATAATAAACATTTATCATGATATGAGGAAATAAATAATAACTTTATTATTGCCTCTAGGGCATATTTCCTTCAGTCTGCCACTTGCACTAGAGTCAATAATCTAGATTACACAGTAATGATTCTAACACCCATGGAGTCTTGGTGTTGATCATGTTTTGCTCGTCGAAGAGGCTTAGTCAACGGGTCTGCAACATTCAGATCTGTATGTATCTTGCAAATCTCTATGTCTCCCACCTGGACTTGGTCCCGGATGGAATTGAAGCGTCTCTTGATGTGCTTGGTCCTCTTGTGAAATCTGGATTCCTTTGCCAAGGCAATTGCACCAAGATTGTCACGAAGATCTTCATTGGTCCCGATGCACTAGGTATGACACCTAGATCGGAAATGAACTCCTTCATCCGCACTCCTTCATTTGCTGCTTCCGAAGCAGCTATGTACTCCGCTTCGCATGTAGATCCCACTACGACGCTTTGTTTAGAACTGCACCAACTGACAGCTCCACCGTTTAATATAAACACGTATCCGGTTTGCGATTTAGAATCGTCCGGATCAGTGTCAAAGCTTGCATCGACGTAACCATTTACGACAAGCTCTTTGCCACCTCCATAAATGAGAAACATATCCTTAGTCCTTTTCAGGTATTTCAGGATGTTCTTGACCGCTATCCGGTGATCCACTCCTAGATTACTTTGGTACCTCCCTGCTAAACTAATAGCAAGGCACACATCAGGTGCAGTACACAGCATTGCATGCATGATAGAGCCTATGGCTGAAGCATAGGGAACTCCTTTCATTTTCTCTCTATCTTCTGCAGTGGTCGGGCATTGATTCTGACTCAACTTCACACCTTGTAATACAGGCAAGAATCCTTTCTTTGCCTAATCCATTTTGAACTTTTTCAAAACTTTATCAAGGTATGTGCTTTGTGAAAGTCCAATCAAGCGTCTTGATCTATCTCTATAGATCTTGATGCCCAATATGTAAGCAGCTTCACCGAGGTCTTTCATTGAAAAACTTTTATTCAAGTATCCTTTTATGCTATCCAGAAATTCTATATCATTTCCAATCAACAATATGTCGTCCACATATAATATGAGAAATGCTACAGAGCTCCCACTCACTAGCTTGTAAATACAGGCTTCTCCAAAAGTCTGTATAAAACCATATGCTTTGATCACACTATCAAAGCGTTTATTCCAACTCCGAGAGGCTTGCACCGGACCATAAATGGATCATTGGAGCTTGCACACTTTGTTAGCTCCCTTAGGATCGACAAAACCTTCCGGTTGCATCATATACAACTCTTCTTCCGTAAATCCATTCAGAATGCAGTTTTGATATCCATCTGCCATATTTCATAATCATAAAATGCGGCAATCGCTAACATGATTCGGACAGACTTAAGCATCGCTACAGGTGAGAAGGTCTCATCGTAGTCAACCCCTTGAACTTGTTGAAAACCTTTTGCAACAAGTCAAGCTTTGTAAACAGTAACATTACCGTCAGCGTCAGTCTTCTTCTTGAAGATCCATTTATTCTCTATTGCTTGCCGATCATCGGGCAAGTCAACCAAAGTCCATAATTTGTTCTCATACATGGATCCCATCTCAGATTTCATGGCTTCAAGCCATTTTGCGGAGTCTGGGCTCACCATCGCTTCTTCATAGTTCATAGGTTCACCATGATCTAGTAGCATGACTTCCAGAATAGGATTACCGTACCACTCTAGTGCGGATCTTACTCTGGTTGATCTACGAAGTTCAATAACAACTTGATCTGAAGTTTCATGATCATCATCATTAACTTCCTCACTAATTGGTGTAGGTGTCACAGAAACCGGTTTCTGTGATGAACTACTTTCCAATAAGGGAGCTGGTACTGTTACCTCATCAAGTTCTACTTTCCTCCCACTCACTTCTTTCGAGAGAAACTCCTTCTTTAGAAAGGATCCATTCTTAGCAACGAATGTCTTGCCTTCGGATCTGTGATAGAAGGTGTACCCAACTGTCTCCTTTGGGTATCCTATGAAGACACATTTTTCCGATTTGGGTTTGAGCTTATCAGGTTAAAGCTTTTTCACATAAGCATCGCAGCTCCAAACTTTTAGAAACGACAACTTTGGTTTCTTGCCAAACCATAGTTCATAAGGGGTCGTCTCAACCGATTTTGATGGTGCCCTATTTAACGTGAATGTGGCCGTCTCTAAAGCATAACCCCAAAATGATAGCGGTAAATCGGTAAGAGACATCATAGATCGTACCATATCTAATAAAGTACGATTATGACGTTCGGACACACCATTACGCTGTGGTGTTCCAGGTGGCGTGAGTTGCGAAACTATTCCGCATTGTTTCAAATGTAGACCAAACTCGTAACTCAAATATTCTCCTCCACTATCAGATCGTAAAAACTTTATTTTCTTGTTATGATGATTTTCAACTTCACTCTGAAATTCTTTGAAATTTTCAAATGTTTCAGATTTATGCTTCATTAAGTAGATATACCCATATCCGCTTAAATCATCTGTGAAGGTGAGAAAATAACGATATCTGCCACGAGCTTCAACATTCATTGGACCACATACATCTGTATGTATGATTTCTAACAAATCTGTTGCTCTCTCCATAGTACCGGAGAACGGCGTTTTAGTCATCTTGCCCATGAGGCACGGTTTCTTAAGTACCAAGTGATTCATAATCAAGTGGTTCCAAAAGTCCATCAGTATGGAGTTTCTTCATGCGTTTTGCACCGATATGACCTAAACGGCAGTGCCAAAAATAAGTTGCACTATCATTATCAATTCTGCATCTTTTGGCTTCAACATTATGAATATGTGTATCACTACTATCGAGATTCATCAAAAATAGACCACTCTTTAAGGGTGCATGACCATAAAAGATATTACTCATATAAATAGAACAACCGTTATTCTCTGATTTAAATGAATAGCCGTCTCGCATCAAACAAGATCCAGATATAATGTTCATGCTCAACGCTGGCACCAAATAACAATTATTCAGGTCTAAAACTAATCCCGAAGGTAGATGTAGAGGTAGCGTGCCGACCGCGATCACATCGACTTTGGAACCATTTCCTACGCCAAGATCGTCACCTCGTCCTTGGCCGGTGTTCGCTTATTCCGTAGTCCCTGCTTTGAGTTGCAAATATTAGCAATGTAACCAGTATCAAATACCAGTGCTCTACTGCGAGCATTAGTAAGGTACACATCAATAACATGTATATCACATATACCTTTGTTCACCTTGCCATCCTTCTTATCTGCCAAATACTTGGGGCAGTTTCGCTTCCATTGACCAGTTTGCTTGCCGTAGAAGCACTTCGATTTCAGGCTTAGGTCCAGACTTGGGTTTCTTCTCTTGAGCAGCAACTTGCTTGCTGTTCTTCTTGAAGTTCCTTCTTCTTCCCTTTGCCCTTTTCTTGAAACTAGTGGTCTTGTTGACCATCAACACTTGATGCTCCTTCTTGATTTCTACCTCCGCAGCTTTTAGCATTGCGAAGAGCTCGGGAATTGTCTTTTCCATCCCTTGCATATTATAGTTCATCACGAAGCTCTTGTAGCTTGGTGGCAGTGATTGGAGAATTCTGTCAATGACGCTTATCATCCAGGAAGATTAACTCCCAGTTGAATCAAGTGATTATTATACCCGGACATTTTGAGTATATGCTCACCGATGTAACTATTCTCCTCCATCTTGCAGCTATAGAACTTATTGGAGACTTCATATCTCTCAATCCGGGCATTTGCTTGAAATATTAACTTCAACTCCTGGAACATCTCATATGCTCCATGACATTCAAAACGTCGTTGAAGACCCGGTTCTAAGCCGTAAAGCATGGCACATCGAACTATTGAGTAGTCATCAGCTTTGCTCGCCGGACATTCATAACATCTGGCGTTGCTCTGCAGCAGGCCTGGCACCAGCGGCGCTTCGAGCGTAATTCTTCTATGCAGCAATGAGGATAATCCTCAAGTTCTGGACCCGATCCGTGTAATTGCTACCATCATCTTTCAACTTTGCTTTCTCAAGGAACGCATTAAAATTCAACGGAACAACAACACGAGCCATCTATCTACAACAAACATAGATAAGCAAAATACTATCAGGTACTAAGTTCATGATAAATTTAAGTTCAATTAATCATATTACTTAAGAACTCCCACTTAGACAAACATCTCTCTAGTCATTTAAGTGATCACGTGATCCAAATCAACTAAACCATAACCGATCATCACATGAGATGGAGTAGTTTTCAATGGTGAACATCACTATGTTGATCATATCTACTATATGATTCACGCTCGACCTTTCGATCTCAGTGTTCCGAGGCCATATCTGCATATGCTAGGCTCGTCAAGTTTAACCTGAGTATTCCGCGTGTGCAAAACTGGCTTGCACCCGTAGTAGATGGACGTGGTGTCTGGGCACGACGAACTTTGGCAACGGTGCATACTCAGGGAGAACACTTCTTGATAATTAGTGAGAGATCATCTTAAAATGCTACCGTCAATCAAAGCAAGATAAGATGCATAAAGGATAAACATCACATGCAATCAATATTAGTGATATCATATGGCCATCATCATCTTGTGCTTGTGATCTCCATCTCCAAAGCACCGTCATGATCACCATCGTCACCGGCGCGACACCTTGATCTCCATCGTAGCATCGTTGTCGTCTCGCTAACTATTGCTTCTACGACTATCGCTACCGCTTAGTGATAAAGTAAAGCAATTCTGTATGCGTTGCATTTCATACAATAAAGCGACAACCATATGGCTCTGCCAGCCATTGCCGATAACTCGGTTACAAAACATGATCATCTCATACAATAAAATATAGCATCACGACTTGACCATATCACATCACAACATACCCTGGAAAAACAAGTTAGACGTCCTCTACTTTGTTGTTGCAAGTTTTACGTGGCTGCTATGGGCTGAGCAAGAACCGTTCTTACCTACGCATCAAAACCACAACAATAGTTTGTCAAGTTAGTGCTGTTTTAACCTTCGCAAGGACCGGGTGTAGCCACACTCGGTTCAACTAAAGTTGAAGAAACTGACACCCGCCAGCCACCTGTGTGCAAAGCACGTCGGTAGAACCAGTCTCGGCGTAAGCGTCTGGCGTAATGTCGGTCCGGGCCGCTTCATCCAACAATACCGCCGAACCAAAGTATGACATGCTGGTAAGCAGTATGGCTTGTATCGCCCACAACTCACTTGTGTTCTACTTGTGCATATTGTCGGTGTACTAGAGTAGGGGTACCCTAGTATCCCGTACTCGTGCACGAACAGTTGCAGCACCCCGCAGCAAGGTTTGCCTCCTCACCGCCAATCTCCTCCGTGGCTCCCTTGGAGCCATTCAAGAACAAAGTATTAGATTGAGAAGACAAGGTCCCGACAAGAGGAGCTTGTCGGGAAGGCCACCTCGAGCACGCAGAAGACAAGGCCCGGCAAGAGGAGCTTGCCGGAAGGCTCGGGCGCGACAAGTCCCCGAGCGCGACAAGATTCGCCGCGGCAAGGCGCTTGCCGCGGCATGCAACTTCTCTCCGTCTCCGCTCCAGCTCACCCAGCGGCGTGTCGCCATGGGACCGTTCCATGGGCGGCGTGTCGGCGGCTCTGCAGCCAGCGGAGAGCAGCGATAAGCGGCGGCCGACAGGCTCGCCGTCGTGGCGGCGGAGGCGCACTGACGGTCTCTGTTACCTTTGTTTGGGCGACAACGATGGGTATTTATTGCTTTTGTCCCTTGCCGTCGAGTTAGGTATTTTGCACTGCATAATCGCTTTGTTCAAGTAGGTGTACCAACTCCTGTTTTTACATTTGTACCCCCGCCTATGTTGCCACCTGTCGAAGACCCCTTGAGCATATAAAAGGAGGCCCGAGTGCAACGTGGAGAGGGGTCGGGGTTCCGTTTAGTTCAGTTGGCCAGGTTCGTCTCGTTGGGTTCATTCGACCCACTCGAGGCCAGATAGACTCACGCTAGGTTTTGTAGCCCTCGTTGCTCCCTAGCAAGAACACAATAGATCAAACAAGCAGCAGAGGAGTTTTATCTCTCCGAGAGCTCCGAAGCTGGGTAAACCGCCAGTGTGCATCGCCTCGATCCGCTCTTCAGGCGACCTCCGCCCCCTCCGAACCACAAGGGCCTGCTCCGCCCGGCCCCATAGGTGTCCGTGGGTACGATCAGCCTCCCGACATCTCGGGCGCGCTGTAGGAAGCGTCGAGGCCGTGTGAATCCGATCCGGCGTTCACGCGAGCAGCGTCATCAACATCTTCCTCAACATGCCACCGAAGAAGAAGGCTTGGCGGCAGCAGAGCCGTCCGCGTCGTGCATCACCCTCATCATAGCAAGCGGGTGGTGGTGCGGTGTTGGCGGAGGAACGGCGGCCGACGAAGGTGCTCGCGACGCGTTGCCAAGTCCAAGGACAAGGCACCACAGACCTCGGCGTCGCGCATCCCCGCGTCCATCTCAGAGACGCGAGACCAACAACGTCATGGCGTTCACAACGCCATACGCTCGCTGGATCGAGACCCTCAAGACCAGCATGCACGCCAACATGCCGGGCACTAGTGAGATACGGTCGCCCGGACGGGCGCTGCTCCTTCTAACGTAGTTAGAAGTCCGGCGTGTCCCGCTCCTCGCACCGTTCTCCAATGCCGCCTACTACTCCAGCGAAGCTCTGGCGAGCTCAATCGCTCCTCGACTACCCTCCAACGGCCGATAAGGTCGACGAGTGGAGGGCCACTATCCAGAGCCTCATCGGCTTTGCCAACGGCGGCAGCTCATGAAACCAACACCATCGTTGCCGCGCGAGACGACAAGGCACGAGCCGGTGGCGACGAGACTGTCGGAGGTGCAACCACCGTGCACTCTCCGCCAAGAAGGCCAAGATCGCCGACTCACCGGATCCACCTCGACAGCGACTCCACTGCATCGTCGGATCCGCGAGCTCGTCGCGATCAGCGCCAAGTTCTTCATGAGCGACAACAAGAGGACGCTCGAACTCGCATCGAGCGCCGAAGAGAAGCGCGACGTCAGTCCGACAAGCGCGCTGGGCCTTCTGTTGACATGCACGCGCTGGAGGGCGAGCAACTTGTCAGACGCGGTAGGTTGCCCTGCGTTCACTCATGAGCTGCGGCAAGTCCAAAGGGCCCAGCCGTAAAAACTTCAAACCAGACGTGCCGGAGAAGTATGACGGCAGGGCGCATCCGTCGGAGTTCCTCGGCATCTACACCATCGCAGCGCAGGCTGCGGGGACGGGACGACAAGATCCTCGCCAACTACTTCCCGCTCGTGCTCAAGCCCAACGTCAGATCTTGGCTCATGCACTTGCCGGACAGCTCCATATCCTCTTAGGCGGATCTGTGCCATCAGTTTGTTGGCGCCTTCACAGGTGGCCACAAACCTCATGGCCAAGAGAGCGACCTTCACTTGCTCGCCCGGAAGGAAGGAGAGTCCTGCGCAAGTTCATCCGGAGATTCAGCCGTGTGCACTACAACATCCCAGACGTCCACCTGCCCGCGGTGATCAGCGCATTTCATCGTAATGTGCGGAACCGCAGGATGAGGGAGGAGATGGCGATGTGCAAAGTCAAGGACGTCGATGAGCTGCGCCTTGGCCGACAAGTGTCTTGTGGCGAGGAAGGGAGGAGACTCGTGAGAGAATGCGAAGCAGGATCTCGGCGGTGATGACACCGCCCCGGCGAAGAAGGGCCGGTGGCGAGGCAACAGGAAGAAGAAGGCCAGAGAAGTGCTAGCTGTTGAGCAGTCCGGCAATGGAGGTGGCGACAAGAACGCCAAGGATGGTGTCTCCGGCAAGGAGGTTGCCGCTGACGCCAACCACCAGTCGGTAGCGGCCGCCGACAAGCAGGACAGCTCCGGCAAACAGTACTGCAAGATCCACCGCACCAAGGGCCACGACCTCCAGAGCTGCAAGAAAGTCGAGCAGCTTGTTGAGCAGCAGAGAGCTGAGTACGAGCGGCGCGACAAGGAGAAGGCCTAGGAAGGTGCTGGGGGAGCAAGCAAGAAACGTCCCGGCCGGGGAGGACGCCGCGGCAAAGTCAAGCAGCGAAAAGGAGATCGACCTCCCCGCGACCGCGACAAGGATGAAGATGATGATGACGATGAAGATATGGAGGACGACGACGCCGATGAGAAGGAGTTTCAGAAAGCCACAGAGGTTCTCTGCGTTGACGGAGGTGCTTCCCTGCACACCTCCCACCGCCAACTCAAGCAATGGATGCGGGAGGTCAATGCAGCGGAACCATCCGTAGAGTCGCGCAAGCCTCACGAAGTGGTCCAAAGACGCCTATCATTTTTGATATTGAGGACCACCCTGATCGCATAATCAGCGGTCGGGTGCTTGCCGATGTTGGTCTCTCCAACCATCCGCAACCTCAAGGTCACAAAAATGTTAGTTGATGGTGGGGCCGGCTTGAATCTGATCTCCTCCGCGGTGCTCCAGAAGCTTCAAATCCCTGACAGCGAGCTCGAAGAGACCGGAACCTTCCAAGGAATCAATCCGGGAAGGAGCAAGCCGAAGGGGACGATTACGTTGCCGGTCACATTTGGCAGCGAGCTGAACTTCAGGACTGAGAGGGTTACATTTGACGTTGCCGATTTCCCATTACCTTACAATGGGATACTTGGTCGCCCAAAGACTCGCCAAGTTCATGGCAGCCTCTCACTACGCTTACAACCTACTCAAGATGCCAGGCCCGATAAGCGTCATCTCTGTCCATGGCGACAACAAGGATGCTCTTATCTGTGCCGACAAGATCTACCGGGATGCAGCAGCCGCGACAGACTGCCCAACACTTGCCGCTGAAGCTCCCGGGGGGAAGAAGACCAAGTCCAAGTCCGGCAAGGGCTCGATGCTCACTCCGACAAAGCGCACCTCTTCGGATTGCTGCGCTACCGTCGAGGACGCACCATCGAGCTCCACCGGCAAGTGCAAGAAGATGGTGGCTCCGCCAAGACCAAGAAGGTGCCCGCCAAGGAGGACGGCGCTGGTGGTACCTTCACCATCGGCCTCTCTCGACCCCAAATAGGAAGGCGCGCTCGTTGCTTTCCTGCGGGCGAATGTCGACGTGTTTGCATGGCAACCGTCGATATCCCCGGTGTTCCCGTGAAAGTGATTGAGCACCGCTGGCCGTTTGTCCTCATCTTGCGCCCCGTCAAGCAAAAAGTCAGGAAGCAAGCAGTGGAGCGCCAAGAATTCATAGCCGAAGAGATCAAGAAACTAGAAGCAGCAGGCCTTGTCATAGGAGTGCTCCATCCTACGTGGTTGGCCAATCCTGTAGTCATGCGCAAGGCAAATGGGAAATGGAGACTTTGTATTGACTTCATGGATGTTAATAAAGCTTGTCCCAAAGATCCATTTCCCTTGCCGCGCATTGACGAGATTGTTGACTCCACGGCCGGATGTGATTTGCTTTCGTTTCTTGATGCATACTCGTGGATACCATCGAGATCTTCATGGCTGAAGAAGATGAAGAGAAGACCGCATTCATCACACCATGTGGCACATAATCGTTTCATCACGGATGCCTTCGGTTTGAAGAATGCTGGTTCGACATTTGCAAGGGTAGTCCATGGCGCTTTTGAGCCGCAAAGCACGTAAATGTAGAAGCCTACATGGATGACATAGTGGTCAAGAGCAAGGACAAAGCAACTTTGGTTCAAGATTTGGGCGAGACCTTTGCAAATCTCCGCAAGATCAACCTCAAGCTCAACCCCGAGAAGTGCGTGTTTGGAGTCCCTTCCGCAAGCTTCTCGGGTTCTTCGTGGTTTCAGCGAGGAATTGAAGCTAATCCCGACAAGATCACGGCCAGTGAGCAGAGTGAAGCGCCACAGCGCGTCAAGGATGTACGACGACTTGCGGTTGCGTGGCTGCTCTCGGCAGGTTTATTTCTAGGTTCTGCTGAGCGCCTCGCCAGTTTTCAAGATTTTGAAAAGGCAGGTCGATAAAATGGACTCGAAGCGGAGGCTGCTACTGCAGACTTGAAGAGATACTGTCCTCCACTCCAACACTTGTCGCACCTAGGCCACAAGAGAAGTTGCTGCTATATATAGCGGCAACCAATCAAGTGGTTAGTGCTGCGTTAGTGGCGGAGAGGGAGGCGGATGATGAGCCAGCAACCACGGCAAACACATCCAGCGACAAGCGGGGCTTCACGACAAGCTCTGGTCCCGACAAGGATGAGTCCGCAGACACGTGAGCAGATCACGAGAAAAGGATGGTGCAGCGCCCAGTCTACTTTGTCGGTTCCCTTCTGCGAGGCTAGGTCAAGGTACTACGGTGTGCAAAAATTGCTTTTCGGCCTCCTCATGGCCTCGAGAAAGTTGTGCCATTATTTCCAAGCACATGAGATCACAGCTTGTCACTCGCTTTCATGAAGAGGATACTGCAGACTCGAAGCGGCAGGCGGGATTGTCGAGTGGGCCTTTGGAGCTGTCAAGCTTTGGTCTCAAGTTTGAAAGCACATCAACTATCCAAAGCGAGCCTTGGCAGAATTCATAGCAGAATGGACGCCAACGCCAGATGAAGAGATTCCGAGACGAGCATTCCCGTCAAAGAAGCCAAAGAAGAGTGGCTGATGTACTTTGATGGTGCCTTCTCGCTGCAAAGGCGCCCGGTGCCCGGCGTGCTTATCGCACCCACCGGAGAGCACCTCAAGTACGCCGTCCGGATGCACTTTCCCAAGGAGCAAGCGACAAACAATACCGCAGAGTATGAAGGTTTGCTTGCCGGTCTCGAGGATCGCAGTGGACCTTGGGATCAAGAAGCTTATTGTCGGGGTGACTCGCAACTCGCTGCTCGCCAAGTCAACAAAGATTACCAGAGTCTGTTGATGGAAGCCTACGTTGATGAAGTGAGGAAGCTAGAAGAGCACTTTGATGGCCTGCAAATGGAACATGTTCCAAGAGCTCAGAATGATATTGCTGACGGCCTGTCAAAGTACGCTGCGCTTAAGTTACCTGTGGAACCAGGGATTTTCGTGCTCAAGCTGACTCAACCAACCGTAACACCATCGACCGGACAGAGCAAGAAGAGGAAGTTGGCCTCTGGTGACTACTTTCCGACAGAGCTTCCCGAAGCCGTCGTTGCAAAGGTCCCCAAGATCAACACCAACTTGATCTTTGAGGAGCGATGCTGCTCCAAGCACCCTGTGGTTTGTTTCGTTGAAGCGGGCGTTCCGACAAGTCTTGCTCCGGCAAGCTTGTCGGGAGCATCAAGCTCCGCAGGCCGCAGGTCCTCGCCGTGGAAGCTGAGGTTCCCGCAGCAGCAGACGTGCCTTTAGTCCTTGTTGTCGAGCCACAAGCTCCAAAGATGGGCGCAGCAGATTGTCCATTTCCTTCAGACAGAGAACTTCCCAAGAGCAGGAAGAAGCGGAAAGAGTAGCCCGGCGGTCAAGTATGTACCAGTTTGTCGACAAAGATACCTGCATGTAAGAAGACTCAACGGTGTGAAATTGAAGTGTATTCCCTGTGGAAGATGGATGAAGCTGTTGGCGAAGATACATGGAGGCATATGTGGTCACCACATTGGCGCAAGAGCACTTGCCGACAAAGCTTTCCGGCAAGGTTTCTTCCGCCGACAGCCCTCCAGATGCAATCGCACAAGTAACCAAGTGTGAAGCGTGCAGTTCCATTCCAAACAGATACACCAGCCAGCTCAAGCTCTCCAGACGATCCCTTTATCCTGGCCATTTTCGGTGCAGGGGCTCGACATCCTCGGCCCCTTCCCCGAAGCTGTCGGGGCTTTGAGTACTTGTACGCCGCCATCGACAAGTTCACAAAGTGGCCGGAAGTGGAAGCGATGAGGAAGGTGACAGCACGATCGTGATCAAGTTCTTTCAGTCGATTGTTTGCCGTTTCGGAATCCCTAACAGGATCATCACCGACAACGGCACACAATTTACGAGTTGCACCTTCATGCAGTACGTCCAAGACCTTGGCGCCAAGGTCTGCTTTGCTTCCGTTGCTCACCCGAGAAGCAACGGTCAAGCAGAGAGGGCAAATGTCGAAGTCTTGCGGGCTCAAGACCAGAACTTTCGACAGTGCTGCACAAGTGCGGAAGAAACTGGATCGAGGAGCTGCCGGTGGTTCTTTGGTCGATCAGACGACGCCAAATTGAGCCATCGGCGGGCACCCTTTGCTCTAGTCTATGGAGCAGAGGCAGTTCTCCCCACGGAACTCATATACGGATCGCCTCGAGTACTCGCTTATGATGAGCTTGAGCAAGAGCAGGCTGCGACAAGATGACGCTGCTCCTCGAGGAGGATCGTCTTCAGCCGCCACGAGCCGCTCGCTTCTGACAAGCCCTGCGTCGCTACCATAGCCGCAGGGTTAGTGCCGAAGTCTCGAGGAAAGCGACCTTGTTCTTCGGCGCGTTCAGACCGCCAAGAATTCAAACAAGTTGACGCCGAAGTGGGAAGGCCATTATCGGGTGAAACGAGTCACTAGGCCTGGCGCTGTCCGCCTTGAGACCGAAGGTGGCATTCCGGTGAGCAACTCCTGGAACATTGAGCATCTTCGTAAGTTTTACCCATAGGGCGCGGTTGCCGGAACCTGTTCCGGCAACCACCTTTTGTACAAGTCTTGCCGCTGTTGCATGTAATCGCCATTACAAAGCGGGCGCAGACCCGTGCATCGATAAAGCTTCGTGTGTTGCATACGACTTGTCAAGTTCATGCTTTCATCAATTTATTGCATGCTTTGGCTAACACTTTGTGCAGCAACCACACCGTAAGCAGAATCGAGCCGCTAGGCTCCATAACGTTATTTCCTCTTCTTTTTCTTCTCTCAAGGAAAGGAAGGCTCCCTCGCGCACAAGTTAACCAGGGGGGAGGAGGAGATAATACTATGGACCAGGCACCGCTCGAGGAAGTTTCACCACATCGGGAAGCAAGAAACAGAAAAGCTAAGTTGCCAAAGTTTGAGCAATCAATTTTTAAATTTTCGTTATCTTCCTCGAACGATAGTACTTTGTATGGAAAACCTGTGCGTAGAGGAACCAAGTCGTGACAGGTCGCGCCCTTACTTTGTTTCGAGTCCGCTCAACAACTTAAGTGAGCTGCGGCTAGTCCGCGACAAGGTTGCTTGTCGGTAGCGACCCCGCCAAATAGGTCGAAGTTCCAAGACTTTTCGGCACTTTCATGACAAGGGTGCCTGCACCGGCAAGTTTCCTGAAAAGCGTGGGGCAATAACGCATGAGAGGAAGGAATCAAATAGAGGAAATAACATTGCATTGATCGATTCACCTAAGATAGAGTATATTACAGAATAACTTGTCGCTGATCTAACAAAGTTTTCTAAACATGATCAACAGCGACAAGGGAAAGATAAGGTTGGCGGCCTAGTCCATGCGGTCGCCCTCGATCCGCTTGATCTTGTTCACCTTGTCCACAATGGGTGCGACAAGGGCTTTGAAACTCCTCCACGTTGGCTTCTGGACGGCAAGGATCACGAGGACGCCGTTAAGGTTGAGGCCCGGGTTGCGGAAGGCCACCTTCATCAACACCTTCTCGAGGGCCCCCGCACAAACTTGGCGCGATTCCTCGGCCAGCTGCTTCGGGACCTCTTCCCGGAGTCGCCGGAGACCCGTCACCACGCCTTTGAAGAACAGGCTGAGCTTGACGCTGGGTTGGAGATGCTCGTCGGAGGAGTACGCAAGGTCCGCCATCCCCAGCTCCATCAGCTCGTTGTGGATGTCGGCAGCGGTGTCCACAAGACCTTCGGTCCAGTGCTCCACGCTCTCCCTCAAGGTGTTCTGGACGGAGGCAGCATTCGCCAGCAGCTCCTCCTTGGCCTTGATCGCCTCCAACAAGCCCACCTCCCGCTCTCTGGCACCATCCAACGTCTGCGTCAGAGTGGTCAATTTCAGCTCCAGATCCGCCTTGGAGTCCTTGGCGGCGTCGAGCTCCTTGGCCTGTCGGAGAGCGGACCTGCAGCTTCGCCCAGCGTGTGGGCGTCCTTCTCGCGCTCACGCTTGAGCACAGCAAGCTCTTCGCTGCTCTTCTTGAGGGTGGCCTCCAGCTGCGCCACCTTCGCCTTGACTCTTCCTTGGCGGCCTCGGCGGCTACGGCGTCGCCGCTTCTGAAGTGCCCCGCCAAGCGACTCCTCAAGCGCGGCAAGGTACTCCTCGTGTCTATCCAGGTTGACCTACCGCTGCGCCAACTTCGCTTTCTGCTTGGCGAGCTTCTCGGCAGCCAGCCGCTGCTCCTCATCAGCTGCGGCCTTCTCAAGGATGAAGGCCGTGCGCTCTTCTGCGAGTTGCCCCCGCGCTTCCGCCACGTCACGGAGGGCTTCTTTGTTGGCGCTCCGGAGCTCCTCGGCGCGCTTCTCCATGTCCGCTCCCGCCCTCGCGACAAGGGCTTCCCGGGTCTCTAACTTGGCACGGCAGGTGCGGTAGAGAGACAACAGCTTCTTCAGCAGCTGCTCCTCGGACTCGCCGCTGCTGCTGCTTGGCGCATCCACCAGCGTCAGCCCAGCGGACGAGAGTAGCTCGCCGTCGAAGGTCTCGCCCTCGACCGGCGCCCTGGAACTCGGTTCCCAGGGGAGCTTGATGAAGACGCCCGCCAGCCTTGGTAGGCGCCGGGCTTGGGCTCCCTCGAACTGCCGCTGGCAGCGCGGGGAATCGGCTGTCGGTGTAGCGCTTGCAGCTCCTGCAGCCTCGGGGCGTCGATCTGACCGCCCGACCCTCGCCCGGCCTCTGCGCCGGCAGCCTCGGTGGCCTCCTCGCCCGGCCGAGCTCGTCGGCGGCCTCTTCCTCCACGACGATGACCTCTTCTTCCTCGATGGCGGCCTCGTCGGTGTTGCTGCGCGTTTCCTCCTCGCCGGCGGCCTCGACCTCCATCGGGTCTGAGTCGGACGAAGAAGGGGCAGTCAAGCAGATTTCAAAAAGAGAAACAAAAGAAAGCAAGCCCAAGGGAAAATTCCATGTAAGGGAGTTACCTGCAACAGGATCCGCAGCCATGGCCTCGACCACTGGAGGGTCGCTAGCGACGTCCCTTGCCGGGGTAGCCTCCCCTGCCGGAGTGGCCTCCCTTTTCGGGGTGGCCTCCCTTGTCGGAGGGAGCTCCCTTGCCGGGGAGTTCTCCCTTGGCGGCGTAGTGACAGCGGGCAGGATCTCGGAGGCGGCTTCCGAGCCGTCCTGATGAGGCTGCTCCGCTCCTACACAAACAAACAAATGTAAATCAACGAAGAAAGGGCACCCCTGCACACCTAGTAGTAAGGAGAAAAACTGCACACTTACTCTGGGGGCTGTGCTGGGGGCTGCTCTGGGGAAGGGTTGCCGGGTCCGGCAAGGCAGTCTCGGACGCGTCCCCCGTCGCCACGGGAGAATCATCCTCGACGACGACCGTCGGGATCTTGGCCCTCTTCGCCGCTCTCTGGGCCAGCGTCCTGAAAAGGAAAGAGTCCAGAACAAAGCAAATCAGATTCAAGATGAAGCAATAAAAATTGAAGAAATACAAGCACAATCGCGAGAAGCTTACTCTTCGCCTTCCTCCTCGAGCTGAGCGCGGAGAAATCAAACTCCGCCCGCCTCCGGTGCGATGAGGCGGGGAGTGGGCTCTCTTGGCCGCTTGGCGGGAGGCGCGGCGGCTCGAGAAGATTCCGCCCAGCTTGTCGCTGCAGTTTGGGGCGCTCAGCTGCAACCTCGCTTGCAGCGGTGGAGCGCGTCGGCGGCGCTGCTGTGGGCTGGTCTGCCGCCCCGACTCATCTCCAACCCTGCGGAGACGCCTCCTCGGCGGGGCCGGGGGCTCCGCTGGCAGCAAGTCGCTTGGCGGAGGAGAAGAAGCGCCCTCGGCGGGTCCACTCGACCCGGCCTTGGTCCCGACAAGCTCGTCCTTGCCGGTGACCTCCCCTCGCTCGGCAAGGCTTGCCGCCTTCGCCGCCTCCGCCTCCTCCACGGTGAACCCGAAGGCTCCAGCGGCAGCTGCTGCCGCCTCCTCCACCTGGTGGCAATCCGCGCCATCTCCCGCTCGGTGGTGTCTCGGGTGAGCCTCTTACGCTCGTCGGAGCGGATCGGCACCTCTTGCAAGTCGTCGAAGAATTGCTGCACGACCTCGTGGGGGCTCCTGCCAGTCGGGACGATCCCGTGGGAGTCGCCGCAGTGGCATCATGGCGCGGATGCGGTCGGCGCCGAAGTTGTTGCACAACGGGCGACCCCGCGGCAACTTGAACCACTCGGGATGTTCGGGGTCGTTCTTGAACAACTCGAGCAGCACTGAATCCAGCTCCATGACGGTGAAGTTCCAATTCAGGCCCGGGCGCAGCCTCATGATGTCCGCCGCGTTCTGGAACTCCCAAGCAGGCCTCCCCCTTTCCTGCAAGGGAGCGTCGCGGGCGAATGAAGTCTGCGCCAACTGCCTCTATCACAACCCGGCAAGCCCGAGGCGCAGAATTGGTCACAGCTATCTTCAGCCGCATCCTCCGCGCCAAGTTACTAATCCTTGCCGGGCGCAATTGGGGTTTGGCGCCGGCGGTGAAGGGCTGTGGGTTCTCCTCCACGACCCAGCACCAGTTGGCTCTCCACTCCTCCCACTTGTTCCGAATTCCCCTCTAGGTAGGCCTCCTTCTTGCCGATCCTAGAGACCCGAGCTATTCCTCCGCAAGTGGCTCTCCTCTCTCGATGCGGGGAACAAAGAAATGGCGGAAGAGTGCCACGTTCGGGTGGACCCGACAAAGTTTTCGCACAAATGTGCGAAACGGCCATGGTCAAGATGGCGTTGGGGTGAAATCAAGGAGGTGGAGGCGAAGGTGTTCATTATGTCGCAAAAGAACTTCGAAAACGGGCGGGCAAAGACCGAAATATCAGAACAGGGCTAAGAAAGGGTACCCTGTTGGGGCCAGATCAGCGGCGGAGGCGGGGAGCACCCTCGTGCGCGGATGCGCACGAGTCCCCGTCGACCAGAAAAGGTAGAAGACGTCCCGCAGCTCCCGCGCACCAAGCTGCGGGGGGAAGACGGCCCGCTCCTTGCGCAGCGCCGCGAGCCGCTGCGCCTCGGCCGACTTAACGCCCCTCTCCTTATCGGCTTTCGGAGCCATGGCGAGGAGGGCGGAGGAGGTCGACGGCGGTGAGTGTGCTTGCGGCGAAAGGGGCGGGCGCTGCTCTTCGCACCGGAGAAGGCGAGGGAGCGGCGGTGGTTTCTTGACAAGACGACAATGGCAGGAGTGGTCGGCCTGCCTTTGTTTCCTCCGCTTATAAAGGGGAGGAGGGGGCGGACGTTCCGCTTATATTAATAAAGAACCCCCCCACGACCACGCCCACGATCTCTCGCACGACGCCACGTCCGGTGCGTGCCGTTAGTGGGGATCGTGGTGGGTCCGGGGCGGGTTGCGGCGTGGTCTACGCCCGCGTGTCCGCTGCGATTCTGGGCCTGGCCCGACAAGCGCTTCGGCACTGTATGCGGCCCAGGCCGGGGCTCCTGTCGGTGTACTAGAGTAGGGGTACCCTAGTATCCCGTGCTCGTGCCGCAGACGATTGCAGCACACCAGCGGCAAGGTTTGCCTCACACGCCAATCTCCTCCGTGGCTCCCTTGGAGCCATTCAAGAACAAAGTATTAGATTGAGAAGACAAGGTCCCGACAAGAGGAGCTTGTCGGGAAGGCCACCCCAGGCACGCAGAAGACAAGGCCCCGGCAAGAGGAGCTTGCCGGGAAGGCTCGGGGCGCGACAAGTCCCCGAGCGCGACAAGGATTCGGCCGCGGCAAAGGCGCTTGCCACGGCATGCAACTTCTCTCCGTCTCCGCTCCAGCTCACCCAGCGTGACGTCGCCATGGGACCGTTCCATGGGCGGCGTGTCGAGCGGCTCTGCAGCCAGCGGAGAGCAGCGATAAGCGGCGCTGACAGGCTCGCCATCGTGGCGGCGGAGGCGCACTGACGGTCTCTGTTACCTTTGTTTGGGCGACAACGACGGGCATTTATTGCTTTTGTCCCTTGCCGTCAGAGTTAGGTATTTTGCATTGTACACTGTTCAAGTAGGTGTACCAACTCCTGTTTTTACATTTGTACCCCCGCCTATGTTGCCACCTGTCGGAGACCCCTTGAGCATATAAAAGGAGGCCCGAGTGCAACGTAGAGAGGGTTCGGGTTCCGTTCAGTTCAGTTGGCCAGGTTCGTCTCGTTGGGTTCATTCGACCCACTCGAGGCCAGATAGACTCACGCTAGGTTTTGTAGCCCTCGTTGCTCCCTAGCAAGAACACAATAGATCAAACAAGCAGCAGTAGGAGTTTTATCTCTCCGGAGAGCTCCGAAGCTGGGTAAACCGCTCGTGTGCATCGCCTCGATCCGCTCTTCGTGCGACCTCCGCCCCCCTCCGAACCACAAGGGGCCTGCTCCGCCGGCCCCATAGGTGTCCGTGGGTACGATCAGCCTCCCCGACACATATAACATCAACGCATAAAACCTGGCTCGGATGCCACTGTTGGGGAACGTAGTAATTTCAAAAAAAAAATCCTACACACACGCAAGATCATGGTGATGCATAGCAACGAGAGGGGAGAGTGTTGTCCACGTACCCTCGTAGAACATAAGCGGAAGCGTTATGACAACACGGTTAATGTAATCGTACGTCTTCATGATCCGACCGATCCAAGTACCGAACGTACGGCACCTCTGAGTTCAGCACACGTTCAGCTCGATGACGATCCCCGGACTCCGATCCAGCAGGGTGTCGGGGATGAGTTCCGCCAGCACGACGGCGTGGTGACGATCTTGATGTTCTACCGTCGCAGGGCTTCGCCTAAGCACCACTACAATATTATCGAGGTGGACTATGGTGGAGGGGGGCACCGCACACAGCTAAGGAACGATCACGAAGATCAACTTGTGTGTTCTAGGGTGCCCCCCTGCCCCCATATATAAAGGAGCAAGGGGGGAGGCCGGCCGGCCCTTGGGGCGCGCCAAGGAGGAGGAGTCCTCCTCCTAGTAGGAGTAGGACTCCCTCTTTCCTACTCCTACTAGGAGGGGGAAAGGAAGGAGAGAGGGAGAAGGAAAGAGGCGCCGCCCCTCTCCTAGTCCAATTCGGATCATAGGGGGAGGGGCACGGCCCACCCTGGCTGCCCCTCTCTCTCTCCACTAAAGCCCATAAGGCCCATTACTTCTCCGGGGGGGGGGGGGGTTCCGGTAACCCTCCAGCACTCCGGTTTTCTCCGAAATCACCCGGAACACTTCCGGTGTCCGAATATAGTCGTCCAATATTTCAATATTTATGTCTCGACCATTTCGAGACTCCTCGTCATGTCTGTGATCATATCCGGGACTCCAAACAACCTTCGGTACATCAAAACTTATAAACTCATAATAAAATTGTCATCGTAACGTTAAGCGTGCGGACCCTACGGGTTCGAGAACTATGTAGACATGACCTAGAACTGTTTCTGGTCAATAACCAATAGCGGAACCTGGATGCTCATATTGGCTCCTACATATTCTACGAAGATCTTTATCGGTCAAACCGCATAACAACATAAGTTGTTCCCTTTGTCATCGGTATGTTACTTGCCCAAGATTCGATCGTCGGTATCCAATACCTAGTTCAATCTCATTACCGGCAAGTCTCTTTACTCGTTCCGTAATGCATCATTCCGTAACCAAATCATTGGCCACATTGCTTGCAAGGCTCACAGTGATGTGCATTACCGAGAGGGCCCAGAGATACCTCTCCGACAATCGGAGTGACAAAACCTAATCTTGAAATACGCCAACCCAACATGTACCTTCGGAGACACCTGTAGAGCACCTTTATAATCACCCGATTCGTTGTGACGTTTGGTAGCACACAAAGTGTTCCTCCGGTGGCGGGAGTTGCATAATCTCATAGTTGTAGGAACTTTGTATAAGTCATGAAGAAAGCAATAGCAACATACTAAATGATCAAGTGCTAGGCTAACGGAATGGGTCAAGTCAATCACATCATTCTCCTAATGATGTGATCTCGTTAATCAAATGACAACACATGTCTATGGTTAGGAAACATAACCATCTTTGATTAATGAGCTAGTCAAGTAGAGGCATACTAGTGACATTATGTTTGTCTATGTATTCACACATGTATCATGTTTCCGGGTAATACAATTCTAGCATGAATAATAAACATTTATCATGATATGAGGAAATAAATAATAACTTTATTATTGCCTCTAGGGCATATTTCCTTCATACCATAGTGTGATGGTGTGTCCGAACATCATAGATGCACCCTATTGGATATGGGGCATACCATGATGTCTCTTATCGTATTACCACTATCGTTCATGGGTTAGGCATTAGAGACAACCGCATTCACTTTAAATAGGGCACCACGTAATTCCGTTGAGATGACACCATATGAACTATGGTGTAGAGAAACCTAAGCTGTCGTTTCTTGAAAGTTTGGGGCTGTGACGCTTATGTGAAAAGGTTTCATCCTGATAAGCTTGAACCCAAAGCGGATAAATACATCTTCATAGGACACCCAAAACAGTTGGGTATACCTCCTATTTCAGATTCGGAAGCAAAAGTGATTGTTTCTAGAAACGGGTCCTTTCTCGAGGAAAGGTTTCTCTTGAAAGAATTGAGTGGGTGGATGGTGGAGACTTGATGAGGTTGTTGAACCATCACTTCAACTAGTGTGTAGCAGGGCACAGGAAGTTGTTCCTGTGGCACCTACACCAATTGAAGTAGAAGCTTATGATAGTGATCATGGAACTTCGGATCAAGTCACTACCAAACCTCGTAGTTCGACAAGGATGCGTCTTTGCTTGAGTGGTACGTAATCCTGTCTTGGAGGTCATGTTGCTAGACAACAATGAACCTACGAGCTATGGAGAAGCGATGGTGGGCCTGGATTCCGATGAATGGCTCGAGGCCATAAAATCCGAGAGAGGATCCATGTATGAAAACAAAGTGTAGACTTTGGCAGAACTACCCGATGGTCGTAAGGCTGTTGAGTACAGATGGATTTTAGAAGGAAGACGGACAATGATGGTAAGTGTCACCGTTAAGAAAGCTTGACTTGTCGCTAAGATGTTTTCCGACAAGTTCAAGGAGTTGACTGCGATGAGACTTTCTCACTCGTAGCGGTGCTAAGAGTCTGTTGAAATTATATTAGCAGTTACTGCATTATTTATGAAATCTTGCAGATAGGATGTCAAAACATTGTTTCCTCGACAATTTTCTTGAGGAAAGGTTGTATATGATACAACCAGAAGGTTTTGTCAATCCTATAAGATGCTAACAAGTATGCAAAGCTCCAGCAATCTTTCTAAGGACTGGAGTAAGCATCTCGGAGTTGGAATATACGCTTTGATGAGATGATCAAAGATTTTGGGTTTATACAAAGTTTATGAGAAACTTGTATTTCCAAAGAAGTGAGTGGGAGCACTATAGAATTTCTGATGAGTATATGTTATTAACATATTGTTGATCGAAAATGATGTAGAATTTCTGCACAGCATATAGGGTTATTTGAAAAGTGTTTTCAATGGAAAACCTGGATTAAGCTACTTGAACATTGAGCATCAAGATCTATAAGGATAGATAAAAAACGCTTAATAGTACTTTCAAATAAATACATACCGTGACAAGATTTTGAAGGAGTTCAAAATAGATCGGCAAAGAAGGAGTTCTTGGCTGTGTTATAAGGTGTGAATATTGAGTAAGACTCAAGACATGACCACGGCAGAAGAGAGAGAAAGGACGAAAGTCGTCCCTATGCTTCGTACATAGGCTCTATAGTATGCTATGCGTGTACCGCACCAAGTGTGCCTTGCCATGAGTCGATAGAAGGGTACAAGAGTGATCTAGGAATAGATCACAGGACAGCGGTCAAACTTATCCTTAGTAACTAGTGGACTAAGGAATTTTCTCGATTATGGAGGTGGTAAAAGAGTTAAATCGTAAAGGGTTACGCCGATGCAAACTTTGACACTAATCCGGATTATTCGAGTAGTAAACCGGATTCATATAGTAGAACGATTATTTGGAATAGCTCCAAATAGAGCGTGGTAGCTGCATCTAGGAGATGACATAGAGATTTGCAAAAGCACATGCGGATCTGAAAGGTTCAGATCCGTTGACTAATAACCTCTCTCACAAGCGAGATATGATCAAACCCCATGGGTGTCAGTTCATTACAATCACATAGTGATGTGAACTAGATTATTGACTCTAGTGCAAGTGGGAGACTGTTGGAAATATGCCCTAGAGGCAATAATAAAATGGTTATTATTGTATTTCCTTGTTCATGATAATCGAATATTTTCCATGCTATAATTGTATTGACCGGAAACCGCAATACATGTGTGAATACATAGACCACAACATGTCCCTAGTGAGCCTCTAGTTGACTAGCTCGTTGATCAATAGATGGTCATGGTTTCCTTACCATGGACATTGGATGTCATTGATAACGGGATCACATCATTAGGAGAATGATGTGATGGACAAGACCCAATCCTAAGCATAGCACAAGATCGTGTAGTTCGTTTGCTACAAGCTTTTCTAATGTCAAGTATCATTTCCTTAGACCATGAGATTGTGCAACTCCCGGATACCGTAGGACTGCTTTGGGTGTGCCAAACGTCACAACGTGAATCGGGTGGCTATAAAGGTGCACTACGGGTATCTCCGAAAGTGTCTGTTGGGTTGGCACGAATCGAGACTGGGATTTGTCACTCCGTGAGACGGAGAGGTATCTCTGGGCCCACTCGGTAATGCATCATCATAATGAGCTCAATGTGACTAAGTAGTTAGTCACAGGATCATGCATTACGGAATGAGTAAAGTGACTTGCCGGTAACGAGATTGAATGAGGTATTGGTATACCGACGATCGAATCTCGGGCAAGTAACATACCGATTGACAAAGGGAATTGCATACGTGATTGCTTGAATCCTTGACATCGTGGATCATCCGATGAGATCATCGTGGAACATGTGGGAGCCAATATGGGTATCCAGATCCTGCTATTGGTTATTGACCGGAGAACGTCTCGGTCATGTCTGCATGGTGCCCGAACCCGTAGGGTCTACACACTTAAGGTTCGGTGACGCTAGAGTTGTTATGGGAAATAGTATGTGGTTACCGAAGGTTGTTCGGAGTCCCGGATGAGATCCGGACATGACGAGGAGCTCCGGAATGGTCCGGAGGTGAAGATCGGTATATTGGACGAAGGGTATTGGAGTCCAGAATTGTTCCGAGGGTACCAGGTGATGACCAACGTGTCCGAAAGGGGTTTCGGAGGCCCCGGCAAGCGTTGGGGGGCCTTATGGACCAAGGGGAGAGGGCACATCAGCCCACTAAGGGGCCGAGCGCCCCTCCCACCCCATCTCACGTAACCTAGAGAGGTGGGGGCGCCACCCCTAGGGCAGCCGCCCCTCCCGGCTTGGGGGCCAAGTTTCCTAGGGGGTGGGGGCGCCAAAACCCATCTAGGGTTTCCCCTATGGCCGCCGCCCCTCCCCTAGGGAACCCTAGGGTGCCTCCCCCTCCTCCCTCCCCCTATATATAGTGAGGGAGAGAGAGGGCAGCCGCACCCTTCCCCTGGCGCAGCCCTCTCCCTCCTCCAACACCTCCTCCTCCTCTGTAGTGCTTGGCGAAGCCCTGCCGGAGAACCACGAGCTCCATCACCACCATGCCATCGTGCTGTCGGAGTTCTCCCTAAACTTCGCCTCTCCCCTTGCTGGATCAAGAAGGAGGAGACGTCCCCGGGCTGTACGCGTGTTGAACGCGGAGGCACCGTTGTTCGGTGCTTAGATTGGAATCAACCGTGATCTGAATCGCTACGAGTACGACTCCTTCATCCGCGTTCTTGTAATGCTTCCGCTTAGCGATATTCAAGGGTATGAAGATGCTCATCCTCTCCCTCTCTTGTTGCTAGAATCTCCATAGATTGATCTTGGTGATGCGTAGAAAATTTTGAATTTCCGCTACGTTCCCCAACAAAAACATGATCATACCTTATTACTCTTGGGTGTTAATCACATAGCGATGTGAACTAGATTATTGACTATAGTAAACCTTTTGAGTGTTGGTCACATGGCGATGTGAACTATGGGTGTTAATCACATAAAGATGTGAACCATTGGAGTTAAATCACATGGCGACGTGAACTAGTTTATTGACTCTAGTGCAAGTGGGAGACTGAAGGAAATATGCCCTAGAGGCAATAATAAAGTTGTTATTTATATTTTCTTATATCATGATAAATGTTTATTATTCATGCTAGAATTGTATTAACCGGAAACTTAGTACATGTGTGAATACATAGACAAAACAAAGTGTCCCTAGTATGCCTCTACTTGACTAGCTCGTTTATCAAAGATGGTTATGTTTCCTAACCATAGACATGTGTTGTCATTTGATGAACGAGATCACATCATTAGGAGAATGATGTGATGGACAAGACCCATTCATTAGCTTAGCATTTTGATCGTTACAGTTTCATTGCTACTGCTTTCTTCATGACTTATACATGCTCCTCAGACTATGAGATTATGCAACTCCCGAATACCGAAGGAACGCTTTATGTGCAATCAAATGTCACAACGTAACCGGGTGATTATAAAGATGCTCTACAGGTGTCTCCGAAGGTGTTTTTTGAGTTGGCATATATCGAGATTAGGATTTTGTCACTCCGTGTATCAGAGAGGTATCTCCGGGCCCTCTCGGTAATGCACATCACTATAAGCCTTGGAAGCATTGTGACTAATGAGTTAGTTGCAGGATGATACATTATGGAACGAGTAAAGAGACTTGCCGGTAACGAGATTGAACTAGGTACGAGGATACTGACGATCGAATCTCGGGCAAGTAACACACCGATGACAATGGGAACAATGTATGTTGTTAAGCGGTTTGACCGATAAAGATCTTCGTGGAATATGTAGGAGCCAATATGAGCATCCAGGTTCCGCTATTGGTTATTGACCAGAGATGTGTCTCGGTCATGTCTACATAGTTCTTGAACCCATAGGGTCCGCACGCTTAACGTTCAATGACGATTTGTATTATGAGTTATGTGATTTGATGTACCAAAGGTTGTTCGGAGTCCCGGATGAGATCACGGACAGACGAGTAGTCTCGGAATGGTCAAGATGTAAAGATCGATATATTGAAAGGCTATATTCGGACATCGGAAAGGTTCCGAGTGATTCATGTATTTTTTGGAGTACTGGAGAGTTACGGGAATTCGCGGGAGAAGTAATGGGCCTTATTGGGCTTTAGTGGAGAGAGGGGAGAAGGGCCAAGAGGTGGTGCACGCCTCCCCCCGCCCAAACCGAATTGGACAAGGGGTGGGGGCGCAGCCCCCCTTTCCTTCTCCCTCTCCCTCTCTTTCCTTCTCTCCTACTCCAAATAGGAAAGAGGAGGGGAATCCTACTTGGACTAGGGAGTCCTAGTAGGATTCCCCACACCTGGCGCACCCTCCTTGGGCCGGCCACCTCTTCCCTCCCTCCTTTATATATGTGGCCACGGGGCACCCCAAAGGTACTCAAGATTTGTCTTAGCCGTGTGCGGTGCCCCCCTCCACAGTTACACACCTCAGTCATATCGTTGTAGTGCTTAGGTGAAGCCCTGCGCCGGTAACTTCATCATCACCGTCGTCATGCCGTCGTGCTGACGGAACTCTCCCTCTCCTCAACTGGATCAAGAGTATGAGGGACGTCATCGAGCTGAACGTGTGCTGAACACGGAGGTGTCGTACGTTCGGTGCTAGGATCGGCCGGATCGTGAAGACGTATGACTACATCAACCGCGTTGATATAACACTTCCGCTTTCGGTCTACGAGGGTACATGGACACACTCTCCCCGCTCGTTGCAATGCATCACATAGATAGATCTTGCGTGATTGTAGGAATTTTTTTGAAAGTACTACGTTCCCCAACATTAAAAACTTCACAATATATATCATCAAACATGCATAACTCATCCATTAACAAGCATATAGTTTTATAACATAACCATTAATAAGCATATAATTAAAACATGAATAGTTCTTCCAAAAGGCATCACGTATCCGCTCAAGTTTGATCCAAAATCACCGCAAATATATCATGTGTTATGTTGTAAATCGAGGCCAACCAATGTCATGCGCAAACTCAAACAACGTCCTTGCCGAAGAAATAACCACCGACACCACCGTACACATGGCCACCATCACCACCACCACCATCCTCTCGGACACCATCACCACCATCAATGTCTCGGCAACCACCATCCTCTCAGCCACCACCACCACCACCTCCACCATTCCGAATAGTGGCGGATCCAGGAATTGAACTTAGCCGGGGCGGAACATTTGAGGTGCAAATTTTTTGACGGACAAATGCAAGTCCGCTGAACCAAATCTTATAAAATTCAAATATGAAGCTAGATGCACTATAAAATTAACATAACCAAATCTTAAAGATCCATTTGTTTTCTATCGCTCGCCGATCATCGGGCAAGTCAGTCAAAGTCCATACTTTGTTTTCATACATGGATTCTATCTCGGATTTCATGGCTTCTAGCCATTTGTTGGAATCTGGCCCCGCCATCGCTTCTTCATAGTTCGAAGGTTCACCGTTGTCTAACAACATGATTTCCAGGACAGGTTGCCGTACCACTGCAGTGCGGAACGTGTCCTAGTGGACCTCTGATTCAGTAGCAACTTGATCCGAAGTACCTTGATCATCATCATTAATTTCCTCTTCAGTTGGTGTAGGCATCACATGAACATTTTCCTGAGCTGCACTACTATCCTGTTCAAGAGGCAGTACTTCATCGAGTTCTACTTTCCTCCCACTTACTTCTTTCGAGAGAAACTCTTTTTCCAGAAAGGATTCGTTCTTGGCAACAAAGATCTTGCCCTCGGATCTTAAGTAGAAGGTATACCCAATGGTTTCCTTAGGGTATCCTATGAAGACGCATTTCTCCGACTTGGGTTCGAGCTTTTCAGGTTGAAGTTTCTTGACATAAGCATCGCATCCCCAAACTTTTAGAAAGCGACGGCTTAGGTTTCTTCCCAAACCATAATTCATACGGTGTCGTCTCAACGGATTTAGACGGTGCCCTATTTAAAGTGAATGTAGCTGTCTCTAGAGCGTATCCCCAAAATGATAGCGGTAAATCGGTAAGAGACATCATAGACCGCACCATATCTAATAGAGTGCGATTACGACGTTCGGACACACCGTTACGCTGAGGTGTTCCAGGCGGCGTGAGTTGTGAAACGATTCCACATTTTCTTAAGTGTGTACCAAATTCGTGACTTAAATATTCTCCTCCACGATCCGATCGTAAGAATTTTATCTTTCGGTCACGTTGATTCTCTACTTCATTCTGAAATTCCTTGAACTTTTCAAAGGTTTCAGACTTGTGTTTCATCAAGTAGACATACCCATATCTACTCAAGTCATCTCGTGAGAGTGAGAACATAACGATATCCTCCATGAGCCTCAACGCTCATTGGACCGCACACATCGGTATGTATGATTTCCAACAAGTTGGTTGCTCGCTCCATTGTTCCGGAGAACGGAGTCTTGGTCATCTTGCCCACGAGGCATGGTTCGCATGTGTCAAATGATTCATAATCTAGAGACTCCAGAAGTCCATCAGCATGGAGCTTCTTCATGCGCTTGACACCAATGTGACCAAGGCGGCGATTGCCACAAGTAAGTGGGACTATCGTTATCAACTTTACATCTTTTGGTATTCACGCTATGAATATGTGTAATATTACGCCGAGATTCATTAAGAATAAACCATTGACCATTGGAGCATGACCATAAAACATATCTCTCATATAAATAGAACAACCATTATTCTCGGATTTAAATGAGTAGCCATCTCGCATTAAACGAGATCCGTAAACAATGTTCATGCTCAAACTTGGCACCAAATAACAATTATTAAGGTTCAAAACTAATCCCGTAGGTAAATGTAGAGGTAGCGTGCCGACGGCGATCACATCGACTCTGGAACCATTCCCGACGCATCGTCACCTCCTCGCCCTTCGCCAGCCTCCGCTTATTCCGCAGCTCCTGCTGTGAGTTACAAATATGAGCAACGGCACGGTATCAAATACCCGGGGAGTTACTACGAGTCTTGGTAAGGTACACATCAATTACATGTATATCAAATATACCTTTGGTGTTGTCGGCCTTCTTGTCCGCTAAGTATTTGGGGCAGTTCGCTTCCGGTGACCCCTCCTTGCAATAAAAGCACTCGGTCTCGGTTTGGGTCCATTCTTTGACTTCTTCCCGGCAAGAATCGGCTTACCGGGCGCGGCAACCTCCTTGTCGTCCTTCTTGAAGTTCTTCTTACCCTTGCCCTTCTTAAACTTAGTGGTCTTATTGACCATCAACACTTGATGTTCTTTCTTGATTTCAACCTCTGCTGACTTCAGCATTGAAAATACTTCAGGAATGGTCTTCACCATCCCCTGCATATTGTAGTTCATCACGAAGCTCTTGTAGCTTGGTGGGAGCGATCAAGGATTCTGTCAATGACCGCCTCGTCCAGGAGGTTAATCTCCAGTGGGACAAAGCGGTACAACCCAGACATGGTGAGTATGTGCTCACTGACAGAACTGTTTTCCTCCATCTTACAACTGTAGAACTTGTCAGATACTTCATATCTCTCGACCCGGGCATGAGCTTGGAAAACCATTTTCAGCTCTTGGAACATCTCATATGCTCCTTGCTGCTCAAAACGCTTTTGGAGCCCCGGTTCTAAGTCAGTAAAGCATGCCGCCTGAGCGAGGGAGTAATCATCGATGCGTGCCTGCCAAACGTTCAAATCGTCTTGCAGTCTTTGGGAGAGCAGGTGGGTCACCTAACGGTGCTTCTAGGACATATGCCTTCTTGGCAGCTATGAGGATGATCCTCAGGTTCCGGACCCAGTCCGTATAGTTGCTGCCATCATCTTTCAGCTTGGTTTTCTCTAGGAACGCGTTGAAGTTCATGTTGACATGAGTGTTGGCCATTTGATCTACAAGACATATTTTGCAAAAAGTTTTAGACTAAGTTCATGATAATTAAGTTCATCTTAATCAAATTATTGAATGAACTCCCACTCAGATTTGACATCCCTCTAGTCATCTAAGTGTTACACGATCCGAGTCGACTAGGCCGTGTCCGATCATCACGTGAGACGGACTAGTCATCGTCGGTGAACATTCTCATGTTGATCGTATCTTCTATACGACTCGTGTTCGACCTTTTGGTCTCCGTGTTCCGAGGCCATATCTGTACATGCTAGGCTCGTCAAGTTAACCCTAAGTGTTTTGCGTGTGTAAATCTATCTTACACCCGTTGTATGTGAACGTAAGAATCCATCACACCCGATCATCAGGTGGTGCTTAGAAGCGACGAACTTTAGCAACGGTGCACAGTTAGGGGAGAATATATCATGTGTTATGTTGTAAATCGAGGCCAACCAATGTCATGCGCAAACTCAAACAACGTCCTTGCCGAAGAAATAACCACCGACACCACCGTACACATGGCCACCATCACCACCACCACCATCCTCTCGGACACCATCACCACCATCAATGTCTCGGCAACCACCATCCTCTCAGCCACCACCACCACCACCTCCACCATTCCGAATAGTGGCGGATCCAGGAATTGAACTTAGCCGGGGCGGAACATTTGAGGTGCAAATTTTTTGACGGACAAATGCAAGTCCGCTGAACCAAATCTTATAAAATTCAAATATGAAGCTAGATGCACTATAAAATTAACATAACCAATGATTTAGAACAGTTCAAGATTCTCGACAACTAGGTGATGTAACCACCAAAAATCACAAAATCTAACATGAACATGTTGCGAGGGAAATCATGACCACACTGCTGACATGGGCCTTTCTTCAAATACTCCCTCCTCACTGCATCTCTGATTTATGGAGTAGAATAATCACAAATTTGTTTCCGGAGTCCCGGACCAGGTTCAATTAGAATAGAAGTTTGCAAAGTGTTATCATGAGATCCCTGATTAGATACTTCAGGTTCTAAACAATGTTTGCATCAGAGGTTTCATTGGATGAAATGTTTGCATCAGTTTCATGAACAAGAACAGGAGCTTGAGATTCATTAGTTAGGTGATTTCCAAAACAAGCAGCAATTCATTTCATTTTCTTAAAAAATCCCTACATTACAACATAACCATGTATAGCACTGGATTGCAGCAATTGGTTCCAAAATAAGCAGCAATTTGTAGTTGGCTAGACATTGAAGATCAACATCAGAAGGAAATGGATTGGAGTTGGACTACCTGCTGATTGCGCTTGCTGATTTTGCAAATTGTAGTTGCGTGTTTGCACGAGCTAGATGCTCTGCCGCCGCTGCCTCCTCCCAGACCCGAAACATCTTCTTTTGGTTCACCCCATCCGCGGATGCGGATCTGGTTCAGGTGCCCGGCGGCCGGCGACCGATGGCTGGCGGTCCAGCAATGGCCGGCGGCTAGGTTAGTCTCGCTGGGCGCTGGCTGCCTGGCTCGATTTGGGGATTTACTGGGATTTCCTATATGTGTTCGGTGGATTGGGGTGTGGTTGGGCTAACCCATACCCAAGCCTCTATTCCAGGCAAGGTTTTTGCCTCAACATTCATCCACTTGGATGAAAGTGACCCATGGTGAATTTTGGGCTTGGCACGTGGTATTATTCTGGTAAATGGTTGTGTACAAACGCTTTGTGGATTCGGTGTTTAGTTTCAAATTTTTTGAACTTGTTTGTTGAATTCTTGGGTGCGGTTGGGTGTGGTTAGCGATTTTGCCGCTCTATGGTGAAAAACGGTGCCGCTTCCATCACCTGATCTGGAGGGTTCTTGCGTTTTTTGATCGGTGCCGCTTTCATTTTTCGATATAGAGTCTGCTTTTTGTTTCTGGTTTGCACCGCTGTAGTCGTTTGATCTCGAAACCTCGCCACATACCACCATCGCTTACATCATGGGGGTTATAAATAGATCGTCCTTCTTCTCATATCATTGTGCTAGGTTTTCTTTGGGTTAGCATATACTGTTTCTATGGTATATCCTTCTTCCTGTCGTAATGGACTGCGGCGTCCTACTTGGCCTCCTCTGTCGCGGGGAGCTCTGGTTGGCCGGTGTGGTGGTTCGGGTTGTCTTGCTGCGTCGGCCGTTGTCTCGGCTCGGCCCGTATGTATGGAGCATGCTTCGTCCTCTGATGATCGGCCGTTGCCACCGTCGCGCATACAGCTGCCGGCAACTCGGCTACTCTTGCCCGGGCCTCCTAATCTCCCTTGACCTTCTTTGCGGTCTTTGGCGAGCTGGTGAGGATCAGCCACAGCTTGACTCCCAGACGCCACGAAGTCCGTCAACCGGCCGTCCGCGGCCGACGGTGACTACGTCGAAGATGTTGTCGATTGCTTACGGCTGCGTGAAACCGGGTGTCCCGCGGCGGCGCTTGCGTATCCCCTTGGCGGGGCCATGGTCTCAGCTCGGACGTAGTAGGACGCCCTGTTCGGGGAGCATAGATCCTGCGGCAACAACCTCTACGACAACGACGACGGCATCTCCACCGCCGGATAATGATCACTTGCCAGTGCAAGCGGTGTGACGATGGCGGCGGATGCTCCTGGTGCGACAAGCGATGGGTTGCTCTGTGGCGCCGACAAGGGGTTAGGTTGCAGCGTCGGGGCGGAGGAGGCGGTCTGGCGAGCGATGGGATGGTCTCGAAGGAGGCCACACTGCGCAGGAGCGACTAGAGCCGGAGTGGTCCGTTGTTAGCCAGGATCGGCTGTTGCTGATGATGCTGCAGGCATGTGGATGAGTATGTGGATCTCAACATGAAACGTCCATCAGCAAGGCACGGCCTGGCGTTGCGCACTGCACTGCTATGTGATTGTCACGCCCAATATGCGACCCTATCCAAAAGGAACTCGAAGGTCCCACCAAGGATAGACCCGCATATTGAAACGCTTTTGCAAGATGGATATCATTACATCAACATTACATAATAGATGGGGATACATACATAAGGCATACAATGCCACACGAATACAAAGATCACATCATATACAAGATCAACATCCGCTCTCTGGATGAAACATAAACGAAACTCAAACAATATACACCTGCTAGCCCAGTCAGCCGACCTGGAACCTATACCTGATCGAAGAAGCGGAAGAAGAACTCAAGACAAGCAAGCATCGCTCTCGCGTCATGATCATCGCACAACCTGTACACTGCAACTGTTGGTGTAGTAATCATGAGCCACGAGGACTCAACAATCCCATTACCATGGGTATCAAGACTAGCAAAGCTTAAAGGAAAGGAAGGGGTAAAGTGGTGAGGTTGCAGCAGCTGGCTAAGCATATATGGTGGCTAACATACGCAAATGAGAGCGAGAAGAGAAAGCGAGGAACGGTTGTCAACTAGTAATGATCAAGAAGTGATCCCTGAACTCCTACTTACGTCGAGACATAACCCGTAAACCGTGTTCTCCTCTCGATCAACCCCGAAAAGAGACACTCACGGTTACGCACACGATTGGTGTATTTTAGAAGAGTTTGCTTCAAGTTTACTACAACCAGATATTAACAAATTCCCATCTGCCACATAACCGCGGGCACGGCTTTCGAAAATTCAAACCCTGCAGGGGTGTCCCAACTTAGCCCATGATAAGCTCTCGCGATCAACGAAGGATATTCCTTCTCCCCGGGAAGACCCGATCAGTCTCGGAATCCCGGCTACAAGACATTTCGACAGAAATAAAACAAGACCAGCAAGACCGCCCGATGCGCCGACAATCCCGATAGGAGCTGCACATATCTCGTTCTCAGGGCAACACCGGATAAGCGAAGCGTACAGGTACCGACGTAACCCAAGTTGCCAAGGGATGGTCCCGCATGGTGCTCTAGTTTGGACCAACACTTAGACAAGCATTGGCCCGGGGGGGTGAATAAAGATGACCCTTGGGCTGGCCGACCCAAGGGAAAAATAGGTGGTGGTGAGGCAAATGGTAAAACCAAGGTTGGGCCTTGCTGGACAAGTTTTATTCAAAGCGAACTGTCAAGGGGGTCCCATAAATCACCCAACCGCGTTAGGAACACAAAATCCGGGAACATAATACCGATATGACGGAAACTAGGGCGGCAAGAGTGGAACAAAACACCAGGCATAAGGCCGAGCCTTCCACCCTTTACCAAGTATATAGATGCATTAATAATATAAGAGATATTGTGATATCCCAACATAAACATAATCCAACATGGAGCAATCTTCATCTTCACCTGCAACTAGCAACGCTATAAGAGGGGCTGAGCGAAGCGGTAACATAGCCAAACAACGGTTTGCTAGGAAGGGTGACAAAGGTTAAAGGTTCATGGCAATTTGGGAGGCTTGAAGAGCAATTGATAGGTAGCGCAGCAAAGCGATAGAACGAAGCAACTAGCATAGCAATGATAGTAGTGAGTTCCAGGGTAGTGGTCATCTTGCTTGAAATCCCGCTAGGAAGAAGAACGAGTCCATGAAGAAGATGAAGCCATGAAGATGAACCAAGCGTAGACGAACGAATCCTCACGATCGCAACGAAACGGGAACTATCGAGAAGAAGCACACAACATAGTAAACACACCACACATGAACAAGGCATGACGCACAACAAGCATGATGCATGACAAGGCTACATGGAGCTACTCATGGCAAAATATGATGCAAACAAGAACAACACCTCAAAGCAAGTTTAAATGAGGCCGGAAACAACATATAGCAATACCGGTAAGTCCTCATATGCAAATTTCGAAATTGGTCCAGATCTGAATAAACCTTAAGTTCAAGTTGTTAAACAGCAAGTTAAGATGCACCACGATGATCTACACGAAATTCTAGTCAAGTTACATATAAAGTTCATTTAATTCGGAGCTACGGCCTATAAGATATGAGCAAAACAAATTAAACATGACATTGATGCAAAATGCATACAAACATCAAGCACACACCTCAAATCATGGATGCAACATGATAATATGAAACTACATGCAATTCTAAGCAAGTTTCATATAGAGCACACTCAAAACGGAGCAACGGTTCAACACATACACACCACACAAGTTTAAAGGACAAACTGTCCAAAACAGCAACTAGGCATATTGCATGCACCAAAACACTATGCTACATCATCTCAACGTGAAAAGCAAAGGCATGGGCATGAAGTACAGGTAAAGTACCACAAAACATGAACACTGAGATATCTCCAGAAATCACTAGAACATGCTCAAAAGGACATGGCAAGATTGCAAATAATAACAGTTTAGACTTATCAGGAAATAACATCAGGTTGCAATGTTTAGAGCTATCAAACAACATGTTACAGGAACTTATCATGGCAAATAAAGGCATGGAATGAATCTACTAATTGCATAGAACAAAAGTCCTTTACTGACCATGAGCCAAAAAGGATCATAAGAAATGATGGCACCCACGTAAACATAGCAAGTTATATGACAGATTCATACATGGCAGGAATAACAACAAGTAGGCATGTTGGTGAGCTTGAACCACCCACCATAGAGCAATAAATGGCATGGAAAGGTAACTCATAGTAAGAAGACATATTTATGAAGCTAAGCGTGGCAAGAGAAAGTTCATAGGGTGCATGGATCACTAGGAAATCACATGGAAAAACTGAACTTCATGTTAACAGGCTGACAGCAACATCATTTAGCAAGTTTGGAGCAAGATATGAACAATCTACAGTAAGCTATAAATGCAACCAGGGGCATGGATGGATAGATCATGATATGTAGAACAAAACACTCTTAGCGAACATCTCCAGATTATGCACAGAATGACGTTTACAAGCAGGTTAACATAGCATCATGATATAGCAGATTCAGACATGCAAAACAGCAACAGCAAGTACCCTACTTAACAAGCTTGATGCACTCACTACAGGAATCCC
Source organism: Aegilops bicornis (assembly GCA_021605145.1). NCBI lineage: Eukaryota > Viridiplantae > Streptophyta > Magnoliopsida > Poales > Poaceae > Aegilops > Aegilops bicornis. Next base: position 620,408,857 of record CM038674.1, read on the forward strand.
AAAAATACATGGATAGCACCCATGTAATGATGGCATGACATAGATCAAAACTCATGTAGGCATCAACCTCATAGAATGCACACATCAAATGCAACAAAAATGACAAATCACCAAGTTATACCAGTTTCAGCAGATTAACATCACATAGCACTCTTGCAACGATGATTAGGGAATCAAGATGGACTCAAATGAACATGATGCAATGTAACGAAGTGTAGTACTCGTTGAGGCGAACAATTTGGCATATTACACGCATGAAACGGAGCCGTATGCAGAGAGTTATGATGCGATGAACAGAGGCACGTGATGCTGAAATCCTGGGACTTGGCCAAATTTCTTACCCCGGGAGAAAGTCAACGGCGGCGTGGATCTCGCCGGAATCCCACCGGAGTCGAGGAAGAACTCGCCGGAGATGGAGAGGAGGTGGCCGGAGCTCGGGGAAGACGTCGGGGAGGCCAGGGCGGATGGATCCGGGCCGGATCTCACCGGATCCGGCCGGTTCCCGGCGTGGCCGGGCGGCGGCCGGCTCAGCGTGTGGCGAGGCCGACGGCGCCGGGCGGCGCCAGGCAGGCGGCGGAAGGCGGCGGCGGGCGGAGGCGGCGCCTCTGGCGGAGGCGGGGCGGCCAAGGCGCGGCGGAGAGCGCCCGGCGGCGGGAGGCGCCAGCGACCGGGCTCGGGCGGAGCGGCGCGCCGAACGACGGCGGGCGCGGGCTCCGCTGGTGAGCGGCGACGGCGGGCGGGCCAAGCTCAACTCCCCATGGCCGGGCAGGAGAGAGAGAGAGGGCCGGCGTTGGCGTGGCGAGGTGGGATAGGAGGAGAGCGGCGGGCTGAGGTGGCGCGCTCCTATTGGTTGGAGTGAGGTGGCCGGGCGGACATGTCCGGCGGCGGGGATTTTTGTCCGGTGGCGCGAGGTAGGGGAAGGCTAGGGTTAGACCGCAAATTTCGGAGGGGATCACTTATTTATAGGTAGAAGGAGCTAGGAAGCTCCAAATGAGGTGCGATTTCGCCCACACGATCGTGATCGAACGACCGAGATGATGGAATGGGTTAGGATGGGTTATTGGGCCACTTTAGAGGGGTGTTGGGTTGCACACAAAAGAGGCCTTTGCGGTTACCCGGTTAACCGTTGGAGTATCAAACGACCTCCAAATGGCACGAAACTTGACAGGCGGTCTACCGGTGCTATACTAAGGTTGCTTGGCAAACCTCGGGCCATTCCGAGAACGTTTAACACCTGCTCACAGCGAGAGACAAAAATGGGACGCCGGAGGACATAGGAGCGCCGGATTGCAAAACGGACCACGGGGAAAAAGCTCGGATGCATGAGAAGAACACGTATGCAAATGCGATGCACATGATGACATGATATGAAATGCAGATGATGACATGGCAAAATGCAACACGCAAGCAAATGACATGGCAACGACGACAAATAACTGGCGGACACCTGGCGCATCGAATCCGGGGCGTTACAGTGATGTTGTTGAACATGAAGTGCACTCAAACCGCGATGCATGCCATCCGCGTTGTATCCCCTTGCATGGTCCGACGAGGTTTCGCGTACGTCCAGGTTCGTGTGATCATCTCTCTCTCTCTATCTCTCTCTCTCTCTCATATTTTTTGTGCAGCTCAACAGCGAGGGAGATTTGCAAGTGGTCAAAATTCTGGTGCTATCATTGCTATGTAATAAGACAAGGTTTCTCCTGATCCTCGTTCTTCTTGATAATCCATATAGGGATTGCTTCTGTCGATTATTTTGAAGCCTTTTCTTGTAGACTAAAGGTTCAGAGATGGCCACTAACTGATTGGTGTTATTTAGCTTCAGGTTCATTTTTGTGCTCTTAAGGTATAGTATCCCTTCCATCATTGCTGCAAACATTTACTATCTGTCCTTGATGCAGGAATTTGCAACCGTTAAACCCATGGCGGTTCCGGTGTGGGATATATTCTTCATGGTCCCGTGTCATTTGTTGCATCTGCTATTAATTTGATGATATGGTTTTTGGGATGACCATGATTTACTCCCTTCTAATATTTGTTCTATGCAAGCATCAAGACTAAATAATATGGGTTTACCCCCTTATCATATTTGTTGTATGTAGGCATCAATACTAGAGATATGGTTTTAACCCCTTCTCATATTTATTTTTTTGAACGATCCCTTCTCATATTTATTGTATGGATGCATCAAGCTATGATGAATTTGGATGACATACTATTAACTTACCTAATAAGACCCTTACGGGGTGAAAAGCCGGAAGCAATTGCAATGCATTAACAATCTGTTTTTCTTACTGAAGCTGAACAACTGCCCCATATACAAGCTCTATCATGTTAACTACTAATGTGAACTTCCTCAGCTATCATTTCATTACGAACACAAAACCAATGGGCGGTCAAACAAGGATGCCTTGAATTACCAAGGAATCAGAAATTTATCATGCAATATCAATATGTATTCTCTTTATGTACAGTTAATGTACTGACTCTTTCCATTCAATAAATTTTTTCTTTATGAAAGATTATAGCATTTGTACCAATATTTTTTTTACATACACCATAATATAAAATTCGAAGTGAACACGTAAAAAGTGAATAAAATAATTAAATAATTGGTATATGAAGTTTAATATTATTGTACATAGAATTTCTCACATAAAGTATCAATAGGCGCCGCACGGGCATGAAAATTCAACATGGCTCGCTAGCAAGTAAGTACCTAACAGAATGAATTTGCAAGACAAACAATGATCTTGGCGATAATATGCAATGATTTCTCCGACGTGGCACTTCTTCGCATGTACCCCAACGTCCTCAGAGAGATGATCCCATCATTACATACAAAGGAGCTAAGACACCCGTTGGACAGGTAGAGGAATTTGCAAAAGCTCTTGACTACTTCATTACAAACTATCTTACAGGGGGCTACACTAGGATGAGTTAACTCAACTAGGCCATCCGCAATCATTTACTTTCATACAGTTGCATCATTGTATATGGTATGTTTCATAGAACGGTTTCTATAATGTGCCAATAAGTAGACCTTATTAGTAGCGTGTACACTTCCGTTCGTCAGTATTTATCATACATGGCTGCAATAAATGTACTCATTTTCCACCTTTTAAAACTCTTTCTGGGTTTTAGTTATACGATTCTGTCATTAAAAATATAAGAATGGCCTTTACGATCCGTATAAATATAATGCATCACCAGGCGCGGCGTGCCGCCGCGCGAGCTATGCTAGTTGGGGCTATTGGCTGCTACTAGGCTTTTGCGTGACCGTACAGTCCAGTGCAAATCCCCACATATATCAGCCCATGTACAACACGAATCGTATTTTTCGTATACGGGATTTCGGCTACCTGGGGCGTCCGGCCATAGTCGCCCCTACCGTGGCGCCGCCACTGATTCCGAAAAGAGACTTCCGTTTGGGTCACGATCTCCCCACGAGTGAGCTCCCAATACTTTCTTATGGTTTCACCTATTGTGGTTCGATTGATGAATATGATAGCATGATCTTCGGCTTTCTTGACAGCACGAAGCCTCTCCTCCTCAAGTGCACAATGGAAGGATTTGGCGTTGGATGCCCGGCTCCTAGGGTCCGTGAATTGATTCGGACTAGTTCGCGGACAATATAGTGTTTGTTACGGGGTCCGCGTAAAATCTAGGTTACAAGGTAGATTAATAAAATGAGCTACGGTGCAATCTTGTAATCGATTGGACTCTAGAGAGCATGGTGGCAATTGGCATCTCCATCTCGGGGAAATACTCTTCCAGTCTTCCGTTTGTTCAGTTGAGTCAGTTCGATTTGCTTTGGCCCCGCGATAGCGTCTCTGGCCAGCGTTTATCATGGCGTCTGCTTATCCCACCCAACGGTTGAGCAAAAAGTGCAACTTCTGGTGAATAAAATGACGTCGATGGCTGCAGGTTTGCAACTGCATTCCGAAGTCCTCGGGGATATAAAAAAAGGGATAAAATGGGTGAACAACCTATCTTTCTCAGCCACATACTCGTACCCTCACGAATTGAATGCTCATCGAACGAATGAATGCTCGGATATATGTTGATCTATTTGGACTGAAAAAATGTTCGAACTGGGTACTCTCTAGAAAGTTTCTGAACTCGATGCTGGCAGATTTATGTCCAGTTTTACCCGCCTCGAGGAACGCACCTCATCCACGTTATCCAGGAAATTTTGGCAGGAATTTTCTTACCCGGATTTCTGTTTGTTAACCTGAAATGCGCAAGTAACCGTCAGTTGCCCGCAGACCTTACGAACTGCTACAGCACTTGTCAACTGACCCTCATTTCACTGAGCCAGAGCTGAAACCTTTTCGGCTGCAAAACCTTCTCAAATTTCTTCGCTTGATTCCATTTCCACCGCTAGAAAGGACGATGTTTATTTGGCGTGTGAGTTTTGAGGAATTCTGAAGCTCAGCAGGATAACTGGCAGCCGTATTGGCCGGTGCCTTCTCATCGAAGGTTGGCTCCATCAGTCGCCTTTTGAGCTCACCGCACCGGCCGATAACAAACTCTGGCCGACATATCCATCGATCCAACGGAGCATTGAAGTCGATCGCACCGGAACATGTCTTGCAAGTTGTCCACTGGCATGGTGTAGCTTGCAGCACACTATAAATACCTGGCCAGACACACCAGCTGAATCCATCAGTTCTCCATCCTCCTCTACGAGAGCACAGCTAGAGAGAGCTGAAGAACATGGCGAGCAAACACTTATCCCTCTTCCTCGTCCTCCTTGGCCTGTCGGCCAGTTTGGCCTCCGGGCAAGTCCTGTTTCAGGTAAGATCGTGTCCTGTCTTCAGCTTCTACACGTACTACTGTGATCATGTTTCGGGGACTGAGTTTTGTGTTCTGCGTACGGCAGGGTTTTAACTGGGAGTCGTGGAAGCACAATGGCGGGTGGTACAACTTCCTGATGGGCAAGGTGGATGACATCGCCGCCGCCGGGGTCACGCACGTCTGGCTCCCCCCGGCGTCGCAGTCCGTGTCCGAGCAAGGGTACATGCCGGGCCGGCTGTACGACCTGGATGCCTCCAAGTACGGCAACAAGGCGCAGCTCAAGTCGCTCATCGGGGCGCTCCACGGCAAGGGCGTCAAGGCCATCGCCGACATCGTCATCAACCACCGCACGGCGGAGCGCAAGGACGGCCGGGGCATCTACTGCATCTTCGAGGGCGGCACCCCCGACGCGCGCCTCGACTGGGGCCCCCACATGATCTGCCGCGACGACCGCCCCTACGCCGACGGCACGGGCAACCCGGACACCGGCGCCGACTTCGGGGCCGCGCCGGACATCGACCACCTCAACCCGCGCGTCCAGAAGGAGCTCGTCGAGTGGCTCAACTGGCTCAGGGCCGACGTCGGCTTCGACGGCTGGCGCTTCGACTTCGCCAAGGGCTACTCCGCGGACATCGCCAAGATCTACATCGACCGCTCCGAGGCCAGCTTCGCGGTGGCCGAGATATGGACGTCGCTGGCGTACGGCGGGGACGGCAAGCCGAACCTCAACCAGGACCCGCACCGGCAGGAGCTGGTGAACTGGGTGAACAAGGTGGGCGGCTCCGGCCCCGGCACCACGTTCGACTTCACCACCAAGGGCATCCTCAACGTCGCCGTGGAGGGCGAGCTGTGGCGGCTGCGCGGCACCGACGGCAAGGCTCCAGGCATGATCGGGTGGTGGCCAGCCAAGGCGGTGACCTTCGTGGACAACCACGACACCGGCTCCACGCAGCACATGTGGCCCTTCCCTTCTGACAGGGTCATGCAGGGATATGCCTACATCCTCACGCACCCAGGGACCCCATGCATCGTGAGTCATCGTGCCATTGCCAATTCATCATATCTGAATTGTCATTTTTTCTCCGTTCAAACTGATGAAAACTAAATGTGATTCTTTCAGTTCTATGATCATTTCTTCGACTGGGGTCTGAAGGAGGAGATCGATCGCCTAGTGTCAATCAGGACCCGGCAAGGGATACACAGTGAGAGCAAGCTGCAAATCATAGAGGCTGACGCCGACCTTTACCTGGCTGAGATCGATGGCAAGGTCATCGTCAAGCTCGGGCCAAGATACGACGTCGGGCACCTCATTCCTGAAGGCTTCAAGGTGGTCGCGCACGGCAAAGACTATGCCGTATGGGAGAAAATATAAGCAAAATTACCGGAGCAGTTTTACAATTTTCTCCTAAATGAATGCATACAAAGTCCGAGCTCTCATGCTGTCCACGTAGTACGATTTAGTACTTCCTCCATGTAAAAGTGAGGATGAGGGACATCCATTGTATTTTTGATTAATAATAATCAACCGTCTGAGTTGAGCGGTCCGAAAACATTTTGTCATCCAACGCATTTCCGCATCTGTCCGGAAATTACTCAGGAAGGTTATTTCCCTCAAACAAGAAGCAAACTAGAGGGGGCTTGCAGTAGCCCGAATATCCATGTGACCAACCAAAAGACACCACGTATCCTTTCTTCGTCCGAACGTGCTGCTATTTTTTTGCTATTTGGCGGAAGCCACTAACACATGATGGAAGGCTGCTAATTAGTCGTAGCATTTGGCGGAAGCTAGTAGTGCCACTGAAGGATTTGGAGGAAGTACACGATGGATTTGGTGAAACCTAGCTTGACATGATGGCGGATGCTCCCAATCACATAGCACACAACGTAGCACTACTGATCACATAGGAATGAATGACGAAAGCTCCTTTTCTTTGCTTCGTTGGATAGCGGAAGCTCCTAATCGCAAAGGGCACATCGCGTAGCTGGACGGTGTAAGCTCCGAATAACTAGTTGGTGGAAGCATTTGACATGTAATCACACGGAAGGCTGCTAATTTGACGGAAGGATTTGATGGAAGGTTGTTTGTTGTTCTTTTTTAAAATGAATAAATCCACTGACAAATATAATGCCTGTTACGGGATCAGCATTGAAGATGCCGTTACTAGGGAGTAGATTAACAAAGTGAAGTGAAATCTAGGTTACCAGGTAATAGATTAACAAAATGAGCTATGGTGCAATCTTGTGATCCACGGATACTCGTTCTAACTATAGAAGGTGTCTTAATTTTCTGAATAGTCAAACTACTCTGACTTCAATGAAGCTTATAGAGAAAAATATCAATACATACAATTTCAAATCAGCATCACTATTTTCATATTTCATCTTATTTAGTATGGTAGATGTTTACATATTTTTACTAAGCCTCATTTGGTTTGGAGGATTTTCATAGGAAAAACATAGGAATGAGAAGTTAGCGGAGTATATACCTTAGTGGAGTATGTGCACTCCACTAAAATTTCGCCGCCCCTAGCCGATCCCCTAAAGTTAGCAGAGTATAACTCAATTTGCACATGAAGCTAGGAGAAGCGTTGTCCTGAGACTCCGAGGACGAGCAATATGCTGACGCTTACATTCAAACGTCGGAGAAGGACATTACCGAGTCGGAGTCGGAAAATGACGAGTAGTTGATCTTTTCTTTTATCTGTCTATGCTAGAACTATCTATATATCCTTTTTCTATCAAAAAAAAATGGCCGGCCCCATTTTCTGACTCTCCCTCTTCCCCTTCCTTCCCCCTCCTAGTTGGACTAGGAAAGGGGGGAACCTACTCCTAGTAGGAGTAGGATTCCCCCCTTGGGGCGCACCCCATGAGGCCGGCCGGCCCCCTCCTCCACTCCTTTATATACGGGGGAGGGGGCACCCCATAGACACAAGTTGATTTCTTAGCCGTGTGCGGTGCCCCCCTTCACAGATTTTCACCTCGGTCATATTGTCGTAGTGCTTAGGCAAAGCCCTGCGTCGGTAACTTCATCATCACTGTCAACACACCGTCGTGCTAACGAAACTCTCCCCGACCTTAACTGGATCAAGAGTTCGAGGGACGTCACCGAGATGAACGTGTGCAGATCGTGGAGGTGTCGTGCGTTCGGTACTTGGACCAATTAACCAGATGGCTCAGAAAAAGCTACGGGAGCAGCTGCCCTTGCGACATTTAGCCCACTTTGCCATTAACGTACAGTTTAACAAAGATCCAACGGCCAGAAACGTCTAATTACTGAGAGGGCAGGGATTAGGTGCAGTTTTACTGTTTTTAATTAGGATTGTTCCGGCTATATATTTTTTCTTGAATATGCATGAGAGTGCGTATTATGCATTAAAGAAGGAGTGGGGTAAAGAGCCCCTTCATGTTGGTGTTACATGCTTGAATTACATGGATCCAACTCCACTATGTGAGGCGATGGTTGGCTAACTAACTTCTTGCGTCGGCCCGCGTTGTGAGCGCTCCTAGCAAGGAAGCTACGTCCCCTTTGATGAGTCCTGCTTGCTTCCAGGCCCGTCCCTCATCGTCTATCGTACCGATTACATGGTCCACCGATGGTGTTATTGAAGGAAATATGTCCTAGAGGCAATAATAAAATTATTATTTATTTCCTTATATCATGATAAATATTTATTATTCATGCTAGAATTGTATTAACCGGAAACATAATACATGTGTGAATACATAGACAAACATAGTGTCACTAGTATGCCTCTACTTGACTAGCTCGTTAATAAAAGATGGTTATGTTTCATAAACCATAGATATGGGTTGTCATTTGATTAACGGGATCACATCATAAGGAGAATGATGTGATTGACATGACCCATTCCGTTAGCTTAGCACCCGATCGATTAGTATGTTGCTATTGCTTTCTTCATGACTTATACATGTTCCTATCACTATGAGATTATGCAACTCCCGTTTACCGGAGGAACACTTTGTGTGCTACCAAATGTCACAACGTAACTGGGTGATTATAAAGGTTCTCTACAGGTGTCTCCGAAGGTACATGTTGGGTTGGCGTATTTCGAGATTAGGATTTGTCACTCCGATTGTCGGAGAGGTATCTCTGGGCCCTCTCGGTAATGCACATCACTTAAGCCTTGCAAGCATTGCAACTAATGAGTTAGTTGCGGGATGATGTATCACGGAACGAGTAAAGAGACTTGCCGGTAACGAGATTGAACTAGGTATTGAGATACCGACGGTCGAATCTCGGGCAAGTAACATACCGATGACAAAGGGAATAACGTATGTTGTTATGCGGTCTGACCAATAAAGATCTTCGTAGAATATGTGGGAGCCAATATGAGCATCCAGGTTCCGCTATTGGTTATTAACCGGAGACGTGTCTCGGTCATGTCTACATAGTTCTCGAACCCGTAGGGTCCGCACGCTTAACGTTATGATGACAGTTATATTATGAGTTTATATGTTTTGATGTATCTAAGGTTGTTCGGAGTCCCGGATGTGATCACGGACATGACGAGGAGTCTCGAAATGGTCGAGACATGAAGATTGATATATTGGAAGCCTATGTTTGGATATCAGAAGTGTTCCGGGTGAAATCGGGATTTTACCAGAGTATCGGGAGGTTACCGGAACCCCCCGGCAACTTAATGGGCCTTAGTGGGCCTTGGTGGAAGAGAGGAGAGGAGGACAGGGCAGGGCCGCGTGCCCCTCCCCCCCTAGTCCGAATAGGACAAGGAGAGGGGGGCGCCCCCCCCCCCTTCCTTTCTCCCCTCCACCTCTTCCCCCTCTCTCTCTCTTAGTCCAACATGGAAAAGGGGGGAGTCCTACTCCCGGTAGGAGTAGGACTCCTCCGGCGCGCCTCTCCCCTTGGTCGGCCGCACCCCCCTTGCTCCTTTATATACAGGGGCAGGGGGCACCCCATAGACACACAATTGATCTGTTTGATCTTTTAGCCGTGTGCGGTGCCCCCCTCCACCATAGTCCACCTCGATAATAATGTAGCGGTGCTTAGGCGAAGCCCTGCGTCGGTAGAACATCAACATCGTCACCACGCCGTCGTGCTGACGAAACTCTCCCTCAACACTCGGCTGGATCGGAGTTCGAGGGACGTCATCGGTCTGAACGTGTGCTGAACTCGGAGGTGCCGTACGTTCGGTACTTGATCGGTCGGATCGTGAAGACGTACGACTACATCAACCGCGTTGTGCTAACACTTCCGCTTTTGGTCTACGAGGGTACGTGGACAACACTCTCCCCTCTCGTTGCTATGCATCACCATGATCTTGCGTGTGCGTAGGAAATTTTTTAAAATTACTACGTTCCCCAACAGTGGCATCCGAGCCAGGTTTTATGCGTATATGTCATATGTGTTGGGGAACGTTGCAGAAAATTAAAATTTTTCCTACGGTTTCATCAAGATCCATCTATGAGTTCATCTAAGCAACGAGTCAAGGGAGTGAGTTTGCATCTACATACCACTTGTAGATCGCGTGCGGAAGCTTTCGAGGGGATGGTGATGATGGAGTCGTACTCGGATCACCGATGACCAAATGCTGAACGGACAGCACCTCTGCGTTCAACACACGTACGTTACGGGCAACGTCTCCTCAGTCTTGATCCAGCAAGGAGGAAGGAGAGGTTGAGGAAGACAGCTCCACCGGCAGCACGACGGCGTGATGATGGTGGAGAAGCAAGATACTCGGCTGAGGCTTCACGAGCACACAACGGAGGAGGAGAGGTGTTGGGAGGGAGGGCTGCGCCTTGGCTTGGGTGCGGCTGCCCTCCCTTACCCCTCTATTTATAGGGGAAGGGAGAGAATGCCCCTCTAGATGCATCTAGCGGGGGGGGCGGCGGCCAAGGGGAGGGGGGCTTGCCCCCCAAGCAAGGGGGGCGCCCCCTTTAGGGTTCCCCCCTCAACCCTAGGCGCAAGGGCCCAAGGGGAGGGGGTACGCCTAGCCCACCAGGGGCTGGCCCCTTCCCACGCAGCCCAAGTGGCCCCCCGGAAGGGGTGGCCCCTCCCGGTGGTCCTCCGGAACCTTTCCGGTGACCCCGGTACAATACCGATATGCCTCGAAACTTTTCCGGTGTCCGTTTGACAACTTCCCATATATAAATCTTTACCTCCGGACCCTTCCTAACTCCTCGTGACGTCCGGGATCTCGTCCGACTCCAACAACATCCGGTAATCACATACAAGTCTTCCTAATAACCCTAAGCGTCACCGAACCTTAAGTGTGTAGACCCTACGGGTTCGGGAGACATGCGCATATGACCGAGACGCTCTCGGGTCAATAACCCACAGCGGGATCTGGATACCCATGGTGGCTCCCACATGCTCCTCGATGATGTCATCGGATGAACCACGATGTCGAGGATTCAAGCAACCCCGTATACTACTCCCTTCGTCAGACGGTATGCTACTTGCCCGAGACTCGATCGTCGGTATCCCAATACCTCGTTCAGTCTCGTTACTGGCAAGTCACTTTACTCGTACCATAATGCATGATCCCGTGACCAGACACTTGGTCACTTTGAGCTCATTATGATGATGCACTACCGAGTGGGCCCAGTGATACCTCTCCGTGTCTGGAGTGACAAATCCTCGTATCGATCCGTGTCAACCCAATGACACTTTCGGAGATACCGTAATGCACCTTTATAGTCACCCGATTCGTTGTGACGTTTGGTACACCCAAAGCATTCCTACGGTATCCGGGAGTTACACGATCTCATGGTCTAAGGAATAGATACTTGACATTGAGAAAGCTCTAGCAAAACGAACTACACGATCTTGTGCTATGCTTAGGATTGGGTCTTGTCCATCACGTCATTCTCCTAATGACGTGATCCCGTTGTCAATGACATCGATGTCCATAGTCGTGAAACCATGACTATCTGTCGACCAACGAGCTAGTCAACTAGAGGCTCACTAGGGACGTATTGTGGTCTATGTATTCACACGTGTATCACGATTTCCGGATGATACAGTTATAGCATGAATAAAAGACAATTATCATGAACAAGGAAATATAATAATAATGCTTTTATTATTGCCTCTAGGGCATATTTCCAACAGTCTCCCACTTGCACTAGAGTCAATAATCTAGTTTACTTTGTGATGAATCGAACACCCATAGAGTTCTGGTATTGATCATGTTTTGCCCGCGGAAGAGGTTTAGTCAACGGATCTGCGACATTCAGATCCGTATGCACTTTCCAAATTTCTATGTCTCCATCCTGAACATTTTCACGGATGGAGTTGAAGCGGCGCTTGATGTGCCTGGTCTTCTTGTGAAACCCGGCTCCTTGGCAAGTGCAATAGCCCCAGTGTTGTCACAGAAGAGTTTGATCGGCCTCGGCGCATTGGGTATGACTCCTAGGTCGGTGATGAACTCCTTCACCCAAATTGCTTCATGCGCTGCCTCCGAGGCTGCCTTGTACTCCGCTTCACATGTAGATCCCGCCACGACGCTCTGCTTGCGGCTACACCAGCTTGCTCCACCATTCAACATATACACGTATCCGGTTTGTGACTTAGAGTCATCCAGATCTGTGTCGAAGCTAAGCGTCGATGTAACCCTTTACGACGAGCTCTTCGTCACCTCCATAAACGAGAAACATGTCCTTTGTCCTTTTCATGTACTTCAGGATATTCTTGACCGCTGTCCAGTGTTCCTTGCCGGGATTACTTTGGTACCTTCCTACCAAACTTACGGCAAGGTTTACATCAGGTCTTGTACACAGCATGGCATACATAATAGATCCTATGGCTGAGGCATAGGGGATGACACTCATCTCTTCTTTATCTTCTGTCGTGGTCAGGCATTGAGCCGAGCTCAATCTCACACCTTGCGATGCTGAGCAAGAACCCTTTCTTGGACTGATCCATTTTGAACTTCTTAAAAATCTTATCAAGGTATGTGCTTTGTGAAAGACCTATGAGGCGTCTCGATCTATCTCTATAGATCTTGATGCCTAATATATAAGCAGCTTATCCAAGGTCCTTCATTGAAAAACACTTATTCAAGTAGGCCTTAATGTTGTCCAAGAATTCTATATCATTTCCCATCAAAAGTATGTCATCTACATATAATATGAGAAATGCTACAGAGCTCCCACTCACTTTCTTGTAAACGCAGGCTTCTCCATAAGTCTGCATAAACCCAAACGCTTTGATCATCTCATCAAAGCGAATGTTCCAACTCCGAGATGCTTGCACCAGCCCATAAATAGATCATTGGAGCTTGCATACTTTGTCGACATTCTTAGGATCGACAAAACCCTCCGGCTGCATCATATACAGCTCTTCCTTAAGATAACCGTTAAGGAACGCTGTTTTGACGTCCATCTGCCATATCTCATAATCATAGTATGCGGCAATTGCTAACATGATTCGGACGGACTTAAGCTTCGCTACGGGAGAGAAAGTCTCATCGTAGTCAATCCCTTGAACTTGCCGATAACCCTTAGCGACAAGTCGAGCTTTATAGATGGTGACATTACCATCCGCTACCGCCTTCTTCTTAAAGATCCATTTGTTTTCTATCGCTCGCCGATCATCGGGCAAGTCACCAAAGTCCATACTTTGTTTTCATACATGGATTCTATCTCGGATTTCATGGCTTCTAGCCATTTGTTGGAATCTGGGCCCGCCATCGCTTCTTCAAAGTTCGAAGGTTCACCGTTGTCTAACAACATGATTTCCGGGAGACGGGGTTGCCGTACCACTGCAGTGCGGAACGTGTCCTAGTGGACCTCTGAAGTTCGGTAGCAACTTGATCCGAAGTACCTTGATCATCATCATTAATTTCCTCTTCGGTTGGTGTAGGCATCACATGAACATTTTCCGAGCTGCACTACTATCCTGTTCAAGAGGCAAGACTTCATCGAAGTTCTACTTTCCTCCCACTTACTTCTTTCGAGAGAAACTCTTTTTCGTAAAGGATCCGTTCTTGGCAACAAAGATCTTGCCCTCGATCTTAAGTAGAAGGTATACCCAATGGTTTCCTTAGGGTATCCTATGAAGACGCATTTCTCGACTTGGGTTCGAGCTTTTCAGGTTGAAGTTTCTTGACATAAGCATCGCATCCCTAAACTTTTAGAAGCAGCGACTTAGGTTTCTTCCCAAACCATAATTCATACGGTGTCGTCTCAACGGATTTAGACGGTGCCCTATTTAAAGTGAATGTAGCTGTCTCTAGAGCGTATCCCCAAAATGATAGCGGTAAATCGGTAAGAGACATCATAGACCGCACCATATCTAATAGAGTGCGATTACGACGTTCGGACACACCGTTCTGTTGAGGTGTTCGGTAGCGTGAGTTGTGAAGCGATTCCACATTTTCTTAAGTGTGTACCAAATTCGTGACTTAAATATTCTCCTCCACGATCCGATCGTAAGAATTTTATCTTTCGGTCACGTTGATTCTCTACTTCATTCTGAAATTCCTTGAACTTTTCAAAGGTTTCAGACTTGTGTTTCATCAAGTAGACATACCCATATCTACTCAAGTCATCTGTGAGAGTGAGAACATAACGATATCCTCCGCGAGCTTCAACGCTCATTGGACCGCACACATCGGTATGTATGATTTCCAACAAGTTGGTTGCTCGCTCCATTGTTCCGGAGAACGGAGTCTTGGTCATCTTGCCCATGAGGCATGGTTCGCATGTGTCAAATGATTCATAATCTAGAGACTCCAAAATTCCATCAAGATGGAGCTTCTTCATGCGCTTGACACCAATGTGACCAAAGGCGGCGATTGCCACAAGTAAGTGGGACTATCGTTATCAACTTTACATCTTTTGGTATTCACGCTATGAATATGTGTAATATTACGCTCGAGATTCATTAAGAATAAACCATTGACCATTGGAGCATGACCATAAAACATATCTCTCATATAAATAGAACAACCATTATTCTCGGATTTAAATGAGTAGCCATCTCGCATTAAACGAGATCCGTAAACAATGTTCATGCTCAAACTTGGCACCAAATAACAATTATTAAGGTTCAAAACTAATCCGTGAGGTAAATGTAGAGGTAGCATGCCGACGGGCGATCACATCGACTCTGGAACCATTCCCGGCCGCGCATCGTCACCTCGTCCTTCGCCAGTCTCCGCTTATTCCGCAGCTCCTGCTGTGAGTTACAAATATGAGCAACGGTACCGGTATCAAATACCCAGGAGTTACTACGAGTACTGGTAAGGTACACATCAATTACATGTATATCAAATATACCTTTGGTGTTGTCGGCCTTCTTGTCCGCTAAGTATTTGGGGCAGTTCCGCTTCAAAGGACCCCTCCCTTGCAATAAAAGCACTCGGTCTCGGTTTGGGTCCATTCTTTGACTTCTTCCGGCAATCGGCTTACCGGTAGCGGCAACCTCCTTGTCGTCCTTCTTGAAGTTCTTCTTACCCTTGCCCTTCTTAAACTTAGTGGTCTTATTGACCATCAACACTTGATGTTCTTTCTTGATTTCAACCTCTGCTGACTTCAGATTGAAAATACTTCAGAATGGTCTTCACCATCCCCGCATATTGTAGTTCATCACGAAGCTCTTGTAGCTTGGTGGGAGCGATCAAGGATTCTGTCAATGACCGCCTCGTCCGGGAGGTTAATCTCCACCGACAAAGCGGCTGTGCAACCCAAACATTTTGAGTATGTTCTCACTTGTAACTGTTTTCCTCCATCTTACAATCAGAACTTGTCGGAGACTTCATATCTCGACCGGGCATGAGCTTGGAAAACTAGTTTCAGCTCTTGAACATCTCATATGCTCCGTGTTGCTCAAAACGCTTTTGGAGCCCCGGTTCTAAGTCGTAAAGCATGCCGCATCGAACGAGGGAGTAATCATCGATGCGTGCCTGCCAAACGCTCAAATCGTCTTGCAGGCTTTGGGAGAGCAGGTGGGTCACCTAACGGTGCTTCTAGGACATATGCCTTCTTGGCAGCTATGAGGATGATCCTCGTGTTCGGACCCGATCCGTATAGTTGCTGCCATCATCTTTCAGCTTGGTTTTCTCTAGGAACGTTGAAGTTCATGTTGACATGAGTGTTGGCCATTTGATATACAAGACATATTTTGCAAAAAGTTTTAGACTAAGTTCATGATAATTAAGTTCATCTTAATCAAATTATTGAATGAACTCCCACTCAGATTTGACATCCCTCTAGTCATCTAAGTGTTACACGATCCGAGTCGACTAGGCCGTGTCCGATCATCACGTGAGATGGACTAGTCATCGTCGGTGAACATTCTCATGTTGATCGTATCTTCTATACGACTCGTGTTTGACCTTTCGGTCTCCGTGTTCCGAGGCCATGTCTGTACATGCTAGGCTCGTCAAGTTAACCCTAAGTGTTTTGCGTGTGTAAATCTGTCTTACACCCGTTGTATGTGAACGTAAGAATCCATCACACCCGATCATCACGTGGTGCTTAGAAGCGACGAACTTTAGCAACGGTGCAGTTAGGGAGAACACTTCTTGAAATTGTTGTAAGGGATCATCTTATTTACTACCGTCGTTCTAAGTAAACAAGATGCATAAAACATAATAAACATCACATGCAATTATATAAAGTAGTGACATGATATGGCCAATATCATATAGCTCCTTTGATCTTCATCTTGAGGCTCCATGATCATCTTGTCACCGCATGACATCATGATCTCCATCATCGTGTCTTCATGAAGTTGTCACGCCAACGACTACTTCTACTTCTATGGCTAACGCGTTTAGCAATAAAGTACAGTAATTTACATGGCGTTCTTCAATGACACGCAGGTCATACAAAATAAAGACAACTCATATGGCTCCTGCCGGTTGTCATACTCATCGACATGCAAGTCGTGATTCCTATTACAAGAACATGATCTCATACATCACAATATGTCATTCATCATTCATCACAACTTGGCCATATCACATCACATGACAATTGCTGCAAAAACAAGTTAGACGTCCTCTAATTGTTGTTGCATCTTTTACGTGGCTGCAATTGGGTTCTAGCAAGAACGTTTTCTTACCTACGAATAACCACAACGTGATTTTGTCAACTTCTATTTACCCTTCATAAGGACCCTTTTCATCATATCCGCTCCAACTAAAGTGGGAGAGGCAGGCACCCGCCAGCCACCTTATGCAACTAGTGCATGTTAGTCGGTGGAACCGGTCTCACGTAAGCGTACGTGTAAGGTTGGTCTGGGCCGCTTCATCCCACAATACCGCGGAAGCAAGGTAAGACTAGTAGCGGCAAGCAAGTTGACAAGATCTACGCCCACAACTAAATTGTGTTCTACTCGTGCATTAGAGAACTACGCATAACCTAGCTCATGATGCCACTGTTGGGGAACGTTGCAGAAAATTAAAAAATTTCCTACGGTTTCACCAAGATCCATCTATGAGTTCATCTAAGCAACGAGTCAAGGGAGTGAGTTTGCATCTACATACCACTTGTAGATCGCGTGCGGAAGCTTTCGAGGGGATGGTGATGATGGAGTCGTACTCGGATCACCGATGACCAAGTGCTGAACGGACAGCACCTCCGCGTTCAACACACGTACGGTACGGGCAACGTCTCCTCAGTCTTGATCCAACAAGGAGGAAGGAGAGGTTGAGGAAGACAGCTCCACCGGCAGCACGACGGCGTGATGATGGTGGAGAAGCGATCTCGGCTGTGGCTTCACGAGCACACAGCGGAGGAGGAGAGGTGTTGGGGAGGGAGGGCTGCGCCTTGGCTTGGGTGCGGCTGCCTCCCTCACCCCTCTATTTATAGGGGAAGGGAGAAGGGGCGGCCCCTCTAGATGCATCTAGAGGGGGGCGGCGACAAGGGAGGGGCTTGCCCCCAAGCAAGGCGCCCCTTTAGGTTCCCCCTCAACCCTAGGCGCAAGGGCCCAAGGGGAGGGGGTGCGCCCATCCCACCAGGGGCTGGCCCCTTACCACGCAGCCCAAGTGGCCCCCCGGAAGGGGTGGCCCCTCCCGGTGGTCCTCTGGAACCTTTCCGGTGACCCCGGTACAATACCGATATGCCCCGAAACTTTTCCGGTGTCCGTTTGACAACTTCCCATATATAAATCTTTACCTCCTGACCCTTCCGAAACTCCTCGTGACGTCCGGGATCTCATTCGGGACTCCGAACAACATTTGGTAATCACATACAAGTCTTCCTAATAACCCTAGCGTCATCGAACCTTAAGTGTGTAGACCCTACGGGTTCGGGAGACATGCAGACATGACCGAGACGCTCTCAGGTCAATAACCAACAGCGGGATCTGGATACCCATGTTGGCTCCCACATGCTCCTCGATGATGTCATCGGATGAACCACGATGTCGAGGATTCAAGCAACCCCGTATACTACTCCCTTCGTCAGACGGTATGCTACTTGCCCGAGACTCGATCGTCGGTATCCCAATACCTCGTTCAGTCTAGCATCGCAAGTCACTTTACTCGTGCAGTAATGCATGATCCCGTGACCGGACACTTGGTCACTTTGAGCTCATTATGATGATGCACTACCGAGTGGGCCCAAGTGATACCTCTCCGTGTCTGGAGTGACAAATCCTCGCCTCGATCCGTGTCAACCCAACAGACACTTTCGGAGATACCTGTAATGCACCTTTATAGTCACCCAGTTACGTTGTGACGTTTGGTACACCCAAAGCATTCCTACGGTATCCGGGAGTTACACAATCTCATGGTCTAAGGAATAGATACTTGACATTGAGAAAGCTCTAGCAAAACGAACTACACGATCTTGTGCTATGCTTAGGATTGGGTCTTGTCCATCACGCCATTCTCCTAATGACGTGATCCCGTTGTCAATGACATCTGATGTCCATAGTCAGGAAACCATGACTATCTGTCGACCAACGAGCTAGTCAACTAGAGGCTCACTAGGGACGTATTGTGGTCTATGTATTCACACGTGTATCACGATTTCCGGATGATACAGTTATAGCATGAATAAAAGACAATTATCATGAACAAGGAAATATAATAATAATGCTTTTATTATTGCCTCTAGGGCATATTTCCAACAATATGCACGAGTAGAACACAAGTGAGTTGTGGGCGATATAAGTCATACTTCTTACCAGCATGTCATACTTTGGTTCGGCGGTATTGTTGGACGAAGCGGCCCGGACCGACATTACGCTTACGCTTACACGAGACCGGTTATCCCAACGTGCTTTGCACAAAGGTGGCTAGCGGGTGTCAGTTTCTCCAACTTTAGTTGAACCGAGTGTGGCTACGCCCGGTCCTTGCGAAGGTGAAAACAGCACCAACTTGACAAACTATCGTTG
Source organism: Aegilops bicornis (assembly GCA_021605145.1). Classification (NCBI taxonomy): domain Eukaryota; kingdom Viridiplantae; phylum Streptophyta; class Magnoliopsida; order Poales; family Poaceae; genus Aegilops; species Aegilops bicornis. The sequence goes on from CM038674.1 coordinate 620,427,986, forward strand.
TGGTTTTTGATGCGTAGGTAAGAACGGTTCTTGCTAAGACCGTAGCAGCCACATAAAACTTGCAACAACAAAGTAGATGACGTCTAACTTGTTTTTGCAGGGCATGTTGTGATGTGATATGGTCAAGACGTGATGCTATATTTTATTGTATGAGATGATCATGTTTTGTAACCGAGTTATCGGCAATCGGCGAAAGCCATATGGTTGTCGCTTTATTGTATGCAATGCAATCGCCTGTAATGCTTTACTTTATCACTAAGCGGTAGCAATTTTCGAGAAGCATAAGATTGGCGAGGACGACAACGATGCTACGATGGAGATCAAGGTGTCGCGCCGGTGACGATGGTGATCATGGAGGTGCTTGAGATGGAGATCACAAGCACAAGATGATGATGGCCATATCATATCACTTATATTGATTGCATGTGATGTTTATCTTTTATGCATCTTATCTTGCTTTGATTGACGATAGCATTATAAGATGATCTCTCACTCAATTTCAGGATAAAAAGTGTTCTCCCTGAGTATGCACCGTTGCCAAAGTTAAAGTTCGTCGTGCCCTGCACACCACGTGATGATCGGGTGTGATAAGCTCTACGTCCATCTACAACGGGTGCAAGCCAGTTTTGCACACGCAGAATACTCGGGTTAAACTTGACGAGCCTAGCATATGCAGATATGGCCTCGGAACACTAAGACCGAAAGGTCGAGCGTGAATCATATAGTAGATATGATCAACATAGTGATGTTCACCATTGAAAGCTACTCCATTTCACGCGATGATCGGTTATGGTTTATTTGATTTGGATCACGTGATCACTTAGAGGATTAGAGGGATATCTTTCTAAGTGGGAGTTCTTAAGTAATATGATTAATTGAACTTAAATTTATCATGAACTTAGTACCTGATAGTATCTTGCTTGTCTATGTTTGATTGTAGATAGATGGCCCGTGCTGTTGTTCCGTTGAATTTAATGCATTCCTTGAGAAAGCAAAGTTGAAAGATGATGGTAGCAATTACATGGACTGGGTCCGTAACTTGAGGATTATCCTCATTGCTGCACAGAAGAATTACGTCCTGGAAGCACCGAAGGTGCGAACTGTTCAGGAGCAACACCGGATGTTATGAACGTCTCGCGAGCAAAGCCGATGACTACTCAATAGTTCGGTGTGCCATGCTTTACGGCTTAGAACCGGGACTTCAACGACGTTTTGAACGTCATGGAGCATATGAGATGTTCCGAGAGTTGAAGTTAATATTTCAAGCAAATGCCTGGATTGAGAGATATGAAGTCTCCAATAAGTTCTATAGCTGCAAGATGGAGGAGAATAGTTACATCGGTGAGCATATACTCAAGATGTCTGGGTATAATAATCACTTGATTCAACCGGGAGTTAATCTTCCGAATGATAGCGTCATTGATGAAATTCTCCAATCACTGCCACCAAGCTACAAGAGCTTCGTGATGAACTATAACATGCAAGGGATGGATAAGACGATTCCCGAGCTCTTCGCAATGCTAAAGGCTGCGGAGGTAGAAATTAAGAAGGAGCATCAAGTGTTGATGGTCAACAAGACTACTAGTTTCAAGAAAAAGGGCAAAGGGAAGAAGAAGGGGAACTTCAAGAAGAACAGCAAGCAAGTTGTTGCTCAGAGAAGAAACCCAAGTCTGGACCTAAGCCCAAACCGAAAGTGCTTCTATTGCAAGCAGACCGTCCTGGAAGCGGAACTGCCCCAAATATTTGGCGGATAAGAAGGATGGCAAGGTGAACAAAGGTATATGTGATATACATGTTATTGATGTGTACCTTACTAGAGCTCGCAGTAGCACCTGGGTATTTGATACTGGTTCTGTTGCTAATATTTGCAACTTGAAACAGGGACTACGGATTAAGCGAACACTGGCCAAGGATGAGGTGACGATGCGCGTGGGAAATGGTTCCAAAGTCGATGTGATCGCGGTCGGCATGCTACCTCTACATCTACCTTCAGGATTAGTTTTAGACCTAAATAATTGTTATTTGGTGCCAGCGTTGAGCATGAACATTATATCTGGATCTTGTTTGATGCGAGACGGTTATTCATTTAAATCAGAGAATAATAGGTTGTTCTATTTATATGAGTAATATATTTTATGGTCATGCACCCTTGAAGAGTGATCTATTTTTTATGAACCTCGATAGTAGTGATACACATATTCATAATGTTGAAGCTAAAAGATGCAGAGTTGATAATGATAGTGCAACTTATTTGTGGCACTGCCGTTTAGGTCATATCGGTGTAAAGCGCATGAAGAAACTCCATACTGATGGACTTTTGGAACCACTTGATTATGAATCACTTGGTACTTGCGAACCGTGCCTCATGGGCAAGATGACTAAAAACGCCGTTCTCCGGTACTATGGGGAGAGCAACAGATTTGTTGGAAATCATACATACAGATGTATGTGGTCCGACGAATGTCGAGGCTCGTGGTGAATATCGTTATTTTCTCACCTTCACAGATGATTTAAGCAGATATGGATATATCTACTTGATGAAGCATAAGTCTGAAACATTTGAAAAGTTCAAACAATTTCAGAGTGAAGTTGAAAATCATCGTAACAAGAAAATAAAGTTTCTACGATCTGATCGCGGAGGAGAATATTTGAGTTACGAGTTTGGTCTACATTTGAAACAATGCGGAATAGTTTCGCAACTCACGCCACCCGGAACACCACAGCATAATGGTGTGTTCGAACGTCTTAATCGTACTTTACTGGATATGGTGCGATCTATGATGTCTCTTACTGATTTACCGCTATCATTTTGGGGTTATGCTTTAGAGATGGCCGCATTCACATTAAATAGGGCACCATCGAAATCCGTTGAGACGATGCCTTATGAACTGTGGTTTGGCAAGAAACCAAAGTTGTCGTTTCTTAAAGTTTGGGGCTGCGATGCTTATGTGAAAAAGCTTCAACCTGATAAGCTCGAACCCAAATCGGAAAAATGTGTTTTCATAGGATACCCAAAGGAGATCATGGGTACACCTTCTATCACAGATCCTAAGGCAAGACATTTGTTGCAAAAAATGGATCCTTTCTAGAGAAGGAGTTTATCTCGAAAGAAGTGAGTGGGAGGAAAGTAGAACTTGATGAGGTAACTGTACCTGCTCCCTTATTGGAATGTAGTTCATCACAGAAACCGGTTTTTGTGACACCTACACCAATTAGTGAGGAAGTTAATGATGATAATCATGAAATTTCAGATCAAGTTGTTATTGAACCTCGTAGATCAACCAGAGTAAGATCCGCACCAGAGTGGTACGGTAACCCTGTTCTGGAAGTCATGCTACTAGATCATGATGAACCTACGAACTATGAAGAAGCGATGGTGAGCCCAGATTCATAAAATGGCTTGAAGCCATGAAATCTGAGATGGGATCCATGTATGAGAACAAAGTGTGGACTTTGGTTGACTTGCCCGATGATCGACAAGCAATTGAGAATAAATGGATCTTCAAGAAGAAGACTGACGCTGACGGTAATATTACTGTCTACAAAGCTCGACTTGTTGCGAAAGTTTTTCGACAAATTCAAGGGGTTGACTATGATGAGACCTTCTCACCCGTAGCGATGCTTAAGTCTGTCCGAATCATGTTAGCGATTGCCACATTTTATGATTATGAAATTTGGCAGATGGTTGTAAAAACTACATTCCTGAATGGATTTCTGGAAGAAGAGTTGTATATGATGCAACCGGAAGGTTTTGTCGATCCAAAGGGAGCTAACAAAGTGTGCAAGCTCCAGCGGTCCATTTATGGACTGGTGCAAGCCTCTCGGAGTTGGAATAAACGCTTTGATAGTGTGATCAAAGCATTTGGTTTTGTATGCACTTTTGGAGAAGCCTGTATTTACAAGAAAGTGAGTGGGAGCTCTGTAGCATCTCTGATATTATATGTGGATGACATATTACTGATTGGAAATAATATAGAATTTCTGGATAGCATAAAGGGATACTTGAATAAGAGTTTTTCGATGAAAGACCTCGGTGAAGCTGCTTACATATTGGGCATTAAGATCTATAGAGATAGATCAAGATGCTTAATTGGACTTTCACAAAGCACATACCTTGACAAAGTTTTGAAGAAGTTCAAAATGGATCAAGCAAAGAAAGGGTTCTTGCACATGTTACAAGGTGTGAAGTCGAGTAAGACTCAATACCCGACCACCGCAGAAGATAGAGAGAAAATGAAAGATGTTCCCTATGCTTCAGCCATAGGCTCTATCATGTATGCAATGCTGTGTACCAGACCTGATGTGTGCCTTGCTATAAGTCCGGGCAGGAGGTACCAAAGTAATCCAGAGTGGATAACCGGACAGCGGTCAAGAACATCCTGAAATACCTGAAAAGGACTAAGGATATGTTTCTCGTTTATGGAGGTGACAAAGAGCTCATCGTAAATGGTTACGTTGATGCAAGCTTTGACACTGACCTGGACGATTCTAAATCGCAAACCGGATACGTGTTTACATTGAACGGTGGAGTTGTCAGTTGGTGCAGTTCTAAACAAAGCGTCATGGCGGGATCTACGTGTGAAGCAGAGTACATAGCTGCTTCAGAAGCAGCAAATGAAGGAGTCTGGATGAAGGAGTTCATATCCGATCTAGGTGTCATACCTAGTGCATCGGGTCCAATGAAAATCTTTTGTAACAATCGGTGCAATTGCCTTGGCGAAGGAATCCAGATTTCACAAGAGAACCAAGCACATCAAGAGACGCTTCAATTCCATCCGGACCAAGTCCGTGGGAGACATAGAGATTTGCAAGATACATACGGATCTGAATGTTGCGGAACCGTTGACTAAGCCTCTTCCAGAGCAAAACATGATCAGCACCAAGGCTCCATGGGTGTAAGAATCATTACTTGTGTAATCTAGATTATTGACTCTAGTGCAAGTGGGAGATCAAGGAAATATGCCCTAGAGGCAATAATAAAGTTATTATTTATTTCCTTATATCATGATAAATGTTTATTATTCATGCTAGAATTGTATTAATCGGAAACATAATACATGTGTGAATACATAGACAAACATAGTGTTACTAGTATGCCTCTACTTGACTAGCTCGTTAATCAAAGATGGTTATGTTTCCTAAACCATAGACATGGGTTGTCATTTGATTAACGGGATCACATCATTAGGAGAATGATGTGATTGATGACCCATTCTGTTAGCTTAGCACCCGATCGTTTAGTATGTTGCTATTGCTTTCTTCATGACTTATACATGTTCCTATGACTATGAGATTATGCAACTCCCGTTTATCGGAGGAACACTTTTTGTGCTACCAAACGTCACAACGTAACTGGGTGATTATAAAGGTGCTCTACAGGTGTCTCCGAAGGTACATGTTGGGTTGGCGTATTTCGAGATTAGGATTTGTCACTCCGATTGTTGGAGAGGTATCTCTGGGCCCTCTCAGTAATGCACATCACTTAAGCCTTGCAAGTGTTGCAACTAATGAGTTAGTTGTGGGATGATGTATTAAGGAACGAGTAAAGATACTTGCCGGTAATGAGATTGAACTAGGTATTTAGATACCGACGATCGAATCTCGGGCAAGTAACATACCGATGACAAAGGGAACAACGTATGCTGTTATGCGGTCTGGCCGATAAAGATCTTCGTAGAATATGTGGAGCCAATATGAGCATCCAGGTTTCGCTATTGTTTATTGACCGGAGACGTGTCTCGGTCATGTCTACATAGTTCTCGAACCCGTAGGGTCCGCACGCTTAACGTTACGGTGACAGTTATATTATAAGTTTATATGTTTTGATGTACCGAAGGTTGTTCGGAGTCCCGGATGTGATCACGGACATTACGAGGAGTCTCGAAATGGTCGAGACATGAAGATTGATATATTAGAAGCCTATGTTTGGATATCGGAAGTGTTCCGGGTGAAATCGGGATTTTACCAGAGTACCGGGAGGTTACCGGAACCCCCCGGCAACTTAATGGGCCTTAGTGGGCCTTGTTGGAAGAGAGGAGAGGAGGCCAGGGGAGGGCCACGCGCCCCTCCCCCCCCCTAGTCCGAATAGGACAAGTAGAGGCGCCCCCCCCCTTTCCTTTCTACCTCCACCTCTTCCCCTCTCTCTCCTAGTCCAACATGGAAAAGGGGGAGTCCTACTCCCGGTAGGAGTAGGACTCCTCCCACGCCTCTCTCCCCTTGGCCGGCCGCACTTCTTGCTCCTTTATATCTGAGGCAGGGGCACCCCAAAGACACAACAATTGATCAGTTTGATCTTTTAGCCGTGTGCGGTGCCCCCCTCCACCATAGTCCACCTCGATAATACTGTAGCGGTGCTTTGGCGAAGCCCTGCGTCGGTAGAACATCAACATCTTCACCACGCCGGCCGTCGTCTTGTGAAACTCTACCTCAACACTCGGCTGGATCGGAGTTCGAGGGACGTCATCGGGCTGAACGTGTGCTGAACTCGGAGGTGCCGTACGTTCGGTACTTGATTGGTCGGATCGTGAAGACGTACAACTACATCAACCGCGCTTTGCTAACGCTTCCGCTTTCGGTCTACGAGGGTACGTGGACAACACTCTCCCCTCTTGTTGCTATGCATCACCATGATCTTGCGTGTGCGTAGGAATTTTTTTGAAATTACTATGTTCCCCAACAGTTATCCCATCGAATACAATTGTGTTGCGGTGTTTCCATACTTTCCACATGATGAGGATAAGAATAGCTCTGACATAATTGCCACCCCACTCCGACCTGAACTGGTTGGCTGCTCCATAAGAGAACTGACAAGAGCTTGTGAGAGCAACCCATCCTTCTCAAAGAGATTTTGAGAATCCTAAGAAAGAACAACCCCAAAGGCTAAAACCTGCTAAGTGATTAAGCACCGAAGAACTACTCCTTCTGTTTCTAAATATAAGTCTTTTTAGAGATTCTAATATGAACTACATACGAAGCAAAATGAGTGAATTTACACTCTAAAGTACGTCTATATACATCCGTATGTAGTCCCAATTGAAATCTCTAAAAGACTAATGTTTAGAAATGGAGAGAGTAGTTGAGAATTGAATTAACCTATTACTCTTGTGGATTGTGCATCCATTAGATGGTCAGGTGTTTGTTCTAAGCGTCCGAGGGTAATTGTGGGCAACCGAAGAACAAGTCTGTGAAGGTCTCGGAGATCTACCACGAGTGATTGAGCAAAGTCTAAGTGCTTTATCTCAAGGAACATAGGATGAAGACATTGTCTTCCGAGTTTAATCTCGGCCCCTCCAAACAGATCATAGAGTTGTGCCAGCAACTCGGACTGGTCGAACAAATCTATGTCTTCGTCAAGCTTGCAGGGTTTTTTACTTTATCGAACTCATTTACTTATGTAACGTGCATGCATTCGAAGAACTTCTCCCCGTCTTATTTCTCTGTGACTGTTGTGATTGTTGTGAAGATGATTTTGAGCACTTTGTTATTCTGCTGCCTATGCCATGTTTAGTTTTGTGTGCGTTGCTACTTAGATTAACCTCAGTTATTATTTCTCTTTTCAGTTTAGTTCATGTATAGTTGTTCTATGTACTCTGTTTTTGCTCAAAAAACTCGTTTTTTTAAGAAATTGTCGAAGTTCCCCTTCACCCCCTCCCTTTCTGGTTGGTATTCGATGCAAAGGCAGAGCTCCTACCATCAAAGCCTCAAGCTTTAGGTTGCACACTCCTGCACGGTCGTGCTCTACGCAATTTTTGGTCAACGAACAATGAGTAGCGAAAACACTATTGATTATTATTTATGAAAAATACAATGGATGTCCCTCATCCTCACTTTTACATGGAGGAAGTACAAAAATCGTACTATGTGGACAACATGACTAATTTGCAGAGCTGCTTCCGTAATTTTCTTATATTTTCTCCCATACGGCATAGTCTTTGCCGTGTGCGGCCACCTTGAAGCCTCCGGGAATGAGGTGCCCCACATCATATCTTGGCCCGAGCTTGACGATGACCTTGCCGTCGATCTCGGCAAGGTAAAGGTCAGCATCAGCCTCCATGATTTGCAGCTTGCTCTCACTGTGTATGCCCTGCCGGGTCCTCATTGACACTAGGCGATCGATCTCCTCCTTCAGCCCCCAGTCGAAGAAATGATCGTAGAACTGAAGAATCACATTTATTTTCCATCAGTTCGGTCATGCATGGTTTCTTATATGAACGAAAAAAGAAGAAGACCAATTTAGATACGATGAACTGGTGGGATGACTCACGATGCATGGGGTCCCTGGGTGCGTGAGGATGTAGGCGTATCCCTGCATGACCCTGTCAGAAGGGAAGGGCCACATGTGCTGCGTGGAGCCGGTGTCGTGGTTGTCGACGAAGGTCACCGCCTTGGCTGGCCACCACCCGATCATGCCTGGCGCCTTGCCGTCGGTGCCGCGCAGCCGCCAGAGCTCGCCCTCCACGGCGACGTTGAGGATGCCCTTGGTGGTGAAGTCGAACGTGGTGCCGGGGCCGGAGCCGCCCACCTTGTTCACCCAGTTCACCAGCTCCTGCCGGTGCGGGTCCTGGTTGAGGTTCGGCTTGCCGTCCCCGCCGTACGCCAGCGACGTCCATATCTCGGCCACGGCGAAGCTGGCCCCGGAGCGGTCGATGTAGATCTTGGCGACGTCCGCGGAGTAGCCCTTGGCGAAGTCGAAGCGACAGCCGTCGAAGCCCACGTCGGTCCTGAGCCAGTTGAGCCACTCCACGAGCTCCTTCTGCACGCGCGGGTTGAGGTGGTCGATGTCCGGCGCGGCCCCGAAGTCGGCGCCCGTGTCCGGGTTGCCCGTGCCGTCGGCGTAGGGGCGGTCGTCGCGGCAGATCATGTGGGGGCCCCAGTCGAGGCGCGCGTCGGGGGTGCCGCCCTCGAATATGCAGTAGATGCCCCGGCCGTCCTTGCGCTCCGCCGTGCGGTGGTTGATGACGATGTCGGCGATGGCCTTGACGCCCTTGCCGTGGAGCGCCCCGATGAGCGACTTGAGCTGCGCCTTGTTGCCGTACTTGGAGGCGTCCAGGTCGTAGAGCCGGCCAGGCATGTACCCTTGCTCGGAGACGGACTGCGACGCCGGGGGCAGCCAGACGTGCGTGATCCCGGCCGCGGCGATGTCGTCCACCTTGCCCATCAGGAAGTTGTACCACCCGCCATTGTGCTTCCACGACTCCCAGTTGAATCCCTACCGCACGCAGCAGAACTCAAAACTCAGCCCAAAACAAAACATGATCGCAGTCTGAAGACAGTTCTCCCGGCGAACAAGATCTTACCTGAAAGAGAACTTGACCAGAGGCGAAGCTGGCCGACAGGCCAAGGAGGACGAGGAAGAGGGAGAGGGACGAGTGTTTGCTCGCCATGTTCTTCAGCTCTCTCTAGCTGTGCTCTCGAAGAGGACGATGGAGAACTGATGGATTCAGCTGGTGTGGTTGCCCAGGTATTTATAGTGTGCTGCAGCATGCCGGTGGGCAACTTGCAAGACATGTTCCGGTGCGATCGACTTCAATGCTCCGTTGGATCGATGGATATGTCGGCCGGAGTTTGTTATCGGCCGGTGCGGTGAGCTCAAAAGGAGAGTGATGGAGCCAGCCTTGTCTGAGAAGGCACCGGCTGTCAGTTATCCTGCTGAGCTTCAGAATTCCTCACAACTCAGACGCCAAACTAGCTAGGGAAAAATAAACACAAGGTTTTGTGTACTGAGAGAGCGTGAAAATTGACAAGGTTTTGCAGCTTATCAATCGAAAAGGTTTCGGCTTTCTCGCACTGCAATGAGGGTCAGCTGTGCTGTGACAGTTCGTAAGACCAGGGGCAACTGACGGTAACTTTGGCGAGATGGCTCCGCGGTTACTTGCGCATTTCAGGCACCTAAAATCCGGGTGAGCAAATTCGTGGATAACCTGGATGAGGTGCGTCCCTCGAGGTGGATAAAACTGGACATAAATCTGCCATCATCCTTGAGAAACTTTCTGGCGAGTACCCAGTCCGAGTATTCATTCGTTCGATGAGCATTCAATTCGTGATCGTGAGGGTAGGAGTATGTCGCAGGAAAAGATAGATTGTTTGTTCACCAAGGACTTCCGAATGCAGTTGCAAACTGCAGCCCTCGACGTCATTTATCCACCAGTCCCTTTTTGCTCAACCGTTGGGCGGTTGGGCGGGATAAGCAGATGCCATGATAAGCGCTGGCCAGAGACGTTATCTCGGGGCGAACGCAAATCGAACTGACTCAACTGAACAAGCGCAAGTGTGTTTCCGATGGAGATGCCAATTGCCACCATGCCCTCTAGAGTCTAGACGTCACGCTGCGCTGTTATTCTAGGGAAGGAAACTAGGATCCTGATAAGTGCCACACAAGATACGAGGACATAACAATTAAAAACATTTTTATGGCAAGTTTTAATGACACGAGAACGACAACTTTAGTTGCCAAGCATGTCAACCTTCATGCTTCAGTTTATTCTTGACAGAAACTTCCCGTGTGTCAAAATACATTTTTTCTTTTTCTGAAATAGAAAGGTAAATCAAGTCAAATGTAACGAGGGTAGAGTAGATGCTGCTCGCGTTTGAAGGCTATCCAAATGCATCAAGGAGTCAGCTCAAACAAAAAATGCATCAAGGGACAGTAACGTCGAGCAGTGAAAAGACTTGAGCATGAAGAAACAGCGCTCACCTGACATACCGAGTTGATACACGAGCAAAAGAGTAAAGAAAAACTAATGCATACTCCCTAACAGAGCGGTGGCATCACCCCCTAAGTATCGCCACCTTTAATTGGCTCACTAGTCACAAAGCATTGAAGACCAGGCAATGAACACCTTTGGCTGAGGGCTCATGTGGTAATAATCTTAGCATTTTCATCTCTGTCCCACAAGTGCCACTGCTACTCAGGTAACGAGCGATTTACACGTCAGCTTGCAATACCAAAATAAATCAAGTTATCGCTACTTCAATCTCTATGCAATTAATTAGTGCAACGGATGTAATAGTCATGAAAAGCACTAATATACTTTGTGGTAAACTCTGTCCTGGATTGCAATATTTTATAACCAAAACATCCAAAATGGGACACCAAATCATCACCATGCCACAGACGACTCAGAAATTAATAAAAGGAAGGATGCATCATTATCTGCCTGGAAACAATTTTCATTTCGCTACCCTTACAGCTCAAGCTGCATTTCCCTGCCAGGAGAGGGCAAAATAAACCATCAGGTTGGTGGTGGATTAACATGCTGTCTAACGGAAACTGGAAAAAGCAAAAAATACCTTTGGTTTAGACTTGTTGGGTTTGGAGTCAGCAGCAGCTTGTTTGCTATCAACAAGAGGCCGCTTGAAAGGAAGGAAATCTATCCCAAGCATGAATGGCCGCAATACCTCTGGCACTTCAACACCACCCTCCCTCTGGTAGTTCTCCAGAATGCAGCAAAGGGTCCTCTCAGTGGCAGTCAGCGTGGAATTCAACATATGAACAAACTGCTTCGATTGCTCATCATTCTGCCAATTCAACATACACATACATCATGTGGTCAGACATTTTGATCTACTCACACTAGGCACAAGCATCCATTTAAACAAGGGTAACTCCTACCTTTTTCTGGCCATAGCCTATTCCAAGTCTCCTTGCCTGATAATCTGTGCAGTTTGAACAGGATACTAATTCTCGGAAGGTTTTTGATGCAGGGAACCATGCTTCCAAATCATACTTCTTAGCTGCAGCATCATTAAGAGCACCAGAGACAATCGAAACTAGTTGATATGGTAGCCCAATCTGCAAGCAATGTTTATACATGTCAGCAACACGCAATCGAGGATATCAGCACTGTGTTGTTTAAGGTTCGCAAAGCTTCAGATACTTACCGCCTGATAAAAATCTTCTGCGTTCTTAATCATCTCCTCATGCATTTCCCAGGATACATTGTCATTTGGACCTGTGGCGCAGAACTGCTCGATCTTTTCGAACTGGTGGACTCTGAAAATGCCAGATGTGTCTCTCCCGTGTGAACCAGCTTCTTTCCGGAAGCACGTGGAGAACCCAGCATATCTAAACACGCAAAGTTTGTTATCAAATTACTTGCGTCTAGTGACTAAAGACAAGCTACCTCAAATTAGGCACTACCCACCTGATCGGCAAATCTGCAGGATAAATTCGATCACCTAGATGATAAGCACATAGTGGTTGTTCCGATGTTGCTATGAGATACTTATCCTCTCCGTCACCTGTTACCTGCCAAATGCAACTAATGGTCATGGACATATTATTACACATGTTGGATCAAAATAATACTACTGAAACATCATTAGTTCAAATCAACAATGATCATGAGGAACCAGTGTACTAACAGAATATAAAGAAAAAATGGTGCTTCAAACTTTGCCCAGAACTGTACATATTAAGACTTGCCAGATTGTTAGAACTGGAATCGGAAGGTTACTCGTCTGAGAAGCATTACCAATCAACGTAACAGAATGTAACTTCAACGAAATTGGGTGATGCTTAATGAAGCTGTGAACATACAACGGCAAACTAAATAGAAAATACATTACCACACCCTGAGAAAGCATGACCTTATTTTTAAATAAAGAAACAAATGAAAATACAGTTGCTCAATAACACCAGAATATGCAAAGGGCTTACTTTGTATAGCTCCTCATCAAATTGGGCCAACTGGGCACATTTTGCCATGATTTCCTTTCTCATGAAAAAAGGAGTTTGCATTGGTGTAAAGTCTCGTTTTCTCAGGAATGATAGCCCAAAATTTATCAACGCCTGGTTCAGGAGAACACCGTCGCCCTTCAAAAAGAAACCTCTTCCACCAGCTACATCAGCACCTGCGAATGAGTGGGCAAAGTATGAGAGATAGCTTAAAATTTAATAAAGCAAGGGTTCCACAAATTGAGTAACTCCAGCGAGCTTGTGCTATCACGGGAAAAAAACTTCTTAAGTTTAAATGAAGAACGCTTTTTTATAAGCTTAAAGGAAGTGCAAGTAGATGCAAACATAAAAAGTTGTTACTATTGTGCTACTCCCTCCAATCCAAAATAAGTGCCGTGGTTTTAGTTCAAGGGTGTACTATATTTGATGATCTGGTGCTCCATAATATGGTAGACCAAGGAATACAGGGATAATCTATCAATCCCATCCCATATATGTATCAAGCACAGCAATTGTACAATGATTTGTGTGACATCAAGTACTGGGGCCAACATGCTAACACAACAGACTCAACGGTGCTACTTGAAACCAGAAATTTCAGTTGCTGATACAGCAGTGCTAGTTGAAACCAGAAATTTCTGTCAAATACACAGAATACTATTGGTAAGTGTTTAACGTAAGACCCATATAAATTGTAGAGCTGGGCTGATTATTAAAAATTCGTCAAAGACAAAACCTATACTTGTCACCCTAAAACAAAACCTATAGTTGTCAGTAAGCTGGTTCTCCCGAAGTTCGGAACAAAAAAATTTGCGTCACAGAGAGGTAGAACAGAATCATAGACGGCCATTCTACAATGGCAGCAAGCACAACAAAAGAAGCAATTCATTACAACTGTAGGCATGTAAAAAAATGCATTCAACTTTCAATTAAACTTGAACCAAAGTAATCCAAGCACAATGAGAAAGCATTCAACCAACAGAGGATTGTTTTTGAGCATATACCCTTATCCAAAGATACGATGTCAAGCATTATGCAAAGATCCACATGATTCTTCAATTTCTCCTCCAGTCTCTTCTCTCCCCATGTCCGCACAATAGCATTGTTTGCCTGTGAGAAGGAACTATTAAGTAACTTGAGATGCCTTTACATCAGTTCTGTGAAGCAAATCTACATTTCATATTTCTAGAATAGGTGCATCCAGTTGCTCACAAGCAGATTCAAACCCAACTCAATGTAATGCAGTGATGTTTCTTGTATTACTACAGTTACCTAAATTGCAATGGGAATACTGACAGCAGAAACAGGGGAATGAGAAGTGGGTTAAATTAGAGCTAGTATGGTTCCAAGCAATCACTAAAAAGGGCTAATATCTTTCACAAAGTTATAAAACAAATGCTGCCTTAGCTATCTGTAGAACCAGGAATTGTAGGGTTGGCACTTTTCCAACGCACCTCGTCGTTGCTGATGGGCACAGATTCATGCACGAGGTTGCCGATGGTAACGAGCTTGGCATAGAGGGTGGTCTTGGCCTCCTGCACCTCCGTCTCCTTGGCGGCCAGCCTCTTCTTAATCTCCTCCGTGCTCTGTATCAGCTCCGTCGCATCCTGCTTTTTCTGCAACAAAGCGGCATGCTCGCCGTCACATACAAATCCAGAGCAAACCCCGAGGATTAAAAGAGAAACCAAAGCGAGGCAAATCGACGCGCGACGTACGGCCTTGAGCTTGCCGATCTCCTTGCTGGTTTTGTTGAGCTCCTGCCGGATCTTGTCGAGCTCGAACTGCCCTGCGGAGACGATACAAGCTGGGGGTCAGGGTCCGCGGATCTGGAAGGTTCTGAGGGGGATTTCGGGAGCGGGAGAGGTCTTACTCTGGCGCCAGGCCTCGTCGAGGACGATGACCTCGTCGACGAGCTCGACGGGGGCGAAGCGGCTGCGCTGCGACTGGCGGACGAGCTCAGGGTCGCCGCCCTTCTCCTTGCGGAAGAGGTTGATGTCCAGCATCTTCTCGTGCGACCGCCGCTAGGCCACCTTCTCCGGCGACGAGCTCGACGGGGGCGAGGCGGCTGCGCTGCGATTGGCGGCGGCGGCGGCGGCGGAGGGCGGAGAGGGAGGGTTCTTCTGACGAGAGGTGGATGACGGGGAGGGAGCGATCGAGAGGGTCGGGTCGGCCGGTCGGGGCCGGTTTTTTTCTTCTGACATCGAGTCGGGGCCAGTATAGTCCCTTTACTGTCCCGACCTGGGCCGGCCTTAAGAGGCTTTGTGCCGGGCTTCCTTTGGGCCCGTATATGGACTCGCAGTCCCGACGGAGGCCTACTGCTCGTGCTCTCTCTTTCATCAGTCCCAGTTTACAAAAAAAAAATCAGTCCCAGTTTACGACACCTACTCAATGTCATGTTTTAAGTTGCCCCGAGGTCTGATTGAACATCTAAACGGTCTTCTTCGGAAGTTTTGGTGGGGCAGTAAACAGGGGCAGAGAAAACCAGCATGGGTTTCTTGGAAGACAATGTGCAAACCAAAAAATATGGGTGGAATTGGATTCCGGGACGTCGAGCTGTTTAATTTGGCTTTATTAGCTCGGCAAGTTTGGCGGCTACTGCAAGATCCTGAATCATTGAGTGCTCGAGTTCTACGAGCGTGCTACTTCCCGGAAGGCAACATACTTGATGCTGCAGTGGGTGCACATCCCTCCCAAGTTTGGTGATCGCTGATGGAAGGAAAAGAATTGCTTGTTCTAGGGTTAATCAAGAGGATTGGATCGGGTACAGATACCCGCATATGGGAGGACAACTGGTTGCCGCGTGATTATAAGTCAAGCCCATATGCACTATATCACCGATCCACTGCAGCTTGTATCGAGTTAATTGATGCTACAACGCGCACTTGGAACAAGCGAGGTTTTGAGCGAGCATTTCGTCGGCCGGATGTGGATATCATAATGAATATACCACTAAGCCTCCGAGCAACGTGATTTTTGGGCATGGCACTATGATCGTAAAGGGGTGTTTACCGTGCGGTCAAAGATATAAGATGATTAGTGGCATTAAACATCGAGAGAGGATTGGTTGGAACACAGGTGAGCCACTCAAATGTAGAAGCCGAAAGCAAAGCTTGGTCTCACCGTGGAAAGTTAAAGTCCCGTCTAAAGTAAGGATATTTGTATGGAGACTAGCTCACATGTCGCTACCGACCGGGTACAAAGGCGCAATGAGCGAAACATGGCCACTTCTCCGACTTGCGGGCTCTGCGATGAAGAAGTGGATACATGGCGTCATTCCTTGTTTGAATGCTTGGGATGGCACGATGTGTTTGGGCGTTGGGAGATGAGGAGACCCTGGAGCATGTGATATCAAACAGGAGTGAAGATGCAAAGCTTTGGTTGTTTTGGCTTTTTGACACGATGAACCAACAGGACCTTGCCAGGGTGCTCATCACCATGTGGGCGATCTGGTGGGCTAGGAGGAGAGCAATTCATGATGATGAATTCCAAAGCCCTCTTTCTACAATGTGTTTTGTGAACAGATACTTGGAGGACTTGGAGATCACTGCCAAGCGCGCACCAAAGCGACCCTTACAACCGGTGATACAAAGGTCAAGACAGTGGATCCACGGAGAGGAAGGCGATGAAGATCAATGTAGACGGGCTATCTCGCCAAGGAAGAAACAGTGCATCGGCTGCGTGTGTCGGGACAAAGACGACAACTACACAGGATCTTCAGCGATGGTTTTTGAAGGTCTAGTCGACGCCCCAAGCTTGGAAGCTCAAGCGTGCAACGAGGCGCTTGCCCTGACTCAAGATCTATTGCTGACACATGTGATAATAGCCTCGGATTGCATGCAGGTTGTTTCGGATATTAAGGGGGTGGCGTCTTCTTCCTCTTATACTTTTGTAATTGAAGAGATTAAAGCTAGAGTTGCAGATTTTGTAGGAGTTAAGTTTCGTTTTGAAGGTAGGGAGGCAAACTTTGAGGCTCATGCCTTGGCAAAGGCAGCCTCGTCTCTCCCTACGGGTCGCCATCTGTGGCTAGGGAACCCGCCAGACATTATTTGTATTCCTCCGGTTTTGGTTGATCAATAAAATCCCTAGTTACACCTCAAAAAAAAAAGTTCATCGCGATCTAGTCTAGTTCATCGCGATCTCCGTCCAACTCCTCCCCCAAATCACACTCGCCGGAGTGCTCTGTCGTGTAGTGTAGTTTTCCTCCTCCCAATATCTCGTCTGATTCGAGCGCGCGGAGGGGAGGATTGCTTCGACGCACCGACGTCGGCGCGAGCGGTCGGGCAGGCGGTGGCCGGAGCTTTGCGCCGGCGGCCGCCTGAGATGGGAGGAAGATGGAGGTCAGGCGTCGGCGTGTGCCCCTTCTTCCCGCGCGGTGCACCTGCGATGGCCGGAAGGGGTGGGTGGAGCGGGAGGACGACGGCCAGTCGGGTAAGTCAGAACTCCGGCCACCTGAGTCTTTTTAGTCCCACATCGCGACTTCACGTCGATTCCCACTGCTTTATTTAGCTCGGCAGCAGCAGAGCCATCACGAAGTAGCAGTAGAAGGGAAGTAGAGCGCTTAGGACTAGGAGCATAGGTTAGGATGTGCATAGGGTTAGCAGGGCGCAGGTGAGAGGGGCGCGGGGAGAGGCGGAGGCGCAGGGAGAGGGAGGGGCGCGGGCCCGGGAGGGAGGGGCGCGGGCCCTGGGCAGGAGAGGGAGGAGGGGAGTGAGGAGGCGGCGGGCCCGGCAGAGAGGAGGAGGGGAGTGAGGAGGCGGCCTGGCAAGAAGGTGGCGGACCAAAGAATGCATAAAATTGTTTTTCTTGATGAGTATGGACAGGAGGGAGGGGGCGGGCCCGGGGTGGGAGGAGGAGGGGCGCGGGGCAGGAGAGGGAGGATGGG
This sequence comes from Aegilops bicornis, assembly GCA_021605145.1. NCBI lineage: Eukaryota > Viridiplantae > Streptophyta > Magnoliopsida > Poales > Poaceae > Aegilops > Aegilops bicornis. Next base: position 620,445,544 of record CM038674.1, read on the forward strand.
GAGTGAGGAGGCGCGTCTGCAAGAAGGTGGCGGACCAAAGAATGGCATAAAATTGTTTTTTCTTGATGAGCATGGGCAGGAGGGAGGGGGAGGGAGGCACGGGCCCGGGGAGGGAGGAGGTGCAGGAGGGAGAGGAAGGAGGCGTGGGCCCGGGCAGGAGAGGGAGGGAGGAGGGGGAGTGCGGAGGCGGCGCGGGCCCGGGCAAGAAGGTGGCGGACCAGCAATGCATAAAAATTGTTTTTTCTTGATGAGCATGGGCAGGAGGGAGGGGGAGGGAGGCGCGGGCCCGGGCAGGGAGGAGGTGCAGGAGGGAGAGGAAGGAGGCGTGGGCCCGGGCAGGAGAGGGAGGAGGAGGAGGCGCGGGGCCCGGGCAGGGGGGAGGTGCAGGAGGGAGAGGAAGGAGGCATGGGCCGGCGGGAGAGGGAGGAGGAGGGATGGGAGGAGGCGGGGCAAGAAGGTGGCGGACCAGCAATGCATAAAAATTGTTTTTCTTGATGAGCATGGGCAGGAGGGAGGGGAGGGAGGCGCGGGCCAGGCAGGGAGGAGGTGCGGGAGGGAGAGGAAGGAGGCATGGGCCCGGGAAGGAGAGGGAGGAGGAGGAGGCGCGGGGCCCGGGCAGGGGGGAGGGGGAGGGAGGCAGGGGGCCCGGGCAGGGGGGAGGTGTAGGAGGGAAAGGAAGGAGGCGTGGGCCCGGGCAGGAGAGGGAGGGAGGAGGGGGATAGGAGGCGGCGCGGGCCCGGGCAGGGAGGGAGGCGCGGGCCCGGGCAAGAGGGTGGCGGACCAGCAATGCATAAAATTTGTTTTTTCTTAGGTTTCAGCCTTGATGAGCATGATGAGCATGGGCATGATGAACATGGGCATCACCATCACCATCACCATGACCACAAACATTTAGCATAGTATTATCGTACACCCACAAATGTGGTTACCATCAAATTATGAAGCATTGAAACTCGTGTAAAATAGTTTCGTGTCTCAATATATGGACATAGGTATAGTTACACATGATCCATGCTTTGATCATTTTTTAGAAGCACTTTCCTTTCCGTTATCACGTGGATGCCCAGACGGTGGCCATTGAAAAAGGAAACTGTCTATCCATTCTCAAATACATTTTACTTTGTACAGTTATACTTAATGGCAAGTTATACTTAATGGCAACCTACTGTTTGTGAAAAGACTATAATTGCTGATACTCATGTAGATTCTGTGTTATAATAATAACCTTGTACAAAGGGCGCCCATTCCATGATTTTGCCAAACACATGACTAAATCTTTCTGCATGGCTCTGGATTCATGAGTAAAGGGATCTCTATTGTTGATAGAGGGAGCCTGGAAACATAGGAAAAACTTCATAGTTACTTGGAATCAAAATCCTAAATTAAGAAATGTACTTTGCCAATCTGCTTGGAGCCTTGGATGCTATTTAGAAAGGAGAGATGGGAGCGGCAGCTGCAGACCACGCATTTCCCACACACACCGACGCGCTAGGAGGCCACGCGCAGCAGCTTGCAGCCTCACCACCGCCGACACGTGGCGGTTAGTGATTCCAAGCCGGAAGCGGTGACGGCGACGGCGGGAACTTCATCTGCTGGATGGGGACGCCCTGGGGAAGCGATGATGGCGACGGCGGGAACTTGATCTGCTGGATCAGGACTCACGTGCGCGATCGATCTTGAGGCCGAGCCGACTGGCGGTGGTGGCGCGGCGGAGCGCCTTGGCGCCACTGCAGCCAGGCGGGCGATGGTGGCGGTGGATGGCAGCCGCAGCTGCCCGGCGAAGGGGCGGAGGCCGCTGGTGCAGCGGCGCCACGGGCGCGCGGAGGTGGCGATGGGGCGTGGCGAGTGCGGCCCGTGGGACCCGGCTAAACGGTCGGATCTCCTGGACCGCCTGGGTTAGGTCCCGCAGCGCCCCGGACACCTCCGGGGTGAGGACGGCGGGGGCGGGCGCGACGGAGGATCCCGGCGCGGGCAGGAGCGGGGCGACGGTTGTGGTGGTCGTCGGAGGCGACGAGGTGACCGGCAGCGGAAGAGACGGGTTGGGCGGTGGTGAAGACATGATCGAACCGAAGCTAGCTGATACCAAATTGTTATGGTGATGCTAGAAGGAGGGCGCGAGAGGGCCGGCCGAGGGCCTTTTTGCCCACAGCCGGGCAAGAGGGAAGGGATTTCCTTCTTAATTCTTGCTTGATTAGATTGATACATCTCCTCACCTTATATAGAGAGGTTTACTTGACCCTAAGCAAGCGACCCTTATCTCTAGTTCATCCTAAGACTAACGGGCTATACCGCCAGCCCAGGCCCATTACGTACTCTAACAGACAGTTTTTGATGTTTCACTTAAATGCAGTATACTTAATATGCCATATATTAAGTCGTGGTAATGCTGTCATAATAAGAAGTGAACTCAATGTTGTTTGCTTCTTGCAGACCATCATGAGCATGATCACACCCATGACCCTGGTGTTTCCTCCGTAAGCATTTTTTGCGAAGGGGAGATGGATCTCTAAAAGTAAAAGGTCAGATTTAAAATTGTCTGGCATGCATTTATATATTTTCTCAAGATAGCCAAGATGAATCTCTAGGTATTTATTTATGGCCCTGCACATGATGGGGTTGTGTATATCGGAACAAACATCTCACAATTGATTCTCCTAATGAACGCAGTGCTGACATATGCCGGATGAAGGGACTACTCTCTATCAGTGGAATGTCTCAATGCTTTGCCTTTCAGGTTTGTGCTACTCTATGTCTCTAACCTATAATTTATACTGGTGAAAACAATGTCGTAATTTCTTTTAGTGAGATGTTAAAAGGGATACAGTGGGTCCAAACAGTCATATAAATTTATTTGTTGGTAGGAAAGGTGTTACGCTCCGGATCAATCGTTAGCAATATAGGTGGCTGTTACAGAATCTGGATTACAAGAATCGGGGATCGGGGAAGATCGGGAGAGAGAAAGGGGGAGTGAGAGCCGCCGCCAGGTTCTAGTTCTTTGATATCCTCTCTCCAGAAAACCTAGCCCTACTTAACCTTGCTCCGGGTGTCCCAAACGTGGGCTGGGAAGCGGCTGCTGGGCCTCCAAATGTGATGGGCCCGTTCCGGCCCCGTGGGTGTTGAGGCCTGGTCTTGACAGTGTGGTACTTGGGCCGTAACACTCCCTCCTCCTTGAGACACAGCTTGTCCCCAAGCTGGCGCGCTCGGAAAATGGTGTTGAAGCTCTGGCCGATCCTCCCAGGTGGCTAACTCGTGTGGCTGATCGGTCCAATGAACGCACACAGAAGTGCGGATCGCCACCCGGATGACGCGTCCTCCGAGATTTCTTCCCAACACGGGCGTCGGTCTGCCGTCGGTAGTAGGCTGATGAAGCGCCCGTTCCATGGGCGGAAGTGCTTGCTGCAGCTGGGAGACATGGAACACGGGGTGGACGGTGCTGTCTTCGGGCATCTGCAGCTTGTATGCCACTGCACCCACGCGATGAAGCACCTTGTAGGGGCCGAAGTAGCGGAAGGCGAGCTTCTGATTGCTGCGCGTAGCCACCGATCTCTGGACGTAGGGTTGCAGCTTGAGGAACACCCAATCGCCCACCTCGAAGACTCTGTTGGAACGACGCTTGTCCGCAGAGTCCTTCATTTGTTGGCGAGCCCGTAGCAAATGTTGACGAATGAGGGTCGCCATCTGGGCGCGGTCTTGGAGCCACTCCGCCAAGTCAGGAGAAGCGCAAGCCACAGGGTCGATGATGCCGAAATGACACGGGGCGTGGCCGTAGAGCACCTCGAAAGGAGTAGTGCGAAGAGCTGAGTCTTGAGGGACGTATTGTACCAGAACTCAGCTAGAGGGAGCCATGCGTACCATTTGGTAGGACAAGGGTGGACGAAGCAGCGCAGGAAAGTCTCCAAGCACTGGTTGACCCGTTCCGTTTGCCCGTCCGTCTGGGGGTGACGAGCCGTGCTCATGCGGAGTTGAGTGTGCGTCAACCGGAAAAGCTCCTTCCACAGCACACTTGTGAAGATGGGGTCCCGATCGGAGACGATCGACTCCGGAAGGCCGTGGAGTTTGTAGACATGAGAGACGAAAGCCTGCGCCACTTGGAAAGCGGTGAAAGGATGCCGGAGCGGAATGAAATGCGCGTACTGTGAGAATTTGTCCACCACCACCAAGATGGAGTTGTGGTTGGACGAGTGCGGTAGCCCTTCCACGAAGTCCATCGTGATCGTTTGCCATGCTTGTGTAGGCACATCCAACGGCTCCAGGAGGCCTGGGTAACGCACACGCTCCGGCTTGGCCTGCTTGCAAGTCTGGCACGCCTCCACGAACAGCTTCACATGATGTTTAAGGCCGGGCCACGTAAAGAGACGTCTCACTCGACGATAAGTAGCGTTGAATCCTGAATGCCCACCGATAGCACCGATGTGTAGTGCTTCCAAAACATGCCTCTGGATGGCCACGTTGCCCCCAAGCCAAACCCGGCCTCGGTGCTTGATGACACCATTGTCCAACAGGAAACCATCAAATCCTTCTGGTGAAGTTGCAAGCCCGGTGAGGATTTTACGTGCTTCAAAGATCACCTTGATAGCCTGCATGTACATCCTCCAGCCAGGCGGGCACGACAGAGGTGATCGCTGCCAGATCACCTTGAGGCGGGCCTAGGCGGCGCGAGAGCGCGTCGGCCGCTCGGTTGTCAGTGCCCTTCTTGTAGATGATGCGATAGCAAAGGCCCAGGAGTTTGGCCATGATATTTTGTTGCCAAGGAGTCGCCAAGCGCTGATCTTCAAGGTGGATGAGGCTCCATTGGTCGGTGTGAATGGTGAACTCGTCGCTCTGCAGGTACGGGCGCCAGTGATCCACGACCATCAGGATCGCGAGCCCCTCTTTCTCATAAGTGGACAGGGCGCTGTTGCGAGGCCCGAGTGCTTTACTCAGGAACCCAACTGGGTGCTTGTCCTGGGAGAGGACCGCTCCAATCCCGTGCACAGAAGCATCGGTCTCCAAGTGAAATGGTTTCTTGAAGTCGGGAAAATCCAGAACGGGAGCTGAGATCAGAGCTTGATGGATTGCCCGGAAAGAGCCTTCTTCCTCGTCAGTCCAGCGGAAAACCATACCTTTCTTCAGCAGGTCTGTCAGCGGCCGGCAGATGGGGGCGAAGCCACGGACGAATTTCCGATAATACCCTGCCAATCCCAAGAATCCACACACTTCTTTCACCATTGTCGGGGGCGGCCAAGACTGGACTGCCGCGATGTTCTTTGCATCAGTTCGAACCCCTTCCTTGCTGATTACATGCCCAAGGTAGAGCAAACTAGGTCGAGCAAAAGAGCACTTGTTGCGGTTGATTCTGAGATGGTGCTCCTTCAGCAGGCTGAAAACTTGGCGCAACAACCGAACGTGAGTGATCAAGTCTGAGCTATGGACAAGGATATCATCAATTAACACCAGCACTCCTTTGCGTAACAGCGGGGACAGGACGATGTTCATGCCCCCTTGAAACGTGCTGGGGCCCCCTGTGACTCCATAAGGCATGACCTTAAACTCAAAATGTCCATCGTGCATCTTGAAGGCTGTCTTGTATTCATCCCCCGGCCTCATGCGAATCTGGTGATATCCTGCCCTCAGGTCCAAGCTGGTAAAGAAACACGAGCCCGCCAACTCGTCCAGCAACTCGTCAATGATGGGGAGGGGGTAGTGGTTCTTGACAGTGATCGCGTTGAGGTGGCGATAATCTACGCAAAACCTCCATTTCAAGTCCTTCTTCTGCACCAACAAAACCGGTGAGGCAAACGGGCTCACGCTGGGATGAATGATTCCTTGGGCGAGCATGTCGGCCACTTGCTTCTCCACCTCATCTTTCTGCGCTGGGTTGTGTCGGTATGGTCTTAGATTGACCGGTTTCGCTCCTGGCACCAACGGAATAGCATGGTCGAATGATCGATGTGGTGGAAGTCCTCTTGGTTCTTCAAATAGCACTTCATATTGCTCAATCAGCTCGCTCACTTCAACTGGCAACGGTGGCTCCTTGGCCTGTTCCTGAAGCACGCAAAGTTGCACCACTCGGCGGCAAGCGGAGTTACGTATCATGAAGTTAAGCTCGTCCTTGGATATCATCTGACAGGAGGTGGTATCGGCCCGAGCTCCCTGCAGATGCACTCGCTTGCCCTGGTACTCGAAGCTCATCGTCTTTTCCAGCCAGTGGACTTGCATCGGGCTATGTGTTGCTAGCCAATCGATGCCGAGAATGGCGTCGTAGCACCCCGACGGCAGAACCTTGAAAGTGGTGTGGAATTCCACCCCATGAGATCGCCACTGGCAGTCAGAAACCTCCTGATCACTGTGCATCTGCTCCCCATTGGCCACCCGAACTGAGATGGGGTGTCGAGCAGCCTGAACCCCCTGTAACCGCTCAGCCAGAGCCGAACTGACAAAACTATGCGACGAGCCGGAGTCAATCAGCATAAGCAATTCTCTATTCTGCACCCAGCCATGGAGGCGCATAGTTGTGGGCGAGTCGGCGCCCTTCACCGCCTCTCTAGATAGCACACAACAATCTGCCGATGGCGCCTCCAGTTGCTCTTCCTCCGTGTATGTCGCCGGCGTGTGCAACATCTCGAGCATTTCCTCGACGACGTGAAGCTGGACCGTAGGCCCGCAGCGATGATCGCGGCCCCACCGTTCACCACAGGTGAAACAGAGCCCCTTGGCCCTTCGGTAGGCTCGCAGCGTCGACATCCGGTCGTCGCTTGCCGGTGCTCGAGCCGCCTCCGTGCGCTGGCGGTCCTCTGCAGACGCATCCGAGCTGCTCCCCGCCACTTGTCGAGGTGGTGGTGGAGGTGGCAGGGGAAGGGCTGTGCGCGGAATGGCCCGGGAATGGGAGCCACTAGGAGCCCGCAGATCGTCTCTCTTCATAGCCTCCAACACCTCTTCCTGCAAACAAGCCAAATCCACGGCAGTATCGAGCGTCTGGGTAGATGCAACAAAACAGCAGCTCTGATTTCCTTAAGAAGACCATCCACAAAATGAGTAATAAAGAAAGCCGGCTCCCAAGAGGTGTGATGGGCAGTGAGATTATGCATGAACTGAGTGAATTTGTCCGCATATTCGGTCACGGACCCAGTCTGTTTGAGACCATTAAACTGACGCAAAAGGACTTGAAATTCCTCCCGACCAAATTGCAAACAAACAGCAGCGGCGAAATCGGCTGAAAGATCGTGGATGTCGCCTAGAGGGGGGGGGGGTGAATAGGCGCTTTAAAATAATTACGGTTGAGGCTTGAACAAATGCGGAATAAACCTAGCGGTTAATTTGTCAAGCACAAAACCTACAACAACTAGGCTCACCTATGTGCACCAACAACTTATGCTAAGCAAGATAAGCAACTATGTGATAGCAAGATATATGACAAGAACAAAATGGCTATCACAAAGTAAAGTGCATGAGTAAAGGGCTCGGGTAAGAGATAACCGAGGCACGCGGACGACGATGTATCCCAAGTTCACACCCTTGCGAATGCTAGTCTCCGTTTGGAGCGGTGTGGAGGCACAATGCTCCCCAAGAAGCCACTAGGGCCACCGTAATCTCCTCACGCCCTCGCACAATGCAAGATGCCGTGATTCCACTAAAGGGACCCTTGAGGCGGTCACCGAACCCGTACAAATGGCAACCCTTGGGGGCGGTCACCGAACCCGTACACTTTGGCAACCCTTGGGGCGGTCACGGAACCCGTTAAATTGCTGGGCGATCTCCACAACCTAATTGGAGACCCGGCGCTTGCAGGAGCTTTACACCACAATGATTGAGCTCCGAACACTACCAACCGTCTAGGGCGCCCAAGCACCCAAGAGGAACAAGCTCAAGGGCACCAAGCACCCAAGAGTAATAAGCTTCTCAACTTGTAACTTCCACGTATCACCATGGGGAACTCAAACCGATGCACCAAATGCAATGGCAAGGGCACACGGAGTGCCCAAGTCATTCTCTCTCAAATCCCACCAAAGCAACTAATGCTAGGGAGGAAAATGAGAGGAAGAACAAGGAGGAGAACACCAAGAACTCCAAGAACTAGATCCAAGGGGTTCCCCTCACATAGAGGAGAAAGTGATTGGTGGAAATGTGGATCTAGATCTCCTCTCTTTTCCCCAAAAACTAGCAAGAAACCATGGAGGGATTGAGAGATAGCAAGCTTCGGAGAAGGTCAACAATGGGGGAAGAACACGAGCTCAAAGGATAAGGTTCAATGGGGAAGAAGACCCCTTTTATAGGAGGGAAAATCCAACCGTTACCCCACTTTGAAAATCCCGCCAGGCGGTACTACCGCTAGGAAGGGCGGTACTACCGAGGGCGGTACTACAGCTTCCTATCCAGCCAGTACTACCACTGAAGAGAAGGTCAAGGCCACAGGCCCCAGGCGGTACTACCGCTAGGAAGAGCGGTACTACCGCTCGAGCGGTACTACCGCTTCTTGCCGCTACTAGTGCCGCAAAAACCCGACACGAAAAACTTCGTTCGAGAATCGAGGCGGAAGTAGCCCAGACGCACAACTGGCCGAAACTCCCAAGCGGTACTACCGTTAGAGCGGTACTACCGCTTGAGCGGTACTACCGCTCAGGAGAGCGGTACTACCGCTGCAGGAGCTACGGTACTACCGCTGTGGGTCACGGTACTACCGCTGGCACCAGCCTTAAGCCACAACCACGAAAGCAAAGAATACTCCAAGAAAACCAGAACTGCCATAACTTCTGCAAATGAGCTCCGAATTGAGCAAACTCAAGCTTGTTTGAAACAAGACAACGAGTAGCATCAAAACAGCGACATACCCTCCAACATCAAAAACATCATAGAAGATGCATGAGAACTCCGTTTTCGATGAACTCGAGCTTGTCATAAAAATGACCATAAGCTCCAAATCTCACAAGGAGAAGAACCAAACAAGAACCAATAAAGATGATGCAAGGATGCAATGGTTTGAGCTCTCTCTGAGCGATACGATCAAGCAACTCATCGAGAGCCCCCTTGATAGTACGGCAAGCGATCCTATAACCCGGTCTTCCACATGAGACCGGTAAAATAGAAAACCTATCAAGGGCAAACCTTTGCCTTGCACATGGTCCACTTGAGCTAGATGATGACGATCTTGACTCCCTCAAGTTGGACCACCTTTCTTGATTGCATTGGCGGGATGAAGACTAGTTGATTGCTCCCCATACTCTACCGTGGGTGAGCCTCTCTTCCGCTCATCTTCACAAGTCCATTGTCACCACAATGGACGGCAAGCTTCAAGCACTTGATCTCTTCGTGATGCATCACTTGAACTTGCACACCGCAACCTAACCCCACAAAGAACTCTCACGAAGACATGGGTTAGCACACAAAGCGTAATGAACAATGCTTACCATACCATGGGATCACTTGATCCCTCTCGGTACATCTTCTACGCTTTGTGAGTTGATCAACTTGATTCACTCTTGACTTAGTCTTGATCAACCTTGAATCTTTCCAACTCTCTTCATTTGGATGATGTCTTGAAGGTGGACATGAATGATCACACAATCTTATTCTTCAAGACATGCTTGCAATAAGCTCAACACTCACATGACCAATCTTTGGATAATTCCTTGAATAGCACCTTGGTCGACACAAAACTCTCCTTGAAACCAACACAGGTACTCCAAGAAAAGCCTATGGACAAAACCTTCAAATAAACTCAAGGCAACCATTAGTCCATAGAGAATGTCATCAATTACCAAAACCACACATGGGGGCACCGCATGTCCTTTCATCGGCCCAACTAGAGTACAGGAGATGTGCTTGTGTGGCTTGAAGCCAGGAAAGAGCCCCATCCGTGAAGTACATGGCAGCACAACTCATCCAAGTGTCGGGAGAGAGTGTGCAGACTCGGAAATAGGCTTCGCACTTCAGCCGCCATGGCCGAGGCTGACTGCCGTCGAAAGTGGGGAAATCAAAACGCGGAGGAAAAGGCAGGCGAGAAAAATTTCGATCCCCCGCAAACGAATTCTCCCCGGAATGATGAGAATCGAACGCACCGGTGACCGGAGGCGCCTGTGGTGTGCTCACCCGGTGACTTCCCCCGGTGAAGTGTTGTGAAGCCGTGGCCCTGCCTGCCGTCACCACGAGCCGAGAGCGGCTCGCCCGCCGCCTGGCGCGGAGCTGCTGCCGCCAGAGGAAGCAGAGGAGGCAGATCCATCAAGCGGATTGGCGGCCCTCCATTCCTTGCCGACTCCATGTCCGCCGTCTAGCGCGATGTTGATGCCGCCAAAGGAAGCAGGGGAGGAAGATCCCCCAATCGCACCGGTGGCGCCTCCCTCCTTGGTGCCTCCACGTCCAGCGTCGCGGGCGCCTTCCCCTGCGCCGCCTGCGCCAGATGTGAGCGCAGATCACCCACCTCGGCCCGCAGATCCTCCATGGACTGCTCGATCGTAGGCTTCCACCCTTGCAGCTCGAGGACAACTAGGTGGATCTCGTCGATCTTGGTTGTCAACGCTGAGATGGCCGCCGTCAGATCCGCCAACGCCTTGGTGTGCTCCTCCATCGTCGCAGCCTTGCCTCGCCTGGTTTGGATGATCGATGGGAAACAACCCGCCAGATCTGAGGGAAAAACGGCGACGGATCAGGGAGGGAAAGAGGCTCTGATTACCACTTGTTACGCACCGGATCAATCGTTAGCAATATAGGTGGCTGTTACAGAATCTGGATTACAAGAATCGGGGATCGGGGAAGATCGGGAGAGAGAAAGGGGGAGTGAGAGCCGCCGACAGGTTCTAGTTCTTCGATATCCTCTCTCTGGAAAACCTAGCCCTACTTAACCTTGCTCCGGGTGTCCCAAACGTGGGTTGGGAAGCGGCTGCTAGGCCTCCGAATGTGATGGGCCCGTTTCGGCCCCGTGGGTGTTGAGGCCTGGTCTTGACAGTGTGGTACTTGGGCCGTAACAAAAGGCCTCTCTCGTCTATAAAGAAAGCAGTCTATCTTTCCTTTCATATTCTTACTAGAAGAACGCCCGTGCGTTGCAACGGGGCCACATTAACTTTAAGAGTTCAATATTACGACATTGGCGACCTTTTTTACCATCAAATCCTCACACATACACTCTCCCTCCCTCTTTCTCACTCTCTCTCCCCCTCTCCCTCTCTCTAACACACACACATATCCATCTTATTAGGTACGGGACCATAATCCATCTATTTCACACACACACGCTAGTGCATAACAATATGATTTATGTGTATTATATTTGCCACCAGAACCGAGGGAATTAATTTCATGTAAATCGGCCAGCCACAGCTTCAAGAATACGCGGAGGTGGCCCGGGTCAGCGTCGGCGCCGTCCGGCGCGGGCCACGGGCCCGCTTCCAAGTGCACGTGCAATGCACGTCTTCACAAATATTATAACCGGATGTGAGAAATCACATACTAACACGATGTTGCAATCAATTTGTAATTAAAGAAGCCAAAAGTCTTTTTTCTTAAACCAGAATTCCTTATGCTGTAGTTTAAACAAACACCACAATAACATGATTAATTTTTTTTGCTCTACTTATCACCTAATTAAGCAAATGCATGACTTATGAAGCGGATAAGAAATCATGTTAACTTGGAACTAAAATTCCAACAAAAGAGTGAGGAACAAACCTTTTTATCATTGCTCAAGTCTGAACCTCCCCTATTTGTTAGTGAAATGTGAGTATGCTTGGAAGATAATAATTTCTTATGCAACATATGCTTTTACATCTGAAAGAGCTACAAAATATGTTGACCTACCTATGTGCACTTCCTAAATCAAGCGGATAAAATTATTTCTATCGGCAATATAAAATACTAAACATTAGAAAGAAAGGGACAATGTCCACTAACCATGCAAATATTCTGACCATGGGATATTTAGGCTGGCGTATATGGGAAATCAAAGCTAAAAAGGACTCGATGAGTTATGGATATATCAATAAATATTGTAAAAAGTGATAAATAAAAATCTGCAGCAACTCGCGACCCCACAAACTCGTATTCGCAATGAGCAAGTTAGTGAGGCCGCCACGGTAGGCTAGCACCAAGGGAAAAGGGCAACAACCGCCTTCCCATCCAACCTCATCGATTCTGCTGGCGCTACTTTCATCCTAAGCCCATGAGTACCGCTAGTGTGTTGCCAATGCACGGAGAAACTACGAACTGAAATTTTCATCCAAATCATCAAAAATGTTAATGTTCCTCTCCTCTCCCATCCCTCGTGTGAACATACCCAATTCGTGGTTGGCTCGCTACATTCAGCGTAGCTCTGATGTGCACTGCCCTCGCTCTTGATTAGTTGCCGCAGTTAATGATTCACGCCAACAAGCCGGGGAAACAAATGCAAATGTTACACCGAGTCAAAATCAACCATCCCACAATCATAACAATAGAAAAGATAATAACCAAAATTTAACAGAAGAACTACTGCTTGGCTCCCAGATCCATCTTGATAGCCCTTGATCTGCTGCTGAGCTTCTCCTAGCCGCCTCAACATCACGTCATTACCAAACATGTAGTGGATGCCTAGTGGGACAAGGATTAAGAAATAACATGAGGTGAAAAATACGATGGCTGTTAATTCCATAAGACGATCCAAGTAATTTGACAAAACAGATCGGGAGCATCTTGTATAATCTCAAAAAAGCAACTAAAAATATGAGAAATGAATTGATGAAAATCAGCTCCTACTCTTATTCATGCTCGCTTTTGTAATGGGAGGCAAGGAATGGGGATACCGGGAGAAGAAAGGATCACATGGACGGCAAGTCTCCACCACCGGCAAGTGGGGTTGCTTCACATCCAATCTCCACGGCCGCCGCCTCCATGGGGACGAACTCCCATGTTCATAACCGAGCTCCCAATCGGCCGCTGCCTCGCCGACCTTGACGACGAAGTAGTCCCTCTCTTCGATCCCATTCGCAACGGAGGCAACACCCATCCCAGCGGACGGGTCTGTGGTGAGATCCCTACTGGATTGTGGTCGCGCCTCCCCAAACCTCACCGCGGGACACATGAGAGGGCGCCGTTGCATATGGTCAGGCTTGGATGGGGAAAGGAGGCGACATAGCAGCAACGACGCCTTCGCCGGGATTGGTGGCGGCAATGGCGGCGAGCGGGAGGACGGCGGCGGCGAGAGAGTAGGAGGATGGTGGCGTCAGTCCATTGGCCGTCGTGACGTGAGAGGAGGATGGGGATGGGGCCGCGATCTGGAGGTATGGAGCGGTCGAGAGGAGGGGAAGCACGCGGCTGGGTTTTTCCATCGTGCGGGGTTTGGGGGAGGTCAAACGAGAGGTTTTTTTCTCGTGCGGGAGGCAGAGCAACGAGGGCGAATGTAGGGAGACGGGACGCGGTCGGTTGGCAGAAAAAGGAAAGCTAAGTATTTTTTAGGTAGTAGAGATGATTGATGATAAGAAAGGGAAAATCACATCAATATAAGGAAATATCCCATCAATACTTGATTGATTGCGATTTATTTTTTATATGGTAACTAATCTGATCATCAATACTTGATTGATTGCGATTTATTTTTTATATGATAACTAATCTGACGGGTTTACGTGGGTGGTGAAGCGAAAAGGCAGGTGGGAGGGAGACGAAATAAAACCAGCGAAATAAAACCAACGAAAGTGGTGAGGCGAAATAAAACCAGCGAAAAATAACCGACGGACTATTCACCAACTGCTCCATTAGGAGTAGAGATTATTCGCCATTTCAATCTTGGGTCTCCATGCCCAAGCACAAGCTGTTACCTTAATAATCAACTTATTTTTACTCCTAATCTAGATCAAGGATTATGCTCTTGATGCTAGAGTGCCACTGGACAATTGCTTGGCCTGCTCGAAGATTCCTCGTATGTAGAAGCTCATGCAAGTTTTTCTTTCAGATTTGCACAGATGGGAGAACAAATTTGCTATGTGTTCTGCTGCGCTCTCGTTATGGACCACTTCTATGTTATCCATCTGCAAGGAGTGTATATGATGACACTTTACATGGATCTCCCAGCAGATTGAATGTGCCGTGCCTGAACGAGATCGTGCCCATCAGCAGGAACCTCCTGAACCGGGAAGAGCGGGAGCCGGGCTTCCAGGATTGCCTGCTGAAGGAATAGGCCATAGACACCAAGTTTCTCTCTCTGCTTCTCCTTTTTCGCAGGGTGGATCTCCAGCTCCATGATTTTGAGCTTTGCGGCTGCATCCAAAACTTGTTCTTCAAATGCTGAGGCTCAACTGTGCTTCAACTGACATGAAGCATGAAACGCGAGGTGTATGTAACTATGTATATCGACCTGGCCGTTTCATTGTTGGAAGTTGGAACCTGTTCGTCGTGCCGTCCACTGCTGTTCTCGTATGACTGTATGAGTCAACAACTTCATCAACCTGGTGTACAATACCGTCGCCCATTGGCATTTGGCAAGCTCAAGCACCTTGAACAAATGGCAAGACCTTCACAGCTATTCGCATGGCACGTAATAGTGGTGGCGGACTCTCAGAATACCGTAGCTGGGTGTAATTACCGCGCGCACGTAATTTATGATAAACCCAAGGGATAAATCAGTTGCAGACCGCACGTACGTACGCACGCCGTATATGATTCCATTGCATGGTCGGAGTCGGACACGGAAACCGAATCCCGTACGTGTGGTGATCGATGGTGTCCGTCACCGAGTACCTACGTCTACCTACCTTTTTATACTCCGCTGCGCCGTCTATATATACACACATCAAGGGAAGGTTCTAGAGCAAGACTACTACACGTTCGCTGGAAAATACTCTAGAAACGATCAGAAAACTAGCCGTGTTTTCTCCATCGTCAAGCCGAGAGGAGGCTATGAAGATCCGGCATGTGCTCACCCAATCCGTCACCTTCCTCGGTACATATATACGCCTCTTTTTTCAGTGTTCTTCAGCGTTGATATTTCGCTTCTATTTGTTCTTCTTCTTCTTGGAGAATTTTTAATTAAATTTCGAATGCAGTTATGGTCGTTGCATTGTTGGTGCTGGTGCCCGAGGGAATAATGCTAGTGACGGGTGTCAAGACACCGGCGATGGCGGTTTTGTCGGGAAGTATGGAGCCTGCAATTAAAAAGGTACGTGATACATTTTTTTTAAATGTGGGCTTCAATTTGTCACCCCCTTTGATTTCGACCGACATATTGATGCATGGGATATGTGCTTATTTTGCAGGGCGATATGGTGTTTGTGCACAACATGAGCAATGAACCTTTCGGCGTAGGGGAGATCATTCTTTTCAAGATTGATGCCTTTGAACATCCAGTTGTCCATCGTGTGATCAAGGTAACAGCAAGCCCTCTCATATCTCTTGCTACACACCAATCAAATCATTAAAAGTTTAAATGTCATATTTTGTTTTCCTTGAAAATAATCCTCTCAAATTATTCTAGGTTCACGAGCATCGGGATACTGGAGAAATCCGAATACTCACCAAAGGAGACAACAATTTAGTGGATGACCGATTTCTCTATGCGAGCGGGCAGCTTTGGCTTCAACCGCATGACATTATTGGACGGGTTGCAGGGTGGGTTGTTCTCTTATCATGCGTCTACTATCAAAATTTGGACGAGTATTAATATGGCTGTATATATACCTCGCTCTACCTTTTTAATTGATTAATGTCTTTGCATTGTTAATTTTTGTGTTTCGTCCAATGCTAACAGCTATCTGCCATATGCTGGATGGCCTACTGTCTTCATCAGTGAAGCTTATAAGGTACGCAAGCACACATTATATTCTGGTTAATTTCTGTATATACCATTGTTTATTTAATTAAATACTCACACAAGGTCTCTCTTTTCCTTCTTATGAAAGATGTTGCTGAATGGTCGAAGCACTACAACTCCAGAAGTATACTGGGTAACAATGTAACATGACAGATTTATGTGGATTGTCTCCATAATGTCTTGTTAGGGGTTAAAGAATGCATCAAGCGATCGAAGATTATGTAAAAGATGTATCATTATCATAGTCTCCGCAACATAGTAATCGAGCTCCATCTATCTTGTTGAAGTCATTTCTATAGCACGGTTGACAAGATTTCTTTTATCGAGAACACGCAAAAGTCTTACATTTCTTTGCACGGTCGACATGATTCTAATCTCCTTCTTTGAAAGGTAGATTTTGGTGAAACATGTTGTTAGATGTATTCTTCTTCCTTTTTGACAAAGAGTGAATTTTATTGACTCAAAGCAAAGTATTATGTGGATACAAAAACAATGAACACACATTTGGCCTCTGCGTTGGCAGCGACGAGTGTGAGTAGCCATCGAAGGGTCAGCACACCCTGGTCGGAGAGCGGATGGCGTTTGCGGGATGTTGGATCTGAGGGACGAGTTGGAGGCACCAAGGTGAGGCAGCGCACGTCCTTGCAGTCGCCCTCCGCCGTGGGGCTTAGCCCGACGGCCTCCTTCAACAATGGTGAGGGAGGGAAGCGGTAGTGAAGGCCTCTAGGAGTGGCGGCGGCCTCCGGAGTCGCCCATGAGCGACCCGGGAGGCAGTTTGGGTCGCGTATTGGGAGGGAATTCACATGTAGAGCGGAAGAGAAGCAATTGTTTGCTACGTGCTATAACTCGGTCTTTACGTTTTTTTTAATTTAAGACCCCACATTTTTTAATGTATAAAACTTGCTAAGGTCTTTAGAAGCCTTAAGACAAATCTTATGTCCACTTTAAAAACGCCTGCGTATCTTTTTGTGAGCAAATTTTAATATGGGGCACTCTTACCTCCTTTTTACATGAGAGGAGTATATAATAGATCTGAGCTTGTGGATCTGAAGATGATTTTTTTTTTGTGAACAATCTGAAGATGAATTTAATGAAACATGAGAATCTCACTCTTGAACAACCATCGGTAAAATAATACATTTGCATCAAACTACAGAAATAATGATAAACTTTAGAAGAAACAAAAGAATCTAAAATAAATACTTAGTGGGAGCACGAATATTCATATGGTCAAACTAACTGATCACTCATCAGACCCTGCAAACCAATGTTCTGGTCAAGGCCCAGGGCGTCCCACACCGCCGGCAAGGCATCCACCACATTGTAGGCGCATGGCTCCTCGTAGTTGTGCTCGGCGTCGCAACCGTGGACGGAGTCGCACTTGTCCACCACCTTCGCGTGCACCGAGCTGGCACTCTTTGCAGTGATCTTGACTAGTGGTTGGGGTGGCATCCTGTGGTGCCGCTTGAGAAAAAGTTGTGCACATGTTTTCATTTTTTTTAAAAATACATGGAGTCCTCGCCTCCGTCTAAAAAAACATCTCAGAAAAAATCCCCACTTTTATCTAAAAAGAGGTAAAAAAATTACCACTGTAGCCTACTAGCGAGTGCCACTTTGCATAACCCTTCATTTAAAAAATACCATAGGTCTTCACCTTCATCTAAAAAAAATACATTTAAAAAAATTATCCACACCTTCATCTAAAAAAATCTAAAAAATTTCTCACCGCGGCCAACCAGCTTGCGCCATGTGGCATAGCTGGTTGGCCGCCCTTCACGCGTAGCTTAATGGGTTTAATGTTGTGGCCGCAGCGGGACAAGCCGCTGAACCAACCGGTGGAGAGCGCGACGACCATCTCCGGTGCGTCGTGGTACGCGTTGTCGCACTCGGACGGGAGGCCGCTGTCCTTGACCTTGCTGAAGCCGTTGACTATGAGGACGGCCCACGTGGTCGCAACAGTCCGAGCTGTTGCTCGTCTTGCAGTTCCCGGACCTGCCCGGGAGGTAGCCGCTAGGCTGGCAGCCGACGATGTCGTGCCGAACCAGGCATGACGCGGTGTGGGAGGCCGAGAGCATGGCGAGGAGGATGATGGCCATGGTGGGTCGAGCTCTCGCAGTCGCCATCTTATTGCCCCAGCCAAACGGATACCATTGCTATGGTCAAATGCCAAAATTTTGGCTGGGCAACTCAGGGTAGCGATCTAAACAGCCCCATAGTCAAAGTGTCAAACTACTATCTTTTTTTTCATTTGCAAACTATCCTTTTCTGTAGTGAAGCAAATATGACAAGAAAACTCTTACTTTAGTGTTACTAAAAATACTCCATAACTATTTTGATTTATTCCACGTAATGCTCATTATTCTCATTTGAGTATGAGTAACGCTAAACTAAGGGCGAGTGTAGAATAGTTTATTTGGGCCGGCTTGGCCTCAGCTACTCCTGATATCAACGTCGTCCAGCTACATGTGGATCCACGCCATAATTTGCACTCCCAGTCGTAACCGAAGTGTGGCATAAAAAAACAAAGAGGCCAATGCTGCATTAAAAACAGTAGGCCCATCTCGTGTAGCCAGAACTAGAAATTTAGCATGGCCGCGGTATAGTCCTGGGCCTGCCTGAGCCTTCGCTACAATGTCACAGCCCTAAAGGCGGAGCCCCTTTGCATCGTCACACGTGTCCTCATCTTATCCCCCATCCATTCCCCTTTCTAGTCACCTTCTTCTGTGGCCGAGCTGGTGACAAAAATAGGCCACAAGGGGAAAAAGCCTAGATGCCGGTTTTACAAGCGCATCCGCTACATTGTAAGCAAATCTGCTTTTTCCAAATTTTCCCATTTTATTTCAATCTTTCACACTGATTTCTTTCTTTTTCATTACTTAATTTGTTCTGGTGGTCCCTCGAATGCTCCTTCTTCGAGATCTAGGATGCCTATGTCGGATCTCTCCTATTGAAGTGTTGAGATCACCCGGGCTCGTGCACTAGCCAAGATCTACCAAGCCAGCCAAGTTGCCCAGCTAGTTGTTGCTGCCAATCATCAACCCATATCCAGGCTGCACCAGACAATCACGACCCAAATGCAGTTGTCGCGTTGGCTAGCACAAGCAGATCTCAAGTGCTTCCTATTGTGGCCGTGCTAACCGCTGTTGGGGAACGTAGTAATTTAAAAAAAATCCTACGCACACGTAAGATCATGGTGATGCATAGTGATACGTCTCCGTCGTATCTACTTTTCCAAACTTTTGCCCTTGTTTTGGACTCTAACTTGTATGATTTGAATGAAACTAACCCAAACTGACGCTGTTTTCAGCAGAATTGCCATGATGTTGTTTTATGTGCAGAAAACAAAAGTTCTCGGAATGACCTGAAACTCCACGGAATATCTTAGAATAAATAATAAAAACATCCTTGCCAAAGATGAATACCAGGGGGCCCACACCCTGTCCACGAGAGTGCCCCCCCCCTCTAGGGCGCGCCCCCCTACCTCGTGGGCCCCCTGGAGACCTTCCGACGCCAACTTCAACTCTATATATTGGCTTTCGGGGAGAAAAAAATCAGAGAGAAGAAATCATCGCGTTTTACGATACGGAGCCGCCGCCAAGCCCTAAAACCTCTCGGGATGACTGATGCGAGTCCGTTCGGGGCTCAGGAGAGGGGATTCGTCGCCGTCATCATCATCAACCATCCTCCATAACCAATTTCATGATGCTCACCGCCGCATGCGTGAGTAATTCCATCGTAGGCTTTTGGACGGTGATGGGTTGGATGAGATTTATCATGTAATCGAGTTAGTTTTGTTAGGGTTTGATCCCTAATATCCACTATGTTCGAGATTGATGTTGCTATGACTTTGCTATGCTTAATGCTTGTCACTAGGGCCCGAGTGCCATGATTTCAGATCTGAACCTATTATGTTTTCATGAATATATGTGAGTTCTTGATCCTATCTTGCAAGTCTATAGTCACCTATTATGTGTTATGATCCGGCAACCCCGAAGTGACAATAATCGGGACCACTCCCGGTGATGACCATAGTTTGAGGAGTTCATGTATTCACTATGTGCTAATGCTATGTTCCGATTCTCTATTAAAAGGAGGCCTTAATATCCCTTAGTTTTCATTAGGACCCCGCTGCCATGGGAGGGTAGGACAAAAGATGTCATGCAAGTTCTTTTCCATAAGCACGTATGACTATATTCGGAATACATGCCAACATTACATTGATGAATTGGAGCTAGTTCTGTGTCACCCTATGTTATAACTGTTACATGACGAACCGCATCCGACATAATTATCCATCATCGATCCGTGTGTAATGAGCTTTCCCTATACCGGTTCTCGCTTATTTACTTTTCCGTTTACTCTGTTACAATCACTACAAAATACCAAAAACATTACTTTTGTTGTCTTTACTTTAGTTACCGTTACCACCACTATCATATTACTTTGCTACTAAACAGCTTTGCTGCAGATACTAAGTTTCGTGTGTGGTTGAATTGACAACTCAGCTGCTAATACTTGAGAATATTCTTTGGCTCCCCTTGTGTCGAATCAACAAATTTGGGTTGAATACTCTACCCTCGAAAGCTGTTGCGATCCCCTATACTTGTGGGTTATCAAGACTAATTTACGGCGCCATGTCGGGAGCATAGCTCTATTCTTTGAGTCACTTGGGATTTATATCTGTTGGACACTATGAAGAACTTGAAAGACGCTAAGACAACAATTTATCCCTCAACTACGAGGTGAGGTAAGGAACTACCATCTAGCTCTGCACTTGATTCACCTTCTGTTATGAGTAAGCTAGTGACACCTAAACCTGCTTCTGCTATTCGTTCCGATATGTCACATGTTATTGATGATGCCACTTCTGTTATGCATGATACTCATGATGAAACTACTTCTATGCTTGATACTACTGTGCCCCTTGGTGAATTTCTAGATGAACAAATTGCTAGGGCTGGAGAGAAAGAAATTATTGAATCTGAATACGATGATGAAAGTGATGATGAAAATATGCCTGTTATTCATGAGGGTTATGTTTTTGATATGGAATCTTCTGTAGCTATTTTTGCTTGTAAAGATAGATATGAACTTAAGAGGCTGCTAGTTAAATGGAACAAAGAATCTCTTAGAGATAGAATGAAACCTGACCCTGCTTTTGCTACTTCACCTATCTGTGTTCCTGATAAGGATTATGAATTCTCTGTTGATCCTGATATAATTACTTTGGTCGAATATGATCCTTTTTATGGCTATGAATCTGAAATTGTTGTGGCACATCTTACTAAGCTAAATGATATATCCGCCCTGTTTACTAATGATGAGAGGTCGCGCTACTTTTATATACTCAAAATATTTCCGTTCTCATTAAAGGGTGATGCTAAGATATGGTTTAATTCTCTTGATCCCTGGTTGTGTGCGTAGTCCCAGGATATGATTTATTACTTCTACGCTAAATATTTCCCTGCTCATAAGAAACAAGCTGCTTTGAGGGAAATATACAACTTCGCAAATTAAAGAAGAGAGTCTCCCACAAGCTTGGGGGAGGCTTCTCAAGTTACTTAATGCTTTGCTGATCATCCTCTTAAGAAACCTGAAATACTTGATATCTTTTATAATGGACTAACGATGCTTCCAGAGATTACGGATAGTTGTGCTGGTTCTCTTTCGTGGGAAGAACACCGACGAAGCTGAAATTCTATTGAATAATATGTTGACAAATGAAAATAATTGGGCACCTCCTGAGCCAAGACTGCTCCAATTCTTGAGCCTATTCCTAAACCAATTCAAGAAGAGAGGTGTTCTATTTCTCAGTTCCGAAGATATGCAAGAGGCAAAGAAATCTATGAAAGAAAAAGGTATTAAAGCTGAAGATATTAAGAATTTACCTCCTATTGAAGAAATACATGGTCTTAATTTACCGCTTGTTGAAGAAGTATATGATCTCAATTCTTTTGTTCACTAAAGAACCTCCTGATCCCGATATCCCGACACAGGTAGTAAAGGTAAATTCTCTCTATAGATATGATAAAGCTGAAGTCCCTCCTACTAAAATTGCTAGTCAGTGCTTGGATGAGTTTGATAACTTTATGTTTAAGCAAGATGACTTTAATGCTTATGTTGGTAGACAAATTAAACAAAATACCTTTATGATTAAACGCTTGGGTGATTATATGACTAATATTAGAGGTGAACTTAAACTTGTTAGCAAACATGCTTCTATGGTTACCACTCAAGTAGAACAAGTACTTAAAGCTTAGAAAGAAGTGCTGGATGAAATGAATAGTAAGAAAAATGATTATGCTGTTAGAGTGGCTACTAGAACTGGTAGAATGACTCAGGAACCTTTGTATCCTGAAGGCCACCCTAAGAGAATCGAGCAAGATTCTCAGAGAAATAATCTTGATGTGCCTAGTTCTTCTAAAAGGAAGAAAAAGAAAAGCGATAGGACTTTGCAAACTTCTAGTGAACCTATTGCTAAACCACACGAGAATCCAAATGATATCTCTATGTCCGATCTTTGAAACACAATCTGTAATGAACATGAACCTAGTGAAAATGTTAATGATGATGTTCATGATGATGCTCAACCTAGTAATGATAATGATGTAGAAGTTGAACCTGCTATTGATCTTGATAACCCACAATCAAAGAATCAACGTTATGATAAAAGAGACTTCGTTGCTAGGAAGCATGGTAAAGAAAGGGAACCATGGGTTCGTAAACCCATGCCTTTTCCTCCGAAACCATCCAAGAAAAAGGATGATGAGGATTTTGAGCGCTTCTTTGAAATGATTAGACCTATCTTTTGCATATGCGATTGGTGATATGCTCAAAATGAATCCTTATGCTAAATACATGAAAGATATTGTTACCAATAAGAGAAAGATACCGGAAGCTGAAATTTCCACCATGCTTGCTAATTATACTTTTAAGGGTGGAATACCGAAGAAACTTGGAGATCCAGGAGTACCTACTATACCATGCTCCATTAAGAGAAATTATGTTAAAACTGCTTTATGTGATCTTGGAGCGGTGTTAGTGTTATGCCTCTCTCTTTATATCGTAGACTTGACTTGAATAAGTTGACACCTACTGAAATATCTTTGCAAATGGCTGATAAATCAACTGCTATACATTGCCGGTATTTGTGAGGATGTGCCTGTTGTGGTTGCAAACGTTACTATTTTAACGGACTTTGTTATTCTTGATATTCCCGAGGATGATAGTATGTCTATTATTCTTGGAAGACCTTTCCTTAATATCTGCGAGGGCTGTTATTGATTGCAACAAAGGCAATGTCACTTTTCATGTTAATGGTAATGAGCACACGGTACACTTCCCGAGGAAACAACCTCAAGTTCATAGTATCAACTCTATTGGAAAAATTCCATCAATTATATTTGGAGGTTTTGAATTTCCTCTCCCTACTGTCAAGAAGAAATATGATATACTTATTATTGGGGATATCCATATCCCGTTGAGGTAACATAGTGTTATTCAAATTTCTCCGGTTCCATGTTAGTCGAATGAGTTTGTTAACAAGACCTGATCAACCTTGTTAGTGGATTCCTTTTGATGAGCATGAGATGGATGAAACTAGAAGCACAACCTTCTGTACCCTCTTTATATTTTCTGTTATTTAGTAGAAATAAAGTAAAATAGTATTTTCCTATCTGTCTCCTAATTTATCCGCGCAATATAAAAATATCCCGAAAATAAAAGTCCTCAGAATGCCATGCCAATTTAATATGATTTTTTCGGGAATATTTGAGGATTTTAGTGCAAAAATTACCGCTGGGAGCTGCCACCGCCACGAGAGTGGAGAGCATGCCCTACCCCACAGGCGCGCCCTGCCTCGTGGGCCCACGGTGGCCCTCCTCCACTTATCCCTGCACCCATCTTCTTCCTCTGCCTCACATAAACCCGAAAAACCAACTCAAGCTCGAGTTCCACCCACTTTTGCTGTGATTTTCGATCTCCTTGCTCAAAGCACCTCTCGCAAAACTGCTTGGGGAGATTGTTCCTTGGTATGTGACTCCTCCATTGGTCCAATTAGTTTTTGTTCTAGTGCTTTATTCTTTTCAAATTTGTGCTGCATAGGTGACCATGTTCTTGAGCTTGCATGTCAAATTTATATGGTTCCAAGTAGTTCTAATGCTTGATATAGGCTCTAGGCACTTGTAGGAGTAGTTTCTATCAATTTTATTGAAGTTGGTTCACTTTTGTTTGAAGTTACTAAAAATTTCAGATTATTTCAGAAAATAATGAAGAGACTTTTGAGGAGCTCGTCTAGCCGAAGCTCGAAGGAAAAACAAAAGGAAGAAGCACAAAAGCCCAAATATAATTTGCCTCGCACTGCGGAGGTCCGGCCGTGTGAATGGCCTTCCGATGACTTCTTGAGGAGAGCCGGGATTTATGAAGATTTCTATCTATTAATTGAGAACGCCTCCCTCACCGACTTCCTCCACGACCAACGTCATCAGTATCTCTTACTCACAAATACTTTTATGCAGAACTTCTACTTTTTCCCTAAGAAATCACCTCCATCAGTAGAGTTTCATTTATATGACGTTGTTAAGGAGATGCCATTAGCTGAATTTTGCGAGGTTTGCAAAATACCCTTTGAGGGTACCTTGGATGAACCACACCATAACGAAGTAGAAGCTTTTACTAACACTATCACTGTGGGAGAAACCAGGAAGGTTTCTGATGCAAGAATTACTAGCATACATTTTCCAGTTTTACGCTACTTTGCCTTGTTTGCTAGTCGTTGCTTGATTGGTCGCGGGAACTGTGGAAACCTTAGTGTTCCTGATATTATCATTTTGTTCCATGGTTTATACCGCAATAACTCTGTTAGTATGGGTGGAATTGTTGCTAGACGGTTAAGTCTCAACCGTACTAAGGGCCCCATCTTTGGAGGCATTTATGCTTCACGCCTAGCTGAATATTTTGATATACCTATTAGGCATTTGGAGAAACAAGAAACATCGTTGCCCCGTGCTTATTTAGATTATAAGAGTATGCTAGCGCATGACTTTCTTGTTAAGGGCAAGGAAGGGGAGCTTAAATATAAATTGTACTTTGATAAACATCACCCTGAGACTATTACTTTGCCTGCTCCCTCTTTGTTTAACTTGTCTGCAGGTCCCCACATCGTTTCGTGGGTGGCCGTTCAAGCCTATCAGAATCCTGCACCAGCCCCACCGGAACCACAAGATGAGCCTCCACGACAGTCTGTTTATTCTTGGGATCCCAGGCGGTTGCCGACCGATGCGATCGAGTCCTCTTCATCACAAAGTATGATCCCAACTATTCTCCGTTCTTGATCGACCCCAGCTACACCTACGGGTATCCGCCAGCTATCCCTGGCAATAGACCAACTTAGGCCAAAAGCCTAAGCTTGGGGGAGTATGTATTTCTCACCGACATTACATTTATGTTCATACACACTCATTGCTAGATGTCGGTGCTCATACTCTTTCACTGTAATATCCATGCTAAGTTTATTTTCCTTTTTCCTGCTTTCTTCTTGTGTGTTTAATAAACCTTAAGAAAAACCAAAAAAAATTAGTAGTAGTTTATCTTTCCTGTTGTAGTAGTAATAATTAAAAAGAAAACCCAAAAATATTTCCCGTTCTTCTTTTGTTTGTTGGGAGTTTTCCCGTGTAAATAGTTTTTATTTCTTTTGTTTTCTTTGGGGGTCAGTAGGAGAAGACCATGATTAAATTGTTGTAGTGGCTCTTATATGCTTTATTGTTGATTTAACCAAGAGCCCATATTGCCTTGTCTTCTCCTGTTTATTGAATGCTCACAGATTCCAGCTTAGTCCAATGCACGTGCACTCTTATTATTATTCACATCGTTCGGTCCTGCAAGTGAAAGGCAATTATGATGATATATGATGGACCGACTGAGATGGGAAAAGCTGGTATGAACTCGACCTCTCTTGTTTTTGTAAATATGATGAGTTCATCGTTCTTGATTCAGCTTATTATGAATAAACATGTTTGCAATGACAATTAGAGATCATAGTTGCTCATGCCATGCTTGATTAGCTATGAGTTATAATGGTTTACCTTGTGTGCCAACATGCTCTTAAAATGGTTGTGATGTGGTATGATGGGTTGGTATCCTCCTTTGAATGATTTAAGTGACTTGACTTGGCACATGTTCACGCATGTAGTTGAAACAAATCAACATAGCCTTCACGATATTTATGTTCATGGTGGATTATATCCTACTCATGTTGTATTCAATGTTTATTAATTTTAATGCATGTTCATGACTGTTGTCGCTCTCTAGTTGGTCGCTTCCAGCCTTTTGCTAGCCTTCACTTGTACTAAGCGGGAATACCGCTTGTGCATCCAATCCCTTAAACCCCAAAGTTATTCCATATGAGTCCACCATACCTTCCTATATGCGGTATCTACCTGCTGCTCCAAGTAAATTTGTATGTGCCAAACTCTAAACTTTCAAATAAACATTCTGTTTTGCATGCTCGAATAGCTCATATATCAACTAGGGCTGCCCTTATCTTCCGTGTTAGGCGGGTTATTCTCAAGAGGAGTGGACTCCGCTCCTCACTCACGAGAAAATGGCTGGTCACCGGGATGCCCAGTCCATGCTTTATGCAAACTAAATCAAAATAATTGCAAACAAAACTCCCCACAGGACCCGTTGAATGTTGGAGGCACTCGTTGTTTCGAGCAAGCCATGGATTGATGCTTGTGGAGGAGGGGGAGTATAAACTTTACCATTCTGTTTAGGAACCGCCTATAATTTGTTTAGCATGGAAGATATCGTCATCTCTTAGTTCTTATGTTGACAATGAAAGTATGCCGCTCAAAATATAAATTATCTCTATTTCAAAACCGAAGTTACGGCACCTCTACAAATCCTCGCTTCCCTCTGCGAAGGGCCTATCTATTTACTTTTATGTTGAGTCATCACCCTCTTATTAAAAAACACTAGCTGGAGAGCACAGCTGTCATTTGCATTTATTACTGTTAATTTATATCGGATATGACTATGATTGCATCTCTTTTACCATGAATTACAATGTCTAGTCAGTCCTTGATCTTTGAAGGTGCTCTGCATTTATGTTTTGCGGTCTCAGAAAGGGCTAGCGAGATACCATCTTGTTATATCATATTATGATTGTTTTGAGAAAGTGTTGTCATCCGAGATTTATTATTATCGCTCGTTAGTTGATTATGCTATTGATATGAGTAAACATGAGACCTGAGAATTATTGCAAATGTGGTTAGTTATGATCTTTGCTGAAAACCTGAATCTTTGGCTTGACATATTTACAACAACAAGAGCAAACAGAGTTTGTAAAAGTTTTTCTTTTTCTCTTTCAGTTTGTCAATTGAATTTCTTGAGGACAAGCAAGGGTTTAAGCATGGGGGAGTTGATACGTCTCCGTCGTATCTAATTTTCCAAACACTTTTGCCCTTGTTTTGGACTCTAACTTGTATGATTTGAATGAAACTAACCCGGACTGACGCTGTTTTCAGCAGAATTGCCATGATGTTGTTTTATGTGCGTAAAACAAAAGTTCTCGGAATGACCTGAAACTCCACGGAATATCTTAGAATAAATAATAAAAATCCTCGCCAAAGATGAAGACCGGGGCCCACACTGTCCACGCAGGGTGGGCCCCCCTCTAAGGCGTGCCCCCTACCTCGTGGGCCCCCTGGAGACCTTCTGACGCCAACTCCAACTCTATATATTGGCTTTCGGAGAAAAAAATCAGAGAGAAGAAATCATCGCGTTTTACGATACGGAGCCGCCGCCAAGCCCTAAAACCTCTCGGGAGGGCTGATCTGGAGTCCGTTCGGGGCTCCGGAGAGGGGGATTCGTCGCTGTCATCATCAACAACCATCCTCCATAACCAATTTCATGATGCTCACCGCCGTGCGTGAGTAATTCCATCGTAGGCTTGCTGGACGATGATGGGTTGGATGAGATTTATCATGTAATCGAGTTAGTTTTGTTAGGGTTTGATCCCTAGTATCCACTATGTTCGAGACCGATGTTGCTATGACTTTGCTATGCTTAATGCTTGTCACTAGCGCTCGAGTGCCATGATTTCAGATCTGAACCTATTATGTTTTCATGAATATATGTGAGTTCTTGATCCTATCTTGCAAGTCTATAGTCACCTATTATGTGTTATGATCCGCAACCTCAAGTGACAATAATCGGGACCACTCCCGGTGATGACCATAGTTTGAGGAGTTCATGTATTCACTATGTGCTAATGCTTTGTTCCGGTTCTCTATTAAAAGGAGGCCTTAATATCCCTTAGTTTCCATTTGGACCCCGCTGCCATGGGAAGGTAGGACAAAAGATGTCATGCAAGTTCTTTTCCATAAGCACGTATGACTATATTCGGAATACATGCCTACATTACATTGATGAATTGGAGCTAGTTCTGTGTCACCCTATGTTATAATCTGTTACATGACGAACCGCATCCGCATAATTATCCATCACCGATCCGGTGCCTACGAAGCTTTCCCTATAATCGGTTCTCACTTATTTACTTTTCCGTTACTCTTTGTTACAATCACTACAAAATACCAAAACATTACTTTTGCTGTCTTTACTTTAGTTACCGTTACCACCACTATCATATTACTTTGCTACTAAACACTTTGCTGCAGATAATAAGTTTCCAGGTGTGGTTGAATTGACAACTCAGCTGCTAATACTTGAGAATATTCTTTGGCTCCCCTTGTGTCGAATCAACAAATTTGGGTTGAATACTCTACCCTCAAAAGCTGTTGCGATTCCCTATACTTGTGGGTTATCACATAGCAACGAGCGGGAGAGTGTTGTCCACGTACCCTCGTAGACCATAAGCGGAAGCTTTTTATGAACGCGGTTGATGTAGTCGTACGTCTTCACGATCCAAGTACCAAACGCACGGCACCTCCGAGTTCAGCACACGTTTAGCTCGATGAGGTCCCATGAACTCACGATCCAGCAGAGTATCGAGGGAGAGCTTCGTTAGCACGACGACGTGATGACGGTGATGATGAAGCTACCCGCGCAGGGCTTCGCCTAAGCACTGCAATGATATTCCCGAGGTGGATTATGGTGGAGGGGGGCACCGCACACAGCTAAGAGATCAATGATCAACTTGTGTGTCTATGGGGTGCCCCCTCCTCCGTATATAAAGGGGTGGAGGAGGGGGAGGGCCGTCCCTCCGATGGCGCGCCCCATGCATGGGGAGTCCTACTCCCACCGGGAGTAGGATTCCCCCCCTTCCCTAGTTGGACTAGGAGTGGAAGGAAGGGGGAGAGAGGGGGAAGGAAAGGGGGTGCCGCCCCCCACCCAATTCGGATTGAGCTTGAGGGGGGCACGCCCCCTCCTATGCCTCCCTCTCTTCTCTCCCACTATGGCCCAATAAGGCACATATACCTCCCCGGGGTTTCGGGTAACCTCCCGGTACACCGGTATATGTCCGAACTCACCCGAAACCATTCTGACGTCCAAATATAGTCGTCCAATATATTGATCTTTATGTCTCAACCATTTTGAGACGCCTCGTCATGTTCGTGATCATATCCGGGACTCTGAACTACCTTCGGTACATCAAAACGCATAAACTCATAATACCGATCGTCACTGAATGGTAAGTGTGCGGACCCTACGGGTTCGAGAACTATGTAGACATGATCGAGACACGTCTCCGGCCAATAACCAATAGTGGAACCTGGATGCTCATATTGGCTCCCACATACTCTACGAAGATCTTTATCGGTCAAACCGCATAACAACATACATTGTTCCCTTTGTCATCGGTATGTTACTTGCCCAAGATTCGATCGTCGGTATCTCAATACCTAGTTCAATCTCGTTACCTGCAAGTCTCTTTACTTTTTCCGTAATGCATCATCCCGTAACTAACTCATTAATCACATTTCTTGCAAGGCTTATAGTGATGTGCATTACCGAGAGGGCCTAGAGATACCTCTACGACAATCGGAGTGACAAATCCTAATCTCGATCTATGCCAACTCAACAAACACCATCGGAGACACCAGAGAGCACCTTTATAATCACCCGATTACGTTGTGACGTTTGGTAGCACACAAAGTGTTCCTCCGGTATTCGGGAGTTGCATAATCTCATAGTCATAGGAACATGTATAAGTCATGAAGAAAGCAATAGCAACATACTAAATGATCAAGTGCTAAGCTAACGGAATGGGTCAAGTCAATCATATCATTCCCTAATGTTGTGATCCCGTTTATCAAATGACAACTCATGTCTATGGCTAGGAAACTTAACCATCTTTGATTAACGAGCTAGTCAAGTAGAGGCATACTAGTGACACTCTATTTGTCCATGTATTCACACATGTACTAAGTTTCCGGTTAATACAATTCTAGCATGAATAATGAAGATTTACCATGATATAAGGAAATATATAAATAACAACTTTATTATTGCCTCTAGGGCATATTTCCTTCAGTCTCCCACTTGCACTAGAGTCAGTAATCTAGATTACATTGTAATGATTCTAACACCCATGGTTTCTTGGTGATGATCATGTTTTGCTCGTGAGAGAGGCTTAGTCAACGGGTCTGCAACATTCAGATCCGTATGTATCTTGCAAATCTCTAGGTCCCCTTCCGACACTTGATGACAGATGGAATTGAAGCGTCTCTTGATGTGCTTGGTTCTCTTGTGAAATCTGGATTCATTCGCCAAGGCAATGGCTCCAGTATTGTCACAAAAGATTTTAATTGGACCCGATGCACTAGGTATAACACCTAGATCGGATATGAACTCCTTCATCCAGACTCCTTCATTTGCTGCTTCTGAAGCAGGTATGTACTCCGCTTCACACGTAGATCCCGCCACGATGCTTTGCTTAGAACTACACCAACTTACAGCTCTATCGTTCAATATAAATATGTATCCGGTTTGTGACTTAGAGTCATCCGGATCAGTGTCAAAGCTTGCATCGACGTAACCATTTACGACGAGCTCTTTGTCACCTCCATAAACGAGAAACATATGCTTAGTCCTTTTCAGGTATTTCAGGATGTTCTTGACCGTTGTCCAATGATCCACTCATGGATTACTTTGCTACCTCCCTGCTAAACTAATAGCAAGGCACACATCAGGTCTGGTACACAGCATTGCATACATGATAGAGCCTATGACTGAAGCATAGGGAACATCTTTCATTTTCTCTCTATCTTCTGCAATGGTCGGGCATTGAGTCTGACTCAACTTCACACCTTGTAACACAGGCAAGAACCCTTTCTTTGCTTGATCCATTTTGAACTTCTTCAAAACTTTATCAAGGTATGTACTTTGTGAAAGTCCAATTAAGCGTCTTGATCTATCTCTATAGATCTTGATGCCCAATATATAAGCAGCTTCACCGAGGTCTTTCATTGAAAAACTCTTGTTCAAGTATCCTTTTATGCTATCCAGAAATTCTATATCATTTCCAATCAACAATATATCATCCACTTATAATATTAGAAATGCTACAGAGCTCCCAGTCACTTTCTTGAAAATACAGGCTTCTCCAAAAGTTTGTATAAAACCATATGCTTTGATCACGCTATCAAAACGTTTATTCCAACTCCGAGAGGCTTGCACCAGTCCATAAATGGATCGCTGGAGCTTGCACACTTTGTTAGCACTCTTTGGATCGATAAAACCTTCAGGTTGCATCATATACAACT
Source organism: Aegilops bicornis (assembly GCA_021605145.1). NCBI lineage: Eukaryota > Viridiplantae > Streptophyta > Magnoliopsida > Poales > Poaceae > Aegilops > Aegilops bicornis. The sequence goes on from CM038674.1 coordinate 620,477,017, forward strand.
CTTCTTCCAGAAATCCATTCAGGAATGCAGTCTTTACATCCATTTGCCAAATTTCATAATCATAAAATGCAGCAATTGCTAACATGATTCGGACAGACTTAAGCATCGCTACGGGCTAGAAGGTCTCATCGTAGTCAACTCCTTGAAATTGTCGAAAACCTTTCGCGACAAGTCGAGCTTTGTAGACAGTAACATTACCGTCAGCGTCAGTCTTCTTCTTGAAGATCCAATTATTCTCTATGGCTTGCCGATCATCGGGCAAGTCAACCAAAGTCCACACTTTGTTCTCATACATGGATCCCATCTCAGATTTCATGGCCTCAAGCCATTTCGTGGAATCTAGGCTCATCATCGCTTCCTCATAGTTCGTAGGTTCTTCATGGTCTAGTAAAATGACCTCCAGAATAGGATTACCGTACCACTCTGGTGCGGATCTTACTCTGGTAGACCAACGAGGTTCGGTAGTAACTTGATCTGAAGTTCCATGATCATTATCATTAGCTTCGTCACTAATTGATGTAGGGATCACATGAACTGATTTTTGTGATGAACTAATTTCCAATAAGGGAGCAGGTACAGTTACCTCATCAAGATCTACTTTCCTCCCACTCACTTCTTTCGAGATAAACTCCTTCTCTAGAAAGGATCCATTCTAAGCAACAAATGTCTTGCCTTCGGATCTGTGATAGAAGGTGTACCCAACAGTCTCCTTTGGGTATCCTACGAAGACACATTTCTCCGATTTGGGTTCGAGCTTATCAGGTTGAAGCTTTTTCACATAAGCATCACATCCCCAAACTTTAAGAAACGACAACTTTGGTTTCTTGCCAAACAACAGTTCATAAGGCGTCGTCTCAACGGATTTATATGGTGCCCTATTTAACGTGAATGCAGCCGTCTCTAAAGCATAACCCCAAAACGATAGCGGTAAATCAGTAAGAGACATCATAGATCGCACCATATATAATAAAGTGCGGTTACGACGTTCAGACACACCATTACGATGTGGTGTTCCGGGTGGCGTGAGTTGCGGAACTATTCCGCATTGTTTCAAATGAAGACCAAACTCGTAACTCAAATATTCACCTCCGCGATCAGATTGTAGAAACTTTATTTTCTTGTTACGATGATTTTCCACTTCACTCTGAAATTCTTTGAACTTTTCAAATGTTTCAGACTTATGTTTCATTAAGTAGATATACCCATATCTGCTCAAATCATCTGTGAAGGTGAGAAAATAACGATACCCGCCGCGAGCTTCAATATTCATCGGACCACATACATCAGTATGTATGATTTCCAATAAATCTGTTGCTCGCTCCATTGTTCCGGAGAATGGAGTTTTAGTCATCTTGCCCATGAGGCATGTTTGCAAGTACCAAGTGATTCATAATAAAGTGATTCCAAAAGTCCATCAGAATGGAGTTTCTTCATGCGCTTTACACCAATTTGACCCAAACGGCAGTGCTACAAATAAGTTGCACTATCATTATCAACTCTACATCTTTTGGCTTCAATATTATGAATATGTGTATCACTACTGTCGAGATTCAACAAAAATAGACCACTCTTCAAGGGTGCATGACCATAAAATATATTACTCATATAAATAGAACAACCATTATTCTCAGATTTAAATGAATAACTGTCTCGCATCAAACAAGATCCAGATATAATGTTCATGCTCAACGCTGACACCAAATAACAATTACTCAGGTCTAAAACTAATCCCGAAGGTAGATGTAGAGGTAGCGTGCCAACAGCGATCACATCTGCTTTGGAACCATTTCCGAGGCGCATCGTCACCTCGTCCTTAGCCAATCTTTGCTTAATCCATAGTCCCTGTTTTGAGTTGCAAATATTAGCAATGTAACCCGATATCAAATACCCAGGTGCTACTGCGTGCATTAGTAAGTTACACATCAATAACATGTATATCACATATACCTTTGTTCACCTTGCCAACCTTCTTATCCACCAAATACTTGGGGCAGTTCCGCTTCCAGTGACCAGTCCCTTTGCAGTAGAAGCACTCAGTCTCAAGCTTAGGTCCAGACTTGGGCTTCCTCACTTGAGCAGCAACGTGCTTGCCGTTCTTCTTGAAGTTCCCTTTCTTCCCTTTACCATTTTTCTTGAAACTGGTGGTCTTGTTGACCATCAACACTTGATGCTCCTTCTTGATTTCTACCTCTGCATCCTTTAGCATCGCGAAGAGCTCGTGAATTGTCTTATCCATCCCTTGCATGTTATAGTTCATCACGAAGCTCTTGTAGCTTGGTGATAGTGATTGAAGAATTCTGTCAATGACACTATCATTGGGAAGATTAACTCCCAATTGAATCAAGTGATTGTTATACCCAGACATTTTGAGTATATGTTCACTAACAGAACTATTCTCCTCTATCTTGCAGCTGTAGAACTTATTGGAGACTTCATATCTCTCAATCCGGGCATTTGGTTGAAATATTAACATCAACTCGTGGAACATCTCATATGCTCCATGACGTTCAAAACGTCGTTGAAGTCCCGGTTCTAAGCCGTAAAGCATGTCACGCTGAACTATCGAGTAGTCATCAGCTTTGCTTTGCCAGACGTTGTTAACGTCATCGGTAGCATCTGCAGCAGGCATGGCACCCAGTGCTACCTCTTGAGCACTGCGTTGGTTTTCCCTTGAAGAGGAAAGGGTGATGCAGCAAAGCAGTGTAAGTATTTCCCTCAGTTTTTGAGAACCAAGGTATCAATCTAATAGGAGGCCACGCGTGAGTCCCTCGCACCTACACAAACAAACAAGAACCTCGCAACCAACGCGATAAAGGGGTTGTCAATCCCTTCACTGTCACTTACGAGAGTGAGATCTGATAGAGATGATAAGATAGTATTTTTGGTATTTTTATGATAAAGATGCAAAGTAAAATAAACGGAAATAAAAATAGCAAAGTGTTGGAAGATTAATATGATGGAAAATAGACCCGGAGGCCATAGGTTTCACTAGTGGCTTCTCTCGAGAGCATAAGTATTGCGATGGGTAAACAAATTACTGTCGAGCAATTGATAGAATTGAGCATAGTTATGAGAATATCTAGGTATGATCATGTATATAGGCATCAAGACCGAGACAAGTAGACCGACTCCTGCCTGCATCTACTACTATTACTCCACACATCGACTGCTATCCAGCAGGCATCTAGAGTATTAAGTTCATGAACAACAGAGTAACGCATTAAGAAAGATGACATGATGTAGAGGGATAAACTCATGCAAAATGATATAAACCCCATCTTTTTATCCTCGATGGCAACAATACAATACGCGCCTTGCTGCCCCTCATCACTTTGGGAAAGGACACCACAAGATTGAACCCAAAGCTAAGCACTTCTCCCATTGCAAGAAAGATCAATCTAGTAGGCCAAATCAAACTGATAATTCAAGAGACTTGCAAAGATAACCAATCATACATAAAAGAATTCAGAGAAGATTCAAATATTGTTCATAGATAATCTTGATCATAAACCCACAATTCATCGGTCTCAACAAACACACCGCAAAAGAAGATTACATCGAATAGATCTCCACAAGAGAGGGGGAGAACATTGTATTGAGATCCAAAAAGAGAGAAGAAGCCATCTAGCTAATAACTATGGACCCGAAGGTCTGAGGTAAACTACTCACACTTCATCGAAGAGGCCTTGGAGATGATGTAGAGGCCCTTCGTGATCGATGCCCCCTCCGGCTGAGCTCCAGAAAAGGCCCCAAGATGGGATCTCACGGGTACAGAAAGTTGCGGGGGTGGAATTAGGTTTTTGGCTCCGTATCTGATGTTTTCCGGGTACATGGGTATATATAGGAGGAAGAAGTACGTCGGTGGAGCAACTAGGGGCCCACGAGGGTGGAGGGCGCGCCCAGGGGGGTAGGCGTGCCCCCTACCTCGTGCCTTCCTTGTTCGTTGCTTTGTGTAGACTACAAGTCCTCTGAATCACGTTCGTTCCGAAAATAATTTTCCCGAAGGTTTCATTCCGTTTGGACTCCGTTTGATATTCTTTTTCTGCAAAACTCTGAAATAGGCAAAAAAACAACAATTCTGGGCTGGGCCTCCGGTTAATAGGCTAGTCCCAAAAATAATATAAAAGTGTATAATAAACCCCAATAATGTCCAAAACAGAATATAATATAGCATGGAACAATAAAAAATTATAGATACATTGGAGACGTATCAAGCATCCCCAAGCTTAAATCCTGGTTGTCCTCGAGTAGGTAGATGATAAAAACAGAATTTTTGATGTGGAATGCTACACTAGTAGAAAAAGGGTCAAACGTGAAGCACATTAGTGTCGGTTTGAATTTCAGCCGGCACTAATGTGTACACTAGTGCCGGTTCATGGCGGCGATCAATAGCACCGGTTCGTGGCGAACCTTTAGTACCGGTTCATGCCATGAACCGGTACTAAAGAGGTTGTGTCAGCCTGCGGTCAGGCTATGGCCCCACCATCACCATTTAGTGTCGGTTCGTACCACGAACCGGTACTAATGAGGTTATGGCAAGCTGTTTTTAGTCCCACCTCGCTCCCCTAACAAGCCTTTTACCACCTTAAATATGTTATTTCTCAAACTATCACAAGCACTTGGTCTTCATTGAACTCTATGTGTAGAATTTGTGGCCGCAATATGAGTCTTCATCGGTTTATAAATCGTTGATGACTCATATTGACAATTCAGATTGTACACACAAAGATCATTGATGATCAAAGTATTTTTGATGTTATAAGATCATATTGACAATTTAGGCGTAAAGAAATATAAGATCATGGTCTAAATGCTCTTATATTTTTTATGCTCAAGATGCACCATTCAAAGCGACACCATCAACTTTCAACCGTTTATGCCTTCATTTGCTATTTTTCATGCATTTAATGATTTGTTTTGAGAACTAAATGACCTGGAAATTGAAAAGCACTACAAATGAACTCTGAAAAAGTTGAAACTTGGCATGGTATCATCATTTCACCCACATATCATGTTCAAAAAGTAGAGAGGGTTACGGCAAAACTGGATGCACTTCGTTTACAAACCGGACAATCTCTTTCGAAGTATTCGGGTTTATGACGAAATTAAACTCATCTGTTACAAAAGCATTTCATTTTTTAAACTTATTACAACTCCAGACTTTTTGTGCATTCAGTATGCACCATTCAACTGCTAGGCGGGAGGAGCTCTTAAGTACCGGTTCCAATTGCTAGGCGGGAGGAGCTGTTTAGTACCGGTTCGTGGCGAACCTTTAGCACCGGTTCGTGCCACGAACTGGTACTAATGAGGTTGTGTCAGGTAAGGTCAGGCCCCACGAGCACCTTTAGTACCGGTTCATGGATGAACCAGTACTACAGTTTCTTAGTAAGCTGTTTTTTAGTCCCACCTCACGAAGAGAGAGGGACTAGGAGCGGTTTATTAGCTCTGAGTGCAGAGATGATGAAGAAGAGGCTCAATGCTCACGTTGCTTAGCTTCAAGCCTCCAGGAATATGGTAGACTGCACGGAGCTATGCGCAGTGCAGTTTACACTATTCCGAAAGGCTTGAAGCAAATTAACGAGCATTGCACCTCTTTATTTTTAATAACTTATTACAACTCCGGACTTCTTACATTATTGAAATAACTATTTGCACGTCGGCATTTCTTTTTTTTAAACTTTGGTTATAACTCCAGACTTTGACCATCAAGTTTTGCAGAAAAAAAAACTATAGCTGAAAAGAAAAAATAGCAGAAAAAAACTATAGCTGAAAAGAAAAAAAACTATATAAAATGACCGTAAAATTGAAAATCACTACAAAATGAACTCTGAAAATGTTGAATTTTGGCAAACTAGATGAAAAACTACTCACAAATAAATAAAAGAAAATAAATATAACAGAAAAGAAAAAAACTATACAAAAAACTTATTAGAAATAAATAGAAGAAAATAAAGCAGAAAAGAAAAAAACTATAAAAAAATTGGGGCGCTGCCCTGTGGGCCTGCTAGGCCACGGGCGTGCAATTACAGGCCTTAAAGGCCCAGCAGACTCACAGGGCAGCGCACAGAATTTAGGCCCACAAACCTGCTATATAGAGGAGTTCAACGAGGTAACCGCGTGCAGGTTTATAAACCGGTCACGGTTGCCCTTCGCCCGGCAGGTGGGACTAAACTTTGGGTGGCAGCGAGGCCTTTAGTACCGGTTGGAGCCACCAACGGTACTAAAGACCACCCTTTAGTACCGGTTGGAGCCACCAACCGGTACTAAAGGCCTGCTCTTCCCGCCTCTTGGCCTGGCCAAAGTTGGCCTTTAGTACCGGTTGGTGGCTTCAACCGGTACTAAAGGCCCATCCTATATGTATAACACTTACGAAAATTTCAGTTACATCTCCCCACTTCGTCTCCAACCTCTCGCGACATCGCCGCGCGCCGCTCGATCCCGTCGTCGCCGCCCGTCGTCCGTCGTCGTTGTCGCTGTCCTCGCCATTGCCGTTGCTGCTCAGTTGCCCGCCGCCATTTAACGCCGCCGCCCGTCAGTTGCCTCGCCCGTCCCAGATCGTCGTCTGGCCAAGGCCGCTTCAGACGCCGCTTTCAAGATCAGACACCGCTTCGCCAGACAGACGGGCGGCGTACACACACATACACACATACACACACATATATACACACATACACACATTACACACACACACACACATTTTTTTACTTATTTTCTGTTTTCTGTTTTTTAGAAAATTTAATTAGATATTAATTAGCTATGTATGTGAGATTTGAACTAGTTGAATAATTAATATAACTAGTTTATTTTTAGTAAGAAAATTGTCGAACTAGTTTATTTAGGTATATGAGATTTGAACTAGTTGAATAATTAATATAACTAGTTTATTTTAGTAAGAAAATTATCGAACTAGTTTATTTAGGTATTTGAGATTTGAACTAGTTGAATAATTAATATAACTAGTTTATTTTTGTAAGAAAATTGTCGAACTAGTTTATTTAGGTATTTGAGATTTGAACTAGTTGAATAATTAATAGTAATGCCAATTGTTAGAGATGAATATAGTTAGATATATATATTTGAATTGGCTAGATTTTAATTAATGTTAGATAGTAATAAGTGTTTAATGTTTCACCTATATGAACATATAGGAAATGTCACCTGACGATGAAAAATATTTCATTATCTTGTGAACAACTTGTGAAGACCGGTAGCGGCTGTCGACAGAAATTTCCTTGTTGATGGTAGGCGCTTGACATCAAGCTGAATGAGACATTCAAGTGGATACAGTAAGTCACAACAGCAATTATTATTTGAATGCAAAACATATGCTTCATTTGCTTCAACTTATAATTTTAAAGCATGACTTATGCTTCATTTGCTTCAACTTATAATTTTAAATTTTCACTACTAGCGCATCCCCTGCCATGCAAGAATTTTGTCTTGGATAAGATAGGTTTTAGTGCTATAGATGATATGGAGGTAAAGAGAGTTTACTTGAAGACGGAGCATGGGTATACTTTCAACGTCAAATTATATAATGGAGACACATACACCCATTTTGAATGCAAAACTTGGCAAGCACTATGCAAGGCTTATGCATTTGAGCCTGATATGGTTATCACCTTTGATATTCATCCGGAAGATGATATTGAAGGTAATATAGACATCTGGGTCGATGTGCAAATGCCTCCAGTTCTACCATTATGTGAGTTTTTCTCAACCATGCATGCATATGTTTATGCCTTTGATACAGTTTATTCAAAAATAGTTGACAACTAATTTGTATTGTCAGCTTATTTCGGTTCAAGCAAACATGTCCGGCGCTTGGTAGACAGGACCTACTACTGCCCGGGGCTCAACTAAACTGCGAGGAGATAAGTCATTATGTTTCATGGCTTGAGGATCTTAATACTGTCAAGACAAATTTTTTCCCTGAACTTAGAAATGTTAGTACTCAAAAGCGTGCGACCAATGGTGATCGTATTGAACTACGGTCACATCTATAATCGAAAGATGGTAAGATTTTAACTATTTGTCCTTAATTAGTGCATCTTTGCATACATTATTTTTGAAGCTAAACTTTCATTGCTTAGTATATTAATTACTATACGATGTTCTTTCATCAACAGGACTTCCGATGACAATTGTGCCTCGGTGGATCAAGACAAAAGGTCGCATGTCAATGGTTAGCTTACGACCAAGATTTCCTACATTACACATGAGTGCATTCAGGATTTCTGAAAGCGAAGAATGCTTAATAGTGAAAGATTGGAGCAAAATTGTAAACGTTTGCAGAGAAGTACTAGGGGGCAGCAAGGAGAAGCGCAACCCAAGATTAGGAGACAGATTCATCTGCATGCTCCAAAGATGATGAATCGGAGAGCTATACATGTTATATGCTATTCTACCCGAGAGGGAGCAGCAGGAGTAGCTAGTTCATGCTCTTAATTAATTAGTACTTGTCCTCTCTCATGCATGTCCGTATTGTCCTGAACTTCGATGTTGGTGATGATTATGTTGAACTCGATGATATCTTTGCTTCATTACAAAGTGAACTCGATGATTATGTTGGTGATTAGATAGCTAGCGGTAATGACTATGATGATTAAATAGTGGTAACTAATGACGACTATGATGATTTTTAGCTAGCTAAAGTTTATTTATTTATTAATATGCGATGATGATGATGATGATGATGACCACTACAACTCACTATAACGTAAAACAATCCTAAATTAAATTGATAACACAAATTTAATTGAAAAATAAAAAATAAAACAAAAACCCACAAACATTTAGTACGGTTGGTGTTACCAACCGGTACTAAAAACTCCCTGCCCCGGAGCTGCCTCGTACACGTGGTTGGCCTTTAGCACCGGTTCGTGCGAACCGGTACTAAAGGGGGGCTTTAGTGACCACACTTTAGTGTCGGTTGTGGAACCGGCACTAAAGGGCCTTACGAACCGGTGCTATTGCCCGGTTCTGCACTAGTGCTACTTGGCATGGTTTTTAATGTAACCCTCTTAATTGTGGTATGAATATCCAGATCCGAGAGATTCAAGATAAAAGTTTAATATTAACATAAAAGTAATAATACTTCAACCATACTAACTAAGCAATCATGTCTTCTCAAAATAACATGGCTATAGAAAGTTATCCCTACAAAATCATATAGTCTGGCTATGCTCTATCTTCATCACACAAAATATTTAGATCATGCACAACCCTGGTTTCAGTCAAGCAATTGTTTCATACTAGAATTTTCAAACTCTTTCAACTTTCACGCAATAAATGAGCGTGAGCCATGGACATAGCACTATATGTGGAATTGAATATGGTGGTTGTCGAGAAGACAAAAAGGGAGAAGATAGTCTCACATCAACTAGGCGTACCAACGGGCTATGGAGATGCCCATTAATAGATATCAATGTGAGGAGTAGGGATTGCCATGCAATGGATGCACTACAGCTATAAATGTATGAAAGCTCAACAAAATGCAACTAAGTGGGTGTGCATCCAACTTGATTGCTCATGAAGACCTAGGGCATTTGAGGAAGACCATTGTAGGAATATACAAGCCAAGTTCTATAATGAAAAATTCCCACTAGTATATGGAAGTGACAAAACAAGAGACTCTCTATCATAAAGAACATGGTGCTACTTTGAAGCACAAGTATGGAAAAGGATAGTAGCATTGCCCCTTTTTTATTTTTTTTATTTTTTTCGGGCCTCTTTTTTTCCTTTGGCCTTTTTTTTGGGACAATGCTCTATGAATGATGATCATCACACTTCTATTCATTTACAACTCAATGATTACAACTCGATACTAGAACAAAGTATGACTCTATATGCATGCCTCCGGCGGTGCACCGGGATGGGCAATGATTCAAGAGCGACATTTATGAAAGAATTATGAACGGTGGCTTTGCCACAAATACGATGTCAACTACATGATCATGCAAGGCAATATGGCAATTATGAAACGTGTCATGATAAATGGAACGGTGGAAAGTTGCAAGGCAATATATCTCGGAATGGCTATGGAAATGCCATGATAGGTAGGTATGGTGGCTGTTTTGAGGAAGGTATATGGTGGGTGTAATGCACCGGCGAAAGTTGCGTGGTACTAGAGAGGCTAGCAATGGTGGAAGGGTGAGAGTGCGTATAATCCATGGACTCAACATTAGTCATAAAGAACTCACATACTTAATGCAAAAATCTACAAGTCATCAAAACCAAGCACTACACGCATGCTCCTAGGGGGGGAGGTTGGTAGGAGTTAATCATCGTGCGCCCCCGACCTCCACACAAGGGATGACACTCAATGAGCATCTGATGTTTCAAATTTGTTACACAACGTTTACCATACGTGCATGCTACGGGATTTGCAAACTTCAACACAAGTATTTCTCAATTTCACAACTACTCAACTAGCATGACTTTAATATTAATACCTCCATATCTCAAAACAATCATCTATCATCAAACTTTTCTTAGTATTCAACGCACTCATAAGAGAATTTTTTACTAAAGTTGAATACCTTGCATAATAGGATTAGTTTCATGATTAAAGCAAACTACCATGCTGTTTTGTAGGATTCTCAAAATAATATAAGTGAAGCATGAGAGAACAATAGTTTCTATAAAACAAATCCACCACCGTGCTCTAAAATATTTAAGTGAAGCACTAGAGCAAAAACTACATAGCTCAAAAGATATAAGTGAAGCACATAGAGTATTCTAATAAATTCTGAATCATGTGTGTCTCTCTCAAAAGGTGTGTACAACAAGGATGATTGTGGTAAACTAAAAAGCAAAGACTCAAATCATACAAGACGCTCCAAGCAAAACACATATCATGTGGTGAATAAAAATATAGCTCCAAGTAAAGTTACCGATAGAAGTAGACGAAAGAGGGGATGCCTTCCGGGGCATCCCCAAGCTTTGGCTTTTATGTGTTCATAGATTATCTTGGGGTGCCATGGGCATCCCCAAGCTTAGTATTTTGCCACTCCTTGTTCCATAATCCATCAAATCTCTACCCAAAACTTGAAAACTTCACAACACAAAACTCAACAGAAAATCTCATAAGCTACGTTAGCGAAAGAAAACAAAACACCACTTCAAGGTACTGTAATGAACTCATTCTTTATTTATATTGGTGTTAAACTTACTGTATTCCAACTTCCCTATGGTTTATAAACTATTTTACTAGCCATAGATTCATCAAAATAAGCAAACAACACACGAAAAACAGAAATTTGTCAAAAATAGAACAGTCTGTAGTAATCTGTAACTAACGCAAACTTCTGGAACATGAAAAATTCCTCCAAATTAGGAAGTTCTAGATAATCTGTTTATTGATCTACAGCAAAAAGAATCAACTGAAAAGCACGTTCCTGTGATTTATGAAAAGGGAACTGCTAGGCGCCGGCGCACCGGCCCAAATTTGGGCCAGTCGCCAGGCAGCCGTGCGATTGAGTAGCCAGCACTTGTCCGATCTGTCTCCAAAAAACATCATTTTCCTTCCGTAAGTCAACGCAAGCACGGAAAAAGCTCGATCTGGTTGTGCCCGTCCAGTAGCGCCCTCCGGCGTGGCAGCTGTCGCTTACCCCTCGGCGCCGCCGCTCGTCGTAACTCCGCCCGCTAAATGCAGCTCCGCTGCATCACCACGGCCCCGTTCAAGCACGCAGTCTAGCCCCGTCTCCTTCTTCACGACAGGCCGTTGTAGGATCACATGGCCACGGATACTGTCTTGGCTGTGCCTCTCTCTCAATGACGGTTCCTCCGGATGCATCTCCTCCACCGCCCGGCGGCTTGTCTCTCCCCCGTGTTAGCATCTCGTCTTGCACACCATTGTGGTAGCCCTACATGGATGTAGCAAAATCTTGAGGGGCGTAGCAAAAACAAAGATAGTTGCAGCAAAAATACCATCGCCGTTGATGCATGTGGAAGCACCGTCGCCCCGCTGCCTCTCTGCCATACAAAATGGATGTAACAAATTTCACGCTGGTCGTAGTAAAGCGATGGCGGCTGCAGCAAAAAACGCCGCCGTCGTCGTCGCAGTGTCGTTGTTGTGCCCTCATGGATGTAGCAAAACATCTTGGCTGTTGTAGCAAAATCGACACGGTTGTAGCAAAATGTCCTCGCTGCTCGTGGTGGTTCGCAGCTCCGCCGTGAATGTAGGTAGCAAATTTACTTGTCGGTTGTATCAAAATTCAGCAATGGTTCCAAAGAAACATCGCCACCGCCTGTCGCTGGTCACAGCTCCGCCGTGAATGCATGTAGCAAAAGGCCAACATGGTTCCAACATCTAGGCGCCACGGTTCCAGATTTGGATGCCATGGTTGTAGCACTCCCCCGTCGTGTGTGGTCACCACCGGCAGCTGCCAGCTTCCAGCATATGTTCACCGTGGTTCCAGCACTTGGACGCCACGGTTGCAGCATCTAGACGCCATGGGTTGTACAAAAAGTGACTGTAGTGGCGACTATGGTCGCCTCCATGTAACTCCGGCCATCACCGGTTGCAGCATCCATGCACAGCTCTTAGATTTTGAGGTTGCAGCTTCTGCGAGGGCGGTTGCAGCTTTTTGGCTTGGTGGACGCAACAACCAATGAGTCGCGGCAAAACGCGGCGGTGATACTTGCTGAGTCGGTGGCAGCTGGGCGGTGATGGTGATCGTTGTAGCTGCAAGAGAGAGAGGATTGGGGGGAAGAAAGCAAAGGAGGAAGAAGAAAAGGAGAACGAATGGCTGAGAAAAAAAACGAAAGAAGATAAGGTACGGGAGTGGGTTTGCATGGGGCCACTGCTCCCTTCGTACGCGCGATGGAAAGCGACCGGCTGAGTTTTCGGCCGGTGCGCCGGTTACAAACAATTCCCTTATGAAAACTAATCTCGTGCATGCAAAGTTTCTGTTTTCTGCAGCAGAATCAAATAACTATTACCGTAGGTTATCCTAACGGTTTTACTTGGCATAAACACTAATTAAAACATAAAAACGAATCTAACCAGAGGCTAGACATATTATTTATTCCTAAACAGAAGCAAAAAGCAAAAAACTAAAATAAAATTGGGCTGCCTCCCAACAAGCGCTATCGTTTAACGCCCCTAGCTAGGCATAAAAGCAAGGATAGATCTAGGTTTTGCCATCTTTGGTAGGCAATTCTTCAATAAGGCACCTATGACCCTTAGTAGTTTCTTTCTTTGGATTAATTATCAAACTCCTAGGCACCAAACCAAGAAAATCATTTGTAGCAAATGGTTCTTTAATGATAGCAAAACGATCGGGATGAACACTTATTGATTTTAAATCTGCAGTTTCATTACTAGAGGATTCACCCTTATTTTTAGGAACATAAACAAGCTTAGCAATTTTAGTGGGAGGTTTTGGAGTATTTTTAACGGAAAAAAGAGGATCCCAAGTTGGTAATAATTCCCTCAAGTTTATCGATTCTAGTGGAATCTTGATCTATTCTTTCATTAACTATGGGTTCTTTTTCCTTAAAACTTTTCAGACTAACTCCTACCTTAGATCCATATTGGGTAATTCAGTTGTGGATCTTTTTATCCAAATTCTCAATCAATTCTACAGTAGCAACTTTATTTTCAATAATTTCAAGCCTTTGCATCACATGTTCCAAAGTTAATACAGTTCCATTGACCAAAAGCGGGGGGAGCCAAACAAATCTATCATACCATTATAAGAATCAAAAGTATGGCTACCCAAGAAATTCCCTCCGGTAATGGTATCAAGAATATATCTATACCTAGGAGTAGCGCCCACATAGAAATCGCGGAGAAGAACGGAAGTAGATTGCTTCCCGGTAGATCTATTTTGAGCATTGCAAATTCTATACCAAGCATCTTTTAGATTTTCTCCCTCCCTTTGCTTAAAATTAAGAACTTCATTTTCGGGAGACAACGGAGAAGATAAAGGACTAGCCATAATGACAAGGTAGGCAAGAAAGCGACGAACGACAAAGAGAGGACGAATAAAATGGCAAGGGTGAAGTGGGGGAGAGGAAAACGAGAGGCATATGGCAAATAATGTAATGCGAGGGAGATGAGTTTGTGATGGGTACTTGGTATGGCTTGAATTTTGCGTAGACTCCCCGGGAACGGCGCCAGAAATCCTTCTTGCTGCCTCTTGAGCACTGCGTTGGTTTTCCCTTGAAGAGAAAAGGGTGATGCAGTAAAGCAGCGTAAGTATTTCCCTCAGTTTTTGAGAACCAAGGTATCAATCCAGTTGCAGGCCATGTGCGAGTCCCTCGCACCTACACAAACAAACAAGAACCTTGCAACCAACGCGATAAAGGGGTTGCCAATCCCTTCATGGTCACTTACGAGAGTGAGATCTGATAGAGATGATAAGATAATATTTTTGGTATTTTTATGATAAAGATGCAAAGTAAAATAAATGGAAATAAAAATAGCAAAGTGTTGGAAGATTAATATGATGGGAAATAGACCCGGGGGCCATAGGTTTCACTAGTGGCTTCTCTCGAGAGCATAAGTATTGCGATGGGTAAACAAATTACTGTCGAGCAATTGATAGAATTGAGCATAGTTATGAGAATATCTAGGTATGATCATGTATATAGGCATCACGGCTGAGACAAGTAGACCGACTCCTGCCTGCATCTACTACTATTACTCCACACATGGACCGCTATCCAGCATGCATCTAGAGTATTAATAAGTTCATGAAGAACAGAGTAACACATTAAGAAAGATGACATGATGTAGAGGGATAAACTCATGCAATATGATATAAACCCCATATTTTTATCCTTGATGGCAACAATACAATACGTGCCTTGCTGCCCCTCATCCTTTGGGAAAGGACACCACAAGATTGAACCCAAAGCTAAGCACTTCTCCCATTGCAAGAAAGATCAATCTAGTAGGCCAAACCAAACTGATAACTCGAAGAGACTTGCAAAGATAACCAATCATACATAAAAGAATTCAGAGAAGATTCAAATATTGTTCATAGATAATCCTGATCATAAACCAACAATTCATCAGTCTCAACAAACACACCACAAAAGAAGATTACATCGAATAGATCTCCACAAGAGAGGGGGAGAACATTGTATTGAGATCCAAAAAGAGAGAAGAATCCATCTAGCTAATAACTATGGACCTGAAGGTCTGAGGAGAACTACTCACACTTCATCGAAGAGGCCTTGGAGATGATGTAGAGGCCCTCCGTGATCGATGCCCCCTCCGGCGGAGCTCCGGAAAAGGCCCCAAGATGGGATCTCATGGGTAAAGAAAGTTGCGGCGGTGGAATTAGGTTTTTGGCTACGTATCAGATGTTTTCCGGGTACATGGGTATATATAGGAGGAAGAAGTACGTCGGTGGAGCAACGAGGGGCCAACGAAGGTGGAGGGCGCGCCCCCTACCTCGTGCCTTCCTCGTTCGTTGCTTTGCGTAGACTCCAAGTCCTATGGATGACATTCGTTCCAAAAATCACGTTCCCGAAGGTTTAATTCCGTTTGGACTCCGTTTGATAATTTTTTTTCTGCGAAACTCTAAAATAGGCAAAAAACAACAATTCTGGGCTGGGCCTCCGGTTAATAGGTTAGTCCCAAAAATAATATAAAAGTGTATAATAAAGCCCAATAATGTCCAAAACAGAATATAATATAGCATGTGATACGTCTCCAACGTATCTATAATTTTTGATTGCTCCATGCTATATCATCTACTGTTTTGGACCATATTGGGCTTTATTTTCCACTTTTATATTACTTTTGGGACTAACCTATTAACCGGAGGCCCAGCCCATAATTGTTGTTTTTTGACTATTTCAGTATTTCGAAGAAACGAAATATCAAATGGAGTCCAAACGGAATGAAATCTTTGGAAACGTGATTTTCTCATCAGATAAGATCCAGGAGACTTGGACCCTCTCTCAAGAAAGGAGGGAGGCGGCCACAAGGGTGGAGGGCGCCCCCCTAGGGCGCGCCCCCCTGCCTCGTGGGCCCCTCGAAGCTCCACTGACGTACTTATTCCTCCTATATATACCTCGCACTTCAACAGATCGACACGGAGCGAAAAACCTAATTCCACCGCCGCAACTTTCTGTATCCACGAGATCCCATCTTGGTGCCTGTTCCGGAGCTCCGCCGTAAGGGGATTCCACCACGGAGGGCCTCTACATCATCATCATAGCCTCTCCGATGAAGTGTGAGTAGTTTACTTCAGACCTTCGGCTCCATAGTTAGTAGCTAGATGGCTTCTTCTCTCTTTTTGGATCTCAATACAATGTTCTCCCCCTCTCTCGTGGAGATCTATTCGATGTAATCTTCTCTTTGTGGTGTGTTTGTTGAGACCGATGAATTGTGGGTTTATGATCAAGATTATGTATGAGCAATATTTGAATCTTCTCTGAATTCTTTTATGTATGATTGAGTTATATTTGCAAGTCTCTTCGAATTATCCGTTTGGTTTGGCCAACTAGATTGGTAGTTCTTGCAATGGGAGAAGTGCATGGCTTTGGGTTCAATCTTGCGGTGTCCTTACCCAGTGACAGAAAGGGTTGCAAGGCACGTACTGTATTGTTGCCATCGAGGATAACAAGATGGGGTATTTATCATATTGCATGAATTTACTCCTTTACATCATGTCATCTTGCTTAAGGCATTACTGCTTTCATTAACTTAATACTCTAGATGCATGCTGGATAGCGGTCGATGAGTGGAGTAATAGTAGTAGATGCAGGCAGGAGTCGGTCTACTTGTCTCGGACGTGATGCCTATATACATGATCATACCTAGATATTCTCATAACTATGCTCCATTCCGTCAATTGCTCAACAGTAATTCGTTCACCCACCGTAAAATACGTACGCTCTTGAGAGAAGCCACTAGTGAAATCTATGGCCCCGGGTCTATTTCCATCATATTAATCTTCCTACGCTTTATTATTGCTTTGCTTTTTTTACTTTGCCTTTTATTTTACTTTGCATCTTTATACCAAAAATATTATCTATCATCTCTATCAGATCTCACTCTCGTAAGTGACCGTGAAGGGATTGACAACCCTGCTCGCGTTGGTTGCGAGGAGTTATTTGCTTTGTGTAGGCACGAGGGACTTGCGCGTGGCCTCCTACCGGATTGATACCTTGGTTCTCAAAACTGAGGGAAATACTTACGCCACTCGCTGCATCATCCTCTCCTCTTCGGGGAAAACCAACGCAAGCTCAAGACGTAGCAAGAAGGATTTCTGGCGCCGCTGTCGGGAGTCTACGCAAAAGTCAACATAGCAAGTACCCATCACAATCCTTATCTGTCAGATTACATTATTTGCCATTTGCCTCTCGCTTTCCTCTCCCCACTTCACCCTTGCCGCTTTATTCGCCTCTCTTTCCGCTCGTCTTTTCGTTTGCCTTGATGTCTCACTTGGCTCGTTTGCTCATTTGGTTGAAATAGTTGAGTATTTATTCCTAAACAGAGAAGCTAATATCTATGGATCCTCATCCGCTTGCCAATCTTTTTAAGAGATCCAATTATAATGAACCAATTCCTAGTGATTTGGTTGCACTAGATTATCTTTATAAGCTTTTGCCTGAAATCTGAAAATTGTGATGAAGTGCTTCACGATAGATCTTTGAATAAAAAGCATGATTACAATGATTTTATTATAAATTCTATTGATGTAAATTATGCTAATAATATGCAAAACCCTAAGCTTGGGGATGCTAGTTTTGCTATGTCCAGTAGTCATGATTGGGGAGATTCTTCTTATGATCTTGGAAATTTATTTAAGCCCCATGATGAATATAAGATTGATAATAGTGTTTGAAATAATATTGAAAGTGGGTTTGGAAGAGTGTCAACTTTAGATCCCACATATTTGGATAACATTCAATCTTATGAAATTTTTGATAAAAGGGTTTGGAGAAATCATGACTTTAGTTAATGATAATCCCACTATTTTGGAAGAGTATCAACTTCGCATGCATGTGGATCGTGTTGAGAATATGTTATGTGATAGCTATATTGTTGAATTTTCTTATGATCCTACATGTAATTATTATGAGAGAGGAAAATATGGTTATATAAATTTGCATGTTACTAAATTACCTCTCGTTATGTTGAGATTGCTATTGTTCCTTTCCGCTTCCTTGCATATGCTAGTTTTTGCTTGCCTTGATAATTTTTTTCCTATAAGATGCCTATGCATAGGAAGTATGTTAGACTTAGATGTGTTTGTCACGTGTTTTATGATGCTCTCTTTGTGCTTCAATTCTTGTCTTGCATGTGAGCATCATTAAAATTATCAATGCCTAGCTAAAAGGCTTTAAAGAAAAGCGCTTGTTGGGAGACAACCCAATATTTCTCCTTTCTGTTATTCAATAAATCTTCCATCTAACTTCTGTTTATATGTGGTTTTATGTTTTAATTAGTGTTTGTGCCAAGTTAAACCTATAGGATCTTCTTGGATAATAGTTATTTGATCTTGCTGTAATTTCCAGAAACTTTCGGTTCACGAAAACAATTGTTAACAATCACCAGGACGTGATAAAATAGTGATTCTAATTGATGCTGATCAATAAACAAATTGCCTAGGTCTTCCTATTTTGGCTGAAATTTTGTAGTTACAGAAGTTTGCCTTAGTTACAGATTACTACAGACTGTTCTGTTTTTGACAGATTCTGTTTTTCGTGTGTTGTTTGCTTATTTTGATGAATCTATGGCTAGTAAAATAGTTTATAATCCATAGAGAAGTTGGAATACAGTAGGTTTAACACCAAAACAAATAAAGAATGAGTTCATTACAGTACCTTGAAGTGGTCTTTTGTTTTCTTTTCGCTAACGGAGCTTACGAGATTTACATTGAGTTTTGTGTTGTGAAGTTTTCAAGTTTTGGGTGAATTTTTTTGATGGATTATGGAACAAGGAGTGGCAAGAGCCTAAGCTTGGGGATGCCCATGGAACCCCAAGATAATCCAAGGACACCAAAAGTCAAAGCTTGGGGATGCCCCAAGGCATCCCCTCTTTCGTCTACTTCCATCGGTAACTTTACTTGGAGCTATATTTTTATTCACCACATGATATGTGTTTTGCTTGGAGCGTCTTGTATTATTTGAGTCTTTGCTTGTTAGTTTACCACACTCATCCTTGTTGTACACACCTTTTGAGAGAGCCATACCTGAATTGGATTTTGTTAGAATACTCTATGTGCTTCACTTATATCTTTTGAGCTTTATAGTTTTGCTCTATGTGCTTCACTTATATCTTTTGAGCTTTATAGTTTTGCTCTAGTACTTCACTTATATCTTTTAGAGCACGATGGTCGATTTGTTTTGAAGAAACTATTGATCTCTCATGTTTCACTTAGATTATTTTGAGAGTCTTAAATAGCATGGTAATTTGCTTAAAAATAATAATATGCTAGGTATAAAAAAATATAGTAAAAACTTTCTTTTGAGTGCGTTGAATACTAAGAAAAGTTTGATGCTTGATAATTGTTTTGAGATATGGAGGTGATAATATCAAAGTCGTGCTAGTTGAGTAGTTGTGAATTTGAGAAATGCTTGTGTTGAAGTTTGCAAGTCCCGTAGCATGCACGTATGGTAAACGTCATGTAACAAATTTGAAACATGAGGTGTTATTTGATTGTCCTCCTTATGAGTGGCGGTTGGGGACGAGCGATGGTCTTTTCCTACCAATCTATCCCCCTAGGAGCATGCGCGTAGTGCTTTGGTTTTTGATGGCTTGTAGATTTTTTGCAATAAGTATGTGAGTTCTTTATGACTAATGTTGAGTCCATGAATTATACGCACTCTCACCCTTCCATCATTGCTAGCCTCTTCGATGCGGTGCATTGCCCTTTCTCACATTGAGAGTTGGTGCAAACTTGGCGGTGCATCCAAACCCCGTGATATGATACGCTCTTTCACACATAAACCTCCTTATATCTTCCTCAAAACAGCCACCATACCTACCTATTATGGCATTTCCATAGCCATTTCGAGATATATTGCCATGCAACTTTCCACCATACCGTTCTTCATGACACATTCATCATTGTCATATTGCTTAGAATGATCACGTAGTTGACATAATATTTATGGCAAAGCCACCGTTCATAATTCTTTCATACATGTCACTCTTGATTCATTGCATATCCCGGTACACCGCCGGAGGCATTCATATAGAGTCATACTTTGTTCTAGTATCGAGTTGTAATCATTGAGTTATAAATAAATAGAAGTGTGATGATCATCATTTTCTAGAGCATTGTCCCAAGTGAGGAATAAAAAAAGAAAAAGAAAAAATAAGGCCATAAAAAAAGAGAAGGCCCAAAAAAAAGAGAAAAGAAAAAAATGAGAGAAAAAGAGAGAAGGGACAATGCTACTATCCTTTTTCCACACTTGTGCTTCAAAGTAGCACCATGTTCTTCATATAGCGAGTCTCATATTTTGTGCTTCAAAGTAGCACCATGTTTTTCATATAAAGAGTTTCATATGTTGTCACTTTCATATACTAGTGGGAATTCTTCATTATAGAACTTGGCTTGTATATTCCAACGATGGGCTTCCTCAAATGCCCTAGGTCTTCGTGAGCAAGCAAGTTGGATGCACACCCACTTAGTTTCTTTTGTTGAGCTTTCATACATTTATAGCTCTAGTGCATCCGTTGCATGGCAATCCCTACTCATTGCATTAACATCAATTGATGGGCATCTCCATAGCCCGTTGATTAGCCTCGTTGATGTAAGATCTTCTCCTTTTTTGTCTTCTCCACATAGCCCCCATCTTTATATTCTATTCCACCCATAGTGCTATGTCCATGGCTCGCGCTCATATATTGCATGAAAGTTTATAGGTTTGAGATTACTAAAGTATGAAACAATTGCTTGGCTTGTCATCGGGTTGTGCATGATGAGAGCATTCTTGCGTGATTTAAAATGGAGCATGACTAAACTATATGATTTTGTAGGGATGAACTTTCTTTGGCCATGTTATTTTGAGAAAACATAATTGCTTTGTTAGTATGCTTGAAGTATTATTATTTTTATGTCAATATGAACTTTTGTCTTGAATCTTTCGGATCTGAATATTCATACCACAATTAAGAAGAGTTACATTGAAATTATGCCAAGTAGCACTCGCATCAAAAATTCTTTTTTATCATTTACCTACTCGAGGACGAAAGGAATTAAGCTTGGGGATGCCTCGATACGTCTCCAACGTATCTATAATTTTTTATTGCTCCATGCTATATTATCTACTGTTTTGGACCATATTGGACTTTATTTTCCACTTTTATATTACTTTTGGGACTAACCTATTAACCGGAGGCCCAGCCCAGAATTGCTGTTTTTTTGCCTATTTCAGTGTTTCGAAGAAACGGAATATCAAACGGAGTCCAAACGGACTGAAATCTTCGGGAACGTGATTTTCTCATCAGATAAAATCCAGGAGACTTGGACCCTCGGTCAAGAAAGGAGGGAGGCGGCCACGAGGGTGGAGGGCGCCCCCCTAGGGCGTGCCCCCTGTCTCGTGGGCCCCCGGCTCCACCGACGTACTCCTTCCTCCTATATATACCTCACGCACTTCAACAGATCAGACACGGAGCGAAAAACCTAATTCCACCGCCGCAACTTTCTCAGTATCCACGAGATCCCATCTTGGGGCCTGTTCCGAGCTCACCGAAGGATTCCACCACGGAGGGCCTCTACATCATCATCATAGCCTCTCCGATGAAGTGTGAGTAGTTTACTTCAGACCTTCGGGTCCATAGTTAGTAGCTAGATGGCTTCGTCTCTCCTTTTGGATCTCAATACAATGTTCTCCCCCTCTCTCATGGAGATCTATTCGATGTAATCTTCTTTTTGCGGTGTGTTTGTTGAGACCGATGAATTGTTGGTTTATGATCAAGATTATCTATGAGCAATATTTGAATCTTCTCTGAATTCTTTTATGTATGATTGAGTTATCTTTGCAAGTCTCTTTGAATTATCCGTTTGGTTTGGCCAACTAGATTGGTAGTTCTTGCAATGGGAGAAGTGTTTAGCTTTGGGTTCAATCTTGCGGTGTCCTTACCCAAAGGATGTAAAGGGTTGCAAGGCACATATTGTATTGTTGCCATCGAGGATTACAAGATGGGGTATTTATCATATTGCATGAATTTATTCCTCTACATCATGTCATCTTGCTTAAGGCGTTACTCTGTTTTCATTAACTTAATACTCTAGATGCATGCTGGATAGCGGTCGATGAGTGGAGTAATAGTAGTAGATGCAAAGTGTGAGTCGGTCTACTTGTCTCGGATGTGATGCCTATATACATGGTCATACCTAGATATTCTCATAACTATGCTCAATTCGCCAATTGCTCAACAGTAATTCGTTCACCCATCGTAAAATACCGATGCTCTTGAGAGAAGCCACTAGTGAAATCTATGGCCCGGGTCTATTTTCATCATATTAATCTTCCTACGCTTTATTATTGCTTTGCTTTTACTTTGCCTTTTATTTTACTTTGCATCTTTATACCAAAAATACCAAAAATATTATCTATCATCTCTATCAGATCTCACTCTCGTAAGTGACCGTGAAGGGATTGACAACCCCTATTCGCATTGGTTGCGAGGAGTTATTTGCTTTGTGTAGGTACGAGGGACTTGCGCGTGGCTTCCTACTGGATTGATACGCCCTGTTTTCCCACCCGCTCCCGTGTCGCTCTCAGGGGCGACACCGGGGCGCCCCCAACCCTAGCCGCCAAGACTCCGCCCACCTCCCCACGCCGCCGCCGCCAAAGTCGCCGTGGTGAAGGCCTGCTCCTCAAACCGAGGCTCGCACTCCCTCGAATCCATCCTTCTCGCGGTTGTTCGGGCAGCTTTTCGACGCTGGATGCGACGGGTGGCAGCCCGTCCTCCTCTCTCCGGCAAGCGGGCTGCATCTCCGTGACTTCTTGCCCCCTGGCCCAGCTGTCGCTCGGCGGAAGCAAATAATGCGTCTTCGCGGGATCCTTCCACTGTCCGGCTGGTTGCGGTGGCATGGCAGCCCGCCCTTCCTCTCTGGCTCGCCCGCTCCGGCGGCGGCCGTCGGCGAGCTGGCGCTTGGCGGCGTGGGATAGCCAATTCCCGAGCCCCAACTTCTTCCTTCAGATCCAAATGGTTCCTGCGCACGCCCACAAGATGCGCTCCGGGATGGTGGTGATGCGGCAAGGGGATGGCCGTCTGGCGGGGCTGTGTGCCCAGATCCGTGCGCTGCATCGACTCGGGTGGTGGTACGGCCGCTGGTCCGACCTTCTTCCGGTATGGCTGGGCGCGCCGTGGTGCACAACGGTGTTGGCCTGACGCTTCGTCGAAGGCGTGGTTGGGAATCGATCCGGTCTTGACCAGATCTGGCGACTTCGGCCCCGGCGAGTTTTGTGGCGCGGCGGTTACTCTGTTCAGTGGCGTGGTGGCGGCTCGCTGCTGGCTGCACGGTAGTGGGTGGCTGGGAGGTGGAGTTTTGGCCATGTGCGACATCGGGGCTGCCATGGCCAATGCTTCATGGTGATGCAGGTTCGCGGTCTACCTCAAATAATCTGTTCATAGGGTGTGTGTATGTTCAACTCGGCGAAAGCCATGCTCGCCAGAGTTAACGATGGTGACGCCCGTGGGCGCCACTAACCTTCTTGAAGGCCTCGTTGAAATGTTGATTTCGCCACCTTTTGCTCAACTTCGGAGGAAACTCTGCTTCTAGGTCCGCCTAGAACCGATGATGGCGGCACAAGCGTGCGTTGCCCCCCTTCTTGAAGGCATCATCGAGAAGCTGGCCAGGTTATTTTGTTTGGTAGGTGGGGATGTCGGTGGTGGTGGCGCGACTAGCCCGGGGTCGACGGTGGTGTGTGTTGGGGTCCGGCAACAACACCGCTCTGTGTTGTGGAGCTGCCATCTCTACCCTTTGTGTGTCTTTGGTGGTGTTCTGTTGGGGGGCGGCGGCGGTGCCTTTGTGTCGTCCCTGTTGCTGTGTAGGCTCAAGACCCTCCCATGGTTGCCGTTGTGTTGTGGCGAGCTTCGTGCTCTTGGGATTGTCTTGGTTCATCTTTGCTCAATGACGACGCAAGAAGCCTCCCCAACTTGCTAATCGTTCTGAATTCCATTGGCGGAGCTCCGAGTCAAGGTTCGTGCTTGGCACTCGTTGATTGTGGCCGCTCCTGTGTTGTGCCGTGGGTTCGGTATGCACGCCGGTGCGGTGCGTTAGGTTGCTCGCAAAGTCTAGGTATTGTGATCCTTCGACGACACCCTACATCTACTTGTGTCTCTCGTGGTGATGGTCTTTTTCGCCTGCTAGCTAGGTCCTGCCTTATCTTGGGCGTCATTTTCTTCTCATCCTTTTGTAATCTTGTTACTTGTACGGTTTTCGGCCCGGTTTCCCTTATAAACGGGGTCCACTTGTTCAGGTTTTTGATCCAGTTTCCCTTATAAACTGGATCACTCTCTTGGCATAATGGCCACTTTGAGTAATATATTCAGGTGGAGGGACTCCTCCCCCGGTGATTTCTCAAAAAAAACTAAGGGAAATACTTACGCTACTCTGTTGCATCATCCTCTCCTCTTCGGGAAAACCAACGCAAGCTCAAGACGTAGCAGCATGGAACAATAAAAAATTATAGATATGTTGGAGACGTATTACCCAGCGGTGCTTCCAGGACGTAATTTTTCTGTGCAGCAATGAGGATAATCCTCAAGTTATGGACCCAGTCTGTATAATTGCTACCATCATCTTTCAACTTAGCTTTCTCAAGGAACGCATTAAAATTCAAAGGAACAGTAGCACGGGTCATTGATCTACAACAACATAGACATGCAGAATACTATCAGGTACTAAGTTCATGATAAATTAAAGTTCAATTAATCATATTACTTAAGAACTCCCACTTAGATAGACATCCCTCTAATCATCTAAGTGATCACGTGATCCAAATAAACTAAACCATGTCCGATCATCACGTGAGATGGAGTAGTTTTCAATGGTGAACATCACTATGTTGATCATATCTACTATACGATTCACGCTCGACCTTTCGGTCTCAGTGTTCCGAGGCCATATCTGCATATGCTAGGCTCGTCAAGTTTAACCCGAGTATTCTGCGTGTGCAAAACTGGATTGCACCCGTTGTATGTGAATGTAGAGCTTATCACACCCGATCATCACGTGGTGTCTTGGCACGACGAACTTTAAATAGCAGTGCATACTCAGGGAGAACACTTGTACCTTGAAATTTAGTGAGAGATCATCTTATAATGCTACCGTCAATCAAAGCAAAATAAGATGCATAAAAGATAAACATCACATGAAATCAATATAAGTGATATGATATGGCCATCATCATCTTGTGCCTTTGATCTCCATCTTCAAAGCACCGTCATGATCACCATCGTCACCGGCGCGACACCTTGATCTCCATCGTAGAACCGTTGTCGTTTTGCCAACTATTGTTTCTATGACTATCACTACCGCTTAGTGATAAAGTTAAAACAATTACAGGGCGATTGCATTGCATACAATAAAGCGACAACCATATGGCTCCTGCCAGTTGCCGATAACTCTGTTACAAAACATGATCATCTCATACAATAAAATTTAGCAACATGTCTTGACCATATAACATCACAACATGCCCTGCAAAAACAAGTTAGACGTCCTCTACTTTGTTGTTGCAAGTTTTATGTGGCTGCTACAGGCTGAGCAAGAACCATTCTTACCTACGCATCAAAACCACAATGACTTTTTGTCAAGTATGTGCTGTTTTAACCTTCAACAAGGACCGGGCGTAGCCACACTCGATTCAACTAAATTTGGATAATCTGACACCCGACATCCACCTGTGTGCGAAGCACGTCGGTAGAACCAGTCTCGCGTAAGCGTAAGCGTAATGTCGGTCCGGGCCGCTTCATCCAACAATACCGCCGAATCAAAGTATGACATGCTGGTAAGCAGTATGACTATTATCGCCCACAACTCACTTGTGTTCTACTCGTGCATATAACATCTACGCATAACCCTAGCTCGGATGCCACTGTTGGGGAATGAAGTAATTTCAAAAAAAATGCCTAAGCACACGCGAGATCCTGGTGATGCATAGCAACGAGCGGGAGAGTGTTGTCCACGTACCCTCATAGACCGTAAGCGGA
The DNA here is from genome assembly GCA_021605145.1 of Aegilops bicornis. Lineage (NCBI taxonomy): Eukaryota > Viridiplantae > Streptophyta > Magnoliopsida > Poales > Poaceae > Aegilops > Aegilops bicornis. The sequence continues at coordinate 620,503,163 of CM038674.1, forward strand.
AGCGCTTTATGAATGCGGTTGATGTAGTCGTACGTCTTCATGATCCAAGTACCGAACGCATGGCACCTCTGAGTTCAGCACACGTTCAGCTCGATGACGTCCCACGAACTCATGATCCAGCAGAGAATCGAGGGATAGCTTCGTCAGCACGACAGCGTGATGATGGTGATGATGAAGCTACCGGCGCAGGGCTTCGCCTAAGCACTGCAACGATATGACCGAGGTGGATTATGGTGGAGGAGGGCACCGCACACGGCTAAGAGACCAATGATCAACTTGTGTGTCTATGGGGTGCCCCCCTCCTCCGTATATAAAGAAGTGGAGGAGGGGGAGGGCCGACCCTCCTATGGCGCGCCCCATGGGGAGTCCTACTCCCACCGGGAGTATGATTCCCCCCTTCCCTAGTTGGACTAGGAGTGGAAGGAAGGGGGAGAGAGGGGAAAGGAAAGGGGGGCCGGCCCCCCACCCAATTCGGATTGAGCTTGTGGGGGGCGCGCCCCCACCTATGCCTCCCTCTCTTCTCTCCCACTATAGCCCAATAAGGCCCATATACCTCCCGAGGGGTTCCGGTAACCTCCGGTACTCAGATATGTCCGAACTCACTCGGAACCATTCTAACGTCCAAATATAGTCGTCCAATATATCGATCTTTATGTCTCGACCATTTTGAGACGCCTCGTCATGTCCGTGATCATATCCGGGACCCCGAACTACCTTCGGTACATCAAAACACATAAACTCATAATATCGATCGTCACTGAATGTTAAGCGTGAGGACCTTACGGGTTCGAGAACTATGACATGACCGAGACACGTCTCCGGCCAGTAACCAATAAAGGAACCTGGATGCTCATATTGGCTCCAACATATTCTACGACATGATCTTTATCGGTCAAACTGCATTACAACATACGTTGTTCCCTTTGTCATCGGTATGTTACTTGCCCGAGATTCGATCGTCGGTATCTCAATACCTAGTTCAATCTCGTTACCGGCAAGTCTCTTTACACTTTCCGTAATGCATCATCCCGTAACTAACTCATTAGTCACATTGCTTGCAAGGCTTATAGTGATGTGCATTACTGAGAGGGCCTAGAGATACCTCTCCGACAATCGGAGTGACAAATCCTAATCTCGATCTATGCCAACTCAACAAGCACCATCGGAGACACCTGTAGAGCACCTTTATAATCACCAGTTACGTTGTGACGTTTGGTAGCACACAAAGTGTTCCTCCGGTATTCGGGAGTTGCATAATCTCATAGTCATAGGAACATGTATAAGTCATGAAGAAAGCAATAACAACATACTAAATGATCAAGTGCTAAGCTAACGGAATGGGTCAAGTCAATCACATCATTCCCTAATGATGTGATCCCGTTTATCAAATGACAACTCATGTCTATGGCTAGGAAACTTAACCATCTTTGATTAACGAGCTAGTCAAGTAGAGGCATACTAGTGACACTCTATTTGTCTATGTATTCACACATGTACTAAGTTTCCGGTTGATACAATTGTAGCATGAATAATAAACATTTATCATGATATAAGGAAATATATAAATAACAACTTTATTATTTCCTCTAGGGCATATTTCCTTCAGTTTCCCACTTGCACTAGAGTCAATAATCTAGATTACAATGTATTGATTCTAACACCCATGGAGTCTTGGTGTTGATCATGTTTTGCTCGTGAGAGAGGCTTAGTTAACGGGTCTGCAACATTTAGATCCGTATGTATCTTGCAAATCTCTATGTCTCCTTCCGACACTTGATGATAGATGGAATTGAAGCGTCTCTTGATGTGCTTGGTTCTCTTGTGAAATCTGGATGCCTTCGCCAAGGCAATGGCTCCAGCATTGTCAAAAAAGATTTTCATTAGATCCGATGCACTAGGTATGACACCTAGATCGGATACGAACTCCTTCATACAGACTCCTTCATTAGCTGCTTCCGAAGCAGCTCTGTACTCCGCTTCACACGTAGATCCTGTCACGACGCTTTTCTTAGAACTGCACCAACTTACAGCTCCACCGTTCAATATAAATACGTATCCGGTTGTGACTTAGAGTCATCTGGATCAGTGTCAAAGCTTGCATCGACGTAACCATTTACGACGAGCTCTTTGTCACCTCCATAAACGAGAAACATATCCTTAGTCCTTTTCAGGTATTTTAGGATGTTCTTGACCGCTGTCCAAAGGATCCACTCCTGGATTACTTTGGTACATCCTGCTAAACTAATAGCAAGGCACACATCAGGTCTGGTACACAACATTGCATACATGATAGAGCCTATGGTCAAGCATAGGGAACATCTTTCATTTTCTCTCTATCTTCTGAAGTGGTCGGGCATTGAGTCTGACTCAACTTCACACCTTGTAACACAAGCAAGAACCCTTTCTTTGCTTGATCCATTTTGAACTTCTTCAAAACTTTATCAAGGTATGTACTTTGTGAAAGTCCAATTAAGCGTCTTGATCTATCTCTATAGATCTTGATGCCCAATATATAAGCAGCTTCACCGAGGTCTTTCATTGAAAAACTCTTGTTCAAGTATCCTTTTATGCTATCCAGAAATCCTATATCATTTCCAATCAACAATATGTCATCCACATATAATATTAGAAATGCTCTGAGCTCCCACTCACTTTCTTGTAAATACAGGCTTCTCCAAAAGTCTGTATAAAACCATATGCTTTGATCACACTATCAAAATGTTTATTCTAACTCCGAGAGGCTTGTACCAGTCCATAAATGGATCACTTGAGCTTGCACACTTTGTTAGCACTCTTTGGATTGATAAAACCTTCATGTTGCATCATATACAACTCTTCTTCCAGAAATCCATTCAGGAATGCAGACTTTACATCCATTTGCCAAATTTCATAATCATAAAATGAAGCAATTGCTAACATGATTCGGACATACTTAAGCATCGCTACGGGTGAGAAGGTCTCATTGTAGTCAACTCCTTGAACTTGTCGAAAACCTTTCGCGATAAGTCGAGCTTTGTAGACAGTAAGATTACCGTCAGCGTCAGTCTTCTTCTTGAAGATTCATTTATTCTCTATGGCTTGCCGATCATCGGGCAAGTCAACCAAAGTCCACACTTTGTTCTCATACATGGATCCCATCTCAGATTTCATGGCCTCAAGCCATTTCGCGGAATCTGGGCTCATCATCGCTTCCTCATAGTTCGTAGGTTCGTCATGGTCTAGTAACATGACCTCCAGAACAGGATTACCGTACCACTCTGGTGCGGATCTTACTCTGGTTGACCTATGAGGTTTGGTAGTAACTTGATCTGAAGTTTCATGATAATTATCATCAACTTCCTCACTAATTGGTGTAGGGATCACAAGAACTGATTTCTGTGATGAACTACTTTCCAATAAGGGAGCAGGTACAGTTACCTCATCAAGTTCTACTTTCCTCCCACTCACTTCTTTCAAGATAAACTCCTTCTCTAGAAAGGATCCATTCTTAGCAACAAATTTCTTGCCTTCAGATCTGTGATAGAAGGTGCACCCAACAGTCTCCTTTGGGTATCCTATGAAGACACATTTCTCCGATTTGGGTTTGAGCTTATCAGGTTGAAGCTTTTTCACATAAGCATCGCAGCCCCAAACTTTAAGAAACGACAACTTTAGTTTCTTGCCAAACCACAGTTCATAAGGCGTCGTCTCAACGGATTTAGATGGTGCCCTATTTAACGTGAATGCAGCCGTCTCTAAAGCATAACCCCAGAACGATAGCGGTAAATCAGTAAGAGACATCATAGATCGCACCATATCTAATAAAGTGCGGTTACGACGTTCGGACACACCATTATGCTATGGTGTTCTGGGTGGCGTGAGTTGCGAGACTATTCCGCATTGTTTCAAATGAAGACCAAACTCGTAACTCAAATATTCACCTCCACGATCAGATTGTAGAAACTTTATTTCCTTGTTACGATGATTTTCCACTTCACTCTGAAATTCTTTGAACTTTTCAAATGTTTCAGACTTATGTTTCATTAATCAGATATACCCATATCTGCTCAAATCATCTGTGAAGGTGAGAAAAAAATGATACCCGTCGCGAGCTTCAATATTTGTCGGACCACATACATCAGTATGTATGATTTCCAATAAATCTGTTGCTCGCTCCATTGTTCCGGAGAACGGAGTTTTAGTCATCTTGCCCATGAGGCATGGTTCGCAAGTACCAAGTGATTCATAATCAAGTGATTCCAAAAGTCCATCAGAATGGAGTTTCTTCATGCGCTTTACACCAATATGACCCAAACGGCAGTGCCACAAATAAGTTGCACTATCATTATCAACTCTACATCTTTTGGCTTCAATATTATGAATATGTGTATCACTATTGTCGAGATTCAACAAAAATAGACCAGTCTTCAAGGGTGCATGACCATAAAAGATATTACTCATATAAATAGAACAACCATTATTCTCAGATTTAAATGAATAACCGTCTCGTATCAAACAAGATCCAGATATAATGTTCATGCTCAACGCTGGCACCAAATAACAATTATTCAGGTCTAAAACTAATCCTCAAGGTAGATGTAGAGGTAGCGTGCTGACGGCGATCACATCGACTTTGGAACCATTTCCCACGCGCATCGTCACCTCGTCCTTAGCCAATCTCCCCTTAATCCGTAGTGCCTGTTTCAAGTTGCAAATATTAGCAATAGAACCAGTATCAAATACCCAGGTGCTACTGCAAGCATTAGTAAGGTACACATCAATAACATGTATATCACATATACCTTTGTTCACCTTGCCATCCTTCTTATCCGCCAAATACTTGGGGCAGTTCTGCTTCCAGTGACCAGTCCCTTTGTAGTAAACACTCAGTCTCAGGCTTAGGTCCAGATTTGGGCTTCTTCACTCGAGCAGCAACTTGGTTTCCGTTCTTCTTGAAGTTCCATTTCTTCCCTTTACCCTTTTTCTTGAAACTGGTGGTCTTGTTGACCATCAACACTTGATGCTCCTTCTTGATTTCTACCTCCGCAGCCTTTAGCATTGTGAAGAGCTCGGGAATTGTCTTATCCATCCCTTGCATGTTATAGTTCATCACGAAGCTCTTGTAGCTTGGTGATAGTGATTGAAGAATTCTGTCAATGGTACTATCATTAGGAAGATTAACTCCCAGTTGAATCAAGTGATTGTTATACCCAGCCATTTTGAGTATATGTTCACTGACAGAACTATTCTCCTCCATCTTGCAGCTGTAGAACTTATTGGAGACTTCATATCTCCCAATTCGGGCATTTGATTGAAATATTAATTTCAACTCCTGGAACATCTCATATGCTCCATGACGTTCAAAACGTCATTGAAGTCCCGGTTCTAAGCCATAAAGCATGGCACACTGTGAAGGAAATATGCCCTAGAGGCAATAATAAAGTTATTATTTATTTCCTTATTTCATGACAAATGTTTATTATTCATGCTAGAATTGTATTAACCGGAAACATAATACATGTGTGAATACATAGACAAACAGAGTGTCACTAGTATGCCTCTACTTGACTAGCTCGTTGATCAAAGATGGTTAAGTTTCCTAGCCATAGACATGAGTTGTCATTTGATAAACGGGACCACATCATTAGGAGAATGATGTGATTGACTTGACCCATTCCGAGCACTTGATCGTTTTAGTTTACTGCTATTGCTTTCTTCATGACTTATACATGTTCCTATGACTATGAGATTATGCAACTCCCGATTACCGAAGGAACACTTTGTGTGCTACCAAACGTCAGAACGTAACTGGGTGATTATAAAGGTGCTCTACAGGTGTCTCCGATGGCACTTGTTGAGTTGGCATAGATTGAGATTAGGATTTGTCACTCCGATTGTCAGAGACGTATCTCTGGGCCCTCTCGGTAATGCACGTCACTATAAGCCTTGCAAGCATTGTGACTAATGAGTTAGTTGTGGGATGATGCATTACGAAACGAGTAAAGAGACTTGTCGTTAACAAGATTGAGCTAGGTATTGAGATACCGACGATCGAATCTCGGGCAAGTAACATACCGATGACAAAGGGAACAACGTATGTTGTTATGCGGTTTGACCGATAAAGATCTTCGTAGAATATGTAGGAACCAATATGAGCATCCGAGTTCCGCTATTGGTCATTGACCGAGACGTGTCTCGGTCATGTCTACCTAGTTCTCGAACCCGTAGGGTCCGCACGCTTAACGTTCGGTGACGATCGGTATTATGAGTTTATGTGTTACGATGTACCAAGGTATTTGAGTCCGGATATGATCGCGGACATGACGAGGAGTCTCGAAATGGTCGAGACATAAAGATCGATATATTGGACGACTATATTTGGACATCAGAATGGTTCCGGGTGAGATCGAGAATATACCGGAGCACCCGGAGTTTACCGGAACCCCCCGGGAGGTATATGGGCCTTATTGGGCCTTAGTGGAAAAGAGGGGAAAGGATCAAAGGAGCCCCCCCCCCCAAGCCCAATCCGAATTGGGAGGGGGGCGGGCGCCCCCTTTCCTTCCTCCCTCCTTCCCCTTCCTTCTCTCCTAGTCCAACTAGGGAAGGGGGGGGGGGAATCCTACTCCCAGTGGGAGTAGGACTCCCCTTGGTGCGCGCCTAGGAGGGCCGCCCCCTCCCCCTCCTCCACTCCTTTATATACGGGGGAGGGGGGCACCCCATAGACACACAAGTTGATCATTGATCTCTTAGCCATGTGCAGTGCCCCCCTCCACCATAATCCACCTCGGTCATATCGTAGCGGTGCTTAGGCGAAGCCCTGCATCGGTAACTTCATCATCATCGTCATCACACCGTCGTGCTGACGAAGCTCTCCTTCGAAGCTCTACTGGATCGTGAGTTCGTGGGACGTCGCCGAGATGAACGTGTGCAGTCCATGGAGGTGTCCGTGAAGATGTAAGACTACATCAACCGCGTTGTCATAATGCTTCCGCTTACGGTCTACAAGGGTACGTAGACAACACTCTCCCCTCTCGTTGCTATGCATCACCATGATCTTGCGTGTGCGTAGGAATTTTTTTGAAATTACTACGTTCCCCAACAGTGGTATCCGAGCCAGGTTTATGCGTAGATGTTATATGCACAAGTAGAACACAAGTGAGTTGTGGGCGATACTAGTCATACTGCTTACCAGCATGTCATACTATGATTCGGCGGTATTGTTGGATGAAGCGGCCTGGACCGACATTACGTGAGACTAGTTCTACCGACGTGCTTCACACACAGGTGGCTGGCGGGTGTCAGTTTCTCCAACTTTAGCTGAATCGGGTGTGACTATGCCCGGTCCTTGTTGAAGGTTAAAACAACACTAACTTGACGAAATATCGTTGTGGTTTTGATGTGTAGGTAAGAACGGTTCTTGCTCTGCCCGTAGCAGCCACGTAAAATGTGCAACAACAAAGTAGAGGACGTCTAACTTGTTTTTGCAGGGCATGTTGTGATGTGATATGGTCAAGGCATGATGCTATATTTTTTGTATGAGATGATCATGTTTTGTAACGAAGTTATCGGCAATCGGCGAGAGCCATATGGTTGTCGCTTTATTGTATGCAATGCAATCGCCAATAATTGCTTTACTTTATCACTAAGCGGTAGCGATAGTCGTAATAGCAATAGCTGGCGAGACGACAACGATGCTTCGATGGAGATCAAGGTGTCAAGCCGGTGACGATGGTGATCATGACGGTGCTTTGGAGATGGAGATCAAAGGCACAAGATGATGATGGCCATATCATATCACTTATATTGATTGCATGTGATGTTTATCCTTTATGCATCTTATTCTGATTTGATTGACGGTAGCACTATAAGATGATCTCTCACTAAATTTCAAGGTACAAGTGTTCTCCCTGAGTATGCACCGTTGCGAAAGTTCGTCGTGCCGAGACACCACGTGATGATCGGGTGTGATAAGCTCTATGTTCACATACAACTGATGCAAGCTAGTTTTGCACACGCAGAAATACTCCGATTAAACTTGACGAGCCTAGCATATGCAGATATGGCCTCGGAACACTGAGACCGAAAGGTCGAGCGTGAATCATATAGTAGATATGGTCAACATAGTGATGTTCACCATTGAAAACTACTCCATTTCACGTGATGATCAGACATGGTTTAGTTGATTTGGATCACGTGATCACTTAGATGATTAGATGGATGTCTATCTTAGTGGGAGTTCTTAAGTAATATGATTAATTGAACTTTAATTTATCATGAACTTAGTACCTGATAGTACTTTGCTTGTCTATGCTGTTGTAGATAGATGGCCCGTGTTGTTGTTCCGTTGAATTTTAATGCGTTCCTTGAGAAAGCTAAGTTGAAAGATTATGGTAGCTGTCGGTGTCAAAACCGGCGGATCTCGGGTAGGGGGTCCCGAACTGTGCGTCTAGGCGGATGGTAACATGAGACAAGGGACACGATGTTTTTACCCAGGTTCGGGCCCTCTCGATGGAGGTAATACCCTACTCCGCTTGATTAATATTGATGATATGGGTAGTACAAGAGTAGATCTACCATGAGATCAGAGAGGCTAAACCCTAGAAGCTAGCCTACGGTATGATTGTTGTTCGTCCTACGGACTAAAACCCTCCGGTTTACATAGACACCGGATAGGGTTAGGGTTACACAGAGTCGGTTACAATGTTAGGAGATCTACATATCCGTATCACCAAGCTTGCCTTCCACGCCAAGGAAAGTCCTATCCGGACAAGGGACGCAGTCTTGAATCTTGTATCTTCATAGTCCAGGAGTCCGACCAACGGTGATAGTTCGGCTATCCGGACACCCCCTAATCCAGGACTCCCTCGGTAGCCCCTAAACCAGGCTTCAATGATGACGAGTCCGGTGCGCATATTGTCTTCGGCATTGCAAGGCGGGTTCCTCCTCCGAATACTTCATAGAAGGTTTTGAACACAAGGATAGTGTCCGGCTCTGCAAAACAAGTTCCACATACTACCGTAGAGAAAATAACTTTTGCAGATCTATTGGCGTATTCAGCGTGACATCACACCACGGCCAGGCCTTTATACTGAATCGTTTTACTGTTCCACCTCGGTCGTTTAGCAAGGCGGTTTCCTTGGCACGTCTTATCAAAGCGGAGATCGTGCCTTATTCCGGATTCTCATCAATACGGACGTGGGTAACCCAACGCGCCATTGATTATGGCGCTTTGGGAGATAAGCGAAGTTTTACCAGGTGGCGGGGGACGCATAGCTTCGTCCCGTCCATATAAGGGGATAAGGATCCACCTTTTCACCCACGCCTTCTTCCTCCTTTGCCCATCCATTTCCAGCACTTTTCGAGCTCCAGCGCCCAAGTCCGCACATCCCACCTCAACCTTCTCCAACTATGTCCAGAGCGGGAGGTAAGTGGATGGCCTCCTCCGTCACGGAGGGGCACATCAAAAGCTGCGGAAGGCCGGATACTTGTCCAGCGACATCGCGCACCGGCTCCCCGACGAGGGGCAGCTCATTCCCACCCCCAGGCCCCATGAGAGGGTGGTGTTCCTCACCCACTTCCTCCATGGACTAGGTTTTCCACTTCGCCCATTTGTCCGGGGGCTCATGTTCTACTACGGCCTGGATTTCCACGATCCGCCCCGAACTTCATCCTCAACATCTCGGCGTTTATCATCGTGTGCGAGGCCTTCCTTCTGCATCCAGCCCACTTCGACTTATGGCTTAAGATCTTCAATGTCAAGCCGAAGGTAGTGGGCGGCCGCAAGCGGAGTCTTGAGGCGCCATGGTTGGCAAGATGGCCAAAGTCCTATGGCTCGAGGGCTCCTTTGTGGAGACCATAAAGTGGTGGCAATCGGGGTGGTTCTACATGACCGAGCCGCGCGACTCTCAATGGGCGGCGGCCCCCGAATTCCGATCTGGCTTCCCCACATGGCTCACATCATGGAAAGAGATGGGCCTGACGTGGGGGAATTCGGACGAGCTGTCCGGAATCCAAACCTGCGTTCGAAACCTGGTGGACAAGAATCTCAGGCTTGTTAACGTAATCCAGGTGATGCTCATCCGCCGGATTCTCCCATGCCAACAATGGGCCTTCAAATTGTGGGAGTTCGATCTGGCACAGTACCCAACTCTGAAAAGGCTCTTCGACACTACGTACGAAGACGCCTGGAAGGTGCTGTTCAAGGGCGCCGAGGCTCCCACATCCGCTCCGAAGATCGCGGATTTAGCTCGCAGCGTAAAGCCCGCGAGGTAAGTTATTTTGCCCTTTATGGGACTCTTTTTTCATAGTTTGACTCTATGCGGGATGTAAAACTCCCTAACCTTTGATAGGATCGGTGAAGACGCCCTGACAGATTAACCGTCCGGCCCCCTTGCCGAAGACCCAGTGGACACCCGATCGGCAGAGGCTGCTGGCTCGGCACCTCACAGTGCGGGAGGCGAAAACCACGGGGACTCGAAGGAGTGCCCGACGCCAGGTGTTGTCGGACTCATCGTCCGACGACTCTGAGGCGGAATCCTCCTCTGAGGACGAGGAGGAGGAGAAAGAAGCCTCTCCCCCAGCGGGGGGAGAGAAGAAAAGGAAGGCCGCCCCGACTGGGGAGGCCGGAGGGTCCAAGAAAGGAAGGACCCTTCCTCCGGACTTCTCCACCAACGCCGACAATGACGAGGAGGAGTGGCCACCAAGGGCCAAGCCCCTGGCGAGATCGTAAGTGTCCGGACTTCGGAATAGTTCATGACTTTTTATTTGTCGCATAGTGTCTTCTAACGCGAATATGACCATGTAGCCCGCCCAAGGATGAGCTTGCCGCTTGTCGGCGGCTCCACAGGCTCGTCGGATGTGAATAGTACTTCACTTCCGACCGCCTCCTCTCCTCGTGTCACCGATGACAGTGCGGTGGAGTCCCAAAAGGGGCCCAGCCAGGAGGAGGTGGTCCTGGAGGCGCCGCAAGGCAACCTCCCGGACTCCGGGCGCGAAGGGGGCGAGACCCGGAGGGCTCTAAGTCTAGCCTCAGGGGACTCCGTCTGGAACCTTCAAAGGTTCCAAGTCCGGCAAACGGCCCCTTCGTAAGAAGGGTAAGACTCTGACGCCGGTGACCTCCGTCCATCCGAGGCACCGGATAGCTTCTGGAGGCGCTTAAAGGCGCCTCCATCGACGAGGAGCACCACACTGTTATGAGTGTGGTGATCGAAAAGTTCGATCCGCCAAGAGCGGGCTGATTAAGCTTGTACCAGCCTTCTAACGGGCTTTGAGGTAAGTTTAGAATATGTAAAAATATTACCGCATAGACAATAGCCCTCGATGCTTAGTTGATTGTTCGGAAAGAAAAGCCGGACTAAGGATCTAAAAAGATATACGCAGGAGTCTAACATAAGTATGTCAATATGGGAATGCAGAAGGCCTGGCCGACCTCTGCCACACCGATCATGGAGGTCAATGCATTGAAGCAGAGCCTCGAGCGGTCCGAGAACGAGCTCGGCCTTGCCAAGAAGCAGCTCGAGGACAAGGAAGGTAAGTAATACCTTATTAAAGAAATACCTTATAGAAAGGATTTGGTTGAAAAAATGACAGGAGTAACGTGGGTATTGTAGGGGCCACGAACGAGGTGGCGACCCCGAAGGAAGCGGTGTCCGCGGCCGAAAGGAAAGCGGTCGTGGAGCGCACCGAGCGAGAGAAGCAGGAGGCGTGGGTGGCGGAGGTGCGGCAAGAGCTCCAGGCTCTCGTGGAAAAACACGAGTTTGGAGCGCGACTTCGAACTCGAGTCCGAGCTCGCCTCGGCTCTTGAGAGTGCCAAAGCCGCTAAGGCGAAGCCCAAAAAGCCCTCCAAGAGATTGAATCATTAAAGAAGATAGCGGCGGGTAAGGCATTCTTTATGCAAAGCAATCATGTGAAAGTGAATTACCTATTACTTACCCGAATCCGGAGTTCTCCAGGAGCATTCGCAGATCTGCCAAGTAGTGTGTCGATCTTTGCGTTCTACCACGCCAAGGAGGGAGCTCGACGGAGAAGGTGTTCTGGTCTCAAAGATATCTTGAGACCGAACGTCCGGTGCCCGAGCGACCAGTGAAGCAGCTGGTCAAGCTCCACAAGGTCGCCAAACAGGCCATGAAGGGCCTCATAGTTCGGTTGTGGCCATTGGAAGCCATGCCTGGGAGCTACTTCGGGCTAGTGCAGCGGCTGGTGGACGCCTGTCCATGAATTGAAGTCATCAAGTGCTCCATCTGCATTGAAGGTGCCCGTCGGGTCCTTGCCCGTGCTAAGGTGCACTGGAGCAAGCTGGATGCGGAGAAGCTTGTGACGGACGGGCCACCGAAGGGCAAGGAGCATCGCAAGCCCGAAATGTACTATGAGGGCGTCCTGAAGGGTGCCCGCCAGATAAGCGGGTGAATGCTCCAAAGATGTAATTTTTGAATAGACTCGCATTTGTTATCCCAGACGCTGAAAACTTGTTCAGATCGCTAAGCAACGCTAGTGAATTTAAAATATTACCTTATGTGCGGCCGTTTATCAAATTTGAGAGATGGCAAGTCGTTGGCTTCAAATTTCCATGCCACAGTCTTTGGGGTGTTGGGATAAACTTGAGCGCTCTTGTTCCCATTCTTGGGTCCTTGAGGGAGGCGCTCAACGCAACGAACAAGGCAACCGGACTATAGTGCTTGAACACTCTCACTTAGCCATAGAATTCTATAATTTTAAATTTCGGCGAAGCCACTAGTATTCAGAAGACCGAGTTGGTGGCGTTATCCACGCCTTGGCCGGACAATGCCGACTCCTCGCTCTAAGCGGCATAAGTCTTTAGGGACCCGAAAAACCTCTCGAACAGCGACCGACTCGCCCTATCATGACGGTCAGTTTAGCTTTCTCCACCGAGGTGCTCAACCCAGCTCAACCGGGCACAATCGCAATGGTTCTCCCAGTAGCTACCTTAGCCGATATAACGGAACGTAAGGTACCAAAACATGGGAGCCGGGCAAACCCAACTATTGACCCAAGACATGATTCGAGCCGATGCATATAATGCTATAAGTTCGGGTGCCGCACTTGTGAAAGTGTTCGGTCTTATCACACCATACTTTTGGGGTACTTAAGCCCTCGTGTATTGGCTGTACCAAAGTGCGGGTGCAACATGTCATGAAATGAACATATATATAGATAAAGAAAGGAGTGCAATAATAGGCAAAAGCTATGTATTGTTTATTCAAAAGGTACTGCAATGGAAGCGAGCGATACAAATAGTGCGATAAGCAAGGGATGGGACTATTTAACATGTCCCCTCAAGGGGTAAGTCTGGGATGGTATGTAAAACAGGTATAATGCTCATAGTAGAGACCACCTGGACACTCGACGTAGCTTTCTGCTTCCCTGGCCGTTGCATTGTGAGTTCGGCAATTCTAGTGCCGGACAGGACTTCTGGAAAACGGAGTCCTGAAAGTAAGAAAAAAAAGGAAGAAAGAAAAAGAATGACACAATCGGGAGCCCCTGGTGCGGTTGAGTCGCATTCGGGGCGTGCCGTGGTCGTGCCCCTCCCCTTATGCCCGTGGTATCTCCAGAGAGTAGTTATGTACGCGTAGTACTAACCCTTGATTTCGCAAGGGTTAGGGTTGGGGCGGATTACTCTGGCGATGCTCGGATCGTGCCAGCGGTCTTGTTGTAGGTTACTCGGCGCCGCTTGACGGTGGCCGACGCTTAATAGCCGGGCGCGAGAATTGTTGTGAGAGGCTGCTTTGCACCTCCGCCGCGAAGGGTCCGTGTGCTCCTCCGTTCGGAGAGAGCGTTGGTGTTTCCATTGACGGTGAATACTCCTCGAGGGCCTGGCATCTTGAGCTTGAGGTATGCGTAGTGCGGCACCGCATTGAACTTTGCAAATGCGGTTCGTCCAAGCAAAGGCGTGATAGCCGCCGCGAACGGGACTATGTCGAAGATTAACTCTTCGCTTCGAAGTTATCCGGGATCCGAAGACCACTTTGAGTGTAACCGAGCACATGCATAATTGGCCTCTACACCTGGTATTACGCCTTTAAAGGTCGTCTTTGTGGGTTAAATCCTTGAGGGGTCTATGCCCATTTTGCGCACTGTATCCTGATAAAGCAGGTTCAGGCTGCTACCGCCATCCATCAGGACTCTAGTGAGGTGAAATACGTAGATGATTGGGTCAAGAACCAATGCGGCGAATCCGCCGTGACGGATGCTAGTGGGGTGGTCCCTTCGATCAAAGGTGATCGGGCAGGAAGACCATGGGTTGAACTTGAGGCGATGGCTCCATCGCCAGATACGTCCTTTAGTGCACGCTTCCGCTCCCTTTTGGGTATGTGGGTTGCGTATATCATGTTCACCGTCCGCACTTGTGTGGGAAAGCCCTTCTATCCTCTATTGTTCGCGGCCGGGCTCTTCCTCATCATCGCTATGCAGCCCATTGTCGTTGTTTTCGCGCTTAGCTTGCTCGCTTGCTTGAACACCCAACAATCCCTGTTTGTGTGGTTGGCTGGTTTTTAGGGTGCCATGTATCCGCACAAGCGCCGAGTATTCGGTCCAAGTTGGGCCGGGCCTGGGTATTTCTTTTGAATGGCTTCTTCCACTGTCCGGGTTTAGAGCCTCTGAATCCGGCATTTACTGTCGTATCTTCAGCATTATCACCGTTAATGCGGCGTTTATGCTTGTTGCGACGTGACCTGCCATTGCTGTCCTTGGTATCCGAACTACCAGGGTGTTTGGCCAAATTGTTGCTTCGAGCTAGCCAGCTGTCCTCTCCCGTGCAAAAGCGGGTCATGAGTGTGGTGAGGGCTGCCATGGATTTCGGCTTTTCCTGTCCTAGGTGCCGGGCTAGCCACTCGTCACGGATGTTGTGTTTGAAGGCTGCTAGCGCCTCTGAATCCGGACGATCGATGATCTGATTTTTCATTGTTAGGAACCGCGTCGAATTGTCTCGCCGATTCTTACGCTGCTGAATTATATGGCTAAGGTCATCGGCGTGCGGTGGTCGCACATATGTGCCTGGAAGTTATCAAGGAATGCGGCTTCGAGGTCCTCCCAACAACCGATTGACTCTTTGGCAAGCTGTTGAGCCAATGCCGAGCTGGTCCTTTAAGCTTGAGTGGGAGGTATTTGATGGCATGTAGATCATCACCGTGGGCCATGTGGATATGGAGGAGATAGTCCTCGATCCGCATCGGACCGCAGGATCTGTGGTACCATCGTATGATTCGATGTTTACGGGTTTGAAGCCCTCGTGGATTTGATGATCCATTACTTCATCTGTGAAGCATAGTGGGTGTGTGGCGCCTCTCTATTGGGCTATATCACGGCGTAGCTCATATGAGCTTTGTCTCATCGTGTTCAGCCCGGCCGGTTTGTTTGTATCCGGCGTGGACGGTAATCATCCTGAGTCGTTGGCGCCCGCGATCTGTAGATCGATCTTGTATGCTTTGCCTTATCCTCCAATATATCTTGCAAGTCCGGCATGTTTTCCGTGCCTTGGTACTTTTTGAGCGTCGGGCGTGGCTTGAGCGGAGGGCCGAGAGGCTTCTGTCGCTGACCCGCAGGGTGGCCGGTCTGCCATGTCGTCTTGTTGGTGATGTGGGTGCTTCCTCCTCTGATCGAGGCAATGACCTGCGTTTGGGGTAGCTTTTGGAGGGAGGTTCGAGTTCATACTCTTGGCTGCAAGGACTTGATCCATCCGTCAGCCTAGCGTGTCTTGGTCAGCTCTAAGTTGTTCTTGCTTTTTCTTGAGGCTGCTTGCCGTGGCCATGAGCCTGCGTTTAAAATGCTCTTGTTCGACGGGGTCCTCCGCACGGCATTTAAATGGTCGTCGAGGCTTGCCTCGTCTTTGGAGGGGCGCATAATTATCGTCCTCTACCTCTCTTTTTCTGCCGCCTTTGTCGTGCGGACTTGCTTCTCCCTCCTCCTGCGCCGAGTCCCTGCCGAGGGGTCATCTTCGGCACTGTCCGGGGTATTATTGTCTCCCATGCCGGAATCGCCGTTTTTACTATGGCGGGATTTAGAGCGGCGCCGCTGACGTCGGCGCTTGGGTTGTTTCTTGGAGGGGCCATCCTCCGCCGTTCCATCGCCATTCCCATCTTTTGGGATGTCCACCATGTATATGTCATATGACGAGGTGGCCTTCCGATTCCCGTCTTGTGGCTCTTGATCGCCTCCGCACCGTCGTCCATACCATCGATGTCTTGAGTCGAAGTCGAGCATGTCGGTTAAATCATCGACGGTGGCTACAAAGTGGGTGGTGGGTGGGCGTTGAATTTCTTCATCGTCCGAATCCCAACCTTCGACCATAGTTCGCCAGGCTCTCGACAAAGAGAGAGACTTTAATGAGTTCAGGATATCGCCAAAGGGCGAGTGCTGAAAGATGTCCATGGCGGTGAACTCCAGAGCCGGCGCCCAGTCGGATTCGACTGGTAGAGGCGCGGGAGGTTCGGAGTCCAGAAAGGAGTCCGACACCTGGGAGTCACGAGCTTTGCAAAGGACAGGGATGGTGTTCGACTCAATCGTCGTAGAGATTTCAGCCCCCGAGGCGGTGTCCAACCAACCGTCCTCGATCGGCGAAACCGGCTCCGGATTAAGGGTCGGAGCGGGCACTAGTGCGGCCTCCAGGCACCTTTGGCGGCAGAGCTAGATCGCACTCCATCGAGACAAAGGCGACACGCCGGGTTGGCTCGAATCCGTCGAAGATCAAGTCTCCACGGACATCGGCCGTATAGTTCAAGCTTCGAATCTGACTGATGGCTGGGGCATAGCTTTCGATCTGCTCCGGATGGCCTAGCGAATTGGCCCGCAGCAAAGCCGCCGAATCTGAAGATCTGTCCGGGGAGAAAAGTCTCACCACTGGATCTGCGTCGTTCTTGATGATTGAAGGAGCCATTGGGCCTATAGGTGACGACACGGAGGAACTCTCAATGAAAGCACCAATGTCGGTGTCAAAACCGCGGATCTCGGGTAGTAGGGGTCCCGAATCGTGCGTCTAGGCGGATGGTAACAGGAGACAAGGGACACGATGTTTTTACCCAGGTTCGGGCCTCTCGATGGAGGTTATACCCTACTCACCGCTTGATTAATATTGATGATATGGGTAGTACAAGAGTAGATCTACCACGAGATCAGAGAGGCTAAACCCTAGAAGCTAGCCGATGGTATGATTGTTGTTCGTCCTACGGACTAAAACCCTCCGATTTATATAGACACCGGATAGGGTTAGGGTTACATAGAGTCGGTTACAATGGTAGGAGATCTACATATCCGTATCTCCAAGCTTGCCTTCCACGCCAAGGAAAGTCCTATCCGGACAAGGGACGAAGTCTTCAATCTTGTATCTTCATAGTCTAGGAGTCCGGCCAACGGTGATAGTTCGGCTATCCGGACACCCCCTAATCTAGGACTCCCTCAGTAGCAATTACACGGACTGGGTCCGTAACTTGAGAATTATCCTCATTGCTGCACAGAAGAATTACGCCCTCGAAGCACCGCTGGGTGCTAGGCCTGCTGCAGATGCTGCTGATGACGTTAAAAACGTCTGGCAGAGTAAAGATGATGACTACTCGATAGTTCAGTGTGCCTAGCTTTACGGCTTAGAACCGGGATTTCAGCGACGTTTTGAACGTCATGGAGCATATGAGATGTTCCAGGAGTTGAAGTTAATATTTCAAGCAAATGCCCGGATTGAGAGATATGAAGTCTCCAATAAGTTCTACAGCTGTAAGATGGAGGAGAATAGTTATGTCAGTGAACATATACTCAAAATGTCTGGGTATAATAATCACTTGATTCAACTGGGAGTTAATCTTCCGGATGGTAGTGTCATTGACAGAATTCTTCAATCACTGCCACCAAGCTACAAGAGCTTTGTGATGTACTATAATATGCAAGGGATGGATAAGACAATTCCCGAGCTCTTCGCGATGCTAAAGGCTGCAGAGGTAAAAATCAACGAGCATCAAGTGTTGAAGGTCAACAAGACCACCAGTTTCAAGAAAAAGGGTAAAGGGAAGAAGAACGGGAACTTCAAGAAGAACGACAAACAAGTTGCTGCTCAGGAGAAGAAACCCAAGTCTGGACCTAAGACTGAGATCAAGGCTTCTCTTTGCAAAGGATTGGCCCTTTGAAGCGGAACTGCCCCAAGTATTTGGTGGATAAGAAGGATGGCAAGGTGAACAAAGGTATATGTGATATACATGTTATTGATGTGTACCTTACTAAAGCTCGCAGTAGCTCCTGGGTATTTGATACTAGTTCTGTTGCTAATATTTGCAACTCGAAATAGGGACTACGGATTAAGCGAAGATTGGCTAAGGACGATGTGACGATGCACGTGGGAAATGGTTCCAAAGTCGATGTTATCGTTGTTGGCACGCCATCTACATCTACCTTGAGATTAGTTTTAGACCCTGAATAATTGTTATTTGGTGCGGCATTGAGCATGAACATTATATCTGGATCTTGTTTGATGCGAGACGGTTATTCATTCAAATCTGAGAATAATGGTTGTTCTATTTATATGAGTAATATCTTTTATGGTCATGCACGCTTGAAGAGTGGTCTATTTTTGTTGAATCTCGATAGTAGTGATACACATATTCATAATGTTGAAACCAAAATATGCGGAGTTGATAATGACAGTGCAACTTATTTGTGGCACTGCCGTTTGGCTCATATTGGTGTAAAGCGCATGAAGAAACTCTATACTGATGGACTTTTGGAATCACTTGGTACTTGCGAACCATGCCTCATGGGCAAGATGACTAAAACGCCGTTCTCCGGAACAATGGAGCGAGCAACAGATTTGTTGGAAATCATACATACTGATGTATGTGGTCCGATGAATATTGAGGCTCGCGGCAGGTATCGTTATTTTCTCACCTTCACAGATGATTTGCGCAGATCTGGGTATATCTACTTAATGAAACATAAGTCCGAAACATTTGAAAAGTTCAAAAGAATTTCAGAGTGAAGTAGAAAATTATCGTAACAAGAAAATTAAGTTTCTATGATCTGATCGTGGAGGAGAATATTTGAGTTACGAGTTTGGTCTTCATTTGAAATAATGCGGAATAGTTTCGCAACTCACGCCACCCGGAACACCACAGCGTAATGGTGTGTCCGAACGTCATAATCATACTTTACTACATAAGGTGCGATCTATGATGTCTCTTAGTGATTTACTACTATCGTTTTGGGGTTATGCTTTAGAGACGGCTGCATTCACGTTAAATAGGGCACCATCTAAATCAGTTGAGACGACGCCTTATGAACTGTGGTTTTGCAAGAAACCAAAGTTGTCGTTTCTTAAAGTTTGGGCTGCGATGCTTATGTGAAAAAGTTTCAACCTGATAAGCTCGAACCCAAATCGGAGAAATGTGTCTTCATAGGATACCCAAAAGAAACTGTTGGGTACACCTTCTATCACAAATCCGAAGGCAAGACATTTCTTGCTAAAAATGGATCCTTTCTAGAGAAGGAGTTTCTCTCGAAAGAAGTGAGTGGGAGGAAATTAGAACTTGATGAGGTAACTGTACCTGCTCCCTTATTGGAAAGTAGTTCATCATAGAAACCTGTTCCTGTGACACCTACACCAATTAGTGAGGAAGCTAATGATATTGATCAAGAAACTTCAGATCAAGTTTCTACTAAACCTCATAGGTCAACCAAAGTAAGATCCGCACCAGAGTGGTACTGTAATCCTATTCTGGAGGTCATGTTACTTGACCATGGCGAACCTACGAACTATGAAGAAGCGACGGTGAGCCTAGATTTCGCAAAATGGCTTGAGGCCATGAAATCTGAGATGGGATCCATGTATGATAACAAAGTGTGGACTTTGGTTTACTTGCCCGATGATCGGCAAGCCATAGAGAATAAATGGATCTTCAAGAAGAAGACTGACGCTGACGGTAATGTTACTTTCTACAAAGCTCGACTTGTTGCAAAAGGTTTTCGACAAGTTCAAGGGGTTGACTACAATGAGACTTTCTCGCCCGTAGCGATGCTTAAGTCTGTTCAAATCATGTTAGCAATTGCCGCATTTTATGATTATGAAATTTGGCAAATGGATGTCAAAACTGCATTCCTGAATGGATTTCTAGAAGAAGAAGAGTTGTATATGATGCAACCAGAAGGTTTTGTCGATCCAAAAGGTGCTAACAAAGTGTGCAAGCTACAACGATCCATTTATGGACTGGTGCAAGCCTCTCGGAGTTGGAATAAACGTTTTGATAGTGTGATCAAAGCATATGGTTTTATATAGACTTTTGGAGAAGCTCAGATTTACAAGAAAGTGAGTGGGAGCTCAGAGCATTTCTAATACTATATGTGGATGACATATTGTTGATTGGAAATGATATAGAATTTCTGGATAGCATAAAAGGATACTTGAATAAGAGTTTTTCAATGAAAGACCTCGGTGAAGCTGCTTATATATTGGGCATCAAGATCTATAGAGATAGATCAAGACGTTTAATTTGACTTCCACAAAGCACATACCTTGATAAAGTTTTGAAAAAGTTCAAAATGGATCAAGCAAAGAAAGGGTTCTTGCCTGTGTTATAAGGTGTGAAGTTGAGTCAGACTCAATGCCCGACCACTTTAGAAGATAGAGAGAAAATGAAAACTGTTCCTTATGCTTCAGCCATAGGCTCTATCATGTATGCAATGTTGTGTACCAGACCTGATGTGTGCCTTGCTATTAGTTTA
Organism: Aegilops bicornis; assembly: GCA_021605145.1. Taxonomy (NCBI): domain Eukaryota; kingdom Viridiplantae; phylum Streptophyta; class Magnoliopsida; order Poales; family Poaceae; genus Aegilops; species Aegilops bicornis. Next base: position 620,523,851 of record CM038674.1, read on the forward strand.
GCAGGGAGGTACCAAAGTAATCCAGGAGTGGATTGATACGTCTCCAACGTATCTATAATTTTTGATTTTTCCATGCTATTATATTATCTACTTTAGATGTTTAATGGGCTTTATTATACACTTTTATATTATTTTTGGGACTAACCTACTAACCGCAGGCTCAGCCCAAATTGTTGTTTTTTGCCTATTTCAGTGTTTCGCAGAAAAGGAATGTCACATCCCTAGCTTCTGGCAATGCACTAGGCTAGCCTCATGAGTGTCATCATGTTTAAGTATCAAATGAATTTGAAATGGGGATTGTTCAGACCCTAGCATCAAAGAAATTCACACATACCAACCCCTTTACCTCAGTTACGATCTTGTGCCCTTGGCAGGATCTTGTAGATAGTCAGGCTTCTCAGCCTTCTTCATTTGTAGTTGTCTGTACTCAAACAAGTTAAGCATCCGCATGTGCTTGTTGCTTGTATGCTCTGTATGTTGGGTCATGAGACCCATGTTTTAAATATCTCGCTCCTCGGAGCCTAATGAATAAATACTTGAGTCGTAGAGTTATGTTGTGATGCCATGTTGTATTTACACATATCGAGCATATTGTGTGTATGATTGAAATGCTTGGTATGTGCGGGATCCGACAACCTAGTTGTTTGTCCTTGGTAGCCTCTCTTATGGGGAAATGTAGTCTTGTGCTTCCATGAGCCATAGTAGTCCGCTACATGCCTGGGCCACCGGGTCCTGCTAGCCCAAAGACTCTTGCTCCGTAACACTTGGTCGGCCAAGATGTGATTCACTTTGTTCCTGTGGTTCCGTCTTTCGGGAAATGTCACGCGGTGACATTCGAGTCCTACCTAGCCTGCTACAGCCCGGGTTCCCGGAGTCCTCATAGCCAGTGCTACAGCCCGGATTCGCACGCTGTCAATCGACATGCTCGATGTTGATTCATGTATGCCTGTCCCCATAAGTTAGTGCCACTTTGGGTTCATGACTAGTCATGTCGGCCCTGTGTTCTCTGTCATATGGATGCTAGCGACACTATCATATACGTGAGCCAAAAGGCAAAACGGTCCCGGGCCATGGTAAGGCGATACCCGTGGGAATACCGTGCGTGAGGCCACAAAGTGATATGAGGTGTTACCAGCTAGATCGATGTGACTTGGAATCGGGGTCCTGAGAAGGAATATCAAACGGAATGAAACCTTCGAGAGAGTTATTTTTGGAACAAACGCAATCCAGGGGACTTGGAGTGGACGTCAAGAAAGAAGCGAGGAGGCCACAAGGTAGGGAGGCGCGCCTGCCCCCCTGGGCGCGCCCCCACCCTTGTGGGCCCCTCGCAGCTCCACCAACCTACTTCTTCCTCCTATATATACCTACGTACCCCGAAAACATCCAGGAGCACCACGAAAACCTATTTCCACCGCCGCAACCTTCTGTACCCGTGAGATCCCATCTTGGGGCCTTTTCCGGCGCTCCGTCGGAGGGGGTATTGATCACGGAGGGCTTCTACATCAACACCATAGCCTCTCTGATGATGTGTGAGTAGTTTACCTAAGACCTTCCGGTCCATAGTTATTAGCTAGATGGCTTCTTCTCTCTCTTTGATTCTCAATACAAAGTTCTCCTCGATCTTCTTGGAGATCTATTCGATGTAATTCTTTTTGCGGTGTGTTTGTCGAGATCCGATGAACTGTGGGTTTACGATCAAGATTATCTATGAACAATATTTGAATCTCCTCTGAATTCTTTCATGTATGATTTGTTATCTTTGCAAGTCTCTTCGAATTATCAGTTTGGTTTGGCCTACTAGATTGATCTTTCTTGCAATGGCAGAAGTGATTAGCTTTGGGTTCAATCTTGCGGTGTTCGATCCCAGTGACAGAAAGGGAACCGATACGTATTGTATTGTTGCCATCAAGGATAAAAAGATGGGGTTTATATCATATTGCTTGAGTTTATCCCTCTACATCATGTTATCTTGCCTAATGCGTTACTCTGTTCTTATGAACTTAATACTCTAGATGCATGCTGTATAGCGGTCGATGTGTGGAGTAATAGTAGTAGATGCGGAATCGTTTCGGTCTACTTGTTATGACCCTAGGTGTCAAGATCACCTAGTAATCTACGTTCCCCGTGGTGATGATTCTGGCCATCATTCTCGAAATCATCCCGTGATGTTATTAGTTAGTAGGTATTCTATTCCTGGGTTCTTGAACCCGAGATTCACCCTACTTCATGTTGTTAGTATTTGCTAGTTCCCTTAAGATATTAGTAACCTTGCGATAGTCCTCGAGGTCCATGGTATATCCTTCTTCCAGTACCATGAACCAATATGGCAAAAGCCTTTGAACCAAAAGATCACAATAAAAGTGCTCTTAATGGGTTCTCCATTCAAGAATTGTGAATCTGCAAGTCCTACCTTTCTGCATGGGTTATCCGGAAGAAACCTGTTGAACTTCGTTCGACATGCTAAACCATGCATCCACAACTCAGAAAATCATATGTTCTTTTGGTTTGTCCCTCTTTAGTTATTTCCTGGCCCTCGTCTGTCAATTGATAGTCAAGAGTAGGTGTGCATTCGTTCATGGATGCCTATTGCTCTTGTGGCCGTCAAGTCATTCTATTCCAGAATGACTAGGAGAAACAAACTCAAGAGTAGGTGTGCATTCGTTCATGGATGCCTATTGCTCTTGTGGCCGTCAAGTCATTCTATTCCAGAATGACTAGGAGAAACAAACTCCAATACCTCGTCCATATCTAGGATTGGGTCAAAGTAGTTGTATTCTGTGGATCATAATGCCAATCCAGCTTTTGCTATGTTCTACCTTGAAGTGTTACCATCTTTATGCCAAGAATGTCATGAGAATTGCACCACCTCTTATGAATTCTTGACAGAGTGATACTTCTCGCCATCATTATTCATTCCTCTGTTCCGTGTTGTTGTAACCGGAATGCCGACAAGTGAATTGTGATGTGTGAAATCAATACTCCGAGCAACTTGTTGCTTGGTAGTAAATGGACAATACTCTCATTTTTAGCGTCTTTGGTTATTAAATCATCATCCTAAGATTGATCATGTTACCTAGTCCTTACTTGGTGCACCCTTCGATCAATGAGTTAGGATAGTGTCAATCCTTGCTTATTTGATCATATCGTCTTGCCTGAAAAGCAAGATTGTTCTCGAGCTTAGAGACATATTGGTGGTTCGTGATTTTCCGGATATCTTCCCGGAAGTATCACCAGGTCGTCCCCTGACCGCTATGTTGAGTTCGTGATCAAGTTGGTTTCTTATAAGCCACCCCTTCTCCAAGAATCTGTGTTGGATACCCCTGAGCTAGTTGGTTAAGCTAAACAACAACTTGGAGAGTTGGAAGATAAAAAGCTTTGCCGAATTTGGTTCTTTCTGAAGGGATGTCCTTGTGTTTGTGTGTGTGTTGAAGAAAGATGATATCTTCACCAATTGGTCCTTGTGATCAGTTGTTGAATCTATTGTCTTGTCAAAACTTTGACTTGAGTATGGGCCATTACCGGTGTCAAAACCGGCGGATCTCAGGTTGGGGGTCCCGAACTGTGCGTCTAGGCGGATGGTAACAGGAGACAAGGGACACGATGTTTTTACCCAGGTTCGGGCCCTCTTGATGGAGGTAAAACCCTACTCCTGCTTGATTAATATTGATGATATGGGTAGTACAAGAGTGGATCTACCACGAGATCGGAGAGGCTAAACCCTAGAAGCTAGCCTATGGTATGATTGTTGTTCGTCCTCTGGACTAAAACCCTCCGGTTTATATAGACACGAGGATAGGGCTAGGGTTACACGTAGTCGGTTACAATGGTAGGAGATCTACATATCCGTATCGCCAAGCTTGCCTTCCACGCCAAGGAAAGTCCCATCCGGACACGGGACGAGGTCTTCAATCTTGTATCTTCATAGTCCAGAGTCCGCCAACGGTGATAGTTCGCTATCCAGACACCCCTAATCCAGACTCCTCAAGAGCCCCCTGAACCAGGCTTCAATGATGACGAGTCCGGCGCGCATATTGTCTTCGGCATTGCAAGGCGGGTTCCTCCTTCGAATCCTTCATAGAAGATTTTGAACACAAGGATAGTGTCCGGCTCTGCAAAACAAGTACCACATACCACCGTAGAGAGAATAACTTTTGCACAGATCTGCTGACGTATTCCGCGGCGTGACATCACACCACGGCCAGGCTTTTATACGAATCGTTTTTACTGTTCCACCACAGCGCGTTTAGCGAGGCGGTTTCCTTGGCACGTCTTATCAAAGCGGAGATCGTGCCCACTTATTCCGGGATTCTCATCAATACGGGCGTGGGTAACCCAATCATGCCCGTTGGCACGCCTCGTCCATCGAAAGCGAATCCCGAACGGTCACGGGGAGGGCTCTTGGTATTCAACCTCTTTATAATGAGACCAAGGCCCGCTCCTTTCTTTCAATCTCAATCGAATCCGCCCCTCGCTTGAAGTTCCAACACCCAAAGATCCAGATTTAGGCGCTTGGACCTTCTACGATGTCCGCTCCGACACCTTGCGACCGGTGGATGTCTTCCTCCATCACGGAAGAAGATGTGCTAAAGCTGAGAGACGCCAGGTATCTAACTGACAAAATTTCGCATAGGCTGCCTGCCCAAGGACAGGTTATTCCCACTCCCGAGCCTGGTGAGAGCGTGGTATTCGTGTCTCACTTCCTTCGGGGTTTAGGCTTCCCGATGGACCCCTTTGTGAGGGGGCTCATGTTTTATTATGGGCTGGAATTCCATGACTTGGATCCGGCGTCCATCCTCCACATCTAAATCGTTCATTGTCGTATGTGAAGCCTTCCTCCGCATTACCCTCACTTCGGATTGTGGCTCAACACCTTCAAAGTGGAGCCAAGATGATCAAGGGGCATCAGCAGAAAAGTGCGGAGGGGCTATTATAAGCAAGAATGCGACGCTCCATGGCCCGAGGGCTCTTTTCAAGAGGAGCTCAATTTATGGCAACAAGAGTGATTTTATATCACCGCTCCTGTGGGCACCAAATGGGCGGCGCCACCTGCCTTCCGCTGGGTCCTCCACCGCAAGGCGTCATGGGTCAATAAAGGGCTCGGACTGGGACCGTCCAAGGACGTACCTCTGTTGCAGGGCCGTATTCGAGAGCTCCGAGAGAGAGAGAGAGAGAGAGAGAGAGAGAGATCAATCTGGTCGTAGTAGCGCATGTCATGCTGATTCGTCGTACCTTGCCATGCAAACATCGCCCCATCCGCCTATGGGAGTTTAATCCGGAGGAACCACGAGCTATTCAACATTTTATGGGCGTAACGCTCGTGGAGATGTACCAACTGTTCTTCGGATCACAAACATTGTGTCCGGACTCAACCGAGGACGCAGGTCTAAGCTGCAATCGCCCGGATACTCAAGTAAGTAGTCTCGTCCCCGGACACACTATCCGTATATTTATCATAAACTTGCCCTTAAAAGAGTTGTCCCCTAAACAGGAGTGGATAGCGAAAGCAAAACTGATCAGGTGTCCGGCCCCCCTCCCTGAGACCACGCCGGACCCCTTGTTAACCAAGATGCTGGAGGCTGCGCCTTTAGAAGAAGGCGAAGGGGGGAACAAGGAAGCTACCGTCTCCGCGAAGGAGGTTATCAAGCGAGGAGGGATCGAAAATCCCTCCATCCAAGGGGAAAAAAGGACCGCCTCTGAAGATCCGGAGACCAAGGCCTCAAAGCGCGGGAAGAAATCCTCGCCAGAGGGTCCTGCGCCGGAAGATGCCCCGGCCGCATTATTTCCCCAAGGAGATCAGCCCTCCAGCGAGCCGTAAGTAGAGAGGGGAGTTTATAAAATAAAAGACATCCTGTTTTATTTCTGAAGATGACCGAAATATTACCTTGTAGTTCGGATCTCAACCCTTCTCAGCAGAGCTCGTCTTCGGGGGATCTTCGTCCGGAGGTGATGGAGAGCGAAACGCCTCCGCCTGCCGTACCGTTATGCGAGGTGGACGACCCTGAGGTGTCGTCGCGTATGGCTTCTCCGAATCCGGCGGGTCCAGAAGGTAGTCGTATGTCCCCTCAAAGCCCTCCGTGTCCGGCCTACGAAAAAGGCCACCGGACGAGTCCGGCAACAACGGGTGTATGGTCGGAGGAGCTGAAGGATCTGCTCGAGCGAGCGTCTATCTCGGAAGATCACCGTACGTTAATGGGTATGGTGATAGAAAGGATTTCATCCGCTGAGAGCGGATTGCATGAGGCCGTCGTAAGTTTACTACGAGTTTTGAGGTACGGAAAATGATGTACCTTCTGACAGTTTTGCATATAAAATGCGCCCAGATAGTAGCCCCTGAGACTTGGTGCGGTGTCAAAAATGACGGCGGGCCGAGGATCATGACCCCAGTATAATATGCGCTCTTCCTATGTAGGTGGCAAAGCGTCCAAAGGGCTAGTCGGGTGATGAATTTTGCGAATCAAGCGACAACTTGACGTGGCAGATGCGGACATCACGCTTGTTAATAAGCGGCTTGACGAGTCGCAAGGTATGCAACTTCTCCGCAGACACCTGGTAAGGGAGCTTGACGCCCATGCCTTACAACATGTATGCTTAATTCAGATGGTGCCGCTGCTATGGAGAGCCTTCGGGCGGAGCTCGCCCGAGCCAAAGAGCAAGCCAGAAAGAGTGATGCGGCTGCTTTAGAGGCGGCCGCAGAGCTAAAAGCCGAACAGGCTGCTCACTGCCGAAGCAAGAAAGAAATGGCCGAGATGGCCGTGAAATTGAAGAATGCTACTGACTGTTGCGAGCTTTTTGAAAAAGAAGATCGAGCGAAACAAGAGGACCTGAAAAAGGCCGCCACCGAGGCCAAGGATACTCGCTCTGCAATGAGAGCTATGAAGGAGGAGCTAAGTCAGGCCGGAGATATTGCGGTTGGAAAGCCCTTTCTATTGTGGAGGAAATTCACGGATCCTAGGTACGCTCAATTGGACCGGCTTTGGGGTGCGGAGGATGCTTATCTGGACTTGGCGGCGAGTGCGCAGACGCGGCCGAACACTTCCGAGGTCAAAAGGATCACGGAATGGAAGAGCTTTTTTTGTCGCAGTTCCATAGTCCGGAGCGTCCACTTTCATTAACCGATCGTTTGGCCGAATGGTCTGAGCTGAATAGGTTGTCCGGACTTGCCATGAAGGCTGTCACGACTCATTTGTGGCTGAAAAGGCCCGAGCCGAAGAGTTATTTTGGCTTGGTGCAACAGTTCCTTGGTGCGGTGCCGCATATCAATGCAATGAAGCGGTCAGCATGCATAGAGGGTGCGCGGATGGCTCTTGCCCGTGTCAAGACATCTTTGGCGGAGATGAAGGCCACCGATGTTGCATCCCAAGATTCGGACAGAAGCCGAGTACCGCCGAGCACTATTTTGAGGAAGTCTGCGAGCGCTTCGTTTAATAGAGACGCGATGCTCGAAGGATGTTATGCTTTAATGACATGTATGATTTGTGAAAACAATGTTTCAATATAATATAAGAGCTTTTTATACTTGTGCGTTCAAGTATTAAAACGCCTCTGTCTGACCATTGATGTATATGTATATATAACTTGAAAGATGGCAGTCTTGACTTCACGCACATAGTGCGGGGGTGTTTGCAAAAAAGTGCATTTTCACACTTAATCCAACGTCTTGGTCCTGTAAAGGAGGTGATAGCGTAGCAAACTAGGCAACCGGACTATAATGCTTTATCACTTTCACTTAGCCATAGGAGTTCGATGGTGGGGCTACTATATAGCCCCTAGGGGCACCGCGCTCTCCGTAATTGGTATGCGTATGTGCTCGACGGAAAGCGGTCCTTCGTTAATGCGGGGGAATTCTAAACATTCCGGTGGGTCATCGAGTGGTTGACCAATCTCACGCTATATCATGACAGTCAGTTTTAGCTTTCTCCACTGAGGTGCTCAACCCAGCTCAACCGGGGCACAATCGCAGTGGTTCTCCCAGCGCTACCTTACCCGATATAACGGAACGTAAGGTACCAAAACATGGGAGCCGCAAACCCAACATTTGACCAAAGACATGATTCAGAGCTGATGCATATAAGGCCTAACTCGAGACGCCGAACACTTCCTAAGGTATTCGGTCTATATGTAAACGGGCAGAATAATGCCCTAAGCCCCTGGTGTCCAGGTACGCGCGAAAATTCTGGTGCGACCGATGCCAAAACACCAGCCTCCTCCTCGATTATAGCAAGAAACCGGGGGATGTTTGTCAACAAGAGACAATAAAAAAGGTTTACGCAGGGTCTTAATCTAAAAAGAATCCTTGCAACGGGTCCCTACTGCACGTCTGCGCCTGTGTCTCCGTTGTGCCGTATCCTGGACGGGTGTAGCATGGTGTTCATCTGTAAAAGAGAAGAACTTAGTTGAAAAAGAAAAAAAAAAGATCGTGCGAAAAATGTATTTTGTATTAAATAAACAGAGTACGGTTCGAAAAGTGAATAAAATTGAGCTTTAAGGTCTCTTGTTGTACATGCGTGCAGCCCCTTGTACGGGGATATGCCGCTAGTAGGCCTTTATATGTTTACGCCGGACTCGTCTAGCCATGTCCGGGGTTTGAATGACCTATCCAGGTGCTTTAATTAGCGCCGCCGGATTAGTGTGGGGCTGTCAAGGCAGTCTCACGTTCTTCCGTGCTCGAGTAACACTTGGTACTCCCTTTTAATGAGATGATGCCGCGTGGACCGGGCATTTTAAGTGTAAGAGATGCATAATGCGGTATTGCGTTAAAGCGGGCGAAAGCTTCACATCCCAGTAGTGCTTGATAGCTACTTTCGAATGGGGCGATGTGGAAGGTTAACTTTTCATGGCGGAAGTTGCCGGATGACCCGAACACAACTTCTAGCAATAGGGAGCCCGTACAATGGGCATATAGGCCTGGCATTACCCCTTTGAAGGAGGTATTGCTATGGCGAATTTTGGTTGGGTCTATCCCCATTTTGGGGATTGTGTCCTGATATAACAGGTTTAGATCGCTACCTCCGTCCATTAGGACTTGTGTAAATTGGAGTCCGTCGATTATAGGATCTAGTGTTGGAAATATGCCCTAGAGGCAATAATAAATTAGTTATTATTATATTTCCTTGTTCATGATAATCGTTTATTACCCATGCTATAATTGTATTGATAGGAAAGTCGATACATGTGTGGGTACATAAACAACACCATGTCCCTAGTAAGCCTCTAGTTGACTAGCTCGTTGATCAACAGATGGTTACGGTTTCTGACCATGGACATTGGATGTCGTTGATAATGGGATCACATCATTTGGAGAATGATGTGATGGACAAGACCCAATCCTAAGCCTAGCACAAAGATCGTGGTTCAGATGCTAAAGCTTTTCTAATGTCAAGTATCATTTCCTTAGACCATGAGATTGTGCAATTCCCGGATGCCGTAGGAATGCTTTGGGTGTACCAAACGTCCACAACGTGAATCGGGTGGCTATAAAGGTGCACTACGGTATCTCCGAAAGTGTCGCTTGGGTTGGCATGAATCGAGACTGGATTTGTCACTCCGTAACGGAGAGGTATCTCTGGGCCCACTCGGTAGGACATCATCATAATGTGCACAATGTGACCAAGGGGTTGATCACGGGATGATGTGTTACGGTACGAGTAAAGAGACTTGCCGGTAACGAGAATGAACAAGGTATCTGGATACCGACGATCGAATCTCGGGCAAGTACAATACCGCTAGACAAAGGTAATTGTATACGGGATCGATTGAGTCCTTGACATCGTGGTTCATCCGATGAGATCATCGTGGAACATGTGGGAGCCAACATGGGTATCCAGATCCGCTGTTGGTTATTGACCGAGAACGCCTCTCGGTCATGTCTCATGGTTCCCGAACCCGTAGGGTCTACACATAAGGTTCGATGGCGCTAGGGTTATAAAGGAAGTTTGTATGTGGTTACTGAATGTTGTTGAGTCCGGATGAGATCCTGGACGTCACGAGGAGTTCCGGAATGGTCCGGAGGTAAAGATTTATATATGGGAAGTCCTGTTTTGGTCATCGAAAAAGTTTGGGTTTTATCGGTAACGCATCTGGGACCACCGGAGGGTCCCTGGGTCCACCAAGTGGGGCCACCATCCCGGAGGGCAGCATGGGCCAAGTGTGGGAGGGACCAGCCCGGGTGGGCTGGTGGGCCCCGCCACAAGGGCCCAAGGCGCCTAGGGTTTGGGAGGCGCCCACCTGCTTGGGGGGCAAGTTCCCCTTCCCCTCGCCGCCCCCTAGATGGGATCTAGGCTGGCCGCCGCCCTAGGGGTGGAAACCTGGGTGGGGCGCAGCCCCTCTCCCCTATATATAGTGGAGGCAAAGGTGCAGCCCAACACACGAAGTTTCTTCTCCTGTTGGCGCAGCCCTGCCTCTCTCCCTCCTCCTCTCCCGCGGTGCTTGGCGAAGCCCTGCAGGAATGCCACGCTCCTCCATCACCACCGCGCCGTTGTGCTGCTGCTGGATGGAGTCTTCCTCAACTTCTCCCTCTCTCCTTGCTGGATCAAGGCATGGGAGACGTCACCGGACCGTACGTGTGTTGAACGCGGAGGTGCCGTCCATTTGGCACTAGGATCTCCGGTGATTTGGGTCACGACGAGTACGACTCCTTCAACCCCGTTCTCTTGAACGCTTCTACTTAGCGATCTACAAGGGTATGTAGATGCACTCTCCTTCCCCTCGTTGCTAGTTTCTCCATAGATAGATCTTGGTGACACGTAGGAGAATTTTGTATTTCTGCTACGTTACCCAAGAGTGGCATCATGAGCTAGGTCTATTGCGTAGATTCTTTGCACGAGTAGAACACAAAGTAGTTGTGGGCGTTGATGATGTTCAATATGCTTACCGTTACTAGTCCAATCTTGTTTCGACGGTATTGTGGGATGAAGCGGCCCGGACCGACCTTACACGTACACTTACGTGAGACAGGTTCCACCGACTGACATGCACTTGGTGCATAATGTGGCTAGTGGGTGCCAATCTCTCCCACTTTAGTCGGAACGGATTCGATGAAAAGGGTCCTTATGAAGGGTAAATAGCAATTGGCATATCACGTTGTGGTTTTGCGTAGGTAAGAAACATTCTTGCTAGAAACCCATAGCAGCCACGTGAAACGTGCAAACAACAATTAGAGGACGTCTGACTTGTTTTTGCAGGGTATGCTATGTGACGTGATATGGTGTGACGCCCCGATTCAATCGTACACTAATCATGCACGCAAATGTGTACGATCAAGATCAGGGACTCACGGGAAGATATCACAACACAACTCTAAAACATAAATAAGTCATACAAGCATCATAATACAAGCCGGGGCCTCGAGGGCTCGAATACAAGTGCTTTACGATCATAGGCGAGTCGGAAGCAACAATATCTGAGTACGGACATAAGTTAAACAAGTTGACATAAGATGGCTAGCACAAACCGGGATACAGATCGAAGAGGCGCAGCCTCACGCTCGATCCTCCTAACTACTCCTCGGTCGCCGTCATGCTGGCCGCACGTAGTAGTAGGCGCCTGTGGTAGTAGTCATCTTTAATGCATGCGTCGGCTCTGGGCTCCATCGTCTGTCGCAACAATCGAGTAGAGATAGGGGAAAAGGGGAACAAGGCAACCGTGAGTACTCATCGAAAGTACTGCAAGCAAGGAGCTACACTACATATGCATGGATATATGTGTAAAGGGCCATATCGGTGATCGAATCGCAGAATGCCGTAATAAGAGGGGATATCTAATCTGTCAAAGACTATGCTTCGGCAGCCTCCGTCTTGCGACTTGTTGCAGAGAGTAGATCAAGTCCTCCAAGTAGCATCACAAAGCAATAATCCTACCGTGATCCCTCCTCGTAACCCCGAGAGAGCGACCACCGGTTGTATCCGCACTTGGAAGGGTGTGTTTTATTAAGTATCCGGTTCTAGTTGTCATAAGGTCAAGGTACAACTCCAAGTCGTCTGCTATCAAGATCACGGCTATTCGAATAGATTAACTTCACTGCAGGGTGCACCACATAACCCAACACGCTTAATCCCATTTGGCCGACACACTTTCTGGGTCATGCCCGCCGCGGAAGATCAACACGTCGCAGCCCCACCTAGGCACAACAGAGAGGCCAAAGACACCGATCTAAACCTAAGCACATTGTGGTGCAGGCCCATCGCCTTAGCACACCAAGACGCTGCGGGCGGCCAAAGCGTAACTAGCCCCTTAATACAAGAGCGGGTTTACGTTTCCAATCCGGCGCGGCGCCGCCGCTTGTCAAGGCCACGGCAAGTGCCACCGATACCACGACGCGGGATACCCATAACTACTCCCCGTAGATGGTTAGTGCGTATAGACCAAATGGCCAGACTCAGATCAAATACCCAGATCTCGTTAAACGTGTTAAGTATCCGCGAACGCCGACCAGGGCCGGGCCCACCTCTCTCCTAGGTGGTCTCAACCTGCCCTGTTGCTCCTCCATAAAGTAACCGGGGCCGTCGGGAACCCGAGGCCCACCTCTGGGGATGGAGCCACCGTCCTTCCAAATTTCATCTCCGAAACAAAGATTCACAGGTAATGTAACGATGTAAAGTATATAGTATATGCCCGTGATCACCTCCCGAAGTGATCAAAGCCCGATGAGTATAGCATGGCGCATTTGACAAGAGTGTAGGGCCACCGATGGAACACTAGCATCCTATACTAAGCAAGAGGATAGCGGTAAAGGTAACAACAAGAGTAGCAAGGACAAAGTTATGCAGCTTTAGGATTAACTCGAAAGCAATAACATGCTACACTACTCTAATGCAAGCGGTATAGAGAAGAGTAGGCGATATCCGGTGATCAAAGGGGGCTTGCCCGGTTGCTCGGCAAGAGAGAGGGTCGTCAACTCCGTAGTCGAACTGGGGCATCGTGATCGCCACGAGGTCTACCAAGAGAAGAGGGAGAAACAATAAATACATAGCAAGCAAGTGCATAACAGGATAACAAAGTAGCTAGACATGTTCTAACGCGGTATGAGGTGATCTGCGGTGAAGGGGAAGCTTGTCCTGAAAGTATTCCGGTGTTTAGCGTTTTGACGAGATGAACCGAGGGGAAAGTTGCAAGTTTGCTATGCTAGGGATGTGTGGCGGACGAACGTGCTGCGTATCCGGATTCGCCTCGTCGTTCTGAGCAACTTTCATGTACAAAGTATTTTCATCCAAGTTACGGATTATTTTCTACGAATTAACGAAGTTTATTGCATTTTAGAATTTGTTTTAATTCGATTTTAAAAGGAAATTGCTAAGTGGACACAGCAGCAGCTTAGCTACAGTGGCTTACAAGTGGGTCCAGTGGCTGGGTTGACTCAGTCAACATTTGACTGGTCAACATGTGAACAGTAGAAGTGGGTCCAACATGTCATGGGCTTATATATTCTTATTTGTTTTAACCTTTAATTATCAGCAGGGTCCACATGTCATTTGGCTATACTTAATCACTAATTAGCCTAACCAGACTAAACTAACAAGCCGGCCACCACACGGCCATGTGCAAAGGCACTAGGCCATGGCCACGGCACATGAGGCCTGAATGTGCTTGCGGCCTCAGCCAACAGCAGCAATAGCTATGGCAGCAGAAGCAACGACACGGCAAGTGCAGAGCAGCAGCTAGCGGGAGAAACAGCATGCAGGAAGCATCAGCAAAGCAACGCTAGCGGCGGTAGCAACTACAGGCAGCGGAAGCGACGCAGTACCAGGCAGAGGCAGTAGTAGAAAAGGGAAGCAGCGACAGCAGTCAATAGCAGCAGGGTGAGGCCATGGCACACCGGCGCGCGCGACAGGAGCAGCAGCCGAACGAGGACACACACAGGCGCCCGGGCGCGCTGAGGCGCGGCCGTGGCGCCGTCGGGAGGCCTACGAGGCGCAGCCGGTGTGGGGTGAGCGCGAGCGTGCGCAGGCGCACGAGGGAGCAGAGCTCTGAGCGCGGCCACGGGAGGATGCGGGGGATGGCTACGTCGACGAATCGAGGCGGAAAACAGTGGGGAATGGAGGAAGAGCTCACTGAGAGGCCGGGGATGAGCTCGGGGAAGCTGGGGCTAGTCGGGGCGGCGCGAATCGGCGTCGAGCAGTGGCGGCGACAGCCGGAGTAGATGGGGCGATGGCGATGATGCAGAGCGGCCCCGGTTGAGCTGATGCTCGTAGTAGATGCAGCAGACGACGGTGGTTCTTCAGGTCATGATCCGGCGGCGCGAGGATCTCGGTGGCTACGGGGCAGCGAGGCAATGGCGGCGGCAGAGGCGGCCACGCGAGGGAGAGGAAGCAGCAGCGCGAGGAGGAGAGGGGAAAAGGTCCTGGGGCTGCTAGGGTTCGAGGGAGGGGGCTCCTTATCCCCAGAGGAGCCGTGGGATGGCCTCCACGGCGCCACTGGTGGCCATGGCGGCCTGGATGGTCGTCACGACCCCCCTCTGGTGAACAGAGGAAGGGGGAGGCGCCTGGGATGGGTTGGGCCAGCCCTTAGGCTAGATGGGCCAAAGGTTCAGTAGTTTAGGTCTTCTTCTTAATTTCATTTTTTTTGTGTTCTTTTCTTTTCTGTTTTTCTTTTAGTTACAGATTAATTTTAGTTCAGTAAAATATAACAATAGCCCCTAAAATAGTGTTCCAGAATAAACCACTGTCATAAAAAGTTTTACCCCGAATTAAAATAGTTTAGCAATTTATAAAATACCAAAGGCAATAATATAACCGTTTTTGCTACTGTTTAAATCATTTTAGAGTATTTAAACATTTTATAAAAGTGTGGTTTCTCCACCATAATTACCTATGCATTAGTTGGATCACTCTGAACATTTTAGTTTTAATATTTGAAAACTTTAATTGTTTGATTGATTTTGAATTTGAATTCGATTCGGTTTCGAACTAACGCGAGGTTAGCAACAGTAACCGAGGTGACGTGGCATCGTTAACGCGGGATTACTGTTGCCTAATTATCCGGGCGTCACATATGGCCAAGAAAAATGTGATGAATGATATGTGATGTATGAGATTGATCATGTTCTTGTAATAGGAATCACGACTTACATGTCGATGAGTATGACAACCGGCAGGAGCCATAGGAGTTGTCTTAATTTATTGTATGACCTGCGTGTCATTTAACAAACGCCATGTAATTACTTTACTTTATTGCTAACCGGTAGCCATAGTAGTTGAAGTAATAAGTTGGCGAGACAACTTCATGGAGACACGATGATGGACATCATGATGATGGAGATCATGGTGTCATGCCAATGACGATGATGATCATGGAGCCCCGAAGATGGAGATCAAAAGGAGCAAAATGATATTGGCCATATCATGTGACTTTTTGATTGCATGTGATGTTTATCATGTTTATACATCTTATTTGCTTAGAACGACGGTAGTAAATAAGATGATCCGTCATTAAAATTTCAAGAAAGTGTTCCCCTAACTGCGTGCACCGCTATGTAAAGTTCGCTGCTTCAAGCACCACGTGATGATCGGGTGTGATAGATTCTTACGTTCACATACAACGGGTGTAAGCCAGATTTACACACGCTAAACACTTAGGTTAACTTGACGAGCCTAGCATGTGCAGACATGGCCTCGGAACACAAGAGACCGAAAGGTCGAGCATGAGTCGTATGGAGGATACGATCAACATGAAGATGTTCACCGATGATGACTAGTCCGTCTCACGTGATGATCGGACACGGCCTAGTTGACTCGGATCATGTAATCACTTAGATGACTAGAGGGATGTCTATCTGAGTGAGAGTTCATGAGATGAACTTAATTATCCTGAACATAGTCAAAAGCCCTTTGCAAATTATGTCGTAAGCTCGCACTTTAGTTCCACTGTTTAGATATGTTCCTAGAGAAAATATAGTTGAAAGTTGACAAGATGGCGATTATGCGATGTAAGAAAGCTTATGTCCTTAATGCACCGCTCAGTGTGCTGAACCCCAAACATCGTCTGTGGATGTTGCGAACATCGGACATACATGTTTTGATAACTATGAGATAGTTCAGTTAAAGTTGAGGCACCGAAGACGTTTTTCGAAACGTCGCGGAACATATGAGATGTTTCGAGGGCTGAAATTGGGATTTCAGGCTCGTGCCCACGTCAAGAGGTATAAGACCTCCGACAATTTTCTTAGCCTGCAAACTAAGGGAGAAAAGCTCAATCGTTGAGCTTGTGCTCAGATTGTCTGAATGCAACAATCACTTGATCGAGTGGGATTTGATCTTCCAGAGATAGTGATGTTTCTCCAAAGTCATTACCACCAAGCTGCTAGAGCTTCGTGATGAACTATAACAAATCAGGGATAAATATGATGATCCTTGAGATATTCGCGATGTTTGACACCGAAAGTAGGAATCAAGAAGGAGCATGAATTGTTGATGGTTGGTGAAACCACTAGTTTCAAGAAGGAAAGGGCAAGAAGGGATACTTCATGAAACAAAGAAATCAGCCATCGCTCTAATGAAGAAACCCGAGGTTGAACCCAAACCCGAGACTAGGTGCTTCTATAATAAGGGGAACAGCCACTAAGAGCAGAATTACCCTAGATACTTGGTAGACTAGAAGGCCGGCAAGGTCGATAGAAGTATATTAGATATACATTATGTTAATGTGTACTTTACTAGTACTCCTAGTAGCAATTGTGGTATTAGATACCGGTTCGGTTGCTAAGTGTTAGTAACTCGAAATAAAAGCTACGGAATAAACGGAGACTAGCTAAAGGTGAAATTTGACGATATGTGTTGGAAGTGTTTCCAAGGTTGATGTGATCAAGCATCGCATCGCTCCCTCTACCATCGAGATTTGATGTTTATGCTGAGCATAGACATGATTGGATTATGTCTATCGCAATACGGTTATTCATTTAAGGAGAATAATGGTTACTCTATTTATTTGAATAATACCTTCAATGGTCTTGCACCTAAAGGAATGGTTTGTTGAATCTCGATCGTAGTGATACACATTTTCATGCCAAAAGATATAAGATAGTAATGATAGTACCACTTACTTGTGGCACTGGCATATAAGTCATATTGGTGTAGAACGCATGAAGAAGCTCCATGTTGATGGATCTTTGGACTCACTCGTTTTTGAAAAGTTTGAGACATGCGAACCATGTCTATTGGTGTATACACATGAAGTTTGGACTCACTTGATTTTGAATCACTTGAGATATGCAGATCATACCACATGGGCAAGATGACTGAAAAGCCTCGGTTTCAGTAAGATGGAACAAGATAGCAACTTGTTGGAAGTAACACATTTCGATGTGTGCAGTCCAATGAGTGCTGAGGCATGTTGTGAATATCGTTATGTTCTTACTTCACAGATGATTTAAGTAGATACTGAGTGTATTTACTTGATGAAACACAAGTCTGAATTATTGAATGGTTCAAGTAATTTCAGAGTGAAGTTAAAGATCATCGTGACAAGAGGATAAAATGTTTATGATATGATCATAGAGATGAGTATCTGAGTTACGAGCTTTGGCACGCTATTAAGACATTGTGGAAACTGTTTCACAATTAATACCGCCTGGAACACCATAGTGTGATGGTGTGTCCGAACATCATAGTTGCACCCTATCAGATATGGTGCGTACCATGATGTCTCTTATCGAATTACCACTATCGTTCATGGGTTAGGCATTAGAGACAATCGCACTCACTTTAATAGGGCACCACGTAATTACTGTTGAGACGACCTTTGTTTGAACTATGGTTTGGAGAAACCTAAGTTGTCGTTTCTTGAAAGTTTGGGGCTGCGACGCTTATGTGAAAAAGTTTCATCGTGATAAGCTCGAACCCAAAACGGATAAATACATCTTCATAGGACACCCAAAACAGTTGGGTATACCTCCTATCTCAGATCCGGAAGCAAAAGAAATTGTTTCTATAAACGGGTCCTTTCTCGAGGAAAAGTTTCTCTCGAAAGAATTGAGTGGGAGGATGGTGGAGACTTAATGAGGTTATTGAACCATCACTTCAACTAGTGTGTAGCAGGGCACAGGAAGTTGTTCATGTGGCACCTACACCAATTGAAGTGGAAGCTGATGATAATGATCATGATGCTTCGGATCAAGTCACTACCCGACCTCGTAGGTCGACAAGGACACGTACTACTTCAGAGTGGTACGCAATCCTGTCTTAGAGGTCATGTTGCTAGACAACAATGAACCTACGAGCTATGGAGAAGCGATGGTAGGCCCGGATTCCGACGAATGGCTCGAGGCCATAAAATTCGAGAGAGGATCCATGACTTTGGAAGTAATACTTGATGGTCGTAAGGACGTTGGGTAAAGATGGATTTTAAAAGGAAGACAAACAATGATGGTAAGTATCACCATTAAGAAAGCTCGACTTGTCGTTAAAGATGTTTTCCGACAAGTTCAAGGAGTTGACTACGGTGAGGCTTTCTCACTCGTAGCGATGCTAAGAGTCTGTTGGAATTGGATTAGCGATTCTTGCATTATTTATGAAATCTTGCATATAGGATGTCAAAACATTGTTTCCTTGACAGTTATCTTGAGGAAAGGTTGTATGTGATACAACCGTAAGGTTTTTGACAATCACGAAAGACGCTAACAAGTATGCAAAGCTCCACTATCCTTCTAAGGACCGGAGTAAGCATATCGGAGTTGGAATGTACGCTTTGATGAGATGATCAAAGATTTTGGGTCTATACAAAGTTTATGAGAAACTTGTATTTCCAAAGAAGTGAGTGGGAACCTTGTAGAATTTCTCGATGAGTATATGTTGTTGACATATTGTTGATCGAAATGATGTAGAATTTCTAGAAAGCATATAGGGTTGTTTGAAAAGTGTATTTCAATGAAAAACCTGGATTAGGCTACTTGAACAATAAGCATCAAGATCTATAAGATAGATCAAAATGTTTAATAATACTTTCAAATGAGCACATACCTTGACATAATCTTGAAGGTGTTCAAGATGGATCACCAAAGAAGGAATTCTTGCCTGAGTTGTAAGGTATGAAGTTAAGAGTTAAAGCTCGACCACGGCAGAAGAGAGAGAAAGGACGAAGGTCGCCCCTATGCTTCGCACGTAGGCTCTATAGTATGATATCTTTGTGTACCGCATCGAAGTGTGCCTTGCCATGAGTCACTATAGTACAAGAATGATCCATGAATGGATCATTGGACAACGGTCAAAATTGTCCTTGGAGTAAATAAGGACATGTTTCTCGATTATGGAGGTGATAAAGAGTTCGGTGTAAAGGGTTACGTCGATGCAAGCTTTAGCACCTATTCGAATGACCTGAGTAGCAAACCAGATACGTATAGTGGAGCAACCATTTGGAATAGCTCCAAGTGGAGCGTGGAAGCAGCATTTACAATATGACCTAGAGATTTGCGAAGTACATACGGATCTGAATGTTGCAGACCCATTGACTAAAACCTCTCTCACAAGCAAAACATGATCAAACTCCAGAACTCATTGAGTCTTAATCACATGATGATGTGAACTAGTTTAGTGACACTAGTAAACTCTTTGGATGTTAGTCACATGGCGATGTGACCTGTGAGTGTTAATCACATGGCTATGTGAACTAGATTATTGACTCTAGTGCAAGTGGGAGACTGTTGGAAATATTCCCTAGAGGCAATAATAAATTAGTTATTATTATATTTCCTTGTTCATGATAATCGTTTATTACCCATGCTATAATTGTATTGATAGGAAACTCGGATACATGTGTGGGTACATAAACAACACCATGTCCCTAGTAAGCCTCTAGTTGACTAGCTCGTTGATCAACAGATGGTTACGGTTTCTGACCATGGACATTGGATGTCGTTGATAGCGGGATCACATCATTTGGAGAATGATGTGATGGACAAGACCCAATCCTAAGCCTAGCACAAAGATCGTAGTTCGTATGCTAAAGCTTTTCTAACGTCAAGTATCATTTCCTTAGACCATGAGATTGTGCAACTCCCGGATGCCGTAGGAATGCTTTGGGTGTACCAAACGTCACAACGTAATTGGGTGGCTATAAAGGTGCACTACAGGTATCTCCGAAAGTGTCTGTTGGGATGGCACGAATCAAGACTGAGATTTGTCACTCCGTGTAACAGAGAGGTATCTCTGGGCCCACTCGGCAGGACATCGTCATAATGTGCACAATGTGACCAAGGGGTTGATCACGGGATGATGTGTTACGGAACGAGTAAAGAGACTTGCCAGTAACGAGATTGAACAAGGTATCTGGATACCGACGATCGAATCTCGGGCAAGTACAATACCGCTAGACAAAGGGAATTGTATACGGGATCGATTGAGTCCTTGACATCGTGGTTCATCCGATGAGATCATCGTGGAACATGTGGGAGCCAACACGGATATCCAGATCCCGCTGTTGGTTATTGACCGAAGAACGTCTCGGTCATGTCTGCACGGTTCCCGAACCCGTAGGGTCTACACACTTAAGGTTCGATGACGCTAGGGTTATAAAGGAAGTTTGTATGTGGTTACTGAATGTTGTTCGGAGTCCGGATGAGATCCCGGACGTCACGAGGAGTTCCGGAATGGTGCTGAGGTAAAGATTTATATATGGGAAGTCATGTTTTGGTCACCGAAAAGTTTGAGTTTTTTTCGGTAACGTACCGGGACCACGGGGTGGGTCCCGGGGGTCCACCACGTGGGGCCACCATCCCCGGTGGGCAGCATGGGCCAAGTGTGGGTGGGGACCAGCCCCTGGTGGGCTGGTGCGCCCCCCCCCCCCACAAGGGCCCAAGGCGCCTAGGGTTTGGGGAGGGGGCGCCCCACCTTGCTTGGGGGCAAGTTTCCCTCCCTTGGCCGCCCCCCTAGATGGGATCTAGGGTTGGCCGCCGCCCCTAGGGGGTGGAAACCTAGGTGGGGGCGCAGCCCCCTCTCCCCCTATATATAGTGGAGGCAAAGGTGCAACCCAACACACGAAGTTTCTTCTCCCTGGGCGCATCCCCGCCTCTCTCCTCCTCCTCTCCCGCGGTGCTTGGCGAAGCCTCGCAGAATGCCACGCCTCCATCACCACCACGCCGTTGTCTTTCTTTGCTGGATGGAGTCTTCCTCAACGTCTCCTCTCTCCTTGCTGGATCAAGGCATGGGAGACGCCACCGGTCAGACGTGTGTTGAACGCGGAGGTGTCGTCTGCTCGACACTAGGATCTCTCGTGATTTGGATCACGAGTACGACTCCTTCAACCCCGTTCTCTTGAACGCTTCCGCTTAGCGGTCTACAAGGGTATGTAGATGCACTCTCCTTCCCCTCGTTGCTAGTTTCTCCATAGATAGATCTTGGTGACATGTAGGAAAATTTTGTATTTCTGCTACGTTACCCAACATCTAATATCAAGGCAGTCCATCCTGCATTCCGGATACTTCTGGAATAGTCCTGATGATCGAAGGTGATTGGTTTTGACAACCATCGTTGGGACTCTTCTGGGATAGACCGTGCGACGCGTGTTTCTATGGGCGCCGCTCTGTTTTTCCCTTTTGTCACTTTAAGTGAGTTCACTGTTTTGACTTTTTGTGGGAAATTATTTTGTTTTCCGGTGCTCTGCTGGTGGGGTTCGTCATCGTCCTCGCTTGGTGTGTCGATCCCCTTGTGTTCAGCATTGAGTTTGCCGGACTGCTTGAAGACCCAACAATCTCTGTGGGTATGGTTTGCAGGCTTCCCGGGAGTACTGTAGATTTGGCATATTTTGTCCAAGATTTTGTTTAAGTTGGATAGCTCGTCACTTCTGTCCTTGAGGGGCAGTTTTTATGATTCTGCCGAGCTTCGAGTTCGGCGTTGATCGCCGTGCTCTTCGGCTGTTTCCCTTTGTCCGGCGCTAGTCCTTGCTGCATCATGGTTTTCCATTTCCATCCCTGACTTCGGATGTACTTGGGTCATTGGTATCGTGCATCTTGCTAGCCAACTATCCTCTCCAGCATAAAAGCGGGTCATGAGGCTTGTTAATGCAGCCATTGTTCTCGGCTTCTCTGGCGAGGTGTCTCAAGTAGCCATTCTTCTCGGATGTTGTGTTTGAAAGCTGCTAAGGCTTGGCGTCCGGACGATCGACTACTTGGTTCTTTTGTGAGGAACCTGTTCCAATTTGCGGGCTGACTCTCGGGTTGTTGAGTTATATGACTTAAATCGTCTGCATCCGAAGGACGGACATAAGTCCCTTGAAAATTTGCCCGAAAAGCATCCTCGAGCTCTTCCCAACTTCCAATGGTATTTTCAGGGAGGCTTTTGAGCCAATGCCGAGCTGGCCCTTTGAGCTTGAGGGGTAAGTATTTTATGGCGTGGAGATCATCTCCTCTAGCCATGTGTATGTGGAGGATGTAATCCTCAATCCGCATCTCAGTGGTCCGTTGTTCCGTCAGATGCCTCTATGTTTACGGGTTTGAATCCCGGGAATTCGTGATCCAAAGACCTCATCGGTGAAACACGAGGGGTGTGCGGCACCCTATATTTGGGTGTGCCGTGATGTTCGGATATTTGGCGTGTTGCATTGCTTGGAAGAGCTTGCTTTCTCGGCCCATAGATGGACCTAATCGGGCCATACTTTTGATCCGAATCCTTATGCGGATCGCGTTGACTTGTGTCTTGGCCGTTTGCCGCTCTCTGTTTGCCATGGGGTCATCCATCCGACCGGGTGGCCTCCTTGTTTTTTGATTGTGGGGGCTCTACGGCCTCCTCATCAAATTCGGGCAGTAGTTTTCTCTTTGGGTAGCTCTTTGTTCGGCGACTGTCGCCGTATTTGTCTGCGGTGTTGAGTACTTTGCTCCATCTGATTCTGAGTGCATCTTCCGCTGTTTTGAGCTTCCGCTTCTGCTTTTTCAGGCTACGCGAAGTGGCGACGAGCCTTTTGTGGAGGTTCTTCTGCTCCAACAATTTGTCCGGCGTGAGATCGTCCGGACTGTTATCTTTGCCAGGGACGGGTTGTTTATCCAAGTTGTCCTGTTCGGACGGTTGCTCTATAGCATGTCCGTCGTCCATCGGTTCGCCCTGCTCTATGGCTGGGTCTGTGTGGCTGCCGTGTTTGTCGAGGCGGGACTTGTTGCGGCGTTTACGTTACCATTTTGACTGCTTTTCGAGGGAGCGATCCTTCGTAGCGTCCCATTGTTCCTCGTCGTCGCTTATTTTAGGTGTATCCACCATGTATACATCGTGAGATGAGGTGGTTCTCCGATGCCCTATAGGCGTTGGTTCATGCTCCTCCCTTACATCGTCGTCCATACCATCGATGTCTTCGGAGTCGAAGTCGAGCATGTCGGTTAAATCATCGACAGTGGCTACAAAGTGGGCAGTGGGTGGGCGTTGAATTTATTCGTCGTCTGCATCCCAACCTTCCTGACCGTAGTCCGGCCAGGGTTCTCCTGATAAAGAGAGAGACTTTAGTGAATTCAGGATGTCGCCAAAGGGCGAGTGCTGAAAGATGTCCGTTGCAGTGAACTCCATAACCGGCGTCCAATTGGATTTGATTGGCAGGGGCGCAGAGGGTTTGGAGTCCGGAGAGGAGTCCGGCACCTTGGAGTCACGGTCTTCGCAAAGGACATGGATGGAGTTCGGCTCAATCGCCGTAGACATCATAGCCCCCGAGGCGGTGTCCAACCACTCGTCCTCGATCGGCGGAGTCGGCTCCGAGCTAAGGGTCGGAGCGGACGCTGGTGCGGCCTCCAGGGCACTATTCGGCGGCAGAGCTAGATCGTGCCCATCGAGACAAAGGCGGGCGCTGCTGTTCGCGGGCTCGAATCCGTCGAAGATCAAGTCTCCGCGGATGTCGGCCGTGTAGTTCAAACTCCCAAATCTGACCTCGATGGCCAAGGGCGTAGCTTCGATCTGCTCCAGATGGCCAAGTGAATTGGCCCGCGGCAAAGCCGCCGAATCACGAAGATCTGTCCGGGAGAAAAGTCTCACCACGACCACGTCATTGTTGATGATCGGAAGGAGCCATCGGGCCTAAAGATGACGACACGGAGGAACTCTCAATGAAAGCACCAATGTCGGTGTCAAAACCGGCGGATCTCGGGTAGGGGTCCCGAACTGCGTCTAGGCGGATGGTAACAGGAGACAAGGGACACGATGTTTTTACCTAGGTTCGGGCCCTCTCGATGGAGGTAAAACCCTACTCTTGCTTGATTAAAATTGATGATATGGGTAGTACAAGAGTGGATCTACCACGAGATCAGAGAGGCTAAACCCTAGAAGCTAGCCTATGGTATGATTGTTGTTCTTCCTACGGACTAAAACCCTCTAGTTTATATAGACACCGGATAGGGTTAGGGTTGCACAGAGTCGGTTACAATGGTAGGAGATCTACATATCCGTATCGCCAAGCTTGCCTTCCACGCAAGGAAAGTCCCATCCGGACACGGGACGAAGTCTTCAATCTTGTATCTTCATAGTCCAGGAGTCCGGCCAACGGTGATAGTTCTGCTATCCGGACACCCCCTAATCCAGGACTCCCTCAGCCATCGTCAAGTCAAATCAGAACCAACGATGTTTGTATGCTGTCCTACTCGTGGTTGATCCCTCGAGCATACACCGTTACATCTTTTGGTCTGACCAATGCTATCACCGTGTCCACATGATGGTGGAAGTCGAGTGATATGGAAATTCCGATGAGTTTCTATTGAGCCCATCAGCAGCATCTTCTCTCCTCCTTGATTCATGTTGAACATCAAGCTAGTGTTGGAATCTTTTGTAAGCATTATCTTCATGTATCGTTTATGAAATATATGTTTGGATGAAAGTAGTGACTTCCTCTAAGTTCACGTGCATTAGGTGCAAGTTGCCACCGTGAATTTGAGAAAGTTAGTTTTGCTTCCCCTGGAATCGTCCCAAGTCAGTCATGCATGTGCGAAGTATTCTGTGGTTTGGTAGATTAATTACCTCCACTCCATGTGTAATTCCTAGCACCCCAAGCCACTGATTGATTTGTTCAAGGGAAAGAAGTCTAGCTCGCGTAAAGACTATGAAATCCTTGATGATGGATCCTAACCTGAACTCGATAGTGTTTTATTATAAGACTTCTACGTGGTCATGCTTGTCTTGGACAACGTGTTCACATGTATGTAACAGAACCAGCTCATGTTTTGGATCTTGATATCATAGTTCACTCCCCGAGAATCTCGCAACGTCATCTCGTTGATTTGTGTTGTAAACTTTCATTTTTCTTACTAGACTTGATGAGTCTAGAATATCCTCACACCAACCAGATCTGAATCTCAGGCAGATATGATGGTTGGAACATTCCCGACATTTGCATTTTGTTTCCAGCTTGCACTGCCTTGTGCCAATCTCCCTTGGACTGCCCTTCTCAGCAATTGTTGTTCATGATCATTTTCAGAAGTGGTCCTACCATGTTTTCCATCCATTTCTGATGATAAGAAAAATCATCCATTTCGTTGGCTCCAACAAGGTAGTCCACATCATCCATTCAAATCCGGATATGCCATTCCTTTGAACTCCGCCAAACGATCGATTGTGATTGCCTTAGGTTGGTATAGAGAGTTTCAATGATCGATGTATCAAAAGTAATTCTTTTTGCCAGTTAAGGGAATAATTCTACTAGTCATCTTCCCAAAGGTGCCCCGTTTGTTCCGAAGGGCAACCAACTCCTTACTATGTTGACACCGTTCACCACCCTCCTAAGTGTGGAAATTCCGCTACTTATTTAAACCTTGTCATATGCTCATTTCCATCATTCTTGATGTGTGTATCATGTCTCAACTCAAGAGATGTTATGTCTCATTTCATGAGCTGATCGTCAGTTGCTTGATCTTTGAGGAGATGAGTTTCGTAGAATTTCTTTCCGTCATCGTCGTGTTGGATGAAGTTCCCAGAGCATGACATCGAGACAAAGATCGTGATCTAATCAACGTTATTGTGAAGTGCAACCTGGATCGTGAAGATTGTGTATGTTTGTGTTCCCCCTTCCATCTTACCCTACGCTTGAATCCCGGGACGAGATTCTTGTTTTAGTGGGGGTGAGTTGTCACATCCCTAGCTTCTGGCAATGCACTAGGCTAGCCTCCTGAGTGTCATCATGTTTAAGTTTCAAATGAATTTGAAATGGGGATTGTTTAAACCCTAGCATCAAAGGAATTCACTAGGTTCAACTAAAATATACTTAGTGAATCCAAATGGCTTTCAAAAATGTTCATCATTTCTGGAAAATGCTAGAAGCAATAACCAGAGGTGTTGCACATTTTTCCATGACATATTTGGGCTCTGAATTAAATCATATAGTATTTGCATTTGGGCATATAAATGCTATTAAATATTTTAAATGCTCAAATAATCATAAACTAAAATGTTTGCTGTTGGTTATATTCCAAACAGTGGCATTGAGCAGTTTCATGATTTTTGGATCTGTTTAAGTATTTTTAATAAAGCCCTAAAGACTACAGAATAATAGAAAACAGAAACTAAAATAGGAAAAGCAGAGAGAGAGAGAAGAAAGCTTACCTGACGCTTACCTGCAGCCCACCTGGCGGCCCAGCACTGTGCTGGCCCGTGCCAGCCAGCTGCTTCGTCCCCGCCAGGCAGGCAGGGAGGTGACGCCGGCGTGTGCGAGCTCGCCACGACGCCACCTGCTTGCCGCCCGCGCCCCTCGACGTCTGGACGACCTCCATGTCGTCACCCCGACCCCCTGGACCCCTCCATTCGCCCCCAACACCTCTCTCTCGTCGTTCCCCACCACAGCCGAGCATGCTCGCCGCCGCCGACCGCCGTAGCCGTGGCCACCGCCTTCCCCGCGCCTCTCCGACGTGTCCCCGTGCTCCGCCCCAACCTCCTCTTCCTCCTCACCGAGCTGCGCGATGCCGGAAGCCCTAAAACGCTGCCAACGCTGTCTTCTTCAACCTCGGTCCGCCGAGATCGCCGGCGACCCCGCGCTCGCCTTGCTGCCTCCCCGACCTCGCTGACCCGATCGTCGTGACCGCTGTGAGCCACTGACCTTCCCCTCCTCCTCTTTTTCTTTCCCGTGTGCCGTAGCGACTGCACCGCGCTCACCCGCACGCGCCGCCGCCCGCGCTCGTCTTCGATGATGCTCCAGTGACCATATGGTCCCAGGCTTGTGCCCATTGCACTCCCCGCATCACGTAGGAGCCGTAGGTGCTAGCGCCGCCCTGCCTAGGCCACTGCAGCAACGAGCCCGAGCTCGACCGAGCTTCGGCCGCCGCCGAGCTCGTCGCCGGCGCCACTCCGGCCACTCCCCGGTCGCGCCACCACCACAGTTGGATGCGGACGAGCGTCCGCATCCCGTAGCTGTGCTCCGCGCGCCAAACGGCGCTCTGTAGGCGAATCCCGCAACGCACCGCCGCGTGTGGACTCATCGGCAGCTAAACGCCGGTGACCGCAGACCCGTTGACCGACGTGGGTTGACCCCGCTGCCCAGTTTGACTTCCCGCTCTCTCTCACTGACTTGCGGGCTCCGCCCGACTAATTACTCTAGTTAGCACTAATTAACTAGTTAGGTTAGTTACTACAGTCACTGACTAGTGGGCCCTGCCCAATTAGTTAGGGCTAACTAACTTAGTTAGTTGACTGGGTCACTAACCAGTGGGTCCCACTGGTCAGGTTTGACCTAGTCGACGCCGTTGACCGCTGACGTCACAGTGACGCAGTTAATTATTTTCTGGATTTATTCTTATTCAGGAAATTTCAGAAAATAATGCTAACTTCAAAAATTCGTAGAAATTAATCCGTAACTCCAAATCAAACAAATTATATATGGAAAATGATCAGAAAAATCCAATCTATCCATCTGTACCATTTGCATGCATGTTTGAACAACCTAAGGTTGCTGTATATGGCAATTTGCATAATTGGCATTTAAATAAGCACATATGGAGTTTGAATTTGAACCCTTGGTTCAAACCAACTTCATTTAATCTGGTTTCTAGTTGCATTAGCTAAAACCACAACATATTGCCATGTCAGGATCATGCATCATATTGTTGCATTGTATTGATTGTGTTCTTCCTTGTTTGCCGGTAATTGTCCCCTTCCGACGATGAGTTTGATGACACCGATGAAGAACTATATTATCTTCAAAAGTTCCAGGCAAGCAAAACCCCCTTGTTCATTCCGATACAATCCCACTCTCTCGCTCCTCCTTTTTTTTACTGCATTAGGACAGCAACGATTCAACTGTTACCTGCTGCGGTAGTTGAACCCCTTATCCTCTGCATGACCTGTCATTGCCACAGTAAATAGATGAAACCCACTAGCATGAGTAGGAGTTGTTTGAGCCCTGATGTGCCTACTCATTCATGCTTGTTTTTCATGCCTGCTACTACTTACAGTTGAGTCAGGTTTGATTAATCGGGGATGAATTGGAATGGTGATGAACATGTCCTACTGTGTGTGAGCTAAGTGTGTGAACACGATTTGGTAAAGGTAGCAGTGAGAGGCCATGTAGGAGTACATGGTGGGTTGTCTCATTGAAGCCGTCCTCAGTAACTGACTTCTGTGTTTGTCATCCATGAACAGCTACTACCATGCATTGGGACCGAAACCAATGGACCCTCTCGGCTTCTTAACCACCCTTGTCCTCTGTCCAGGAGTTGCAAGTAGTTTCTGGTGTTTGTAGTATCTTTGGAGGCCGTGTGCGCCGACTGAGGGGTGGGCTGTGATGCGGTAGGCACGTGGCCGGGTATGCCGGGCGCCCGTTTGGTGTCGCGGAACCCTGTACACATCGTTCGGGGCCTGATGACCCACAAGTATAGGGGATCTATCATATTACTTTTGATAAGTAAGAGTGTCGAACCCAACGAGGAGCAGAAGGAAATGATAAGCGGTTTTCAGCAAGGTATTCTCTGCAAGTACTGAAATAAGTGGTAACAGATAGTTTTGTGATAAGGTAAACTGTAACGAGCAACAAGTAACAAGATTAAATAAAGTGCAGCAAGGTGGCCCAATCCTTTTTGTAGCAAAGGACAAGCCTGGACAAATTCTTATAATAGGAAAAGCACTCCCAAGGACACATGTGAATATCATCAAGCTAGTTTTCATCACGTTCATATGATTCGCGTTCGGTACTTTGATAATTTGATATGTGGGTGGACCGGTGCTTGGGTGCTGTTCTTACTTGAACAAGCATCCCACTTACGATTAACCTCTATTGCAAGCATCCGCAACTACAACAAAAGTATTAAGGTAAACCTAACCATAGCATGAAACATATGGATCCGAATCAGCCCCTTACGAAGCAACGCATAAACTAGGGTTTAAGCTCCTGTCACTCTAGCAACCCATCATCTACTTATTAGTTCCCAATGCCTTCCTCTAGGCCCAAATAATGGTGAAGTGTTATGTAGTCGACGTTCACATATCACCACTAGAGGCTAGACAACATACATCTCATCAAAATATCGATCTAATAGCAAATTCAGTTGACTTCTATTAGCATGTCTTCTCACTTGTCCTCGGGAACAAACGTAACTACTCACAAAGCATATTCATGTTCATAATCAGAGGGGTAATAATATGCATAAAGGATCTGAACATATGATCTTCCACCAAATAAACCAACTAGCATCAACTACAACGAGTAATCAACACTACTAGCAACCTACTAGCACCAATCCCGGACTTGGAGACAAGAATTGGATACAAGAGATGAACTAGGGTTTGGAGATGAGATGGTGCTGGTGAAGATGTTGATGGAGATTGCCCTCTCCCGATGAGAGGAGCGTTGGTGATGATGACGACGATGATTTTCCTCTCCCGGAGGGAAGTGTCCCCGGCAGAACAGCTCCGCCAGAGCCCTAGATTGATTCCGCCAAGGTTCCGCCTCGTGGCGGCGGAGTTTCGTCCCATAAGCTTGCCCACGATTTTTTTCAGGGTAAAAGTGATGATATAGCAGAAGATGGATGCCGGAGGCCCACCAGGGGGCCAGGAGATAGGGGCGCCTGTAGGGGTGCACGCCTGCCTCTCGGATGTGGTCTGGGCCCCCTGGCCTATTTCTTTTTCTCATAATTTCTTATAAATTCCAAAAAGTTGTTTCGTGGAGTTTCAGGACTTTTGGAGATGTGCAGAATAGGTTTTCAACGTTTGCTCCTTTTCCAGCCAGAATTCCAGTTGTCGGCATTCCCCCTCTTCATGGTAAATCTTGTAAAATAAGGGAGAATAGCCATAAGTATTGAGATATAAGTTGTAATAACAGCCCATAATGCAATAAATATTATATAAAAGCATGATGCAAAATGGACGTATCAGGGCCGTATGTGGAAACCTCGGCCGGACTCCCTGCGGATGGAACCTGAATAGGCGATAAACCTGGACTAGAGACTTGAGTGTTTAGGTAGGCCGTGGCCGACACCATCGCTGGGCTTCCGCTTGAAGGTTGCCGAGTACATGTCATGTAAACGGCGATAAGTGGTGAGAGCGTGTGTGAAGAAGTACACCCCTACAGGGTTAACATCATCTATCCGAATAGTCGCGTCCGCAGTAAAGGACTACTTGGTTGCCTGTATAGTTCATAGATAACTTGAAGTGGATACTCTAAAACGCGCAAGATAAGTGTGAGTGCTATGGATGGCCTTCTCGTAGGGAGATGGGAGCGGATCCATAGTGGTGTATTGATATGGTGAATATGTGGACTCGTGTGCGCCACCTTAAAAGAGTTACTTGCAGTCATAGTTTAAGTTAGCCACTGAGTCAAAGCTGGCTTGCTGCAGTTAAACTCCACTACCCCCTTTGTTGATACTGATGCATATGTAGTTAGTTCTGATGTAAGTATTGTTGGGTACATTTGTACTCACGTTTGCCTATTTTATGTTTTGCAGAGAGACGTCAGTCTCGCTAGTAGTTCCGTGTGGACTTCGACGTTTAGCTTGATACCTCAGCTACGATCTTGTGCCCTCGGCAGGATCTTGTAGATAGTCAGGCTTCTCAGCCTTCTTCATTTGTAGTTGTCTGTACTCAGACAAGTTAAGCTTCCGCATGTGCTTGTTGCTTGTATGCTCTGTATGTTGGGTCATGAGACCCATGTTTGTAATATCTCGCTCCTCGGAGCCTAATGCATAAATACTTGGGTCGTAGAGTTATGTTGTGATGCCATGTTGTATTTACACATATCGAGCATACTGTGTGTATGATTGAAATGCTTGGTATGTGTGGGATCCGAAAACCTAGTTGTTTGTCCTTGGTAGCCTCTCTTATGGGGAAATGTAGTCTTGTAGTCCGCTACAGCTCGGTTCACCGGAGTCCTGCTAGCCCAGCACTACCGCCTCCTAACACTTGATCGGGCATGTGATTCACTTCGTTCATGTGTCTGTCTTCGGTAAATGTCACGCGGTGACATCCGAGTCCTGCCTAGCCTGCTACAGCCCGGGTTCCCGGAGTCCTGTTAGCCCATGCTACAGCCCGAATTACACGTCGTGACCGACATGCTCGATGTTGATTCATGTATGCCTGTCCCCGTAAGTTAGTGCCACTTTGGGTTCACGACTAGTCATGTCGGCCCGGGTTCTCTGTCATATGGATGCTAGCGACACTATCATATACGTGAGCCAAAAGGCACAAACGGTCCCGGGCCATGGTAAGGCGACACCCGTGGGAATACCGTGTGTGAGGCCGCAAAGTGATATGAGGTGTTACCGGCTAGATCGATGTGACTTGGAATCGGG
The DNA here is from genome assembly GCA_021605145.1 of Aegilops bicornis. Taxonomy (NCBI): domain Eukaryota; kingdom Viridiplantae; phylum Streptophyta; class Magnoliopsida; order Poales; family Poaceae; genus Aegilops; species Aegilops bicornis. The sequence goes on from CM038674.1 coordinate 620,555,502, forward strand.
GTCCTGACAGCTTTGGAATCAGAGCCTGACTGCCTATAGGATTACCAAGCCAAACTGGTCGAAGTTGTGTCTAGAAATGCTTTAGTTATGTAAGGGAATTGATTGGGGAAGGGAACATAATGCTCTTTTTACTCCTTATACATTATGCCCTTCTGATCTGAGTCAGCCTCTTCCCTTCTACGGGATTAAGAACTAGGCCTTCTCATTTATCTATCAGGATGACGTGTTACTAATCCATAGACTTATAGGATTGATGGATTCAAGTCTCAGTTCAGTTTCTACTATTTCCGTATGTTCATAGCTGGTCTCGGAACCTTGATATTGTGATGCTGAGTGGTCATGCCACTATTTTTGGAAAACTCAAATCTTTTTGAGCATTTACAGCCGTTATGCTGCGCGAGTCATCCCAGGTTCCTAGATAGTATGATGCACTTGCAATCATTCCTCCATGTTCCTGATGTCCATTTAGGCCAGATTAATCACACTAATCAGCAAGTTGAGGTACTCTGTTTCCTCGACATATATGTTGGAGCTATTATTATGACCCTAGGTGTCAGGATCACCTAGTAATCTACCATGTTTTGTGTTCCCCGTGTGATGATTCTGGCCATCATTCTCGAAAGCATCCCGTGATGTTATTAGTTAGTAGGTATTCTATTCCTGGGTTCTTGAACCCGAGATTCACCCTACTTCATGTTGTTAGTATTTGCTAGTTCCCTTAAGATATTAGTAACCTTGCGATAGTCCTCGAGGTCCGTGGTATATCCTTCTTCCAGTACCATGAACCAATATGGCAAAAGCCTTTGAACCAAAAGATCACAATAAGAGTGCTCTTAATGGGTTCTCCATTCAGGAATTGTGAATCTGCCAGTGCTACCTTTCTGCATGGGTTATCCGGAAGAAACCTGTTGAACTTCGTTCGACATGCTAAACCATGCATCCACAACTCAGAAAATCATATGTTCTTTTGGGTTGTCCCTCTTTAGTTATTTCCTGGCCCTCGTCTGTCAATTGATAGTCAAGAGTAGGTGTGCATTCGTTCATTGATGCCTATTGCTCTTGTGGCCGTCAAGTCGATCTATTCCAGAATGACTAGGAGAAACAAACTCCAGTACCTCGTCCATATCTAGGATTGGGTCAAAGTAGTTGTATTCTGTGGATCAAAATGCCAATCCAGCTTTTGCTCTATTCTACCTTGAAGTGTTACCATCTTTATGTCAAGAATGTCATGAGAATTGCACCACCTCTTATGAATTCTTGACGGAGTGATACTTCTCGCCATCATTATTCAGTCCTCGGTTCCGTGTTGTTGTAACCGGAATGCCGACAAGTGAATTGTGATGTGTGAAATCAATACTCCGAGCAACTTGTTGCTTGGTAGTAAATGGACAATACTCTCATTTTTAGCATGCTGGTTATTAAATCATCATCCTAAGATTGATCATGTTACCTAGTCCTTATTTTGGGTGCACCCTTCGATCAATGAGTTAGGATAGTGTCAATCCTTGCTTATTTGATCATATCGTCTTGCCTGAAAAGCAAGATTGTTCTCGAGCTTAGAGACATATTGGTGGTTCGTGATTTTCCGGATATCTTCCCGGAAGTATCACCAGGTCGTCTCCTGACCGCTATGTTGAGTTCGTGATCAAGTAGGTTTCTTATAAACCACCCCTTCTCCAAGAATCTGTGTTGGATACCCCTGAGCTAGTTGGTTAAGCTAAACAACAACTTGGAGAGTTGGAAGATAAAAAGCTTTGCCGAATTTTGTTCTTTCTGAAGGGATATCCTTGTGTTTGTGTGTGTTGAAGAAAGATGATATCTTCAACAATTGGTCCTTGTGATCAGTTGTTGAATCTATTGTCTTGTCAAAACTTTGACTTGAGTATGGGCCATCGTCAAGTCAAATCAGAACCAACGATGTTTGTATGCTGTCCTACTCGTGGTTGATCCCTCGAGCATACACCATTACATCTTTTGGTCTGACCAATGCTATCACCGTGTTCACATGATGGTGGAAGTCCAGTGATATGGAAATTCCGATGAGTTGCTATTGAGCCCATCAGCAGCATCTTGTCTCCTCCTTGATTCATGTTGAACATCAAGCTAGTGTTGGAAACTTTTGTAAGCATTGTCTTCATGTCCCGTTTATGAAATATATGTTTGGATGAAAGTAGTGACTTCCTCTAAGTTCACGTGCATTAGGTGCAAGTTGCCGCCGTGAATTTGGGAAAGTTAGTTTTGCTTCCCCTGGAATCGTCCCAAGTCAGTCATGCATGTGCGAAGTATTCTGTGGTTTGGTAGATTAATTACCTCCACTCCATGTGTAATTCCTAGCACCCCAAGCCACTGATTGATTGTTCAAGGGAAAGAAGTCTAGCGCGCATAAAGACTACGAAACCCTTGATGATGGATCCTAACCTGAACTCGATAGTGTTTTATTATAAGACTTCTACGTGGTCATGCTTGTCTTGGACAACGTGTTCACATGTATGTAACAGAACCAACTCATGTTTTGGAGCTTGCTATCGTAGTTCACTCCCCGAGAATCTCGCAACGTCATCTCGTTGATTTGTGTTGTAAACTTTCATTTTTCTTACTAGACTTGATGAGTCTGGAATATCCTGACACCAACCAGATCTAAATCTCAGGCAGATATGATGGTTGGAACATTCCCGACATTTGCATTTTGTTCCCAGCTTGCACTACCTTGTGCCAATCTCCCTTGGACTGCCCTTCTCAGCAATTGTTATTCATGATCATCTTCAGAAGTGGTCCTACCATCGGTTCCATCCATTTCCGATGATAAGCAAAACCATCCATTGCGTTGTCTCCAACAAGGTAGTCCACATCATCCATTCGAATCCGGATATGCCAATCCTTTGAACTCCGCCAAACGATCGATTGTGATTGCCTTAGGTTGGTATAGAGAGTTTCAATGATCGATGTATCAAAAGTAATTCTTTTTGCCACTTAAGGGAATAATTCTACTAGTGATCTTCCCAAAGGTGCCCCGTTTGTTCCGAAGGGCAACCAACTCCTTACTACGTTGACACCGTTCACCACCCTCCTAAGTGTGGGAATTCCGCTACTTATTTAAACCTTGTCATATGCTCATTTCCATCATTCTTGATGTGTGTATCGTGTCTCAGCTCAAGAGATGTTATGTCTCATTTCATGAGCTGATCGTCAGTTGCTCGATCTTTGAGGAGATGAGTTCAGTAGAATTTCTTTCTGTCATCGTCGTGTTGGATGAAGTTCTCAGAGCATGACATCAAGAAAAAGATCGTGATCGAATCAACGTTCTCGTGAAGTGCAACCTGGATCGTGAAGATTGTGTATGTTTGTGTTCCCTTCCGACATTTCACGCTTGAATCTCGGGACGAGATTCTTGTTTTAGTGGGGGTGAGCTGTCACGTCCCTAGCTTCTGGCAATGCACTAGGCTAGCCTCATGAGTGTCATCATGTTTAAGTTTCAAATGAATTTGAAATGGGGATTGTTTAAACCCTAGCATCAAAGGAATTCACTAGGTTCAACTTAAATATTCTTAGTGAATCCAAATGGCTTTCAAAAATGTTCATCATTTCTGGAAATGCTAGAAGCAATAACCAGAGGTGTTGCATATTTTTCCATGACATATTTGGGCTCTGAATTAAATCATATAGTATTTGCATTTGGGCATATAAATGCTATTAAATATTTTAAATGCTCAAATAATCATAAACTAAAATGTTTGCTGTTGGTTATATTCCAAACAGTGGCATTGAGCAGTTTCATGATTTTTGGATCTGTTTAAGTATTTTTAATAAAGCCCTAAAGACTACAGAATAATAGAAAACAGAAACTAAATAGGAAAAGCAGAGAGAGAGAAGAAAGCTTACCTGACGCTTGCTTTCAGCCCACCTGGCGGCCCAGCACTGTGCTGGCTCGTGCCACCAAATGCTTCGTCTCCCCCAGTGCAAAGTGCAGGTGATGTCGGCGGCGCGAGCTGCCACGGCGCCACCGCTTGTGCCGCCACAAGACTGGACGTTCGACGACCTCCACGTCGTCACCCCGACCCCCTGGACCCCTCCATTCGCCACCAGCACCTCTCTCTCGCTGTTCCCCACCACAGCCGAGCATGCTCGCCGCCGCCGACCGCTGTAGCCGTGGCCACCGCCTTCCCCGCGCCTCTCAGACGTGTCCCCGTGGTCCGCCCCGACCTCCTCTTCCTCCTCACCGAGCTGCGTGACGCTGGAAGGCCTAAAACGCTGTCAACGCCATCTTTTTCAACCTCGGTCCGCCGAGATCGCCGGCGACCCCGCGCTCGCCTCGCTGCCTGCCCGACCTCGCTGACCCGCTCGTCGTGACCGCTGTGAGCCATTAACCTTCCCCTCCTCTTCTTTTCTTTCCCCGTGTGCCGTTGCGACTGCACCACGCTCACCCGCACGCGCCGCTGCCCGCGCTCGTCGTCGGTGATGCTCCAGTGACCATATGGTCCCGGGCTTGTGCACATTGCACTCCCCGCATCACGTAGGAGCCGTAGGTGCTAGCGCCGCCCCGCCTAGGCCACTGCAGCAACGAGCCCGAGCTCGACCGAAGCCGCCGCCGAGCTTCGTCGCGGCGCCACTCCGCCACTCCGCCGCGCCACCATTACAGCTTGGATGCGGACGAGTGTCCGCATCCCGTGGTGTGCTCATGGCGCCAAATGGCGCTACCAGAGGTGAATCCGCGGCGCATCGCCTGTCTCGACTCGCCGGCGGCTAAATGCCGGCGACCGCTGACCCGTTGACCGGCGTGGGTTGACCTCGCTGCCCAGTTTGACTTCCCCCCCTCTCTCACTAACTTGCGGGCCCCGCCCGACTAATTACTCTAGTTAGCACTAATTAACTAGTTAGGTTACTTACTACAATCACTGACTAGTGGGCCCTGCCCAGTTAGTTAGGGCTAACTAACTTAGTTAGTTGACTGGGTCACTGACCAGTGGGTCCCACTGGTCAGGTTTGACCTGGTCGACACCGTTGACCGCTGACGTCACAGTGACGCAGTTAATTATTTTCTAGATTTATTCTTATTCAAGAAATTTCAGAAAATAATGCTAACTTCAAAAATTCATAGAAATTAATCCATAACTCCAAATCAAATAAATTATATATGAAAAATGATCAGAAAAATCCAGTCTATCTATCTGTACCATTTGCATGCATGTTTGAACAACCTAAGGTTAATGTATATGGTAATTTGCATAATTTGCATTTAAATAAGCACCTATGGAGTTTGAATTTGAACCCTTGGTTCAAACCAACTTCATTTAATCTGGTTTCTAGTTGCATTAGCTAAAACCACAACATATTGCCATGTCATGATCATGCATCGTATTGTTGCATTGCATTGATTGTGTTCTTCCTTGTTTGCCGGTAATTGTCCCCTCTCAGTAGACGACATTCCGATGATGAGTTCGATGACACCGATGAAGAACTATATTATCTTCAGAAGTGCCAGGCAAGCAAAAACCCCTTGTTCATTCCGATACAACCCCACTCTCTCGCTCCTACTTTTTTTTACTGCATTAGGACAGCAACGATTCAACTGTTACCTGCTGTGGTAGTTGAACCCCTTATCCTCTACATGACCTGTCATTGCCACAGTAAATAGATGAAACCCACTAGCATGAGTAGGAGTTGTTTGAGCCCTGATGTGCCTACTCATTCATGCTTGTTTGTCATGCCTCACATCGCTTACAGCTTGAGTCAGTCCGATTAATCGGGGATGAATCGGAATGGTGATGAACATGTCCTACTGTGTGTGAGCTAAGTGTGTGAACACGATTTGGTAAAGGTAGCGGTGAGAGGCCATGTAGGAGTACATGGTGGGTTGTCTCATTGAAGCCGTCCTCAGTAATTGAGTTCTGTGTTTGTGATCCATGAACAGCTACTACCATGCATTGGGCCCGAAACCAATGGACCCTCTCGGCTTCTTAACCACCCTTGTCCTCTGTCTAGGAGTTGCAAGTAGTTTCTGGTGTTTGTAGTATGCTGGAGGCTGTGCGCAGCGCTGACCTGAGGGTTGGGCTGTGATGCGGTAGGCACGTGGCCGGGTATGCCGGGCGCCCGTTTGGTGTCGCGGAACCCTGTACACATCGTTCGGGGCCGTATGTGGAAATCTCGGCCGGACTCCCTGCGGATGGAACCTGAATAGGCGATAAACCTGGACTAGAGACTTGAGTGTTTAGGTAGGCCGTGGCCGACACCCTCACCGGGCTTCCGCTTGAAGGTTGCCAAGTACATGTCATGTAAACAGCGATAAGTGGTGAGAGCGTGTGTGAAGAAGTACACCCCTGCAGGGTTAACATCATCTATCCGAATAGCCGCGTCCGCGGTAAAGGACTACTTGGTTGCCTGTACAGTTCATAGATAACTTGAAGTGGATATTCTAAAACACGCAAGATAAGCGTGAGTGCTATGGATGGCCTTCTCGTAGGGAGACGGGAGCGGATCCATAGTGGTGTATTGATATGGTGAATATGTGGACTCGTGTGCGCCACCTCAAAAGAGTTACTTGCAGTCATAGTTTAGGTTAGCCACTGAGTCAAAGCTGGCTTGCTGCAGTTAAACTCCACTACCCCCTTTGTTGATACTGATGCATATGTAGTTAGTTCTGATGTAAGTCTTGCTGGGTACATTTGTACTCATGTTTGCCTATTTTATGTTTTGCAGAAAGACGTCAGTCTCGCTAGTAGTTCCGTGTGGATTTCGACGTTTAGCTTGATACCTAAGCTAAGATCTTGTGCCCTTGGCAGGATCTTGTAGATAGTCGGGCTTCTCAGCCTTCTTCATTTGTAGTTGTCTGTACTCAGACAAGTTAAGCTTCCGCATGTGCTTGTTGCTTGTATGCTCTGTATGTTGGGTCATGAGACCCATGTTTGTAATATCTTGCTCCTCGGAGCCTAATGAATAAATACTTGAGTCATAGAGTTATGTTGTGAGGCCATGTTGTATTTACACATATCGAGCATATTGTGTGTATGATTGAAATGATTGGTATGTGTGGGATCCGAAAACCTAGTTGTTTGTCCTTGGTAGCCTCTCTTATGGGGAAATGTAGTCTTGTGCTTCCATGAGCCATAGTAGTCCGCTACAGCCCGGTTCACCGGAGTCCTGCTAGCCCAACACTACTGCTCCGGAACACTTGACTTGCCGGCATGTGATTCAGGGCCAATTCTTGTGGGTAATTCTGCTAAAATTGACCCCCTACCCAGTTTCTTCCAGAATTGCCACTCCATCTTTTTCTACAATTCCTAGCTAGTTAAGGTCTAATTAGCTAGGAATTGTAAAAAAAGATGGAGTGACAATTCTGGGAGAAGTCAGAGGGGTCAATTCGGGAGAATTGCCCAAAAGAATCACCTCACTTCGCTCTCTCGTGGTTCCCTTCGGGTAATGTCACGCGGTGACATCCGGAGTCCTGCCTAGCCTGCTACAGCCCGGGTTCCTGGAGTCCTGTTAGCCCAGTGCTATAGCCCGGATTCGCACGCTGCTGACCGACATGCTCGATGTTGATTCATGTTTGCCTGTCCCCGTAAGTTAGTGCCACTTTGGGTTCACGACTAGTCATGTCGGCCCGGGTTCTCTATCATATGGATGCTAGCGCCACCATCATATACGTGAGCCAAAAGGCGCAAACGGTCCTGGGCCATGGTAAGGCGACACCCGTGGGAATACCGTGCGTGAGGCCGCAAAGTGATATGAGGTGTTACCGGCTAGATCGATGTGACTTGGAATCGGGGTCCTTACAAGGAATATCAAACAGAATCCAAACGGAATGAAACCTTCGAGAAAGTTATTTTTGGAGCAAACGCAATCGAGGGGACTTGGAGTGAACGTCAAGAAAGAAGCAAGGAGGCCACAAGGTAGGGAGGCGCGCCTGCCCCCCTGGGCGCGCCCCCACCCTCGTGGGCCCCTCGCAGCTCCACCAACCTACTTCTTCCTCGTATATATACCTACATACCCCGAAAACATCCAGGAGCACCACGAAACCCTATTTCCACTGTCGCAACCTTCTGTACCCGTGAGATCCCATCTTGGGGCCTTTATCGGCGCTCCGTCGGAGGGGGCATTGATCACGGAGGGCTTCTACATCAACACCATAGCCTCTCCGATGATGTGTGAGTAGTTTACCTCAGACCTTCGGGTCCATAGTTATTAGCTAGATGGCTTCTTCTCTCTCTTTGATTCTCAATACAAAGTTCTCCTCGATCTTCTTGGAGATCTATTCGATGTAATTCTTTTTGCGGTGTGTTTGTCGAGATCCGATGAACTGTGGGTTTGTGATCAAGATTATCTATGAACAATATTTGAATCTCCTCTAAATTCTTTTATGTATGATTTGTTATCTTTGCAATTCTCTTCGAATTATCAGTTTGATTTGGCCTACTAGATTGATCTTTCTTGCAATGGCAGAAGTTCTTAGCTTTGGGTTCGATCTTGTGGTGTTCGATCCCAGTGACAGAAAGGGAACTGATACGTATTGTATTGTTGCCATCAAGGTTAAAAAGATGGGGTTTATATCATATTGCTTGAGTGTATCCCTCTACATCATGTCATCTTGCCTAATGCGTTACTCTGTTCTTATGAACTTAATACTCTAGATGCATGTTGTATAGCGGTCGATGTGTCGAGTAATAGTAGTAGATGCAGAATCGTTTCGTTCTACTTGTTGCGGACGTGATGCCTATATACATGATCATGCCTAGATATTCTCATAACTATGCACTTTTCTATTAATTGTTCGACAGTAATTTGTTCACCCACCGTAATACTTATGCTATCTTGAGAGAAGCCACTAGTGAAACCTATGGCCACCGGGTCTATTTTCCATCATATAAATTTTCGATCTACTTTATTTTGCATTCTTTACTTTTCAATCTATATAACAAAAATACCAAAAATATTTATCTTATTATCTCTATCAGATCTCACTTTTGCAAGTGGCCGTGAAGGGATGGACAACCCCTTTATCGCGTTGGTTGCAAGGTTCTTATTTGTTTGTGTAGGTACGAGGGACTTGTGTGTATCCTCCTACTGGATTGATACCTTGATTTCAAAAACTGAGGGAAATACTTACGCTACTTTGCTGCATCACCCTTTCCTCTTCAAGGGAAAACCAATGCAGTGCTCAAGATGTAGCAAGAAGGATTTCTGGCGCTTGTCGGGAGTCTACGCACAAGTCAAGACATACCAAGTACCCATCACAAACTCTTATCCCTCGCATTACATTATTTGCCATTTTCCTCTCGTTTTCCTCTCCCCCACTTCACCCTTGCCGTTTTATTCGCCCTCTTTTCCGTTTGCCTCTTTTTCTCTTGCTTCTTGTGTGCTTGTGTGTTGGATTGCTTGTTTGTCACGATGGCTCAAGACAACACTAAATTGTGTAACTTTTCCAATACCAACAACAATGATTTTCTTAGCACTCCGATTGCTCCGATTACCAATGCTGAATCTTGTGAAATTAATGTTGATTTGTTGAATCTTGTTATGAAAGATCAATTCTCTGGCCTTCCTAGTGAAGATGTCGCTACACATCTAAACAATTTTGTTGATTTGTACGATATGCAAAAGAAGAGAGATGTGGATAATGATATTGTTAAATTGAAACTATTTCCGTTTTCGCTTAGAGATCATGCTAAAACTTGGTTTTCGACTTTGCCTAAAAATAGTATTGATTCATGGAATAAGTGCAAGGATGCTTTTATCTCTAGGTATTTTTCTCCCGCTAAGATCATCTCTCTTAGGAACGATATTATGAATTTTAAGCAACTTGATCATGAACATGTTGCACAAGCTTGGGAGAGAATGAAATTGATACGTAATTTCCCTACACATGGTTTGAATTTATGGATGATTATACAAAAAATTTATGCCGGATTGAATTTTGCTTCTAGAAATCTTTTAGATTCGACCGCGGGAGGCACTTTTATGGAAATCACTTTTGGATAAGCTACTAAACTCCTAGCTAATATTATGGTTAATTATTCTCAATGGCACACCGAAAGATCTACCAATAAAAAGGTTCATGCAATAGAAGAGATCAATGTTTTGAGTGGAAAGATGGATGAACTTATGAAATTGTTTGCTAATAAGAGTGTTGCTTATGATCCTATGATATGCCTTTGTCTACTTTGATTGAGAATAATAATGAATCTATGGATGTGAATTTTGTTGGTAGGAACAATTTTGGTAACAACGTGTATAGAGGAAACTTTAATGCTAGGCCTTTTCCTAGTAATTCTTCTAATAATTATGGTAGTTCCTATAACAACTCTTATGGAAATATTAATAACATGCCCTCTAATTTTGAGATTAGTGTTAAATAATTTATGATTTCTCAAAAGAATTTCAATGCTTTGCTTGAAGAAAAATTACCTAAGATTGATGAATTGGTTAGGAACGTGGATAGAATTTCTCTTGATGTTGATTCTTTGAAACTTAGATCTATTCCACCTAAGCATGATATCAATGAGTCTCTCAAAGCTATGAGAATTTCCATTGATGAATGCAAATAAAGAACCGCTAGGATGCGTGCTAAGAAAGATTGCTTTGTAAAAGCGTGTTCTTCTAGTTTTCATGATAATACGGATGAATATCTAAAAGTAATTGATGTGTCTCCTATTAAATCTTTGTTTTCCAATATGAATCTTGATAATTATGGGACTGGAGATGAGTCAACTTTAGTTAGAAGGCGTCCCAATAATTCAGAGTTTTTAGATCTTGATGCAAAAATTGGTAAAAGTGGGATTGAAGAGGTCAAAACTATTTTGGATTTCAAGGAATTTAATTATGATAATTGTTCTTTAATAGATTGTGTTCCCATGTTGCAATCCGTGCTAAATTCTCCTCATGCTTATAGTCAAAACAAAGCTTTTACCAATCATATCGTTGATGCTTTGATGCAATCTTATGAAGAAAAACTTGAATTAGAAGTTTCTATCCCTAGAAAACTTTATGATGACTGGGAACCTACTATTAAAATTAAGATTAAAGATCATGAGTGCTATGCCTTGTGTGATTTGGGTGCTAGTGTTTCTACAAATCCAAAAACTTTGTGTGATCTGTTAGGTTTCCGTGAATTTGATGATTGTTCTTTAAACTTGCACCTTGCGGATTCCACCATTAAGAAACCTATGGGAAGGATTAATGATGTTCTTATTGTTGCAAATAGGAATTAGGTGCCCTTAGATTTTACTGTTCTTGATATAGATTGCAATCCTACATGTCCTATTATTCTCGGTAGACCTTTCCTTAGAACGATTGGTGCGATCATTGATATGAAGGTGTCACGACCGGTTTTCCAATAAAAATATTTATTGAGAAACCGACCTATAAATTCCAGTGTGAGGAAAATCCTCCATACTGGTGGACAAAACCTTGATACAATAAGCCAGTAGCAATTAATATATTACAGGGTCGAGCTGATCTTGCTCAACAAATTATTACAAGCACGCCAATAATTATACATAGAGGCGGATATGACACGAAGGAGTGGTGGCATACTCTTGACTCGAGGTAAAGTGGTGGAATAACACGGTGGAGTGGATGATATGACTCCTACATGGCGGCTCATCGAGCGTCGAGGTGAGGCTCGGTGGGTTTATTTGGGTAGCGGAAGCGAATATAACACAGTGACTAATCCAGGGGTCGCACGAGACTGACTGGGATTCCTCTAGGCGTCGGCCTCGCTATCGAACTCTTCATCCATGAGATCGCCTTCGTCAGCATATGGCTAAATCAACAAGCCGGTGAGTACTTTGAAAGTACTGCAAGACAGTTCGGACAAAAGATATAACAAATGTATGCATGAATGCGACATGAATAATTTTAACAATGCGCAATCAAATCAGTATAGCAAGGTAAGTAAAAAAGGGAATCGGCGGTAGTCCGCTCGAAAACCAAAGAAGATAAACTCAAAACCGATCGGGTGTTCAAGCGGCGCCTCGAAGGCGAACAAATAAGTAAAGCATGCCACGATCGAGGCGTCTAAGCGACACCTCATAAAGGGCTTATATTGAAAGAAAAGACATGCGTGCATGATGGACATCGGAGCGACATCACAGAAAGGGCTTATAACGAAAGTAAATAATAACAATGTCGCAGTCGGACTTCTGAGCGACATCGCAGAAAGGGCTTATAACAAAAGTAAATAATAACAATGCCGCAGTCGGACGTCTGAGCGACATCGCAGAAAGGGCTTATAACGAAAGTAAATAATAACAATGCCGCAGTCGGACGTCTGAGCGACATCGCAGAAAGGGCTTATAACAAAAGTAAATAATAACAATGCCGCAGTCGGACGTCTGAGCGACATCGTAGAAAGGGCTTATAATTCACTTCTCATATCGGTTAACTTGCAAGGAGTAGTGCTCATAGGAAAATATTCATCATATGATAATAAACGGGTTAGTCCATCCACAGGAATAAACAATTAACACTCATGTGGTTCTCAGGAGTTTCTGTCACCGAGACTGACACTTGACAAGATAAGATGAACACAGCTCTTGGACATGGATAAGATGATTTCAAGAATTGTTGACTCTGCAGAGTTTGTACTAAAATTATCCACAGCCAACGGATTTCCGTAGTCACGAAGGACTAGTTCCGTTTACGGTATTTCGGAGAAAACACAGCTAACCAGTACACACCCATCCTACCTCACGTTGCCAGGAATCATCCTAGACAGCGATCAAGAAAAACTTTGAGACGGGAGATCACAATCTGGAATAGCATGGGATCAAATTTATATACGCGCGCTCTAAGGGGTGCCCCCCTCTCGGTCCCAACCGGAAACACCCATGCCCCCTGACCGGATGATAGTCTTTAATCCAGGGCCATGGAACCCTCATCCCGGCCTCTCGGTTTGGTGTGTACCAGAAAGTGGTTTGCAACTTACTAAGCCGTATCCCTTGCGGAAAACATGTGGTAGTACGATAGGGGAGACAGACGGGAATTGAACTGATTTATGTTGACACTGGGTCAACGGCCTGGCATAAGACTGGCATGCTACAACACTGCCATCTTACTCACTCTCATGCCAACTCATGGCCATGCAACTCGTTTCCAACAACTCATGGGTTTCCGAGACTTACTTGCCTCAACTTTTACGAGATAAACTTTTATCGAGATGCTCATGAACATGGCATGAAACTAAATTAATGCAAACATGCCCTAAACACTCATCATATCAAAAGTTCAAACATGCTTGCCTGGTTCGGAGTAGTCGGGGCCTAGCTCGGTGAAGTTCGCGGTTCCGTCACCTCCTTCGGTATCTACGGTATACAAAAATATACGCACTAACGTAAATACCAAGGGTGCTCAAAAAAATATTCCAAATATTTTTCAAATAAATCTGATAAAAAACTAGACAAAATTTTGAAGAGGACAGAAAAAGAATCATTCAAAAATCCTTTTCTGTTTAAAAGTTATAAGTGTTTTGGTCCAAGGACCTTTACGTAATGAAACGAGAAAATACTCGAGCGTAACAAAGTTCAGAAAACGATTCGGTTTGGAAAGCGCATTTATCAGAATACGCTTTCAGAAAACGTTTCAAAATAAAGACAGAGAGGCTGACGGGCGGGTCCCACCCGTCAGGTTTAAAAATACAAACAGGGGGGCGGAGCTCGTCGGCGCCCGAGGGTTGCGGTGGTCGCCGACGGCGATCCACGGCGAGGCAGGAGGATCGGGTGGTACCTCCGTGCTCAGGGCGCCATTCCGTGTCGGTGGGTGGTGGTGGTGGTCGCCGGCGAGTACCACGTCGACGGCGGCCCTTGCTCCGGCGGACGGCGATTCGGGAGGGGTTGGATCTCGTCAGAGAGTGCTGCGAAGAGCAAATTGAGGTGGGGGTTAGGCTACTGGCTGCTCGAGAGGGTTTCTGACGAGGTTAGGGCGCCGGGGATGGCCTCACCGGAGTGAATCGAGGTGGAGGCCGAGGCGGAACGGGGCGGCCGGAGTTGGGGGAGGAGACCTCCTCGAGGTCCTCCTAGTAGCCTGGCGGAGTGTTGGTGAGGTGTAGGGATGCTGCGTGCTCGAGGGCGAGCTCGGGGCCCCTTTTTATAGGCGATCAGGGGGTTGGCCGTGAACGGAGTTCTCCGGCGAAGGTTACGGCGGCGCAGGGTTTGGTCGGGGTGGTTTAGCGGTTGAGCTTCAACATGTAGGTCTACTGGCTCCATTTAGACGCTAAACGAGTTTGGTCGAGAAGCTTTGGAGGGAGTTCGACGGAACAGGCGGCCTTGAGCGTCTGCCGACAATGAGGGCGTGCCCTGCGCTTGCCGGCCACGGCGACGGTGCAACGGGGTGCGCTGGCGTGCATGAGCCACGCGGAGGGCCAGGGAACGATGGGCGGCGACGGGTGGCGTGGCGAGCGGGCTCGGGCCCTCGTTGGCCGCCACGGGTGGCGCGGCCATCACAGAAACCGCCAACGCCGGCGAGGCTCGCCGCCACCGACGCCTGCATCCGTCCAAGGGGGCCTGCGGTGCTCCGGCCAGGGAGGAGAGGCCGTGCGCAACGCGCCAGGCGCACTGTTGACAGGTGACCCGACCCTGACGAAGAAACGACACTGAAACTCTGAACTTCTGATTTACTGAAAGTGCAAAGTGACAGTGCATGCTAGGTGTTCGACAGAATGCTTTTTGCATGTGGGGATTTTTCCTTGAGCTGATTTTTGGTGGAGTGGCTTCTCATTGCAACTGGAGGTTGCCTGAATTTTGGTGGAATTTTTGGAGAAGAGGAGATATGAATTTCACCAAATTTGACAAATCTGGTCCAAACTTGCAGAAGCTGAAACTTGAAAATTTTGCAAAGAAGAAGAGTGGATCTTGATGGTTCTAGGTTGTGGGTGCTAGGGACTATCCAGAGTAGCTGGTTTGAGAACAAAACTCAAAAGCATTTAGGTACTTGCTTTGCAAATCACCTAGGCTCAAAATAATGGGCAGAAATGTTTTGAGGAAAGAAATAAATGAAATAAAATCCAAAAATGAGTTGGACTTGTTGGGACAGAATATTTGGATTGTCGCAAAGGGTAAGGAGGGGTTTTGGGAAGATTTACCACATGAGGCATGGAAAAACCATGGGTGGATTCAAAATAAGAGAAGACCCAAAACTCCTAGGGTTTTCTTCTAAAAGGAAATAAATCCCAAAAATAAAATTTGAGAAGGGGAAAAATCAGAAGAAAGGTTTTTAATAGCCAACACCAGAGTTGAAGAAGGTGCCAAAAATAAAATCTTTTGTCAAAGGAAAAAATTTGAGAGAAAGAGATTTGTGGAAGGGTTTAAATGACCTCCTTCAAAACCAACAAGGTTTTTGCTGAAAACCAAAACAAAAAATTTTGGAGTGTCACAGAAGGAAGGGAATATCAGATTCCAATTTCCATTAAGGAAAGGCATGGAACACTTTCCTAGGAATAAAATTAAATTACCTTATGAATCTACTATGAGAGCCACTTATGGATTGCCTACTAAAGATGATGATACTTAGATCTATCCTTGTTTTTATGCCTAGCTAGGGGCGTTAAACGATAGCGCTTGTTGGGAGGCAACCCAATTTTATTTTTGTTCCTTCCTTTTTGTTCCTGTTTAGTAATATATAATTGATCTAGCCTCTGGTTAGATGTGGTTTTGTGTTTTAATTAGTGTTTGTGCCAAGTAAAACCTTTAGGATAACCTACGGTGATAGTTATTTGATCTTGCTGTAAAAAACAGAAACTTTGCACGCACAAGATTAGTTTTCATAAATCACAGAAACGTGATTTTCAGTTGATTCTTTTTGCAGAAGTTTAATAAACAAATTATATAGGACTTCCTAATTTGGTAGAATTTTGGAGTTCCAAAAGTATGCGTTTGATACAGATTGCTACAGATTGTTCTGTTTCTGACAGATTCTGATTTTCGTGTGTTGTTTGCTTATTTTGATGAATCTATGGCTAGTACGAAGGTTATGAACCATAGAGAAGTTGGAATACATTAGGTTTAACACCAATATAAACAAAGAATGAGTTCATTGCAGTACCTTAAAGTGGTGGTTTGTTTTATTCCGCTAATGGAGCTCATGAGATTTTCTGCTGAGTTTTGTGTTGTGAAGTTTTCAAGTTTTTTGGTAAAGATTTGATGGATTATGGAATAAGGAGTGGAAAGAGCCTAAGCTTGGGGATTCCCAAGGCACCACAAGGTAAAATTCAAGGACAACCAAAATCCTAAGCTTGGGGATGCCCCGGAAGGCATCCCCTCTTTCGTCTTCGTCCATCGGTAACTTTACTTGATGCTATATTTTTATTCACCACATGATTTGTGTTTTGCTTGGAGCGTCTTGTATGATTTGAGTCTTTGCTTTTTAGTTTGCCACAATCATCCTTGCTGTACACACCTTTTGGAAGAGACACACATGATTCGGAATTTATTAGAATACTCTATGTACTTCACTTATATCTTTTGAGCTAGATAATTTTGCTCTAGTGCTTCGCTTATATCTTTTTAGAGCACGGTGGTGGTTTTATTTTATAGAAACTATTGATCTCTCATGCTTCACTTATATTATTTTGAGAGTCTTTTAGAACAGCATGGTAATTTGCTTTGGTTGAAATTAGTCCTAATATAATAGGCATCCAAGATGGATATAATAAAAACTATCATATAAAGTGCATTGAATACTATGAGAGGTTTGATACTTGATGATTGTTTTGAGATATGGAGATAGTGATATTAATGTTGTGCTAGTTGAGTAATTTTGGAATTGAGAAATACTTGTGTTGAGACTTGCAAGTTCCGTAGCATGCACGTATGGTAACCGTTGTGTAACAAATTTGAAACATGAAGTGTTCTTTGAGTGTCATCCTTTGTGTGGAGGTCGGGGACGCGCGATGGTTAACTCCTACCAACCTCCCCCCTAGGAGCATGCGTGTAGTGCTTGGTTTTGATGACTTGTAGATTTTTGCAATAAGTATGTGAGTTCTTTATGACTAATGTTGAGTCCATGGATCATACGCACTCTCAACCTTCCATCATTGCTAGCCTCTTCGGTACCGTGCATTGCCCTTTCTCACCTTGAGAGTTGGTGCAAACTTCACCGGTGCATCCAAACCCCGTGATACGATACGCTCTATCACACATAAACCTCCTTATATCTTCCTCAGAACAGCCACCATACCTACCTATTATGGCATTTCCATATCCATTCCGAGATATATTGCCATGCAACTTTCCACCGTTTCATTTATAATGACACGCTTCATCATTGTCATATTGCTATGCATGATCATGTAGTTGACATCATATTTGTGGCAAAGCCACCATGCATAACTTATCATACATGTCACTCTTGATTCATTGCCCATCCCAGTACACCGCCGGAGGCATTCATATAGAGTCATATTTTGTTCTAGTATCGAGTTGTAATCATTGAGTTGTAAATAAATAGAAGTGTGATGATCATCATTCATAGAGCATTGTCCCAATAAAAAAATAAAAAAAGGTAAGGCCCAAAAAAGAGAAATAAAAAGGGACAATGCTGCTATCCTTTTTTCCACACTTGTGCTTCAAAGTAGCACCATGATCTTTATGATAGAGAGTCTCTTGTTTTGTCACTTTCATATACTAGTGGGAATTTTTCATTATAGAACTTAGCTTGTATATTCCAACAATGGGCTTCCTCAAATGCCCTAGGTCTTTGTGAGCAAGCAAGTTGGATGCACACCCACTTAGTTTCATATTGTTGAGCTTTCATACATTTATAGCTCTAGTGCATCCGTTGCATGGCAATCCCTACTCCTTGCATAGACATTAATTGATGGGCATCTCCATAGCCCGTTGATTTGCGCGTCAATGTGAGACTTTCTCCTTTTTTGTCTTCTCCACACAACCCCCATCATTATATTCTATTCCACCCATAGTGCTATGTCCATGGCTCACGCTCATGTATTGCGTGAAAGTTGAAAATGTTTGAAAATTCTTAAGTATGAAACAATTGCTTGGCTGAATCCGGGGTTGTGCATGATTTGAATATTAGGATAAACTTACTTTGGCCATGTTATTTTGAGAAGACATAATTGCTTAGTTAGTATGCTTGAAGTATTATTATTTTTATGTCAATATTAAACTTTTATCTTGAATCTTTCGGATCTGAATATTCATGCCACAATAAAGAAAATTACATTGATAAATATGCTAGGTAGCATTCCACATCAAAAATTATGTTTTTATCATTTACCTACTCGAGGACGAGCAGGAATTAACCTTGGGGATGCTTGATACGTCTCCAATGTATCTATAATTTTTTATTGTTCCATGCTATTATATTATCTGTTTTAGATGTTTAATGGGATTTATTGTACACTTTTATATTATTTTTGGGACTAACCTACTAACCGGAGGCCAGCCCAAACTGTTGTTTTTTTGCCTATTTTAGTGTTTCGCAGAAAAGGAATATCAAACGGAATCCAAACAGAATGAAACCTTCGGGAGAGTTATTTTTCGAACAAACGCAATCCAGGGGACTTGGACTGGACGTCAAGAAAGAAGCTGGGAGGCCACGAGGCAGGGAGGCGCGCCTGCCCCCTGGACGCGCCCCCACCCTCGTGGGCCCCTCGCAGCTCCACCGACCTACTTCTTCCTGCTATATATATACCTACATACCCCGAAAACATCCAGGAGCACCACGAAACCCTATTTCCACCGCCGCAACCTTCTGTACCCGTGAGATCCCATCTTGGGGCCTTTTCCGGTGCTCCGCCGAAGGGGGCATTGATCACGGAGGGCTTCTACATCAACACCATAGCTCTCCGATGATGTGTGAATAGTTTACCTCAGACCTTCGGGTCCATAGTTATTAGCTAGATGGCTTATTCTCTCTCTTTGATTCAATACAAAGTTCTCCTCGATCTTCTTGGAGATCTATTCGATGTAATTCTTTTTGCGGTGTGTTTGTTGAGATCCGATGAACTGTGGGTTTATGATCAAGATTATCTATGAACAATATATGAATCTCCTATGAATTCTTTTATGTATGATTTGTTATCTTCGCAAGTCTCTTCGAATTATCAGTTTGGTTTGGCCTACTAGATTGATCTTTCTTGCAATGGAAGAACTGCTTAGCTTTGGGTTCAATCTTGCGGTGTTCGATCCCAGTGACAGAAAGGGAACCGATACGTATTCTATTGTTGCCATCGAGGATAAAAAGATGGGGTTTATATCATATTGCTTGAGTTTATCCCTCTACATCATGTCTTGTTGCCTAATGCGTTACTCTGTTCTTATGAACTTAATACTCTAGATGCATGTTGGATAGTGGTCGTTGTGTGGAGTAATAATAGTAGACGCAGAATCGTTTCGGTCTAATTGTTGCGGACGTGATGCCTATATACATGATCATGCCTAGATATTCTCATAACTATGCACTTTTCTATCAATTGCTCGACAATATTTGTTCACCCACCGTAATACTTATGCTATCTTGAGAGAAGCCACTAGTGAAACCTATGGCCCCTGGGTCTATTTTCCATCATATAAGTTTCTGATCTACATTATTTTGCATTCTTTACTTTTCAATCTATATAACAAAACTACCAAAAATATTTATCTTATTATCTCTATCAGATCTCACTTTTGCAAGTGGCCGTGAAGGGATTGACAACCCCTTTATCGCGTTGGTTGCGAGGTTCTTATTTGTTTGTGTAGGTACGAGGGACTTGCGTGTGGCCTCCTACTGGATTGATACCTTGGTTCTGAAAAACTGAGGGAAATACTTAAGCTACTTTGCTGCATCACCCTTTCCTCTTCAAGGGAAAGCCAACGCAGTGCTCAAGAGGTAGCATGGATCACTGGACAGCAGTCAAGAACATCCCGAAATACCTAAAAAGGACTAAGGATATGTTTCTCGTTTATGGAGGTGACAAAGAGCTCGTCATAAATGGTTACGTCGATGCAAGCTTTGACACTGATCCGGACGATTCTAAATCGCAAACCGGATACGTGTTTATATTGAACGGTGGAGATGTCAGTTTGTGCAGTTCTAAACAAAGCGTTGTGGCGGGATCTACGTGTGAAGCGGAGTACATAGCTGCTTCGGAAGCTGCAAATGAAGGAGTCTGGATGAAGGAGTTCATATCCGATCTAGGTGTCATACCTAGTGCATCGGGTCCAATGAAAATCTTTTGTGACAATACTGGTGCAATTGCCTTGCCAAGGGAATCCAGATTTCACAAGAGAACAAGCACATCAAGAGATGCTTCAATTCCATCCGTGATCAAGTCCAGTTGGGAGACATAGAGATTTGCAAGATACATACAGATCTGAATGTTGCAGAACTGTTGACTAAGCCTCTCTCAAGAGCAAAACATGATCAGCACCAAGACTCCATGGGTGTTAGAATCATTACTGTATAATCTAGATTATTGACACTAGTGCAAGCGGGAGACTGAAGGAAATATGCCCTAGAGGCAATAATAAAGTTATTATTTATTTCCTTATTTCATGATAAATGTTTATTATTCATGCTAGAATTGTATTAACCGGAAACATAATACATGTGTGAATACATAGACAAACGGAGTGTGACTACTATGCCTCTACTTGACTAGCTCGTTGATCAAAGATTGTTAAGTTTCCTAGCCATAGACATGAGTTGTCATTTGATAAACGGGATCACATCATTAGGAGAATGATGTGATTGACTTGACCCATTCCGTTATCTTAGCACTTGATCGTTTTAGTTTACTGTTATTGCTTTCTTCATGACTTATACATGTTCCTCTGACTATGAGATTATGCAACTCCCGATTACCGGAGGAACACTTTGTGTGCTACCAAATGTCACAATGTAACTAGGTGAGGTGTCTCCGATGGTACTTGTTGAGTTGGCATAGATCGAGATTAGGATTTGTCACTCCGATTGTCGGAGAGGTATCTCTGGGCCCTCTTGGTAATGCACATCACTATAAGCCTTGCAAGCAATGTGACTAATGAGTTAGTTGCGGGATGACGCATTACGGAACAAGTAAAGAGACTTGCCAGCAACGAAATTGAGCTAGGTATTGAGATACCGACGATCGAATCTCGGGCGAGTAACATACCGATGACAAAGGGAACAACGTATGTTGTTATGCGGTTTGACCGATAAAGATCTTCGTAGAATATGTAGGAACCAATATGAGCATCCAGGTTCCGCTATTGGTTATTGACCGGAGACGTGTCTCGGTCATGTCTACATAGTTCTTGAACCCGTAGGGTCCGCACGCTTAACGTTCGGTGACGATCAATATTATGAGTTTATGTGTTTTGATGTACCGAAGGTAGTTCGGAGTCCCGGATATGATCACAAACATGACGAGGAGTCTCGAAATGGTCGAGACATAAAGATCGATATATTGGACGACTATATTTGGACATCGGAATGGTTCCGAGTGAGATCGGGAATATACCGGAGCACCGGGAGGTTACCGGAACCCCTCGGGAGGTATATGGGCCTTATTGGGCCTTAGTGGAAAAGGGGGGAAGGAGCAAAGGAGGGGGCGCGTCCCCACCCCCCAAGCCCAATCCGAATTGGGAGGGGGGTCGGCCCCCACTACAAAAAAATACACTTCCGTGAGGATACGTGTTTGTCACAGTAGGTCGCGTTTTTTGTCATGCATGTACATCCATCACAAATTTATGACAGAATCAAGATAGTCATACCTGTGCTATCGTAGAAGTGTTCCATGACATTACCAAAATTATCATCATGGAAGTGTCCAATTCCATGACGATAAATCGCGCGTCCGTAAGTGCTTTTCGTCAGGGTGACCGACACGTGGCATCCACCGTAATCGAACGCCGTTAAGCTATCGGGTCGGGTTTTGGATCCGATAACCCGTTAACAGCCCCGACCAATGGGGATTTTCCACGTGTAAAATCATCATTGGTCGGAGGAAACACGTGTCGGCTCACCGTTGGGACAGATGTCATCCACTCATTGGACGTATAGGCGCCTATGATACGTCGACAGTGGCACGCCCAAGAGAGGCCCATTCTCGTGAAAAGGCCGGCCCGTTTGACTTGGTCAAAAGGTGGCGGGCCGGCCCATGTAAAGCCTGTTAACGGCCTGTTCGCATATAGCCCATTTACAACCCGCTAACCCAAGGCCCGTTACGCCCTATCCGAATTAGGACCAGTACCGTCATCTTGGCCACCCAATATGATTCCAAAGATAGTTTTCACTTCCGCCCATGTATGGCCCATGACGTCTTTCGGCCCATATGAGGCCCTATGTAACTTTTTGGCCTATTAACGGCCCATGGTGAAACTGGCCTATAATGAACAGTGTATTACTTTACACCCATTAACGGCCCGTGGTGAAACTAGCCTGTAATGAACAGTGTATCACTTTATACCCGTCAAGGGCACGTTATTCTGTTGGGCCGTTTCCAGCCCATGTTATCTTTCGGCCTTCTCAGAGCCCATTTATTCTTGGGCTCATTTCCAGCATTCGTTTACTTACGGCCCGTTCGCTATTTTTTACGCTTATGGGCCAAATTCAGCCCGTGGTTACAGTCGGCCCGTTTGTGGTCCGTTAACACGTTGGGCCGTTTTCATAGCGTCATGAAATACGACCTATTAACGATGGCCCGTTATGGTCAGCCCATGAACGGACGATTACAACTCTAGCCCGTTTACGACCATAATGCGGCCTGTTATTGGCCCATGTTTGGCCAATCGATCATACTGCCCGTATAAGGCCCATTGATGATACGGCCCGTAGAAGGCCCATTGTTTCTACGGCCCGTAGAAGGCCCATTGTTTCTACGGCCCGTAGAAGGCCCACTGTTTCTACGGCCCGTATAAGACCCACTGTTTCTACGGCCCGTAGGAGGCCCAGTGTCACTACAGTAAATATTAGCCCATGGTTATTGTGGCCTAGTTTTTAAAAATAGGTTATTGCAGCCACTAGCAAACCGCGGAAAAAGAACTGCAATGACTACAAACAAACAAATAAACAAGACAATAAGGAAATAAATAAGCAAGCAACTTATGCTAGGCTATCACGGCTATCGCACATATTACATCCACTCGGCATCAAAGTTCGCCACCAGTGCAAATAAACGCGCCGACAGAAGAATATACACAACTGAGAGCACTTCAGAAGGCACTAGGCCTGGCCAGGTCGGGCCCCCAAACAGCTGAAGAAGCTGAGTAGATGAGGGAGTCCTGGATTAGGGGGTGTCCGGATGGCCGGACTATAACCTTTGGCCGGACTCCTGGACTATGAAGATACAAGATTGAAGACTTCGTCCCGTGTCCGGATGGGACTTTCCTTGGCGTGGAAGGCAAGCTTGGCGATACGGATATGTAGATCTCCTCCCATTGTAACCGACTGTGTAACCCTAGCCCTTTCCGTGTCTATATAAACCGGAGGGTTTTAGTCCGTAGGATGAACAACAATCATACCATAGGCTAACTTCTAGGGTTTAGCCTCTACGATCTCGTGGTAGATCTACTCTTGTACTACCCATATCATCAATATTAATCAAGGCGGAGTAGGGTTTTACCTCCATCGAGAGGGCCCGAACCTGGGTAAAAACATCGTGTCCCTTGTCTCCTGTTACCATCCGCCTAGACGCAGTTCGGGACCCCCTACCGAGATCCACCGGTTTTGACACCGAGATTGGTGCTTTCATTGAGAGTTCCCCTGTCGCCGCCATCGTGAAGGATGCCTCATCCCGTGTTAAAGACGGCATCTGTTGCTAAAGGAGCTTTGGCTATCGGCCAAACTCTCCGGCTAAGCGGTTTTCTTATGACCGCCTGTTGACCGCCAGCGCCGACAATGACTACTCGGGTCATCGAAAGCAATCTTCACGCCAACTCGTAACTTCGCCCGGCGGTTAGATCCGATGGAGCTCTCTTTCTTAAACGAGCTCTTGGATCGCATCGCCGCCCTGGGAGTCGCTACAGACTACGATCAGATTGGGCCTAAACCCGATTCAAGAGAGATTAACTCTCCCCAGGTCACCCATCATGTTGCAGTCGTGGAGGAACAATGCGGCAAGCCTTCATCTATCTTAAGGACTAGTTATGTCCGGATTCCAGTTCCCTCCAAGCCGGATACCCGCGGAGGGGAGGACGTCACTCAAGCCCTGAACTTAAAGTCAGGCAGCGGGCTAGATTCATTGGACAACATCCAAGAACCCAAGCTTCCGAAGTTCGAAACTCCTTGGCCCCTGAGTCTCAGATTGGGCGAGGTTCCGGATTTAATTCCACCCGCCCACCCAAACATAAGCGATCTATCCCAAATTCGGCAAGAGCCCGCAGAAACAGTACACATTACTGGGCCAGATTCCTCCTGGTCATGAACAGGATAAAGGACTACCGCGAGGAGGATGGAATTTCATTCTTATGCAATAATTTCACGGACAACGGAATCCTCAACGCCATAGGTCGCCGTGAAATTACACGCTTCGCTGACTTGGCGTCCATAGTATGAAAGTACTGTGCGATGGAAAGCGCCTGGAAAACCGAAATAAAATTTTGGGACAATCCGGCCCTGAATACAACCCCAGTCCGAAATAAAAGGGTGCATTATCTCCAGGCACCTGGGTTAAACACCAAAAAGCAAAAACCCTCTATAGGGCATGGAACCGTCTTTGGAGGGATGGCTCAATGGACCTGTAAAATTCATAGTACAGAGGGCGCTACACCAACTCATAGCCTTAGAGCATGTTGGATACTCCGCGGTGGCGGAAGTGGCGAAGAGCTTCTAACTCCAGAATCCACAGAGCACCAGCCCAAGGATACCAGTATGGTATTAACAGTCTTCGAGACTTTCGCATAGAATAATATGCGGAAACAAACACTCCGCAGCCTTGCCGAAGTCTACCAAGTAGCAATAACAAACCCATGGAGTGACATGGCTATTACCTTTAATGCCAGTGATGAACCTAAATTCCGAACAGCCCGAGCACCAGCCGCATTGGTCCTCAGTCCAATAGTGGACGGCTTTCGCCTTACCAAGGTACTCATGGACGGTGGCAGCGGTTGAACCTCATTTATGAGGAAACTCTTCGAAAAATGGAAATAGACTGGAGCCGCATTGAGCGAACCAGCACAACCTTTAGAGGAATAATCCCCAGTCGGGAAGCGCGCTGTACAGGAAAAACCACACTGGATGTGGTGTTCGCACGCCAGATAATTACAGTCCGAGGAGGTCACGTTCCAAGTGGCCCCTGCTCAGCAGCCGGATACCACGCTCTATTAGGGCGAGAGGCATTTACAATTTTTCAAGCTATACCCCATTACGGGTACATGAAACTCAAAATGCCCGGGCCCAACGGAATCATCACTCTTGCTAGTGACCCGGACATAGCACTCCGCGCCGAAAATAAGACAGCCAAGACCGCCCTTGAGGCACTATCCGAAGCCCTAGCGGCCAAGGAATTGACTGCGCTGCGCTCCACGGTGAACAGGGACGACGTGGTACTCGATAAAAGATCCAAGTCCACCTCCTTTAAATCGGCGGACGAAATAGTCAAATTCCAAGTCCATCCAATGGACCCTACAAAAACGGCCTCCATCGGGGCGCAATTAAACCCTGATGTAGACGTCACACTACGAGAATTCCTACGCGAAAATTGGGACATTTTTGCCTGGCACCCTTCTGACATGCCAGGAATCCCACGCCGGGCCGAGGCACAGCCTAAACATCCTAAAAGGATTCAAGCCGATCAAGCAGGCTCTTCGGCGTTTCTCCGAACCTAAGAGACAAGCCATGGGAGAGGAGCTAGCCAAACTACTGGAGGCCGGATTCATCAGAGATATAAAACATCCAGACTGGCTAGCAAACCTGGTGAAGGTACCAAAGAAGGACAAATCGTGGCGCCTATGCGTTGATTTCAAGGACCTCAACAAGGCTTGCCCAAAGGATCCCTTCCCCCTCCCCCGCATCGATCAAATTATCGACGCTACCGCAGGACACGATTCATTGTGTTTCCTCGACACATACTCCGGCTACCATCAAATTAAGATGGCAGAGCCAGACCAAGCGGCAATGGCATTCATCACCCCATATGGCCCATTCTGCTTCAACACAATCTTCGAGCTCAAAAACGTCGGCGCAACATATCAACAAGATGATTCGTATATGTCCGCAAACCAGATCGGCAAAACAGTGGAGGCATACGTAGATGACATGGTCGTCAAAACCAAGCATGTCGAAACTCTAGTAGACGACTTGAGGCTCACATTCGATAACCTCCGAACATATGACATCAAGCTTAACCCGAAAAAATGTGTTTTCGGCGTACCAGCCGGAAAGCTCTTGGGCTTCATTATATCCGGTAGACGAATTGAAGCAAACCCAGCCAATATCCGAGCTCTGTCCCAATTGGATATCCCAAAGGACCTTAAACAAAAACAAAAATTGACCGGATGCGTGGCGGCTCTAAGCCGCTTTATCTCCCTCTTGGGAGAAAAGGCATTACCCCTTTATCGCCTCCTCCGGTGCACCGAACACTTTGAGTGGACGGATGCCGCCACGGCCGGACTCGAAGAAATAAAAGCCATATTGGCAACAAACCCGGTCCTGGCCGCGCCTAACATCGGCGAACCAATGCTATTATACATCGCGGCAACTCATCAAGTTGTAAGCGCAGTGCTCGTCGTCGAACGAGAAACGGACGGACACAAATTCCCCCTTCAAAAGCCAGTTTACTACGTGTCCACTGTCCTCACTCCATGCAAGTCGTGGTACCCGCATTATCAAAAGATAGCGTACGCGGTATTTATGGCATCCCGGAAGCTGCGACACTACTTTCAAGAGTGTTCGATAACAGTAGCCTCTGAAGTACCTGTTAACGATATTATAAACAACCGCGACGCGACGGGCCGGATTGCCAAATGGGCCATTGAGCTCCTCCCGTTTGACATAACCTATAAGCCACGACGATCTATTAAGTCGCAAGTTTTGGCCGACTTCGCCGCCGAATTGACTGAAGCCGAACTCCCTAAAGAGTACGTCACATATTCCAACTGGATCATGCACTTTGACGGATCCAAAATGTTGGCTGGTTTGTGGGCTGGCGTCGTTCTGACGTCCCCAACAGGAGATACAATTCAATACGTACTCCAGACAATGTATACGGACTCCAACAACGCAGCCAAATACGAGGCCCTTCTACATGGTCTCCGGATGGCAGTCTCCATGGGCATCCAACGCCTAGAGGTACGTGGGGATTCGAACCTCGTGATATCCCAAATAAATGGAGACTTTGATGCCAAGGATCCGAAAATGGCAGCTTATCGCAACGCCGTCCTAAAAATGTCAGCTCGGTTCGAGGGGCTCGAATTTAACCATATAGCCCGGGAAAAAAATCCGGCAGCCGACGTCTTGGCATGCATTGGCGCAAAGCGTGATGCAGTCCTTCCCCCCCCCCCCCCCCCAACATTTTCTTGGAGAGGCTATTCAAGCCATCCGTATTATGGGAAGGGGGATCCGAAAATAACAGCCCGGACCCAACCACACTGCCCGACACCGAACATTCTGACACAACGGGAGGCTCTACCAATGAAGTAACATCCTCAGCCCACATAATAATGGCAGTCATTGCCCCGTGGACAGAACCATTCCTAGCCTACCTAACCAGGCAGGAACTTCCCGAGGACCAAAACAAGGCACGTTGCATAGTGCGGCGATTTAAAGCCTATAAAGTCCATGGGGGAGAGCTTTATAAGAAAAGCACCACCGGAGTCCTTCAAAGGTGTATCTCCGAAGAGGAAGGGCGGAATCTTCTGGCTGAAATTCATGCCGGACTCGGAGGGCACCACGCCGCAGCCCGGCCCTTGTAAGCAAGGCCTTCCAGACAAGATTGTCTGACGGCCCGGGCAGATGCTCGAGACTTAGTCCAACGATGCGTCGGTTGCCAGCTCTTTGCTAACCAAAGCCATATGCCACCCACCGCCTCCAAACTATACCCATCACCTGGCCCTTCATGTCTAGGGGCTTGACATGGTTGGACCCCTTAAAGGAGGAACCCACAAGCAAAAATACCTACTGGTCATGGTGGATAAGTTCACCAAATGGATAGAGGCCAAGCCTGTTAAGACGGCCGAATCCGGACCGGTGATAGACTTCATATTCGGGGTCGTACACCGATACGACGTCCCCCACAATATCATCACTGATAACGGCATGAACTTTACGGCTGACGAGGTCAAACTCAGGTGCAAAACATGGGCATCAAGCTCGACTATGCTTCAGTCTATCACCCACAAACTAACGGTCAAGTCGAGCGAGCAAATGGTCTAATCATGAGCAGCATCAAACCAAGATTACTACGGTCCCTCAAGGAATCTAACACGCACTGGGTAGAGGAGCTCGACTCCGTACTCTGGGGGCTGCGGACCACGCCGAATCGCACCACCGGATACACACCATTCTTTATGGTATACGGCGCAGAGGCGGTTCTGCCCTGCGACATAATTCATGACTCACCTCGTGTGCGCATGTACAAAGAAAGAGAAGCCGAACTTGATCGGCAGGACAGTTTGGATGCCTTGGAGGAGGAGCGTGACGTGGCAAAGGCCCGTTCCGCATTCTATCAACAGCAAGCTCGAAGATACCAAAGCAGAGAAGTACGGGCCAAAAATTACAATGTTGGCGAGTTAGTTCTACGCCTGCCGGGCAAGAAAAAGGACAAACTCAAGCCCAAATGGGAAGGTCCCTTTATTATTGACCAAGTCCTGACCGGTGGAGCGTACCGTCTGCGAGATGCATCGGATAACCGACTCGAGCCGAACCCATGGAACGCAGCCCGTCTCCGAAGATTCTACGCCTAGCGCCGGACTATGTGTTCGTCTCCTTGCTCTATCTATTTTTTACACACTAGTTGTCTTATATTTCTGTCGTTCTCCCTCCCTTTCTCTTAAAGCCTTTAAGGGCTCGTTCGCGCCTTGTTCGCACACAATTGACGCGCTATCCGTGCGCATTATACCTGGGGGCTTCTTTAACAGAAGCTTATTTATACGGGCTTCATGCCCAACACATGTGTCACACTTCCGCATGTACCTTTTATTCACCATTATATGCATCGATATGACTTACGTTTTGGCCAAGCTGGGTTGCCTGGCTCCTGTGCTTACCCCATGTTCCCGATTGTTCGGCTAGGCGGTAAAGGGAGCACCTCTACGATTGTAACGGCCGGGTCAGCCAGATGTGTACCTCAGACTGGGTGAAGACGAAAGCTAGCGTTCTTAAGGGAATATTCGGTCGGTGAACTAAAGATGATTTCTCACTTGTTTATTTATCCGCCCCCAGATGCTTTTCTGCCTTTTTCACAGTCCGGACATGCACTTTAGGGCATGCCTCCCAGGGAAAGGAACCCCTAACGGAACTATTCTCCCTGGAAGATGTTTCTTGCTAACCATGTAATATAACATAACTAGTTGGGCACTTGTCTATTCAAGCACTAATGATCCCTACGCCTGGTCTCCATGCATGCCCCGGTTCCTACATAACCGAGAGGGTATTCGTACACACTCCGGACTATCGGGTCCCGAGGTTGAAGCGAAAAGGTCCGCCATGACAAACGATCTATAATCCGGCTAGAAGGCATTTTACATGTCATCTTAAATTACATAGTCAATTTGATAGGTATATTCCTCTTCAATACCATCCAACAGGCTGTCTAGTTTACAGTCCTTTTGGGAATATTTGGCGGCCAACTCTACCTGGCCGTACACTAAGCTCACAGGGATCTCCTTCCCATCGGGCCCCACAGGTCCGACTTCGGCCATGTGGTTTGGGTCAGCCTTCGTTTACCGCGTCTTCACCATGGCCTAGGCCTCCCTGGCGCCTTGACGGCAGGTCGATATCTTCAATAATCGGAAGTGCCGCCGCGCTCCCTTAAGCCTCTCTGCAAGCTCTCCAAGGCCTTCGGGCATGGAGACAGATGGTCACAAGGCCTGGGCAACGCCTTTCATCACCTGCCGAACTCGTTTGTGCAGTTGTAAGAGCTCGGGAAGAAGGTCACCCGTAGAACCGGGCATTTCCTCTGCAGGACGACCTGTTAGCATACCTACAGACATACTCTGTTAGTCGACTTCCTCGCCGAACTCTTTTTCAAAGTTCGTTCAAGCACTTACTAAACATGCCGCGTCGAAGCCGCCGATTCTCCTTAACGGAGTCCGACAGTTGGGCACGAACATCCTTTAGTTCCACGCCCAGCTGGGTGTTGGCATCTTGGAGATCATTCTTCTCCTGCCTCACCTTTGTCAGCATGCTCTCACCAGCCTTTAGCTGGCGTAGGAGTTGCTGCTTCTCCGGATCTAATCCGGCGCCATCTGCAAGTTTATTGTCAGACTTGCATACACGCCGCACTCTACATGCTACTTATCAATTGAGGCAAATAATACCACAGGGGGTCTTCTTGGGCTCCCTACTTTGCCAGACTAGTCTTGACTGAAGTTGGGCTTTGCACTCTTCCAGCTCACAGGGACAAGAGGGTATTCTCTCTTCAGAAGAACTCAAGATAATAAATGATCCTTAAATCAGTTATTCTAACTGTTTCAAGTCTCGGGGGATACTGATATATATATATATATATATATATATATATATATATATATATATATATATATATATGTAATCATCAAATTTTCTCACCCGTATGTCTTTTACATACTGCTCCGTGGCCCTGGTTAGACCATTTTGAGCGGCACGGAGGTACGCATCTCCCGAGTTGAAGGCATCCAATGCCTCTTGGGAGAAACAAGCATTGCGAAGAACTGTCCGACGGCCCCTGTGATTCATGGCACTCTCCACCTCGGAATTGGTGGCAGACAGTCTGTCTGCATCCTTTGTCGGCGGAGCGTCCGACGCACGCCTCGTGTTCGCCTCTTCTTCTGGACCTGGCTTTGGAGCCTGGCTGGTGGAGGCGCGATTGGCAACCTCTCTGGATATAGTCCGGCGAGCCCTCTTTTTCCTAAAAAGAGAACGGGCGGAAGTATGCATCGTAAGAATAATACCTTGGAATAAGGCGGCGCGCCTTACTGCTGCGTCGGTGCCTCGACCTGGACTGCGTGTCTCTCTAGCCTGCCCGCCCTCGTGGTCCCTTGTTGGCTAGTCGCCGCAGGCTTGGCATTCCGCCTCGAGATCCTCCCCTGCGAAACACCATTGGTATATGGTGATCAAAAATAAAGCAGACGGATCATCTTCGAAGTATTGGGACTTCGGTCTCGGTTACTTGTGAGGCGGGGAGCAGTCCAGGATAATCGACTGTAATAGCCACCAAGGAATTGTCGATGCTCAGTTGGTAAAATACCCCATCGATCAGCTCCATGGATATGTCTGGATCCTCTTGGGAGGCCGCATCGAGGGACCGTTCCGGATCCTCGGGTTGTGGAGGAGGGCTGTTTATATCCTTTACGGCCTGGTGCAATTCATGCGTCGAAATCACAAGATGAGATACTTAACCACGGGAATATGGAACGGATGGGCAAAAAGAAGTGTCCGCTTACCTAGTTTGGGGGATTGTGCATAGAAAATCCGCCCTGTGGATTGACGCGGAGATATTCCTCCTCTTCTCCCTTGTACAATGCG
Organism: Aegilops bicornis; assembly: GCA_021605145.1. NCBI lineage: Eukaryota > Viridiplantae > Streptophyta > Magnoliopsida > Poales > Poaceae > Aegilops > Aegilops bicornis. The sequence continues at coordinate 620,587,071 of CM038674.1, forward strand.
GACAAGATCTTCGTCAGAGCGGTAACCGATTCCGGCCCCTTACGGCCGTAGCGGGTGGCATCATCCTCCCCGTTGAAATCCCACATGGGGTGGCCTCTATACTGAAGCGGCTGCACCCCCCGCACAATGCATGTGGCCATGACCTCGATCATGGTCAGTCCGGAATGAGCTAACAACCTTATCCGGCTCATCAGGTAAAGGACGTCCTTGTCATTTTCCTTCTGAGGGCTCCGTGGACGCCAACTTAGGCGCTTCTTCAAAGGAGCATTATCGAACTCAGGGAGGCCGATCCGAATAGGGTCCGGTAGGGGGACATCTTCTATATAAAACCATTCTGAAGGCCAGTCTTCGGATGCCTTCCTTGGGGTTCCGGATAGATATCCGGTCCCGGTGATGCGCCATAGTTTGGCTCCGCCCACTTGATATATCGACCCCTCCTGAGAACGGGGCACAAGGTAGAACAGCTTCTTCCACAGCGCGAAATGAGCCTCGCAGCCCAAAAACAGCTCGCAAAGGGCTACGAAGCCCGCGATATGCAATATGGAGGCTGGCGTAAGGTTGTGCAGCTAGAGGCCATAGAACTCCAGCAGCCCCCGGAGAAACGGATGAATTGGAAATCCGAGCCCTGTTATCAAATAAGGGATAAGGCATACCCGCTCTCCTTTTGAGGGATTAGGGACGCTCTCCGCTTGCTCTCCGCCATTATAAGTGGCAAGTCCGGCTCGAACCGGGACCATGTAGGCTGGGGGGGAGGAATCCCTTGGCTTGGAGCGCCACTAGCTCGCTGTGCGGGATGGAACATCTCTTCCAATCTCCAGGTTGAGGACTGGGAGGGCGAGAGGAGGAGCTACGACGACCGGCCATGATGGAATGGATCTCTGTCGGGTGTGCTCTGATGAAAGCTCGCGAAGGGAAGGTGGTGTGATTTGGATCTAAATCCTCGCCTCTTTAATAGACAGCTCATTTGTGCAGCTAGGGGGGTAAATGTAAAACACCCTGACTTTTCACATTCGTTTGACACGTGGAAGATGGCCATTATTGGGCGCGGAAGCCAAGGAGCGCAATATTCACAAGGAGTCGGACACTATTCAACAGGTACACGGAATTTGGAGAAGAACCCGCCTTGCAATGCCGAAGAAAATCTACTTGCGCCCGGACTACATCATTGAAGCCTGGTTCGGGGCTCTTGAGGAGTCCTGGATTAGGGGTGTCCGGATGGCGGACAATAACCTTTGGCGGACTCATGGACTATGAAGATACAAGATTGAAGACTTCGTCCCGTGTCCGGATGGGACTTTCCTTGGCGTGGAAGGCAAGCTTGGCGATACAGATATGTAGATCTCCTCCCATTGTAACCGACTCTGTGTAACCCTAGCCCTCTTCGGTGTCTATATAAACCGGAGGGTTTTAGTCCGTAGGACGAACAACAATCATACCATAGGCTAGCTTCTAGGGTTTAGCCTCTCTGATCTTGTGGTAGATCTACTCTTGTACTACCCATATCATCAATATTAATCAAGCAGAGTAGGGTTTTACCTCCATCGAGAGGGCCCGAACCTGGGTAAAAACATCGTGTCCCTTGTCTCCTGTTACCATCCGCCTAGACGCACAGTTCGGGACCCCCTACCCGAGATCCGTTGGTTTTGACACCGACAGTAGACCTCAGTTGTGTCAACGATAGATGCATCAACACTAGATTTAAGGCATGATGGTGTGCACGGCAGTCCTCTGACATCTTCATTGCATCTTTGACTTCAAGTCGGAGCTGAGCTGAAGCAAGCCTTTCCGCTTTAAGTTGAGACTGAAGAAGTCGAACTGATTGAGGCAGCGACTTCACAGAGGTTGTCTCACACCTGCTGGTGAGTAGCTTCAACTCATTGTCTTCATCAAGGCAGGACCTTGGGGTCATCTCGTTGTCCTCAAGATGGTTTGGCTCACTATCTTCCCTAAAGTTCTGCCTGGCGTATGAGATACGACTCTGAAAGAGAAACAAGGAGACACGTAACAGGTTTCACAATTATATAAGAAAATAAATGGATCTGTTCTGCATAAGGAACATGTTTTTACAACTACAATTTGAAACTGGTAGTTGTTGCAAACAGTCAATCAGATGTAAACAGCAAAGCAAACAGCAGTGGAGGGAACGATGCCTATCCAAATCTATACTAGAACAAAGTTTGAAGGCTTGAGAAAAATGAACTTACATTACATGTTAACACGGGCTGGACAAAGCCCTTCCCCATGTTGATGGAAGGATAATTCAATAAATTCCCCAAAGAAAATTCTTTATAAGCGTTGCCATTATTCTACATTTTGCAAAGAGTAAATATAGATCAAATAATATTGTAAGAAACAGAGGATAATGAAGCTCAGGTGCAGACTGATGATACATGATCAAATAGCAATTAATTAAGTACATCGTTACAAGGCAAAAGGGAGAGAGGTACTGACAAGAGCAATGCAGAGCCCATTATTGTTTTGAGATCGTATGATCCTTTGAGCAAGGAGATTCATCTGAAATTAGTTTTCATACAAGAGAGAAGGTAAGGCACAAGCAGACATTTAGGAGTTCAAATTTGAATTGATATCATAGACAGTACCTGACGCTAGGCTCCCAGCAGTTCTAATAGGGGTTTGGCCACTGGAGTAGGGGTAAAGTGTGGTACAGTTGGGCCTGTGTTTTCTGTGGCTGCTGATCTATCTGATTTAACAGGTACCACTACCTTTTCCAAATACCTAGTTTGTACTCCTTGAGGATCTGCACTCACCCTCTTCCTTTTGGACATCTATCACGAAAGAACAACATTTGACTGGAAAAACATAGTGTGACGACACATGGAATAGGTACGAGAAAATGGATAGTTATGGCATATACTCATATATGATGCTTAAACTAAGCAGATGGTGTAACAAAGTAGAAGAAATGCAAGAGGCCAGATGCAAAATATGTGCGACCAATACAACTTTGCAAAGTTAGAGCAAGCACCTTGATGGGTGAATAAGATAGGCCATTGAGGGAGTCCCGGACTAGGGGGTGTCCGGATAGCCGGACTATCGTCACGGCCGGACTCCAAGACTATGAAGATACAAGATTGAAGACTTCGTCCCGTGTCCGGATGGGACTTTCCTTGGCGTGGAAGGCAAGCTTGGCGACACGGATATGTAGATCTCCTACCATTGTAACCGACTCAGGTAACCCTAACCTATCCGGTGTCTATATAAATCGCAGGGTTTTTAGTCCAGAGGACGAACAACAATCATACCATAGGCTAGCTTCTAGGGTTTAGCCTCCTTGATCTCGTGGTAGATCTACTCTTGTACTACCCATATCATCAATATTAATCAAGCAGGAGTAGGGTATTACCTCCATCGAGAGGGCCCGAACCTGGGTAAAAACATCGTGTCCCTTGTCTCCTGTTACCATCCGCCTAGACGCGCAGTTCGGGACCCCCTACCCGAGATCCGCCGGTTTTGACACCGACATTGGTGCTTTCATTGAGAGTTCCTGCTGTCGTCACCAATAGGCCCGATGGCTCCTTCGATCATCAACAACGACGCCGGTCCAGGTGAGACTTTTCTCCCGGACAGATCTTCGTGTTCGGGCGGCTTTACTGCGGGCGATTAAGCTGGCCATCTGGAGCAGATCGAAAGCTACGACCTTGGCCATCAGGTCAGATTTGGAAGTTTGAACTACACGGCCGATATCCGCGGAGACTTGATCTTCGACGGATTCGAGCCGCAGCCAAGCATGCTGCACTGTCTCGATGGGCATGATCTAGCTCTGCAGCCAAACAGTGCCCTGGAGGCCGCACCAGCATCCGCTCCGACCGTTAATCCGGAGCCGGATTCCCCGATCGAGGACGAGTGGTTGGACACCGCCTCGGAGGCTACAATCTCTACGGCGATCGAGTCGAACTCTATCCCTGTCCTTTGCGAAGACGTTGACTCCAGGGTGCCGGACTCCTCTCCGGACTCCGAACCCTCCGCACCCCTACCAATCGAATCCGATTGGGCGCCCGTTATGGAGTTCACTGCCGCGGACATCTTTCAGCACTCGCCCTTTGGCGACATCCTGAATTGACTAAAGTCTCTCTCTTTATCCCGAGAGCCCTGGCCGGACTGCGGACAGGAAGGTTGGGATACGGACGACGAAATTCAACGCCCACCCACCACCCACTTTGTAGCCACTGTCGATGATTTAACCGACATGCTCGACTTCGACTCCGAAGACGTCGACGGTATGGACGACGACGCCGGAGACGACCAAGACCCAGCGCCTACAGGGCACTGGAAGGCCACCTCGTCATATGACATATACATGGTGGACATCCCAAAAGATGGGAACGGCGATGGAACAACGGAGGATGACCCCTCCAAGAAACAACCGAAGCGCCGACATCAGCGGCGCCGCTCTAGATCCCGCCACAATAAAAATGGTGATTCCGGCATGGGAGATAATAACACCCCGGACAGTGCCAAAGAGGACCCCCTCCAGCAGGACTCAGCGTAGGAGGAGGGAGAAGCAAGTCCACACGACAGTGCGGCAGAAAGAGAGGTCGAGGACGATAATTATGCGCCTCCCTCCGAAGATGAGGCAAGCCTCGACGACGCATTTAATTTGTCGTGCACGAGGATCCCGCCGAACAGAGCTGCTTTCAAATGCAGGCTTATAGCCACGGCAAGCAGCCTCAAGAAAAAGCGACAGCGACTTAGAGCTGCTCAAGACCTGCTAGGCAGCGGATGGATCAAGTCCTTGCAGCCGAAGAGTATGAACTCGAACGCCCCTCCAAAAGCTACCCCAAACGCAGGTTGTTGCCTCGATTAGAGGAGGAAGCACCCAAGTCACCAGCGCACGACATGGCAGACCGGCCACCCCGTGGCCGCGACAGAGAGGCCTCTAGACCCTCCGTCCAAGCCGAACCCCGACGCCGCTCAAAAAGTACCAAGGCACAGGAAAACGCGCAGGACTTGCGAGATATATTGGAGGATAAGGCAAAACATACAAGATCGATCTACGGATCGCATGGGCGCCCAACGACGGGGGATGATTACCGTCGCGCGGATACAAAGAAACCGGCCGGGCCGAACACGATGAGACAAAGCTCATATGAGCTACGCCATGATATAGCCCAATACAGAGGCGCCAAGACACCCACTATGCTTCACAGATGAAGTAATGGATCATCAAATCCCTGAGGGCTTCAAACCCGCCAACATCGAATCATACGATGGTACCACAGATCCTGCGGTCTGGATCGAGGACTATCTCCTCCATATCCACATGGCCTGCGGTGATGATCTACATGCCATCAAATACCTCCCACTCAAGCTTAAAGGACCAGCTCGGCATTGGCTCAACAGCTTGCCAGCAGAATCAATTGGTTGTTGGGAGGACCTGGAAGCCGCATTCCTTGATAACTTCCAGGGCACATATGTGCGACCACCGGACGCCGATGACCTCAGCCACATAATTCAGCAGCCGGAAGAACCGCCGCATAATTCGACACGGTTCCTCACAAAGAAAAATCAAATCGTTGACTGTCCGGATGCAGAGGCCCTTGCAGCCTTCAAACATAACATCCACGACAAGTGGCTTGCCCGGCACCTAGGACAGGAAAAGCCGAAATCCATGGCAGCCCTCACAACACTCATGACCCGCTTTTGTGCGGGAGAGGACAGTTGGCTAGCTCGAAGCAACAACTTGGCCAAACATCCTGATAGTTCGGATACCAAGGACAGCAATGGCAGGTCGCGTCGCAACAAGAACAAGCGCCGCATCAATGGCGATAATACTGAAGATACGACCGTCAATGCCGGATTCAGAGGCTCTAAACCCGGTCAGCGGAAGAAGCCATTCAAAAGAAATACCCAGGGCCCGTCCAACTTGGACCAAATACTCGATCGCTTGTGCCAGATACATGGCACCCCCGAAAACCTAGCCAATCACACAAACAGGGACTGTTGGGTGTTCAAGCAAGCAGGCAAGTTAAGTGCCGAACTCAATAACAAGGGGCTGCATAGCGATGACGAGGAAGAGCCCGGTCGAACAATAGAGGATGTAAGGGTTTTCCTACACAAGTGCGGACGATGAACATGATATACGCAACCCACATACCCAAAAGGGAGCGGAAGCGTGCACTAAAGGGACGATATGCGATGGAGCCAGTCGCCCAAGTTCAACCCATGGTCTTCCTGCCCGATCACCTTCGATCGAAGGACCACCCCACTAGCATCCGTCACGGCGGCTTCGCCGCATTGGTTCTTGACCCAATTATCGACGGATTTCACCTCACCGTAGTCCCGATGGGACGGTAGCAGCCTGAACCTGCTTTATCAGGATACAATGCGCAAAATGGGCATAGATCCCTCAAGGATTAAACCTACAAAGACGACCTTTAAAGGCGTCATACCGGGTGTAGAGGCCAGTTGTACAGGCTCAGTTACACTCGAAGTGGTCTCCGGATCCCCGGATAACTTCCGTAGCGAAGAGTTAATCTTCGACATCGTCCCATTCCATAGCGGCTATCATGCACTGCTCGGACGAACCGCATTTGCAAAGTTCAATGCGGTGCCGCACTACGCATACCTCAAGCTCAAGATGCCAGGCCCTCGAGGAGTAATCACGGTCAATGGAAACACCGAACGCTCTCTCCGAACGGAGGAGCACACAGGCGGCCCTCGCGGCGGCAGAGGTACAAAGCAGCCTCTCACAGCAATTCTCGAGTCCGGCCACTAAGCGTCCGGACACCGCTGCGCGCCGGAGTAACCTACAACAAGACCGCCTGGCATGATTCAAGCACGCGTAGCAATCCGGCCCCAACCCCCGCCCTCGCGAAATTGCGAAGCTAGTTTTACGCGTACATAATTACGCTCTAGAGATACCATGGGCATATGGGGAGGGGCAAGACCATGGCACGCCAAGAATGCGGCTCGACCGCACCAGGGGCTCCCGATTGTGTCGTTCTTTTTCTTTTTTTGCTTTTTCTTCCTTTTTCTTACTTTCAGGACTCCGTCTTTGAGAAGTCCTGTCCGGCACTTGAATCGCCGAACTCACGATGCAACAGCCAGGGAAGCGGAAAGCCACGTCGAATGTTTAGGTGGTCTCTATTACGAGCATTATACCTGTTTTACATACCATCCCGCAGCTTACCCCTGGAGGGGGACATGTTAGATAGTCCCATCCCTTGCTTATAGCACTATTTGTATCGTTCGCTTTCATTGCAGTACCTTTTGAATAAACAATGCATAGCTTTTGCCTATTATTGCACTCTTTTATCTATCCATATATATGTTCATTTCATGACATGTTGCACCCGTGACACTTTGGTACGGCCAATACACCGAGGGCTTGTATCCCAACATTCTGGTGTGCTAAAGTCCGCACACTTTCACAAGTGCGGCACCCCGAACTTATAGCATTATATGAATTGGCTCCGAATCATGTCTTGGGTCAAGAGTTGGGTTTGCCCGGCTCCCGTGTTTTGGTACCTTACGTTCCGCTATATCGGCTAAGGTAGCACCTGGAGAACCATCAAGCGATTGTGCCCCAGTTGAGCTGGGTCGAGCACCTCAATGGAGAAAGCTAAAACTGACCGTCATGATAGGGTGAGAGCCGGTCGCTGTTCGAGAGGTTTTTTCGGGTCCCTAAAGACTTATGCCGCTTAGAGCGAGGAACCGGAATTGTCCGGCCAAAGGCGTGGATAGCGCCCCGAACTCGGTCTTCCGAATACTAGGGGCTTCGCCGAAATTTAAAATTATAGAATTCTATGGCTAAGTGAGAGTGTTCAAGCATTATAAGTCCGATTGCCTTGTTCGTTGTGTTGAGCGCCTCCCTAGATGGACCCAAGAATGGGAACAAGAGTGCTCAAGTTTATCCCGAACACCCCTGCACTCGTGGCATGGGGGCTGAAGCCAATGACTTGCCATCTCTCAAATTTGGTAAACGGCCGCACAGAAGGTAATATTTTAAATTAACAAGCGTTGCTTAGCGCATATGAACAAGTTTTCAGCGTACAGGATAAGAAATGCGAGTCTATTCAAAAATTACATCTCTGGAGCACTCATCTGCTATTCGGCGGGCACCCTTCAGGAGGCCCTCATGGTACATTTCGGCGCGATGCTCATGGCCCTTCAAAGGTCTGGTCCGTCACAAGCTTCTCCGCATCCAGCTTGCCCCAGTGCACTTTAGCACGGGCAAGGGCCCGACGGACACCTTCAATGCAGACGGAGCGCTTGATGACTTCAATCCGTGGACAGGCGTCCACCAGCCGCTGCACCAAGCCAAAGTAGCTCCCAGGCATGGCTTCCAATGGCCACAGCCGCGCTACAAGGCCCTTCATGGCCTGTTCGGCGACCTTGTGGAGCTCGACCAGCTGCTTCAGGTGGTCGCTCGAAGCACCGGCTGTCCGCCTCAAAGATCGAGACCAGTAACACCTTTTCCGCCGAGCTCCCTCCTTGGCGCGGTAGAATGCGCAGCAGCATCGACGCACCACGGGCAAATCTGCGAATGCTCCCGGAGAGCTCCGAATCCGGGTAAGTAATAGGTAATTCACTTCCACATGCTTACTTTGCATAAAGAATGCCTTACCCGCCGCTATCTTCTTCAACGACTCAATTTCTTGGAGGGCTTTTGGGCCTCGGCCTTAGCAGCTTTGCCACTCTCAAGAGCCGAGGCGAGCTTGGACTCTCGAAGTCTTGAGTCACGCCTCCAAACCCTCGTGTTTTTCCACGAGCTTGGAGCTCTTGCCGCATTTGGCCAGCTGCGCCTCCCCTTCTCTCGCTCGGTGCGTTCCATGAGCCGCTTTGTTTTCGGCCACGGACACCGCTTCCTTCAGGGTCGCCACCTCGTTCGTGGCCCCTGTAGTACCCAAGTTATTCCTGTTATTTTTTGCAACCAAAACCTTTTCTATAAGGTATTATTTAACTTCCTTGTCCTCGAGCTGCTTCTTGGCTTGTCCGAGCTCGTTCTCGGACCGCTCGAGGTTCTGCTTCAATGCATTGACCTCCGTAGTCAGTGCGGCAGAGGTCGGTCACAGCCTGCATTCCCATATTGACATACTTATGTTAGACTCCTGCGTATATCTTTTTAGATCCTTAGTCCGCTTTTCTTTCCAAACACCGAACTAAGCATCGAGGCTACCGTCTATGCGGTAATATTTTTACATATTCTAAACTTACCTCAAAGCCTGTTAGAAGGCTGGTACAGGCTTGATCGATCCGCTCTTGGCGGACTGAACTGTCCGGATCACCGCACTCATAACAGTGCGGTGCTCCTCCTCGATGGAAGCGCTGTTAAGCGCCTCCAGTAAGCTATCCGGTGCCTCCGGTTGGACGGAGGAAACCAGCGTCTTACCCTTCTTGCGAAGGATCCGCTGGCTGGACTTCAGAACCGCTGATGGTTCCGGCATTGAGTCCGGACGAGGGTCGGGCTTAGAGCCCCTGGGGGTCTTGCCCCCCACGTGCCTGGAGTCCGGGAGGTTGCCCTGTGGCTCCTCCTGCGCCACCTCCTCTTGACCAAGCCCCCCTTGGGGCACCACCTCGGTGTCGTCCGCAGCGTGGGGCGAGGCGGTCGGAAGCGAGCACTCTCCATTTCCGGCGAGCCCAGGACCAGCTTGATGAATCGGCGAACTCGCCCTTGGGCGGGCTGCACGATTGTTCGACATTAGAGAACACTGCAATAATAAAATCCATGGGTATCCTGGACACTTCGATCTCGCCAGGCTTGGCCCTTGTAGGCCAATCCTCCTCGTCGTCGTCGACGTTGGTGGAGAAGTCCGGAGGAAGGGTTCTTCCCTTCTTGGACCCTCCGGCCTCCCGTGTGGGCGGCCTTCCTTTCTTCTCCTCCCCCGCCGGGGGAGGAGCTTCTTCTTCTTCCTCCTCGTCCTCGGGAGAAAATTCTGCATCGTAATCGACAAGACTGGCGTCGGGAGCTCCTTCGAGTTCCCGTGGCCTCCTTCTTGGCCTTCTTCTCCGGCACCACATGCGGCGCCGGAGCCAGCAGCCCCGTCAATCGGGTGTCCTCCAGGTCTTCCGGCAAAGGAGCCGGATAGTTAATCTGTCCGGACCTCTTCGGCCAGTCCTGTCAAAGATTAGGGAGTTTTAGATCCCACATAGAGTCAATCTATGAGAAAAGAGTCCCGTAAAGGGTAAAATAACTTACCTCGCCGGCTTGACGCCGCGAGCTGTATCCGCGATCTTTGTTAGCGGATGCGGGGGCTTCGGCGCCCTTGAACATCACCTTCCAGGCATCTTCGTACGTAGTATCGAAGAGCCGGCTCAAGGTTCGGTGTTGTGCCGGATCGAACTCTCACAAATTGAAGGCCCGTTGTTGGCATGGGAGAATCCGGCGGATGAGCATCACCTGGATTACGTCGACAAGCCTGAGATTCTTGTCCACCATGTTTCGGACGCATGTTTGGAGTCCGGATAGCTCGTCCGAATCCCCCCACTTCAGGCCCGTCTCTTTCCATGATGAGAGCCGTGTGGGGAATCCAGATCTGAATTCGGGGGCCGCCACCCATTCAGGGTCGCGTGGCTCGGTGATGTAGAACCACCCCGATTGCCACCCCTTTATTGTCTCCACAAAGGAGCCCTCGAGCCATAGGACTTTGGCCATCTTGCCGACCATGGCGCCTCAAGACTCCGCTTGACGGCCGCCCACAACCTTCGGCCCGCCATTAAAGGTCTTCAGCCATAGGCCGAAGTGGGGCTGGATGCAGAGGAAGGCCTTGCACATGACGATAAACGCCGAGATGTTGAGGACGAAATTTGGGGCCAGGTCGTGGAAGTCCAGGCCGTAGTAGAACATGAGCCCCCGGACAAATGGGCGAAGTGGAAAACCTAGTCCACAGAGGAAGTGGGGGAGAAACACCACCCTCTCATGGGGCCTGGGGGTGGAATGAGCTGCCCCGCGTCAGGCAGCCTGTGCGCGATATCGCCGGACAAGTATCCGTCCTCCCGCAGTCTTGTGATGTGCCCCTCCGTGACGGAGGAGGCCATCCACCGGCCTCCCGCTCCTGTCGTGGTTGGAGAAGGTTGAGGTGGGATGTGCGGACTTGGGGTTTGGAGCTCGAGTGCGCGGAAATGGATAAGCAAAGGAGGAAGAAGGCGTAGGTGAAAGGGTGGATCCTTATCCCCTTATATGGACGGACGAAGCTATGCGTCCCCCACCAGCCTGGTAAAACTCGCTTATTTCCCAAGCGCCGTAATCAAAGGCGCGGATGGGTTACCCACGTCCGTATTGATGAGAATCCCGGAATAAGGGGGCACGACCTATGCTTTGATAAGACGTGCCAAGGAAACCTCCTCGCTAAACACGCTGAGGTGGAACAGTAAAAACGGTTCATATAAAGGCCTGGCCGTGGTGTGATGTCGCGCCGCGGAATACGTCAGCAGATCTGTGCAAAAATTATTCTCTCTACGGTGTTATGTGGAACTTGTTTTGCAGAGCCAGACACTATCCTTGTGTTCAAAACCTTCTTTGAATTATTCGAGGAGGAACCCGCCGCAATGCGAAGACAATCAACGCGCCGGACTTGTCGTCATTGAAGCCCCTGGTTCAGGGGCTACCGAGGAGTCCCGGACTAGGGGTGTCCGGATAGCCGGACTATCGCCACGGCGGACTCCAAGACTATGAAGATACAAGATTGAAGACTTCGTCCCGTGTCCGGATGGGACTTTCCTTGGCGTGGAAGGCAAGCTTGGCGATACGGATATGTAGATCTCCTACCATTGTAACCGACTCGTAACCCTAACCTATCCGGTGTCTATATAAACCGGAGGATTTTAGTCCGTAGGGACGAACAACAATCATACCATAGGCTAGCTTCTAGGGTTTAGCCTCCTTGATCTCGTGGTAGATCTACTCTTGTACTACCCATATCATCAATATTAATCAAGCAGGAGTAGGGTATTACCTCCATCGAGAGGGCCCGAACCTGGGTAAAAACATCGTGTCCCTTGTCTCCTGTTACTATCCGCCTAGACGCACAGTTCGGGACCCCCTACCCGAGATCTGCCGGTTTTGACACCGACAGCCATCCTCCACCATGCCAAGTTTGTTAGCCAGTGGATCGTTCCGCAATATTCCTCTCGTGCGCCCATTCTCATATTCATTTTGATAATGTTAATATGTGACATGCATGAAAACATAAAAACAAGTGAGATTTTCTTTGTAATACAGAAGTGATTCTAATCCAATACTGCCTCCCTGTAAACCCCTTTGTGCTATCTCTGCAATTCTTTTAAAAGATGCCATGCATGCTGTAATTTGTTGTGTGCATTAATATAATGTGGCCTACTACTCAAAATATGAGAGCTCCGTAAGTGATGACACTTCGCAGATGATAGCTTCAACATATAGTAAAGAAGAACAAGTCGACCGACCGGCAGATTCAAAATATACTAAGGAGAACAACTCGACCTGAACAGTCGACCGAAAGAGAAGAGTATCATCTTAAAGAAGAGCATAAGAGCAAGTAGATTGAAGATATTACAAGTGTTTCAATACAATGTCGGTTGGCCACACATGATGAACCAGAGCGCATGAGAAATACTATTCTTTCCGGTCTCTCCATATGTGGCTCACATGCATTTCAAACTAAAGTAGGAACATTTAGCTAACCAATTAAACATCTCTCGCTTTTACTATATCAGCAATAATATCAGATATGAATTTGTACAACTAAGCTTGTTTAGCTCGATTGGTGGAGCGGTGCTATTACGACCACGAACCACGTAGGCTGATTGTGGTCATCATAAAATGGGGAAAACATAAGCATGATCAAGATGAAGTGTTGACCGTGGCAGTGGGATGGCAGATCTGAAGCTGCAAACCGCGCAAAGGGTAGTTAGCAACCGATGTTTGCTTTGAAATAACAACTAAGATTTGGTATGGACAAGAAAGTACGGTCAACAAGTGATAAAGAAATGCAATTATGCTGTCTATCTATATGTCGCGACATGCATTTGGAAACTCAAGTGGGACCTTTAGCTAACCAATTAAATGTGTCGGTTAACTAATATCAGTATCATATCACAATCATATTTTAACAACTAAGCTTTCGAATTCTGAGTGTTGTGTTGTTTAGCTTGAAGGGTGGAGTAATGCTAGTACGACAGAAAGCACCTACGGAGATCGTAGTAGAGTAGATAAAAGGGAAAACCCTAAGCATCAAGAGAAAAAATCAGGAAAGTGGAACTAGCTGGACCAGTGGGTGGCGCACATGCTTTTCGAAACGAATATAGGAACATTAGGTGACCAATTAAACATTCTCTGTTTTAGTTATATGAGCATCATATCAGATTCGTATTTGAACACGTAAGCTTTGGGTTGAGGTCTTGAGGAGCAGTGCTAGCACGACATGAAGCACCTACGATGATGGTAGTGAATATAAAGGGGGGAAACCATAAGCTTTACGAGTATAGTGCCCATGCCATGGCGGATCTGAAGGTGCAAACCGGACAAAGCTACTTCGCAACCAATGTTTGCTTTCAACTAGCCACTACGATTTGGTACGGACAAGAAAAGTACAGTAAACAAATTACGATCTATTTTCCGGGTGAGATCAATAACTTAAGAACATATGGAAGAGTACCACCTCTCTTGCGACACCGTGTAGGCCTATGCTGATACATTGAGGGTGCTGCAGGTGCGATGGTTGTCGGCGGCGAGGAAGAAGACTTTAGACGGCAGACGGCCGGGTCGGGGGATATATCCTGTTGCCGTGGACGAGGCGGTCGTAGGAGCGGCAACGGCAAGGTGGACGACGGCGCCGATGAAGCGAGAGGAGGCGATGAAAGGATCCGGGTCCAGCGCCGTGGATGAGAGACGTCCATCTCTTGCAGTGGACGATGGGGTAGGGGTAGCGGCTCCAGCAAGGTGGAGGATGGGGTGGCGGACGGAGGAGGCTGGCAGCGGCGGAGGTTGTCGTGTCACGACGGTGTATGAATGGGGAAATGGAGGGGGCGATCTCAAACTTTGGGACGCGCTTCTCTGAAATGGGGGAAAGTTACGAACTTATCCCCCATTTGAAATATCAGACATCGCGTCGGTTGGGGATAGGACGGTAATCTCGCATCTCCCAAATATTTGTCAGTAACTATTTCGGGCGAGGAGAGGGTGTTTTGCCGCCCACGGTTGGCGCCCACGGTGTATGAACGGGGCTGACAGGTAGGGCGGTTGTGTCACGTCTGATGGAAGTTACACATCTGCCCCTATTTAAAATATTAGCCTACATCGATTTCGGACGAGGAGAGTTTGTTTTGCCGCCCACCATGTATGAATGGGGAAATGGAGGAAGAGACACATGTCTTTCGGACGAGCTTGAATCAAATGTGTTTTGCCGCCCACTGTGTCTGAATGGGCTCAGAGGCCATCGTGTCATGTCTGATTGAAGTTACTAGTCTACCCCTATCGACAACAGTGTAAATCCGGTCGATAAGGATGTAAGTGTCAAGGGTAGACAGTAATTTCCATCTCACAAACACTTGCTTTGGGCAGCCCACAAATTATAGTGGGTGTTTAGCCGCTTCGTTCAAAACTTGGGAGAATTAGCATTCACGTTTGCCCTGGGACCAGGCAAACTAAATTCAAATCCAGTTTGTATTCGATTACGAATATCCACAGATAATTATACGTTTTGTTATTTATTTATTCAAAACCACAACAAAGATTTATTCCACCTTTATATATGATTATGATTTAGAAATGTCGTGATCTTCGAATTCAGTGGGTTGGATACACTCTGATTCAAACAGTTATTTCATCCAATACAATATTCTCACATGAAAAACAGTTCATCTTATGTCAATCATACAAGTACTGAGGATTACCTCGCCTAAAAAATCCGGATCATTACAACACATGGACAACATGGAATTCCGGACAACATAGGGGGTCCTGCAACATAATCCATTCAGAGACATGACACAACATGCAAGTACAATAATCTAATGACAATTTCAACTGGTATCTAAAGAAGAACCAGGATTACCTTGGGCTCCAGATAGCGGAAACAGCAGGACCTCCTCCGTCTTCAAATGCAACATTCTTACTTCCTCCAATTCTTGGGTTGCTTGCATAATGTGTGCCGCTAATTCCGTAATTTCCAGCCTCAAGATAAAGATTACCTCATTCATGGCAACCACACCATCTCTTTCGCCTCTAGTAGAGCCTCAAGCACTATAATATCGTGCTCGACTGCTCTCCAATGTGTTGCCTCTGAATCGCTACCATCTGATAACATGGATGGCGCACTGCTTCCACAAATAGATTCTGGGGTTGTAAATTGTGTCCTAGTGTGAACGGCATCCTGAAAGGTTTCCGCTGGACATAAGTAAGAGATAGTTATCGTATGATCTTGGCAGTAAGCTTACATGGTAAACGACAGACGAATTATTGCCGAGCATGGCAAACTATATTTAAATGGTTCAAAGCAGCATCAGCCGAAAAGAAATTAAAATGGTAAGATGAAAGTTGAAAGGGAGTGTACAACCGCTATATTTAAGTTGCCAAGGCATCTAAGCAGTTGAAATAATCTGAGAAAGCACTTAACATTGTGGCCTCATATAAACTACGAAGACAGTCTTGTGATGAAGTTGAGAGGAAAAGTTAAGGACTCAAATGAAATAGGCATGCATTTCTTTACGATAGTACAGCGAGTAGCGACATATTGGCCAACTCTGTATAACGTAACAACAAACAAGCATTCAATCAAGCAATACAGCAAAGCGCATAACCGAACTATTTGTAATTCGGTAGGATTACACGTTGAGGGCACAAGCCAAGAAAGCAGCCCACTCGCATTACATTTAACATGTACTAAAACACATTGGCTTACCATATGTTGCTGCGAAGCCTAGCTGCTGTTGCAATGTTCTTTGAAGATATCGTCAGTATCACGTGATTGCAAATCTAGTGGTTGTAGTTTATTCTGCACCATCTATTTAGGTAAAATTAATTGTAATCGCATGCACTGGTCCGAATTGGTCATCAATGGTTCATCTAAACTAATGAAAGAAAGGTGTGTGCATACATGACAATATATCTGCTTCCCTCTATTTTTATGCTTGTTCGAGGTGCCAGCACCAAAAGAACAAATATTTTGCTTGATGGGGTTGGCAGCTCCATAATTAATAGAAGCATCAAATTAGTCATGCAACTTGGGAAGATCAAGAACACACAAACAAGTAATGAACAGAGGCTCGGAGTAGTGATGTAATAGCTAGCATCGAGAAAATGTAGGGTAAAACAAACAAAAAGCAGCGGAACCACATGCTAGTTTGTCGATGTGTAATTAAGCATAGAGAACATTAAGCGATTGATGGAACCAACAGTGGCATCGTAACAAAACTAAAGCATATTAACTATATGTGCACCGATATGTAATTTAACACATGTAAAATGTTCATCGCCGTAAGTATGGCCCTACAAGTGCAAGCAGAATAACGCGTCTCATGAAAAACTGAATGATGCCCTGAAGAAATTCAAAGGTACGGTGCTTATGCTAGGAAAGTGAACGTAGGCGCCGGCCGTTGGATAATAGTACCTGATTCTCGGTGGCGTATGGGTATAGTTGTCATACTTGATAGCTAAGGATCATCGATGGTGCTCGTGTTGCGGTTGAGTTTGGGCCGGATGTCGCCGTCGCTGAAGCTGCTCTGGTGCTATGGTTGCGGCGCCTGTCGACATACAAGAATGCTCATCTGTGGTAAGTGAACAGTTGCACGATAAAGAGAAAAACCGAAGGAGTACAAATCAAAATAACCTGATGAGGCTGCGGCGTCGGTAAAGCAGGGCTGGTGGAGTTGAATATGGTGTCCATGGAGTGGGTCCGGTGCAATGGACGAAGGCTTCAGCGGGCGCGTTGTATAGTGCTTTCGGTGAGGCGGATCTGTTGCGTCGGACGAGGGCTTGTATGAAGGGCCAGCGAAGGGGCGGACGAAGGAGTCAGTGAAGGGCCTACGTTGTGGTGGAGGGCGCCGGATAAGTAGATCTGGTGCGGTGGACCATGATGGCGGTCAAGGAGATCTGGAGCGGTGGACAAGCCAGTCGCTTAAGCGGCTCCGGTGAAGTGGTGAGTTGGCAGTTGGGGGTTCCAAGGTGAGGAAGGTAGATCCGGCGGGGTGTGAGGTCCAACGCTGAGGCGGAGGACTAGATTCGGCGGCTTGCCGTGGTTGGGGGGTCGGGGAGGGGAAGAGGAGGGGCTCTGGGGAAGAATGTTGGGGGCAAGAGGGGAAAACAATGGAGTTACCAAAGCAGCCCTTTTCCGTTCATGTGGCAGGGGTAAAACAGGATCGCAGGGCTAAACTTTCGGGCGCGTGATATTTCGATGTGAGCGGGAAGTTTGAAAGCTTTTGGCACCTAAAATTATAAGTATTCTGCTCTCGTACGGCCGACTATGATATCATGGCCGACAATTTTTTGTTTTGCACGCAAAAAAAATGTGCAAGTTTTGAAAATCAATGTCTCCAACTCGAAACTTAGATTTTCCATTCAATTCAAATATGGATCATTGAGCTACTACAAGCAAATACCATCATACGGTCCAATTCAAATGAAATTCCAAATGTGTTTATCCTAAATATGATGACAAAAGCAAAAATGTGTATGTGTATGAATAAAGTGGATGATTATAAAGTTTGAACATGCCCGTATGTGTATATCTCTAGGTTTGATATATGAATTTGAAATCACGAAATCCCGGCTTAAAAATGTACCTCTGTTTAAATGAATTACAAAAGCTAATGATGGAGTCGAATTCCAAAATTCCAATCTTAGGTTTGTAATTCGGGTACATCAAGGTATACACGCATGTTCAAAAGTATCGTTATCTCATAGTACAAACTGTGAAACAAATGGATCAACCATGAGTGCACAATATCTCAATTACGCTAAAGTCCCTCAAATATAGACACCTCACTCTTTATCTGAAGTCTCCCCCCCCCCCACCACACACACACGCACATAGAGAAGTCGTTTCTATCCCCCAAACACCAACACACGAGCACATTAACACCCTCTCTCTTGTAAAGTCCGGACCCCAACATAGGTCTCTAACACTTTGTCTCTCGGGCATGCACACATCTCTTCCCTCACTCTCTAGGTCTCCCGCTATCTCTCTTACCCAAGCACACGCACTATGTAGAGTGTATATTTCCCATACACACAAAACGTCGCCCCCAAACGTCTATCTCCCTAGTTATGTGGTTCTCGCGCACTCACCTCACACACCACCCCCACTACAAACGTCTCCTTGTGCACCACTCTCCTCTTTCTATCTCTCCCACATGCGGACCCGCCCCAGCTCCTTCCCTGCATACATATATGTCATGACTCTTTGCATAGCTCCCTAATGTATAATCGTTCTCGATTTCGCACATTGTTCTCTACACCATCTATTCTAGATCTCTCATGAAGTCCCTATCACACACACGATGACTCGCTTCTCTTGCGTCTCCGTTCATAGGCCAATTTCGGACAACATCAACATTGTCTCCCTATCTATACGCCATTTATGGACACAAACGACCCCTCTCGCCCCCTCTCTTACTCTCTCTCTCTCTCTCTCCATCGCTAGCTCTCTCTTTCTCTCGCTCTCACACCCCTCTCCCACACACACACTCGATGTCTCTTCCAAATAATCTGCTCCCCCAGCCCGCACCCGTGCTATCACGCTACTACACATGTCACACCATTCCCCCCTTCCCTTATACTAGGTTTACATCATCATTGGTCTCTCTATTCCACGTACACTCTCTCCCTCTCACACACAAACGCGTGCACAAACACACACAAACACGCACAAACACCCATTTATCTGGATCCTCATCTCTCCCCATGTCTGCATGTGTATCTCACACACTCACTCTAATTATGTATATGTGTCTCCACGTTACACAACACAAAGCCCCATGTACATGTCTCTCTCTATCCTCCACACACATAGACACAAAGAATCTGCTATCATTGCCTCAGCCTCTAACATATCACACACGCACACTGCTCTCGCTCTCTCGCAAACACGCTCATCAAGGGTTTCTCCGTGAATAACTTACCGTCTATTCATCAACAAATGTGGCAAGACGGGCGAACACGAGACGTGAAAAATAATAATTCTACACGTGCTTAGACCACCTAGTATGACTACTAGGACTAGAGCAAGCCAAAAAGCGCGCCGCCGTCACCCCCTCCTTGTCGGCGACGGGAAAATCTTTGTTTTACACAAATGAGAAGTCATTGTGCTAAGGCCCCACATGCCGAGGCGTTGAATAGAATGTAGATGCTAGTTTACGGAAGCAAGTATCGATAATACGTTTGTATCTCCATACTTATATTTATTCTCTTATAAAAAACTGAGGTGGTGATGATGGTACGTGTGCCATCTTGCAATATAGACCGTCCGATCTATATCTGACGGATGGAAATTAAACTAAAAGATACCCGCACCCCTCTCCGCATTTGCAGATAAGGCCTTCCCTCGTTCATCCCTATCTCCAACAAAACTCATTGTTGAGCAATTAAGAAAGGAAGCCTCTGGAACAAACTGGCCTGGTGGCCGCTGCCGGCGTCGTCAATCCCCATGCCTCCGCTCAATCCGACCACCAACCACCACCACACCCCACTCCTCTTCACCTTATCTCATATTTCTCGAGATATCATTAGTTTTTACACATGGGATTACTCCCGCAAGGGTCAATCACAACAAGTGTTTTATAAAAAAAATGCATCTTGATGTTCTGTGCAATGCACGGATCTTACTAGTACTCCTAGACAAGACTAAGTTGGTGATGCTGGTGTGTCTGCCATCCGTCGTTTCTGATCATTAGATCTACATCTAACGATTGTGAGGTAAGTTGTTGCCTTTCTCACCAACATCCCACTTGTCTACCAATTTGCAGAAAAACCCATAATTAGTATCTTAAAACCAACCACATCCCTCCCTGATCTCACCAAAGCAGCCCAAGGAATATATTCTAATTGAAACATATGTATATCAAAATTAGAGTGTTTTGTACCAAGTTTGTGAATAAGCATTATTCTAATTATGATTCGTTGCAACGAACATGAACATTGCTAGTATTTCCAACCATGCATTTTTTCCTAGTATTCCATAGTTTCGAGTTTTCCATCAAGATATTAGTCACTCATGGTTGATATTTACTTTCAATCATGTACACATATGCACTATCTAACTAGCCTTGCTTATTGGCTTCCAAAGCTTAACTTTCACTCCTACTTACAATATGTAGAGTATTTAACAAAAAACTACTAATCTATTGTACAAAAAATAGCAAAAACATACCCAAAATTTCTTAATCCACGCCAAAAACTACTACCTAGTACTCCTACCGATTAGGTTCATTTAAACCCATTTATGACAGGGTTGGCCCACATGTCCGTGCTGACGAGGCAGCTTAAACCAACACATTTTGTTGTACCGTTGACACGAGGGACCCACATCTGACCTTCTATCCTGTTATTCCCCCTCAAATCATTATTTTTCCTGAACAATACTGATGCGTGTTCGTCGGTGGCGCCGGTGATGAGCGAGTTGGCCGCCGCTCCGCCGGACGGGCCGGACGCCGCGCTGGCCTCCTCACGGGTTGGCAGGCTGGCACGAGCGTGACGCACAAGCGAGCAAGCCGCCGCGCTGGCCTTTGCTCGAGCCAGATGGCTGGCCTGAGCGCGGCGCGCGCGAGCAAGCCGCCGTGCAGCCATGCCAATCTAGCTAGCAAACCTTGCAGACAAGCAGCTGGACGGAGCTATCTTGGCTAGCTAGCGTCATGAAGGCCGGACGGAGCCGGCATCCGGCTGCCGCAACATGGGCTCCGCACCGCCGGGCGGTTTTGACCTCGCCTCACGGCGGCGGTAGCTGCGTCCCATGGCCGAGGATGACTAGGTGGACGGGCCGGAGGTAGGAGGTCACTCGAGGATTTTTGTTGGTAAGAGCATGTACAATGGTTGATAAGGTAGTATTATCTTAAGTCTACCACATATGCAAGTGGTAGTAGTTTCTTGGCATTTTAGTGGTTTCTTGCATTATTAGGGGTTTCTTGTAAGGAAATGTACGTACTACTAGCGACAAAAGGCGATTCTAGGTTGCGTTGTAATCCAACGAGTACTACTAGTGGTCGCGGGAGTGTATACCTCGTTTTGTGGGTTCGATCCCGGCCGAACGCACGGCGGCCTTTTTTAAAAAATAATACTACTACACTTCGCTGCGAGCCATATTTTACACTGGTAGTTTGAGTTTTGAAGTCGAAAGGACGTGCGGCCCCACAATCTGGGTGCACGGGACAGCCTAGCCACATGAATGGGTTTTCCTTCCCAGCATCCCGTGGCTCGCGTGCTCGCCCTAGCCGCACCTCGCTTGTAGCTTCCTCATCAGCTAGTAGCATATTTAAACTAGCGCCTCCCAATTAAGCCCGAGGAGCCGGAAAAGCCTGGCGGGGCATTGGGAACTGTGCAATATGGCTCCGTGCGTAAAGTGCTCTACTACTACTCTGTAGGTTGTGGCGTTGCACACATGGACTTCACTCCATTATCGGCTCTACTATAAAAGAAATTCCTCTTGACGTGTTTTTTTAAACGGAGGCAAAAGCTTTGCTTCATCTCATTCATAAAGAAGGAACTAGTACTAACAAAGTTCGATGAGATCCATTACACCTCCACAAATGGAAGCGAAAAGCCTAGTCTCGCTGTATCAAATAACTCAAATGTTCTGCCCCCGCAGTAATCGTCGTTGATAAACAGGCTGCTAGTGTGTGCGTGAGAGGAGCGGCTGAGTAGGCCAGGTACTCCTACGTGAGAGGAGCGGCTGAATATATAGCACCGAGAGTACCCACTAGGCCACTACGCAAGTGTAATTCCCTACATTGATAGTACAGCGATGGTTCTAGAGAACAGTAGTACCCTCCACTTCCAACTGCAGCTCGTTAGCCCTGAGATTCAAGAGTTCAAAACTGGTGCACTATACTAGACTAGACTAGAAGTACAATACATCGCACTACTAGTTGAGAAAAGTAGTAATCTTGGTATCGCTACAAAGACAAGTACTCCTCCATCACATAATGTAAGACGTTTTTGACACTAGTTGGCGTGTACAAAAATGGCAAAACATACCCAAAATTTCTTAATCCACGCCAAAAACTACTACCTAGTGCCAAAACTTTCTTACTAGTGCTATTATTTACGGTATAATGCAATCCCATAACGCTCCATAATGCTAGTACTAGTAGTAAATAATAGCCTCACCCCTTCACTGAGGAACGATCTACGCTTGGAAGGGACGAGGCCCTGGTTATCAAGGCTCTTATCTCCTCCTCGCCAGCCCCTCCCCGAAGAGAAGGCAGTTCGTCGCTGCTCCCATGGATTCTCCAGGCGGTTCCCCTCCTCGTCGGGGCTAGGAGACCTTGGATGACGATCCTCTGGGAGAAATCGCACGCTGCTCCGACGTCCTCACCGCCGCAAGACTCGGTGCTTCCTGCACCAACTTTTTCAAGACGCTGCTTAAACAGGCTTGGGAAAAGGCTATGCTTGTTGGTCTTCCATGCGTCCTCGAGGAGAAGGTTCTTCTATGGGACAATCCTTCGAACAGTCCACCGCTCCCTGGCCATGGTTGCACATTGACTCCGCTAGAGTTGCCGACGTTGAGAGGTAGTCGGATTTTGTCTGATGAGCATGTCAATCATGGAGTTTGATCATGTAGTACTTAGTTATTCCATTTCCATCCTGTAATTTCTCCGCTGCCCATCGTCTTATATATATAGGTGCAGGTCGGTGCCAACAAAGATTGGCTTGCATACCTCCGCCGGATACCACCATCATTTTGCACAACATCCATCAGATTGCGGCCGTTCCGGTAGACCCCTTCTCCACCATTGGGATCAGCCTTCCGGACTAGCTGGGCTTGAATATGTATGATGATGCCTACATGAGATTGAAGAAGATAGCAATTGCTGACCCGCCGACAAAGCGGCGCGACTACGATGATTACTATCTCATCGCGGTGTTCGACATAAGGATTGCCATCAATGCAAGACGCTATAACGGCAGAGGCTGGCGCATGTTGGCGACGGCAGATTTGTACCCCTACACGTTCGAAGATGCCGTGCGCCATCTAGGCCGCTTCTTCGCGGTGAAAAGCCAGGGGAATTGTTTCATCTGGTTGCCATCCTACGGTAAGGAAGATTACAAACAGAATGCACAAACCATCATTTGCATCCCTAACAGTACTCCATTATTTTGCAGGGACCAGTCATCCCCCGATCAAAATAAGATCGCCGATCCTGGATGTGCGTTTGCATCCGCGATTCGGTCTAACCTGGAACCTTGTAGCTGACTTTCGCATATTGGGATCAACTATCTTAGCAGTCGTTACCCATGGTACCACTGATGTGCAACATGGTCACACAATCTACCACGATCGGACCGTCACCATCTACCCATGTATTCCTTCTCGCCTTCTCTTTCATTGTTGTACTAGTAGTATACTTAGTAGTACTAGTAGGAGTACTTTTTACCTTGAAGGACGCGTATAGCTAGCTAGGCCCTTGAAGACTTGAACCCACTATCTGCCACCATTTTTTTCCATGTCTTACTATCTCATCCATGTAGCCAAGAGTGGCTATATATAATAAGCCGGTTATTTTACTTCCTCTATACCGAGTAGTACTATTTGCTGCACAAGATATCGACCGCCATATTTGAGCACAACATTATTATGCATGGACCTTGACAATGTACGTCACCATGTGTCCAGATCTGGGATGCAACGTGTACCAGATGAACGACGCCGAGTTCGACCCCCGTGATGCTACGTGGGTGCCGAGGAACACTCTTGGAGAGTACTCGCTTTTCATCGGGGACAGCTACCCCATTGTGAAGCGGATGTTACCTTCCGTGCACGACACGGAAGGCATGCCGTTCATGAAGCATGGTTGTGTCTTCATTGCACACCGCCGGATGAACGACATCTTTGGGACACGCTTATCCTCGATTTATGCCGCTCAGCTTGGATGAGTCTCCATCGTGTGGAACCGCATTAGAAAGCTGCGACAATGATTCCTGCTGCCCACCGCTATGGATCGTGCCATCCATGAAGAACACTGGACTGGAACACTCGGAGGAGGACATGCATGTAGTCCATCTATAACGTGTAAGTGTAGTACGGTAATTGTGAACGGTAGCGCTGTGAATATATGTAGACTAGTCGTGCACAAATTTATCACATGAATTGGAGATGAACTTGTGTGGCATACTGGCATTTGTCCTTTAGAATTTATTACTAGTAAATGCGTTATGTGTACATGCAACTTGTGTGGTTGTTGCACGGGCTCCAACACGCTCTTTGAGAAAAAAAGGTGGCACAGCTTTGGATATACGTGACGTGGCGGCATCATACAGTAGCATCGTTCGCCATAGTTGTAGTACACTCCAACTAGGACGACAACTCCTATAAAACCTTGTGTGGGGACCCCGACTCATAAGTCGAGATCACCGAATGCACGTGTACAGTGATCCGAGAGATCAATGCTCACTGAATAACAAGAGTCTTACATCCATACATACCGTTTTACACAAGTAGGACCATTATGGTCAAGTCTTGAGTGTATCATCGCAGCGGAAATCTTCAATAACAACTTGGACCCATGCCATCCGCCTTAACCCTACAGCATTCTCGACCGGGAAGCGCCCTAGCTCGCATGTTCGCCACCGAGGTACTCTTCAATATATCTTGTCTTTCATGCCTGGCTAATAAAATAACCAGTGGCAAGCCAATGAGTACTTTGAATGTACTCGCAAGCAACCCATGTTTTGGTTCAAGATACACCAATGCATGGTATAGGTAAATTTTTGCCGAAAGCTAGTTTTGAGTGCAATGACATGTTCAACAACTTGCATAGCATGCATCAAGAGGATTCAAGTAACCGTGAGGACAAGTTATGGATATAAGCATAAATGGAGTGGGCACCAACCCAACTCAATCATGTCAAGTCCTTGGACTTGACCCAAGTAGTTCTTTCCACTCATCCATACATACTCACCAGGTTTCGTAAACGTATGGACGTAGCCCAAGAGCGGTTACCCAAATGTCCTTGATCGTGGACACGGCTATTCGAATAGTTTTACACTCTACAGAGGTTGCACACTTTACCCACAAGATCCGGGGAACTTCTGTGTCATCCACGACCCATGGTACCTCAAGTACCCGGGGTAAGCACCCGATCACTATCTTTCACTAGACGACACTAACATGGAGTCCACTCGATTGGCAAGAACCCCCGTGCCCAACATTTCACATCTTAAAATCATGGAGCCTCGCTCCCATTTCATCACATACCACAAGCACGGGTACCAACGGTGTCTGGTGCCCCTGTGAAGATCATGGCCGCCCTACCTGCACGACCCGTCCCGAGAGAGAGCACCAACTCTCCCCGTCACTAGTAATGCGGGCTCCAAGCTAGTATCGGCCTAGGTAATCAATAATGCCCTTTCCCATACAAGGGTAGAGTGGTTAGCATGTAAGGTTGGAATAACGGTCGCAACTTAAACCAATCCGTTTTTGAAACCACACTCACATATCCTTCTCCGGTACACCACTTCTTTATCAAGTGGATACCTAGCTCAACATCTCCCTCGGGCATTAGTGGCACCCGACGGGGTTTTCAAAAAGTCTTTGGGAACATACTTGCCTCCATCACCACGCATATTCCCGTCCCTTTTTGCATAGCAACTACTTTAGCATCCTATCTACTCCCACCGGCATAACCCTCATAAGGAGGTAGGGTCATGCACAATGCAAGTATCAATGAGGAAGTAACAGAGGCAACCAACCAACATGGTTTACCATCTCATCATGATTCGATGCAACAATAATAAGTGATATATGACATGCATAAAAAGGGTTTCATGGACATGGTCAAAGGGCTGCTTTCCGGTTCATCCGAGTCTTGAAATCTTCTCGTCCTTCTCCATGTAATTCGCCTACTTCACAACTAACGCCGGAAACAATCACAATAAGCAACACAACAAGGCAGGAAATATAAGTGCTCCAAAAATATTAATTTGACTTCTCTAGGACATCTCTGGTTATATGAAAAATAACCAGAGTGGTTTCATTGGAATTGGATCAGTGGATATCTCTGAACATTTCAATATGATGGAATCAAGGGGTTTATGGATTTGCAAGAAGTGTACAGAAACATGTTTTTGAAAAATGAGCAAAGGTACCCATTTAACAAACCATGATTTTAGAAGCATCTAGGAGTTGGTTTCACTGGATTTGGAGTTCAAATGAATATTCTATGGATTTGCAAAGTTGACAAATATGAAGAAATGGCTCATTATTTTGTGGGGTACAGAAAATATTAAGAAAAATGCTCATAAACTAAGTTATGAACTTAGATGCATCTAGGAATTTGAATCATGGCATTTGGATCAATTTTGAGCTCTTTGTGATTTTCTAAAGTTCATCACAGAAATAGGAAAAACAAGATTTGATAAATGTTTGTGAAGAAAAAGTCTCTGGAAAAATGTGCATGTTGCACCAACAGATAGATCATGATTTATAGAGCCACTAGAAATTTGAATCATCAAATTTGGAGGTAATATGAATATTTGGGAGATTTTACAAGTTTCTGGAAAAAGAAAAGGACAAAGGAAGGGGGCGTTATACCTATGCTGTGCACTGGGTGCAGCATAGCGCCAAGAAGATACCGGGTCGCCCAATTTGCACGGCCACGCTGCGTCTTTGGGGCCACGCCGATGGCGCCTTCACAGGAGTACGCCTCCCTGTGGCGAAAACGGCACGCGGCCTATGCCGCCTCCACTTAAGTGGGCGGGGCCCAGCCGCTGGGTCGCTGACGCGCGGGGCCCGCCTGCAGGCTCATCCCCAACCTCCCGCGCGCGCTCTGGCCGCAGGGAGGAGCGACTCCCGACGGAGATAGCCGGGGCTACAGGGCGTCTCCGGCGATGCTCCGCCCATCGGCGTTCTCAGGAGGATGAGCCGCATCCATCGGTGTACGGCTCGCTTGCCGAGGAGAGCCGTGGCGGCGACGGCCTGAAAGACCGCGGAGGAGGTCATCGGCCATCTTCGGCTTCGACCATGCGATGCTCCTGGGGACGAACGGCGGCGATGGAAGGGCTTGTGGTGGTGACAAGAGGGTGTGGGGCTATCCAGGAAGAGAGAGGGCCGGGCCTGCGGATTTGAGCAGCGGCCGGCGGCTCGGCTCCGGCCTAGGAGGGGGATGGAGAGCGCGAGAAGGGGAGTGGGTTGGTCTAGGGGGATCACGGGAGGGAGAGAGGGCCAAAGGAGTAGAGAGGAGGCTCGGGGGTGGCCTTAAATAGAAGGGGGCGAGGTGCACCGTGGCTCGTGCGCCGACGAGCTCCTAGCCGTTGCTGGAGGCCACGGGGGCGTGCGTGGGCGTGTCTGGGGTGTTCGTGGGGTTGGTCTAGGGCGAGAGGAGAGGAAAGAGGGAGCAGGGAGGGCCGAGCACCGCTGCTGCAGTGAGCTCTGGGCCATTGAGCCCCCGGGCCGCAGCTGTGCGTAAAGGAGGCAGCAGGAGGGAGAAGGAGGAGGGGCTAGGGGCGTGGCGTGTTGCGGACGCCGAGGCACCTCGACCGGGCGCAAGGGGAGGCTCGAGGTGGTCGGGGGACGCGGCGTCAACGGTCGGGAGCACGCTGGCGTGCTCCAGAGCGCGCAAATGGCCGGCACCCGCGGCTTTTTCTCACGTCCTCACGCGCCCACTTGTGTCTGGTGGTTGCAGGGGGAGTAAACAAAGTGGAAATGGCATTGGATGCCTTGGGGATCCACTGGAGGGAAGAGGGAGTTGAGAGAGAGTGGAAATGGTGTTGTCCAGAGAGGGAAAAAGAGCTTTTCACCCCCATCATCATGGCTCCTCGGGCAGGGAAAGATGCAGGGGTTAAAGGAAGACCAGATGATGCTGTGGGAGAAAGCTTAGCTCATGGAGATTAGTGGAAATGGCCAAAACATGCATTTTAAATTTCTGCCAGAAGGTGTTTGATGGTGGTTTGGGCAAGAAGATGAACTCCTCTTGTCATGAGGCTTGACAGGGTCAATTGGTATGATAAAATAATAGGTTCCACCAATATTGAGTCCATTTGGGCAAAGTTGCCAATGCAACTTTTGCAAACCCTAGAAATCAACATAAATGGACTTCCCAAGGGTTAGTCATGCAAACCTATTCTCCTTGATGCACCACTTGGTTTGGTGGCCTTATTTGGTCATGTCAACATGCTCACCAAAGTTGGGGTCAAGGAGAGAAAGTTGGTAGTACAAAGTTGTTCAAATTTGATTCTGGTCAGAGAAGGTTTTGGGGCTCTTTGATCAAGTTAACTTGTTCTCCAACTTGTGCCATTTGGTCTAGATGAATGATTAGACCAGTTGAGCATGTACACAAGATTTGAGAGAATTTGGACATGTTTGGCAATGTAAAGTTGCTCAAACCTCAAAAAGGACAGAAATGGTTTTGAGGGGATTTCATGGGGTTATACTATTCTCGATGACATGATACTTGTCCAGATCATCAAACATGTCATATGTGACATGCTAGAATGTTCTTGGAATTTTTGGAGAATATTTCCTTTGTAAATATTTCAAAAGCTTGAAATATCCAGAAAGGGTTTTTGAGGGATTTGACCAATATTTTGGACATGACCATGTGTTGAAACTCTTATATATGGGAAATATATGCCCACTGATTTTCCCTGTTTTTTGTCAAATATTTTTAAAACAATAAAATAATTTTTTTCCTATTAAAGACCATTTCTGGCCTTAAGAAAAATCTTTTAAATAAAATAGTAAAATAACTTTTAAAATTATATTTTTGTGGTTTATGGGATTCCTTTATCTAATAGGTCTCAAATATACTCTTTGAAATATTTTTCATACCCCAATTCAAGTAATTGCAGTGCAAACCTCAATTCAGGGGTTTTTGGAAAACTAAATTTAGAAAATACTTTTTGGCCAAAATATTTTTACAAGAAATTATTTTTTATGCCCTACACACATGGCATGATCATTGGGCAGAAGTTTTGAATCAAGGAGAAGGAGTATAAGGGTTGGAGGATTTATTTTATTTTTAGAGCACTTGCAAACAGTAGACAAAAATCAAATCAAGCATAGACCAGAACACACAAAAGTTTTTGTCAAACCACAATTTATCATGATTTATCATCTTAAGTGTTGTGCCATGAAAATCAGTGTGTGACACCTTGCGCTTGGATCTTTGCCTCTTCGGGAGGTTCAACAGTTCGTACTCGTGTGAACCTTGCACTTGGCTCTTCGCCTCTTCGGAAGGTCCAACGATGATGATACTACAGTACAATATGCTTCTGGCAATCTGACACCGATTGAACTGCTGCACGTCCACCGCGAGGGCGAGGGAAAGGGAGAGGGAGGGAGAGGGAGAGGTCACTGTAGTCAAAACCCTCTCCTCGTCCTGCGAACCACCGCGCGCGTGGGCGAGGGAGAGGCGTAGTAAGCAAGCTTCTCCTCGTTCGGCGAGTTGATGGGACACATCAAAGGAGTACTAGTACTAGTAATAGTCCATACTGCGTCCTTTCCGATTAATATGGCTTAATTTGAAACGAGAAAAATACACTGGCGGTCAACGTATGTAACAATACGCTCTTTACGGTCACTATATATAGTTTTGCGGCGATTATACGATCACTAGCTCATCGTGAGAGCACCGTGATTGCACCCTACCGACCGCCACATAGTCGACGTGGCACTTTGTTGACTCGTTAAATTGTCACCTGGTTTCTGGGTCCCACCTGTTAGTTGGCAGAGCAAAGAAATCAGTTAAACAAAACTTTACACAGCGCGACACGAGTCCAACCCTTGCGCGAACCGCCTGGCTGTGTATGTGAGTGCATGCACGTGTCCTCCCTCGGTCTTCCAACAAAGAGTGTACATCGGCTACAAAACAAAGAGTGTGGTACATAATGTACATCTACACTTCCAAGCATTTAGCCTTTAATCTAAATCGATATTGATTGACTAATGCACCAACTTGTCTTTGTAGGTATAGGCTACATGTCTATCCTTAATTACAAGATGCAACGGCCTTCATTTAATCTTCTTATCTCAATGGTCGCATGCACACATAAGTCTACTACTTTTGGGCGTTAATTATGCCCTTGTCAATGTGTAAATCTCTAAATGTACAGTCTTTCACGGACGTAGGGAGTAGGTTGAGCACTTGAGCGTGAGCTGTGTGTGTTGCGTCGTGTGCTGTGTGCCGCATGGGTGCGTGAGTGTTGCGTGCGTCCATGTGTACGTGTGAGTGTTGCATGTTGCATGCATGCATGCATGGGGCTTACTCCTTGCCATTGACATGTTCATATTTCAAGCTTCCTCTGTTCCCTCCATATGGTGATACTCCCTCTGTTCCCAAATAGTACGGTAAAAGCCTCCCTCTGTTCCCAAATACGGAGTATTTGTCTTTCTACAGATTTCAACAAGTGACTAGGTACGGAGAAAAATGAGTGAAGTGAGCGTAGAGGCATAGGGATACTGTAGAAAGGAAGTCCTCGCGATCCATTATTCCCCATCTCGGTCAGAGAGAACTATTCAACTAGTCTTCGCAGTGAAGTGACAATACACGCTGCAGCAGATGGGACACGTAATTAATAAGCTGAACCAAAGCATGTTGTTGTTACTAAATCAGCCTTACCCAAGATCGCCATCATGTTTGCCAAGAGAGCACGCTTCGCAAATACGCCCACGCACCTCTGTCCTCAATTAATCGACATATGGGCCCTCTTGTGGTAGACCCACATGTCATCGGTGTAACTATTTACACTCCGAAGGACGGTATATCATGGTAGTAGTACTAGTAGAATTGAGATTTAATGCACTTTCTTCCCCGTCTTCCACTCTTCTTCCTCCTCTCTTCTTATTCCTCCTCTCTTCTTCTTCCTCCTCTCTTCCCCATCGTCGGCAGCACACCATTTACCCCCGCTCACTGCTCGCCCGCCCGCGCCATCTTCCTAGGTAGCTCACAAGGCACTATATCCCCCGCCACCGCTTTCGCCACACGAGGAGAAGCTTCTTCGCCGCCCGCCCGAATCCACTTCCCTCACCGGCTTGCGGTGCACCGAAAACCCCAATGGCAGAAGCGACTGACACGCAGAGCCGCGATTGGAATTCCCTCCTCGATGTTCTCTTGGAGAAGATCTGTAGTCGTATGGACCTACTCAGCACCGTCCGTCTGGCCGCATGCTCGGTGTCTTTGTACCGTATACTCGTCTGCAACCGGTCGGCTCTTTTCAAGACACCCTGCTTGCTGATTCCCGATCCTCGCAGGTGGCCCAGACACCGAATTGATGATCCTACGGAGGTTGCCGTGGTGCCCCTCGACATGCTACCACTACCCGTCCACCTGTCCTTCATGCGCCGACCACTCATCGGGCGGGCATGAAGGCCAACTGGATCGTCCTCATCCACCACACCGGTAGTCCATGGCGTCTCATGGATATCTACACCCAGCGAGAGATCACGCTTCCATCGTTGGATGCCGCCGACATCGAGCCTCGCGGCTTGCCGGACACCCCTGCTTACTACGCACGAGACGCGTCAAGCTTTTGGCTCGACCTCTGTTTGCAGAAAGTTGTAATCTGCGAAGTGCCCATACCATCAGAAGACTACATGGATTACAAGCTCATTGCCTAGTTCAACATGGGATTAGTCTATCTGGAATCCGTTCGCCATACATGGTTATGCCTCATCATCAATCCTATTGAGGCAACATTTCTGTCTAATGCTATAGTGCATGATGGCATCGTTTATGCGGTCGACGCACAGATTGGCTGCCTATACTGGTGGAATCTATCGTTGTGTAATTGTTCTATCTCATCTCATCTTTACCTTATCAATACGATCACTGCTCATTTGTTACAAATTTAGAATGCATAGCATGTCTATAACCACATCATTGTTATGTGTTCCTCTCATTTCCTAGATTTTTATGACCACACATGTTATTATTAGAGTTGATATGAGAACAATTGGCATCTAATGATTGTTAGAATACATATTATGAGCATAACATCATGATTGCTATATGTTACTCTCGTTTACAAGATTTTTATAACAACACATGTTATTGCTTAGAGTTGATATGAGAACAGTAGTAGTAAGTGCTATGGTAGAATATGAGTAGGCGATGTCATAGTTGTTTTCCTCTCATTGTTACATGATGTTTGAACCATGACATGTTGCTAGAATATGAAAGCCATTGGCTTATTTTTTTTAACATGGGGTATGATTATGTCCACGGCATTGCAATTCTCTGTCTATGATATGTGTCACTGTTATAATAATCTTAATTCCACACATACTCTGAACATGATTGTTTATTTTTGTCCTTTTGGTCTCCAATTTGAATTGTTGCAGCAGACGAATGTGTTGGCCTTCATGATTCCGGGACACGGAATCATACCAGCCGATGGGTGGTGGTTTATCGCCGTTTAGCTGACAGCGGTCATTTGATGCTCATTCGCACGCACTAAATTGACCAAACCATTACATCAAACCACATGCGGTACAATGTGTGGGGCGTTACGTGACATTGATGGCTATGGCTGCTTCGTGTTCGAGAAAGATCCCAGCTCCGTTGGGCCAGGCGTATTCAACTGGAGGCGGGTTTACAGCCTCGGCAAACACTCCTTGTTCCTCGGGCTCAATTATCCGATCATCCAACCAATCATCGATCATATCACCGGCGATGATTACTGTATACGCAACTTCCATTCATGAGGGGGCTGTGTTTACACATCATACCATGGGTTTCATGAATCACCATATCCAGAGATTCGCCGACACAGCTTGTTGCCGTGTAATCTTCAAGGT
Source organism: Aegilops bicornis (assembly GCA_021605145.1). Lineage (NCBI taxonomy): Eukaryota > Viridiplantae > Streptophyta > Magnoliopsida > Poales > Poaceae > Aegilops > Aegilops bicornis. The sequence goes on from CM038674.1 coordinate 620,619,950, forward strand.
GTGAAAGGCATCAAGCTTCCATGCGATGGATGGCTTTTGCAAACCCGACATGCGGCGATGTGGTTCATGCCAACAACAAATATGCACAACTTGATTCATGCCGATATCTAGACCGAGCCATGTATTCTGGTCAGAGTACGACCCTCTTTGTTGGATATTATGTATTGTTGTTAGTTTGAAGCACTCCTCTGGTTTGAAGGATAGATACCTTCCTGGGATCAAGTGCATCCTAACTCACCTGCGTAGGATGTACTGATAATGATGATGGAGATGCTGTGCAGAAGCCATATATATATATATATATATATATATATATATATCAGTTAGGCTTCAAGTGCGTACTTGTTAGTTAAACCTATGTATAAATTGTGACACTAAATACGACTAGTAAGTAGTACAAAAGCAGTACTAGTATACGTCTGTCAAATTATACATCATGTCAACACATAGAATTGACGTGACAACACGTTGCGGCGTGGTGACACAAGAATCCCGGCGCGTGTTCGGGTATTCTCGACTTCAGATTTGGAGTACCACTTATCTCGTCGAAATCTTTCATCATTCACTTAAAAGCGATCGATTGATCATACATTGAGTACCATATAACTAGATTTAGCGATGCAAGTCGAAGAAGGATTGGCGGTCAGCCGGGCCGGCATCAAGTTCGATCCCACGGATCAGGAGTTGATCGAGCACCTTGAGGCCAAAGTGAGTCCGACAATGAGATTTCAGTCTCTCATCGATTTGTTCATACCAACCATCGACAATGAAACAAAGATATGCTACACCCAACCCGAGAAACTTCCGGGTAAGACACCGATCGACCGTCTACTTGCACAAACATATTCCTTTGTTTATAGCTCTATTTTTCTTTTAGACGCAGACCTGGTGAAGCAATTACAATTTGATGCTTAATAAAAAGTGAAACAAGAGATCGCAACATGCCAAAGATGTTATGAAAATGCCACCGACGTACACTAAAACCTGTATTCCACAATACTGCAGGTATCACACTGAGTGGCCTAAGGAAGAAATTCTTCCAGCGCAATTCCAGGGCGTTCAAAAGGGGCACGTGGATGTGTCGCAAGATACAGTCGGAGTGCGGCATGCACGCGATGTGGCACAAGACCGGCAATACCTTGCCGGTGATGGTCAACGGCCGGCAGACGGGCAGCAAAAAGGTTCTGGTGCTGCACACCAACAAGAACTTCGACCAGTAGAGGACCAACTGGGTGATTCACCAGGACCACCTCGAGGACCTGGAGCAAGAGAAGGAGCGGAACTGGTCCTCTGCAAGATTTTCTACCGCATTTAACACTAGGGCCAGTGAGTAAAAAGATTATAAGTTAGTTAGGTATTGGTAGTTGTACTACCTTGTCGTCCGCAAGTTGGTATTGTTGTTAACGATCTTTTGGTATGAACTTGCATTTGCTTCCAACCATCATGCCGAGGGTCGGCGTGGATATAAAGCTGAATCATTTGTTTCGAAACAAATTTTCGTGCACCTGATTTTATTTGAAGGGTAGCACAAGCACCCGCCGTTCGAATACCCAGTACTCCAAGATTTTCGCAACAAGTGCATGCACTTATTATAACGATAAAAAAACAATATCCATGCCGCATCCCGCTTATCACCATACTTGTAGAATTCTCTCGTTTATTGAGCACGTATATTGTTTTTCCAGGTCGAGCAAGTTTCAACTGGGCTGTAGACTGCCCAGGGTTGGTTTTGTTTTTAACAGGCCCAACCCATGATGACAACGGGGGCACAAAGATCCAGCAGGTATCTACTGGCCTTTGGCCCACCAGCGTTAGTTATATTTTGTCTTACAACATCCGCAGGCAGTTTTTTTTTACTGAATCAAACACACAGCCCAGTTCAATTTTCCTCTTGAAACGCATGTCCTACATCCGATTTCTAATCTCTATCTATAGTTTTATTAGTTCATATACACGTATCATTATATTGAAAACACATGAAATTCCCTTTTCATATTTACATCCTTATTTTTGCTGTTTTTTCCCACCCAAATATTGATTTTTTTTACCACCGGTTTTCCCTTAAACCAACTCAATTGTCCCACGCCTTATTTGCTCACAAAAACAAAACGATTTTTTGGCAAATCAATAAGTTCTTAAAAATGTTTATCATTTCGATTACAACAGTTCGGACTCCACCGAAATATGCAAAATAAGGTTGAACTTTTTGACCGTGGTCCCGGCAGAAAATGGGCTGTAATAAATTACTTAAGAATTAGCAAATGGGCTGCAAATTATAAAAATAGCAAATGGGCTTTATGTTGTCCGCATGATTTGGAGGCTGACTTGTGGGCCTACCAAGTTCATGCGCATACAAGGTTTCGCAAAAAGAAACTTAGTCAACAATCGACTCTACCAGCGCCGACCGTTAGATGTCAATCTAACGCAATCGTGCTTCTTCGGTCTCTCGATCTTCCCGCCCTAGCCGCCCAAACCAGCGCCTGGCTGAACCGCCGCTTCCCTTCTCCGTGGCCGGCAAGGTTTGCCGGCAGCCTCACGGCCCCATCATACTCGCATCCCTGGCCTGCTCTATCCCTCTACTCACCCACACCTCCCGTTATTTTTCCGGCAGCAACGGCAGCAATTAACCAGCCAACCTCAGATCTCCAATCGCTGGGCAGCCACCGCCGTGTCTTCCCGGCCCCGCTGCTCCTTCTTAGGCCTCGCCGCCGTCCACCGCCTGGTGCTCTCGGCGCGGCATGGTCAACGATGTCCATCCAACGGCCGTAGTGCTTCTTCAACCTCTGGTCTTCTTGCCCCAGCCGCCCAAAGCAGCACCGGTCGTGCCGCATGCTCCTGCCTCCTGTGGCCGGGTCAGGTCAGCCGCTGGAGGCCTCACCGTCCCCATACTACTCCCACCGCTGGCCAGGCCATCCCTCCACTCACCCACTCCCCCTGTTATTCTGCGGCGACGGCAGCCTCACACTGCAGCCGAACCAGTGAACCCTCGTGCTCCTCTCCGCGTGGGCATCCACTTCCGCGTCTTCCCCGTCTCCGCGTCGTCCCCTTCCTAGGCCTCGCCGTCGTCCACCGCCGTGGTGCTCTCGGCGCGGCGTGGTCAATGATACGTCTCCAACGTATCTATAATTTTTGATTGCTCCATGCTACTTTATCTATTGTTTTGGACTATAATGGGCTTTATTTTCCACTTTTATATTATTTTGGGACTAACCTATTAACCGAAGGCCCAGCCTGTAATTGTTGTTTTTGCCTTTTTTCAAGATTTCAAGAAATGTAATATCAAACGGAGTCCAGATGGAATGAAACCTTCGAAACGTGATTTTCTCACCGAACGTGATCCAGAGACTTGGACCCTCGCCAAGGAACAACGGAGGCGGTCACGAGGTGGGGGCGCGCCCCCTAGGGCACGCCCCGCCTCGTGGGCACCCCTGTTGCTCCACCGACGTACTCCTTCCTCCTATATATACCTACGCATTACAAACGATCAGATACGGAGCCAAAAACCTAATTCCACCGCCGCAACTTCCTGTATCCACGAGATAACATCTTGGGGCCTGTTCCGGAGCTCCACCGGAGGGGGCATCCACCACGGAGGGCTTCTACATCAACACCATAGCCTCTCCGATGAAGTGTGACTAGTTTACTTCAGACCTTCGGGTCCATAGCTAGTAGCTAGATGGCTTCTTCTCTCTTTTTGGATCTCAATACAATGTTCTCCCCCTCTCTCGTGGAGATATATTCGATGTAATCTCCTTTTTGCGGTGTGTTTATTGAGGCCGATGAATTGTGGGTTTATGATCCAGCTTATCTATGAATAATATTTGAATCTTCTATGAATTCTTTTATGTATGATTGAGTTATCTTTGCAAGTCTCTTCGAATTATACGTTTTGTTTGGCCAACTAGATTGGTAGTTCTTGCAATGGGAGAAGTGCATGGCTTTGGGTTCAATCTTGCGGTGTCATTACCCAAAGGATGTAAAGGGTTGCAAGGCACGTATTGTATTGTTGCCATCGAGGATAACAAGATGGGGTATTTATCATATTGCATGAATTTATTCCTCTACACCATGTCATCTTGCTTAAGGCTACTCTGTTTTAACTTAATACTCTAGATGCATGCTGGATAGCGGTCGATGAGTGGAGTAATAGTAGTAGATGCGTAATCGCTTCGATCTACTTGTCTTGGACGTGATGCCTATATACATGATCATACCTAGATATACTCATAACTATGCTCAATTATGTCAATTGCTCAACAGTAATTTGTTCACCCACCGTAGAATACTTATGCTCTTGAGAGAAGCCACTAGTGAAACCTATGGCCCCCGGGTCTATTCTCATCATATCAATTTCCTTCACTCTTATACTTGCTTTGTTTTTACGTTGCTTTAACTTTTTGCTTTGCATCTATATACCAAAAAAATACCAAAAATGTTATCTCTATCGGATCTCACTCTCGTAAGTGACCGTGAAGGGATTGACAACCCCTAATCGCGTTGGTTGCGAGTAGCTATCGCTTTGTGCAGGTACGAGGGACTTGTGTGTGTCCTCCTACTGGATTGATACCTTGGTTATCAAAAACCGAGGGAAATACTTACGCTACTGTGCTGCATCATCCTCTCCTCTTCGGGGAAAACCAACGCAAGCTCAAGACTAGTAAGAAGGATTTCTGGCGCCGTTGCCGGGGAGCCTACGCAAAAGTCAGCATACCAAGTACCCATCACAATCCCTTGTCTCTCGCATTACATTATTTGCCATTTGCCTCTGGTTTTCCTCTCCCCCACTTCACCCTTGCCGTTTTATTCGCCCTCTCTTTTCCGTTCGTCTTGCCTTGATGTCAGTCTTGTCTCGTTTGCTCGTTTGGTTGAAATAGTTGAGTATTTATTCCTAAACAGAGAAGCTAATATCTACGGATCCTCATCCGCTTGCCAATCTTTTTAAGAGGTCCAATTATGATGAACCAATTCCTAGTGATTTGGATGCACTAGATTATCTTTATAAGCTTTTGCCTGAAATCCGTAAATCTGAAAATCGTGATGAAGAGCTTCACGATAGATCTTTGAATAAAAAGCATGATTGCAATGATTTTATTATAAATTCTATTGATGTCAATTGTGCTAATAATATGCAAAACCCTAAGCTTGGGGATTCTAGTTTTGCTATGTCTACTACTTGTTGCAATGATCATGATTGGGGTGATTCTTCTTATGATCTTGAAAATTTATTTAATCCCCATGATGAATATAAGATTGATAATATTTCTTGCAACAATATTGAAAGTGGGTTTGGAAGAGTGTCAACTTTAGATCCCACATATTTGGATAACATTCAGTCTTATGAAATTTTTGATAAAAGTGGGCTTGGAGAAATCATGACTTTAGTTAATGATAATCCCACTATTTTGGAAGAGTGTCAACTTCGCATGCATGCGGATCGTGTTGAGAATATGTGATGTGATAGCTATATTGTTGAATTTTCTTATGATCTTACATGTAACTATTATGAGAGAGGAAAATATGGTTATAGAAATTTTCATGTTACTAAATTACCTCTCGTTATGTTGAGATTGCTATTCTTCCTTTCCGCTTCCTTGCATATGCTAGTTTTCGCACTACGATAATTTGTTTGCCTATAATATGCCTATGCATAGGAAGTATGTTAGACTTAATTGTGTTTGTCACATGTTTTATGATGCTCTCTTTGTGCCTCAATTCTTGTCTTTCTTGTGAGCATCATTGAAATCTCAATGCCTAGCTAAAAAGGCTTTAAAGAAAAGCGCTTGTTGGGAGACAACGCAATATTTTTCCTTGCTGCTTAGTAATAAATAATACATCTAGCCTCTGTTTAGATGTGGTTTTATCTTTTAATCAGTGTTTGTGCCAAGTTAAACCTATTGGATCTACTTGGATAATAGTTATTTGATCTTGCTGTAATTTCCAGAAACTTTGCGCTCAGTGCCCGAATTGTTAAAAATTACCAGAATGTGATAAAATACTGATTACAGTTTCTGCTGATCAATAAACAAATTTTCCAGGTCTTCTGATTTTGGTAGAATTTTTTGAGTTCCATAAGTTTGCGTTAGTTCCAGATTACTACAGACTGTTCTGTTTTTGACAGATTCTGTTTTGCGTGTGTTGTTTGCTTATTTTGATGAATCTATGGCTAGTAAAATAGTTTATGATCCATAGAGAAGTTGGAATACAGTAGGTTTAACACCAATATAAATAAAGAATGAGTTCATTACAGTACCTTAAATTAGTCTTTTGTTTTCTTTCTCTAACGGAGCTCACGAGATTTCTATTGAGTTTTGTGTTGTGAAGTTTTCAAGTTTTGGGTGAATTCTTTTGATGGATTATGGAACAAGGAGTGGCAAGAGCCTAAGCTTGGGGATGCCCATGGCACCCCCAAGATAATCCAAGGACACCAAAAATTCAAAGCTTGGGGATGCCCTGGAAGGCATCCCCTCTTTCGTCCACTTCCATCGGTAATTTACTTGGAGCTATATTTTTATTCACCACATGATAAGTGTTTTGCTTGGAGCGTCTTGTATTATTTGTGTCTTTGCTTGTTAGTTTACCACAATCATCCTTGCTGTACACACCTTTTGAGAGAGCCATACATGAATTGGAATTTGATAGAATACTCTATGTGCTTCACTTATATCTTTTGAGCTTGCTAGTTTGCTCATAGTGCTTCACTTATATCTTTTGAGCGTGATAATTTTTGCTCTAGTGCTTCACTTAGATCTTTTAGAGCATGGTGGTGGATTTTTTTTAAAAGAAACTTGATCTCTCGTGCTTCAATTAGATTATTTTGAGAGTCGTTAATAGCATGGTAATTTGCTTAATGTTACTATACTTGGTATTCAAGATATGTGAAACTTTCTTTTAAGTGCGTTGAATACTAAGATAAGTTTGATGCTTGATAATTGTTTTGAGATATGAAGATGGTGATATTAGAGTCATGCTAGTTGAGTAGTTGTGAATTTAAAGAATACTTGTGTTAAAGTTTGTGATTCCCGTAGCATGCACGTATGGTGAACCGTTATGTGATGAACTCGGAGCATGATTTATTTATTGATTGTCTTCCTTATGAGTGGCGGTCGTGACGGCGATGGTCTTTTCTTACCAATCTATTCCCCTAGGAGCATGCGCGTAATACTTTGCTTTGATAACTTCTAGATTTTTGCAATAAGTATATGAGTTCTTTATGACTAATGTTGAGTCCATGGATTATACGCACTTTTCCCATCCTTCCACCATTGCTAGCCTCTCTAATACCATGCACTTTTCACCGGTATCATACACCCACCATTTACCTTCCTCAAAACAGCCACAATACCTACCTATCATGGCATTTCTATAGCCATTCCGAGATATATTGCCATGCAACTTTCCACCGTTCCGTTTATTATGACACGCTCCATCATTGTCATATTGCTAGCATGATCATGTAGTTGACATCGTATTTGTGGCAAAGCCACCGTTCATAATTCTTTCATACATGTCACTCATGTTTCATTGCATATCCCGGTACACACGGAGGCATTCATATAGAGTCATATTTTGTTCTAAGTATCAGTTGTAATTGTTGAGTTGTAAGAAAAATAAAAGTGTGATGATCATCATTATTAGAGCATTGTCCGAAGTGAGGAAAGGATGATGGAGACTATGATTCCCCCAAAAGTCGGGATGAGACTCCGGACGAAAAATAAAAAAATAAAAAAAGAGGCCATAAAAAAGAGAGAAAAGGCCCAAATAAAAAAATGAGAGAAAAAGAGAGAAGGGACAATGTTACTATCCTTTTACCACACTTGTGCTTCAAAGTAGCACCATGATCTTCATGATAGAGAGTCTCTCATTTTGTCACTTTCATATACTAGTGGGAATTTTTCATTATAGAACTTGGCTTGTATATTCCAATGATGGGCTTCCTCAAATGCCCTAGGTCTTCGTGAGCAAGCGAGTTGGATGCACACCCACTTAGTTTATTTTGTTGAGCTTTCATATACTTATAGATCTAGTGCATCCGTTGCATGGCAATCCCTACTCACTCACATTGATATCTATTGATGGGCATCTCCATAGCCCGTTGATACGCCTAGTTGATGTGAGACTATCTCCCCCCTTTTGTCTTCTTCACAACCACCATTCTATTCCACATATAGTGCTATATCCATGGCTCACGCTCATGTATTGCGTGAAGATTGAAAAAGTTTTGAAAATGTTAAAGTATGAAACAATTGTTTGGCTTGTCATCGGGGTTGTGCATGATTTAAATACTTCGTGTGGGGAAGATGGAGCATAGCCAGACTATATGATTTTGTAGGGATAACTTTCTTTGGCCATGTTATTTTGAGAAGACATAATTGCTTAGTTAGTATGCTTGAAGTATTATTATTTTTATGTCAATATGAACTTTTGTCTTGAATCTTTCGAATCTGAATATTCATACCATGATTAAGAATATTTACATTGAAATTATGCCAAAGTATCACTCCGCATCAAAAATTCTCTTTTTATCATTTACCTACTCGAGGACGAGCAGGAATTAAGCTTGGGGATGCCTGATATGTCTCCAACGTATCTATAATTTTTGATTGCTCCATGCTACTTTATCTATTGTTTTGGACTATAATGGGCTTTATTTTCCACTTTTATATTATTTTTTGAACTAACCTATTAACCGGAGGCCCAGCCCAGAATTGTTGTTTTTTGCCTTTTTTAGTATTTCGAAGAAACATAATATCAAACGGAGTCCAAACGGAATGAAACCTTCGGAAACGTGATTTTCTCACCGAACGTGATCTAGGAGACTTGGACCCTACGCCAAGGAACAACGGAGGCGGTCACGAGGGTGAGGTGCCCCCCTAGGGCATGCCCCCTGCCTCGTGGGCCCCCTGTTGCTCCACCGATGTACTACTTCCTCCTATATATACCTACGTACCCCCAAAAAATCAGATACGGAGCCAAAAACCTAATTCCACCGCGGCAACTTCCTGTATCCACGAGATCCCATCTTGGGGCCTGTTCCGGAGCTCCGCCCGAGGGGGCATCCACCACGGAGGGCTTCTACATCAACACCATAGCCTCTCCGATGAAGTGTGACTAGTTTACTTGCACCTTGGTCCATAGCTAGTAGCTAGATGACTTCTTCTCTCTTTTTGGATCTCAATACAATGTTCTCCCCCTCTTTCATGGAGATCTATTCGATGTAATCTTCTTTTTACGGTGTGTTTGTTGAGATCGATGAATTGTGGGTTTATGATCCAGCTTATCTATGAATAATATTTTAATCTTCTCTGAATTCTTTTATGTATGATTGAGTTATCTTTGCAAGTCTCTTCGAATTATCCGTTTGGTTTGGCCAACTAGATTGGTAGTTCTTGCAATGGGAGAAGTGCATGGCTTTGGGTTCAATCTTGCGGTGTCCTTACCAAAGGATGTGAGAAAGGGTTGCAAGGCACGTATTGTATTGTTGCCATCAAGGATAACAAGATGGGGTATTTATCATATTGCATGAATTTATTCCTCTACATCATGTCATCTTGCTTAAGGCGTTACTCTGTTTTAACTTAATACTCTAGATGCATGCCGGATAGCGGTCGATGAGTGGAGTAATAGTAGTAGATCTTGAGAATCGTTTGATCTACTTGTCTTGGACGTGATGCCTATATACATGATCATACCTAGATATACTCATAACTATGCTCAATTCTGTCAATTGCTCAACAGTAATTTGTTCACCCACCGTAGAATACTTATGCTCTTGAGAGAAGCCACTAGTGAAACCTATGGTCCCCGGGTCTATTCTCATCATATCAATTTCCTTCACTTTTACAATTCTTTGTTTTTACTTTGCTTTTACTTTTTGCTTTGCATCTATATACCAAAAAAATACCAAAAATGTTATCTCTATCAGATCTCACTCTCGTAAGTGATCGTGAAGGGATTGACAACCCCTAATCGCGTTGGTTGCAAGTAGCTATCGCTTTGTGCAGGTACGAGGGACTTGTGCGTGGCCTCCTACTGGATTGATACCTTGGTTCTCAAAAACTGAGGGAAATACTTACGGTACTGTGCTGCATCATCCTCTCCTCTTCGGGGAAAACCAACGCAACCTCAAGATGTAGTAGTCAACGACTGACTTCCATCGAAAGAGTACTGTACGTGGAGAGGCTGACAGCTGGGTCCACGGCAGCCGCAAGGAAGTGCCTCCTTATTACGCGCAAAATAATTATTCCTCCACCTGACAGCAGGGACCCACCGGACGGGCCACCAGTATTTCGTGGAAAAAATGTTTTCCCCCTGACTGCTGGGACCCACCGGACGGGCCACCATATTTCGTGAAAAAAAACGTTTGCCCCTGACTGCTGGGACCCACCGGACGGACCACCATATTTTGCGAAAAAAAACGTTCCCCCCGCTGTCAGCTCGGACCCACCGAAAGTGCCTCCTTGTTACGCACAGAAAAATGAATACTCCCCCTGCTAGCTGGGACCCACCATGGTGGGAGGCTGACTTGTCGGCATACTAAGTTGACGGGGACGGAGGGTTTTGTCAACTTAGTCAATATGAACGATTCTAGCTCCAGTGACCGTACGATGTCCATCCAACGGCCGTCGTGCTTCTTCAATCTCTGCTCTTCTGCTCCGCCCGCTCAAACAAGCGCCCGGATCGCCTGCTCCCTCCTCCCCGCGGACGGCTGTGCTGCCGCGCAGCCCTCACCGCCCCACCGTACTCCCATTGCTGGCCTAGACATCCCTCTACTCACCCACACCTGATGTTATTCTCCGGCGACGGCAGACGAACCAGTAAACCCTCATACATCATACTCCCCTCCGCGTGGGAAACAACTGCCGAGTCTTCCACGCTTCGCGTCGTCCCCTTCCTAGGCCTCACCGTCGTCCACCGCCACGGTGCTCTCGGCGCGGCCTGGTCAACATATGGTCAACAACCGACATGCATATGAAGTGGATCACGTGGAGAGGGCCGGACCGGGTCCACGACCGCACGCAAGGAAATGCCTCCTTATTACGCGCCAAAATAATGATTCCTCCACGACATCGGGGACCCACCGAAGGGCCTCTATATTTCACGAAAAAATGTTACCGGCCGACAGCTCGGACCCACCAGCTATATCTTCGCGAGCAAGGAAGTGCTCGATACCGGGACCCACGGTCAAGCGTACGTAGCGTTGTCATTCTGGTCGACGTGTACGTACGTACTCGTCGATGTAGAGGCGCGCACGTGTCGTAGTAGAGGCGCGCATGTAGTATGTACACGTATGTAAAGTGGCGAGGGTGCAAGAAAGAAAATACGGCCACGTACGTACATACGGGCAGGGCCTCGAACGCCTACTCGCGCATACGTACATGGCTGGGTCGGAACGGAGAAACATCGTCGTCGTCGTGTTCATGGGGAGCCAACCGGCTGGGTCGGAACAGAATGCGTGGTCGTGTTCGCCAGGAGGGCTTGGGCCGGGCGAGCGATGGAAACGAGGCCCTGGCGTCTTGCATGTGGAGAAACCAACCTCCTACTTAACGGGTCCTCAGAGATCGGGAGGGTGTGGCGTGCCGCAAAAGCGGAGGAAACGGACCTCCTACGGTCGAAACGGGGTCTGTTGGCGTCGCAAAACGGAGGAAACGGACCTCCTACGGTCGAAACGGGGTCCTGTTGATCGGGAGGGTGTGGCGTCTGAAAGCAGATTTAAACGGACCTCCTACGGTCAAATAGGGGGTCCTGTTCATCGGGAGGGGTGTGGCGTACCGCAAAACGGGACTCCATGGGATACTGTTCATCTCAACCGTCGACCTCCTCCAGCCTCCACGGGCTACCGTCGACCTCCTCCAGCCTCCACGGGCTCCTGTTCACCCAGCCTCCACCGCGCGCTACTCCACCGGCTACTGTTCAACCACCCCTCCACGGGCACCCCTCCACCATCTACTGTTCATCCAGCCCTCCACACCATGGGGTCCTGTTCAACCACCCCTCCACGGCCACCCCTCCACCATCTACTGTTCATCCAGCCCTCCACACCACACGGTCCTGTTCATCCAGAGGCAACGCCACCGCTCACTGTTCATCCAACCCCCCCCCCCCCACAACACTCACTGTTCATCCAATCGATCGGCTTCAGTTAGCAGCAGCAGCGAAGGAATCGCTCCATCGGGTTTAGTTAACAGCCATCGATCGATCTCTCGGGTTCAGTAACGTGTAGCCTGCAGTGCAATCGCTCGGGTTCAGTTAGAGCCCAACGCCTCGCTCGGGTACAGTTAGAGCCAACGCCTCACACACACGCCGCGTGCGTGTCACGAGAAAGCAGCGCCTCGCTCGGCCCCCGACCTCCCACCGTAACTGGCAACTCCCCTAAATTTTCCTCCCCCTCGCTTCTACCACCGTTTTTTCCGTCACGGACGGCCCAAAGAATGTCATGCAGCTACGTCTCCGGCCCGACCAGGACGAAAAGCCCATTTTCTGTCATGATTTTTTGTCATAGAAGTAGGAGCCCACCACATCTATGATGATACCGGGTTTTGTCACAATTATCGTCATAGAAGTGTCATATGTATGACAGAAAAAAAATCGTTCAGCCCAAAATGTCACGGATGTGTCTTTTTTTTGTAGTGCCCCCCTTTCCTTCCTCCCTCCTTCCCCTTCCTTCTCTCTTAGTCCAAGGAAGGGGGGGATCCTACTCCCAGTGGGAGTAGGACTCCCCTTGGGGCGCGCCTAGGAGGGCCGGCCCCTCCCCCTCCTCCACTCCTTTGTATACGGGGGAGGGGGCACCCCATAGACACACAAGTTGATCATTGATCTCTTAGTCGTGTGCGGTGCCCCCTCCACCATAATCCACCTCGGTCATATCGTAGCGGTGCTTAGGCGAAGCCCTGCATCGGTAACTTCATCATCACCGTCATCACGCCGTCGTGCTGAGGAAGCTCTCCCTCGAAGCTCTATTGGATCGTGAGTTCGTGGGACGTCGCCGAGCTGAACGTGTGCAGTCCGTGGAGGTGTCGTACCTTCGGTGCTAGGATCGGTCGATCGTGAAGACGTACGACTACATCAACCGCGTTGTCATAACGCTTCCGCTTACGGTCTACGAGGGTACGTAGACAACACTCTCCCCTCTTGTTGCTATGCATCACCATGATCTTGCGTGTGCGTAGGAATGTTTTTGAAATTACTGTGTTCCCCAACACAATGAACTATCGAGTGGTCATCAGCTTTGCTCCGCCAGACGTTCTTAACATCATCAGTAGCATCTGCAGAAGAGTTCGCACCCAGCGGTGCCTCCGTGACGTAATTCTTCTATGCAAGAATGAGGATAATCCTCAAATTACGGACCCGGTCCGTGTAATTGCTACCATCATCTTTCAACTTAGTTTTCTCAAGGAACGCATTAAAATTCAAAGAAACAAAGAGTACGGGCCATTGATCTACAACAACATAGACATGCAAAATACTATCAGGTACTAAGTTCATGATAAATTAAATTTCAATTAATCATATTACTTAAGAACTCCCACTTAGATAGACATCCCTCTAATCATATAAGTGATCACATGATCCAAATCAACTAAACCATGTCCGATCATCACGTGAGATGGAGTAGTTTTCAATGGTGAACGTCACTATGTTGATCATATCTACTATATGATTCACGCTCAACCTTTCGGTCTCAGTGTTCCGAGGCCATATCTGCATATGCTAGGCTCGTCAAGTTTAACCCGAGTATTCTGCGTGTGCAAAACTGGCTTGCACCCGTTGTATGTGAACATGGAGCTTATCACACCCGATCATCACGTGGTGTGTCGGCATGACAAACTTTCGCAACGGAGCATACTCAGGGAGAACACTTGTACCTTGAAATTTAGTGAGATATCATCTTATAATGCTACCGTCAATCAAAGCAAAATAAGATGCATAAAAGATAAACATCACATGCAATCAATATAAGTGATATTATATGGCCATCATCATCTTGTACCTTTGATCTCCATCTTCAAAGCACCGTCATGATCACCATCGCCACCGGCGCGACACCTTGATCTCCATCGTAGCATCGTTGTCGTCTCGCCAACTATTGTTTCTATGACTATCGCTACCTGTCGGTGTCAAAACCGGCGGATCTCGGGTAGGGGGTCCCAAACTGTGCGTCTAGGCGGATGGTAACAGGAGACAAGGGACAGGATGTTTTTACCCAGGTTTGGGCCCTCTCGATGGAGGTAAAACCCTACTCCGCTTGATTAATATTGATGATATGGGTAGTAGAAGAGTAGATCTACCACGAGATCAGAGAGGCTAAACCCTAGAAGCTAGCCTATGGTATGACTGTTGTTCGTCCTACGGACTAAAACCCTCCGGTTTATATAGACACCGGAGAGGGCTAGGGTTACACAGAGTCGGTTACAATGGGAGGAGATCTACATATCCGTATCGCCAAGCTTGCCTTCCATGCCAAGGAAAGTCCCATCCGGACACGGGACGAAGTCTTCAATCTTGTATCTTCATAGTCCAGAGTCCGCCAAAGGTTATAGTCCGCTATCCGGACACCCCTAATCCAGGACTCCCTTAGTAGCCCCTGAACCAGGCTTCAATGACGACGAGTCCGGCACGCAGATTGTCTTCGGCATTGCAAGGCGGGTTCCTCCTCCGAATACTTCATAAAAGATTTTGAACACAAGGACAATGTTCGGCTCTGCAAAATAAGTTCCACATACCACCGTAGAGAGAATAATATTTACACAAATCCAATCTGCTGACGTATTCCGCAGCGTGACATCACACCACGGCCAAGCCTTTATTCGAATCGTTTTACCGGTCCCACCTCAGCGCATTTAGCGAGGCGGTTTCCTTGGCACGCCTTGTCGAAGCAGAGATCGTGTCCCCTTATTCCGGGATTCTCATCAATACGGGCGTGGGTAACCCAATCGTGCCCGTTGGTACGTCTCCTCAATCGAAGGCGAGTCCCAAACGGTCACGGGGAGGGCTCTTGTTATTCAACCCCTTTATAAAGAGACCAAGGCTCTACTCCTTTCTTTCAATCTCAATCGAATCCGCCTCTCACCTCGAGTTCCAACACCCAAAGCTCCAGATTCAGGCGCTTCGGACCTTCGATGATGTCCGGCTCCGACCTTCAAGGCCGGTGGATGCCTTCCTCCGTTACGGAAGAAGACGTGCTAAAGCTAAGAGATGCCAGGTATCTAACCGGCGAAATCCCGCATAGGCTGCCTGCTCAAAGGCAGGTTATTCCCACTCCCAAGCCTGGCGAGAGCGTGGTGTTCGCGTCTCATTTCCTTCGGGGACTGGGCTTCCCGACGGACCCCTTCGTGAGGGGGCTCCTATTTTATTATGGGCTAGAATTTCACGACTTGGCTACGGAGTCCATCCTCCACATCTCATCGTTCATTGTCGTGTGCGAAGCCTTCCTCTGTATTACTCCTCACTTCGGATTGTGGCTTAAGACCTTCAAAGTAGAGCCGAAGATGATCGAGGGGCAGAACATGGAGTGCGGAGGTGCTGTTATAAGCAAGAAGGTTGACGCTCCATGGTCCGAGGGCTCTTTTCAAGAGGAGTTCAGCTTATGGCAACGAGAGTGGTTTTATATCACAGCTCCCAGTGGCACCAAGTGGGTGGCGCCATCTGCCTTTCGCTCGGGTCCCCCCCCCCATAGCTATCGTCATGGGTCAATAAAGGGTTTAACTGGGGGCCGTCCAAGGACGTGCCCTTGTTGCAGGGCCGCATTCGAGATCTCCTAGAAAGAAACATCAATCTGGTCGTAGTGACGCAGGTCATGTTGATTCGCCGCACCCTGCCCTGCAAACATCGCCCCCTCCGCTTGTGGGAGTTTAATCTGGAGGGACCACGAGCCCTCCAACATTTTAGGGGCGCGACGCCCGTGGAGATGTACAAATTGTTCTTCGGATCACAAGCAATGTGTCCGGACTCGACCGAGGACGCAGGTCTGAGCTGCAATCGCCAAGATACTCAAGTAAGTAGCCCTGTACCCGGACACGTATCCATATATTTGTCATAAAATTGCCCTTAAAAGAGTTGTCCCTTAAACAGGAGTGGATAGCGAAAGCAAAGCTAATCAGGTGTCCGGCCCCCTCCCTGAGACCACGCTGGATCCCGTGTTAACCAGGATGCTAGAGGTTGCGCCTTTGGAAGAAGGCGAAGGGGAACAAGGAAGCTACCGCCTCCCGAAGGAGGCTGTCGGAAGGGAGGAATCGAGAATTCCTCTATCCAGGGAAGAAGAGGACCGCCTCAAGACCCGGAGACCATGGTCTCAAAGCGGGGAAGAAATCTTCGTCGGAGGGTCCTGCGCCAGAGATGCCTCGGCCCGCCTTTGTGCCCCCAAGGGATCAGCCCTCCACCAAGCCGTAAGTAAAGAGGGGAGTTTTAAAATGAGAGACATCCTGTTCTATTTCTCGAGGAAGATAACCGAAATTTTACCTTGTAGTTCGGATCTCAGCCCTTCTCAGCAGAGCTCATCTTCAGGGGATCTTCGTCCGGAGATGATGGAGAGCGGAACACCCCCCTGCCGTACCGCCTTACGAGGTGGGCGATCCTGAGGTGTCGTCACGGAGGGTTTCTCCGAATCCAGCAGGGCCGGAAGGCAGTCGTATGGCCCCCTAAAGCCCTCCGTGACCGGCCTTCGAAAAAGGCCATCGGACGAGTCCGGCACCGTCCGGTGCACGGTCGGAGGAGCTGAAGGATCTGCTCGGGCGAGCGTCTATCTCAGAAGAACACCGTGCATTGATGGGTACGGTGATTGAAAGGATTTCATCCGCGGAGAGCGGGTTGTATGAGGCCGTCAGGAGTTTACTGGCAGGTTTTGAGGTACGCGAAATGATGTACCTTTTGACAGTTCCGCATATATAAGATGCCTGTGTAGATAGTAGCCCACGAGACTCGTGCGTTGTCAAAAATGACGGCGCGCGGAGGATCATAATCCCAGGTATAATATGTCGTCCTTCCTATGTAGGTGGCGAAGTGTCCGGTGGCTAGCCGGACTGATGGATTTGTCGAGCTAAAGTGGCAACTTGACGTGGCAGATGCCGACATCGCGCTTGTCAACAAGCGGCTTGACGAGGCACAAGGTATGTAATTTCTCCGAAGACACCTGGTAAGAGGAGCTTGATGCCCGTATCTTACAACATGTGTGCTTGATGCGATGGTGCCGCTGCCATGGAGAACCTTCGCGAGAACTTGCCCGAGCCAAGGAGCGAGCAGGAAAAGCGATGCGGCTGCCTTAAAGGCGACTGAAGAGCTGAAAGCCGAACATGCTGCTCACTGCCGAAGCAAGAAGGAAATGGCCGAGATGGCTGTGAAGTTGAAGAATGCTGCCGACCGCTGCAAGCTTCTTGAAAAAGAAGGCGGGATAGAAGGACCTGGAGAAGGCCACTACCGAGGCCAAGGATACTCGCTCTGCGATGAGAGCTATGAAGGAGGAGCTACGTCAGGCCGGAGATATCGCGGCTGGAAAGCCCTTTATGCTGCGGATGAAGTTCGGGGATCCTAAATATGCTCCGTTGGACCGCCTGTGGAGTGCGGCGGACACTTATCTGGACTTGGTGGCAAGTGCTGCCGACGCGGCCGAACACTTCCGAGATCAAAAGGATCACGAAGTGGAAAAGCTTTTTTGGTCGCAGTTCCACAATCCAGAGCACCCACTTCCATTAACCGATCGGTTGGCCGCATGGGCGGAGCTGAATAGGTTATCCGGACTAGCCATGAAGTATGTCATGAGTCATATGTGGCCGGAAAGGCCCGAGCCGAAGAGTTATTTTAGCTTGGTGCAGGAGTTCCTTGGTGCGGTGCCGCATATCAATGCAATGAACAGGTCAGCGTGCATATAGGGTGCGCAGATGGCTCTTGCCCGTGTCAAGACATACTGGGCAGAGATGAAGGCCATCGCTGTTGCATCCCTAGATTCGGACGGGAGCCGGGTACCTGCCGAGCACTATTTTCAGGAAGTTCTGCAGGGCACTCGTTTAATAGAGACGCAGTGCTCGAAGGATATTATGTTCGAATAACATGTATTATTGTAAAACAATGTTTCGAGGGAATATAAAAGCTTTCTATACATGTGCCTTCAAGAATTAGAATACCTCCTGCGCGGCCGTTAATGTATATGTGTATATAACCTGAAAGATGGTAGTCTTCGGCTTCATTCACGCATATAATGCGGGGTGTTATGGCGCATTTCACACTTGATCCAACGTCTTGGTCCTATAAAGGAGGTGATAGCGCAACGAACTAGGCAACCGGACTATAATGCTTTATCACTTTCACTTAGCCTAGGAGTTTGACAGTGGGGCTACTATATAGCCCCTAGGGGCAGCGCGCTCGCCCGAATTCGGGGCGTGTGTGTGCCTCACTGGGAAACGACCCTTCGTAAATGCGGAGGAATCCTAAAGATTCCGGTGGGTCATCGAGTGGTTGACCAGTCTCATGCTATATCCACGGCAGTCGGTTTTGGCTTTCTCTCATCGAGGTGCTCGCTTTGGCGAACCGGGCACAATCGCAGAGTTCTCCGGTGCCGCCTTAGCCGATAGAGCGGAATGTAAGGCAGCAAAACACAGGAGCCAGGTAAACCCAACATTTGACCAAAGACATGATTCGAGCTGATGCATATAAGGCCAAACTTCATGACGCCGAACACTCCCTAAGGTATTCGGTCTTTATGAAAACGGGCTGAACAACGCCCTTGGTAATAAGCCCCTGGTGTCCAGGTACGTGCAAAATTCTGACGTGGCCACATGCCAAGACGCCAGCCTCCTCCTCGGTTATACCAAGAAACCGGGGGATGTGTATCAACAAGAGACAGTGAAAAAGGTTTACGCAGGGTCTTAATCTAAAAAGAATCCTTCCAACGGGTCCCTACTGCACGTCTGCGCCTATGTCTCCGTTGTGCCGTATCCTGGACGGGTGTAGCACGGTGTTCATCTGTAAAAGAGAGGAACTTAGTTGAAAAAGATCGTGCAAAAATGTATGTTATATTAAATAAACAAAGTATAATTCAAAAAATGGGTAAAATTGAGTTTTGTTGTCTCTTGTTGTACATGCACGGAGCCCCTTGTATGGGGGTATGCGGCTAGTAAGCCCTTGTATGTTTACGCCGGACTCGTCTAGCCATGTCCGGGGTCTGAACTACCTGTTTTAGGTGCTTTGATTAGTGAAGCCAGTTTAGTGTGTGGCTGTCAAGGTAGCCGCACAGTCTTCCGCGCTCGAGGAACACTCAATATTTCCCTTTAATGAGATGATGCCTCGCGGACCGGGCATTTTAAGCGTAAGAGATGCATAATGCGGTATTGCGTTAAAGCGGGCGAAAGCTTCGCGTCGATGAGTGCTTGACAGCTACATGTAAATGGGGCGATGTGGAAGGTTAGCTTTTAACGGAAGTTGTCGGGGAGCGAACATAACTTCTAGCAGGAGAGAACCCGCATAATGGGCATCTGGGCTCTGGCGTTACCCCTTGAAAGGAAGTGTTGCTATGGAAAAATTTTGTTGGGTTTATCCCCATTTTATGGATTGTGTCCTCGATATAGCAGGTTTAGACCACTGCCGCCGTCCATTAGGACTTGTGTAAAGTGGAGTCCGTCATTTATCGGATCTAATATCAAGGCAGTCCAGCCTACGTTCCGAATACTTCTAGAGTAATCCTGATGGTCGAAGGTGATTGGTTTTAACAACCAGTGGCGGGACTCCTCTGGGATAGGTCGTATGGCGCGTATTTCTATAGGCGCCACTCTGTTTTTCCCTTTTGTCACGTGAAGTGAGTTTACTGTTTTGACTTCTTGTGGGAAATTCTTTTGTTTTCCGGTGCCCTGCTTGTGGGGTTCGCCATCGTCCTCGCTTGGTGTGTCGAGCCCCTTGTATTCGGCGTTGAGTTTGCCGGATTTCTTGAAGACCCAACAATCTCTGTGGGTATGGTTTGCAGGCTTCCCTGGAGTACTGTGGATTTGAAATATCTTGTCCAAGATTTTGTTTAGGTTAGATAGATCGTCCTGTTATCCTTGAGGGTAGCTTTTTACGATTCTGCCGAGAGCTTTTGAATCCGGCGTTATTTGCCGTGCTCGTCGGGTTGTTTCCCTTGGTCCGGCGGGTCCTTGCTGCGTCGCGGTTTCCGCTTCCATCCCTAACCCGGATGTACTTGGGTCAGCTGATGCGCATCTTGCCAACCAGCTATCCTCTCTCTAGCAAAGCGAGTCATGAGGCTTGTTAATGCGGCCATTGTTCTTGGCTTTTCTTGGCCGAGGTGTCTGGCGAGCCATTCGTCTTGAACGCTGTGTTTGAAAGTTGCTAAGGCTTCGGCGTCCGGACAGTCGACTATCTGGTTCTTTTTAGTAAGAAATCTGTTCCAGAGTTTCTGGGCTGACTCTCCGGGTTGTTGAGCTATATGACTTAAATCGTCTGCATCCGGAGGTCGGACATAGGTCCCTTGAAATTTTTCCCGAAAAGCATCCTCGAGCTCTTCCCAACTTCCAATGGTGTTTTCGGGAAGGCTTTTAAGCCAATGTCGGGCTGGCCCTTTGAGCTTGAGGGGTAAGTATTTTATGGCGTGGAGGTCGTCTCCTCTGGCCATGTGTATGTGGAGGATATAATCCTCAATCCAGACTCCAGGTCTGTTGTTTCGTCAGATGCCTCTATGTTTACGGGCTTGAATCCGCTGAAATTCATGGTCTAGCACCTCATTGGTGAAACATAGGGGGTGTGCGGCACCCCTGTACTTGGGTGTGCCGTGTTGTTCGGATATTTGTGTTGCATTGCTTTCTAGAGCTTGCTTTCTTGGCCCATAGATAGATCTGGCTGGGCCATCTTTGTGATGCGAATCCTTGGGTGGATCGCGTGCTGGCTTGGGTGCGGCGCCGTTTGCCGCTCTATGTTGGCCATGGGGTTGTTTATCCGACCGGGTGGCTTCCTTATTTTTTGATTGTGGGGGCTCTAAGGCCTCCTCATCAAATTCCGGCAGTAATTTTCGCTTCGGATAGCTCTTTGCATGGCGACTTTCGCCGTATTTGTCTGCGGTGTTGAGTACTTTGCTCCATCTAATTCTGAGTGCATCTTCCGCTGTTTTGAGCTTCTGCTTCTGCTTTTTCAGGCTACGCGCAGTGGCGCCGAGCCTTTTGTGGAGGTTCTTCTGCTCCAGCAACTTGTCCGACGTGAGGTCGTCCGGACTGTTATCTTCGCCGAGGACGGGTTGTTCGGTTTGTTTATCCAAGTTGTCCTGTTCGGGCGGTTGCTTGATGGCATGTTCGTCGTCCGTCGGTTCGCCCTGCTCTGTGGCTGGGTCTGTATGGCTGCTGTCTCTGTCGAGGTGGGGTTTGGCGCGGCGCTTACGCCGCTGCTTTGACTGCTTTTCGAGGGGACGATCCCTCGTTGCGTCCCTTTGTTCCTCCTCGTCGTTTCTTTTAGGTGTGTCCACCATGTATACATCGTGAGATGAGGTGGTTGTCCGGTGCCCTATAGGTGCTGGTTCCTGTTTGTCTCCTACATCGTCGTCCATACCATCAATGTCTTCGGAGTCAAAGTCCAGCATGTCGGTTAAATCGTCGGCAATGACTCACGAAGTGGGTGGTGGTGGTGGGCGTCAATTTCTTCGCCGTCCGCATCCCAATCCCGCCGTCATAATCCGGCCAAGATTTCTCGATAAAGAGAGAGACTTTAGTGAATTGAGAATGTCGCCAAGGGCGAAGTGCCGAAGATGTCCACGGCGGCGAACTCCATGATCGGGCGCCCAATCGAATTCGATCGGCAGGCGCGGAAGGTTAGTCCGGAGAGGAGTCCGGCACCTTGGAGTCACGAGCCGCGGAAGGACAAGGCTGGTGTTCGGCTCTATCGCCGTGAGATTGCAGCCTCGAGGCGGTGTCCAGCCACCCGTCCTCGATTGGCGCAGTCGGCTTCGAGCTAAGGGTCGGAGCGGACACTGGTGCGGCCTTGAGGGCACTGTTCGGCGGCAGAGCTGGATCATGCCCATCGTGACAGTGCGGCGCGCTCGGTTGTGGCTCGAACCCGTCGAAGATCAAGTCTCCGCGGACGTCGGCCGTGTAGTTCAAACTTCCAAATCGACACGATGGCCGGGCGTAGCTTTCGATCCTGCTCCGGATGGCCAAGCGAATTGCCCGCAGTGCAAAGCCACCGAATCTGAAGATCTGTCCGGGAGAAAAGTCTCACCTGGACCGCATCGTTGTTGATGATCGGAGGAGCCATCGGGCCTAAAGATGACGACATACGGAGGAACTCTCAATGAAAGCACCAATGTCGGTGTCAAAAGCTGGCGGATCTCGGGTAGGGGTCCCGAATCGTACTCTAGGCGGATGGTAATAGGAGACAAGGGACACGATGTTTTTACCTGTGTTCGGGCCCTCTCGATGGAGGTAAAACCCTACTCTGCTTGATTAATACTGCTGATATGGGTAGGACAAGAGTAGATCTACCACGAGATCTGAGAGGCTAAACCCTAGAAGCTAGCCTATGGTATGATTGTTGTTCGTCCTATGGACTAAAACCCTCCGGTTTATATAGACACCGGAGAGGGCTAGGGTTACACAGAGTCGGTTACAATGGGAGGAGATCTACATATCCGTATCGCCAAGCTTGCCTTCCATGCCAAGGAAAGTCCCATCCGAACACGGGACGAAGTCTTCAATCTTGTATCTTCATAATCCAGGAGTCCGGCCAAAGATTATAGTCCGGCTATCCGGACACCCCCTAATCCAGGACTCCCTCAATACCGCTTAGTGATAAATTTAAACAATTACAGGGCGATTGCATTGCGTACAATAAAGCGACAACCATATGGCTCCTGCCAGTTACCGATAACTCTGTTACAAAACATGATCATCTCATAGAATAAAATTTAGCATCATGTCTTGACCATATCACATCACAACATGCCCTGCAAAAACAAGTTGGACGTCCTCTACTTTGTTGTTGCAAGTTTTACGTGGCTGCTACGGGCTGAGCAAGAACCGTTCTTACCTACGCATCAAAACCACAATGATTTTTCGTCAAGTATGTGCTGTTTTAACCTTCAACAAGGACCGGGCGGAGCCACACTCGATTCAACTAAAGTTGAATAAACTGACACCCGCCAGCCACCTGTGTGCGAAGCACGTTGGTAGAACCAGTCTCGCGTAAGCGTATGCATAATGTTGGTCCGGGCCGCTTCATCCAACAATACCGCCGAATCAAAGTATGACATGCTGGTAAGCAGTATGACTATTATCGCCCATAACTCACTTGTGTTCTACTCGTGCATATAACATGTACCCATAAACCTGGTTCGGATGCCACTGTCGAGGAACGTAGTATTTTCAATTAAATTTCCTACACACACGCAAGATCAACTACGAATCCCATGTCATCATGATATACTTTTGGCTTGACCAGTGCTTGCTTTTGTTTAGGTATTAAGAGCCTTTTTGATTCGCACAATCTAAAAAAATGCAGGAAAAAAAACATAAGATTGAAATGTCATGTTCATCTCAATCGTACAAGTTTTGGGTTGTTTGATTGCATCATAGGGAAAACATAGAAATCTTTCAAAGAAGTTTGAGTTGATGCTAAAAATCCTATGGAAAGTGGTACAAAAAATCCTTAGAAAAATTCCTATATGATTCAATCTTATGAATCAAACAACCAATATAGAAAAAATTCATAAGGATTTTAATCGTAAAAAAATTCCTACGAAAATCATTTGCATCAAAGGAGCTCTAAGTGTGTCAGCTATAGCGAAAGGGAAATTTGCAATGGTGGCACTCGTTGTTACCACGGCAAGTATTTTGGAACAGAGGGTTTCTATATCCTCGGAATATTGTCAATCAAATCATCAGCTCCAGCCTTCTATGCATCGGCTAGGCAACGAAAAACATGTCAAAAATTTCTCACTAAAACGTAAGCACGCGGTCCAAAAGACTGCAATGGGTGATAAGAGCTCACTGGTCAACAAGATCTAGTAGGGACTCTATCAGTTCGTCTCTATTGACGTGTCGCCGGAACAAGCGGCCGCCACCGCACACAAGGACTGGGAGGGAGATATCCGAAATGAGGAATGAGACCAACTGGTCCACAACCTTCGCGACTCGACCACAAGGTTTCGGGGGTGGGCCCAACACGTGCATAATACGTCCCTGACACGCGGCTTAGGATTTCTTGTTGTTGTAACCTCCCGTGTCAGACACCGCACTGTAACTGTCATGTACCGTCCGTATCTTCTTATTTAGCGGACGCGGCCTGTCTTGACAGACTCATTTTCTACCATCCCGACACACCTACCCAGTGTAGTGATTTTGGGTGCATCTGAGCCCGAGCACCGAACCGCCCCATCCCCTGGTGATTTCACTGCAGGACTCCCTTTGATGTTGTATTTGCTATATGCTGGTGTTGAGAAATGACATCCAATCTTTTGATACCCGTCATATATTATCGCCTGGATAACTTTTTGATCCTCAGCAAAAATGGAAGATCTGATGTTTTTAAATGACCTTCCCCCGATCAGAGAAGGGCAAGAAGTTACTTGAGCAGTGCGAAGCACAACGATTTATGCTCTGGTAAGGGGCCGCCTTGCGGGTCTCTTGAGAGGAAGGTGTGCAAGCGTTTCTTCATCTTAAAGAGAAAAGAAAATCTTCCCTTCATCTCAACATAAAAAGGAAAAAACTAACGCCCACACGTGTGGCATCTTACATATCGCTCACATGCCTCCATTACCACTCATTTTCGTTTCTTGGCGTGTGAGCAGATGACATCGCCAGGAATATTTTTTGTTTTTGACTTAAAATGTTTATCTCCTAATTAAAAAATCCAATTAAAAATCCGTTTTCACTATTAAATCCGTCTCGATGAGATCTTCAAAACTAGACCCCATGTTGATATATTTCAACGAATTTATTTTTTGTCCAAAAGTTGCCATGATGTTTACACTCTAGTTGCCATAGTGCTTAAACTAAAGTTGTCATGTGGCAGTTTTAGTATTTTGATGATGGCAATTCCAGCACTTTGACTGTGAAAATTATGTTTTGTATGAACCATGGCAATTTTAAGTGCATTTATCATGGCAAATTTAGTTTATGATTCATGGCAAGTTTAGTTTCTTAATTTCCTGTTTTATAATATGTCAAAATTTACTTTTAAATGTAGAAGAAAATAGCTGAAACATATCATGGCAATTTCAGTGTAGATACCATGGCAATTCATGAGCAATAGACATGGCAACTTTTAACCCCAAAAAAGTCGTCGAAACATATTGATATGAGATCTAGTTTCAAAGATCTCGTCGGCTGGGATATAATGGTGAAAACGGATCTTCAATCAGATTTTCATTTAAGAGATAAAACATTTTAAAAACTGAAAATCCAAAAAAATTCCCACATACATGCATGCGGTGACATGGCGCAGTCTGTGTATTATAAGGCGTGTGGGTGGGTTTCGCTCCCACCACACGTGTGGGCGTTAGAAATCTCACATCAACCAACCAGCTTAAGAGGACATCTCGAAATGAAAAGAAAAAAAACCTTACTTCCATCTTAAAAAAAACTTTTCTCAAAAATAAAAAAAGGCTCAGTTCCATCTTCTGAAAAATAAAAAAAATCTAAAAAGACTTTTTCATTTTTTCTGTGAAAAGAAAAAATTCATGACTGGCTGATCGCCCCTTCTTTCGGCCTTAATGGGCATGGCTGAAGCGCTGAAGGCCCACGTTGGTTAGCGAACGAACGCGGAGCCTGTAGATTCTGGGGGGTCCTGCGGTGAAATCACCATGGTTACCGTCGCCGCCGCAGCCGCAGCCGCCAGTTACGACGACGAGGTTAACAGCCGTGCCGCGCTGCGGGAGGCCTTCGGAGACTCATCAGACAGCGATTCCGACGCGCCCCGTGACGCGGCTAGCACCCCGCCGGTTCACGGGGCGGGCCGCGAGCGCTGGAGATGGGCGGCGGTGGCGGAGGTAAGGGGCCTGTGGCTCTGCGCCTCCTTCCTCTCGCCCGACGAGCAGTCGCGCCTTCTCACCGCGATCCAGCGAGGTAAGTAGTCGGCCGGTCGCCTCAATTCTTCCTCTGCCTGTCTTTCTAGCTGGGGGCACTGTGTCTATATTTGGTTCGAGCCACCAAATCTCAGAGGAAATTTAGGTCTAGCTTGCTATCGCTTATATGAATCCTAAATGTTGATGAGATGATTCAAAGTGTTAATGTGCCCATTTGTGTTTGTTTTTTTGCAGAAGAATGGTTCACTGATGCACACAACCAAGTAACTTTGTTTCCCCTCGATTGTTTCAGATCTGTCAATTGTTCTTTGCTTGTACACTAGAGGTTCAGATCTGGCAATTGTTCTTCTCTTGTACACTAGAGGTTCC
This sequence comes from Aegilops bicornis, assembly GCA_021605145.1. Lineage (NCBI taxonomy): Eukaryota > Viridiplantae > Streptophyta > Magnoliopsida > Poales > Poaceae > Aegilops > Aegilops bicornis. The sequence goes on from CM038674.1 coordinate 620,646,300, forward strand.
ATCTTCCATGAGTGTTTAATTGTGTTGTGTTCATGTCCTGAGAGCAGTTGAGATCAACTAATGTCTGCCATGAAATGCCAAGAATTCACATTTTCATCAGTTGCATTTAATGTTGAGAATTCCTTTCAAAATTTATGTACTAGGCAATGAGATTTGGTGATCTCCCACCATGGGCCGTGGAACTTTCTGCACTTGTTCGGGAAGCTATTTGCGTTGGTGATGTTGATGCTAGTGTTGGCACTGGGTGGATGAACGAGGATGAAGACGTATGTCCTTTGCGGTCAGATTTGCTGTGGAGAGAACCGCTTTTTGATCAACTGATTGCAAACAGATACAAGCCAGGTGAGGTGCGGAACTGTTAATTCTTCTCAATAGTTTGGAGCCCTGTGTTTAACATTAAGCATGCAGATAGTGCCATACTTCAGATAGTCTTTCTTCAATAAGGCAGCGAGATACAATTTTCTTTTTTTTATGAGAGTATACATTTTTTTCCTGTCATCTGTTTTAACAAACTGATATTGCAATCTAGGGTATCTGTGCCCATGTTGATCTCATGCGCTTCGACGACGGGATTGTTATAGTCTCTCTTGAGTCTGCATGCGTGATGTGCTTCAGTCGAGAAGGTGCTGCCTGTGATCCGCAAAAGCCTGGGGAAAGCGAATGTACAAACGTTCCAGTCTACCTGAAACCAGGCTCACTTGTCGTAATGTCAGGCGATGCACGGTATCACTGGAAGCATGAGATCAACCGCAAGCCAGGTGCTCAGCTCTGGAATGGGAGGGAGCTTCAGCAGCATAGAAGAACTTCAGTTACTCTGAGGAAACTCAGGGTTTCTCCCAACTAAAATTGGCATGGTTAACATTTGTTGTATGACATTATTGTTTTGGCAAATGTTATACTGATTATTTTGCAGTGTATCATGGAGAAGTTTAATTAGTTTGCTACATACAATCAGCCAAATGTTTTCGGCGTGTGAATACAATACTATGCATTTAAAAAAAATTGTTGACTGTTTAGAAACTACGTATGCAAGTTTTTTTTTCTTTGTGCAGTCATATGATCTTTAAATATTGACGAGCAAGGTTGTAATACATTATGAATACACCAATTCCCTAGTCCTGACATTAGTTGTTGATACTTTTTTCCTTAATCAGCTGATCTTGGTGTTATTTGCATCCATCCTAGCAGGATGTGTTTTTCTTTAAGCACAACTGCAAGTGTGTAGAAAGAGCACTCATTAAGAAACAGTAAAAGGGGGCTAGCTACGCCCTCTCACAACGATTTGATGTCATAACCGTCGGATAGCACTAATAAACGACTTAGATCTCCTGGTCGTGCTTCTGATCACTTCTAGCCAGTTGTCAACATAACAGTCTCGCGATCCGCTCGGCCCACGGTAGCCGGGCCGCTACTCCGCAGATCAACTATGGTGGCCTGTGGTTAGTCCGTGGTGGGCTGCTCTGAAAAAGAAAAGGTCCATGATGCCTCATTTTCCCACAATGCGTCTGATACGGCGGCGGCGGCTGTGGGGAAGGAGGAGATTCGATAGAGCACTGTGGCCAAAGAGGATGACAGCGCACCGGCGGCGAGTTGGCTTTCAGCGCTACGCCACCATCCTTCTCTTTCCTGCTCCGCTTTCTCCCTAGTGTGGTGACAGCGCTCTAGGCAATCATGGTGTGTTATCCAGCAATATTCCCATCTTATCTGACGGCGGCGGCGGCAGCGGCGGCGCTTCTCTCTCCGGCTTGGTGGAAAGGAGTAAGAGGCGTAGGCGATGCACAATCGTGTAGTGCACTAGGGCTGGTCCAAACCCTACGCAGCGGCCCACGACGTTCAGGCTTGACCGTCGACGAACTGGAAGGCTGCGCTACGTTCCCGCCACTTCCGCCCGTATTATTAGTGGCCTGACTACTTTTCCAAGCGACTTCACCAATTTCGAAGGTATTCCTGTGAAAGCTGCTGGCATCCCACCTTGCTCCCTGAATGCCCTTCGTCTCACAAAGTCCATGCCATCGTCAATGCAGAGATTAGACGATCCTGCTGTTCCTTTATCCTCTTGACTGCCCTTATCTTATTTGCAATCTACGGTGTTAATGTTGATTTTTAAATTTGTACCAGATTCTTTGACTTTGGACATCAATCCTGGAGGCTGAAATCTTAGTTGTTTGCTTGCCGCAATGTCATAGCTAGGAAGCTTAATTTGCAAGATCGGGAAGTTCAGGTACTGCGCACAGTTTCATACATGATATTCATGCATTAGCTCTATTGGTTATATGCAAATTTACAAACAGATTACGTGTGCCCATTTGTTTTGTTAAACCGCGCCCTTGAAACCCTTTGTTACTACTTACTTTAGCAAGCTCTATGTAAGTTCGGAAGTTCGTTGCAAGTGTTAGCCTACTACTATGTCCTATATTTGGTTGTTTCTTTACCTCTGGATTATTTTATGTAATTGCTCCTTGGTTACTGTAGTGATTATTGATCACATGTAGATTTGAGGTTTTGCAATTTTAAAGACTCATATTCTCTAGATATTTGTACTCTCCAAATTCCAGCAGGGTATTTCTATCATTCTTCATTTTTTATTCAAATGGATGGGCGCGGCAACGCGCGCCTTTATGATCTAGTTAATTCCATAAGAAACAATGCACACGGCACACATTTTAGTTGGTTGCTGGTGAACTGGTGATGGCTCAGTAACTGAGCCTCATACATGATTCAGATAATTGATGCACATGGTTCTTAACCACCACAGGTCGCCAATGAGTGTTCAGCGGTAGCAGGCGCATAGGTATTCGGTTGCTTGGGCACGAACCGCCCAGGGTAAGGTTCATCCCCACTGCCACTCCACACCGAGCCCTCCATTCACCCTAAGGCCAACTTCAACACTAGACCCCCAGGGAACGTCCGTTTTGTTTGGATTTTGTCCATTTGGGCCAGAAAAACGGACATGCGCGCTCAAATGTGGTCGTCTGGCCGCTGCATCCCAAAGTTTGTCCGCTTTTGGACTATCAAATTTTGTCCTCGAGCACCCGCCTCATGAGCTCTACCTCCTCCTTGGCAGTCATGGGAGGTGGTGGTGGGCGTCTGGCCGTTGCATCCCAAAGTTTGTCCGCTTTTGGACTATCAAATTTTGTCCTCGAGCACCCGCCTCATGAGCTCCGCCTCCTCCTTGGCGGTCATGCACTAGTAGAAAAAGGGTCAAATGTGAAGCACATTAGTGCCGGTTTGATTTTGAGCCGGCACTAATGTGTTCATTAGTGCCGGTTCCAACGGCTAGCCAGCCACTCTCATTAATACCGGTTCATGGCGAACTTTAGCACCGGTTCGTGCCACGAACCGGTACTGAAGAGTGTAGTGGCAGCATGTTGTCAGTCTGGGCCCCTCCAGCACCTTTAGTACCGGTTTTGTGTTACGAACCGGTACTAAAGGTCGTCCTACATAAACCATTCGTCCACCCGAGCTCGCTCTGTTCTTCCCCTTTTCCCCCTCCTCCTCTGTTCTTCCCCTCTCTTCCTCGAGCTCATCACACATTTTGCCCAAAATTTGTCAAGATTTGAAGGCCCCCATCCATTCAAATGATCACAAAGGTTAGCAACTTTGTCCTTTCATCTCTCATTGCTAGATTAGCTCTTGCAATGCTTTGTATAGTGATTAATTTGTGAGTTTAGTAATTTGGGAGGAATTATATGTGCTAGTATTTGATTTATATGCAATTTGAGGTAAAAAATAACACTTAGTTTGCATATGTAGGTGTGGTTTACTTAGTGCCTTCTAAATCTCCGTCGTAACCACCGTCGATCGCTCAAGACTGTCCATCGCCGGCACCACCTTGTGGTGAGGCTCTTGTTCATGAATGTTTTACATTACCAAATTGATGTTTTGTGTGATTTGGATATATAGTTACTCGTATAATTATCTTACCCGTCGTTGTTTGTTATACATAGTGCCATGGTTTTGATATCCGTCCCGTCGGCCCTCGTCCTTGTTATGATTCGGATGTGGTATATTCTCTTTTAAAACTAGTTGTTGCATTTCGTGTTTATGACAAATTATGCCCATCAAGTTGACATAGATATTTTTATCTAGGAGGTATGTGAACCAGAAATTCCAACCGACCCTATTGTCAAGAGGTTAAATTTAGTTGAAAGAGAAAACAAGTATTTGAAAGAAAAATTGAAAAGAATTGAGGGGGAGAAGATGGAATTGGAGTTGCATGTTGCCGATGTAAATCGATGATCACAAGAGCAAGATGGAGAAAATGCGCTTGAAGATTAGAAAGATTAGAAAATATGCCATTGATAGTGTGGCTTGGTATCATTATGCGTGTTGGATCAATTGTTACCTTAGTTGCGATCTTGATCGCATTTGTTGTTGCATTTAAATTCTTTAGCTAGAGAGTTATTTGTATGTTGCATTTAATTAAGTGTTGTATATGAACTTTATGTATGAACTTTATGTATGAACTTGTATTAATTTGGTCTATTCGGTGTTGTGTAATGAAGATGAGCCGACAATGGATGTATGATGACCGATGCTCTCCCGATTTCATTAATGGCGTGCATACTTTTCTGCTTGCCGCTGAGGCAAACAAGCGGGCGGATGGTTTTATGCCTTGTCCATGTGCTGGCTGCAAGAATGGTCACAATTACTCTATGTCAAGAACCATTCACGTCCACCTATTTGAGTCCGCTTTCACGCCCCACTATAATGTTTGGACCAAGCACGGAGAAAGAGGGGTTATGATGGAAGACAATGAAGAAGAAGAGGACGACGACAGCTATCCTGGCCATGGGTTCCCTGAATATGATGATACAAGAATGGGGGAAGAAGCTGAGCCGACAATGAGGGAAGAAGCTGAAGAAGAGGCATCAGATGAGCCCGCTGATGATCTAGGTCGGGCCATTGCCGATGCAAAGAGAAACTAGCAAGTGATTTGGAGAAGAAGAAGTTGCGCGCATGTTAGAGGATCACAAGAAATTCTTGTACCCGAATTGCGAAGGCGACAAAAAAGTTGGGCACCACACTGGAATTGCTGCAATGGAAGGTAGAGAATGGTGTATCTGACAAGGGATTTGGAAAGTTGCTGGTAATGATAAATAATATGCTTCCAAAGGACAACGAATTACCCGAGAGTACGTATGAAGCAAAGAAGGCTGTCTGCCCTCTAGGGTTAGAGGTGCAGAAGATACATGCATGCCCTAATGACTGCATCCTCTACCGCGGTGAGTACGAGGATTTGAACGCTTACCCGGTATGCGGTGCATTGCGTTATAAGATCAGTCGCGATGACCCTGGTGATGTCGAGGGCGAGCGCCCGAGGAAGAAGATTCCTGCCAAGGTGATATGTGTGACGCCCCCGATTCAATCGTACACTAATCATGCACGCAAATGTGTACGATCAAGATCAGGGACTCACGGGAAGATATCACAACACAACTTTAAAACATAAATAAGTCATACAAGCATCATAATACAAGTCAGGGGCCTCGAGGGCTCGAATACAAGTGCTCGATCATAGACGAAGTCACGGAAGCAACAATATCCGAGAAACGGACATAAGTTAAAACAAGTTTGCCTTAAGAAGGCTAGCACAAAGCGGGATACAGATCGAAGAGGCGCATGCCTCCTGCCTGGATCCTCCTAAACTACCCCGGTCGTCGCTGGGCTGCATGTAGTAGTAGGCACCTCCGGTAGTAGTAGGAGTAAATGCCGTCGACGGTGGCGTCGCTCACAGGCTCCATCGTCTGATCGCAGCAATCGGGTAAAGAAAGGGGAAAAGGGGAACAAGGCAACCGTGAGTACTCATCCAAAGTACTCGCAAGCAAGGAGCTACACTACATATGCATGGATATATGTAAAGGGCCATATCGGTGGACCGAACTGCGAGAATGCCGTAATAAGAGGGGATAGCTAATCCCGTCGAAGACTACGCTCGGCAGCCTCCGCCTTCTGACATGTAGAAGAGAGTAGATCAAGTCCTCCAAGTAGCATCGCATAGCATAATCCTACCCGACGATCCTCCTCGTCACCCCTGTTAGAGAGCGATCACCGGGTTGTATCTCGCACTTGGAAGGGTGTGTTTTATTAAGTATCCGGTTCTAGTTGTCATAAGGTCAAGGTACAACTCCAAGTCGTCACATTACCAAGATCACGGCTATTCGAATAGATTAACTTCCCTGCGGTGCACCACATAGCCCAACACGCTTGATCCCATTTGGTGGACACACTTTTGAGGTCATGCCCGGCGCGGAAGATCAACACGCCGCAGCCCCACCTAGGCACAACAGAGAGGTCAAGATGCCGGTCTAAACCTAAGCGCCAGGGTCCAGGCCCATCGCCTTAGCACACTGCACGCTATGCGTCTGGCCGGAAGCAGACCTAGCCTAGCAGTGCTCCAGTCCAATCCGGCTAGCCGCCGCCGGCCGACGTCACGAAATGCTTGGCCGATACCACGACGCCGAAAGTGCCCATAATCGTTCTCGCGTAGTTGGTTAGTGTGTATAGGCCAAGAGCTGCACTCGGATCAAATACCAAGATCTCGTTAAGCGTGTTAATGATGTAACATGACACCGACCGAGGCCGAGCCCACCTCTCACCCGGGTAGTCTCAACTCGCCTGACGCCTCCGCCACAAAGATCCACACAGAGGGCCGTTGGGACAAAGGTCCTTTCAGCCCTCAATCCATGAATCACTCGCGGGTGCTCCACAAGCCGACCCGACTTTAGCCACCACATGTATCATGTATAAAGTATATAGTATATACCCGTGATCACCTCCCAAGTGATCACAACCCGATAGTATAGCACAACAGACGGACAAGAATGTAGGGCCACTGATGGAATACTAGCATCCTATACTAAGCATGTAGGATTGCAGGTAAAGGTAACAACAGTAGTAGCAAGGACAGGCTATGCATCAGGATAGGAATAACGGAAAGCAGTAACATGCTACACTACTTTAATGCAAGCAGTATAGAAGAGAATAGGTGATATCTGGTGATCAAGGGGGGGGGGCTTGCCTGGTTGCTCTGGCAAGAGAGAGGGGTCGTCAACTCCGTAGTCGTACTGGGTAGCAGCGGCGTCGGTCTCGGTGTCTAGCGGAAGAAGAGGGGGAAGAAACAATGAATACAATGCAAACAGATGCATGACGATGCATGACAAAGCAATATGTGATGCTAGGCGTGCCCTAACGCGGTATGAGGTGATACCGGTGAAGTGGGGAAACATCCGGGAAAGTATTCCCTGGTGTTTCACGTTTTCGGACAGATGAACCGGAGGGGGAAAGTTGCGAGTTCGATAGGTTAGAGATGTGTGGCGGACGAACGGGCTGCGTATCCGGATTCGTCTCGTCGTGCTGAGCAACTTTCATGTAGAAAGTATTTTCATCTGAGCTACGGTTTATTTTATATTAATTTTAAAAGATTTAAATTATTTTTAGGATTTATTTAATTATTTTAAAACAACATTATCCAGAACAGTGTTTGCTGACGTCAGCATGACGTCAGCAGTCAACAGAGATGTTGACTGGGTCAATCTGACGTGTGGGTCATGCATGTCATACTCTGTTTACTCTAATTAGGATTTAACTAATCTAATTACAGTTTAATTAATTAACAATAGTTAATTAGGTTAACTAACAAGATTAATTAAGTTAATTATTTATTTATTTATTAATTTTATCAATTCATTTTATTTTATTTCCTTTTCTTTTCTTCTCTTTTTTTGAATGTTCTGGGGCCGGGCCCCACATGTCATAGGCCCCAGGGGGCCTATCGGGTTTGGTCGCTTAGCGGGCGTCGGGCGCAGCATGATGTAGCGTAGCGGGCGCCCGCCCGCTGCCTCGAGCCTCGCCAACGGGAGGGAGGCACGGCGAATCAGCTCGGCTGGACCATGGGCACTGCCCAGCAAGAACGGCGAGGCTCACGACCGGAGCAGATGGCGATGCAAGCGGCCAGGGAGTGGGGAGGCCACGCCGGGAGCGCTTCGTGAGGAGCGCGACCAAGTGGAGATGGGCTCGCCACGGCGAGGGCCAAGAAAGCTCGCCACGGCCAAGCTGCGGTAGGGCCTTGTAGGAGCGGCGTGTGCGTGCGGGCGATGGTGAGGTCCGGTGGTGAGCGAGGCGACGACCAAAGACTGGCAACGCCAACAGCAAGCAGCGATGGGGGTTGAGTAGTAGGGAGAAGAAAAACGAACAAAGCTCACATAGGGAGCTCATGGAGGCTCTGCAGCTTAGGAGCAGCAGGGTTCGCCATAGTCGACGCACTTAACGCCCGGCGTCAAGCGGGTAGGTGAAGTCGATCTGCTTTCGACTTGGCGGCGTCCCACTCGATCTGCTCCTTGATGGCGGTGTAGTGGACGCACAGCAGTGGCGGACATGGCTTCACGGGCGCTGAGGACGACGGTGAGGCTTGGCGGTGGGTAAGACGCACACGGCGGCCATGGCGCAAGCAATGACCGCCGTGGAAGCAAAGCGAAAGGGAGAAGGCGACGCTATGGGGAAGAATGGGGCGCGTGGCGGAGGCAGAGGGCACCGTAGCATGGCGGCTAGAATGTGAGCAGCAAGGCGACGGGGAGGTGCCGGTCAGCGGTGGCGAGAGGAGGGAAAGCGAGGGAGGGATAAGGGGATCGAGCAGAGGCGTTTCGCCCCCATGCGACTGTGTGTGCGCGTGAGGCGGCGCTCACAGGGAGACAAGGGAACGGTGGGGGATCGAGCTAGGGTTAGTTCTGGTGTGGTTTGGTTGGGCCTAGCAGGCCTAAGGCCCAGGGGATGAGGGGGCTTTGATCTTTTTGATGTTGTTGTTTTCTTTCTCTCTTTCTTTGTTTTTTATTAATTTATTTTCTTTTATTTATTTTATTTTCTGTTTTATTTCAATTTAAATCATTTAGGCATTTTATAAAATTGTGTTTGCTTTATTATAATTACCCTTGTAATATCCGGCACCCACCGAACATTTTTGTTTCAACTTTTGAAAACTTTTATTGTTGACATTAATTTGAGTTTGAATTTTGAAGCGGTTTCGAATTAACCCGAGATTAACTACAGTGACAGAGGTGATGTGGCACCATTAACGTGAGATTACTGTAGCATGATTATCCGGGCATCACAATGTGGTATACTCCTATAATACCATGGTTGAAACGTTTGTTCCAAAACAAACAGCATGCGAAGGCGATGCGGTGGCACGGAGAAGACCGTAAGAAAGACGAAAAGTTGAGAGTACCCGCTGACGGGTCGCAGTGGAGAAAAATCGAAAGAAAGTACTGGGAGGAGTTTTCAGGTGACCCAAGGAACGTATGGTTTGGTCCAAGCGCAGATGGCATTAATCCTTTTGGGGAGCAGAGCAGCAACCATAGCACCTGTCCTGTGACTCTATGTTTGTATAACCTTCCTCCTTGGTTGTGCATGAAGCGGAAGTTCATTATGATGCCAGTGCTCATCCAAGGCCCTAAGCAACCCAAAGAACGACATTGATGTGTACCTAAGGCCATTAGTTGAAGAACTATTACAGCTGTGGAATGGAGCAATGTATGCGTGCGTGGGATGAGCACGGACAGAAGAATTTGACCTAAAGGCGTTGCTGTTCGTGACCATCAATGATTGGCCTGCTCTCGGTAACCTTCGTGACGGACAAACAAGGGATACTGCGGATGCGCCACTGTTTGGATGATACCGACGATATATATTTGGATAGTTGTAGGAAGAATGTGTACTTGGGACATCGTCGATTTCTTCCGAAAGGTGCATCCCGTAAGAAAGAAAGGCAAGCATTTCAAAGGTGAGGCGGATCACCGGACGAAGCCTCGCCACCGTACTGGTGCTGATGTACATGATATGGTCAAGGATTTGAAGGTAATCTTTGGAAAAGGTCCTGGCGGACAACCTGTTCCGAAGGACGCTGACGGACGCGCACCCATGTGGAAGAAGAAATCTATATTTTGGGACCTGCCATATTGGAAAGACCTGGAGGTCCGCTCCGTAATCGATGTGATGCACGTGACGAAGAATCTTTGCGTGACCCTGCTTGGCTTCTTGGGCGTGTATGGGAAGACAAAAGATACACCAGAGGCACGGGAGGACCAGCAACGTATGCACGGAAAAGACGACATACATCAGGGTCAGGCCAGCTACGCTCTTACCAAAGAAGAGAAGGAAATCTTCTTTGAATGCTTGCTCAGTATGAAGGTACAGTCTAGCTTCTCGTCGAATATAAAGGGAATAATAAATATGGCAGAGAAAAAGTTCCAGAACCTAAAGTCTCATGACTGCCACGTGATTATGACGCAACTGCTTCTGGTTGCATTGAGGGGGCTTCTACCGGAAAAACGTTCGATTAGCAGTTGTGAAACTATGTGCATTCCTCAATGCAATCTCTTAGAAGGTAATCGATCCAGAAATCATACCAAGGTTACATGATGATTTGGTGCAATGTCTTGTCAGTTTCGAGTTGGTGTTCCCACCATCCTTCTTCAACATCATGACGCACGTCCTAGTTCACCTTTGCAAAGAGATTAACGCTTTGGGTCTTGTATTTCTACACAATATGTTCCCATTTGAGAGGTTCATGGGAGTCTTGAAGAAATATGTTCATAACCGTGCTAGGCCAGAAGGAAGCATCTCGAAGGGCCATGAAAATAAGGAGGTCATTGAGTTTTGTATTGACTTTATTCTGACCTTAAGCCGATTGGTGTTCCTGAATCGCGGCATAAGGGGCCCGGATGGAAAAAGGCACACTAGGAGGGCATCAAATAATATGTATGGACGGGCATTCTCACACTGAAGCACACTACACAGTTCTACATAATTCCGTCTTGGTGGCTCCGTATATGGAGGAACACAAGAATTTCTACACTCCAAACACACGGGGCGATCGACTGGATTACACGTGAACAAACGAGGACTTTCGCGGTTGGTTGCGTAAACGTTCCATGCATGATGGCGATATTGAAGATGACCTGCATCATTGTCCCGATTACCATCTTCGAATATAATGACTTTCAAAGGGTACGAGATAAATGGGAATACATTTTACACAATCTCCCAAGATAAGAAGAGCACCAACCAAAACAGTGGTGTCCGCTTTGATGCAACAACCAACACGGTAAAGGAAACATATTATGGTTACATAGAGGACATATGGGAACTTAACTATGGAGGTGGTTTGAAGGTCCCTTTGTTTCGGTGCAAATGGGTCAATATGACACGAGGCAGGGTAACGGAAGACCCGCATTACAGAATGACAACAATCGATCTCTACAATCTTGTGTATGCAAAAGAACCATTCGCCCTAGCCAATGATGTGGCGCAGGTTTTTTATGTGAAAGACATGTCTACCAGGCCGAGAAAAAGAAAAGATAAGGAAGCGAATGGATCATACGATGAGCCAAAGCGCCACATAGTTCTTTCGTGGAAAAGAAACATCATGGGAGTGGATGACAAGACAGACATGTCGAAGATTATGAAAAGTTTGATGAAATTGCTCCATTCATTGTGAATATTGACCCGAGCATCCAGCTAAATGATGAAGATTTTCCATGGCTACGGCGCAAGAAAGGGACACACGCCTTGAAGAAAAAGTTTCACACCCAAAGATCCGGGATGTGACCGACTTCACTATCATCACTTTCTTACGTGTTTCACACCCGTGAGGGAATCTCTGTAATAGTTAGGGTAGTTATGTGTTTTGGCATTTGAAACGCGAAGAAATTTTATGTGCAAACAAATTCTTTCATGCATTTACTGATTTTTTCAGCTAAATGACCCTGAAATTGAAAAGCATTTCAAATGAACTCAGAAAAGGTAGAAAGTTAGCATGGTATCATAATTTCACCCACATAGCATGTGCAAAAAAGTAGAGAGGGTTACATAAAAACTGGATGCACTTCGTACAAAATGGACAATCTCTTTCAAGTATCGTGGTTTGGACGAAAACTCATACATTACAAAGGCATTTCATTTTTTAAATAACCTAAGCATTACCAAATTGAATATAATGATAAAACACACTAATATTAAACATAAGAAAAATGAATCACTGAAAATCTATTTTCAAAGTTAAGTTATTCACAAACTAGTGAATCACACAAATTTCAAATAATTCAAAATTTAAACTATTCAAATTTGAAAACTACCGGCCCTAACAGAAAGTTTGTAATTTTTTGTACCTAAAGCAAAAATATTCACAAAGAAACTCTAAATACAACAAAAAAATAACTCAAAAATAAATAAAACAAAAATAAATAAAGCAAAAAAATAAGAAAATAAAAAAGCCCGCCTACTGGGCCAGAGCGGCCTGCATACGACTAGAAACCCAACGTGTTGTTGGGCCAGGATGCAGGCCCGCAAAGGCCCAGTAGGCCCACAGGGCAGCAGAGAACAGGTAGGCCCAGTAGGCCTGCTTTGGAGAGGAGCTCGAGAGAGCTACCGCACCGGGGCTTATAAACCAGTGCGGACGCCCCTTGGCTAGCAAGGTGGGACGAAATTTGCCGCACCGCAACTGCGCCAGCGCACCACCTTTAGTACCGGGTGGTGGCTCCAACCGGTACTAAAGGTTGGGTCTTTAGTACCGGTTGGTGCCACCACCCGGTACTAAAGGGGCGCTTCCGCTGGCCTGGCCAAAACAGACCTTTAGTACCGGTTGGTGGCTCCAACCGGTACTAAAGGGTTGTTATATATAAGAAAGCACTTAAAAAAATCAGTTTCTCATCTCTCCCTCTGCTTCTTTCTCCTCTACCCCGTCGCTGCCGCCCCTCGTCGCCGCCCCCCGTCGCCGTCCTCGTCGCCGCCCGTTGTCGTCCCCGTCGTTGTTGCCGCCCCGGCCGTCCCCGTCCCCGTCGCCGCGCCCCGCCCCGTCGTCCCCGCTAAAAGTGCAACTATCCCTAGGTGGTTTTGGTAATTCATAACAACATATAGCTCATTGATCTAATGCTATTCCACGACTATTATTTCAGGAAAGCTCAATGAATGGCATGGCATGGATGATGAAAGTGGATGTCACAAAATACTATTGACAAGGATTGGCTCAAGCTCAAAAGCTCAAGACTCTTCATTTTATATTTTAGTGATCCAAGATCACATTGAGTCTATAGGAAAAGCCAATACTATCAAGGAGGGATGAGATGTTGCTTAATGAGCCTCTTGCTTCATGTGCTTAGTGATATGCTCCAAAACCCACAGCTACTTTCTCACATCCACAAATGACCTAAACATAAAGCCAAAATCGGTCACACCGATTCTTCCTATCCGGCGCCACTGATTTCAAAAGTCATAGCCACTGCCACAAACCCTAGGCAAATCGGTTCTACCGATAGGGATCTCGGTCTCACCGAGATGGGATTGTAATCTCTCTGTTTCCCTTCGTAACGTTTCGGTCTAACCGAAGTGAGCGATTGGTCTCACCGATATTGCAATGTAAACTCTATGTTTCCATTTTGTAACATTTCGGTCTCACCGAAAAGAGCAAATCGGTCCCACCGAGTTTAGCTGACCAACTCTCTGGAAAGCTTGTTACCAAAATCGGTCTCACCGAGTTTGTCTAATCAGTCTTACCGAGATTACGTTATGCCCTAACCCTAACCGAATCGGTCCTACCGAGATGCATGTCAGTCCCACCGAAAATCCTAACGGTCACTAGGTTTGCTAAATCGGTCCGACCGAGTCTGTTGAGTCGGTATCACCGAGTTTGGTAAATTGTGTGTAACGGTTAGATTTTGTGTGGAGGCTATATATACCCCTCCACCTCCTCTTCATTCGTGGAGAGAGCCATCAGAACAAGCCTACACTTCCAACTTACCATTTCTGAGAGAGAACCACCTACTCATGTGTTAAGGCCAAGATATTCCATTCCTACCATATGAATCTTGATCTCTAGCCTTCTCAAGTTGCTTTCCACTCAAATCTTCTTTCCACCAGATCCAAAACCTATGAGAGAGAGTTGAGTGTTGGGGAGACTATCATTTGAAGCACAAGAGCAAGGAGTTCATCATCAACACACCATTTGTTACTTCTTGGAGAGTGGTGTCTCCTAGATTGGCTAGGTGTCACTTGGGAGCCTCCGACAAGATTGTGGAGTTGAACCAAGGAGTTTGTAAGGGCAAGGAGATTGCCTACTTCGTGAAGATCTACCGCTAGTGAGGCAAGTCCTTCATGGGCGACGGCCATGGTGGGATAGACAAGGTTGCTTCTTCGTGGACCCTTCATGGGTGGAGCCCTCCGTGGACTCGCGCAACCGTTACCCTTCGTGGGTTGAAGTCTCCATCAACGTGGATATACGATAGCACCACCTATCCGAACCACGACAAAAACATCCGTGTCTCCAATTGCGTTTGAATTCTCCAAACCCTTCCCTTTACTTTCTTGCAAGTTGCATGCTTTAATTTCCGCTGCCTATATACTCTTTGCATGTTTGCTTGAATTGTGTGATGATTGCTTGACTTGTCCTAAGATAGCTAAAATCTGCCAAACTCTAAAACTGGGAAAAGGTTAAGTTTTTATTTGGTCAAGTAGTCTAATCACCCCCCTCTAGACATACTTCAAGGTCCTACAAGTGCATCAGAGCTTTGGTCTCCATTTGCTTTGATTTCCATAGCTTTTGGTGGTCATAGCCTTGGTTTCACAACCTAGGAGAGTATGGCGTCTAGCGAGGGAAATTATCACCGTAGAGGTCCTTACTTTGATGGAACTAATTTTGCTAGTTGGAAGCATAAGATGAAAATGCATATTCTCGGACATAACCCCGCCGTTTGGGCTATTGTGTGTATTGGTTTGCAAGGTGAATTCTTCGATGGGAGAGAGCCGAACCGTGAAGCTAGCGCGGAAGAGTTGAAGATGTTGCAATACAATGCTCAAGCTTGTGATATCCTCTTCAATGGCTTGTGCCCCGAGGAGTTCAACAAAATCAGCCGTCTTGAGAATGCAAAGGAAATTTGGGATACTTTGATTGATATGCACGAAGGTACTGAATCCGTCAAGGAATCCAAGTTGGATGTGCTCCAAAGTCAGCTTGACAAGTTCAAAATGAAGGATGGTGAAGGTGTCGCTGAAATGTACTCTAGGCTTGCTCTTATCACAAATGAGATTGCCAGCTTAGGGAGTGAAGAGATGACCGACAAGTTCATCATCAAGAAGATCCTAAGAGCATTGGATGGAAAATATGATACCGTGTGCACATTGATCCAAATGATGCCAAACTACAAAGATCTCAAGCCAACGGAAGTCATTGGAAGAATTGTTGCTCTTGAGATGTCACTTAAGGATAAGGAGGAACTTCACAACAAGTCAAGTGGTGCTTACAAAGCCTCAAGTGAAGCCCCCACATCATCAAGTGAGAAACAAACCTTCAATGAAGAATTGAGCTTAATGGTGAAGAACTTCAACAAATTCTACAAGAGTAGAAGCAAAGAAAGAAGCTCCAAGTCAAGGTCTTACCATGAAAAAAGATCTTCTAGTCGAGAGCGCAATTGCTACAATTGTGGAAGACCCGGACACTATTCCAATGAGTGTACGGCACCCTACAAAAGAAGAGAAGATTCTCCAAAAAGAAGAAGCAAAAGAGAAGAATCACCACCAAGAGAGAGGAGGAGTAGAGATGATCGTTATGAACGAAGACCCTCACGGAGAAGCAAGCATTCGGAAAGGAAGGATAAGTCATCAAGGAGCTACACAAAACGAAGACATCAAGCTCATGTTGGTGAATGGGTATCCGGCTCCGACTCCGACCATCACTCCGAGAGAAGCTATCACTCCGACTCCGAATACACTCAAGATGAAGGTGTTGCCGGTCTAGCACTTGTGTCAACCAACTCCTACGACATATTTGAGTCACCAAATGAAGGAATTGGTAGATGCTTCATGGCCAAAGGTCCAAAGGTAACACACCCAGAGTATGTTGATTTTGATGTTGATGAAGATGACTTGCTTGTGGATGATGATTTACTTGTTGACAACTCTAGTGATGAATACTATGATGAAACGTCAATTAATCATGCTAATCAAGATGAAACGAATGACAATGATAAGGAGAAGATTGAGCGTCTAACTAAAGAACTAAACACTCTTAAGTTAGCTCATGAAACTATCTTCGAAGATCATCGAGAACTTTTAAGGGCTCATGAGAAGTTACCTTTGAAAAGCTCAATCTTGAGCAAGAGCATGAGTTCTTAAAGGCAATCAATGATGATCTCCGTAAGAAAAGTTCTTCTTACATTGCCAAGCGTTTACTCCTATCTACTTACATGCCTCAAGTCAAGTCTAGTAACAAGTACAAGAAAGATCCTTCCTCTAGTAGTAACAATAATAATAATGTCAAATCCAATATTGTTGCTTCTAGTAGTTATCTTGATTCCACTAATGATTCTCTTAGCCAAGTTACACTTGAGCAAGAAAATAGCTTATTGAAGGGAATTATAGATAAATGTGTTTACAAGAGTCTTGCCGGGAGTAAGCAATTGAGGAAATTATGCATAAGCAAGGAAGGCACCGGAAGAATCTAGGTGTTGGTTTCGAACGAAAGTTCAATGCCAATGGAGTTGAGTGGGAAGAAGATCAATACCCCAATACGAAGTTTGTTCCTCAACAAGAGAAGTATGACCCTACTTCTTTCAAGGGAACACAAGCACAAGATGATCTTCCACCACAAGACCACAAGAACAAAGGCAAGGACAAGCTTCAATAAGAGATTGATGCATTTGAAGAAGCACCTAAGGCCTCGTTCAAGTGGGTTCCCAAGACTACGTCAAGTTCTACTTCATCAAGTACAACTACAACTCCAAGGATTCCCATCAAGATGATGTGGATCCCAAAGAAGAAGAACTAGAGAGTTCTTGAGGGTGACTCCGCCAACATTCTTCACTCATCATGATGGCAAGAACAAGTGCAATCAACTTCCACATCTTGCATTAGTTCAAGGAGTCACAAACCCTCATGTTGGTAAGGCAAGGGACAAGGTAACCTAATGTTTTCATGGACATCATTTTGTGTGTGCATCACTCTATGTCTATGGATATTCTTGTTTGTTCCTTGTGGGACTAACCCATGTAGGTATTGAAAGTGCAACTCACTCCAAAGGATTGCTCCAAATGATCTACATCAACATTGAGCATCCACATCTTCAACACCTACATGAAGTCATCATCGACAAAACCTAAGGTTAGTTCATCCCTCTAAGGGGGATCTCACATCTAGGGGGAGCTTAACTCTAAGGATTGAGTCAAAGCAACTCTAATGGTGTGAACACATCAATGCATTATGTAAAAGTGGTAACCCCACTTGAGCTTAAACGATGAGTATGACCTATGACCAAATGTTTTTCATTTCACTCCTAAGTCAATATACTCATATATAGATGACCTAGTCATCGCCAATTGTTTGATAGATGCTAGAATTGGTTGTGCATGCTTTGCCACATATTTCATTTGTCATCTTATTGTGTGAGCATGTTGGTGCATATTTTACTCATTCAAGGACATCCACTTGTTGTTTTGATTGTTTGGTTCCTTTCTCTTTCTTGCCAAGTGGATGGACAAGAATGCCTAAGAACCTTCTCTAGCTATCTATGCTTTTCTCGTCTCAAACTCTATTCATGCTACATCACAAAATTTGATCAAGTCAGATTCGAACCACTCTGTGTGAGGAGCACTCAGAGTCCCCGATTCGTCATAGACTTAAACTTCCAAAACTTCTTTGTGATTCTTGGTCTGACCGATTCCTCCATTTCGGTCCTACCGAGATCATTAAGTCAATCTAAGTTTTCGATCTCGGTGCAACCGATTTGAACTCTTCGGTCACACCGAGTTGCAATAACTGTACATAGTTTTGCATCTCGGTGCCACCGAGTTGTTCCACTCGGTCACACCGACAGGGTCGGGCTATATATAGTCACAGGCAAAAATTTGGAAATTTCTCCGAGCCCCTTCGCCCGCGCAATAGCTTGCTCTGCCTCCAAGGTCTCCGGATCGTCTCCTCGTCGCCAGCCGCCTCTAGTCGCTGGTCTCCATCGCCGTCAACGGAATTCGACCCCGCCGTTGCCGCCGTAGCAAGTTCATCGCCGAGCTAGGGTATGGACTCGATCACTGTGCTATTCTCGTCCGATTCCTAGCACATTGTGTTCTTATTGATTCTTGCCACGATTGAAACACTCCTATCCAGTCAATGCAATCCTTAGATTAGATGAGATTTGAAAATTTAGGGTTAGGTTTCCGCCGAAACCATCTCAGACCTACCGAGTTGAAAAACTCGGTCCCACCGATTTTGCTTATGCCATTGCACCAGTAACTCTCGGTCTGACCGAGAATTGCTAATCGGTGAGACCGATTTTAGGACTCTGTGAAACCCTAGCTGTCTCGGTGCCACCGAACTATGACTCGGTCCAACCGAGTTTACCAGTTTAGGTTCCAAAACAGCTTCGGTATCACCGAGTTTGAAAATCGGTTGATCCGAAATGCTTTCTGTGGAAAACTAAAACTGAATTGTTGAGTCACCTTTTTGCAAAAATCTCTGCATTTTGTGATGCTCATCCACTCTACCTCATCTATAACTCTTCACGAATTCGGCCGGTCAAGCGTTTGCGGCATGTCGGACCAAAGTGACAAATGTAATGTGTCGAAGAGCAGGTGCACATGAGTGAGGGCACTAGTCACTCCAGCACTTCAGATGATGGCAGCAGGAGCACCCCAAGCAATTTGCCTAAAGCTGCCACCAGACAAAGGAAGAAGAGAACCTCAGATTCTGAAGATGAGGATTATGTGGCAGAAGAGGATGAGGCAACCTCCAAGAAGGTAGAGCTCAAAAAGGTGTATGGCTCAGCACATAGCACAAAGCCTGGCTTGAAAATCAAAAGGCCAGCAGGTAGACAGCCTATGCCAAAGGTCAGAGCATCTACTCAAATACCTGAAAAGTCAGAACCCAAAGAGCCAGTTGTTGCAGAAGGAAAAAAAAGGAAAGAAAGGGTCAAATAGACCATAGTCAGAGTTATTGGGAAGCCTTCCATGATGGAAGAGGAAGAAGAAATTGCTCCACCAGCACCCAAGGCACCAAAGCTTATGGGTGATGCTATTAGATCAGGGGCTGCCACATCTAAGCCCAAGGAAGCACCCAAAGCTGCCCCCAAGGCCAAGTCTGCACCAAAGAGGAATACCGTGAGTATTCCAAATCTTGAGAAGAACAAGGCCCCAGTGCCTGAGGTTGCTGATGAGGATGATGAAGAAGGACAAGTCCTAAGAAAGCTCAAGCCCAAGATACCAGACCACAACGATGCCCATCCTGTGGCTGAGGACATGAAGATCAAAAGTGATCATGGGTTGAGGCTATGGAGGATGTCAGATCCATATGCCACAAGAAGAAGGACTGCTGTTGACTACAGGTTCCACACAAAGGAACAACAGGACTTTTATGAGACCATCTTGTTGGACAAGAAGCCTATCGTTTGTGACATGAGGTGGGTCGACTGGACCTATATGAAGGAGAATGAAGAGCACTATCCTGGAGTGCAAGACAGTTTTGTTGCTTGTGGAGTTGCTGATTTTGTTGGGAAAAAGCTCACCAACTGGAATGATGAACTTATCATGCAATTCTACTCCACAGCACACTTCTATCCAGATGGGAGGATAGTTTGGATGTCTGAAGGTACAAAGTACCAGTCCACTCTTGAGGAATGGGAAAAGCTGATAAATGCCCCAAAGGAGAGTGAAGATGACTTGGATGTATATGCCAAGAAGAAGATGGATCACAATACCATGGCATACATGTACAAGGAGATCCCAGACAAAGCTGTTGAGACACATAAGTTTGGATCAGTCCACTTCCTTCTGTCAGGGCTGCCAACTATTAACTGCATCCTAAGGCACACTCTATTGCCTAAGTCTGGTGACCACAACATGATTAGAGGGCATGCAATCAACATGTTGCATTTGTTTGATGTGCCACAGAAATTCAAGGTCATCAGCCTTATGGTTGAAACCATTAAGAGGACTGCAGCAGACCAGAAGAGGAGTTCTGGATATGCCCCTCAGATCCAGGAGTTGATTAACTCAAAGATGGGCACATGCAAATATCTATTGGATAAGGAACATTTTCCTCTCTATCCAGACTTTGGGGACAATCAGGTTGTCATGAATGAGAATGATCCATCATCAGTTCAAGCTCAAGAGAAGAAGGAGAAGGCAAGGAAGGAGAAGGCTGCTGAGGGAGTCCCGGATTAGGGGGTGTCCGGATAGCCGGACTACCATCATCGGCCGGACTATCATCGGCCGGACTATCATCATCAACCGGACTCCAAGACTATGAAGATACAAGATTGAAGACTTCGCCCCGTGTCCGGATGGGACTTTCCTTGGCGTGGAAGGCAAGCTTGGCGATACGGATATGTAGATCTCCTACCATTGTAACCGACTCTATGTAACCCTAGCCCTCTCCGGTGTCTATATAAACCGGATGGCTCTAGTCCGTAGGACAGAACAATAACCCTTACAATCATACCATAGGCTAGCTTCTAGGGTTTAGCCTCCTTGATCTCGTGGTAGATCCACTCTTGTAAACATCCACAATATCAATATCAATCAAGTAGGACGTAGGGTTTTACCTCCATCAAGAGGGCCCGAACACAGGTAAAACATCGTGTCCCTTGTCTCCTGTTACCATCCGCCTAGACGCACAGTTCGGGACCCCCTACCCGAGATCCACCGGTTTTGACACCGACATTGGTGCTTTCATTGAGAGTTCCTCTGTTTCGTCACCGATAAGCTTGATGGCCTCTTCAATCGACAACGACGCGATCTGGGTGAGACTTTTCTCCCCGGACAGATCTTCAGATTCGGCGGCTTCGCCTGCGGGCCAACTCACTTGGCCATCTGGAGAAGATCGAAAGCTACGCCCAGCCGTCAGTCAGGTTTGAAGCTCTAAACTTCACGGCCGATATCCGCGAGGACTTGATCTTCGACGGATCTGAGCCACGCCCGGCGTGCAGCGCTGTCACGATGGGCATGACCTAACTCTGCCGCGGACAGCACCTTGGAGGTCGCTGCGAATCCGCTCCGACCCATAGTCCGGAGCCGATCGCTCGGATCGAGGACGGATGGCTGGACACCGCCACGGGAGCTGCAACTACTACGGCGATGGAGCCGAACACTTACCTTGTCCCGCATAAAGCTCATGACTCCGAGGTGCCGGACTCTGCGGACTTGAACCTCCTGCGCCCTGCCCGGTCGAATCCGATTAGGCGCCGATCATGGAATTCACCGCTGCGGACATCTTTCATTTTCGCCCTTGGCGATATCATAAATTCATCAAGCATCTCTCGCTATCCAGGAGCCACTGGCGAACTACGGCCAGGATGGTTGGGACGCGGACGGCGAAGAAATTCAGAGCCCACCCACCACCCACTTCGTAGCCACCATCGACGATTTAACCGACGTACTCGACTACGACTCCGAAGACATCGACGGTATGGGCGGCGATGCGGAGACTACCAAGAACCGTGCCTACAGGACACCTTTGGAAGACCACCTCGTCATACGACATATACATGGTGGACACCCCAAAAGATGGGGACGGCGAAGAAACAGCGGAGGCCGATTCCTTAAAGAAACAGCCCAAGCGCCGGCGTCGTGGCGCCGCTCTAAATCCCGCCACGACAAGAATGGAGATTCTGCACGAGGAGATAATAACACCCCGAAGTGCGAAGACAACCCCTCCGGCCGCGATCCAGCGGGGAGGAGGCGAAGCAAGCCATCACGAGAGGGCGGCAAGCGAAGAGGTCGAGGATGACAATTACTTACCTCCCTCCGGAGGCGAGGCAAGCCTCGACGGCAGCCAATTCGTCGTGCACGAGGATCCCGTCAAACAAGAGCGTTTGAGCCGGGCTAATGGCCATGGCAAACAGCCTAAAGAAAAAGCATCAACAGCCTTCAAGCTGATCAAGACCCTCTTGGCGGCGGATGGACCGAGGTCCTCGCGGCGAAGAGTATGAATGCCCCTCAAAAGTTACCCAAAACGCAAGTTGCTCCCCGACTAGAGGAGGAAGAGTACAAACCTGCATCACCGGCGCACAATACGGCAGACCGACCACCTCGTGGCCGCGACAGAGAGGCGTGCAAGCCCTCCACCAAAACCGTACCCCGGCATCGCTCAAAAAGCATGAAGCTACGGGGGAACGCGCCGGACTTGCGGGATATATTGGAGGACAAGGCAAGACAATCCAGATCCATCTATGGATCACGCGAGCGCCCCAAGACCCACGACGAATACCGTCGCGCCGGATACAACTACTCCGGCCGGGCCGAACACAGCAGACAACGCTCTCTCGAGCTACGTCGCGATATTGCTCAATACAGAGGCGCCGCACACCCACTATGCTTCACTGACGAAGTAATGGATCATCAAATCCCTGAAGGGTTTAAACCCGTTAATATTGAATCCTACGATGGCACAACAGACCCCGCGGTTTGGATTGAGGATTATCTCCTCCATATACATATGGCCCGCGGCGACGATCTTCACGCCATCAAATATCTCCCGCTCAAGCTTAAAGGACCAGCTCGGCATTGGCTTAACAGCCTGCCAGCAGTGTCAATTGGATCTTTGGGAAGACACGGAAGCCGCATTCCTCGACAACTTCGAGAACGCGTGTATGTGCGACCACGGACGCAGATGACCTAAGCCACATAATCCAGCAGCAGACGAATCGGCGAGCAATTACGGACAGCTTCTTAACAAAGAAAAATCAAATCGTCGGTATCCGGATGCAGAGGCACTCGCTGCCTTCAAACATAACAGCCGCGACGAGTGGCTGGCCCGACACCTAGGACAGGAGAAGCCAAAATCCATGGCAGCCCTCACATCACTCATGACCCGCTTCTGTGCGGGAGAGGATAGTTGGCTGGCTCGTAGCAACAACCTCAGCAAAAACGCTGGCAGTCCGGATACCAAGGACCGCAATGGCAGGTTGCGTCGAAACAAAAACAAACGCCGCGTGCGGCGCCAAAGAATGAGGATACTGGCGATCAACGCTGGATTCCGAGGCTCCAAGCCTGGTCAACGGAAGAAGCCATTCACAAGAACCACTCCGGGCCCGTCCAATTTGGACCGAATACTCGACCGCTCCTGTCAAATACATGGAACCCCCGAAAAGCCAGCTAACCACACCAACAGGGATTGCTGGGTATTCAAGCAGGCGGGCAAGTTAATTGCCGAAAACAATGACAAGGGGCTGCATAGCGATGACGAGGAAGAGACCCGACCGCCGAACAATAGAGGATGAAGGTTTCCCCCCACAAGTGCGGACGGTGAACATGATATACGCAACCCACATACCCAAAAGGGAGCGGAAGCGTGCACTCAGGGACGTATATGCGATGGAGCCAGTCGCCCCAAAGTTCAACCCATGTTCCTCCTGCCCGATCACTTTTGATCGAAGGGACCACCCCACCAGTATCCGCCATGGCGGATTCGCCGCATTGGTTTTAGACCCAATCGTCGATGGGTTTCACCTCACGAGAGTCCTGATGGACGGCGGCAGCAGCCTGAACCTGCTTTATCAGGACACAGTGCGCAAGATGGGCATAGACCCCTCAAGGATCAAACCCACAAAGACGACCTTCAAAGGCGTCATACCAGGTGTAGAGGCCAATTATGCGAGCTCGATTACACTTGAAGTGGTCTTCGGATCCCCGGATAACTTCCGAAGCGAGGAGTTAATCTTCGATATAGTTCCGTTCCGCAGCGGCTATCATGCTCTGCTCGGACGGACCGCGTTTGCAAAGTTCAACGCGGTGCCGCATTACGCATACCTCAAGCTCAAGATGCCAGGCCCTCGAGGAGTCATCACGGTCAACGGAAACACTGAACGCTCCCTCCGAACGGAGGAGCATACTGGCCTCTCGCGGCGGAAATACTGAGCAGCCTCTTAAGGCAATTCTCGAGTCCGGCCGCTAAGCGGCCGGACACGGCCAAACGCGCCGGAGTAACCTACAACAAGACCACAGCACGCATCGAGCACGCCAGAGTAATGTGGCTAACCCCAGCCCTCGCAAAATTGCAAGACCGGTCCTTCGCGTACATCATTACGCCCTGGAGATACCATGGGCATAGGGGGAGGGGCACGACCACGACAGGCCCAGAGTGCGGCTCAACCACACCAGGGGCTCCCAAGTGTGTCACCCTTTTTCTCTTTTCTTTCTTTTTTTATCCACAGGACTCCATTTACTAGAGGCGCTGTCCGTGATAGACCACGGACTCACGATGCAACAGACAGGGAAGGATAAAGGCTACGACGAACACTCAGGTGGTCTCCATTACGAGCATTACATCTGTTTTATACACCATTCCGCAGCCTACCCCTGGAGGGGGACATGTTTAAATAGTCCCATCCCTTGCTTACCGCACTATTTGTATCGTTCTGCATCCATGACAGTATTTCTGGAATAAACAATGCATCGCTTTTTGCTTATAATTGCATTTCTTCCTTATACATGTGTTCATTTATGACATGTTGCATCCGTACACTCCGGTATGGCTAAATACACCAGGGGCTTAAGTTCCCCACATTATGGTGTGATAAGTCCGAACACTTTCACAAGTGGGGCACCCCGAACTTATATCATTATATGCATCCGCTCCGAATCATGTCTTGGGTCAATAGTTGGGTTTGCCCGGCTCCCATGTTTTGGTACCTTACGTTCCGTTGTATCGGCTAAGGTAGCACTGGGAGAACCACTGCGATTGCGCCCGGTTGAGCTGGGCGGCGCCTCGATGGAGAAAGCTAAAACTGACCGTCATGATAAAGGCGAGAGATGGTCGCTGTTCGAGAGGTCTTTTCGAGTCCCTAAAGACTTATGCCGCTTAGAGCGAGGAACCGGCTCTGTCCGCCCAGCGTGGATAGCGCCCGAACTCAGTCTTCCGAACACTAGGGGCTTCGCCGAAATTTAAAATTATAGAATTCTATGGCTAAGTGAGAGTGTTCAAGCATTATAAGTCTGGTTGCCTCGTTCTTGTGTTGAGCGCCTCCCTAGATGGACCCAAAAATGGGAACAAGAGCGCTCAAGTTTATCCCGAACACCCACACTTTCGTGGCATGGGGGCTGAAGCCAACGACTTGCCATCTCTCAGATTTGATAAACGGCCGCACAGAAGGTAATATTTTAAATTAACAAGTATTGCTTAGCGCATATGAACAAAGTTTTCAGCGCACAGGATAACAAAATGCGAGTCTACTCAAATATTACATCTTTGGAGCACTCACCCGCAATCATGCGGGCACCCTTCAGGACTCTTTTATAGTACATTTCAGGCGTACGATACTCCTTGCCCGCCGGCGGCGCATCCGTCAGAAGCTTCTCAGCATCCATCCTGCCCCAGTGCACCTTTGCACGGGCAAGGGCCCGACAGGCACCTTCAATGCAGGCGGAATGCTTGACGACTTCAACCCAGGGACACGCATCCACCAGCCGCCGCACCAGGCCGAAGTAGCTCCTGTGAATGGCCTCCGTGAGGCCACGGCCGAACTATAAGGCCCTTCATGGCCTGTTCGGCCGCCTTGTGAAGCTTCGACCAGCCTTACCTGGTCGCTAAGAAACTGCCGGATGTCCGGCCTCGACATCACGAGACCGGAAGACTTTCCTCCGTCGAGCTCCCTCCTCGGCCCGATAGAATGCGGCAGATCGGACACGCCAAGGCAGATCTGCGAACGCTCTGGAGAGCTTGAATTCGGGTAAGTAATAAGTAATTCACATTCACATGCTTGCTTTGCATGAAAAATGCCTTACCCGCCGCTATCTTCTTCAACGCCTCGATTTCCTGGAGGGCCTTGTGGGCTTCGGCCTTAGCGGCTTTGGCACTCTCAAGAGCCGATGCAAGCTCGGACTCTCGAGTCTTTGAGTCGCGCTCCAAACTCTCATGTTTTTCCACGAGAGCCTGGAGCTCTTGCTGCACCTCCGCCACCCGCGCCTCCTGCTTCTCTCGCTCGGCTCGTTCCGCGGCCGCATTGCGTTCCGCCGCGGACACCGCCTCCTTCAGGTCGCCCGGCTCGTTCGTGGCCCTGTAGTACCCACGTTATCCTTGTTATTTCTCTTGCAACCAAATCCTTTTACATGAGGTACAACTTTAATAAGGTGTTACTCACCTTCTTTGTCCTCGAGTTGCTTCTTGGCACGGCCGAGCTTCGTTCTCGGACCGCTCGAGGCTTTGTTTCCACAAGATTGACCTCCGCGATCCGGTCTGGCGAGAGGTCGGCCAGCGCCTGCAATCCCATATTGACATATTTTTTTAGACTCCTGCGTATATCTTTTTAGATCCTCGCTCCGGCTTTTCTTTCCGAACACCGAACCGAGCATCAGGGGCTACTGTCTATGCGGTATTATATTACACATCTTGAAATTCTTACCTCAGAGCCTGTTAGAAGGCTGCGACAGGCTTCGGTCAGCCCGCTCTTGGCGAGCTGGACCTTCTGAATCACCGCACTCATGATAGTTGAAAGATCGAGGATGTCGCCTAGAGGGGGGGTGAATAGGCGCTTTAAAATAATTACGGTTTAGGCTTGAACAAATGCGGAATAAACCTAGCGGTTAATTTGTCAAGCACAAAACCTACAACAACTAGGCTCACCTATGTGCACCAACAACTTATGCTAAGCAAGATAAGCAACTATGTGATAGCAAGATATATGACAAAGAACAATATGGCTATCACAAAGTAAAGTGCATAAGTAAAGGGGCTCGGGTAAGAGATAACCGAGGCACGCGAGACGATGATGTATCCCGAAGTTCACACCCTTGCGGATGCTAATCTCGGTTTGGAGGCGGTGTGGAGGCACAATGCTCCCCAAGAAGTCACTAGGGCCACCGTAATCTCCTCACGCCCTCGCACAATGCAAGATGTCGTGATTCCACTAAGGGACCCTTGAGGGCGATCACTGAACCCGTACAAATGGCAACCCTTGGGGGCGGTCACCGAACCCATTACACTTTGGCAACCCTTGGGGCGGTCACGGAACCCGTCAAGTTGCTCAGGCGATCTCCACAACCTAATTGGAGACCCGGCGCTTGCCCGGAGCTTTACACCACAATGATTGAGCTCGAACACCACCAACTGCCTAGGGCGCCCAAGCACCCAAGAGGAACAAGCTCAAGGGCACCAAGCACCCAAGAGTAATAAGCTTCTCAACTTGTAACTTCCACGTATCACCGTGGAGAACTCAAACCGATGCACCAAATGCAATGTCAAGGGCACACGGAGTGCCCAAGTCCTTCTCTCTCAAATCCCACCAAAGCAACTAATGCTAGGGAAGAAAATGAGAGGAAGAACAAGAAGGAGAACACCAAGAACTCCAAGATCTAGATCCAAGGGGTTCCCCTCACTTAGAGGAGAAAGTGATTGGTGGAAAGCGTGGATCTAGATCTCCTCTCTTTTCCCTCAAGAACTAGCAAGAATCATTGGAGGGATTGAGAGTTAGCAAGCTTCGAAGAAGGTCAACAATGGGGGAAGAACACGAGCTCAAAGGATAAGGTTCAATGGGGAAGAAGACCCCTTTTATAGGAGGAAAATCCAACCGTTACCCCACTAAACAGCCCCCAAGACAGGCGGTACTACACATGAAGGAAGGCGGTACTACCGCTGAGGCGGTACTACCGCTCCCTACCTAAGCGGTACTACCAGCTAAAGAGAGAGGCACATCCCACAGAGCGGTACTACATGAGTAGAGCGGTACTACCGCTCGAGCGGTACTACCGCTCCCATCGCCGCAACTAGTGCCGCAAAACCCGACACGAGAAAACATCGTCTCGAATCGAGGCGGTAGTAGGCGCGGTACTCTTGAGGTAGTATAGTCGAAGCCCATGACAGTACTACTACCGCTCTGTGGAGCGGTACTACCGCTTGGGGGCTTCGGCGGTACTACCGCTGTAGGTCGCGGTACTACCGCTGGCACAGGGTGAAAACAAAGAATACTCCAAGGAAAACCAGAACTGCCATAACTTCTGCAAATGAGCTCCGAATTGAGCAAACTCAAGCTTGTTTGAAACAAGACAACGAGTAGCATCAAAACAACGAGTAAGAAGAGGCAGGGGAGGTATGCTTAGCAAACAAAGGAGTGAAACCTCCAACCGAGAAGAACCGGCATACCCTCCAACATCAAAAACATCATAGAAGATGCATGAGAACTCCGTTTTCGATGAACTCGAGCTTGTCATAAAAATGACCATAAGCTCCAAATCTCACAAGGATAAGAACCAAACAAGAACCAAAAAGATGATGCAAGGATGCAATGGTTTGAGCTCTCTACGAACGATACGATCAAGCAACTCATCGAGAGCCCCCCTTGATAGTACGGCAAACGATCCTATAACCCGGTCTTCCACAACAACCATGAGACTGGTAAAATAGAAAACATATCAAGGGCAAACCTTTGCCTTGCACATGGTCCACTTGAGCTAGATGATGACGATCTTGACTCCCTCAAGTTGGACCACCTTTCTTGATTGCATTGGCGGGATGAAGACTAGTTGATTGCTCCCCCATACTCTGTGGGTGAGCCTCTCTTCCGCTCATCTTCACAAGTCCATTGTCACCACAATGGACGGCAAGCTTCAAGAACTTGATCTCTTCGTGATGCATTACTTGAACTTGCACACCGCAACCTAACCCCACAAAGAACTCTCCACGAAAACCATGGGTTAGTACACAAAGCGTAATGGACAATGCTTACCATATCATGGGTTCTCTTGATCCCTCTGTACATCTTGTGATCTTTGTGTGTTGAATCTTTCAATCTCTTTTCATTTGGATGATGTCTTGTTTGTTGACATGTATGATCACACTATCTTATTCTTCAAGGCTTGCTTGCAATAAGCTCAACACTCACATGACCAATCTTTGGATAATTCCTTGAATAGCACCTTGAGTCGACACAAAACTCTCCTTGAAACCAACACATGTACTCCAAGAAAAGCCTATGGACAAAACCTTCAAATAAACTCAAGGCAACCATTAGTCCATAGAGAATGTCATCAATTACCAAAACCACACATGGGGGCACCGCATGTCCTTTCAATAGTGCGGTGTTCTTCTTTGATGGAAGCGCCGTTGAGCGCCTCCAGCAAATTATCCGGCGCCTCCGGTTGGACGGAGGCCGCTGGTGGCACCGTCTTGCCCTTCTTACGAAGGGGCCGCCCGCCGGACTCTGGAACCACTGCGGGTTCGATGCGAGTCCGGTCTGAGTCCGGGAGGTTGCCCTGTGGCACCTCCAGGGCCTCCTCCCCCTGATGGGTCCCCTCCCGGGATCCCACCTCGACGTCGTCAGCTTCGTGAGGGGTGGAGGCGGTCAGAAGGGAATCCATATCCGACATGCCCAAGGACCCGCTCGACGAAACGGGAAGATCGTCCTTGGCCGGACTACAGGTTGTATGCGGCATTAGAAAGACACCACGTGGCAAAATTATAAATCATCTAGGAGTCCGGATACTTACGATCTCGCCAGGGGCTTGGCCCTTGGGGGCCACTCCTCGTCGCTGTCGCCGACATTGGCGGAGCTGTCCGGGGGAAGGGTCCTCCCCTTCTTGGACCCTTCGGCCTCCCTCCTTGGGGAGGCCTTCCTCTTCTTCTCTCCCCCCACCGGGGGAGAAGCCTTCTTCTTCTCCTCCTCGTCCTCGTGGGAGGAGTTCGCCTCGGAGCCATCGGACGATGAGTCCGATACCACCTGACGACGGGAACTCTTTCGGGTTCCCGCGGCCTTCTTCTTGGCCTTCTTCTCCGGCACCACGTAAAGTGTCGGAACCAGCAGCTCCGTCAAACGGGTGTCCGCTGGGTCTTCTGGAAGGGGAGCCGGACAGTTAACCTGTCCGGACGTCTTCTTCCAGTCCTGTTAAAGGTATTGGGAGTTTAGATCCCGCATAGAGTCAAACTAGGAAAAGCAAGTGTCCCATAAAAGATGACGTAGCTTACCTCGTCAGTCGGGCGCTGCGTGCTGAATCCGCGATCTTCGGTAGCGGATGCGGGAGCTTCGGCGCCCTTGAACAGCACCCTCCAGGCATCTTCGTACGTAGTATCGAAGAGCCCGCAAATGTCAGTGCTGTGCGGATCAAACTCCCACAAATTGAAGTCCTGTTCTTTGGCGGGGAGAATCCGTGACGAGCATGACACGGATCACGTTGACAAGCTTGAGCTTCTTGTTCACGTGGTCCAGAGACAGGATCGGAGTCCGGTCAGCTCCTCCGAACTACCCCAAAGCAAGCCCTTCTCTTTCCAGGAGGTGAGCTGCATGGGGGCCTTGAGATCTGAATTAGGGGCCGCTGCCCATTTAGGGTCAGCGGCTCGGTGATGTAGAACCACCCGATTGCCACCCTTTGACGGATTCCACGAAGGCACCCTCGAGCCAGTGGCGTTGGGCATTTTGCCCACCATGTCGCCTCCGCACTCCGCTTGGCTGCCCTTCACAACCTTCGCTTGACATTGCAGGTCTTTAGCCACAAGCGAAGTGGGGCTGAATCTTGCAGGAAGGCCTCGCACCTGACGATGAACGCCGAGATATTGAGGATGAAATTTGGGGCCAGATCGTGGAAATCCAGGCCGTAGTAGTACATGAGCCCCCGTACAAAGGGGTGAAGAGGAAAGCCCAGTGCACGGAGGAAATGGGGAAGGAATACCACCCTCTCATGGGGCCTGGGGGTGGGATGAGTTGCCCCTCGTCGGGCAGCCGATGCGCGATGTCGCTGGATAGATATCCGGCGCTCCGCAGCTTCTCGATGTGTCCCTCCGTAACGGAGGAGGCCATCCACTTGCCTCCCGCTCCGGACATGGCTGGAGAAGGTCGAGGTGAGATGTGCGGACTTAGGCTGGAGCTCGAGTCTTGGCGGAGATGGATAAGCAAAGGAGGAGGAAGGCGTAGGTAAAAGAGGTGGATCCTTATCCCCTTATATATGGGCGGACAAAACTATGCGTCCCCACCGGCCTGGTAAAACTCGCTTATCTCCCAAGCGCCGCAACCAATGGCGCGGTTGGGTTACCCACGTCCGTATTGATGGGAATCTCGGAATAAGGGGAACACGATCTCTGCTTTGACAAGACGTGCCAAGGAAATCGCCGCTTAAACGCTACCGAGGTGGTATAATAAAAAGCGTAAAGGCTTGGTTGTGGTGTGACGTCACGCCACATAATACGCCGCCAGATTGAACTTGTGTAAATGTTATTCTCTCTACGGTTGTATGTGGAATTTATTTTGCGAGCGGACACTATCCTGGTGTTCACAATCTCCTATGAATTATTCGAGGAGGAACCCGCCTTGCAATGCCGAAGACAATATGCGCCCGGACTCGTCATCATTGAAGCCTGGTTCGAGGGGCTCTTGAGGAGTCCTGGACTAGGGGTGTCCGGATAGCCGAACTATCATCATCGGCGGACTCCAAGACTATGAAGATACAAGATTGAAGACTTCGTCCGTGTCCGGATGGGACTTTCCTTGGCGTGGAAGGCAAGCTTGGCGATACGGATATGTAGATCTCCTACCATTGTAACCGACTCTGTAACCCTAGCCCTCTCCGGTGTCTATATAAACCGGAGGGTTTTAGTCCGTGGGATGAACAACAATCATACCATAGGCTAGCTTCTAGGGTTTAGCCTCCTTGATCTCGTGGTAGATCCACTCTTGTACTACCCATATCATCAATATCAATCAAGCGGAGTAGGGTTTTACCTCCATCGAGAGGGCCCGAACCTGGGTAAAAACATCGTGTCCCTTGTCTCCTGTTACCATCCGCCTAGACGCACAGTTCGGGACCCCCTACCCGAGATCCGCCGGTTTTGACACCGACAACGAGAGTTTGGCAACACCATAGGCTTGTTTATTGGATCTTCTACGCTCCGGGAGCAACCGGTAGAGTCCTCAAATGCATCTACCTCGATAGAGAATTTTCTTCGTTGCCTGATCCTTGATCAAGAAAAAATAAGGATGAAACTCAAGGAAGACATGGTTGTCAATGGCCATTCTATGCACAGAGAGAAGATTATTATCGGCACTAGGAACTAGCAAGATTTTCTTTAGATGAATTTTACGACGAGGGGTACTAAAAAGTGAATGACCAACGTGACTGATCCTCATACCTTCGCCGTTGGCAATGTAGATTTGGTCTTTGCCACGATATTTCTCCTTCATGGTGACCTTCTCGAGCTCGTTGGTGATGTGATTGGTTGCCCCGCTGTCGACGTACCAGTTCGTGTCAACGCCGTAGGAGCCGTCCGCAGCTGCAGCAATCTTGTCCTCGTCTTGGGAGGAGTCATCATCTTCATCTGTCCTCGTCTTGGGAGGAGTCATCATCTTCATCGTAGCGATACCAACAGTCCTTGGCCATGTGCCCAAGCTTGCCACAGATCTGGCAGTGTTGTGCATTTGGGCAAGACCTGTCGGAGCTGCCGCCACGACGAGGCTTGGAGTTGGTGGGGCGCCCGTTGCGAGAGTTGCTGGAGCCGCCGCCACCGTTGTTGTTGCTTCCTGACCGCCCCTTGTTACGGGGAGATCCACGCGAGCGAGGGCCGCCACCACGGCCACAAGATGCGGCGTTAGCAGAAGACTTGAAGCCGCCGGAGGTGCCGTGGAACTGGGCCGTGCGCAGATCAAAGTTACTCAGCATGGCGTAGAGCTCGTCGATGGTGACGGGCGTGACGTGGGCATTGAGGGCGGAGACGAGTGGCTGGTAGTCGATGTCGAGGCCGTGGAGGATGTACGAGATCAGTTCGTCATCCTGGATAGGCTTGCCGGCGCCGGCGAGTTCATCGGCGAGGCCGCGGAGGGAGGCGAAGTAGGAGGCGACCGACTGGTTGCCCTTCTGCGCGTTGATGAGCGCAGTCCTGATGTTGTTGACGCGGAGTGATTGGGACGAGAACATGCCCGCCAGTGCCACCCAGAGTTCGCGCGCCATGGTGATCGCGGTGACCGCGACCAGCACCTCCTTGGAGAGGGTACTCAGCAGATAGCCAAGTACCTGTTGATCCTCCCGGACCCAAAGTGGGTGGAGAGGGTTGGGCGCAGAAGTCTCCTTGCCGTTCTTGTCTTTCGTGACGTGGAGTCTGGCCGGCTCCGGCGCGGTGCCGTCGACGTAGCCGAAGACACCGGCGCCCCGCGGGTGGGGTGTGACCTGCGTGCGACATAGCACGTAATTCGTGCGGTTGAGCTTCTTGGTGACCTGGCCATTGAGGCTAGGCTGGGAGGAGCCGGAGTATGAAGACATGACTATGCACTAGATGCAATCGGGGGACTAGATTGGAAGAAGAAGGCTCTGATTACCATGTGCGATGGTGGAAACGTCTTACCCGATGTGGGCGACGTGTACGTGTTAATATAGCAGGGGCGCACCTCCCTGTTCAGCGCATACAAGTTGTTGGAGATTACATCTTGGAGAGAAAGAAAGATCTCAGATAGAGATAAACCTTAACAACCTATACTATCTAACTAGGACTCCTAACAACCGAAGCAAAACAAGATGATGCGGCATATGAGACTAGCCACAATGGGTAGTACTATAGACTAGTAACATGCCTATGTTACTAGTCTATATTACTACCTCTATAATGGGGAGTAACTATGTGTGGTAACATGCAACACTTCATTTATTAGGCTATAGACTCATATTTCCTTGATATGTGTGATGTTACTCATCTTACTAGTAACTAGCTATGTTACTACTTTCCTCTCTTTCTTCATTTATTGCTTGCCACATCATCTATTTTATCTAGATATGTGTGATATTACTACATGTGTTACTCCCACTGTGGGTAGTCTGATGCGGTAGATATGATGCGTGTTTGACAATTACTTTCCTACTTTGACTATTCAACACTTTATGCTTATACATAAAACTTGCTAATTACTGCATTGTATTTAATCAAAACGAGGAGCCCCTGCTGATTGGGGGCCTTGTGCAAGTGCACCCCCTGCACAGGTGCCCAATGAGGGCCTGCCTCTAGGGCATATCTGCAACCTTGCGTGGGGGAGGGGGGGGGGGGCACTGGTCGATGGCCACTACAGTCTCCGGTAAGTGCACAAGTGCTCCGAACTGAAACTTTTTTCGTCCCACATAGGGAGTTTTATATGTGATTCCATGGGTTTATAAGTGGTTCCCTCTACATGATATAAACAAGTTTAGTAAGTAGAGATTTGTGTTTTCTGGGTGTGCACAGGGTCTAGGTTTGGCAGCACACCGGTACAGGAAAGAGATATGTCCGCGTACACGTGGATCTAATGAGTTTGTGTTCCTGTCTATTACTTGGTGAGTTTAGACAACTTCTTTGGTATTTTGGTAAAGATTTTGTCGTTCGATGGCCTCTACTTTCATGGGGTCATCCTCGGCCAAAGTATGTTCAAAGCTCACGACTTCCCATCCTTTTGGATGACGGCTAATGGAGCTTTCGAAAACCTTTTGAAAGCAATCATGTTTGTGCCGGTATACGGTGGCGGCGTTACTACTTTGGTATGACAACAATGTCTTTATTGAAGCCTCGACAATATTTCATATTGCAAATTTCGTTGTAATTCTTAATTATAGAAGTTCTTCCTTTTTTTGGCTTTACGATCCAAACAATGTTTGTCGAGTTTGAATAAAGCTATAGGCGATTAGGAAAATTCATAAATAAGAAAAAAATTGAGCTAATGAGGGAAGTTTCCTCTCTTAACTTTCGTTGTTAGAAGTGGGAAGAATGAAATGCAGGTGGCTTGAGTGGAAACATGACACACTAGTCATTGCACTAGGAGGCTCTCTGCCCGCAAAAAAATCGTGAATGATCATTCAACTGTTCGGTAGTTGGTTGTTAGGCAAGATAAAACCCACTAAACGTGATGATCTGTGCGCGCACAATTCAGATATGTCGAATATGGATATATGTGATATTTCGAGGGTATATGGCACAAAGGCCGAGGTAAACTGCTTGAATTGTCGCTTTGGGATAGCACATTTTTCCTTATTTAGTAATACCTATTCTTCCAAGGAAACAACTTTCTAGTTATCGATTGTACTAGGCACATGAGGCGGTACAGAAAAGGAATAGATCCAAAATATATGTATGAAAGGTAGAGAAACAAAGCAAGGCGACAAGAAAGCCAAGCATGCCTGATGAGTCAACTCTTGAAAAATAAGAAAGGGCGTTGCTAAGCGTCCGCCGGCCGATGATTTTAAAATATCCGCCGCATCGATGGTCGTTGGATCCCCGCGTTGTTAGCCGTCCGATATAGTGTCCGCGCCCCGCTATGCCCCCTCATTAATTCGCACAACAAGCGTGTTGTTGTAGAAACAAACAACCTTGCCCCCGGCCTCGACAGAGTTGTGCCCAGCACGGCGCCGCTCCCAACCCTCCCATGTTCGTGCAACAAGACCCATGTTCCTGCAACAAGACCCATGTTGTAAAACCTGCATTTCAAGATAGCTTTTGTTGCAAGACCATCTCCGACCTCTTCTCTGTATTCTTGCAACAGAACCCTTGTTGCAAAAATTTCAAAAACATATCCGGCCTCTTCTCTGTATTCCTGTAACAAGACCTTTGTTGCAAAAAAAATTATAACCAAGGTGATGTTGTGGTAGAAGCTTTGTGTGCAGATCGAGCCGAAAAGCTTCATCACGGTTTAGCCTTGGACGAGCAGTCCAGTATGCTCTCAAACATCTTGGCAACAACCTCGGCGAGCTCGCCGTCTGCTAGCTGGATCGTCAAAAGCAAGACAACGAGCAGCTGCGTCACCGGGGACTGCTCCTTGGCCATCTTCCTCAATACCGCCGCCAAACAGTCGTCGTCGCAGACAAGCCTGGACGAGTTGTTGCTTTTCTTGATGTGCTCCTCTAGCGGCAACGGCGACGCAGTGGTTAGCTGGATGCGGAGGGATGCCGAGCAGCGACAAGGGATGCGGCTCACCGGCGAACGGCGCTGACCAAGCTGAGTGTGGAGGTGTTTCGCTCATGATAAGGATATCAGTGGAGTGGGGGCCCACGTGGCGCGTGTCAATCGCTGAAGGAGGCGGACGCGGCGTGGTTATCAGCCGGTTGAAGCTAATCTTTTCCCAATAAGAAAATAGATGCTAATAGCCGTGAGAATGCGGTTAGTGATTGATTGTGAAAGCAACAATCAAATAGGAAAATAAGTCAAAGGAGTTGTCGGTAAAAAAATGTTGCTGGGTCAACCGAAATCGCCATTAGTTCTTTCAAAAGGCTAAACAAAACTGTTCCACACACGGCATTTACCGTCTGATCTTTCTACGACCAAGCAATTGGGCGGCGGTTGCCTTTTCACTCGTATGCATGCGGACATTGATTTTAATCGTCGTAGTAATACAAGAATTGTACTAGTACTATGAGTTTTGTCATACACTACGGTTCAAAACTGAATATTTCCTAGCTGCGGATTAGTACTACTAGTAAGAAACAAACAAATGGGATGGACAGCACGGTGTCGCCTTCGGTCACCACGTTCCCCTCGTGCCAATTATTGGTCGGCGTGCTTAGAACAGTGAGAACAAGGGCCCATAATAATAAAGTTGAATTGATCTAGCGACAAGCACGGCGCACTAGCTCGCGCACGCCCCACCTAACGCAGCCGCTCACTGCCTAGGCGTGCTTAAATAAGGAGCCTAGGGTGTGTACCAGCTCATCGTCAATCGAAAGCAGATCGAACCCAAGAATATCATCATCGGTTAGCCGTCGCCACCACCACCACCAGCACCATGGCAGCGCCCCCCTCCTCCGTCTCCATCAGGGCCGGCGCGTCCGTCTCGGCGAAGCTGACCCCTCGGCAGGCCGCGAGGGCTGGGTTCGGTGGCAGGGTCAGCGTCAGCTCGGGCAGGAAGTGCGGCGGCCCCGTGCGGGCGTCGCTCTTCTCGCCCAAGCCCGCGGTGGCCATGGACGCGAGGCCGACCAAGGTGCAGGAGCTGCACGTCTACGAGCTCAACGAGCGCGACCGCGAGAGCCCTGCATATCTCCGGCTGAGCGCGAAGCAGAGCCAGAACGCGCTCGGCGACCTCGTCCCCTTCACCAACAAGGTCAGTCAGTCCAGCCAGTGATGAATCTCGCTCCTTCCTCTGTTCAGCTCCTCTGCTTGCTTTGCTGACTGAGTCAACGGCGACCTTATGCTTGCTCGCTCCGGCGGTCGTGCGCGCAGGTGTACAACGGGAGCCTGGACAAGCGGATCGGGATCACGGCGGGGATCTGCATCCTGATCCAGCACGTGCCGGAGCGCAACGGCGACCGCTACGAGGCCATCTACAGCATCTACTTCGGCGACTACGGCCACATCACCGTGCAGGGGCCCTACCTCACCTACGAGGAGTCCTACCTCGCCGTCACCGGCGGCTCCGGCGTCTTCGAGGGCGTCTACGGCCAGGTCAAGCTCAACCAGATCGTCTTCCCCTTCAAGATCTTCTACACCTTCTACCTCAAGGGCATCCCCGACCTGCCAAAGGAGCTGCTCTGCACGGCGCCCGTCCCGCC
This sequence comes from Aegilops bicornis, assembly GCA_021605145.1. Lineage (NCBI taxonomy): Eukaryota > Viridiplantae > Streptophyta > Magnoliopsida > Poales > Poaceae > Aegilops > Aegilops bicornis. The sequence goes on from CM038674.1 coordinate 620,683,739, forward strand.
CTCCCCCACCGTCGAGCCCACGCCCGCCGCCAAGGCCACCGAGCCACACGCATGCCTCAACAACTTCACCGACTAGCCGCTTAGCTAGCTAGCTTGCCCAAAATATCTATTGCTCCTGCTACTAGTAGTTCAACTTGAGCTTCAACTTCGTGTCTTGCAACTTCATCGACTAGCTAGCTCTAGCTAGGTACCCCAAAATATATCTATCTATGTACGCCAATTGCTTGTACTAGTGTTGAATGAATGTCGGTGTGTTGCAACGGTGGAATTATTTCAAGTACGGAAACGTGAATTCTCAATAAAATATTCATATTTGTTACTCACTCTCATCCAAAATAAAGGTCGAAATTTTAATCTAGGATCAATTCAAAACTATGACACTTATTTTAAAATATTGAGTGCCTTAAAGAAATCAGGCATCTCTCGATATCGGATCTCTTTTTCTCTGACGGTCATTGTCTCTCTCCAACGTGTCGTCAGACAAATGGTCCTGTTCTTAAGCAAAGAGAGAGAGAAATTAAAGCAGACATCTCCGATGATGAAAGCATAAAATACTTTCACGACTCTGCTTCCTAGCGTTTCCACAAAAGTAAGATTGTCATTATTAAGGAACATGGTATCCCATCCTCAGTGGCGGCTTCAGGAATTTGCAACTGGGTATTTATGTGTATTCATTTTGCCAAAATTATTTTTGTATTTTTGAAAAATTATTACTGTTTTATTAAAATCAACATTGTTTTGTAAAAATTATGGGTATTTACATGAAGCCCCAAAAATACCCCTAGCACCGCCCTGCCCATCCCGGATGATGCAAGCATAAAATATTTTCATGTCTATGCTTTCTAGCTCTTCCAAAAAAAAAGACTGCCATTATTGAGGTAGTACGTGGGATCAATTTCTTCTCTCACAATCGAAACGCCTCCATCTCATCTTAGGAGGTTTCTTTCACTCCCTAAAACAAGGTTTCTTTCACAATCTCATCTTAATGATTGTCTCCTGAGGACCTTTACCCTGATTCTATCACGTAGCTTCTGCGCGCCTCTCGATGCACCTTTCACTGAGCAGAAATTTATGACGCTTTCATCTAAATTAGTCCCAATGCAAGCTCAGGCACGAACTGTCGTCTCAGACCAAGCTTCTACAAAAGATTCACACATGAACCTTCTACCAATGTTGGTCAAGCATGTCATCATGCCCTTCTTTCACGACTTCAATCTGCTAAGCACCAATGTTGCACATTTTAAGAATCTCACATGAACCTTCTACCAAAAGAAGATACTACCAGAACTCTGCACGCTTTCTGAGCAATCTAGCTCTAGCCCTCTCAAGGCCTTGGCAAAGCAACTCACCAAAAGGGTAAAATCCTTGATCCCCGCCCCCCTACTCGTCCATGTCGACCAAACTGGCTACATCTCCGGATGCAACATCGCGGAAAATTTTAACTACGATGCTGACATTCTAAGCTCCCGCCACACTACAAAAATGTCTACCATGGTCTTCAAACTTGATTTTCGCAAGGCATTTGACTCAGTCAACTTGGGACTCACTCATGTTTTTTTCTCTCTATTAGGGGATTCCCACCTTCCTGGATCTTCTGGATAAAATCCCTTCCAACCTCATGGAAAACCAATGTTCTTCTAAATGGAGTTCCGGGTCCTTGGGTCAACTGCAAAAATGGCCTTCGCCACGGCAAGAATATAAAAATGTTCAAATATGCATTCAAAAAATGTTTAACATGTAAATGTTCAAGGTATGTGTGAGAGAGATTTAGCATGAATTCAAACAATGTTCAACGTGTATTGGAAAAAATGTTGGCCTATATTTTACAATTTTCATGAAATGTAAAACATTATTCACTCATATTTTAAAAATGGTCATGGCATACAAAAAAAAATACATACACTATACACTAAAATCGGACGGTGGAAAATTGAAAAAAAAGGAAAAGCAAAAAGAAAAGAAGAATATAAAAGAAAAAATAAAAAAGGCAAAGAACCACACAGGAGGGGAAAATGACAAATGGAGAACAAAAAAACAAAAAAAATCAGGAAAAAAATAAAACCGGCAAAGAACCACATGGAATAAAAGGTTAGCCTCGAACGAGGCGCCAGTGGAAATACTAGAGAGTGCTCTATCTCTCAGTAAGCGGCATATAACATCCGAGGAGGGTGGGGGACATGGAACACCATGCAAGTAGGTCGCCCCTGCAGCTCGCCACACAGGACAGAGGAGACCACTAGCCCACCCGACGATGGTGGGCTGGGTCAAGCCTGCACACACGATAATGTTGTCGGATCTTCAAAATGCGATGAAAACAAAGGCCCTTTGTTGAGGAGACGCCAGAGAAGCGAAGTACTTCTCGGGGGTTCTTCATGTAGTCCTACCTCATAAGAAACTTTTATCTTAATTAAAAAAATGATCCATTGACATGTAGGTCCCGTAGCTAGAGAGGCAACAGTTATGAAGACTCTGAATTTCGCATCCCTAAGCAACCTCCATATCTATAAAAGAAAGCTCCATATGAATATGAAGGCCTAAGAGGGAACTCCTCCTTCGCGCTCCGGGGCACGAGGCGACTTCCGCGTGCTCCCGCCGGCGGCCACTCCGGCCTCGGTGGCCACCATGCAAACCCACCGGCCTCTGCCGGAGGAAGGCCAATCTGGGTCGTCCACTCCGGCAGCGCCCTTGATGGCGCCCTCACCTCTCCTCGATGCTCCAGCTCCATTCCCGGCTCCTACTTCCGCAGCGGTCGGCGTATCCACTGAAGAAGCGCGCGGGTGGTCGGCGGTGCCATTCTCCTTGGCCACTGCCGAGCATGTCCTGCATGGGCGGGTTCTCCGGAAAGGCTTCCTAGCGGCCTCGACTCCGGCGATGCTGCGTCGCCGCGCCAACTCCGACCTCGGCCCGGCGCTCCACTCGCCGGGCGAAGCGCTCCTCCAATTCGCCCTGGAGTCCTTCTCCTCTCCGGTATGTTCCCCGCTATCCCCGACGTCTCCGTTGGCCGCCCCTTCCACCGTCTGGCTCAAAGTGCTCCTGCCGGCGCCGGCGCCGCCGGCTGCCGCCATCGTCGCTTTGCTTAATGGCTGGATTGGTTCGCCGGCTGATCAGCCTCTAATTCATCAGTTTAGTGCCTGCTTGTTCTCGTTCTCAGTTGCTAATGATCGCTTAGCTCAGTTCGTGATCTCCCTTGAGGGTATTAACTACAATGGGATTGTCGTTTCTTTCCTCTCTAATCCAACCTCATTAGGCGCCTTGCCACCATCATATTTTGTCGCTACTACCACTGTTCCCAAACACATCACCGTTCAAATTTCTGCAGACCAAGCCAAGACTGATGCTCCTGCCGTCGCTGGCCCGTCTGCTAGGCGTGCGCTGCCGCTCGTCACCGTATCCTCTCCCCCCAGACACAAACAAACTTTCAGCACCTGTTGCTGTCTCGTCGTTTCCCCTGCCCCCCCGCAGCTGCTTCGCAGCCTCGCGCCTGTCTCCCAAGGTCAAATCTCCCCACTTGTCACCGTATCACCCCCCGTGATCCTGTTTTGGACGCCCACAATTTACTGCCTGCTGCCGCTCCCCCTCTGCCCTTGACGCATGCCACTAAAAACAACAGACAGCCCCCTCTCCTGGATTTTTCTGCTGCTGGTCTGCTCCCGCTTCCAATTGGCCCGCCCCAACGCATGCAATCTGCATACACCCCGACCCAATCAGATCTCACCTTCCCTTGCTTGCGATCGCCCTCGTCTCGTATCTCGGTCGCGCGGCGGACGAGGCCTTTCTTGGACGTTTCTGCGCCTGGTCTCCTGCCAACACCCGAGGGCCCCCTCCCTTGGTCAACCCAGCCTGCGCCGTCACCCCAGCTAATGACAATCGCTACAGCCAACGCGCCCCATGACCTACTCCTGTTCACGGATGGTGATAGCACCGCCCCCGAGGTCGCGTCATCGCTTCCACCTCGTCTGCCGAGCGCCCATGCTGGCCTCCCTCTCGTTCGAGGGCAAGATTCTTACGCCCATGCCCTCTCCGCTTCTATAAATGGCATGCACGCCCCACGCTCCCCTCCTCGAAAACCCACGTCCCCTCCCAAAAACCTGGACATCATGAATCGCTGCTTTCGTTGCCTAGCTCGTGATCATCTTGTGCGTGACTGTAGAGATCCGATTCGCTGAAAACGGTGCTGGCAACTGGGCCACACCCAACGGAGCTGCTCGGCTATTTTACCCCCTCCTCCAACCCTCCCTCCAACCCACAACCAGCTCCCTTCTACCTCTGCCTCCCAACCTGCAACCACTCTCGTCTCCACCGCTATCCCACCAGTCCCCCTCCCCGCCCTAGCCATGGCTGACTTCATCCCTTTGGTGGATGTGAGCTCCGGCGCCGAAGATGACCTCCCCCCCCCCCCCGCCGCTGCCCCCAATGCTGCTTCCCCTCCGCCCCGCGTCTTCGCTTTCCCGGAGCAGATTGAGGCCGCCGAAGTGGTTGAGGAAGAAGAAGAGGACCCGGATGAGGTCGAGTTCGAATCAGGGGAGGAGTCCACTGATTCGGATTCGATCCCACCAATGTTCCCTCCTTCCCCTCCTCGCCACCGACGTGACTATTCCAATGTGTTCATGCCCTATGTCCCCATTGAGCACTTCCAAAACCTAGCCTACGCCTTTGTCACTCCACCTCACCCCTCCCCCCAAGCTTGTGTTCGCCGCGCTATCCAAACGGGCGCTGGTGACCCTCCTGTCATCATTAGGGCATCCTCCTTTGGTGCGGGCCTTGTTGTCTTTGGGTCTGCGTATGAAAGGGAGATTTCCATCCTCAATGGTCCCTATAACTGCCCTGTCAACACCGTTGAGCTAGTGCGCCACGAAGACACCGACAACAGATTCCTTTTACGTCTTGGCACCGTTTCCGCCCTAAACATCGAGGATTTCCCCCTTGAATACTGGTTCACACCAACCATAATCAACTCAGTGGTTCCCTTCGCCTGCCCCATCCAGATAGACCCGGTGTGCCTCACCGGCGTTGACTACTCTGTTGTTCTCGTCTCTGTCAAAAGCCGGAGTCTTATCGACGTCCCCCACTCCATCCCCATCCATGGCTTCTCCGGGCTCGGCGCCATCTCCACGGTTCTGGTGGTCCGCTCTCAGGAGCTGTCGCCCGACCCGGCCTTCTCCGGCCCCGACGACGATGACGATGAGAGGGGCTTCGATGGCGACTTCCCCGCCGGCATGGAGCCGGACCTTGCCCCCCCGCCACCGCCTCCAACCACTGATGAGATCCACGACGACAAAGTGGTGCAGCTCCCGGGCGGGCTCACCATGATGGCCAACCACAAGCCCATCGTCTGTGCCGTGCCTCTCACCACCCGCCCCAAATCCGTCGATGTCAAGCTTTTCCGCGGATTCTACGACGTCCGTGTCCGCGTTTCAAACGGCGAGCGCGGGTTCTACCGCATCCCCATGCGCCCGGCTGGCTCCCCCAAGCTCGTCGTTGCCAACATTGCCACCTGCTCCATCGGCCTCCTCGACAGGGTGGCCACGGTGGGGCCTTCACACGCGCCAATGACCGATGCCGAGGTCCTCTGCAGCGACACCCGGGGCCACTCCCTCATCCGCACCATCCACGGGGAAGACAATGTCATGAAGGCCATTGCTCGGTTCGACGAGGGGCTCCCCCCGCTCCCCGCCGGTCTGCCTCCTCTCATCGCCGACACGCCACCCACCCCCGTCATCCTCGACTCCGTCGTCGACCTGCCGCCTCGCGCCCCATCCCCAACCATCGTCTACTCGCGCCGGAGTGCGCGCCTCATGCTGTCCGAAGAACCCTCCAAGCTCACCATGCTTGAAAAAGCAACACTGCTCAAGAAACAGAAGCTGGAGGGCAAGAAGCAGGTCTCCGGCAACGATCTCCTTCTTCCTGCAACTGAGCTCCTCGAGCTGGCTGCGGCGGATGCCCCGCCCATGCCGCGGAAAGACGCCGTTCAGTTTGCCGCGGCCTGCGGCGTCTCTGAGATCGATCTGAACAAGGTGGCTCCAGAGTTTGGTGATGTGTGAGAGCCATCTATGCATCCTTTTCCGCCATCCATCCCGCTCGTTCCAGCTCCTCATTCCCTGCAGATGCAGTTCCTCCTTCAGTTTTAGTTGCACCTACATGTACTGGACGCGGGTAGTTAGGGCCTCTAGTTTCTCCTCTACCGTTCCTTTCTACTTTTTCCTTGCGTCCCCTCTTCCCCCCTCGTATATCTCTCTTCTAAGTTGTACGTCCTGTGTACCACCCCTATGTTGTAATCGACTGTTCCATCGTAATGTTGCTTTTTATTCATTGACAATGGTGTTCTTAGTTTCCAATGATTAAGCAACTTTCCATTACTTCTTGGAACGTGAGAGGCCTAGGCCGACCTAACAAATGCCTGGACGTCAAATCAGCTCTGCTCATGACTAACTCATCGATTATTTGCTGCCAAGAAACCAAACTAATGGACATCTCCTCTTTTAAAGCTAGCTCCTTCCTACCTACCAATCTTCGAGACTTCCATTTTATCCCCTCTAACGGCGCCTCAGGCGGAATCCTAACTGCTTGGGACAACTCCCTTCTCTCCTGCACTAAGTTTGAACGAAACCAGCATTTTCTCACATGTTGGTTCTCTGCTAACGCCGATGATCTGGACTTTGCCATCTCCAACGTGTATGGCCCTGGCGCCTTTGATGACAAAAAATTGTTCCTTCAAGCTTTGGTAGATCTTGCACCTTCGATATCCTGCCCTTGGGCCATCATCGGCGATTTCAATCTAACCCTGCGCCCTGCGGAAAAATCGTCCCAAAACTTTAACATGCACGAGGCTCTGTTGTTCTCCTCGACCATCAACTCTATCCAGCTCCAGGAACTCCCTCTCCTCGATAGGCTTTTCACGTGGTCCAATCAGCAAGACTCCCCCATCCTTGTCAAGTTAGATAGAGCCTTGGTCAACGTGGCTTGGGCCCAAGTTTTCCCTGACAGCTCGCTTACCTCTAACACTAGAAGCACCTCCGACCACGTCCCTATCCACCTTTCGGCTGCCACATCTATCCCTAAATCAACTGTGTTCCGGCTCAACAATTCCCTTCTAGCAAATGAGCTTTTTCGAACCAAGGTTTCTTCCAATTGGCTCAGTGTTACCTCGGCTCATGATAGGTTAGGTTCCACTGGTAAACTTGCCCTGAAGCTCAAACGGACTAGAGACATGGCAAAAAAATGGACCGCTCGCACCACCCCTACAAAAACCCTTGCCCAAAACTGCCATACCACCATTGACCTTCTCGACAAACTCGAAGAATCTCGTCAATTGTCCACAATTGAGCTCTGTCTTCGTACCGCTGTCAAACTTGCTCTCCATCGTCTCAACGCTCTAATTGCCGCCTACTGGAGACAACGTGCTAAGATTCGAGACTGTGTGCTTGGCGATGAAAACTCCTCCTACCTGCATGTGTGTGCCTCCGTTAGACACCGGAAAAACCAAATCAAATCCCTGTCGTTCAACGATGATCTGTTCTCCTCTCACTATGACAAAGAGTGTATCCTCCTATCCTTTTTCAAGGGCTTGGTCGGCTCACCTTCCCCCTCTCATTTCACCTTTGACCTTGAAAGCCTTCTTCTTCCCTCCTCTTTATCCTCTCAACAGGCTTTGGATCTCATTAAACCTTTCTCCTTGGACGAAATCAAGCTTGCCCTATGGGGCATGAATGATAACGCAAGCCCGGGCCCTGACGGCTTTGGGCCTGCTTTCTTCAAAAAAAAACTGGGATTTGGTCAAAATGGATCTGCTAAACCTCCTGGACGACTTTCATATTTGTTCGGCCGACCTCAAGCGGATCAACAGGGCCTACATCGTGCTTCTCCCTAAAAAAATGGCACCACCTTGCCTGATCACTTCCGGCCTATTTCCCTTCAGAACTGCGCTATAAAAATTTCCTCCAAATGCCTAGCCAACAGAACTCAGCCTATCATCCCTGACCTAATCCATCATGGCCAGACCGGTTTTATCAAAGGACGCGGGATTGCCGAAAACTTCACCCTAGCGGCGGACATTGTCCAAACTTGCCACAGAAGGAAAATCCCTGCGGTCGCCCTTAAACTTGATTTTCGCAAAGCTTTCGACTACATCTCGTGGATAGCCCTTGCACGGATCCTGCGCTAAGGGTTTTCGAGCAGCTGGTGCCCGGATCGATACTCTCAACTGCTCCGGCAATTACGCTATCCTACTCAATGGCAAACACAGGCCTTGGTTCTCTTGTCGCAAAGGTTTACGACAAGGGGACCTGATTTCCCCTACCTTTTCATCATTGTGGCGAGATGTTCTTGACGTCTAATTCTGCAGGCTTACGAAAATGGAGATCTTACCCACCCTTTAAACAACAATCTGCCATGCCCCGTTCTTCAATATGCAGACGACACGCTAATTATCCTCCCGGCGGAAGCTGCCCAACTTCAGGCTCTAAAAACTCTGCTCGATCAGTTCTCCGCTGCAACGGGACTGGCCATTAACTTTCACAAAAGCACTTTTGCTCCTATTCATGTCGATAATGAAACGACCACTTTGCTGGCGGCTATTTTTGGGTGCCATGTGGCTAGTTTTCCTCAATCTTACACAGGGCTTCCTCATCACCAAAAAGCTCAACCTCTCTGCGTTCTTTTTCATCATTGACAAAGTGGACCGCCGTCTTGCGGGATGGCGTGGCCTGCTCCTCTCTCTTGCGGGTCGTGCCATTCTGGTTCGCTCAGTGCTTCGTGCCTTGCCAGTCTACGCGATGAGCTCACTCCTAATCCCAGCAAGTACTCTCCTCGAGATTGAGAAACGGTGTCGTGCTTTTTTACAGTGCAGTCAGAATCGATTCTTTGGAGGGCAATGCAAAGTGGCTTGGGATATTGTGTGTGCGCCTTTTGAAAACGGGGGGTTAGGTTTCCTCTCACTTCCACACATGAACATGTGCCTTCTGCTAAAACACCTTTCCAAACTTCATTCTCCCGACAATAACACTTCCTCCACCTATTTGATCGACAAATATGGTTGGACAAACTCCCATGACCTAGGGAGCCAAGACAATTTCTCCACCCCAATTTGGAGAGACATCTTTAAAGGCCTCTCCTTCTTTAGGTCGATCTCTCAGGTCATTATTGGAAATGGGGTCTCGACTTCCTTCTGGCATGATCTCTGGCTTCCGGGATCCCCTACCCCCTTAGCAACCCAATACTCCGCTCTATACTCCCACTGCTTGTGCCAAACCGTCTCGGTTGCTCATGCGCTCGCAACTCCGGACCTAAACCTCTCCTTCACCCCCAGACTATCCCACGCTGCTGATCACGAGCTGGTTGCCTTGCGCATTATTTTAGCTTCCATTAACTTGAATGAGCAGGTTGCAGACTTGAGAACTAGCAGGTCCGACGGCAAGCCTATCACCACCAAGACAGCATACAGAGCCACTTGGGCTTCAGCGCCAGTTGATCATTTGGCATCTGCGATATGGAAGAACTACGCCCCTAACAAGTGTCGCCTTTTCATCTGGCTGGCACACAAGGACCGCGTCTATACGAACGAACGTCGCTTCCGAAGATCTATAGCTACTTCCGATGCATGCCCACTCTGCGGGCAATGCGAGAGTATTGATCACCTGCTCTTCACACAGCCGGTGACCCGACCTCTTTGGGATCATCTGTCAAGCCTTCAAGACGTTCGACCTATCAACCTTCTCCACATTTGGCAGTCTTCCGTTCACGATAAAGTTCGCTCCACCGTGATCATGGCTTTACTCTGGAACATTTGGAGGGGACGCAACGCCAAGGTTTTTCGGAACGACAACTAAGGGATCCACTGCATTGCCCGGGCGGCGGCCGACGACCTGGTCTTATGGTCCAATAGATGTGCCAATATTCCGAGAAAAAACTTGATTCGGGACTGGGCCTCCATGTTGTTTCATCTTGCTGCGAGATTGTAACCCCTAAATACCTCCTTTTTTTGTTGTTTTCTCTTGCCCCCGTCACCTCTTTTCTACTGTAACTCTATGTCCCTCTTTGTAACTGGATGTTGCTGTGATAATATATGTTCAGACCGGCGTAAGCCCGCCGTTGACGCGTCAAAAAAAAAATGAAGGCCTATACAACGACTATGTTTGAGTTGCTCTTAATTAAGTCTGACAGATAAGCGCATAAACAAATCCTCACTAGCGTGTAAACAAAACCACATTGACTATCTCAAAGAAATCAAGCATCTCTCGTTATCGGAAAAAATTGTGTCTGTTAGCCATTGTCTCTCTTCAACGTGTCGTGACACAAATGGTGATGTTCTTAAGCAAAGAGGGAAAAAAATAAAGCAGTCAGCCCTGGTGATGAAAGCATAAATATTTTCACGTCTTTGTCTTCTGGGGTTTTCTCAAAAAATAAGATTGTCATTATTGAGGAACATGGAGCAAATTGGATATTTGCCACTTTGAATATTGGGCTTGGTAAAATGCCACGCCCAACATGGCTTTCACAAAAATTACACCTGTCCCGTTTGCTCCTTGATTACAAGTCAGTTCCCTCCTTTTACAGTTTTTCGTTCCGTTTATCCATTTGCATGCACCTAAAATGACAAGACTACCCCTGAATGTGTATACGTACATGCTTGCACCGTGCGGGAAAATACCTGGTGCACCGGAACTTGTGGTGCTACAGGTCACCAAACTCACATTGTGTTTTAAAATGTTCAAAAAATTCTGAAAAAAAAATTTGCACACTCACACAACATCAATGTAGGCTATCACAAAATTTCAAGTTAAAGTTCGAAACATAACTTGAAAAACAAAATTGACAAATTCAACACTGAATAGTACGTAATTTTGTCGCACTTCTCCCCCGGTATGTATAACCTGCCTTTTCTTTGAATTTCCTTCCTATGTAGTATTAGCTCAATTGTCCGGAGCCATTCTAAGACACTAGCTATTGTAGTCTGTTGGTCTTCTTGTTGTCTCTTTATCTCTAGCTCGGAACCTGTCTGTTGCATCTGTAGCACCGATTGTGCTGTTGGCGGCCGGGCTAAAGCATGCCAAACCTGTATATGAATTATTACGAAATAGCCAGTGCGCAGTGTCGTGGACGGCCGTATTTCTTTGACGGAAGATCGCTATCAACGTGGCCTGAAATGATATACGAACAAAACCTCAACATGCTTTTGGTCTTCTCCAGTATCCCAGTGAACAATTTCTCTTTTTGGAAAGACAATGACAGAGAGATACACATCATGCATATACTACACCCTTTCACGTTTAAGACATTGCATCCCTGTGATCTATTTGTGCACGCATGCATTCTGTATGTGCAGCTTGCAAGGAAATGATGAACATCCAAGCAAGAACTATGTGATCCTAGATTGGCAGAACGTAGAACCCACAGTTGCTGGGAGCATGTTTCAAAATGCCAAACTTTATCTCCATATCTTGATCTCTTGGTGTTCGGGAAATAAAAAACAATTTTCAACAAATTTGAGCAACTTGACTCCTGTGTCCTCAGACACGCAAGGACTAGGACTTTTTTTATGTCATAAACAATGGTGGATGTGAAAAAAAACGAGTTTCAAAGGCCCGACGATAGTCTCAGGAATGTAGCCCATCAAATTGGTTTTAAAACATGAGAGCTATGAAAATTCTTAAGTGTATCTCATTCCCTCTGAAGAGGCTCCACTGCTGAGTGGCCAGCAGCTCATAACTGCCAAGATTTGTTGTGTGATGTTTAAAAAATAGGCCAAGATTTGTTCCTGCCGTTTAAAACTTGGTCCTGACATAAAAATGATCATAAACACTAAACAATTTGTCATGCAATGTTAAGAAAAAAATGTTTGTGCCATTTAGAAAAATGTTCACACATATAAAAAATCGTTCCTGAAAATGTAAAAAAAAAACAAATCATTTGCTCAACTTTAATAAGATGTTCATACCATTCAAAAAATATTTGTGACCTTTAAAATATTCAAACATATGAAAATATGTTGATGATATTTGAAATATGATCAAGAAAATGTAAAAACGTGTTCACCCAATTCTTAAGAAATGTTTTTAGCATTCCAAAAATGCCATGACATTTACAAATGTTCAAACAATTTAAAAAGACATTGACATATAAAAAATATTCCTACCATTTAAAAACTGTTCATAACACTTTAGAACTTTTCAAAGATGTACCAAAGAAAATCAGCGTGTACTTAAAAGGTGTTCAATGTGTGTACGAGACATTTTTAGTGTGAATTCAGAAAATGTTCAGCTTGTTTTTGGAAAAATGGAGATGTGTGTTTCAATTTTCTTTTTTTGAAAAATGTAAAAAATGTGTTCACTCAAATTTGTAAAAATGTTCATGGCATATAAAAAATGTGCATGCACTAAAACAGACAAACTAAAAATTCATGAATTCGTAAAAATGAAATGAAAAAGAAAAAGTAGAACAAAGAAGGAAAACAGAAAACCAAACAGTAAATAAAAAACCCCAAAAATGGAAAACCGACAAAGAACCGCATATAAGAAAAAAGAAAACAGGACAGTTGAAAAGGAAAAATAAAAATTGAAAACAAAAAAACAAGAAACTGCCAACGAAAAAATAAACTGGGGGGGGGGGGGGTGGTTACTCAAACCGGAATAGAAGGAGAAGAAAGCGAAAAGAGCCAAGTGGAAACATGTCGGCCTAGAAAGACGCATGAGTAGAAACGCTTGAGGCGAGGTGGTACTCTATCTTGTAGCAAACGAGATATATCATCCGCGAAAGGGAGGGGGGCATGGAACCACCATGCAAGTAGGCCGCCCCTCGCCCCAAAGAATAAGTGAGACCATGGGCCCACCCCGGCGAAGAGGGGTTGGGTCAAGCCTGCACACAAGATAATTTTATTGAATTTTCAAACTTCAGTAAATAACATAGGCCACAATTGAGGAGGCGGTAGTCGACATGAATGTCTCCTCCCCCTCTGGTGTGCTGGGGATACCACTGTCCTTCTGACCATCCAACCATAAGTTGGTGAGCATGTTTGGTGCTTGGTTAATTTGTGTTTGTGTTGTTATCTGTCCGATTGTTTAGATGACATATGGGAGATCAAAAGAAAATCTAGGAGAAATCCATTTTGGATATAGTTTTTTAGTATGAGTTGAACTAAATGCCAAAGATGTAATTGCAGAAATTTTGGAGGATGCTTAAAAACAATTCGCCAAAATATGGAGGACAAGTGAATTGGACTATGCCACTACAATTATGATTTCTCTGGTTCATACAGATGTTGTTACGACACCCGCAAAAAAAGAGGTGCTATTACGAAACCTGTTTTTGAGAAATGCATACAACTTTGCGACACACTTTCAGATGGCAGTGTTATATTTTAATTCACTAGGACCTTTTATTGTCCATAGCCTCGTTTAGTCCCTTTATCATCACATATCTCATGTCAACGCAATGATGCCCCTTCCTGCCGCCTCTTTTCCTACGCCGCCTTCTTCCTCTTGGAACTTCCTCTTGGAACTGCCATGATTACATTGCTTTGACGGAAGATCACTATCAATGTGCCCTGAAATGGTGTATGAGCAGAACCACAATATGCTTTTGTTCTTCTCCATTATCCCAATGAACACTTTCCCTTTTCTGGAAAAACAATGATAAAAAAAAATGAAATACCAAATAGTAACCATCTCTCTTGTACAATCTGAATCAACCGCCGGGAAGCTCTGGTTTATATAGCCAGAGAGATATGCATCATGCATATATTAAGCTCCTTCACGGTTTTATTGCTAACCAACCAAGACATTGCATCCCTGTGTTCTATTTGTGCAGCATGCAGTCCGTATGAAGATCTAAGCACAAACCATGTGGTGACAGACTGACAGAACGCATAACTCACTATCCTGGGAGAATATAACAAAATGTCAAACTTTATCTCCACGTCATAATCTCCCAGTGTTCAGGAAATAATAATAAAATTGAGCGACTTTACACATCTCTCCTCAGACACGTAGTAAAAACAAGCAACGATATGGGATACATATGTCATCAATAATGGTGGACGTGGTAAAACTGAGTTTCAAAGACCCAACGACAGTCTCAGGAATATTACCCTCCAGCTACACAATCAAACAAAATGGGACAGCAGATTGTTTTTAGGCGTCCAGAATTTTTCAGAACTGACATAGCACAACAAAACCAACATGGCATTTCCGAAAACAGGAGGTTATGCTTTGATCATACAACTATCCTTCAAGAAAACCAACATGGCATTTTTCTATAATATACACATTCCAGTTTGATATTCTTCCAATCCAATTGCAGGACGAGCAGATGAAATACAAGTTACCACGTTAGACATCTGGTACAGGCACCAGAGACGTTTCTCTTCATTACCACGACCATGTTCTAGGAATTCCAAAATCTCATTACAGCAATGGTAGGAAGCTCTCAGCAGTTGTTAGCACACCACTCTCCACTAAGCACTACTCACAACTTCGATTAGCCCAAGAATATACAGGGGACGACACTAATTCACAAAGAAAACCGATCCAAACCACCAATCTTGCATACATACAGAAAAGCCCACACCCAAGCCAAACACGTGTTCAACTAGGGCTCAGGAGCCATTATATTTGGCCTGCAAATCCTCATGGTCATCATCCCCACGAGACTTCTTCAATTTTGCCACTAGAACCCACATGTTTGCAAGCTCACTCTCCAAGAAGGCCTCCTTTTGCTTTGATTCCTCGACTTTCCTTTGGAGCTCTGCTTCTTTTTGTTCCTTCTCTGCAAGGATGGTTTCTAACGCTCTCTCCCTCTCTTCTCTCGCATTGCCATCTCTTCTGCTTGCTGGTTCATTTCGTCTACTCATGCTCTCTCGCCTAGCAGTACCTCTTGGTCCATTGCTTACTCTGCGAGGGGTTGGACTTCTCTGCGATGCTAACTCGGAAGCAAGCTTCTCATTTTGGTTCATGAGTTTGGTCACTTCTTCTGACAACGCTTTCAATTCCACTCCTGCAGCCGAAGCCAAGCCTTTTGCATATGTACTTTCCTCTAATAGCTTCTGATTGCGAGCCTCGAGTTGAGCTTTGACTTCGGTGAGTTCATGTACCCTCTGCTTTAGCTCACCAAGCTCAAGTGACTGAAGATAGGGGGAAAAAGGAAACAGTAGAACAAATAAGCAGACTTAATAAATGTTGATGGTATTTCTAAAATACTCCCTCCGTCCGGAAATACTTGTCATTGAAATGGATGTATCTAGATGTATTTTAGTTCTAGATACATTCATTTTCATCCATTTTGATGACAAGTATTTCCGGACAGAGGGAGTATACACTTAGGGAAGATAATTAAAAATACTACTCCCTCTGATCCATATTACTTGTTGCTCAAACGGACGTATCTAAACGTATTTCACTGCTAGATACTCCCTCCGTCCTAAAATAAGTGACTCAACTTTGTACTAGCTTTATACTAAAGCTAGTACAAAGTTAGTACAAAGCTAGTACAAAGTTGAGTCACTTATTTTAGGACGGAGGGAGTACATCCGTTTGTGTGACGAGTAATATGGATCAGAGGGAGTAGCATATTGCAGGGAGTACATCACAAAACTTGAAAGAGCAATTGCCTAGTTGCACAAATCAGTTTAATGAACACCTCATTGAACAAATCAGTTTAATGCAGACCTCACCATGGGACACGGGGTCAAGACAGATTTTCACACTGATAAGAATGTTTGTTTTTGATATCTGCCTGTGTCCTCACCATGGGACACGGGGTCAAGACAGATTTTCACACTGATAAGAATGTTTGTTTTTGATATCTGCCTGTGTCCTCACCATGGGACACGGGGTCAAGACAGATTTTCACACTGATAAGAATGTTTGTTTTTGATATCTGCCTGTGTAGCTCAGAATCAGACCATTATTTATTAGTAAATTCATTACAACAGGTTTCACTTATTGGGAATGAAGTGTGCACACATGTGATAATCCTTGGAGAGTTTAGTGTTAGCAACCCATTAATACGACAAGAAACCTTATGAAATGTTCAATGGTGTGATGTCAGTTATCTTGTCAGTTTTTGGCACATGTGAAGAGAAAGTGTGGCAATCTGTTCACGAAGCTTATTAAAAAAATGTTGGGCGATGGGATAACTCAGCCATAAGACTCGAGAGATAAAAGAGATAACAGCTAACATTATAGTAGTTGGTCTTTAGAGATATGGCTCGGTTACGAGACTCAGGAGATATAAGAGACAACAACTTGTCTTTAGTGTTGTCTCCGGATGATATAGATGAGTCTTAAGAGACAGCAGCTTTGTTGCCTATGTAATTAATTTGAAGGCAAAATAAAAATAAAAATCGTGTTTGCTGAGCACAATGAAGTTCCAAAATATGGCAGAAGTAGGACCTGATGGTCAAAAGGAGAAGTTTCTGTTTCTAATTGATAAACTGGTTCGTATCTCCTGGGCGTAGTTATGAATAAAGTGCAAGCAAGGGCACAGCAAAGCAAACCTGCTGTTCCTTTTGCAGTTGTTCAGCAGAGATATCCCTAGAAACTGGTTTTTCTTGATCACTGTGTTGTTCTTCATGGTTTACTCCTGAACTATTCTGCATCATAATGCTATTTGACAGTGAATCCTTAGCTTGAAGAGCTTGGGAAAGATGTTCTTTAAGGCAAGCAACTGCCTCTTGTAATTCCATGCACTCAGTTGTCTGTAACACAATAAATTCAAATAAGTGGCATGAATTGATCGTCATAGTTATACTGTTGCACTTACAAGAAAAGGAAGCAAATTCTAGTACATCTAACCTTTTCCTGTAGCTGCTCTTGTATTACTCTGTTATCTGCTACCTTCACCTGCAATAAGAAACAGCAAATCAGGCTTAGTGGCCAAGACTTGGTCTGACACACTCATATCATAGAAGAAGCTGTTCACAAAACTAGAAAAAAACTTTATCTGCGAAGAGCTGTATCTAGAGGTGCACAATTCATCCACACAAAACTGAATCTATATTGGGCCTAACAAACCTAACAAACCCGAATGGAGTTCATATTTTACCCAAATATTCATCAACTTGTGTTCTGACATGTTCTTAATTTTTGTTTCACGAATCGAACTTACTAAACCTCCACAATATTAGTATACTATAACAATTGGAGATAATATATTCCAAAGGGTACAACAAATGTTCTTCGTTTCTTTCACGCCTCCACCTTACTTACCCACAATATTAGCCTACTCAAGCAATTGAAAATGACAAACTATGAAGAGCAAAAAAGAAAAGAGCAGCAACAGGTGTGAATTAATACTAGTATATGGGGCAACAACAAAAGGGCGGAGTACCATACACGATTCAAGTACCTCGAGTTCGAAAGATTTCTCATTAAGTTGCTCAAGTAGTTCCCCGTAAGACTGCAAAACAAATAAAACCATCATATTGGTACACGGAATGTTCAGAAAGGTATTAGTATAAGACCAAGATGATGATAGAATGTTACCGGTGAAAGATCTAACTTGTCAACCTTCACTTGACTATTTGACAAGGAATGAGGCATCTGTTTTTCTAAAGATGATATCTGCTGCTGCTTTGCCTTAATTTCATCACTGATCTTCTTCATTTTCATCTTCAAATGCCAAAAGATTGAGCTTCACGAGATGAAAAGCATGTAACAACTAACAATACACTAAGTCCTAAATCAGACAAGAGATTACCTGAATTTTCTCACTATTCGGGTTTCTTCCAGCTTCCTCAGTGAGGCGCTTTAGAACACTTGTATGAAGTGCAACCTCCCCTGATAAAATCTTTAATTGCTCTCTTAGTAAGTCAACATGGTCGATTGTTTTTGTGCTCGCCTGTGATCACACCACACATGAAAGAATGTCGTTAGACGCACCACAATGAACTGAAAATAAATAAGAAGAGAACACGAATGACTAATCCCATGTGGTCCAAAATAGGTAGCTGTATCTTAGTTTTAAGTGTTTAACAAATAAACATTCAATTTAGAAACTATATTAGTGTTCTTCATAGATAGTAGCTGCTATGTAGTACAATGTTTTCCTGTAATATTTTGTTCTCACAATATAAACTATTGTCCATGCACAGAACTTAATTATTATTTTCTGAAATATGATATACTGCATAAAAAAATATTTTCTTAAGTATTAAGGAATTTCAGGAAATAATTTGCCCCAATTTGAAATGCTAATTGAATACTCATCACATGTCTGCATGTGACACTTTCAAAGTGAGACTATACTTTTGTGCATTGCACATATCAAATTTCATGCAGTGTGCAACTGGATATTTTCCACCTGATAAAACTTGGTCTTACTAAAAGATAATGTTTCCTACCAGAGATGCTTCTTCTCCAGTAAGACCATCAGAAGGAAAATCCCCATGGCCAATGCTCAGCATATCAGCTGATTCACTCTCATTAACCAACGAAGTTGATATTCTTGGTTCTGCAGGAAAATTCAGACTCTCCCCAATAGGTGTTGAAGGAGCAGTTGATTTAGTCAAACTGGACTTATCGCATTCTGAACTTGTTAGAGTAGAAGCTCCACCATCGCGTTTCTGGAAAAGAGAATAAGAAGAAAAAAAATGTACCATGTGAATGGATTATTATTAAAAAAACAGATGGTTTTCTTTATTTTGATACCACTTGCATTTACATGAAAGAACAATTGAATATATGCAGGAACCATACACTATTAAGAAATGCCATATTTGCATACCCGAATTTTGAACCAGTTAAGAAGTCCTTTCCTGTTCTTTTTCTCCTCCTTCGAAGAGTCTTCAGGTGTCAC
The DNA here is from genome assembly GCA_021605145.1 of Aegilops bicornis. Classification (NCBI taxonomy): domain Eukaryota; kingdom Viridiplantae; phylum Streptophyta; class Magnoliopsida; order Poales; family Poaceae; genus Aegilops; species Aegilops bicornis. The sequence continues at coordinate 620,702,525 of CM038674.1, forward strand.
ACCAAATCCTTCGCCAGGAGTGAGTAATTCATTGCTTTCATTATCCAACATGATATCTCGCCTTCTGTACGGGAGGTAAGCCAGCTGCAGTTTTAGCAAGAGAATTTTAGATATAAGAAGTTACCAAGATAATTGTAATTAAGTACTACCAACTCCATGTTTCTAGAAACTGGATCTGTCCATTTATTCTCCAAAGTATAACATACCAGCAACTAAAGAAAACTAATATCAAATAAAATAAAATTGAATGTCTGCCATCATATATATCTATAACCTGACCTCCTCTTCCCCAAAAGAGTGTCTCCTTCTTGGCCCAGGATGTGGAGAAAATCTAGAAGTCGGAGTTGCCTTTGTGGAAACAAGGATAAGTTTTGTGAGCCGCTGTATCCTTGCAAGCAAAGCAGATTTAGCTTCCTCTTCTTGTTCAAGTCTTGATTGCAACTTGACGTTACCATCTTCTAGCTTTTCATATGATGAACAAACCATAGTTAGGAGGATACACCAACAAAAGAGAAAGCGTTATATAGTTCAAAATTATGCTGATTCTACACAATGCTTCAAGACACAATAGCGGCTCAAGATAAGATGCCATATATAGAGTCAAGGACAAATTCAGCAACAATAAAACAGTTTTTCACCTTCTGCTTCCAAAGGATCATATTATCGTCTTCGGCATCTTTTAACGGAGTTCCAGTAATTATACCCATTTTCAGCTGTTCTAGCTCTTCCTTTAATCTGCGAATCTCATTCTGGTATTTCTTTATCAAAGATTTTTCATCAATTATCTGTAGATCATAAAGACAGATGCAGAAGAACATTTCAGAATGCAGAAGTACCTCAGAATTATAACTTGAAAAAAAAAACACTGGCTTTAGAATTACAGGTAAGCAACTAATCATGACTTACCTTGTTTTGTGATGCTTGGACCTCAATGCGCTTTGCACGGTGGGCAAATTTTAGTGTGTTGTGGGTCTCTTCGGAGTTGCTTGATGCCGGGGTCACTGTGCAAATTAGCTGCAACGAAATGATGTGGTTAGTATGTCACAAATCCAAATAACATTACATCTCGAATTAAAATCATAATCACATTAATTATAACCAGTGTGCCAAGTGGACAAGAAACAACTCACTGAAACGCGCCCTTGTCCACTCAAGGATGACTGAAGTAGCCGTGTTAGTTTTGAATCTCGAAACGGAATATGTGTAGCTTTTCCATCAGTCAGTTTTGATATCACCTGAAAAAGAAACAGGGTGATTGTTCTGTTGTTCAAGAAGAAAAAATTCCCAGTTCATGACAACTCAGACACCAAAACTTACAAATTGAGGTAACAAACAAAAGCGCAAAACTAAAGCATGTTCCTTGACCAGATTGTTCACAGTTAAAAGATAAAAGGTAATAGCAAATTAAATCCTTGATGAAAGTCAAAACAGTGAAGTGTTCGGACGTCAATCACTGAGTAAACATGGGTTCGCCTAAATCGAAGACAGACAAGCGATACACAGAAAACGCCAGCGAAGAAAAATATACTCCCTCCGTTCCTAAATAATTGTCTTTCTAGAGATGTACGGAGCAAAATGAGTGAATCTACACTTTAAAACATGTCTACATACATCCGTATGTTGTAGTCCATTTGAGATGGCTAGAAAGACAAATATTTGGAAACGGAGGGAGTAGATTTGTAGTCAAGTGATAAACAATGCCATGCATACATCTGAAGAATTCCGATCTTCCAGATTATGAATTTCATGTATCAGGAGTTAGCACGTTATGATGCGGATAATAAACTCATTTAACTGCATGTTCCACATGAACATGAAATCAAGAGCACAGCAGAATAGCAGATAAAATTGTAACATGTTTGGTAGTAGAATGAATAAAGCACAAGGCAAGGCAATGCAAAGATATCAGAATCTTATGACGTATAACCAGGTAATTAGTAGCGCTAATGAGCCTTACTGTTCCAAGAGTTAGCAAGCTTTTATTGATGTAAGATCCTTCCTTCCGGCGTACTCCAGTTGTTTCTGCCCTTGAGCTCTCTGAACCTGCCAGATCGATGAGGTTCTACAAAAAAGGAGAGACAATTGAAGAATCAATATATACTCTGGCAGCATGGATCAAGACATGCTAAATGCAAGGAAAAAAAACAAAGAAGTCGTTAAATTTTAGAAATACGAAAAACAGCAGGATCCAAACCCACCAGCTGTGAGAAGGTGACTGCTTCCCCTTCATTAGAGTCGCCGTAAGAGCTGCTCTCTATTGTCTGTCATATAACAAGGAAAAACCTAAGGAGCATTTCCAGACATCAAGTGAAGCTCTTTCACTAATATAAAAGTACATGTTGCAGATCGGTCAAATGGTAGCCTTGCATACTACATACATATAAAAAAAATTCACGCCTCATTACCAGTGTAAAAATTGTATGACTTCTACTACTTAGTAGATTGAAGTTAGTGGATCCAACATGTCTATGCTCTGCATTAAAATGAACACACTGATTAGCAAATACACCGAATATGCTGGCTAAGGGCACATATAACAAGCACATCTGCACCACTGGAAAGTCAAAGTGGATACATTTTATAAAGTGAGAAATAGAGATACTACCACAAACGAGTGTACTCAGGGGAATGCAATCTCACATGATATATATCTTGTACGTATATCACTACAAAAGACAAGCATTTGGTGAACTAAAACCAGCTTTTTAACTTTTCTGTAATGCCAAAATTGTCTTTCTACAACTCTGCTAGTCAGCTGCTGGAAAGGCCAGTGATCCAGAACACAGTCAATGGCGAGACGCTACATTGTCCTCTGACTCTTATCCAAAGGGTGTGCAGTTGAGAGGCTCTGCATCATCCATCATGTAAGACAGCCAAAGGTTTATCCAAAGGGTGTGCAGTACTTGACTAGTCATACTGCACGACCTACGGGTGCAGCATGATTTAAACCAGCAGCGAGTAGGGAGTAACCAGAGTATACGTCATCGTCAGCAGTACCAACAGCTCGAATGGTATTTCTCTAGTAAGTACTTACAATTATTAAGAGATTATGATCAGTTTCAGAACTTCGAGCTACTTGTCTAGTCCTTTCTTAAGAAAACTGAAAAGGTGTGTGAACTTTTCAGCCACATCACTGACATTGCTGCCACAAGTTCCGTTTATTTATCTGTTTCTGGCCATTGTTCTTCCACTTTTAGCATTCTTTTTTGTGGAAGTTATTTTATCCTAACGGTGGAGTTTATTTGTGACTGTCATTTGTTTACTCATTGCAGTGATGTGGCAGACCTGTGCCATTCACGTCACCCAAAACGTTCATGAAACCACCCGAGGGTGAAAAGTGAACAGTGTCAATAGTGCAAGTTTACAATGGTTTTAGAGTTTATGCTTAAAAGGTGAACTTCCGCTGGAGTTCAAGGTTGAGAAATACACATTTTCCTTTTTTTGGTGGTCTCGATCTTCTAACTTTGTCAGAGAATAATCCATGAGATAAGATCTCAATAAATGGACATGTCATCCTCATTACTACTACTCCCTCCGTAAACTAATATAAGAGCGTTTAGATCAGTGATCTAAACGCTCTTATATTAGTTTACAGAGGGAGTACTAGAGAGCCAAATGTTCGACCATGGCAAGTTGGCAACACAACAATAGATCCACAGGTGGACCAAAAAACACAGACAATTATATCATTATAGAAGTTACCTTCTCCAGCTGCAATTAGGGACAGAGCATGTGCAGGAGATAGTACCACTTCTTCTTTGATACCCTCGACAAACGTTCCCTGAGAAGTTAATGCGGGCCGAGGAACTATCAGTTCATTGTACAGAATAAGTTCATTGTACAGAATAATAAGTTGCATTCATCCTAAGTGCCTATCAAGGTCAGGATTGAACTTCTAGGCATGTTACTCTAAGAATATGAACTTCTCCACAAATAAAGACATCTGGAATGTTACCCATCACTACACTGGAAAATGTATCCATGACTAGTACCATACATATCATAACTTGTAATGATATGTTTTTATTGACCAAACCATACAAACTGCAAGCCTTTTGCAACCTTTGAAGGGCATGATATAACATTACTTCATGCATGAATATTATGGGTATGTTTGGTGGTGCTGGAAATTGTCCTACTCCTTCCGATCCATATTAATTGTCGCTGGTGTAGTACAATACTAAATCAGCGTCAATTAATATGGATCGGAGGGGGTACTAAAAAACTATAGTCCATTATATGCACCCCCCCCCCCCCCCCAAAAGGAACAAGCTGAGCTTCTCGCTCATTTCTCTACTCCCCTTCTGCTTTCTTCCTCCCCAAGCTCCATCCTCTACTTGTATCCCGAATTTCAAATTGGGTATCAATTATCTAGCTACTTTGTGTGAGGATTGTGATTAGTAGTAGTACATACATCAGAATGTCTGATTCTCTGACCAATTGTTTGGCAAACATTGGCAAGGGATGCTATTGCTATGGCAGGTTGATAGCAAACAAACATACCCTATGAACCTAGTCTTGCAGGAGATTCTAGAATACAAATGCTGACAATTATCCTCCATAATAATCATTACTGTGTTAGTAAGAAGCATCAGCAGTGCTTTAACTTAGAGAGGAAAGAGCTCTTAATGAAGATTAGGAAAGTAAGATATTGACACCTGAGGATCCTCTCTAATTCGTAAGCTCTGTCCTGCAGGATTGAGTAGATCATTGACAACCTAAAATTGATGAGTCCTCCATTAGAACAGCATAGCCAAGTAAAGTAAAGATCAATATACAGGTCATCTGATGATTCATTGCGGATGCAAAGTATTGAAACACCTACGAAAATATGGACCTCCTGACATCTGGGAAAAATTGCAAGAAAAGAAAAGGCAGGAAAAATTAAAAAAAGTTTGTGCCAGATTGTAGTATTGACTAACATGGGGCTCCGGTACACGGTGCGCATTTTGAGATTTAGCAAAGACTTCTTCTCGGTAGACAACATACCAAGTTAGTAAACATCGTACACAAGAAAATTTTCTGTTTTCCAGTTTATACTGAATACATTGACATTTATGATCTATCCAACAGTTTTAGAACCATATCGGGCAAGAATATGCTTGACTGCCTTCTAAAAACATCAGCACGACAAAGGTTACATCAAACCAATTTCTATCACTTTGTTATAGTAGCCTGCCTAGTAATCGTGCTAATTGGCACCAATGTCTTGCAGGTTGGAGGAAAGAATTTCATGTGCAATGATATCAAATACTTGACACTATGGTCCTTGCAGGTGGCCTGAATCATGATGAATTACCCATCATTGCAAAAAACACTGATATTCTTGTGATTTATTTCAGAACAAACCCTGGTTACCAGGGAGGGGGGTTCAAACAAACAGCTGGGACACTGCCTTGCCTTTTCATCTAGACGAAAAAGAAGAAACCAATATGTACATGGAAGCACGTGCTTTTCTCAGTAAAACATGGAAAAAGATTATAAATACTATGAAGACAAGAAATATGATTGCAGCAACAATTAGCAAACCTCGTTATAAATTTCCAAGTATGACACACGCAGGAGAAACTCGCGATTTGGGGTCTACAAAGAAAAACCAAGCTGAGTTATAATTTAAGAAGCAATGACTACAGCACTAGCAAGAATGTATCATCGCATCATGATATTTAAAGAGTACCTCCTGTATAATGCTAAATGCATCTTTGACAGCCAAAGGTATTATTCCTGGGGATCTTTGATCTCCCTGACTCAAAAGAAGAAGTATATCAAGAAACTGATGGCATTGAAAAGTATAGCTAATGGATGATTCGTAAATATTAACTTAATCACATAAAAATGAAAAACTCATTTCCTCATCAATGAGTATATTCTAAGTGTAATCTTCAAAAGAGAATGAAACTTGCCTACCTCCATGGATAATCAGTTTATCACACAAAATAAATAATAATCACGGACATGGTATCAGGAGCATTTAACATGGATATGGATTACACTCAATGGAGCATTAGTTATGAATATAGCACAGCTGATACCTACGGTAAAAGAATAATAAAAGCTTGATGCTACATAAGTATTCTCACATGCATCGTATGTGTCTTTCCACTGCTTGTAACACCATACGCAAATATTGTTCCTGCATAATGAAAATACATTATATTTTGCTTTGCGAGGCCAACAAACTACAAGTCTTAGAGAGATCCAGAATCATCATTGCATTGTAATCTCATTCAGACCATATCTCGTCGTAAAATGGAACTGCGACTGTATAACCAATAAACTTGTGCCACAATTAAATAATTACTGCAACCATATTCACTATGACCTCTAGAAGATCTCATAGTAAAGTGACATTCCATGAACAGAAAAGTAAGTCAGAAAGGAAGAACAAGATGTTATCATAATACTAAGTTGTAAGATAAAGCTGAAGAGGGTAACAGAAGAAAATATCACTTACCATATATGCCCTCCATGGCACCACTGACAACATGTTGAGCTGCAACATCATATACTTGGCGGGTTGTAGTAGTCGGTGCAAAAACCCGATCTGGGTAACAATAGTACAATACAGTATTAGTCTCTACAGTTTAATTTGAAACTGGAGAGAATAGATAAAATGCCAGTCTCAGAAATGCGCCTACTTCTCCCTGATATTAATTTGCAATTGTTCCATGTAACGGAACAGCTTACTTCACTCGAATAACTAGCTGTGCAGGAGATATTGAAAGAGTTTTATTTGTTCATACAAATGAATGTGTAAACAAACATTTAAACAAAACTACCTAGAAATTTCTTTATCTAAACCAATAGTTTTAGCGCCATAACCAGAAAACTTCAAAAAATGATTCCTCTGCAAAGAAAAAACCTATAGTAAACTTGAGTCCTTCAAAGTAATGTGCCGTCCAACTGTCAATTCTCATGTAATCACCTCTTACAGAGCCAAGAGCCGCCCTGGCACCTAAGCATGAGCTAATGAAGTACAACCACGACGCGCTAAACCTTTAAGATGGCTAAAGCATGTTAGACTGCCATGTGAATACTTGCTTTGTACAATTCCCTACATAGATCAGCATATGGATTGCGAATTAGCACGGGAGCAGCAAGCCTACACGGTGCACATTATCCAATCCCGAGTGCATCAGTAATTCAGTACACAAAACTACCATGTTGAAGTATGTACCCCTATTGGGATTTTGAGAATACTAACATTATCCTATTGGTCTGATACTTATAAGCAAAATAAACACCTATTTGTGATTTGATTTATGAGGTTCATATTTCAAATGCACCGATAAACTGATGCAGAATCCCAAGGTCACAATAGAACATTTGGATACATTTCTAGGAAAGTAAACTGAGTAGTGGCAGGGCGGCATGAGATAATTCCAACCATCTACAATTAGAAGTATCCCCAAATCCCATCTGGTCAGTTCAGCCCCTGGCTTAGGCTAGGACTGAACATTTCGACACGACACAGCAAATTCCCCGTATGACAATACAGATGCTGCCAGAACGAAAACAGTGTGCCTATGCAACAACCGCCAAGCAATCCAAGCGCCAACCAGCGGAGAAGGGAGTAAGACGTACCGTAAGCGTAGCCGACGTTGGGGTTCTGCTCGCTCCGCACGACGGTGTCGCCGTCGGCGTACCACGCGACCTCCTCCCCCTGCCGAATCTCCCGCGGGCTTCAAAAACGTCACACGGAGGTGAGGAATCAAAACGCAAAATCAACCCACATTCCCCAAATCCAAAACCGAATCGACACGAGAGCGCGGGGGGAACCTGAGCGGGCGGAAGCGGACGGTGACGGTGACGTTCTCCTTGGTGGCGGCCTGGTCGTCGTCGGCGTCGGCGTTGTCCAGCCCCGCGACGAGCCGCGGCGACGCGGGGCCCTCGAGCGACGACATCATCTCCGGCGCGAGCCGCGACGACGACGTGGTCGCCGTGGACGTCGGCGAGCCCGACTGCTGCTGCTGAACCTGCTGCGAGCCCTTGGCCGCCCTCCGCTGGCGCGAGGCCGGGCGCGTCGCCATTGGCGCGAGATCTAGCGGCAGCACGTGGCGGCAGCACCCGGCATTCGGATCCCGCGGCCCCCCGCTTTAACGCGGGTTTTCTCTAGGGTTTTCTTTCCCCTTTTCCCTTTCCCGTTCGTGTCACTTCACTCGCTCGTGTGAGGTGCTTTCCTTTCGGATGGAATGGATGGCCCTCGCCACCCTTTTGCTTCCGCCGGAAGCGAGGCAGAGTGCGCGAGGGAAGAAAGAAAAGAAGGAAAAGAAACTACTCACTCCGTTCCTAAATAATTGTCTTTCCAAAGATTTCAACAAATGACTATATACGGAGCAAAATGAGTGAATCTACACTCTAAAATATATACATACATCCGTATGTTGTAGTCCATTTGAGATGGCTAGAAAGACAATTATTTGGTAACGGAGGGAGTAGTACGCCACTCCAACTGGCTCTTGGTGGGTGGAGGCGGGACGCTGACTGGTGGGGCCTCGATGCTGATGGGTCTACATGTTGGTGGGAGCGGAGCGATGTGGGCTCGTGGGGTTTTGATTGGATGCTGGGCCGGGCCGGGACGGTACTCGGCTAACTGTTCTGTGAGGCCGTTTTGCCATAAATCGTCGAGTTAATTTGGATAATGTAGTTAGGTCGTTCGTCTTGTTTAAAGATTATGATGGTGTTAGTTAGGTTGTTGTGGTCTGGCAGCACAGCACCTGCGCGTAATTAAGCACAGTACTCTAGTACCCAGTTCATCACATCACTCTGGTAGTAAGTACTAGTAGTGTGTTCTTGACAAAATAAATATCTTATAGGGATTCAGGATTGATGTGTGATATATGTCCACCGTCTGACCAGGACATCCCTACCTACCGGCGTTGGGGTCGCCGGAAGGCTCCGCGACCGCACGGCCCACACCGACGACGAGCGGGAGCATGCGTCCGTCGTCTCTGTTGCCGCAGCGCCACGGCAATGCCAGCGCGCGCGTGCGTCTTTGCCGTTTCGTCAACGGAACGCCCGCCCGCCCACCAAACCGAAAGAATGACCCGGCCATGACAACGCACGCACGCACGAGTCGCCATAGCCAGCTCCTCCGCGTGTTGGTTTTGATCTGACGGCTTAAACAAGCCAGATTAGATCTATTAATCTAACAAAAAAAAAGAAAAGATAACGATAAGTGAAGGGGTCCACGTACCAATGTACTTGAGCCTCGATCAGAACTAATGCGCTTCGATCGGGGCGCCCAAAACCAACTCGTGTTTTGGGTCCCTGTCGCCAGCGCCATATAAAAGGATACGGAAGAGAGCGGCCACTGCGCGATCACAGTTCACGTCACGGTTTTCTCTCCTCCGATATTCTCACCCCATCCGATCGGGGAGCGCCAGCGACGGGAAGACCTAAGCCAGCAGCCGCCGCCCCGCGGTCCCGGTGGCGTCCTGAAGGAATCAGGACGTCGAGGAGAACCTCTACTTCGACTACATCACCCCTGCATCACGCCTGCACCGAGCAGGGATCATGTCCACTCCCATGACATGTAAAAAAACCCTAAATCCTTCTTTGTTCATGTTGTGAGGTGATCTAGATGCAATTAGATTCTGTTAATGGCATCTCATAGATGCATAATTATCCCAACACTCCGATGTCCAATTGATCTCCTGTAGCCGTCAGCGCGCCGGGCGGCGTAGGCACCGGAGAACCGGCCAAACCGCGAACGAGTCCAGCCGCGTCCGGACTGCCCCGGAGCCGGAGCCGCACGCGCCGGGACAGCGGGGGGACACGGACACGGGCGCCGGGACCGCGGTCCGCCGTCATGCGCCATGCGCCAAGCGCGCCGAGCCACACGAACGGCATCGCGCGCGCACGTACTACGCTCCCGTGAGCCGGGACCGGGGCGCGGGCCGCGCAGGACAGATAAATTCCCGGAAGAGACACCGCCGGAGGTTTTGCGCGAATTCAATGCGCTGTAGCGAACACCACCGGGCCTGGCTCCGGCGCTGTCCGCGCGTGCCGCCGCGACAGTGCGCGCGCTAGATTTGGCTTCGGATCGATAAGGCAAAGCCCGGTGGAAAGGGTAGGCCAGGTGCGTGCGGGAGCGGCCAGGAATCGCGCCACATGCGCGTGCTGCGTCTTGGCACCTTTGTCGTCTGGGCTACTGGACAAGGCGGTGTGTGTCTCAACTCTCCAGTGGTCATAAATGGCAGGCACTGTTGCTGGCTGACTGACTGACCACATGCTTGCCTTGCCCTCCGTGGCATGGAGGTGGGCATGGCACTTCCTTTGGAGAGAGAGCATGTGGTTCGGGTAAAAAGTACTCGTATTTGTGGAGTGGAAGGTGATCCGGTTTTATTAGTGGCCATTTTAGGCGTTCGTGGCTCGATGGGCACTCAATGATGGCCTGGATCGGAGCCTCGGATGATAGGGTGATATGATTGTGTTTGTGCACTTGCGTAGATCGGATTTGCAGGTGGGCAGGAAGATGGTACTATGATTGTCTTTGGACGTTCTAATCACATCATTACGTCCTACGCTTCTGTTTGAGTATACTAATTGGACTATCAGGCCCTATGTTGCACACGTCTGAAACACCAGCATATTCTTGTCAGACGCCCTGAGGACATATGGAGAAGACACGAAATTGTAACGGCGGCCAATTTTTGTTAAAACTTGGTGCTAAGAACATCTACAGTCGGGTGTCTCAAACTCATCTCATACACCTGAGTGGGCTGTTTACACTAACAGAGCTACATGCTGCCAAAAAAGGCCGTGGCCCGTCCAGCCCATTGCAAATGCAGTAATAATTGAGAGTAGAGTGGACCATGAATGCAAAAGCAATGGGCAATCCTTTCTACTGGCCTGCCCAGCTTTGCCGCTATAGCTCCGCCACTGGCTCCCTGGTCACTGTCCGGGCACGAAATTTCGGTCCAGACGGGCTCTTTAAACAGGCTTCAAATGCTCGGGTTGACTGGCATCCCTTATATTCAGCCCAAACATGGGGCGGATATAGGTGTCCGGGCACGCCCGCCACGTCGGACTTAGCAGCCGACCCCACTGCAAATTGCATCAAATTCATCAAACTGTTCCTCCTCCGCCATTCTCCATCCTTTCCCGCGCCCAAGTCCTCACCGTCCTCCACCCTTACTCCTCATCCTCGCCACCGGTCCCGATCCACCGCCGGAGATGTCGTCCAGCCCGTCCCCGACCGCTGCGACGGAGATGCAGTCCGCTTCGCCCGTCGGCGTCCCTTCGTCAACTCCGTCTTGCAAGGCGGAGAATGTCCCCGGGAAGTTGCGGCAACGCCGGCAGCGAGAGAGGGAGGCGGTGGTGGCGGCGCGGAGAGGTTCGGACATGGTTGAGCAGCTGTCTCCTCCGCCGCGCCAGTAGATGATATGCACGAGTAGAACACAAAGAGTTGTGGGCGGTGACAGTCATACTGCTTACCACCAACGTCTTATTTTGATTCGGCGGTATTGTGGGATGAAGCGGCCCGGACCAACCTTACATGTCCACGCACATGAGACCGGTTCCGTCGACAAACATGCAACTAGTTTTGCATAAAGGTGGATGGCGGGTGTCTGTTTCTCCTACTTTAGTTGAATCGAATTTGGCTACGGCCGGTCCTTGAAGGAGGTTAAAACAGCAAACTTGATGAATCATCGTTGTGATTTTTGCGTGCGTAAGAACGGTTCTTGCTAGAAGCCCGTAGCGTACATGAAAACTTGCAATAACAAAGTAGAGGATGTCTAACTTGTTTTTGCAGGGCATGTTATGATGTGATATGGTCAAGATATGATGTGATATATGTTGATGTATGAGATGATCATGTTTTTTAATATCGACAACCGGCAGGAGCTTTAGGGTTGTCTCTTTATTGTATGAAGTGCAAGCACCATGTAATTGCTTTACTCTATCGCTATGCGTTAGCAATAGTTGTAGAAGCAATAGTTGGCGAGACGACCCCGACGCAACGATGGAGATCAGGATGTCAAGCTGGTGACGATGGAGATCATGACGATGCTTTGGAGATGGAGATTAAAAGCACAAGATGATGATGGCCATATCATGTCACATATTTTTGAATGCATGTGATGTTTATCCTTTATGCATCTTATTTTGCTTAGAACAACAGTAGCATTATAAGATGATCCCTTCACTAAATTTCAAGATAAAAGTGTTCTCCCCGAGTATGCCCCGTTGCCATAGTTCGTCGTTTCGAAGCACCTCGTGATGATCGGGTGTGATAGATTGTACGTTCACATACAACTGGTGGAAAACTGTTTTGCACATGCAGAATACGTGGGTTAAACTTGACGAGCCTAACATGTACAGACATGGTCTCGGAACATTGGAGACCGAAAGGTCGAACATGAGTCATATAGTAGATATGATCAACATAGAGATGTTCACCATTGATGACTACCCCATCTCACGTGATGATCAGACATGGGTTAGTTGATTTGGATCACGTATCACTTAGATAACTTGAGAGGTGTTTATTTAAGTGGGAGTTCTTTAGTAATTTGATTAATTGAACTTAAATTTATCATGAACTTAGTCTTAATAGTTTTTGCATATCTATATTGTAGATCAATAGCTCGCAATGTAGCTCCCCTATTTTTAATATGTTTCTAGAGAAAACTAAGTTGAAAGGTCATAGTAGCAATGATGCGGTCTAGGTCCGTGATCTGCGGATTATCCTCATTGTTGCACAGAAGAATTATGTCCTTGATGCACCGCTAGGCAACGGACCTATTGCGGGAGCAGATGCAGACGTTATGAACGTTTGGCAAGCTCGATATGATGACTACTTAATAGTTTAGTGCGCCATGCTTTACGGCTTAGAACCGGGACCTCAAAAACCGTTTTGAACGCCACGGAACATATGAGATGTTCCAAGAGCTGAAATTGGTATTTCAGATTCATGTCCGTGTCGAGAGGTATGAAACCTCTACTTTGCCTACGAGATGGAGGAGAATAGCTTAGCCAGTGAGCATGTGCTCAGAATGTCTGGGTACTACAATCGCTGTTGGGGAACGTAGTAATTTCAAAAAAATTCCTACGCACACGCAAGATCATGGTGATGCATAGCAACGAGAGGGGAGAGTGTCGTCCACGTACCCTCGTAGACCGTAAGCGGAAGCGTTATGACAACGCGGTTGATGTAGTCGTACGTCTTCACGATCGACCGATCCTAGTACAGAACGTACGACACCTCCGCGATCTGCACACGTTCAGCTCGGCGACGTCCCAGGAGCTCACGATCCAGTAGAGCTTCGAGGGAGAGTTCCGTTATCACGATGGCGTGATGACGGTGATGATGATGCTACCGACGCAGGGCTTCGCCTAAGCACCGCTACGATATGACCGAAGTGGATTATGGTGGAGGGGGGCACCGCACACGGCTAAAAGATCAACTGATCAACTTGTGTGTCTATGGGGTGCCTCCCTACCCCGTATATAAAGGAGTGGAGGAGGGGGAGGGGGCCGGCTTCCTAGGCGCGCCCCAAGGGGACTCCTACTCCCACCGGGAGTAGGACTCCAACCCTTCCAAGACTAGGAGTAGGAGGGAAGGAAGGATGAGAGAGGGGGAAGGAAAAAGGGGGGCGCCGCCCCCCCCCCTTCCTTGTCCAATTCGGACTAGAGGGGGAGGGGGCGCGCGGCCTGCCCTGGTCACCCCTCCTCTTCTCCACTAAGGCCCATGAGGCCCATTACACTCCCCGGGGGGTTCCGGTAACCCCCCGGTACTCCGGTATTTGTCCGAACTTACCCGGAACCCTTCCGAAGTCCAAACATAGTCATCCAATATATCGATCTTTATGTCTCGGCCATTTCGAGACTCCTCATCATGTCCGTGATCATATCCGGGACTCCGAACTACCTTCGGTTCATCAAAACACATAAACTCATATTACCGATCGTCACCGAACGTTAAGCGTGCGGACCCTACGGGTTCGAGAACTATGTAGACATGACCGAGACACGTGTCCGGTCAATAACCAATAGCGGAAACTGGATGCTCGTATTAGTTCCTACATATTCTACGAAGATCTTTATCGGTCAAACCGCATAACAACATACGTTGTTCCCTTTGTCATCGGTATGTTACTTGCCCGAGATTCGATCATCGGTATCTCAATACCTAGTTCAATCTCGTTACCGGCAATTCTCTTTACTCATTTCGTAATGCATCATCCCGAAACTAATTCATTAGTTACATTGCTTGCAAGGATTATAGTGATGTGCATTACCGAGAGGGCCCAAAGATACCTCTCCGACAATCGGAGTGACAAACCCTAATCTTGGTCTATGCCAACTCAACAAGTACCATCGGAGACACCTGTAGAGCACCTTTATAATCACCTAGTTACGTTGTGACGTTTGGTAGCACACAAAGTGTTCTTCCAGTATTCGGTAGTTGCATAATCTCATAATCATAGGAACATGTGTAAGTCATGAAGAAAGCAATAGCAATATACTAAACGATCAAATGCTAAGATAACGGAATGGGTCAAGTCAATCACATCATTCTCTAATGATGTGATCCCCTTAATCAAATGACAACTCATGTCTATGGCTAGGAAACATAACCATCTTTGATTCAATGAGCTAGTCAAGTAGAGGCATACTAGTGACACTTTGTTTGTCTATATATTCACACATGTACTAAGTTTCCGGTTAATACAATTCTAGCATGAATAATAAACATTTATCATCATATATGGAAATATAATTAACAACTTCATTATTGCCTCTAGGGCATATTTCCTTCAGTCTCCCACTTGCACTAGAGTCAATAATCTAGATTACACAGTAATGATTCTAACACCCATGGAGTCTTGGTGCTGATCATGTTTTGCTCGTGAGAGAGGCTTAGTCAATGGGTCTGCAACATTTAGATCCGTATGTATCTTGCAAATCTCTATGTCTCCCTCCTTGACTTGGTCGCGGATGGAATTGAAGCGTCTCTTGATGTGCTTGGTTCTCTTGTGAAATCTGGATTCCTTTGCCAAGGCAATTGCACCAGTATTGTCACAAAAAAAAATTCATTTGACCCGATGCACTAGGTATGACACCTAGATCAGATATGAACTCCTTCATGCAGACTCCTTCATTTGCTGCTTCCGAAGCAGCTATGTCTCCGCTTCACACGTAGATCCCGCCACGACGCTTTGCTTAGAACTACACCAACTGACGGCTCCACCTTTCAATATAATTACGTATCCGGTTTGTGACTTAGAGTCATCCGGATCAGTGTCAAAGCTTGCATCGACGTAACCATTTACGACGAGCTCTTTGTCACCTCCATAAACTAGAAACATATCCTTAGTCCTTTTCAGGTATTTCAGGATGTTCTTGACCGATGTCCGATGATCCACTCTGGATTACTTTGGTACCTCCTGCTAAACTAATATCAAGGCACACATCAGTGCGGTACACAGACATTGCATACATGATAGAGCCTATGGTGAAGCATAGGGAACACCTTTCATTTTCTCTCTATCTTCTGCAGTGGTCGGGCATTGAGTCCGACTCAACTTCACACCTTGTAACACAGGCAAGAACCCTTTCTTTGCTTGATCCATTTTAAACTTCTTCAAAACTTTATCAAGGTATGTGCTTTGTGAAAGTCCAATTAAGCGTCTTGATCTATATCTATAGATCTTGATGCCAAATATATAAGCAGCTTCACCGAGGTCTTTCATTGAAAAACTCTTATTCAAGTATCCTTGTATGCTATCCAGAGATTCTATATCATTTCCAATCAACAATATGTCATCCACATATAATATTAGAAATGCTACAGAGCTCCCACTCACTTTCTTGTAAATATAGGCTTCTCCAAAAATCTGTATAAAACCATATGCTTTGATCACACTATCAAAACGTTTATTCCAACTCCGAGATGGTTGCACCAGTCCATAGATGGATCGCTGGAGCTTGCACACTTTATTAGCACCCTTTGGATCGATAAAACCTTCAGGTTGCATCATATACAACTCTTCTTCCAGAAATCCATTCAGGAATGCAGTCTTTACATCCATTTGCCAAGTTCCATAATCATAAAATGCGGCAATGGCTAACATGATTCGGACGGACGTAAGCATCGCTACGGGTGAGAAAGTCTCATCATAGTCAACTCCTTGAACTTGTCGAAAACCTTTCGTAACAAGTCGAGCTTTGTAGACAGTAACATTACCGTCAACGTCAGTCTTCTTCTTGAAGATCCATTTATTCTCGATGGCTTGCCGATCATCGGGCAAGTCAACCAAAGTCCACACTTTGTTCTCATACATGGATCCCATCTCAGATTTCATGGTCTCAAGCCATTTTGCGGAATTTGGGCTCATCATTGCTTCCTCATAGTTCGTAGGTTCGTCATGGTCAAATAACATGACCTCCAGAACAGGATTACCGTACCACTCTGGTGCGGATCTTACTCTGGTTGACCTACGAGGTTCGTTAGTAACTTGATCTGAAGTTACATGATCATCATCATTAGCTTCCTCACTAATTAGTGTAGGAGTCACAGGAACAGATTTCTGTAACGAACTACTTTCCAGTAAGGGAGCAGGTATAGTTACCTCATCAAGCTATACTTTCCTCCCACTCACTTCTTTCGAGAGAAACTCCTTCTCTAGAAAGGATCCATTCTTATCAACGAATGTCTTGCCTTCGAATCTGTGATAGAAGGTGTACCCAACAGTCTCCTTTGGGTATCCTATGAAGACACATTTCTCCGATTTGGGTTCGAGCTTATCAGGTTGAAGCTTTTTCACATAAGCATCGCAGCCCCAAACTTTAAGAAACGACAACTTTGGTTTCTTGCCAAACCACAGTTCATAAGGCGTCGTCTCAACGGCTTTAGATGGTGCCCTATTTAACGTGAATGCAGCCGTCTCTAAAGCATAACCCCAAAATTATAGCGGTAAATCAGTAAGAGACATCATAGATCGCACCATATCTAGTAAAGTATGATTACGACGTTCGGACACACCATTACGCTATGGTGTTCCGGGTGGCGTGAGTTGCGAAACTATTCCGCATTGTTTCAAATGAAGACCAAACTCGTAACTCAAATATTCTCCTCCACGATCGGATCACGAAACTTTATTTTCTTGTTACGATGATTTTCCACTTCACTCTGAAATTCTTTGAACTTTTCAAATGTTTCAGACTTATGTTTCATCAAGTAGATATACCCATATCTGCTCAAATCATCTGTGAAGGTGAGAAAATAACGATATCCGCCACGAGCCTCAACATTCATCGGACCTCATACATCAGTATGTATGATTTCCAACAAATCTGTTGCTCGCTCCATTGTTCCGGAGAACGGCATTTTAGTCATCTTGCCCATGAGGCATGGTTTGCAAGTACCAAGTGATTCATAATCAAGTGATTTCAAAAGTCCACCAGTATGGAGTTTCTTCATGCGCTTAACACCAATATGACCTAAACGGCAGTGCCACAAATAAGTTGCACTATCATTATCAACTCTGCATCTTTTGGCTTCAATATTATGAATATGTGTATCACTACTATCGACATTCAATATAAATAGACCACTCTTCAAGGGTGCATGACCATAAAAGATATTACTCGTATAAATAGAACAACTATTATTCTCCGATTTAAATGAATAACCGTCTCGCATCAAATAAGATCCAGATATAATGTTCATGCTCAACGCTGGCACCAAATAACAATTATTCAGGTCTAAAACTAATCCTGAAGGTAGATGTAGAGGTAGCGTGCCGACCGCGATCACATCGACTTTGGAACCATTTCCCACGTGCATCGTCACCTCGTCCTTAGCCAATCTTCGCTTAATCCATAGTCCATGTTTCGAGTTGCAAATATTAGCAACAAAACCAATATCAAATACCCAGGCACTACTGCGAGCATTAGTAAGGCACACATCAATAACATGTATATCACATATACCTTTGTTCACCTTGCCATCCTTCTTATCCGCCAAATACTTGGGGCAGTTCCGCTTCGATGACCGGTCCCTTTGCAGTAGAAGCACCCAGTCTCAGGCTTAGGTCCAGACTTGGGCTTCTTCACTTGAGCAGCAACTTGCTTGCCGTTCTTCTTGAAGTTCCCCTTCTTCCTTTTACCCTTTTTCTTGAAACTGGTGGTCTTATTGACCATCAACACTTGATGCTCCTTCTTGATTTCTACCTCCGCAGCCTTTAGCATCACGAAGAGCTCGGGAATTGTCTTATCCATCCCTTGCATATTATAGTTCATCACGAAGCTCTTGTAGCTTGGTGGCAGTGATTGAAGAATTCTGTTAATGACACTATCATCCGGAAGATTAACTCCCAGTTGAATCAAGCGATTGTTATACCCAGATATTTTGAGTATATGCTCACTGACAGAACTATTCTCCTCCATCTTGCAGCTGTAGAACTTATTGGAGACTTCATATCTCTCAATCCGGGCATTTGCTTGAAATATTAACTTCAACTCCTGGAACATCTCATATGCTCCATGACGTTCAAAACGTTGTTGAAGTCTCGGTTCTAAGCCGTAAAGCATGGCACACTAAACCATCGAGTAGTCATCAGCTTTGCTCTGCCAGACGTTCATAACATCCGGCGTTGCTCCTGCAGCAGGTTTGGCACCTAGCGGTGATTCTTCTGTGCAGCAACGAGGATAATCCTCAAGTTACGGACCCAGTACGTGTAATTGCTACCATCATATTTCAACTTTGCTTTCTCAAGGAACGCATTAAAATTCAACGGAACAACAACATGGGCCATCTATCAACAACAACATAGACATGCAAAATACTATCAGGTACTAAGTTCATGATAAATTAAAGTTCAATTAATCAAATTACTTAAGAACTCCCACTTAGATAGACATCCCTCTAATCATCTAAGTGATTACGTGATCCATATCAACTAAACCATGTCCGATCATCACGTGAGATGGAGTAGTTTTCAATGGTGAACATCACTATGTTGATCATATCTACTATATGATTCACGCTCGACCTTTCGGTCTCAGTGTTTCGTTCTACGCACACGCAAGATCATGGTGATGCATAGCAACAAGAGGGGAGAGTGTCGTCCACGTACCCTCGAAGACCGTTAGCGGAAGCGTTATGACAATGCGGTTGATGTAGTCGTACGTCTTCACGATCGACCGATCCTAGTACCGAACGTACGACACCTCCGCGATCTGCACGCGTTCAGCTCGGCGACGTCCCACGAGCTCACGATCCAGTAGAGCTTCGAGGGAGAGTTCCGTCAGCACACCGCGTGATGACGGTGATGATGATGCTACTGACGCAGGGCTTCGCCTAAGCACCTCTACGATATGACCGAGGTGGATTATGGTGGAGGGGAGGCACCGCACACGGCTAAAAGGTCAACTGATCAACTTGTGTGTCTATGGGGTGCCCCCTCCCCCATATATAAAGGAGTGGAGGAGGGGGAGGGGGCCGGCCTCCTAGGCGCGCCCCAAGGGGAGTCCTACTCCCACCGGGAGTAGGACTCCAACCCTTCCAAGAGTAGGAGTAGGAGGGAAGGAAGGAGGACAGAGGGGGAAGGAAAAAGGGGGGCACCACCCCCCCTTCCTTGTCCAATTCGGACTAGAGGGGGAGGGGGCACGCGGCCTACCCTGGCCGCCCCTCCTCTTCTCCACTAAAGCCCATGAGGCCCATTACACTCGCCGGGGGTTCCAGTAACCCCCCGGTACTCCGGTATTTGTCCGAACTTACCCGGAACCCTTCCGAAGTCCAAGCATAGTCATACAATATATTGATCTTTATGTTTCGACCATTTCGAGACTCCTCGTCATGTCCGCGATCATATCTGAGACTCCAAACTACCTCCGGTTCATCAAAACACATAAACTCATATTACCGATCGTCACCGAACGTTAAGCGTGCGGACCCTGCGGGTTCGAGAACTATGCAGACATGACCGAGACACGTCTCCGGTCAATAACCAATAGCGGAACCTGGATGCTCATATTGGTTCCTACATATTCTACGAAGATATTTATCGGCCAAACCACATAACAACATACATTGTTCCCTTTGTCATGGGTATGTCACTTGCCCGAGATTCGATCGTCGGTATCTCAATACCTAGTTCAATCTCATTACCGGCAAGTCTCTTTACTCGTTATGTAATGCATCATCCCGCAACTAACTCAGTAGTTACATTGCTTGCAAGGCTTATAGTGATGTGCATTACTGAGAGGGCCCAGAGATACCTCTCCGACAATCGGAGTGACAAATCCTAATCTTGATCTATGCCAACTCAACAAGTACCATCGGAGACAACTATAGAGCACCTTTATAATCACCCGATTCGTTGTGACGTTTGGTAGCACACAAAGTGTTCTTCCGGTATTCGGGAGTTGCATAATCTCATAGTCATAGGAACATGTATAAGTCATGAAGAAAGCAATAGCAATATACTAAACGATCAAATGCTAAGCTAACGGAATGGGTCAAGTCAATCACATCATTCTCTAATGACGTGACCCCGTTAATCAAATGACAACTCATGTCTATGGCTAGGAAACTTAACCATCTTTGATTCAACGAGCTAGTCAAGTAGAGGCATACTAGTGACACTTTGTTTGTCTATATATTCACACATGTACTAAGTTTCCGGTTAATATAATTCTAGCATGAATAATAAACATTTATCATGATATAAGGAAATATAAATAACAACTTTATTATTGCCTCTAGGGCATATTTCCTTCAATCGCTTGAATCAAGTGGGAGTTATTCGTCCAGATAAGATAGTGATTGAAAGAGTTCTCTAGTCACTGTCACCAAGCTACTAGAACTTCGTGATGAACTATAATATGCAAGGGATGACAAAAATGATTCCCGAGCTCTTCGCGATGCTGAAATTGGCGAAGGTAGAAATCAAGAAAGAGCATCAAGTGTTGATGGTTAAACAAGACCACTGCTATCTCTTGAGCACTGCCTTGGTTTTCCCTTGAAGAGGAAAGGGTGATGCAGTAAAGTAGTGTAAGTATTTCCCTCAGTTTTTGAGAACCAAGGTATCAATCCAGTAGGAGACCACGCTCGAGTCCCACGCACCTACACAAACAAATAAGAACCTCGCAACCAATGCGATAAAGGGGTTGTCAATCCCTTTACGGTCACTTACGAGAGTGAGATCTGATAGATATGATAAGATAATATTTTTGGTATTTTTATGGTAAAGAGTAAAAGTAAAGAAAGAAAAATAAATGGCGTGAGAAATAGCTTGTTGACGGGAGATTAAAATGATGGTAAATTGACCCGGGGACCATAGGTTTCACTAGTGGCTTCTCGCAAGAGCATAAGTATTACGGTGGGTAAACGAATTACTGTCGAGCAATTGATAGAATGGAGCATAGTTATGAGAATATCTAGGTATGATCATGTATATAAGCATCACGTCCGCGACAAGTAGACCGAAACGATTCTGCATCTACTACTATTACTCCACACATCGACCGCTATCCAAAGCATGCATCTAGAGTATTAAGTTCATAAGAACAGAGTAATGCTTTAAGCAAGATGACATGATGTAGAGGATAAACTCATGCAATATGATATAAACCCCATATTTTTATCCTCGATGGCAACAATACAATACGTGCCTTGCTGCCCTAACATCCTTTGGGAAAGGACACCGCAAGATTGAACCCAAAGCTAAGCACTTCTCCCATTGCAAGAAAGATCAATCTAGTAGGCGAAACCAAACTGATAATTCAAAGAGAATTGCAAAGATAACCAATTATACATAAAAGAATTCAAAGGAGATTCAAGTATTGTTCATAGATAAACTTGATCATAAACCCACAATTCACCGGATCTCGATAAACACACCACAAAAGAAGATTACATCGAATAGATCTCCAAGAAGATCGAGGAGACCTTTGTATTGAGATCCAAAGAGAGAGAAGAAGCCATCTAGCTAATAACTATGGACTCGAAGGTCTGAGGTAAACTACTCACACATCATCGGAGAGGCTATGGTGTTGATATAGAAGCCCTCCGTGATCAATGCCCCCTCCGGCGGAGCGCCGGAAAAACCCCAAGATGGGATCTCACGAGTCTGAGAAGGTTGCGGTATTTGGAAATAGGGTTTTGGCTCCGTATATGATGTTTCAAGGGTATATGGGTATATATAGGAGGAAGAAGTACGTCGGTGGAGCAACGAGGGGCACACGAGGGTGGAGGGCGCGCCTGGGGGAGGTGGGTGCGCCCCCTGCCTCGTGCCCTCCTCGTTGATTGCTTTACATAGACTCCAAGTCCTCTGGATCACGTTTGTTCCGAAAACCACGTTGTCGGCGTTCTGGGAACGGGGGTCCCCAGACTTGCCTGCCTGCGGCCCGCGGCATGGCTCAAAGGGGGGGGGCATCACGGCCCATCTTCATCAACACAAGCTCAAGACCCTCGCGAGGGACCAAGCCTCGCGGGGCGGACGACACGGAGCTTCCTCAGGCACGGCCTCATCAGGCTGGCTCGCGAGGAGGCGGAGAGATCAAGGCGGGGTACCTCACGAGGTGCCTATGACGCAAGCCATGACGACCAAGGGCGCCAGGCGGGCGCCAGCCCACGCAGTGTCCTCCTTTCCTCTTTGGTGCAAGGGGAGCAAGCGCAGGCGAGAGCATCAAGCAAAGGTGTCCATTTCGGTGCAACAAGACCAAGACCAGCCCAACGGCAGGAAGGAAGTCATTGTGGAGTCCAAGCCGGCGTCACCACCAGAGCCTTTGACAAGCGAGGACCAACTTTAGTCAGGATAAGTGTACCAGATGTTCCCCTTCAAAATGGCCAATTTTTGGCGCCCTTCCCGCTCAATATTTGGGAAGAGGCCCAGGGCCACTGCCTATATAAGTAGAGCTAGCCACCATAGTAGAGGCAATCTAATCGCATCTGGAATCAGCAGAGAGAGAGAGAGAGAGAGAGAGACTGAACTCCTCCAAGCAGTTCATCGCTCCGGCCAAGAATAGACCCTCGCGAGGCTGTTCTTCCTTGTATTGTTCATCACCTTCAGCCCAAGAGGCAATCCACCACACCACAAACTAGAGTAGGGTATTACACCACAATGGTGGCCCGAACTAGTATAAACCTTGTGTCTCTTGTGTTGTTCCTTTCGTAGTTTAGATCCTAGCGAGCAGTGGGTGCGGGTAGGTAGAGGGCGAGATCTCCGCGCACCCGGTGTTCGAACCTCAAGGGTCTGCGGAACCCGAAATCCGACATTTGGCGCGCCCGGTAGGTGCGCCGAATTGCCTTCCGCCGCCTGTTCTCCGTCGACCACCGCATCCATGTATGACGCTGCCGGGCCTGCTGCCGAGCGCCGAGCCGCCTCGCTTCCCGCTGTCGCCCAGACGGGCTCGGCGGGCGCTTTGTCGCTTTCCCGTCGCCGCATTAACGCCGCCACCGCCCGGCGGGAACGAGCAAGCAAGCATTGTCCCAAAGATCCTCCGTGAGGCAAGACGGCAGCCCTGCTGCTACCCCTCACTCGCCCGGCTGGTTCTTCGTCTCGCGCATTCCGCGCGCCATGGAGGCTCGAGTTGCGCTCATCGCGGCGAACGAGCTCCTGCGCTACAAATCCCGTCGGCAGCGTCTGAAGAGTGGCTCGACCGCGTCGCCGAGCTCGTCCGCGCCGCAGGGGGCTCCTCCGCGCCGTCTGTCTCGCTGCACTGCACCCCGTCCTGCGCGGGCGGCGAAGCTCTGGGGGCGCCTCGGCCGCCTTCCCCTCAAGAAGGCGCCCTGGTCCCAAGGCGCGTGGTCACTGGGCGGAACCCGCTCCGTCCGGCGCCAGCACGGCAAGAGCAGAGCTGCCAGGAGGTCCCTCGCCCGCAAGAAGCTGCCCCAGTGCTCCCCGCTCCAGCCCGTCGCGACCACGCTCCGCTCCCAAGACGTCAAGACCCGGCGCTGCTCCCAGCTGCAGCGCATGGGGACCCGCAAGACCAAGCTCTTCGTCACCCAAGGCCTCCCGTGGCCACGGCTAGCTGTCGTGCCTTCACCCCGATCTGCACAGCGTCGCGTGGCCTGACAAGTTCAAGCCGGACCTGCCTCCTCACTCTGACAGTACGGCCGACCAGCAGAGTTCCTCCAGCTCTCTGAGCTGGGCATCAAGCCGCCAACGGAGACGAGAAGGTCATGGCGGCTGGTTTCCCATGGCGCTCAAGGGCAGAGGCCCTTTTGGCTCTGAACACGGCCCGAGCACGATCTCCTCCTGGGACGAGGTGCGCACCCGCTTCATCGCCAACTTCCAAGGTACTCGTGACCGGCCACCTGCCGTGAGCAACATGCGCCGCATCAAGCAGCAGCCAGGGGAGACCCTGCAGAAATACATCCAGCGCTTCAACAATGCGTGCCTCAAGATTCCCAAGGTGACCGAGGAGGCCATCATCTCCGCCTTCTCCGACGATGTGCGCGATGTCAAGATGAAGGAGGAGCTGGCGATGCATGAAGACTTGTGCACTTCCTTGGAGCTGTTCAACTTGGCGACCAAGTGCGCCGAGGCGAGGAAGGGCGTCTCTCCTCCTCGAGCTGCCCGCCGCAGAACCGTAAGAGAAGAAGCCCAAGGCCAAGGATGTGAAGCGCAAGGGGCTGCCGTGCTCATGGCGTAACAGGACACCAAGCGGGCAGAGATCAGCCCGAGTCTTCCAAGGGCAGTCGGCACTGCGTGTACCACGACCTCCACACCCACAACACCAACGAATGTCAAGAGCTCCGAGCCGTGCGAGAAGGGAGGATCGGCTGACGTCCCAACCGCAGCGACCGGGGCTACGGCCGAGGAGGAGGAAGGAACACAGGACGCTGGGAAGACCGCGGCCCTCGCCAAGGGTGGCATGACCAACCTCGCGAGGATCGCTGGCGGGACCCGCCTTGCGAGGGAGGCTGGAGGGATCAGCCTCGCGAGGATCGCCCGCAAGGCAACGCAGGCCTCCCTCCTCTGCCACTGTAGCCAAGGAGAAATGAAGACCATCATCAGGACGAGGGGGCTGGGGGCTTCCAGGGGCATGTGATCGCTGCATCTGGGCGGAGCTCAAGCCCAGCCTCTCAACGCATCTTCAAGCAGATTCGCCCGCGAAGTGAATGCAGTCCTCCCCAAGCTCGAAGCCACACGCCCCTTAGGTGGTGGCGTGCACCATCACGTTCAGCTCGGCGGATCAGCTCAAGTGTGCGGCCACGGCCGAGTCCTTCCGATGCTTTGTTCCCCAATCATCGACAACGTGCTAGTCACCAAGACCCTCATCGATGGCGGGGCGGGGCTCAACGTCACATGCGTGGAAACGTTCAACAATCTCCAAGTACCTTACAATCAGCTTCAGCCAACCAAGCCTTTCTCTGGGGTCACCGACGGCTCCACGGTCCCGATTGGGCAGGTTCGCCTCCCTATCACCTTCGGCGCACGCGACAACTACCGCACCGAGCTCATCGACTTCGACGTCGCCCACATTCGCCTGCCATACAACGCCATCCTCGGGTACCCAGCGCTGGCCAAGTTCATGGCCGTGACCCACCACGGCTACAACGTCCTCAAGATGCCAGGAAGTGGTGGAGTCATCACGGTGCCCTGCGAAGAGAAAGACGCAGTGTGCTCCATGGAGCGAGCCTTTCAGGCCGCATCACTTGAAGACCCAGATCGCGGAAGCAGGAGGCTTCCCGAGACCACCCCCAAGAAGAAGAGGACATCGTCCGGCCCGACCCCTCAGGAGGCAGGCCCCTCAGGGTCCGCGCCTGCTCAGGGGGAACCTCCTTCTATCGCATAGGAAAGCGCGCCCGGCGCCCTCCTCAGGCAGGGCTCGAGGGCTCCCCCCTGGAGGGCCACCGACCTTGCTAAGGTCACGAGGGAGGCGCTTGGGCACCACTTTGAGGCGTGTTTCGAAGCACATTTCCCTCAAGAAGGAGCAAGGCAAGGAGGGCCAAACCCTCAGGAGTTCGTCAGCAAGATCGTTCAGGAGCTGCAGGAGTTAAGAGTCATGAGTGGCAGCCGCCGCTTACCTGCCGTAGGTCCCCATCTAGGCGAGGATGGTGGGCTACGGCGTGCGCATCGACATACCGAGGCTCAACCAGGCCGCCTCTCGAGGCGCCTGCCCGCTCGAGTGGGGCGCTGTGAAGGTCCACCCCACAGCTACGTTTGCATGCCTCTCAGGAACTCTTCGGCCCTCACCCTCTGGCCTTGTCCACGGCATCACGACCTGGCATACCAGCGACAGCTGAGACCAGCTCAAGGGCCGGGACCCGAGGACGTAGAGCAGAAAGGGTAGCAAAGGCGAGAGGGGAGGGACACGTGAGGACCTCGCCAAGCGACCCCTCGCCTGCCGATGCACGGACCCGGCAACACACCAGGGAGCGACCCCTGATTCTCGAGATAAGTCACCCTCCGAAAGCACTAACTAATACGGCACTGTCCCCTCACCCAACGCAGTCCCGTGTTAGCAACGTCGCTCTCCTTTCTCACCAAACGATGTCTGCTTGAGCGCTAAGGGGGACCTCCTGAGCATCGCGACTCATGGGCTCTTACCAGACCCCGGGCCGCTCACCTCCTGGCCTTGACCACGGCATCGCGACCTGGCATACCAACGACGGCTGAAGCTTGCCTTGGGACTGGGACCTGTCGGCGCACAGCGCTAAGCCCTCGCAAGGTTCGAAAGGAGAGGCGAGCTAAAGGCGGAATGAGCAACTTCGCCTTTGTTTCACAACAAGGATCATATTAACAAATATGACCACAGGCAACTTACAAGCCCCCATGGGGCACGCTTTTGACTCCTCGCTGGGATCTGATCCTAAAGAACGCTAACTACACGCACACCTGCAAAAGACGCCATCATCAACAGTGGGCCGTCAGGCACCAGCGCCAACCCCATCCAGATCAGAGGCGGCGACGGCCTGCTGAGCCCGCCCTGCTCCGAGAGCGGCGCAGGCTCGGGGGCTCGTAGCTGTCGTCGCTCGTCTCCGGAGTCGCGAAAAGCTCGGCGGAGTCGCTGGATCCTCTGGCGCCTCCACCGCCTGAGGAGCTGCCGAGGGAGCGGTCGGCGAGCCTAGCCCTCGCCACGGCAGGGCCTCGATCACCTCTCCCGGGGCAGCACTCCAGCCGACGCCCTTCCGCATCAAAGACCTTGAAGAGCATGACCGAAGCGTTGTCGTACTCCAGGTGGATCACGAGGGCGCCCCTTGTCTCGCAGACCCGGGCAATCTCGCCCCAGCCTCGAGTCATGAAGACCTCGCCCGGGGCAACGACCTCAATCTCTGCCCCAGTTGCGAGGGTGTTGCAGCCGGCGTGCTGCAGCCAGAGCTCCAGGGGTCCTCCCCGCGGAATCGCAGAGGCGAAGAAGGGAGGAGGGTGAACCCAAGACCGAGGAGGCATGGCGGCATGGAGTACGAACTCTCGGGAGGATCCCTCGGCGTGGACTCCAGGGGGAACGACGCGCACCTTCGTGACCCGCCGGTGCCGACGGCGGCGTCGCCCGTGGCGTTCGGCATCAACCCCTTCAGAGCCCCCAATCTGGGCGTACAAGGGAAGCGGGAACCCCGGTGGTGGCCGCCGCACGAGCCTCGACACCAGGTGGGCACCCTCATTCCGATGGCAGAGGGTTAGCCGTTTCTTCGGCGGGAGCGGGTCAGGACCCTCTCGAGGAGCCTTTCCCTTCTCTGCCGCGGAGAACCAGCGGATCGGAGCCATTGCAGCAAGACGGAGCAAGAACCGGGAAGAAGAAGCAAGCAGAAACGGACCATAGGAGCGCTCATCGTTCCGTACTTAAAGCCATGGGAGGCCAACCGCCGACCTCCACGCTCGCAGGTAATCATGACCCGCTTTGCATGCAGGGACTTGTCAATTAAATCTGATTCTTGCCGAGGTGTCATGGGGAAGTGGAGACACCCACGTCCAATCAACCGCCACGCGGTGCCAAAACCCTTGATCTGTTAGGGCCCAAGACGCCGCACTTGCCCCTTCGCCTCTGCTCGGCCAAGTCCAGCGCCTTGGGCCGAGGGGCTCTTGTCGGCGTTACGGGAACGGGGTCCCCAGACTTGCTCACTGCGGCTGTGGCGTGGCTCAAAGGGGGGCATCACGACCCATCTTCATCAACACAAGCTCAAGACCCTCGTGAGGACCAAGCCTCATGAGGCGGGCGACGAGAGCTTCCTCGAGCACGGCCTCATCAGGCTGGCTCGCGAGGAGGCAGAGAGATCAAGGCGAGGTACCTCACGAGGTGCCTATGACGCAAGCCATGATGACCAAGGGCGCCAGCCCGCGCAGTGTCCTCCTTTCCTCTTTGGTGCAAAGGGAGCAAGCGCAGGCGAAAGCATCAAGCAAAGGTGTCCATTTCGGTGCAACAAGACCAAGACCAGCCCAACGGCAGGAAGGAAGTCATTGTGGAGCCCAAGCCGGCGTCACCACCAGATGTTCTCCTTCAAAATGGCCAATTGTTGGCGCCCTTCCCGCTCAATATTTGGGAAGAGGCCCAGGGCCACTGCCTATATAAGTAGAGCTAGCCACCATAGTAGAGGCAATCTAATCGCATCTGGAATCAGCAGAGAGAGAGAGAGAGAGAGAGAGAGAGAGAGAGACTGAACTCCTCCAAGCAGTTCATCGCTCCGGCCAAGAACAGACCCTCGTGAGGCTGTTCTTCCTTGTATTGTTCATCACCATCAGCCCAAGAGGCAATCCACCACACCACAAACTAGAGTAGGGTATTACACCACAATGGTGGCCCGAACTAGTATAAACCTTGTGTCTCTTGTGCTGTTCCTTTCGTAGTTTAGATCCTAGTGAGCCGGCGGGGTGCAGGTAGGTAGAGGGCGAGATCTCCGCGTGCACCCCAGTGTTCGAACCTCAAGGGTCTGCCGGAATCCGAAATCTGACACACGTTCCCGAAGGTTTCATTCCGTTTGGACTCCTTTTGATATCCTTTTCCTTCGAAACTCTGAAATAGGCAAAAAACGGCAATTTGGGTTGGGCCTCCGGTTAATAGGTTAGTCCCAAAAATAGTATTAAAGTGTATAATAAAGCCCAATAAACATCCAAAACAGAATATAATATAGCATGGAACAATAAAAAATTATAGATACGTTGGAGATGTATCAAGCATCCCCAAGCTTAATTCCTGCTCATCCTCGAGTAGGTAAATGATAAAAATAGATTTTTTGATGTGGAATGCTACTTAGCATAATTTTCAGTGTAACCCTCTTAATTGTGGTATGAATATTCAGATCAGAAAGATTCAAGATAAAAGTTTAATATTGACATAAAAGTAATAATACTTCGAGCATACTAACAAAGCAATCATGTCTTCTCAAAATAACATGGCCAAAGAAAGTTATCCCTACAAAATCATATAGTCTGGCTATGCTCTATCTTCACCACACAAAATATTTAAATCATGCACAACCCCGATGACAAGCCAAGCAATTGTTTCATACTTTTGATGTTGTCAAACTTTTCAATCTTCACGCAATACATGAGCGTGAGCCATGGATATAGCACTATAGGTGAAATAGAATGGTGGTTGTGGAGAAGACAAAAAGGAGAAGATAGTCTCACATCAACTAGGCGTATCAACGGGCTATCACTACTAGGAAAAGACATGCTAGTGGCGCACCAGTTTTGCCTACTAATGGCGCACTACTGGTGCGCCACTAGCACCACGCCATTAGAATTAAATACTAATGCGCACCACTGGTGCGCCATTAGTATCACAGTGTACTAATGGCGCACCACGTAATCGCCATTAGTATAGCCCACATCGCCATTAGTATGCCTCCTGTGGGGCCATATGTACCCATGTGCTTTGGCATACTAATGGCGCACCGATGGGTGATGCGCCATTAGTGTGATTATCACGGTCGCCATTAGTGTCTTGTGTGGTGCGCCACTAGTATGAATATTAGGGATTTTTTTTTCTTTTCTGATATTTTCACAGGTTACAAAATATATTATTGGACAGAATTTAGACAACACCACACAACAACAACAGATTCATCGAATACAATAGAAGATTAGTCTCTGAATACAATTCATCATATTAGTCTCCAAATTCAAAAGAACGAACAAAGATAGAACATTACAAGTCTTGAGACCGCGAGTAGCAAGTTTGTCTTCACATTACAAGTCGATATCGATCATCTAAACTACCATCACATAGAAGAGAGCTGCGGTCATCACGATGAGCATCATCACGATGAAACTGGTCTTCATCCGGTTCCTCCAACGCTCCCTCCTATCTCCCGCTAGATAGCGCGCGTATCTAGATTCCGCCTCCGCCCTAGTGGTGTACCCTTTGTAATGCTATCATTTGAAATGGTGAACCTGTCTTCGACACTCCTCCCGATCGTCGTAGACTCCGGGAACCTTACCCTTGTACCACGACATACGACGGCATCTCTATGCACAAGACAAACAACAAACAATACATAAGCAATATATAAGTATGCAACAAAAGGATCGGAAGAGAAAAGCAAGACATTAATAGCATGATTCATGGTCCTACTAATAAATAGCATCGATTACATCTAAGTTGAACGACTGTCCAAACCAAAGAGACATACAAGTTCATTAAAGTTTAATTACAACATGAGCCAATCAATGTTTGAGAACTACACATAGCATCACTACTGTCGACTAAACTCATGGGAACAGAGCGTGGATTAAGCCGCCGTCTGTCGTGATGGTCATGAAATCATGAGCGTTGTCACTGCATTTGTAGCGTTGTGTCTATCTCACCGTTGGACGGTTGATATCTCGAGGTAGAACTGCCCGAGGTACGAAGGACATCTTGATGGATAATTTCCGCAAACTCCATTTGGATGTGAAAGAATTCTTGTCGATGTCCGCGTCTGGATTGCCGACAAGCTCGCGGCCCAATCTTTGAGATTATCCGTACCGTAAGGTGATGATGGTCCCGTATGATCGCCCGCATGTGATGGAGGGCGTAGTAGGCATCCTTCTGACCGCCAGGCGGCTGCTTGACGCAGGAGAACTTTGTATTGTGGGCGAACACGTGCTTGCCGTACCTACGAACTGGCTTTGTGAAGGTGCCTCCAGATTTGGCGTAGCCGGGGAGAACATGATCAAAAACTTTCTTGATATTTGTGTAGTCTATCTTGGAGTCACGGTCCGGGTCGAAATACGTGGCCATGGAATATTTCGGGCTTAAGAGGATGAGTGTGCAATGTGTGTCATTGCACGATTACGTAATGCTAGAAAAAAAAAAAGAACGATCGAAATCTAAGAAATCATATGTTACGGGGCGGTTAGGGGATGACTTACTCGGGAAAGTAAGGCACAAGGAAGTTATCTTTATCTGGGTTTGCCAGAATGATGCCTTCGAGGTAAGAACTCGCGACATGCTGGTCCCTAAGCTGCACAAATTCTTGCACGCATGTAGAAGGGGTCGACTATCCACGATGTCCGGTCTTGTCTCTAGTGATCCGCATCTCCATACTCAGCGAAAATAGCCGAGCGAAGGTGTAGTGCAGCGGATGAGGTTAAACATAGCAAAGATGTCATCAAACCGCAGGACGATCGTACCCCGATGGCGCCATCCACAAAGCCCTTGCCCTCGGCACCTTAGCCCACGAAAATCGGGTATGCCACATCATTCTCTCTGAGACGCCGCTTCTCCAAAGAAAGAACACTGTCATGCAGACTCCGCATAGCACCGGTTGCAACATTGCGCATATTTGTCGGTAGCATCGCCCCACCCGCCACATGCACCCTCCTTGAGATATTCTTAGGTGAAGGTGGCCCGTCCTGAGCATGGATCGTACTCGGTGCCGGCTAGCTCGCACCCTTGTTACTCTTTCTTTTCCGTCCCTTCTTCTTCTGTTGTAATGGGACCGAGATCTGCTCAGAGACCGCCTTATTGAGTGTGTTGGGGCTAATAATATTTGGCACCTCAGCTATCTGAGGCTCGGTGAAGTCGGCGGTGAGGCGTCTCCTGAGAACTGAATGCCAGATGACGCCTGTTGCAATTGGGTTTCTCCGCGGTACCAGCTAGATCGCGATCGTCTTTTGTAGGTTTGGGTTCTTGAGAAGGAGGTCCCAAGAATTCATCATCGTACCCATGTTCGGCAAAGTACTTATCGACGTTGCTAAATGTACGACCGTCATCGTTGTCGTCGTCGTCCAGATCCTGTGCCATATGCATGTTCGGATCCTATGCCATAGGGATGTCCGGCATGTCCGGTAGCGTCGCGGCGGTCTTGCCATGGCTTGGCGCCCGACGACCGGGCGGTGTTGTCTTTGGGGTGGTGTCCCCGCCCCAAATGAATCTGGCTCTTCGCCAAAGCAGGGCCAGCTTAGGCGAGCCGAGGGTCATCGAGATCATCTTTGTCGGCCCCGGCGGTCGAATCGGAAGGTAACAACTCGTCGCAGCCTGGCAGCACCGAACCAGTTGAACCCTATACGGTGGGTAGCATCGGTTTACCGTGGAACAGGATTGCCCGATTGAACGATTTTGCCCTTGGCGACATCGACCAACTCGTCGTTCACGAAGTGCGTGAGAGTGCGGAACTTCGGCGGCGCCCTGCGAAAACATGTAGGGCGTCAGGGATGCCCAGTCAAAGGCAAGGAGATGAAGTCCTCGGCCGAGAGGCTTAATTAGTTACCGTGATGATGGCGTCGAGCTCGGATAATGTCGAGGCACCGCCAACAGCGGACGTGCAACTGACGGAGGGGCCGCTTGCTGCCGAGGTGCCGGCCGGCGTACACCTGGGTGCATTAAGCTCAATGCCGTGCGGCGTCGGAGACACCAATACCGCCGCCGCCGGAGACACCAATGGCGCCGCTGCGCATTGTCGCGAGTTCTTTGGCCGTGAAGGCTTGAATCGGGGCGGCCTGTTGGCCACCCGCAATCCACGTCGTCGACCCATGAATCAAGGTAGGCATAATGCGGTGGCGTCGATCCCAGTTGTTGGTGCACTTGCTCTTGGACAATCTCCGGAATCCGCGCCACTTGTGCCTTGAGTTCTTGAACCTCAAGCGACTGGCTTTCCGAGCTGGTCTTTTTCTCCTTTCGCCCACCAGCGGTATAGTATGACGACCATTTTGTGGACAAGCCTTTGCCGGCCACATGACCAGCTGACGACGGCTTACTGAGCTTATCCTTGTTTTTCATTACGTTCAACGCCCTATTTAGAGTGATGTCCAAAGCGGGGTGCTCGAGGCGACCCAGCTACTACTTTCAGTCTCCTTCGCCAGAACAAGCTCAAGCGCCCTGGTCTTCGGATCTGTGGTAAGCTCCTTTGTTATCGGGTCCTCCTTGTACCGGGCCCTGACATAGTTCCTGGTGTGCTTGTCACTGTATTTATTGAAGCGGGGCGGTAGGCCTTGCTCGGCACGCTCCGCGTCCTCCTTGTCCCATATAAGCTCCGTCACTCTGTAACCGCCGGGACCGAGTTTGTGTTCCCCTAAGTTCAACTCCCGCATTTCTCCCCACTGACTTGATTCGGAGGTTGCGCTGCTCTCGCACTTGATCTTGAACTCCTTGTAGTCATCTTCGCTGATCGAAGGATTTTTTGCCTTGATCTTCTCATAACTATCACCTTTCTCAATCATTCTCTTCACCGCGCTTCTCCAAGTAGACAGGGCCGTGCTCATCCTCGTGAGGGTGGCACTATTCACTTTATTCCCTTAGAGGCGTCTGTTTTCAAATTCAGCGGGGAACTTGTATCGTTCGTGTAGCTTCGTGAAGAGGAGGTTGCGCAAATTCCCTCGGTCCTTATGCCTAAGGTTCTCGGTGTTGATCGAGACAGTGCTCCAGAGAATGCACCCGAGCTGAACCGGAAAATTCCCTTGGCTATATGTTTGGGCTCGTTGGATGCACCGCCGAGTCCACTTGAGTAAATTCCTCCTTGACGGTGCGGAGCGCGTTCGGGTGCCGGTCCTTCCGTTGCCTCTTCGGTTGGCTGCCATCTGTGTGTGCGCTGCCATCATCAGTGGTGGCATCCTCGACGGCACCATCAGTGGTGGCATCCTCGGTGACACCATCAGTGGTGTCATCCCCGACGCCACTAGGGGTTGTGTAGTCAGGATCGATGTCTTCCGCGGCGTCCTCATAACGGTGAGGTTGTTCCTCCATCTCCTGGGACAGCTCCCAGAATTGCTTGCCGCCCGAACCGCCGGCCTCATCATTGTGGGCCATGTTTCGCTCTAAATAGGAAAAAAGTTTGGTCAAAAGTTGGTTATTGTCAAGGAACAAGATCATGGTCTCATCATTTAGGGTTTGTTGACACCAAGGCATCCTAAAATCTAAGCTTTTATCATTTAGGGTTTGTCGACGCCGAGGCACCCTAAAAGCCTAAGCTTTCATCATTTAGGTTCTTATCAACACCGAGGCACCCTAAAAGCCAAGGTTTTATCATTTAGGGTTTGTCTACGCCGAGGCCCATGCATAACACAAGAGGCAGTTGATCCTACTTAATTAAGTACTAAGATACCCCGGCCCATGCATTAGTAGCGAGTACCCCATATGTCCGATTTTTAGCAAAGTCATGCTAAAATTCACGGAAAATTTCAGCATGACCTTTACTGAAAATAGGACATATGGAGTACCTGAATTTGCGGAGCGGAAGTTAATCGACATTCCGGAAAACTCAAGGGCCTCTCGGGGAACTCCGCAAAATCATCACGACACGATGGTCGGAGACAAAACCCAACAAACTAGCACCACAATGTGCCTCTACTTTCATATGGATGAAAAGGCCACGAGACCATATGGTCCTCTGCTTTCATATGGACAAAAATCAGCTCAACTTATGTGAGCTTCCATTCCAGATCTAATAGGTCACCCAACAAAAAATCATCAATAGTTTTAGCTGAAAAAATCATGGATTCTTTGTTAGCGAAAATTAGTGAAAGAAACTATTGCTGATCATGGAAGCGATTTGTACACTACACATGCTTAAACTCTGAGCAAGTGTACTATTATGGTCAAAACTGAATGTTGATTGCTTGCATCATCTACTCTGAATGATATTAATTAGTCAAAGAAGGAAGCAAATAGTTTTCTCTCACAACTCAGATTGCTCACTGTCTTGTTCTTCTACATATTAATATTCAAAATTAGTTGTTGCAAACAGAAAAAGGGTATAAAGTATGGACTATGACTATTGTCAAGTGTGGTACTACCGAACACATACATATCAAGATTCAAGAGCACATGCATACTGTTATAATAAACTTGTCTAATAAAAAGTGGATATAATATTATGAACTGCACAATGGCATAAAACAAAAGTCGAGGCAATCCTGAAGCAAATGCCTAATTTTGTTAGTTAAACACTACAAGGCTAAGGGGCATTAGCACACTAGTAAGTGATAGGCAACCATCCTACATGGAAATGTGAAGAGTTACATGGATGAGTACCAGCTCTAAGTGAAGGCTCAATGGGTTCAAGATCAACCGACTGAAGTTGCCAAACCTGCAAGGAAAAGAGAGAATAATGATTTTGAACTACTTCTGATGGCATACATAAGCATAAGTTCAGTCCCCCAAATCAAGCATGGTTTCTTACTGCCCACCTAAACAACCACCACCACAAGGAGCATATGCAGCTAACTCACTCAAAAAGACTAATAAACACCAGTTGCTGATGGATCACTTCCTTTTAACCTTACTAATGATATATATGTTCCCTTATTGCAACATTGCTAATAGAGGATGACATCAATTTGCTGAAATAGCTATAACAGAACATGCATAATCAATCAGCTAGAGAGCTTTTTGCCCTTTCGCTCTCGGGGATAATTCAATGATCCAGTAAAACCATGAGGAGACTTACTTCTAGGCTAGCAACAACTAAAGGCGGAAGAATTCGACAACTCGAGAAACTTGTCACTAAATGGCGATAAAATGATATTTTTTGAGAATTATCTGCTTGAAATTAATATAGTGGAACTTGTATAACGGTAATATAGGCTGTTGATGTTCATTACATAGAGATCGGTGATCATCATTACATAGAGATCTAAGATCGACAAGGGCTGTTTTTCTGGAACATCATTACATAGAGATCTAAGATCTGATTGACCAAACCAAAGCTTGTATATTTCCTGAGCGGTCCTTTTTATTCTCTGCAGGCCTGTCTGAACATCAACAGTTGTACAGTTTCGCTGTCAGACGAGGGATTCGGAGAGGATCCATGCCCTGGCGTCACCAAAACACTTGCCATTGAAGCGGTATCGTTCTTAATCATGAGTTCTACTCGACTTAGGGTTCCAGCACTACAAATATGCTCATTGAAAATCACATTCGGAAGCTGCAGTGGTGGTTGCTTTTACGCAATATGACATCCTGGAAGTGGAAGTCTACCTAGATTTAGGTTCAGATTTGTTTTGAGCATCTTGATGTTATCCTGGTACTATTCATGACGCTGACCATATGCGTAATGCATTGCATCTCAGGCTCATTATACCTAATGTGGCCGTGAGTTCAAACCACGAGCAAGCAAACTACCACTAAGCTAAGCATATTGTACAATGCATCATGAACGAGCAAGCAAACTACCACTAAGCTTGCAGGTTGCCGTAGGGGGAAGGAGGGGAAGGGGCGAGAGGTGAGGAATCACCTGTGGGATAACGGCTGTCAGTAGGAGGACGCCTTGGCCGAGGAGGCGGCGGGCGGCGGCGCGTGTCGAGGAGGAGGCGCGTCGAGGCCTTGAGGCGTGGGGGCGGCGGGGTGGGCTCGATCTGGGCTGGATGGGCGGCTTCTTGGCGGCTGGTCGCGATCCTGATCCTTGAGGAAGGAGAGGGAGAAGAAGGCGGGGAATGAGGCGGCGGCATCACCGGCCAGGCGTGCATCTTGTGGCGTCTGGAGGCGGAGCAAGGCGGGCGGCGTGCGGTTAGGTCGAGTGGGGGATCTGGCGAGGGAGGAGAGAGGCGGAGGGAATAGGTGGAGTGGGGAGAGTTAGCAATGGCGCACCTCCCCTAGTGCGCCATAAAATGCAGCGACAACGATGGCGCACCTCCCCCTGGTGCGCCATTAGTAATTTTTTTATTACAGTTCGAGCACTCAGGTTATATTCCACCTAACCGTATCTCCATCAGAACACACACACTAGCCCAATTGGTCAGCACGCAGCACACACACTAGGAAGTCCTGGGTTCGATTCCCAGGCTCCCCAATTTTTGTTTTTATGCATTTTTTGTTTGCACATATCTTTTTATCCATGCATCCAAATATAACATGTCACATATGCTAGATGCTCAGAATTTCATGTAGAAAAATAATATGCAGTTTGTTGCCATGTTAACAACATTTAAAATGTTGTTTGATATTTATTTGTGTTTAAATATGTTCAAACTTGTTTAAATCATAACTAAATATCCATAGCTCCAAATTTGACAAACTTTATATGCTTTTGGGAGTAACATATAACCAAGCACAACTAGTCTTTTTTTGGATTTTTAGTTGCATTCATTTGTGAATTGGTAAAACATTTATGAATATGAAAAAATATCATCAAATTTGAAAAAATATTCATGAATTCAAAAAGTGCCCATGAAAAAACATTTATGAATATGTCGAAATACAATCGAGAAATGAAGGCTACAATTTAAATACAATCGATCTTAGCTAGCTATCTGTTCACAATCTTCTTGCCCTTTTTTTCTCGCAAATGGAGTTCTTCTGTGGAACGAACGTCCTTTAGGTAGGGTGGTCGTGCTTCTTCTTGTGGTGTATGCTGCTACTTCATAAATAAATCGTCATGTTCGATCTTCGGGTCGCCGTACTTGTCAAAGTCTTGCTCATTGGCTACTCCATCCATTCTGATGATCTTCCTTTTGCCTCTTCTCACGACAACACGACTGGGCTTTGACGGGTCGGTAATGAAGAAGCATTGGTCCACTTGGGAAGCCAGTACCCATGGCTCATTTTTCACGGTGACGTTTGCGCCCGCGGTCTTGGATTCGGCTTCAGGTATAACAATGGTGGTGAAATACCGGTCTTCTTTTAGGACGCTCTTGGCCCATCTGACACGGAACATCGGGACCTTCTCTCCAACATAGCTCAGCTCCCAGATCTCCTCGATCCTTCCATAGTATCTGTCCTTGTCGTTACCGGTGTAGGATTCCATCGTTACCCCTGAGTTCTGATAACCATCGCTCTTCATGTCCTTGTCCTCGGTGTAGAATGTGTAGCCGTTGATATAAATGCGCCTCATAGGTCATCAGGTTGTGCTCGGCATACATGACAAAGGCGAATATGAGTTGTTCTTCCGCGTAAGAATCCTCATGTAAAGGGTACGATGTAAGCTTACGCTTGAACCAACGCGTGAAACATGAGTTGTGCACTTTGATTATATCTCCGTCCGTCCTCTGTTGGCCTTGGTCATTGTACGTCTTCTCAATAAAGGTTTTGTGCTCTACCACCCAAGGATCGACCACGTCTATGTGTTGTAGCGCGACTAGGTTTGCTCTTTCAAAGTCGGCGAGTCGACCCTCGAAGTCGACATGCATTTGCGGCGACCCTCACGGTGACCCCATCCAGCGAGCCTGCCGAGGTGCCTGTTGACAGGCGGACCAACGGGGTTCTCGATGCCTAGATAATTCATGCGATGGGAGATGCACTCTTGATCGAAAAGCCCCTGGCTATGCTTCCCTCTGGGCGTGACATGTTGCGAACATATCCTTTGATGACACCATTCATCCTTTCGAACGGCATCATGCTGTGCAGGAACGTCGGCCCAAGTTGGATGATATCCTCCATGATATGGACCAGTAGATGCACCATAACGTCGAAGAAAGCGGACGGGAAGTACATCTCAAGCTCGCATAGTATCACCACGATCTCTTCTTGTAGCCTTCTGAGTTGCCTCACGCCAACTGACTTTCGAGAGATGACGTCAAAAAAGTTGCATAGGCCAAATAGCGTTTCATGGATGTGCGCGTCCATGATGCCACGGATTGCAACTGGAAGTATCTGCGTCATCAGCACATGACAGTCGTGAGACTTCATCCCGCTGAACTTCTGCTTCGCTGGGTCTAGGTATCTGCTTATCTTCCCTGCGTAACCGTAAGAAAGTTTTACTCCTACGAGGCAGGTGAAAAAGCGATCGATCTCCTCCTGACTTAGAGTGAAGCATGCGGGAGGGTAGTCATTTCCGGTCT
This sequence comes from Aegilops bicornis, assembly GCA_021605145.1. NCBI lineage: Eukaryota > Viridiplantae > Streptophyta > Magnoliopsida > Poales > Poaceae > Aegilops > Aegilops bicornis. The sequence continues at coordinate 620,741,623 of CM038674.1, forward strand.
TCTTGGCCTTTTTGCCTTTGCGACGACTTTCCGTGTCCTGCTTCGCCTCATCATCATCATTAGCGTGAAGCTCCTCCCTGATGCCCTTTGATTTCAAGTCTGCCCTTGCTTTCGGCCCATCTTTGGTCCTCTCTGGCATGTTGAGCAGGGTACCAAGCAGACTCTCGCACACGTTCTTCGTGATATGCATGACATCAAGGCTGTGAGGCACACGATGGATCTTCCAGCACGGAAAGTCCCAGAAAACAGACCTCGTTTCCATACCTTCAGCAACGGCTCTGGCGCCTTTCGCTTCTTTCCCGGCTCTGGCGCCTTTTGCTTCTTTCCCGGCAGTGGGCAATCTTTCCAATTTTTCAACAGCTAGTCTATTTACTCGCCGCTCCTCGTACGCGGGCATCTTCGGGGTTCGGTTTCACCATCGAACAGATCCTTGCATTTCCTCCACGGGTCATCGTCGCGAAGCCACCTTCGATGTCCCATGAACACGGTTTTCGAAGACCCGGGATCTCTATCTAGTAGCGATCGTTGTGTCATCCATGCACCTGATGCATCCAGAAAATCCGTGGACCACCTGCCCCACGAGATATCCGTAACCGAGATAGTCGTGCACCGTCGTGAGCAGTGCGGCTATCATAGGGAAATATTCTTTCTCTGCTGTGTCCCACGTATTGGCTGGCGTTTTCCACAGCGTGTCTAGCTCCTCTTTCAGCAGCCCCAGATATAGATTGATGTCATTCCCTGGTTTTTTCGGCCCTTCAATTAGCATACTCATGTGAATGTACTTCCTCTTCATGCACAACCAGGGGGAAGGTTGTACATCCACACAAACACACGCCAGGTGCTATGTGTGCTTCTCTGGCTGCCAAACGGATTGACTCTTGGATTCTTCCCAAATTCTGGGTGTTCGAAGTTCAACGCTTGCCACTGGCTCCCATCCTTAGGGTGACTCAGCATCTTGTCTTTTTTATTTATCTCCGGATCATTTGCGTCATCTTCTCGCTTCTTCTCCTCCCTATCCGCGTGCCAACGCAGGAGCTTTGCTACCTTAGGGTCCGTGAAATACCGCTGCAGACGAGGAGTGACCAGAAAGTACCACACCACTTTTCGAGGAGCTTTCTTCCTCTTCTTGTATCGAGTGACGCCAAGACACCGGACATATGGTAGACTCAGCGTGCTCGTCCCGATAAATGATGCAATTGTTCATGCACACATGGTATTTCACGTCACGGTAAATCCAGAGGACACATGATTTTCTTCGCCTCCTCGAAACTGGTGAACCTTTGTTCCCCTTGGGAAGACATTCGTGCGAATGACATGTTCTCGTCGAAGCATGCGTCGGTCATTTTGTGTTTTACCTTCATCTCCAGAGCCATGAGCGTTACTTTCAGGCAGGTATCCTCGGGCCTGCATCCTTCATACAATGGAGTAACCACGTCTATCTCCATTTGATCCAGCTTGGGTTTCTCTCGGGCGGCAGCTCTTGCGTTATCCGTCTGCTTGAGAAGCCGCTCTTGAATATGAGGGTCCTGTACCCAGCCCATCGATGGTCCATCATCGTCTGCTCCGCCGACATCTTCATCTTCATGATCATGCCCTTCGTTTGCTCCGGCATCTTCCTCATCATCATGTCCTGCATCTTCTACATGATAACTATGTACAGCATCACCGTCGTGATCATGTCCTGGAGATTCTTCGTCTTCTCGCCCTTAAGTCTTGCTCATTTCTTGCCCAGCCCCCATGGACGACTTCATAGTCATCTTCATCAACTTGCCACCGATAGCCATCCATGAAACCACGCAAGAGCAGGTGGTCCCGCACCTGCCCGGAATCCGGGTCCACAATAAGGCTCTTCAGCTTGCATCTTCGACACGGACATCTTATCTCCGTCTCGTTCTTTTGAAGCATCTCGGCCTTCGCGGAGCTCAAAAACCTATTCACGATGCCTTCGGTCATCGTGCGGACCATGGTCGCCTGCGGGGTAGAGAAAAATGATATTTTAGAACCAAGAAAAAATTTGGCATGACTTTCCCTAAAAATAGGGCCAAAAAGAAAGCATAGTGCCAAAATTCTCACAAATGTAAATGAATCAACATTCCGCAAACTATTGGCATATATCACATTTCAAATACCGGTACCTGCAAACACAAACATATATGCAACACCACAAACATATGCAACACCACGAATATACATAGATCTAGCTAGGCCACAAAAAGTGCATGTGCACGTTGTTGGAGAGGGAGAATAACATAAAGATAGCTTCCCCCTTACTTACCTATCAAAAAATGTAATTTAACCATTTAATTTGGATGAATCTACGGTGCAAATGAGGTGAGGAGGAGGAGGCAGCCGAGACAAGCTTGGAGGAGGTGGAGAGAATTAAGTGGGGAAAGTGAGTGGGTAGGTGTGGTTGTCCAAAATATCTTGTTGGTCCCAGGTTACTAATGGCGCACCACCTGCAAATGCGCCATTAGTAACCCTGGTTACTAATAAGCGCTTTTCTTTAGTGCGCCATTAGTAATTTACAAAAAAATAATATATATATATATATACTAATGGCGCACCGTGGCATAGTGCGCCATTAGTAGTAATGGCACACTATGCCACGGCGCGCCATTAGTAGTTTTGCAAAAAAAAGAATAAAAAACAACAGTAGTGGCGCACTGTGTGGCCGGTGCGCCATTACTAGTTAGCACTAGTAATGGCGCCTTTGTGCGAGATCGCCATTAGTATGTTTGGAAAAAAATTGTTACAAGTGGCGCACCATGTTCTGGTGCGCCATTAGTGTCTTCCACACTAATGGCGCTTTTGCACATGGTGCGCCATCTCTAGATGGCGCACCACATGACAGGTGCGCCATTAGTATCCATTTCATCTATAGCCCTTTTCCTAGTAGTGTATGGAGATGCCCATTAATAGATATCGATGTGAGTGAGTAGGGATTGCCATGCAACGGATGCACTAGAGCTATAAGTATATGAAAGCTCAACAATGGAAACTAAGTGGATGTGCATCCAACTTGCTTGCTCACGAAGACCTAGGGCAATTTGAGGAAGCCCATCATTGGAATATACAAGCCAAGTTCTATAATGATAAATTCCCACTAGTATATGAAAGTGACAAATCAAGAGACTCTCTATCATAAAGATCATAGTGTTATTTTGAAGCACAAGTGTGGAAAAAGGATAGTAGCATTGTCCCTTCTCTCTTTTTCACTCATTTTTTTCTCCCTTTTTTTTAATTTTTGGGCCTTCTCTTTTTCTTTTTCTTTTGGCCTTCTCTTTTTTTATTTAGTCCGGAATCTCATTCCGACTTGTGGGGGAATCATAGTTCCCATCATCCTTTCCTCACTTGGGACAATGCTCTAATAATGATGATCATCACACTTTTAATACTTACAACTCAAGAATTACAACTCAATACTTAGAACAAAATATGACTCTGTATGAATGCCTCCGGCGGTGTACCGGGATATGCAATGAATCAAGAGTGACATGTATGAAGATAATGAACGGTGGCTTTGCCACGAATACGATGTCAACTACATGATCATGCAAAGCAATATGACAATGATGGAGCGTGTCATAATAAACGGAACGGTGGTAAGTTGCATGGCAATATATCTTGGAATGGCTATGGAAATGCCATGATAGGTAGGTATGGTGGCTGTTTTGAGGAAGGTATATGGTGGGCGCATGACACCGGCAAAAAGTGCGCGGTATTAGAGAGGCTAGCAATGGTGGAAGGATGAGAGTGCGTATAATCCATGGACTCAACATTAGTCATAAAGAACTCATATAATTGTTGCAAAAATCGACAAGTTATCAAAGCAAAGTATTACGCGCATGCTCCTAGGGGGAGAGATTGGTAGGAAAAGACCATCGCTCGTCCCCGACTGCCACTCATAAGGAAGACAATCAATAAATAAATCATTCTCCGACTTCATCACATAACGGTTCACCATACGTGCATGCTACGGGAATCACAAACTTTAACACAAGTATTTCTCAAATTCAAAACTACTCAACTAGCATGACTCTAATATCATCATCTTCATATCTCAAAACAAATATCAAGTATCAAACTTCTCATAGTATTCAACACACTCATAAGAAAGTTTTTTTTACTAATCTTGAATGCCTATCATAATTAAAGCAAATTACCATGCTGTTTTGTAGGACTCCCAAAATAATATAAGTGAAGCATGAGAGAACAATAGTTTCTATAAAACAAGACATATTCCAAATCATGTGTGTCTCTCTCAAAAGGTGTGTAAAGCCAGGATGATTGTGTTAAACTAAAAAGCAAAGACTCAAATCATACAAGATGCTCCAAGCAAAACACATATCATGTGGTGAATAAAAATATAGCTCCAAGTAAAGTTACCGATGGACGAAGACGAAAGAGGGGATGCCTTCCGGGGAATCCCCAAGCTTTGCATTTTTGGTGTCCTTAGATTACCTTGGGGTGCCATGGGCAACCCCAAGCTTAGGCTCTTGCCACTCCTTGTTCCATAATCCATCAAATAGTTACCCAAAACTTGAAAACTTCATAACACAAAACTCAACAGAAAATCTCGTGAGCTCCGTTAGCGAAAGAAAACAAAACACCACTTCAAGGTACTGTATTGAACTCATTCTTTATTTATATTGGTGTTAAACTTACTGTATTCTAACTTCTCTATGGTTTATAAACTATTTTACTAGCCATAGATTCATCAAAATAAGCAAACAACACACGAAAAATAGAATCTGTCAAAAACAGAACAGTTTGTAGTAATCTGTAACTAACGCAAACTTCTGGAGCTCAAAAATTCTACCAAAATAGTACGACCTAAATAATTTGTTTATTGATCTGCTGCAATTGGAATCAGTATTTTATCACGTTCTGGTGATTTTTAACAATTGTTTTCGTAAACAGAAAGTTTCTGGAATTTTCAGCAAGATCAAATAACTATCATCCAAGAAGATCCTATAGGTTTTAGTTGGCACAAACACTAACTAAAACACAAAAACAAATCTAACCAGAGGCTAGATCAAAGATTTATTCCTAAACAAGAACAAAAAGAAAAAAAACTGAATAAAATTGGGTTGCCTCTCAACAAGCGCTATCGTTTAACGCCCCTAGCTAGGCATAAAGGCAAGGATAGATCTAGGTATTGCCATCTTTAGTAGGCAATCCATAAGTGGCTCTCATAATAGAATCATAAGGTAATTTTATTTTCTTTCTAGGAAAGTGTTCCATGCCTTTCCTTAACGAAAATTGGAATCTAATATTCCCTTCCTTCATATCAATAATTGCACCAATCGTTCTAAGGAAAGGTCTACCAAGAATAATCAGACATGAAGGATTGCAATCTATGTCAAGAACAATGAAATATATGGGCACATAGTTCCTATTTGAAACAATAAGAACATCATTAATTCTTCCCATAGGTTTCTTAATAGTGGAATCCGCAAGGTGCAAGTTTAAAGAACAATCATCAAATTCATGGAATCCTAGCAAATCACACAAAGTTTTTGGGATCGTGGAAACACTAGCACCCAAATCACACAAAGCATAGCATTCATGATCTTTAATTTTAATTTTAATAGTAGGTTCCCACTCATCATAAAGTTTTCTAGGTATAGAAACTTCCAACTCAAGTTTTTCTTCATAAGATTGCATCAAAGCATCAACAATATGTTTAGTAAAAGCTTTATTTTGACTATAAGCATGAGGAGAATTTAGCACGGATTGCAACAAGGAAATACAATATATCAAAGAGCAATTATCCTAATTAAATTACTTGAAATCCAAAATAGTGGGTTCATTGATATCTAAAGTTTTGACCTCTTCAATCCCACTTTTACCAATTTTTGCATCAAGATCTAAAAACTCTGAATTTTTTGGGATGCCTTCTAGGTAAAGGTGACTCATCTCCAGTCCCATCATTCTCAAGATACATACTGCAAAACAGAGATTTAATAGGATACATATCAATAACTTTTAGATCTTCATCTTTATTCTCATAGAAACTAGAAGAACACGCTTTCGCAAAGCAATCTTTCTTAGCACGCATCCTAGCGGTTCTTTCTTTGCACTCATCAATGGAAATTCTCATGGCTTTGAGAGACTCATTGATATCATGCTTAGGTGGAATAGCTCTAAGTTTCAAAGAATCAACATCAAGAGAAATTCTATCAACGTTCCTAGCCAATTCATCAACCTTAAGAAATTTTTCTTCAAGCAAAGCGTTGAAATTCTTTTGCGAATTCATAAAATCCTTAACACTAGTCTCAAATTCAGGGGGCATCTTATTAAAATTTCCATAAGAATTGTTGTAGGAATTACCATAATTATTAGAGGAATTACTAGGGAACGGCCTAGGATTAAAGTTTCCTCTATACGCGTTGTTACCAAAATTATTCCTACCAACAAAGTTCACATCCATAGATTCATTATTATTCTCAATCAAAGTAGACAAAGGCATATCATTAGGATCAGAAGAAACACTTTTAGTAGCAAGTAATTTCATAAGTTCATCCATCTTTCCACTCAAAACATGAATTTCTTCTATCGCATGCACTTCTTTATTAGTAGATATTTTGGTGTGCCATTGAGAATAATTAACCATAATATTATCTAGGAGTTTAGTAGCTTCTCCTAAAGTGATTTCCATAAAAGTGCCTCCATGGCCGAACCTAAAATATTTCCGAAGCAAAATTCAATACGGCATAAATTTTTTGTATAATCATCCAAAGATTCAAACCATGTGTAGGGCAATCACGTATCATTAATTTCATCCTCTCCTAGGCTTGTGCAACATGTTCATGATCAAGTTGCTTAAAATTCATAATATCCTTTCTAAGGGAGATGATCTTAGAGGGAGGAAAATACTTAGAGATAAAAGCATCTTTGCACTTATTCCATTAATCGATACTATTTTTAGGCAAATACGAAAACCAAGCTTTAGCACGATCTCTAAGCGAAAAAGGAAATAGCTTCAATTTAACAATATCATTGTCCATATATTTCTTCTTTTGCATATCACATAAATCAACAAAGCTATTTAGATGGGTTGCGACATCTTCACTAGGAAGGCCGGCGAATTGATCTTTCATGACAAGATTCAACAAAGCAGTATTAATTTCACAAGATTCAGCATCAGTAAGAGGAGCAATCGGAGTGCTAAGAAAATCATTGTTGTTGGTATTGGTAAAGTCACACAATTTAGTATTATCTCGAGCCATCATGACAAGCAAGCAATCCAACACACAAGCAAACAAGAAGCAAGCGAAAAAGAGGCGAACGGAAAAGAAAGGGCGAATAAAACGGCAAGGGTGAAGTGGGAGAGAGGAAAACGAGAGGCAAATGGCAAATAATGTAATGCGAGGGATAAGAGTTTGTGATGGGTACTTAGTATGCCTTGACTTGTGCGTAGACTCCCCGGAAACGGTGCCAGAAATGGCTCGTTGTCGGGAAACCAAATCTTGACTTGACTTGGCGCGAATCTCCCCGGCAACGGCGCCAAAAATCCTTCTTGCTACCTCTTGAGCACTGCGTTGGTTTTCCCTTGAGTAGGAAAGGGTGATGCAGTAAAGTAGCGTAAGTATTTCCCTCAGTTTTTGAGAACCAAGGTATCAATCCAGTAGGAGACCATGCTCGAGTCCCACGCACCTACACAAACAAATAAGAACCTTGCAACCAATGCGATAAAGGGGTTGTCAATCCCTTCACGGTCACTTACAAGAGTGAGATCTGATAGATATGATAAGATAACATTTTTGGTATTTTTATGGTAAAGAGGAAAAGTAAAGAAAGCAAAATAAACGACGCCAACAATAGCTTGTTGACGGGAGATCAAAATGATGGAAAATAGACCCGGGGGCCATAGGTTTCACTAGTGGCTTCTCTCAAGAGCATAAGTATTACGGTGGGTAAATGAATTACTGTCAAGCAATTGATAGAACTGAGCATAGTTATGAGAATATCTAGGTATGATCATGTATATAGGCATCACGTCCGCGACAAGTAGACCGAAACAATTCTGCATCTACTACTATTACTCCACACATCGACCGCCATCCAGCATGCATCTAGAGTATTAAGTTCATAAGAATGTAGTATTGCTTTAAGCAAGATGACATGATGTAGAGGATAAACTCATGCAATATGATATAAACCCCATCTTTTTATCCTCGATGGCAACAATACAATACGTGCCTTGCTGCCCTAACATCCTTTGGGAAAGGACACCGCAAGATTGAACCCAAAGCTAAGCACGTCTCCCATTGCAAGAAATATTAATCTAGTAGGCCAAACCAAACTGATAATTTGAAGAGACTTGCAAAGAATAACCAATCATACATAAAAGAATTCAGAGGAGATTCAAATATTGTTCATAGATAAACTTGATCATAAACCCACAATTCATCGGATCTCGACAAACACACTGCAAAAGAAGATTACATCGAATAGATCTCCAAGAAGATCGAGGAGAACTTTTTATTGAGATCCAAAGAGAGAGAAGCCATCTAGCTAATAACTATGGACCCGAAGGTCGAGGTAAACTACTCACACATCATCGGAGAGGCTATGGTGTTGATGTAGAAGCCCTTCGTGATCAATGCCCCCTCGTGGAGCGCCGGAAAAAGGCCCCAAGATGGGATCTCACGGTCTGAGAAGGTTGCGGCGGTGGAAATAGGGTTTTGGCTCCGTATATGATGTTTCCAGGGTATATGGGTATATATAGGAGGAAGAAGTACGTCGGTGGAGCAACGAGGGGCCCACAAGGGTGGAGGGCGCACCTGGGGGAGGTGGGCGCGCCCCCCTGCCTCGTACCCTCCTCGTTGATTGCCTTAGGTAGACTCCAAGTCCTCTGGATCACATTTGTTCCGAAAATCACGTTCCCGAAGGTTTCATTCTGTTTGGACTCCGTTTGATATCCTTTTCCTTCCACTGAAATAGGCAAAAAAAACAGCAATTTGGGCTGGGCCTCCGGTTAATAGGTTAGTCCCAAAAATAATATAAAAGTGTATAATAAAGCCCAATAAACATCCAAAACAGAATATAATATAGCATGAAACAATAAAAAATTATAGATACGTTGGAGACGTATCAACCACTAGTTTCACGAAAAAAGGCAAGGGAAAGAAAGGGAACTTCAAGAAGAATGGCTAGCAAGTTGCTACTCCCGTGAAGAAGCCCAAAGCTAGACCCAAGCCTGAAATTGAGTGCTTCTACTGCAAAGGAAATGGTCACTGGAAGTGGAATTGCCCCGAATACTTGGCGGATAAGAAGGATGGTAAAGTGATCAAAGGTATATTTGATATACATGTTATTGATGTGTGCCTTTCTAGTATTCGTAGTAGCCCCTGGGTATTTGATACTGGTTCAGTTGCTAAGATTAGTAACTCGTAACAGGAGTTGCAGAATAAACAGAGACTAATAAAGGGCAAAGTGACGATGTGTGTTGGAAGTGTTTCCAAGATTGATATGATCACCATCGCACACTCCCTCTACCTTTGGGATTAGTGTTAAGCCTAAATAAATGTTATTTGGTGTTTGCATTGAGCATAAACATGATTAGGTCGTGTATATTGCAATATGATTATTCATTTAATTCAGAGAATAATTGTTGTTCTGTTTACATGAATAAAACCTTCTATAGTCATAAACCCAATGTGAATGGATTATTGAATCTTGATCGTAGTGATACACATATTCATAATATTGATGCCAAAAGATGCAAAGTTGATAATGATAGTGCAACATAGTTGTGGCACTACTGTTTAGTTCATATTGGTGTAAAGCGCATGAAGAAACTCCATGTGGATGGACTTTTGGAATCACTTGATTATGAATCATTTGATACTTGCGAACCATGCCTCATGGGAAAGATGACTAAAACTCCGTTCTCCGGGACAATGGAGCAAGCTAATGACTTATTGGAAATAATACATACCGATGTATATGGTCCAACGCGTGTTGAGGCATGCGGTGGGTATCATTATTTTCTAACCTTCACAGATGATTTGAGTAGGTATGGGTATATCCACTTAATGAAACACAAGTCTGAAACATTTGAAAAGTTCAAGGAATTTTAGAGTGAAGTGGAGAATCATCGTAACAAGAAAATAAAGTTCATACGATCTGATTGCGGAGGCGAATATTTGAGTTACGAGTTTGGTCTTCATTTAAAACAATGTGGAATTGTTTCACAACTCACGCCACCTGGAACACCATAGCGTAATGGTGTGCCCGAACGTCGTAACCGTACTTTATTAGATATGGTGCTATATGTGATGTCTCTTACCAATTTACAACTATCATTTTGGGGTTATGCATTAGAGACAGCCGCATACACGTTAAATAGGGCACCGTCTAAATCCGTTGAGACGACACCATATGAACTTTGGTTTGGCAAGAAACCTAAGTTGTCGTTTCTTAAAGTTTTGGGTTGCGACACTTATGTCAAAAGGCTTCAGCCTGATAAGCTCGAACCCAAATCGGAGAAGTGCGTCTTCATAGGATACCCTAAGGAAACAATTGGGTACACCTTCTACCATGGATCCGAAGGCAAGATCTTTGTTGCCAAGAATGGATCCTTTCTAGAGAAGGAGTTTCTCTCAAAAGAAGTGAGTGAGAGGAAAGTAGATCTTGATGAGGTAATTGTACCTTCTCTCGAATTGAAAAGTAGTACATCAGAGAAAGTCGTTCCCATGATGCCTACACCAACCAGAGAGGAAGCTAATGATGATAATCATGAAACTTCAGATCAAGTTACTACTGGACCTAGTAGGTCGACCAGAACACGTTCCGCACCAGAGTGGTACGACAGTCCTGTCATGGAAGTCATGTTGTTGGATAACAACGAACCTATGAACTCTGAAGAAACTATGATGAGCCCAGATTCCGAAAAATGGCTTGAGGCCATGGAATCTGAGATAGGATCCATGTATGAGAACAAAGTGTGGACTTTGGTGGATTTGCCCGATGATCGGCAAGCCATAAAGAATAAATGGATCTTTAAGAGGAAGACAAACGTTGACGGTAATATCACTGTCTACAAATTTTGTGACTACGATGAGACTTTCTCACCCGTAGCGATGCTTAAGTTTGTCCGAATCATGTTAGCAATTGCCGCATTTTATGATTATGAAATCTGGCAAATGGATGTAAAAAACCTTGTATTCCTTAACAGGTTTCTCGAAGAAGAGTTGTATATGATGCAACCAGAAGTTTTTTGTCGATCCTAAAGGTGCTAACAAAGTGTGCAAGCTCGAGTGATCCATCTATGGACTGGTGCAAGCATATCGGAGTTGGAATATATGCTTTGAGGAGGTAATCAAAGCATGTGGTTTTATACAGACTCATGGTGAAGCCTGTATTTACAAGAAAGTGAGTGGGAGCTCTGTAGCATTTCTGATATTAAATGTGGCTGACATATTGCTGATTGGAAATGATATAGAATTTCTGGATAGCATAAAAGGATACTTGAATAAGAATTTTTCAATGAAAGACCTCGGTGAAGCTGCTTACATATTGGGCATCAAGATCTATAGGGATAGATCGAGATGCTTAATAGGACTTTCACAAAGCACATACCTTGGCAATGTTTTGAAGAAGTTCAAAATGGATCAGTCAAAGAAAGGGTTCTTGCATGTGTTGCAAGGCGTGAAGTTGAGTAAGACTCAAAACCCGAACACTGCAGAAGATAGAGAGAGAATGAAAGTCATTCCCTCTACCTCAACCATAGGTTCTATAAAGTATGCCATGCTGTGTACCAGACCTGTTGTGTGCCTTGCCATGAGTCTGGCAAGGGGATACAATAGTGATCCAGGAGTGGATCACTAGACAACGGTCAAAATTATCCTTAGGTACCTAAAGAGGACTAAGGAAATATTTCTCGGTTATGGAGGTGATAAAGAGTTCGTCTCAAAGGGTTACGTTGATGCAAGCTTTGACACCAATTCAGATGACTCTGAGTCTCAATCTAGATACGTATTGAAAGTGGGAGCAATTAGCTAGTGTAGCTCCATGCAGAGGATTGTAGACATAGAAATTTGCAAAATGCATACGGATCTGAATGTGACAAGCCCGTTGACTAAACTTCTCTCACAAGCAAAACATGATCACACCTTAATACTCTTTGGGTGTTAATCACATGGTGATGTGAACTAGAATATTGACCCTAGTAAACTCTTTGGGTGTTGATCACATGGCGATGTGAACTATGGGTGTTAATCACATGGCGATGTGAGCTAGATTATTGACTCTAGTGCACGTGGGAGACTGATGGACATATGCCCTAGAGGCAATAATAAAATGTTTATTATTATATTTCCTTATTCATGATAAAGGTTTATCATTCATGCTAGAATTGTATTGGTCGGAAACTTAAATACATGTGTGAATACATAAACAAATATCATGTCCCTAGTAAGCCTCTACTAGACTAACTCGTTGATCAAAGATGGTTAAGGTTTCCTAACCATAGACATGTGTTGTCATTTGATAACGGGATCACATCACTAGGAGAATAATGTGATGGACAAGACCCATCCGTTAGCATAGCATATTATTGTTCAGTTTATTGCTATTGTTTTCTTAATGAAAATACATATTCCTTCGACTATGAGATTATGCAACTCCCGGATACCGGAGGAATACCTTGTGTGCTATCAAACGTCACAACGTAACTTGGTGATCATAAAAATGCTCTACAGGTATCTCCAAAGGTGTTTGTTGAGTTGGCATAGACTGAGACTAGGACTTGCCACTCCGAGTATCGGAGAGGTATCTCTGGGTCCTCTCGGTAATACACATCATAAGAAGCCTTGCAAGCAAAGTGACTAAGGAGTTAGTTGCAAGATGGTGTATTACGAAACGTGTAAAGAGACTTGCCGGTAACGAGATTGAACTAGGTATGAAGATACCGACGATAGAATCTCGGGCAAGTAACATACCGATGGACAAAGGGAATTACGTATGTTGTCATAAGGTTCAACCGATAAAGATCTTCGTAGAATATGTAGGAGCCAATATGGGCATCCAGGTTTTGCCATTGTTTATTGACCTAAGAGGTGTCTTGGTCATGTCTACATAGTTCTCGAACTCGTAGGGTCCGCACGCTTAACGTTCATTGACGATATAGTGTTATATGAGTTATATGATTGGTGACTGAATGTTGTTTAGAATCCCGGATGAGATCACGGACATGACCAGGAGCTCCAGAATAGTCCGGAGGTAAAGATTGATATATAGGATGATGATATTTGGACACCGGAAGAGTTCGGGGTGTACCGGGAAGAAACCGGGTCACTGGAAGGTGTTCCAGACCCCCCGGGAGGTTAATGGGCCATATGGGCCAAAGGGGGGGGGGACACGCAAGCCCACAGGGGGCTGGCGCGCCCCTCCTAGGCCGCAGCCCTTGAGGAGAGAAGGAAAGGGGGGAGTGGGCCTCCTGCTTCCTTTCCTCTTCCCCCTTTCGTTCCCCCCTCTGACAAATATGGAAAGGGGGGCGCCACTAGGGAAGGACCCCAAGTAGGACTTGGCCTACTTGGGGCGCCCCCTTGGCTGCTCCTCCATCCCCTACCTATATATATGTGGGAGGGGAGCGCCACACATAACCACGACGATTTCTTAGCCGTGTGCGACGCCCTCCTCCACCGTTTACACCCTCGGTCATATTTTCGTAGTGCTTAGGCGAAGCCCTCCGGGGATAACTTAACCATCACCGTCACCACACCGTCATGCTGCCGGAACTCATTCACTACTTCACCGTCTTGCTGGATCAAGAAGGTGAGGACGTCACCGAGTTGAACGTGTGCTGAATGCGGAGGTGTCGTGCGTTCGGTACTCGATCGGTTGGAGCGCGAAGAAGTTCGACTATATCAACCGCGTTAACAAATGCTTCCGCTTACAGTCTACGAGGGTACGTAGACACACTCTCCCCTCTCGTTGCTATGCATCTCCTTGACAGATCTTGCGTGTGCGTAGATCTTTTTTGTTTCCATGCAACGTTTCCCAACAGATTCGATGGCCGAATGGGCCATTCCGGAGAGCTTTTCGCCCACGCAGATGTGGGCGGTCAACGTCCGCGACTCGCCGCAGCTTGTTCGGGCACAGATGAGCACGGGCACCGGTGTCACCCGAGCAGCCCTCAACATGTTTGACGAGTCAATACGTTTGCTTGCAAACCATGATCTTGTAGGAGGCGTTCTTGTCAAACATGATCAATGATAATGAACATCCGACCGAAATGTAGTATGATTTGGAGGGCACCACCGCATTTGAAGTTGGGACTACATATAATCCGACCAAGAAGAAGAAGACCAAGAAGGCGAAGGCAATAGGTCAGGCACTCTCAAGATTGGAGGACATCTTGTTGGTCAAATCTTGGTTGGCCACAACAATTGATCCAATATGCGGCACCGAGCAAAAGGGGAACAAGTATCGGGAGAAAATTTGGAAGGAGTAGAGTATCACGAACAAAAGGAGTATGTGGAGCCGCATCCTATCGTGACCACCAGCAATGTGGAATCTCTCCAACATCGATGGGGGGTCATTCAAGGGGAAGTTAACAAGTACGTCGGCTACTACTCACAAATGACCAATGTAGGCGATATGCCCTAGAGGCAATAATAAATGTTATTATTTATCTCCATGTTCGCAATTATGTTTCTGTTCCATGCTATAACTGTTATGGTTCTCGAGTCTGCAATAACCACGAGGCTCAGAGGAAAACTCATATGCATGTGTGGGATAATAAACGATGAAACAGATTCCTAGTCATGCCTCTAAGACTAGCTCAAATGTTGTGCGGTGATTATGTTTTCTTGATCATGGGCATGTCTATGCCAGCAACTTTGTGGACACAATGTTAGAAGACCACTTGTGTTGGATCGACCCGATTAGTGCTATGCTATGAGATATATTCATCACAGGTAGTAGTAAATAACACAGATAAAGTTAACATTAGCATAATTCCTTAGACCATGAGAGTATCGAGTTCCTTCGTGCTTGCTTCATGAACTTTGGGGTTTGTTAAACGCCATCCGTAAAAGGGTGACTATTACGGTGGCTCATCGGTTCATGGAAAAGTATGACAAGGAACTAGATAGTTCAAGTAGGGATTTTTCTCCTCCGACGATGAAGAGATATTCCTTGGTCCCTCTCGGTGTTACGGTATCCATCATCGTCTGGCCAGACACAGTGTGGTTTGATCACAAGGATGCTGGAACGCAGAAACGAGAAAAGAGAACAAAATCGGTAACGAGGAAACTAGCATAGTCGACAAAGTTGTTGATCCACGGGGATGCCAATAAATCTCACCTTGGGTGTTTTTAACATATCATGAAGCAATAGAAATAGCACACGGCAACTACAGGCTCACTCGAATATTCATTCGTGTGGGTATATGGATCAATATGGATGTCCAAAGTTTTGTTATTGATCATTGACAATCGGTAAGAGTTCCGGTCATGTCTATATGCTTTTCAAAAGTCCTCGGTGATATATCCCACTTCTCATTTCTCAACACCAGCTTCTCTTCTCTTTTCTTAAGTATAAGAGGGATAGGTACTTATTCCTGGCCAGCGTTTCACCGAACCTATAGGGCCACACACTTAAGGGTCATCTATCTTCTAAGTAATATATAGGGAGTCAGAGAGATTTTTCCGGAAAACTTTCGAAGACGGCAGGAAAAGTTCTAGAGAGAAAACCGAAAATGTTTCAGGGTTACCAGAAGTGTTTCGAAGATAAAACATCACACCGGAAATGTTCTGTAATGCGTCTAGAATTATTTTAGGAGGTGCTGGAAATGTTATGGACCTTTGGTAATTTTTCTAGATTACCCTGCCGCGGAAAAATCTTGTCCCAGTCTGAGGGGACAAGATCCCATGAATCGTGGGATGATGTAGGCAACACTATTGCCATGTTTGGTGGCTTTATTTGAAAGCCACCTTTTTTTGCCTTTGTCCCTAAAGTTGTGGAGCATGTTTTAGGGAGGTGGGGGCCCCTTTGTGGCAGCCCAAGCTGTCCATGGTGTGTGGGCCCCACCCAAGGGGCTTCCTCCCACTTTTGGTGGCTTTTGGGTGGAAAATATCCAAGGACTTTTTGGTATTTTCAAGTGCCCTCTACCCCTTGCCTTCCACTATAAATAGAGGTGGAGATAGCTCTCCATTTCACTCAATCTCTCTAAAACACAAGACATGCATGATCTGCCATCTCTCTCTCTCCCTCACACGAAATAGCTTCGTAGAGTCGAAAGACTGTTTAGTCTTCAGTAGGGCCTAGTTCTGGACGGTGAAGCCCTGCCGGATAGCTGGCACCGTATGTGTGCAATCCGGTAGAGAGGTCATAGTTTTGATCTTAGTTCAAGAGATATGCTGAGGTTTTGTCCAAGGTTCTGTCCGAGATCTGACCATGTGCCTCCCGGGCTATCCAAGGGGCTGATCGAGTGTCTGTCTGAGGGCCTCCCAAAGGGCTGTTTGAGGGACCGCCAGAGGGACTGTCTGAGGAAGGACATCCTCGCGGTTGGGAGGTTATGAAATCCTAGCTACGGGGATCTCCACCGATTCTCCTTTCGCTGCACTTCGAGTTAGTAACGATTAGATCAAACCGTGTATGCACCTTCATAGTGGTCTTGGGCTGGTGCATAGGTCGGATTTTTTGTTTTCTGTTGTGTTACCCTAGAACCAAACACCCTCAAAGTGGGATGGGAATGGCAACTCCCGTAAGCTCAATTGCTTCATCCTGTCATCATTTTCATATGCTTCTTGTGTTTGCATTCTCGTGCTCATACATTTGTTGTTTGCTAGACGATGGTGGCAGCCACTTTGTATCATGAAGTGGAGAAGAAGCCGTTTTCTTTTAGCCACTGTTAGGTCATATTAATTGGCAAGCCGAGGTGGATCCAACTTGTGGCTGATCTCAAGTCTGGAAAAAAGAGGAATGATGGCTCAAGCTTCCACCAATAAATTTGGTTGGATGATGAAGAGGACAATATTGTCATCATGAATGGAAGAGTCACCAGATGAGTGATATTTTTACACTCATTTCAACCTTGTTTAACCGAGATATTTCATTAAAAGAGAGATATTTGCTCTGATATTTCCACTAATGACTAATGAATGCAAAGGATTCCACAAATCCTCTCTTTGATATTGTTCCACATGAAATGGCTAAAAAGGGAAGAAATCACGTGGGAGAAGGAAAGGAAGGAAAATGGAGAAGAAGCAATTCACCAGGAGGTCTCAGAAGGCCACTAGAACCAAAGATGGCGTTCCATATGACCGCACGTGCTCGCATGAGCAGTCATTTGGCGTGGAAACCGAGGCAGGTCGTCCACCTGAACAACTTTTATAAAGGGGGCCACGTCAAAATGTCAACGGAGCGAGAGGAGGAGGAGCATCGAGCACAACCACAACCTGTTCATCATCATATTCATCCACAAACCCTAGCCGCCGCCATTTTCACTTCCATAGTCATCACCACCACCGTAGCCCTCTCTCATCTAGTTCATACTTGTAATCATGCATCGCATAAGGCATCCATCGCAAGACATATTGCAATCAATCAATCTCAAGATGTGTTCTTCAATGTTTTCTTCACGCGGTCTAATATCCATGTGTGAGTAGTCCAGTAAGGTATGGGGTGAGGCATGACCCTTGCAACCCCAGGTATTTGGTGAAGGGACCAATGGAAGTCTTTGACACAACCTCTCGTATGTGTGAAATAAAATATCTTCGTGAAGTATCTCTTGTCTTGTCCGCGATATTCATCCCTGTAGGTACCCAGGATCATGGAGATCAAGCACTAGTGAGGCTAGGAGCAAGGGGATTGGGAAGTGTTATACCGAACATCGATGACAGTAAAGTTTAGTAGGGTAACATGAATCATATCATTGGGGATTCATGAGGTGTAGTCATTAAACACCCAATGCTTTTGTCTGATATTATTATCTTAATTATCAGGGCAACCCCGCGAGACGGATAGGGCCTTCGGTAGGATAACTAACTCTTGACGCAGGACTTGAGCTGGTCAAGATGTAATATGGACACATCCCCCACTCCGATACGAAGCAAGCACCTCTTGATGGATGACTTCCCGAGCACAAACTAATATCATTTTTTATCTCAACACCAATACATAGTTGTAAGCATTAAGACCTCATCCCCATACCTTCTTTTTATTATAAGTGTTTGAATCACTATTTGATTGTTGATCCGATCAAAAGCTGGATTTGACAATTTAGCAAAAGCTTGTTAGAGACCATCGCTTCAAGGGAGTCTTCCTCTCGTGGGTTCGATACCCAGGGTCACCTCTGGGAAATAGGTGCGGGATACCCTTTCTTGTTCGATACCCAGGGTCACCTCGGAGTCACCGCTGAGGGATTCCTAGATTAGGGGGTATCCGGACAGCCGGACTATATCCTTTGGCCGGACTGTTGGACTATGAAGATACAAGATTGAAGACTTCATCTCGTGTCCGGATGGGACTCTCCTTGGCGTGGAAGGCAAGCTTGGCGATACGGATATGTAGATCTCCTCCCATTGTAACCGACTCTGTGTAACCCTAGCCCCCTCCGGTGTCTATAAACCGGAGGGTTTAGTCCGTAGGGACGAACAACAATCATACCATAGGCTAGCTTCTAGGGTTTAGCCTCTATGATCTCATGGTAGATCAACTCTTGTACTACTCATATCATCAAGATCAATCAAGCAGGAAGTAGGGTATTACCTCCATCGAGAGGGCCCGAACCTGGGTAAACATCGTGTCCCCTGCCTCCTGTTACCATCCGCCTTAGACGCACAGTTCGGGACCCCCTACTCGAGATCCGCCGGTTCTGACACCTACATTGGTGCTTTCATTGAGAGTTCCACTGTGCCGTCGTCGTAAAGCTGGATGGCTCCTCCGATCATCGATAACGATGCGGTCCAGGGTGAGGTTTTCCTCCCCGGATAGATCTTCGTACTCTGCGACTTCGCACTGCGGGCCAACTCGCTTGGCCATTTGGAGTAGATCGAGAGCTACGCCCCTGGCCACCAGGTCAGGTTTGGAAACTTGAATTACACTGCCAATATCTGCGGAGACTTAATCTTCGACGGATTCGAGCCCATGCCAGGTGTGCCGCATTATCACGACGAGCATGATGTAGCTCTGCCATTGGACAGTGCTCGGGAAATCACGCCAGCAACCACTCCGGCCTTCAATCCGGAACGGACTGCGCCATCCGAAGACGGGCAGATAGACCCCGCCTTGGAGGCTGCACCCCCAGTGGCGATAGAGCCGAATACTAACCTTACCCCTCACGAGAACCGTGACGCCAAACCACTGGACTCGTCTCCGGCCACGGACTCCGAACCGCCTGCGCCCATGCCTATCGAATCCGATTGGGCGCCGATCATGGATTTCACCTCTGCGGATATCTTTCAGCACTCGCCCTTCGGCGATGTACTAAACTCGTTAAGGTCTCTCTCCCTGCCAGGAGAACCTTGGTCGAACTATGTCCGGCTAGAATGGGATGCGGATGACGAAGAAATTCACTCCTCACCCACCACCCACTTAGTAGCCACTGTCGATGATTTAACCGACATGCTCGACTTCGACTCCGAAGACATCGATGGTATGGACAACGATGAAGGAGATGAACAGGAACCACTGCCCACGGGGCACTGGACTATATATATGGTGGATACACCCAAAGAAGGCAATGGAGACAAGACAGCGGAGGATGACCCCTCCAAGAAGCAACCCAAGCGCCAACGTCAGAGCGCTGCTCTAAGTCTCGCCACAGCAAAAGTGGTGATACCGGCACAGGAGATAACAATACTCCGGACAGTGCCGAAGATGATGACAATCCCCTCCAGCAAGATCTAGAGCCGGAGGATGAACAAGCCAGCCCTCCTGAGCGAGCGACAGAGGGAGAAGTGGAGGATGACAATTACATGCCTCTCTCAGAAGACGAAGAGAGCCTCGACGATGAAGAATTTGTCGTACCCGAGGATCCTGTCGAGCAGGAGCACTTTAAGCGCCGGCTTATAGCCACAGCAAATAGCCTGAAGAAAAAACAGCAACAACTTCAAGCTGATTAGGATTTGCTAGCAGACAGATGGAGTGAAGTCCTTGCGGCCGAGGAATACGAACTTGAACGCCCCTCCAAGGGTCACCCAAAGCGCAGGATGCTACCCCGACTTGAGGAGGAAGCATATGACGCGGCTGATCGGCCACCTCGTGGCCGAGACAGAGAGGCATTTCAGCCAGAAGCTCAGGCCGCACCCCGCCGCCACTCAAAAAAATAAAATACCAAGGCACCAGGAAACATGCAAGACCTACGAGACGTATTGGAAGACAGGGAAAAACACGCAAGATCGATCTACGGATCACGAGGGCACGCCCCTACGTGGGACGGTGACCGCCATGCCGGATACAGTAAAAGCAAATCCGGCCGGGCCGAATACAGCAGGCTAGACTCATATGAGCTGTGCCACGATATAGCCCATCACATAGGCGCAACACACCCCCTATGCTTCACGGACGAAGTAATGGAGCATCAATTCCCAGAGGGTTTTAAACCCGTAAATATCGAATCATATGATGGCACAATAGATCCCGCGGTATGGATCGAGGATTTCCTCCTCCACATCCAAAGGCCTGCGGTGATGATCTACATGCCATCAAGTACCTCCCGTTAAAACTTAAAGGACTAGCTCGGCATTGGCTGAATAGCTTGCCACCAGACTTCGTTGGCTGTTGGGAGGATCTGGAAGACGCATTCCTCGACAACTTCCAGGGCACTTATGTGCGACCACCAGATGCCGATGACTTGAGCCACATAATTCAGCAGCCAGGGGAATCAGCCAGGCAATTCTGGACATGGTTCCTAACCAAGAAAAATCAAATTGTCGACTGTCCGGATGCAGAGGCCTTAGCGACATTTAAGCACAACATCCGTGACGAGTGGCTCGCCCAGCACCTCGGCCAGGAAAAGCCGAAGTCTATGACAGCCCTCACAACACTAATGACCCACTTTTGCACGGGAGAGGATAGTTGGCTGGCTCGCAGCAACAACATATCAAGAAACCTTGGCACTTCGGATACCAAAGACAGTAACGGCAAGCCACGTCGCAGCAAACACAAGCGCCGCAACAACGGCGATAACACCGGGGATACGGCAGTCAATGCCGGATTCAGAGGCTCTAAACCCGGTTAGCGGGAAAAGCCATTCAAGAGAAGCACTCCGGGCCCGTCCAGTTTGGACCGCATACTCGATCGCTCGTGTCAAATACACGACACCCCCGATAAGCCAGCCAATCACACCAACAAAGAATCTTTGGGTGTTCAAGCAGGCCGGCAAGTTAAACGCCGAAAACAAGGACAAGGGGCTGCACATCAATGACGAGGAGGAGCCACGGCCGCCGAACACGGGAGGACAGAAGAGGTTCCCCCCACAAGTGAGGACGATGAACATGATATACACAACCCACATCCCCAACAGGGAATGGAAGCGTGCACTCAGGGACGTATATGTGACGGAGCCCGTTGCCCCAAAGTTCAACCCATGGTCCTCTTGTCCGATCACCTTCGATCGCAGGGACCACCCTACTAGTATCCGTCATGGCGGATCTGCCGCATTGGTCTTAGACCCCATCATTGTGGATTTCACCTCACTCGAGTACTTATGGACGGCGGCAGCGGCTGAACCTGCTCTATCGGGACACACGGTCGCAAAATGGGTATAGACCCTCGAGGATCAAACCCACAAAACGACCTTTAAAGGCGTCACCCAGTGTAGAGGCCCATTATGCGGGCTCAATCACACCGAAGCGATCTTCGGATCTCCGGACAACTTCCGGCGAGGAGTTAATCTTTGATATCGTCCCGTTCATGGCGGCTATCACGCGCTGCTTTCAGGCGAACAGCGTTGCAAGATTCAACACGATCTGCATTATGCATACCTTAAGCTCAAGATGCCAGGACCTAGGGGGGTCATCACAGTCAATGGAAACACAGAGCGCTTGCTCCGTACGGAGGAGCACACTGCAGCCCTCGCAGCGGAGGCACAAAGCAGCCTCTTAAGGTAATCCACCAGTTCAGCGATAAAGCCCCCGGACACCGTCAAACGCGTCCGGAGCAACCTGCAACAGGATCGCCTGGCACGCTCAGAGCTCGCCTAGCAATTCGGCCCCCGCCCTAGCCTCAGTCAAACGACAAAATTTGTGCCACTGTACATAATTACACATTGAAAATACCATAGGCGTCGGCGGGGGCACGATCAAGGCACGACCCACAATGCGGCTCAACCGCACTAGGGGCTTACTATCTTAATCATTCTCTTTCTTTCAGGACTTTTCTCTCTGGAAGCCCTATCCGTGATACGATTGCGGACACATGATACAACATCCAAGGAGGCAGGAAGCTACGTCTTACAATGGAATCCCGTGTGGTCTCTGATAACGAGTGAAATACCTTCTTTAAGATACCAGTCCGCAACTTGCCCCTGGATGGGACATGTCAAACAGTCCTATTTTTTGCTTACCGCACTACTTGTATCAGTATGCTTTGACGCATTTATCAAATAAACAATGCATAACACTAGTCTATTATCGCATTCTATATTCTTATATATATATATGTTCATTCATGACAGTTAGCACCCGTACACTCTTGTACGGCCAGTACGCCAGGGGCTTCCGTACACCCCATAACACGGCGTGAGAAGTCCGAACACTCTTGACAGTGCGGCACCCCGAACTTATAGCATTATATGCATCAGCTCTGAATCATGTCTTGGGTCAATAGTTGGGTTTGCTCGTCTCCCATGTTTTGGTACCTTATGTTCTGCTATATCGGCTAAGGTAGCACTGGGAGAACTACTGCGATTGTGTCCCGGTTCTTCCGGACGAGCACCTCGATGAAAGCTAAAACTGACTGTCATGATAAGGCGAGAGCTGGTCGCTGTTCGAGAGGTCTCAAGTCCCTAAAGAATTTTTCCACTTTGGGCGAGGAGTCGGCTTTGTCCGACTTAGGCGTGTATAGCGCCCCAAATTCGGCCCTCCGAATACTAGGGGCTTCGCCAAAATTTAAAAATTGTAGACTTCTATGGCTAAGTGAGAGTGATAAAGCATTATAGTCCGATTGCCTGGTTCGTTGCGCTGAGCACCTCCCTCGAAAGACCCAAAAAACGGGAAAAAGAGTGCTTAGATTTATCCCGAACACCCCAGCACTAGTTGCATGGGGGCAGAAGCCGACGACTAGCCAACTCTCAGATTTTATAAACGGCCGCATAGAAGGTAATATTTTAAATACAAAAGCATTGCATAGCGCACATGAACTAGTTTTCATAATACATGATCACATGAGCAAGTTCATTAAAAAATTACATCTTTGGAACACTCGTCCACCACAAGACGGGCACCCTTCAGGACACCCTCATAATACATTTCAGGGTGGCGATGCTCCTTGCCCTGCGGCGGCCCCTCCTTCACCAGCTTCTCGGCGTCCATGTTGGCCTAGTGCACCTTCGCACGGGCAAAAGCCCTATGTGCACCTTCGATGCAGACGGACAGCTTTATGACTTCTAGCCGTGGGCAGGCATCCACAAGCCGCCTCACCAGGCCGAAGTAGCTGTTGGGAAGGGCGTCGCCAGGGCACATCCAGACTATAAGGCCCTTCATGGCCTGTTCGGCCGCCTTATGGAGCTCGACCAGTTGCTTCAGCTGGTCGCTCAAGGGCATCGGGTGTTCGTTCCCGGATATCGAGACCAGAACACCTTCTCCGTCGAGCTCCCTCCTCAGCCCGGTAGAACTCAGCGGCATCGGACACCTTCAGGGGCAGATCTGCGAACGCATACAGAGAGCTCCGAAATCCTGTAAGTAAATAGAAATTTTCTTTCACATGCTTGTTTTGCATAATGAATGCCTTACCCGCCGCTATCTTCTTCACCGCCTCAATCTCCTGGAGGGCCTTTTGGGCTTCGGACTTGGCATGTTTTGCACTTTCGAGGGCCTTGGCAAGCTCGGACTCTCGCGTCTTCCAGTCAAGTTCCAAGGACTCGTCCTTCTTCACGAGCGTCTGGAGCTCTTGCTGCACCTCGCCTACTCGGGCTTCGTGTCTTTCTTGCTCAATGCGCTCCTTGGCCGCTTTGTTCTCGGCCTCGGACAACGCCGCTTGTGGTCGCCACTTGATCGTGGTCCCTGGCACATTCATGATGATCCTATTATCTTGCAACCAAAACTTTTTTTATATAGACTAGGTATTGCTTACCTTTGTTCTCCTCGAGCTGCTTCTTGGCAAGGCCGAGTTCTTCCTCGGACCGCTCGAGGTCCTGCTTGATCTTGGCGACCTCCGCGATGCGTGCGGCAACGGCCAAATGAAGCTCGCATGACACGGACATATTTGTATTAGACTCCTGCAGTCACTATTTGATCCTCTATTCGGCTTTTCTTCGCGAACGCCGAGCAGAGCATCAGGGGCTACTGTCTATGCGGTAATATTTTATTATACTTCGATTACCCACCTCAAAGCCTGTTAGGAGGCTGGCACATGCTTCAGTCAGTCCGCTATTGGCGGACTGAACCTTTTTGATCACCGCACTCATGATAGTGCAGTGCTCTTCGTCGATGGAAGCGCTACGAAGCACTTCCAGCAAATTGGCCGGTGCCTCTCGGTGGACAGAGGTCACCGGCACTGGCGGCTTGCCCC
The DNA here is from genome assembly GCA_021605145.1 of Aegilops bicornis. NCBI lineage: Eukaryota > Viridiplantae > Streptophyta > Magnoliopsida > Poales > Poaceae > Aegilops > Aegilops bicornis. The sequence continues at coordinate 620,766,313 of CM038674.1, forward strand.
TCTTAACAGGGGGCCGCCTGTCGGGGTCTGGGACCACTGGTGGTTCCGGTGCGCTGTTTGGCTAAGGGCCGAACTTGGAGCCCGTGGGAGTCTTGCTCCCTTTGCGCCCAGGGTCCGGAAGGTCGCCTTGAGGTGCCTCTAGGACAACCTCCCCCGGCTTGGTGCCCTTTGAGACAACACCTCACATTGTCCGTAGGGCGAGGGGAGGAGGCGGTCGGAAGTGAATCACTATTCATATCCGACGAGTCCAAAGAACCGTCTGACGAAGATACGTCGATGCGGGCTCGGGACGGACTGCATAATCATATTCGGTGGAAGGATAAGCAGTGCAATAAAAGCATACCATGAATTACTCTGGTACCCGAATACTTATGACTTCGCCAGGGGCTTGTACCTGGGCAACCACTCGTCTTCGCTATGCGCGGCGGTCGTAGAACAGTCCGGAAGGAGAGTCCTTCCCTTCTTGGACCCTTCGGCCTCCCCAGTTGGGGCGGCCTTCCTTTTCTTGTCTCCCCCGGCTGGAGGGGCAGAACCTTCATCTTCCTCCTCCTCGTTTTCACGAGAGGAGTGAGGCTCGGAGTTATCGGACGATGAGTCTGATGCCACCTGACGCCGGGAACTCTTTCGGGTCCCCGTGGCCTTCTTCTTGGTCTTCTTCTCCGGCACCTCATAAGGTGCCTGAGTCAGCATCTCCATTAGGAGAGCGTTGGCCGGATCTTCGGGCAGGGGGGCCGGGCAGTCGATCTGCTCCGATGCTTCCACCCAGTCCTGTCAAAGGCATGGGAGCTCAGATCCCGCACATGATTAAACTGGGGAAAGTAAATACCCTATAAGGTGTAGAGAACTTACCGGATTTGCAGGGCGCTTCGCGCTAAGTCCGCGGTCCTCGGTAAGGGAAGGGGGGGACCTCGGCGCCCTTGAACAGCACCCTCCAGACGTCCTTGTGCGTTGTGTCAAAGAGCTCGCCTGAGTGCAGTCTTTGGGCAGGTCGAACTCCCATAAATTAAACGCCCATTGTTGACACGGGAGGATCCGGTGGAAGAGCATGACCTGGACCACGCTGACAAGCTTGAGTTTCTTGCTTATCATGTTCCGGATACACTTCTGGAGTCCGGCCAGCTCCACCGATGAACTCCAGGACAAGCCCTTCTCTTTCCAGGAGGTAAGCCGCATGGGGATTCTGGATCGGAATTCGGGGGCCGCCACCCAGTTGGTGTCGCGCGACTCGGTGATGTAGAACCACCCCGACTGCCACCCCTTTATGGTCTCCACATAGGAGCCCTCGAGCCATGTGACGTTGGGCATTTTGCCCACCATGGCGCCTCCGCATTCTGTTTGCTGGCCGCCTACAACCTTCGGCTTGACATTAAAGGTCTTCAGCCATAGGCCAAAGTGGGGCTGGATGCGGAGGAAGGCCTCGCACACGACGATAAACGCCGGGATGTTGATAATAAAGTTCGGGGCTAGATCATGGAAGTCTAGCCCATAGAAGAACATGAGGCCACGAACGAAAGGGTGAAGGGGGAACCCCAGTCCGTGGATGAAGTGGGTGAGAAAGACTACCCTCTCGTAAGTCTCCAGGGTAGGGACGATCTGCCCCTCGTCGGGAAGCCGGTGCGTGATATCCGCGGCCAAGTATCCGGCTCCCCACAGCTTCTTGACGTCCTCCTCCGTGACGGAGGATTTCATCCACTTGCCTCCCGCTCCGGACATGATTGGAGTGGTGTGAGGAGAAAGATGCAAACTTGGGTGTTGGAGCTCGAGTGCGCAAGAATGGATGAGCGAGGAGGAAGAAGGCGTGGGTGAAAAAAGGTGAACCCTTATCCCTTTATAAAGGCGGACGAAACTATACGCCCCCACTAGCCTGGTAAACTCGCTTACTCCCCAAGCGCTGTGATTGATGGCGCGGTTGGGTTACCCACGCTCATCTTGATGAGAATCCCACGATGAGGGGACATGATCTTTGCTTCGACAAGACGTGCCAAGGAAACCACCTCGCAGTATGCGCCAAGGCTGGTTGAGAAAAACGGTTCGAATAATACCGGGCCATGGTATGATGTCATGATATCAAGTGCGTCAGCAGATTAGATTTGTGGAAATATTATTCTCTCTACGGTGGTATGTGGGACTTGTTTTGCAGAGCCGGACACTATCCTTGTGTTCAAAATCTTCTACAGAGTATTCGAAGGAAGGAACCCGCCTTGCAATGCCGAAGACAATCTGCGCGCCGGACTCATTGTCGTTGAAGCCTGGTTCAGGGGCTACTGAGGGAGTCCTGGATTAGGGGGTATCCAGACAGCCGGACTATATCCTTTGGCCGGACTATTGGACTATGAAGATACAAGATTGAAGACTTCATCTCGTGTCCGGATGTGACTCTCCTTGGCGTGGAAGGCAAGCTTGGCGATACGGATATGTAGATCTCCTCCCATTGTAACCGACTCTGTGTAACCCTAGCCCCCTCCGGTGTCTATATAAACCGGAGGGTTTAGTCCGTAGGACAAACAACAATCATACCATAGGCTAGCTTCTAGGGTTTAGTCTCTACGATCTCGTGGTAGATCAACTCTTGTACTACTCATATCATCAAGATCAATCAAGCAGGAAGTAGGGTATTACCTCCATCGAGAGGGCCCGAACCAGGATAAACATCGTGTCCCCTGCCTCCTGTTACCATCCGCCTTAGACGCACAGTTCGGGACCCCCTACCCGAGATCCGCCGGTTTTGACACCGACAACCACCGTGCCAAAGGATAACCGACAAGTCTGTTGGGGAACGCAGTAATTTCAAAATTTTCCTATGCACACGCAAGATCCATCTAGGTGATGCATAGAAATGAGAGGGGAGAGTGTTGTCCATGTACCCTTGTAGACCGAAAGCGGAAGCGTTATGACAACATGGTTGATGTAGTCATACGTCTTCATGATCCGACCGATCCTAGTACCGAAAGTACGGCACCTCCGCGATCTACACACGTTCAGCTCGGTGACGTCCCATGAACTCTAGATCCAGCTGAGGTCGAGGGAGAGTTTCGTCAGCACGACGACATGATGACGGTGATGATGAAGTTACCGACGCAGGGTTTCACCTAAGCACAACGATATGACCGAGGTGGAAATCTGTGGAGGGGGCACCGCACACGGCTAAGACAACTGTCAACTTGTGTGTCTATGGGGTGCCCCCCTCCCCCGTATATAAAGGAGCAGAGGAGAGGAGGGCTGACCTTCTCTATGGCGCACCCAAGGGGGGGTCCTACTCCCGGTGGGAGTAGGTGTCGGATCACGGGTTCCGGCATTACCCTCAAGGTTCGAACACTGGGGTGCACACGAAGATCTCCCCCTCACCGATCGCGCCCTCACACACTCCGCGATCTAAAGGCTAGGCTCAATGAACCCGCAACACAAGGGACACAATATTTATACTGGTTCGGGCCACCGTTGTGGTGTAATACCCTACTCTAGTGTGGTGGTGGTGGATTGCCTCTTGGGCCGAGGATGAACAGTTACAAGGGAAGAGCAGCCTCCTGAGGTTGAGGTGTTCTTGTGCTTGTGTGGGTGAGGATGATCTGAATGGCTTGAGATCCGTCCCCTCTACTATGGTGGCTAGTCCTATTTATAGGGGCCCTGGACCTCTCCCCAAATATTGAGCGGGAAGGGAGCCAACAACAGCCAATTTGAAAGGGGACAACTAGTACAACTTATTCTGACTAAAGGTGGTCTTCGTCTGCAAAAGGCTCTGGTGGTGACGCCACCTTGGGCTCCACGGTGACCTCCATTCTGCCGTCCTGCTGGTCTTGGTCTCATTGCACCGATAGGGAAACCTTTGCTTGACGCCTCGGTACTCCTCGCCTGCGCTTGCCCCCTTAGCACCAAAGGAGAAACAAGGACACTGTGCACGCTCGCGCCCGCCTGGTCTCGATCGTCATGGCTCACGTCATGAGAACCTCGCAAGGTTTGCCTTGCCTTGATCTCTCCGCCCCTTGCGAGCCAGCCTGCACTACAAAAAAAATACACTTCCGTGATGATACGTGTTTGTCACAGTAGGTCACGTTTTCTGTCATGCATGTACATCCATGACAAATTTATGACAGAATCAAGATAGTCATACCTCTGCTGTCGTAGAAGTGTTCCATGACATTACCAAAATTATCATCATGGAAGTGTCCACTTCCATGACGATAAATCGTGTGTCACAGAAGTGCTTTCATCAAGGGTGACCGGCACGTGGCATCCACCGTAACGGAACACCGTTAAGCTATCGAGTCCGGTTTTGGATCCGATAACCCGTTAACAGCCCCGACCAATGGGGATTTTCCACGTGTAAAATCATGATTGGTACGGAGGAAACACGTGTCGGCTCACCGTTGGGGACAGATGTCATCCACTCATTGGACCCAAAGCGCCTATGATATGTCGACACATGGCACGGCCGAACAGAGGCCCATTCCTGTGAAAAGGCCGGCCCGTTTGACTTGGTCAAAAGGTGGCGGGCCGGCCCATGACAAGCCTGTTAACGGCCAGTTCGCATATAGCCCATTTACAGCCCGCTAACCCAGGGCCCGTTTACGGCCTATCCGAATTAGGCCCAGTAGTGTCATCTGGGCCGTCCAATATAATTCCATCCCGTTTTAACTTCCGGCCCATGTATGGCCCATGACGTCTTTTGGCCCATATGAGGCCCTTAGTAACCCTCGGCCCATTAACGGCCCGTGGTAAACCTGGCCCATAATGAAGAGTGTATCGCTTTATACCCATTAACGGCCCATTATTCTGTTGGGCCATTTCCAGCCCATGTTATTTTTCGGCCTTCTCAGAGCCCATTTATTCTTGGGCTCATTTCCAGCATTCAGTTACTTACGGCCCGTTACTGTCATTTTCTGCTTGTGGGCCAAATTCAGCCCGTGCTTACAGTCGGCCCATTTGTGGCCCGTTAATACGTTGGGCCATTTTCATAGCGTCATCAAATACGACCGATTAACACGACCCATTATGGTCGGCCCATGAACGGACGATTCCAACTCTAGCCCATTTACGGCCATAAAGCGGTATGTTATTGGCCCATGTTTGGGCAATCGATCATACGGCCCGTAGAAGGCCCATTGATGATACGACCCGTAGAAGGCCCATTTTTTCTACACCCCGTAGAAGGCCCATTGTTTCTACGGCCTGTAGAAGGCCCAGTGTCACTACAGTAAATATGTAGCCCATGGTTATTGTGGCCTAGTTTTAAAAAATAGGTTATTGCGGCCACTAACAAACCGCGGAAAAAGAACAACACTGACTACAAGCAAACAAATAAACAAGAAAACAAGGAAATAAATAAGCAAGCAACTTTCGTTAGGCTATCATGACTATTACACATATTACATCCACGGGGCATCAAAGTTCGCCACCAGTGCAAATATAGGGAACAAAGCAGCATATCATATACACTGGTTGTCAAAGTTGGCGACCGGTGCAAATAAACGCCGCAACAAAACAAGTCCAGAACTGAAACCACTTCAGAAGATCTCAAGAAACAATATCCTGGGTACCCATAATGCTAGCAAGATGCTTAGCAAGCTTATTAACTTTCTCTTGTTTGGCGCTTAAATCCTCCGGTAGCTTGTTGTTGCACGGAATGTATGCATCTGAATTCTCTGAGGACTTCCTCGGTCCTTGACTTCCTGTCGCAACACATCGATCGATGTCTTTCAACTTGAAGTCGAGACTCAAGAAGACGAATTGATTCAGGCGGTGAGTTCAAGAGCTTGTGCCAGCGGTAGTGGCCGATGCTTCGAACACTACATCAAGACAGGACTTCTGGGTTCGCTCACTGTCGTCAAGGTAGTTTTTATCAGCTTTCTTGGAGACCAGCATGGATGTCTCACTATCTTGAACCTTATCTGTATTACTTCCTTCATTGCATAATGGGGTACTGTTCTCCAATATTTTGGCCGCATTCTAAATGAGAAACAAGCAGACACATCACAGGGTTACCATGTTGTATATGAAACTCATTTTGGTAAATCAGTTCAGTAGTAAAGTGCACAGGATAACATCATGAAACAAACATATATCTATGTACCATGGTCACTTTATGGTCTATATCATTCTAGTTTTTGTTGCCAAATCAAGATAGAGACATAGTTCAAATAATATTTGTTCAAGACAAAGTAGAATAGACAGAATATAAGTGTGGGAAACTATAGAGACACTTATAATGTGCATGACATGAGAACATAACTATTTACTCAATTGAAACTGAAATCAATATAGAGCAAGTTACAACAGCAAACCAGTTAAAGAAACAAGTTTAAAACATAACTGTTGCGCCATTGGAGTTTCAATTCCATCCTTCAAATTTGAAAATAGTTGGTCTGAGTAAATACAGTGAAGCAAGAGCAAAGGAGTATGAACCATAGCTACAGAACCTAACCTGAGAACAATTCTTCTTCTCCTTTAAAGCGTTGAGTTGGGATTCAGAGTCGTGGTCCTTGTGCTTTGGGCACTGCAGTTCCCTTACTAACTGCTCGTGTTTGGGTGCTCTGTGGTGGAGACGGTGCTGTGTCAAGCTGGGCCCAGGTTACTATCTGCAGGGGTTGGGGTTAGAAGGGGTGTAGCTGGTTCTCTGTCCAGCCCAGGTAGGGGTACAATCTGCGAGAGTCTGGGTTATGTGTGGTGGGGCTGGTTCTTGGGCAAGTACAACCGTGGTTCTATCTGCATCAACTGGTAGCACTATCTTTTACGAAGACCGTGTTGTTACTCCTTAGATACTGCCATCACCCTCTCCAATTCAAATGGGCTGATAAACAAGAAAAGTAATTGAATGTACATACATTGTATGATAGACAGGTGCAATGGATAGTGGGGAATAAAAGAGGGCATGAAATAATTCACATTTATGTTGTCTAACCAAATAGGATAGCATGACACAATTTCACATATATGATGGCTAACTAAACAGGATAGCATGATACAATTTCACATTATGATGGCTAACTAAAAAAGATGGAAAGACATAGTTCAAAATATGATGACTATGTAAACAGGATGACATGATATAACTATATAATGTGTTTATTAAATAGGTTGGCATGCCATAATTCACATACATGCCGCCTATGGAAACATGATAGCATGATATAATTCCCGGATAGAATGACATAATTCAAAATATGATGACTGCAAACACTAAACAGGATGAGATGATATAACTATATGATGTCCTTATTAAATGGGTTGCCATGCCATAATTCAGATAGATGTTGTGTATGTAAACATGATGGCATGATATAATTCAAATATATGATTTATATAGTAGGCAAGTAAGCAGATGGCAATCCATATATGATGTAAATACTAAGCAATGCAAGACAACATGCATGACATGGGTAATATAACTCTGCCAAGTTTGAGCATAGACCTCAGGGGGCAAATAGGACTGGTCATCAGTCTCTGAATCCTCCTTTGAGGAGCTCTCTGTATCCAACAAGATGTCAGCTTCAGCAGGTAGCATTGTCTGCTCTGAATACCTTGTTTTCACTCCAGATACTTCCATCACCGCTTCAAATGGCTGATGCACAGGAAGAGTAGTTGAATATACAAATGTTGTCGACAAATGGAACATGTAATACAAAAAAATGATAGCATGATATAATTCACATACATGATGATTGGCTCAACAACATGGCATTGCATAATTCACATATATAATGCCTTTGCAACAAGATAGCATTGCATAATTCACATATATAATGTCTTGCAACAAGATGGCAATGCATAATTCACATATATGGTAATTAGACACTAAACAAGTGGCATTCACACAAAGCATGTCTAAACTAATCAAATGACATTGCAATGCAAGACACCATACATACGATATGAGCAACATAACCACCAAGTTAATTAGTGCATACACCTCGGGGAAATAGGAATGGTCATCTGCCTCTAGATCGTCCTCCGAGGAGCTATCCGTAACCAGCGAGATATGCGCTTCGTCAGATAGCATAGTCTGCTCTGAAGACCTTGTTTTCACTCAAAAATTTTCCATCACCGTGTCAAATGGCTGATGCACACGAAGAGTAGTTGAATGTACTAACATTGTTGACAAATGTAATACGTAACGAAAAAAAAAGGATGGCCTGATATAATTCACATATAAGATGACTGGGTAAGCAGGATGGCATTGCAAAATTCACATATATGATGCCTGGCTAAACAAGATAACATTGCATAATTCACATAAACGATGAATAAACTAAACAGATGGCATTCACACAAAGCATGTCTAAACTAAGCAGTTGACATATTTGATGTATAAAGTAAGTAATGCAAGGCACCATATGCATGATATAACCAACATCAGCTTGCCAAGTTAGAGCGAAGACCTCATGGGGTAAATAGGAGTGGTCTTCTGCTTCCGAATCCCCCTTAGAACAGTTATCTTCCTCTTGATTACGATCCGAAATGGGTGGAGGGGGGGCTGCCTTTGGGCCCACCATGGAGCGACGTCTGCATGAAATTTTATTGCCACGTAAGGCTCGTCTCTTTTGCTCTACATGGTCAGTTCCATTGTGTACAATAACTGACATGCATAGGAATAAAACATAGTGAGATTATGTAAGGAGTGCATGCACAAATCTAGAGTGATGGTAGCAAACTGTGGATAGACCCAAAACCAATGATAGCAGGTAGATAATAGCTTTAGTCAAAAAATACAGATAATGGCTCCTTTAATGTTTGTTTGCACCCAACATGAAACTCATAGTAGACACCCGAGATTAACCAGATAGTAGACATATAGTACTGATTGCTGCCCCAATATGTACCCCAAAACCATTTAAAAACTCAAGTTTCAGCATAAGTTTGGACCTGACTCGGAGTCTAATAGGTGAACACGCCGATAAAGTAGCATGTCATCATATTAAGCGATGCATAACGTAAGAAGACACGGAAGAGTGCGACCTCTCTTGCGGACCCGTGTAGTCCTCAAGGTCATCTGCTCAGTTGATGATGGTAATGCAGTTGTCGTGGCTGCCGACTGCGAGGAAGAAGATCTGAGGCGGAGAAAGACAGTCTGGAGAGCGGATCCCTACTGTGGTGAACCCTTTCGTCATTGGAGCAGCTGAGCTGGGGTGGAACACAGCACCGCAGGAGCAGGACAAACCACACAAGGTTTTCTTTGACACATATCTGTAATAGAAGTAATTGTGTAAGGGCTTGTTTGAATTTGAGGTTTCTAACAATGCATGGATAGGAAATAGACAGGAATAGGATAGGAATGCACGTGCAAAACAGAGAATTTAAAAACACAGGATTTCTGCCAATCTGGGTGTTTGGTTCACAAGAATTGGAAGATCACAGGATGCAAAGAAGCATGGTGAGATTAAGTCAAACCACAAGAAAATGTACGGTTATAATGCTATTATGCTACTATCTCTTAGTCTTGTGCTTCATGAATAGGAATTTGAAAAGGAGGACAAGTGGAAATTAAAATTCCTACGGTTTTTATTTCAAGGAGACACTAAAGGAACAAGTCCTACAGTTTTCCTTTGCTCCATTCCTTTGCACCAAATTCATGAAAAGTAGTACCATACGAAACTTTCCAATTCCTATGTTTTTCATTCACTTTTCCTTTCAAGCCTTTGGCGATTCTAGTAGGCGAGCTTGAGCAAGGAAAAGCCTACACTAATTTTTTTGTGCTACTTCTATTACTTTGGACCCAGGCCCTTTGCCCTACTAGCTCAACTCCCGGGGCCATCGACAAATGCACAGCTCAAGCGCAGAGATAAATAATGATGGCGTTCAAGAGAGTCCATCACGGATAGCTAAGTTGCACAGTACCTCACCGCTTGTCATATAGTAGGATAAAATAATCGTATTTCCCGTTACTCCGTGTGCTCAGTGGACAATATATATAACATGTAGAGTAAAAAAGATATGCAACAAGTGTACAACCTCTTTGGCGAAGCCATGTCGATCTCAACGTGATTGGGTTGGCCGGTGAGGATGCTCCGGCCGACTTGGCTGTCGGGGGAGGGAAAGAAGATCTTAGGTGTCTAGAGATGGAGCCGAGGTCTTGCTCATTGTGATGGAGGGTTTAAATGCGTTGGAGCAGCTCCGGTGAGTTGTACGACGCCGAGGCTAAAGCAAGACAAGAGAGACAATGCTAACCTGAGTGGAATTCTAATAGCATCTCCAATAGATGACGTAAAATACATAACCACAAAGTGCTAGATGTATACATCAGCCGCTCATCTCTGAACTTAACTGTCGAAATTGAATGTAACTGTCGAAACTGAATTTTGCTGTCAAAACTGAATTTTACTGTCAAAACTGAATGCACTAGAGGTGAGGCTACACGTCAGTCGATTGACCTTTTCATCCCTGGTCAGTAGATTTTGCATCCGTTGGATACAAAATCAAGGGCCTGCAGTTCATCTTCAACCTCCACCCCCCTGAGCCGCCAGCCACCACCGGCCAAATAACCACCCCCCGCCGCCCGCCCTTGGCCGCCTCGCCTTCAAAACTCTCCCCACCGCCGGTCATTGCCGTCCGGCCATCCTCTAGGCCCCCACATGCCGAGCTTTTTCTCTAGCGATCCCCACACCACCGCCCCATCACCGCCGACGACCACCGCCCCCACCCTGAACCCTAGGATAGATAGTGGGGTACCTCTCCAGTGAGCCCCCCTCCCTGCTGCGGTTGGTTCTTCCTTAACTCCGGCGAGCCCCCCCACCCCCTCAAAATCGACTGACCCAAAAATCGATTCAGTAGACTGAGGTGTAGCTAAATCGGAGCAGCATCGCAAGCAAGAGCAAGAGCGAGATCAGCAGTGCAAGCAAGAGCAGACCAGGCAGAGGACCGAGAGCAAGAGCAGAGCAGCAGTGCGAGCGAGAGATAAAGCAGCAGCAGCTCCTATTGATGTGGACGTCGCCGCCGAGGGAGCGACGCCATGGAGGAAGTGGCCGGCGATGCCACCGTGGATGGAGCCGCGCCGTGTCGGCTCGGGACCGAGCACCGGCAGCACCGTGAGATCAAATCAAGAAGAAAATGCGGCGATTAGTGTACAACCTCTTTGGTGGTGCCGATTAGGCCATAGCTTCATCCAAGGAAACGGTGATGATGATGCTCTTGCGGTGGTGTAGGTGAAGACGGCGGTGCGGGAATGGAGGTGGCGTGAAAGACGAGGGGAATGTCAGGACAGCTCCTTGAAGGTGGAGGACGGGGTGGCTGAACCGGCGGGACGACTAGATCGACGACGGATCCTCATCCGGTACGGTGGATGAGGGACGTCGAGGTGTTGCTGTGGACGACGTCGTCGGGGAAGAGGCTCCGGCTGGGTGCCGGACGGAGGAGGGTGTGGGGCTTCGAGGGTTTTGCCGGCCTCGGTGTACGAATGGGTGGGCGGATGGGATGGCAGTAGGGAACCATGGCTTAGGGACGCACTTGTCTGAAATGTGGGTTAAGTTCCGAAAGTACCCCCACCGATTTGAGGCGGTTCTTTCGGTTCAGGGGTATCACGGGCATTTCGCGTGTCGGGATTTCACAGGAGGTGGGAGTTTTCGCGCGCATTGTAATTTTGGAATAGCAAGGCGCGGGTTGAGATGGAGGGAGTTGTCGGAGCACAACGAGACAAAGATATATCTTAAATATTTCGGGCTAAAAAGGCGCGGGTTGAAGAGGCGGGAGTTTCGCAACACGATAGACAGAGACGCTAGCTTGAAATTTCGGCATAACAAGGAGCGGCTTGTAATTTCGGGAGAACAAGCTTAACATGTACCAAAAAAAGACAATTTAGACTAGTATGATATACTACGTACAATGTGTTTAACACGCACAACACACACACAGACACCATTTAGACTAGTAAGGTACACGGGCATTGCACGCATGAGATTTGGCAACCAAATTATGAATAAATACCACATTATAGCATGTAAGCTTTGAGTCATATATGCATGATGTGGATGTTCGTTTAATTCTTATAGTTCATTTCATTCAAAATCATCTAGTTTTTATAAGAAAGCTAATCTATTTTAAGATTCATGGAATTGTACGTTGTAAGGCATAAATTAAAAACAAATAATGTAGAGAAACATTTGTGCAATTACGATATGGAAGATTCTAGAACAAAGAAGAAGTGCTTGTGTTTTGAGGTTTGTGCATTATGCTTAAGTTCAACCATAGAGTCTTCTAGATTATACATGTGGCAAAATCTGGTGGAATCTAGATGATATCCAACGACCAGTTGTGCTCAAATTTGCCAGCTCTGCGCCATCGGATTGGCCTCATCCAACAACCATCTTTCAAAGTTAAATTTATCCTCACACTATATTAAAAATATAAAATAATATATATAGGGGTATAGATATAGATATGTGATGCGAAAGCCACCCATCATCTCCAATTAGAATAGTGTGTCCATGCACGGATGCAATGTGGCCAAACGATGTCTGCCATCGGTATCTCAAATTCAAACCAGTCTGACCTTGTTCAATGTGTATACATTACAACATGCTTGTTTCCAAACCACACCGCGTAGATCTCCGTTATATTCATGCATGCATGGGTTTCAAACATCATGATCTCTTATTCAAATATTTGAATTCAACTTTACATTGATTATGACCTCACCTAGTCTTTTACACCCACACATTGGTCTTCTCTTTATAATTGTACCACTAACTTTCTCTCATGCATGCATGCACACACACTACCAGTCGGCATTATCCATTGCACACATGCAATCTTTTTCTTCAGGTCGGTCTCCCATGAAGGCACACACACACATCCCCCTCTCCATCATATCAGGCATTCTTTATCTCTCACGTGCATGCTAGCGATCGATGTTCCTCTATGTGTGTGTGTGTGTATATAGCTAGGTCTTTCATAGTTTTCCACATAAACCGATCAATCTATATATCTAGTGAGGTCTCACCCTCTTTCCCACATCCACATCTATCAATCTATACCTCTCTATATAGGATTACATATATAGCTAATACAACCACATTAATTATATATCCAACGCCCCCCTCTCATCATCCATGCCCTCCGCTTCATCTCTCGGGACAAGCACAATGGCGAAGACAGGGGCAGCAAGGGCCCTGCCCCCCTAACATCACTATATATCGAGGCTAATATGAATGTGATCATTAGACAATTGCTGGTAAAAATGGTTTAAGTTGATGAATTGGCCCTCCTCGTAAAGGATTAGCAATGCTTGCCCCCCTAGCTCATGGGACATTTTTCATGGCCCCTGTCTCTAATATCGATCTAGCAGTTGTGCACTCCTTCATAGTCTCCCTCCACTCGGCCCCTCGCAGCATCTTCTAGCCCCCCAGCGGATTTTGCCACATGTACAATCTAGCAGACTCCATGGTTGAACTTAAGCATAATGCACAAATCTCAAAACAACAGTGGTTCTCCTTTGTTCTAGAATCTTCCGTATCATAACTGCCCAAACTTTTTTTGTAGTTGAATTGCCATTATTTGTTTTTACTTTATGCTTTACTACGCACAATTCCATGAATCATAAAATAGATTAAGGGCTTCTTTTATTCAAAGGATTCTCGAAGGAATTTTGGAGGATTCTAATCCTTAGGAATTTTTCCTATCTTGGTTGTTTGATTCGTAGGATTGTAAACCATAGGAAGTTTTCCATATGATTCATTTGCACTAGATTTCATAGGAAACATCCCATCTACTCAAACCTCTTTGAAAGAATTCTGTGTTTTTTCTATGCACAATCAAACACTCGTACCATCCTGTAGGATCAAGATGACATTCCACTCTAATCCCATGTTCTTCCTATTCCCGCGTTTTGGAAATCCTACGAATCAAAGATGCCCTAGGTTTTTTATAAAAACTAATTGATTTTGAATGAGATGAACTATAAGAATTAAACGAAGGTCTACATCGTGCATATATGACTCAGAGCTTACATGCTATAGTGTGGTATTTATTCATAATTTGGTTGCAAAATCTGATGCGTGCAATGCACGTGTACCTTACTAGTACTTCGAGTATGTGCAAAACACAATGGCACGCTACACAGTGTCTCTCTTACAGTTCATGAAGCCACGTGGCACATGTGGAGGTGTTGTCGCGACATCCTTGTGTGGATTGATCACAGTGACGTGCTGCTGGTTCCAGAAGAATGTACTCGTCCTCCCCGAGCACCGGGCGGTACATGCACGGCCGAAGATGTGCACGCACGCCACACACGCACTCATTCCCTACATGCGCTGCCTTGAGTACGGGCGGACATAATTTTGTACCAAGATCCACCCCATGTGATAATTTTACGCGTGTGAAGTCCTTCACTTCATTGATGGTCAATTAATACAGCGCATGCAAATTGAGTGGACGTGAGGGCGGAAGAAAGACATTACTACTCCACTGCGCGCATGCGAGTAGTTAAATCATGAGTTGCTAGTAGTACTTCCATTGGTCTCCTTCGTATTTTGTGCCATTTTTGTGATAACATAATATTTACGCATCTGAGCAGTGTAGTCTACTTGAAATTTATGTTCCACTAAACTCATCGGGAGCCGTTTCGGGCCTCGAAACCAAAAACCATCAATTAATCTTTTCCTTGTTCCCATCACATTCGAAAGTACTAGTGCTATAATTAAGTGCAAGCCTGCTCACACCTACCAGCATGTACCAAACCTGAACGTGTTCCCACTATGCAGGTTTTAGTACTAGTGCTAGTACTAGGGTTATAAAAGGGGAACTACCTAATCAAAAATTACTCTACCTTCCACCTCATAAGTCCTCCTTCTTCGTCCGTCCTTGCCATGGCCGGTGTGCAGAGCTCTAGGTCGAGAACGACTCGTAACAAGGGAGCGGCAACCAAGGCTGCGGAAAAAAAGAGAGGGACCGCCGCCACTCAGAGACCTCGAAAGATCTCTCACGGGCAAGCGATGGCTCCCAGGAGCACCCTAGACGCGGAGGCGAACATGCCGAGCTGGCGGTGCTGGAGTCGTTATCCCTCGACGACATGTCCGATCAGCTCAATACGCACCTCAATAAGCAGAATGAGTTCATCCATGGCGTGGTGGAGCTACTGAAGGAGAGCCTCGACGACATGCCCGGCCGAGCTCAATGAGCAGGGGAGTTGACGCCCGGCTTGGTGATGTTTGAAGAAGAGCATTGCCTCGGAGAAGAAGGCGACCGGCGAAATCCTGCAACTTCAGGAGGACAAGGTGAAGCTCTGCCACGAGGTCGACCTGCTGAAGGAGAAGAACGCCGGCTGGAAGAAGCTGCATGAGAATAGTAGTTCCTCGATGAAGATGTTGCAGGCCCTCATCATGGAACAAAAGGAGGAGTTGGTGAAGCTCCGCATCGAGCACCGGCTGCTGTCAAGGTACGTAATGCAGCCGTGGAACAGATGATGAAGGCTCACGTCGAGAAATCCCGCGTCATGGACACAATGAAGAAGATGGCGGAGGAGACGCGCAAGGAGATGGAGGTCGTGGAGGCGATGAAGAAGCAGTTACGACTCCGCAGCCAACAACCCTTCATGTAGTGAGAGTGAGGGAGTCCTGGATTAGGGGGTGTCCGGATAGCCGAACTATCACCGTTGGCCGGACTCCTGGACTATGAAGATACAAGATTGAAGACTTCGTCCCGTGTCCGGATGGGACTTTCCTTGGCGTGGAAGGCAAGCTTGGCAATACGAATATGTGGATCTCCTACCATTGTAACCGACTCTGTGTAACCCTAACCCTATTAGGTGTCTATATAAACCGAAGGGTTTTAGTCCGTAGGACGAACAACAACCATACCATAGGCTAGCTTCTAGGGTTTAGCCTCTCTGATCTCGTGGTAGATCTACTCTTGTACTACCCATATCATCAATATTAATCAAGCGGGAGTAGGGTATTACCTCCATCGAGAGGGCCCAAACACAGGTAAAAACACCGTGTCCCTTGTCTCCTGTTACCATCCGCCTAGACGCATAGTTCGGGACCCCCTACCCGAGATCCGCCGGTTTTGACACCGACATTGGTGCTTTCATTGAGAGTTCCTCTGTGCCGTCGCCGTCAGGAAGGATGCCTCATCCCGTATTTAAAGACGATACTATCGCCAAAGGAGCCTTGGCCACTGGTCAGACTCTTCGGTTAGGTGGTTTTCTTATGACCGCCAGTTCGGCCACCGCGCCGATGATGACTTCTCGGGTCATCGAAACCAATCTTCACGTTAACTCGGAACTTGCCGAGCAGTTAGATCCGATCGAGCTCTCCTTCAGAACGAGCTCTTGGATCGCGCCATCGCCTCGAGTCGCCACAGACTACGACCAGATCTGGCCTAAAACCGATCTAAGAGAGATCAACTCTCCCCAGGCTACCCTTCATGTTGCTGTGGTAGAGGAGCAATACGGCGATTCTTCTTCTATCTTAAGGACTAGCTATGTCTGGATTCCCGATCCCTCCATGCCGGATTCCCGCAGAGGGACGGATGTCGATCAAGCCTTGAACTTAAAGTCGGTGAGGGTTGGATTCATTGGATAGCATTCAAAAATCCAAACTTCCAAGTTCGGAAACTTCTCGGCCCCTGAGTCTTAAATTGGACGGGGTTCCAGATCTAGTTCCACCCGCCCACCCAAACATTAGCGATCTATCCCGAATTCGGCAAGAGCCCGCTGAAACAGTACAACATTACTGGGCCAGATTCCTCCTGGTTATGGACAGGATAAAGGACTGCCGAGAGGAGGATGCAATCTCACTTTTCTGCAATAATTGCACGGACAAGGGAATCCTAAACGCCATAAGTCGTCGCGAAATTACACGCTTTGCTGACTTGGTGACCATAGTACAAAAGTAATTTTATATTGAGAGTGCTAGGAAAACCGAATGAAAATTTTGGGATAATCCGCCCCGAATACAACCCTAGTCCGAAATAAAAGGGTGCATTATCACCAAGCACCGGGTTAAACATCAAAAACAAAAACCCCCTAAAGTGCGGAACCGTCTTTGGAGGGTTGGCTAAACGGACCTGCAAAATTCATAGCACAGAGGGCGCCACTCCAACTCATAGCCTTCGAGCATGGTGGATACTACGGCAGGTGGCCAAAAGGCGAAGAGCTTCTAGCCTCGTAATCCCAGCCCAGCAACACCGATGCAGTATTAACAGTCTTGAGACTTTCGCATCAAATAACATGCGGAAACAAACACTCCATAACCTTGCGAAGTCTACCAAGTAGCAACAATAAATCCATGGAGTGACCACGGCTATTACCTTTAATGCCGGTGATTTAACCCGAATCCCGAACAGCCCGAGCACCAGCCGCATTGGTCCTCGGTCCAATAGTGGGCGGCTTTCGCCTTACTAAGGTACTCATGGATGGCGGCAGCGGACTAAACCTCATCTACGAGGAAACCCTCCGAAAAATGGAAATAGACTGGGCGCATTGAGCGAAGCAGCACAACGTTTAGAGGAATAATCCCTAGCCGGGAAGCATGTTGCACAGGAAAAATCACACTGGACGTAGTGTTCGGCTCGCCGGACAATTAGAGGTCCGAGGAGGTCACATTTCAAGTGGCCCCGTTCAGCAGCGGCTATCACGCTTTATTAGGGCGAGAGGCATTCACAATTTTTCAAGCTATACCTCATTATGGGTACATGAAGCTTAAAATGCCCGGACCTAACGGAATCATCACTCTCGCTAGTGATCCGAACATAGCACTCCGCGCTGAAAACAAGACAGCCGCACTAGCCCTCGAGGCACTATCCGAAGCTCTAGCGGCCGAGGAACTCACTGCGATGCACTCCACGGTGAACAGGGACGATGTGATACTTGATAAAAGATCCAAGTCCACCTCTTTTAAACCAGCAGATGAAATAGTCAAATTCCAAATCCACCCAACGGACCCTGCAAAGACGACCTCCATTGGGGCACAATTAAACCCTGAGGTAGACGCCGCAGTACGAGAATTTCTACGAGAAAACTGGGACATTTTTGCCTGGCACCCTTCAGACATGCCAGGAATCCCACGTCGGCTGGCCAAGCACAGCCTAAATACCCTAAAAGGATTCAAGCCGATCAAAGCAGGCTCTTGGCGCTTTTCGAACCCAAGAGACAGGCCATGGGAGGAGCTAGCCAAACTTCTGAAGCCGGATTCATCGGAGATATAAAACATCCGGACTGGCTAGCAAATCTGGTGATGGTACCAAAGAAGGATAAATCCTGGCGCCTATGTGTTGATTTCAAGACCTTAATAAGGCTTGCCCAAAGGATCCCTTCCTCCCTCGCATTGATCAAATTATCAATGCTACAAGCAGGACACGACTCATTGTGCTTCCTCGACGCTGCATCTCGGCTATCACCAAATCAAGATGGCGGAACTGACCAAGCCGCAACAACATTCATCACTCCATTTGGCCCATTCTCGCTTCAACACAATGCCCTTCGGGCTCAAAACGCCGGCGCAACATATCGGTAGCATGATTCGGACATGTCTGGCAAACCAGATCGGCAAAACAGTGGAAGCATATGTAGATGACGTGGTCGTCAAATCCAAGCATGTCGAAACTCTAGTAGACGACTTGAGGCTCACATTCGACAATCTCCGAAAATATGACAATATTAAGCTCAATCCTGAAAAATGCGTCTTCGGCATTCCAGCCGGAAAGCTCTTGGGCTTCATTGTGTCCGGTAGAGGAATTGAAGCAAACCCAGCCAAGATCCGAGCTCTGTCACAATTGGATATTCCAAAAGACCTCAAACAAATACAAAAATTATTTGGATGCGTGGCGGCTCTAAGCCGCTTTATTTCCCGTTGGGAGAAAAGGCGTTACCCTTTACCGCCTCCTCCGGTACCGAACACTTCGAGTGGATTTGATGCCGCCACTGCCGGTCTCGAAGAGATAAAATCGATATTGGCAACATATCCGGTCGTGGACGCGCCCAACGTGGTCGAACCTATGCTATTATATATCGCCGCAACACATCAAGTTGTCGCCGGTGCTCGTCGTCGAACGAGAAACGGACGGACACGGGTTCCCTCTTCAAAAACCGGTTTACTATGTGTCCACTGTCCTAACTCCATGCAAGCCCCGGTACCCACATTATCAAAAGATAGCATACACGGTGTTCATGTCATCCCGGAAGCTGCGACACTACTTTCAAGAGTGTTCGATAACGGTAGCCTCCGAAGTACCTCTTAACGACATTATAAACAACCGCGACGCAATGGGCCGGATTGCTAAATGGGCCATAGAGCTCCTTCCATTCGACATAACCTATAAGCCACGACGAGCTATTAAGTCGCAGGTTTTGGCCGAATTCATGGCCGAATGGACCGAAGCAGAACTCCCTAAAGAGTACGGCGCATACTCCAATTGGATCATGCACTTTGACGGCTCCAAAATGTTGGCCGGCCTGGGGGCTAGCGTCGTCCTGACGTCCGCAACCGGGGACACAGTCCAATACGTCCTTCAGATAATGTATACGGACTCCAACAACGCAGCTGAATACGAGGCCCTTCGCACGGCCTCCGGATGGCGATCTCCATGGGCATTAAACGCCTAGAGGTGCGCGAGATTCAACCTCGCGATATCTCAAATAAACGGAGACTTTGATGCCAAAGATCTGAAAATGGCAGCGTACCGCAATACGGTCCTAAAAATGTTAGCACGGTTCGAAGGGCTCGAATTTCATCATATAGCCCGGGACAACAACCAGGCGGCGGACGTATTGGCACGCATCGGCGCGAAAAGCGATGCCGTCCCGCCCAACATCTTCCTGGAACGGCTGTTCAAGCCATCCATACTATGGGAAGGGGAGCCCAGAAATAACAATCCGGACCCAACCGCACTGACTGACACCGAACACTCTGACACAATCGGAGGCTCTGCCAACGAGATAACACCCTCCACCCACGAAATAATAGCGGTTATCGCCCCGTGGACGGAACCATTCCTAGCCTACCTAACTAGGCAGGAGCTCCCCGAAGACCAAAATGAGGCTCGCTGCATAGTACGGCGATCCAAAGCCTATAAAGTCCATGAGGGAGAGCTCTATAAGAAAAGCACAACAAGAGTCCTTCAAAGGTGTATCTCCGAAGAGGAAGGGCGAAACCTCCTGGCTGAAATTCATGCCGGACTGGGTGGGCACCATGCCGCAGCCCGGGCCCTTGTAGGCAAGGCCTTCCGTACAGGATTTTATTGGCCGACGGCACGGGCAGATGCGCGGGATTTAGTCCAACGATGCATTGGTTGCCAGCTTTTTGCTAACCAAAGCCACATGCCACCCACCGCCCTCAAAACTATACCCATCACCTGGCCGTTCATGTCCTGGGGCTTGACATGGTTGGACCCCTTAAGGGAGGAACCCACAAGCAAAAATACCTATTGGTCATGGTGGATAAATTCACCAAATGGATAGAGGCCAAGCACATTAAAACGGCCGAATCCGGGCCGGTGATAGACTTCATATCGGGGTAGTGCACCGTTCTACGGCGTCCCCACGATTATCATCACCGATAACGGCACCAACTTCACGGCCGATGAGGTCAAATTATGGTGCAAAACATGGGCATCAAGCTCGACACGCCTCGGTCTATCACCCTCAAACCAACGGTCAAGTCGGCGAGCAAACGGTCTAATCATGAGTGGCATTAAACCCGGACTAGTGCGGTCCCTCAAGGAATCTAACACGCCTTTGGGTCGAGGAGCTCGACTCCGTACTCTGGGGGCTGCGGACCACGCCGAATCGTACTACCGGATTCACACCATTTTTATGGTGTACGGCGCAGAGGCAGTCTTGCCCTGCGACATAATGCATGACTCACCTCGCGTGCGCATGTATGAAGAAAGAGAAGCCGAGCTCGATCGGCAGGACAGTTTGGACGCATTGGAGGAGGAGCATGACGTGGCAAAAGCTCGTTCCGCATTTTATCAACAAAGGCTCGAAGATATCAAAGCAGGAAATGCGGGCCAAAGCTTACAACGTTGGCGAACTAGTTCTACGTCCGCCGGACAAGAAAAAGGACAAACTCAAGCCCAAATGGGAAGGTCCCTTCATCATCGACCAGGTCCTGACCGGCGGAGCATACCGTCTGCGAAACGCATCGGACAACCGACTCGAGCCGAACCCATGGAACGCAGCCCGTCTACGAAGATTCTACGCCTAAGCGCCGGACTCCGAGTTCGTCTCCTTCCTCCGTCCACATTTTCTATTTTTGATGTCTTTTATTTCTCTCCTTCCTCCTCCTTCTTCTTGAAGCCTTTAGAGGCTCGTTTGCGCTTTGTTCGCACATACTTGACGCGCTGTCCGCGCTCATTATACCTGGGGGCTTCTTTAACAGAAGCTTATTTGTACGGGCTTCATGCCCAACACATGTGTCAAACTTCCGCATGTACCTTTTACTCACCATTATATGCATCGATATGACTTAAGTTTTGGCCAAGATGGGTTGCTGGCTCTGTGCTTACCCCTACGTTCTCGATTGTTCGGCTAGGTGGTAAAGGGAGCACCTCTGCGATTATTCTTGCGGGTCAACGGATGTGTACCTCAGACCGGGTGAAGCCGAAGCTAGCGTTCTTAAGGGAATATTCGGTCGGTGAACTGAAAGATGATTTTTAACTATTTATCCATCTGCCCCAGATGATTTTCTCTTTCTTAGCAGTTTGGACATGCACTTTAGGGCATGCCTCCTGGAAAGGAACCCTTAACGGAACTATTCTCCCTAGAAGATGTTTCTTACTATCCATGTAATATAACATAACTAGTTGGGCACTTGTCCGACATACAGCAATAATGACCCCTCGCCTTTGTCTCCTTGCATGCCCCGGTTCTTACATAACCGCGAGGGTATTCGGACACACTCCGGACTATTGGGTCCCGAGGTCGAAGCGAAAAGGTCTGCTATGACAAACGATCTACAATCCAGCTAGAAAACATTTTTCATGTCATATTCAATTACATAGTCAACTCGACTAATTGTATTCCTCCTCAATGCCATCTAATAGGCTATCTAATTTACAATCTTCTTTGGGAATACTTGGCGGCCAATTCTACTTGGCCGTACACTAAGCTTACAGGATCTCCTTCCCATAAGGCCCCACAGGTCCGACCTCGGCCATGTGGTTTGGATCAACAACCGTGTACCGCATCTTTACCATGGCCCAGCCTCCTGGCGCCTTTGATGGCAGGCCGATATCTTCCATAGTCGGAAGCGCCACCGTGCTCCTTGAAGCCGCTTTGCGGCTCCCCAATGCCTTCGGGCGGGGAGATAGATGGCCACAAGGCACTGGCGACGCCTTTCATCACCTGCTGAACTTCGTTCAGGTAGCCGACGCAGTTCGGGAAGAAGATCACCCGAAGAACTGGGCATCTCCTCCTCAGGACGACCTGTGAGCAAACCTACATACATGTTTATGTTAGTCGCCTTCCTCGCCGAACTCTTTCAAAGTTCGTTTAAGCACTTACTGAAAATGCCGCGACAAAGCCGTCGATTCTCCTTTACGGAGTCAGACAACTGGGCACGAACATCCTTTAGTTCCTCACCCAGTTGGGTGTTGGCATCTTGGAGGTTATTTTTCTCCTGCCGCACCCTCGTAAGCACGCTGGCGCAGGAGCTGTTGCTTGTCCGGATCCATCCCTGCGCTATCTGCACTGCTAATGTCAGATTTATGCACACGCCACACTTTGCGAAACTACTTCTACTTTAAAGGGCATATATTACCGTGAGGAGTCTTCATGGCTTCCCGGTCATGACGATCTTGACCTCAAGTTGGGCCTTGCACTCTTCAAGCTCCCGGGACAAACGGGTATTCTTTTGGTAAGAACCTGCATTCCAAATGATCCTTAAATCAGTTATCCTAACTATTTTAAGTCTCGGGGCTCTTGGCATATATAATCGTCAAAATTCCTTACCCGTATGTCTTTCACATAATGCTCCGTGGCTCGCTAGGCCATCCCGAGCGGCACGGAGGTGCGCTTCTCTCGAATTAAAGGCGTCCAACGCCTCTTGGGAGAAACATGCGTCACGTAGAATAGTCCGGCGGCGCCTATGATTCATGGCGCTCTCCACCTCCGACTTGGTGGCGGACAGTCTGTCGGCATCCTCCGTTGGAGGAGCATCCAACGCACGCCTCGTGTTTGTACCCCCTTCCGGACTCGGCCTTTGAGCCTGGTTGGCGGAGGTCCGATTGTCAACTTCTCCGGACTCAGTCCGGCGAGCGCTCTTTTTCCTAAAAAAACCACAAGCGTCAGTGTGCCTCCCAGGAATCTCTCCTTAAAACACGATGGCACATCATACTGTTGCGGCGATGTCTTGAGTCGTACCGCACTTCTTTTCCGCCTGCTGGGCCGAGCTGCCCCTTGTTGGACGGCCACGGCAGGCTTGGCTTCCCGTTCTGAAGTTACCCCCTGCGAAACACCATCAAATATGTGGTGATTAGAAGTAAAGCACGGGCGGGTCATGGTATCCGGACTTCGGTCACGGTTACCTGGGAGGCCGCAAATAATCCGGGTAGTCGGCCGTAATGGCAACCAAAGCATTGTCGATGCTAAGTTGGTGGAACACCTCGTCGATCAGCTCCACCTTTATATTCGGGTCCTCTTCGGAGGCCGGATCGAGGGACCGTTACGGATCCTTGGGTTATGGGGGCGGGCTGTGTATCTTCTCCACGGCCCGGCGCAGCTTCCTCGCGTAGAAACCATGAAATGAGATATTTAACCACGGAACATGGATCGGACAGGCCACAAAGATATTTGCTTACCCAACTTCGAGGATTATTCGAAGAAAACCCGTTCAGTGGACTGACGCGGAGAAAATCCTCCTCTTCCCCTTTGTACATGGCGGACAAGGTCTTCACCAGTTCGATGACCGATCCCGGCCCTTTGCGGCCATGGCGGGTGGCATCGTCCTCCCCGTTGAAGTCCCACATGGGGTGGCCCCTATATTGGAGCGGCTGCACTCCCCTCATAATGCAGATTGCCATGACTCCAATCATGGTCAATCCGGCATGAGCCAGTAATCTTATTCGGCTATCAAGTAAAGGACATCCGGTCATTTTCCCTCTGGGGGCTCATGAGCGCCCGGCTTAGGCGCTTCTTCAGAGGAGCGTTGCTAAACTCCGGAAGGCCGATCCGAACAGGATCTGGCAGCGGGACGTCCTCCATGTAAAACCATTCCAAAGGCCAGTCTTCGGACGCCTTCTTTGGGGTTCCGGATAGATATCCGGTCCCGGCGATGCGCCATAGTTCGGCTCCGCCCACTTGATATATTGACCCCTCATGAGAACGTGGTACAAGGCATAATAATCTCTTCCACAATGGAAAATGAGCCTCAACGCCAAGAACAGTTCGCAAAGGGCCACGAAGCCCGCGATGTGCAAAATGGAGGCAGGCGTAAGGTGGTGCAACCGAGGTCAGAGAACTCCAAGAGCCCCCGGAGAAACGGATGAATTGGAAATCCGAGTCCTCTTACTAGATAAGAGATAAAGCATACCCGCTCTCCTTTAGAGGGATCGGGGACACTCTCCGCTTTCTTTCCGCCCTTGTAGGTGGCAAGTCCGGCTCGAACCGAACCATGAAGGCCGGGGAAGAAATCCCTTGGTTTGGAGTGTCACTAGCTCGCTATGCGGGATCGAGCATCTCTCCTAATTTCGGCTGAGGGCTGGGAGCGCGAGAGGAGGAGCCACCGACCATCCATGATGGAATGGATTTTTGTCAAGGCGCTCCGATGAAAGCTTCATGAGGGGTTGGTGTGACTCAGATCTAGATCCTCGTCCCTTTTATAGGCGGCTCATTTGCGTAGCTAGGGGGATAAGTGTAAAAATACCCTGGCTTTTCTCATTCATTCAAACACGTGGAACATGGCCATTATTGGGCGTGGAAGCTAAGGAGCGCAGCATTTATCAGAAGCCGGACACTATTCAACAAGTATATGGAATTTGGAGAAGAACCCGCCTCGCAATGCCGAAGACAATCTACGCGCCGGGCTCATCGCCATTGGAGCCTGGTTCGGGGGCTACTGAGGGAGTCCTGGATTAGGGGGTGTCCGGATAGCCGAACTATCACCGTTGGCCGGACTCCTGGACTATGAAGATACAAGATTGAAGACTTCGTCCTGTGTCCGGATGGGACTTTCCTTGGCATGAAAGGCAAGCTTGGCAATACGGATATGTGGATCTCCTACCATTGTAACCGACTCTGTGTAACCCTAACCCTATTCGGTGTCTATATAAACCGAAGGGTTTTAGTCCGTAGGACGAACAACAATCATACCATAGGGTAGCTTCTAGGGTTTAGCCTCTCTGATCTCGTGGTAGATCTACTCTTGTACTACCCATATCATCAATATTAATCAAGTAGGAGTAGGGTATTACCTCCATCCAGAGGGCCCGAACCTGGGTAAAAACATCGTGTCCCTTGTCTCCTGTTACCATCCGCCTAGACGCACAGTTCGGGACCCCCTACCCGAGATCCGCCGGTTTTGACACCGACATAACTAGTTCGGGATCCCTTGTCTCCTTGTCTTCATGTAGTGAGAGCAGCACCCCAGACTTGTGTGTGCATCTTTCTTCTTTTTTTGGGGTGATAATCCTCCTTCTTCTTTTGCTCCTGTGTTTCTTATTTTGCTTGGTGTTTCAACAAGACGTGTCACCTTCTCTGCGAGGCATGAATAGGACAATGCTAAAAATGAGATGACTAGCAAATTAGATCATTCTTTATCGCTAATAGAACAATGCCTCTTGCTAGTAATATATAATAAGAGTAGAGAGTAGAGGATATGGCACTGGGCTGCTGTGTTTCGTGCTCCTCCGTCGTACTCCAGTGGGAAAGTGTAGGACCTTGAAGTATGTCTAGAGGGGGGGGGGTGATTAGACTACTTGACCAATTAAAAATTTGACCTTTTCCCAGTTTTATAGTTTGGCAGATTTTAGCTATTTTAGGACAAGTCAAGCAATCATCACACAATTCAAGCAAGCATGCAAAGAGTATATTGGCAGCGGAAATTAAAGCATGCAACTTGCAAGAAAGTAAAGGGAAGGGTTTAGAGGATTCAAACGCAATTGGAGACACGGATGTTTTTGGCGTGGTTCCGATAGGTGGTGCTATCGTACCTCCACGTTGATGGAGACTTCAACCCACGAAGGGTAACGGTTGCGAGTCCACGGAGGGCTCCACCCACGAAGGGTCCACGAAGTAGCAACCTTGTCTATCCCACCATGGCCGTCGCCCACGAAGGACTTGCCTCACTAGCGGTAGATCTTCACGAAGTAGGCGATCTCCTTGCCCTTACAAACTCCTTGGTTCAAATCCACAATCTTGTCGGAGGCTCCCAAGTGAGACCTAGCCAATCTAGGAGACACCACTCTCCAAGAAGTAACAAACGGTGTGTTGATGATGAACTCCTTGCTCTTGTGCTTCAAATGATAGTCTCCCCAACACTCAACTCTCTCTCATAGGATTTGGATCTGGTGGAAAGAAGGTTTGAGTGGAAAGCAACTTGGGAAGGCTAGAGATCAAGATTCATATGATAGGAATGGAATATCTTGCCCTCAACACATGAGTAGGTGGTTCTCTCTCAAAAATAGTAAGTTGGAAGTGTAGGTTTAGTCTGATGGCTCTCTCCACGAATGAAGAGGAGGTGGAGGGGTATATAGCCTCCACACAAAATCTAACAGTTACACACAATTTACCAAACTCGGTGGGACCGAATCGTTAAACTCGGTCGGACCGATTTAGTAAACCTAGTGACCGTTAGTGATTTTCGGTGGGACTGACATGCATCTCGGTGAGACCGACCTGGTTAGGGTTAGGGCATAATGTAATCTCGGTGAGACCGACATACAAACTTCGGTGAGACCGATTTTGGTAATTAGCGAACCAGAGAGTTGGTCAGGTAAACTCGATGGGACCGGTTTGCTCTTTTCGGTGAGACTGAAATGTTACAAAAAGGAAATAGAGAGTTTACAATTGCAACCTCGGTGGGACCGATCGCTCACTTCGGTTGGACCGAAACGTTACGAAGGGAAATAGAGAGATTGCAACCCCATCTCGGTGAGATCGAGATCCATATCAGTAAGACCGATTTGCTTAGGATTTGTGGCAGTGGCTATGACTTTTGGAATCGGTGGCGCCGGATAGAAAGAATCGGTGTGACCGATTTTGGCTTTAGGTTTAGGTCATTTGTGGATGTGGGAAAGTAGTTGAGGGTTTTGGAGCATATCACTAAGCACATGAAGCAAAAAGGCTCATTAAGTAACACCTCGTCCCTTCTTGATAGTATTGGCTTTTCCTATAGACTCAATGTGATCTTGGATCACTAAAATGTAAAATGAAGAGTCTTGAGCTTTTGAGCTTGAGCCAATCCTTTGTCCTTAGTATTTTGAGGGATCCACTTTCATCATCCATGCCATGCCATTCATTGAGCTTTCCTAAAATAATAGTCTTGGAATAGCATTAGCTCAATGAGCTATATGTTGTTATGAATTACCAAACCACCTAGGGATAGTTGCACTTTCAGAAAGCTTGAGTATACCGCATGGTTCTTTGCTCCTCCTCAGGTCGTCGGCACATTTATACGAGCAGTCAAATCACAAGGCCCCGCCTTCCAGCAGTAATGAGCCGTCAAATCACAAAGGCCCTCGACTCTCGTGAAAAGGACCAAGCTAGACTGCCCCGCCCTCTAGCCTTTTAAAAAATGTATACATTTGTACAGTGGTAGTATCGATGGATTGCGCCATGGAGCAAAACTAACAAGATGTAATTAAAGAAAAAAGGTGGTACATATAGAGAGCGCTCGTCACCAAATTATGCATATACTATATGACACTACCCACTATGAAGGTACTAGTAACATAGACTAGTAGCTAGTCTATGCGACTCTCCACTATGACTAGCCAAAGTCGAGGCACGGGTACCAACGAGGGCCTGGTTGTGTCTATACTTGGACAACTCACCCGACTGCATGTGCACCAGGCAGACGAAGCTCGTGTCGTGTTGGTGCCGTGTGCGGCCCACACATTAACCAAAACCTCGTGTCTCCATCTTAGACTCCGCGTTTTAAACTTCTCAATCTCAAGGCCAAGGAGCAACGTGAAACCTATGATAGAGCCAATCGGATGGTTTAGAACACTACAATTCGTAGCTACAGATGCGTGTGTGAGAGAGGATGAGTGCGTGCATGCACCTCTTCTCAGAGTACAACTGTATGTGGGTGGCATCAACCTAGGGAGCAGTGATGGTGCGTGCGAGAAGTCCTGAGAGATAGGTGTAATGCATCTGAAAAAAAAGACTAGTCTATAGCTCGCCACGAGGCTATTCCTGTCGAACGCCAAGCGTAAGATATGTATCCGACGGTGCCAGTTTTTGCACGTACACAACAGTAGAAAAAGAACTAGTACCATGGCATATGCTACACCACGGCCGAGAAAACGTGCCGACGTTACGCCATCCGGGAATAGTGCCGCACTTCGAAACTAGAACCGTCAATAAATTTTGAGCGCGTCTCGTCACATTCCAAATTACTACTACTACCACGCTATATTTAATTGCAAACCTGTTCACACCGATCACAACCTAAACGGTTTCCCACTTAGGAGTGTATTAGTAGTACTCGGTTATAAATACTACTATGCTAAGATGACTGCACATTCCTCCTCAACTCCTCATCCACAAAAACAATCAAGTCAATCAAGCCATAGCCAGCGTGAGTTACGGTCGAGATTTCCACCGTGGAGAGGTGAGCATGGAAGAGGAAGCACGAGAGATGTCCCGCCGCCACAAAGCAGCCGACATGTCCGCCAGCGAAAGAGGCAAGACAGAGGTCCCGTCACGCCGCCGAAGCAGCACGGAGGTCCCGCCGCGCCGTCGATGTAGCAGACTGGTCCGACCACGCCGCAGAAGCAGCAGAGATTCGCCGCCGCGCCGCCGAAGCAGCAGGGAGGTCCCGCCGTGCCGCGGTGGCCTGGGAAAATTTCTTGCGGGCAGGCGAGGACTCTTACAGGCGCATGCATGCGATAGTCCATAGCCAGATGGATCAGATCTCCGGCTGGGCGAGGATGCAGGACGAGGCTACCGGCGTCATCCGGCAACTAGGGGAGGGCAATGCGAAGCTCCGGGGCGAGCGCGACCTGCTGAGGGCGAAGATCGCCGGAAGGGCGAAGCAGGAGGAGGAGACCGCTGCCTTGTTGCAGAGGACGGGCGTCATCATCAAGAAACTTATGGACGAGAATGCCATGCTCCGCATCGAGCGCAATAGGCTGGTGGAGGAATCCATGGATGCTGCCAAGCAGTGTATTAAGGACATGAAACTGATGAAAGAGATCATCGCCCGCCGCGAGAACTAGTCCTCGACCTGCAGCCCATAAAGAAAGTAGAGATCAGCGAGCCAGATTGTTGTATGCGTCTTCCTTCTTCTTTTGCCCTTGTGTATTTCGGGTGTAGCCGCATGTGGCTTTTTTAGTTATCTTCCTAATTATGTAAGACAATTATTATCCACTCTCGTCATCCTTATATATATTCATCAGTCTTGCTATAAGTCGCCAGTAGATGCTATATAGGTCCGTCGGATCTTACATCAAGATCTGTGCAAAATTTTCTTTTCAGATTTTCTTTTTTCTCTCTTAAATATCAGTCAAGTGAGACATTGCCACGCCATTAAACAGAGGCTCGGGCGCCATTAATGGAGACCTTGGGAGAGAGGTGGACAGCATATGGAGGTCAAAGGGCTCTCCTCCCGATAAGCACGTGCAGGGGTCTGATCGCATGCCTCCCGTACTCAAATAGCTACCCTGCACGACGCCTCCTAGCTAATAAAAAAAGGGGACATGTGGCGGCACGTAAATGGTAAATAGAACACCCACGGTTTCAATAATACTTGTGTTTCCGATTGTAACGTGACAACACTTGTTCCAAAATGACTTTGTTGATTGTTAATGTGTGCGCCTTCACAAATCGGACAGCAAAATTACCACAGCATGTTGGTGCCACGTCATGACACCAAGCCAAGTTTCATGATTTTCATGCATGTTTCGGATTTACAGGAATTAAAAAACCAAGTTTCTCAATGTTTCTAGTCGAGCCATGACGCCCAGATGTTTGAATTTCATTCCCATTTCTGGCATGGGACCTAGAAATTTACCCGAGGACACACATGTGATTTTTCAACCAGCTTTGGTGCACTGGAGCATGTGCTTGTATTTAAAATTTTAATTATGCACACAAAGGTGACACGTTCCCTCTCAGAACCACGAGCCTTCTTTAGAGAAGCTCCGGTTTGCAAGAAACTTATACCAAAACTTGTTCCTATTCTGCAATTTTTTTACCACAACATGGTAGTACCATGACATGACACCACGCCAAGTTTCATGATTTTCAGGCGTGTTTTGGATTTACAAGAATTTTAAAACCAAGCTTCTCAATGTTCTCGGCCGAACCACGATGCCCAGATGTTTGAATTTCATTCCCATTTCTTGCATGGGACCTAGAAATTCACCCGAGGACACACATGTGATTTTTCAGTCAACTTTGGTGCACGAGAGCATGTGCTTGTAGTTCAAATTTGAATTATGCATATTAAATGACCAGAAACTCGATTAATGTATAAAAAAGGTCAAACGAACCCGGAATAATTCCAAAATTTAACCGGGCACTCATATAGTTCTATGTTGCCTCTGTAAAGAAAATCTGGGGGGAGGTAGCGTATATTGTTTCGCACACAAAGGTATAAAGAAATAAAGAAATAAAGAAATTAGCATACCTACTTAATTCTTGGGTTCTTATTATTTATGCCACTAGTTGTGTATCACTACTCAATTTTGCCATTAGAAGTTACAACTACTCAAAAAATGCCATCGATCCGTGAGATGCCTTCTAAAAAATGCAATTAGATATCTAAAAAATGGCATCGTTAAGTTAGATGTTTGCTTAGAAATGCCATTAGACATTTTTATTTTCACGTCAAACCCATTGACCATGTTACATGACAAAAATAAGCCGGTTCTCACAATGATAAGTTAATGGTGTCCATCACAACACACCCCTCAAATAAAACTAAGCACCGTGGAATTCTTTGACAAAACTAAGCACCCTGAAATTGTTTGACAACTAAACTGCTGGCTGTATGATGTTGGCCATATATATTATACGTATATAATGTCAAGAAACGAGTGGTAGTACTATACCAACTAAAATATGAAATGTACGAAATATAACGAGAAGAAACATAACATAGTTCTGCTGGGGGCTCAGCACAACACACCCCTCAAATAAAAGTAATCACACCAGAAATTAAACTTAGCAACAAATCCAGTGGACACTGCATTAGAACCACCATGAGCAACGACACTGCCACCTTACTCGGAGTCCTCGTCCACGTCCTCGACTTCGTCCTTGTCCCTCTTCCTCTTGGGTGGTACTTCTTTGCTTGAACCGCCCAC
The DNA here is from genome assembly GCA_021605145.1 of Aegilops bicornis. NCBI lineage: Eukaryota > Viridiplantae > Streptophyta > Magnoliopsida > Poales > Poaceae > Aegilops > Aegilops bicornis. The sequence goes on from CM038674.1 coordinate 620,797,705, forward strand.
TTGGCTCTTGCTCTTCATCCAACCCTTGTAGATATTGAAACAAAGGTTGCCATCCATTGCAGCGTAGTGGATGTGGTCTATATCTAGTACAGTCCACTGCCATGCACGATGAAACGTGTGCGGAGGTTTCTTCAGTTCACCGTACGAAGGATGAAACATGGCTCCTGCCAGGGCCAGCATTGAAGGCTGATCAAGGGAGGGCACCAGCCCTTCCTTCTGGAGGTCGAAGGGTCGCCTACAACGAGGCCTATCCGACCCAGGATTTCCTTGTCGTTCCTAAAGTCTACAGTAACGAATTTGACTCGGCCGCCCTTGAGGAACTTCTTAAATTGCTCGCACTCAACGTCGGCATGGCATATGTGGTAGATCAAGCATAAGTCATGCACGCAAACCTGGATCACGGCGGGCTTCTTCTTCTCTGCCTCCTTTAGTTTCTTCTCGCTTCCCAGGACTGTGGTGTACTCAACATCTAGCCCAGACCCACTCATCATTTGAGTTTTCGAACATGCGCTTGAAGCGAGCAAGGCATTCTTTCACCGCTATGGAAGAACGGGTGTAGATGACGTCAAACTCATCGCCGGTGATGGTTCTAACCTTGTACTCACCGCCGATCATGGAGATTTGGGATGCCATGGATTTGGGAGGAGGGTTAGGATTAGTGGAACTGCAGTAATATGAAAGGACGGGACGACTAGGAGCGGTTTATCGATTGTAAAAATGTCGAGTGGGGGGGGGGGGCGTGCGAATGGCAGGGTGATACGTCTCCAACGTATCTATAATTTTTGATTGCTCCATGCTATATTATCTTCTGTTTTGGACATTATTGGGATTTATTATTCACTTTTATATTATTTTTGGGACTAACCTATTAACCGGAGGCCCAACCCAGAATTGATGTTTTTTTGTGCCTATTTTAGAGTTTCGCAGAAAAAGAATATCAAACGGAGTCCAAATGGAATGAAACCTTCGGAAGCGTGATTTTTGGAACAAACAAGATCCAGGAGAATTGGATCCTACATAAGAGAAGCTTCCAGGAGGCCACGAGGTAGGGGGCGCGGCCACCCCCCAGGGCGCGCCCTCCACCCTCATGGGCCCCCTGTTTGTCCACCGACGCACTCCTTCCTCCTATATATACCTACGTACCCCTAAACGACCAGAGACGGAGCCAAAAACCTAATTCCACCGCCGCAACCTTCTGTACCCACGAGATCCCATCTTGGGGCCTGTTCGGGAGCTCCGCCGGAGGGGGCATCCATCACGGAGGGCTTCTACATCAACACCATAGCCTCTCCGATGAAGTGTGAGTAGTTTACTTCAGACCTTCGGGTCCATAGTTAGTAGCTAGATGGCTTCTTCTCTCTTTTTGGATCTCAATACAATGTTCTCCCCCTCTCTCGTGAAGATCTATTCGATGTAATCTTCTTTTCGTGGTGTGTTTGTTGAGACCGATGAATTGTGGGTTTATGTCAAGATTATCTATGAACAATATTTGAATCTTCTCTATATTCTTTTATGTATGATTGGTTATCTTTGCAAGTCTCTTGGAAATATCAGTTTGGTTTGGCCTACTAGATTGATCTTTCTTGCAATGGGAGAAGTGCTTAGCTTTGGGTTCAATCTTGTGGTGTCCTTTCCAAAGGATGTGAGGGGTAGCAAGGCACATATTGTATTGTTGCCATCGAGGATAACAAGATGTGATTTTTATCATATTGCATGAATTTATCCCTCTACATCATGTCATCTTGCTTAAGGTGTTACTCTGTTTTCATGAACTTAATACTCTAGATGCATGCCGGATAGCGGTCGATGAGTGGAGTAATAGTAGTAGATGCAGTAGGAGTCAGTCTACTTGTCTCGGATGTGATGCCTATATACATGATCATACCTAGATATTCTCATAACTATGCTCAATTCTGTCAATTGCTCAACAAGAATTGCTCACCCACCGTAAAATACTTATGCTCTTGAGAGAAGCCACTAGTGAAACCTATGGCCCCCGGGTCTATCTTCATCATATTAATCTTCCAACACTTCGTTATTTCCTTTGCTTTTTTACTTTGCTTTTATTTTACTTTGCATCTTTATCACAAAAATACCAAAAATATTATCCTATCATATCTATCAGATCTCACTCTCGTAAGTGAACGTGAAGGGATTGACAACCCCTTATCGCGTTGGTTGTGAGGATTTATTTGTTTTGTGTTGGTACGAGGGACTCGCGCATAGCCTCCTATTGGATTGATACCTTGGTTCTCAAAAACTGAGGGAAATACTTACCATACTTTGCTGCATCAACCTTTCCTCTTCAAGGGAAAACCAACGCAGTGCTCAAGAGGTAGCACAGGGTAGTGGCTTGCCTGGTGGATAAATGGATTCATCCACAGTACTATGGGGGCCCAATTAGATGTCATGTCTACTCGACGCCCAATTAAATGGCTTTCGATGTCATGTCAAGCATCGGGAAAATTACAGGTGATACGAAGCTTTCCATTCTCCCATGATACAGGCTTCCGAGAGCCCTTGGATCTGAGATCGAAAGGTTGCATGGCGTGATTCTAGACCTATGGGTGAATATCATATCCTGGAGGGTTATTCTGCAAATTTTCAGCAACTTAGCATGCGACTGTTTGATCTCAGATCCAAGGGCTGCCAAAGATCCCGTATCATGGTCGCGCCTACCACGATCGCCGCTTCGCTTGTCGCTACTTTGGAGATTTAACACGGTGCATTAGGCTATCTAATGTTGGCATGTCATACATAGTCATCACTTAGTCACTCATACAACAAGGTTAGCTATAAGGTTGGCTATAAGAGTATTTTTTGTTTACTTCTCTCTATCTCTTTCTTTGTAGTATTTATTGCGTTTGCCAAGGAGTGACCTCTTCCAATGAAATGGTGCTTAGATGAGGTGCTATGGGTATTAAATGGCTTAGCAACTCAAGTCCCCAATGCATAGGTGCTTAGTTTTTTGTTGCTAAGTTTGCTTCATCTAGGTACACGCGCTTATCACTGTTTCTTCCTGGGGTCACCAAACTAGTCTCTCTCTTCTTAATTAACTTGCCACATCAGACTTTATGCATATGTGGCAGGCTTAGCACCTGTAGGATCAAGTACAATAGTGGGCTATAAGCCCGCTTTACATGGCATTTTTGCATATGTGGGGGAAAGAGTCAAGGAAAAAGTGGAGGAGTGGGCTCTCAAGAAAGAGCCAGCCTCTACATGGTGGAGCATCGGGAGAGGCACCTGTATGGAGGTGGTCAGGAATCGGGAGACTCAAGCCGGTCGTAGCGCCACAGTTAAACTGATAATGGCAAGTCAAATCACCGGGCCCCACCTGTCCAACAGTAACTCACTGTCAAATCACACAGCCCTACGTTTGCAGCAGCCTACTCCCTCATCTTCTCGCGTCTCTATCGAACCGACTAGGTGGAACTGCCCCGCTTACCGCACAGGAAAAGCCCCGCCCTCGACTTTTAAATAGTACAGTATACTAATTTTGTATCCATGGATTGCGCCATGGAGCAAAGCCTCAAGAAAACGGTGGTATACATGTACGGAGTATACAGCACGCCCGTCGCGTTCGCGTTGCACCCCAGACGGTCGGTCGGTCAGACACGCCGCTCTCCGAATGGAACGCACGTCATATTGCGTTTGCACACACATGTGGGACCACAATTGAGAACCGGCCATAGGAACACTCCCCGGTCCCGCAAGTCAGGTGAGTTAATAGAAGAGAGAGACGAGCGACAGTACTACTAAAGAAGTGTTGTAGGAGTACATACATTGGTACCTGGATGATCCCTGCAAGACACGGAAGACCAGTTCGTCCATGCATGTGACCAGACTCCAGCAGACATGCCTGGATTGGCTATCGTCTACATATCGTGCAGGCTGTGTTGTACAAGGCTGTAGTTCTGGTGAGAAATCTAAAAAAAGGTTTCTTGTCATCTCGCAAAATTAGCTATCATGTGCTTCAAATCACTCCGAGGGTTAAACAGCGACAACTTAGTTGGGCTAGTCATTGGGGGCACATGCACGAAGACTACCCGGCTGCCATCTAGGTCAAGCCGACTATGTTAATTAGGACATCTATCGACGGACCCCTTTTCTATGAGTTTATCTTTAATTTGAGCTTTGATCCTCGTCTAGTTTGTCCGTCGGGATTCATCTTGTCTCCTTTGGGTAGTGAGGTTATGATTTCTTGTCATGTGGCATTTTTTCGTGTTATATGTTATAATCCGGTGCTTCAGATCAAAATCATGACAACTGCGCCTCCGGGGCACGTGCATGAAGACTTCTCGATAGTCATTGCCGAGGTCAAGCCGGCTCCGGCCGGTAGACAAAAGAAAACTAGTACTCCACTATATAGGTAGGAGCCTCCGCGCTTGCTTGCTAGTGTTGCTCTCTTCACACTGTCTCGTCCTCTCCAGATCTAAACACGACAACGGTGGCCACACACACTCTCTCTATACTCACCGCTGGTCACAGATCCAGCCGGATCCTCTCCGCCGTGGAAGGTGAGAAGGTGCAACGTTCACGCGGTCGTCCTCGGTGATGGCTCTTACCCACTTGCCGTAGCGTCCCGATCAAGATGCCTTGCCGTTCTCTCCCAAGCATCATTTGGCGAGGAGGGCCTCCACCCCTTCTTCTCCTCAGCCGTAGTGTGGGCAGATCCAGCCTCCCACCGCCCACCTAGCGACATCCCGGCGACCCTCAGGTATAACTTACTTCGAAACCGGCCTTGCTCTACTTCCCGAGCTCCTGACGTCGCTGCATTTGTATCTTTTACTATTTCTCAGCCCCCTCGTGTAGATAGGATCGATCGGCTATTTGAAAACCACCTAATTTTTTACTGTTAAGAGGTAAAACTAGTTCATGCACTCGAATCTAGTAGTACTTGGTTCAAACAAGGAAGAAAGGGGGTGGGGATGGGGGAAGATTTGTTACCTGAATCTAGGACTTGGTCAGAAGAGGAAATAATGGGGGCGAAAAGTAGCAGAGACTGGCTATCCAACTGGTCTCTAGGTCTAATAGGGAAATAAAGGAACGCAAGACAAACTCAATATAAACCCGATCTATTGGATGAAAAAGGAAAGAAAGTGGGGACTGGGGACAACTCAATGTAGTAAGTCCAAGCACTAGATTTGCTAGCCTCACACAAGATAACGTGGCTATATATCGAACAAAAATGGGACCAACCCAGATATCCTCTTCGATGTTTGTTGCCCCAAGCCGCTCTTATGTAATGCCCTTTGGTAAAATGTAGCAATCGCCCGTTAAAAGTAAGAACACGTTAAACCAATGTTGTTTTCAATGTAATGCCTCCAGTAATATGAATCAATGGCACTTTTTTTTCATGTCCTGCTAAATTTCCCATTAAGATGAGTTGCTTCTTTTCGTTAGAGATGCAACTGTCCTAGTCCGCCTACTCTCCAGGAGCTTCACGACCAACCTTGATGTTGCTCAATTTTATTGCAACTAATGAAGAAGAAGCTTTGTGGGTTTCGTTTTCTGATGGAAATGGAACTGGGGCTGGAGCCCTTTTATTAAAAAAGAAGAAGAAGAAGCTGCTAGCTCATGGGACATTGCTTCATTTTAGGTGAACTGCACCAAAAGGTCCCATGAATTGAATCATCCATGTTGGTGACTGGTGTCATCCCTTCTATGATGGCGTTGACTGCAGATATGGTTCCCATCACGAGGTATGTTCCTTTTTGGTCCGACCGTTTGCCAAAGATCCTACATGTTGATCCTACTCTTGTGCTACTGTTTTGGCACTGCCATGATAAAGCAGTAATGTTATTATTTTGCACCTTAATATAGTGGCACTATTAATTTGAGGCAATGTTTTGGCACCGCTAGTGCCACTATTTTTTTATATATATCGAAAGAGGGGGTTCCCTCCTATTTCATTAAAGAAACCCAACCATAGAGACCATTATCCGACAACATCTCAAAGGTAAGCAGGCGGTTATGCAACTACTACTAGAACGGACTGAGTACTAGCAGAGACAAGTTCGCCACATAAGCTAGGCAGGTAGGGGGACGTAGCACCAGCTCGACCAAGTTTGGATTACAACCCAAATGCTACCACGTAAACATCGGGGAAGATAGGGACCGAAGAGCCACTTGACATCCCGCCTAAGCACCCCCGGCCTTCATCCTTGCGATGCACGGTACACCTCGTTTTCCACCTGCTCGACCCTAGTGTCACTTATAAAATGAAGTAATAATACAGTTAAAATAGAACGAGTGTCCTCTCTATCATTTCATTTCCAATGTAGATAAAGAAAGTGCTTCTCTTTGTTAATGTATGTTTCATCAACTAGTCCCATTGTTAATGTTTAAGCGTTTCTGCTAAGTGGGGTGCTTAATTTTAGTTGATCTGCACAAAAATAGAGATTTTATTGTCTCTAGTCCCCTCCTTGTACTACTGCTGTACACTGATGTTCATCAACGCGTAGGTGTATCGGGGAGACTTGGGACGATTTCCAGTATGAGGCGTGGCGTACCATATGAGGCGTCGCAGGGCCCATCCCGCCCTCGCAGCATGGCATACTATGATACTATTGCAATATTTTCTTCTATTTATTTTGCGTGTTTCATCAACTAGTGCCACTATAATGTAATCACACTTTTTCATTATCTGTGCAAACAGGGTTATTCAGCTGCATTTTGATGGAACTGCACAAATTTATGGTTGGAACCGGCATATATGCAGAGTGCGAGGTGTGCCAAGTAAAAATTACCGACACCAACCATGCTCCATGCATGCATTGGCATCCACCATCACCAGTGGGATGTGTGGCACTCTCTGTGGACGGATCTTCCTCGGCAGCAAATCCTCTAACCAAATACTAGTAGCTTATATTGGCAGTTTTCTAGGGATTACTCTTTTCCTGAAAGAAGCGTCAATCTATTTTTCTTTAATTGTACACAGTGTCACAACTTTTACCCAAAGGTCCAGAGCTATTTAAGGGTGATTGGCATAGTACTCGGAGACTGATTGTAACCATGATTTTCATTAGCTGTCACACTGATTGTAAGCATGAGCAGGTGGAAGATTAGGTTAGTGCGAAGCTTACCTTAAACCCTACCGTCCTTGAAATCTCCCACTCATTGTCAAACCAAGTAAGAATCTCCTTCAACCTGGCTAACTTTGCTGAGTGGCGGGCGATCTGCCTGATTCGGTGCTAGCTTTGGAAGATGGGAGGAGAGACGGTGGTCTTGCAATAGAGAAGATGGAGAGGCGAGACGGTGGTTTTGGAATGGAAATGATGGAGAGGAGAGGAGGTGGTTTTGCAATGGAGAAGAGGGAAAGGCGACACGGTGGTTTTGGAATGGAGATGATGGAGAGAGGAGAGGTGGTGGTTTTGCAATGGAGAAGAGGGAGAGGAGCGTGCGGCAGCGCTTTAGGATTGGACGAGAGGGCCGGCGCGCTGTGACTGGATCAAAATCAAAATCAATTTACCCTCCAATTAAGAAAGCGACCCCACATTAACTAGTCTCCCTTTTATTCTGGGTCATAATTGACCATGATTTTCGCAAATAAAATGTATGTTATACGTTGCAAAAATAATGTAATTTGAATGTACATTCAGATACGAACCAAACGATACAATTTTTGGTGACATGCATTCACATTTTGCTTGTCACATACAGTACGTGGTCAAACTTTGACCCAAAATACGCAAAACAAAAAATACTTCCAAGACCAGTGCCGCTCTTCCGCTCTTCTCCTCTTAAACCACCACCGCTCCTCTCCTGTTCCAATCTAAATCCAGCGCTGCTCCTCTCTTCTTCCATTTCAAAACCACCGCCCCTCCTCTCCTGTTCCAATCCAAAACCAGCGTCGCTCCTCTCCCGTTCTAAACCAAAACCAGCGCTGCTCCTCTCCTCTTCCATTCAAAAACCACCGCCGACGAGTGAAGGTGCTGTGGAGAAGTAGATCGATGGAGGAGTATAACCGATACATGAGGATCACAGACGGCGACCCTGTGAAGCTAGCTAGGATGTTGGAGATACAGTCTTGGTTTGACAACAAGGACCAACTAGCGGCGACGGCGACATCCATGGCCAAATATCTGCAACAGAGCAAAAAGGCGGCGATACTCCCGGAGGGAATCGCGCGGGAGTACATAGAGTTGCTCCTCTGGGCCATGGGGCAAACAGATTCACCGAATCCGATCATGAGGGAGCGGTGGTGGGAGTATCGATCCTAGATGGAGCATCCACCAGAGATTGAAGGATCAAGCATCTACAGGGTGCCGTTTGTGAGGGTGTCATGCCAGAGCAAGCCGGTGGAGTCTTTGTCGACCGAACCCAACTGCAAGAGGAGAAAAACAGTTGGCCCGATGATGCTTCCCCGCCATCCTCTCCCTCGCCATTCACATCGTCTCACGGGGCGGCTCTCTGCCGCCGAGGAATAGGAGGGATTTCCCCCGCCAGACCAATAGTCGGGCAGGTTGTGAATTGTCAGGAGGAGCTTAGGGTTGTTAGTATTTGCAGGTTGTGAATTGTGTTTTGTGTTGTGTATTTTGAGAGTACTTTCAGATATGAATGTCTTTTGAATTTCAGATTTTCAAGATTGAGCATATGAAGTATTTTATGAATCCTAAAGTTCTATTTTTAGCACTTAAAAATGTAGTTTCATAGGAGTATAAAAGTGCGCATAATGTGATTCTTAGAGAAGAAACTGCAAGTTTCAGCTTTTAGATAAGAAACTCCGAGTTCGGGCCAGATAAGAAACTGAAACTTTCAGAGGCAGAGCATTTATATTAACACGGCCTTTTCAAACAGTGTTAACATCATGCTGGAAGTTTTATTCATGGTCGAAACTGGAACTACCAGCCAGTTAACATCATGTTGATCGACATTCATGCATAGCACATCTTCATATGATGCACAGTCAAAAAGATATGCTATTTTCAAGATGCACACACAATGTCGAGTGTGCGAAAAACAGAGAAAATCAGGGACGAAGTTTTGGCAAGTGTTGGATATGGTGCGCGTAGCTGACAATTGGGACCCACATGTCAATAAAGGCAGAGGCAAAAATTTTGGAGATATTTTCTCTGCACAGGTGGAATCGAACCCGGGCGGGACAACTGTCTGGTAGTGTCACTCGACCACTAGGCTAGTTCAGTTGTTTCGTTACTAATAAGGCACTTCCTCAGGTGGTCGGATCTCCTCCTGCGCCTTTGTGCGCTCGCCGCGACGCCGCTGTCTGCCGTTGTGAACATGCTGAACAAACGAGAGGAATCTGGAGAGGACTGTACGTGGAGAGGCGGACAGTCGGGACCCACCAGGTCTATGGCCGTACGCAAGCAAGTGCCTCATCGAAAAAATACTTCCTCCTAATGCTATACTGACGTTGGGGCCTACGGGTTTGTCAACATAGTTACATTTTTAGGTGCTTCATCGTAGTTACTATAGGAGATAACTTCACAACGGCCGGGAGCTGACATATATCATTTATTATCACTGGGACAACAAGTATCAGCTGGGTTTTGGGCTGCCCCGTCTAGGCTTTCTTTTTTAACATGCGCAGCCCACGACCTCGGATGGGAGGTCCATAGGCCTGTTTGTATTTTCTTGAGGGCCTTCATGTATCGACCGGCCTATGGACCTCCCATCCGAGGTTTTATTTTTCCTGAAACATCGGCAACCCAATTTATGTTTTTTTTGAAGAAAACGCAGAGGTATGTTCTATTTTTCTATATAAGAATAGGAACGCCTGGTCCAACTTATGTTTCCCTTCTAACTATATTATATATATTTAAATTATTTTATATGTTATATTATATTATTGTTATTGTCATCTTATATTTGACAGATACTTACATATGTAAGAAAACAATATCCCACATCTTATTAACTTATAAAAATAATTTCTTAACAATAAAATCCGGGATTTTTTTTGGCAACGAAAATCCTGGTGATTGTGTACAAAAGCTTGGTAAGATTTAAGGACCAATGTAATAATAAATCACTTATTATATATATATATATATATATATATATATATATATATATATATATAACAAAATGATCAGACCCTATTTATTTTTTGATAACATTACACGCCTACCAACATTATAATTAGAATAAGCCTAGCAAAATCGTGTATTTAGAGAAAGTGCAAATGGCCTGTAATTTAGGAAAAACATAAATGGGCTGCATGGACGCTACATTATTTGTTCACCCAACCCAACTAATGGACTGTAATTAAAAAAAAGAGATCAAATGGACTGTAAATTCTACCCCGCAAAAAAAGATTGTAAATTCTGAAAAAATGGGTCGAATACGTGCCACATTTTGGAGGCTGAAATGTGGGCCAATATGTCGAAGCCAATGCAAGTCATTGTCAACTTAGTCAACAAATGATTCTGACATCTTCAGCCGACCGGCATCCATCTTCAATCTCTCGTCTTCTTCCTCTAGCGCCGCCGGGACCACCTGCTCCCGCCTCCTGCTGCTAGCAGCTCTGCTTAGCACGCTTAGTTGTGAAGCACTACTCCACTGTTGGCTAGGCTATCCCTCCACCCCTCCACACCTCCTGTTCTTCTCCACCGACTGCCGAACCACACCGCACTGTAACCGCTAACCTCGTACACCTCTCTCGGCGGACTCTACTCCCGTGTCTTCCCATCTCGGCTCGTTGCTGTTCGGGGCCTCATTGCCGTCCACCACCTTGGATGCGCTCGGCGCGGAGTGGTCAACATGGTCAATGAATGACACCATTGGAAGTAGATTGTGCGTGGAGAGGCTGACAGCTGGGTCCACGGCCGCAGGCAAGGAAATGCCTCCTTATTACGCGTAAAATAATGATTCCTCCACCTGACAGTTGGGACCCATCGGAAGGGCCTCAGATTTCGGGAAAAACGCTCCCACCACCGATAGATAGGACCCACCAGGTATATCTTCGCACGCAAGGAAGTGCCTCCTTATTACGCACAAAAAAGAATACCCCCCCTTTAGCTGGGACCCACAATAGTGGGAGGCTGACTTGTGGGCCAACTAAGTTGACGGGGACGGAGGGCTTTGTCAACTTAGTCAATATGAACGATTCTAGCTCCAGTGACCGTACGATGTCCATCCAACGGCCATAGTGCTTCTTCAACCTCTGGTCTTCTTGCTCAACCCGCCCAAAGCAGCGCCGGTCGTGCCTCGTGCTCCCCGCATCCGTGGGCCGGGCTGCGATGCCGCTGGAGGCCTCACCGCCCTACTACTCCCACCGCTGGCCGTGCCATCCCTCTACTCACCCACACCCCTGTTATTCTCATGCGACGGCAGCCTCACACCGCAATGAAGCGATGAACCCTCATACTCCTCTACGCGTGGGCATCCACTGCTGCGTCTTCCCCGACTCCACGTCATCCCCTTCCTAGGCCTCGCCAACGTCCACCGCCCTGGTGCTCTTGGCGCGGCGTGGTCAACGTGGTCAAGGAATGGCTCCCATCGGACATGGACTGTACGTGGAGAGGCTGACAGCTGGGTCCACGGCCGCAGCCAGGAAGTGTTTCCTTATTATGCTGAAAATAATGATTCCTCCACCTGACAGCAGGGACCCACCGGACGGGCAACCATATTTTGTGAAAGAAAAAAACGTTTCCCCCCTGACCGCTAGGACCTACCAGCGACATCTTCGCACGCAAGGAAGTGCGTTCAGGCAAAAAAAGGATTCGCCCCCCTGACTGCTGGGACCCACTAGCTACATCTTCGTACGCAAGGAAGTGCTTGGCAGTCGGGACCCACCTGGTCGAAGCGTACGTAGCGTTGTCATTCTGGTCGCGAATGTGTACGTACATACTGGTCAATGTAGAGGCGCGCACATGTCATAGTAGAGGCGCGCACGTAGCATGTACACATACGTACAACGGCCAGGGTGCAAGAAAGTAAATATGGCCACATACGTACATACGGGCGGGGTCTCGAACGCCTACTCGCGCATACGTACGGCCAGGGCTCGTGTACATGGCTGGGTCGGAACGGAGAAACTGCGTTGTCGTCGTGTTCATGGGGAGGCAACGAAATGCGTTGTGTTCATCGGGAGCCAACGGAACGCGTGGGAGCCAACCGGCTTGGATGGAACAGCTGATGGAAACGAGGCCTAGCGTACCACAGAACGGAGGAAACAGCCTTGTGTTCGACCGGCCACGTTCGAAACAGGATCCTGTTCATTGGGAGGTGTCTGGCGTACCGCAAAACGGAGAAAACGGACCTCCTACGGTCGAAACTGGGGTCCTGTTGATCGGGAGGGGTGTGGCGTACCGCAGAATGGAGGAAACGGACTTGTGTTGGAGCGCCGCGGTCGAAACGAGGGTCCTGTTCATCGGGAGGGGTGTGGCGTACCGCAAAACCGGACACCACGGGATGCTGTTCATCTCCACCGTCGACCCCCTCCAGCCTCCACGGGCTACTGTTCATCCACTGTCGACCTCCTCCAGCCTCCACCTGCAACTGTTCATCCACGGGCTCCTGTTCATCTAGCCTCAACCACGCGCTACTCCACCGGCTACTGTTCAACCAGCCCTCTCCACGGGCTCCTATTCAACCACCCCTCCACGGGCTACTGTTCATCCAGCCCTCCACCATCTACTGTTCATCCAGCCCTCCACGGGGTGGTCCTGTTCATCCAGCCCTCCACGGGGTCCTGTTCATCCAGCCCAACCGGCTCGATTGATCGGGGTCCTGTTCATCCATAGGCAACACCACGGCGTCCTGTTCATCCACCCCCACCGGGAACTGTTCATCCAAACCCCCCCCCCCAGCAACACTCACTGTTCATCCAGAGGCAACATCGATCGGCTTGATTAGGAAGCGATGAAAGAATCGCCGATCGGGTTCGATCAACAACCATCGATCGATCGCTCGGGTTCAAGAACGCGTAACTGCGATGCAATCGGTCGGCTTCATTAGAGCCCAACGCCTCGCTTGGGTTCGATTAGAGCCCAATGCTCGCACTCCACGCGCGTGCGTGTATGAGAGAAACACGCATCGCTCAACCCCGACCACCCACCGTAACCGGGAACACCCTGATATTTTCCTCGCCCTCACTTCTACCACAGTTTTTTCCATAATGGACGGCCCAAAAAATGTCATGCAGCTGCGTCTCCGGCCCGCCTAGGACGAAAAGCCCATTTTCTATCATGATTTTTTGTCATAGAAGTAGGACCCTACCACATCTATAATGATACCGGGTTTTTTCACAATTATCGTCATAGAAGCGTCATAAGTATGATAGAAAAAAATTTCGTTCGGCCCAAAATGTCATGGATGTGTCTTTTTTTTGTAGTGCTGGCGAGGCCACTCCCGTGGAGGTCTTGTGTCGTCCGCCTCGCGAGGCTTGGCCCCTCGCGAGGGTCTTGAATGCTTGTGGTGAAGATGGGCTGTACGGGCCCGCCAGCAGCGCCACGCCATGGGCCGTAGGCAGGCAAGTCTGGGGACCCCGGTTCCCAGAACGCCGACAGTAGCCCCCGGGCCCAAGGCGTGCTCGGATTTGGCTTTGAAGCAAAGCCTAAGGGCAAGTGTGGAGCGCCGCGGGCCCCAACAACCTGCGGCCTTGGTCGACGCATGGCGGTTGATTGGACGTGGGCGTCTTCGCTCCCCCACGCTGCCTAGGCAACTGCCCGACTTGACAAGTCCCTGCGGCATGCAAGGAAAAACCATCATTACCTGTGATCGTGGGGGGCGCTGGTTGGCCTTCTCCTCCTATAAATTGGGAGGGGGCAGAGCCCCCGTCGTCCATCTCTTCCCATTCCGCTTGCTTCTTCCCCTTGCTCCGTTGCTAGTAGCGACACCAATGGCGCCGTCGAAGAGGTTCTCCGCTGTGGATAAGGGGAAGGCCCCTCACGAAGGGCCTGGCTCCCCGGTGCCCAAGCGTGGACGCGGCCGTGCCCGCAAGCACTCCACGACCCTGCCGCGCTTCGCTGCCGCGGGCGGTGCCGCTTTGCATGGCAGGGGTCGCCCGGTCATGGCAGCCCCATTGGACGGCGGAGACGTGTCGTGGTCGCGCGGCCTCCCTGGCCGCACTTCCACTCGGCGGAGGTGCTGCCGGAGTTCGTCGACTGGTCGGAGAACCCGGCCGGCAACTGGCTCCAGCTCCCGTGCTTCTTCCTTGATGAGCTACCGGCCTCAGGCCCAGGCGGGCTCTGGCTGCAGGCGAGCGATTGCTGCAGCAGAGCTTCCTAGGTCGCGGTCGAGGTCTCTGTCGCGGGCAACATAGCCCTGGCCCATGGTTGGCATACGTTTCCCCATGCGTGCGGCCTGGGCATGCGGTGCACCCTCCATTTCAAGTATGATGGCGACGCGACCCTCTACGTGAGGGTGTTTGGGGAAGATGGTCGCCGCGACGGGTGCTTCCCGGAGGTCAACGACGGCGAGGAGGTGCTCGGCCTTGGCGATGGTCGCGGCGAGGATGAGGGCGAAACCGCCCTCGGTGCTGATCACTCCTCGTCCAGCTACAGCGGCTCTTCTTCCGGCGACAGCTCCAGCAATGGTGGTTATGACCAGCCGCAACGCAGCCGCGCCCGCTTTGAAGGCGGCAGCGGGTCGTCTCGTCGTCGTGCCTCCATGAAGCACGAGGAGGGGTCCGGCTGAGCTCGGGGCGGCGCCAAGAGCCCACGTGCGCGAATCGCTGTAGGGGCACGTGCCACTTTTGTTTCGTTCTCCCTTTCCTTCCTGCACTCAATAAAGAGACAAGCATGGGGCCCTAGAGGGATGTGTAACAGGACTATGATTCCCCAACTATTGTGCTTATGTTTATCGCTCCTGGATTGTGTCGTAGCATCTTTGCTTTTGTGGAAATAGCTTAGCTTGTCGCGCTCGAAGTAGCCTCTACCTCGCGAGGTCTGCTTCCTAGTGCCTGGCGAGGCCTCTTTGGTCCAGTGGGCACCGAGAACTGCAAAAATTGTTAGGAAACTTGCCATTTTCCCGAGCCTTGGTCGCGCCGCCGGGTCAGTGACCCAGTGCTTTGTATCGTGGTACCCGTGGCGCATGGATTGAGAAAGGTGTGCCACCTTGCAGGCTCGAACGAGGGTGCCTCACGAAAAGGAAGACGAAAGGCAGAGAAAGGAAAAGCGCTCACGAGGAGGAAAAATGCTCACGAGGGCACCTGCCCAGCCCCCTCGCGAGGTATGCGAGCGAGAGTATAGGCTAAACTGGAGACGGAAACAGAGGCAAAAGGCGACGGAACCAAATCAGCAAGGAACACCAGAAGCAAACTTCAATTAAAAGGAGGCAAGCCAACTACGGAAAGCAAATGAAAAGCCGCGTCCGGCACCTAGTCTAGTCTTCAAGTATTCTCACCAGCGCGGAGCTAAGTGTTGCCACTAGGACGTGGGAGGGAGCCCCCGAGGCCCGAGGGCAGCACTCCTGAGACTCCGGGGCGTGTACAACCTCACTCGTTATTATGTGAGAGTGTCACGGGCGGCGATCTTCACAGGCACTGGGCCTTCTTCACAGGCACTAGGCCTTTCTTCATGGGTAGAACTTCCGAAGGTGCTGGATGTTCCAGGCGTTCTGAATGGGTACCCCGTCCTATGTCTGCAGTCGCGCGGCGCCAGTCCTGGAGACATGGACGACCTTGAACGGGCCCTCCCACATGGGTGAGAGCTTAAGCAGCCCTTCCCTGGAGATGACCCACCTCAGGACGAGGTCACCCGCCTCAAGCGTCGTGGAGCGGATGTTGCGGCAGTGGTACCGCCGCAGCGCCTGCTGATACCTTGCCGCCCGCAGTGCAACTTCACAGCGGCGTTCCTCCCCCAACACGAGGTCCATCCCCCGCGTGGTGTCCTGTTGCATTCCATCAAACGCCAGGACCCGTGCGGAGCGATGCTTGACCTCATGGGGGAGGACCGCTTCTGCTCCGTAGATGAGGAAGAACGGGGTCTCGCCCATTGGCTTGGTGGCGGTGGTGCGGATGGACCACATCACGGACTAGAGCTCATCGTACCAGCCCATGCCGCAGGCCTCGAGCTTCTTCTTGAAGGTCCTGGTCTTGAGGGCCCTCAGGACCTCTGCGTTGGCGCGTTCGGCCTGACCATTGCTCCTGGGGTGCGCCACCGAAGCATAGCAGATCTGCGTTCCAAGATTAGCACAATATGTCTTGAAGAGATTACTAGTGAACTGCGAGCCGTTATCAGTGATGATGTGGTTGGGGACCCCGAAACGGCTCACGAGACCCTTGATGAACTTGACCGCGGAGCCAGCTGGGATGGTGCGGATGACTTCCACCTCCGCCCACTTGGTGAACTTGTCGATGGCGACATAGAGGTAGCGGTAGCCCCCAGGCGCTCGAGGGAACGGGCCCAAGATATCCAGACCCCAGACCGCGAACGACCATGTGAGTGGGATGGTCTGGAGGCCCTGAGCCAGCTGATGGATCTGCTTGGCGTGGAACTGGCAGGCTTCACAGGACTTCACCAGCTCGGCTGCGTCATTGAGCGTCGTGGGCCAGTAGAATCCGCTGCAGGATACCTTGCCGACGAGGGTCCGCAATGAAGAGTGGTGCCCGCAGTCCCTGCCATGTATGTCAGCTAGCAGCTCCTTCCCCTAGTCCCTGGAGATGCAGCGCAGGGAAACATCATTTGGCCGCTTCCTGTATAACTCACCGTCCTGGATGCAGTATGCCGTGGATTGTCGGGCCACATGCTCCGTGTCCTCCTCCTTCTCCGGCAGCGTCCCCTCGTCAGTACTCATTGAATTCCTCGTCCCAAAGATCCTCCCGAGGCTCGGCGCCAAGAGTAGGCGTGTCGTGGTTCTAAGACCGACAAGAGAATGGGGTAGGTATGAGGAGGCAAGATCCCAGCTATGGTGAAGTTGTACACACAAGATTTACGAGTTCAGGCCCTTCACGGTGGAAGTAATAGCCCTACGTCTCGGTGCCCGGAGGCGGTCGACTGGATTATATGTGTGTGTGGAGTTATAGGGGGTGCGAACCCTTGTCCCTGAGGAGGGTGGCTTATATAGAGTTCGCCAGACCCCTCCCGCCTCGGGCCATATTGGGTTTAATGTACATAAAGATGAGGCATTTCTGGTAACGCCTATAATAAAAGTGACATAAATGTCCATTAAGTCTACAGAATAAACGTCCGACCGTTGCTATACAGAGTGACTTTAGGTCTTCTCTCTATCGAGTGATTCCTGTTACGGTCGAGTGAACTTGAATCTTCCGAGTGGAATGCTTCTGGTCGAGTGGATGATGGTATCCCTTGAATGCTTCTGACTTTAGGGTGATGTCCTAGGGGAGGGTGTCTAGGTCAGGCCTATGACCCTACCCTAGGTACATAGCTTCATCATTAGCCCACGAATGGTTCAGGGTTCGAGTGGAGAAGGAGTTGAAAATACTTCCGACTCAATTTTTGCGCTTCGGAAGCGTCTCGCTGGGATCAATGAACAACATGATGACCTCAACTTCTTTTCCAGTCGCCTTGATCCATTCTTAGTTCATCGAGTGAACTTTTACTGCTAAGCTTCTAGTGTTGGTATGGGAAAAATCTTCAGTCTGACAGGTTGCTCTGCTGCTCGTGGATCTTGCGGGATTCAAATTTTCGGGAAGCGCGCGGGGCGGAGGAGGCCGTGGTAATCGGAGAAGATTAGACAGGGGCGCCTCGACTACGCCACCTTTTTCGCCACGTACTGCGCGCATGAGTGTTGCGGGATTTGACGGGATTGTTCGGGCCCACAAGTCAGTCACTCAGGAGAAGACCTTATATAAGGCATCGCGGCTGGGGTTTTCTGCACAATGCACCTCATCCCCTCTCTTCCTCCTCTGTTTTCCATCGCATCCACCTCCTCCCTCGGCGCCGCCGCTCTGCCCGAACTCCACCCTCCGCAATGGGGAAGGAGAAGACTGTGGCTCTAGAGCGCGCGAAGAAGGCGACGATGAAGGCGAAAGGGAAAAGACGAGCCAGGGAGGGTCCTCGTCGAGATCCGGCTTGCCACCCGGCTTGATCCAGGGCGATTGGATTCGGTCGACGATCCAGCAAGACGACATCGACGATCTGGTTGAGGGGGGACTGATTCCCCACGGATCTGGGCGTCTCCCGGAGGACGAGACCGAGCCGCGTCTGCAGGAGGGTGAGTGTGTTCTCCTCGCCACCCATGTTGACCATGGTTTTTCTTTGCCTCCCCATCCTCTCTTCCGAGGCTTCTTGAACTTCTTTGGAGCACAACTTCATCACTTTTCCCCCAACACCATCACGTACCTCGCTGCATTCGTGTCCATGTGTGAGAATTTTCTGGGTTGTCGACCACACTGGGGTCTCTTCAAACACATTTCACCTGTCGTTCTCAGTCGGTCAAAAAGGCTAATCCGAGTGACGAGAGGACGCATGTGATCCAGATGTGTGGGGGTCTTGGGATCCAAATGAGAGGCAAGAGTACTTTCCCAGCCATGATTCTTCCCGAAGTCGATCCGGAGGGTGGCAGTCGATCTGGTTCTACTGCAAAGACCATCCGACTCCAGGCCAGTTAACTGGACTTCCCCCCTTTTCCATGGCTAGAGTCGAGAAGCCCTCTGCCTTGAAAGTGACTCCTGCGGAAAAAGCGGAGGTGAAGGTGCACTACAAAAAAATACACTTCCGTGATGATACGTGTTTGTCACAGTAGGTTGCATTTTTTTGTCATGCATGTACATCCATGACAAATTTATGACAGAATCAAGATAGTCATACCTGTGCTGTCGTAGAAGTGTTCCATGACATTACCAAAATTATCATCACGGAAGTGTCCACTTCCATGATTGGCATAGTACTCGGAGACTGATTGTAACCATGATTTTCATTAGCTGTCACACTGATTGTAAGCATGAGCAGGTGGAAGATTAGGTTAGTGCGAAGCTTACCTTAAACCCTACCGTCCTCGAAATCTCCCACTCATTGTCAAACCAAGTAAGAATCTCCTTCAACCTGGCTAACTTTGCCTGGTCGCCGGCGGCGATCTGCCTGATTCGGTGCTAGCTTTGGAAGATGGGAGGAGAGACGGTGGTCTTGCAATAGAGAAGATGGAGAGGCGAGACGGTGGTTTTGGAATGGAAATGATGGAGAGGAGAGGAGGTGGTTTTGCAATGGAGAAGAGGGAAAGGCGACACGGTGGTTTTGGAATGGAGATGATGGAGAGGAGAGGTGGTGGTTTTGCAATGGAGAAGAGGGAGAGGAGGCGTCTTGGCAGCGCTTTAGGATTGGACGAGAGGGTCATGCCAGGATCGGATCAAAATCAAAATCAATTTACCCTTCAATTAAGAAAGCGACCTGTCACATCCCAGTTAGACCATGCATTAGGGTGTGCATCATGTTTAAATTTCATTTGAATTTGAAATGGGGAAGGCACTAAACCCCAGAACACCCCCCCCCCCCTTAAAACAACTAGGGTTTACTAAAAATTATTTCAATGAACCTGAAATGCCCTTCAAAATGTTCATCCTCTTTGTTTTGGTTCAGAACCCATGTCAAAGGAGGTGCACCATTTTCTAGGTCATCTAAGGGTTCTAGGATTAATCCACAAGTTTTTGAAATGAGCATTTTAAATTATGAAAAATATTTTAAATGTTCAAAAATTGCCAAACCAAAATGTTTCATGTTAGGATTATTCTAACAAGTGACTGAGCATTTTGGTGATTTTTAAAATAGTTTTGGTATTTTAAAAACCCCACAAAGTTACAGAAATTAGAAAAGACTAAAAAAGGAAAACCCTACACTGTCAGCCCCCTGCCCCCGCCGGCCCAGCTCCGCGCCAAATGCTTGGCTCGCTTGACGAGCAACTGGTGTCGGCCGGCGAGCTTCGAAGCGCGCCACGCAGCTGGCCGCCGCTCGCCGTCCCCTCGCCCGCTTCGCTGCGTGGGACGATCTCCACGTCGTCGCCCGACCCCAGACACCCCATTTCCCCCTGCCCTCTCTCTCGCTCTCCCCCAACTGGCCGGCCATCCATCGGCCGCGCCACCGTCGACGCCGTGCTCCCCGCCGTCCATGCCCCTCCCACCATGTCCAGCAGCTCCGCGCACCCCACTACCCTAGCTAGCCGAGTTCCGCTCGCTCTAAGCACCGAGGCCTCTACACCGACCTCGACCGAGCTCGAGCCGCCGGAGATCCCCATCGCCGTCGCCGCCGCATCAGAGCATCCCCGACCCCGCCGAGGCTCTCTACGAGATCACCGTGAGCCTGGCTACCTCCCCATCCTCTCCTCTCTCTTCCTCGTGCACCACCACGAGCACACGTAGCTCGCCCGAGCACGCATGCCGCGGGCTAAATGCGCCGACGAGGCTCCGGCCACCCAACGGCCACGCCACCTGTCCATCGCACTCACCGAGCTGCGCTGGGCCTAGCTATGCACTTCAGCGCCTCGCCGAGCCCCCTAGCAACTAACCCGACATCACGCGAGCCCGGCCGCCGCCCGACTCGTCGCCGGCGCCCACTCCGGCCACCCCGACTCCGACTAACCCCACCAGACACCGCGGCTCACCTCCAGCTTCACATAGATGCTCCTCACGCCCCATTTGGTGGCCGAAAGTGCAAAAGCACTTTGCTCACTTGGCCTTTGGCCTCGCCCGTGACTAGACGCCCGGCGAGTTGACCACTAACCCCACATCGGTGGGCCCTCGCTGATCGCTCTGAGTCAATGACAGTGGACCCCCGGTTAACTAATTAGGATTAGTTCTAATTAAGTTAATTAGTTAAACTAACCACGACATGCGGGTCCCACTGTCAGTTTGACCTGGATGACCCGTTGACCCTGACGTCCACGCTGACCTCATCTTGACGCATTAATTCAAATTCTGGATTTATTTTTATATAATAAATTCCAGAATATAAATCAAATTTCAAATGCTTATAACTTTTATTCTATAACTCCAAATGCAAAGATTTATATATGAAAAATTATCAGAAAAATACACTCTATCCATTGGTACAGGTTTCATGCATGTTAAAACAAGTTAACTATGTTGAATAACCAGAATAAGATATTGCACCATTAGGACTAACTCAATGAGCTATCATTTGAATCTTGATTCAAATGAGTTCATCCTGTTCCTTCAACTTGCATTAGGCCAACACACATCCATATTGCCATGTCATAGCATGCATCATATTGTTGCATATTGTTTGTATGTTTATTTGATTGTGTTTTCATGATAGGTTCTCGCCCCAGAAGATAACCTCGACTACCCATCTGAAGGCAGTTCTCTACCCAGTTCCATCGGGCAAGCAACTCATTGATCATTCCGATACAAACCCATGTTCTCGCTTCGCTCTCGTTCTTTGCATTAAGACAACGCGATTCAAACTGATGTGTGCTGCGGTAGTTGAACCCACTTCCTTTGCATGACCTGTCATTGCCCCAGTAACTAAATGACACCCACTAGTATGTGGAGGAGTTGATTGAGCCAGGGATGGGTTTCCTACCATGCTATGCTTGCTATGCTTAGAGTTGTGTCAGTGCGGCTCATCGGGATGATGAACTGGAGTGAAAGGTTGTGTTGGTTCGAGAGTGAAAGTGTTGAACACGCTTTTGGTAAAGGCATCGATGAGAGGCCATGTAGGAGTACATGGTGGGTTGTTTCATTGAAGCCGAACCTAAGAACTGAGATCTGTGTTTGTGATCCATGAGACGATTACTACCACACATTGGGATCCTTAATTGACCCTCTCGGCTTCTTAACCACGCTTGTTCTTAGTCCGGAGTTGCAAGTAGTTTACGTGTTTGTAGTATGTCAATGGGGCCGCACGCAACGCTGACCTTAGGGGTGGGTTGTGTTGCGGTAGGCACGTGGTCGGGTGTACCGAGTGCCCGCTTGGTATCCGGGAACCCTGCACACATCGTTCGGGGCTGTATGGGAAACCTCGGCCGGACTCCCTGCGGATGGAACCCAAATAGGCGATAAACCTGGACTAGGGACTTGAGTGTTTAGGTAGGTCGTGGCCGACACCCACGTTGGGCTTCCGCTTGAAGGTTGCAGTACATGTCGTGTAAACGACGGTAAGTGGTGAGCGTGTGTGAAGAAGTACACCCTGCAGGGTTTAATATGATCTATTCGAATAGCCGTGTCCACGGAGAAGGACTTCTGGGTTACCTATATCAGTTCATAGACAAGTAAATGGATACTACTAAAAGCCTCAAGATAAGTGTGAGTATCGTGGATGGCCCTCTCGGGGATGACGAGAGAGGATCCACGGTGGAGTATTGTGATGGTGAGTAGTGGACTGCGTGTGCGACAAATGCTTTACAAAGTGTGTCACGTGGGATAGCTTAGCCAAGAGTCAAAGCTGGCTTGCTTTGCAAATAACTCCACCTCCTTCTTGAGAATGTGCATGTATGATAGGATTACGTGGTAAGACTTCTTTGAGTACTTTTGTACTCATGTTTGCTTAATCAATATTTTCCAGAGGACAATACTACCCCTCAAGCCGGATTCTATGTAGATGTTGACTTCGACGAGTAAGCTAGCCACCCAGGTGGCGATCTAAGACTTGTGAAGGGCCATTGTAGATAGAAAGGCTCCAACAAGCTTTCTTTCTTTCTAGAGTCTGTACTCAGACTAGTTTGCTTCCGCATGTGCTTGTATGATTGTATGACTTGAGTGTTGGGTCATGTGACCCCTACCTGTATGACTATGTTATGTATGGCTCCTCGGAGCCTTCTAGATAAAGTACTTGAGTTGTAGAGTTTTGTTGTGATGCCTTGTTGTATTTACTCATATCGGGCATATTGCGTGTATGATTGAAATGCTTGGTATGAGTGGGATCCGACAAACTAGTTGTTTATCCTTGGCAGCCTCTCATATGGGGAAATGTAGTCTCGTGCTTACGGCGATAGTAGTCCGCTACAGCCCGGTTCACCGGAGTCTCGCTAGCCCAAAGCACTACTGCTTGGACACTTGATCGCCGGCATGTGATTCATTTCGTTCCTTATGTCTGTCCCTTCGGGAAATGTCACGCGGTGATACTCGGAGTCCTGCCTAGCTGCTACAGCCGGGATACCGAGTCCTGTTAGCCAGTGCTACAGCCCGAGTTCATACGTTGATGACCGACATGCTCGAAGTGTTTCATGTATGCCTGTCCCCATAGGTTAGTGCCGCTTTGGGTTCACGACTAGCCATGTCGGCCCGGGTTCTTTGTCATGTGGATGCTAGCGACACTATCATATAATCGTGAGCCAAAAGACGCCAAACGGTCCCGGGCCATGGTAAGGCGACACCGTGGGAATACCGTGCGTGAGGCCGCAAAGTGATATGAGGTGTTACCAGCTAGGTCGATGTGACTTGGAATCGGGGTCTGACAGCGTTGGCATCGGAAGCGGGGCTGCCTGTGAGGTTCGCTAAGCCAAACTGGTCGATGTTGAGTCTAGAAATGCTTTAGTTATATGTAGGGAATTGATTGTGGGAGGGAACGTAAGGCTCTTTTACTCCTTTACCTTATGCCCTCGATCTGAGTCATCCTCTTCTCATTCGGCGTGGGTATAGGACTAGGCTCTATTCTCTATCAGGTTCACGTGTTACTAATCCGTAGTAACTTATAGGATTGTTGGTTACATCCTCAGTTCAGTGCTACTAAATTTTAGTATGCTATCATTTGAACCAGAACCTTGATATGATGTTGTTGAGTGGGTTTGCAATCTGATTTTGAATGTCTCAATCTGATTTTGAGCATTTACAGATGTTATGCTGCCCAATTTTTCCTAGAAATTCTAATGCCTTTGCATTATGGCTGTGCTTTCAGATGGCCACCCGTTCCCAGAACCAAGTGGTTCGCCTAACCCGTTGCATTGGCGTGTGCGGTCACACGGCCATGTTGGTTAGGGTGATGGTTGAGGCTGGTTATCGATGGTATCCTGAATATACCGTCGAGGAGCAGTTTAGGGATTTCAATCAAAGCCAATATCTATGCACGGTCAGGATTTATCCATCCTATCCCGGAGCTCTTGAGCCACTTCAATCGTTCTTATGGGCTCGGGATCACTATTGGAATGTCGTGCAAGATGCAGCCTATTCCATGATGACTATTATTCGAGCGAAGCGCCTTGCCGGTCAACGGTGATTTCCGTTACATGCCAGCATCCCTCCACAGGCGCATGGCTACCTTCGTGGTTTGTACAGCGATGCATCCCATGAGGACTCACTTCTTCGCACCACCACGGAGTTCTTTGGAGGACAAGGACCGTGAAAACCGGGCCTTGCGTGATGGAGCTTTTTAATGCCCGTTCGACCACTTTGGGCTACTCGACTAGGTTTGCACCTGCCGTGCAAGCCGGATACATGGATATGAGGGACTTGTACCCAGTGCGGGCTGGTCTGCCAGACTTTATGGAGTGGCGTGAGATGGGAGGCATCACTCCTCCTCGTGGGCCTCGTCTGCCACCGTTTGTTGGACCACGGCCACATCCGAGTCCCTACGGTCCACAGGCTCCACAGGATTGTCTGTTTCCGGATGATCATGTTCCACTTCCAGGCTTGGGAGGTGACTTCTATGAGGACTACTACGGAGCTGTCTGAGTAGTAGTAGTATTCCTAGTATGGTAATAGTTGTGTTTCCACCGTCCTGCGTGACTCGTGGAATACGACTTAGGTGTATCGTTCCGGAAGTGTAGAAAAATAATGTATAGGAGTTGGAATGCTTCCGATGAGATGTAACGCCTTTCCTTATAGTTGTACTCCGTCGGGGCTTGTACTAAACTATGAATGGTGTGTATGACCGATGGTATATATATATATGGCAGTTTTATATTACCATGTCATACGGATGAACATATTTGCATTCCATGCTATCCATTACCCTCCGCACTTCCTTGTTAAATTCTGCCATCCTGGTTTAAACCTTTGCTTGTCTCCCAGGATGGTCAACACTCGCAACACTCCTGCTGTTCCAGAGCAGGGAGAAGCCAGTGCAGCTAGAAATGTGAATCTGCCGCAACCGCCATCCTTGGCTGAGGTGATGCTGGAAGCAGAACGCAATAAGCGTGAGACCAACCGTTTATTGGAGCGGATTGAACAAAACACAGCACGCCAGCCGAGAAACGATGTGGTTTCACTCAACGATTTAAATCAAGCTATATCCGCCAAAGTTCAAATATTCCGTCGAGCCACTCGGCGCAGATGATTGGCTCGCGGCATCCACCACAAGCTGCGTTCGCTAACGTGTTTGAAGCTGATAAGGTTACTTTTGCCGCTTATCATCTTGAAGGCCCCTGCCGATCTACGGTGGGAAAATTATGAGGCTATGCGTCCGGTTGGACAAGTTACAACTTGGGCTGAATTCAAGCCGCCTTCGCGAGCATCATATTCGAAGGTCTTATGGACCGCATAAGCGGGAGGAATTTCTGCAGTCTCACCCAAGGTAGGCTATCGTTGGATGCCTACAGCCGTGAATTTGGGAGGTTAGCACGTTATGCTCCAAGAAGTTTCTACCGATGCCAAGAAGCGAGGCAAGGTTCCGTAAGGACTTAGCCACTGAGCTACGCCGAGATCTCCGTCTGCATGAGTGTACCTCTTTCCCGAAGCTAGTCAATAAGGCTATCGGTACCAAACCGGGCAGACTGATTTTGAGGCTTCTCATAAGCACATCCGTGACTCGGATCTTCATCCGCGCTGGATCCCAAGCGCCGGGTTTGGATTCCAACATCGCTTCTACCACCCAGGTTCACCCCCGAGGCCATCTTTTGAGGCGCCTCGCCCCAACCAAGCAGTATGTTCCGCCCAAGACTTATGGAGGCCCGCTGCTAGTGCTGCTCCACGCCCCAATATGATAACTTGTTTCAAATGTGGAGATACGGGCCACTACATCCATGAAAGTGTCCCCAGAACCACCCCTACCAAGTAGGGAAGTCTGCATTGGCCACACGGCAAGCCAGCAGAAAGGTGCCCTATGTTAAACCAGTTGCCACCGCTTCGTGGCCATGTCAACTATGTTTCTTTGAAGAAACCTATGAGGATCCCAACGTCGTCCTCGGTACGCTTCTTGTTAATTGCCACCCGGCCACTGTTCTTTTTGATACTGGAGCCTCTCATTCATTTATTTCTGAGAGCTATGCTCGATTGCACAACACCACATTCATTGACATGCCTACCTACATGGAAATTCAAACTCCCTGGTTCTAGATGGCAAACCTCTAGAATAAGTCATGGGAATGAAATTCTTGTCGACAGATTAGTTTTTCTTGCATCTCTAATAGCTCTCAAGTCCTCGGACATAAACATCATCTTGGGTACGGACTGGATGTCAGCCCATTATGCCAAGATTGATTGCTCTACTAGAACTGTTCAACTTACCCATCCTTCGGGCAAGACAGTGGATGTTTTAACCCGAGTGTCTAAGCGCCAGATTTACTCATTAAATGCCAACCCTCTTCCAGACCTCGAAGATATTCCGGTAGTCCGTGATTTCCCGGATGTCTTTCCGGAGGAACTGCCAGGTGTTCCACACGGCGAGGATGTCGAGTTCGTGATAGATCTTATTCCCGGAACCGTCCCAATCTCTAGAAGACCTTATAAGATGGCACCCCTAGAACTAGCTGAACTCAAGAAACAACTCGATGAGTCCTTGCAAAAGGGTTTCATCCGTCCTAGTTCATCTCCATGGGCTTGCCCCGTCCTCTTCGTCAAGAAAAAGGATGGTACGGATCGGATGGTTGTAGATTACCGACCTGTCAATTTGGTCACGATCAAGAACAAGTATCCGCTCCCCATGATCAACGACCTGTATGATCAGCTCATTTGGATCCTCGATCTTTTCAAAATGGATTTGAGGTTGGGCTACCATCAAATCAAAATCAAGAACGAGGACATACCTAAAAGCGGCTTTTGTTACTCGTTATGGCCAATACAGTACACCGTCATGTCTTTCGGTTTAACCAATGCTCCAGCCACCTTCTCTCGGTTAATGAACTCAATCTTTATGGAGTACTTGGATAAATTCGTCGTGGTATACCTCGATGATATACTCATCTACTCCAAGAATGAAGAAGAACATGCCGAACATCTAAGGCTAGTATTGATGAAACTTCGAGAGCACCGCCTTTATGCCAAGTTCTCTAAATGTGAATTCTGGTTACCAGAAGTGACCTATCTAGGACATGTAATCTCTGGTAAGGGCATTGCTGTCAATCCCGAGCGAGTTCAAGCCGTCCTTGACTAGACTCCACCTGAATCGGTCAAGCAATTTCGGAGCTTCCTCGGTTTAGCGAGCTATTGCCGCCGCTTAACCGAGAATTTCTCTAAAGTTGCTAAACCTCTAACCGAACTCCTCAAGAAAGATAAGAAGTTCGAATGGACGCCACAGGCGAGTTCAGCTTTCAGAACCGAAAAAGACGCTGACATCTGCTCCCGTACTTGTTCCACCAGATTTCTCTAAGGACTTTATTATCTATTGCGACGCCGCGACAAGGACTAGGTTGCATACTCATGCAAGATCGTCATGTGATTGCCTCGCTTCCCGGCTAGCTTGCGCCCACATGAGGATAACTATCCCCACACGATCTAGAGCTTGCAGCGATGGTTCATGCACTCAAAACCTGGCGACATTACCTTACGGGTAATCGTTGTGAGATCTACACCGATCACCAAAGTCTGAAATATATCTTCACCCAACCGGATTTGAATCTCGGGCAAAGACGTTGGGTCGAAGTTGATTACAGATTTCGACTTAGGAATATCTTACACCCCAGGCAAAGCCAATGTCATGGCTGACACACTAAGTCGCAAATCTTATTGTAACAATCTGATGTTACAACAAAGTCAACCAATTCTCCACGAGGAATTTCGTAAGCTTAATCTTCACATTGTTCCTCGAGGATTCCTTTCCACCCTGGTGGCGAAACCCAACCTTACGGATCGAATCATAGCTGCTCAGCAGTATGATAGGGGAATATCTCGGATCAAGGAGAACATTTCTAGCGGAGCTGCTAAGTGTTTCTCCATAGATGAACGAGGTGTTGTCTTCTTTGAGAACCGCTTAGTGGTTCCCAAGAAACAACAGCTACGGCAATTGATCCTTAAGGAAGCTCATGACTCTCCTCTCACCATTCATCCTGGTAGTACTAAAATGTATCAAGATCTCGCCAGAGGTTTTGGTGGACTAGGATGAAGAGAGAAATTGCTCAATACATTGCTAATTGCGGCGTGCATGTCGTCGAGTTAAAGCAGAGCATCAACGGCCTGCTGGTACCCTTCAACCTTTGGAAATTCACGAATGGAAATGGGATAAAATCGGTATGGATTTCATTACCGGTTTCCCGAGGACCAAGAGAGGGAATAATGCTATCTTAAATGCTGCCGTTGATCGTCTTTCCAAAGTAGCCCACTTCCTACCTGTTCGTGAGAGTATAACCGCTTAGTCAGCTAGCTGAGTTGTATATCTCTCGAATAGTGTCTCTTCATGGTGTTCCATTAGAGATTAACTCGAGACCGTGGAAGTCTCTTCACCTCTCGATTTTGGGAAAGTTTCCAAAAGCGCTATGGGAACTTCGTCTCTCCTTTAGCACCGCTTTCCATCCTCAATCAAGTGGTCAAGTAGAACGAGTCAATCAAATCCTAGAGGATATGCTTGAGCTTCTGTCATCTCTTTCGGCATGAATTGGGAGAAATGCCTTCCATTCGCCGAGTTCGCTTATAACAATAGTTATCAAGCCAGCCTGGGCAAAGCCCCTTTCGAAGTTCTTTATGGACGGAAATGTCGAACGCCTCTTAACTGGTCAGAAACCGGGGAGAGACAACTCTTTGGCCCGGACATGACTCAGGAAGCCGAAGAGCAGGTTCGCGTTATTCGTGAGAAATTGAAAACAGCCCAATCCCGTCAAAAGAGCCAATATGACCGCAAGCATAAGCCTATGGCTTATGAAATTGGCGAAGAAGGCTTACCTTCGTTACTCCTTTGAAGGAACCCATCGATTCGTATCAAAGGCAAGTTGGCTCCTCGTTACATTGGACCCTTTCGCATTCTTGCCAAGCGAGGAGAAGTTGCCTACCAATTGGAACTACCTCCGCATCTTTCCAGAGTCCATGATGTCTTCCACGTTTCCCAACTCAGCGTTGCTTCTCGGATCCTATCCGTGGAGTAGACCACGCAACGCTTGATCTCCAAGATAACCTCACCTATCGAGAATATCCCGTTCAGATCCTCGATCAAGCGAGCGTACCACTCGACGTCGGAATATCAAGTTTCTAAAGGTTCAATGGTCAAACCATTCCGAGCAAGAAGCAACTTGGGAAAGGGAGGATCGTCTTCGACTTGAGTATCCCACCTTTTTTATGAGATCCTAAATCTCGGGACGAGATTCTTTTGAGTGGGGGTGAGTTGTCACATCCCAGTTAGACCATGCATTAGGGTGTGCATCATGTTTAAATTTCATTTGAATTTGAAATGGGGAAGGCAGGAAACCCCAGAACACCCCCCTTAAAACAACTAGGGTTTACTAAAATTATTTCAATGAACACAAATGCCCTTCAAAATGTTCATCCTCTTTGTTTTGGTTCGTAACCCATGTCAAAGGAGGTGCACCATTTTCTAGGTCATCTAAGGGTTCTAGGATTAATCCACAAGTTTTTGAAATGAGCATTTTAAATTATGAAAAATATTTTAAATGTTCAAAAATTGCCAAACCAAAATGTTTCATGTTAGGATTATTCTAACAAGTGACCAGGAGCATTTTGGTGATTTTTAAAATAGTTTTGGTATTTTTAAAAACCCCACAAAGTTACAGAAATTAGAAAAGACTAAAAGGAAAACCCTACATGCAGCCCGCGCCCGCCCACTGCTGCCCAGCCAGCTGACCCAGCATGGCTGCTTGGCTCGGCAGTAGCAACTGGTGGCGCAGCTTCGAAGCGCCGCATGGTAGCCGCCTGCTTGCCCCTCGCCCGCTTCGCGTGGATGATCTCCACGTCGTCGCCCCGACCCCCAGGACACCCCATTTCCCCCCTGCCCTCTCTCTCTCGCTCTCCCCCAACCCGGCCGACGCCATCGCCGACGCGCCACCGTCGACGCCGTGCTCCCCGCCGTCCATGCCCCACCCCACCAAGTCCAGCAGCTCCGCCGCACCCCACAACCCCAAGCAAGCCGAAGTTCCGCTCGCTCTAAGCACCGAGGCCTCTACACCGACCTCGACCGAAGCTCGAGCCGCGGAGATCCCCATCGCCGTCGCCGCGCATCGAGCATCCCCGACCCAGCCGAGGCTCTCTACGAGATCACCGTGAGCACAGCTACCTCCCCATCCTCCTCTCTCTCTTCCTCGTGCACCACCACGAGCACACGTGCTTCGCCTGAACGCACCGCCCGGAGCTCGTCGCCCGACGAGGCTCCGGCCACCCAACGGCCACGCCACCACCTGTCCATCGCACTCACCGAGGCTGCTGGGCCTAGCTATGCACTTCCCGCCTCGCCGAGCCCCTAGCAACTAACCCGACATCACCCGAGCCCGGCCGCCTCGACTCGTCAGGCGCCCACTCCGCCACCCGACTCGACTAACCCCACGGACACCGCGGCTCACCTCCGACTTCACATAGATGCTCCCAGCGCCCCATTTGGTGGCGGAAAGTGCAAAAGCACTTTGCTCCGCCACTTTGGCCTCGCCCGTGACTGGGCGCCCGGCGAGTTGACCACTAACCCCATCGGTGGGCCCCTGTTGACTGTCTGAGTCAATGACAGGTGGACCCCCGGTTAACTAATTAGGATTAGTTCTAATTAAGTTAATTAGTTAAACTAACCACGACATGCGGGTCCCCTTTGTCAGTTTGACCTGGACGACCCCGTTGACCCCTGACATCACGCTGACCTCATGCTGACGCATTAATTCAAATTCTGGATTTATTTTTATATAATAAATTCCAGAATATAAATCAAATTTCAAATGCTTATAACTTTTATTCTATAACTCCAAATGCAAAGATTTATATATGAAAAATTATCAGAAAAATACACTCTATCCATTGGTACAGGTTTCATGCATGTTAAAACAAGTTAACTATGTTGAATAACCAGAATAAGATATTGCACCATTAGGACTAACTCAAATGAGCTATCATTTGAATCTTGATTCAAATGAGTTCATCCCCTGTTCCTTCAACTTGCATTAGGCCAACACACATCCATATTGCCATGTCATAGCATGCATCATATTGTTGCATATTGTTTGTATGTTTATTTCGGTGTGTTTTCATGATAGGTTACGCTTAGAAGATAACCTCGACTACCCATCGAAGGGCAGTTCTCTACCCAGTTCCATCGTGCAAGCAACTCATTGATCATTCCGATACAAACCCATGTTCTCGCTTCTGCTCTCGTTCTTGCATTAAGACAACGCGATTCAAACTGTTGTGTGCTGCGGTAGTTGAACCCACTTCCTTTGCATGACCTGTCATTGCCACAAGTAACTAGATGAAACCCACTAGTATGTGTAGGAGTTGATTGAGCCATGTTTGTGTTGTTCCTACCATGCTATGCTTGCTATGCTTAGAGTTGTGTCGAGTCCGCTCATCGGGATGATGAACTGGAGTGAAAGGTTGTGTTGGTTCGAGAGTGAAAGTGTTGAACACGTTTTGGTAAAGGCATCGATGAGAGGCCATGTAGGAGTACATGGTGGGTTGTTTCATTGAAGCGAACCTAAGAACCGAGATCTGTGTTTGTGATCCATGAGACGATTACTACCACACATTGGGATCCTTAATTGACCCTCTCGGCTTCTTAACCACGCTTGTTCTTAGTCCGGGAGTTGCAAGTAGTTTCTGGTGTTTGTAGTATGCTGGGGGCCGCATGCAACGCTGACCTTAGGGGTGGGTTGTGTTGCGGTAGGCACGCGTGGCGTGTCTTAGAGTGCCCGTTTGGTATCCCGGGAACCCTGCACACATCGTTCGGGGCTGTATGGGAAACCTCGGCCGGACTCCCTGCGGATGGAACCCGAATAGGCGATAAACATGGACTAGGGACTTGAGTGTTTAGGTAGGCTGTGGCCGACACCCACGTTGGGCTTCCGCTTGAAGGTTGCCGAGTACATGTCGTGTAAACGACGGTGAAGTGGTGAGCGTGTGTGAAGAAGTACACCCTGCAGGGTTTAATATGATCTATTCGAATAGCCGTGTCCATGGAGAAGGACTTACGGGTTACCTATATCAGTTCATAGACAAGTAAATGGATACTACTAAAAGCCTCAAGATAAGTGTGAGTATCGTGGATGGCCCTCTCGGGGATGACGAGAGAGGATCCACGGTGGAGTATTGTGATGGTGAGTAGTGGACTGGGTAATGCGACAAATGCTTTACAAAGTGTGTCACGTGGGATAGCTTAGCCAAGAGTCAAAGCTGGCTTCTTTGCAAATAACTCCACCTCCTTCTTGAGAATGTGCATGTATGATAGGATTACGTGGTAAGACTTCTTTGAGTACTTTTGTACTCATGTTTGCTTAATCAATATTTTTCAGAGGACAATACTACCCCCTCCGACGGATTCTATGTAGATCTTGACTTCGACGAGTAAGCTAGCCACCCAGGTGGTGATCTAAGACTTGTGAAGGGCCATTGTAGATAGAAAGGCTCCAACAAGCTTTCTTTCTTTCTAGAGTCTGTACTCAGACTAGTTTGCTTCCGCATGTGCTTGTATGATTGTATGACTTGAGTGTTGGGTCATGTGACCCCTACCTGTATGACTATGTTATGTATGGCTCCTCGGGCCTTCTAGATAAAGTACTTGAGTTGTAGAGTTTTGTTGTGATGCCTTGTTGTATTTACTCATATCGGGCATATTGCGTGTATGATTGAAATGCTTGGTATGAGTGGGATCCGACAAACTAGTTGTTTATCCTTGGCAGCCTCTCAT
The DNA here is from genome assembly GCA_021605145.1 of Aegilops bicornis. NCBI lineage: Eukaryota > Viridiplantae > Streptophyta > Magnoliopsida > Poales > Poaceae > Aegilops > Aegilops bicornis. Next base: position 620,830,497 of record CM038674.1, read on the forward strand.
ATGGGGAAATGTAGTCTCGTGCTTACGGCGATAGTAGTCCGCTACAGCCCGGTTCACCGGAGTCCTGCTAGCCCAAAGACTACTTTGCTTGGACACTTGATCGGCGGCATGTGATTCATTTCGTTCCTATATGTCTGTCCCTTCGGGGAAATGTCACGCGGTGATACTCGGAGTCCTGCCTAGCCTGCTACAGCCCGGGATACCGGAGTCCTGTTAGCCCAGTGCTACAGCCCGAGTTCATACGTTGATGACCGACATGCTCGAAGTGTTTCATGTATGCCTGTCCCCATAGGTTAGTGCCGCTTTGGGTTCCCGACTAGCCATGTCGGCCCGGGTTCTTTGTCATGTGGATGCTAGCGACACTATCATATACGTGAGCCAAAAGACGCAACCGGTCCCGGGCCATGGTAAGGCGACACCCGTGGGAATACCGTGCGTGAGGCCGCAAAGTGATATGAGGTGTTACCAGCTAGGTCGATGTGACTTGGAATCGGGGTCCTGACACGACCCCACATTAACTAGTCTCCCTTTTATTCTGGGTCATAATTGACCATGATTTTCGTAAATAAAATGTATGTTATACGTTGCAAAAATAATGTAATTTGAATGTACATTCAGATACGAACCAAACGATACAATTTTTGGTGACATGCATTCACATTTTGCTTGTCACATACAGATGCGTGGTCAAACTTTGACCCAAAATCATAAAACAAAAATACTTCCAAGACCAGTGCCGCTCTTCCGCTCTTCTCCTCTTAAACCACCACCGCTCCTCTCCTGTTCCAATCTAAATCCAGCGCTGCTCCTCTCTTCTTCCATTTCAAAACCACCGCCCCTCCTCTCCTGTTCCAATCCAAAACCAGCGTCGCTCCTCTCCCGTTCTAAACCAAAACCAGCGCTGCTCCTCTCCTCTTCCATTCAAAAACCACCGCCGACGAGTGAAGGTGCTGTGGAGAAGTAGATCGATGGAGGAGTATAACCGATACATGAGGATCACAGACGGCGACCCTGTGAAGCTAGCTAGGATGTTGGAGATACAGCCTTGGTTTGACAACAAGGACCAACTAAGCGGCGACGGCGACATCCATGGCCAAATATACGCAATGAGCAAAAGGCGGCGATACTCCCGGAGGGAATCGCGCGGGAGTACATAGAGTTGCTCCTCTGGGCCATGGGGCAAACAGATTCACCGAATCCGATCATGAGGGAGCGGTGGTGGGAGTATCGATCCTAGATGGAGCATCCACCAGAGATTGAAGGATCAAGCATCTACAGGGTGCCGTTTGTGAGGGTGTCATGCCAGAGCAAGCCGGTGGAGTCTTTGTCGACCGAACCCAACTGCAAGAGGAGAAAAACAGTTGGCTCGATGATGCTTCCCCGCCATCCTCTCCCTCGCCATTCACATCGTCTCACGGGGCGGCTGTCTGCCGCCGAGGAATAGGAGGGATTTCCCCCGCCAGACCAATAGTCGGGCAGGTTGTGAATTGTCAGGAGGAGCTTAGGGTTGTTAGTATTTGCAGGTTGTGAATTGTGTTTTGTGTTGTGTATTTTGAGAGTACTTTTAGATATGAATGTCTTTTGAATTTCAGATTTTCAGTATTGAGCATATGAAGTATTTTATGAATCCTAAAGTTCTATTTTTAGCACTTAAAAAATGTAGTTTCATAGGAGTATAAAAGTGCAGACAATGTGATTCTTAGAGAAGAAACTGCAAGTTTCAGTTTTAGATAAGAAACTCCGAGTTCAGTTTCAGATAAGAAACTGAAACTTTCAGAGGCAGAGCATTTATATTAACACGGCCTTTTCAAACAGTGTTAACATCATGTCGAAGTTTTATTCATGGTCGAAACTGGAACTACCAGCCGCTTAACATCATGTTGATCGACATTCATGCATAGCACATCTTCATATGATGCACAGTCAAAAAGATATGCTATTTTCAAGATGCACACACAATGTCGAGTGTGCGAAAAACAGAGAAAATCAGGGACGAAGTTTTGGCAAGTGTTGGATATGGTGCGCGTAGCTGACAATTGGGACCCACATGTCAATAAAGGCGTAGGCAAAATTTTGGAGATATTTTCTACTGCAGGTGGAATCGAACCGGGCGGGACAAGCTGTGCAGTAGTGTCAATCGGCCACTAGGCTAGTTCAGTTGTTTCGTTACTAATAAGGCACTTCCTCAGGTGGTCGGATCTCCTCCTGCACCTTTGTGCGCTCGCCGCGACGCCGCTGTCTGCCGTTGTGAACATGCTGAACAAACGAGAGGAATCTGGAGAGGACTGTACATGGAGAGGCGGACAGTCGGGACCCACCAGGTCTATGGCCGTACGCAAGCAAGTGCCTCATCGAAAAAATACTTCCTCCTAATGCTATACTGACGTTGGGGCCTACGGGTTTGTCAACATAGTTACATTTTTTAGGTGCTTCAACGTAGTTACTATAGGAGATAACTTCACAACGAAGCCGGGGAGCTGACATATATCATTTATTATCACTGGGACAACAAGTATCAGGTGGGTTTTGGGCTGCCCCGTCTAGGCTTTCTTTTTTAACATGCGCAGCCCACGACCTCGGATGGGAGGTCCATAGGCCTGTTTGTATTTTCTTGAGGGCCTTCATGTATCGAACGGCCTATGGACCTCCCATCCGAGGTTTTATTTTTCCTGAAACATCGGCAACCCAATTTATGTTTTTTTTTGAAGAAAACGCAGAGGTATGTTCTATTTTTCTATATAAGAATAGGAACGCCTGGTCCAACTTATGTTTCCCTTCTAACTATATTATATATATTTAAATTATTTTATATGTTATATTATATTATTGTTATTGTCATCTTATATTTGACAGATACTTACATATGTAAGAAAACAATATCCCACATCTTATTAACTTATAAAAATAATTTCTTAACAATAAAATCCGGGATTTTTTTTGGCAACGAAAATCCTGGTGATTGTGTACAAAAGCTTGGTAAGATTTAAGGACCAATGTAATAATAAATCACTTATTATATATATATATATATATATATAACAAAATGCTCAGCCCCTGTTTATTTTTTGATAACATTGCTACGCCCGCCCCAACATTATAATTAGAATAAGCCCAGCAAAATCGTGTATTTAGAGAAAGTGCAAATGGCCTGTAATTTAGGAAAAACATAAATGGGCCGCATGGACGCTACATTATTTGTTCACCCAACCCAACTAATGGACTGTAATTAAAAAAAAGAGATCAAATGGACTATAAATTCTACCCCGCAAAAAAAGATTGTAAATTCTGAAAAAATGGGTTGAATACGTGCCACATTTTTGGAGGCTGAAATGTGGGCCAATAGGTCGAAGCCAATGCAAGTCATTGTCAACTTAGTCAACAAATGATTCTGACATCGTCAGCCGACCGGCATCCATCTTCAATCTCTCGTCTTCTACCACCTGCTCCCGCCTCCTGCTGCTAGCAGCTCTGCTTAGCACGCTTAGTTGTGAAGCACTACTCCACTGTTGGCTAGGCTATCCCTCCACCCCTCCACACCTCCTGTTCTTCTCCACCGACTGCCGAACCACACCGCACCAGAACCAGTTAACCCTCGTACACCTCTCTGTCTGCGACTCTACTCCCGCGTCTTCCCATCTCCGGCTCGTTGCTGTTCGGGGCCTCGCTGTCGTCCACCACCTTGGATGCGCTCGGCGCGGAGTGGTCAACATGGTCAATGAATGACACCATTGGAAGTAGATTGTGCGTGGAGAGGCTGACAGCTGGGTCCACGGCCGCAGGCAAGGAAATGCCTCCTTATTATGCGTAAAATAATGATTCCTCCACCTGACAGTTGGGACCCATCGGAAGGGCCTCTGTATTTCGGGAAAAACGTTCCCACCGCTGACAGATAGGACCCACCAGGTATATCTTCGCACGCAAGGAAGTGCCTCCTTATTACGCACAAAAAAAATGAATACCCCCTGCTAGCTGGGACCCACAATAGTGGGAGGCTGACTTGTGGGCCAACTAAGTTGACGGGGACGGAGGGCTTTGTCAACTTAGTCAATATGAACGATTCTAGCTCCAGTGACCGTACGATGTCCATCCAACGGCCATAGTGCTTCTTCAACCTCTGGTCTTCTTGCTCAACCCGCCCAAAGCAGCGCCGGTCGTGCCTCGTGCTCCTGCATCCCGTGGCCGGCTGCGATGCCGCGGAGGCCTCACCGCCCCTACTACTCCCACCGCTGGCCAGGCCATCCCTCTACTCACCCACACCCCCTGTTATTCTGCGGCGACGGCAGCCTCACACCGCAGCGAAGCAGTGAACCCTCATACTCCTCTACGCGTGGGCATCCACTGCTGCGTCTTCCCCGGCTCCACGTCATCCCCTTCCTAGGCCTCGCCAACGTCCACCGCCCTGGTGCTCTTGGCGCGGCGTGGTCAACGTGGTCAAGGAATGGCTTCCATCGGACATGGACTGTACGTGGAGAGGCTGACAGCTGGGTCCACGGCCGCAGCCAGGAAGTGTTTCCTTATTATGCTGAAAATAATGATTCCTCCACCTGACAGCAGGGACCCACCGGACGGGCAACCGTATTTTGTGAAAGAAAAAAACGTTTCCCCCCTGACTGCTGGGACCTACCAGCGACATCTTCGCACGCAAGGAAGTGCGTTCAGGCAAAAAAAAGGATTCGCCCCCCTGACTGCTGGGACCCACTAGCTACATCTTCGTACGCAAGGAAGTGCCTGACAGTCGGGACCCACCTGGTCGAAGCGTACGTAGCGTTGTCATTCTGGTCGCGAATGTGTACGTACATCTTGGTCAATGTAAGCGGCGCACATGTCATAGTAGAGGCGCCGCACGTAGCATGTACACATACGTCTGACCGGCGGTGCAAGAAAGTAAATATGGCCACGTACGTACATACGGCGGGGTCTCGAACGCCTACTCGCGCATACGTACGGCCAGGGCTCGTGTACATGGCTGGGTCGGAACGGAGAAACTGCGTTGTCGTCGTGTTCATGGGGAGGCAACGGAATGCGTCGTGTTCATCGGGAGCCAACGGAACGCGTGGGAGCCAACCGGCTTGGACGGAACAGCTGATGGAAACGAGGCCTAGCGTACCACAGAACGGAGGAAACGGCCTTGTGTTCGACCGGCCACGTTCGAAACAGGATCCTGTTCATTGGGAGGTGTCTGGCGTACCGCAAAACAGAGGAAACGGACCTCCTACGGTCGAAACTGGGGTCCTGTTGATCGGGAGGGGTGTGGCGTACCGCAGAATGGAGGAAACGGACTTGTGTTGGAGCGCCGCGGTCGAAACGGGGGTCTTGTTCATCGGGAGGGGTGTGGCGTACCGCAAAACCGGACACCACGGGATGCTGTTCATCTCCACCGTCGACCCCCTCCAGCCTCCACAGACTCTGTTCATCCACCGTCGACCTCCTCCAGCCTCCACCTGCAACTGTTCATCCACGGGCTCCTGTTCATCCAGCCTCCACCACGCGCTACTCCACCGGCTACTGTTCAACCAGCCCTCTCCACGGGCTCCTATTCAACCACCCCTCCACGGGCTACTGTTCATCCAGCCCTCCACCATCTACTGTTCATCCAGCCCTCCACGGGGTGGTCCTATTCATCTAGCCCTCCACGGGGTCCTGTTCATCCAGCCCCAACCGGCTCGATTGATCGGGGTCCTGTTCATCCATAAACAACACCACGGCGTCTGTTCATCCACCCCACCGAACTGTTCATCCAAACCCCCCCAAAGAACACTCACTGTTCATCCAGAGGCAGCATCGATCGGCTTCAGTTAGGAGCAGTAGCGAAGGAATCGCTCGATCGGGTTCAGTCAACAGCCATCGATCGATCGCTCGGGTTCAGTAACGCGTAGCCTGCAGTGCAATCGCAAGGCTTCAGTTAGAGCCCAACGCCTCGCTTGGGTTCAGTTAGAGCCCAATGCCTCGCACCCACGCGCGTGCGTGTATGAGAGAAACACGCATCGCTCAACCCCGACCACCCACCGTAACCGGGAACACCCTGATATTTTCCTCGCCCTCACTTCTACCATAGTTTTTTCCATAATGGACGGCCCAAAAAATGTCATGCAGCTGCTTCTCCGGCCCGCCTAGGACGAAAAGCCCATTTTCTGTCATGATTTTTTGTCATAGAAGTAGGACCCTACCACATCTATAATGATACCGGGTTTTTTCACAATTATTGTCATAGAAGCGTCATAAGTATGATAGAAAAAATTTCGTTCGGCCCAAAATGTCACGGATGTGTCTTTTTTTTGTAGTGCTGGCGAGGCCACTCCCGTGGAGGTCTTGTGTCGTCCGCCTCGCGAGGCTTGGCCCCTTGCGAGGGTCTTGAATGCTTGTGGTGAAGATGGGCTGTACGGGCCCGCCAGCAGCGCCACGCCATGGGCCGTAGGCAGGCAAGTCTGGGGACCCCGGTTCCCAGAACGCCGACAGTAGCCCCCGGGCCCAAGGCGTGCTCGGATTTGGCTTTGAAGCAAAGCCAAAGGGCAAGTGTGGAGCGCCGCGGGCCCCAACAACCTGCGGCCTTGGTCGACGCATGGCGGTTGATTGGACGTGGGCGTCTTCGCTCCCCCACGCTGCCTCGGCAACTGCCCGACTTGACAAGTCCCTGCGGCATGCAAGGAAAAACCATCATTACCTGTGATCGTGGGGGGCGCTGGTTGGCCTTATCCTCCTATAAATTGGGAGGCGGAGGCCCGTCGTCCATCTCTTCCCATTCCGCTTGCTTCTTCCCCTTGCTCCGTTGCTAGTAGCGACACCAATGGCACCGTCGAAGAGGTTCTCCGCTGTGGATAAGGGGAAGGCCCCTCACGAAGGGCCTGGCTCCCCGGTGCCCAAGCGTGGACGCGGCCGTGCCCGCAAGCACTCCACGACCCCTGCCGCGCCCCCGCGGCCGCGGCGGTGCCGCTTTGCATGGCAGGGGTCGCTCCGGTCATGGCAGCCCTGTTGACGAAGTGAGACGTGTCGTGGTCGCGCGGCCTCCCTGGCCGCACTTCCACTCGGCGGAGGTGCTGCCGGAGTTCGTCGACTGGTCGGAGAACCCGGCCGGCAACTGGCTCCAGCTCCCGCGCTTCTTCCTTGATGAGCTACCGGCCTCAGGCCCAGGCGGGCTCTGGCTGCAGGCGGACGATTGCTGCAGCAGAGCTTCCTAGGTCGCGGTCGAGGTCTCTGTCGCGGGCAACATAGCCCTGGCCCACGGTTGGCATACGTTTCCCCATGCGTGCGGCCTGGGCATGCGGTGCACCCTCCATTTCAAGTATGATGGCGACGCGACCCTCTGCGTGAGGGTGTTTGGGGAAGATGGTCGCCGCGCCGGGTGCTTCCCGGAGGTCAACGACGGCGAGGAGGTGCTCGACCTTGGCGATGGTCGCGGCGAGGATGAGGGCGAAACCGCCCTCGGTGCTGATCACTCCTCGTCCAGCTACAACGGCTCTTCTTCCGGCGACAGCTCCAGCAATGGTGGTTATGACTAGCCGCAACGCAGCCGCGCCCGCTTTGAAGGCGGCAGCGGGTCATCTCGTCGTCGTGCCTCCATGAAGAACGAGGAGGGGTCCGGCTGAGCTCGGGGCGGCGCCTAGAGCCCACGTGCGCGAATCGCTGTAGGGGCACGTGCCACTTTTGTTTCGTTCTCCCTTTCCTTCCTGCACTCAAGAAAGAGACAAGCATGGGGCCCCAGAGGGATGTGTAACAGGACTATGATTCCCCAGCTATTGTGCTTATGTTTATCGCTCCTGGATTGTGTCGTAGCATCTTTGCTTTTGTGGAAATAGCTTAGCTTGTCGCGCTCGAAGTAGCCTCTACCTCGCGAGGTCTGCTTCCTAGTGCCTGGCGAGGCCTCTTTGGTCTGGTGGGCACCTGAGAACTGCAAAAATTCGTTAGGAAACTTGCCATTTTCCCGAGCCTTGGTCGCGGGCGCTGCTGGCTGTGACCCAGTGCTTTGTATCGTGGTACCCGTGGCGCATGGATTGAGAAAGGTGTGCCAGCTTGCGGGCTCGAACGAGGGTGCCTCACGAAAAGGAAGACGAAAGGCAGAGAAAGGAAAAGCGCTCATGAGGAGGAAAAATGCTCACGAGGGCACCTGCCCAGCCCCCTCGCGAGGTATGCGAGCGAGAGTATAGGCTAAACTGGAGACGGAAACAGAGGCAAAAGGCGACGGAACCAAATCAGCAAGGAACACCAGAAGCAAACTTCAATTAAAAGGAGGCAAGCCAACTACGGAAAGCAAATGAAAAGCCGCGTCCGGCACCTAGTCTAGTCTTCAAGTCTTCTCACCAGCGCGGAGCTAAGTGTTGCCACTAGGACGTTGGAGGGAGCCCCCGAGGCCCGAGGGCAGCAATCCTGAGACTCCGGGGCGTGTACAGCCTCACTCGTTATTATGTGAGAGTGTCACGGGCGGCGATCTTCACAGGCACTAGGCCTTTCTTCATGGGTAGAACTTCCGAAGGTGCTGGATGTTCCAGGCGTTCTGAATGGGTACCCCGTCCTATGTCTGCAGTCGCGCGGCGCCAGGCCTGGAGACATGGACGACCTTGAACGGGCCCTCCCACATGGGTGAGAGCTTAAGCAGCCCTTCCCTGGAGATGACCCACCTCGGGGCAGGTCACCCGCCTCAAGCGTCGTGGGCGGATGTTGCGGCGATGGTACCGCCCGCGGCGCTTTCTTGATACCTTGCCGCCAGTGCAACTTCACAAATGGCGTTCCTCCCCCAACACGAGGCCCATCCCCCGCGTGGTGTCCTGTTGCATTTCATCAAACGCCAGGACCCGTGCGGAGCGATGCTTGACCTCATGGGGGAGGACCGCTTCTGCTCCGTAGATGAGGAAGAACGGGGTCTCGCCCATTGGCTTGGTGGCGGTGGTGCGGATGGACCACATCACGGACTAGAGCTCATCGTACCAGCCCATGCCGCAGGCCTCGAGCTTCTTCTTGAAGGTCCTGGTCTTGAGGGCCCTCAGGACCTCTGCGTTGGCGCGTTCGGCCTGACCATTGCTCCTGGGGTGCGTCACCGAAGCATAGCAGATCTGCGTTCCAAGATTAGCACAATATGTCTTGAAGAGATTACTAGTGAACTGCGAGCCGTTATCAGTGATGATGTGGTTGGGGACCCCGAAACGGCTCACGAGACCCTTGATGAACTTGACAGCGGAGCCAGATGGGATGGTGCGGATGACTTCCACCTCCGCCCACTTGGTGAACTTGTCGATGGCGACATAGAGGTAGCGGTAGCCCCAGCGCCGAGGAGCGGGCCCAAGATATCCGGACCCGGACATGAGCGACCATGTGAGTGGGATGGTCTGGAGGCCCTGAGCCAGCTGATGGATCTGCTTGGCGTGGAACTGGCAGGCTTCACAGGACTTCACCAGCTCGGCCGCGTCATTGAGCGTCGTGGGCCAGTAGAATCCGCTGCGGGATACCTTGCCGACGAGGGTCCGCAATGAAGAGTGGTGCCCGCAGTCCCTGCCATGTATGTCAGCTAGCAGCTCCTTCCCCTAGTCCCTGGAGATGCAGCGCAGGGAAACATCATTTGGCCGCTTCCTGTATAACTCACCGTCCTGGATGCAGTATGCCGTGGATTGTCGGGCCACATGCTCCGTGTCCTCCTCCTTCTCCGGCAGCGTCCCCTGCGTCAGGTACTCATTGAATTCCCTCGTCCAGCATCCCTCCCGAGGCTCGAGCGCCAAGAGTAGGCGTGTCGTGGTTCTAAGACTGACAGTAGAATGGGGGTAGGTATGAGGAGGCAAGATCCCAGCTATGGTGAAGTTGTACACACAAGATTTACGAGTTCAGGCCCTTCACGGTGGAAGTAATAGCCCTACGTCTCGGTGCCCGGAGGCGGTCGACTGGATTATATGTGTGTGTGGAGTTATAGGGGGTGCGAACCCTTGTCCCTGAGGAGGGGGGTGGCTTATATAGAGTTTGCCAGGCCCCTCCCGCCCTCAGTTACACAGGGTTTAATGTACATAAAGATGAGGCATTTCTGGTAACGCCTATAATAAAAGTGACATAAATGTCCATTAAGTCTACAGAATAAACGTCCGACCGTTGCTATACAGAGTGACTTTAGGTCTTCTCTCTATCGAGTGATTCCTGTTACGGTCGAGTGAACTTGAATCTTCCGAGTGGAATGCTTACGGTCGAGTGGATGATGGTATCCCTTGAATGCTTCGACTTTAGGGTGATGTCCTAGGGGAGGGTGTCTAGGTCAGGCCTATGACCCTACCCTAGGTACATAGCTTCATCATTAGCCCACGAATGGTTCAGGGTTCGAGTGGAGAAGGAGTTGAAAATACTTCCGACTCAATTTTTGCGCTTGAGCGTCTCATTTGGGATCAATGAACAACATGATGACCTCAACTTCTTTTCGATCGCCTTGATCCATTCTTAGTTCATCGAGTGAACTTTTACTGCTAAGCTTCTAGTGTTGGTATGGGAAAAATCTTCAGTCTGACAGGTTGCTCTGCTGCTCGCGGATCTTGCGGGATTCAAATTTTCGGGAAGCGCGCGGGGCGGAGGAGGCCGTGGTAATCGGAGAAGATTAGACAGCGGCGCCTCGACTGCGCCACCTTTTTCGCCACGTACTGCGCGCATGAGTGTTGCGGGATTTGACGGGATTGTTCGGGCCCATAAGTCAGTCACTCAGGAGAAGACCTTATATAAGGCGCCGCGGCTGGGGTTTTCTGCACAATGCACCTCATCCCCTCTCTTCCTCCTCTGTTTTCCATCGCATCCACCTCCTCCCTCGGCGCCGCCGCTCTGCCCGAACTCCACCCTCCGCAATGGGGAAGGAGAAGACTGTGGCTCTAGAGCGCCTTGAAGAAGGCGACGATGAAGGCGAAAGGGAAAAGACGAGCCAGGGAGGGTCCTCGTCGAGATCCGGCTTGCCACCCGGCTTGATCCAGGGCGATTGGATTCGGTCGACGATCCAGCAAGACGACATCGACGATCTGGTTGAGGGGGGACTGATTCCCCACGGATCTGGGCGTCTCCCGGAGGACGAGACCGAGCCGCGTCTGCAGGAGGGTGAGTGTGTTCTCCTCGCCACCCATGTTGACCATGGTTTTTCTTTGCCTCCCCATCCTCTCTTCCGAGGCTTCTTGAACTTCTTTGGAGCACAACTTCATCACTTTTCCCCCAACACCATCACGTACCTCGCTGCATTCGTGTCCATGTGTGAGAATTTTCTGGGTTGTCGACCACACTGGGGTCTCTTCAAACACATTTCACCTGTCGTTCTCAGTCGGTCAAAAAGGCTAATCCGAGTGACGAGAGGACGCATGTGATCCAGATGTGTGGGGGTCTTGGGATCCAAATGAGAGGCAAGAGTACTTTCCCAGCCATGATTCTTCCCGAGTCAGTCAGAGGGTGGCAGTCGATCTGGTTCTACTGCAAAGACCAGCCGACTCCAGGCCAGTCAACTGGACTTCCCCCCTTTTCCATGGCTAGAGTCGAGAAGCCCTCTACCTTGAAAGTGACTCCTGCGGAAAAAGCGGAGGTGAAGGTGCACTACAAAAAAATACACTTCCGTGATGATACGTGTTTGTCACAGTAGGTTGCATTTTTTTGTCATCCATGTATATCCATGACAAATTTATGATGTAATCAAGATAGTCATACTGTCTTTGTCGTAGAAGTGTTCCATGACATTACCAAAATTATCATCACGGAAGTGTCCACTTCCATGACGATAAATCACGCGTCACAGAAGTGCTTTCGTCAAGGGTGACCGACACGTGGCATCCACCGTAACGGAACGCCGTTAAGCTATCGGGTTGGATTTAGGATCCGATAACCCGTTAGCAGCCACGACCAATACCGATTTTCCACGTGTAAAATTCTCATTGGCCTTTAGCTGGGCCGGCCCATTATGGTCTGCAGAATCTTGTGGGCCTTACCTGGACCGGCCCAAAAGTGGCCCACAAAGTTTAAATGGGCCGGCCCAACCGAAGGCCCATAAGATTTAGCGGACCACAAAAGCGGACCATAATGGGCCGGCCCAGCTAAAGGCCCACAAGATTTTGCGGACCACAATGGGCCTGCCCAGCTAAAGGCCCACAAGATTTCTGCAGACCATAATGGGCCGGCCCAGCTAAAGGCCCAACATTCTCTATCAAATCGGCCCGTCAACGGCCTGGTCTAAACTTGTCATCAATGCGGCCCATCGTCACTTCTGGCCCGTTAACAGTCCGCTAAGTAATTGGGCCGAATTACGGCCCGGTTATTTCTAGCCTGTTAAAGGTCCGACTTCATTTGGGCCCATTTACATGCCATCAAAACTTTCGGCCCATAAACGACCATGAAGGATTTGGGTCATATTCGGCCATGTCTGTCATTCGGCCTATTAGAGGCCCACTAAAGATTTGGGCCACTTTCGGCCTGTTGTCATTTTCGGCCTGTTAACGCCGGACGTAAACCATGGGCCATATGTGGCCCAACGTCATATCGGGCCCATTAACGACCCATATAAAAATGACAATAATCTAGCCCGACCGAAGTTCCGGTCTGTTAAAGGCCCGTGTATTAGGTCGGCGCATTTACGCCCGTCAATTTCGGCTGTCAAATATCCGCATCGTAAATGGGCAACCATTTCGCCTGCTAAGTCCGATTGGGTTATTTGGCACAATCAGGCCCAATCTCACTTTCGGTCTATTAAAGGCCCATGTTTTTTATGGGCTCGAGATATTTACACTGTAAGCGGCCTATTTTTCTTGAGGGCCCAAATTATGTTTAGGCACAGAAGGCCCACTATAGGCACATGCCTACCGAGAAAAAATTGAAAGCTTATGCTAATTTAAGCCCAGATATTTTAGTGGGCTACATGCCAATTCGCCCGTAATCGTTTTAGCCCAATTGGAATGGGCCCGACGAATGTTGGCATGTTGGGCTCCTATGAAGCTTTCGGTCGAATACATTACTAAGATAAACCTACACTATACAAAAATAGCGTCGTAATTACTATAGCCTGTGGCAGCATCATAAATGTTGTATCACAACAAAATAAATTCCAATCATACAACAAAAGGCCTGTTGGCATAAAGTTTACAGTCCTTCCAGATAAAAGCACCATCAGATGTATAGAAGCACAGATCATTTGACCTGAGTGCTAATGTTTCAGTGTAGAATCGATGGAGCAAAGCACGATCTCCACCTTTTTTCCGCCATTGCTCTTCAACAACGAAGCGAATGTATGATAGTCTGGTTTCAAAACCATTCATATCTTGACGACATTTCTCAACCACTATTCTTGTTTCCGAAACAACGTCCATTAGGGATTGGACTTGTGTCTGGAGAACAGATATATCACTCTGTCTAGCAGGGAGATTTTGTTTAGTAGGCGATTTGGACGAGGTTACCTTGACAACCAACCTAGAATTACACATGAAGGTGCTTTTTGCACTGTTAGTGGAGAGATACTGACGCACTGCAGCAAGAGGTGACATTGTGCCTATAGTAGCCTCGTCACCTTCAGGTGGTTGTGGCTGTTCAATCATTTTTTCCATAGCTTCCTGAAAGTTTGAACTTGTAGATTAGTGTACCGGATAAGTTACTAATGAGAAAAAACAAACAAAGTAGGTTAAACGTTTATACATAACTTATTTTGGTGAACTACGTAATACATTAGCATGTATTGTAGTGCCAACTACATAATAAAATCACTTTGAACATATCTCCATGTAGCATGCCTACTTGTATTGTCTATTTCCTCACATTCGTTGACATCTAAGGATAAAGAGACATGGTTTAAAGTAGGATGAACATAGTATGACATCATTCATGTCATGGGCAAACAGATATAAAACAAACATGCTATTTTATCATTGTGTGCGCATGTGAACATAACAACTAGATTACAGATCAAGACCAAAAGAATATCCTTCATCTCTTTTAAACCATGTAAGGTGAAATGATACGTTAAGATAATTGTGTATAGAAGTGAACAAAGTAAGTGACATTGGCTGCAAACCAAGTAGTTAAATGAACACATCACAATACCAATCAGTTCAAGGCAGGAGGAGTAAGGACTTACAACAACGGCTTGAACTAGTGTGCTCATTCCCTTCATCTTGCTGGTGTGGCAATCCTTGAAGATTTGCACTGCATTCGGTTCAGGTTCTTTTTGGTCCGCACGGGCTTTCCTATGTATTTGGAACAAGTCAATATAGATATGATAATATGGCACAAAAAAAGAAGGAAGTAGCAGCTATTTACAAAAGCCTCGCAGTGTGCAATATAGCTATGAGATCCTGTTGTCTGTTGGAATTTCACTTTAGAACGGTTGGTTTTGTTCTTCAAACAGTTAGCCTAGAAGAAGATACACTTGTAAGGCACATACATAAATACAAGTTCAATATGTGGTCTGATCAAATACATATAGCCTACGATACTTTGGATCATACCAATGTTTAACAAGGGCTGTCCGGTCTTCATCTCGTAATATATTCCACTTTGGAGATGTTTGGGCGATTTCATTGTTAGCCTTGCCTTCAAAGTGAGATTTTCTAAGGTGGTGCCGATCTTGTCATGAAAGCGGTGAAAAACATGAGTGCATGCTTGTTTAGTTGCATCATCTTTCGGATCCAACTTGAACCTCATCTGTTGAAAAAGAATGTGAGTCTTATTAGGAGGAAGCTAGAAAGTATGGGATGAGCAAGACAATATTACTAATTGCGATGAATAACATTACTTACGGATAAATGGTCAAGGAAGGTGTTAAACTGGGTATTGTCTTTCTCATTCCTGTACTGGATCCACGTTGGGAGGATACGCGCATGACACCTAACGACAACGGCTGCCTCTGATACTAATTTGGCTGACTCTGTAGCATCACGTGGCCTTTTTAAACCTACCTCAAAATGGATCTCCATTCTTCCCCCTTTAGATTTTGTTAATTTGTTAAGCATTATCCCTGATGTCTGTTTCCACTTGCGCCGTGGTGCTAGTTCAACAACGAATATGGAAAGTGTTAGTGTACATCAAACTGTGAGAGTACATATAAAGGAGCATGCAACTGCAACTTGACTCGGTCAGGTACCGTCTTGGTGTTGATGCTCATGAGGTTCATCTGATTTTGCCAAGTCCTGTTGTGTCAGCAGTGCTTCGGAAGTAGTGTTAGGTGTGAAGGCAGCTTGGGAACTAGCCAGTTTTGGAGCAAACGAATGAGTAATTGGTTGAGATGCTGGTACAGTTGAAGCGGATGCTGCGGCTGGTGGAGTAGGTGATACTGTGCTTGTAGATTTAGCCGGTGGACTTGGACCTTCTACTGCACTATAAGTACCAGCAGAATCTCGACGGCAGAACCTTTTCTGTTTCACCCGATGAGTAACAGCACTCCCTACTATATTATTTTCCTTGCTCTTTTTTGACTTTGCCATGTCAAGCTGTACCCACAGCAGAAAAGAATAAAATCACTCTTCAGAACTCATTGATGCATGATACGCATAAGCAATACTTTGATGTAAGACAACCGTATGAGGATGGAATATGTAAGAAAAACAGGGCGGCATGCCATATTCACAGCTACGATGTGCAAACTAAGCGAAGGATTTTCAAGAAAATAGAAGTAATGCAAGCTAGATACCATATGAAAGATGCAACCAATATTACTCTGCCAAGTTAAAAGTGTCTTGTCATAAGTGGCAATTCGAAAAATTAGAAGCGATTACAACATAGAAATCAATGCAAGATGCAACCACTATCAAACCGCCATGTTAAAAGCGTCCAATCATGAGTTCTTGATGCGGGATACACAATAGCAGTACTTTGATGTAAGAACATGGTATGATAGATAGATGAAGTGTATTCTAGACACGTAAAGCCATGTCATATGCACATGTATAACGTATAAACTCAGCGGTGCAATTTAATCAAAATAGAAGAAATACAGGCTAGACAACAAATGCAACATGAAACCAATTATCACATCATCAACTTAGAGCAAGCACCTGCGATGGTGGAGTGCGGAGATGAACTCATCATGTAGACTTGGGACTTCAACTTCATTAGCGATGGCGATGGCAAATCTACTGAGTCTCTGCTTATGCGTCGAGCGGAGTACCACCAACATCCCCTAACTTACTCTTTTCCTTCCTATTTTCTGATATTGCCTTATGAAGTCAAAACCACAAGAAGATGAATAAAATTAGCTCTGCATAACCGGTTGATGCATGGTACTGACGAACACTACTTTGATGTAAGGCAAGCGCAGGATAAGAGGATGAAATATATACAAAAAAAAGACATCGTTTCATATTCACACGTACGATAGGAGGATGGAATATGTATGAAAAAACAGTAAGCGGAATGCATTTCAACAAAATTAGAAGAAATGAAAGCTAGGCACCATATGAACATGCAACCAATATCACTCTATCGGGTAAAAAGTGTCCGTCGTAAGTGCCATTTCAAGAAATTAGAAGCGGTACAAGCTAGAAGGCGATGCAAGATGAAACCTACATCACAGTCCCAAGTTAAATGTGTCTTATGGGTAAGTGATCATTGCGGTATAAGTTGTAAGCTACGCAGATGCAATTCTACATAATCGTAAGCAATACAAACTAGACATCATACGGAAAACGCAACCACGTATAACAGTTCCAAGTAAGAGCAAGCACCGTGATGGTGGAGTAGGGAGATGTGCTCATCATGTACACGTATGTTCTAGAAACAGAACACGTGTCATATTCACAGCATTATGTGTAAAGTAAGCGAGATGCAATTCAAGTTAGAAGCAATACAAGCTAGACATCATACGCAACATGCAACCACATATAATAGTGTCAAGTTAGAGCAAGCACCTGTGATGGTGGAGTAAGGGAGATGTGCTCATCATCTACACAGCTACGTTGACTGTCCAGCCTTGTGTTGTCTTGCGAATCTTGTTGGGAGGATGGAGGAGTAGAATCTGTAGAGACCCCCTGTTTGAGTTGCTCCTAAGGACCACCATCATCCTTGCCGGACTAAGATCCTTCAGCTGTAATGATTTTGCATTGTGAAGTCAAACCGATAAGAAAAAGGAATAAAATTCGCTCTTGTAAACTCATTCATGCATGATACTTACGAACACTACTCGGATGAAAGGCAAACACATGATGCGAGGATGGAATATGTATGAAAAACAGGATGGTGTGACATATTCACACCTATGATGTGGTAACTAAGCAGAAGGCATTTCAACAAATTAGAAGGACTGCAAGCTAGACACCATATGAAAGATGCAACCAATATCACTCTGCCAAGTTCAAACTGTATGGCGTTTCAACAAATTAGAAGCAGTATATGCTAGAAATCATATGCAAGACACAACCAATATCACAATGGCGACTTAAAGGTGCCTTATCATAAGTGACTGATGCGGGATATGCAAGAATAGTAGTCTGATGTAGAAACAGGAACACATGTCATATTCACGGGCATTATGTGTAAAGTAAGCAGATGCAATTCAACAAAGTTAGAAGCAATACAAGCTAGACATCATACGCAACATGCAACCACATATAATAGTGCCAAGTTAGAGCAAGCACCTGTGATGGTGGAGTAGGGAAGATGTGCTCATTATCTACACAGCTACATTGACTGTCTAGCCTTGCGTTGTCTTGCGAATCTTGTTGGGAGGATGGCGGAGTAGAATCTGTAGAGAACCTCCGTTTCAGTTGCTCGAAAGGACCACCATCATCCAATGACTTGCCAATTTCCTTCAGCTTTATTGATTTTGCATTGTGAGGTCATACCGACAAGAAAAAGGAATATCATTCGCTCTTCAGAACTCATTCATGCATGATACTAACGAACACTACTCTGATGAAAGGCAAAGTCATGATACGAGGATGGAATATGTACGAAAAAATGGACGGCTTGACATATTCACACCTATGATGTGGTAACTAAGCAGAAGGCACTTCAACAAATTAGAAACACTGCAAGACACCATATGGAAGGTGCAATCAATATCACTCTGCCAAGTTAAAACTGTCTCATCATAGGTGGCGTTCATCAAACTAGAAGCAATACGTGCTAGAAATCATATTCAAGATGCAAACCAATATCACACTGCCAACTTAAAGGTGTCCCATCATAAGTGACTGATGTAGGATACACAAGAAGAGTAGTTTCATGTAAGAACATGGTGTGATAGACAGATATAGTATGTACCAAAAACAAGAAAGCGTGTCATATTCACATGTATCATGTGTAAGCTAAGCGATGCGATTTACACTAATTAGGAGCAATACGAGCTAGACGCATATGCAACATTCAACCAGATATCACACTGCCAAGTTAGAGCAAGCACCTTGGATGGTGGAGTAGGGAGCGGAGACTTGGACCATGTAATGCACTATCGAAGACAAGGAGAATCGATACAGATGCTCCGTTTATGTTGCTGTAGAGGACCACCATCATCGCCTTCCTTACTCTTTTCCTTCCTCTTTCTTGATTTTGTCTTGTCAAGTCAAACCCACAAGAAAAAGGAACAAAATTTGCTCTTCAGAACTTATTGATGCATGATACTGACGAACACTACTTGAATGTAAGGCAGCCGCATGATAGGAGGATGGAATATGTATGAAAAACAGGACGGCGTGACATATTGACATGTATGATGTATAAAGTGTAAACTAAGCACAATGTGCTTGAACTTGTTAGAATCGATGCAAGCTAGAAACCATATGAAATATGAAACCAATATCATTCTGCCAAATTAAAAGGGTGCCCTAACAAATGTATTTGACCAAATTAGAAGCAATACATGGCAACATGCTAGAAATAATATGCAATATGCAACGAATAAAGGTGACTCATCGTAAGTGATTGATGCAGGATACGTAAGAGAGGTAGTTTCATGTAAGAACAAGGTTAACACATAGATGTAGTGTGTACCAAAAATAGGAAGGCATGTCATATTTACGGGTATAGTGTGTAAACTAAGCGGATGCAATTTACCCTAATTAGAAGCATTACAAGCTAGACACCGTATGCAACATGCAACCACATATCACATCTATGAAGTTGCAGCAAGCACCTGTGATGGTGGTGTAGGGGAAGTGATGTCTTCAGGTACAGAGCAACGTTCAATATCTTCATTTAGGCTTGCTGTTTCTTGAGAATCATGTGGAGAGGATGAAATTGCATTCTTATAAGAGTATTGTGTCTCATATTAACCCACGCGCGTGACTATCTCATCATAAGCGATAGACGCAGGATACACAAGAACAGTAGTTTGATGTAAGAACATGGTGTGATAGGCAGATGTAGTATGTACCAAAAACAGGAAGGCGTGTCATATTCACATGTATAATGTGTAAGCTAAGGAGATGCAATTTAACAAATTAGGAGCATTGATGAGGGATACACAAGAAAAGTAGTTTGATGTAAGAACATGGTTAATAGAAAGACGTAGTATGTACCAAAAACAGGAAGGCATGTCATATTCACGCGTATAATGTGTTAACTAAGCAGATGCAATTTACCCTAATTAGAAGCATTACAAGGTAGACACCATATGAAACATGCAACCACATATCACACCTGCCAAGTAAGAGAAAGCACTGCGATGGTGGTGTGGGGAATTGCGGTGATAAACTAGAGAGCTACGTTGACTATCTTCATTTAGCCTTGCGTTTCTTGAGAATCATGTGGGAGGATGACACCGCACTCTTTAAACGAGTAGGGCGTCTCATAGTAACCCACCCGGTGACCTGTCTCATCATAAGTGATTGACGAGGGATACAAAAGAGCATTAGTTTGATGTACGAACATGGTTAATAGACATATGTAGTATGTATCAAAAACAGGAAGGCATGTCATTATCAAAGGTATAATGTGTAAAGTAAGTGATGCAATTTAACCAAATTGGAAGCAATACAAGCTAGACACCATATGCAACATGCAACGACATTTGGCGGTGAAGTTAAAGCAAGCACACAGGATGGTTGTGTGTGGCAATTGAGATCATCAACTGCAGAGCTACGTTCTTTGTCTCCAAGCTGCGACACTTCACCCATTAGAGCTGAAAGCAGCTTAGTGCTTATCTTGAATTACACTAGAGCGACTTACATCTTTTCTTTTTACGCATTCATCAACACCGCATCGTAGTCTGAAATACCCATGCATAAAAAACAATAGTGTGAGTATGGGTGAAGTGTGTGCACAATTAGTACAAGTGTAAAGGTAGCGAGATAGCAGGTCGGTGAGAAATAAATGACGGAGACATATGATAGCTCTACAACATGCATGGCACACTCAATTACTACAGGATTCTATGAAAATAATAGTCATTTGAAAGCAAATAGGTCAGTCCATTTTTTACGCACCGTCCGATGTACAAAGAACGGGCGGATCACCTTCATCTACCTCCAGCCGGTCGGTGTTGATGACCTTCCTCAACGCCGGTGACCACCGGCCCAAGATTCCTCCCCTGCCTCGCCCTCCCTCGACCTCACCCCGCACCGCCGTGCTTGGCACCGCCCCGACCATCCATTCAAGACCGCCGACCTCCGGATCGGCGCAAGCAGCTCTGCGCCCCACACCCCTATGATAGACACCGATCTGGCGCTTCCCGGGACAAAGCGGACTAGGTGCTCCAGCAGCGCCTAAGCGGGTGCTGCTTCTTTAATTGCCGTTCGTGACCACGAATTGAAATCCGGTAGACTCTTGACCTCTAGCAAAGGTGAAATAGTAAAAGGGAGGAAACCTTGTGCATTTAGTATCACGAAGAAGATGCAGTAAGAAGCGCTCAACTAGTTTCTTTCGTGGGATGAATACGGTGTGAGCGGAGACGTAAGATTTACATGAATAAGGGAAGAGGAGTACCTCTTTCTGCTGGCAGTGATGTGTCATCCTTCTGTTTTTCTGACGATCTTGTTGTTCGCCGGAAACCAGAAGTTGTGGAGGACGGTGCAGCCTTGGACGAACCCATGGCCAAGTTGTTGAGTGTGGTGCGGTGGCCATCTGTCGGTAGTGGGGAAGCAGATCCGAGGCGGCGAACAACGGCGTAGCGGGAACAGCTCCGGTGCGGTGGACGGTTGTGACAGTGGAGCTGCAGCAGTGAGGCGCAGGACGACGTGGTCGGAGTGGTTCTGGTATGGCGCACGTCGGCGTCGGCGTCGTGGAGGCAGATCTGCCTCGGCTTCAGCTGCTAAGTCCTTGAGGGCGTTGCCGTTGCGGTTGCGTTGGATGACGACGTCGGGGTACCGGCTCCGGCGTGATGGAGAGGGCGGCGGTGTATTGGCCGCTATGGGGTGGAGGATGGAGGAGGCTGGGGTTTCGCAGCTAGTGGAGAGGGCGTTTTCGCGCCCATGGAGTATGAATGGGGAAACGGAGGGAGGCGGGGAACTAAGGGGTAACAATGTTTCGGTTTGAGATGCGCTTGTTTGAAATTTGGGGAAAGTTACAAACTTTGCCCCCATCAAAAATTTCGGACATATTGCGGGGTGGGGGTAGGACAGTCATGTCAGGTGTCCCAAATGTGGGCGCGATAGATTTCGGCCGAGCGCATGGGTGTTTAGGCGCCCATGGCATATGAATGCTTCTCGGAGGCAGTTGAGACTGGCGTCTTGGTGAAGTTACAAACCTACCCCAGTTTAGACCTTTGGACATCGGCCGATAGGCTACACGGGCCAGAGTCAGGACAGTAATTTCCTACCACCAAAACATTAGTCTCGCGCGATTTTGGGTGACCAGAGGCCTATTTGGCGCTTCATTCAATATTTGGGAGCAGGAGCATTAACGTTTTCGGTTCTCTTGAATTGAACTTTCAGGATTTGTCAAACTTCACAAATCTTTACTCTTGAAAATCCTAAAGCTACGATTATTTTGGAATGGAGGGGGTACATTTTAATATACATTGTACATGAGTATATATTAAAAATATGCAACTTACCTCAGTTCATGCATGGTTCTAGGTATAATCTCCTTGGTTGCAAAAAAAGTTAGATATGCGTATGAATATATATAGCATGTTCAAACTCACAACAAAGATTGATGCCCCTTTTACATCTGATTTACAAATGCCATTATCTTGGGTTCAAATAGATGAATGCACTTCCTATGAATTGAATCTTGAAACCCCTTTATGTTGAATTCGACATGTATTTTATTTCGTAGCTAGCAATTTGGAATGTATCCATGCAAGTGACAAATGTATAAAGTGCTTCACACTAACAACATGGAGTGCACTAATTAATGTTTATATATGAATTGCAAAAGCATCCATTGCCTGTATTTCAAATCGCTCTCACTCTATGGGTCGATAATATGAAATAAACACATGCACATGCTAGAATTCAATAGAGTATGGGTGTCTGATAGACCGATTTTTCGTCCATACGCAATTTTGCAAAATTCATGATCTCATCCAAAAATAATAATGCCATTTATATTTTAATATAATGCGAGAACCGCCTTTTACACGTAGATGCACTATGCCTCGCCCGTTCTCACAAGCAGCGTTATATATCTCTCTATCTAACGCATAAGTGCACACACTTTATATGCATCGGCATTTCTCTTTCACACATGCTCACAATCTCTCTCAGGGTGTCGGGGTGTCTCATGCACATGCTCTCTCTATCTCTCTCTCTCTCTCTTTCTGACTACTATGTACCACTCTTTTCACTAATCTCAGTTGGAAAACACTATTTCTCCCACATGCATATATACACATGCACGGTCTCTACTAGCCCTCTATACACACATATATGTGCCTACGTGTCTCCCGCACGCACATTATCTTTAGGCCTCTCTCGCACACATTGCCCCCCCGACACACCTCTCTAATAGTAATTGGCAGATATGATTTCATCGTATCATTCGGTAGGATATCCCTGGCTGTTAGGCTAGATGGTAATACGAGGAAAACTTTTACCCTAGTTTGGATCGGACCCTTGCAGTTGAAGAAAGAGCCTACTCCTGGTACTGTATATTAGTGATAGGGGTGTGTACAAAGTACACGCGAATACCAGGCATTGTGCATGTGTGTATACTATCGACGAACTAGCCCCCAAGCTTGCATAATATACTAAGGGCCTAGGGTTACAAATCATATATAGTCGGCTTATCACCAGTGGGGATAGAGTCCTCCGCGACTCTGGTAACTTCGTGTTGTACGCCAAGTCCTCCACATGGGTCACCGTATAACACGTCTCCATCCAACCTATATGTGGCGCAGGATGGAACCGACCCATGAGTCCTCATGTTGACCCACCACAACTAGAAATGATGTGCCCACCACACCACACACGCAATCGGCCACTAAGAAAATAAGCATATACAATAGTACAACGGTATCTAGCTCACGATATGTCTCCATATTTTTTTGATGACACTGACGGACTTTGCATTTGATGCGTGCTCCGTATTTTGTTGACGACACTTACGGTCATTGTATTTGAAGTGAAAGCACGATATGGTCACTGGACTTCAGAATAAGCTCATCACGGTCACCACATACATTTTGTCGTGCTAACCAACATGTGGTTGGATGGTTAGAGGACAGTGGTTTCTTGAGCCCACCAAGGTTAAAGTCCCGGTGCTCGCATTTATCTTGTGTTAATTTCAGTATTTTCGGCGATGTACGTTCGATTGGGAGGAGACGTTTCACTCGACTACGAGGCACCTATGGTGACTTCGTAAAATCTCAAGATCATGTAGATGAAAAAGTCGATCGACCGACGTGTAGCCTCACCCGCATACACATGCACGCATACGCAAGACACGCACGCATATAGGCGTGCAACAATCGACACGCATACATAACGTACACGCACGCATCTTTGGCGTGCAACACCGACACGCATACATGCACTCACGAACACACGCGCGACGCACCCATGCATGCAACAACTAAACGCACCCTTGCACGCACGCAACACTCGCGCTTTGCATGCACACAGCACACGACGCAAGACACACGCTCAACCTATACGTGCATGCACCCTTTATTAAGGACATGGATTGTTACGGGTATTAATCAAACTTATCTGTGATAAGCAGAACATTGATGTTTGCATCGGTCTTTATGAATCACAATGTATCGAACGGGCTATCAACATAGTAGGCTTAACTACATGAAAAAGATGAGGTCACACTCAATGAACAATCATCGATTTATGAAATGCCCGCTTCTGACCGCCCTGGCCCACCAAAGGTTCCTCTGCTGTGCGCTGCCTGCGTTGGGTCACTGACATGCAGGCCATGCACCCAAAGAGCCCACACGTTAGTGGAAGAACGGCACGGTGTCCTAGGTCAGAGTCGAGGGCGCCACTTGCGGCACGCCTGGCTGAACACGCCTCCGTGCCGCATTCAAACGCCTCCATGAAACCCGCCCGTGTGGAAGCCGAGAAACCCACACTAGACACACGTCTTGTCGGGTGGTAGGTGCGACATATGCCAACGGGTGGCTTATCATTGTGGGAGCCAATAAGACGTCGCCGGTGCCTGTAAACGGGATGAGGCGAAGACATGCACGCCAGCGAATCTTACCCAGCCTCGGGGCTCTCCGTGGAGATAACACCCCTACTGCTACTCTGCAGGGTCTCCGCATGATCACTAGATGAACGAGTGGCTACAAGAGGCTCCTTGAGCTGTTCGGTGAGGGGAAGAAGAAGGGCACGGCTAGCTCTCCTCGTCCCTCTATGTGGTGTCTAAAACTTTAAGAGATCAACCCTTTGCATGGGTGCCCTAGGGGGTTTATATAGGCCTACCCCCCAGGGGTACAATGGTAATCCGGCTGGGCGCGTGCCCTAGCCGTCAGTGTCTACGCTCGCCGGCTTCTTCGCAGGCCACTGGGGCCCGCCGACTGGTGGGTCCTGCCGGCTGCCGGCTTCTTGGTCGACAAGCTGGCCCAACCGCTGAGGGCCTTGTCGGGGGCTGGTTACTGTTGCCTTAATCCTGATGACGAGGGCTTTGTCGAGGTAAGCATGGCTACAGTGCCGCCGCCTCGGCGGCGATCACTGTAGCCTCACCTCATCTTGTCTCCTTAATGAGGCGCTTCCTTCGAGGGAGGGAACAATTCGGCTATGGGAGGCCGGCCATATCTCAGGCCGACTGGGGGAGGCCGAGCCACCTTCGGGCATCTCTCTGACCGGAGGGGCCCGCCGCCCGCGGGTCGTACTGACAGCCGGTCGTGGGTGATGTCATGGTCAACATGGTGACAGTGCCACGCCGGATGGGTGATGGCTGCCCTGTACGGCGTACTGTGGCCACGCGTGCTCCGGGATGCGGGGGTGGCAAGCCTCACTGTAGCCACACCCCATCTCATCACCATTATGTGGGTGCAGATTCTGAGGGCGCGGCCTTGGCCGCTTGCTAGGAGGCCGGCTTTGTGGAGTCGGCCTTCTGGTGGCCGGCTTCGCGGAGTCGGCCCTCTGGTTGCCGGCTCCCTGGAAGTCGGCCCTCTTGTGGCCTTCTTCTTGTAGGTTTTTGGGGCCGGGACGCCTCATGACAGCCGGCCTGAGGGGCAGCCGGCCGGGGGAAGGTGGCCCTGCGTCTTGGATGTTGGATGGCTTGACTGGCTTGTAATTTTTTCAGGAGTCCCAGGGGAAGCTGGCTAGGCTACCCGTGGTCAATTACTCCGACAGTAGTCCCTAAAGCTGACTGAGCTTCGAGGCTGAAAGGAGGACGAGAAGCTCGATCAGCTTCATATCCTGAGGAGCCGGCAGCTAGGAGCTGGCCTTGAGCGGGTGTGCCGTCTTCGGGAAGTTCCGCAGCCAGAAGGTGAGAACGCGCGCCGAATCGCGCGTTGACCGCGCGCCACCCTGCGCGCCACATGGCCAGAAAGGCCTGCCAACCCACGCGCGCGAGGGGACATCGCCGCAGGCTGGGGCCCACCATACCTAGGCCTTGGCCCATGTGCGGATCCTCTGCGGCCCGAACGGACCGCTCGCCTTCCCGCGGCGGTTTCAGCACGCCTTTAGGGTGCAATAATCGTAGGATGTGGGGGGAGTGGGCGCAGTTAATCCCACGTTCCCCCGCGTCTCGCCTCCTCGGCTCCGCCACACGAGCCTATAAGTAGGGGGAGGAGGGGGAGCGGCAGACGCTCGCACGCTCGCCCTCGCTCCACTCTTTCCTCTACCTCCTTCTCCATTCTTCCGCCGCCGCAGTGCACTCACCACCGCACTGTTCCGCCGCCAACCCTCTTGGTTTGCCGCGGTTCCTCCGCAGCGTGGCTGTGCTCTCCGCCACCGCGCCTCTCTCATTTCCTCCTGCTCCCGTGGCACTGTCTAGCTCGTGGGATGGCTCCAACGTCCATGAAGACCACATCGATTGGCTTCGCAAGACGCGGCGGTTGCCGGGCGAGGACCTCGTGAAGACCCGCCTTGCGCCGGAAGCGGAGGTTTCGCCGGCCCCGGAGGAGGGCGAGCGGGTCATCTTCCGCTCGCACTGCCTGCGCGGCCTCGGCCTGCCGGCGAGCGGGTTCTTCCGCTCCT
The DNA here is from genome assembly GCA_021605145.1 of Aegilops bicornis. Taxonomy (NCBI): domain Eukaryota; kingdom Viridiplantae; phylum Streptophyta; class Magnoliopsida; order Poales; family Poaceae; genus Aegilops; species Aegilops bicornis. The sequence goes on from CM038674.1 coordinate 620,856,938, forward strand.
TCCTCGAGTTCTACCACCTCCAGCCGCATCATCTCACCCCCAACATGGTGATGCTGCTGTCGGCCTTCGTCACCCTGTGCGAGGGTTTTCTTGGTGTCCTCCCCACCCTTGAGATCTTTGGGGAGTTCTTCCAGTGCAAGCTCGGCACCGTCTCGGCGGGTGTGCCCGCCCCTGTGGCGCCTTCATCGCCATGCGGAGGATAGCCGACAACAACCCCTTTCCGCCTATCCCGCTGATCCAATCGGTGAAGCTCTGACAGCAATCATATTTCTACGTGAGGAACGTCGCCTCGCAAGGCGACTTCGTGAATATGTCGGCTTACGTAGCCGGCCCGCCGCCTGGGAGGCAGCCGTCTTGGTCCTTCTGAGTCCGGTCGCTCTCCTTGGCCGGGAACGCCGCCGTCACCCGGCTCCGGGTGATGATCCAATCAGAGGGTTTGGTGGGGGCCGACCTGGTCGCCGCCCTCGTGGAGCGCCGGGTGCTCCCGCTCCAAAGCCGGCCGCACATGATCTGCCAGATGAGCGGCCGCTTCGACCCATGCCGGCTGAGGACCAGTGAGATGCCTCGTGGCGAGGTATCTTACATGGTGAATTACATCTCCAACTGCAAGCTCACCGAGGAGTGGCGGTATGGCAAGGCGCCGTATTCTCGGGCTGATCCCCCGCCTATGGTGAGTTTTCCTTCTTTTCTTCTTCTTCTTTTGTTGCCGGGTTCGCGACGGCCGACTTCTGACTAGTCGGCTTGTCTTTGAGCAGAATCCCCTTCTTCGACCGGCGGCACAGGCGCGGGGCGAGCGCCGATTATATGGCCGACCGCACGATGGACGACCCCGACGACCCAGATCTGGGGGCGGCCGCCATAGACGACGCCATAGGCGGAGCCGGCAGAGAGGCAGGCGGCCCCGAGCTTACGGCCGGCTTCGGGGACTGGCCAGATGATGATGAAGCCGAGGCCATCCCATGCCGCCAGCCGGCAGCCGATCGTTAAAACCGCAGGACCTTCGCCGCGCCCGGTACTGCTGGGTGGCGCACAAAAGCGTCGGGCCGGGCCGGGCCTCTTCGGCAGCCGGCCGAAAAAACCCAAGAGCTCCGCGGCGGTGACCAAGCGGGACGAGGCGGCCGCGAAAGCGGCCCGCTTCCGCAAGGTGGTGAAGCAGCCACAGGCGGTCTCGGCGTTAGTGTTTGATGTCTCGTACTTTTTGTTGTCTTATTTGGTTGAGGCTCACCTAAGCCGTCTTCTTGGTTTGCTGAATAGGGCGCCGCTTTCCCTCGAATGGGTTGACGCTGCCTCCATAGTCGGACCGACGGGAGGGTCTTCAAGCTCCCGCCGTGTGGATCCCCGCGCCGACCTCATGGAGGCAACGGGGCGGAACGCGCGGGAGGAGCGGGAAGCGGCGGAGCGGAGGGCCATCTAGGAGGCGGCGGAGAAGTCGGCCGAGGCGCAAGCCGACGCAACGGCCAAGGCCTAGGCGGAAGCCTCGGCCGCGGAGAGGGAGGCGGAGGCTCTGCGTAATCAGCCTCCGCAACTCGTCATTCCTCTTCGCGCCATGGCCCCCAACATCCCCGTGCCTCTGTCGGAGGAAGCCGACCGCGACCAGCCGGTGATGGAGAGGAGGGAGGATGACGCGACCATCCTGGGGGAGGCGCCACAGCCCGGCGCCCGGCAGAGCAGGCCAAAGCGGCCGACCAGCTGCAGCGCTGGCGAATGGTGGGGGCGAGTCGGCGGCGCGGATCTTGTGGTGCGATCGCCCGCCCACGTGGCGTGGGAGGCGTCTTTGGTGCTTTGGAGCAGCGGAGGGCTGCTGCGCCCGGCTCGGCAACTCGAGGCACAGGCGGCAGCGCCCGGCTTCGTCCAGTGGGCGCCCAATGGCGGAGCAGCCGAAATTTGAACGATGGCGGCGCAGGAGGTCTGACGCCGGCTACAGACCCAGGCCGCCTCGCTGCAACGGTACACCCAGGAGTTTCTTGCCACGTGAGCGGTCATCCGGGTGAGTCTTCTGGCCTTGGTCGATTTATTTCTTGATTTCTTCCATGGGGGCGCGTTAGCGCACCCACTGGGTGTAGTCCCCAAGTTTCGAGTCGGTCACGAAAGCGGCGGCTTGGAACTTTTAGCAGGCCTTGGCGGCAATCTTATTCTTATTCGCACTCCGTCTGATTTTTAGGAATATCATAATCTTCGTGTGGCTGCCTTCAACTCCCAGGCCCAGGAGCAGAGCCAAAAGGCCGCCGACCTGACTAATAGCCGGAGTGAGTGCTTTTTATCTCATGTGGGGGCGCGTCAGCGCACCCACTAGGTGTAGTCCCCGAGATTCGGGCCGACTGCTGAGCAGTCGGGTCGGATCTTCCTTGACGACTCCTTCCTTATTGCTTTTTCCTTTTTCTCCACGCTTGCAGAGGCTAATGCTAACTTGAGGGAGCAGCTAGGCGGGGCCCAAACCACCCTTCACGCCAAGGAGGCTGAGTGCGGCGCCTTGGCCCAGGAACGCAACCGCCTGGCTACGAGGCTAGCCGACCAGGAGGAGAGCCATAAGGCGGCCCTGAAGAAAGCGCAGGACAGCGAGGCCGCCCTTAAGGCCGAGTTCGAGACCGAGGCGGCGGGCTGGGCTGAAGCGAGGCAAGCGCTGAGCGAGGGCTATGGATGGGTTGAGGATCTGATCGACGGTAAGCCGCCTTCCTTTTCATCCCTCTGCTTGGCCCTTGCCCTCTTGTTCATCCTCTGATTTTTGTGCTGTTTCTTTGCTCTTCATGCAGATTACTTCCCTGGTTACTCCGTCGCCACGAGCCAAGCCATCGAGGCCCACCGCGAGACACGCCGGCAAGCAGGGGTTGAGATCGCGCCGAGCGCCACCGGGCGCTTGAGGAGCAACTTTTGGCAATCCAGGCCGGCTGCGGCCTCCGCATGCTCCGCCCGGCTTCATCGTGCGGGCGCAAGTCTTGACCACCCTCTGGCTGGCGGCGATTCCCCGTACCCCGGATCGGACTGCCGGTGGAGGTTGCGGTTGGCGCTTTGAGGCTGGAAGGCTTCATTTTCGGTCGGCGCGGTAGCGCCGGAGTTCGTTCGGGCCTGGTATCCTGGGCTGAGCTTGCGCCAGCTTAGCACTTGGAGGCATGAGGCTGACGAGGAGCTGGTGGCGGTGCGGCCGGCTATCGTCCAGCACGCCTCGGCTATCGCCGAGTATACCGACACCAGCATTTTTGCTCCTGAAGTGAATGACAACGGCGTCGCCCAGCCGGAGGAGTGGTTCGGGCTGAACCCGGCGAAAGGTGAGGACTCGGCAGAGGAGATCGCTTCCAGCGACGAAGGCGAAGACGAAGAAGGGGAGGGCAGCAAAGACGTCGCGCCCGACGGCGAAGCGACCAGCCAGCTTCAGCCTGATCGTGCCTCCAAGACAGCGCGCGTGGCCATTGTCTGCCGAGGTGATGATCAGGCCGAGACCCGCCGGCCAACCACTCCTCTGGCCACCACAGCCGCCTCTGCCGACCTGCCCGACTCTCCTATCGCTCCCTTGGCCTGATTTGCCGCTCTTACTTTCCTGCTGTTACTCTTTAAACAACTTCTTATTAAATTTGCGCAGTTCCACCCACTGGGGGTGTATTCAAACTATGTTGAATGCCGGCCTTTTGAAGGCTTTTGTGTAAATATAGTTATGCATGTGTTTGGCTTCCATTCGAGTTTGCTTTTTATCCTTAGGTTGTTTCCTTTGCCGCCTTCCCTTAGTCGCCGCCTTCCCGTAGAACAATTTGCTCTGCGATCTGTGGCGGGAGGAACTTCAACCATTTGTGGGAAGGCAAGTACTTGAGCTTTCTTGGATTGTGGCAAGGTGGAAAGGGAAGCCGGCCGGCCGGCTACTCTGGTAGTTGGTCGGCGATGGGAGGAAGCCAGCTTTTGTTATACGAGTTCGTTGGTCCTTAGCCGTTTTTCGTGTGGGCATCCTTTCCTGCCTTTGACTCTTGCCCGGCCAGACGATCGGTTCTTCGAGCTGTGACTTTTGACAAGAGAGGGCTTGGGTGCCGGCACACTACTTGTCTGACTGCAGGTGGATCTTGAATATAACTTAAGGCGGCCAGTCCCCGGGCCGACTAGTCAAACCCGATGCCGGACGAGGAGGAAGAGTGTAATGACAAAATCATAAGCATGATACTCGTCACTTATAGATAAAAGGTGGCAATCCCCGAGTGCTCCTCGGGGGGCCCATTGTCTCATACTTAGTACAAAAGGTAGCGTGATACATGCTGCATTTTAACTGTAAAATCTTCGGAGGAGGTTGGCGTTCCATGGTCGTTCCGACTCCTTGCCGGAGTCATCTCTCTTTCGTGCCTTCAGCTTCTGTGCGTCGATTAGGTAGTAGGAGTCGTTCCCCAATGCTCTGCTGTTGACGAAGGGGCCTTCCCAAGGGGCCGAGAGCTTGTGCTGGCCGGCTGTTCGCTGGATCAGCCAGAGCACAAGGTCGCTCTCTTGGAAGGATCTTGGCTTGACCTTCCGGCTGTGGTAGCGGCACAAACCCTGCTGGTAGATGGCGGACCGGCTGAGGGCTAACAGCCGGCTTTCTTCCAGCAGGTCGACGCCGTCTTCTTGTGCTTCTTTGGCCTCTGCTTCTGTGTACATGGTCACCCGAGGCGAGTCGAACTCGATGTCAGTTGGGATGACAGCCTCGGCACCTTATACAAGGAAGAAAGGGTGAAGCCAGTTGACTTGTTCGGGGTAGTGCGCAGACTCCAGAGGACAGCCGGCAGCTCATCGAGCCAACAGCCGACCGAACGCTCCAGTGGCACGACCAGCCGGGGCTTGTTGCTGGAAAGGATGAGGCCGTTGGCTCGCTCAACTTGGCCGTTTGACTACGGGTGGGCAACGGACGCTAGGTCCAGTCGGATGCCCTGCGTCACGCAGAAACGTGCCAATGCTCCCTTGGCAAAATTCGTGCCGTTGTCGGTGATGATGCTGTGTGATGCAGCGTCTCGAGTTGTAATGTCTGCGATGAATGTCACGGCAGTCGGCCTATTCAGCTTCTTAATCGGCTTTGCTTCGATCCACTTGGTAAATTTATCCACGGCGACTAGCAGATGTGTCATGCCACCGCGCGCCGTCTTGAACGGGCCCACCATGTCCAGTCCCCAGACGGCAAAAGGCGAGTGAGGAATGGTCTTGAGTGCGGCCGGCGGTGTTGCTTGGGCTGAAGACTTGGCACCCTTTGCGGTGTTTGACCAACTCCTTGGCATCGTCCAGCGATCGGCCAAAAGAATCCATGGCGGAAAGCTTTGGCGACAAGTGATCTTGAGGCAGCGTGGTGGCGCGATTCGCCTTTGGTGAATGTCCTTGAGGATTGCTATGCCCTTCTCTGGCTCGACGCAGCGCTGGAAGACTCCAGTGACACTGCGTCTGACGAGCTGCCTGTTAACAATTGTATATGCTCTGGCTCGGCGTTGGACTTGTCTTGTCGCGATCTCGTCAGCCGGCAGTTCTCTGTTTACCAGGAAGTTGAGGATGGGCTGAGCCCATGATAGAGCTGTGACTTCTTCTAAAGCCAACACGGCTACAGCAACCAGGGCGGGTGGGCTGGGTGGCGAAGAGCTAGAGTTGGCCATCGCCTGTGGTGTTGATGCAGTCCCCAGGCCGACTACCGTAGTCCCCGGGCCGGGTTCTGAAGTCCCCGAGCCGGGTGCGACTATGGCAGTCCCCGAGCGGCCTATCAAAGTCCCCGGTCTGCCTGCTTGGTTCTCCAAGCCGGATCCGGCTGCGTCGGGGTTAAGCGGCACGAAGATGGAATCGGATTCTGGAGATGGCTTGATAGATGGCTTGAGGAGGCGTTGGAGAGAGACGCCGGTTGGTATAGCTTGTCGAGTGGAGCCTATTCGTGCGTGGCATCTGCTTGCTCGTTGTCGGCCCGTGGCACGTGGAGGAACTCACATCCTTCAAAGTACCCGCTGATTTGCTGAACGAGGAAGCGGTAGCTCGGCATGTTTGCGTCCTTGGCGTCCCAGTCACCAGATGACTGCTGGACCACCAAATCCGAGTCGCCATAGCACAGGATCCGGCGGACGCCGAGTTCTTTGGCTAGCCGGAGCTCGTGTATGAGCGTCTCGTACTCGGCCACATTGTTGGAGGCGGCAAAGTGAATTTGCAATGTGTATCTGAGTTTGTCGCCTTTGGGAGAGGCGAGGATGATGCCGGCTCCCAAGACGGTGCGCATCTTGGACCCGTCGAAGTGCATCGGCCAATGAGTGGAGTCTGGAGCCGGTGGCAGGTACTGGGTCTCGGCCCAGTCGACGAGGAAGTCGGCCAATGCTTGGGACTTAATGGCGGTGCAAGGCTGGTAGAAGATCGTGTAAGGGGCCAGCTCAATGGCCCATTTTGCCACCCGGCAAGATGCGTCCCGGCTGCCTATGATCTCGGCGAGCGGGGCGGTGCATACGACCGTGATGGGGTGCTCTTGAAAGTAGGGCTTCAGCTTCTTGGCGGCGAAGTACACGCCATAGCACATCTTCTGGTAGTGCGGATAGTTCTGCTTCGAGGTGGACAGTACTTCACTTAAGTAATACACCGGTCTCTGGACTGGCTGAGCTCGACCTTCTTCTAGGCGCTGGACCATGATGACGGTGCTGACCACTCGGCTGGTGGCGGCGATATAAAGGAGCATGGGCTCTTTCTCAGTCGGCGCCGCCAAGACAGGCGGCGTGGCCAACATCTTATTTAGCTCATGGAAAGCTTGGTTGGCTTGGTCGTTCCACTCGAAGTGAGTGGTTTTCTTCATGAGTCGGTAGAGGGGGAGAGCCTTTTCTCCAAGCCGGCTGATGAAGCGGTTCAGGGAGGCCAGGCACCCGGTAAAATTCTGGACGTCTCGCAGCTTGGTGGGAATCTCCATCCTCTCAATGGCTTTGATCTTTACCGGGTTGCATTCAATGCCGCGTTCGGAGACCAAGAAGCCTAGAAGCTGGCCGGCTGGTACTCCGAACACGCATTTCTCGGGATTGAGCTTGATTTGGAACCGGCGCAGGTTCTCAAATGTTTCCTTGAGGTCTTCTAGCAAGGTGCCGCGCTTCTCCGTCTTCACCATGATATCGTCTACATAGACGTGGGCATTTCTGCCGAGTTGCTTGAGGAGGCATTTCTGCATGCAACGCTGAAAAGTGGCACCGACATTTCTCAAGCCGAATGTCATAGTCAGGTAACAGAAAGCTCCGAATGGCGTGATGAAGGCGGTCTTCAGGCGGTCAGCCGGGTCCAACTTTATCTGGTGGTAGCCCGAGTAGGCACCCAAGAAACTCAACAGCTCGCATCCGGCTGTAGAGTCTATCAGTTGATCAATCCTTGGCAGGGCGAAGGGATCTTTGGGGCAGGCTTTGTTGAGGCTTGTGTAGTCTATACACATGCGCCACTTGTTATTCTTCTTCAGCACGAGGACCGGGTTGGCAAGCCACTCTGGAAAGAACACCTCCATTATGAAGCCGTCCGCCAGGAGCCACGCTATCTCCACTCCTACAATCCTTCTCTTCTCCTACGACAGCCGGCGGAGGGGCTGCTTGACTGGTTTTGCGTCCGCTCGGACGTGTAGCTTGTGCTCGGCGAATTCCTTCGGAACACCCGGCATGTCCTTGGGGGACCATGCAAAGATGTCCCGATTCTCACGGAGGAAATCGTGAGCTCGCTTTCCTATTGCTGTCCAGGTTTGCCCCAATGATGGCAAACCTTTCTGGGTGCTCTGGATCCAGAGGTATCTTCTTTGTTTCCTTGGCTGGCTGGAAAGAACCTTGGGCATCACATTCTTTGGGGTCAGGGGACAAGGTCGGCTGCTTGCCGGCCATGGCCATGACTCGGTCCAACATCTTCTTCTCTTCAGCGACCACAAGGGACTCGGCCCGGCTGGCTACTGGCCTTTTCGAAGGATTTCTTGTAATCGCCGGCTATGGTGATGATGCCCTTGGTACTTGGCATCTTCATCTTGAGGTAGGCGTAGTGGTGCACATCCATGAACTTGGCCAGAGCAGGCCGGCCAAGCAACGCATGGTAGGGGCTCTCAAGGTCCACCAGTTCAAACCAGATTGCTTCTCGGCGGAAATGATCCTAGTCTCCAAAGAGAACATCTATCTTGATCTTGCCGATTGGTGAACAGGATAGGCCGGGTACGATGCCATGGAACACGGTCCGGCTTGGCATGAGGTGCTTGTTCTTGATGTTCAACTTCTCCATGGTGTCGCGATACATGATGTTGATGCTGCTCCCGCCGTCTATCAGCACGCGGGAGAATCGGGCAGCAAGCCTGTATGTTGCTAGGGTTGCCTCCAGAACCAGTGCATAAGAGCCCGGGGACGGCATCACCTCTGGGTGGTCGGCCCGGCTCCAGCAGATAGGCCTTTCTGACCAGTGCATGTACTCGGGGTTGTTGGAGGCGACCGCGTTGACTTCTTGGTGCTGTCGGCGCCGGCTGCGCCGGTCTTCTGGATGGCTTGTAAAGACGACATAGGCGGCATGCTCGTTGGGGAACTCGTCTTGGATGGTTCCGACTGCTGGTCGAGCGGCCGGCTGTTGAGGAGCCGGGGGCGGCTGTCCAGCGGGCGAAGGTGGCACCAGCCCTTCGCCTTTGGTGATTCGGGTGAGCCAGTGGCACTTCCGGGTCGTATGGTTGGACGGCTTCGCGCCGCTGTGGAACTTGCATGGGGCGTCGAGGGCCTGCTCGTAGGAGAAAGCCGGCTGCCAAGCCGGCCTGCCGCCCTTCGGCTTCTTGGGCGCGGGCCGCCCCTCGGGTTGCTCGTCTTCGACGGTGGCCACCTGCCGACTGGCTGGAGGCGGCATTGGGCCCTTGCGCTTGTTGTCGTTACGAATGCAGACGTCGGTGAGTCGCCAGCCGGCGTTTTGGGAGCCGGGTTTCGTACCTTCCCAGAGGCGTCCACCCGGAGCTCGGTCTTCATCGAGGAGTCGACAGTGGCGTACTTATCCGCTATGACCAGTAGCTCGTCGAGGGTAGTTGGCTCGTCGCAGAGAAGCTTGTGCTTGAGGAGGGAGCCTTCTCGGCACCCGGCGGTGAAGTATTCTATGGCTTGAACCTCATGCACCCCCTCACAGGAATTGCGGAGCTCGTCCCAACGCGTGAGGTAGTCGCGAGTCGACTCGGTGGGTCCTTGTACGCACAAGGAGAGCTATCTAGGCTTGGGAGCCCGCTTGTAGGTGCTGGTGAAGTTGCGAATGAAGGCTTCTGTGAAGTCTAGCCAGCTGATGATGCTATACGGCTTGAGGCTGTTGAGCCAGGTTCGCGCCGTACCCTGAAGCATGAGGGGCACATATTTCACGGCAACGCACCTGTTGTCGTTCGCTATGCTGACCGCGGTGGAGTAGTCGATCAGCCAATCCTCCGGCTTCACAGAGCCGTTGTACTTGGATGTGTCTCTTGGGAGCGAGAACCCTTTAGGGAGGGGCTCGTCGCGGATGCGGGGGCCGAAGCAAGGCGGACCAACATCGTCTTCTTCTTCCAATGCCAAGGATCGCGCTAGGCCATCGATCCGGTGGCGGGCGTCCTTTTCGCCAACTCCTTCGCGGCGGCCTAGTTGGCCGCTGAGAGTCGGATGCGTGACAGGCGGCAGGGTGGGATATCTTTCCCCGCGAGGCGGAGGAGGGGGCGGGTTGCCTCGCCGCTCCACGGCTCGAGGATGGCCTTCTGCGCCGCGCTCGATGGAGATCCGAGTTGAGTGCGGTGGCGATGCTGCTCCTTTTCTCGCCCGTCTTGTGGTGTTGCCCAGATTGGCGTGCGTGGACGTCGTGCCGTGCTCTCGGCGGGGAGGCTTCGGCCTTGGCGCCGTCTTCATGCCGCTTCTGCGGCGCGCCAATCGATTCTTTGGATGCGCCTAGCCATATAGGGAGCTTCGTCGGGCCTAAGTCCGTTCAGCTCTTCTCTGACCACCGGGCGTACGTAGGTTCTCGAGGGCGTGGCGTGGCTGGCGGTCCACTCCCGTGATATGTCGGCGATGATCGCGCCGCGTTCTTAACGATGCCGATCCGGCTCGGCCGCCGGGAAGGCGGCGTGCCAAAAGCGGCGCGGTCGACGCCGGGTGGGCCTCGGTGAGGCGTCTCATGGAAGTTATCCTCTGGCCCTCGGCGTGGAGGGCGGTAACAACGCCTCCAGTGCCTCGGCGTCGGCGTCAGCCGGGAGAGGGGCGGACAGGTCGTGCAGCGCCGCTTGCTGGGCGTCATGGGCGTTCTCGCCAGAGGGGCCGCCTTGACTGATGACCAGCACCTCGGTGATGGCACTGCCACAAATTGTCGGCTTGGGGAGCGGGTCGTTGAAGATCCACGACGCGTTGGTGGGGAAAGCGTCGAGTGATGCTTTGTGTCGGTCGACGAGCATCGGATCAGTGGAGCCGACCGACTCCAGATCCACAGCGGGCTCGTTGGAGACGTGGAGTTGGTCGAGGAGGCTGACGAGGTGGCTCTCGGGGCAGTCTGTGCCCGCGTCGGAGGCGGGCTCGTCAGAGATGCGAGCCTCGCCAAGAAGATCGGCGAGGCAGCTCGCCACAGCATAGCGTCAGCCGACGCTTTGCAGTCTTGTCGGGGCAAGCGCCATCGGGCGTGCCGTGCTGGCTATGCTCGCGGGGGAGGAAGAAGGTTCCCGTCCAGAACAGATCTCCGGACGACGGTGCACCTGGCTCCACGGTGGGCGCCAAATGTCGGGTGGTAGGTGCGACATATGCCAACGGGTGGCTTATCATTGTGGGAGCAAATAAGACGTCGCCGGTGCCTGGAAACGGGATGAGGCAAAGACATGCACGCCGGCGAATCTTACCCAGCTTCGGGGCTCTCCGTGGAGATAACACCCCTACTGCTGCTCTGCGGGGTCTCCGCATGATCACTAGATGAACGAGTGGCTACAAGAGGCTCCTTGAGCTGTTCGGTGAGGGGAAGAAGAAGGGCACGGCTAGCTCTCCTCGTCCCTCTATGTGGTGTCTAAAACTTTAAGAGACCAACCCTTTGCATGGGTGCCCTCGGGGATTTATATAGGCCTACCCCCAGGGGTACAATGGTAATCCGGCTGGGCGCGGGCCCTAGCCATCGTGTCTCACTTCGCCCGGCTTCTCCCGCCCGGCCCAGTGGGTCCGCCACTGCCGACTTCTTGGTCGACAAGCTGGCCCCACCGCTGAGGGCCTTGTCGGGGGCTGGTTACTGTTGCCTCAATCCTGATGACGAGGGCTTTGTCGGGGTAAGCATGGCTATAGTGCCGCCGCCTCCGCAGCGATCACTGTAGCCTCACCTCATCCTGTCTCCTTAATGAGGCGCTTCCTTCGAGGGAGGGAACAATCCGGTTATGGGAGGCCGGCCATATCTCAGGCCGACTGGGGGAGGCCGAGCCGCCTTCGGGCATCTCTCTGACCGGAGGGGCCCGCCGCCCGCGGGTCATACTGACAGCCTGTCGTGGGTGATGTCATGGTCAACATGGTGATAGTGCCGCGCCGGACGGGTGATGGCTACCCCGTACGGCGTACTGTGGCCACGCGTGCTCCGGGATGCGGGGGTGGCGGGCCTCACTGTAGCCACGCCCCGTCTCATCACCATTATGTGGGTGCAGATTCTGAGGGCGCGGCCTTGGCCGCTTGCTGGGAGGCCGACTTTGTGGAGTCGGCCTTCTGGTGGCCGGCTTCGCGGAGTCGGCCCTCTGGAAGCCGGCCCTCTTGTAGCCTTCTTCTTGTAGGTTTTTGGGGTCGGGCCGCCTCCTGACAGCCGGCCTGAGGGGCAGCCGGCCGGGGGAAGGCGACCCTGCGTCTTGGATGTTGGATGGCTTGACTGGCTTGTAATTTTTTCAGGAGTCCCAGGGGAAGCCAGCTAGGCTACCCGTGGTCATTTACTCCGACACGTCCATTCATGACCGGGCCAGCGTTAAACGCAACGCCAGCCGAGCTCCTCCCGTCCGCCGTCTATTTAATCTCCTATTTAAATGAGGCCAAACGCCAGCCAAGAATCACACACCTCCACCGCTCCCCTATCTCCTCCACCATTTTGTCCACTCTTACAATGGCTTACGAAGAGTAGTTATTCCACATCCAAGCCGGCTGGGTAGCCCGCCGGATACGAGCTATGCAGCTTGCTGATCCACCTCCCTCCCCTCGCCGACGAAGCGATTTGCCGCCCCAAGGCTGGCCTTGTGATTCAAGAACTTCGCCGCTCGAGCCAGCTCGACGAGGAGCGGCGCATGGGCATCGTTGCTGCCGTCCACGCCGCCGCCTCGTACCGCGTCTCCCGTTTCTGTGGCCGAGACACCCATGCCGGCGGCCGCGCCATGCAAGCAGCGACAGAAGCCGTGTGCGTGGAGAGCGACGAGTCGGTGGCCTGCGCCTCCGCATCCGCCGCCATCATCGAGGAGAAGTAGAACACGGGAGGCCGCCGCCGCTTGGGTCCCATGAAGGCCACCGCGGAGGCGACGCCGGCGTACATAGCAGGTATCTTGCCGGATCCTTTTGTTGCGAGGACCTTCGTCGACCCTGCATGGGCTCCACGGAAGAGGGGAAATATTAGGATGAACTCGAGCCGGTGCCGGCCATGGCGAAGTAGTGGCCGGTGACGAACTCGAACCGGTGCCGACCACCATCATCTTCGGCACCAGCCAATGATATCAGTTGGGCAGTGGGGAAGCGAGCCGTCCTTTGCGCTGAAGCATATACCTCGGGGGCTCCCGGCAGTCCGGTGATCGTCTTTGCGGACATGAGGAACACAAATCGATCGGCGGGCGACCATTTAGGCCAGGTATTATATATACCGTCAGCCCGTAACTAGCATCGCGTAGTTCATTTGAATGTAATGAAATCCTTCATGTTTGTGTGAAAATCCGGTATTTTATTTGATTTCCGTTGTTGTTTATATGAAATATCAGTTTGTCTACGTGTTTGCGTGAATTTCGTCTGGTTGGTTGAGTTGTTGTCATAATGTGTGCGGCTACGGTTGGATGGCGTAATTTGCGGGTCGCCGTCGATCTGCCGCGGCTCGGGCGGCGTTAATGGGACAAAAACACAGCTAAATGCGAGCTCGTCTCCAACGTGCGCGCTGGAGGATGCATGACAGCATGAGCACCCGAGCCATTCCTCGTTCAACGGTGGCAAAGGCACCGGTGGACAAAAGGGTCGCCAATATTTTGGCTACCCCGAGCAAGATCCAAACAGCCCCTCCCAACAGATTCAAATCCCTCGTTCGCCGTGGAATTTTGCCATGTGTTGTTCTCATGGACTAGCAAGATGCCCGTGCATTGCACGGAACATCAAGATGCATTCTTTTACAAACTCCCGCATGCATGCAAGGGATAATTAATGTCCTCCTTTGCTAGTACAACGAGGCAAACACCATTAATATTGCATCGATTAGTGTTAGTGGCCTTGTATATCTGCAAATTGAATTTTGATAGTGGCCCCTTGTATATAAAAATGGAGGGAGAAATATGAGAGAAAAGGTGAGGAGGAGTGGGGCATGGTGCCGTGGTGGTGACTGGTGGTCGGACTGGGGCATGGTGCCGTGGTGGTGACTGGTGGTCGGACTGGGCGGAGGCATGGGGATGGACGGCGCATTATGTCTAGGTTTGTATCTCACACACACCCACGTAGGTGGGGGACGTGCACGAAGAGAAGAGGTGCACGCACGGCGCACGTACTCCCGTCTCTTTCCCAACCACACTCGCGCCGGTACACGGTGGAGCTCATTTCTGTACGAAAAAGGCATCCCATGTGGTAATTTGGCACGTGTACTGGTTGTTCACTTGGTGGAGGGAGTATCGTCTACCACGGGTGAACAAACAAATTGCGACTTGGGGCGTTATGTTAAATTAAAAAAAAGAGGCAAACTATGTGGGGCCTACCTTAGAGGCAAGGCTCTATACACTGGAGTACTTTTGATGTGTCCCGTCAACTCGCAGAACAAGGAGAAACTTGCTTAGTACACCGTCTCCCGCCCATGCAGTAGCGGTGGCTCACAGGATGAGGTGAAGCTTACTACTACTGTACGCCTTTACGCCCGCTCCCTCGCCCACGCGCTGGTGGCTCGCAACACGAGGAGAACATTTTACTACTCCCTCCGTTTACTCCTCGTCCCTACTACATACTTTGGTTAGTATTCCCTCTATTTACTTATACAAGGCCACTATAAAAAAATACATTTTGCATCTATACAAGGCCACAAATAGTAATCGAGACAAAAGTTACTACTCCCCCCTTTCCAGTTTATGGCTCAATTTCAAAATCTCTCCAACCAAGGTAGACGGTGAGTGGTCGAACTAATTTCATAGTTTGCACAGTACGCTCGTTTTTCTCAAGAAGTTATGTTTACCGAGGCATTAAATAGAACGAATGCATGAATGACCACTAAATTTTCATGAACTTGTACATGCATTGGTTAGTTTCCTCTTGACACTACTTGCGTCGGGTGATCTAACACACCTCGAAATCCAACATGTAATGGTACTACTACTAGTATAGTAGAATTGAGACTGATCAAACGGAAAAACGAATGTTTGTTAGATGAGCCCTATAAACCCTAGTGGGTACGTACTCCATAAAAAAAGATTTTTCCAAAACTAAGTCGCTCCCTTTCATGAATTATGTAGTATACTCCTCCGTCGATGCTCCCTTTCATGAATTATGTACTTCCTGTCGCCGACATGTGGGACATATATCAACTGGGTCGACGTGTCAAGCACCAAATAACAGGTCAGAACAGCGGGGGGACGCACCCCACTCGTACCGTACCCCGAGTAGTAATGAGCAATGATACGTCAAATCACAATGCCGCACCTTCCTAGACAGACGAAGCAACCATTATTTCACACTTCAGTTCGACATCATCTCAAACCACGTACTAGTATTGCTTCTGCCTCAAGAGGGACACACACATCGCCTTGGTACATCATGACACGTGGGACCGCATGACAGGCCATGCTCCCCCACCGATCGCTCGGTAAAATCACCTCATTTTTACTATACTTCCTCCGTATCGGTTTACTACATGGCATGCACGTCGTTCTAGGTTGAGAATTTAACTGGCTATATATATGTGATGAACAGTACGCTAGCCTTTTAAAAAT
Source organism: Aegilops bicornis (assembly GCA_021605145.1). NCBI lineage: Eukaryota > Viridiplantae > Streptophyta > Magnoliopsida > Poales > Poaceae > Aegilops > Aegilops bicornis. The sequence continues at coordinate 620,871,978 of CM038674.1, forward strand.
GTATACTTTTGTACAGTAGTACTCCACTATCGATGGATTGCGCCATGGAGCAAAAATTGAAATTTTAAAAAAAGGTGGTACATATAGAGAGCGCTAAATGGCCAAATTATGCATATAGTACTATTAAAAAAGCTAGTACGTGCTTAATTCGGGTGCTAAATTCTATTAAAGAAATACAAGTACTAGTATGTACATATTGAAGAGTTAAAGTAACAAGAAGAAACATAACATAGTTCTGCTGGGGGCTCAGCACAACACACCCCTCAAATTAAACTAAGCACACCTGAAATTAAACTATGCAACTAATCCGGTGACACCTTTGCATTAGAAGTTTAGAACCACCATGAGTAACGACATCGCCACCTTACTCGGAGTCCTCGTCCACGTCCTCGACTTCGTCCTTGTCCCTCTTCCTCTTGGCCGATACTTCTTTGCTTGAACCGCCAACTTGGCTGTTGCTCTTCATCCAACCCTTGTAGATATTGAAACAAAGGTAGCCATCCATTGCAGCGCATGCGGATGTGGTCTATATCTAGTACATTCCGCTGCCATGCATGACGATGAAACATGTATGGAGGTTACTCCAGTTTACCGTCTGAAGGATGAACCATGGCTCCTACCAGGGTCAGCATTGATGGCTGACGAGAGGGCACCAGCCGATTCTTCTGGTGGTCGAAGGGGTTGCCTACAACGAGGCCTATTCGACGCAGGACTTCTTTGTCGTTCTTAAAGTCTACAGTAACGAATTCGATTGTTTTGTCCTCGAGGAAGTTCTTAAAATCCTGGCACTCAATGTTGGCATGGCATATGTGGTAGACCAAGCAAACGTTATGTATGCAAACCTGGATCACGGCGGGCTTCTTCCTCTCTTTGTCCTTTAGATCCTTCTCTCGTCCCACGACTGTGGTGTACTCAACATCTAGCCCAGCGACCCACTCATCATGTGAGTTTTTGAACATGCGTCTGAAGCGAGAAAGGCATCCTTTCACCGTCGCGCAAATGCGGGTGTAGATGACGTCGAACTCATCGCCGGTGATGGTTCTAACCTTGTACTCACCGCCGATCGGGAGATTTGGGACGCCATGGATTTGGGAGGAGGGTTAGGATTAGTGGAACTGCCGTAATGTGAATGGACGGAACGACTAGGAGCGAACCGCCGTAGTATTAAAGGACGTGCGGGGACGAGTAGGAGCGAACTGCCAGCGTGCGAACAACAGGGTAGTAGCTTTCCATTCTCCCATGATACGGGCTTCCGAGATCCCTTGGATCTAAAATCAAATGGTTGCATGGCGTGATTCTAGACCTATGAGTGAATATCCTATCATGGAGGGTTATTCTGCAAATTTTCAGCAACTTAGCATGCGACCAATTGATCTCAGATCCAAGGGCTGCCAGCAGCCCGTATCATGGTCGCGCCTACCACGACCGTCGCGTCGCTCGCGCGGCCGCGGCCTTGGAGATTTAACACGGTGCGTTAGGCTATCTGATGTTGGCATGTCATACATAGTCATCACTTAGTCACTCATACTACAACAAGGTTGGCTATAAGTGTATTTTTTTACTCCTCTCTATCTCTTTCTTCGTACTCCCTCCGTTCCATAATATAAGAACGTTTTTGACACTAGTGTAGTGTCAAAAGCGTTCTTATATAATGGGACACAGGGAGTACTAGTATTTATTGCATTTGCCAAGGAGTGACCTCTTCCAATGAAATGGTGTTGCTAAGTTTGCTTCATTTAATTAGCTATAGACTCAAAATTGTCTTTTCACCTAGGTACACGCGCTTAGCACCGTTTCTTCCTTGGGTCACCAAACTAGTCTCTCTCTTCTTGATCAGAATTTATTCCTATGTGGCAAGCTTAAGCACCTATAGGAGCAAGTAAGTACAATAGTGCGCTTTACATGGCATTTTTGCATATGTGGAGGAAAGAGAGGCAAGGAAAAAGTGGAGAAGTGGGCTCTCATGCAAGAGCCAGCCTCTACTACTACATGGTGGAGCATTGGGAGAGGCACATGTATGGAGGTGGTCAGGAATCAGGAGACTCACGCCGGTCGTAGCGCCATAGTTAAAATGATAATGGCAAGTCAAATCACGGGGCCCCACCTGTCCAGCAGTAACTCGCTGTCAAATCACACAGCCCTACGTTTGCAGCAGCCTACTCCCTCGTCTTCTCGTGTCTCTGTTAAACCGACTAGGCGGAACTGCCCCGCCTACCGCGCAGGAAAAGCCCCGCCCTCCACTTTTAAATACAACTAATCCCTCCGTCTAGGTGAGTAAGTCATCTTACGAAAACCAAATAATCCCAAAATACTAAGGCGCGGTGCATTAACTTCTACCTCGTTTCTTGTTTCTTCACATATCAACCAATAAGAATCCAATGATATACTTTTTGTGACATAGTAACTCATATTTAGTTAGTCAAATGGATGACCTAGAACTACGTGCAGGCCCTATAAACCGAGACGCCTACAAATAAAAAACCGAGACGGAGAGGGTAGTTCAACACGTATCTTTTTAGATCAATATTGTCGGGATTCACCAAGGAGCAAAACCAAGTGGTAGGCTGCTCCTGTCGTGTTGGCGTAGCAACTCAAGCAGGGTCAGTCCACACACGAAATGGCGAGACACTTAACAGGACCCCTTTGGCAGACCTGTGGCTCATCCACCGTCTTGTTCCACGTGCGATGCACCAAATTACAGTTCGGAGCAGCGGTTGGAATTGGAGGCACCCCGGTTGTAGCGCCCGATAGTAGAAAAATGAGCGATGAGGGGTCAAATCACAAAGCCCCACCTTTCCCGCATTAATCTGGACGGACGAAGCAACCATCATTTCACTCTAGCGCGCAAGAGCATAAAGAAAAGAGAAAACAATGATGTGTGCGGCGGCTACCTAGGGCACCCTAGGGTAGGGGTCTCCACTACAGATCCTATTTTTTTGAAAGCGCCTCCACTACAAATCGGCTTCTCCCTCGTCCTCTTGAAGAAAACCGATGATGAGTGCGGCGGTAGGGTTTGTAGGAGTACTACGGCGTGCGGGGCCACATCGTAGTAAACGGGTTCGAGTCGACGCCTTAAATATGTGTGGGCCGCTTGGTTTTACGGGAACGAGGCAGCATTTTGGGTTCGGGGACCAGTGGAGATATAGTACGTACAAAAAATTGTGGACGTAGGTTCGACCGAAGGCAATGATGCATGGGCCCTGAATTTTGATATACCCGAGGCCGCGTGAAATTTGCTACTCTACTCAAAACTAGTAAGGTACACATGTATTGAGCATGAGATTTGAAACCAAATTATGAATAAATACACACTATAGCATGTAAAGCTTTGAGTCATATATGCATGATGTAGATGTTCGTTTAGTTCTTATAGTTCATCCCATTCAAAAATCAATTAGTTTTATAAAATGTTAAGATTCATGGGGTTGTGCATTGTAAATCATAAAGTAAAAAACAAATAATGGCAATTCATTTAGAAAAAAATAATCAATTATGATACATAAGATTATAGAACAAAGGAGAAGTGCTTGTGTTTTGAGGTTTGTGCATTATGCTTAATTTCAACCATGGAGTCTTCTAAATTGTACATGTGGCAGATCTGGTGGAATGTTGATGATATCCAATGGCCAGTAGTGCTCGGATTTGCCCATCTCTGCACTGTCGGGTTAGCTTCATCCAGCGACCATCTTTCAAAGTTATTGGCACACTATAGAGTTCTTGTGCCATAGTTGCATGTTTTGGAAAAAAGCTACTAGTGGGTTGTACTATCTATTTAGGAATAGAAGATGTATACATGGAAGTTGTAGGGAAAGAGATGACATGGAGGATCTCAATTCCTATGTGTAGTGATTGGAAAAGAGATGTCATTTGGTTCACATCATAGGAACTTTTCTATTGAATCTAGAGATGACATGTATCTCAAGTCCTATGAGGAGGGATTAGTAAAGAGATGTAATTTGGTTCATATCATAGGAATTTTTCTATTGAATATACGCTAATGTTTATTTTCCTTTGAAATTAGTGGAGTATAGGAATCCATTCATATGAACCAAGTGGCTCTAAAGCTATAGAAATGATATCATGTTTATTTCCTTTGAAATGTAGAGTATATGAATCTATTCCTATGAACCAATTGGCTCTAAAGGAAAAAAATCCTATAAAAATCATATCATATAGAGTTCCTATGATATTCCTCGACACTAAAGGATGGTTCAAATTGCTGTGGGTGATACGATGGTCTTTATTTGTAGACTCCTCACCCATCTTTATAGTTACCTCTCGAAGATGAATGAAATGATATATACTGTGGTATTCTACATGTGCAATTTGGTACACGAAAACTTCGGTAAAAGTTTGCGAGGTTCTAATTTTCAATAAAGCTATATGCACCGCATTTGAACGGAGGGAGCATACGGCAGTTGCTAACACTCACGTGGAAGATTTGTGTGTAGGAGGAGTGGCTGTTCCGTTAAATGACATGGCAAAACTGACACTGTCGGATGCCGATCTAACGGTTCTTACGGTGTTCGTCAGGAAAAGTCTTGTGGTGAATGTTTGTCGGATAATGATTTATGGACACATGCATTGCATTGATACGTGCCCCCTCTCTCTCACGCACACGCACTCTCACGAGTCACGACTCTCCCGAGTCCTCTCGCAGACTCGCACGTGGCACCCATCGTCTATCTGTAGGTAGACGTCACGCACATATGTGCTCTTCACACCCTACCCTCAGAACTTCTAAAAAACAAAAGATGGCGCGCACATTTTGTTTAGCTCACACGTCACACACTTATATTATTACTATTGCGGCGAATGTTCTTTGGGCATAGTATATATTGTACTCTCACGAAGAGAAGCGGTGCACGCACACACTAGTTCTCTCACACCCACTCGCGAGTACACGTAGGAGCGCATTTTTTTAAGCCGGTACAACAAAATAACTCCACTATATATAAAAGCAGGAGACTTAGCGCTTGCTTTACTAGGGTTCCTCTCGTTCACTCTCTCATGCTCTCCAGATCTAAGCAGGACATAGGTGGCCACATTCTCTCTCAGCTCACGGCTGGTCACAAATTCGGCCGGACAACCTAGACCGGGGCAGGGGGTGTAGGTGCATCGTTCACGCTGTCGTCAGCGGCGAGGGAGGAGACCAACGGCTGCCCGCGCGTCCCGATCGGCGTACGTGTCATTCTCTCCGAGAGAGCGCCGGCTCGGGAGGGCCTCCGACCCCTTCTTCCTCCCTGTGGTATTGTGGCCAAGATACAGCCTCCCGATGCCGTCTTAGCCACATGCCGACGACCCTCAGGTATATATTCCTTTGAAACCTGCCTTTCTCTACTGCCCCAGCTCTTCCCCCTTCGTGTGGATCCTTTTCTACTTCCGTCCGCTGTTCCAAAGCCACCTAGACTTCTACTATTATTAGAAGTAAAGCTAGTTCATACAGTCAACTCAAAGCATTGGTTCAAACAGGGAAGAAAGTGGGAAAGCTGCAGCATGAATCTAGGACTTGGTTCTAAGAGGAAACAGGGGAAAGTAGTAATGTCTGTCACTGTTTAAATAACCGTATTTCGTATTTGCGCAAATAGGGATGTCTGTCTCCATATCGTTTCGGGATGTCTGTCTCCGTATCGTTTCTATCCACGCAATCAAAAGCACACACCTCAGTTTTAGTACGACTGCACAAAATGAGATGGCTATCCCTCGCTGCCGTCGTCTAACCTCTCGTCTTCAAGGTATCCCTACGTTGGTAATAACTAAGGTAGAATGACCAATGCAATCTAAACGGAGCTGATTCGTACGTTTTACTTCCTGATTGCAGTGCAGGGACGAGCTTAAATATAGTGGAATGCACAAGCATTTCAGCTGGTCAGTACACTGCATGGTTCAGTTCAGCATTCCAGCTGAGACCACAATTATAATTGGTTATTCTGGAATGAGAGAACCTAACCCTGGATGGTGGAAACAAGAAAAAACTAGAGTGAGCTCCAGGAAATTTAAGCCTGCCGGGAGTGAAAGTGCAACTATCCCTAGGTGGTTTTGGTAATTCATAACAACATATAGCTCATTGAGCTAATGCTATTCCAAGACTATTATTTCAGGAAAGCTCAATGAATGGCATGGCATGGATGATGAAAGTGGATCCCTCAAAATACTAAGGACAAAGGATTGGCTCAAGCTCAAAAGCTCAAGACTCTTCATTTTACATTTTAGTGATCCAAGATCACATTTAGTCTATAGGAAAAGCCAATACTATCAAGAAGGGATGAGGTGTTGCTTAATGAGCCTCTTGCTTCATGTGCTTAGTGATATGCTCCAAAACCGTCAACTACTTTCCCACATCCACAAATGACCTAAACCTAAAGCCAAAATCGGTCACACCGATTCTTTCTATCCGGCGCCACCGATTCCAAAAGTCATAGCCACTGCCACAAACCCTAAGCAAATCGGTCTTACAGATAGGGATCTCGGTCTCACCGAGATGGGGTTGCAATCTCTCTGTTTCCCTTCGTAACATTTCGGTCTAACCGAAGTGAGTGATCGGTCCCACCGAGATTGCAATGTAAACTCTTTGTTTCCTTTTTGTAACATTTCGGTCTCACCGAAAAGAGCAAATCGGTCCCACCGAGTTTACCTGACCAACTCTCTGGAAAGCTTATTACCAAATCGGTCTCACCGAGTTCGTGTAATCGGTCTCACCGAGATGACGTTATGCCCTAACCCTAACCGAATCGGCCTCACCGAGATGCATGTCGAGTCCCACGAAAATCACTAACGGTCACTAGGTTTACTAAATCGGTCCGACCGAGTTTAACGATTCGGTCCCACCGAGTTTGGTAAATTATGTGTAGCAGTTAGATTTTGTGTGGAGGCTATATATACCCCTCCACCTCCTCTTCATTCGTGGAGAGAGCCATCGAAACGAACCTACACTTCCAACTTACCATTTACGAGAGAGAACCACCTACTCATGTGTTGAGGCCAAGATATTCCATTCCTACCATATGAATCTTGATCTCTAGCCTTCCCCAAGTTGCTTTCCACTCAAACCCTCTTTCCACCAGATCCAAAACCTATGAGAGAGAGTTGAGTGTTGGGGAGACTATCATTTGAAGCATAAGAGCAAGGAGTTCATCATCAACGCACCATTTGTTACTTCTTGGAGAGTGGTGTCACCTAGATTGGCTAGGTGTCACTTGGGAGCCTCCGACAAGATTGTGGAGTTGAACCAAGGAGTTTGTAAGGGCAAGGAGATCGCCTACTTCGTGAAGATCTACCGCTAGTGAGGCAAGTCCTTCGTGGGCGGCGACCATGGTGGGATAGACAAGGTTGCTTCTTCGTGGACCCTTCGTGGGTGGAGCCCTCCGTGGACTCAAGGCAATTGCTACCCTTCATGGGTTGAAGTCTCCATCAACGTGAATGTACGATAGCACCACCTATCGGAACCACGCCAAAAACATCCGTGTCTCCAATTGCGTTTGAATCCTCCAAACCCTTCCCCTTACTTTCTTGCAAGTTGCATGCTTTAATTTCCATTGCCTATACACTCTTTGCATGCTTGCTTGAATTGTGTGATGATTGCTTGACTTGTCCTAAAATAGCTAAAATCTGCCAATCTCTAAAATTGGGAAAAGGTTAAGTTTTTATTGGACAAGTAGTCTAATCACCCCCTTCTAGACATACTTCAAGGTCCTACAAGTGGTATCAGAGCATTGGTCTCCATTTGCTTTGATTTCCATAGCTTTTGGTGGTCATAGCCTTGGTTTCACAACCTAGGAGAGTATGGCGTCTAGCGAGGGAAATTATCACCGTAGAGGTCCTTACTTTGATGGTACTAATTTTGCTAGTTGGAAGCATAAGATGAAAATGCATATTCTTGGACATAACACCGCCGTTTGGGCAATTATTTGTATTGGCTTGCAAGGTGAATTCTTCGATGGGAGAGAACCGAACCGTGAAGCTAATGCGGAAGAATTGAAGATGCTGCAATACAACGCTCAAGCATGTGACATCATCTTCAACGGATTGTGCCCCGAAGAATTCAACAAAATCAGCCGTCTTGAGAATGCAAAGGAAATTTGGGATATTTGATTGATATGCATGAAGGTACCGAGTCCGTCAAGGAATCCAAGTTGGATGTGCTCCAAAGTCAGCTTGACAACTTCAAAATGAAGGATGGTGAAGGTGTCGCTGAAATGTACTCTAGGCTTGCTCTTATCACAAATGAGATTGCCGGCTTAGGAGTGAAGAGATGACCGACAAATTCATCATCAAGAAAATCCTAAGAGCATTGGATGGAAAGTATGATACCGTGTGCACATTGATCCAAATGATGCCAAACTACAAAGATCTCAAGCCAACGGAAGTCATTGGAAGGATTGTTGCTCATGAGATGTCACTCAAGGATAAGGAGGAACTTCACAACAAGTCAAGTGGTGCTTACAAAGCCTCAAGTGAAGCCCCCACATCATCAAGTGAGAAACCAACCTTCAATGAAGAATTGAGCTTAATGGTGAAGAACTTCAACAAATTCTACAAAAGTAGAAGCAAAGAAAGAAGCTCCAAGTCAAGGTCTTACAATGACAAGAGATCTTCTAGTCGAGAGCGCAATTGCTACAATTGTGGGAGACCAGGACACTACTCCAATGAGTGTACGGCACCCTACAAAAGAAGAGAAGATTCTCCAAGAAGAAGGAGCAAAAGAGAAGAATCACCACCAAGAGAGAGGAGGAGTAGAGATGATCGTTATGAATGAAGACCCTCACGAAGAAGTAAGGATTCGGAAAGAAAGGACAAGTCATCAAGGAGGTACACAAAACGAAGACATCAAGCTCATGTTGGTGAATGGGTTTCCAGCTCCGACTCTGACAATCACTCCGAGAGAAGCTATCACTCCGACTCCGAATATACTCAAGATGAAGGTGTTGCCGGTCTAGCACTTGTGTCAACCAACTCCTACGACATATTTGACTCACCAAATGAAGGTGTTGGAAGATGCTTCATGGCCAAAGGTCCAAAGGTAACACATCCCGAGTATGTTGATTTTAATAGTGATGAAAATGACTTGCTTGTGGATGATGATTTACTTGTTGACAACTCTAGTGATGAATACTATGATGAAACGTCAATTAATCATGCTAATCAAACTAATGATAATGATAAGGAGAAAATTGAGCTTCTAACTAAAGAACTAAACACTCTTAAGTTGGCTCATGAAACTATCTTCGAAGATCATCGAGAACTTTTAAGGGCTCATGAGAAGCTACGCTTTGAAAAGCTCAATATTGAGCAAGAGCATGAGTTCTTAAAGGCAATCAATGATGATCTCCGCAAGAAAAGTTCTTCTTACATTGCCAAGCATTTACTCTTATCTACTTACATGCCTCAAGTCAAGTCTAGTAACAAGTACAAGAAAGATACTTCCTCTAGTAGTAACAATAATAATGTCAAATCCAATGTTGTTGCTTCTAGTAGTTCTCTTGATTCCACTAATGATTCTCTTAGCCAAGTTACACTTGAGCAAGAAAATATTTTATTGAAGGGAATTATAGAGAAAGGTGTTTACAAGAGCCTTGCCGGGAGTAAGCAATTCGAGGAAATTGTACGCAAGCAAGGAAGGCACCGGAAGAATCAAGGTGTTGGTTTTGAACGAAAGTTCAACGCCAATGGAGTTGAGTGGGAAGAAGATCAATACCCCAAGACAAAGTTTGTTCCTCAACAAGAGAAGTATGATCCTACTTCCTTCAAGGGACACAAGCTCAAGATGATCTTCCACCACAAGACCACAAGAACAAAGGCAAGGACAAGCTTTAAGAAGAGATTGATGCATTTGAAGAAGCACCTAAAGCCTCGTTCAAGTGGGTCCCCAAGACTACGTCAAGTTCTACTTCATCAAGTACAACTACAACTCCAAGGATTACCATCAAGATGATGTGGATCCCGAAGAAGAAGAACTAGAGAGTTCTTGAGGGTTACTCCGCCAACATTCTTCACTCATATCATTTTGGCAAGAACAAGTGCAATCAACTTTCACATCTTGCACTAGTTCAAGGAGTCACAAACCCTCATGTTGGTAAGGCAAGGGACAAGGTAACCTAATGTTTTCATGGACATCATCTTGTGTGTGCATCACTCTATGTCTATGGATATTCTTGTTTGTTCCTTGTGGGACTAACCCATGTAGGCAAGTTGAAAGTGCAACTCACTCCAAAGGATTGCTCCAAATGATCTACATCAACATTGAGCATCTACATCTCCAACACCTACATGAAGTCATCATTGACAAAACCCAAGGTTAGTTCGTCCCTCTAAGGGGGGATCTCACATCTAGGGGGAGCTTAACTCTAAGAATTGAGTCAAAGCAACTCTAATGGTGTGAACACATTAATGCATTATGTAAAAGTGGTAACCCCACTTGAGCTTAAACGATGAGTATGACCTATGATCAAATGTTCTCATTTGACTCCTAAGTCAATATACTCATATATAGATGACCTAGTCATCGCCAATTGCTTGATAGATGCTAAAATTGGTTGTGCATGCTTTGCCACATATTTCAATTGCCATCTTATTGTGTGAGCATGTTGGTGCATATTTTACTCATTCAAGGACATCCACTTGTTGTTTTGTTTGTTAGGATTCTTTTCTTTGTGCCAAGTGGATGGACAAGAATGCCTAAGAACCTTCTTTAGCTATCTATGCTTTTCTCGTCTCAAACTCTATTCATGCTACATCACAAAATTTGATCAAGTCAGATTCGAACCACTCTGTGTGAGGAGCACTCGGAGTCCCTGATTCGTCATAGACTTAAACTTCCAAAACCTCTTAGTGATTCTCGGTCTGACCGATCCTTCCATTTTGGTCCTACCGAGATCATCAAGTTGATCTGAGTTTTCAATCTCGGTGCAACCGATTTGAACTTTTCGGTCTCACCGATTTGCTGTAACTGAACACAGTTATGCATATCGGTGCCACCCAGCTATTCCACTCGGCCACACCGACAGGGTCGAGCTATATATAGCCACGGGAAATTTTTTGGAAAATTCTCCGAAACTCTTCGCCCGTGCAATAGCTCGCTCTGCCATCGTGGTCTGCGGATCGTCTTCTCGTCGCCAGCAGCCTCCTGTCGCTGGTCTCTGCCGCCGTCAACGGATTTCGTCCCCGGCGTTGCCGCCGTAGCAAGTACACCGCCAAGTTAGGGTATGGACTTAATCTTTGTGCTATCCACGTCTGATTCCTGGCACATTGTTTTCATATTGATTCTTGCCACGATTGAAACTCTTCTATCCAGCCAAAGTAGTTCATAGATTAGATGTGATTCAAATTTATAGGGTTAGGTTTCCGCCGAAACCATCTCGGACCCACCGAGTTGAAAAACTCGGTGAGGGAGTCCTGGACTAGGGGGTGTCCGGACAGCCGAACTATCATCGCGGCTGGACTCCAAGACTATGAAGATACAAGATTAAAGACTTTGTCCCGTGTCCGGATGGGACTTTCCTTGGCGTGGAAGGCAAGCTTGGCGTCTGAGATATGTAGATCTCCTACCATTGTAACCGACTGTGTAACCCTAACCAATCCGGTGTCTATATAAACCGGAGGGTTTTAGTCCGTGGGGACGAACAACAATCATACCATAGGATAGCTTCTAGGGTTTAGCCTCTCTGATCTCATGGTAGATCTACTCTTGTACTACCCATATCATCAATATTAATCAAGCAGGAGTAGGGTATTACCTCCAACGAGAGGGCCCGAACCTGGGTAAAAACATCGTGTCCCTTGTCTCCTATCACCATCCTCCTAGACGCACAGTTCGGGACCCCCTACCCGAGATCCGCCGGTTTTGACACCGACATTGGTGCTTTGATTGAGAGTTCCTCTGTGTCATCACCTATAGGCCCGATGGCTCCTTCAATCATCAGCAACGACGCAGTCCAAGGTGATACTTTTCTCCTCGGACAGATCTTCGTATTCGGTGGCTTTGCACTGCGGGCCAATTCGCTAGGCCATCTGGAGCAGATCGAAAGCTACACCCCTGGCCATCAGGTCAGATTTGGAAGTTTAAACTACCCGGCCGACATCCGCGGAGACTTGATCTTCGACGGATTCGAGCCACATCCAAGCGCGCCGCACTATCTCGATGGGCATGATCTAGCTCTGCCACCGAACAGTGCCCTGGAGGCCGCATCAGCATCCACTCCGACCCTTGATCCGGAGCCGGATTCCCTGATCAAGGACGAGTGGTTGGACACCGCCTCGGGGGCTGAAATCTCTACGGCGATCGAGCCGAACACCCTCCCTGTCCTTTGCGAAGCTCGTGACTCCCAGGTGTCGGACTCCTTGCCAGACTCCGAAACCTCCGCACCCTTGCCAATCGAATCCGATTGGGCGCCGGTCATGGAGTTAACTGCCGCGGACATCTTTAAGCACTCGCCCTTTGGCGACATCTTGAATTCACTAAAGTCTCTCTCTTTATCAGGAGAGCCCTGGCCGGATTACGGTCAGGAAGGTTGGGATGCGGACGACAAAGAAATTCAACGCCCACCCACCACCCACTTTGTAGCCACTGTCGATGATTTAACCGACATGCTCGACTTCGACTCCAAGACATCGACGGTATGGGCGGCGATCTTTGGAGACGACCAAGAACCAGCGCCTACAGGGCACTGGAAGGCCACCTCGTCATACGACATATACATGGTGGACATCCCAAAAGATGGGAACGGCGATGGAACAACGGAGGATGACCCCTCCAAGAAGCAACCGAAGCGCCGACATCAGCGGCGCCGCTCTAAATCCCGCCACAGCAAAAACGGTGATTCCGGCACGGGAGATAATAACACCCGGACGGTCGAAGACAACCCCCTCGGCCGGGACTTAGCAGCGGGAGGAGGGAGATGCAAGTGCGCATGACAAGGTCTGACGAGAAAGAGAGGTAGAGGGCGATAATTATGCGCCTCCCTCCAAAGATGAGGCAAGCCTCGGCGACGGCAATTTGTCGTGCACGAGGATCTCGCCGAACAGAGCGTTTCAAAACGCTGGCTTATGGCCACGACAAGCAGCCTCAAGAAAAGCAGCAACAACTTAGAGCTGACCAAGACCTGCTAGTCGACAGATGGACTGAAGTCCTTGCGGCGAAGAGTATGAACTCGAACGCCCCTCCAAAAGCTACCCCAAACGCAGGCCGTCGCCTCGATCAGAGGAGGAAGCACCCACATCGCCAGCGCATGATGCGGCCGACCGGCCACCCCGTGGCCGCTACAGAGAGGCCTCTAGACCCTCCATTCAAGCCGCACCCCGACACCGCTCAAAAAGTACCAAGGCATGGGAAAACGCGCCGAACTTGCGAGATATATTGAAGGACAAGGCAAAACATACAAGATCGATCTACGGATCGCATGGGCGCCCAAGGACTCGGGATGATTACCGTCGCGCCGGATACAGCAAACCCGGCCGGGCCGAACACACTAGACAAAGCTCATATGAGCTACGTCGTGATATAGCCCAATACAGAGGCGCCACACACCCACTATGCTTCACAGATGAAGTAATGGATCATCAAATCCCTGAGGGCTTCAAACCCGTAAACATCGAATCATACGATGGTACCACAGATCCTGCGGTGCGGATCGAGGACTATCTCCTCCATATCCACATGGCCCACGGTGATGATCTACATGCCATCAAATACCTCCCACTCAAGCTTAAAGGACCAGCTCGGCATTGGCTCAACAGCTTGCCGGCAGAATCAATTGGTTGTTGGGAGGACACGGAAGCCGCATTCCTTGATAACTTCCGGGGAACATATATGCGACCACCGGGCGCCGATGACCTTAGCCATATAATTCAGCAGCGGAAGAATCGGCCGACAATTACGGACACGGTTCCTAACCAAGAAAAATCAAATCGTCGACCGTCCGGATGCGAGCGCTTAGCAGCCTTCAAACATAACATCTGCGATGAGTGGCTAGCCCGGCACCTAGGATAGGAAAAGCCGAAATCCATGGCAGCCCTCACCACACTCATGACCCGCTTTTGCGCGGGAGAAGACAGCTGGCTAGCTCATAGTAACAACTTGACCAAAAACCCTGGTAGTTCGGATACCAAGGACAACAATGGCAGGTGGCGTCGCAACAAGAACAAGCGCCGCATTAACGGCGATAATGATGAGGATACGGCAGTCAATGCCGGATTCAGAGGCTGTAAACCCAGTCAGCGGAAGAAGCCATTCAAAAGAAATACCCAGGGCCCGTCCAACTTGGACCGAATACTCGATCGCTTGTGCCAGATACATGGCACCCCGAAAACCAGCCAATCACACCAACAGGGATTGTTGGGTGTTCAAGCAAGCGAGCAAGTTAAGCGCCCGAACTCAATGACAAGGGGCTGCATAGCGATGATGAGGAAGAGCCCGGCACGAACAATAGAGGATGTAAGGGCTTTCCCACACAAGTGCGGATGCTGAACATGATATACGCAACCCACATACCCAAAAGGGCGAAGCGTGCACTAAGGGACGTATATGCGATGGAGCCAGTCGCCCCAAAGTTCAACCCATGGTCTTCCTGCCCGATCACCTTCGATCGAAGGGACCACCCCACTAGCATTCGTCATGGCGGTTTCGCTGCATTGTTCTTGACCCAGTTATTGACGGATTTCACCTCACCAGAGTCCTGATGGACGGCGGTAGCAGCCTAAACCTGCTTTATCAGGATACAGTGCGCAAAATGGGCATAGACCCTTCAAGGATTAAACCTACAAAGACGACCTTTATAGGCGTCATACCGGGTGTGGAGGCCAATTGTACAGGCTCAGTTACACTCGAAGTGGTCTTCGGATCCCCGGATAACTTCCGAAGCGAAGAGCTAATCTTCGACATAGTCCCGCTCCGCAGCGGCTATCACGCCTTTGCTTTCGAACGAACCGCATTTGCAAAGTTCAATGCGGTGCCGCACTACGCATACCTCAAGCTCAAGATGCCAGGCCCTCGAGGAGTAATCACGGTCAATGGAAACACCGAACGCTCTCTCCGAACGGAGGAGCACACGGCGGCCCTCGCAACGGAGGTGCAAAGCAGCCTCTCACAGCAATTCTCGAGTCCGGCCACTAAACGTCCGGACAACCGCTGCGCCCGGAGTAACCTACAACAAGACCTCCTGGCACGACTCAAGCACGCGTAGCAATCCGGCCCCAACCCCAGCCCTCGTGAAATTGCAAAGCCAGTACTACGCGTACATAACTACGCTCTGGAGATACCATGGGCGTAAGGGGAGGGGCACGACCACGGCACGCCTAGAATGCGGCTCAACCGCACCAGGGGCTCCCGATTGTGTCATTCTTTTTCTTTTTTCTTTTTCTTATTTTCAGGACTCCGTTTTCCATAAGTCCTATCCGACATTATAATCACCGAACTCACGATGCAACAGCCAGGGAAGCAGAAAGCTACGTCGAGTGTTTAGGTGGTCTCTATTACGAGCATTATACCTGTTTTACATACTATCCCACAGCTTACCCCTGGAGTGGGACATATTACATAGTCCCATCCCTTGCTTATCGCACTATTTGTATCGTTCTGCTTTCATTGCAATACCCTTTTTAATAAACAATACGTAGCTTTTGCCTATTACTGCACTCCTTTTTTTCATCTATATATATGTTCATTTCATGACATGTTGCACCCGTACACTTTGGTACGGCCAATACACCTGGGGCTTAAGTACCCCAAAATTAGGGTGTGATAAGTCCGAAAACTTTCACAAGTGCGGCACCCCGAACTTATAGCATTATATGCATCGGCTCCGAATCATGTCTTGGGTCAATAGTTGGGTTTGCCCGGCTCCTATGTTTTGGTACCTTACGTTCTGTTATATCGGCTAAGGTAGCACTAGGAGAACCACTGCGATTGTGCCCCGGTTGAGCTGGGTTGAGCACCTCAGTGGAAAGCTAAAACTGACCATCATGATAGGGCGAGAGCCGATCGCTGTTCGAGAGGTTTTTTCGGGTCCCTAAAGACTTATGCCGCTTAGAGCGAGGAACCGGCATTGTCCGGCCAAGGCGTGGATAGCGCCCCGGTCGGTCTTCCGAATACTAGGGGCTTCGCCAAAATTTAAAATTATAGAATTCTATGGCTAAGTAAGAGTGTTCAAGCACTATAAGTCCGGTTGCCTTGTTCGTTGCGTTGAGCGCCTCCCTAGATGGACCCAAGAATGGGAACAAGAGTGCTCAAGTTTATCCCGAACACGCCAGCACTCGTGGCATGGGGGCTGAAGCCAACGACTTGCCATCCCTCAAATTTGATAAACGGCCGCACAGAAGGTAATATTTTAAATTAACAAGCGTTGCTTAGCGCATATGAACAAGTTTTCAGCGTACAGGATAACAAATGCGAGTCTATTCAAAAGTTACATCTTTGGAGCACTCATCCGCTATACGGAGGGCACCCTTCAGGAGTCCCTCATAGTACATTTCGGGCGTGCGATGCTCCTTGCCCTTCGGTGGCCCGTCCGTCACAAGCTTCTCCGCATCCAGCTTGCCCCGGTGCACTTTAGCACGGGCAAGGGCCCGAAGGGCACCTTCAATGCAGACGGAGCGCTTGATGACTTCAATCCTTGGACAGGCGTCCACCAGCCGCCGCACTAGCCCAAAGTAGCTCCCAGGCATGGCTTCCAATGGCCACAGCCGAACTATGAGGCCCCTCATGGCCTATTCGGCGACCTTGTGGAGCTCGACCAGCTGCTTCAGCTGGTCGCTTAGGGGCACCGGATGTCCGG
Source organism: Aegilops bicornis (assembly GCA_021605145.1). Lineage (NCBI taxonomy): Eukaryota > Viridiplantae > Streptophyta > Magnoliopsida > Poales > Poaceae > Aegilops > Aegilops bicornis. Next base: position 620,888,744 of record CM038674.1, read on the forward strand.
CCTCGACATCTTGAGACCGAACACCTTCTCCGTCGAGCTCCCTCCTTGGCGCAGAGAATGCGGCAGATCGGACACACACTACGGGCAGATCTGCGAACGCTCCTGGAGAGCTCCGGATTCGGGTAAGTACTAGATAATTGAATTTTATATTCTTGCTCTGCATAAAGAATGCCTTACCCGCCACGATCTTCTTTATTGCCTCAATCTCCTGGAGGGCTTTTTGGGCTTCGGCCTTAGCAGCTTTGGCACTCTCAAGAGCCGATGCAAGCTCGGACTCTCGGGGCTTCGAGTCACGCTCCAAACCCTCGTGTTTTTCCACGAGAGTCTGGAGCTCTTGCCGCACCTCCACCAGCTGCGCCTCCCCCTTCTCTCGCTCGGTGCGCTCCACAGCCGCTTTGTTTTCGGCCACGGACACCGCTTCCTTCAGGGCCACCACCTCGCTCGTGGCCCCTGCAGTACCCATGTTATTCATGTTATTTTTTGCAACCAAATCCTTTCTATAAGGTATTTCTTTAATAAGGTATTACTTACCTTCCTTTTCCTCGAGCTGCTTCTTGGCAAGGCCGAGCTCATTCTCGGACCGCTCGAAGCTCTGCTTCAGTGCATTGATCTCCGCAACAAGGTCTTGGCAGAGGTCAAGCAGCCTGCATTCCCATATTGACATACTTATATTAGACTCTGCGTATATCTTTTAGATCCTTAGTCCGGCTTTTCTTTCCGAACACCGAACTAAGCATCGAGAACTCTTGTCTATGCGGTAATATTTTTACATATTCTAAACTTACCTCAAAGCACATTAGAAGGCTGGTACAGGCTTCAGTCAGCCCGCTCTTGGCGGACTGAACTTTCTGGATCACCACACTCATAACAGTGCGGTGCTCCTCCTCAATGGAAGCGCTGTTAAGCGCCTCCAATAAGCTATCTGGTGCCTCCGGTAGGACGGAGGACACCGGCGTCTTACCCTTCCTACGAAGGTTCCGCTTGCCGGACTTCGGAACCCCTGAAGGTTCCGGTATGGAGTCCGGACGAGGGTCGGGCTTAGATCCCCTGGGGATCTCGCTCCCCTCGCGCCTGGAGTCCGGGAGGTTGCCTTGCGGCGCCTCCTGCGCCACCTCCTCTTGACCAGGCCCCCCTTGGGGCCCCACCTCGGCGTCGTCCGCAGCGTGAGGCGAGGAGGCGGCCGGAAGTGAAGTACTCTCCATTTCCGACGAACTCAGGGACCCACTCGACGAAGCGGCAAACCCGTCCTTGGGCGGGCTGCATAATTGTTCGGCATTAGAGAACACTATGCAATGAAAAAGCCATGGGTATCCGGACACTTACGATCTCGCCAGGGGCTTAGCCCTTGTTGGCCACTCCTCCTTGTCGTTGTCAGTGTTGGTGGAGAAGTCCGGAGGAAGGGTCCTTCCCTTCTTGGACCCTCCGGCCTCCCGGTTAGGCGACCTTCCTTTCCTCTCTTCCCCGCCGGGAGAGGCTTCTTTTTCCTCCTCCTCGTTCTCAGGAGAGGATTCTGCTTCAAAATCTGACAGCACTTGGCGCCGGGAGCTCCTTCGAGTTCCCGTGGCCTCCTTCTTGGCCTTCTTCTCCGTCACCACGTGAGGTGCCGGAGCCAGCAGTCCCATCAATCGGGCGTCTGCTGGGTCTTCTGGCAAAGGAGCCGGACAGTTAATCTGTCCGGACATCTTCAGCCAGTCATGTCAGAGGTTAGGGAGTTTTGGATCCCACATAGAGTCATTCTATGAAAAAAGAGTCCCGTAAAGGGTAAAATTACTTACCTCGCTGGCTTGATGCTGCGAGCTGAATCCGCGATCTTCGGTACCGGATGCGGGGGCTTCGGCGCCCTTGAACAGCATCTTCCAGGCATCTTCGTACGTAGTGTCGAAGAGCCGGCTCAAAGTCTGGTGTTGTGCCGGATCAAACTCCCACAAATCGAAGGCCCATTGCTGGCACGGGAGAATCCGGCGGATGAGCATAACCTGGACTACGTTGACAAGCTTGAGCTTCTTGTCCACCAGGTTTCGGACACAGGTTTGGAGTCCGGTCAGCTCTTCCGAATCACCCCACGTCAGGCCCGTCTCTTTCCATGATGTGAGCCGTGTGGGGGAGCCAGATCTGAATTCGGGGGCCGCCGCCCATTTGGAGTCGCGCGGCTCGGTGATGTAGAACCACCCCGATTGCCACCCCTTATGGTCTCCACGAAGGAGCCCTCGAGCCATAGAACATTGGGCATCCTACCCGCCATGGCGCCTCGGCACTCCGCTGTCGGCCGCCCACTATCTTCGGCTTGACGCTAAAGGTCTTCAACCATAAACGAAGTGGGGTTGGATGCAGAGGAAAGCCTCGCACACGACGATAAACGTCGAGATATTGAGGATGAAGTTTGGGGCCAGATCATGGAAATCCAGGCCGTAGTAGAACATGAGCCCCCGGACAAATGGGTGAAGTGGAAAACCCAGTCCAGCGGAGGAAGTGGGTGAGGAACACCATCCTCTCGATGGGGCACAGGAGTGGGGACGAGCTGCCCCTTGTTGGGGAGCCGACACGCGATGTCGCCGGACAAGTATCTGGCCTCCTGCAGCTTTGTGATGTGCCCCTCCGTGACGGAGGATACCATCCACCTGCCTCCCGCTACGGACATAGTTGGAGAAGGTTGAGGTGGGATGTGCGGACTTGGGCGCTGGAGCTCGAGTCTTGTGAAATGGATGAGCAAAGGAGGAAGAAGGCGTGGGTGAAAAGGTGGATCCTTATCCCCTTATATGGACGGACGGCTATCGTCCCCCACCAGCCTGGTAAAACTCGCTTATCTCCCAAGCGCCGTAATCAATGGAGCGGATGGGTTACCCACGTCCGTATTGATGGGAATCCCGGAATAAGGGGGCACGATTTATGCTTTGATAAGACATGCCAAGGAAACCGCCTCGCTAAATGCGCTAAGGTGGAACATTAAAAAGCGATTCATATAAAGGCTTGGCCGTGGTGTGATGTCACGCCGCGGAATACGTCAGCAGATCTGTGCAAAAATTATTCTCTCTACGGTGGTATGTGGAACTTGTTTTGCGAGCGGACACTATCCTTGTGTTCAAAACCTTCTATGAAGTATTCGGAGGAGGAACCCGCCTTGCAATGCCGAAGACAATATGCGTGCGGACTCGTCATCATTGAAGCCTGGTTCAGGGGCTACTGAGGGAGTTATGGACTAGGGGGTGTCCGGATAGCCGAACTATCATCGCGGTCGGACTCCAAGACTATGAAGATACAAGATTGAAGACTTCGTCCCGTGTACGGATGGGACTTTCCTTGGCGTGGAAGGCAAGCTTGGCGATACGGATATGTAGATCTCCTACCATTGTAACCTACTCTGTGTAACCCTAACCTATCCGGTGTCTATATAAACTGGAGGGTTTTAGTCCGTAGGACGAACAACAATCATACCATAGGCTAGCTTCTAGGGTTTAGCCTCTCCGATCTCGTGGTAGATCTACTCTTGTACTACCCATATCATCAATATTAATCAAGCAGGAGTAGGGTATTACCTCCATCGAGAGGGCCCAAACCTGGGTAAAAACATCGTGTCCCTTGTCTCCTGTTACCATCCGCCTAGACGCACAGTTCGGGACCCCCTACCCGGGATCCGCCGGTTTTGGCACCGACACTCGGTCTCACCGATTTGGCTTATGCCATTGCACTAGTGACTCTCAGTCTGACCGAGAATTACTAATCGGTGCAACCGATTTGAGAATTCTATGAAACCCTAGCAGTCTCGGTACCACCAAACTGAAACTCGGTCCAACCGAGATCATCAGTTTAGGTTCCAAAACGGCTTCGGTATAACCGAGTTTGGAAATCGGTCGATCCGAAATGCTTTCTGTGGAAAACTAAGACTGAACTTTTGAGTCATTCTTTTGCAAAAACCTCTGCATTTTGTGATGCTCATATTTTCTATCTCATCTATAACTCTTCACAGGTCAGTGATCAGCTTTTTGCAGTATGTCTGATCAAAGTGACAGCCAGAACAGGTCAGAGGAGCAGATGGACTTGAGTGAGGGCACTATTCCCTCAACTTCAGATGAAGGGAGCAGAAGTACTCCTAGCAACCTGCCTAAGGCTGCAACTAGGCAAAGGAGGAAAAGAACTTCAGATTCAGAGGATGAAGATTACAAAGCTGAGGAAGATGAGGCTACTTCCAAGAAAGAGGTGCTCAAGAAGGAATATGGCTCAGCAAAGAATATAAAGCCAGGCATGAAGACCAAAAGGCCTGCAGGAAGACAACCAATGTGCAAAGCCAGAGTGTCTACACAAGCTTCTTTGGAAACCCAAACCAAAGAACCAGCTGCTGCAGAAGGGAAGAAAAGAAAGGAAAGGGTCAAGAAGACCACAACCAGAGTTATTGGGAAGCCTTCCATGATGGAAGAGGACGATGAAATTGCTGCACCAGCTCCAAAGGCACCAAAGCTTATGGGTGATGCTATTAGATCGAGGGCTGCCACATCTAAGCCCAAGGAAGCACCCAAAGCTTCCCCCAAGGCCAAGTCTGCACCAAAGAGGAATACCAGAGTATTCCAAATTCTTGAGAAGAACAAGGCCCCAGTGCCTGAGGATGGTGATGAGGAAGAAGAAGAAGGACAAGTTCTGAGGAAGCTCAAGCCAAAGATACCAGATCACAATGATGCCCATCCTGTGGCTGAGGACATGAACATCAGAAAAGACTCAGGATTGAGGATATGGAGGATGGCAGATCCATATGCCACAAGGAGAAGAACTGCTGTTGATTACAGGTTCCACACCAAGGAACAGCAGGACTTTTATGAGACCATTTTGTTGGACAAGAAGCCCATAGTTTGTGATATGAGGTGGGTCGACTGGACCTACATGAAGGAGAATGAAGAGCAATATCCTGGAGTGCAAGATAGCTTTGTTGCTTGTGGAGTTGCAGATTTTGTTGGGCAAAAGCTCACAAATTGGAATGATGAACTTATCATGCAGTTCTACTCCACAGCACATTTTTACCCAGATGGAAGAATTGTTTGGATGTCTCAAAGTACAAGGTACCAGTCAACTGTTGAGGAGTGGGCAAAGCTGATAAATGCCCCAGAGGAAAATGATGATGATCTGGATGTATATGCCAAGAAGAAAATGGGTCACAATACCATGGCACACATGTACAAGGAGATTCCAGACAAGGCATTAGAGACTCACAAGTTTGGATAAGTCCACTTTCTGCTGTCAGGGTTGCCAACCATAAATTGGATTCTGAGGCACACTTTGTTGCCCAAGTTTGGTGACCATAACATGATCAGAGGGCATGCCATCAACATGTTGCATGTGTTTGATGTGCCACATAAGTTCAAAGTCATGAGCCTGATCATTGAAACAATCAAGAGGACTGCAGCAGATCAGAAGAGGAGCTGTGGATATGCACCTCAGATTCAAGAATTGATAAACTCAAAAATGGGCACAGGGAAAATATCAGTTGGATAAGGAACACTTTCCACTTTATCCATACTTTGAGGACAATGAGGTTGTCATGAATGAAGATGATCCACAATCAGTTCAAGCTCAGGAGAAGAAGGAGAAGGCAAAGAGGGAGAAGGATGCCAAGATGCCAACTCAAGAGGAGGCATCTGAATATTTCTTGAAAACCAAACAGGAGCAACTTGGTTACTTGATAGCATCAACCCTGAGGATAGAGAAGGGATTGGCCACCCTCACTCAAAATCAGGAGAGCTTGGAGAGAATCATAGAATAAAAGTTCTATAACTTAGATGTGAAAGTAACTGAGATTCAGTCTGCAGTGGAGGAACTACAAGATGACATGCAGGAGACGAAGGGCAAAACAACAACTGATGCATTTGCCAGAGTGCCTAGAGCCCAGAGGTCATCTGCTGTGCCAGTTCCTGACACAAGAGCAACTTCATCTGCACCAGCTTCAGCTCCAGTGCAACCAGCTACAACATCAACTCCAGCACCCTCTACTTCAACTGAAGCCTTCGTCCTCGGCGTTATCCGGACTCCACCAACTGAAGATCAAGCCTGAGAGTCGATCTAGGACTATGCATTTTCTATGAACTTTTTGGTAACTTGTTGCCAAAGGGGGATAAAAATGTATAGATCATAGGCTTCGAGAGAGAGAGAGTGTTGCTTTTGTTCTCTCTTGCTTTATTTGGTTTTTCAATCTTTGTTTGCTTTTGGTTGAGATACTATGCTTGTGAGACATTGATGATCATGTGTTTGATCATAAGCTACACTTATGCATGCTTGATATTATCCTATCTATCTTATGTGATCACTCACTATGCTTGGTGATGAGTGCATGTATTCATTGTTTATTATTTTGAGCGCTCCACCAAGATGTATGTGACATGGAAGAGTAACCCATCAACCTAATTCATTGTACATTTGCAGTCCAAAGCAAATCTAAAACTATGCACAAATTTAGGGGGAGCTCTTGTTTATCACATACTTCTCAAAGCTACGATGTTATTTAAATTTTATTATCATTTGTCGAAGCTTTGATCTATATGTTGTCATCAATTACCAAAAAGGTGGAGATTGAAAGTGCAACTATCCCTAGGTGGTTTTGGTAATTCATAACAACATATAGCTCATTGAGCTAATGCTATTCCAAGACTATTATTTCAGGAAAGCTCAATGAATGGCATGGCATGGATGATGAAAGTGGATCCTCAAAATACTAAGGACAAAGGATTGGCTCAAGCTCAAAAGCTCAAGACTCTTCATTTTACATTTTAGTGATCCAAGATCACGTTGAGTCTATAGGAAAAGCCAATACTATCAAGAAGGGATGAGGTGTTGCTTAATGAGCCTCTTGCTTCATGTGCTTAGTGATATGCTCCAAAACCCTCAACTACTTTCCCACATCCACAAATGACCTAAACCTAAAGCACAAATCGGTCACACCGATTCTTTCTATCCGGCGCCACCGATTCCAAAAGTCATAGCCACTGCCATAAACCCTAAGCAAATCGGTCTTACCGATAGGGATCTTGGTCTCACCGAGATGGGGTTGCAATCTCTCTGTTTCCCTTCGTAACGTTTCGGTCTAACCGAAGTGAGTGATCGGTCCCACCGAGATTGCAATGTAAAATCTCTGTTTCCTTTTTGTAACATTTCGGTCTCACCGAAAAGAGCAAATCGGTCCCACCGAGTTTACCTGACCAACTCTTTGGAAAGCTTATTACCAAATCGGTCTCACCGAGTTTGTGTAATCGGTCTCACCGAGATTACGTTATGCCCTAACCCTAACCGAATCGGCCTCACCGAGATGCATGTCGATCCCACCGAAAATCACTAACGGTCACTAGGTTTACTAAATCGGTCCGACCGAGTTTAACGATTCGGTCCCACCGAGTTTGGTAAATTATGTGTAACGGTTAGATTTTGTGTGGAGGCTATATATACCCCTCCACCTCCTCTTCATTCGTGGAGAGAGCCATAAGAACAAACCTACACTTCCAACTTACCATTTCTGGGAGAGAACCACCTACTCATGTGTTGAGGCCAAGATATTCCATTCCTACCATATGAATCTTGATCTCTAGCCTTCCCCAAGTTGCTTTCCACTCAAACCCTCTTTCCACTAGATCCAAAACCTATGAGAGAGAGTTGAGTGTTGGGGAGACTATCATTTGAAGCATAAGAGCAAGGAGTTCATCATCAACGCACCATTTGTTACTTCTTGGAGAGTGGTGTCTCCTAGATTGGCTAGGTGTCACTTGGGAGCCTCCGACAAGATTGTGGAGTTGAACCAAGAAGTTTGTAAGGGCAAGGAGATCGCCTACTTCGTGAAGATCTACCGCTAGTGAGGCAAGTCCTTCGTGGGCGACGGCCATGGTGGGATAGACAAGGTTGCTTCTTCGTGGACCCTTCGTGGGTGGAGCCCTCCGTGGACTCAGCGTGGCCGTTACTCCTTCGTGGGTTGAAGTCTCCATCAACGTGGATGTACGATAGCACCACCTATCGGAACCACGCCAAAAACATCCGTGTCTCCAATTGCGTTTGAATCCTCCAAACCCTTCCCCTTACTTTCTTGCAAGTTGCATGCTTTAATTTCCGCTGCTTGTACACTCTTTGCATGCTTGCTTGAATTGTGTGATGATTGCTTGACTTGTCCTAAAATAGCTAAAATCTGCCAATCTCTAAAATTGGGAAAAGGTTAAGTTTTTATTGGACAAGTAGTCTAATCACCCCCCTCTAGACATACTTCAAGGTCCTACAGGGAGGCCCTTTGCTCAGAGAAGCCTTGCTTGTTTTTTCCTGATTTGTAAACCTTCTCACAACTTTGTCTTTTGCTGTGAACTAGTATATGTTTGTTATGTTCTATGAAGCATTGAGATGTATAAAACTGCTTAACTTATGCTTTTCAAGATTTTTATGAAGACAAGTTTAATGTGAGTGTTCCACATGAGCGCTGGACTAGCATTGAACGTTTGGAATTTATTACATTGTGGCCTCAATTAAATGCATGAACCACTGTAACAAGATACATAGTTGCTTATATGATTCACGGGCACACAAAAGTAGTAGCAGTTCCCATAGACGGATTCAAACAGAGTACTAGCCCCAGAGGGGTCGATAACAGGCAAGGTTCGGATAAATAGACACAATCCAACCTACTATTAAACACTAGTTGGGGCAACTATTTCATGCCTCGATCTAATTTGGGTTGGACACAAGACGGACCTTGCCATGAACATCATCGAGGACGTCCCGCAGCAGCTCAATCCTGTGAACCTTCATGAAGACAACCTTGTGGCCTTGCCACTGATAAACTTGTTTGTGGAGGCATGCCACGTCATCTTCCACGTAAGCTTGACAAGAACAGTATGCCTCACAAACGAAGGAGTAGCTTTGAACTTCTTGTGCTTTAGTACACCCTGGACAGCACGCCTGACAACAGTGAGGCTGGAATACACCTCTTCATTGGTATAATGCAAATGGCTTCCAGGATCCAACAGCCTAAGAACTCTGTTTTCCCAGTGCTTATATTCAGGTCGTCCGCCTCATAGCGAGTGACATGCACAACCACACAACCTTGTCTGCATCAGGGCTCTAATTGAAACAGAAACAAATTCTGAATTACTTTTCAGTATAAGAAACACAAGTTATTTAAACCACTATGTATAGCATGGCATCCAAGCTAATAAAATTTTGCATTATTAATCACCACATACTTCCTTTTCTAAAAAAATCACCACATACTTAGATGAAAAAACACAATCGAGATCGGCAAAGAAGGAAATCACCTTGGGCAGCTTAGCGGGGGACACATCCTCGAAGGGGGAAAACTGCTCCTGCAGTGCCATGGGGGCTGTAACCTCAAACGGCACGTTGACCATCTCAGTAGTGGCCGTGAGCGTATCTGGAGTCGGCTCGATGCTTGCCTCCATCTTTTTGGAGCTTTCTGTCTCGTGGGGATCAGCCTCCCGTGTCTGCTCCAATATCGGCAGATCTTTGCCTGGTTCTCCTTGGTCCATCATGAAACTGACGAATACTAGGAGACCACTGAAAGGAAAACACAATCGCAATGACAATGAAACAAAAAAGAGAGTGAGGATCGGTTACTGCTTTGCAAAAGTTCTTTTTCTTTCTCTGAACGAAAATATACCAACATCAAGGATCTTCTTACCTTCCCTTCGTTGGCAGAGAAGAACAGTGGCAGATGTGAGTGTTGCCTTTCTTGAAGACGGTGAGGGAGAAGGGGATTCAGCGAAGAGTGAAATGATGGTTGCTTCGTCTGTCAAACTTAGATTGCGGGGAGGTGGGGTTTTGTGATACGACGGCTCGTTATTGCCGTGCTACGACCGGTTGACTCTCCGCCTGCACACTGCCTTCTAATTTGGTGGATGGCATTTGGGCCCGCGCGCTGCATGGCCCGCATGTCGGTGAACAAAAGTATAACGGAATTCAGTAGAGGGATACATTTCAATGACCTAGGAGGAGACAGAAGCGGTAGAGTGTCTCCACTGTACTAGTAGTAATTGTTTTTCTAGGTAGTCAGAGAGTGTCTCCACTGTACTAGTAGTAATTGTTTCTCTGGGCCCAAGACAAAACAGCCAATCCACACTAGTAAATAGTAAAATCAATTCAAAAGGCGCTACCCACACCCAGACACGCCTCCCCCAAACCTGGGTGCTCTTCTTCCTCCTCGCTCCCACCCACCTCACGTCATCGCTCCACTTGTACCCCCAAATTCCTCACCTCACTCCTACTGAAAACCCCAGCTCCCTTCTTCCTCACTCCTACAGAAAACCCCAACTCCCTTTCTTCTTCGCTTTCTACAACTAGGCTCGTCATTCGTTACTCTGCTCAAATCCGTGAGCGCGACGCGACGCCCTCGAGGAAAATGGAGTCGGCTGACCCAAGCGCCAAGAAGATGAGGCTCCCGCCAGCGGCGACGCCTGTTGAAGATCCCGCACCCGACAATGCGGGGAGAAGCGGAGACGCCGCCCCCACCGGATCCCAGGAACCCGTAGAATCTCGGATGGACCGCATCAGCGATCTCCCGGACGCCATCCTTGGGGAGATCACCTCGCTTCTCCCCACCAAGGATTGCTGCCGCACCCAAGTCCTCTCAATTCGGTGGCGCCCTTTATGGCGCACCGTGCCCCTTAATCTCGACTATCGTCAGCTATCTCTCTTCAACGATTTTGAAATCCCTAGAGCCATCATCTCCTCCCACCAGGGCTCCGTTCAAAGCCTCTGCATCCCGTCATGCTACCCGAGCAAGCATACCATGCCCTGCACAGTGGGCACCTGGCTGAAATCCCCTGAATTCAAAGAACTACAGCTGCTTGAGTTCTACTATTCCCATGGAAATCACATACCACATACCGAACGCCATGAACTTGTGCCCTCAGCACCGATGTCCATCTCGCGGTTTTCCTCCTCTCTCCACACCGCCACCATTGCGCATGCTACCTACCGCATAATCTGGTACTAAACCTTCGACTCCCATTTCTCAAGAAACTTTCACTTGTGCGGGTTCAGATATCGGAGGCCTCATTACACAAAGATCATCCACTCCAGCTTGCCTGCTACCGGAGTGCTTGGTGCTTGTTTTCACAGCTTAGAATCGGTTGTCTCCAAATAAAGTCGCCTAACCTTGTAAGAATTGGAATTTCTTTTGACGGAAGGCAGCTCATCATCCAAGATGCCCCTTCACTTCAAAGGTTGATCCTTGATTCTAGTTATTCACCGTTGCAAATAACCGTCCTCTCTGCGCCTAAACTGGAGACCTTGGGTGTAATACATGATCTCTATGCTCATTTCAATATGGTGTTTGGCTTCACAGTTCTTCAGGTACTTTATATTATCATCTACACTTGTAACCATAAGCTGCATTTTAAATTTCTGCGCATAATTTATATATCATATTGGAGTACACATTTTGTACTAATATTATGTTCTATGCTCAATGAAGAGTTTCTCCATGGATGGCCTATCAATGGTGCTGGATTCTGTCAAGATCTTATATATCCAAATGAATAGTTTTGATCTGAACAAGATTATTAGCTTGCTGCAATGCTTTCCATGTCTAGAGAAGTTGTATATAAAGGTGATAATTTCACGCACATTGGAAGCCCGCATATAGTGTACTAGAATTAACTGCTCAAAGGTTGCTCTTTCGACACTCTTCCTTTAGACCTTAACTGCTTTTCAATCTTCATGTCTATTTAGGCAACAGGACGGGGTAAGAAAGTTATAACCAATTGGTGGATTCGTAAGCATCGGGATTTTCTCACTTCTCATGAGATTCGATTGAAGACAATAACCCTAGAACGATATGTAGCCAACCATGCAAACACAAGATTTGTCACATTCTTCCTGCTGATTGCGAGGTTACTATTGTCCATCAGGGTTAAGTTTATCAGCAGCATGGTTTTGACGGATGGGTATGTCGAAGAGCCAAAAAAAAGAGTTTCAGTTGGGCAAAAGAGCTTCTGAATGTGCCGGGCTTCTATTTACAACATATTGTGGTCATAATCCAGTAAATTTTACGACCCAGGATGTTCATTCTATGGATCTGCCCTTTTCAATCTGGGTTTTTTTGTAAACCTGATGAACAATCAACCCTTGTTCTTTTGTACAGTTTGTAAGCTGGAGTTAGATGTTCCTGCCCTTTTCAACTCGGCTGTGACTGTCATATTTTCTTTGAAACAAGGAAAATGGCTTGCCATTCATTTAATTTAGAGTGAAATATTGTAACAAATCACAACCAAGGGAAATAACATCACTCACGCCGGCTGCTTGAGCTCACTGTACATTACAGAAGCCAAGTGATTAGCCCCCACCAGCACCCACAAACTTATTTCGAACTAGCACATCAAATGGGATATAAATTTTCATAGGAAAGGCTGCATGACCATGACATATTTGGATTCTGACATTTGGGACCCGCGAGGAAATAGCCTATCTTAGGTGGTGTCAACTTACTAGCCAGTCAACAAACGATTCTGCCTACCAGCCGTTGGATTGACATCCAACATCTGTCGTGTATCTTCTATCTCTTGTCTTCTTCTTCCTCCACCGCCCAAACTAAACCACCCGTCGGCTCCGCCTACTCCCGCTTCCCATGGCTAGTCAAGGCCTCCGCCGCCCCTACCGTGCGTACCCTCCAACATTGGCCAGTCCCTCCCTCTATTCCCCCACACGTCCTGTTATTCTCCGGCGATGTCAGCCCCAACACGCACCCGTGCCCGAACTAGTCAACCCTCGTACTCCCCTCCGCCTGCGACTGGACCGGCGCATCTTCAACGGCTCCTGTTCGTTCCGTCCGAGGCCTCGCCATTGTCCTCCGCCTTGCGGCCTTGGTTCGCTTCAGCGATGCTTGTCGCCGCCTCTTCTTGCGTTGTCAACGTCGTCAACAACCTAGAGGAACAAGGAGATGATCAGACGTGGAGAGGATGACAAGAGGGACCCACCAGCGTCATGGCAGTACGCAAGCAAGTGCCTCTATAGTACAAGCCCAAAAATATGGTTCCTCCTACTGGTTGTACATCTGGGGCTCACGCCATTGTCAACGTAGTCAATAAACGAGAGAATTACTGTACGAGGGACCCAGCAAGTCGCGTAGTTTTTTTGAGGAACAAGCAGTTGTTATTTATACTAGTTTTAGCGACGGATCAGGGTAACAACGGGGCTGTGTGGGGGCTGTGGCCCGTCTAGCCAGGGTTTTATTTATGTTTACCACATCATGAGCCCAGTTGTGTTTTTTTCTTGCTGAAAATGGCTAGCCCAGTTCTATTTTTTTAAAGAAATACCCAAACAAGGCCTGCTTGCTTTATCGGCCCTGCTGGGCTGCAAATCTTTCAAGACGATGAGAGTTTCATTCGGTTTTCCCAGAAATGGCATGTACATTTTGAAACACATCAAACCGGAATTAGTTTCAATTTTTTCATTACAAGATCTTAAATTCCGTTGATTTTATGCGTGGACAATTATTTGGATTTTATATTTATATAAATTATTTTTCAAAATAGTTTGAATGTGAATCGATATTTCTGGATTAAAAACAGTTGACCGCACCGAAATATGCAAAATTTCGTATAGTTTTTAACCGTGGCCACAATATGGGGTGTAATGCTAACAAAAAGAAGATGGGCTCCAAAAAAAACCTTAAGAATTAGCAAATGGGCTGTACATTATTAGAAATAATGGCAGATGGGTTGTATGCTGTTTTCCACAGATTTGAGGCTGACTTGTGCGCCTACTACAGGTTGACGCGTATGCTTTCATAAAAAAGGTTGGCCTTTGCATAGCATACATCAACTTAGTCAACACACGAGAGCAAAGGATCGTTGGATGTCCATCCAACGGCTCTCCCGCTTCTTCAATCTCTGCTCTTCATGCTCCAAACCGCTCAAACAAGCGCCGTAGGACTGCCTGCTCCTCCTCCTCCCACAGCCGGGTTATGCCACAAGAGCCTCACGGCCCCACCGTACTCCCATCGCTGGCCTCGCCATCCCTCTACTCACCCACACATGTTGTTATTCTACGGTGATGGCAGACGAACCAGTAAACCCTCGTACTCCTCCGCGTGGCAAACAACTGCCGAGTATTCCCTGCCTCCTTGTCGTTCCCTTCCTAGGCCTCACCGTCATCCATCGCCCTGGTGCTCTCGGCGCGGCCTGGTCAACGTGGTCAATGAACGACATCCATCGGAAGTGGATCAGACGTGGAGAGGTGACAGCTAGGTCCACGGCCGCATGCAAGGAAATGCCTCCTTATTACGCGCAAAATAATGATTCCTCCACCTGACAGCTGGGACCCTACCGGAAGGGCCTCTGTATTTCGCGAAAAAAATGTTCCCCGCACTGACAGGTCAGACCGACCAGCTATATCTTCGCACGCAAGGAAGTGCCTCCTTATTACGCACAAAAAAATGAATACCCCCTGCTAGCTAGGACCCACCATATTGTTGGGCTGACTTGTGGGCCAACTAAGTTGACAGGGACGGAGGGCTTTGTCAACTTAGTCAATACTCCAGTGACCGTATGATGTCCATCCAACGGCCATAGTGCTTCTTCAACCTCTGGTCTTCTTGCTCCAGCCGCACAAAGCAGCGCCGGTCGTTCCGCCTGCTCCTGCCTCCCGTGGCTCGGCTCTGCGTCGTCCCCTTCCTAGGCCTCGCCGTCGTCCACCGCCGTGGTGTTCTCGGCATGGCATGGTCAATGTGGTCAAGGACCGACTTCCATCGGAAGAGTACTATACGTGGAGAGGCTGACAGCTGGGTCCACGGCAGCCGCAAGGAAGTTCCTCCTTATTACGCGGAAAATAATTATTCCTCCACCTGACAGCGGGGACCCACTGGACGGGCCAACAGTATTTTGCGAAAAAAATAGTTTCCCCCTGATTGCTGGGACCCACCGGACGGGCCACCGTACTTTGCAAACAAACGTTCCCCCTGCTGTCAGCTCGGACCCATCGGAAGTGCCTCCTTATTACGCACAAAAAATGAATACTCCCCCGGCTAGCTGGGACCCACCTTGGTGGTAGGCTGTCTTGTGGGCCTACTAAGTTGACGGGGACAAAGAGCTTTCTCAACTTAGTCAACATGAACGATTCTAGCTCCAGTGACCGTACGATGTCCATCCAACGGCCATAGTGCTTCTTCAACCTCTGGTCTTCTTGCTCCACCGCAAAGCAGCGCCCGTCGTGTCAAGATGCTCCTGCCTCCCGTGGTCAGGTTGTGCCGTGGAGGCCTCACCAGCCCCTACTATTCCCACCACTGGCCAGGCCCTGTGGCGATGGCAGCCTCACACCGCAGCCGAACCAGTGAACCCTCGTACTCCTCTCCGCGCGGGCTTCCACTGCCGTGTCTTCCCCGGCTCCGCGTCGTCCCCTTCCTATGCCTCGTCGTTGTCCACCGCTGTGGTGCTCTTCGTGCGGCGTGGTCAATGTGGTCAAGGAACGACTTCCATCGGAAGAGTACTGTACGTGGAGAGGCTGACAGCTGGGTCCACGGCCACAGCCCAGTTTTTTTGTGATTTGCCAAGTAAGTCGCATTGTCAGGCCTGTTGGGCTGCAAATCTTTCAAGACGAGGAGAGCTTTCATTCGGCTGGCCGAGAAAATGGCCCATCAAGAATGAGAAATGGGCTGTACATTTTAAAACACATCAAACCGCAATTAGTTTCAAATATATTTTTTCATTTCAAGATTTTAAATTGCATTAATTTTTATGCGTGGAGAATTTGTTGGATTTTATATTGATATACATTTATTTTTAAATCAGTTTGAATGTGAGTCGAAATTTCGGGAGTAAAAACAGTTCGGACAGCACCGAAATATGCAAAATTTCGTATAATTTTTTAACCGTGGCCACAATATGGGCTGTAATGCTAACAAAAGAATATGGGCTCCAAAAACCTTAAGAATTAGCAAATGGGCTGTAAATTATTAGAAATAATGGCAGATGGGATGTGTGCTGTTTTCCATGATTTGAGGCTTTCCTAAAAAAGGTTGACGCCTTAAGCAAAGGACGGTTGGATGTCCATCCAACGGCCGTCGTGCTTCTTCAATCTCTGCTCTTCCTGCTCCAAGCCGCTCAAACAAGCGCCCGGTGGACTGCTGCTCCCTCCTCCTCATGCCGGTTGTCTTTGCCAGCAGCCTCACCGCCCCATCGTACTCCCATCGCTGGCCTAGCCATCCCTCTACTCACCCACACCGCCGTTATTCTCCAAATGACGATGACGAAATAAGAAACCGTCGTATAGTCATACTCCCCTCCGCGTGGGAAACAACTGCCAAGTCTTCCATGCCTCCGTGTCGTCCCCTTCCTAGGCCTCGCCGTCGTCCACCACCGTGGTGCTCTCGGTGCGGCGTGGTCAATGTGGTCAATGACCGACTTCCATCGGAAGAGTACTGTGTGTGGAGAGGCTGACAGCTGGGTCCACGACCACAACAAGGAAGTGCCTACTTATTACGCGCAAAATAATTATTCCTCCACCTGACAACAGGGACCCACCGGACGGGCCACCATATTTCACGAAAAACGCTTTCCCGATCGCTGGGACCCACCAGCTACACCTTCGCACGCAAGGAAGTGCGTCCGGGCAAAAAAAACGATTCGCCCCCCTGACTGCTGGGACCCACCAGCTACATCTTCGCACGCAAGGAAGTGCATTCGGGCAAAAAAAACGATTCGCTCCCCTGACTGTTGGGACCCACCTGCTACATCTTCGCAGGCAAGGAAGTGCCTGACAGTCAGGACCTACCTGGTCGAAGCGTACGTAGCGTTGTCATTCTGGTCGTGAACGTGTACGTACATATACTCTGGTGGATGTATAGGTGCGCACGTGTCGTAGTAGAGGCGCGCACGTAGCATGTACACGTACATACAAAGGCCAGGGTGCAAGAAAGAAAATACTGCCACGTATGTGTACATACGAGCGGGGTCTCGAACGCCTACTCACGCATACGTACGGCGAGGGCTCGTGTACATGGCTGGGTCGGAATGGAGAAACAGCGTCGTCATCGTGTTCATGGGGAGGCAACGGAATGCGTCGTGTTCATGGGGAGGCAACGGAATGCGTCGTGTTCATCGAAAGGCAACGAAACGCGTGGGAGCCAACCGGCTGGGTCGGAACGGAATGTGTGGTCATGTTCATCGGGAGGGCTTGGACGGAACAGGCGATGGAAACGAGGCCTGGCGTACCGCCGAACGGAGGAAACGGTCTTGTGTTCGACCGGCCATGTTCGGAACGGGGTCCTGTTGATCGGGAGGGGTGTGGCGCATCAAGAACGGAGGAAACGGACCTCCCACGGTCAAACGGGGTCCCGTTGATCGGGAGGTGTGGCGTGCAAAACGGAGGAAATGACCTCCTACGGTCGAAACGGGAGTCCTGTTGATCTCGGGAGGGTGTGGCGATCGCAAAACGGAGGAAACGGATCTCCCACGGTCGAAACGGGGTCCTGTTCATCGGGAGAGGTATGGCGCATCAAAAACAGGACTCCACGGGATACCGCTCATCTCCACCGTCGACCTCCTCCAGCCTCCACGGGCTCGTGTTCATCCAGCCTCCACCGCTGCCGCCACTCTACCGGCTACTATTCAACCACCCTCCACGGGCACCCTCCACCATCTCATCGCTCATCCAGCCCTCCACACCACGGGTCCTGTTCAACCACCCTCCACGGCCACCCTCCACCATCTAATCGCTCATCTAGCCCTCCACACCACGGGGTCCTGTTCATCCAGAGGCAATGCCACCGCCACCGCTCATCCAACCCCCCCACAACGCCATCGCTCATCCAATCGATCGGCTTCAGTTAGCAGCAGTAGCGAAGGAATCGCTCCATCGGGTTCAGTTAACAGCCATCGATCGATCGCTTGGGTTTAGTAAGGCGTAGCCTGCATTGCAATCGCTCGGGTTCAGTTAGAGCCCAACGCCTCGCTCGGGTTCAGTTAGAGCCAACGCCTCGCACGTGTACGAGAGAAACGCACATCGCTCGGCCCCCGACCTCCCACCGTAACCGGCAACTCCCCGAAATTTTCCTCCCCCTCGCTTCTACCACGGTTTTTTCCGTCATGGACGGCCCAAAGAATGTCATGCAGCTGCGTCTCCGGCCCGCCCAGGAAGAAAAGCCCATTTTCTGTCATGATTTTTTTCATAGAAGTTGGAGCCCACCACATCTATGATGATACTGGGTTTTGTCACAATTATCGTCATAGAAGTGTCATATGTATGACAGAAAAAAAATTCGTTCGGCCCAAAATGTCACGGATGTGTCTTTTTTTGTAGTGCTGTTGGTCGAGCGAGTGGTCCAGCTCGTTCGTGATGGCGTGACTGGCATGGATCTGCTGGAGGTCTTCCTCAGACGACGCATTCAGCCGCTTCAAGCTCGTGACCATCCGATATGGATGTATTCGGGCATTGATGATACCACTCGGATCCATCCAAAGGAAGTCGACGATGATACAGTGGCGCAGTAGCTGGGGGGCATCACTGGTAACAAGGATAACCCCAGAGGGTCCAGGAGGATCCCTCCACTTGACAACTCGTATGAACCAGACAAGGTCCAACTCTAAATTTCCGAGTGTTTTCTTGATCTATCGTGTAGTTGCTTTTTGCCAACCGACTGCCATTTGTTCCACAGGTTGTCTTTCAGGCCCTCACTGAGATGTACTCGGTGCCCAACAGAGAGCAGGAGTAGGATCCGGAAGGGGAGGCGAACGGAGACGAGAGCGGCGAGTGGCACTCTGATGGGGGAGAAGACGACGAAAGTGACGACTCTGGCGACGGCGAAGAAGTCGACTCACCGCCTCGTACCGAAAGGCGATCCAAACAAACCCACGACCTGGCAAGCATTCGTGGCAAAGTGACCACGCAGATTGGACAGACCTCAAAGTGCCCTCGGGCGTATTCTCCAGCGCTGACTGAAAAGGCCCCGAAGCAATCAAAAGCTACGCTGTCAAAACCGAGGAAGGCCTTGCCCAAGATCAAAGTGGTCATTCCCATTGCTTCCGGGTAATAGTTGGACTTGATTTCTTAGTTTGTCATGATTTGAATTTTGGTCGACTCATTTCGGCAGACATGACCGACTGAATCTTGAGATTTGTAGTGCTGCTACCTCTGAGACTTCTGCTTATAGGAATGAAGACGAGGAAATGGAAGATGCAGTCACCTCTAATCTGGGTACGACTCTCGTAATCCTGTCTTTACTTTCTCGGCCGTTTTATTGGTCGACTAAATTTTGGCGATTGATTCTTTTTGCAGCTCCTCCCAATGTCATTGATCTTCTAGACGACAACAACGATGTGTCGCTGAGGCCCATGGGAAGAAGAAACAAGAATACATCATCTGGCAAGGTGCCTTAGTCGACGCCAATGATAGAGCCAGTGATCCAGGAGACCGGCGATGCTAACCGGGCTTCTGTGACTTTCGATGTACCATTGTCGAGTGCTCAGCCTTCCGCGTTGACTGTGCAGACTCCAGCCGATCCATCTTCGCTCTTCTCTGCACATCACGTCCCAGAGGACCAAGTGGGTGCTGCCAAGGAGGCTATACGCCAGGCAGGCATCATGATGGAGCAAATGAAGGTGGTCCGTGAGGCCAGCCAAGCTTCCTACGATGCCAGCAAGACTTCGAAAGCAACGCCCGTGTTGGTTGATCACCGATCAATTCTTTAGCTTGTCGCTTGTTCTGTTAGGATATGCTACCTGAAAAATTTCCTTGAGGGATCTTTCCATCAGTTTGCGTTTTGCATTTGTACACCCACTGGGTGTTTTAACTTACTGCTGAATAATTTTGCATCTTGAGTTGACTAAGTTGACTGCGGGCAGTCGACTGTGGTCTGAGAATCAGAATTTTCTCACTCGGCATGGATGGACCATGTCGAGTGTAAACTGGACTAGTGGGGGCACGCTAAGTGCACCCATTGGGTGTAGTCCCCGAGACCGTGGTCGACTGCGGGCAGTCGACTATGGTCTGAGAACAACTTTCTTCTTCTTGTTTTTTGTTACACTCATCCTGGACGGACCATGTCGAGTGGAAACTGGACCAGTGGGGGCACGCTAAGTGCACCCACTGGGTGTAGTCCCCGAGACTACTGCTGGATGTTTGATTCGGCAGTAGTCTTAGAACTTGTTGAATTATCACTCTATTGCTCTAAAGTAACCAATCTTTTCATCCGTCGACTCACTGTCCTTTGATTACAGAAATCCTGTGAACTTGGAGCTTGTTTTGCTGACTTGGAGCAGAAGCAGATTCAGCTCAATCTCGATCTGGAGCTAGCCAAGACGAACTTGCATAAGGCCAAGGATGAAGCTCCTGGTAATAAACTTGTCGACTGCTTAGTTGCTGAACCGGGTGTTATTTGCTTTTTCTGAACCGAATGTTATTTCTTTCAGAAACTATGAACCAGGCTCTGGCGAAGAAGGATCTGGACCTTGCAGCCACGTAGAAAGCAGCCGAAGAGAAAACTGCACTCGCTGACCAGAAGCTGGCTTCAGTCGGCAAACTGGAGGAAGAGAATGCCAAGCTAAAAACTGCCCTTGATGAAGCCAACAAGGAGGCGACTCCTCTGAAGAAGGACAAGAAGAATCTGACCGAAAATATGGAAGGCATTGCTCGCAAGCGGGACGACCTGGAGAACTATCTGGGAGGGCTTGCCAAGAAGTTGTTCATCATGCTTGAAGGTGCTTTCCTTTGTCCGACTGACTTGTTGTTGTCGACTCGATATATAACCATTGACTCATCATTGTATTGTGTGTGCAGAATTTTGCCAGAACTTCGAGGAAGAGACCGGGCGATTTGAGACAAGCTTGGACCCCATCCTCTCTCATGTGAAGGACGAAGCTGCCATGAACGTGTTCCGACTGGAATCCCGTGTCGCTGGTGTTGTCGACTACCTTGCTCGACTGAAAGTCGCGGTGTCGTGAATCGACACAGCACTCTGGCCAAGGGCGACGCTCCAAAATGACCTCGAGTCTCTGATGGCTCGACTTAACGAGGTTCCTGGTCGAGTGCAGGAATGGAAGAAGTCTTCTACTCGATGCGGTGCTGATGTAGCTCTGTCCCTGGTTCGTGTCCACTGCAAGAAAACGCGAGAAAAGAAGCTAGCAACAATCAAGGTTGCCAATACCAAAAGGCACGACTTCCAATCCTTTATGGAAACCTTCATTGCTGCCGCCACTCAGATTGCTGACGGAATCGACCTGGACGAGTTTGTCGAGCTCGCTAGCCTACCTCTGTGGAGTGAACAAACTTTATGCCTCACCTTAAATTTGCCTCGGAATGCCAAGTGAATTTCTAACCGTAAAACTCCTTCGGGCCCGATGCCCGAGTACTTTAATCCGTGGTCTGGAACGTTAGGATTTATGTGAACTTGGTTTTATCTCTGGATATGCTTGCATCTGCTTTTGAGTGGAACTTGTTTCTTCACTCGGAATATTCTTTGTACCTGTGACGCAGCTCTGAGGGGAATGTAAGCAATCGACCTACACCTCGTTGTCCTTGCGGATCAGGATGGAGCGCACATTGTACTTGTGGCGCAGCTCTGAGGAGAAGGTCGCAGTCGACCTGCACCTCGTCGTCCTTGCGGATAAGGATGGAGCGCATGTTGTACTTGTGGCGCAGCTCTGAGGAGAAGGTCGCAGTCGACCTGTGCCTCATCGTCCTTGCGAATAAGGATGGAGTGCATGTTGTACATGTGGCGCAGCTCTGAGGAGAAGGTCGCAGTCAACCTGCACTTCGTCATCCTTGCAGATAAGGATGGATCACACATTGTACTTATGGCGCAGCTCTGAGGAGAAGGTCGTAGTCGACCTGCACCTTATCTTCCTTACGGATTGGGACGTGTTTTAAACTTAGGCGATTACTGGACTGCAGCTAAGCCCCCGAGTGAGAGGATTGCTCTTCACTCGGTGGGATTTTCCGAACTTAGGCGAGTACTGGACTGCAGCTAAGCCCCCGAGTGAGAGGTTTGCTCACCACTCGGTAGGATTTTTCAAACTTAGGCGAGTACCGGACTGCCGCTAAGCCCCCGAGTGAGAGGGTTGCTCTTCACTCAGTGGGATTTTTCAAACTTAGGCGATTACTGGACTGCAGCTAAGCCCCCGAGTGAGAGGTTTGCTCTTCACTCGGTGGGATTTTTCAAACTTAGGCGAGTACTGGACTGCAGCTAAGCCCCCGAGTGAGAGGGTTGCTCTTCACTTGGTGGGATTTTTCAAACTTAGGCGAAACGGATTCATAGCTAAGTCTCCGAGTGAGAGGCTTGCTCACCACTCGGTAGGATTTTTTAGACTTAGGCGAAACGGATTCGCAGCTAAGCCCCTGAGTGAGAGGCTTGCTCACCACTCGGTAGGATTTTTTAGACTTAGGCGAAGCGGATTCGCGGCTAAGCCACCCACTGGGGGATTTTAAACATATGTATAAGCAACGACAATCATTTCAGAGGACTGTAAAACTCTGTCTTTGATAAACAAACTTAAAGTTATTTCTTATTACATCTCAACAGATTGAGTGCTTAAGTATAAAAACGGCGGAGCAACTCTGCATTCCAAGCGCGTGGCTCGTCCTTCTTGTGCTCGACGTTGTAGAGGTGGTACGCTCTGTTGTGGAGCACTTTGGTGATAATGAAGGGGCCTTCCCAAGCAGGAGCGAGCTTGTGTGGTTTCTGCTGATCCACTCGAAGAACCTGGTCTCCCTCTTGAAATGCCCGACCTTTCATGTTTCTAGCGTGGAATCAACGGAGATCTTGCTGATAGGTGGTTGACCTGATCAAGGCCATCTCTCTTTCTTCATCTAGAAGATCAACAACATCTTGCCGTGCCTGCTCTGCTTCGACTTCTGAGAAAAGTTCTACTCGAGGTGCATTGTGAAGCAAGTCACTCTGGAGCACATCTCAGCTCCGTAGACAAGGAAGAACGGGGTTCGACCAGTCGACCGATTTGGAGTTGTTCTCAATCCCCAGAGTACTTATGGCAGTTCATCAACCCAAGCTTCTGCATCATGCTTGAGATCACGCATCAGTCGGGGTTTCAGCCCTTTGAGGATCAAACGGTTTGCTCTTTCTGCTTGTCCATTCGACTGTGGGTGGGCGACTGAAGCATAGTCGACCCGAGTGCCTTGGGAAGCACAAAAAGCTCTGAATTCATCTGAATCAAAGTTTGATCCATTATCTGTGATAATGCTGTGTGGGACTCCATATTTGAAAGTTAACTCTCTGATAAAGTTGACAGCGGTACTCGCTTCGAGGTTCTTGATGGGTTTAGCCTCAATCCATTTGAACTTGTCGACTGCTACGAGCACATGGGTGAAACCACTTCTGCCAGTCCTCAGGGGGCCAACCATATCTAATCCCCAAACAGCGAATGGACAGACGAGTGGAATGGTCTTCAAGGCTGATGCGGGTTTGTGGGACATGTTGGAGTAGAACTGACAGCCTTCAAATTTGTCTACTATTTCTTTCGTCATCTCATTGGCACGTGGCTAGTAAAATCCGGCTCAGTATGCTTTGGCCACGATGGTCCGCGAGGATGCATGGTTACCACAGGTCCCCGAGTGAATATCATTGAGGATCATTCGGCCTTCTTCTGGCGTGATGCATTTACGGTCGACTCGATTACACTTTCTCTGAACAGCTGTCCTCTTATCACAGTAAAGGCTTTGGATCGACGGACGATCTGTCGAGCCTCTTCTTCATCCTCTGGGAGTTCCTTCCTAAGAATGTACGCAATGTATGGCACAGTCCAGTCGGGAGTGATGACCAAAACCTCCATGATCAAGTCGACCACGGCCGGGACTTCGACTTCAGTCGGATCAGTGGCACTTTTAGGCTGTGGGGGCTCTTCAGTGAAAGGATCTTCCTGAACTTAAGGTGTGTGAATATGTTCCAAAAACACATTGTTGGGAATGATCTCTCTCTTGGAACCTATCTTTGCCAAGTCATCAGCATCTTGGTTATTCAGTCGGGGTATATGGTGGAGCTCTAACCCCTCAAACTTCTTTTCCAATTTTCTCACTGTGTTACAATAACCAGTCATAGCCGGGCTTCTGACGTCCCACTCCTTCATTACTTGATTAACCAACAAATCTGAGTCGTTGTAGACCATTAGGTGATGGACGCCGAGTGAAATGTCCATACGCAACCCGTACAGAAGTGCTTCATATTCAGCTTTGCTGTTGGAGGAATCAAAATGAATCTGACGAACATAGTTGAGTTTTTCTCCTCGGGGGGATACCAATACCACCCCAGCACCAGAACCATTCAACATCTTGGATCCATCAAAGAACATGGTCCAATGCTCCGAGTGAATCTGAGTCGGTTGTTGCTGCTCAACCCACTCGGCGAGGAAATCTGCTATTGCTTGGGACTTGATAGCTTCTTTGCCTCAAACTTGATATCTAAGGGAAGGAGTTCAATCGCCCACTTTGCCACTCAACCAGTTGCATCTCTGTTGTTCAGAATTTCTGACAATGGTGCGCCGATGACGACTGTAATGGAGTGATCAGAGAAATAATGTGCAACCTTCTTCGTGGTCAGGTAAATTCCATGAACAAGCTTCTGATAATGTGGATATCTTTGCTTGGATGGAGTCAAGACTTCAGAAATATAGTACACTGGGCGCTGAACTTTATAGGCTTTTCCTTCTTCTTCCCACTCGATCGTGAGCACTGTATTGACAACTTGTCCAGTGGCTGCAACATAAATCAGTAAAGGCTCTTTGCTGATTGGGGCAGCAAGCACCGGCTGGGTGGAAAGCAGGGTTTTGAGTTCTGCAAACGCTGCATTAGCTTCAGGAGTCCACTCGAACTTGTCAGATTTCTTCATCAGTCGGTAAAGAGGCAATGCCTTTTCACCGAGGCGAGAGATGAATCGACTCAAGGCGGCCAAACAACCAGTAAGCTTCTGAACGTCATGCACACGCACAGAGCATTTCATCTGGAGTATGGCCCCAACTTCCTCTGGATTCGCGTCGATCCCTCGTTCGGAAACGAGGAAACCGAAAATTTCCTCTTGGAACTCCGAATGTGCATTTCGACGGATTAAGCTTGATATCATATCTTCTCAGGTTGGCAAAGGTTTCAGCAAGGTCAGTCAGCAGGTCGGAACCTTTACGCGACTTGACCACAATGTCATCCATATATGCTTCCCCATTCCGACTGATTTGAGCGAGCAGGCACTTCTGAATCATCCTCATAAATGTGGCACCAGCGTTCTTGAGACCGAATGGCAAGGTGACATAACAAAAGCACCCAAATGGAGTGATGAAAGCTGTTTTTATCTCATCGGGTCCATACAGTCGGATCTAATGATACCCGGAATAGGAGTCCAGAAAAGACAAACGCTCACAACCCGCAGTTGAGTCGAAGATTTGGTTGATACTGGGGAGAGGGAAATGATCTTTCGGGCAGGCCCGATTGATATGCTTGAAGTCAATGCACATACAAAGTGAGTCGTCCTTCTTGGGGACCATGACAACATTGGCGAGCCACTCGGAGTGGTAAATCTCTCGGATGAACTCAGCCGCCAGGAGCCGAGCCACTTCCTCACCAATTTCCTTTCTCTTCTGTACGGTGGACCGTCGAAGATGTTCCTTGACTGGTTTCACTTTCGGGTTGACTCACAAACGGTGCTCAGCCAGTCCCCTGGGTACACCCGGCATGTCAGAAGGTTTCCATGCGAAGATGTCCCAGTTCTCACAGAGGAACTGGATGAGCGCTTCTTCCTATTTGCTGTCGAGTGATGTTGAGATATGAGTAGGAGCAGCATTAGGATCGGTCGGGTAAATATGAATCGGCTTTGTTTCACCGGACGACTAAAATGCAGAATCTGCGGCAGGCTTCTTAGCTCGCAACAAATCACTTGGATATGCATTTTTATGATACTCTTTCATTTCAACTGCTGCCATTTGTGCATCGGCAATTTTAGAACCCTTCTGGAAGCATTCCTCTGCCTTCTGCTGATTGTGAGTGACCATGATCACTCCTCTGGGACCAGGCATTTTCAACTTGAGATACACATAACATGGTCGAGCCATGAATCGTGCATACGCCGGCCTCCCCAAAATAGCATGATAAGCACTCTGGAAATCCACCACTTCAAATGTCAACTTTTCTTTACGGTAATTCTTTGAATCACCTAAAACCACGTCAAAAGGGTTATCTGGCCGAGTGATTCAGCCTTCTTTCCAGGGATGACGCCGTGAAAGCTCATGTTGCTCTCACTAAGTTTGGACATCGGAACGCCCATCCCCTTCAAGGTTTCAGCATAAAGGATATTCAGGCCGCTACCACCATCCATCAGCACTTTGGTCAGTCGAGTGCCTCCAACAACTGGGTCGACCACCAACGCTTGCCTCCCAGGGGTGGCTATGCGAGCAGGGTGATCAGACTGGTCGAATGTGATAGCTGTTTGTGACCACTTCAGGTATGTTGTCGTTGCCGGAGCAACCATATTCACTTCTCTGTTGATCACTTTCAGTCGACTTTTGCTCTCAACATCAGCAAAAATCTTCATCCTCCTCTTTGTCCTCATCCTTGTCTGATTCCTTTTCCTTCTCATTAGGTTGTTTCTCTCGAAATTGCTGGATCAGAACCCGACACTTCGAGTGGTATGCTTAGGTAAATCAGATTGCCTTGTTCATCCTTCTTGGTGTGAATGTGACATGGCAAATCCAACACATCATTTCCGGCTTGATATTTCACTATCTTGGGGGTCCAGGGCCCCTTAGGTTTCCCTTTAAACATTCCTTGAATCACTGCCGCAATTTCACCTGGTCCTGCAGGCTCAGCTTTACGCTTTTGTTTCCGATTGGAATTGCCTCCACCGGTGTCCTAACCGACTGGTTTGCTCTTTCCACTACAGAGTCGATCTTCTTCTTATCCGTTAGCGTACCGAGTTGCTATTTCCATCATCCGAGTCAGAGACATATCTTCCGTCCGACCGAATTTCAGAACCAGTTCTCGATACTTAACGCCTTCCTTGAAGGCACAAACTGCTTGATGCTGGGTCACATTTTCCACTGTGTGATGCAAAATGGTCCACCTCTGAATGTAATCTCTCAGAGTTTCATTCGGTTTTTGCACGCAATGCTGCAATTATGTTAACCCTGCTGGCCGCTTGCAAGTACCCTCAAAAGTTCTAACAAACACTCGAGCAAGTTCGTCCCAACTGGATATATTGTCAGGTGCTAACTGAGTGCTACCTCTTGAGCACTGCGTTGGATTTCCCCGAAGAGGAGAGGATGATGCAGCAAAGTAGCGTAAGTATTTCCCTCAGTTTTTGAGAACCAAGGTATCAATCCAGTAGGAGGCCACGACAAGTCCCTCGTGACGTGCACAAAGCGATAGCTACTCGCAACCAACGCGATTAGGGGTTGTCAATCCCTTCACGGTCACTTACGAGAGTGAGATCTGATTGAGATGATAAATAATATTTTTGGTATTTTTGGTATAGAGATGCAAAGTAAAAAGTAAAGGGAAAAGTAAAAAAAGCAAGTATTAAAGTGATGGCGATTGATATGATGAGAATAGACCCGGGGGCCATAGGTTTCACTAGTGGCTTCTCTCAAGAGCATAGATATTCTACGGTGGGTGAACAAATTACTGTTGAGAAATTGACAGAATTGAGCATAGTTATGAGTATATCTAGGTATGATCATGTATATAGGCATCACGTCCATGACAAGTAGACCGAAACGATTCTGCATCTACTACTATTACTCCACTCATCGACCGCTATCCAGCATGCATCTAGAGTATTAAGTTAAAAAGCAGAGTAACGCCTTAAGCAAGATGACATGATGTAGAGGGATAAATTCATGCAATATGATAAAAACCCCATCTTGTTATCCTCGATGGCAACAATACAATACGTGCCTTGCAACCCTTTACATCCTTTGGGTAAGAACACCGCAAGATTGAACCCAAAGCTAAACACTTCTCCCATTGCAAGAACTACCAATCTAGTTGGCCAAACCAAACGGATAATTCAAGAGACTTGCAAAGATAACTCAATCATACATAAAAGAATTCAGAGAAGATTCAAATATTATTCATAGATAAGCTGGATCATAAACCCACAATTCATCGGTCTCAACAAACACACCACAAAAAGAAGATTACATCGAATAGATCTCCACGAGAGAGGGGGAGAACATTGTATTGAGATCCAAAAAGAGAGAAGAAGCCATCTAGCTACTAGCTATGGACCCGTAGGTCTGAAGTAAACTACTCACACTTCATCAGAGAGGCTTTGATGATGATGTAGAAGCCCTCCATGGTGGATGCCCCCTCCGGCGGAGCTCCGGAACAGGCCCCAAGAAGGGATCTTGTGGATACAGGAAGTTGCGGCGGTGGAATTAGGTTTTTGGTTCCCCTTCTGATCATTTGGGGGTATGTAGGTATATATAGGAGGAAGGAGTACGTTGGTGGAGCAACAGGGAGCCCACGAGGCAGGGTGCGCCAGGGGCCCACCTCGTGGATCGCCTCTTTTGTTCCTTGGAGTAGGGTCCAAGTCCCTCGGATCACGCTCGGTGAGAAAATCACGCTCGAAGGTTTCATTCCGTTTGGACTCCGTTTGATATTCCGTTTCTTCAAAACATTGAAATAGGCAGAAAACAACAATTCTGGGTTGGGCCTCCGGTTAATAGGTTAGTCCCAAAAATAATATAGAAGTGGAAAATAAAGCCCAATGTAGTCCAAAACAGTAGATAAAGTAGCATGGAGCAATCAAAAATTATAGATACGTTGAAGACGTATCAGGCATCCCCAAGCTTAATTCATGCTCGTCCTCGAGTTGGTAAATGATAAAAAACAATTTTTGATGCGGAGTGATACTTTGGCATAATTTCAATGTAAATCTTCTTAATTGTGGTATGAATATTCAGATCCGAATGAATACAAAATAAAAGTTCATATTGATAAAAGAAATAGTAATACTTGAAGCATACTAATCAAAGTAATCATGTCTTCTCAAAATAGCATGGCAAAAGAAAGTTCATCCCTACAAAGTCATATAGTTAGGCTATGCTTCATTTTCATTACACAAAGATGTTCCCAACTTCTATACCCCGATGACAAGCCAAGCAATTGTTTCATACTTAAATAATCTCAAACTTTTTCAACCTTCACGCAATACATGAGCGTGAGCCATGGATATAGCACTATGGGTGGAATAGAATATGATGAAGGGGATTGTGTGGAGAAGACAAAAAAAAGAGGAAGTCTCACATTGACGAGGATAATCAACGGGCTATGGAGATGCCCATCAATTGATGTCAACATGAGGAGTAGGGATTGCCATGCAATGGATGCATGATGACCCACAAGTATAGGGGATCTATCGTAGTCCTTTCGATAAGTAAGAGTGTCGAACCCAACGAGGAGCAGAAGGAAATGATAAGCAGTTTTCAGTAAGGTTTTCTCCGCAAGCACTGAAATAACAGGTGACAAATAGTTTTGTGATAAGATAAATAGCAACGAGCAAAAAGTAAATAAAGTAAATAGCATGCAGCAAGGTGGCCCAATCCTTTTTGTAGCAAAGGACAAGCCTGGACAAATTCTTATAATAGGAAAAATGCTCCCGAGGACACATGGGAATATCATCAAGCTAGTTTTCATCACGTTCATATGATTCGCGTTCGGTACTTTGATAATTTGATATGTGGGTGGATTGGTGCTTGGGTGATGTTCTTACTTGAACAAACATCCCACTTATGATTAACCTCTATTGCAAGCATCCACAACTACAACAAAAGTATTAAGGTAAACCTAACCATAGCATGAAACATATGGATCCAAATCAGCCCCTTACGAAGAAACGATAAACTAGGGTTTAAGCTTCACACTCTAGCAACCCATCATCTACTTATTACTTCCCAATGCCTTCCTCTAGGCCCAAATAATGGTGAAGTGTTATGTAGTCGACGCTCACATAACACCACTAGAGGCTAGACAACATACATCTCATCAAAATATCGAATCTAATACCAAATTCACATGACTACTAATAGCAAGACTTCTCCCTTGTCCTCGTGAACAAACGTAACTACTCGTAAACTATATTCATGTTCAAAATCAGAGGGTAATAATATGCATAAAGGATCTGAACATATGATCTTCCACCAAATAAACCAACTAGCATCAACTACAAGGAGTAATCAACACTACTAGCAACCTACTAGCACCAATCCCGAACTTGGAGACAAGAATTGGATACAAGAGATGAACTAGGGTTTGGAGATGAGATGGTGCTGGTGAAGATGTTGATGGAGATTGTCCTCTCCCGATGAGAGGAGCGTTGGTGATGATGATGATGATGATTTCCCCCTCCCGGAGGGAAGTATCCCCAGCAGAACAGCTCCGCCAGAGCCCTAGATTGATTCCGCCAAGGCTCCGCTTCGTGGCGGCGGAGTTTCGTCCCGTAAGCTTGCCCACGATATTTTCCAGGGTAAAAGTGATGATATAGCAGAAGATGGTCACCGGAGGCCCACGAGGGGGCCCAGGAGATAGGGGGCGCCCCCTGTCTCCTGGACAGGGTGTGGGCCCCTTGGCCTATTTCTTTTGCTCATAATTTCTTATAAATTCCAAAAAGTTGTTTCGTGGAGTTTCAGGACTTTTGGAGATGTGCAGAATAGGTTTCCAACGTTTGCCCCTTTTCCAGCCAGAATTCCAGCCGTCGGCATTCCCCCTCTTCATGGTAAACCTTGCAAAATAAGGGAGAATAGCCATAAGTATTGATATATAATGTGTAAATAACAGCCCATAATGCAATAAATATTGATATAAAAGCATGATGCAAAATGGACGTATCAACTCCCGCAAGCTTATACCTCGCTTGTCCTCAAGCGGAAGCCGAAACCAAAAAATATGTCCACATGTTTAGAGATAGAGGTGTCGATAAAAATAAAATACGGACATGAGGGCACCATGATCATTCTAATAACAGCAACATATATGGATTTTGTCACATGATTTCCTATGCTCAAGTAATAAGCAATTCACAATATCAAGTATGGTTCAAAAACTTCATCGGGAACTAACAAACTATAATCTCAGTCATTGAAGCAATTGCAATTTATCGTAACATTGGAAAGAGTCAATAATAGAGCTTTTCAGCAGGCTCACATACTCAACTATCTCGTAGTCCCCTATGATTATTAACACTCACGACATACTTGTGGTTATAGGGTTTCAGCCAGACACTGAGAAAGATAGGGGCTTATTGTGTTGCCTCCCAACGTATTCACCTTTAGGTGATGTCAACAATAATAGCCTATGTCAACTTACATCCAATTGGATATATGTATCATGATCTTTCAAACACGAGGAGCTTGCCAAAGGATAAAAATAAAAAGGAAAAGGTGAGCATCACCTTGACTCAAGCATAAAGTAAAACATAAAGTAAGAGATAGGCCCTTCGCAGAGGGAAGCAGAGGTTGTCATGTGCGTTTAGGGTTGATGCATAAAATCTTAGTGCAAAAGAACGTCCCTTTATATTGCCCCTTGTATGTGGACCTTTATTATGCAGTTCGTCGCTTTTATTACTTCCACAACAAGTTCGTACAAAGCTTATTTTCTCTGCACTAATAAGTCATACATATTTAGAGAGCAATTTTTATTGCTTGCACCGATGGCAACTTACTTGAAGGATCTTATTCAATCCATAGGTAGGTATGGTGGACTCTCATGGCAAAACTGGGTTTAGGGATATTTGGAAGCACAAGTAGTATCTCTACTTAGTGCAAGGAATTTGGCTAGCATGAGGGGAAAGGCAAGCTCAACATGTTTGGAAGGTCAATGACAATATATTTTAACCGAGATGTCAGGAAACATAAACCATTACGTTGTCTTCCTTGTCCAACATCAACTCTTTTAGCATGTCATACTTAATGAGTGCTTCACAATCATAAAATATGTCCAAGATAATATATTTATATGTGAACCCCTCTTTCCTTATCACTTCTTATTAATTGCAACTATGACCAAGGCTACGTTCATCAACTCTCAACAATTTTTATGCCTCATACTTTCTATATGTGAAGTTATCACTATCCATAAGATCAATATGAACTCTTTTATTCTTTCTATTTTTTCAAGATCATAGCAAAGCCCTTAACTCAACACTAACCTTTATTATAGATAGCACATGGACTCGCTTACATAAAGAGATCGCAAAGCAAAGCTCAAAACTACTTGATATCAAAACTTCAATCTACTAGATCAAGATACTACTAAAAGGATCGAACTAAACAAAGCGGTAAAGATAGGAGTGTGATGGTGATACGATACCGGGGCACCTCCCCCAAGCTTGGCAGTTGCCAAGGGGAGTGCCCATACCCATGTGATTGTGTCTTCGGAGGTGGTGCAATAGGAGTTGTTGATGATGTAGGATTGTCGTCCGTCTTCCAGGGCATCGGCTCTCCATCATAAAAGGATGATCGAGTCTCCGGGGTCCTT
Organism: Aegilops bicornis; assembly: GCA_021605145.1. Classification (NCBI taxonomy): domain Eukaryota; kingdom Viridiplantae; phylum Streptophyta; class Magnoliopsida; order Poales; family Poaceae; genus Aegilops; species Aegilops bicornis. The sequence continues at coordinate 620,921,168 of CM038674.1, forward strand.
AAATCTGCCGCCAAACTCATTAGCTTGAATCTATATTCATACTCACAGTTCTGGTTTTGCAGGTCATAGATCTGGGCTTGGAGGTGCTCGATTTTCTCTTGAAGTTTGAAGATGGTTTCCCCGATGACTTTGGCATCCAGCTCGTGGTTGTTGGCGAACTCCGTGATCATCATCTGGTTGGCGTTGAGTCCACGCTCCACCATATCTTGACACTTGAAAACTTCTTGCTCCACGTCTTCGAGCTTTGTCTCCACGCTCCCGGTACGCTTCGGTCCCTCCACATCGCGGATGTTCAGCACCCCATCATGCACCTCAATGGTTTGAGGATGATGCAGCACCTCCGCGAGATAGGGGTTGATAACTCTCTCGAAAAACTTGTCCTTGGGAGCGCTTGGAGATGACATGATGCTCTAGATCTGAAACAGAAACAGCTCGAAACGAAAACAGAGGATATTTGCATGATACGGGAGTCCAAACCTTTGGGAGGATATATAATGATTTTTTACCGACCAAAATACGTAACATACAAGAAAACGGAGTCCGGGAGGCATTTAGGTGCCCACGAGACAGGGCGCGCCTACTGGGGGCGCCCTCCTCTCTCGTGGGAGCCTCGTGTCCCTTTTGGACTACTTCTTTCTTCCTAAAATTCTTGAATAATCCAAAACTGATAAAAATTGCCATTAGAGTTGTTTTGGAGTCAGTTTACTTACCGCATCAATGCACCTATGCCTTTTCGGAGTCTGGAATGTTCTGGAAAGTGTCTCTTATGTATTCCTCAGGGGTTATGGTCTCAATAATATTAGTTTCCACATTAATAGGATTACCTGAAATATAATGTTTAATTCTTTGACCGTTTACCACCCTTGGATGTGTGCCTTCGAAGTTGTTGATTTTTGTAGCACCAGCCTCCTCGATAACGTAGGGGCCTTCCCATTTTGAGAGAAGTTTTCCTGCAAAAAATCTTAAGCGAGAGTTGAATAATAACACATAATCTCCTACATTAAACTCACGCTTTTGTATCCTCTTATCATGCCAGCATTTGACTTTTTCTTTGAAAAGCTCGGCATTCTCATATGCCTGGGTTCTCCATTCATCGAGAGAGCTAATATCAAACAACCTCTTCTCACCGGAAAGTTTGAAATCATAGTTGAGCTCTCTAATAGCCCAATATGCCTTATGTTCAATTTCAAGAGGTAAATGACATGCTTTTCCATAAACCATTTTATATGGAGACATACCCATAGGATGTTTGTATGCAGTTCTATAGGCCCATAATGCATCATCAAGTTTCTTGGACCAATTCTTTCTAGATCTATTCACAGTGTTTTGCAAAATTAATTTGAGCTCTCTATTGCTCAACTCTACTTGACCACTAGATCAAGGGTGATAAGGAGATGCGATTCTATGATTGACATCATAATTAGCAAGCATCTTCGAAAGCAATATGAATAAAGTGTGAACCACCATCACCATAAGATATCTAGGGACTCCAAACCTCGAAAAATAACTTCTTTAAGCATTTTAATAGCAGTGTTATGATCAGCACTACTAGTTGGAGTAGCTTCTACCCACTTAGTAACGTAATCAACAAAGAACTAAAATATGTGTATAACCATTGGAGGCGTGAAAAGGTCCCATATAATCAAAGCCCCAAACATCAAACGGTTCAATAACAAGAGAATAATTCATAGGCATTTCTTGACGCCTACTAATGTTACCTATTCTTTGACATTCATCACAAGATAAGACAAACTTACGAGCATCTTTGAAAAGAGTAGGCCAATAAAACCAGATTGAAGTACCTTGTGTGCGGTTCTATCTCCAAATTGGTGTCCTCCATAGGATTCAGAGTGACACTTGCGTAGGATTTGTCCATGTTCATGCTCAGGCACACAACGTCTAATAATACCATCTACTCCTTCTTTATAAAGGTGTGGATCATCCCAGAAGTAATGTCTTAAATCATAAAAGAACTTCTTCTTTTGCTGGTATGTGAAACTAGGCGGTATGTATTTAGCAACAATGTAATTAGCATAATCAGCATACCAAGGAGCAAAGACGAGAAGCATTGACAACCGCTAATTGTTCATCAGGAAACTATCATTAATAGGCACCGGGTCATCAAGCACATTCTCTAACCTAGACAAGTTATACGCAGAACGGGTTCTCGGCTCCATTTCTATCAATAATATGCAAATAAAATTCTTGGAGCAAGAGAACCCATCTAATGAGTCTAGGCTTAGCATATTTCTTTTCCATAAGATATTTAATAGCAGCATGATCAGTGTGAATAGTGACTTTGGAATCAACAATATAAGGTCTAAACTTATCACATGCAAACACAATCGCTAAGAATTCTTTTTCAAGAGGTAGCATAATTTCTCTGGCAGTATCAAGAGTCTTACTAGCATACTGGATAACATTCAATTTCTTATCGACTCTTTGCCCTAAAACATCACCTATAACATAATCACTAGCATCGCACATAATTTCAAAAGGTAAATTCCAATCAGGTGGCTGAACAATAGGTGCAGTGATCAAAGCTTTCTTAAGTGTTTCAAATGCTCCTACACAATCATCATCAAAGACAAAAGGAATATCTTTTTGCAGTAAATTAGTCAGAGGCCTAGAGATTTTAGAAAAGTCTTTAATGAACCTCCTATAAAAACCGGCATGACCAAGGAAACTTCTTATACCTTTTATGTCCTTGGGGCATGGCATCTTTTCAATAGCATCAACTTTGGCTTTATCAACTTCAATACCTCTCTCGGAGATCTTGTGCCCCAAGACAATGCCTTCATTAACCATAAAGTGACACTTTTCCCAATTCAGGATTTAGACTAGTGTCTTCGCAACTCTGCAAAACTCGATCAAGGTTGCTCAAACAATCATCAAAAGAGGATCCATAGACGGAAAAATCATCCATGAATACCTCACAAATCTTTTCACAAAAATGAGAGAATATAGCCATCATGCATCTTTGAAAGGTAGCAGGTGCATTACATAAACCAAAAGGCATACGCCTATAAGCAAAAGTACCAAAAGGGCAAGTAAAAGTAGTTTTAGATTGATCCTTTGCTTATTACAGTATTTGAGAGAAGCGTAATAACCATCTAGAAAGCAAAAGTGTGTGTGTTTGGATAGCCTTTCTAGCATTTGATCAATAAAAGGTAAGGGGTAATGATCTTTCTTAGTAGCTTTATTTAACTTACGAAAATCAATTACCATCTTATAACCTCGTGATAATTCTTTATGGATCAATTCATCTTTATCATTAGGAACAACGGTAATACCTCCCTTTTTGGGGAAACAATGGACAAGGCTTACCCATTCACTATCAGCAACGGGATAAATAATATCTGCCTCAAGGAGTTTTAGAATCTCCTTTCTTACCACTTCCTTTATTTTGTGATTTAATCGTCTTTGAGGATCTCCAACTGGTTTGGCATCTTTCTCCACTGAAATTTTGTGTTGACATAATGTGGGACTAATGCCCTTAAGATCATCCAGAGTATATCCAATAGCAGCTCGGTGCTTCTTCATAGTTTTCAATAATCTTCCTTCTTCTTTCTCTGAATGGTTAGCACTAATAATAACAGGATATATTTCTTTTTCATCAAGATAAGCATACTTAAGATTACCGGTAAAGGTTTGAGTTCAAACACGGATCACCCTTGGGTGGAGGGGATCCCCAAGAATTTCAACGGAAGGTTATGTTTCAAAGATAGGTTCTTGTTTAAGGAACACTTCATCTATTTCTTCCCTCTCCTTCATAAACATATCGTTTTCATGGTCTAACAAATAATGTTCTAACGGATCAGTAGGGGGAACAGCAACAGAAGCAAGACCAATAATTTCATCCTTACTAGGTGATTCCTCTTCACGGTGTTGTCTACGAAATTTAGAGAAGTTGAACTCATGAGACATATCACCTAGACCAATAGTAACAACATCCTTTTCGCAATCTATCTTAGCATTAACGGTGTTCAGGAAGGGTCTACCAAATATAATGGGACAAAAACTGTCTTGTGGGGAGCCAAGAACAAGGAAATCAGCAGGATATTTAGTTTTCCCACACAAGACTTCAACATCTCTAACAATTCCTATTGGTGAAATAGTATCTCTATTGGCAAGCTTAATAGTAACATCAATGTCTTCTAATTCAACAGTGCAATATCGTGCATAATTTCTTTGTATAAGTCGATAGGTATTGCACTAGCACTAGCACCCGTATCACATAAGCCATGATAACAATGATCTCCTATTTTAACAGAAATAACAGGCATGCCTACCACAGGTCTATGTTTATCTTTAGCACAAGGTTTGGCAATTCTAGCAGTTTCATCGCAGAAATAAATAACATGCCCATCAATATTATCAGACAAGAGGTCTTTAACAATAGCAATATTAGGTTCAACCTTGATTTGCTCAGCAGGTGTATAAGTTCTAGTATTACTCTTACGTACAACAGTCGAAACTTTAGCATGATCTTTTATCCCCGATGGTGAAAAGGAGGTTTTTCAACATAAGCAGTAGGAACAATAGGATCACTATATGTAATAGTTTTTTCTTCGACTGTAGTAGGTGCAACTACTTTCACTTCAACAGGAGGATTATATTTAAACCACTTCTCTTTAGGGAGATCAACGTGAGTAGCAAAATATTCACAAAAAGTAGCTACTATCTCAGAGTCAAGTCCATACTTAGCGCTAAATCCACGAAAAGCATCAAGATCCATAAAAGATTTAATACAATCGAACTTAGGTGTCATACCCGACTCCTTACCATCGTCGGAACCCCAATCTTCAGAGTTGCGTTTAATTCTTTCCAATAAGTCCCATTTGAAATCAATAGTCTTCAAAGATATAAGAACCAAAGACAGAAGTATCGAGCAGGTTGCTATTATTAAGAGAAAGCCGAGCATAAAAATTCTAAATAATCATTTCCTGAGAGAGCTCATGATTGCGGCATGAATATAACATTGACTTAAGCCTCCCCCAAGCTTGAGCGATGCTTTCTCCTTCGCGAGGCCAGAAATTATATATGTAATTACGATCACGATGGACAAGATGCATAGGATAGAATCTCTGGTGAAATTCCAGCTTCAATCGCTTATAATTCCAAGATCCCGTATCATCGCATAGCCTATACCATGTCAATGCATCTTCCTTCAAAGATAAAGGGAAGACATTCCTTTTGACAACATCATCGGGGATACCTGCAAGCTTAAATAATCCACAAACTTCATCCACAAAGATAAGGTGTAAGTCGGGATGCAATGTTCCGTCTCCTGCAAAAGGATTAGCTAGCAGTTTTTCTATCATACCTGAAGGAATCTCAAAGTGAATATTTTCATAAAGTTCAGTAGGTTGAGGAGCCTCTCTTTGCTCTTCTGGTTGGGGTGAAGATACCCCAAACAAACCCCTCAAAGGATTAGTTTCCATAGTGAAAAGTAACAGAAAATTTCAGCACACTATATTAATGTTTCCTTACCAAGTTCCACTCACCAAAAGCACTACACTCCCCGGCAACGGCGCCAGAAAAGAGTCTTGATGACCCACAAGTATAGGGGATATATCGCAGTCCTTTCGATAAGTAAGAGTGTTGAACCCAACGAGGAGCAGAAGGAAATGATAAGCGGTGGTTTTAAGTAAGGTTTTCTCTGCAAGCACTGAAATAACAGGTGACAAATAGTTTTGTGATACGATAAATAGCAACGAGCAAAAAGTAAATAAAGTAAATAGCATGCAGCAAGGTGGCCCAATCCTTTTTGTAGCAAAGGACAAGCTTGGACAAATTCTTATAATAGGAAAAACGCTCCCGAGGGCACATGGGAATATCATTAAGCTAGTTTTCATCACATTCATATGATTCTCGTTCGGTACTTTGATAATTTGATATGTGGGTGGACCGGTGCTTGGGTGCTGTTCTTACTTGAACAAGCATTCCACTTATGATTAACCTATATTGCAAGCATCCGCAACTACAACAAAAGTATTAAGGTAAACCTAACCATAGCATGAAACATATGGATCCAAATCAGCCCCTTACGAAGCAACACATAAACTAGGGTTTAAGCTTCTGTCACTCTAGCAACCCATCATCTACTTATTACTTCCCAATGCCTTCCTCTAGGCCCAAATAATGGTGAAGTGTTATGTAGTCGACGTTCACATAACACCACTAGAGGCTAGACAACATACATCTCATCAAAATATCGAACGAATACCAAATTCACATGACTACTAATAGCAAGACTTCTCCCTTGTCCTCGTGAACAAACGTAACTACTCGTAAAGCATATTCATGTTCAAAATCAGAGGGGTAATAATATGCATAAAGGATCTGAACATATGATCTTCCACCAAATAAACCAACTAGCATCAACTACAAGGAGTAATCAACACTACTAGCAACCTACTAGCACCAATCCCGAACTTGGAGACAAGAATTGGATACAAGAGATGAACTAGGGTTTGGAGATGAGATGGTGCTGGTGAAGATGTTGATGGAGATTGTTCTCTCCCGATGAGAGGAGCGTTGGTGATGATGATGATGATGATTTCCCCCTCCCGGAGGGAAGTATCCCCGGCAGAACAGCTCCGCCAGAGCCCTAGATTGATTCCGCCAAGGTTCCGCCTCGTGGCGGCGGAGTTTCGTCCCGTAAGCTTGCCCACGATTTTTTCCAGGGTAAAAGTGATGATATAGCAGAAGATGGTCACCGGAGGCCCACCAGGGGGCCCAGGAGATAGGGGCGCGCCCCCTGTCTCCTGGACAGGGTGTGGGCCCCCTGGCCTATTTCTTTTGCTCATAATTTCTTATAAATTATAAAAAGTTGTTTCGTGGAGTTTCAGGACTTTTGGAGATGTGCAGAATAGGTTTCCAACGTTTGCCCCTTTTCCAGCCAGAATTCCAGCTGCCGGCATTCCCCCTCTTCATGGTAAACCTTGTAAAATAAGGGAGAATAGCCATAAGTATTGAGATATAATGTGTAATAACAGCCCATAATGCAATAAATATTGATATAAAAGCATGATGCAAAAGGGACGTATCAATGCACTAGAACTATAAATGAATGCTCAACAAAAGAAAACTAGAGGGTGTGCATCCAACTTGCTTGCTCATGAAGACCTAGGGAATTTGAGGAAGCCCATTGTAGGAATATATAAGCCAAGTTCTATAATGAAAAATTCCCACTACTATGAAAAAGTCAACTTATGAGACTCACTATATGAAAAGCATGGTGCTACTTTGAAGCAAAATATATGGGACTCACTACATGAAGAACAAGGTGCTACTTTGAAGCACAAGTGTGGAAAAAGAGATAGTAACATTGCCCTTTTTATTTATTTTCTTTTTTTTTGGCCTCTCTTTTTTGGCCTTTCTCTCTTTTTTTAGGCAATGCTCTAATAATGATGATGATCACACTTCTATTGACTACAACATAAGGATTACAACTCGAAACTAGAACAAGATATGACTCTATATGAATGCCTCCAGTGATTGTCTTTGGGATGGTGCAATGAATCAAGAGTGACATGTATAAAAATAATGCATGGTGGCTTTGCCACAAATACGATGTCAACTACATGATCATGCAATGGCAATATGACAAAAGTAAAGTATGTCAAGATGATGATGAACGGAACGGTGGAAAGTTGCATGGCAATATATCTCGGAATGGCTATGGAAATGCCATAATAGGTAGGTATGGTGGCTGTTTTGAGGAAGATATAAGGAGGTTTATGTGTGATAGAGTGTATCGTATCACGGGGTTTGGATGCACTGGCGAAGTTTGCACCAACTCTCAATGTGAGAAAGGGCAATGCACGGTACCGAAGAGGCTAGCAATGGCGGAAAGGTAAAAGTGCGTATAATTCATGGACTCAACATTAGTCAAAAGAACTCATATTCTTATTGCAAAAATTTAAAAGTCATCAAAAATCAAGTACTACGCGCATGCTCCTAGGGGGATAGGTTGGTAGGAAAAGACCATCGTTCGTCCCCGACCGCCACTCATAAGGATGCACAAGCCAGGTACACTTCATGTTTCAAATTTGTTACACAACTTTAACCATAAGTGCATGCTACGGGATTTGCTAACTTCGACACAAGCATTCTTTAAATTCATAATCACCCAACCAGCATGACTTTAATATTACCACCTCCATATCTCAAAACAATTATCAAGTATCAAACTTTTCTTAGTATTCAACGCACTCAAAATAAAGTTTCACATATCTTGAATACCAAGTATATTAATTTTAAGCAAATTACCATGCTATTAATGACTCTCAAAATAATCTAAGTGAAGCATGAGAGATCAATAGTTTATTTAAAACAAATCCACCACCGTGCTCTAAAATATCTAAGTGAAGCACTAGAGCAAAAATTATCAAGCTCAAAAAGATATAAGTGAAGCACTATGAGCAAAACTATCAAGCTCAAAAGATATAAGTAAAGCACTATGAGCATTCTATCAAATTCCAATTCATGTATGGCTCTCTCAAAAGGTATGTACAGCAAGTATGATTGTGGTAAACTAACAAGCAAAGACGCAAATAATACAAGACGCTCCAAGCAAAACACTTATCATGTGATGAATAAAAATATAGCTCCAAGTAAATTACCGATGGAAGTAGACAAAAGAGGGGATGCCTTCCGGCATCCCCAAGCTTTGACTTTTGGTGTCCTTGGATTATCTTGGGGGTGCCATGGGCATCCCCAAGCTTAGGCTCTTGCCACTCCTTGTTCCATAATCCATCAAAAGAATTTACCCAAAACTTGAAAACTTCACAACACAAAACTCAATAGAAATCTCGTGAGCTCCGTTAGAGAAATAAAACAAAAGACTACTTTAAGGTACTATAATGAACTCATTATTTATTTATATTGGTGTTAAACCTACTGTATTCCAACTTCTTATGGATTATAAACTATTTTACTAACCATAGATTCATCAAAATAAGCAAACAACAACGAAAAACAGAATCTGTCAAAAACAGAACAGTCTGTAGTAATCTGTAACTAACGCAAACTTCTGGAACTCGAAAAATTCTACCAAAATTAGACGACCTAGAAAATTTGTTTATTGATCATCAGCAATTGGAATCAGTATTTTACACGTTCTGGTGATTTTTAACAATTCGGGCACTGAGCGCAAAGTTTCTGGAAATTACAGCAAGATCAAATAACTATCATCCAAGAAGATCCAATTGGTCTAGCTTGGCGCAAACACTAATTAAAAGATAAAACCACATCTAAAAAGATGCTAGATGTATTGTTTATTCCTAAACAGAAACATAAACAAAAAACAAAAAATAAAATTGGGTTGCCCCTAGCTAGGCATAAAAGCAAGGATAGATCTAGGTATTGTCATCTTTGGTAGGCAATCCATAAGTGGCTCTCATGATAGATTCATATGGTAATTTTATTTTCTTTCTAGGGAAGTGTTCCATGCCCTTCTTTAAGGGAAATTGGAATCTAATCTTCCCTTCCTTCATATCAATAATTGCACCAATCGTTCTAAGGAAGGGTCTACCAAGAATAATAGGACATGAAGTATTGCAATCTATATCAAGAACGATAAAGTCTACGGGAGCATAATTCCTATTTGCAACAATAAGAACATCATTAATTATTCACATAGGCTTTTTAATAGTGGAATCCGCAAGATGCAAGTTCAGAGAGCAATCATCAAAGTCACGGAAATCTAGCAAATCACACAAAGTTTTGGGAATAGTGGAGACACTAGCGCCCAAATCACACAAGGCACGAAACTCATAATTTTTAATTTTGATTTTGATAGTAGGTTCCCACTCATCATAGAGTTTTCTAGGGATAGAAACTTTCAATTCAAGTTTTTCCTCATAAGATTGCATCAAGGCATCAACAATGTGTTCGGTAAAGGCCTTATTTTGACTATAAGCATGAGAAGAATTTAGCACGGATTGCAACAAGGAAATACAATCAATTAAAGAGCAATTTTCATAATTAAATTCCTTGAGATCCAAAATAGTGGGTTTAGCAACATCTAGGTTTTTATTTCTTTCAATCCCACACTTATCAATTTCATCATCAAGATCTAAAAACTATGAATTCTTAGAACGCCTTCTAGGTAAAGGAAGATCATATTCAGTTTCATAAAGATTCATATTGCAAAACAAAGATTTAATGGGGGACACATCAATAACTTTTAGATCTTCATCTTGATTTTCATAGGAATTGGAAGAACACGCTTTAATAAAGGCATCTTTGGAAGCACGCATCCTAGCGATTCTTTCTTCGCACTCATCAATGGAAATTCTCATAGCTTTGAGAGACTCATTGATATCATGCTTAGGAGGAATAGATATAAGCTTTAAAGAATCAACCTCAAGAGAAATTTTATCAACGTTCCTAGCCAAATCATTAACTTTAAGCAATTTCTCTTCAAGCAAAGCATTAAAATTCTTTTGTGAATTCATAAACTCTTTAACACTATTCTCACATTCAGAGGGCATCTTATTAAAATTTCCATAAGAGTTGTTGTAGGAATTTCCATGATTATTAGGAGAATTACTAGGATAAGGCCTAGGATTAAAATTCCCTCTATACGCGTTGTTACCAAAATTATTCCTACCAACAAAATTCACATCCATAGATTCATTATTATTCTCAATCAAAGTAGACAAAGGCATATCATTAGGATCAGAAGAAATACTCTTAATAGTAAATAATTTCATAAGTTCATCCATCTTTCCACTCAAAACATTAATTTCTTCAATCGCATGCACTTTTTATTAGTAGATCTTTCAAAGGTGCCATTGAGAATAATTAACCATAATATTGTCTAGGAGTTTAGTAGCATATCCTAAAGTGATTTCCATAAAAGTGCCTCCCGCGGCCAAATCTAAAAGATTTATAGAAGCAAAATTCAATCCGGCATAGAAGTTTTGTATAATCATCCACAAGTTCAAACCATGAGTAGGACAATTATGTATCATTAATTTCATTCTCTCCCAAGCTTGTGCAACATGTTCATGATCAAGTTGCTTAAAATTCATAATATCGTTCCTAAGAGAGATAATCTTAGCGGTAGGAAAATACTTAGAGATAAAAGCATCTTTGCACTTGTTCCAAGAATCAATACTATTTTTAGGCAAAGATGAAAACCACGCTTTAGCACGATCTCCAAGCGAAAAAGGAAATAGCTTCAACTTAACGACATCATTATCGACATCTTTTTTCTTTTGCATATCACATAAATCAACGAAGCTATTTAGATAAGTAGCGGCATCTTCACTAGTAAGGCCGGCGAATTGATCTTTCATAACAAGATTCAACAAAGCAGTATTGATTTCACAAGATTCAGTATTGGCAAGAGGAGCAATCGGAGTGCTAAGGAAATCATTATTATTGGTATTGGTGAAGTCACACAATTTGGTAGCATCTTGAGCCATCGCGACAAACAAGCAATCCAACACACGAGCAAACAAACGGACGAGTAAAAGGCAACGGGAAAAAGAGGAGGAGATTGGAAAAGAGAGGGCGAATAAAAAGGCAAGGGTGAAGTGGGGGAGAGGAAAACGAGAGGCAAATGGCAAATAATGTAATGCGAGAGATAGGGATTGTGATGGGTACTTGGTATGGTTGACTTGCTCTTGCGTGAGCCTCCCCGGCAACGGCGCCAGAAATTCTTCTTGCTACCTCTTGAGCACTGCGTTGGATTTACCCGAAGAGGAGAGGATGATGCAGAAAAGAAGCGTAAGTATTTCCCACAGTATTTGAGAACCAAGGTATCAATCCAGTAGGAGGCCACGCACAAGTCCCTCGTACCTGCACAAAATGATAGCTACTCGCAACCAACGCGATTAGGGGTTGTCAATCCCTTCACGGTCTCTTACGAGAGTAAGATCTGATAGAGATGATAAATAATATTTTTGGTATTTTTGGTATAGATATGCAAAGTAAAAAGTAAAAGGCAAAGTAAAAAAAGCAAGTATTAAAGTGATGGAGATTGATATGATGAGAATAGACCCCGGGGCCATAGGTTTCACTAGTGGCTTCTCTCAAGAGCATAGATATTCTACGGTGGGTGAACAAATTATTGTTGAGCAATTGACAGAATTGAGAATAGTTATGAGTATATCTAGGTATGATCATGTATATAGGCATCACGTCCATGACAAGTAGACCGAAACGATTCTGCATCTACTACTATTACTCCACTCGTCGACCGCTATCCAGCATGCATCCAGAGTATTAAGTTAAAAACAAAGTAACGCCTTAATTAAGATGACATGATAAAGAGGGATAAATTCATGCAATATGATAAAAACCCCATCTTGTTATCCTCGATGGCAACAATACAATACGTGCCTTGCAACCCTTTACATCCTTTGGGTAAGGACACCGCAAGATTGAACCCAAAGCTAAACACTTCTCCCATTGCAAGAACTACCAATCTAGTTGGCCAAACCAAACGGATAATTCAAAGAGACTTGCAAAGATAACTCAATCATACATAAAAGAATTCAGAGAAGATTCAAATATTATTCATAGATAAGCTGGATCATAAACCCACAATTAAATCGGTCTCAACAAACACACCGCATAAAAACAAGATTACATCAAATAGATCTCCACGAGAGAGGGGAGAACATTGTATTGAGATCCAAAAGAGAGAAGAAGCCATCTAGCTACTAGCTATGGACCCGTGGAGTCTGAAGTAAACTACTCACACTTCATCGGAGAGGCTTTGATGATGATGTAGAAGCCCTCTGTGGTGGATGCCCCCCTCCGTGAGCTCCTAACAGGCCCCAAGATGGGATCTCGTGGATACAGGAAGTTGCGGCGGTGGAATTAGGTTTTGGCTCCCCTTCCGATCGTTTGAAGTGCGTGGGTATATATAGGAGGAAGGAATGCGTCGGTGGAGCAACAGGGGCCCACGAGGTAGGGAGGCGCGCCCGAGGCGGCCCCACCCTCGTGACCGCCTCTTTTGTTCCTTGGAGTAGGGTCCAAGTCCCCTGGATCACATTCAATGAGAAAATCACGTTTCCGAAGGTTTCATTCCGTTTGGACTCCGTTTGATATTCCGTTTCTTCGAAACACTGAAATAGGCAAAAAAACAGCAATTCTGGGCTGGGCCTCTGGTTAATAGGTTAGTCCCGAAAATAATATAAAAGTGGAATATAAAGCCAAATATAGTCCAAAACAGTAGATAAAGTAGCATGGAGCAATCAAAAATTATAGATACGTTGGAGACGTATCACTGAGTCAACCATGCTCTGGCCGAACCTTCCAACATCAGAGGAATATGCTGCATGGCCACTTCATCATTGCCGCCACCAATCTGCACAGCCACTCGGTAATCCTCGAGCCAAGTGTCAGGCTTGGACTCACCATTGAACATGCTGACTCCAGTCACCAACCTGAAGTTGGGAGGAATCACCGCGGCTCTGATGGCTCTGCTAAAACACTCTGGGCCTGAAACATGAACTCTGCTGCCAGTCGGGTGATCTCAGTCAAGGCCCTCACTTTGTGCTCTGTTCCTGTCGACTAGACCTTGAACGAGAATAGATCTTGCATCAAAGCCTAGCTCCCTTGGGTCGACTAGTATTCTTCGCTCGCCACTGTGAGGGCATCTTTCATCATATTGCCGAGGCACATATGATCCACTCCTCGGAGGAGGTGTGGGCACTCGACGACGGTCATCACGGCCGAGTCGATGATCATACTGCTCATGGTTTTTGTACTGATCCTGCCGGTGCCCACGTCCCTCACGCTGCGGGGGCGATCTTGGGCTGTGGGCCAACTCAACTGTATCTGCCATCACCGACCTGGTATGAATCCTATTCCGTGACTGAGACACTGCTGTGTTCTGCTCTCCTGCTGCCTAGAGTAAGGCCTGAATCTGCATCAAACCTCTGCCAGCCCCCCACTGGGAAGGCTGAATTGACTCTGATATACGGGCTGCAGCTGTGAGATTTTGAATCGGAGTGCAGTATACCTGAGGTTGAGTCGGAAAAAGATGTCATCGACTGGACTCAGGAATTCGCTGCCGAGCACGCTCGTCGAGTGCGTGGTGAAGGTTCTCCAGTCGAGTGCGCTCAGCCAAGTTGGCCAGGCGCGCCTCCTCCAAGGCCCGGGCCTCGAAGGTTTCCCCAACTATGGGCATGTGGAGCGCATCCATGTTGCGGCGGTGAAGCTCTTCCCTCTGATGCGAAGAAAGGGGTTCGGGGCGGTACTCCTCGTGAACGCGTGACGGATCGCTGCCACCATCACCGCCGTCGTCGCGGCGGAAGCCAGGCGGATTACGTGGTCCGTCAACCATCAAGACTTCAGCCGCGGGGTCACTGCTATCGCACTCGGATGCGGTCTCGACGGAGCCAGGCGATAGGTCGAGCAGGCCGTAGAGAGTTTCGTCGGGCTCGATTGCCGTGACTTGTGGGGTGGCCGACTGACGATCCACCGCGTGTTTCACCCACCGTTGAAGCCGCGACCAATCGGATCGCTTGCGTCGGCGAACAGTGGGAAGCGAGGACACCACGGGTGCCGACCGATACTGGGTCGACGGTTGCCGGAGAAGGACGCCGTGAACGCACGCACAAAAGTGTGTCGCCCCGCGGACGGGGAGCGTCTCGATGTCGAGGGGAGCTTCCTGAAGCCAGGCGGAGTCGTCGGCAACGAAGACGAGCGCGTCAAGACGGATCTCGCGGCCCTCAGCCAATCCACCGCCGGAAACCATGATGATGGGAATCGGAAAAATCGCAACCTCACCAAAAAGTTGCTAAGACACCTGCCCCAAGGTGGGCGCCAACTGTCGTGGTTCTAAGACTGACAATAGAATGGGGGGTAGGTATGAAGATGCAAGATCCCAGCTATGGTGAAGTTGTACACACACGATTTACGAGTTCAGGCCCTTCACGGTGGAAGTAATAGCCCTACGTCTCGGTGCCCGGAGGCGGTCGACTGGATTATATGTGTGTGTGGAGTTATAGGGGGTGCGAACCCTTGTCCCTGAGGAGGGAGGTGGCTTATATAGAGTTCGCCAGGCCCCTCCTGCCCTCAGTTACACAGGGTTTAAGGTACATAAAGATGAGGCATTTCTGGTAACGCCTATAATAAAGTGACATAAATGTCCATTAAGTCTACAGAATAAACGTCCGACCTTTGCTATACAGAGTGACTTTAGGTCTTCTGTTTGTCGAGTGATTCCTGTTATGGTCGAGTGAACTTGAATCTTCTGAGTGGAATGCTTCTGGTTGAGTGGATGATGGTATCCCTTGAATGCTTCTGACTTTAGGGTGATGTCCTAGGGGAGGGTGTCTAGGTCATGCCTATGACCCTACCCTAGGTACATAGCTTCATCAAGGCGCGCCCCAGAGGTCAGGCCACAGGCCGGGGCTCCCGAGGCTAGTGGCTGTGGGAGCTCCTCCCGAGGCTGCGCCGTCCTCGATAGCAGTGGTGTTGCTGATGGCTTGAATAGCCGCTCCTCGAAGACACCAGGCTCATGGGGGAGCCGCTTGGATGCCCTCCTGGTGATGTCGTCAGCTTCCTTGTTGGTGCCGCGGGGCACGTGCTGCAACTCCAGGCCCTGGAACTGCTTTTCCATCTTGCGCACCTCCGCGAGGTATGCCTCCATGTGCTCGTCCTTCGGCTCGTATACCTTGTTGGAGAAGTTGACGAGGAGCTGCGAGCTGCCCTTGATGGTGAGGCGCTTTACCCCCAGGGCCGCCGCAGCCTTCAGGCCAGCTATGAGGCCTTTGTACTCTGCTATGCTGTTGGAGACCTTCTCGCCTGCTGGAAGTGGAGCTGCATGGTGTAGTAGAGCTTGTCTTGAGTGGGTGAGATGAGCAACGCTCCAGCCCCTGCGCCCTGGCGCGAGAAGGCACCATCGAAGTACATAACCCAGCCGACTGGCGCTTGACTTCCTGGCGAAGGGACCGATCCTCGCCAACTTCGAGCCCCGGAGCGTCTGCCCATTCCGCTACGAAATCAGCGAGTGTGGCCCCTTTGATGACTCTGGTTGTGCTGAACTCCAACTGGAACGCCTGCAACTCAATGTTCCACTCGGCGACCCTCCCAGCGGAATTAGGGCTCCTGAGCACCCTCTCCAACGGGTAGGCTGAGATGACCTTGATGGGGTGACCTTGGAAGTAGTGCCGCAACTTGCGCGAGGCCACCAAGAGTGCAAGTAAGAGCTTCTAAGGCATGGGGTACAGTGCCCTTGCATCCCACAACACCGTGCTGACGAAATACACCGGGTGCTCGACGAGGGTGGGTGTATCGGTGAGTCTTGTGCCTTCCGTGAGCTGGGGGGCCTCCTGAGGCAGTTCGCCCTCCGACGCCTGATCACTTGCTGTGGCCTCTAGAGGCCCAGGGGCGTCGTCCTGCTGAGCTTGGTCCTTTGCTGCCGCTGCTGCGGCTTTCGTGGCGTCCTTCTGGCCTTGCATTGCCACCACTGGGGGCGCAGCTCGTCGCGGTGTGCCCTTGGCCTGGTGCTCTTCCCGAACCGCCACTAGAGCTGCGCTGGCGGAGTAGGGAGTGGCGGCAAGGTAGAGCACCAGGGGCTCGAGAGGGCGTGGCGCCACCATTACCGGAGGGCTGGTCAGGTATCTCTTGAGGTCTTGAAACGCTTGGTCGGCCTCCGGAGTCCACTCAAATGGGCACGTATTCTTCATCAGCTTGTAGAAGGGTAGGGCGCGCTCTCCCAGCTTGGAGATGAAGCGCCCCAACACGGTCACCCGACCGGCAAGTTTTTGCATTTCTTTGAGGGTTTGTGGTGGACTCATGTCTTCAATTGCTTTGACCTCCTCCGGGTTGGCCTCGATCCCTCTGTGAGACACGAGGAATCCCAGCAGCTTGCCGGAAGGGACACCAAACATGCACTTTTCCGGGTTGAGCCGCAAGTCCACCTGGCGGAGGCTCTCGAAGGTCTCCTCCAGGTCCTTAATCAAAGTCCCTGCCTCCTGAGACTTTACCACGATGTCGTCGAAGTAAGCTTCGGCATTCCTCCCAAACTTCCGGCCCAGGGTGATGTGCATCAGTCGTTGGAAGGTTGCGCCGGCGTTGCGCAGCCCGAACGACATGCATGTGTAGCAGTACACCCCACACGGGGTCAGGAAGGCTGTCTTCTCCACATCCTCTACCGCCATCTTGATCTGGTGGTAGCCTGAGAACGCATCCAGGAAGCACAACAGATTGCACTCAACATTGGAGTCGACGATCTGATCGATGTGCGGAAGCGGGAATGGATCTTGGGGGCAGGCTTTGTTGAGGTTGGTGAAGTCGACACACAGGCGCTCCTTCCCGCCTTTCTTCGGCACGACAACGGGGTTTGCCAGCCACTCGGGGTACCGAACCTCGCGAATGACACCCGCTGCTTCTAACTTGCGGGTTTCTTGAACGATGAAGGCCTGCTTCTCCGTGGACTGCCGTCTCACCCTCTGCTTTACGGGGCGCACATTGGGGCAGACCTTCAAGTGTTGCTCTTTCACCCCTCTCGGGACTCCTACCAGCTGATCGGGCTCCCAAGCGAACACTTCCTTATTTGCGCGCAAGAATTTCACCAGCGCCTCCTCTTGATCAGGTTCGAGGTTGGCGCCTATGGTAAAGGCGGCCCCCGAGGACCCATCTTCCTCAACTGACACCTGCTTGGTTTCTGCTTTGTCTTGAGTGAAAAACTGCTTCTTCTTGGTTGGCGCGGCTTTCTTGGCCTTGGTGGTGTCCGTGTCGGCGGGCTGCATCGTCGCAGCGGCCTTGAGGGCAAGCTTGAGCGTTGCCAGGGCCTCCTTAGTATCTCCAGCCACCGTGAGGACGCCCTTGCTCCCGGGCATCTTCATGAGATTGTAGGCAGAATGGGTTTCCGCCATGAACTGAGCCAGCACCGGGTACCCGAGAATGGCGTTGTACGGGAGGACAATGCGGGCGACGTCGAAGTCGACCAGCTCGGTGCGGTAGTTGTCGCGCGTCCCGAAGGTTACGAGAAGGCGGATCCACCCCAGGGAGTGGGCGGAGCCCCCGCCAACCCCTGAAAAAGGCTTGCTGGGGCGGAGCCGCTCGAGTGGTACATGAAGGAGGCTGAAGGCCTCCATTGAGAGCGCGTTGAGGCCGGCGCCGCCGTCCATGAGCGTCTTGGTGACGGGCACGTTGCAGATGGTGGGCGTGCAAAGCATCGGAAGCACACCCGAGCCGGTGGTGTTGACGGGATGGTCCCCCGAGTCGAAGGTGAGGTCAGCCTCTGGCGCCGCCCAACCCGGGGGAGCCCCCGGGCGCTTGGAAGTGGCACCGATCTAGTGCAGGAACGGCTTGACATGACGATCCGAGGGCGGTGCTTATGAGCCGCCGAGGAGGGCCATGACTGCAAGGGGCGGCGGCGCCACGAAGCGCGCAGTGAAGAGGTTGCGCAGCTCCTCCCAAGACGCCACGGAAGATCCTGTGAGGGTGAGCAGCCAGGCGCGCAACACCCCCGTGAGGGCCATGGGGAGCCAGTTGGCCATGACCTTGCCGTCGCCCCCGGCCTTTAGAACAACTTCCTCGTATGCCAGCAGGAAAGCCGACGGGTCCGCCGCGCCGTTGTAGCACGGTGGCATCTCCGGCTTGAATTTGGGCGGCCACTGTACCCGCCGCATAGCGGGAGTGAGGGTTCGGAGCCCCCAGGCGCTGCTGCAGGCGTCCGCAGATCCGGCCGGAAGAGCAACGCCAGCCATTAGGAACGGGCGCGAAGATAGTGGAGCACGGATCAACGGAAAGGAAGCTCAGGCGCACCCCTACCTGGCGTGCCAAATGTTGGATAACGGGTTCCGGCATTACCCTCAAGGTTCGAACACTAGGGTGTGCACGAAGATCTCCCCCTCACCAATCGCGCCCTCACACACTCCGCGATCTAAAGGCTAGGCTCGATGAACCCGCAACACAAGGGACATAAGATTTATACTAGTTCAGGCCACCGTTGTGGTGTAATACCCTACTCCAGTGTGGTGGTGGTGGATTGCCTCTTGGGCTGAGGATGAACAGTTACAAGGGAAGAATAGCCTCCTGAGGTTGAGGTGTTCTTGTGCTTGTGTGGGTGAGGATGATCTAAACGGCTTGAGATCCGTCCCCTCTACTATGGTGGCTAGTCCTATTTATAGGGGCCCTGGTCATCTCCACAAATATTGAGCGGGAAGGGAGCCAACAAGGGCCAATTTGAAAGGGGATAGCTAGTAAAACTTATACTGACTAAAGGTGGTCTTCGCCTGCAAAAGGCTCTGGTGGTGACGCCACCTTGGGCTCCATGGTGACCTCCGCCCTTCCGTCCTGCTGGTCTTGGTCTCGCTGCACCGATAGGGAAACCTTCACTTGACGCCTCGGTACTCCTCGCCTGCGCTTGCCCCTTAGCACCAAATGGGAAACAGGGACACTGTGCACGCTGGCACCCGCCTGGCGCCCGCCTGGTCCCGATCATCATGGCTCACGTCATGAGAACCTCGCGAGGTTTGCCTTGCCTTGATCTCTCCGCCCCTCGCGAGCCAGCCTGGTGAGGCCGTTCCCGAGGAGGTCTTGTGTCGTCCGCCTCGCGAAGCTTGGCCCCTCGTGAGGGTCTTGAATGCTTGTTGGTGAAGCTGGGTCGTATGGGCCCGCCAGCAGCGCCATGTCGTGGGCCACAGGCAGGCAAGTCCGGGGACCCCCGTTCCCAGAACGCCACAGTAGGATTCCCCCTTCCCTAGTTGGAGTAGGAAAGGAAGGAAGGAGAGAGAGGGAGAAGGAAAGGGGGCCGGCCCCCCACCCCAATTCGGATTGGGCTTGGGGGGGGCCACCTTGGCCGCCTCATCCTCTCTCCCACTAAGGCCCAATAAGGCCCATATACTCCCCGGGGGGTTCCGGTAACCCTCCGGTACTCCGGTAAATGCCCGAACTCACCCGGAACAGTTCCGATGTCCAAACATAGGCTTCCAATATATCGATCTTTATGTCTAGAACATTTCGAGACTCCTTGTCATGTCCGTGATCACATCTGGGACTCCGAACAACCTTCGATTCATATAAACACAGAAACTCATAATACCGATCGTCATCGAACGTTAAGTGTGCAGACCCTACGGGTCGAGAACTGTGTAGACATGACCAAGACTCGTCTCTGGTCAATAACCAATAGCGGAACCTGGATGCTCATATTGGTTCCTACATATTCTACGAAGATCTTTATCGGTCAAACCGCATAACAACATACGTTGTTCCCTTTGTCATCGATATGTTACTTGCCCGAGATTTGATCGTCGGTATCTCAATACCTAGTTCAATCTCGTTCTATCGCAAGTCTCTTTACTCGTTCCGTAATGCATCATCCCGCAACTAACTCATTAATCACATTGCTTGCAAGGCTTATAGTGATGTGCATTACCAAGAGGGCCGTAGATACCTCTCCGACAATCGAGTGACAAATCCTAATCTCGATCTATGCCAACTCAACAAACACCATCGAGACACCAGAGAGCATCTTTATAATCACCCAAAGCACGTTGCCAGGACGTTTGATATCACACAAAGTGTTCCTCCGGTATTCGGGAGTTGCATAATCTCATAGTTATAGGAACATGTATAAGTCATGAAGAAAGCAATAACAACAAACTGAACGATCATCGTGCTAAGCTAACGGATGGTTCAAGTCAATCACATCATTCTCTAATGATGTGACCCCGTTAATCAAATGACAACTCATGTCTATGGCTAGGGAACTTAACCATCTTTGATTCACCGAGCAAGTCAAGTAGAGGCATACTAGTGACACTCTGCTTGTCTATGTATTCACACATGTACTAAGTTTCCGGTTAATACAATTCTAGCATGAATAATAAACATTTATCATGATATAAGGAAATATAAATAACAACTTTATTATTGCCTCTAGGGCATATTTCCTTCAGTCTCCTACTTGCACTAGAGTCAATAATCTAGATTACACAGTAATGATTCTAACACCCATGGAGTCTTAGTGTTGATCATGTTTTGCTCGTGAGAGAGGCTTAGTCAACGGGTCTGCAATATTCAGATCCGTATGTATCTTGCAAATCTCTATGTCTCCCTCCTTGACTTGATCGCGGATGGAATTGAAGCTTCTCTTGATGTGCTTGGTTTTCTTGTGAAATCTGGATTCCTTTGCCAAGGCAATTGCACCAGTATTGTCACAAAAGATTTTCATTGGACCCTATGCACTAGGTATGACACCTAGATTGGGTATGAACTCCTTCATCCAGACTCCTTCATTTGCTGCTTCCGAAGTAGCTATGTACTCCGCTTCACACATAGATCCCGCCACGACGCTTTGCCTACAACTGCAGCAACTTACAGCTCCACCGTTCAATATAAATAAGTATCCGGTTTGTGACTTAGAGTCATCCGGATCAGTGTCAAAGCTTGCATCAACGTAACCATTTACTACGAGCTCTTTGTCACCTCCATAAATGAGAAACATATCCTTAGTCATTTTCAGGTATTTCAGGATGTTCTTGACCATTGTCCAGTGATCCACTCCTGGATTACTTTGGTACCTCCCTGCTAAACTAATAGCAAGGCACACATCAGTCCGGTACACAGCATTGCATACATGATAGAACCTATGGCTGAAGCATAGGGAATGACTTTCATTTTCTCTCTATCTTTTGCAGTGGTCGGGCATTGAGTCTAACTCAACTTCACACCTTGTAACACAGGGAATAATCCTTTCTTTGCTTGATCCATTATGAACTTCTTCAAAACTTTATCAAGGTATGTGCTTTGTGAAAGTCCAATTAAGCGTCTTGATCTATCTCTATAGATCTTGATGCCTAATATATAACCAGCTTCACCGAGGTCTTTCATTGAAAAACTTCTATTCAAGTACCCTTTTATGCTAACCAGAAATTCTATATCATTTCCAGTCAACAATATGTCATCCACATATAATATTATAAATGCTACAGAGCTCCCACTCACTTTCTTGTAAATACAGGCTTCTCCGAAAGTCTGTATAAAACCATATTCTTTGATCACACTATCAAAACGTTTATTCCAACTCCGAGATGCTTGCACCAGTCCATAAATGGATCGCTCGAGTTTCCACCCTTTGTTAGCATCCTTTGGATTGATAAAACCTTCAGGTTGCTTCATATACAACTCTTCTTCCAGAAATCCATTCAGGAATGCAGTCTTTACATCCATTTGCCAAATTTCATAATCATAAAATGCAGCAATTGCTAACATCATTCGGACGGATTTAAGCATCGCTATGGGTGAGAAGGTCACATCATAGTAAACTCCTTGAACTTGTCGAAAACCTTTTGCAACAAGTCGAGCTTTGTAGACAGTAACATTACCGTCAGCGTCAGTCTTCTTCTTGAAGATCCATTTATTCTCGATGGCTTGCCAATCAACGGGCAAGTCAACCAAAGTCCACACTTTGTTCTCATACATGGATCCCATCTCATATTTCATGGCCTCAAGCCATTTCGCGGAATCTGGGAACATCATTGCTTCCTCATAGTTCGTATGTTCGTCATGGTCAAGTAACACGACCTCCAGAACTGGATTACCGTACCACTCTGGTGTGGATCTTACTCTGGTTGACCTATGAGGTTCAGTAGTAACTTGATCTGAAGTTACATGATCATCATCATTAGCTTTCTCACTAATTGGTGTAGTAGTCACAGGAACTGATTTCTGTGATGAACTACTTTCCAATAAGGGAGCAGTATGCCATTACCTCATCAAGTCCTACTTTCCTCCCACTCACTTCTTTCGAGAGAAACTCCTTCTCTAGAAAGGATCCATTCTTAGCAACGAATGTCTTGCCTTCGGATCTGTGATAGAAAGTGTACCCAACAGTCTCCTTTGGGTATCCTATGAAGACACATTTCTCCGATTTGTGTTCGAGCTTATCGTGTTGAAGCTTTTTCACATAAGCATCGCAGCCCCAAACTTTAAGAAACGACAACTTGGGTTTCTTGCCAAACCATAGTTCATAAGGTGTCGTCTCAACGGATTTAGATGGTGCCCTATTTAACGTGAATGCAGCCGTCTCTAAAGCATAACCTCAAAATGATAGCGGTAAATCAGTAAGAGACATCATAGATCGCACCATATATAGTAAAGTATGATTACTACGTTCAAACACACCATTACGCTGTGGTGTTTCAGGTGGCGTGAGTTGCGAAACTATTCCGCATTGTTTCAAATGAAGACCAAACTCGTGACTCAAATATTCACCTCCATGATCAGACTGTAGAAACTTTATTTTCTTGTTACGATGATTTTCCACTTCACTCCGAAATTCTTTGAACTTTTCAAATGTTTCAGACTTATGTTTCGTTAAGTAGATATACCCATATCTGCTCAAATCATCTGTGAAGGTGAGAAAATAACGATACCCATACATCAGTATGTATGATTTCCAATAAATCTGTTGCTCGCTCCATTGTTCCGAAGAACGGAGTTTTAGTCATCTTGCCCATGAGGCATGGTTTGCAAGTACCAAGTGATTCATAATCAAGTGATTCCAAAAGTCCATCAGAATGGAGTTTCTTCATGCGCTTTACACCAATATGACCCAAACGGCAGTGCCACAAATAAGTTGCACTATCATTATCAACTCTACATCTTTTGGCTTCAATATTATGAATATGTGTGTCACTACTATCGAGATTCAACAAAAATAGACCACTCTTCAAGGGTGCATGACCATAAAAGATATTACTCATATAAATAGAACAACCATTATTCTCGGATTTAAATGAATAACCGTCTCACATCAAACAAGATCCAGATATAATGTGCATGCTTAACGCTGGCACCATATAACACTTATTCAGGTCTAAAACTAATCCCGAAGGTAGATGTAGAGGTAGCGTGCCGACGGCGATCACATCGACTTTGGAACCATTTCCCACGCGCATCGTCACCTCGTCCTTAGCCAATCTTTGCTTAATCCGTAGTCCCTGTTTCAAGTTGCAAGTATTAGCAACAGAACCAGTATCAAATACCCAGGCACTACTACGAGCATTAGTAAGGTACGCATCAATAGCATGTATATCACATATACCTTGGTTCACCTTGTCATCCTTCTTATCCGCCAAATACTTGGGGCAGTTCCGCTTCAAGTGACCAGTCCCTTTGCAGTAGAAGCACTCAGTCTCAGGCTTAGGTCCAGACTTGGTCTTCTTCACTTGAGCAGCAACTTGCTTGCCATTCTTCTTGAAGTTCCCCTTCTTCCCTTTACCCTTTTTCTTGAAACTGGTGGTCTTGTTGACCATCAACACTTGATGCTCCTTCTTTATTTCTACCTCCGCAGCCTTTAGCATTGCGAAGAGCTCGGGAATTGTGTTATCCATCCCTTGCATATTATAGTTCATCACGAAGCTCTTGTAGCTTGGTGGCAGTGATTGAAGAACTCTGTCAATGACACTATCATCAGGAAAATTAACTCCCAGCTGAGTCAAGTGGTTGTGGCACCCAGACATTCTGAGTATATGTTCACTAACAGAACTATTCTCCTCCATTTTGCAGTTGTAGAACTTATTGGAGACTTCATGTCTCTCAATCCGGGCATTTGCTTGAAATATTAACTTCAACTCCTGGAACATCTCATATGCTCCATGACGTTCAAAACGATGTTGAAGTCCCGGTTCTAAGCCGTAAAGCATGGCACACTGAACTATCGAGTAGTCATCAGCTTTGCTTTGCCAGACGTTCTTAACGTCATCAGCAGCATCTGCAGCAGGCCTGGCACCTAGCGGTGCTTCCAGGATGTAATTCTTCTGTGCAGCAATGAGGATAATCCTCAAGTTACGGACCCAGTCCGTGTAGTTGCTACCATCATCTTTCAACTTAGCTTTCTCTAGGAACGCATTAAAATTCAAAGGAACAAGAGTACGGGCCATTGATCTACAACAACATAGACATGCAAAATACTATCAGGTACTAAGTTCATGATAAATTAAAGTTCAATTAATCATATTACTTAAGAACGCCCACTTAGATAGACATCCCTCTAATCATCTAAGTGATCACGTGATCCAAATCAACTAAAGCATGTATGATCATCACGTGAGATGGAGTAGTTTCAATGGTGAACATCACTATGTTGATCATATCTACTATATGGTTCACGCTCGACCTTCCAGTCTCAGTGTTCCGAGGCCATATCTGCATATGCTAGGCTCATCAAGTTTAACCCGAGTATTCTACGTGTGCAAAACTAGCTTGCACCCGTTGTATGTGAACGTAGAACTTATCACACCTGATCATCACGTGGTGTCTCGGCACGATGAACTTTCACAACGGTGCATACTCAGGGAGAACACTTGTACCTTGAAATTTAGTGAGAGATCATCTTATAATGCTACCGCCGAACTAAGCAAAATAAGATGCATAAAGGATAAACATCACATGCAATCATTATAAGTGATATGATATGGCCATCATCATCTTGTGCCTTTTGATCTCCATCTCCAAAGCACCGTCATGATCACCATCGTCACCGGCACAACACCTTGATCTCCATTGTAGATTCGTTGTCGTCTCGCCAACTATTGCTTCTACGACTATAGCTGCCGCTTGGTCATAAAGTAAAAACAATTACATGGAGATTGCATTGCATACAATAAAGCAACAGCCATATGGCTCCTGCCAGTTGCCGATAACTCTGTTACACAACATGATCATCTCATATAATAAAAATTAGCATCATGTCTTGACCATATCACATCACAACATGCCCTGCAAAAACAAGTTAGACGTCCTCTACTTTGTTGTTGCAAGTTTTACGTGGCTGCTACGGGCTGAGAAAGAACCATTCTTACCTACACCTCAAAACCACAACGATTTTTCGTCAAGTGTGCTATTTTAACCTTCAACAAGGACCGTACGTAGTCACACTCGATTCAACTAAAGTTGGAGAAACTGACACCCGCCAGCCACCTGTGTGCAAAGCACGTCGGTAGAACCATCTCGCGTAAGCGTACGCGTAATGTCGGTTCGGGCCGCTTCATCCAACAATACCGCCGAATCAAAGTATGACATGCTGGTAAGCAGTATGATGATGTCTACTACACAACCTTCTTCTTGTAGACGTTGTTGGGCCTCCAAGTGCAGAGGTTTGTAGGACAATAGCAAATTTCCCTCAAGTGGATGACCTAAGGTTTATCAATCCGTGGGAGGCATAGGATGAAGATGGTCTCTCTCAAGCAACCCCGCAACCAAATAACAAAGAGTCTCTTGTGTCCCCAACACACCCAATACAATGGTAAATTGTATAGGTGCACTAGTTCGCCAAGAGATGGTGATACAAGTGCAATATGGATGGTAGATATAGGTTTTTGTAATCTGAAAATATAAAAACAACAAGGTAACTAATGATAAAAGTGAGCGTAAACGGTATTGCAATGATAGGAAACAAGGCCTAGGGTTCATACTTTCACTAGTGCAAGTTCTCTCAACAATAATAACATAATTGGATCATATAACTATCCCTCAACATGCAACAAAGAGTCACTCCAAAGTCACTAATAGCGGAGAACAAATGAAGAGATTATGGTAGGGTACGAAACCACCTCAAATGTATTCTTTCCGATCAATCCATTGGGCTATTCCTATAAGTGTCATAAACATCCCTAGAGTTCGTAGTAAAATAACACCTTAAGACACACATCAAGCAAAACCCTAATGTCGCTTAGATACTCCAATGTCACCTCAAGTATCTGTGGGTATGATTATACGATATGCATCACACAATCTCAGATTCATCTATTCAACCAACACATAGAACCTCAAAGAGTGCCCCAAAGTTTCTACTGGAGAGTCAAGATGAAAACGTGTGCCAACCCCTATGCATAGGTTCATGGCCGGAACCCGCAAGTTGATCACCAAAACATACATCAAGTGAATCAAATCATTAAAGACTCAATCCGATAAGATAACTACAAAGGGAAAACTCAATCCATTACAAGAGAGTGGAGGGGGAGAAACATCATAAGATCCAACTATAATAGCAAAGCTCGCGATACATCAAGATCATATCACCTCAAGAACACGAGAGAGAGAGAGAGAGAGAGAGAGAGAGATCAAACACATAGCTACTGGTACATACCCTCAGCCCCGAGGGTGAACTACTCCCTCCTTGTCATGGAGAGCGCCGGGATGATGAAGATGGCCATCGGTGAGGGATCCCCCCTCCGGCAGGGTGCCGGAACAGGGTCTCGATTGGTTTTTCGTGGCTACAGAGGCTTGCGGCGGCGGAACTCCCGGTCTATTATGTTCCCCGATGGTTTTAGGGTATATTGGTATATATAGGAGGAAGAAATACGTCAGGGGAGCCACGAGGGGCCCACGAGGGTGGAGGGCGCGCCGGGGTGGGCGCGCCCGCCTCGTGCCTTCCTCGTTGATCCTCGACGTGCACTCCAAGTCTCCCGGATTGCTTTCTTTCCAAAAATAACTTTCCGAAGGTTTCATTCCGTTTGGACTCCGTTTGATATTCCTTTTCTTCAAACATCAAACAAGGGAAAAAACAGAAACTGGCACTGGACTCTGTGTCAATAGGTTAGTCCCAAAAGTAATATAAAAGTGCATAATAAAGCCCATAAACATCCAAGATGGATAATATAATAGCATGAATACTTCATAAATTATAGATACGTTGGAGACGTATCAGCATCGCCAAGCTTAATTCCTGCTCGTCCTCAAGTAGGTAAATGATAAAAGAAAGAATTTTTGAAGTGTGAATGCTAGCAGGTGCATAAGTTTGATCAACGATAATTTCAATCACCTTTTCTAGCATCATCATATGTCATAACAGTAGTTCAACTCATAGAACTTTTCATGGTCAAGTAACAAGCTAATCACATGTTAAAGTATAGATCATAAACTTTCTTGAAAACTAACAAACCGTGTTATTAGTCATCAAACAATTACAATTCATCTTATTTTCAGGAAGAGACTATGTCAGAGCTTTGATTCAACAAACTTCACATACTCAACTATCTTTTAGTTCTCCATGATTGCTGCCACTCAAAGCATATTTTTAGAACAAATAGCATCCATCAAACACAGAGAAAGATAGGGGCTTAATGTTTCGCAGCCCAACTCATTTATCATATAGATAATTGTCAACAATAATAATTCATGATCAAATATATTTGAATGGCCATATATGCTCAGATCTTTCCATCACATGATGCTTGCCAACTAAAGAGTTGGTTGGAATGAGAAGGAATACTACTGACTCTTGCATAAAAGTAAAAGATAGGCCCTGCATAGAGGGAAGCAGGGATTTGCAGAGGTGCCACAGCTCGAAGCAAAAATAGAGATGAAAATAATTTTGAGAGGTATGCTTTCATTGTCAACATAACGACCAAGAGTTCCCAATATCTTCCATACTAGATACATCATAGTCGGTTCCCACGCAGAAAGGTAAAGATTTTACTCCCCCTCAACCAACGGTCACACTCCACGGCTTGTCCAAAACAACGGGTACCGTCCAACTTTCAACAATCCTGGGGGAGTTTTGTTTAAATTATTTTCGAATTTGTTTTTGATCTTTTGATCATAGGACTGGGCATCCCAGTTACCATCCATTTTCTCGTGAATGATGAGAGGAGTCCACTCATCGTGAGAATAACCCGCCTAGCATGGAAGATACTGCTAGCCCCTAGTCGCTACATGAGAGATTCGGGCATACAACACAGATTATTATTTGAAGGTTTAGAGTTTGGCACATGCAAATTTACTTGGAACGGCAGGTAAATACCGCATATAGGTAGATATGGTGGACACTCATGGAAGAAACTTGGTTCAAGGATTTTGGATGCACAAGCAGTATTCCGCTTAGTACAGATATTTTGGCTAGCAAAGGATTCTAAATAGCAAGCACCACATGTTAGAGGATCCATAACAATATAACTTCTATACAAATATACCCAAACATAACTCATTATGTTGTCTTCCTTGTCCAACAACAACTAATTTGCTCAGGTTTGAAAATAATTAATGGGGCTCACAATTATAGAAGATGTCCAAGATAGTATATTTATATGTGAAGAAATCTCTCTTCCTTCAATATTCTTTCAGGAATTGTTCAAGTGACCAATACAATGTTTGCTAACCTTCAAAAAAAATCCACCTCTACTTCTTATATGTGAAGTCATTACTCCCCATAGGATAAACATAAGAAGCATATATAATTTCAGATTTATGACATTCAAATCATTCAACCATTTACTCATAGGATATAAGTGAAGCACACGAGTAAATGACAAACTACTCCAAAAAGATATAAGTGAAGATCAATGAGTAGTTAAATAATTATTTAGATATGTGAAGACTCTCTCTCATTTAAGAATTTCAGATCTTGGTAATTTATTCAAACAGCAAGCAAATCTAAATAAAATAAAATGACGCTCCAAGCAAAACATATATCATGTGGTGAATAAAAATATAGCTCCAAGTAAAGTTACCGATGAACGAAGACTAAAGAGGAGATGCCTTCCGGGGCATCCCCAAGCTTAGGCTCTTGGTTGTCCTTGAATATTACCTTGAGGTGCCTTGTGCATCCCCAAGCTTAGGCTCTTGCCAATCCTTATTCCATAGTCCATCGAATCTTTACCCAAAACTTGAAAACTTCACAACACAAAACTCAACAGAAAACTCGTGAGCTCCGTTAGCGAAAGAAAACAAAACACCACTTCAAGCTACTGTAATGAACTCATTCTTTATTTGTATTGGTGTTAAACCTACTGTATTCCAACTTCTCTATGGTTTATAAACTATTTTACTAGCCATAGATTCATCAAAATAAGCAAACAACACACGAAAAACAGAATCTGTCAAAAACAGAACAGTCTGTAGTAATCTGTAACTAACGCAAACTTCTGGAAATCCAAAAATTCATCCAAAATAGTACGACCTAAACAATTTGTTTATTGATCTTCTGAAATTGGAATCAGTATTTTATCACGTTCTGATGATTTTAAACAATTGTTTTCGTGAACAGAAAGTTTCTGGAATTTTCAGCAAGATCAAATAACTATCATCCAAGAAGATCCTATAGGTTTAACTTGGCACAAACAATAATTAAAACATAAAAAAAATCTAACCAGAGTCTAGATAAAATATTTATTCCTAAACAGGAGCAAAAGGCAAAGAACTAAAATAAAATTGGGTTGCCTCCCAACAAGCGGTAACGTTTAACGCCCCTAGCTAGGCATGATGATTTCAATGATGCTCACATAAGACATAAGAATTGAAACATAAAGAGAGCATCATGAAGAATATGACTAGCACATTTAAGTCTAACCCACTTACTATGCATAGGGATTTTGTGAGCAAACAACTTATGGGAAAAATAATCAACTAGCATAGGAAGGCAAAACAAGCAAATCTTCAAGATTTTCAACGCATAAAGAGGAAACCTGATATTATTGCAATATGTAGAAGCATATGATCCTCTCTCATAATAATTTTCAGTAGCATCATGAATGAATTCAACAATATAACCAGCACCTAAAGCATTCTTTTCATGATCTACTTGCATAAAAATTTTACTACTCTCCACATAAGCAAATTTATTATCATCAATAGTAGTGGGAGCAAACTCAACAAAATAACTATCATGTGAAGCATAATCCAATTGAAAATCAAAATCATGATGACAAGTTTCATGGTTATCTTTATTGTTTATAGCATACATGTCATCACAATAATCATCATAGATAGGAGGCATGCTTTCATCATAGTAAATTTGCTCATCAAAGCTTGGGGGACAAAAAATATCATCTTTATCAAACATAGCTTCCCCAAGCTTGTGGCTTTGCATATCATTAGCATCATGGGTATTCAAAGAATTCATACTAACAACATTGCAATCATGCTCATCATTCAAATATTGAGTGCCAAACATTTTAATGCACTCTTCCTCTATCATTTTGGCACAATTATCGGAATCCTTATTTTCATGTAAGATATTAAAAAGATGAAGCATATGAGGTACCCTTAATTCCATTTTTTTGTAGTTTTCTTTTATAAACTAAACTAGTGATAAAACAAGAAACAAAAAGATTCGATTTCAAGATCTAAAGATATACCTTCAAGCACTCACCTCCCCGGCAACGGCGTCAGAAAAGAGCTTAGTTGACAGGGTGTGAGTGCCGCTTACCTAGCCACCCCGGCAACGGCGCCAGAAAAGAGCTTGATGTATACTACACAACCTTCTTCTTGTAGACGTTGTTGGGCCTCCAAGTGCAGAGGTTTGTAGGTTAGTTGCAAATTTCCCTCAAGTGGATGACCTAAGGTTTATCAATCTGTGGGAGGCGTAGGATGAAGATGGTCTCTCTCAAGTAACCCTGCAACCAAATAACAAAGAGTCTCTTGTGTCCCCAACACACCCAATACAATGGTAAATTGTGTAGGTGCACTAGTTTGGCGAAGAGATGGTGATACAAGTGCAATATTGATGGTAGATATAGGATTTCGTAATCTGAAAATATAAAAACAGCAAGGTAACTAATGATAAAAGTGAGCGTAAACGGTATTGCAATGATAGGAAACAAGGCCTAGGGTTCATACTTTCACTAGTGCAAGTTCTCTCAACAATAATAACATAATTGGATCATATAACTATCCTTCAACATGCAACAAAGAGTCACTCCAATGTCACTAATAGCGAAGAACAAACGAAGAGATTATGGTAGGGTACGAAACCACCTCAAAGTTATTCTTTCCGATCAATCCATTGGGCTATTCCGATCAATCCACCTCAAATAACACCTTAAGATACACATCAACCAAAACCCTAATGTCACCTAGATACTCCAATGTCACCTCAAGTATCCGTGGGTATGATTATACGATATGCATCAAACAATCTCAGACTCATCTATTCAACCAACACAAAGAACCTCAAAGAGTGCCCCAAAGTTTCTATCGGAGAGTCTAGATGAAAACGTGTGCCAACCCCTATGCATAGGTTCATGGGCGGAACCCGCAAGTTGATCACCAAAACATACATCAAGTGAATCAATAGAATAACCCATTGCCACCACGGTTACCCACGCAAGACATACGTCAAGTGTTCATAAATCATTAAAGACTCAATCCGATAAGATAACTTCAAAGGGAAAACTCAATCCATTACAAGAGAGTAGAGGGGGAGAAACATCATAAGATCCAACTATAATAGCAAAGCTCGCGATACATCAAGATCGTATCACCTCAAGAACACGAGAGAGAGAGAGAGAGAGAGAGAGAGAGAGATCAAACACATACCTATTGGTACATACCCTCAGCCCCGAGGGTGAACTACTCCCTCCTCTCGTCATGGAGAGCGCCGGGATGATGAAGATGGCCACGGTGAAGGATCCCCCTCCGACAGTCTTGGGAACAGGTCCCGATTGGTTTTTGGTGGCTACAGAGGCTTGCGGCGGCGGAACTCCCGATCTATTATGTTCCCCGATGGTTTTAGGGTATATTGGTATATATAGGAGGAAGAAATACGTCAGGGCAGCCACGAGGGGCCCACGAGGGTGAAGGGCGCGCCCAAGGGGTGGGTGCGCCCCCTGCCCGTGCCTTCCTCGTTGATCCCCTGACGTGCACTCCAAGTCTCCCGGATTGCTTTCTTTCCAAAAATAACTTTCTCGAAGGTTTCATTCCGTTTGGACTCCTTTTGATATTCCTTTTCTTCGAAACACTGAAACAAGGGAAAAACAGAAACTGGCACTGGCTCAGGGTCAACATGTTAGTCCCAAAAGTAATATAAAAGTGCATAATAAAGCCCATAAACATCCAAGACGGATAATATAATAGCATGAATACTTCATAAATTATAGTTACGTTAGAGACATATCATATGACTAGTATCGCCCACAACTCTTTCTGTTCTATTCGTGCATATAACATCTACGCATAGACGTGGCTCGGATACCACTGTTGGGGAACACGGTAATTTCAAAATTTTCCTACGCACACGCAAGATCCATCTAGGTGATGCATAGCAACGAGAGAGGAGAGTGTTTTCCACGTACCCTCGTAGACCGAAAGCGGAAGCGTTATGACAACGCGGTTGATGTAGTTGTAACATCCCAAAATTCTAAATTTTGGAATGTTATACAAATAGATAGATTTGTTTGATTGTTTGATTGTTGGGTGATTGATTGAGTGAAATTCGAAACTTTTTGAAAGTTAAATGAGAGGGAATAAAAGGACTTTCCCAAACTTTCATTTTGCATTCGTGATCTCCGTGAATTCAAATTCTTTTCATCACAAACCCTTGAGAGAAGATGACATGACTTCTTCCATTTATTTAAATGACAAGGGGTGTTGAAAATATTTGAATTTCATTTGGAAAATATTTTCCAATTCTGAAACTTTATGCAACTCAATGATTTTCACGAGCGAAGATAAAATGACTTCTTCAAAACATATGAAATATGAGTTGGGAGTTTCAAAGAATTAAATTCAAAGTTCCTTTGAATTATTTTCAATTTGGAGTTATTTGAGTTTTATTCAAATTATTTTCTCCAAAAATAAAATATATGGAAAATAGGGTAACATGATT
Organism: Aegilops bicornis; assembly: GCA_021605145.1. NCBI lineage: Eukaryota > Viridiplantae > Streptophyta > Magnoliopsida > Poales > Poaceae > Aegilops > Aegilops bicornis. Next base: position 620,954,706 of record CM038674.1, read on the forward strand.
CCCTACATCAGAAAATTGGAGAGAAATTAATTTGAAGTCATTTTGGTATTTTAAAAATGATTTTTGTTGGATTTTATTGGACCAGAAGCACTCTATGCTTTATTTAAATTTGTGTGTATTTTATTTAATGCTAAAATAATGTTCATCATGTAGGAAATCTTTTTCTGAAAATTTTGATATACTATATGCCTATATAATATTTTCATTTTATTTTGTTTTATCATTTTGTTTTCCTCTGTGTTTGTTAAAAAAAAATTTGCAGCGCCTTGGGCCAAAGGCCCAAGCCGCCAAGCTAGCCGGCCGGCCGAGGCCAAGGCCATCAGACGCACGCACCAAGGGAGCCAGGGAGCCGCCAAGGTTTCCTATTCTTTTACAAATCCTAGTAGGATTTGATCCCGTTTCGTTATTCCGTTTTTTTATTCCTAGGATTCCTAATCCTACTCTAATTCTTGCCCCATACCCCAAGCAAAACCCTCCCCTCCCCAATATAAATACCCAAGCACCCCCCCTCCAACACATCAAACCAACACCTCTCCTCTCCTCTCCTCTCCGCAGCAGCACCCCAGCGCCTTGCCGCTTGCCACCGCCGCGCCAAGTGCCGCCGCCGCCTTGCCGCCATAGAGCCTCGCCACCCACCGACCTCTTCTTCCCTGCCACGCACGTTCTTCTCTGTGGCGGCGCTCCTCCTCTTTGTTTTTTTCTTTAGATCGAATCGTTGTGTTCGATTAGATCGGTTTAGTAAGTTGGTTTTTTTCATTAGATCGGTTTTTAGTTTATGGTTTTGTTTGGTTTAGATTTAAATCGGTTCGTCGGTCTTCTGTTAAAAACGTCTGCGCATATTTTTTGCTAGTCTTCGCCTAGCGTAGTATAACTACTAATCGCCCATCGCTTAGCCCAGTAGCAATAGGCCACGTTGTTTGTTTTTCTTATTTTCGTTTCTGTTTTTTAACAGAAAAGTTTCAATCTTAGATAATCTATATCTTTTAGGGTTTTAATCCGAATTGAGTGATTCTTTTTTCTGTAGTTTCAGAAAAATCCCATCTATCCAGAGAAACCAACGAAAAATACTTTTGAAATTTTTACATTTCGATTTCAAACAGATTTGTTACAAACACTAGATTGCTAATAACTTCTATTCTAAAATAGCTTTTGATTGATTCCTTTTGCTACTATTTTGTTATTGTTTTATCTATCCAGTAGCATATAGTGATTTATTTTAGTTTATTTTAAATTAGAGTTTTAGTCAAAACAGTACTGTTTTAGTTTTACTTTTGTTTTAACCTTTTTCTTATAGTTTTAATTGTTTTTAAATTATTTCTTTTTGTCTCTTTTGACAAATTTAGTTTTGTTTCTGTTATTTAACTGTAGACAATTTTATTCCTATTCTAAAATTTATTTTGTTAGCTTCAGATGAAAACTTGTTTAGGTCATAGTTAGTGTTTTATAAAAGCTTTTTATTTGTTTCTTTCTGCAAATAAAATTTTATGAAAAATACTTTTTGTTAACTTAGTTGTTTTACATTTTATTTTCTATTAACTTTTTGCTTTAGTGTCTTAATTGTTGTTAAGTTTTTACTTAGGACAACACTATTTTGTGTTATGTCTTAGAGTTTTCTTTAGTAGTTTTGTTGTGTAGTTTTCCTTTGTTTTTATTTGGTGTCCCTTGATTTGCATTTTTATTTGTTGGTTTTATTATGAGTGTTAGAATTGTTTGCTAGGATGTTTGCTTATATGAATGCTATGACTATATAGATTTTCAACGGAGTGACGAATAGTTCTACCAAGTCATTATTCGAGAGTGTTGTTATCTTCATCAACGCATTGTGCAGGTTCACTTTGACCATGTTTTTCATACCTATGTATTTTATTGCTTCTAGTGTCATCTTCGCAACAATCCCTCCAAGAGTGACATTGAATCCTTGTAGTTGAGTAGTATGCATGAGGTAGGAACCCATCACCCTGTTACCAAGCCCGAGACGTTATTTATTTTAATGCTACGCTATAGTAGACGGGGTTGGTATGAGTGCTCGAGAGTGGTGTGAAGAAGGAGGACTCTACGTCAATGACGACAACTCCATGATGGCATCTGCAAGGACTGCATTTTCAAGGCCTCAAGACTTCAAGACTCGAGACAAGAATTCAATACACACTAGTGGGTGAAGGATGGTTGACGGGCACCCTGGAGAATCCAGTGGTTGGCCGGGATGCATGGAGAAGCGCCATGACATCTTGCGGAAAGCTTCACCCAGACTCATAGAGACGGAAGAATAATTCATGCCCGGAAGCTTAACTGTGCAACCGCAAGTCACTATGGGCTCTGGCTTGGTTGACCTTAGTTGTGACTCTGGCTGGGACGGTGCTAGCAGATGTAGAACTACGGTAGGATTGGATGAGCACGGACGGTGGTCCGAGGAACTCTTCGAAGACCATGTTTGGTCGTCTTGTTCTCAAACACCCTGAAGTGCGAGAACGTTAAAGAGGGATCAAATCTTGCGGGTAAAGTGTACAAACCTCTGCAGAGGGTTAAAACCTAATCGATTAGCCGTGTCCCCGGTTACGGACAATTTGAGCATCTGGACTTGGATCTATCTCGGAACTCTCAACATCGGATTGATAACTTAATTGTGGGCAACTTATTATGATTTTGGGCTATGAGACATCGGTTGGCGGAACCATGTCATGATAGAAAACTCCATAGTACAGACTTCATTTATTCCTTTGATGTAGGGAAAATAAATCAGCTTTTACGCAAACAAAACTCAGACACAGAGCCACAAAGCCATATTGCATATAGTATAGTTTTATCATATGTTTTCTCATGTTGTGATCTTGCCGGTACATTCAATGTACTGACCTACACGGCTGCAACGTATCATGTTGCAGATATTTTTCTTCCGATGAGTAAGAGTGCAGTGCGAGGTTACGGTCTACACTCAACCGCCGATGGCGTTGATGGGACTCCACACCCGACTATTTGTTTCATTTGTGACTTATGAGGTATATATCAGTTTTACGTTAATAATACATGTGATTGCACTTTGATATATACATTGATGTACCGTGTGCCAAAGATCTTGATCCAAATGATGGCACAAAGAACACGAGGCTTGACCGTCTGAGGTCGGGTCGCTACAGTAGTCATACGTCTTCACGATCCGACCGATCCTAGTACCGAAAGTACGGCACCTCCGCGATCTGCACACGTTCAGCTTGGTGACGTCCCACAAACTCTAGATCTAACTAAGGTCAAGGGAGATTTTCGTCAGCACGACGGCATGATGACGGTGATGAGGAAGTTACCGAGGCAGGGCTTCGCCTAAGCACTACAATGATATGATCGAGGTGGAAATCTGTGGAGGGGGGCACCGCACACGGCTAAGACAACTGTCAACTTGTGTGTCTATGGGGTGCCCCCCTCCCCCGTATATAAAGGAGTGGATGAGGGGAGGGCCGGCCCTCTCTATGGTGCGGCCAAGGGGGGAGTCCTACTCCCGGTGGGAGTCGGATTCCCCCTTCCCTAGTTAGAGTAGGAGAGGAAGGAAGGAGGAGAGAGGGAGAAGGAAAGGGGGGCCAGCCCCCACCCCAATTCAGATTGGGCTTGGGGGGGGGGCGCCCCCACCTTGGCCGCCTCATCCTCTCTCCCACTAAGGCCCAATAAGGCCCATATACTCCCGGGGGGTTCCGGTAACCCTCCGGTACTCCGGTATTGCCCGAACTCACCCATAACCATTCCGATGTCCAAACATAGGCTTCCAATATATCGATCTTTATGTCTCGACCATTTAGAGACTCCTCGTCATGTCCGTGATCACATCCGGGACTCCGAACAACATTCGATTCATCAAAACACATAAACTCATAATACCGACCGTCATCAAACGTTAAGCGTGCGGACCCTACGGGTGCGAGAACTATGTAGACATGACCGAGACTCGTCTCTGGTCAATAACCAATAGCGGAACCTGGATGCTCATATTGGTTCCTACATAAAGATCTTCATCAGTCAAGTCTCATAACAACATACGTTGTTCCCTTTGTCATCGGTATGTTACTTGCCCGAGATTCGATCGTCGGTACCTCAATACCTAGTTCAATCTCGTTACCGGCAGGTCTCTTTACTCATTTCGTAATGCATCATCCCGCGACTAACTCATTAGTCACATTGCTTGCAAGGCTTATAGTGATGTGCATTACCGAGAGGGCCCAGAGATACCTCTACGACAATCGGAGTGACAAATCCTAATCTCAATCTATGCCAACTCAACAAACACCATCGGAGACACCTATATGGCATCTTTATAATCACCCAGTTACATTGTGACGTTTGATAGCACACAAAGTGTTCCTCCAGTATTCGGGAGTTGCGTAATCTCATAGTTATAGGAACATGTATAAGTCATGAAGAAAGCAATAGCAACAAACTAAACGATCATCGTGGTAAGCTAACGGATGGGTCAAGTCAATCACATCATTCTCTAGTGATGTGACCCCGTTAATCAAATGACAACTCATGTCTATGGCTAGGAAACTTAACCATCTTTGATTCAACCAACTAGTGAAGTAGAGGCATACTAGTGGCACTCTGTTTGTCTATGTATTCACACATGTACTAAGTTTCCGGTTAATATAATTCTAGCATGAATAATAAACATTTATCATGATATAAGGAAATATAAACAACAACTTTATTATTGCCTCTAGGGCATATTTCCTTCAAAGTCATGGGAAACAAGTGGGAGAAGACACAGGTCTCCCGTGATGCCCGCGGCTACAAAAATGTTGTCCACATGGACGGGCATTTTCCGGTAAGGGAGAACAAGAAAGAGGAGAGGTACAAGCTCATATTGTATGTGCAGAAGGAGAGGATGGAGTGGGACCTGAATAGGGCGGAGAAGAAGCTAGAAATTAAGAGGGAGAAGATCGAGTTGGAGAAGTAAGAGGTAGCAATCAAATGGGAACTCGAGAAGGCCAAGACATTTGGTGAGATGGAGCTTGAGAAGGAGAGGTTGCAACTCGCACGGGACACGGAGGATGCAAAGATCATGTTGGGTAATGAAACCCTCTTGGATGAGCTTGCAAAGATGTGGCTTCCGGACAAGAATAAGGAGATCAGCTAACATAGGGAGCACGAGGCAGTGAGGGCGGTTGCGATTGCGGCAGCGGCAGCAGAGCATGCGGCTCGGATACAGGCAGTGGAGGCAGCCTAGATGCAGGTGGAGTAGGACGAGCAAGACGCAGTCCGGCTGGGCTCGGAGTAGGCCCCATGGATGGCGCCCGGCCAGTGACCCGACAAGCGCGCCACCCGTCACGCTCGGACATAGATTTTATTTTGGCATGTCCAGTTTGTTGAACTATGTTTTGCTTTGCTTTGTTTTGAAATATTAAATTCGGACAATTGTATCAGATGATTGACGTGCATGGATTGCATGGATTTTAGGATCAACATTTGAGGTATGTGGATGTGCGGCGCAAGATATAAGGGGCCGGCGAGCGTTGTCCATGGACGCGCCTGGACGCGCGCGCGCGTATAGGGGGACAGATTTGCCAAGTCCAGCTGTAGATGCTCTAAGAAATCTTAATGCTGACTCTACCTCGTGCTAACCTTGTGGTTTGTGTAGTGGGATGCTAAGAAAAAATAGTAAAACGATATTCTAAAAGATAGTTGGAGTTGTGAGGCCCAAACTCACTAAACTGTGTCCGGAAATAGGCCAGCTGGGATTCGGGATTTGTGCCTAGCCCGGATCTTCTGGGCAGTTGGAGCCCCCACCCACCCCCCGGCGTCAGCACAACATAGGTGGTCACCCTCTGTCAGGCCATGGTTGGTGACACGGAGAGGGAGGGAAGGGGATGTGGCTATTGTTGGGGGGTCGTCGTCCGGTTTAAATAGCCAAACTTTGGCCCTTGGGTAGTGAGCCGGAGTGGCACCATGCGGCGTTCACCCCCTCCTCCTGGAGGAGACCTCCGTCAGACCATTAGATTCTTGAGCGATTTCGTGTTTGACCTTAACGTCAGTCTGACATGGCAGACACGCCCGGGCGCGATCAGGCCGCCCTATATCGCCACATATTTGGTCTGAATATGAGGGGTGCCAGTCCGTTCAGGATTTTGAGGCTGGTTCGAGGCGTCCAGGTGGGTCGGTTTTTTTACGATCAGTGACCGGACCGCCCGCACGGATATTTGAGACCGGTTTAAGGCACCCGGTTGTAGATGCTCCGGACACCAGCGAGGACGTTGCCTGGTTGTTGTTCTTATCTTCTTCATTTTAAGAAAAGAAGACAAAACCGAATCATTCTCTTTGCTGGGTTGAAGCCAAACTTCTGTGTGACATGGCTCAAATGCTTAACGTTGGCCACACTCCACATATTCAACGGGAGGGGGGCATATTTCAGTACTCTCGCATTTATTTCGTTCTAAGAGTAACATTGTAGATGGAAGGGAGCGCTTTCTCAATATGGCAATGGGTACCCGCAACTCTCGACGGATAAAAACCCTATTAGAGTAAGGGTTTGGGAAAAATAAATACCAATGGGTTTATAAATGGGAGCAAATTGTACCCATCGGGTAAGCCGGGTATGGGTACGGGAAGACAATACTCATACCCGCTTACCCTCATACCCGCGTACGGAAATGCAACCCCTAGCCTCGACCCAAAATTCTCTCCGCTTACCCATGATCTTGTTTAAATGTGTTGATCTTGTTTTCTAAATTCTTTATTTTGACTCTGATTTTGGTTATCTTATTATAGTCTCATTCATTTGATCATTTTAAAGTAGGAACTGCAGAAGTAACTTCAATAAAATAAAATTATACAAATTTGTGTCCCACTTGCATGTCTTGTAGTTGGAAAAAAGAAAAAAGAACATATGTGAATGTTTTCTAAGAAGTTCACTTACATGCTACTCATCCATGATTGTAATTCGACGTTGTTTGGTGCTATCTAGTCCATGCTTATTGCTATCCACTTTTGTAAATTAATACCATTTTTTTATTACATCGCACAACAAATCGTGATATGTATGTGCTGAAATGCTAAAATGTAGTATATATGTGTCGAAATTTTAAAGTATATATGCTGAAATTTTGTGTATATATGCGAAAATGCTAAAAATACATAGTGAAATATGAGTTGGGTTAGGTGGCCGAGATGGGTATTTTTACCCATGGGTATTACCTACACCCGTCCGGTTACGGGTATGGGAACAATTTGAAACCCGAGATGCGGGTACGGTACGGGTTTGGGAAAAAAATATTGAGACGGGTAAGGGTTTGGGCGACCATTACCCGCACCTGAACCCGGCGGGGTGCCATGTTGAGCATTTTCCTACATGACCTTTGTTCACCTATGACATTGAACCAATCTTCTAGCGAACTTTTGATTGCCCGTTGGGTTGGGTGTATATATTGCTTCACGGTAGTCTAGATCCCTATTGTGTATCAACATTGAATTAGGAGGTGAGCCGAAGTCCCTGTGAATTGCTTGTAAAGGGGCTTAGCCCACAATTTAGTCAACCACATCTCCAAGGCGGTTAGCCATCCAAACCATACATTGCATGCACATCCATATACATGGCAGTCCGGATCCTTATCGTGTATCATGATCTTCTAGATTTGACGGAATGGCATGTTGCTGAAAAATAAAAAAGTAGAAAATGATGGCGACGACATGGCAATTTTTTGAAAATCAGGGGCCTCCCCCCGGCTCCATTTTTCATTACGAATAGAAGCCAAACGAGTTCACAACACAACCCACCACACATGGCCTAACTCGACCAGACAAAACAGAGACGTTTGTGCTGCATATTATTACAAGGCACACTAGCCTAAGCAAACCACTGACTCCATATGCAGAACAAGTTTAGACATGCAAAACTCTCATCAGGGGAGCATTTTCAAACCAATGGGCCAGCTCCTCCTCCCTCACCAGCTGGAGAAGACCACCTGAATCACGTTCGCCTCCTGAGGATTTTGCTGTTGGTACTCCAACGTGGTCCTCCCTCCATGCTTCGACCTCCCGAGAGCCCAAGCCCAAGAAAGCGCCCCAAAACCTGTCTTGCACGTCGTCAGTCTGGCTTCAGTTCCAGATGATTTTTCAATCTCCTCCCCAACACATGTTGGAACTCCATCAGCTTTCCCCCAGCTGTAGATCCTCGAAAGGTTTTGTCTAGTCTCTCAGGTACCGAGAAACCAAGCCAAACACCCGCTTCATAGAGATCCAAGTACATTTGTTAAAAACTAAAGAATTCCTACAGTTCCACAGTCCCCACAGGACCGCAGAGGTGACTACATTGAGATGTAAACAATTTTTTCTCACACAGCCACCATTTAGAAACCGATTTAAAGTTAAAAACGGAAATCCCAAACAGAGCTTCTACTTCCTGCCACATCAACCTAGCTACAATACATTCAAAGAACAGATGATACACCGATTCAATCTCAGTACAATAAATGCATTGGAGGGGTTTGGCCATTCCTCTTTTTCTTAAATTATCACAAGTCATAATTTTGTCCTGAGAGAATAACCAAAGAAACCTCTGTACCCTAGGTGGCACTTTAACCTTCCAAATCGCCGCCAGGTAAATAGGTTGTACGCCCCTAAAGTTAATTATTGCATATAGGGATTTTGAAGAATAAACCCCTTTAGATTCATATTGCCAGATCAAGGAGTCATTTTCCTGACTAAATTTAGTGAGTTTGAGAATATTAATCAGGTCGAACCATTGGACCATAAGTTCATCAGAAAAGGTTCTTCTGAAGGACATTTCAAAACTTGACCATCCCACACTTCTGAGATACTTTTGTTTTCCTCATTAACCAAGTAATACAGATCCCAGAATTGTGTAGCCATAGGAGCATTTTCATGCCAAATATCTTCCCAGAAGCTAACCTGCTTCCCATCGCCTACCGCCCACCTATACCCCACTCTTACTGCTTGCAGTGCCCATAAAACACTCTTCCAGAACTAGGAATAATTGTTATCATGGCAGTAGAAAATATTGGGATTTTTTGTGTTGTATTTACTATCAATAACCCTCTCCAGAGGGACCCTTCCCCAGCGATATATCTTTGTAAGTGCATCTAGTGCCCCTTAGTGATTTTGGTGTATTGAAGACATAGGTTAAGGCACTGATGCGTTTGTGAGTGTACACAGGTCTATAAGTCTATGAGGATGAGGCACTCGACCAAGTCCTCACAAGAAGCAGGTCGCCTTTCAAGTGCCGTCTGATGAAGACGAAGCTGATGATGAGGAACTCGCCGAAATCATCAGAGACAGGCAGGCCAAGGCCGCTAGAGCCAAAGGCAGCAATGTGCCATTGATTCTGGATCCGAAGTTGATCCTAGACTTCATCGACCTATGGCACAAGGATCCCAACACACCTTTGCCGGAGAAGAACCTCACTCCTGGTCAAAGTCATGTTTTGACTGCCTTCATTGAAGAAAAGAAATGGAAATTTGAACAAGGAAGGAGAATGAAGAAAGCGCAGTACAAGAAACAGCGCTTTCTGAAGCAAAATGCTCTGAAGCTTTCCCCTGAAGAACTCGTTGCCTTGCAAGCTGAGATCAAGCAATTAAGTGATGAATTTGATCACTACTATGTTGACTGGCTTGGAGCCAAGGTCAGATTTGTAAACATAAATGAGAAGTCCACTTCCAATGTTGTAGCCCCAACGCAACAGGGAAATCCTCAGGCTGAGGCTTCTGCTCAGCCGACTGAAGAACATGCCAGCACCGCTGATGACATTCAGGCTGCTGAAGAAACTCAGAGTACCAGGGCTGATGACTGCATACCAGCCACTGAAGAAATTGCCAGGGCAACCACTAGTGTTGCGCCTGAAGAAACTGCCAGGGCAGCTGAAGCTTCAACAGTTGTGCCTGAAGAAAATGAAGAAATCAGGACAACTGCAACAGTTGTGCCTGAAGTAAGTGAACCAAATTCCTCTACTCCTCCTGCACCTACTCCAACTCCGATCCTTCCGTCTGCATCAGATGTGAAGAAGACCAAGGCTGCAGAGCATGTAGCAGTGAAGAAAAGGAAGGCATCAACTTCTCAGATTCTTCATCTCCGAAGAAGATGAAGCCATTGACCAGCTCTTTTGCAAATCCAATTGATGCTATTCCGGTCTCATCCATGCCATCAAAGTACCTTGTTCCTTTTGATGAAGAATATGTGATTCCAAGTGAATCAGATGAAGAAATTCCTTCTACTGCTTCATTAGAGCAGTTGGATGAAGAAATTGAAGCGGATGCACTCCCTTCAACCCCAATAGACTCATCGCCCATGCCTCAATTCACTGCTGAAGAAGCCGACGTTGAGGAAAAGAGTGAAGATGAAGATGTGGACATTGGGTGTACAACACCAGCGCTGAATGATGACTTTTGGGAAAGTCAGCACCCCAACTCTCCTCTGTTCACACCACTGCAACAAATTCCTCAGTCCCTATCAACATTGAAGTAAAAATGGGATCTGAAGAACCTCGTGCAACCCTGTCTGTCCATGAAGAGATTCCAGCCACTAGTGTTGAAGAAAATGTAAATGAAGAATTAAAGACCCAGGCTGTCACTGAAGAAGAACCTGAAATTCCTCAGCCCGTGGAGCCTGAGATTGCGATTCCTGAGGTGGTGATGCAATTGACTGATACTCCTCAGCCCAAGCCAAAGGATCCCTTCTCAAGGAAGCAAAAATTCAAGGCTGATGACTTCTTCGGCGAGCATGTTTTCTTCACTGACTTCAACCCATATGACTCTGCTCGTCTTAGAAGGAAGCGGTTCTAGACTGCAAGCCAAGCAAACTTTTATTCTTTACTACTCTTCAACAAGGACAAAGTCTTTGACCATGAGCATATTCCTCACATCGACATGGAATCAATGCCTTGTTTTACCCCAGTCCTCAGTGTGCTTCATGATGCAGGATTGCTCAACTTTTGCACAGATATTTGCGATTGGAATGAAGAACTCATTCTTCAATTCTATGCAACCCTGCACATCACAGGCGATGCTGATGATATCAACTCTTGGGCGTTGGATTGGATGACCGAAAACACTCACTATATAAGGCACTGGCCTCTGAATTACTTCACGCCCTGCCCATCAGTCCAGCCCTTGAAGGAGCTCGCTGCCTGTACCAGGAGCCATAACTCACTGCTCATTACATGCAAGTGCTTATGAAGCCTCTGAAGCCCGGTCAAGCCCCAAGGAACAAATTCCTCGTGAAGGAATTGTTGTATATACCAAGAATAGTCTATCGCATTCTAACAAAGACTATGAGTCCAATCAAAGGCCACGACTCATCTGATGAGGAAATTGTTGGCATCATGAAGAATCGGCTATTTAACATCATTCATGGCATTCCTGTCAATTATCATGATTTCTTCATGATGACTCTGACAAATGTTGCACTCTCTCCGTTTGAGTTGAAGCCTTACGCACCTTGGATTATGAGATTCATCAGAACAAGGTCTTCGCTCAACTATAAGGCTGACACTCTCAACCATTGCAGCTACTTGGCCCCCATTGAAGTCCTCAAAAGGACATTTTCCTCAGCTGATGAAATGGGCAAGGCCGCTGCTGTTATAGATGAAGGCATTCATCCATTGGATGGTCAGTTTCGCAAAGCTGCATCTTATTCCACCAATGATGACTCTGCCACTCATGATTCTGGTGCAAATTCATCCAATCCAAATCCTCAAGCCACAGCTCGAAGAGTGATGACTGACCGTGAGCTTCTTCTTAGTCTTCACCAGAAGGTGGATCGAAACCATAAATGGGTTAAGCGTCAGTTTGGTTCTATTCCTCACAACATGACTACTACACATAATGCAGTGAAGAAAAACCATTACTACCTCCATGAAGTCTTCGGTCACACCTGGGATATTCTGTCACATCTATATGGTGAAGAAGATCTGAAGCAAATGGGTCTCAAGAAGGATTTTGACTGGTCTGCACCTTCACCGAAGAAATACAAGAAGGTAAAGGTTCCTTCCTTGGTGGCCAGCTCATATTCTTCATCACGCGACACCGACGAGTATGAAGAGCTAGACGACACTGCGGTTGGCCCTACAACAACAAACAACCCCAACAACGCTAGCGCTCCTTCATCAACTTGATATTCTTCAGGGGCGTTAATCCTCATTTTCGATCCTTTTGGTCATTCGATGACAAAGGGGGAGAAATTTGAGTTAGTCTTCAAGCGGGTCTACCTATATGGGCTTTTTTTGCTAAGTTGCAACTCTCGTTCTTCTGAGACTTTATTCGATCGAGTTGTAAACTTAAACTCTATGGTGGTCTGATACTTTTGCTATGTTCTTCTGCATGCTTATTCCTCGTTAATGTTATTGCATGCATGCCGAATTACATCAGTCACCATATTTCATCATGCATTTCAAATTCTTCATATTATATGTCAAATGCGTGTATGAATTACAGGATATAGGGGGAGATCTCCATGATTCTACTCTTCAAGTGTGCATTGCTTCAAAAGCAAATTCCTCAATATCTGTAATTACACTTCATATGTTTATCCCCATTGAAAACTTAACCTATATTGTCATCAATCACCAAAAAGGGGGAGATTGTAAGTGCATCTAGTGCCCCTTAGTGATTTTGGTGTATTGAAGACTTATAGGTTAAGGGACTGATGCGTTTGTGAGTGTACGCAGGTCTATAAGTCTATGAGGAGTTTGATATTTACAGAGAAAGTCGACACCTAAAAATGAAGTTCTTCGACTGAAGACTTTGGTTTTCTGAAGACTTTATGAAGACTTTGAAAGTGAAGAAATTGGTGTGACCTGAAGACTTGGTATTCATACGAGGAACATGAATGTCGGGGAAGCTGATCGGACCCACGAACACCTATGGGACCGGCGGACCGAGCCCCTTTAGGTTCGGTGGGGGGCGGAGGTCGCACGAAGAGCAGATCGAGGCGAAGCACACGAGCAGTTTACCCAGCTTCGGAGCTCTCCGGAGAGAGAATACTCCTACTGCTGCATGTCTGATTGTATTGTGTTCTTGCTAGGGAGCGCTGAGAGCTACAAGACCTAACGTGAGTGTTCTCTGGTTTCGAACGAACCGAACCCCTTCTACGTTGCGCATGGGCCTCCTTTTATATGCTCAAGGGGTCTCCGACAGGTGGCAACGTAGACAAGGGTAAAAACAGAAAAAGAGTCGTGGTTGGTACATCTACTTGTACAGTGTATCATACCTAACCCTGACGGCAGGGGACAAAAGCATTAAATGCCCTTCTATGTCGCCTAAACAGTGCAGAAAGGGACCGTTAGGGACGCCACCGCTTGCCATGATGGCGATCTTGCCAGCGCCGCTTGCCACCGCGCCCCGCTGGCCACACAACCGCTTGCCACGCGCGCCTGGAAAGGTCCCAGGGCGACACGTTAGTGGATGTGCTGGAGTGCAGGTACAGATTGGTAGTCTGCCGCGGCAAGCGCCTTGCCGCGGTTGTTGCCTCGTTGCGTCCGGAAGCTTGTCGCTCACCGAACCTTCCTGGCAAGCTCCTCTTGCCGGGGCCTTGTCTCCTAGGTGCCTTGGTTGGCCTTCCTGGCAAGCTCCTCTTGCCGGGGCCTTGTCTCCTTGGCTTAAATACTTTGTTCTTGAATGGCTCCAAAGGAACCACGGAGGACCTGGGCGGTCACCCGGCAAGCCTCACCGCTGAGTGTCAGAATCGCCTGCACGAGTTCGGGATACTAGGGTACCCCTACTCTAGTACACCGGCAGGAGCCCCGGGCTGGGCCATACACGGTCTGCAGCTGTTGGGCCAGGCCCAAACAGGCACGGGCACACGGCCTGGGTTACGCCATAACTCACTCCGGACCCACCACGTCCCCCACGAACGGCACGCGTCGAATGCGGCATCGTGGGAGAGATCGTGGGGGTTTCTTTATTCGGAAAAGCGGAACGTCCGCCCTCTCCCCCTTTATAAGCAGGGGAAACAGGGGCAGTCTGCCCACCTCGCCAGTTGCTGTCCAATCTCAAAAAAAACTCCGCTGCTCCTCCCCTTCTTCCCAAGGCTAAAGAGAGCAGCGCTCCGCCCCCCCATCGCCACCAGCATCACCAACGCCGTCGATCTCCCCCACCACCTTCGCCATGGCTCCGGAAGTCAAGGGAAGGCGTGAAGTCGGCCGAGCGCAGCGGCTCGCGGCGCCGTGAAAGGAGCGGGCCATCTTCCCTCACTCACGCCAAGGATCTGAGGGAGTACTACTACCTTTTCTGGTCGACGGAGACGCGAGCGCATCCGCGCACGAAGGTACTCCCAGCTGCCGCATCCGAACTGGCTCCGAACGGGTATCCCTTCTTCGCGCTCTTCTTCTACTGCGGGCTCTGCCCGCCCTTCTCTGAATTTTTCTGCGACATCATGAACACCTACGGGTTCTGCCTCCTTGACTTCACCCCCAATGCTGTCCTGACCATGGCAGTTTTCGCACATCTCTGCAAAAACTTTGTCGGAGTCCATCCCAATGTAGCCCTTTTCCGCCACTTCTTCATGCCTCGAGTAGAGAGAGGAGAGCCTCTTGCCGGAGGAATCGCTTGGATCTCGAGGATTGGCAAGAAGGAAGCCTATCTGGAGGGAGAGCTCCGCAGCAAGTGGGAGGAATGGAGGGCAGGTTGGTGCTGGATTGTAGAGGAGAACCCGCAGCCATTTACCGCCCAGCGCCAAACCCCAATAGTGCGCGGCAACGATTGGAGCAACTTGGCCCCGGAAGATGCTAGGCTGAAGATTGCTGTCACCCGAATCCTTCGCCTTAGACTTGCCGGGCTCACCGTAGGCACCGTTGGCGCAGACTTCCTTCGCCGCCGCATCGCCCCCTTGCAGGAGAGGAGGAGACCTGCCTGGGAGTTTCAGAACGCGGCAGATATCATGAGGCTGCGCCCGGGCCTTAATTTCAACTTCACTGTCTTGGAACTTGACGCGATGCTCTTGGAGCTGTTCAAGCCTGATCCTGATCATCCCGAGATGTTCAGGTTGCCGAGGGGCGTCGTCCCGTTGTGCAACAATTCCTCACTTGACCACATCCGTGCAATGATGCCATTGTGTGACTCGCATGGAATTGTTCCCACTTGGCAAGAGCCTGCAGATGACGTCATGCGGGAGTTCTTCGACAGCCTGGTAGAAGTGCCGGTCCGCCCCGATGAGCAGAGGGGCCTCACCATGACACCAGCGATGAGATGCAGCGCATCGCCACCAGGCTGGAAGAAGCGGCAGCAGCCACTGCCGCAGGCGAGTTCGGATTCACCGTGGAGGAGGCAGAGGCAGCAGAGGCAGCAAGCCTTGTCGAGCGAAGGGACTTTGCCGGCGAGGAGGAGCTTGTCGAGCCTGAAGCTGAGTCCAGCGAGCCCGCCGAGGGCGCCACCTCCCCACCTTCGTACAACTTGCGGCGGAGCCCCCAGCTCCACCAAGAAGGCGTCTCGCAAGGTCGGGAAGTAGCGGGCGGCAACGGGTTAACAAGCCGCCGCCGCGTTGGCCCACCGCTGCAAGCACAGTTGCAGCGGAGCACCTCACGCCGCAAGGCAACCGGAGCGGGGCCCTCCCAGGCCACCGCTGCTGCTCCCGCCAAGCGGCCAAGGGAACCCACTCCTCCGCCTCGTCGCACCGGAGGCGAGCCAGAATTTGATCTCTCCGCGCTCAGCTCCGACGAGGAGAAGAAGAGTAAGATTCTTCGCCGTATTTGTAGTTCTTCAACTTGTTGCTTTGTCTTGTATCTGATTTGCTTTGCTCTAAAACCTTTCCTTTTCAGGACGCTGGCCCAGAGAGCGTCGAAGAGAGCCAAGGCCCCAGTGATTGTCATCGAGGACGAACCCACCGCGGCAACAGGAGGCGCGTTCGAGACCTCCTTGCTGGACCCGGCAACTCTTCCACAAAGCAACCCTCAGCGCAGCCCCCATCGTAAGTATATGGTTTACTTTCTGCTGTTGGGCGTACATGGGTGCTCTTTCTTGGCTGATATCTGACTGCTGGTTTGTGTAGGAGCAGAGCAGCCCCACCAGGAGTGCCCTGAAGCCGCTCCTGACATGCCATCTGCTTCGACTACACCGCCAAGGGAGGATCCCCCGGCAAGGGAGTGTTCTCCGGCAAGGGAGGCGTCTCCGGCAAGGGATAGCACCAGCGACCCTCCGGTGGTTGAGACCGCGGCTGCAGATCCCATCGCAGGTAATCCTCTTGCCTGAAAATTTCCCTTGGGTTCTTTTTCTTCTGATTTTCTCTTTGAATATCTACTTGACTGTTCCTTTCTTTTTCTGGTCGTCAGATCCATCTGCCACGGAGACGATGGACACCGAGGCCGCCGGCGAGGAAGACGGGCGCAGAAATACTGACGACGCCGCCGCCATCGAAGAGGAGGCTGGCGCTGACGAGCCCGCCGGCGAAGAGGCCGCCAGAGCTGCCGCCGCAGAAGCTGGCGAGGGGTCCGGCGATCGCACTGACGGCCTTGAGGCCACAGGAGTGTCAGGCGCTACACCGACCGCCGATCCCTCCGCCGCTGCTGCAGCGTCAGGCTCCGAAGAGCCTCAGCCTGGCGCCTATCTGAAGGCCGGCGACGGCGTCTTCATCAAGCTCCCCTGGGCGTCGAGCTCCAGGGCGCCGGTCGAAGGAGAGACCTTTTACGAAGAGCTGCTCGCCTCCGCTGGGCTGACGCTGGTCGACGCGCCAAGCAGCAGCGTGGCGAGTAGTCGAGGAGGAGCAAGCTGTCGCTCTACCGCGCCCGACAAGCCAAGCTGGTGTCCCGAGAAGCACTTGTCGCGAAGGCGGGAGCAGACATCGAGAAGCGCGTGGAGGAGCTCCGGGGCATCAACCAAGAAGCTCTCCGATCCCTGGCAGTGGAGCGGGAGCAACTCGCCGAGGAGCGCAAGGCCTTCATCCTCGCGAAGGCTGAAGTTGAAGAGCAACAGCGGCTTGCTGCCGAGAAGCTATCTGCGCAGGAAGGCGAGCTGGCGCAGCGGAAGATCAATCTTGACAGCCATGAGGAGGACCTTGCCGCGCACGAGCAAACGTTTGCCGGGGCTCTCAAGGAAGCAAAGGATGCTGCCGCAGCTGCCGAGGCCGCCAAGAAGGAGCTGTAGACGAAGGTGACGCAGCTGGAGGCCAATCTCAAGAAGAGCGGCGAGGAGCTTGCTGCAGTCAAGCATGAGCGCGAGAAGGATGCCTACACTCTTGGTGAGCTGCAGGGCCGTCTCGCCGAGAGGAGCAAGGAGCTCAGCGCCGCCAAGGACTCCAACGCGGATCTCGAGCTAAAGCTGACTACTTTGACTCAGACGCTGGAGGGCGCCAGGGAGCGGGAGGTGGCCTTGTTGGAGAAGATCAAGACCGACGAGGCGCTGCTGGCGAGTGCTACTACCGCTCAAAACACCTTCAGGGAGAACGTGGAGCACTGGACCAAAGGTCTCGTGAATGTTGCCGCCGCCATCGACAGGGAGCTGGCGGAGCTGGGGATGGTGGATCTCGGGTATTCCTCCGATGAGCACCTCCAACCCAGCGCCAAGCTCAGCTTGTTCTTCAAAGGCGTGGTGACGGCCCTCCAGCGACTCCGGGAAGAGATCCCAAAGCAGCTGGCCGACGAGTCACGCCAGATCTGTGCGGGAGCTCTTCAGAAGGTGCTGATGAAGGTGGCCTTCCGCAATCCAGGCCTCAACCTCACCAACGTCCTCAAGTCCTTGCCGCCAGATGCAGATGTGGAGGCGCTCAAGGCCCTTGTCGCACCCATTGTGGACAGGGTGAGTGGGATCAAGAGGGTTGATGGCGACCGTGTAGATTAGGCCGCCCATTTTATCTTTTCCTTGTCGCTGCTGGTCATGTTAGGAGAACAATCTATTAGAGCTGCGACAAGCTATCTTGTAATATAACTCTATTTTGAGTAATGATTGTTATGTTATTTCCTTTACTTGATTCCTTCCTTTGTATGTTTTTACCCTACGCTTTTAGGGAACTTGTCGGCGCAGGCACAGGCATGGCCGAGTCTTGAACGTCAACTTCTTTGGCGGTGCCGCTTCCGACAAGCAACCTCGTCGCAACTAGTTGCAGCTCACTTAAGTTGTTGAGCGGACTCGAAACAAAGTAAGGGCGCAACTAGCCACGAGTTGGTTCCTCCGCGCACATGTTTTCCATACAAAGCACGGTCGTTCGAGGAAGATAACTTAAAAATTTAAAAACTGATTGCTCAAGCTCTAAAGTGTGTCGTCGACAAACTGATACATACTTGACTGCCGGGCTACTCTTTCTGCTTCTTCTTGCTCTTCGGGAAGTTCTCCTGTCTGGAGGAAACAGACGATCTGCTGTGCCCACGCTGGAGCTTGTGGCTCCACAACAAGGACTAAAGGCATATCTGCTGCTGCGGGAACGCTCGCTCCTACGGCAAGAACCTGCGGCTCAGCCAGAGCTTGACGTTCCCCGGCAAGCTTGCCGGAGCAAAACTTGTCGGGAGCGTCTGCTTCAACGGAACAAACCGTAGGGTCTGCCGGAGCAGACTGCTCCTCAGCACTCTTGGTGTTGATCTTAGGGACCTTCTTGGCGGCGGCTTCGGGGAGCTCTACCGGAAAATAGTCACCAGAAATCAACTTCCTCTTCTTGCTCTGTCCAGTTGATGGTGTTACAGTTGGTTTAGTCAGCTTGAGCACAAAGATCCCTGGTTCCACAGGTAACTTAAGTGCAGTGCACTTTGACAGGCCATCAACAATGTCGTTCTGAGCTCTTGGAACATGTTCCATCTGTAGGCCGTCAAAGTGCTCTTCTAGCTTTCTCACTTCATCAACATAAGCCTCCATCAATGGACTCTGATAATTCTTGTTCACTTGGCGGATGACAAGCTGTGAGTCGCCCCTGACAATGAGCTTCTTGATCCCAAGGTCTATTGCGATCCTGAGACCGGCAAGCAAACCCTCGTACTCTGCAGTATTGTTTGTTGCTTGCTCCTTGGGAAAATGCATCTGGACTACGTACTTGAGGTGCTCTCCGGTGGGTGCAACAAGTAGCACGCCCACACCGGCGCCTTGCAGCAAGAAGGCACCATCAAAGTACATCAGCCACTCTTTGCTTGCTTCCTTGACGGGGATGCTCGTTTCTGGACTTTCTTCGTCTTGTGTTGGCATCCATTCTGCTATGAATTCTGCCAATGCTCTGCTTTGAATGGTTGAAGTGCTTTCAAACTTGAGGCCAAAGCTTGACAGTTCCAGTGCCCACTCGACAATCCTGCCTGTTGCTTCTGGATTTTGCGAGATTCTCTTCAATGGAAAGCGAGTGACGACTATAATCTCATGTGCTTGAAAGTAATGGCGCAGCTTTCTCGAGGCCATGAGAAGGTCGAAAAGCAATTTCTGCACACCGTAGTACCTTGACCTAGCCCCTGCAGAAGGGAATCGACAGTAAATGGCGCTGCACCATTTTCTTCGCATCCTCTCACACGCTGCGCAGATCCATCTTTGTCGGGACCAGAGCTTGCCGGTGAAGCCCTCGCTTGTCGCTGGATGCATCTGCCATGGTTGCCGGCTCATCATCCGCCTCCCTCTCCGCTACTAACGCAACACTAACCACTTGATTGGTTGCCGCTATATAGAGCAGCAACTTCTCTTGTGGCTTAGGTGCGACAAGTATTGGAGTGGAGGACAGGTATCTCTTTAGGTCCTGTAGCGCAGCCTCCGCTTCCGGAGTCCATCTCATTGGACCTTCCTTTTTCAATATTTTGAAAAATGGCAAGGCGCGCTCAGCAGACCTAGAGATAAACCTGCTGAGAGCAGCTACGCAACCGGCAAGCCTTCATACATCCTTGACGCGCTTTGGTGCTTCAATCTGCTCAATGGCCTTGATCTTGTCGGGATTGGCTTCAATTCCCGGCCGAGACCACGAAGAACCCGAGAAGCTTGCCGGAGGGGACTCCAAACACACACTTCTCGGGGTTGAGCTTGAGGTTGATCTTGCACAGATTTGCAAAGGTTTCGTCTAAATCTTGAATCAGAGTCGCTTTGTCCTTGCTCTTGACCACTATGTCATCCATGTAGGCTTCCACATTTCTGTGTATTTGCAGCTCAAAAGCGCGATGGACTACTCTTGCAAATGTTGAACCAGCATTCTTTAAACCGAAAGGCATCCGTATGAAACAGTATGTGCCACATGGGGTGATGAATGCGGTTTTCTCCTCATCCTCTTCTGCCATGAAGATCTGATGGTACCCTGAGTATGCATCAAGAAATGAAAGCAAGTCACATCCGGCCGTGGAGTCAACAATCTGGTCAATGCGCGGCAAGGGAAATGGGTCTTTGGGACAAGCTTTATTAACATCGGTAAAGTCGATACAAAGTCTCCATTTCCCGTTTGCCTTGCGCACGACTACAGGATTGGCCAACCACGTAGGATGGAGCACTCCTCTGACAAGGCCTGCTGCTTCCAACTTCTTGATTTCTTCTGCTATGAATTCTTGGCGTTCCACTGCTTGCTTCCTGACTTTCTGCTTGACGGGCCACGCATGAGGACAGACAGCAAGATGGTGCTCAATTACTTTCCTGGGAACACCGGGGATGTCAGACGGTTGCCATGCAAACACGTCGACGTCGCCTGAGGAAAGCAACAAGCGCGCCTTCCTATTTAGGGTCGAGAGTGGCACTGATGGTGAAGGTACCACCAGTGCCGTCCTCCTTGGCGGACACCTTCTTGGTCTCTAGTGGAGCTGCCATCGTCTTCTTGTACTTGCCGGTGGAGCTCGATGGTGCGTCCTCGACGGTAGCGCAGCACTCCGAAGTGGTGTGCTTGCCGGAGTGGGCATCAGAGCTCTTGCCGGACTTGGCCTTCTTCCTCCCCCCGGGAGCTTCAGCGGCAAGTGACTTGCGATTTGCTGCGGCTGGTGCTTCCCGGTAGATCTTGTCGGTGCAGATAAGAGCATCCTTCTTGTCGCCAGGGACAGAGATGACGCTTATCGGGCCTGGCATCTTCAGCATGTTGTAGGCATAATGAGAGGCCGCCATGAATTTGGCGAGTGCTGGACGGCCAAGTATCCCATTGTAAGGCAATGGAAAGTCAGCAACGTCGAAAGTGACCCTCTCAGTCCTGAAGTTCAGCTCGCTGCCAAATGTCACGGGCAACGTGATCTTTCCCTTCGGCTTGCTCCTTCTCGGATTGATTCCTTGGAATGTGCCGGTCTCTTCGAGCTCGCTGTCAGGGATCTGGAGTTTCTGGAGCACCGCGGAGGAGATCAGATTCAAGCCGGCCCCGCTGTCAACTAGCATCTTGGTGACCTTAAGGTTGCGGATAGTTGGTGAAACCAACATCGGCAAGCACCCGACCGCAGTTATGCGATCAGGGTGGTCCTCAATATCAAAGATGATAGGCGTCTTTGGACCATTTCGGAGGCTTATGTGACTCGGCTGGATGGTTCTGCCGAATTGACTTCCCGCATCCACTGCTTGAGTTGGCGGTGTGAAGTATGCAGAGAAGCACCGTCGTCAACGCAAGAGACCTCTGTGGCTTTCTGGAACTCCTGCTCATCGGCCTCGTCATCATCCATGTCTTCGTCGTCGTCGTCATCTTCATCCTTGTCGCGGCCGCGGGGAGGTCTGTCTCCTTGCCGCTGCTTGGCCTTGCCGCGACGTCCTCCCCGGCCGGGGCGTTTCTTGCCGGATCCTCCAGCACCTACCTGGGCCTTCTCCTTGTCGCGCCGCTCGTACTCAGCCTTTTGCTGCTCGACAAGCTGATCAACCTTCTTGCAGCTCTGGAGGTCATGGCCCTTGGTGCGGTGGATCTTGCAGTATTGCTTGTTGGAGCCGTCCTGCTTGTCGGCGACCGCCACAGACTGGCAGTTGGCGCCCGCGGCAACCTCCTTGCCGGAGCTGCCAACTTTGGCTTTCTTGGCGCCACCTCTGTTGCCGGACTGCTCAACAACTAGCACATCTTTGCCTTTCTTTTTCCTGTTATTCCGCCGCCGGCTTTTCCTTGCCGGGGCAGTCTCCTCACTATCAGATCCTCCTGCTTCTGCAGTTTCTCCGGGGAGTTTCCTCCCTTCCTCAGCACGTGCACACTTGTCGGCCAGGGCATATAGCTCACTGACGTCCTTGATCTTGCACATCGCCATCTCCTCCCGCATCCTGTGGTTTCGCACGTTCTGATGGAACGCGCTAATTACCGCGGCAGGGTGGACATCTGGGATGTTGTGCTGTCTGTGCTGAATCTCTGAATGTACTTGGCGCAGGGGCTCTCCTTCCTTACGGGCGGCGAGATGAAGGTCGCTCTGTTGGCCATGAGGCTTGTGGCCACCTGTGAAGGCGCCGACAAACTGATGGCACAGATCTGCCCAAGAGGATATGGAGTTGTCCGGCAAGTGCATGAGCCAGGATCTGACATTGGGCTTGAGTACCAGCGGGAAGTAGTTGGCTAGGATCTTGTCGTCTCGCCCCCCGGCAGCTTGCACCGTAATGGTGTAGATGCTGAGGAACTCCGAGGGATGCGTCTTGCCGTCGTACTTCTCTGGTACATCTGGCTTGAAATTTTTCTTGCTGGGCCACTGGACTTGCCGCAGCTCACGAGTGAACGCAGGGCAACCTATCACAGACGGCAAGTCGCCTGGTTCTTCGGGCGCATGCATGTCGATAGAGGGCCCAGCCGCTGGTCGGATTGACGTCGCGCTTCTCTTCGGCCGCCGATGCGAGTTCGGCGTCTTCTTGTTGTCGTCAGGAAGAACTTGGCGCTGGTCGCGACGAGCTCGTGGATCTGATGACGCGGTGGAGTCATTTCGAGGTGGATCCGGCGAAGTCGGCGATCTTGGCCTTCGGGCGGAGAGTGCATGGTGGTTGCACCCCACAGGTTTTCGCCGCCACCGGCTCGCGCTTTAGTCGTCCTGCCGCGGCAGCGGCGCGCTCGTTGTCATGGAGTGTCGCCGTTAAGCGGCCGATGAGACTCTGAATAGTGGCCCTCCATTCATCGACCTTGTCGGCTGTTGGAGGGTAATCCAGGAGCAGTTGAGCTCTCGCCAAAGCTTCTGCTGGAGTGGTGGGTGGCAGTGGCGAACGGCGCGAGGAGCGGGATATGCTCGGACTCCTAACTATGTTAGAAGGAGCAGTATCCCGTCCAGGCGACCGTGCCTCGCTCGTGCCTGCATGCTGGCGTGCATGCTGGCCTTGAGCATCCCGAGATCCACCAGCTCGATCTTGGTCCAAAGAACGTATGGTACTGTGAATACCATGACGCTGTCGGTCACGCGCCTCCTGAGATGGGCGCGGTGCATGCACGGACGCCGAGGTCTGCGCGGCCTTGTTCTTGGACTTGGCCGCACCGTGGACTCCCTCGTCGACGCCCGTTCTTCCGCCGGCGTCTACCCCACCACTTGTTTGCTCCGGTGGTGGTGGGATCGACGTGGACGGCTCCGCTGCCGCCGAAGCCTTCTTCTTCGGTGGCATGTTGATGAAGATGATGAAGACGTTGCTCGTGTGAACGCCGGACCAGGTTCACACAATCTCGACGCCCCCTACCTGGCGCGCCAAAGATGTCGGGGAAGCTGATCGGACCCACGAACACCTATGGGACCGGCGGACCGAGCCCCTTTCGGTTCGGTGGGGGCGGAGGTCGCACGAAGAGCAGATCGAGGCGAAGCACACGAGCAGTTTACCCAGCTTCGGAGCTCTCCGGAGAGATAATACTCCTACTGCTGCATGTCTGATTGTATTGTGTTCTTGCTAGGGAGCGCTGAGAGCTACAAGACCTAGCGTGAGTGTTCTCTGGTTTCGAACGAACCGAACCCCTTCTACATTGCGCATGGGCCTCCTTTTATATGCTCAAGGGGTCTCCGACAGGTGGCAACGTAGACAAGGGTAAAAACGGAAAAAGAGTCGTGGTTGGTACAGCTACTTGTACAGTGTATCATACCTAACCCTGACGACAGGGGACAAAAGCATTAAATGCCCGTCTATGTGGCCTAAACAGTGCAGAAAGGGACCGTCAGGGACGCCACCGCTTGCCACGATGGCGATCTTGCCAGCGCCGCTTGCCACCACGCCCCGCTGGCCACACAGCCGCTTGCCACGCGCGCCTGGAAAGGTCCCAGGGCGACACGTTAGTGGATGTCTTTGGAGTCAGTACTGATTGGTGATGCTGCGCGGCAAGCGCCTTGCCGGGTTGTTGCCTCGTTGCGTCCGGAAGCTTGTCGCTCACCGAACCTTCCCGGCAAGCTCCTCTTGCCAGGGCCTTGTCTCCTAGGTGCCTTGGTTGGCCTTCCCGGCAAGCTCCTCTTGCCGGGGCCTTGGCTCCTTGGCTTAAATACTTTGTTCTTGAATGGCTCCAAAGGAACCACGGAGGACCTGGGCGGTCACCCGGCAAGCCTCGCCGCGGAGTGCTGCAACTGCCCGTGCACGAGTTCGGGATACTAGGGTACCCCTACTCTAGTACACCGACAATGAAGCGTGAAGACTTTTGTTTTCGTAGTTTCATTTTCTCTTTCTTGAGTCATAGGAAACACCGTACTGTTAAAGGGGGTCGAGGAAATACTAAGGAAAAATTTCCATGTGATGCTCAACTCAAAATCCTACACCTACCAATCCCTTCGAGTGAAGCCATTGGAAATCTCATATAGCTCAGTCATTTTCTTCAGTGACAGAGATGAAGTTCTTCTGGTCGCTGAGGAATTTGTTCTGGCTAACGAGTTAGGAATTCGCCAGTGCGGATTGCCTACACAGTGAAGAACATGATAGCCCTGAGGTATTTGAGCCTCACAATTCCGACCGTTGCTGTGCTACGCGCCAGCTGTCCCAAAATATCTACCCACCTAACGGTCATATCGTTGAAGGGCATTTATGTCTTATCATGTTGGGCTGCTCCCTAGGCTATAAATAGCCGCCCCCTACATCCACTAGCTGGTTGGCTGCTCTGAGAGAAACTGACACTTGTCAAGTAAGAGCATCCCATCCTCCAAGGACTTTGAGCGAAAATCATCAAGTGAGGAAAAACCCAAACCCAAACACCTACAAACCCAAAGTGATTGAGCATCACTGAAGAGATTGATCCTGCATGGATCCGACGCTTGTTACCTTTGAAGACTGTGCTTCTTCCAGACGGTTAGGAGTCATGGTCTAGATCATCCAAGAGGAAATTGTGGATCGCCGAGTGATCGAGTTTTGAAGGTTTGGAAGTCACCCAAAGACTTACCACGAGTGATTGGGCGAGGTTGTGTGACCTTAGCTCAAGGATAATACGGTGAGGACTGTGTGTCCTCAGGTTTAAATACGTAGCCGCTCCAACCAGATGTACAACTGACACAGCAGTTAGAACTGGTCTACCAAATCATTGTCTTCACCAAGCTTACTGGTTCTATTTCCTCAACTCTTCCATTTCCTCATTATTGTGTTGTGCACTTGTTCATATCTGTTTGGAGACTTTGACTGAAGACTTCATCAATCTCCTCAGTTCAATTTCTTCAGCCTGTTTGTCTTCATCCTGAGTTATCCTGTGTTTACGCTTTATGTACTCTATGCTTGTCTTCATTTCATCATGATGACCATGCTTGTGTTCTGTTATGTTTACATCTGAGTACTTATTCCGCTGCAAGTAGTTCTTCGCTTAGGAATTTCCTCACCCGCAAATTCCTCAGTGAAGAATTCATAAAAATCGCCTATTCACCCCTCCCCCCCTCTAGTCGACATACGCACTTTCAATCTTTTAACCCAAGATCCTATCAAACATATATTCATATCCTGCAGATTTAGCACACCCATCCCTCCAAACTCCTTTCTCATGCAAATAGATTGTCAGTTATCAAGGTGAATTTTATGACTCCCCTCACTATCACTCCACAAACATTTAGCCATGTGCGAGTTAATGAGCTGAAGGGCCCACTTGGGAAACTTAATAAAAGACAAAAGGTACAATGGAATGCTAGCTAAACATGATTTGATTAAAGTAATTTTACCCAGGAGGGATAACAACTTGCCTCTCCACCCCGCTATTCTAGCTAGAATTTTATCAATTAAAAACTGAAGATCCTCCCTGCTAAGCTTGTTAAAATGCAGAGCAATCCCTAAATATTTTACAGGAAACTGCCCAACTACACATTGAAAATATCAAAAAAACTTTTTAACTCCGTTGGTTCCACATTAATGGGTACTAGGGCACTCTTGTGATAACTAATCCTCATGCCTGACACTTGTTCAAAACAAGTTAGTATCCATTTCAGAATTAGAGCAACTCTACTATCATTTTCAAAGAACAACAGGGTATTGTCTGCATATTGTAGACACATAACCCCCCTCCACAAACTCAGGGCACAGACCTCTAACCAACCCAGCTTGTGCCCCTTTGATCAACATTCTAGAGAAAACATCTACTACCAAATTAAAAAGGAGGGGAGAGAAAGGGTCTCCTTGTCTCAAGCCTTTGCCTGTTAAGAAGAAATCACTTTCTTCCCCATTCAACTTGACTCCAATAGAGTCTCTCTGGGTAAGAATTTTCACCCATCCTATCCATCTTGGGCCAAAGCCCCTAAGCGCTAGCATTTCATACACAAAATCTAAGTTCACCCTGTCATAAGCCTTTTCATAATCAATCTTAAAAACTAGTCCCTGTCTGCCAGAAGAATGTACAGCTTGAACACATGGGCTGTAACCACACTCTCTAATATGTACCTCCCCCTAATAAAAGTAGACTAGAAACTAGATATCAATCTACCAATGATCAGAGCCAACCTAGTCATGAGAACCTTAGTAAAAATCTTAAAACAACGGTTAACTAAACTAATTGGTCTAAATTTGTTCATGGATCTAGCTTCATTCTCCTTTGGTATTAAGGTGATCATAGCAAAATTAAGTCTAAAAATGTCCAAATCAGCCTCAAACCAAGCATCAAACATCCTAATCAAATCATACTTGACCACCTCCCAGAATTCTTGAAAGAACATAAAAGGCAGGCCATCTCGCCCCGGGGCTCCATCAGAGTAAGAGCCAAAAACAGCTGCCTTAATTTCTTCTTCTGAGAATTTGGCTTCTAGTCTATTGTTCTCATCCTCAGTCACTTTCTCTTCTTCTTTAAAGAAGCTAGCACTAAGGTTAATTTTAGGTCTAGGTTCCCAAGCAAACAGATTTTTATAGTAATCAACTGCAATTTTTTGCATCCCTTTTTGGTCTGAAGTGGGCCCATCCTCCCCATCCAGAACATGAATAATTTTCCTCCTCCTTCTCTGGTTAGCTATTGCATTGAAATAAGCAGTATTTCTATCCCCTTCTAGAATATCCTAATCTCTAGACCTTTTTCTAGCTTTGATCTCCTCGACTCTCCAAATCTCAGAGAGTTCTCTTAAAATCTCCTCTAATTTATGCATTTCTTCACTAGAAAGCTCCCTAGACTCAGTTTTGACATCTACGATGTCATATTCAAGCATGAGCTCATTTTTATTCTTCCTCACAAAGTCCTCTATGTTCCTACTCCACCCTTTGGCTAATCTCCTAAAGGTTCTAACCTTGTGCTGCCAAAGATCGACCGGATTCACAGTATTCCAGCTACTAGTCCAGACTTTAATCACTATACCTTTAAAGTCACTCTTAGTTATCCACCTGTCGATGTCAAAACCGGCAGATCTCGGGTAGGGGGTTGATAACCCACAAGTATAGGGGATCGCAACAGTTTTCGAGGGTAGAGTATTCAACCCAAATTTATTGATTTGACACAAGGAGAGCCAAAGAATATTCTCAAGTATCAGCAGTTGAGTTGTCAATTCAACCACACCTGGATAACTTAATATCTACAGCAAATTATTTAGTAGCAAAGTAATATGATAGTAGTGGTAAAGGTAACAAAAGTAACGGTAGCAAAAGTAATTTTTTTGGTATTTTGTAGTGATTGTAACAGTAGCAACGGAAAAGTAAATAAGCGAAGAACAATATGTGAAAAGCTCGTAGGCATTGGATCGGTGATGGAGAATTATGCCGGATGCAGTTCATCATGTAACAATCATAACATAGGGTGACATAGAACTAGCTCCAATTCATCAATGTAATGTAGCCATGTATTCCGAATATAGTCATACGTGCTTATGGAGAAGAACTTGCATGACATCTTTTGTCCTACCCTCCCGTGGCAGCGGGGTCCTAATGGAAACTAAGGGATATTAAGGCCTCCTTTGAATAGAGTACCAGACCAAAGCATTAACACATAGTGAATACATGAACTCCTCAAACTACGGTCATCACCTGGAGTGGTCCCGATTATTATCACTTGGGTTGCGGATCATAACACATAGTAGGTGACTATAGACTTGCAAGATAGGATCAAGAACTCACATATATTCATGAAAACATAATAGGTTCAGATCTGAAATCATGGCACTCGGGCCCTAGTGACAAGCATTAAGCATAGCAAAGTCATAGCAACATCAATCTCAGAACATAGTGGATACTAGGGATCAAACCCTAACAAAACTAACTCGATTACATGATAGATCTCATCCAACCCATCACCGTCCAGCAAGCCTACGATGGAATTACTCACACACGGCAGTGAGAAACATGAAATTGGTGATGGAGGATGGTTGATGATGACGACGGCGATGAATCCCCCTCACCGGAGCCCCGAACGGACTCCAGATCAGCCCTCCCGAGAGGTTTTAGGGCTTGGCGGCGGCTTCGTATTGTAAAACACGATGATTTCTTCTCTATGATTTTTTTCTCTCCCCGAAAGCAAATATAGAGTTGGAGTTGAGGTCGGAGGACCTCCAGGGGGCCCACGAGGTAGGGGGGCGCGCCCAAGGGGGGGCACCCCCCACCCTCGTGGGTAGGGTGTGGCCCCCTGGTCTTCATCTTTTGCAAGGATTTTTATTATTTCCAAATAGACGTTCCATGGAGTTTCAGGTCATTCCGAGAACTTCTGTTTCTGCACATAAATAACACCATGGAAAGTCTGCTGAAAACAGCGTCAGTCCGGGTTAGTTCCATTCAAATCATGCAAGTTAGAGTCCAAAACAAGGGGCAAAAGTGTTTTGAAAAGTAGATACGACGGAGACGTATCAACTCCCCCAAGCTTAAACCCTTGCTTGTCCTCAAGCAATTCAGTCGACAAACTGAAAGTGATAAAGAAAAAATTAACAAACTCTGTTTGCTCTTGTTGTTGTAAATATGTAAAGCCAGCATTCAAGTTTTCAGCAAAGATAATGACTAACCACATTTGCAATAACTCTTAGGTCTCATGTTTACTCATATCAATAGCATAATCAACTAGCGAGCAATAATAATAAATCTCAGATGACAACACTTTCTCAAAACAATCATGATATGGTATAACAAGATGGTTTCTCGCTAGCCCTTTCTGAGACCACAAAACATAAATGTAGAGAACCTTTAGAGATCAAGGACTGACAGCATATTGTAATTCATGGTAAAAGAGATCCAGTCATAGTCATACCCAATATAAATTAATAGTAATGAATGCAAATGACAGCTGCGCTCTCCAGCTAGTGTTCTTTAATAAGAGGGTGATGACTCAACATGAAAGTAAATAGATAGGCCCTTCGCACAGGGAAGCAGGGATTTGTAGAGGTGCCAGAGCTTGATTTTGAGATAGAGATAAATTATAATTTGAGTGGCATACTTTCATTGTCAGCATAACAACCAAGGGATGGAGATATCTTCCATGCTACACACATTATAGGCGGTTCCCAAACAGAATGGTAAAGTTTATACTCCCTGAGGGAGTCCCGGACTAGGGGGTGTCCGGATAGCTGGACTATCGTCACGACCGGACTCCAAGACTATGAAGATACAAGATTGAAGACTTCGTCCCGTGTCCGGATGGGACTTTCCTTGGCGTGGAAGGCAAGCTTGGCGATACGGATATGTAGATCTCCTACCATTGTAACCGACTCTTTGTAACCCTAACCTATCCGTGTCTATATAAACCGGAGTGTTTTAGTCCGTGGGATGAACAACAATCATACCATAGGCTAGCTTCTAGGGTTTAGCCTCCTTGATCTCGTGGTAGATCTACTCTTGTACTACCCATATCATCAATATTAATCAAGCAGGAGTAGGGTATTACCTCCATCGAGAGGGCCCGAACACAGGTAAAACATCGTGCCCCTTGTCTCCTGTTACCATCTGCCTAGACGCACGATTCGGGACCCCTACCCGAGATCCGCCGGTTTGACACCGACATTGGTGCTTTCATTGAGAGTTCCTCTGTGTCGTCACCGATAGGCCCGATGGCTCCTTCGATCATCAACAACGACGCGGTCCAGGGTGAGACTTTTCTCCCCGGACAGATCTTCGTGTTTGGCGGCCTTGCACTGCGGGCCAATTCGCTTGGCCATCTGGAGCAGATCGAAAGCTACGCCCCTGGCCATTAGGTCAGATTTGGAAGTTTGAACTATACGGCCGATATCCGCGGCGACTTGATCTTCGACGGATTCGAGCCGCAGCCAAGCGTGTCGCACTGTTTCGATGGGCATGATCTAGCTCTGCAGAACAAAGGTTGCTCGAGGCCGCACCAGCATCCGCTCCGACCCTTAATCCGGAGCCGGATTTCCTGATCGAGGATGAGTGGTTGGACACCGCCTCGGGGGCTATAATCTCTACGGCGATTGAGCCGAACTCCATCCCTGTCCTTTGCGAAGACCTCGACTCCAAGGTGCCGGACTCCTCTCCGGACTCCGAACCCTCCATACCGCCAATCGGATCCGATTGGGCGCCGGTCATGGAGTTCACGGTCATGACATCTTTTAGCACTCGCCCTTTGGCGACATCCTGAATTCACTAAAGTCTCTCTCTTTATCCGGAGAGCCTGGCGAACTACGGTCAGAAGGTTGGGATGCGGACGACGAAGAAATTCAACACCCACCCACCACCCACTTCAGTAGCCATCGCTGAAAGCTTACACGACGTGCTCGATTTCGACTCAAGACATCGACGTCATGGACGACGATGTAGGAGACAACAATGAACCAGCACCTATAGGATGCTGGACAACCTCATCACATGATGTATACATGGTGGATACACCTAAAGGAAATGAAGACGAGGAACAACGGGACGCTACGAAGGATAAATCCCTCGAAAAGCAGTCAAAACGTAAAGCCGAACAAAGTCCCGCCTCAACAAAGACCCAGCCATAGAGCAGGGCGAACCGGTGGATAACGAACAAGCTATCGAGCAATCGTCCGAACAAGACAACTTGGATAAACAATCTGTCCCAGCGAAGACAACAGTCCGGACGATCTGACGCCGGACAAACTATTGGAGCACAATGACCTCGAGAAAAGGCTCGTCGCCATCGCTGCGTAGCCTGAAAAAGCGAAGCGAAGCTTAAAACAGCGGAAGATGCACTCAGATCGATGGAGCAAAGTATTCAAAGATCACAGACAAGTACGGCGACGATACCAACAAAGAGCTACCCAAAAGAAATCTACTGCCCGAATTGACGAGGAGGCCTTAGAGCCCCACAATTAAAAAGTAAGAAGGCCACCCGGTCGGATGGACGACCCCACGGCAAAAAGAGAGCGGCAAATGGCGCCAAGACACAAGCCAATATGCGATCCGCATAAGGATTCACATCAAAAGGATGGCCCATTAGGTCCATCTATGGGCCAAGAAAGCAAGCTCACAAAGCAATGCAATACGCCAAAATTCAAGATCACGGCACACCCAAATATAGGGGCGCCAGACACCCCTATCTTTCACCGATGAGGTGCCGGATCATGAATTTCAGCGAGATTCAAACCCGTAAACATAGAGGCATCTGACGTAACAAATGACCACTGGAGTGCGGATCGAGGATTACATCCTCCACATACACATGGCTAGAGGAGACGATCTCCACGCCATAAAATACTTACCCTTAAACTCAAAGGGCCAGCTCGGCATTGGCTTAAAAGCCTCCCGAAAATACCATTGGAAGCCGGGAGAGCTCGAGGATGCATTTCGGCAAATTTTAGGGGACTTATGTCCGCCCCGGATGCGCACGATCTAAGTCACATAACTCAACAGCCCGGAGAGTCAGCCCGGAACTTCTGGAACAGGTTCCTTACTAAAAAGAACCAAATAGTCGACTGTCCGGACGCCGAAGCCTTAGAAGCTTTCAAACACAACGTCCGAGACGAATGGCTCGCCAGACACCTCGGCCAAGAAAAGCCAAGAACAATGGCTGCATTAACAAGCCTCATGACACGCTTTTGCGCGGGAGAGGATAGCTGGCTAGCAAGGTGCAGCACCAGTGACCCAAGTACGTCCGAAATTAGGGATGGAAATGGGAAACCACGGCGCAATAAGGACCAGCGCCGGAATAAAAGGAACAGTCCAAAGAGCACGGCAGTCAACGCTGGATTCAAAAGCTCACGGTAGAACAACAAAAAACTGCCCCTTCAGGACAATAGTGATGAGCTATCCAACTTCAACAAAACTTTGGACAAGATATGCCAAATCCACAGTACTCCTGTGAGGCCTGCTAACCATACCCACCGAAATTGTTGGGTCTTCAAACAGTCCGGCAGACTGAACGCCGAACACAAGAGGCTCGACACACCAAGTGAAGATGACGACGAGCACCACAAGCAGAGCCCCGGAAAACAAAAGACTTTCCCACAAGAGGTTAAAACAGTAAACTCACTTCACGTGATCAAAGGGAAAAACAGAGCGGCGCCCACTAAAAGGCGCGCCGCACACTAGTTGTCAAAACCAATCACCTTCGACCATCAGGACTATTCCAAAATTATCCGGAAAGCAGGATGGACTGCCCTGATATTGGATCCTATAATTGATGGATTCCAATTTACACGAGTCCTCATGGATGGCGGCAGTGACATAAACCTGATATATCAGGACACAATCCGCAGGATGGGGATAAACCCAACCAAAATTCGCCGTAGCAACACCTCCTTTAAAGGAGTAATGCCAGGCCCATATGCCCTTTGTAATGGGCTCCATACTGCCGAAGTTGTGTTTGGTTCATCCGACAACTTCCGTCGCGAAAGGTTACTCTTCCATGTCGCCTGCTTAAAATTAGCCATCAAGCACTATTGGGACGCCAAGCTTTAACCGCTTTAACACAATACTGCATTATGCATCTCTAACACTTAAAATGCCCGGTCCACGCGGCATCATCTCGTTAAAAGGAAGTATTAAGTGTTACTCGAGCACGGAAGAATGGGAGACTGCCTTGACAGCCCCACAGCTATCCGGCTCGGCTAGGCAAAGAACCTGAATTGGTCATTCAAACCCCGGACACGGCTAGACGAGTCCGGCGCCTACTAGCGGCATACCCCCATACGAGGGGCTGCCTGCATGTATAACAAGAGACAATAAAGCTCAACTTTATTCACTTCTTCGAACCATACTCTGTTTATTTAATACTAAGTTCATCTTTCGCACGATCCTTTTTCTTTTAAACTAAGTTCCTCTCTTTTACAGATGAACAACGTGCTACACCCGTCCAGGATACGGCACAATGGAGACACAGGCGCAGATGTGCAGTAGGGACCCGTTGCAAGGATTCTTTTCAGATTAAGACCCTGCGTAAACCTTTTTTACTGTCTCTTGTTGATATACATCCCTTGGTTCCTTACTTTAACCGGGGAGGAGGCTGGTGTTTTGGCATTGACCGCACCAGAATTTTTGCGCGTACCTGGACACCAGGGGCATAGGGCATTATTCTGCCCATTTTCATAAAGACCAAATACCTTAGGGAGTATTCGGCGTCTCGAGTTAGGCCTTATATGCATCAGCTCCGAATCATGTCTTTGGTCAAATGTTGGGTTGCCCGGCTCTTGTGTTTTGCTGCCTTACGTTCTGTTTTCACGGCTAACGCGGCACCAGGAGAACTACTGCGATTGTGCCCCGGTTCGGCCGGGCGAGCACCTCAGTAGAGAAAGCCGAAAACTGACTATCATGATATAGCGAGAGACTGGTCAACCACTCGATGACTCACTGGAATGTTTAGGATTCCTCCGCATTAACGAAGGACCGGTTTTCGGTCAGGCACATACGCACCCCGAATTCGGGAGAGTGCGGTGCCCCAGGGGCTATATAGTAGCCCCACCCTCGAACTCCTATGGCTAAGTGAAAGTGATAAAGCATTATAGTCCGGTTGCCCGGTTTGCTATGCTATCACCTCCTTAACAGGACCAAGACGTTGGATTAAGTGTGAAAAAGCGCTTTCTTTGCAAACACCCCCGCACTATGTGCGTGGGGGCTGAAGCCAAGGACTGCCATCTTTTAGGTTATATACACATATACATAAACGACCGCATAGGGAGTAGTTTACTACTTGAACGCACAAGTATAAAAAGCTCTTATATTATATTGAAACATTGTTTTCACAAATCATACATGTCATTTAAACATAATATCCTTCGAGCACTGCGTCTCTATTAAACGAGCGCCCGGCAGGACTTCTTCAAAGTAGTGCTCGGCAGGTACTCGACTTCATCTCAATCTTGGGATGCAATGTCGGTGGCCTTCATCTCTGCCCAAGATGTCTTGACACGGGCAAGAGCCATCCGCGCTCCTCAATACACGCCGATCGCTTCATTGCGTCGATACGATACCGCACCAAGAAACTGCTGCACTAAACCGAAATAGCTCTTTCTACTGGGTCCGCCCGCCACAAGTGAGTCAAGACATGCTTCATGGCAAATCCGGACAACCGATTCAGCTCGGCCCATTCGGCCAACCGATCGGTCAGCGGCAGAGGACGCTCCGGACTATGGAATTGCGACCAATATAGCTCTTCCCTTCTGTGCCCCTTCTGGCCCCGGAAGTGCTCAACCGCGTCCGTAGCGCTCGCCGCCAAGTCCAGATAAGCATCCTCCGAACTCCACAACTTATCCAACTGAGCATACTTTGGATCTGTATATTTCCTCCGCAGCAGAAACGGTTTTCCAGCCGCAATTGCCCCAGCCTGACTCAGCTCCTCCTTGGCAGCTCTCAAAGCCGATTGGGCATTCTTGGATCGGCAGCAGCCTTTTTTAGGCCCTCTTGTTCCACTTGACGTTCTTTTTCAAGAACCTCGCAACGATCAGTAGTATTCATCAACCTTTTGGCCATATCGGCCATCTCCTCTTTGCTTAGGCAGTGAGCAGCCCGTTCAGCTTCTAGCTCTTCGGCCGCCTTTAAAGCGGCCGCATTACTAATTCTGGCTTGCTCTTTCGCTCGGGCGAGTTCTGCCCGCAGCTCTTCCACGGCAGCGGCACCATCTGCATTAAGCATACGAATAGTAAGACATGGGCGTCAAGCTCCCTTACCAGGTGTCCGCATAGAAGCTGCATACCTTGTGACTCGTCAAACCTTGTATTGACCAGCGCGATGTCCGCATCCGCCTCTTCAAGTTGCCGCTTTAGTTCGGCATATTCATCAGTTCTGCTGGCCTTCGGACGCCCCGCCACCTGTTTAGGAGCGGCGATATGTTATAACTGAGAATTTGATCCTCGGCACGTTGTCAATTTTGCCAACATACCGAGTCTCAGGGGCTACTATCTATACAGTATGCATTTTATATGCATAAGCTGTCGAAGGTACATTATTTTTGCGTATTCTCAAACCCGTCACAAGAAGCTTCGACGGCTTCGTGCAATCCGCTCTCCGCGGATGCAATTCTTTCAATCACCGTACCCATTAGAGCACGGTGATCTTCTGAGATAGCAGCTCGCCCGAGCAGATCCTTCAGCTCCTCCGACCGCACACCACTTGGCGCCGGACCCTCCGGCCCTCCGGGCTTGGGGGAACCCTCCACGATGACACCTCCGGGTCGTCCGCTTCACATGAGGGTGCGACAGGTGGAGGCGTTTCGCTCTCCATCATCTCCGGAAGAAGATCCCCCGAAGACGAGCTCTGCTGAGAAGGGCTGAGGTCCGAACTACAAGGTACAATTTTGGTTATCTTCATGAATAAATACAGGGATGTTCCTTATTTACAAGACCCCTTCTTTTTACTTACGGCTCATTTGGAGGGCTGATCCTTGGGCAAATAATGCGGCTGGGTTACTTCCCGGTACTGGACTCTCTGCCGAAGATTCCTTTCCCTCTTTGAGGCCTTGACCTCCGGATCTTCCAGCGGTCCTCTTCTCTCCTCGGAAGGTGGGACTCTTAATCCCTCCTTCCTTGATAGCCTCCTTCAGAGAGGCGGTTGCTTCCCGCTCCCCCTTCGCCTTCTTGAAAGGCGTGACCTTCAACATCTTGGTCAAGATGGGATCCGGCGTGGTCTCCGGGAGGAGCCGGACACCTTATTAACTTTGCCTTGGCTATCCACTCCTGTTCAAGAAACGGCTCCTTTAAAGGGCATATATATATATATATATATATATATATATATATATATATATATATATATATAAAATAAATAAATGAAAAGATTGTCCGGTTACGGACTACTTACTTGAGTATCTGGCGATTGCAGCTTAGTCCTGCGTCCTCGGTCAAGTCCGGACACTTCTCTTGTGATCCGAAGAACAGTTTATACATCTCCACGGGCGTCGTGCCCATAAAATTTTGGAGAGCTCATGGTCCCTCCGGATTGAATTCCCACAGGCGGAGGGGCGACGCTTGCAGGGCTGAAGGCGCCGGATCACCATAACCTGCGCCACTGCAACCAGATTGATCCCTCTTTCCTGGAGGTCTCGAATAATGCCCTGCAGCAAGGGAACGTCCTTGGACGGCCCCCAGTCGAGCCCCTTGTTGGCCCATGACGCCAGCCGATGTGGTGGACCTGAGCGGAAGGCGGGGAGCGCCGCCCATTTGGTGCCCCAGGGAGCGGTGATATAAAACCACTCCCGTTGCCACAAACCAAGCTCCTCTTGAAAAGAGCCCTCGGGCCATGGAGCATCAGCACATTTGCTTATGACCGCTCCTCCGCACTCTGCTTGTTGCCCCTCGATCATATTTGGCTCCACCTTGAAGGTCTTGAGCCACAATCCAAAGTGGGGGGTAATATGGAGGAAGGCCTCACATACGACAATGAATGACGAGATATGGAGGATGGACTCCGGATTTAAGTCATGGAAATCAAGCCCATAATAAAACATGAACCCCAGCAAAGGGATCCGTCGGGAAGCCTAAACCCGAAGGAAGTGGGACACGAACACCACGTTCTCGCCCGGGCTCGAGTGGGAATGACCTGCCTCGAGCAGCAGCCTATGCGAGATCTCGCCGGTTAGATACTGGCGTCGCGCAGCTTTAGCACATCTTCTTACAGGACGGAGGAAGACGTCCATCGGCCGTCTTGGTCGGAGCCGTACATTGTCGAAAGTCCGAGCGCTGAATCTGAAGCTTTGGGTGTTGGAACTCGGCGAGGCGAACTCGATGGAGGGTGTAAAAAGAAGAGGGCCTTGGTCTCATTATAGAGAGGTTGAATACCAAGAGCCCACCCCGTGGTCGATTAGGACTCGCCTTTGATAGAGAAGGCAGGCCAACGAGCACGGTTGGGTTACCCACGTCCGTATTGATGAGAATCCCGGAATAAGGTGGCACGATCTATGCTTTGATAAGGCGTGCCAAGGAAACCGCCTCGCTAAACACGCTGAGGTGGAACAATAAAAAACGATTCATATAAAGGCCTGGCCGTGGTGTGATGTCACACCGCGGAATACGTCAGCAGATCTGTGCAAAAAATATTCTCTCTACGGTGTTACGTGGAACTTGTTTTGCAGAGCCGGACACTATCCTTGTGTTCAAAGCCTTCTATGAAGTATTCGGAGGAGGAACCCACCTTGCAATGCCGAAGACAATATGCGCGCCGGACTCGTCGTCATTGAAGCCTGGTTCAGGGGCTACTGAGGGAGTCCCGGACTAGGGGGTGTCCGGATAGCCGGACTGTCGTCACGGCCGGACTCCAAGACTATTAATATACAAGATTGAAGACTTCGTCCCGTGTCCGTATGGTACTTTCCTTGGCGTGTAAGGCAAGCTTGGCTATACGTATTTGTAGATCTCCTACCATTGTAACCGACTCTGTGTAACCCTAACCTATCCGGTGTCTATATAAACCGGAGGGTTTTAGTCCGTGGATCTAACAACAATCATACCATAGGCTAGCTTCTAGGGTTTAGCCTCCTTGATCTCGTGGTAGATCTACTCTTGTACTACCCATATCATCAATATTAATCAAGCAAGAGTAGGGTATTACCTCCATCGAGAGGGCCCGAACCTGGGTAAAAACATCATGCCCCTTGTCTCCTGTTACCATCTGCCTAGACGCACAGTTCGGGACCCCCTACCCGAGATCCGCCGGTTTTGACACCGACACTCCCCCTCCACCAACAAGCATCAATCCATGACTTGCTCGAAACAACGAGTGTCTCCAACTAGCAATAGTCCTGTGGGGAGTTTTGTTTGCAATTATTTTGATTTAGTTTGCATAAAGCATGGGACTGGGCATCCGGTGACCAGCCATTTTCTCGTGAATGAGGAGCGGAGTCCACTCCTCTTGAGAATAACTGGCTAACATGGAAGATAAGGGCAGCCCTAGTTGATACATGAGCTATTCGAGCATACAAAACAGAATGTTTATTTGAAGGTTTAGAGTTTGGCACATACAAATTTACTTGGAGCAGGTAAATACCGCATATAGGAAGGTATAGTGGACTCATATGGAATAACTTTGGGATTTAAGGGATTGGATGCACAAGCAGTATTCCCGCTTAGTACAAGTGAAGGCTAGCAAAAGACTGGGAAGCGACCAACTAGAGAGCGACAACAGTCATGAACATGCATTAAAATTATTAAACATTGAGCACGAGCATGAGTAGGATATAATCCACCATGAACATAAATATCGTGAAGGCTATGTTGATTTGTTTCAACTACATGTGTGAACATGTGCCAAGTCAAGTCACTTAAATCATTCAAAGGAGGATACCACCCCATCATACCACATCACAACCATTTTAATAGCATGTTGTACGCATAAGGTAAACCATTATAACTCATAGCTAATCAAGCATGGCATGAGCAACTATGATCTCTAATTGTCATTGCAAACATGTTTATTCATAATAGGCTGAATCAGGAATGATGAACTCATCATATTTACAAAAACAAGAGAGGTCGAGTTCATACCAGCTTTTCTCATCTCAGTCAGTCCATCATATATCATCATAATTGCCTTTCACTTGCACGACCGAATGATGTGAATAATAATAAGAGTGTACATGCATTGGACTAAACTAGAATCTACGAGCATTCAATAAACAGGAGAAGACAAGGCAATATGGGCTTTTGGTTAAATCAACAATAATGCATATAAGAGCCACTTCAACAATTTAATCATGGTCTTCTCCTATCGACCCCCAAAGAAAAGAAAAGAAATAAAACTATTTACATGGGAGAGCTCCCAACAAGCAAAAAGAAGAACATGAAATCTTTTTGGGTTTTCTTTCAATTATTACTACTACAGCAAGAAAAATAAACTAGGTTGAGCATCATCATGAACATCATCATTAACATTTTCATTGGGTTCATGTTCATTACCAGATTGTGTTTCAGCATTAGAAATAGAGATATCATTTGGATTCTCAGGTGTTTCAGTAATAGGTTCACTAGAAGCATGCAAAGTCCTATCATTTTTCTTTTTCTTCTTTTTAGAAGGACTAGATGCATCAATATTATTTCTCTGAGTATCTTGTTCAATTCTCTTAGGGTGGCCTTCAGGATACAAAGGTACTTGAGTCATTTTACCAGTTCTAGTAGCCACTCTAACAGCATAATCATTTTTCTTACTATTCATTTCATTGATCAAATCATTCTGAGCCTTAAGTACTTGTTCTACTTGAGTGGTAACCATAGAAGCATGTTTAGTAATGAGTTTAAGTTCACCTCTAACATTAGCCATATAATCACCCAAGTGTTCAATCATATAAGCATTTTGTTTTAATTGTCTACCAAAATAAGCATTGAAATCTTCTTGCTTAGCCATAAAGTTATCAAACTCATCCAAGCATTGGCTAGCAATTTTAGTAGGAGGGATTTCAGCTTTATCATATCTATAGAGAGAATTTACCTTTACTACCTGTGTCGGGTTATCAAGACCATGAGGTTCTTCAATAGGTAATGGATTAAGATCATATGTTTCTTTAACAGGCGGTAGATTAAGACCATGTATTTCTTCAATAGGAGTGTAAATTCTTAATATCTTCAGCTTTTATACCTTTTTCTTTCATAGATTTCTTTGCCTCTTGCATATCTTCAGGACTGAGAAATAGAAGACCTCTCTTCTTCGGAGTTGGTTTAGGAATAGGCTCAGGAATTGGCTCAGGAAGTGTCCAATTATTTTCATTTGTCAACATATTATTCAATAGGATTTCGGCTTCATCCGGTGTTCTTTCCCTGAAAACAGAACCAGCACAACTATCCAGGTAATCTCTGGAAGCATCGATTAGTCCATTATAAAAGATATTAAGTATTTCATTTTTCTTAAGAGGATGATCAGGCAAAGCATTAAGTAACTTGAGAAGCCTCCCCCAAGATTGTGGGAGACTCTCTTCTTCAATTTGCACAAAGTTGTATATTTCCCTCAAAGCAGCTTGTTTCTTATGAGCAGGGAA
Organism: Aegilops bicornis; assembly: GCA_021605145.1. Lineage (NCBI taxonomy): Eukaryota > Viridiplantae > Streptophyta > Magnoliopsida > Poales > Poaceae > Aegilops > Aegilops bicornis. The sequence continues at coordinate 620,995,176 of CM038674.1, forward strand.
ATATTTAGCAGAGAAGTAATAAATCATATCCTGGGTACTACGCACACAACCAGGATCAAGAGAATTAAACCATATCTTAGCATCACCCTTTAATGAGAACGGAAATATTTTAAGGATGTAAAAGTAGGGAGATCTCTCATCATTACTGAACAGGGTGGCTATATCATTTAATTTAGTAAGATGTGCCAACACAGTTTCAGATTCATAGCTATGAAAAGGATCAGATTCAACCAAAGTAATTACATCAGGATCAACAGAGAATTCATAATCCTTATCGGTAACACAGATAGGTAAAGTAGCAAAAGCAGGGTCAGGTTTCATTCTATCATTAAGAGATTGTTGATTCCATTTAGCTAATAACCTCTTGAGTCATATCTATCTTTGCAAGCTAAAATAGCTAAAGAAGCTTCTTTATCAAAAACATAACCCTCAGGAATAACAGGCAAGTCTTCATCATCACTTTCATCAATATAATCAGTTTCAATAATTTCTTTCTCTCTAGCCCTAGCAATTTGTTCATCAAGAAATTCACTAAGTGGCACAGTAGTATCAAGCATAGAAGTAGTTTCATTATAAGTATCACGCATAGCGAAGTGGCATCATCAATAACATGCGACATATCGAGCGAATAGCGAAGCGAGGTTTAGGTGTCACAAGCTTACTCAAAATAGAAGGTGAATCAAGTGCAGAGCTAGATGGCAGTTCCTTACCTCCCCTCGTAGTTGAGGGATAAATTGTTGTCTTAGCGTCTTCCAAGTTCTTCATAGTGACCAGAAGATATAAATCCCAAGTGACTCAAAGAATAGAGCTATGCTCCCCGACAACGGCGCCAGAAAATAGTCTTGATAACCCACAAGTATAGGGGATCGCAACAGTTTTCGAGGGTAGAGTATTCAACCCAAATTTATTGATTCGACACAAGGGGAGCCAAAGAATATTCTCAAGTATTAGCAGTTGAGTTGTCAAGTCAACCACACCTGGATAAATTAATATCCGCAGCAAAGTATTTAGTAGCAAAGTAATATGATAGTAGTGGTAACGGTAACAAAAATAACGGTAGCAAAAGTAATATTTTTGGTATTTGATACGTCTCCGTCGTATCTACTTTTCCAAACACTTTTGCCCTTGTTTTGGACTCTAACTTGTATGATTTGAATGGAACTAACCCAGACTGACGTTGTTTTCAGCAGAATTGCCATGATGTTGTTTTATGTGCAGAAAACAAAACTTCTCGGAATGACCTGAAACTCCATGGAACATCTTAGAAAAAATAATAAGAAATCCTCACCAAAGATGAAGACCAGGGGGCCCACACCCTGTCCACGAGGGTGGGGGGCTCGCCCCCCTCTAGGGCGCGCCCCCTACCTCGTGGGCCCCCTGGAGACCTTCCGACGCCAACTCCAACTCTATATATTGGCTTTCGGAGAGAAAAAATCAGAGAGAAGAAATCATCGCGTTTTACGATACGGAGCCGCCGCCAAGCCCTAAAACCTCTCGGGAGGGCTGATCTGGAGTCCGTTCGGGGCTCTGGAGAGGGGGATTCGTCGCCGTCGTCATCATCATCAACCATCCTCCATCACCAATTTCATGATGCTCACCGCCGTGCGTGAGTAATTCCATAGTAGGCTTGCTGGACGGTGATGGGTTGGATGAGATCTATCATGTAATCGAGTTAGTTTTGTTAGGGTTTGATCCCTAGTATCCATTATGTTCTGAGATTGATGTTGCTATGACTTTGCTATGCTTAATGCTTGTCACTAGGGCCCGAGTGCCATGCTTTCGGATCTGAACCTATTATGTTTTCATGAATATATGTGTGTTCTTGATCCTATCTTGCAAGTCTATAGTCACCTATTATGTGTTATGATCCGACAACCCCGAAGTGACAATAATCGGGATACTTCTCGGTGATGACCATAGTTTGAGGAGTTCATGTATTCACTATGTGCTAATGCTTTGTTCCGGTTCTCTATTAAAAGGAGGCCTTAATATCCCTTAGTTTCCATTAAGACCCCACTACCACGGGAGGGTAGGACAAAAGATGTCATGCAAGTTCTTTTCCATAAGCACGTATGACTATATTCGGAATACATGCCTACATAACATTGATGAATTGGAGCTAGTTCTGTGTCACCCTATGTTATGACTGTTACATGATGAACCGCATCTGGCATAATTATCCATCACCGATCCAATGCCTACGAGCTTTCCATATACTGTTTACGCTTATTTACTTTTCTGTTGCTACTGTTACAATCATTACAAAACACCAAAAATATTAGTTTTGCTTTCATTACTCTTTTGTTACCGTTACCACTACTATCATACTACTTTGCTACTAAATACCTTGCTGCAGATATTAAGTTATCCAGGTGTGGCTGAATTGACAACTCAGTTGCTAATACTTGAGAATATTCTTTGGCTCCCCTTGTATCGAATCAATAAATTTGGGTTGAATACTTTACCCTCAAAAGCTGTTGCGATCCCCTACACTTGTGGGTTATCAAGAGTAATTTAAAGGCGCCCGTTCGGGATCATAGCTCTATTCTTTGAGTCACTTGGGATTTATATCTTCTGGACACTATGAAGAACTTGAAAGACGCTAAGACAAAAATTTATCCCTCAACTACGAGGGGAGGTAAGGAACTGCCATCTAGCTTTGCACTTGATTCACCTTCTGTTATGAGTAAGCTTGCGACACCTAAACCTGCTTCTGCTATTCGTTCTGATATGTCGCATGTTATTGATGATGCCACTTCTGCTATGCATGATACTTATGATGAAACTACTTCTATGCTTGATACTACTGTGCCCCTTGGTGAATTTCTTGATGAACAAATTTCTAGGGCTAGAGAGAAAGAAACTATTGGAACTGATAATGTTGATGAAAGTGATGATGAAGATATGCCTGCTATTCCTGAGGGTTATGTTTTTGATATGGAATCTTCTGCAGCTATCTTTGCCTGCAAAGATAGAAACGAACTTAAGAGGCTATTAATTAAATAGAGTAAAGAATCTCTTAGAGATAGAATGAAACCTGACCCTGCTTTTGCTACTTCACCTATTTGTGTTCCTGAAAAGGATTATGAATTCTCTGTTGATCCTGATATAATTACTTTGGTTGAATCTGATCCTTTTTATGGTTATGAATCTGAAACTGTTGTGGCACATCTTACTAAATTAAATGATATAGCCACCCTGTTCACTAATGATGAGAGATCTCGCTACTTTTACATCCTTAAAATATTTCCGTTCTCATTAAAGGGTGATGCTAATATATGGTTTAATTCTCTAGATCCTGGTTGTGTGCGTAGTCCCCAGGATATGATTTATTATTTCTCTGCTAAATATTTCCCTGCTCATAAGAAACAAGCTGCTTTAAAGGAAATATACAACTTTGTGCAAATTAAAGAAGAGAGTCTCCCACAAGCTTGGGGAGGCTTCTCAAGTTACTTAATGCTTTGCTGATCATCCTCTTAAGAAAAATGAAATACTTGATATCTTTTATACTGGACTAACGGATGCTTCCAGAGATTACCTGGATAGTTGTGCTGGTTCTCTTTTCAGGGAAAGAACACCGGATGAAGCTGAAATTCTATTGAATAATATGTTGACAAATGAAAATAATTGGGCACCTCCTGAGCCAGCTCCTGAGCCTATTCCTAAACCAACTCCGAAGAAGAGAGGTGTTCTATTTCTCAGTCCTAAAGATATGCAAGAGGCAAAGAAATCTATGAAAGAAAAAGGTATTAAAGCTGAAGATGTTAAGAATTTACCTCCTATTGAAGAAATACATGGTCTTAATTTACCGTCTGTTGAAGAAACATATGATCTTGATCCATTACCTATTGAAGAACCTCCTGATCCCAATAACCCGACACAGGTAGTAAAGGTAAATTCTCTCTATAGATTTGATGAAGGTGATATTCCTCACTATAAGTCTGCTAGACAATGCTTGGATGAGTTTGATAATTTCATTGTCAAACAAGAAAATTTTAATGCTTATTTTGGTAGACAATTAAAAAAAATACTTATATGATTAAACACTTGGGTGATTATATGGCTGATGTTAGATGTGAACTTAAACATGTTAGGAAACATGCTTCTATGGTTGCCACTCAAGTAGAACAAGTACTTAAGGCTCAAAATGATATGCTTAATGAGACGAATAGTAAGAAAAATGATTATGCTGTTAGACTGGCTACTAGAACTGGTAGAATGACTCAGGAACCTTTGTATCCTGAAGGCCACCCTAAGAGAATTGAGCAAGATTCTCAGAGAAATAATACTAATGTGCCTAGTTCTTCTAAAAGGAAGAAAAAGAAAAATGATAGGACGTTGCAAACTTCTAGTGAACCTATTGCTGAACCACCTGATAATCCAAATGATATATCTATTTCTGATGCTGAAACACAATCTGGTAAAGAACATGAACCTAGCGAAAATAATAATGATGATGTTCATGATGATGCTCAACCTAGTAATGATAATGATGTAGAAGTTGAACTGCTATTGATCTTGATAACCCACAATCAAAGAATCAACATTATGATAAGAGAGATTTTGTTGCTAGGAAACATGGTAAAGAAAGAGAACCATGGGTTCAGAAACCCATGCCTTTTCCTCCCAAACCATCCAAGAAAAAGGATGATGAAGATTTTGAGCGCTTTGCTGAAATGATTAGACCTATCTTTTTGCGTATGCGATTGACTGATGTGCTCAAAACTAATCCTTATGCTAAGTATATGAAGGATATCATTACCAATAAGAGAAAGATACCGGAAGCTGAAATTTCCACCATACTTGCTAATTACACTTTTAAGGGTGGAATACCAAAGAAACTTGGAGACCCAGGAGTACCCACTATACCATGCTCCATTAAAAGAAATTATGTTAAAACTGCTTTATGTGATCTTGGAGCCGGTGTTAGTGTTATGCCTCTCTCTTTATACCGTAGACTTGATTTGAATAGGTTGACACCTACTGAAATATCTTTGCAAATGACTGATAAATCAACTTCTATACCTGTCGGTATTTGTGAGGATGTGCCTGTTGTGGTTGCAAACGTTACTATTTTAACGGACTTTGTTATTCTTGATATTCCCGAGGACGATAGTATGTCTATTATTCTTGGAAGACCTTTTCTGAATACTGCAGGGGCTGTTATTGATTGCAACAACGGCAATGTCACTTTTCATGTTAATGGTAATGAGCATATGGTACACTTTCCGAGGAAACAACCTCAAGTCCACAGCATCAACTCTATTGGAAAAATGCCATCGATTATATTTGGAGGTTTTGAATTTCCTCTTCCTACTGTCAAGAAGAAATATGATATTCTTATTATAGAGGACGTGCATATCCCTATTGAGGTCATAGTGTTATTCGAAATTTCTCTGGTTCCATGTTATTCGGAATGAGTTTGTTAACAAGACTTGATCAACCTTGTTAGTGGATTCCTTTTGATGATCATGAGACGGATGAAACTAGAAGGCACAACCTTCTGTACCCTCTTTATACTTTCTGTTATTTAGTTGAAATAAAGTAAAAAATAGTATTTTTCTGTCTGTTTCCTGATTTATCCGTGAAATATGAAAACATCCCGAAAATAAAAGTCTTCAGAATGTCATGCCAATTTAATATGATTTTTTCGGGAATATTTGAGGATTTATGGTGCAAAAATTACCACGGGGGGAGCTACCACCTGGCCACGAGGGTGGAGGGCGCGCCCCCCTGCCTCGTGGGCCCACGGTGACCCTCCTCCACTTATTCTTGCACCCATCCTCTTCTCCTTCCTCCGACAAACACGAATATCTGGCTCAAACACGAGTTCCAGCCCCTATTGCTGTGATTTTCGATCTCCTTGCTCAAAGCACCTCTCACAAAACTGCTTGGGGAGATTGTTCCTTGGTATGTGACTCCTCCATTGGTCCAATTAGTTTTTGTTCTAGTGCTTTATTCATTGCAAATTTGTGCTGCATAGGTGACCATGTTCTTGAGCTTGCATGTCAATTTTATATGGTTCCAAGTAGTTCTAATGCATGATAAAGGCTCTAGGCACTTGTAGGAGTAGTTGCTATCAATTTTACTGAAGTTGGTTCACTTTTGTTTGAAGTTACTAAAAATTTCAGAAATTTTTCAGAGAAAACAATATGTTTAGGAAGATGTTCCAAGGTGGCTCTTCAAGGAAGCAAGGCCCTAGGCTTCCAATGCGCGATGCCGATGAGGAGCCCCCAAGGGACGCTCCAGTGAGGCCTTGTGAATGGCCTTCGGAAAATTTTATGGATCGAGCGGGAATCAAAGAAGAATTTAACGCATATTTGCGTAACGCCAGTCTTGTGGACTTCGTGGCAGACAAATGCCCACAGTATCATGATCTCACTAGTTCATTTGTGAGGAGGTTTGAGTTTTCATCTTCGCGTAATTCTCCTTCTGTCATGTTTGATATTTATGATAAATCTTATACCATGGACTTAGAGGATTTTACTTTTGCCTGCAAACTTCCACAATGGGGTAGTACTATTGATCCACATAAATCTGAATTTAGAAACTTTCTTGCTAGTATAACTGTGGGGGAATGTAGAGATATAACGCAAGCCACTATAGGGAGCATTCACTTTCCTGCTATACATTATTTTGCTCTCTTCATCGGTAGGTGCATAAATGCTAAGGATGAAGCATGTCACATGTGTGTCCTCGATCTCGGCATTCTCGTGGAGTGCTGTGTTAGGAGACCAATCTTATCATATGGGAGCCATTGTAGCTCGTAGGTTGCATCACAATAGATATAACGGAGGTTTCTTTGGAGGAATTTATGCAACCCGCTTAGCTAATTTTCTTGAGATAGACATTCGTGAGGGTGATATGGAGTTACCTCCCGCATATTTAGATTATAACTCTATGGCTTCGCACCAGTTTGTCGAGAGGCCTGAATCACCTCTTTTATACCGACTAATCTTTGATAAACGGCGTGTTGTCCATATTACTCTTCCTGCTCCTGCCTTCTTTGATTCTCAGACAAAAGGAAGATATGTTATTACCAGAGAGGAGGCAAACGAGAGGAGAGCGGAGGCGGCTCGACGCCACGCTGCAGCTCAGGAGGCAATAGCTGCTGCATCCCAGTACGACCCCAGCTACACCTATAGGTATCCGCAAGGCCATCCCTGGCAATGAACCAACTTAGGCAAAAATCCTAAGCTTGGGGGAGTACGTATTTCTCACCGACATTACATTTATGTTCACACACACTCATTGCTAGATGTCGGTGCTCATACTCTTTCACTGTTATATCCATGCTAGTTTATTTCCTTTTTCCTGCTTTCTTCTTGTGTGTTTGTTAAACTTTAAGAAAACAAAAAAAATCAGTGTAGCTTTTAGTTAGTTTACCTTTCTTGCTGTAGTAGTAATAACTAAAAAAACCAAAAATATTTCTCGTTCTTCTTTTGCTTGTTGGGAGCTTTCCCGTGTAAATAGTTTTATTTCTTTTCTTTTCGTTGGGGGTCGATAGGAGAAGACCATGATTAAATTGTTGAAATGGCTCTTATATGCATTATTGTTGATTTAACCAAAAGCCCATATTGCCTTGTCTTCTCCTGTTTATTGAATGCTCGCAGACTCCAGCTTAGTCCAATGCACGTGCACTCTTATTATTCACATCGTTCGGTCGTGCAAGTGAAAGGCAATTATGATGATATATGATGACTTGATTGGGATAAGTGAAGCTGGTATGAACTCGACCTCTCTTGTTTTTGTAAATATGATGAGTTCATCGTTCTTGATTCAGCTTATTATGAATAAACATGTTTGCAATGACAATTAGAGATCATAGTTCCTTATGCCATGCTTGATTAGCTATGAGTTATAATGGTTTACCTTTCGTTACAACATGATATTAAAATGGTTGTGATGTGGTATGATGGGGTGGTATCCTCCTTTGAATGAATTAAGTGACTTGACTTGGCACATGTTCACACATGTAGTTGAAACAAAATCAACATAGCCTTCACGATATTTACGTTCATGGTGGATTATATCCTACTCATGCTTGCATCCAATGTTTATTAATTTTAGTGCATGTTCATGACTGTTGTCGCTCTCTAGTTGGTCACTTCCCAGTCTTTTGCTAACCTTCACTTGTACTAAGCGGGAATACTGCTTGTGCATCCAATCCCTTAAACCCCAAAGTTATTCCAGATGAGTCCACTATACCTTCCTATATATGGTATCTACCTGCCGTTCCAAGTAAATTTGTATGTGCCAAACTCTAAACCTTCAAATAAACATTCTGTTTTGTATGCTCGAATAGCTCATGTATCAACTAGGGCTGCCCCTATCTTCCATGTTAGGCGGGTTATTCTCAAGAGGAGTGGACTCCGCTCCTCACTCACGAGAAAATGGCTGGTCACGGATGCCCAAGACCATGCTTTATGCAAACTAAATCAAAATTAATTGCAAACAAAACTCCCCCTGGGACCTGATGTATGTTGGAGGCACTCGTTGTTTCGAGCAAGCCGTGGAATGATGCTTGTTGGTGGAGAGGGAGTATAAACTTTACCATTATGATTGGGAACCGCCTATAATGTGTGTAGCATGGAAGATATCGCCATCTCTTAGTTGTTATGTTGACAATGAAAGTATGCCGCTCAAAATATTATTTATCTCTATTTCAAAACCGAACTCTGGCACCTCTACAAATCCCTACTTCCCTCTACGAAGGGCCTATCTATTTACTTTTATGTTGAGTCATCACCCTCTTATTAAAAGCACTAGCTGGAGAGCGCAGCTGTCATTTGCATTCATTCTTTGTTAATTTATATTGGGTATGATTATGGTGGATCTCTTTAACCATGAATTACAATGTCTAGTCAGTCCTTGCTCTTTAAAGGTGCTCTGCATTTATGTTTTGCGGTCTCAGAAAGGTCTAGCGAGATACCATCTTGTTATATCATATTATGATTGTTTTGAGAAAGTGTTGTCATCCGAGATTTATTATTATGACTCGCTAGTTGATTATGCCATTGATATGAGTAAACATGAGACCTGAGAATTATTGCAAATGTGGTTAGTTATTATCTTTGCTGAAAACTTGAATGCTGGATTGACATATTTACAACAACAAGAGCAAACAGAGTTTGTAAAAGTTTTTTTTTCTCTTTCAGTTTGTCAACTGAATTGCTTGAGGACAAGCAAGGGTTTAAGCTTGGGGGAGTTGATACGTCTCCATCGTATCTACTTTTCCAAACACTTTTGCCCTTGTTTTGGACTCTAACTTGTATGATTTGAATGGAACTAACCGGACCGACTGTTTTCAGCAGAATTGCCATGATGTTGTTTTATGTGCGTAAAATGTAAGTTCTCGGAATGACCTGAAACTCCACGGAACATCTTAGAAAAATAATAAAAATCATCGCCAAAGATGAAGACCGGGGGCCCACACCTGCCCACGAGGGTGGGGGCGCCCCTACCTTGTGGCCCCCAGAGACCTTCCGACGCCAACTCCAACTCTATATATTGGCTTTCGGAGAGAAAAATCAGAGAGAAGAAATCATCGCGTTTTCACGATACGGAGCCGCCAAGCCCTAAAACCTCTCGGGAGGGCTGATCTGAGTCCGTTCGGGGCTCCGGAGAGGGGTTCGTCATCATCATCACCAACCATCCTCCATCACCAATTTCATGATGCTCACAGCCGTGCGTGAGTAATTCCATCGTAGGCTTGCTGGACGGTGATGGGTTGGATGAGATCTATCATGTAATCGAGTTAGTTTTGCTAGGGTTTGATCTCTAGTATCCATTATGTTCTGAGATTGATGTTGCTATGACTTTGCTATGCTTAATGCTTGTCACTAGGGCCCGAGTGCCTGATTTTAGATCTGAACCTATTATGTATTCATGAATATATGTGTGTTCTTGATCCTATCTTGCAAGTCTGTAGTCACCTATTATGTGTTATGATCCAACAACCCCGAAGTGACAATAATCGGGATACTTCTCGGTTATCACCATAGTTTGGGGAGTTCATGTATTCACTATGTGCTAATGCTTTGTTCCGGTTCTCTATTAAAAGGAGGCATTAATATCCCTTAGTTTCCATTAGGACCCCGCTGCTACGGGAGGGTAGGACAAAAGATGTCATGCAAGTTCTTTTCCATAAGCACGTATGACTATATTCGGAATACATGCCTACATTACATTGATGAATTGGAGCTAGTTCTGTGTCACCCTATGTTATGACTATTACATGATGAACCGCATCCGGCATAATTATCCATCACCGATCCAATGCGTACGAGCTTCCCATATAGTGGTTTACGCTTATTTACTTTTCTCTGCTCTTTGTTACAATCATTACAAAACACAAAAAATATTACTTTTGCTTTCATTACTCTGTTGTTACCGTTACCACTACTATCATACTACTTTGCTACTAAATACCTTGCTGCAGATATTAAGTTATCGAGGTGTGGCTGAATTGACAACTTAGTTGCTAATACTTGAGAATATTCTTTGGCTCCCCTTGTGTCGAATCAATAAATTTGGGATGAATACTTTACCCTCGAAAGCTATTGCGATCCCCTACACTTGTGGGTTATCAGTATTTTGTAGTGATTGTAACAGTAGCAACGGAAAAGTAAATAAGCGAAGAACAATATGTGAAAAGCTCGTAGGCATTGGATCGGTGATGGATAATTATGCCGGATGCGGTTCATCATGTAACAATCATAACATAGGGTGACATAGAACTAGCTCCAATTCGTCAATGTAATGTAGGCATGTATTCCGAATATAGTCATACGTGCTTATGGAAAAGAATTTGCATGACATCTTTTGTCCTACCCTCCCATGGCAGCGGGGTCCTAATGGAAACTAAGGGATATTAAGGCCTCCTTTGAATAGAGTACCAGACCAAAGCATTAACACATAGTGAATACATGAACTCCTCAAACTACGGTCATCACCGGGAGTGGTCCCGACTATTGTCACTTCGGGGTTACCGGATCATAACACATTGTAGGTGACTATAGACTTGCAAGATAGGATCAAGAACTCACATATATTCATGAAAACATAATAGGTTCAGATCTGAAATCATGGCACTCGGGCCCTAGTGACAAGCATTAAGCATAGCAAAGTCATAGCAACATCAATCTCGTAACATAGTGGATACTAGGATCAAACCCTAACAAAACTAACTCGATTACATGATAGATCTCATCCAACCCATCACCGCCCAGCAAGCCTACGATGCAATTACTCACACAGGTGAGCATCATGAAATTGGTGATGGAGGATGGTTGATGATGACGACGGCGACGAATCCCTCTCCGGAGCCCCGAACGGACTTCAGATCAGCCCTCCCGAGAGGTTTTAGGGCTTGGCCGGCTGTGATCGTAAAACGCGATGATTTCTTCTCTCTCTGATTTTTCTCCCAAAAGCAAATATATAGAGTTGGAGTTGAGGTCGGAGGAGCTCCACGGGCCCACGAGGTGGTGCGCTCGTGGCTAGGGGTGTGGGCCCCGGTCTTCATCTTTTGCAAGGATTTTTATTATTTCCAAATAGACATTCCATGGAGTTTCAGATCATTCCGAGAACTTTTGTTTCTGCACATAAATAACACCATGGAAAGTCTCCTGAAAACAGCGTCAGTCCGGGTTAGTTACATTAAAATCATGCAAGTTAGAGTCCAAAACAAGGGCAAAAGTGTTTGGAAAAGTAGATAAGACAGAGACGTATCAGGGGTCCTGAACTGTGCGTCTAAGGATTGAAGGTAACAGGAGACAGGGACACGATGTTTACCCTGGTTCGGGCCCTCTCGATGGAGGTAATACCCTACTTCCTGCTTGATTGAGTTTGACGAATATGGGGGTTACAAGAGTTGATCTACCTCGTGATCGTAATGGCTAAACCCTAGATGTCTAGCCTGTATGGTTGTGATTGCCTCTACGGACTAAACCCTCCTGTTTATATAGACACCAGAGGGGCCTAGGGTTGTACAGAGTCGGTTTACAAAGAAATGAATCTTCATATCCAAACGCCAAGCTTGCCATCCACGCAAAGGAGAGTCCCATCCGGACACAGGGGAAGCCTTCTATCTTGTATCTTCGCGGACCATTAGTTTGGCCCATGTCACATAGCCTGGACGCCCGAGGACCCTCTGATCCAGGACTCCCTCTGTAGCCCCTGAACCAGGCTTCAATGACGATGTGTCCGGCGTGCAAATTGTCTTCGGCATTGCAAAGTGGGTTCCTCCTTCGAATACTTCAAAGTAGTTGATCAACAAGAACTATGTACGGATCTGTTTAACAGTCACAACCTCACTGCCACAAAGGCATAATACTTAATCAAAAAACATGATATGTCTTCACTGGTAGTTTTGCTGGTGAGACATTACGTCTGGCCTCTTTATTATTTAAAATCGCTTTTACATCTCCCGTTTCGTGTTTCGAGACGCAGCCTCCGGTGACACGTCTTGTCAAAGTAGAGATCGTGTCCCCTTATCATGGGATTCTCATCAATATGGGTTTGGGTAATCCAACCGTGTCGTCCGCACGACCCCTTGGGAATAGGCGAGTTTTAAGGCTCGTGGGGGGGGGGGACGCTCTATATTCACTGCCTTTATAAGGAGATAAGAATCCACCTTTTCACCCCATGCCTTCTTCTTCCTCAGCCCATTCGCTCTCGAGCTCCTGCGCCCAAGCTTCAATCCTTTTCGTCCCCAGAAAACACTACAACCATGTACGGATCTGGAGCGCATGCCAATTGGATGGCCTCCTCCGTCACAGAGGGGAACATCAAGGAGCTCCGGGAAGCGGGGTACCTAGCCAAGGAAATCGCCCACCGGCTTCCAGGCAAAAAGCATACCGTCCCCACTTTGGAGCCCCACGAGAGGGTAGTATTCATCCCCCATTTCCTTCGCGGACTAGGGTTTCCCTCCATCCTTTCATCTGTGGCCTTATGTTTTACTACGGGCTAGATTTCCATGATCTAGCCCCGAATTCCTTCCTCAACATTTCGGCGTTCATCGTCGTGTGCGAGGCATTCCTCCGCATCCCTCCCCACTTCGGCCTATGGCTCAAGGTCTTCAATGTGAAGCCGAAAGTGGTGGATGGTCAACACGCGGAGTGCGGAGGCACCATGGTGAGCAAGCTCCCCAATGTCACTTGGCCCAAGGGCACCTTCGTGGAGACCGTGAAGGGATGGCAGCAGGAGTGGTTCTATGTCACGGAACCCCGTGATACCACCTGGGCCGCCGCTCCCGAGTTCAAGTCCGGGCCTCCACTGCAGCTGACATCCTGGCTGAACAAGGGCCTGGACTAGGCGTCGTCCGATGAGGTGATGACGCTGCAGAAGCGCGTCAAGAGTATGGTAGACAAAAATACCAGTCTTGCCAGCGTGATCTAGGTAATGCTCTTTCGCCGGATTCTCCCCTGCCAACGTCAGACTTAGTATATGTGGGAGTTCGACCCAGCCAGTCCCCAGACCCTGCAGCGGTTCTTCGGCACGAAGCACGAAGACATGTGGAAGCTGCTTTTCAAGCCCAGAAGACGTGGTTGGACTTGTCCGAAGTCCTCGGCCTTGACTGCACTTATCCAGCCTCTCCTGTAAGTTTTCCGATAAGCTTAATTTGCAAATTCAAGAAGTATACTAAGCCTTCCGTTCTTCTCACATGGCTGGACGAAGAAGGCGGAGCGGATCCACTGCCCGGCTCCGCTACCCGAAGACCCAGCCGTTCCTCTGCTAATGAGGATGCTGGTCCTGGCACCATATCAGGCGCCGGAAAAGAAGGCCAATAAGAAGGTCAAGGAGGCCAAAAATGGCCTCCGGCGTAAAGGCGCTTCGGATGTAGTGTCCGAAGGCATCGAAACCCACTCCTCCTCTGATGAGGACGAAGAGGAGGAGGAAGAGAGCAATTCTCCCCTTAAGGGGGGAAAGAAGAAAAGGGCGGCTTCCGTGGATCTGGAGGTGGAGGCGTCCAAGAAAGGGAGAATCTCCCTCACGGATGATTCCGAGTCGGGAGCCAACGACATCCCGGAGTGGCGCCCCAGGCTGAAGCCCCTGGCCGGATCATAAGTACTCGAAGGAACTTATATATGTACATGTCCAGCCTTCCGCTTTGCGATTTTAATACGTGGAATTACGTGCTGCAGTCCGGCTTGCGTCCACCCCCAGCGATCCTCATCTTCGGGGAATTCGCTGGACCCGAACGTGATGGATAGCGGGTCGCCTCCGCCGGCCTCCTCCCCAAAGGCTACGGACAATGCCGAAGTGTTGTCCCAAAGGACACTTCCGGGTCAGGGAGAGGTGCGGGAAGCCGTTGAGGTGGCGCCAGAGGGTGATACCTCTGCTGCCGAAAACATCAGGGAACCGGCCCCCATGGAGACTGGCGACGGGGGCCATGCCCTATTCGGCCCAAAACCGAACATTATTCCGGAGACCCATACGGCTCCGGAATCAGGTAAATAGCCTCCTTCGAAAGAAGGGGTCACCAACTCCACCAGTGACCTCTGTCAATCCGGAGGCGCCGGATGCTCTAGTGGAAGGGCTTCGAAGTGCTTCCATTGTGGAGGAACACCGTATCCTTATGGGTACTGTGGTTGAGAGGGTTCGGTTTGCTAAAAGCGGATTGAACGAGGCACTGGTACGTGTAGGTCCTAAACAAACGGTTTTAACCCCTTTCCGTGACGGCATTTGGAACCGTCGCCAAGTGAGTGTGGGCGCTGGGGGGTCCTTCCCACACGACCCAAAAACCGTCGGGGATAGGGACCCTACAGTACTCCTACTCGTTTCTGCTCACACTGCCATCGCAATCGGTATTCTGTGGTGCTACGTTTACAATGCGCGGCCCATCACAAACGGTTCACTATTATAGAATGTGTATGATGCGCGGCCCATCACAAACGGTTCACCATTAAAAAGATTAGCTAATCATCGTACGAGTGTCGTACATGATTACGAAACGTCGGACCGTCGTAACATCGTCGTACACGACAACTATCGCACACGCTATTCTGTGGTGCAACGTTTACGATGCATACTTCATCAGAAACAGTTCATGGTTGTGAATCGTGTATGATAAGGCAACTAACACAAACGTTTAGTTTGCCCGCACCGTTTGTGATATTGTCTGACATCGCACACGCTTTGCAAACGGTAACTGTGTGCATGCTTGCACACATTTCCTCTGTGTGAACCGTCTCGAATTATGGTGTATATCGCAAATGTTTGTGTTTTACCAATCGTGTGTGCCGTAACAACCTGGAGAGCGTAATTTCACCGTAATTTAATTGCTGATTTTCCAAATTGTACCGGATTTGGATTTGAATTTGAATTTGAATGTATGCTACAGCTTTATTCATATCCATCAGGTTCAAACAACCAATGCATTATTCGATTCATAGGTACATATGTTCAAGAATTACATAAGAACCAAATAACAAATGATGAACCACAGTTGTATACTTGTACTATTAAAGACGGTAAAGAAAGAGGCGAAATATATTCTGGTTGCTGAACAAGGTGAAGCGGAATGCCCATATTGTGCCCTCCTCCATGCAGAAGGCACGCACGACTCTAGTCCAACCCCTTGTGATGGTCGACCGCCCATCCTTCACGGTCTTCATGAAAACATCTAGATAATCATCGTGTTCTGGTAGAAATACTTTAACCTTTGCATGTCCACCAATCATGTAGTTTGAGAGGTAATCTTGAGTAAACTGCTTTGGCAACCACTGCAAAAGAAAAAGATTCAGACAGTGTCATCTAACACAACTCATTATGGGCAGTAAAAACAAGGCTGCAGAGTTCTTACTTAACATCCTACAGTTTGCTTTGTCTTGGATAAAGTGTAAACAAATAGTTTAATTGCCATCTTTGGACCCATTTTACTAACAATCTTTATCAGCTTCTGCACTTGATGCTGGTTCATCGATATCTCATTGCCCCATACGCAGAAAGGGTCGAAACGCAGATCTTTACCAATGACATATGTACCTAAAAGCACCAAGTTAATATTAGAAGCTAAATAGCAATTGCACAATGATGTAGTACAACACTATTTTATAATATGTCTATACACATCCGTATGTGGTAGTCCATTTGAAATCTCTAAAAAGACAAATATTTAGGAACGGAGGGAGTATCTTATAACATCCAATATACTCACATATTAGATAAATTAACATATTATATTATGGGCCGGAAGGAGTTTAGTTCATTCTTACAAATTATCGGCTGATTAACTGCTGTTGTATCCATGGGTTACAGTTAGTTTGAGCTAGTTGCTGTTGCTGGTCTTCTACGTATATCTAGACATCATTTTTTTGAACATTATCTAGACATCATTAGAACATTAATGTAACACTCTTCCTTGTTGCTATGTAGCCTAGGATTGCATATTTAGACATTAAGTATAGTGCATGTTGCTATGTAGCCCCAGATATATTACATATGGCCCTAGTTAACCTAACAAAAAATGGGTTGTAGATATATTCAGTTAAAAGTCCGATTCACCGATTAGTCCCTTATCAGCCGCCGGCCTATATGGTACCATCTACCGATATCCTAAACAGTGAGCAGATATAAGCCATGGGATGAAACTAACCTCGATGCAAAACAGCAGTCGTTCCCAAAATTGTCCTGTGTAGGTACATCGAGAAGCATGTTAAGCACAACAGGCTAAACATCAACCAAAATTATACATGGCGCATAAAATAATCTCCAAAAGATAGCTCCGATTAATGCGGGTTTAAGCACGCTAGTAAAGCAAAACAAGTGGAAAGGTGTGCTAACTGCAACATGCCTAACATTGAACAACAAGCAAACATAGTCATTCAAACTGGTATTGTGCGGTCTAAGTACCTTTGGTTATGGTTAAATAAAAATGGAAAGGCGTGTTAACTAGAAGATGCAAGAACCAAATGTAGTCATTCATAGTGGTATTGTTGAAACTGCATCGATGAAATTGAACTGCTCAGTTCATACTTGCACATATAGAACATCACGTTGTGAATAATCGAATAAACAAGGCATACTACAAACAACCAAAGATAGCATTTGAAACTGAACATATGCTAACTACAAACAACCGAACAATCAAAAAACTTTAAAAGAGGCATATGCTAGCGATAACAGGCTTAACAGCAAGCAAATATATGTATTCCTATCGGTATGTTTAAAACTGGATTGATGAAATGTACTGCACGGTAAATAATTGCAAATATAGAGCATCGCATTGTGAACAACTGAAATAAACAAGGCATACTGCAAACAACCAGATATATCAATTAAAACTGGACATATTCTCACTACACTACAAAAGGGACTCGACAAAAAAATCATGGGTTTTCCCCTGTGAAGAGGCACGGCAAAACAAATCATGGGTTTCCTCACTTGTCACAGATGGGCTCGTTCCCGTGGGAAGAGCACGGACCCTGGACGCGCTCCATGTTTTCGCAGATGAGCTCCTTCCCCTTGGAAGACACGACTGTAGGGTGCCCTCCTTGATGTCACAGACGGGCGCTTTCCCCTTGGAAGAGCATATGGGCTCTTTCCCCTTGGAAGAGCCGGAGAGGGTGCCCCTCCTCGTGGTCGCCGTCGATGAGGTCTGACTTGGAAGCTATGGATCCCAAGCCAGCATCGCAGAACGTGTCCTTCAGAAATGACAAAAGGGGCTCGATGGCGATGTAGAATGGCCAATTGTTGACAGCGAGCCAGAGGAGATCAGCGGCGGGCCATGGATGAGTCGACGGCGGTTGAACCCGAGGGGTTGTGGGTGGGCCACTTAACCTGTGACATAGCCCACCTCAGGCCGTCGCTGTCGATGACCTCGATGTTGTAGCCGGCGGCGAGACATGCCCGCATACTCTAGCCCGCTGCTTGAGTGCCTGCCGCTAGTAATGGTCGTCAGCTTCCTCGGCGACGTCGGGCGAAGAGACCGCTATACACCTCTTATGGGCCAGTCGCTCCTCGAGTTGCACGGGAAGCGTAGCCGGGCTTAGGTTGCGATGCTCTGGAGTGGGGGATGGGGATGGGGATCTGTGGGAAAGGGGCGTTTGGCAGGCGTCATCTAAGAAACTCAGGGCGGCATGTGTAGGGAGATCGCTGGGTAAGCTGCACGGCCAAACCGGCAGATGTTGACAATGGAGGCCTTGCGGCGGCGGCCGGGGGGGGGGACCTTGCTAGGGTTTCGAGCGAGGGAGGGTGTGTGTGTGTGTGTATGTATGTGTGTGCGCACGCCCGAGGAGGTTTTGGTGTGTGTGTGTGTGTGTGTGTGTGTGTGTGTGTGTGTGTGTGGAAGGGGGCGCGGGGTGTTTGAGGAAATGACGTGGGTACTAAAAATTTTACTACGCGGGAGGGAAATGCCGGGCTATTGAAAATTTTGATGATAGTGCATCGCACATGGTCCGGAGATAACAACCGTGTGTTATGAAACAGAGAAACCCTCGAGGCGGGGATGCAGGCGGGATTGGGAACAAGAAACATCACACACGGTCCGAAGATAACAACCGTGTGTTATGAAACAGAAAAACCCTCGAGGCAGGTAGATATTTTCTAGGGATGCAGGCGGGATTGGGAACAACAAACATCGCACACAGTCCGGAGATAACAACCGTGCATTATGAAACAGAAAAACCCTCGAGGCAGGCAGATATTTTTTAGAGGGGAGCCTCGTGGAGCCCAATGTACTGTGCGGATGTCTGCGTGACAGGTGCACCGGCGTGGCACACGGTTAGTTTGAGTGAACCATGTCTGTTGCATCATCCCATTTGTATAATGTTCATAAATTTGGCGAAAAATGACGCGGGAGAGGGTCAGGAACACGAACACACTTGCATGTGGACCAAATTTATGTATCAAAAGGGTGGTTTGATTTTCAAATACCAAATGCAACTTCGATGTGGCACCTCTGTCGCAAAGCGCACGGTATTGCTTGCCCCCCCCCACCCCCCGCTCATGTCGGCACAAAGGGAATCCTAAGCTATGAATGCATGCCCCCTCCCCCCAACCGAGGTTCACCTAGCAAAGTGCGAAGTAGCTAGCAGCCCCCCTCCTCCCTCGTGTCGGCACGAAGGGAATCCTAAGCTATGAATGCATGCCCCCCAACCGAGGTTCATTCACCTAGCAAAGTGCGAAGTACCTAGCAGCCCCCTCCCTCGTGTCGGCACGAAGGGAATCCTAAGCTATGAATGCATGCCCCCCGCCAACCAAGGTCCACCATAGCAAAGTGCGGAGTAGCTAGCAGCCCCCCTCCCTCGCGTCGGCATGAAGGGAATCCTAAGCTATGAATGCATGCCCCCCAACCGAGGTTCATCTAGCAAAGTGCAAAGTAGCTAGCAGCCCCGTCCCTCGTGTCGGCACGAAGGGAATCCTAAGCTATGTACGCCTGCCCCCCAACCGAGCTTCACCTAGCAAAGTGCAAAGTAGCTAGCAGCCCCCCCTCATGTCGGCACGAAGGGAATCCTAAGCTATGAATATGCATGCCCCCCTCTCCCCCAGCCGATGTTCACCTAGCAAAGTAGCTTGCAGCCCCCCACCCCCCTCGTGTCGCCACGAAGGGAATCCTAAGCTATGAATGCATGCCCCCCAATCGAGGCTCACCTAGCAAAGTGCAAAGTAGCAACCCCCCCCCCCCCCACACACACACACTTTCAGTCGGCGGGCTAGAGAGGCATATATCTCACCAAGATGGATCATAAAACGGACCAAGCTAGAATAATCCACCTTGGTTGTACAACTTCTCTCTTGTTGTTGGTCAAAGTGATGGCCGTCCATGCGACCCCGAAGATGGGCTAGCTCGCCAATAATCACGCAAGTAGCTAGTCCCCGAAGACAACCACTGCATGCGTGTGGCCCAAACATATGTATGGAGAGGTGTGTTTTTTAGTAACAATGGAACAACTTTGATGTGGCACCGTGATTTCGAACTAGAAATCCCCACACCGAGTGAGGGTTAGGTTGACGATGCATATGTATGTTACACGACACTTCAAGCCAACGACGGGGATTCATGCATGCATGCGTGCATAGTATATGTACTCAAACTTAATTAGGTCTGAATCTCACCATGACCTATACTATGATAAAACGAACCAAATGAAGAATCCTCCATGGTAACCTATCTTGTTGTTGGTCAAGGTGATCATGGATGTGCACGCGGGCCCACGAATATATAGGCTTGTCGCCGATAACCACGCGAGGGAGTGTATCATTCGAAGGCAACCACTATATGCATATGTATGGAGGTGATGCGTGCATGCATGCTTGAATACACAACATTGATGTGGCTCGTGTGTCAAAAAACGTACACTAGCTCCCCACACGGAGCGAGATCGGTTCATGATGTGTCGTTGTAATAGGCACTTCGACTCGATGGGAGGGATTCATGCGTACACATGCATGTGTGTGTGCTCAAACTGTATCATGCATGTCATCCCAGAGCAAAAATAATAATCCCCTCCTAAGTCAAATTAACCTCTCTTGTTGTCAGACAAAAAGTAGTGATGGACCAAGCGGGCCCACGATGGAAAGCATCGATATCGCATAACCGCTTAAGTGGGTGCAAGAGGACAACCACCATCGCTTTGCATGTGGGCCAAACATATATATGTTGAATACCCAAAATGCACAACTTTGATGTGCCACATGCCTCAAAAAATGTAAACCATGCACCCACACAGACTGAGGTTCATATCAAGCATACTCCATATGATGGTCCCCTTCCCCCCTCTTCACCGCATACTATATGCTCCTGCTGTAATATATGTACAACCCAAAAGAATCCTCATCGATGGTGAAATTAATTAACCTCTCCCGATGTAGGTCAAAGTGATGCATGCACGCATTGACGATGGCTTCGTGGGCCCATAGATGGAAGCGTCACACGCGAGTGTGCTAGCTAGGATATGCATGTGGCCCAAAAAGGTGTTGTGTGATGTTTGAATAAACAATTTCACAATTTTGATGTGGCACGTGCCTCCGTAACCAAAAAGTCCCGACACTGAGTGAGGTGTACTTGTTCACGGACGCGTACATATAGTATATATGCTAGTCCCCTCCCACCTCTTCGACGCGTACTATATATCACCATAACACAAACAAAAAAGATTCTACCTTGCTGGTCAAATTAACCTCACTGCCGACTATTCGTCAAAGTGATGGACGAGGACCTCACGGACCCACAGAAAGCGTCACACGCGAGTATCAAGTGTCGTGCAGGACAACCATCGACTGCATGTGGCCAAAACATTTATGTATGAAAGGGTTGTGTAATGTTTTAAATAACGATTTCACGACTCTGAAGTGGCACCGGCCTGCCTAACAAAACGGCCAACCCACACGGTGGCTCACAACTCGTAGTGTACTGCGAGCCACCCGCCAACCCCAGATGGACACACCGCGAATCCACCACAACTACGATGCATGTTAAATTAATTATGCCGCAGTAAACATACATGTTACCAAAGGAGGGACGTTTTAATTACAAAAAATCATAGAGATTGTTAAGACGTTTTAGTACATTGATTGATTGATTTTCTACGGGTATAATGTGCAAAAATCAAATTTGAGCTACATGCACACGTGACAGTGCACCTAAATGGATTGCAAAAACACATGTTGTCGGTGTCAAAACCGGCGGATCTCGGGTAGGGGGTCCCGAACTGTGCGTCTAGGCGGATGGTAACAGGAGACAAGGGACATGATGTTTTTACCCAGGTTCGGGCCCTCTCGATGGAGGTAAAACCCTACTCCTGCTTGATTAATATTGATGATATGGGTAGTACAAGAGTAGATCTACCATGAGATCGTAAAGGCTAAACCCTAGAAGCTAGCCTATGGTATGATTGTTGTTCGTCCTACGGACTAAAACCCTCCGGTTTATATAGACACCGGATAGGGTTAGGGTTACACAGACTCGGTTACAATGGTAGGAGATCTACATATCCGTATCGCCAAGCTTGCCTTCCACGCCAAGGAAAGTCCCATTCGGACACGGGACGAAGTCTTCAATCTCGTATCTGCATAGTCCAGGAGTCCGGCCAACGGTGATAGTTCAGCTATCCGGACACCCCCTAATCCAGGACTCCCTCAGTAGCCCCTGAACCAGGCTTCAATGATGACGAATCCGGCGCGCACATTGTATTCGGCATTGCAAGGCGGGTTCCTCCTCCGAATACTTCATAGAAGATTTTGAACACAAGGATAGTGTCCGGCTCTGCAAAACAAGTTCCACATACCACCGTAGAGAGAATAACCTTTGCACACATCTGCTGACGTATTCCACGGAGTGACATCACACCACGACCAGGCCTTTATACGAATTGTTTTTACTGTTCCACCTCAGCGCGTTTAGTGAGGCGGTTTCCTTGGCACGTCTTATCAGAGCGGAGATCGTGCCCCCTTATTCCGGGATTCCCATCAATACAGACGTGGGTAACCCAACCATGCCATTGATTACGACGCTTGGGAGATAAGCGAGTTTTACCAGGCTGGCGGGGGACGCACAACTTCGTCCGTCCATATAAGGGGATAAAGATCCACCTTTTCACCTACGCCTTCTTCCTCCTTTGCTCATCCATTTCCGTGCACTCGAGATCCAGCGCCCAAGTCCGCACATCCCTCCTCAACCTCCTCCAGCCATGTACGGAGCGGGAGGCAAGTGGATGGTCTCCTCCGTCACGGAGGGACAAGTCAAAAAGCTGCAGAAGGCCGGATACTTGTCCAGCGACATCGCGCACCGGCTCCCCGACGAGGGGCAGCTCATTCCCACCCCCAGGCCCCATGAGAGGGTGGTGTTCCTCACCCACTTCCTCCGCGGACTAGGTTTTCCACTTCACCCATTTGTCTGGGGCTCATGTTCTACTACGGCACAGACTTCCACGATCGGCCCCGAATTTCATCCTCAACATCTCGGCGTTCATCGTCGTGTGCGAGGCCTTCCTTTGCATCCAGCCCCACTTGACTTATGGTGAAGACCTTCAATGTCAAGACGAAGGTAGTGGGCGGCCGCCAAGGAGTGCGGAGGTGCCATGGTTGGCAAGATGGCCAAAGTCCTATGGCTCGAGGGCTCCTTTGTGGAGACCATAAAGGGGTGGCAATTGGGGTGGTTCTACATCACCGAGCCGCGACTCTCAATGGGCGGCGGCCCCAATTCGATCCGGCTTCCCCACACGGCTCACATCATGGAAAGAGACGGGCTGGCGTAGGTGATTCGGAAGAGCTGTCCGGACTCCAAACCTGCGTCAGAACCACAGTGGACAAGAATCTCAGGCTTGTCAATGTAGTCCAAAGTTATGCTCATCCGCCGGATCCTCCCATGCCAACAATGGGCCTTCAAATTGTGGGAGTTCGATCCGGCACAGCACCAAACTCTGAAAAGGCTCTTCGACACTACGTACGAAGATGCCTGGAAGGTGATGTTCAAGGGCGCCGAGGCTCCCACATCCGCTACCGAAGATCGCGGATTCAGCTCGCAGCGCCAAGCCACCGAGGTAAGCTATTTTGCCCTTTACGGGACTATTGTTTTTCATAGTTTGACTCTATGTGGGATCTAAACTCCCTTACCTTTGACAGGACTGGCGTAACACGTCCGGGCAGGTTAACTGTCTGGCTCCCTTGCCAGAAGACCCAGCGGACGCCCGCTTGACGGGGCTGCTGGCTCCGGCACCTCACGTGGTGCCGGAGAAGAAGGCCAAGAAGAAGGCCACGGGGACTCGAAGGAGCGCCCGACGCCAGGTGTTGTCGGACTCATCGTCCGACGACTCGGCGGAATCCTCCCCGAGGACGGGAGGAGGAAAAAGCCTCTCCCAGTGGGGAGAGAAGAAAAGGAAGGCCGCCCCGACTGGGGAGGCCGGAGGGTCCAAGAAAGGAAGGACCCTTCCTCCGGACTTCTCCACCAACGCCGACAACGACGAGGAGGAGAGGCCACCAAGGGCCAAGCCCCTGACGAGATCGTAAGTGTCCGGACTCCAGAATAGCTCATGACTTTTTATTTGTCGCATAGTGTCTTCTAACGCCGAATATAACCATGTAGCCCGCCCAAGGACGAGCTCGCCGCTTCGTCGAGCGGCTCCCTGGATTCGACGGATGTGAATAGCACTTCACTTCCGACCGCCTCCTCTCCTCGTGACACGGACGACACCGCGGTGGAGTCCCAAAAGGGGCCCAGCCAGGAGGAGGTGGTCCTGGAGGCGCCGCAAGGCGACCTCCCGGACTCTGGGCGCAAAGGGGCGAGACCCCAGAGGGCTCTAAGTCCGGCCCTGTGCCGGACTCCGTACCGGAACCTTCAGTGGTTCCGAAGTCCGGCAAGCGGCCCCTTCGTAAGAAGGGCAAGACTGCGACGCCGGTGACCTTCGTCCATCCAGAGACACCGGATAGCTTGCCGGAGGCGCTTAACGGCGCCTCCATCGACGAGGAGCACCGCACTGTTATGAGTGTGGTGATCCAGAGAGTTCAGTCCGCCAAGAGCGGGCTGACTGAAGCCTGTACCAGCCTTCTTACAGGCTTTGAGGTAAGTTTAGAATATGTAAAAATATTACCGCATAGACAGTAGCCCCTGATGCTTAGCTCGGTGTTCGGAAAGAAAAACCGGACTGAGGATCTAAAAACATACATGCAGGAGTCTAACATAAGTATGTCAATATGGGAATTCAGGCTGCGCTGCTGACCTCTGCCGCACTAACTGCGGAGGTCAATGTATTGAAGCAGAGCCTCAAGCGGTCCGAGAACGAGCTCGGCCTTGCCAAGAAGCAGCTCGAGGACAAGGAAGGTAAGTAATACCTTCTTAAAGTAATACCTTATAGAAAGGATTTGGTTGCAAAAATGACAGGACTAACATGGGTATCGTAGGGGCCACGAACGAGGTGGCGACCCTAAAGGAAGCGGTGTCCACGGCCGAAAGCAAAGCGGCCGCGGAGCGCACCGAGCGAGAGAAGCAGGAGGCGGGGTGGAAGAGGTGCAGCAAGAGCTCCGGGCTCTCGTGGAAAAACATGAGAGTTTGGAGCGTGACTCGAAGACTCGAGAGTCCGAGCTCGCCTCGGCTCTTGAGAGTGCCAAAGCCGCTAAGGCCGAAGCCCAAAAAGCCCTCCAGGAAATTGAATCATTAAAGAAGATGGCGGCGGGTAAGGCATTCTTTATGCAAAGCAAGCATGTGAAAGTGGATTATCTACTACTTACCCGAATCCGGAGCTCTCCAGGAGCATTCGCAGATCTGCCCCATAGTGTGTCCGATCTTTGCCGTTCTACCGCAAGCCAAGGAGGGAGCTCGACGGAAAAGGTGTTCTCGGTCTCGGTATCTTTGAGGCCGGACATCCGGTGCCCCGAGCGACCAGCTGAAGCAGCTGGTCGAGCTCCACAAGGTCGCCGAACAGGCCATGAAGGGCCTCATAATTGGTCAGGCCATTGGAAGCCATGCCCGGGAGCTACTTGGGCTAGTGCGGGCGGCCGGTGGGCCTTTGTCCATGGATTGAAGTCATCAAGCGCTCCGTCTGCATTGAAGGTGCCCGTCGGGCCCTTGCCCGTGCTAAAGTGTACTGGGGCAAGCTGGATGCTGAGAAGCTTGTGACGGACGGGCCACCGAAGGGCAAGGAGCATCGCAAGCCCGAAATGTACTATGAGGGCGTCCTGAAGGGTGCCCGCCTTATAGCGGGTGAATGCTCCAAAGATGTAATTTTTTAATAGACTCGCATTTGTTATCCTGTACGCTAAAAACTTGTTCATATGCGCTAAGCAACGCTTGTGAATTTAAAATATTACCTTATGTGCGGCTGTTTATCAAATTTGAGAGATGGCAAGTCGTTGGCTTCAGCCCCCTTGCCACGAGTCTTTGGGGTGTTCGGGATAAACTTGAGCGCTCTTGTTCCCATTCTTGGGTCCTTTGAGGGAGGCGCTCAACGCAACGAACAAGGCAACCGGACTATAGTGCTTGAACACTCTCATTTAGCCATAGAATTCTATAATTTTAAATTTTGGCGAAGCCCCTAGTATTCGAAGACCGAGTTCGGGCGCTATCCACGCCTTGGCGGACAATGCCGACTCCTCGCTCTAAGTGGCATAAGTCTTTAGGGACCCGAAAAACCTCTCGAACAGCGACCGGCTCTCGCCCCATCATGACGGTCAGTTTTAGCTTTCCAGGAGGTGCTCAACCCAGCTCAACCGGGGCATAATCGCAGTGGTTCTCCCAGCGCCATCAGTAGCCGATATAACGGAACGTAAGGTACCAAAACATGGGATCCGGGCAAATCCAACTATTGACCCAAGACATGATTCGAGCCGATGCATATAATGCTATAAGTTCGGGTGCCACACTTGTGAAAGTGTTGGACTTATCACACCATATTTTTGGGGTACTTAAGCCCTGGTGTATTGGCCGTACCAAAGTGTACGGGTGCAACATGTCATGAATGAACATATATATAGATAAAGAAAGGAGTGCAATAATAGGCAAAAGCTATGTATTGTTTATTCAAAAAGGGACTGCAATGAAAGCAGAACGGTACAAATAATGCGATAAGCAAGGGATGGGACTATTTAACATGTCCCCCTCCAGGGGTAAGCTGCGGGATGGTATGTAAAACAGGTATAATGCTCGTAGTAGAGACCACCTGGACACTCGGCGTAACTACGCTTCCCTGGTTGTTGCATCGTAAGTTCGGCAATTCTAGTGCCGGACAGGGCTTCTAGAAAACGGAGTCCTGAAAGTAAGAGAAAAGAAGAAAGAAAAAGAATGACACAATCGGGAGCCCCTGGTGCGGTTGAGCCGCATTCTAGGCGTGCCGTGGTCGTGCCCTCCCTTATGCCCATGGTGTCTCCGGGCGTAGTTATGTACGCGTAATCTTGCTTCGCAATTTCACGAGGCTGGGGTTGGGGCCGGATTGCTACTCGTGCTCGGATCGTGCCAGACGGTCTTGTTGTAGGTTACTCCGGGCGCGCTTGACGGTGTCCGGACGTTTAATAGCCGGAATCGAGAATTGCTGTGAGAGGCTGCTTTGCACCTCCGCCGCGAGGGCCGCCGTGTGCTCCTCCGTTCGGAGAGAGCGTTGGGTGTTTCCATTGACCGTGATTACTCCTTGAGGGACTATCATCTTGAGCTTGAGGTACGCGAGTTGCGGCACCACATTGAATTTTGCGAATGCGGTTCGTCCAAGCGATGCGTGATAGCCATTATGAACGGGACGATGTCGAAGATTAACTCTTCGCTTCGGAAGTTATCCTTGGATCCGAAGACCACTTCGAGTGTAACTGAGCCTGTACAATTGGCCTCTACACCTGGTATGACGCCTTTAAAGGTTGTCTTTGTGGGTTTAATCCTTGAGGGGTCTATGCCCATTTTGCGCACTGTATCCTGATAGAGCAGGTTCAGGCTGCTACCACCGTCCATCAGGACTCTAGTGAGGTGGAATCAATCGATGATTGGGTCAAGAACCAATGCAGCGAATCCGCCATGGCGGATGCTAGTGGGTGGTCCCTTGATCAAAGGTGATCGGGCAGGAGGACCATGGGTTGAACTTTGGGGCGTGGCTCCATCACATATCGTCCCTTAGTGCACGCTTCCGCTCCCTTTTGGGTATGTGGGTTGCGTATATCATGTTCACCGTCCGCACTTGTGGGGGAAGCCCTTTGTCCTCTATTGTTCGGCGGCCGGGCTCCTCCTCATCATCGCTATGCAGCCCCTTGTCATTGAGTTCGGCATTTAACTTGCTGCTGTTTGAAGACCCAACAATCCCTGTTGGTGTGGTTGGCTGGTTTTCGGGGTGCCATGTATTTGGCACGGCGATCGAGTATTCGGTCCAGATTGGACGGGCCCTGAGTATTTCTTTTGAACGGCTTTTTCCGCTGACCGGGTTTAGAGCCTCTGAATCCGGCATTGACTGCCGTATCTTCAGCATTATCGCTGTTAATGCGGCGCTTGTGCTTGTTGCGATGCGACCTGCCATTACTGTCCTTGGTATCCGAACTACCAGGGTTTTTGGTCAAATTGTTGCTACGAGCTAGCCAGCTGTCCTCTCCGCATAAAGCGGGTCATGAGTGTTGTGAGGGCTGCCATGGATTTCGGCTTTTCCTGTCCTAGGTGCCGGGCAAGCCACTCGTCATGGATGTTATGTTTGAAGGCTGCAAGGGCCTCTCGCATCCGGACAGTCAACGATTTGATTTTTCTTGGTTAGGAACCGTGTCCAGAATTGTCCGCCGATTCTTCCGGGCTGCTGAATTATGCGGCCGAGGTCATCGGTGTCCGGTGGTCGCTCATATGTGCCCCGGAAGTTATCAAGGAATGCGGCTTCCAGGTCCTCCCAACCACCAATTGATTCTCCGCGGCACTGTTAAGCCAATGCCGAGCTGGTCCTTTAAGCTTGAGTGGGAGGTATTTGATGGCGTGTAGATCATCACCGCGGGCCATGTGGATATGGAGGAGGTAGTCCTCGATCCAAACCGCAGGATCTGTTGTGCCATCGTATGATTCGATGTTTACAGGTTTGAAACCCTCGGGGATTTGATGATCCATCACTTTGTCTCATGAAGCATAGTGGGTGTGCGGCACCTCTGTATTGAGCTATATCACGACGCAGCTCAAATGAGCTTTGTCTCATGTGTTCGACCCGGCGGAATTGCTGTATCTGGCGTGGCGGTTATCATCGGCGTGTAAATTAGGCGCCCGCGATCCGTAGATCGATCTTGTTTGCCTTGCCTTGTCCTCCAATATGTCTCGCAGTGTCCGGGCGCGCTTTTCCCCGTGCCTTGGTACTTTTCGAGCGACGCCGGGGTGCGGCTTGAATGGAGGGTCTAGAGGCCTCTGTGTCGCGACAACGGGGTGGCCGGTCGGCTGCATCATGCACTGGGATGTAGGTTTGGGTGCTGCTTCCTCTAATTGGGGTAGCAGCCTGCGTTTTGGGTATCTCTTGGAGGCGTTGAGTTCGTACTCTTGGCTGCAAGGACTTGATCCATCTGTCGACTAGCAAGTCTTGGTCAGCTCTAAGCTGCTGCTGCTTTTTCTTGAGGCTGCTTGCCGTGGCCATAAGCCTGCGTTTGAAAGCGCCTCCTGTTGGCGGGATCCTCGTGCACGACAAATTAAGTAAATCGCCGAGGCTTGCCTCATCTTCGAGGGAGGCATATAATTATCGTCCTCCACCTCCCCGCCTGCCGCTCTATCATGAGGGCTGGCTTCTCCCTCCTCTGTCTGAATCTTGCGGAGGGGTTGTCTTGACCTTTGCTGCACGGGTGTTATTATCTCCGTGCGGAATCACCGTTTTCTTTGTGGCGGGATTTAGAGCGCGCCGACGCCGGGCGCTTGGGCTGTTTCTTGGAGGGTCATCCTCCATTGTTCCATCGCCGTTCCCATCTTTTGGGATGTCCACCATGTATATGTCGTATGACGAGGTGGCCTTCTAGTGCCCTCAGAGGTGCTGGTTCTTGGTCGTCTCCAAAGATCGTCGTCCATACCGTCGATGTCTTCGGAGTCGAAGTCGAGCATGTCGGTTAAATCATCAACAGTGGCTACAAAGTGGGGTGGGTGGGTGTTGAATTTCTTCGTCGTCCGCATCCCAACCTTCCTGACCGTAGTCCGGCCAGGGCTCTCCTGATAAAGAGGGAGACTTTAGTGAATTCAGGATGTCGCCAAAGGGCGAGTGCTGAAAGATGTCCGCGGCAGTGAACTCCATGACCAGTGCCCAATCGGATTCGATTGGCCGGGGCGCGGGAGGTTCGGAGTCCGTAGAGGAGTCCGGCACCTTGGAGTCACGGGATTCGCAGCGACAGGGATGGTGTTCGCTCAATCGCCGTAGAGATCGTATCCCCAGGCGGTGTCCAGCCACTCGTCCTCGATCGGCGGAGTCGGCTCCGAGCTAAGGGTCGGAGTGGACGCCGGTGCGACCTCGAGGCAATCGCTCGGGCGGCAGAGCTAGATTGTGCCCATCGAGACAAAGGCGGCGCTTGGTCGTGGCTCGAATCCGTCGAAGATTAAGTCTCCGCGGATGTCGGCGGTGTAGTTCAAACTCCCAAATCTGACACGATGGCGGGCGTAGCTTTCGATCTGCTCGAGATGGCCAAGTGAATTGGCCCGCAGTGCAAAGCCGCCGAATACGAAGATCTGTCCGGGGAGAAAAGTCTCACCTGGACCGCGTCGTTGTTGATGATCGAAGGAGCCATCGGGCCTAAGGATGACGACACAGAGGAACTCTCAATGAAAGCACCAATGTCGGTGTCAAAACCGGCGGATCTCGGGTAGGGGGTCCCGAACTGTGCGTCTAGGCGGATGGTAACAGGAGACAAGGGACACGATGTTTTTACCTGTGTTCGGGCCCTCTCGATGGAGGTAAAACCCTACTCCTGCTTGATTAATATTGATGATATGGGTAGTACAAGAGTAGATCAACCACGAGATCGAGAGAGGCTAAACCCTAGAAGCTAGCCCATGGTATGATTGTTGTTAGATCCCTACGGACTAAAACCCTCCGGTTTATATAGACACCGGATAGGGTTAGGGTTACATGAGTCGGTTACAATGGTAGGAGATCTACATATCTCAGACGCCAAGCTTGCCTTCCATGCCAAGGAAAGTCCCATCCGGACACGGGACGAAGTCTTCAATCTCGTATCTTCATAGTCCAGGAGTCCGGCCAACGGT
The DNA here is from genome assembly GCA_021605145.1 of Aegilops bicornis. NCBI lineage: Eukaryota > Viridiplantae > Streptophyta > Magnoliopsida > Poales > Poaceae > Aegilops > Aegilops bicornis. Next base: position 621,025,786 of record CM038674.1, read on the forward strand.
GATAGTTCGGCTATCCGGACACCCCCTAATCCAGGACTCCCTCACATGTGTCTCACTGGGTGCATGTTTATTCCCGTGCAACAAATTTCGAACATTGAGAATCTTGAATTTTAAATTCTAGTACATCCAAAACTTATTTGAAGTTCATGAAACTTATCGTGTTGTCATATGGACACCAATACAAAGTGGCATTGTACTTTTTTTGTAAAATTTGAGACCAGTTTTGATGTAATCTTTATCTAGTTACAGATGGGAGATTATTAATAATTGGGAACCAATATCCCAAACGGATTATTTATTCGAACCGTGAACGTTAGACCAACAATGGATACGTGCCATGCTTCGGTTAAGCAATAAAGCGGCAGCATTAATCATCCAAATAGAAAAACAACATACGTGCCGCTGCACGACCCGTGTGGCATGCGAGCAGGCGTGAGTTTACAGGACTCATGCGAGCATTCCGCCGCGCAGGCAGATGGGGAGGTGTGTGTGCAGGTGTGTGGATTGACGAAGGCGTTCTCGCTGCGCAGTGTCATCGGGAGGCGTGCGAGTAGCTGTGTGAAACTTTGGTAGGCATGCCAGCAATCCGGTGCGCAGGCTCACCAAGAGGCAAGCCATGGGTTTGACCGCGGCCCGCCTCTCTCCCACTACTCCATATTAATGGTGCGCCCGAGCGTCCGCACCCCCATCCTTGCTACGCACACACAATCCTCTCTCTCCGCTTGCATCCTCGACGCCGTTCTCAGTCCTCAAAGCCGTCAGTGTCTGAGGATGCCGCCGAAGCGCCCCATCGGAGGGAGTGGCGACGCCGGGGCTGCTAAAGCGCCAGAGCACGGCTGGAGATGGAGACAGAGGTTTCCATCACCGCCCGCGAGTTATCGCTGCACCCTGACGTCGTCGACAGTGTCAAGCTTCCACAACAGGAGGTGGAGTTCCACATCGACTCCGACGACGACGGACAGCTGGTTAGTCATTTATACCCATTTATGTGTCTAATAGATCATAGGGTTTCTCTGGTTACTCCTGCCTCCCCCTTTTTGGAATAGAAATCCTTTGGTTATGTTCTCCCAATCCATGAAATCTGAGTAAGTTTCACTAGATCCGTGTAGTGTATTGATTCTTTGAATGGTACAGGTGATAAGTGATTAGTTGTTTCATCTGTGCAAATGATTTCTGCTAGTAATCCGACTAGGGTTAGTGTTCGTGCTAATAATTCCTAGGCAGCACTTGACAATTGATTTTGAATGACCTACATATGTTTGTGCAATTATTTTCTTCAAGATTGGTCTGTACATAGACGACTATGCTTAAAAATCGAACCATAATCTCTGGATATGTATAAATAAATAGCCATAAATTTCTAATCCTACTTCACGGCATGTAATCAGTGATTTGATGCCAAATTTGTTTTACAATTTGTATAGGTGTTGTCTGACGATGTGGACAACGAGGATGAAGATGCCCAAAGGAGGTACAAGAGGCGAATCCTGAGGGAGCTTTATGCGGGAATGCATAACAGGTGTATTAGGACCTGGAACAACGACTATGGATGCCAATTTTTGCAACCACAAGCTTCATGACGCGTATCTAAGTGTTCTGGCGCATGCAAGAGGACGGGCCGTTGGCTCCTTCAAGCAGAAGTATTCTCGCAAGGTGGCGCACGACGCGTACGCCGAGTACCTGGAGAAGCTTCAGGATCGTGTCGGCCGCATGTGAGATGAGATGTGGGATGGATCGAACTATGTACGCTTGAGTATTCTTAATGACGGTTGAACTATGTACTTATGGTTGAACTATGCTTATGTACGTGTACGCTTATTATCTATGTCTGAGTATGTTAAATATTTCGCCAAATTTTGGTAAAATTTACAACGGGGGACCAATAAACCATGACGGAGGTAGTACATCAATGACACATGGTTCCCAAAATTGGAACCGTGTGCAATGACTTTCATTTTGCTTGCTGCATCAATCACACACGGTTCGCTCTATCAAACCGTCACCCCCAAAATTCTTTGTGGGACAGAAAACCCTCACCATCCCCACGTCACAAAAACCCTCACCCTGCTCGCCACCCCCTCGGCCCCTCCGGTACATTCCCATTCACACCCGCACAAGCTCCTCCGATTCTATGCCATGGCACCGCCTATCACAGCGGTAAACACTTAGCTCGCCGCATGCCGCCGCCGCCAGGCTGTCGACAAAGCCCACCGCATTTCGCCACTTCCGCTTGCCACCGCCTATCGCCATCGAATTTCTCGACGCTGCTCGCGGTCGACCCAGCTCCGCTCGGTTGGGGAATCTGCCGTACTGAGGGTTCTTTCTCATGGACGACAAGGTAACTAATTTAACGAGATATTATCTCATCTCTTATCCCAGTTCATCTTCCTTCTTTAATCACCTGGCGAAAATCGCCATGAATTCATTTTTATTCGAGCTGATTTGAGGGTTTTCTTTCATTCATAGAATGTACAGTGCGCCGACACTTCAGGACTTTGCGACCACCGCTAGAGATTCCATCTCTCCGTACCAGATAACTTGAGGACGCGCATGGTATGTTCAATCTCACCCTAAATCGGTTGGCATGGCCTACTTTCCTGAACATATTCTAAATATTGCTACATTTGGATAAAAGGTGCCACATGCACCATATATGTCAAAGGGGATTTTTCCCTCTTCTTTCTATATTAGGAAAATTAATGATGTATTGTTCTTTCGATTACTCTCATTTTTCCATGACATCATGTTTACCCTATCTGTTTAATTATAGATGTCGGATTTCGGGTTCCGACAGACCCTTGAGGTTCGAACACTGGGGTGCGCGCGGAGATCCAACCCTCCACCGTCCCGTACCTCGCCGAATCGCAGGGACCTAAACTACCAAACAGAACAGCACAAGAGACGCAAGATTTATACTAGTTCGGGCCACCGTTGTGGTGTAATACCCTACTCTAGTTTGTGGTGTGGTGGATTGCCTCTTGGGCTGATGAGGAACAGTATAGGGAAGAACAGCCTCGCGAGGGTCTGTTCTTGGTGGGTGTGATGAACTGCTAGGTGGTGTCCCGTCGCTCTAGCTTGAGGATCGGGTCTCTGTCTCTCTCTGGATGCCGATCGTTTTTTTTTCCTACTCTGAGTGTGGCTACTCCTATTTATAGGCAAAGGCCCTGGGCCTCTCCCCAAATATTGAGCGGGAAGGGCGCCAACAATTGGCCATTTTGAAGGGGAACAGCGGGTACACTTATCCTGACTAAAGTCGGTCCTCGCCTGCCAAAGGCTCTGGTGATGACGCCTACTTGGGCTCCACGATGACTCCCTTCCAGCCGTTGGGGCTGGTATTGGTCTTGTTGCACCGAAACGGATGCCTTTGCTTGATGCTCTCGCCTGCGCTTGCTCCCTTTGCACCAAAGGGGAAAGGAGGACGCCGACGGCTGACGCCCGATCGGGCGCCTTGGTCGTCATGGCTATGCGCCATGGGCACCTCGCGAGGTACCATGCCTTGAACTCTCCGCCTCCTCATGAGCCAGCCTGACGAGGCCGTGCCTGAGGAAGCTCCTCGTCGTCCGCCCCGCGAGGCTTGGTCCCTCGCGAGGGTCTTGAGCTTGCGTAGATGAAGATGGGTCATCCTGGGCCTCCTTTGAGCCACGCCGCAGGCCGCAGGCAGGCAAGTCTGGGGACCCCCGTTCCCAGAACGCCGACAATAGATTTTTGTCCTTCGATTTCAAATGTTGTACAATTCTTTCTATTTGGGCCCATATTTGCATGTTACCATATTTTCTTTAACAATCCTACCATTTTTTGCAGGACATCCCTCGCTATGCAACAGATATGTAGTGCACAATTTTCCCCTTTACATAGATCAAGGCTCCATGGATGTCATACTGCACACAAACCATGGATTTACAATCGTTGCTACTGTAAGACTTGATGAACATGCTGACTCCTATTTTGGCACTGGCTTTTGAAATGAAATTGCAAAGTTTTATGTACTGAAAGCTGGCACTAAAATTGCACTGCACATAAAAGGGCCTGGTCATGAGATATATGCTAACTTCCCCGACAAAATCATCCGTCCAGACTTTGTTCGAAGTAAGTTTTCGTTTCAACTATTTGCATATGTTGACTTACCCAGTAATGTCAAATGAATTGTGTAGTATTTAAGCAACCAATTGTTATTCCATTTTCTTACTATATTCCTACCTAATAATTTCTAGTTACCAATACACTTTTCAATTGCCATGTTTTAACTAAATATTCCCTGTACTCCCATTTCTATCAGAAAGCGGCACTGACAAGGAGACTCCAGAGGTGGAGAACGGGGCTGCCAACAAGCGGAGGCGGGGCGAGCTAGAACCGCAAGCGACTCCAGCAGGCCTAGACTTAATTAGCAGCCTTCCCGATGATATGTTGTGATTCATCATCTCCCTCCTCCCAATCAAATATGTGGCGCGGACAACCCTCCTTTCCCGGCGGTGGCGCCCCCTATGGAACTCCAGCCCTCTCGACCTCATCGACACCCACGAGCTCTGCTATGGCTACGCAAAAGCTTGGATGCGTTCTCCAAGATCGTCGGCAGTCACCTTGGCCCAACCAAAGGCCTTAGAATGGGCAAGTTCCGTTCCAACGGCAAGGGCCGAGCCAAGCTTGACGACTGGTTCCGATCCCCTGCCCTAGATCAGCTCGAGGAGCTCACTTTTGATGATGGGCATATGCGGTCGCTACCAATGTCCGCACTTCGCCTCGTGCCCACGCTGCACGTTGCCAAGTTTAGGACCTGCCATTTCCCGCCCCTTAATGACGCACCCGCTCTTATTCCACCACGACTGAAGCACCTCGAGCTCATCACCGTCTACCTCTCAAAGGGTGACATGGAGCGCCTGCTCCATGGCTGTACTACACTCGAGTACCTACATCTTCAGGCGATTAATGGGTTGAGTACCTTCCACGTCACCTCCATGACTCTCCAGAGTATTTATGTGTGTTGTTGGTGCGGCAGGAAGACATCACAAGATGTGTACCACGGTATGGTCATCCAGGAAATACCTGCACTTGAGAGGTTACTTGTAGTTGATCAAGAAGGCCCAACAATAATCAATGTCATTTCTGCACCGAAATTGACAGTGGTGGGCTACTCGTCTGACAAATACTCCGAACTTGTTATTTGATCCACACCCGTTCAGGTACAACAGCCGCCTTCTACCTCTCCTTCTACAAATTAACATTATTTCTAATTTTGAATATGTTTGTTCGTCTATCATTCAGAAAATGATTCCGACAAGCTTGACCCCGAATCTGTGCACAGTGAAGGTCTTGGCACTAGAATCTATCGGGCCCGACCTGGAGCAAGTTGTCAGTTTCCTGAGATGCTTTCCGTGCCTAGAGAAGCTATATATCAAGGTGATGTTACTTTCCTGTTAAATGTTAACCATAAGGGAGTTCAATTTGTGACACCTTTTTCCAAGTTTACAATGACAATGTACTACGATTTCTGAAGGTTCTTTTGGAGTATTTCAGTACATACATGTCCCCCCCCCCTATTGGTTGCTTGATCCATATGGTTACAATCAATAAGCATTTTTCATCTGTACTAGTTTTCTTAGGGAACTTTTCATCCACTCCAACCTATTATGAAGAAGGCTACATTTTTAGAGAATGTAATGAAATGCCCATGTTAATCATGTCAGATCGAAGATGGCATGTTAGTGCATTTTACAAATCCTGCAAACCAAATATCTAGGCATGTAGTAATGTTCAAAACTGCAAGTAGGCACTAACATGTTTTCTTCTTTTGCAAATAAGATTAGGACCAGTGGTGGATAATGTGATACAATATAACAATCACGTCGAATGCCTAGATCCGCATCTCTCAGAAATTACTTTGAACTCCTACCGATGGACCTTATTGGAGATTATATTCGCCAGGTTCTTTGTTCTGAGAGCAAGGGTGCTGAAGGAAATGAGGTTTGCCCTACATTTATTTCGCAAAAATGAATGGTTTGTTGATCAGTGCCGGCGCCTGCGGCAGAATGGAGTAGGCTCCAAAAATGCTGAATTTCATTTTGGAACTTCAGATGATAGAGTATTCGGAAGTCATCGCGTCAACCCCATACATGACTTCTCGGTGGCTGACCCCTTTGCAAAAATTGTGAGGTTTCGAAGCCAGACTTAGAAGCGGTGATATTAGTTTGAACCTCTTTGATATCCATGTCCAGCGGATCAGCGCGAGCGTTTGCAGCTGATGAGCTGAATTTCATTTCTAATATCAATTTGAACCTTGTAATCTTCGAATTTGAGCCATATAACTCTGTAATTTGAACATTGTAACATTTCGAGCTTTTGTGGTACAATCGTTGAAATGGCATCGTATGAGACTCGTATATTGCTAGCACTATTTTGACCTTAATATGCAATGGTCTTAGATTTTTATTAACCATTCTCGAATCAGTTTACCTTGTCGATCTCACAGCACACGATTTGTATAGCTAACTCGGCTGCGATCTTCGACATTATCGCACACAGTTGGCTTTTTCCACCGTGTGCACTGTAGAGCGCAGAATTAATTATCGCACTCGAGTGTCCATAGTCACCCTTCTGTGTAACTTTGACCTCATCACCCAAGGGTAAACTTATGATCGAAGTCATTCCACACACTTCGTTTTTACAAAGCTTTTTGCCAATAAACACCCATGATTTGTCCCTCTTCTAGCCGACGCGTGGCCAAACTAGCCAGGCGGGAAGCTTGCAGGGTAAACAGCGTGGTAGCGCGGGAACAGGCTCACCGACGATACATTTGGCGCCTCTTCGAGCCCACGCGTGCGGTGCGGTGTTGTCAAGCGTGCACTGGAATCCTCCACTATGAACGTCGTGACAAGACGTGACGATTACAGGCCAGCCGGCCCCCATTTATTATAGCGGCCATTTAACCTACCCTTGTGTCTCTTCAACCTTTCGATCGCGCCCCACCATTGCAAGAAGCACACCCACCACGAGAAATTCTTAGATGGTATCCTGCGCGGCTCCAATGGCGCTCCGAGTGGCTGCCGATGACGAGCAGCAGTTCACCATGCGTGCCATGGTGGACACCCACAGAAGGTTCATGGACCTCTCAGTGGTGTACACCAACAACCCGGTCTGGGTGGAACACTCCATCCACATCATGGAGATGTTTCTTGCCACGGAGAAGTACAAGGAGGTCGGGTTCGACCTTGAGTACACCCGCGCTCGTGCCGGGTCTCGTCCCAAGATCGCTGTCGCCTAGATGTGCATGTGCCACCACGTCCTCGTCTACCACTACTGCCTGGCCACAAGGCCTTGCGAGTGTTTCGCCAGGTTTGTCAACAACCCCCACTACATGTTCGCTACGGTGGACATCACCAACGATGTAAAGGCACTCGAGAATTCAGGTATCGCCTGCCAGAATCTTGTCGACATCCAGGGGCAATACAAGATCTGGGGCGGCAAGGAGCATGAGAAGGACTCACTGGTTCACCTCGCCGAGGCCATCAGCAACCCTTACTACAGAGACATGAAGGATTCGTGCAACAAGGACAAGCGTGCCTGGCACTCGGCCTGGATGGAGAAACTCGACAAAGCTCACGTCGTGTACGTGGCCAGGGAGGCGTACACAAGCTACGACATGTACAGGCGGATCATTGACATGAGGAAGTGCCTCCTTCCCCAAAACGGCCAGGGATCCAGCCGGAAGCAGAGCAATGACAAGCGTCGTTGCAACAATAAGATGATTAGATCCTCGTTTCTCCTACTTTAGTATGCATGTAATTGCTTTCTTTAGTGTGTGGAAATGTTATGTGTGTAGTCACTTGTGTAATTGTATGCTTAATTTGGTTATGCAATGCTGTCTTTTTAGGTGTTGATGCTCTGTAGACAGAGCATAGTTGTTGTGCGGACAAAGAAAATCACATCGCACACGGACTAAACAATGGAACCCGTCGGTGATGTTTTCATCAATCACTCACAATTGTATAACAGCACTCGTTTGCTCACAACACACACGGCTTGTTAGCAGTAATCGTCTGTGTTGTTATCGATCTTCACACACGTTTCCGATTACAGACCTGTTTGCCTCGTATCACACACATCTTGTTCATTGAACCGTTTCTGTTTTCATGTCTCAACGCAAACAGTTCATCCGAGTGAACCGCACGCCGTATATCGTACACACCTTTGATCTGGCTGACCGTTTCTTTTGTGTTTCCTAATCACAAACAGTTCATCCGAGTGAACCGTATGCTGTACATCGCACACACCTTCATATGGATGCCCATTTCTTTTGTTCCTCCTCATCGCAAACGGTTAATTGAGCTGAACCATATGCCCTACATCGCACACGCAACTAAAATCTGAACCGTGTTTGATGCATCCTCCATCGCAAACATTTTGCACCTTTTTTGACGGGTTTTTTACACCACCGTTTGCGATTATGGTATCACACATAGTTTCATCGAAGGGTCTCTGATCGTAGTGTTGCGTTAGCAGCATCCTGCAGTAGTGAGGCCTGTGCTAGCCTTCTGACAGGCTTTGAAGTATGTGATGTAATATTTTAGCTATGTACAAGGAATGCCTGTGTATAGATAGTAGCCCCTGAGACTATGTTCGGCGTTCACGAAGAAAGACCTGACAGAGGATCGAATAGTTTTCACAGGAGACTAACATATATATATATATATATATATATATATATATATATATATATATTTGAAAAAACAGGCTTCTATGCTAGCGGCAACCTCTCATGCCGCCGAAGTCACCGAACTAAAGCGGAGGTTGGAGCGGGCCGATGAAGAGCTCATCCGCGCCAACAAACAGCTGGTGGACAAGCTGTTGGGTTCTACGGTAGGGTGCGTCGATTGAAAATTAAAATTTTCCTACGCGCAGAACATCCAGGAACATGCTATGGGAGATGGATTATAGTTCGTTGCCACTAGACGCGCAGCGCCGTGCAACGGAAGAAGAGTTGGGGCAGCGCGTCCGCGTGGATCGTCTCCTCCTTGTTCGATCTCTCTCGAACAGTCGGTCGTCTGATCCCACGTACGAGTTCGCCGGAGCGGCTCAAGTGCACCGCCTCTAACGGTATCCACGCGTGCAGGAGGAACACCGTGCGGCGGACTGCTAGGTCCGATCACATAGTCGGCGGCGAGTGAAGGTGTCTATTCGCAACACATGCAAACCCTAGTGACAGTGCCGAAGCGATCAACCGCATGAGTGTGCCGCACCCCACTTCATATAGGCGTTCGTCGTGGGCTCAACACTTGGGCCTTGCATGGACCCTAAAGCCCACAAGTCTACTCGGCCATAATCCGAACACAGCTCGGATCACATCCGACCAGTGTCTTCGGGTCCGACCTCGTAGGTTCCTTCCCTTAAGCATGTGACCCCTCAGGTTCAAGCCGGCTTGGTCGCAGTTCGGATCACCTCCAAACTACATGGCTGGTAGCGGCCTCTAGCAAGGCGTCACCACCAAGCGCATTGATGAAGCTGGTTAGGCGAACCTATACATCACACTTCCATTCCTTTTGCCACATGATATATGTTGTCGGGCTCAAGGCGAGTCTGTCATCCTTGTGCTAGCCCGACCTCTTTCTCGTTCTAGTGATGCCGACCACTATCCGGATTATCTCATAATCCTTGTTGCATGGCCATGCTTATCCTGGTCAGATCACATGAGGGGCCCAGAGTATATCTCCCTTGATCGGAGGGGCAAATCCCATCTTGCTCGACCACGTCTCGCAGCATGGGTCTGGACAAGCCTGAAACCTACCTTTGTAACTACCCAGTCACGGAGTAGCGTTTGGTCGGCCCAAAGCAAGTCTGTCACCATCCCGAGTACATGCATCAGCTCAGGTCTTAGGACATGGAACGTATGTTGTACTAGAGACTCACAGATGACATATCGATGTGTCTCATAGTTGGGTCTATCCGACTCGGAACTTATCTCGACTCGGATCCGACTATGTCGAATCCGACCGGATCCTTCCAAGTCCATATTATCCGGTTAGCATCCAATGCTCCATGGCTAGTGAGACCATGCCATCGATCGTGTCATATGCTAGTCTAGTCGGATATGCGTCCACACAGCCCTTTCGACTAGGGACCTTTTAGGACAGTCATCATACAATGCATAGTCCCACAAACAAGTCACGTACTTGCTGATACACATCATTGATAATGTCCAAGGACTATCTTTATTCATAAACACATAGGAAATATCATCATACATGATTGCCTCTAGGGCATATCTCCAACAGTCTCCCACTTGCACACTACAAGAAATATGTCAACTAGTGACCTTTTGTCAGTGACACTGGAAGAATTGGTCATAGATCTATGACCATTTCAGACCAATTGGTCAAAAGCTGTTCGAGGGGCTCCAAACCCTAAACCATTGCGACCATTTTGGTCAGAAAGGTTGTAATTTCCTTACACGAAAAGGTCACAAAGCAAACAGTGCTAGTCCGCTGCCTTATTTCTAGTTGTTAATGACCAATATAGATGGTCATAACCTTGTAGATTGTGGTGGGTTGTGATGACTAGGCGCCATCTCATCAGTTTTGCCTATGTGTCATGTCCATGTGGCGGTTTTTTCCCAAGGTTGTGAAGCAACCTATATTTCTGTTATTCACAAAATTCCCAAAAAAAATCTCATAAATTCTTTGGGTCATATCTTCACAAATATGTAAAAACCTTCCTTGCCTAGTTCAAAAATAATTCAAAAATATTCATTTTCCTATTCTGATCAGAGCAGCACTTTGTGAAGGAAGTACCACTTTGGCATGTCCAAATGATATCCATTTTCTACAGTGTTTTCCTATGCCCAAATAACCATCCTCCACCAAATGCCAGCTCAATCCATTCATTATTTTGAGCCCAGCTTCAACATTCGTATTTATGTCCAGTGTGGTAGTTTGTAAAGCAAGTACCACCTAGGCTCCTCCTTTTGAGGTGAAAATTTGTGAAGACGGTCTTCTTAGTAATCGATCGTCATCACCAAAACTCACGCCCATTAGCCATGTGCATTTCCGCATCAGCAAATCAAACACTTGGTCGCTAATTCATGTTTAAGCATCGATCGGTCTCCTCGTGAGAATCTTATGTTGTGATTTTCTTCCTAGCACCTACCTGGGGAGTGCCCAACCCACTAGACATGCCTAGGCCGCCCAGAACACATGGCAACGCCACGGTCACGCGGTGACCACGCGGCGGGCATGCGAGCTTACGCGCTCTAGAGTTGGGGCCCTCGGCCACCGTCCAAACCTCGATGTATCGCCATCAAACCATGTATTTATCATTAAATATATACTTATTTACCTAGATATGATTTTTGGAAAAAATAAAGAGCAAACTATGAGGCAACAAGCAGTTCAAATTTGACCCGCTTCCAACCTGAATCGACGGCAATTTGTCTTTTTTCACCGTAGGTGGATCAAAACTTTTTCACCCAACCATTTTGTCAATTGTGCATTATATATGGCCTAGTATTTTATAAAATTGATTTCGTCCATTTCTGCAACAATTATTTGGTAGTTCCTTCACAAAAAAACCTCCTTTTGGGCACTCGGAAAATGAAAAATGAAATTTCCGTGCAAAGAAAATGAAAACTTTCTTAGGCAACATTGTTTGTAATTCCAATATGCACCCTTGTGCACAATATGAGATCATTTTAACAAACTATGCCATGAATGTGGCCATAAGATTGATCATTTGGCTTGAAAGCCATGAATCTTCACGCATGATAGCTCATTTCGAGAACATTTTTTAAAATAATTACCAGACATAAGTTTATTATTTTTCCTGAAAACTTGGTCACATATAATGACACAATGCGAAGGTTTTCCAATTTTTGATTTTTTTGAATTTTTATGCCTGCTTTCAAAATGCGGTCAAAACGGTGGGCTTGACCGCTCCTAGCTAGTGGTTGAATCTTGGAATTTTTTGGTGTTTCTCTGATTAAATAGATACTTATGTACCTATAAATGATTTTTGGAAAAATAAATAGCAAACTATGAGGCAGCTGCAGTTCAAATTTGACCCGCCCAACCGAATTCCATGACAATTTGTCTTTTTCACCGTGAGGTGGATCAAAACTTTTCGAACCCAACCATTTTGTCAATTGTGCATTATATATGGCCTAGTATTTTAGAAGATTGATTTGGTCCATTTCTGCAACAATTATTTGGTAGTTCCTTCACAAAAAAACCTCCTTTTGGGCACTCGGAAAATGAAAATGAAATTTCCGGCAAAGAAAATGAAAACTTCCTTAGGCAACATTGTTTGGAATTCCAATATGCACCCTTGTGCACAATATGAGATCATTTTAACAAACTATGCCATGAATGTGGCCATAAGATTGATCATTTGGCTTGAAAGCCATGAATCGTCACGCATGATAGCTCTTTTCTGAGAACACTTTTTTAAAATAATTACCATATTACAAGTTTATTATTTTTCCTGGAAACTTGGGCACATATAATGACACAATGCGAAGGTTTTCCAATTTTTTGATTTTTTGAATTTTTATGCCCATTTCAAAATGCGGTCAAAACGGCGGGCTTGACCGTTCCTAGCTAGGGGTTGAATCTTGGATTTTTTTTGGTGTTTCTCTGATTAAATAGATACTTATTTACCTAGAAATGATTTTTGGAAAAAATAAAGAGCAAACTATGAGGCAAATGCAGTTCAAATTTGACCGCTTCCAAATTGAATCCATGGAAATTTGTCTTTTTCACCAGAGGTGGATCAAAACTTTTTCCACCCTACCATTTTTTCAATTGTGCATTAAATATGTCCTAGTATTTTAGAAGATTGATTTGGTCCAATTTTGCAACAATTATTTGGGAGGTCCTTCACAAAAAAACCTCCTTTAGGGCACTTGGAAAATGAAAATTGGTTTTTTCGTCCAAAGAAAATGAAAACTTCCTTAGGCAACATTGTTTGCCATTCCAATATGCACCCTTGTGCACAATATGAGATCATTTGGACAAACTATGCCACGAATATGGCCATAAGATTGATCATTTGGCTTGAAAGCCATGAATCTTCACAAATGATAGCTCATTTCTGAGAACACTTTTTTAAAATAATTGCCGTATTACAAGTTTGTTATTTTTCCTGGGAACTTGGCCACATATGACACAATGCGAAGGTTTCCCAATTTTTTGATTTTTTTTGAATTTTTTATGCCCGTTTCAAAATGCGATCAAAACGGCGGGAATGACCGTTCCTAGCTAGTGGTTGAATCTTGGATTTTTTTTGGTGTTTCTCTGATTAAATAGATACTTATGTACCTATAAATGATTTTTGGAAAAAATAAATAGCAAACTATGAGGTAGCTGCAGTTCAAATTTGACCCGCTTCCAGCTGAATCGGCGAAAATTTGTCTTTTTAACTAGAGGTGGATCAAAACTTTTCGAACCCAACCATTTGGTCAATTGTGCATTAAATATGTCCTAGTATTTTATAAAAATGATTTGGTCCAATTTTGCAACAATTATTTGGGAGGTCCTTCACAAAAAAACTACGAGCAAACTATTATTGTTTGTTTAAATGGCTAAAAAATGCTAGAAATATCGGAAATGCATACAAGTTGGTTATCATCCAGAAAATGTTGTATAACTTGAGTGATATTTTTTAGTGGTGCCATTTTTGGAAAAAATTATTGGCAGTTGCTTGACAAATTCCCTCTATTTTTACCACTTAGAAACTATTTTAAATGATACATTTCTTGGACCAATCAGAAGGCAGAACCTCCCTTCCCACGGATCACCCCCCTAAGCCGATCTGAGCCGTCCACACCATACAGATCCAATGTCTCCTAAACGCACGCCGCCAACCAAACCCTAGCATCGTGCAAGACACTCCTCCCTCTCCCTCTCCTCGACCCATGCGGGCGCCTCCCTCTCCCCGACCCAGATCTCCCTCCCCGACCCAGACCTCCCGCTCCGTCCCAACTCCTACCCCGCTGCCGGCCTCCCCCCAAGCGCCGCTGCTCTTGACCTGCAACGACCAACGACGACGGTCCCCCGTCGCTGCCCCCTCCTTCCCCATCCCGCCGCGGCGAGGAGATCCATTCTCGCCGCTGCCGTTGCCCCCGCCCCCTTCTCCCCGATTCAGACCACATCCTCCCACCATAGCTCGCCGCCGGGCCTCCTCCTCCCCTCCTCGCAGATCCAGAGCACAAATCCAAACAGCACACCATTCGCCCGTTGGCTTCCCCCTCCCTTCCCCTCACGCGCGCGACCTCGTCGTCGTCGTCGGCTCAGAGATCTCGCCTTCCCGCCGGCAGCAGCCATGGACGCCGTCGACTCCGTGGTGGACCCCCTCCGCGAGTTCGCCAAGGACAGCGTCCGCCTCGTCAAGCGCTGCCACAAGCCCGACCGCAAGGGTAAGGACCAAAGACTCGCGCCTGCTCATCCGGATCCGGTTCATTTTCCTCTTTCGCCAGATCTGACGCTGATTCGGCGCGCAGAGTTCACCAAGGTGGCGGCGCGGACGGCGGTCGGGTTCGTCGTCATGGGGTTCGTCGGCTTCTTCGTCAAGCTCGTCTTCATCCCCATCAACAACATCATCGTCGGCTCCGGCTAGGTGCGAATGCGTCTCCTCCGATCCCGTCTCCCTCTTGTTTGCACGGTTTAGTTAGACTTGGGTCCTGTTGTCTCGCGTTGTGATCTGTTGGATCTGCGGTGTGCGCGCACAGTCCTGCGATCTGACCAATATTTAGTAAGCTAGATTTTAGTAGATCCTTTTTCCTCCAAATAGACCTCCCGATTTCTAGTTTGGTAGGAGAATTCGGATGAATGGGTAATCAGCTGTGGGGAACTGGGGTCATGCTTAAGTCATTGCCGCTAGTTGCCTCCGGCAGATTTAATTGGGGCATAGGCTGGTTCCTCACCACATAATTTGGGAAAAGAGGAGCTTTTGCAATGTTTCGCTGTTTCTGCACATACCACAAGTTCACCCAAGTTGGTGTCGATTCAGTGCATCTAAATTGGCACCCTCTTGAGTAGACAGGTTGCATACCAATGTTTGTCCATGGTTCGTGCTATGTGTCGATGTATTCTTCATTCTTTAATGCACCTGTGTTCACACATGGCCAGCTTTACGTATTCACAATATAAAGTTGATCTATACACGCATGGCAAGCTTTTGTAAAATAAGAAAATAGGTAGGAGTCAAAATATTGTAGGACACGTGTTATGCAGTGTTGATCTATACTTTAATGCACCTGTGTTCACGCATGGCCAGCTATATGTAGAAGTGTTGCGTGTGACCTCAAAAAAGGCTTTGAAAATCCTGATTGAAACTCAAGATGGTACTCATCGATTCTCGCACCGGGGAACATTGTGTTTCCTGAGCTCTTCCAATCCATTTCTTAGAATCCATGCCGGTGGTGTCTTCTACAATATGTGCATTATTCTATTTACCATGTTCGCTATGGCCGACGGTCTGTTCTAGCTGTTTCATGTGGTCGTCCGATATGTGTGGTGCCAACTGCCATTTCTTTGCTAGCTGATGTCAATAGTCTGTTGGTTCATACAGCTTAGTGCCTCATATATGAATGCTCTTTCTGGGTTTTTCAATTTCTCTTCGCCCTATCTTTTGTTGACTACACTGATTATATGCCTGTTCTACACCGATGCTCTTTTTTTATGCCGGTCCTATGTCATGGGTGTCAATATCTACTACCTATTTACTGCTTGTTGTGCAAAATATTTTGGTTATTGTAAATCATTCCCTGCTGTATAAAGTTTGGTTTTAGTCTGTTGCATTTTGTTGGTTCCTATCTTGTCAATGTATACAACAATATGCTTTCTTGGTGACCATTTGTGCTTCACATTTTTTGGGTATGCTACTCCTCTAATGAGTGGGTGCATCTCTTCTTTGTTTTATCATTCTATATTGTTTTCCTAACCTTTTGGTATTCTCGCTTTCTCCTTGCGGATGGCAAGCACCATTTTGTTGGTTCCTGTCTTGCCAATGTCTGGCGAGGAAAGCTTGACCTCGCCGGCAGGGATGGCAAGGTCTGCACCGATCGCGACGATGACACGTAGGTACACACACATACACCCAAGATCGATCGAAGATCAGTCACATGCTTCCATGATCCCGATCCAAAATAGTATAGTGAACTTGCCATTGGGATCTGGAAACTTGGGTTTCTGCCTTGTCCTTTTCTAATTGGGGAAAAGCGATAATCATGTTTGGCTTTTGCTCAAGAAACTTTTTATGTAATGCTATTTCTTCTCTCGATCAAGTGGTTGATTGATTTGAATAGACACATATGATGCAGCACTGGACATGAAGTACGACGCAAGGGTCAAGGATGAGGAAGGCTACCCTGCCATGGCACTCGTCAACAAGGCCAGCGGAGAGGCATGGGCCTCCTAGCAAAGCTTGCTGGGGGCATTTTCAGGGTTAGTTGCAAAGCTCCTTCTAGCAATGCTTGCAGTATTTGTTTTTGGTATGGCGATTTTGATCCTGTAACACCCTTTTTCACATATACTAGATACGATTGATGCCTTAAAGAAGTCTGCTCCCCTTGGATGGTGCAAAGGTAGCAAATCAATGTCGATTCATTCATTCTTTTGTGAGTGCACACTACTAGCACATTCTTTGCTTTGATCAAGTGTGACTCATATTCAGTTGTTTGCTCACATTATTATTTGATTATGCCATGCCGCATTGTTTGCTTAAGCATGATTTGCTCCAACACGGCATTGTGTATGTACTTCCATTGCATGCATGCATGTTTGTTGTTCCCTGAACTGTTTGACTGTTTGTATGCATGCATGTTTGCTGTTCCTTGAATTGTTTGACTGCCTGTAATGCATACGGTTGTTTGCTCACATTACAGTGCAACAAACAGTTCAGTGGAATGTATAATGACCTGGACCAAACAGCCATATACTGTGATCAACCGCAGCAATGCCAGCTTCTATTGTGTCAGGCTGTTGTAGGTGCTGAATTGTGATCATGTTTTATGGCCCACATGCATGCTACGTGTTGGCTGACTTGGCATGACGTGCACGAAAACTTCATGGCATTCACACTGAATAGCACTTCTTAATTTTCATGCAGAATTGCTCTAGCTCTTCTTAATTTTCATGCTTGTTTCTTTCCGGACTTAATCTTACTAAATAGCACCCCATCACTTGTTGTTGTTGTTATTCACTATATCCTCACTGTTCTGTTTTCTTGTTGACAGATATTTTGCCTAAATTCAAGACGAAAGAAGATGTTCAAAGAAAGCGCCAAGACATTTTTGTATAGCAAGTTATGTAATAATAGCTAGGTTATTTGGGCATTGTGAACTCCAGAATTTCATGTATCTTCTCTCTATTTTTGAATGAAATGTTGTATGTGTGTTGATGTAACAGATTGTTGCTTCTTGTTATTTGAAGTATTACACTTGTTTTCTGTCTATTTTGATTTAAATTCTGGTGTTTAATTATTGGCATATTGAAATCTGAGGAACATGACCATGACAGCAAGGACCCACAAACCAGAATCAAAAATTTGGGACCCACATATCAGAACCTGACAATTGGGACCCATTTGAAAAAAAGAAAAAACGGGCCACAACCCAAAAATAAAAGGCCGAATTATAGGCTGAATTATAGCTGGGCCAGCCCATGTAGCTAGCAAAAATTAATAGGAAAAATAAATATTAAAAAGGCCAAATTAATGGGCTCGGCCCATGTAGAAAACTGAATTGGACTGGGCTGAATCTTGTGCCACATCAGCTTGCCACTGGATGCCTATGTGGCACTGGAGGTTGCTAGTGACCAAAACACCACAGTGGACATATTTTGGTCATAAACGTCTTCGACCATTCCAGAAGAAAGGTCGCTATAGTCAATTAACGACCCCCAGCTTTTGACCTTATGTTTTTGGTCACAAAAAGGTCACAAATTGAAAACTATGACCTTTCAGTGACCAATAGTGGAGGTCACTAGTTGATATATTTCTTGTAGTGGCACTAGAGTCAATCAAATAGACATCGAATGCCCATAGCTCTAACGTGCCCCTCATGCTTGGGTTGTGGAAGCGGCTTAGTCAATGGATCTGCAACATTTGCATCCGTGTGAATTTTGCATAACTCTACATCACCATTCTTTACGATCTTTCAGACAGGTGATATTTCCGATCTATGTGTCTGACCTTGTGGTGATTCCTCGGCTCCTTGGCTTGTGCGATGGCACCAGAATTATCACAATAAAGTCCAACGGTTTTACCGAGACTGGGAAAATACCAACATCATCCAGAAAGTTCTAGATCCAAACACCTTCCTTTGCAGCTTCACAAGCCGCAATGTATTCGGCTTCTGTGGTAGAATCGGCCACCGTATCTTGCTTGGAACTCATCCAGCTCACTACTCCTCCGTTCATGACGTACACGAATCCGGACTGTGATCGACAATCATCTCTATTGGTTTGGAAACTAGCATCGGCGTAACCCCTTACGACGAGTTCTTCCTCACCTCCATAAACTAGGAACATCTCTTTAGTCCTTTTCAGGTACTTCAAAATAGTCTTTACCGCTGCCCAGTGACTCTCACCTGGGTTACCCTGGTATCTGCTTGTTAAGCTTATTGCAAAAGCAACATCAGGCCTTGTACATATCATGGCATACATGATGGATCCGGTTGCCGAGGCATATGGAATCCTAATCATCCTGCTTCGCTCATCAGATGTCGAAGGACTCTGACTCTCGCTTAGTCTTATACCATGTGAGAGTGGCAAGAACCCTTTCTTCGCCTCACTCATGTTAAACCGCTTCAACACTTTATCAATGTACGTGCTCTGGCTTAAGCCGAGCAGCCTCCTCGATCTATCCCTATAGATCTTAATGCCTAAAATATACACTGCCTCACCAAGGTCTTTCATCGAAAACTTGCCATTCTTCTTCTTCTTCTTCTTCTTCTTCTTCTTCTTCTTCTTCTTCTTCTTCTTCTTCTTCTTCTTCTTCTTCTTCTTCTTCTCCAAAATGAAGTTAGCTCTAAGTTATATAAAAAATGGCATAATATGCTTAGTTAGGTCAAAATTGGCATTATTAGGTAGGTATGCTAAAAAATGGCATTTTTCTTCTTATTTAGCCTATTTAGTCCATTTATGACATAATTTAGCCTATTTAGTCCACAAATGACATAATAAGATGAAGAAAATCAAGGAAGAGGAAGAAAAGAAGGAATAGGAAGAAAAGAAGAAGAAGAAGAAGAAGAAGAAGAAGAAGAAGAAGAAGAAGAAGTTCTTCTTCTTCTTCTTCTAGTTTTCTTCTTCTTCTTCTCCAAAATGAAGTTAGCTCTAAGTTATATCAAAAATGGCATAATATGCTTAGTTAGGTCAAAAATGGCATAATTAGCTAGGTAAGCTCAAAAATGGCATTTTTCTTCTTATTTATCCTATTTAGTCCATTTATGACATAATTTAGTCTATTTGGTCCACAAATGACATAATAAAATGAAGAAAATCCAGGAAGAGGAAGAAAAGAAGAAGAAGAAAAAGAAGAAGAAGAACAAGAAAAGAGGAAGAACTTCTTATTCTTCTTCTTCTTATTCTAGTCTTCTTCTTATTCTAGTTTTCTTCTTCTTCTTGTCCAAAATGAAGTTATCTCTAAGTTATATCAAAAATGGCATAATTAGCTAGGTTAGCTCCATTTTACCTAAGTATGCTTACTTCTTCTTCTTCTTCATTTTCTTCTTCTTCTTCTGATTCTAGTCTTCTTCTTCTAACTTTCTTGTTTCCCATTTTGCAGATTTAATTCACTATATGGAAGCTTGCATGGATGGAGTACTTGTTTCCCTTTTCTTTTTTTCGTTTGTATCGATGAAAAATGTGGAACTTGTTATATGGATGCATGGAACAATGTGTTGGATGAACATTGTCATGTTACTGTAATATGTATGGATGGAACTCTGTTTCTTATTATGTATGTATGTTGTCATGGATGGAGCTATGTGTTGGATACATCATATGTCTGTTGTGCATGTGAAAAAAATATGTATATCTGTGTGTGAATTCCTGTGAAATTAAATGGATTCAAATAAAAACAGGGGATATGTAGCCTCTTTGCCGTCCGCTAGCAGACGGCAAACTTTGTCGTCTGCTAGCGGACGACAAAGAGGACACGTGGCAGCTACATGTACAAACTGAGAACACTGGCTGCCTATTTGGTCACTTTGCCGTCAGCCAGCAGACGGCAAAGATTCAAATAACTTTGCCGTCCGCTGGCGGGCGGCATAGCTGGCCACGTGGCAGCTTCCCAGTGCTGCCTAGCTGAGCTTTTTTCCGTCTGTCAGCGGACGACAAAGAGCTTTGACTCTTTGCCGCAAAGATCGCTGTTAACCTGCTAACGGCTCTCATGCCATCGCACTATCGTCCATTGTCTTTGCCGTTTGCTGGCCTCGGATGGCGGACGACACAATCCTTTGTCGTCCGTTTCCAAGAAGTGGATGGCAAAGAAGGCCTTTGCTGGCACGTGTTTAGCCGGAAAGTTTGCCATCTGCTGGCGGACGGCAAAGAAGTTTGCCGTCCATGATCTATGCCTTTGCCGTCTGCCATGGCAGATGGCAAAGAAGCTTATTCCAGTAGTGTAAGTAAATGCAAGTCCCTGGAGCGCCAGGTTGCGGATCAAGATTCCGAACTTGCCAAGGTCCACCAAAGCGCACAGGAGGCCCGTGTTGAAGCCCGGGGCGCCCACCGGGAGATCCAAGAGGCAAAACAAATCGCGGCGGGTAAGGCCTTTAATATGCAGAGCAAATTTGTGAGGAGAAGGTACATCTTACTGACCCGGGTTTGGAGTTCTCCAGGAGCGTTTACGGATCTGCCCCGGAGTGTTGCTGATGCTGCCGAGTTCTTCTGAGCTGAAGAGGGGAGCTCAACGGAGAAACTGTTCTGGTCGTAATACCTTGCGCTGGAGCATCCAGTGTCCCTCGGCGATCAACTAAAAAAGCTGACCGAACTGCATAGGATGGCCGGATTGGCTGTGAAGGATTTCATAATCCGTCTGTGGCCTGCCGAACCCATACCCAGCAGTTACTTCGGGCTCGTGAAGCGGCTGGTCAATGCCTGCCCCCGACTTGATGCCGTAAAGCGGTCGGTCTGCATCGAAGGTGCGCGGATGGCCTTCGCCCGTGTCAAGGTGCAGTGGGCGAAGATGAACGCCATCAAGCTCGCGACCGAGGGACAGCCCATAGGCAAAGAGCACCGCACGCCGGAGCGGTATTTCGATGATGCCCTGGAAGGATCCCGCATTGTAGAGGGCCAGTGCTCGAAGGAAATCATTTTTGAATGAATGTACCTATGTTGTCCAATCATATATTATGGAACAAGACTTATATATGATATGTTCCTTTCTGTATTTTAAAATGTTTCCTCCTGTGCGGCCGTTTACGATATTTGAGAGTTGGCTAGTCGTCGGCTTCAGCCCCCATGTAGGTAGTACGGGGGGTGTTCGGGATAGCACATAAACACACTTGACCCAACGGCTTGGTCCATGAAGGAGGTGTTAGTGCGGCGAACCAGGAAATCGGACTGTATGGCTTTATCGCTCTCACTTAGCCATAGGAGTTTTACAATGGGAGTGTGGGCGCAGCCCCTAGTATTGTTCGATTATCTGAACTTGGGTGTTGTGGATGCCCGGCCGGGTGAAGGACGGTCTGTCGCGTAATGGAGAAAAAATCGCAAGAGATTTATACTTAGTCAGCGAATAGCTGACCAGCTCTCACCGCATCATGACAGTCAGTTTTCGACTTTCTCTACTGAGGTGTTTGTCCGGATGAACCAGAAACACAATCACAGTAGTTCTCCCTTTACTACCTTAGCCGAACAAGCAGAACGTAAGGCAGTAACCACAGGAGCCGGCCAACCCAACTATTCACCAAAGACATGATTCGGAGCCGGTGCATATAATGCTATGTTTGGGACACCGAATTGTACTATGAAAGTGTTCGGACTTTATTTAGTATTTAAGAAATGTGCGTGGCTCAATAGAGCCCCTATCTATTTAAGCCATACCGAGGTGTACATGACAATCGGACAAAAACAGGGAAATACAGATTAAGAGGTAGGCCAGTACCGCATAGGTTGGGCTAGAAACTGTTTCCGTTATAGTTTGATTGATACGTCAAAACGTATTGGTACAAATAGTGCGGTAAGCAACAATGCTATTTTACATGCCGAGCACAAGGGAAAGTTGTGTACGTGTCCTGAAAACGGACGAGGTGATCTTTAAAGACCCTTTAGGTACTCTGCCGCGCGTCTACGCTGCTTTCCTCCTTGATGTATTGTCCTTCGAGAGGATCATTGATCGGTGTTTTCATGATAGGCCTAGAAAAGAGGCCTTGGTACCGTCGAAAAGGTGATGTGGGTTGTAGGGAACCTGGAAAAAATAAAAAGAAGAGAAAAAGGAAATATGAGTGTCCGGATAGGGTCTAGCCATATTGTGGACTTCATCTATATTATGCCTCCATCCTTTCCCATGGTATATTTAGTGCGTAATTATGTACACGTGGTACATATGCCACAATTTGGTAGGGGCTGAGATGGTGGACAAATTGCTAATCGAGCTCCTGGCGAGCTAGACTGTCGTACTATGGGGTAGTCCGGACTCGTTTGACAGTGTCCGGGGACTTGGCCGCCAATGTAATAGTTGGCTTGATAAGGCCGCCCTGTACTTCTGCTACCAGGGCCGAGGTGTGCTCCTCAGTACGGAGGGAGTGTTCCATGTTTCCATTGACTGTTACAACACCGTGTGGTCCGGGCATCTCGAGTTTAAGATAGGCATAGTATGGGACCGCATTGAAGCAAGCGAACGCGGTTCGTCCGAGCAGTGCATGGTAGCCACTGCGGAAGCGGACGATGTCGAAGATCAAGTCTTCACTTCAGAAGTTGTCCGGCGAACCGAAGACGACCTCCAATGTGACTGAGCTTGTACAACGGGCTTCTACACCAGGTATTACTCCTTTAAAGGTAGTTTTAGTGGGCTTGATTCTTGACGGATCAATACCCATCTTGTGGACTATGTCCTGATAGAGAAGGTTAAGGCTGCCGCCGCCGTCCATGAGGACTCGCGTAAGGTGGAATCCGTCAATGATTGGGTCGAGGACAAGTGCGGCTGAACCTCCATGACCGATACTGGTCGTATGGTCCCTGTGATCAAAGGTGATCGGACAGGCCGACCATGGGTTGAATTTTGGGGCGACTGGCTCTATCGCATAGACGTCCCTTAGCGCGCGCTTGCGCTCCCTCTTGGGGATATGAGTAATGTATATCATATTCACCGTTTTGACTTCGGGGGGAAATTTCTTCTGTCCCCCTGTGTTCGGTGGACGAGGCTCCTTGTCGTCGTCCTCGCTGGGCGACCCTTTCTCCTTATGTTCGTTATTTAACTTGCCGGCCTGTTTAAAGACCCAACAACTTCTGTTGGTATGATTGGCAGGCTTGTCAGGGTGCCGTGAATCTGGCATGGTCGATCGAGTATTCGGTCCAAGCTGGATGAGCCCTCTCTGTTTCTTTTGAAGGGCTTCTTCCGCTGACCGGACTTGGAGCCACTGAATCCGGCGTTGACCGCTGTGTCTTCGGTATTGTCATTGTTGCTTCGACGCTTGTGTTTGTTGCGTCGGGGCCTGCCGTTGCTATTCCTGGCTTCGGAAGTGCCAGGTTCGCTTGTACTATACTGCCACGGGCTAGCCAGTTGTCTTCGCCCGCGCAAAAGTGGGTCATGTGTGCTGTGAGGGCCGCCATGGACTTCGGCTTATCTTGGTCGAGGTGTCCGGCGAGCCATTTGTCGCGAATGCTATGTTTAAAGGACGCTAGGTCTTCGGCATCTAGACAATCGACAATCTGGTTCTTTTTAATGAGGAACCTAGTCCAGAATTTTCTGGCTGACTCTCCGGGCTGCTGGACAATATGACTGAGGTCATCAGCATCTAGAGACCGGATATAGGTGCCTTGGAAGTTGTCTCTAAAGGCATCCTCCAGGTCTTCCGAGCTTCCAATAGAGTTTTCTAGGAGGTTGTTTAACCAGTGCCGAGCTGGCCCCTTAAGTTTTAGGGGAAGGTATTTGATGGCGTGTAGATCGTCACCGCGAGCCATGTGAATGTGGAGAAGAAAATCTTCAATCCATACCGCGGGATCTGTTGTGCCATCATATGGTTCAATGTTCACGGGTTTAAACCGTTCTGGGAACTGGTGCTCCATTACCTCATCGGTGAAGCATAGGGGGTGTGCGGCGCCTCTGTATCGGGCCATGCCACGACGCAGTTCAGATGAAGTCCGTATGCGGTTTTTGGCCCGGGCATGGTTATGCTTGCCGCGCCAGGCTTGAAAGTCGTCCTCTCGCGCTGGGGTACGCCCCCGTGATCTGTAGATTGATCTGGTCTGACCTGCTCTATTTTCCAGGTCCTTTCGTAGGTCATATGTGTATCCTCGAGCTGTTGTTTCTCTACTTTTATGGCGAGGTGGTGCGGGTTGGTGTTTGGCTTGAGTTGTCGTTCTGTCCCGGCCACATGGTGGTCGGTCAGCTCTGTTAGCCGCGTTACGCGCGGGTGGTATGGGCTCAAGCGCCTCATCGTTGAATTGGGGTAGCAGCTTACTCTTCGGGTAACTCTTTGTTGGGTGTTCGAGGCCGTATTCTTCGACTGCCAGGACATTAGTCCATCTCTCGTTGAGCAGATCTTGGTCAGCTTGAAGTTGCTGTTGCTTCTTTTTTAGGCTTATTGCAGTGGCTATTAGCCGGCGCTTAAAGCGCTCTTGTTCGAGGGGTTCCTCTGGCATGATAAAATCTTCGTCGCCGAGGCTCACGTCCTCCTCGGAGAGTGGTAGATAGTTGCTATCCTCCGAGTCTTCATTCCCTGCTTGCTTATCAGGGTCGACTTGCCCGTCCTCCCGATCATCCTGTTCGGATGTTGGTTTGATGGGGTCTTCTTGGTATTCGGCGTTCTCCAGAGTATCATTGTCTCCGGTGCCGGTATTGCTGTCTTTTCCGCGACGCGATTTATAGCGGCGCCGCTGACGTCGACACTTTGATGGTACCTCAGGAGGTTCGTCCTCGACTGGATCCTTCTCATCATCGTCGTTGCCTTCTTTAGGTTCGTCCACCATGTACACTCGTATGAGGAAGTGGGCCGTCCAGCGTCCGGTGAACGGCGGGTTTTGGGCCTGCTCCTCTCCGGTATCGTCGTCCATACCGTCGATGTCGTCGGAGGCGTAATCGGGCATGTCGGTTAGATCCTCGATAGTGGCTATGAAGTGGGTGGTGGGTGGGAAGTAAAATTCCCTATTTTTAGCCCCTAGTCCGGGCTGGGCGCAATTTGGAAGCGGTTCCTCTGGGATGGCGAGGGATCACATTAAGTCCAAAACCTCGTTTAAGAGCGAGGTTCGGACGGGGAAGCGCGAGTCCGTAGAGTAGGGCGGGATAGAAGTTCCCTGGCCGAGCTCGCATGACGCGGATTTCGAGGGTCCGGAGCTGGTGTCCGGAGAAGAGTCCGGCTTTGTGATGACTGCCGGTGACACTATTCTCTCCGGTCCTCCAGTGTTGAGCTCTATAGCTGCAGAGAGTCCGGCGGGCTCTAGGCTCCTGCCTTCGGACCTGGTGACGCGCTCCAGATCTAAGGCCAGAGCGGGTGGTTGCGGCCGCGAACCCTTGGAAGATCTAGTCTCCTCAGATATCAGCGACATATTTCAGATTTCCAAAACTGATCTAGTGACCAGGGGCGTAGCTGTCGATCTGCTGTAGGTGGCCAACCGAATTGGCCCGCAGTGCGAAGCCGTCGAATACAAAGATCTGGCCGCAGGGCTGAGCCGGCAAAATCAGAGGCCCTGTGCGAAACTCTAAATGGGCCTTATCTCACTAAGGAAAACACTACATAAAACATAACTATAATAATATAAAGTCCATAATATCTTAGATACCAACTAGAAATATAAAAATTGTACCTATTATTGATTGCATGGTCTTCAGTCTTTACCTAAACAACATCATTCTTTTAGTGTTCTTTGTAATAAAATCCTCAATAATATTCTCATAATCAATCTTGTCCAATAGATCACTCTCCAGTGCTATTGTGGCCAAATCAGTGAGCCTTTGTTGTGTCATGGTTGTGCGCATATAGGACTTCAATTGCTTCAATTTAGAAAAGCTCCATTCTGCAGAAGCAACAGTCGCAATTTTCTTCACTCTCAACATTATTTTCTATCTCTGTCTCGACATCTCTAGGGCTAGGATCATTGTCAACATTATTACTAGGAGCATGCTCTCTATCAAGTGACTGATTATCGGAGGACACTTGTTTTTTTTATGACAAACTTATCCATATCTCCTTTTTGAGACAGAGTTAAATCCTCAATTTTTTGTTTCTTCAAACGCTTTTTATAACCAGATTCATGTTTTCTAAATGCAAACATGCCTTGGATCTTGCAATACTAGACACCTAATAGATGAAAAGAATATTAAAATTAACTATAAGATTTTAGAAGAATCAAATAGCTGGCAGAAATCAAAATTCAAAGTAAAGGGCTCACAGGATTACTAGGTATTGACGCGACGACGCTTAAAAAACGAAGATCGGGAGATTGGCCTGAACTTTCCTTGCCTTTCAGGTGATTCAGTTCAGGTCCTCCCTGTCGGCTGTTGTCCGGCCATTCCTGCTACTCCTGTCCTCTTGAATCCTGAAAAGGACCTACATCATTGGAAGTTGGAACGGAATCATGAGATTTGTGAGGAAGGAAAGGAAGGATCGGAGGAACCCTAACCTGCCGCCAGTGCTAGACAAACAGACGAAGAGACACCTCATCGCTTCGCTCGTGTCGATGACGATCGATCGCTGATTTTTTTTATTTTTCATCGGATCGATCCTATCGTTGGATGAGGCGTAGACTAGTCGGGGCTGCTCCAGGTCTAGGACACCAAGCCAAGAGGCCCAAAAGGTTAGATTTTTTAGCTTAGTATATATATAGTGTTGCGTATAAATTTGGAGGCCCCTGAGGGGCCCTGTGCAAGCGCACAGGTAGCACACCCTTAGGGTCGGGCCTGTCTAGCCGGGGAGAAAAATCTCCTTCACGGGCAGCATTGTTGTAGATGATCGATGGATCCATTGAGCCTTTTGACGACGGCACAGTGGAGCTCTCAATGAAAACACCAATGTCCGTGTCAAAACCGGCAGATCTCGGGTAGGTGGTCCCGAACTGTGCGTCTAAGGATAGAAGGTAACAGGAGACAGGGACACAATGTTTACCCAGGTTCGGGCCCTCTCGATGGAGGTAATACCCTACTTCCTGCTTCATTGACTTTGATGAATATGGGGGTTACAAGAGTTGATCTACCTCAAGATCGTAATGGCTAAACCCTAGATGTCTAGCCTGTATGGTTGTGATTGCCTCTACGGACTAAACCCTCCGGTTTATATAGACACCGGAGGGGCCTAGGGTTGTACAGAGTCGGTTTACAGAGAAAGGAATCTTCATATCCGAACGCCAAGCTTGCCATCCACGCAAAGGAGAGTCCCATCCAGACACGGGGGAAAGCCTTCTATCTTGTATCTTCACGGCCCATTAGTCCAGCTCATGTCACATAGCCTGGACGCCCGAGGACCCCCTAATCCAGGACTCCCTCACCACCATTTCTCAAATTTAAAACTCTTCTTACTAGTATACTGGCCCTCTCCAGATTCCCAAACAATGGGAGTATGGTCACTACCCACTCTCGGCAATGCCCTGGAACTAGCAAATGGGAAACAAGCATCAAATTCGGTTGAACAAAAAATCCTATCTATTTTAGGCAAGATCATATTCTCCTGATTATTAGCCCAAGTAAAAGTTCTCCCAGACATGTTAATCTCCTGCAGAGACCACATATCTATCCAAATATTGAACTTATCCACCCATATTTAATGATAGCACTCACAGAAAACTTTCTAATATCCCAACTAATAATATCATATATATCTACATCTACCCCAACCAGAATGCCTCCAGCAGAACCAGTTGAAGGAAGGAAATTCCAATCAAAATTCCTATTACCCATCAAATTCTTAAGGAAAGACTTAGAGAATCTGTTTTGTTTTGTTTCTTGAAAACCAACAATAACAGGTTTAAGAGGCTAGATAGTGCCCTCAATACATTTTTTCCTCCCCGGGGCCAAGATACCCCTGGCATTCTAGAAAATGTATCTCATTGGAACCTCTACCTGGGGTGCTTGCCCCGTCTAGTCTTAATAGCAGGAGACCACCCCCCTGCAAAAGCATCCCCCATTTCTCCCATGTCATCCTCTTTTTTTTTGAGCCATCCTTCAGATGGTCATCCTTTTTTCCACTAGCATTAACATGATCCACATCTAACTCACTACTACTAATATGCAAATTCTCCCTAACTACCACACCCACAGTGTGAGTCATATCCAGAATTTCATCAACTGGAAGAACATTAAAGGGTTTTGAGTTGACTATACCTTTGATGTTAGGAATTTCCAAAAAATTTCTTCATCTAAATCAGTTTAGCCTTCTCCATCACATTCATTAAGCGACGATGTGCTGAAAGATGTGATCACCTAATTAGTTATATCCGATATAGTATGTCTTACAACATGAGATCCGCTTTGACAATAACTTTTCTACTCATCATGGTAATATGATTCCCACGCCATGCAGTGAGCTTACTAGCGATTTTTTCTTTAAGATGCTGGAGGTCGACTCTCTTCAGGTGCGTCACATAAGGGAGGGAGGTCGAAGTAGCCCATAGGGAAATCAGTGTGATTGCCGGGAGCTATTGAGGATGTCATCGGTATTCATACTATTGCATCTAATTGTCACAACATGACTTTTGCGACAGTTTGTATGCAAGCCGATGAAATCTCGAGAAGTTGCGAGTGTGTTTGTTAAAATTTCACATCTTCCTTGATTGGAGCCAAAAAAAGGACAACGGGTCATCCGCATATAAAAGAACTTTAATTGTTGGCGCTCACACATGCATCATATGGAGATGATCTTGGTCAGCGACCTTTTTCAAGGATGTGATGCATCGAGTTAATGCCCACGGCGAAAAGGAGCGGCGTAAGAGGGTCCCTTTGCCTTAGGCCCTAGCCATGCTTGATGGCGTGGCCAGCTAGCCCAGTTAGGAGAAATCTAGAGTACGGTGTGGAAAGAAGAGTTGACACCCAATTGAAAAAATTGCTCGGAAATCCTATGTGTCTCATACGGTCCATAAGGTAGTCGTCTCACTGCAAAGAAGAGCTCAGACCCTCTTAAGCTTAAATAAGACTACTGTATTATCTAATGTCAAAGTTGAACAGGAGTGTCGGAGTATATATGCGGTTAAAACTTCTCGCCAAGTTGCAAACATACTCCTACATAAAGTTGTCATGGACACTTCTCTTCCATATGAAGGCATATTTTGCATTTGATACCAAATCATTCATGAACGACGGGTGGCGAGTGGTCATTCTAGCCGCATGTTCGTCATAGTATGTTAATACTAGTGTTATCTTGGGTGCCATCATTCCCTGGGGTCAACCAATGTTGGTCGAGTTTATTTTATTAGAGGTGATTCACTTGGAGGTTGGAGAAAAGACCGATGGCCATCATGTCTCCTTCGATCGAGCAATCGATCCCTTGAGGTATTCAGGTGAAAACCCTATACTCAAAATTTTAAAACTAGGCAATGACAACATCGCTCCTTCGAAAGCATTGTCTCTAATACCATGACTTTTGGCGACCGATATGGCTAGCGGTTGCGTGTGTGGTTTGAGTTAGATGGTGGTGAGGCTGATGAGTGCAACTTCAAGTTGCACGAGCATCTCAGTATACGAATTGCGTGGAAGAACCACTGTCCTCGGGTAAGAGAGGTGCAATTGTGCCTCCCTTTGAATTTATTTTCTCATTTAGGCATTAAAGAGGTCAGTAGGCATGTCTGTGCCAGCTTGGTTTCGGTAGAAAGGTGAGGAGTTCTTCTGATCGTGGTGTGACCGATGGTGACATTGTTGACGACTACAATACATAGCGGGTTGAGTATGTCGAATCTGCTTAGTCCGTTCTTTTAGAAACACGGTATAAATGCAGGCGCTCACGTAGACACATGCACACTCACCCTACCAATGAACACATGAAGCATACCTTATCCCTATATTGATAAATTAGGGCTCCGTATCTTAAGATTGACGAAAGGCGCCGTAAACACCTCATAGTTGATGGGTGTGCCATACCGCAAGAAAATAGGGCTAGAAATTTTGAAATAAATTCAAAAAAATGCCAGCCCATCAAGTCTAAGACTTAGAACCCGAATGCGTGGGTTCACCAGAAGGAACTTGGCCATCAAAACTATGGCCAGTTGCCTTCTTAGTCAGCTTTGCTGCCATGTTTTTTTTATACGACACATATCTATATTTTATCTAAATGTATTGCTAAGTTTGTCGAATCAATTTTGCCAGTTTTTCTGTAATTAGCCAGGGGGTCTCTGTCATCTTTCTTCTTTCCTTGGTTTCCTAGAGACTAGAGAGGTTGCAACCATACCCATCGCACAGGGAAAATGAAGACGAAGATGCAACAATCTAATCTATGCCTAATTAAGAAGATGATGCACCAAACAAAATCTGCTTGATCGTGACTGGTAATCGCGTGTAAAGCCGAGGAATACAGAGGGAAATGGTACAGTAGTTAGTTGCACCCGTGACACGGCCTCGCCTGTTAACGTCGTACCAAAATAGGTGCCTGTAGGCCATCAGACCATGACAGTGCGTCAACCATCCGGACTAAAACTTGCTAAAAGACACGATATTTTTACAGAAATAACAATCGCGTAGTGGCACGAATACATCTGGGTCACCAACCATGATGAACTAAAAAGCTCTCCAAGCTCCAGCAAGGCAGAGTGTCCATATCATTAGGCTGTACGTACGTAATCATCATCATCATCATCACACCAACACTATATAAACACGAGGTCCCATGCAAGATGTGGTCTAATCCTTTCTGCGCTTCAATAGGTACAAGCAACGGTCCAGTGGTCACACACACGCGCGCACCGTCTGTCGGTGCACTGAGCGGACGTGAACGCCCTGCTCAACTCTGGAGGCCTGAGCTGTACGTTCCACCGGCCGGCCGGACCCCCCTGCGATGCGCGATCGATCTGGGCAAGCTGATCGACCAGCCGGGTCGAGAACGTCGTGATCGCAACAGCAACAGAAGACGACGTTCTGATCGCCTCCCCACAGAGGCACAGATTAACTAACCGGCGAACGCGAAAGGTGCACCGGACCCGTGGACCGATCTCGCAACGGCGAAATGGTAACAGGAGATCGGAGTGGAGTGCGGGCGAAGCAAACGAAGCACGTGAGTGGTGGTCGCTGGTCCGGGGTCAGACGCTGTCATGTCACGCATGAGTGTGGATAGGGGGTGGCAAATAACCGGGCTAGCCTGAACGCAACAGGATCGCGCATCGACTTCGTACTACCAGTGACAGCCATGGTCTCCGGCGAACCCTGGCCATTGATGGCGCGCTCCACTGCTAGTCTGCTACCACCCGACTACATGCCTTCAGTGCGCGGCTAGAGTTCTTGCGAAACATGAGCAACAAACCTGTGTTGCACACCTCTAATCTAAATCTAAAGCACCGTAGTCATATCTATACTAGATAGATACTCCCTCCATTCCAAAATATAAGGTCTGGCTTCGGTGCTCAATCTTTAACCATAAATTTAATTAACGAGATTAATCATATGGCGGGAGAAAAATTATATAATTGAAAACTTCTTTCAATCTGAATTCATTGATATAATTTTTGCTCCCGCCGCAATCGGTCTTGATAGTTAAATTTACGGTCAAAGTCAAGACGCGACAGAGAAAGACTACATCGCGAATGGAGAAAGATTAACTTTCGGCTAAAAGGTCCTTCCATAAATAAAGTGATATAAACGATGATGACAAGCCTCGACTTAGTTGTCAACATTTCAGGACGACGCAGACGTCTTGTTCTCACCGGGGCAAAGGGGGCGAATATCAGGATGAAGATGCAACCAGTGGCGGACCTAGAAATAAAATGAAGTAGTGCACACTTTAAAAAATTGAAGTCTATTTCAATTAGCTTGCATGGGACATGGTGAAAAACTGTTTTTCAAAAATCTGGGTGTGCCATGGCACACCTAGCACACCCCCCGGGTACGCCACTGGATGCAACTATACTTAAATGAGCTGCTTCAGGAGATCACGCACGCAACAAACACAATCATCTCGATCGTGACACTTAATCAACGCGCAGCGACAGGAAATATAATGGGAAACAGTAGAGCAGTTGGACCAATGAGTTCATCTGTTTAGCGCCACACACAAGCACATAAATGCATTCGTACTATCGGCCCATCACAACGTCAGGACTAAAAATTCGTTGATGGATATATTGCTCTCTCTCACCGAATAACAAATTGCCCACGAACTTGCTGTGGATCATCATTCGACAACCATCAACATGAACTGCTGCAAAGCTCTTCGGCAAGCAAAAATGGCGATGTCCCCGATTTGAAAAAGAAAAATGTCCGCAACATCATTTCGAAACAGGCTCTCGTCCCGCTTTATAGATAAAGCATCAAACAAAGTATACGGCTGAAAGATACTCTCTCTGTTCCTAAATATAAGTCTTTTTAGACATTCCAATATGAACTACATACGAAGCAAAATGAGTGACTCTAGCCTCTAAAATACGTCTATATACATCCGTATGTAGCCCGTATTGAAATCTAAAGTGACTTATATTTAGAATCGGAGGGAGTATATGATAGAAAGGTAGGCCTCTTACAGAGTGGATCCTTATATATCGGGAGCGCGACTACGCTATCGAAAGAGAACAAAGGAAAGTAAAAGTACAACACCATGCCACGCCCTAGCACACCTACACTCCCGACAACGCCCTCAAGAAGGAGAACGACGCTAAGCCCCTGCCGTCGAGTCCGAAATGGAAGGGGTATTCACTCGAAGTCTTGACATGGATAGGAGAACCACAACAACTTCTTCAAGAAGATAGCAGCGCTCCGGGCGTTGCCGCCGTCGGCACCAAAGCGCGTAACTTTCGCTCAACAGCTCACCCATGCCACTACGAGGTCTTCAGGCCATTCACACCGTGGAAATATACGCACCGTGGACCTAATAACTTAGGTACAAAAACAGTGGTAACTTTAATCAAGGAAAATTTTGTTGAAAATATATACTTGGTAACCTATGTGTAAATAGCATGTTAATATACGCAGCACATAGTTGATAACTTATGTACAAACACCCAGGGATTGTTGAGAAACACACCTCCGGTAACTTTTTTGAAAGTAGTATGATAATATACATATCGTAGCCCCGATAATCCATGTACAAACACCGTGGGTAAGTTTCGAATGTGGGAAGAGGGATCGTTAAAACTAACCCTGGTGACCTCTAAACAATGTGGTAACATACCCTATGCATGCGTGGTAACTTACTTGTACAATGTGTGGTAACTTTTGACCAAAAAAGAAGTTGTCGAAACATATCAACATGTGATCTAGTTCAAAAGGTCTCGCCGCGGTGATTTTTTATATGTCAAACCGTTTTTTCTATCCGACCAACGGTTGGAGCAACAAAATATTTTGAAGTTTTGGAATAAAGAGAGTCTTTCGATGACATCATCTCATTTAATATTAGTTTTCATGCATGTGGCAATACATCGCATTCCCCGCTGCATGCTCTCGCTTTCGCTTAGTGATGCGGGGCTGCATGCACATGTGCTCATACGCGTGATTTTTTTTAGACGCAAGCGCTCATAACACGCGCATATACTCACTCCAATGAACGCACACACATACACTCTATCCCTATGAGCACCTCCGAAAGACTGAACCGGCATATATCTTGAAATTTACAAAGTCACCGTAGGCACCTCGTCGTCGATGGGAACGTCTCCTCCATCGAACGCAGATCGAAATCGAAATAATCCAGGGAATAAACGCGAAGATCGTGACTTGAACCCTGATGGGCTGGGGATACCACAGGTTGGTTCGCTCATACGCGTGAGTTAGTTAGGCGAGGATGCGTTCGGATCTGTTGTTTAAAATCAGAACAGTCATAAGTTAGTTCGGTTCTTCAAAGTATGAAGAGAAGTACAAAAATAAAGCAAAACTGGTAAAAGAAAACAGGAAAAAGACAAAAAAGGGGTCGTGGCTTGCCGCGCGTGTCGGCCAGCCCATCGCGCTCTCCTTTCAACGAGTCAAAAGCTGAACTCGCTGATGACGAGATATAGGGGCGCCCAAAACAAGTCGTGCCTGATGGCAAATCCTAAATGGGGCGGATCCTATTTGGCGCTGTGTAGTGCCCTAGTGCAGAAGACCCCCCACCCTGGATCGTTTGCATAGAGGGCTGGCCCATTTTTTCCGGGATTTTCACGTGCATTCTCGCCTGGTTTTGAGAAGGTTCTAGGACCTTTCCTGGACCGTTTTTTTCTCCTCGTTTTTTGTTTCTTTTTGTTTTTATTTTTATTTTGTTTTCTTTTCTCTCTTTTCTTCATTACTTTTTCATTTCTTTCGAATTTTACATTGAAATTCGTGAAGATTATTTTGTTCACCAGATTCAAAAGATGTTCAAGAATGTAATAAAATGTTCTCAAATTTAAAGTTTTCTAATAAAATTTAAAAATTGTTCATAAAATGTAAAATTGTTCATCAAATTTTAAATTTGTTAATCTTTTTCCAAAGTGCATAAAATTAAAAAAATCAGCAATTTTAAAAAAAATCATTTAATTCAGAGATTGTTCATCGGTTTGTTTTAAAAGAAAAATGTTCTTGAATAAAAGTTTTGTTCATCAAGTTCAAAAACTTTTCATCAAATTTTGAATTAGCGAACATGTTTTTGAAAAAATGAACAGTTTTCTTAATTTCTGAACTTTTTTTTCAATACACGAACATTTGTTTTCAAAATCATGAACCTTTTCTAATACCACGAACATTTTATGATTTCTGGAACATTTCCCAAAATTCCCTTTTTTCCTAAATTTACGCCTTTTCTGAAATTACAAATTGTTTTAACGAAGAAAAAACAATTAAAAACAAAAAACGTAATAAAATATCTGGGGCGCCTAACCCAGCTTATAGGCCGGCCCAATAGGGCGGTACGGCAGCGGGTGCAAGCTAGCATGTCATGCGCGAAATAGGGGGGACCTCCTATGTGCCGAGTTATGGTGGATCCTATATGACGCTCGCGAGCGTCCAGGAGCTGCACCTTCGCTGAAGCGAGTCCCCACTTGGGCCGGCCCACGTACGATTTCCTGTGCTGTTTTCCTTGGCTGTTCGCTGTCGTTTCCTTCGCTGCTTCTGCAGGGTTTTTTTCATTTTCTTCTGCGGTTTTTTGCTTCCAGTTTTTCACAGTTTTATCCGGCTATCTGTTGTTTTGTTTCGGGTTTTTTTATTTTTCTGTTTTGGTTCCTTTTCTGTTTCATTTTCTTTTACATTATTTTTCTATTTTCTGTTCTGTTTCTTTTTCTGTTTTCTTCTTTTAATTTGCATATTATATAAAATGTTCACCGTGTATTACAAGAAATTTCAATGTACTAAGAAAAATGTTCGTTGTATATTATGAAAATTATTCACCTTTGCGTATAAACATGTTCATCGTGTATTACAAAAATGTTCATCGTGTATTATGAAATTGGTCAACGTTTTTTTTACTAAATGTTGAATGCGTATTAAAAAATTGTTCAACACATATATTCATATTGTTTCAAAAATGTTCATCAAGTATTATTTAAAATGTTCAATGGATATAAAAATGTTCAGTAAATATATTTTGCAATTTTTCTATTTCGGTTTTGGTTTTTCAACGAGTATACAAATGTTCCATATGTTTCTTAATTTTGTTCAGTGTATATTACACAATGTTCAATGTGTATTCGTAAATTGTTCGACGTATTTTCACAAATGTTCAGTACGTGTCCGAAAATTGTTCAGCGTGTATATTCATTTTTTTTTCAAAAATGTTCATCGTATATTATTTCAAATACTCAACTTATTTTAATAAAATGTTCAACGGGTATCGCAAAATGTCAATGGATATTAAAAATATTTTATGTGTACTTTAAAAAAAAAGATTTAACAGCGTATGGTACTTAAACTTTCGCACCTCGAATTATCATAAGAGTTCACTGATTCCGTCGGTTAGCAATGCTAGCTCTAGATAGGGAGGTCCTGAGTTCGATGATTTTTTGTTTCTTTTTTCACTTGTGAGCTCGTTTCATCCTAATGGGCCGGCCCATGCGCTCTTCCTTCAGCGAAGGCTCGACCTTTTGCCGCCCGCGCGCGGCAAATAGGAGCTCTCCCGCGTTATGTGGCAAACTGGCGAAGCTTCGCAGAGGCGTCGAGCCAACGGGCCGGCCCAGGTAGCCAACCCCGCAAAGCGAAAAAATTTAAGGGAAACAATTCGCGCTTCGCGCTGGCTCGAACTCGCGATGCTGACTCGTCTATTCAGGAACTTGGCAATTACGCAGCGCAATCTTTTAAGTAGCGGGACTCGCATAAAATTCCTAAAAAAGATGGACTCATATGGTTTCGAACTCAGCACCTCCTGTGGTCAAGAAGTGGTACATAACCACGGCAATACATAATTTTGTTGTTTAAATGTTACAGCGCCTCTTATAATAACTGTAAAAGGAGACAGATCTATTTCTGATGAGGACATGACTATCTTGGATAAGACCAAAAATATTGCATACATGCATATTTGTCAGGTGATTTCTAGTGTAAACTATTCAATAATCTATTTATGTTATCCGTAACAAAAATACATCACATACTTTTGTGTTTTGTCTAATTGTAGGTGTATGGGACATTTGTACAATACACATATGAAGATAAGGGAAAAGGAGAAGTTTAGGTGCTGTTCAAAAGTCCTCTCACGTCACTTTTGGACCAAGAGAAGATAGAGTCCAAGTCTCTCACGTTCTGGACTCAGATTCAGACCAAGACAGACATACCGACTCAAAACGTCAATAACTTTTTTCATCCGGACTCCAAATTGGGTGATTCTTTTTTGTTGGAAAATAGATTTCGTGCACCTTCCAACCCAATTGGATTCACCTTCAAATTCGTCCGGAGCGTTGAGTGATGGACAAAACAATCTGATGTCGCAGCAGAATCCGAGTCAAACTACAAGTCCAAAGGTGTTACGTCACCTCCGCTTGGGCCCATTGGCCTTTGTACGACCTAGGTTAGTTTTAGGCTGCCTTGGGACGCCCTACCACCTCCTTGGCCGCCACCCCTTGATCCTATATAAGTAGATCCATCTAGTAGCTTTTTCCTCGGGTTTTGTTTAGATTAAAAGTTCGCCATAGCTGCAACTTCGCTGCATTTCGTTTGTGTTCAATCGACCTGCATAAAGGCGCCACGTAACCCCACCTTGATCAATAAAGCTTTCATCTTATATTCGCAATATCCAGATTGCAATCTCAGTTTCTTGCTTGTTCTTCGTTTGCTCGCGAGAAATGACCTCGTGGTCAGTTGATCGTGCTGCGTGGTCAATAACTTCTCGGAGTTGGTTTAGCGATTGCTAAGGCGCGACGTCCTCGCACGTTCGTAGTCGGATCGTCAAAGTCGACTTCCTCCAAAGCGAAAACCAACATCTCATCGAAAGACGGGACACCTTTGCCTATATCAAGTGGTATCAGTTTTCAGGTTGCTCGGTGAGAATTTCCAATTGTCCCTAGATTCGATTTATTTTCTTACCTATTGTCCAAGAAAAGGCCACCAGAAAAGTTAGATCTATTCATCATTTGTCCTAGCCAGTCCAAGCCTTTGCAATTTTCTTTTCATTGTTTGCATTATTGAATTATCGGTTGCATCGTCGTGTCGGTTGCTGGTCTTAGTGTCAAGTTCCTTTAGAGTTTCGAGTTCTGTTCACATTAGTCACGCCGCTGCATCATTATCCCTTCCACTGTCCACCATACCATCCATCAATTTCCAGCACGCTATGCACTATTCATTGTCATAATCATAGTTGAGGTCATTCACATCTTCGCTTGATCCAATCTGCATCTTATCTAGTTTGTTTTGGAAAAAGAGAAAAAAAGAGAGAAAAAAAAGAGAGAAAAAAAAAGAGAAAAAAAAGTAAAAAAAAGTCAGAGAAAAAAAAGAGAAAGAAAAAGGAAAAAAAAGTGTGAGAAAAAAAAAGAGAGAAGAAAAAAAAACAAAGTTTGGATCTATCTAGACTCAATCTCGTAGCTGAATTCGGATTTGAATCTGTTTTGTGAACTGTTCAGTAAAACAGGCATAACTTCCTCATCTGAAGTCCGCTTTTGGCTCCGCGAGTACTCAAATTAAAGCTAGAGACGAGCCGCATCTAAATAGTTGCAGAAGCTAATTCAATATTTGGCACCTCAAAATCGGCTCCTAAATAGGTCTTTTGCCCTCCAAGTTCGTGAACACAGCTTATTCCAGTTTTTCAAATCAGTTTTAGAATTTTTTGACTCCTCATATCAACTCGGAATTGAGTGATTCTTTTTGCATTGGAAAGCTTGAGTTAGTAGCATTCTTTAAAAAAGTTATCAGAAAATTGGCTCAAACTTTTCAAGAGGAAAACTGGAGAGAGAGTTGTTGTATATCCTGCTTGGCAGTTGTTTTTCATCATTATCTTTACTGTCGTTGTGCTCTTCACTTATATCTTGCTGTCTAGAGCTACTCATTATCCTTCATTGATGCTAGTTGTGCTACGCCGTGACCTCATTAGTGTTCTAGGCTCGCGTCTCTAGTCCGGGTCTAGCCTAGGACCAGACAAGATACCGTCGTTGAGCGTTTATTCAACATTGCATCTTTGAATTGATTATTGCTAATCTTTTGCTACCATATATAGCCAACCCAGCTCCACATATTTCTACACCGTGTATACGTGACGCTCCCCTGGCAATCTCTTTACACAATCTTCAGAGTTACTTGACACCGCTGGTTGCCTCGTCACCGCCGCATGGTAAGAACTTGTAAGACATTGATATTTGCTTTACTGTGAGCGCTTTTACCACCACATCCTAGTAGTTATAGAAACATTATTTTTGGATTTTGTTTCTTGTTCTACTAATCATGACAGGATCCAGAGTCAATTCATGGGCTTTGTCGATCAAGGGAGACATGCCACCACCTATGCAAATACCACAACCGCCACGAGAGGTGCACAAACATCCAAATGCACATGATCAGGTTCATGTTTCTATACCACCATTTAATGGCCGCTTTAGACCTCCTCTATATATTGAATGGGAGTTAGACATAAATAATATATTTGCTTCCCATAATTTTGATGAACGTAAAATGTTATGGTTGCGGTTGGTTCTTTCACTGGTTATGCTCTAGTTTGGTGGAGTGAATATTGTCGGTTACACCCTGATTATGTACCTAATACTTGGGATGATTTAAAACATGTCATGAGAGATAGATTCGCCGATGTTTATTATACTCGTGGCATGATTAAAAACTGGAACATTTAAAACAAGGTAGTGACACCGTAACAAAATATTATGATGATTTACAAACTACCTTGTTGCACTCATTTTAGAAGAAAGTGAAGAAGATTTTATGGATAGATTTTGGGGAGGATTAAACCATAATATTCAGGAGATACTAATTCATGAAGAGTGTTATCCTATGGACCATTTGTTTCCTTGCTTGCAAAGCTGAACAGGAAATAAAACGACGTGTTGCCCACAAGGAGAACAAGCGCACGGTGCACATTCCAACTGTTGATACAGATGTTTATTCAACTACTAGGCGCATTTATGACAACCACATCCGTTGTTGCGAGGACTACATCATCTCCACCATGTGACACATCATCATCGAGAGTGCCTGCATCATCTGAGTTGACTATAAGAGGTAATGACAAAGGTACAG
The DNA here is from genome assembly GCA_021605145.1 of Aegilops bicornis. Taxonomy (NCBI): domain Eukaryota; kingdom Viridiplantae; phylum Streptophyta; class Magnoliopsida; order Poales; family Poaceae; genus Aegilops; species Aegilops bicornis. Next base: position 621,065,665 of record CM038674.1, read on the forward strand.
ATTTTCCACTTTTACATGAGAATGATGCATGCCTAGTTAACTTGAATACATCATGTGTTGAGCTACCCACTACTTTGATCACACCACCTATTTTAGAGGATTATATTGATAATTTGACTTTGCCATGTGATCAAACAACTGAAATACCAACAATTTTGAGTGCACCCATTGAATTAATTGTTGATGCAAAAGAATCAATATTTAATCATTTTGATATGACCTCTAATCTTGGTGATGATTCTGTGTCGAATGACTTATTGCATGTTTACTTATTTAAGCATGTTGTAGCATGTAAACTTGATGCAAGTAAGGTTTATTCACCAATGTTGGGATGGTTTAATGATGAACATTGTCAATCTTTTGAAATGAATAAGAGCTTCACTTATATGTGCAAACTGAGTTGCAATATTTTCATGCCTTCTACTTCTTGTGATAATGTTTTGGCTCTAGATTTTATGAACTATGCAAGTTACTCATCTATTTATGTGTCATATGTGCAAAAATCAAGGGAAATAAAAATGGATGACATATACATATACAACATGTACACCTTGTCTCTTTTGTTAGCCACATTTCAGACTAAGAACACGAGGACGGCTTTGTTTTCAAGAAGTGGAGGATGATGAGGACATGACTACCTTGGATAAGACCAAAATTATTGCATACATGCATATTTGTCGGTGATTTCTAGTGCAAACTATTCAATAATCTATTTATGTTATCCGAACAAAAATACATCACATACTTTTGTGTTTTGTCTAATTGTAGGTGTATGGAACATTTGTACAATACACATATGAAGATAAGGGAAAAGGAGAAGTTTAGGTGCTGTTCAAAAGTCCTCTCACGTCACTTTTGGACCAAGAGAAGATAGAGTCCAAGTCTCTCACGTTCCGGACTCAGATTCGGACTGCAGACATACCTGACTCAAAACGTCAATAACTTTTTTCATCCGGACTCCAAATTGGGTGATTCTTTTTTGTTGGAAAATAGATTTCGTGCACCTTCCAACCCAATTGGATTCACCTTCAAATTCGTCCGGAGCGTTGAGTTATGGACGAAACAATCTGATGCTGCAGCAGAATCCGAGTCAAACTACAAGTCCAAAGGTGTTACGTCACCTCCGCTTGGGCCCATTGGCCTTGTACGACCTAGGGTTAGTTTTAGGCTGCCTTGGGACGACCTACCACCTCCTTGGCCGCCACCCCTTGATCCTATATAAGTAGATCCATCTAGTAGCTTTTTCCGGGGGTTTTGTTTAGATTAAAAGTTCGCCATAGCTGCAACTTCGCGTACTTCGTTTGTGTTCAACGACCAGACAAAGGCGTCATGAACCCCACCTTGATCAATAAAGCTTTCATCTTATATTCGCAATATCCAGATTGCAATCTCAGTTTCTTGCTTGTTCTTCGCTTGCTCGCAGGAAATGCAGACCCTCGTGGTCGTTGATCGTGCTCGGCGTGGTCAATAACCTCCTCGGAGTTGGTTTAGCGATTGCTAAGGCGCGACGTCCCTCGCTCGTCAGAGTCGGATCGTCAAAGTCGACTTCCTCCAAAGCGAAAACCAACATCTCATCGAAAGACGGGACACCTTTGCCTATATCAATTTCTTCTTTTGAGAATTTCGAATGCGTTATTATTTAGGAAAGCGAATATTTATTGAATAAAAATATTTCAAAATTGTGAACAAATTTACAAAGTTGGAAATATTAGAAAAGCGAACATTTTGTGAAGAGTCATACAATTTTCAATCTTGAACAAATTTTAGAAAAGAGGGAAATTTTTGAACAAATTTGAAAATATTACATTTTTCCAAAACGTGAACATTTTTGAAATAAATGGAACATTTAGTGAAACTCTGAACAAAAATCTGAAAAGCGAACAATTTTTGCATATGTGAACAATTTATGAAACTGTGAACAAAATTAGGGAGAGGCAAGCTTTTTATGAATATCATGAACTTTCTTTCAATTTGTGATCAAAATTTGAGAAACCAGGAACTTTTCTGAACTTTTGAACACTTTTGTAAACCCCAAACAAAAATGTAGAACCAATATTTTTCGAATCCCGAACATATTTTCCAGTTGTGAACACTTTTAGAACATGCGAACATTTATTTATCAATGTGAAAAAAACTCAAATTTCTTTTTTATAAAAGAGAGCAAATTTTGAAAAAAGCGACCATTTCTTGAAAATTTGGAAACCCCTTGAACAATTTTGAAACCTGAATATTTTTTGAAATTCCCAAACGATTTTTAACCAGTGAACAAAATCTGAAAGACAGGAACAATTTTGGGATTCAAAAAAAATTCAAACCAGAAATATTTTTGGAAAACTCCTGAACATATTTTGAATTTGTGAACAAATTTCATAAAATAGGAACATTTTTTGAAAACATGAACTTTTCAAAAAATCCTGAACATGTTTGGAACATATTTTTTTAAAATTTGTGAACAAAATTGAAAGAAAAAAATTCCAGAAACTCTGAATTCATACTTTTTCAAAAATAAAACAGAGAAAGAAAAAAAATATAATAGAAAAAGAAGCAGAAAAAGGGAAATAAATACGTGAAAAGGAAGAAAGAAGAAAAGAAAAGAAACAGAAACAGGACATTTTGAAAATTATGAACATATTTTTTATTTTTAGACCAAAGTTAGAAATGGAGGACAATTTTAAAATTTCCAAACAAATTTGAATCTTTAACAGTTTTCGAATACGTGAACAAAATTTGGAAACAAGAAAATTTTTTGAAAACATGAACATTTTTTAAAAATCCCGGTCATTATTTGAAAAGTTCCAAAAAAATGAACAAAAACATTCCGAACAATTTTTGGAAAATGAGAACAATGTTTGAAATGCCCAAACAATTTTTTTAAAATGCGAACATTATTTGAATTTATGAACTAATTTTGAAAGCATGAAATTTTTTATAAAAATGAAAATATTTGAAAAGTACGCACATTTTTTTCAGTTTGTGAACAAAATTTGAAACCTGATTTGTTTTTTAAAATGAGACTGGAAATGTACAGGAAACGACAAAAAGAAATAGAAAAGGAAAAGAAAAGAAAGAAAGAAAAAAGAAACAGAAAAATCCACAAAAGATAAAAAAACTGTCCAACGAACCTTCTAGAAGTTTCCCAAAACCAGAAAAACAGGGCTGGGAAACTCTAGAAGGTTCCCAAAACCGGAAGTGCCCCAATTGATTAACGGGCCGGCCCAGGTAAGCGCTTCGATCGCCAGCTCTGTGCGGTGCTTCGACATTTCGACGCAACGAGCGGCAAATAGGGAATTCCCGAAATAGGAGCTCCCCCTAAACGGAGTGTTATTTGCACACCATCCGTCGAGCTAGGCCGACCCGTTTTCCCTTTTTTATGGTTCAATGAGGAGCGCAACAACCACCATAAAAAGAATCCCTTGGTTTTGGAAGCTCCCCAAACCATTTTTTTGGAATTGTTTGCTTGGTTTTTCTTCTTTTCCCTTTTCCCATTTTGTGTTTCTTTTTATGTTACTAAATACGCGAACTGTTTCAAAATTCATGATTTTTTTCAAAAATTTAAAAAAGTCGTCAACTTTTTTAAAACATAGGAACTTTTCTCAGATCGATAAACTTTTTTGAAATTGTTGAACTTATTTTGAAATTGATGAACATTTTTCAAAATATTCAAAATCTGTGATTTTTCAAAATTGATGATATGTTTTCAAAATTGATGAACCTTTTTCATAATTCATGATTTTTAGGTTTTTTAATCAATTTTTTGAACTTTATTAAGAGCTCGAACATTTAATAAATCTATGAATTTTTTATTTCAGAAACATATTCAAAATCACAAAAACCAGTGGCCCGTTTTCTTTCCTGAAACAGCAGGACAACTGAACCGAAAAAATGTGAGCAAGCGTGTTGATCAAGCGAGCAAAGCGGGAGCGAGCATAGAAGCGATGGTTGAATCGGACGACCCATCAAGGGGGCGTGAGTGGCCGCCGATTCCTCCAAGTGGCGCTTACGGCGCTACTTAGGGCATGTCCAATGCTGGACGCTTATCCAGGCGCTTATCGTGTGGAAAAAATGCCATGAAGCTAGCGCTCGCTTGTCCAACGGCCGATGCTAACAACGGGCGCTAACCACGGCTAGAGCTATTAAGGACAGTAAAACCGAGCCTAAAGCGAGCCTTCTCAGCTATTTGGATTTCTGACCGTTGGATCCCATGTCTTGATCGCTATCGGCCGTCTCATGCAGGTTTCCCTCCCGCTTGGGCCGTTCCTGGGCCGACTGTCCTTGGGCCGCTACTCCTGCAGCCGAATCGGATGCCTGTCATTCATTTTCGCGGGTTAACGTCGGATGGTGGACGAACGGTTGTGATTCTGCTCGGTGTCCACCTCCTACCACCCAGGCACCCACTCCCCTCCGCTCATACGCCCTGCTCCGCTTCCCTCGACCTCTCGTCTCCGCCTAGGGAGAGATCTAGCTAGGTCAGAGAGAAAGATAGAGAAAGAAAGGTGATTGATGGCGGCGGCGGCGACGGCGACGGCAGTCATGGTCTGATTACTCGATGTGTGCATCAACCAAATCGGGTCTCTTCCTGATCTCGGCCTAGCGCCGCTGCTGCTGCCATGGGGAGAAAGATGGAGGGAGGGGGAGCTGGATGATATGGAACGGAGATGGAGCACGCTCCACACACCGCCTCTGCCTTTTGCCACCGGCCGCTCCTACGAGAAGAGGATAGCCGGTCGCCGGTTCTTCGCCGCCGCCTCGCGCCACGTATCGCCGCCCCACAGTGACTCCGTGCCGTTCCTACCGCCTTGCCTCGGACGTCTTGGAAGCTGCTACCACCGCCTACTGTCAGCCCGCAGGGACGCTGCCCCCATCGTTTTTTCGTCTCAGGCCCGGCGCCTCTGCCCAATCCGTACAGTTAGGGGACGCGCAAGCACCTTCAATCAGGACTTCAGGAGGACGCCACGCCAGAGGTCTTCCATCCCAGCTCTGTTTTGTTCATGGCTTTTTTCAATGAATGTGCTGCTTCAAATTTTGTTCGGGTACTCCCCAAATTGATGTGACCAAGATTAGGTCCTGGATAACCGTTTTAGATTCTGAAGTTCATTGACATTAACCGGTTGTTCCGAACTTCATTTGTACTTTCTCAACAATGCACATCTTTACTGTCAACTTTATAGCTTTGACTTTGAAGGGTGTTGTCAATAGTTTTACAAGCGGTCCTTAATTTTAAGACTATATAGCCATTTCTATCCTTATGATAAGCATTTCTTACCTAGGCCCAGCCCCGTTGATGAGGGAGGCCAAGTTGGCCGACCGCACAGGGCCCCCAAACTTTTAGGGCCCCCGGTCCAGCAAATAGTACGTATATATAGTATGTATAGAAAGAAAATGGTAATGAACGAACAAAACCTGCAGGTACACAGCCGGCAGCCCAGTCTAGCGTTTTCGTTTTGCAACCAACCAATACACATGCGCGTACACAGCCCGGCAGCCTGCCTGTTTGTTTCCGTGACTCCCGCTTAACACTCCCGATCCGATCGTGTGTAGCAGTTTCCGTCGGGATAGCCATCGTTAGAATTTAGATCGAGGAGAGAGAGGTCTCGACTCTCTCAGGGCGAGGTCGGCAGACGTCGGCTCAGACGTGCGTATGCGGCTGCCGGCGGCCGGCTACACCCCACGGCATAGTTATAGGGCGGCACGGCGCATCGTCCCTTGCCGCATTTGTCAACGTAAGTCCTTTTATACTAGGCCCAATTTTGTGTTGCTAGTGCAGGCTACTTTCTTGTTAAACAGTTTTTCAAAAACTTACATCAAGATGAAGTCTTGTTTTATTCCATTAGCTACAAAGGCTAAAATTCATAGAACTTGAATTGATTTCATATTTACTTGTGTTTGTGCTATAAAATAGATCATCAACCATGTAACGTCGAAGAATCAGATGCTTTGATCCCAAAAGGGCGCTATTGAATCCCAAACGACTCAATGGATTGACGACAATAGCACGTGAAAATGATGGCACGGAGAACATTTACTACAAAGATATGATGAAAGATTTCATTTCAAGAAATACTAGACAAGTGCTGCTTTTTGGTAGAAAGTGAGGTGGGTTTTTCTTTAGTACCATCTTTACTATTTTACCATTAGTATATAATATATTTTCTAAATACTGTACCAAATAACACATATTTGATATTATATAATGAAAGTGTGCTTTACTTATATTAGTTCTTCAATTATATAATTATATTTTAAAAAATTAGAGCCCTATTTTGATTTTCGTCCCGGGCCCTCAAATTTCTGGAGACGGCCCTGCCTAGGCCGACCATCGCGGTGCCAGCTCCTGGCCAGTTTGCACTAGCACCAATAGGACTCCAGCGACCTGGGATGTAACCCGCCTGGAAGTCAGATGGTGGAGAATAATCTACTCATGGCCCATGGATGCACTACAGGTATTGGGTCTAAACTACCTGGAAGTGAGATGCATCTGGATTATATCTGATTTTCGTGATATAGAAATCAGAACTGGTTTATTCACTCTTTTGTAAGCACCTATTTTTAGATGACACATTTGATGGTTCTGGTATTCCGTTTTATGTGGTTTGATATCAACCTAATTCAGTATTTCTTTTGTAGATTGTTTAGTAAAGAAAATTGTTTGAGGTGAAGAGTCGAAGACCTAAAGATAAATGTTGCTAATCAAGACGATGACCTGCACAACTCCTGGGAAACACGACCAACGCTGTGTGCCTGCACGATTGATGATCACAGATATGTTTACTTTGCTCAAAGATCGTATTGCAGCGTATTGCTTCATGCATGCACTTTTTATCATCCATTTTTATTATTCAATTCTCTATATGGTCATCATAGATGCTATTACAGGGATGTATCAGTATTTTTCATGCGTTGTTGTAAATAGAACTACCTTTGCACTGATACATATGTGTTCTTTTCTTTTAACTATCTCTTTTCAGGCTTGGAAGAAAATTAGTTTAGATTGGCCATTGGATTCCTACAGCAGTCGTAATTGGATAAATCATGTATGACGCCATGCTTGCGCCCTTATTCCTGGAGTATATGCAGTTGTATTCTTGGTCGTGTGTTGCTCATTCATGTGAGTCCATTTCTCTTTTTTTATTCACATTTGTTGGCACGAATTTCCCGTCCATTTGGTTATCATTGACAACAATTTAAACCTGTAAATCAGGGAAAGATATGCCCATCATCAGTGCACTTTTTATTCAGTTTGATGATAAATGAGTGGTCGATTCTCCCATTAAATTTGTTTTCTGTTTTATGCATAGATGCAGTTGCGACAGTTACCTGCATCAGCTATTTTTTCTTTTGCAGTTGGGGCTTCCATCCACAGGCGGAGCTCCCGGTAGGGCGAGGCTGGGCGCCCGCCCTACCTTGATTTTGTGCAAAGCGATTTGTACAGGTACGTATACGCTGTCGCTGTCTGGTTCTATAGGTGGCACCGTCGCTAGAAAAAGAGAGAACGAAGAAAAACGAGTGGGCCTAGTTGCTCGTCAGATTCTGTCCACGTTTTTGGGCCCATGAGTTCCTGAGCGATCAAGCCCATCCCAGTCGATTGCACGCACAAGTACACCACGCTTTCTCTCTTTCTCAAATTGTCTCAAAACAAATCTCTCTTTCTCAAAAACAAAACACTCTCTCTTTTTTCCTAAAAATAACCACGACATATCTATGAAAAAACAGTACACCACGCCATCTCACGGAGAGCTATAAATTTCTACATTTTCATGTGTGAATTTATTTATGATGTAAATGTTCAAAGAATAGCTTCGCAATCTTTGATAGCATTAAAGCTTCATTATCCATATGTTTTCAGATTTATTTAAATATGCTTTGCATTTCCATTGAATTTGAATTAGTTTAAAATCACATAAAATTATGAGTGTATTATTATTGCATAAAAGCTATGATATTGCATCAAATCATTTATTAGGCTTTAGAGTTCGCCCCACCTTAAAAACATTTCGTCCTCCGCCACTGCTTCCATCCACACGGGTTAAACAATTAAGCTGACTTAATTTGTGGCCTAATATGTTTCTTTCGAATTTCGATACACAATTATGTATAATGGTTTATTGTGCTCCCATACAGGCTCATAACTATAGTTGCATCAGAAAATTATTGCAACTAAAATTTTGTTTTCTATTCTTTCAGCGGTGCAAGCTAATCTAGAATTATTATCAATGTATGTACGCAAAGAGTATTAAATTGTTAACTCCAAATAGGCAAAACTTCCAAAATAACTTGAAGGATTTGGACTTGGAAGTAGTAGCAGTGAAGTGTTGAATATATTTTTGTTCTTTGGATGTTGGAAGGAGGCTCATAGCTGGGATGATAGCTTTTGCTGCTGGAAAGAGGGGTTGCTGCTGGATGAACTATGTTACTTTGCAATTTTTTTACACATGTGTCTTCATTTATCCTTCATTTTTTATAGATAATAGCTGGCTATCAATTGTTGTTATCCAAGAGCATGGTAAGAATCCATTACTATACTGATATAGAAATTGAGTCCTCTGAAAGAAAGATATTCTATGATGTTCAGATTTTCCATTGTGTACTTATGACCTATTGACATGCTGCAATATATACACACTGGGTTTTGTTAGTTTAGCTGGTAAGTATGAATCAACGGCCACTATTTCCTTTCTTGGTTATGGATGAATTTGGATTCTTTGTAGCACTACTCTTCAGTTTTTAACGCAGTGCTCAGAAAACACAAGAGCAATAAGCCAACTTTAGTAATATAATTTAGCTGTAATTTCTACATGGTAGATGGTGTGAGTTTTCATAACAAGTGCAGTCCCACCTAAGTGTTCGTTGGTACCTGCGTGATGCATGCCATGTCAAATTATATAATATGTTATGTGTATTTCCTCCTACATTTAATGTTCTACAACTAGATCAGCTATATGATATAAGACGTGTTTTGTTTGACAAAGGGATTTCTTTAGCTTAATATGCCATCATAATAGTGTCTCAACCAGGGAGCTGGGTACATAGTGCATAGTAACCCCTCTACTGTAAATATATTCTTGTTCTTCTTCGCGTAAAATGTCAAACATGAATGCAACTTTCATGTCAAAGAAACCATGGTTCTAAAGAGATTCATTGCTTTAGAAAAACTTTCTGTTGTGCCCAGCTTTGAATATATTTAGTCTTAGTGGTGCAGTTTATACTGATGTTGGCCATTAACAAATTTGCATCGGTCTCACATTTACCATCAACGATTTGGCGCAAACTCAAACTAACATCAAGCTCATTAGACCCAAGAAAATAACGCTATCCTACACCATATATTAAATTTAATGTTCATATTTCCTGTTGCCACATGATTACAAAAATTTATATAATTATATCGCAAAAATAGACGGGCGCAGCAACGCGCGCCATCATGGTCTAGTAGATTAGAAAGAAAGGTCTGGTTCTCTCTTACGTGAGAAAAGGAGCAAGCGCTCGATGCCTTCCTTTGCATCGACGCCAGACGCGGCGCTGGGAATCGACAAGATAATCGCCGATCTACCAGGATTAAATTCCTCGGGTCTCCTATTGGAAATGCCCTTAGGAGCTCCTGCGCGGCGCGAATCCTACTTAGTGCCTTATGCGCCGGCGTTTCCCTACGCGACGCACACCGCCTTCAATCGATCGTTGTTCTGTGAGCCGGCCCATTAAGAGGTTTCTACCGGAAGTTCAGGTACTCGTGTTGGGAAGCTTCCAGGCCGGTTTTGGGAAGCTTCTGGTTGTTTTTTTTACCTGGTTTAGTCTATTTTCACGTGTTATTCTGTTTTTTTCTTTTTTCTTTTTTGTGTCCTTTTCCTATTTCTTCCTCATTTTTACTTTCATTTTTTAGACGGGTTAACTTTTTGAGAATTCAAATTTTGTTGCCAATTCATGAACTTTTTTAAAAATTTCATGAACTTTTCAACTTCATGAGCTTATTCTATTTCAAAATTTTACTTAAAAACTTTGATTTTCTAATTCCAATATCTTTTTTCAGATTTGTGAAGTTTTCCTAAATTCACAATTATTTTCGTGTTTTGTGAGATTTTTTCCCAATTATTTGAACATTTTCGCTCAAAATATGTGAATTTTCGGAATTCCTAAACATTTTTAAAATTTACATTTTTTTGCATTTTTGAACTAATTTTAAGTTCACAACTTTTGTTCAAGTTTGCAATGTTTTTTTCAAATTCATGAACTATTTTTTAAACTCAGAACTTCTTAAAATCTACGGACAATTTTTAATTAAAAAACCACTAAGCGGTTTTTTCCTATGAACAAGACAGCAAGAGAGAAAACTTAGAATAAAAAACCAAGCAAATGAAAAAAAAAAGAAAGCGGGCGACAGGAAGCTTCGATGGCGCTGAAGGCGCAGATTTGGAGGTCTCTGCCTCATGTCTCTAGACAAACAATACGAATCTTGGTGCATTTCTAATTGAACGGTCGTTGAAGTGAATGAGACATAGTATACAAAACATAGCTAGCTGAGTTTTAGCAGATTCCTATACACAAACGTGTGAAAGTCGAGAGTGGCGTTTTGGCACACGGGAGCGCACGCTCCTGGTTTTTAAAATGTGTTTTGAACATATTTCGAAATGTTAAAAAATTCCAAACAAAAGATTGGCGTGTACATCTCGATATTGTACATGCTCACAAAGTCGTTTCGTGAAAAACCGACAAGTTATGTGTCGCGTGTAAAAAAGACAGAATCCGGTGTAAAAAGTTCTTTTCATAATACATATTTTTGTCTCTTTTACACAAGCCACAAAAAATATTGGTTTTCTCCAAAACTTGACGTGCACACATATAATATCGACATGTATGCACCAATTTTTTGTTTGGATTTTTTTCACACTTTAAAATATATTTTTCGGTGGCAGGAGCGCACGCTCCCATGTGCCAAAGCGAATTTCTGAAAGTTAGTTGTGTCAATAAAAAATAAAATAAAAAGGTTAGTTGCATGCATCGGATGCCAAAAAATCCGTAGTCAAAGGTGTTGATTGTTTGGCAGTAAATATAAGCCATATATATAACTCACGCATGAAAAAAAAGATTTGCAGTTAAGCCCAGGTCAAAATAACAACATATTTTAAAATTCACAACTTTTGTTCAAGTTCACAATGTTTTATTCAAATTCATGAACTATTCTTAAACAGGGAACTTCTTAAAATCTATGAACACTTTTTAATTAAAAAACACTAAACGTTTTTTTCCTATGAACAACACAGCAAGAGAGAAAAGTTAGAAAAAAAAAACAAGTAAACGAATAAAAAGCACGCGATCCAGCGTGCAAGCTGCGCACGAGCTCGGCCGCGGCCGATATGAAGACATGTGGGCGCCAGAACAGGAAGCTTCGGTGGCGCTGAGCGCGCGAATTTGGAGGTCTCCGCCTCATGTCTCTAGACAAACAATACGAAACTCGGTCCATTTCTGATCAAACGGTCATTGATGTAAATGAGACATATACAAAACATAGCTAGCTAGTAAATCCATATACGCAAACGTGTGAAAGTAAAAATTAGTTGTGTCAATAAAAAATAAAATAAAAAGGTTTTTTTTAACGTCTCGAGAACCATGTGCCCGAACGTATCGTTCGTCGGGCGACTAGGTACCGACCGAACGATTTCGTTCGATCTGGAGAACCTCCCAGCCCGAACTACCCGTTCCCCCTTGATGGAGAAAACTTAGCGCTAAGGAAAAGGAAATATGGGCCAAAAATAGGCCCATATGTGAGCACAAGTAGAAGGACTTTATAAAGGCCGAAAAGGCAAAAAAATGACTGGAAGGAAAAATTGCCCACGTGACTATATTACAGCCATTTACTAAAACAATACCCCCTCAATTTGTTTTTACTAAAACATGATACTTATATAACACATCATAATTCCAAAAAATTGCCATTCGAGTTTGACCAAACTATTTCATAATTTGGCATGATATTATTTTTTTACAATGGCAAGGTTTACAACAAAAATGATTTCTAAGACAGCATGGCAAAAAATCAAAAATTGCCAAGAAAAAAGTTATGTTCAGAAATATGACATGGCAAAAATTACCAGGAAAAAAATAGAATGCACAAAATACAAACAACCACATGGAACATATGAATTTTAGTTGCAATGTTCATATGTAGAGTGAACAGTTGAAGCAGAAAAGTATGGACAAGAAAATTGCCATGGCAGATTCATATAAAAAATTGCCATATTTAGTATGGAAAAAATGTCATGTACGAAGAAATAAAACAACAAAATTGCCCTGGCAAATTCATATCAAAACTTGCCATGCTATTTTAATTGAATTTGCCATGTTCTATATGAGAAAAATGCCATCTTTGTAAAGCAAACACAAATTATGAATAAAAATTATTGCCATGGCGAATTCATATCAAAAATAGCCATGGTATTCCAATTAAATTTGCCATGTTCTATATGAGAGAAATGTCATGTATGTAAAGTAAAACTCAACTCATGAACAAAATTGCCATGGAAAATTCATATCTAAATCTTGCCATGCTATTTTAATTAAATTTGCCATGTTCTGTTTGAGAAAAATGCCATCTTTTTTTACCACGAAAAATGCCATATTTGTAAAACAAACACAAATTATGTACAAAAAATTGCCATGGCAAATTCATATAAAAAATTGCCATGGTAATTAATAAAAATTTGCCATGTTTTGTATGGGAAAAAATGTCATGTACGAAAAGGTAAAACTCAACTTACGAACAAAATAGCCATGGCAACTTCATATCAAAACTTGCCATGCTATTTTAATTGGATTTTTTATGTTCTATATGAGAAAAATGCCATCTTTCTAAAGCAAACACAAATTATGAACAAAAAATTGCCATGGCAAATTCATATCAAAAATTGCCATGGTATTTTAATTAAATTTGCCATGCTCTAGATGAGAAAAAAATCATGTATGTAAAGCAAACACAAGTTATGAACAAAATTTGCCATGAAAGATGTATGTTATAAATTAGCATGGTCTTTTAATTATAGATGTCATGCTTTTTGCAAGGAAAAATGCCATGTATATGTTCACGTAGAGAAAAATGTCATGACCCAATAACTACATTTGCCATCTCTACCACTGATGCTATGACATCTCTACCACTGTAAGAAGATTAAATCACAAAGATCTTCTATGCAGTGGTGACAGAACATATGAAAATGCCATGGTAAATTTTGTTCTTGCTCAAAGCATATAAAAATGAAAAAATTGTAGTGGGGGTTTCCATATACAGCCACCAAACTCCTCTGCAACTACCATTCTACCAATATTATTAGTAATACTTCATACTGAACTAGTAAAAATGGCTGGAAGAATCTCTGAGAACTTCATTTCAATAGTGCCAAGTTTCCTTTTATAACTAATTCTGGGATCGATTCTCAGCCTAAGCGTAACACTAAGCTGATCTCATGAACAATTTAATCGAAGGAAGAGAAGTACACGAAGGCATCAATACTTACACACTACACAAGCAAACAGCCAAGCCCACCATGCCTCCACCAACGATAGCAACGTCGAGCTCATCATCTTAAACTTTCACACCGCCAACCTTCTCCGCGCGATCCTACATGTCAACACACAGATTCACCACCAGTTACACACATTTGGAATGAAACCTCAATCAATGTCGCAACTCGCAGCGCCCTGAATGGGCCATTTCTCTTAACACTACGGGGGTGACAGCATAGGTGATTACAGGGGAGAAAAGTACCTGTGAATTGGCCACCCCCGCCAGCGCTCCGTTGACTCGCGCCTCCTTTCAAAGCAGCTGCTGGTGCACAAGCCGGAGGCGTACATGCCCTCGTCGCCGAGTTCGCCGCCCGCCGCGCGCAGTGCCGCCTCCGCTCGCCCGACTCAAGCTCGACGCTCTCGTCGCCGAGTTTTTGGGTAAATAGGCAATTTCTCGACTAAATTAATCCACGAGTAAATTACTAGCATGACATTGACAGAAATAAACGCATACTGATACTCAGTCATGCAAGCACATACTACGCTAATTGCAGAAAGATCTACGATAACGCTAGTATGGCTAAAACAGAAAAGATGAGCGGGATAAACGAGTTATACCCTCCGGTTGGCCATCTGAAGGCCGCAGCTTTGGTGGCAGCAACGGCGTCCTCGGCAGCCTTCTTGTCGGCTTCAGCTTTCTCGGCAGCGGCACGGTCAGCGTCGGTGGACATGGTGATGATGGAGGCGACGCGGACGTAGAGGAGGTAGACGATCGGAAGCGAGCAGTCGCGTAATCGCTGCCCAAAAACCTATTCGCCCCTCACCCCGTACAGGAACCAGAAGGGCGTGGTTTCGGAGACCTGCTCTCCCGTCGACCGTGTACGCGGCGGACGGGATGGAGTCACCGGCGGCAGAGGAACGACGATGGGCTTGCGCGTGAGCAGATGTGATCTGTTCGTGGCGGCTAGGGTTAGGAGACACCGCACACTTATATAGGCGCAGCCGCGTGGGCTTGACCCACGTCCGAGTCCGTGACAGCCCACGATCCGACGTCTCAGATCGTGGCCCTGCTGTCAGAACCTCTCCGTTAGTTACTGGCAAAAATAAGCGCGTAGATGTGAGCTCGGCTCGGCTCATTCCCGCAACCCGCGGCGCGTCGTGACGTGACGAGGCGGGGCGGCGGAGGAGGAGCGCGCGAGGGCCTCTTCTCTTCTCAAGCTCCAATAGCATGTAGAAGAGCCACCCTTATAAACCACTCCAACTTCTCTTCCACTAGCATGGTGGGACTAAACTTCCCACCACCACCTTGTCATGCCACCTACATGGGCCCTTAGAGATCAATCTGAAATTGTCATATGGGCTCTAGGCCCATCTCACATTTCAACAATCCCCCACCAGATCTCAGGGCCCCACTTTGTCCTTTGTTCCAAACGCTGTTTTGATATACTAGTGTTTCAGTGAAGACCTGTTAAGGTTGAGCTTCACCTAGAGCAAGTGGCTACACTCCTTCTGGCCCAACAATGGACTATGCCTTGAATTGTCGGTTTAGGCGTAAAGACGTTTCACCCCATGTCTTACTAATCTTTGGGCTGCCGAAGGCTGACCCCTCGGATAGAGCATATAAGTCACACTCCTGGCCTATTCATGAGCTTACTAGAGATCACCCCAATCTCATAGACTGTGACTAGCAGTCGGGCTCACATAGGTATGTTCCTCCAAAGATCGCTCTGTAGGATAGCATCTTGCTTATACATATAAGCCTTGGAACACATTAAGACAGTAGTCATCCTTCCATACAGTTTCCGAGAGTATTGCATCTCCAACGGAGTGGGTTAGTAAAGTTACTCTCCTCAGTTCACCATTGGCTTGTTTTCCCAGGTCCTACTTCACGGGATCTCCGATCACATAGGTTGGGTTACCACCATGGCAACTCATGTGGGTCTCATACCCATCTCCCTCGATGCACTATCTATCAGTACACGTGATAGCCCTTTTGTAAAGGGATCTGCCAGATTCTTAGCCGTATGGACATAGTCCAACGCTATCACTCTGGAGTTTCTTAATTTTCTGACAGCTTTTAATCTCATTCTTATGTGTTTGTTGGACTTCATGTTGTCCTTTGAACTCTTCATCTTGGTGATTACAGTCTGATTATCACAGTTCATAAGGATAGCCGGAACCGGTTTATCAACCAGTGGCAAGTCCATCAAAAGATCTCGAAGCCATCCTGCTTCAACACCAGAAGTGTCTAATGCTGTTAATTCTGCTTCCATTGTCGATCTGGTTAAGATCGTTTGCTTGCAAGACTTCCAGGAAACAGTGCCACCTCCAAGAGTAAACATATACCCAGTTGTGGCCTTCATCTCATCAAGATCGAGATCCAATTCGCATCACTATACCCTTCAAGTACCGACGGGTCTCCGGTATAGTGAAGTTCATAATTCATAGTACCTTTCGGATAGCGCATAACTCTTTCAACGGATGCCAATGTACATCACCCGGTTTGAAACAAAGCGGCTCGGTTTGCTCACAAAGAACGCGATGTCGAACCTCGTTAAGCTTCGCTAGGTACATCGGTGAACCAATGATTTGAGAATATCTCAATTGATCTTTAGCCATGCCTTTGGACTTTCGAATCAACACGCTTAGGATCATATGGTGTTTGAGATGGTCTGCAGTCCGAATATCCAAAAGCGACTCAACACCTTCTCAACATAATGGGATTGCGTAAGTGTGATCCCACCCTCATTATCTCTCGGTAGCTTGATGTTCAAGATAACATCAGCCACACCAAGATCCTTCATCTCAAAGTTATGATACAGAAACGACTTAACCTCCTCAATGACTTTGAGGTTGGTTCCGAATATCAGTATGTCATCAACATACAAGCACAGTATAACTCCTTCGCCCCCACCATGGCGATAGTATACACATTTGTCAACTTCATTAACAACGAAGCCAACAGATGTCATATTTGTATTAAACTTATCATGCCATTGCTTAGCTGCTTGCTTCAGGCCATATAAAGATTTCAGCAATCTACACAGCTTTCTTTCCTGACCATCTATCACAAAGCCATCTGGCTGTTGCATGTAGATTTCCTCATTTAGCTCTCCATTCAGAAAATCCGTCTTGACATCCATTTGATGGACGAGAAGACCATGTGAGGCCGCCAACGAGAGTAATACTCGAATGGTGGTCAGTCTAGCCACAGGTGAATAAGTATCGAAGAAATCTTCCTCTTCTTTCTGGTCATAGCCCTTGGCCACAAGCCTAGCCTTGTACTTTTCAATCGGACCATCGGGCCTAAGCTTTTTCTTGAACACCCACTTACATCCCAATGGTTTGCAACCATAGGGACGCTCTATGATCTCCCATGTCCCATTAGCCATGATGGAATCCATCTCGTTACGGACCGCGTCCTTCGATAGTCAGCTTACGGAGAGGCATACGCTTCAAATAGAAGTCGGAGTATCATCCACGAGGTACACGAAGAAATCATCACCAAAGGTCTTTGCAGTCCTTTGTCTCTTGCCCCTACCAAGGGTTTCCTCGTCATCCTCCTCAGGATTTTCATCATGTGTTCGTTCATAATATTTCATAGGAATGGCAGGCTCAGGAGTCTCCTCAGATTCCTGTCTAGAAGTGCTTTGCATATCTCTCATGGGAAAAATATCCTCAAAGAATGTAGCATCCTTAGACTCCATAATTGTACCAACCTTCTGGTCAGGCACCTCAGATTTCACTACTAGAAATCTATAGCCAATGCTGTTCTTAGCGTAGCCCAAATTAACGCAGTCCACAGCCTTGGGTCCAAGCTTATGCTTTTTGGGGATCGGCACATTGACTTTCGCCAAACAGCCCCAGGTACGCAAGTACGAGAGTGTTGTCCTTCTCTTTGCCCATTTCTCATAGGGAGTGATCTCATTATCCTTTGTCGGAACTTTATTTAGGACATGACATGCCGTCAATATAGCCTCCCCCCAGCATGCCTTGGATAAACCCGATGTATCTAACATGGCGTTAACTGCACCGGTTAGAGTACGATTTTTCCTTCGGCAACCCCATTTGATTTGGGAAGAATAGGGAGGCGTCCTCTCATGAATAATGCCGTGTTCGCATGAAGGAATCAAACTCACTCGAGAAGTACTCTCCACCATGATCTGACCGGACTCGTTTAATTTTCTTTTCAAGTTGATTCTCAACTTCTGCCGTATAGATTTTAAAGTAGTGTAGAGCCTCATCTTTAGTATTTAACAGATATACAGAGCAATATCTAGTGGAATCATCTATCAATGTCATGAAGTACTTCTTTCCACCTTTAGTCAACACGCCATTCATCTCACAAAGATCACAATGTATGAGTTCTAACGGTGCCAAGTGTCTCTCCTCCGCGGCCTTGTGAGGCTTGCGAGGTTGCTTAGCTTACACACATGATAGGCACTTAGAACCTTTGGCTAAAGTAAAACTCGGGATTAAATCCAACTTGGCTAGCCGCGTCATAACACCGAAACTAATGTGACAAAGACGTGAATGCCAAACTTTAGATTCATTAACATTCGAATGAATATGGTTCACGACTTTATTACAAAAATCTGCGAGAGAAAGGCGGAACATCCCTCCGCTCTCATAACCTTTTCCAACAAAGAGTCCATATTTCGTGACAACTAATTTATTAGACTCGAAAACCAACTTAAACCCTTCTCTACATAGAAGGGAGCCACTAACGAGGTTCTTCTTGATGGCGGGGACATGCTGCACGTTCTTCACCGCACGATCCTTCCCAAGTAAACTTCAGATCGACCGTGCCAACACCATGAACAAGCACTCGCACCATTCCCCATCAATACGGACCCGTGACTGTGACACTGGTAAGAAGTGAACAATGAAATGTCGGCACACACATGAACACTTGCACATGTGTCCACCCACCAATCGGTAGGGTGAAACACTGAAAAAAGCGATAAATAAATTACCGTCTGACGCAGATGCACCATTCTCATAGTTGCCAACAATCATGTTTACAGACTAGGAGTCCAGTCCTGGCTTCTTATACTTGTTTGGGCACTTGTTGGCCCAATGTTCAACCGAACCACAAGTAAAGCAGCCCTCATCCTTCTTGTTCTTCTTGAAGGTCTTCTTACCCTTCTTCTTAAAGTCGGTATTGTGTTGGACACCGTTCTTTCCCTTGGTCTTGTGAGAGTTGAAGTTCTTCTGGTTCACCATGTTGGCGACAGAAGTCCCTTCGGCCCCTTTTCCGTGCGAGTCCTTTGCCCTCGAATTCTGCTCAACACTCAGATGGCCAATGACATCCTCCACAGAGAATTCACGCCCCTGATGTTTTGAGTGGTGGCAAAGTTCCTCCAGGAATTGGGGAGCTTAGCGATTATGCAGCCCGCGACAAACTTTCCCGGTAACTCGCACTTCAGAAGCTCAAGCTCCTTAACAATGCATATTATCTCATGAGCCTGCTCCAGTACAGGACGGTTCTTAACCATCTTGTAATCGTGGAACTGCTCTATAATATACATCTCGCTCCACGCATCGGGCGGCCCCGAACTTAGATTCGAGCGCCTCCCACAAGTCCTTGGCGGCATGCACATGTAAATATGCGTCGACCAGTTTATCTCCGATGACGCTAAGAACTTCTCCGAGAAACACAGTGGTTGCCTCCATGAACGCCTTCTCCTGTTCAGGAGCAATCGTTCCCGTGGACACACCAGTGACCCAGAACATGTTCATAGTCGTGAGCCATAAAGTGGTCTTTATGCATAACGCTTAAAATACGTGCGGTAAACTTATCCGGTTTGATTGCAGCAGCAAAGCCACTTGCCGAAAAATTCCTACACATAATAGGTTTTTGGATTGTTGAGTAAATAGGCAATTTCTCGACTAAATTAATCCACGAGTAAATTACTAGCATGGCATTGACAGAAATAAACGACATCGCGATACTCAATCATGCAAGCACATACTACGCTAATTGCGGAAAGATCTCATTATAACGCTAGTATGGCTAAAACAGAAAACAGTAGGAGCGGGATAAACGAGTTATACCCTCCAGTTGGCCATACAGAGGCCGCAGCTTTGGTGGCAGCAGCGGCGTCCTCGGCAGCCTTCTTGTCGGCTTCAGCTTTCTTGGCAGCGGCACGGTCAGCGTCGGTGGACATGGTGATGATGGAGGCGACGCGGACGTAGAGGAGGTAGACGATCGGAAGCGGCGATCGGCGTGTCGCTGCCCAAAACCTATTCGCCCCTCACCCGTCACAGAACCGGAAGAGGCGTGGTTTCGAGACCTGCTCTCCGTCGGCCGTGTCTGTGGCGGGACGGGATGGAGTCACCGGTGGCAGAGGAACGACGATGGGCTTGCGCGTGAGCAGATGTGATCTGTTCGTGGCGGCTAGGGTTAGGATACACCGCACACTTATATAGGCGCAGCCGCGTGGAGAGACGTGGGCTTGACCCACGTCCGAGTCCGTGACAGCCCACGACCCGACGTCTCAGATCGTGGCCCTGCTGCCAGAACCTCTCCGTTAGTGACTGGCAAAAATAAGCGCATAGATGTGAGCTCGGCTCGGCTCATTCCCGCAACCCGCGGCGCGTCGTGACGTGGCGAGGCGGGGCGGCGGAGGAGGAGCGCGTGAGGGCCTCTTCTCTTCTCAAGCTCCAATAGCATGTAGAAGAGCCACCCTTATAAACCACTCCAACTTCTCTTCCACTAGCATGGTGGGACTAAACTTCCCACCACCACCTTGTCATGCCACCTACATGGGCCCTTAGAGATCAATCTGAAATTGTCATATGGGCTCTAGGCCCATCTCACATTTCAACAATCCCCCACCAGATCTCAGGGGCCCACTTTGTCCTTTGTTCCAAACGCTGTTTTGATATACTAGTGTTTCAGTGAAGACCATTAAGGTTGAGCTTCACCTAGAGCAAGTGGCTACACTCCTTCACAACCGAACAATGGACTATGCGTTGAATTGTCGGTTTAGGCGTAAGAAGTTTCACCCCATGTCTTACTAGTACTGGGCTGCCGAAGGCTGACCCCTCGGGTGGAGCATATAAGTCACACTCCTGGCCTATTCATGAGCTTACTAGAGATCACCCCAATCTCATAGACCGTGACTAGAAGTCGGGCTCACATAGGTATGTTCCTCCAAAGATCGCTCTGTAGGATAGCATCTTGCTTATACATATAAGCCTTGGAACACATTAAGACAGTAGTCATCCTTCCATACAGTTTCCGAGAGTATTGCATCTCCAACAGAGTGGGTTAGTAAAGTTACTCTCCTCAGTTCACCATTGGCTTGTTTTCCCAGGTCCTACTTCACAGGATCTCCGATCACATAGGTTGGGTTACCATCATGGCAACTCATGTGGGTCTCATACCCATCTCCCTCGATGCACTATCTATCAGTACACGTGATAGCCCTTTCGTAAAGGGATCTGCCAGATTCTTAGCCGTATGGACATAGTCCAACGCTATCACTCTGGAGTTTCTTAATTTTCTGACAGCTTTTAATCTCATTCTTATGTGTTTGTTAGACTTCATGTTGTCCTTTGAACTCTTCATCTTGGTGATTACAGTCTGATTATCACAGTTTATAAGGATAGCCGGAATCGGTTTATCAACCAGTGGCAAGTCCATCAAAAGATCTCGAAGTCATCCTGCTTCAACACCAGAAGTGTCTAATGCTATTAATTCTGCTTCCATTGTCGATCTGGTTAAGATCGTTTGCTTGCAAGACTTCCAGGAAACAGCGCCACCTCCAAGAGTAAACATATACCCAGTTGTGGCCTTCATCTCATCAAGATCGAGATCCAATTCGCATCACTATACCCTTCAAGTACCGACGGGTCTCGGTATAGTGAAGTCCATAATGCATAGTACCTTTCGGATAGCGCATAACTCTTTCAACAAAGCATGCCAATGTACATCACCCGGTTTGGAAACAAACCGGCTCGATTGCTCACGGCAAACACGATGTCGAACCTCGTTAAGCTCGCTAGGTACATCGATGAACCAATGATTTGAGAGTATCTCAATTGATCTTTAGTCATGCCTTTGGACTTTCGAATCAACACGCTAGGATCATATGGTGTTTGAGATGGTCTGCGATCCGAATATCCAAAAGCGACTCAACACCTTCTCAACATAATGGGATTGCGAAGTGTGATCCCACCCTCATTATCTCTCGGTAGCTTGATGTTCAAGATAACATCAGCCACACCAAGATCCTTCATCTCAAAGTTACGAGACAGAAGCGACTTAACCTCCTCAATGACTTTGAGGTTGGTTCCGAATATCGATATGTCATCAACATACAAGCACAAGATAACTCCTTCGCCCCCACCATGGCGATAGTATACACATTTGTCGCCTTCATTAACAACGAAGCCAATAGATGTCGAGTTGTATTAAACTTATCATGCCATTGCTTAGGTGCTTGCTTGAGGCCATATAAAGATTTCAGCAACCTACACACCTTTCTTTCTGACCATCTATCACAAAGCCATCTGGCATTGCATGTAGATTTCCTCATTTAGCTCTCCATTCAGAAAATCCGTCTTGACATCCATTTGATGGACGAGAAGACCATGTGAGGCCGCCAACGAGAGTAATACTCGAATGGTGGTCAGTCTAACTAGCCAGTGAATAAGTATCGAAGAAATCTTCCTCTTCTTTCTGGTCATAACCCTTGGTCACAAGCCTAGCCTTGTACTTTTCAATCGTACCATCGGGCCTAAGCTTTTTCTTGAACAACCACTTACATCCCAATGGTTTGCAACCATAGGGACGCTCAGTGATCTCCCATGTCCTGTTAGCCATGATGGAATCCATCTCGCTACGGACCGCATCCTTTCGAAGAGTCACACGGAGAGGCATACGCTTCGAAATAGAAGTGGGAGTATCATCCACGAGGTACACGAAGAAATCATCACCAAAGGTCTTTGCAGTCCTTTGTCTCTTGCCCCTACCAAGGGTTTCCTCGTCATCCTCCTCGTGATTTTCATCATGTGTTCGTTCATAATATTTCATAGGAATGGCGAGGCTCAGAGTCTCCTCAGTTCCTGTCTAGAAGTGCTTTGCATATCTCTCATGGGAAAAATATCCTCAAAGAATGTAGCATCCTTAGACTCCATAATTGTACCGACCTTCTGGTCAGGCACCTCAGATTTCACTACTAGAAATCTATAGCCAATGCTGTTCTTAGCGTAGCCCAAATTAACGCAGTCCACAGTCTTGGGTCCAAGCTTACGCTTTTTGGGGATCGGCACATTGACTTTCGCCAAACAGCCCCAGTGCATAAATGCGAGTGTTGTCCTTCTCTTTGCCCATTTCTCATAGGGAGTGATCTCATTATCCTTTGTCGGAACTTTATTTAGGACATGACATGTCATTAATATAGCCTCCCCGGCATGCCTTGGATAAACCCGATGTATCTAACATGGCGTTAACTGCACCATTTAGAGTACGGTTTTTCCGCTCGGCAACCCCGTTTGACTGGGGAGAATAGGGAGGCGTCCTCTCATGAATAATGCCGTGTTCCGCACAGAAGGAATCAAACTCACTCGAGAAGTACTCTCCACCGCGATCTGACCGGACTCGTTTAATTTTCTTTTCAAGTTGATTCTCAACTTCTGCCTTATAGATTTTAAAGTAGTGTAGAGCCTCATCTTTAGTATTTAACAGATATACAGAGCAATATCTAGTGGAATCATCTATCAATGTCATGAAGTACTTCTTTCCACCTTTAGTCAACACGCCATTCATCTCACAAAGATTAGAATGTATGAGTTCTAACGGTGCCAAGTATCTCTCCTCCGCGGCCTTGTGAGGCTTGCGAGGTTGCTTAGCTTGCACACATGATAGGCACTTAGAACCTTTGGCTAAAGTGAAACTCGGGATTAAATCCAACTTGGCTAGCCGCGTCATAACACCGAAACTAATGTGACAAAGACGTGAATGCCAAACTTGATTCATTAACATTCGAATGAATATGGTTCACGACTTTATTACAAAAATCATGCGAGGAAAGGCGGAACATCCCTCCGCTCTCATAACCTTTTCCAACAAAGAGTCCATATTTCGTGAAAACTAATTTATTAGACTCGAAAACCAACTTAAACCCTTCTCTACATAGAAGGGAGCCACTAACGAGGTTCTTCTTGATGGCGGGGACATGCTGCATGTTCTTCACCCGATCCTTCCCAAGTAAACTTCAGATCGACCGTGCCAACACCATGAACAGAAGCACTCAGCCATTCCCCATCAATACGGACCCGTGACCTGTGACCTGGTAAGAAGTGAACAATGAAATGTCAGCACACACATGAACACTTCCACATGTGTCCACCCACCAATCGGTAGGCTGAAACACTGAAAAAACAGTAAATAAATTACCGTACGCAGATGCACCATTCTCATTGTTGCACATAATCATGTTGACAGACTTGGAGTCATGTCCTGGCTTCTTATACTTGTTTGGGCACTTGTTGGCCCAATGTTCAACCGAACCACAAGTAAAGCAGCCCTCATCCTTCTTGTTCTTCTTGAAGGTCTTCTTACCCTTCTTCTTAAAGTCGGTATTGTGTTGGACACCGTTCTTTCCCTTGGGCTTGTGAGAGTTGAAGTTCTTCTGGTTCACCATGTTGGCGACAGAAGTCCCTTCGGCCCCTTTTCCGTGCGAGTCCTTTGCCCTCGAATTCTGCTCAACACTCAGATGGCCAATGACATCCTCCACAGAGAATTCACGCCCCTGATGTTTCAGAGTGGTGGCAAAGTTCCTCCAGGAATTGGGGAGCTTAGCGATTATGCAGCCCGCGACAAACTTTTCCGGTAACTCGCACTTCAGAAGCTCAAGCTCCTTAACAATGCATATTATCTCATGAGCCTGCTCCAGTACAGGACGGTTCTCAACCATCTTGTAATCGTGGAACTGCTCTATAATATACATCTCGCTCCCTGCATCGGCGGCCCCGAACTTAGATTCGAGCGCCTCCCACAAGTCCTTGGCGGCAAGCACATGTAAATATGCGTCGACCAGTTTATCTCCGATCACGCTAAGAACTGCTCCGAGAAACACAGTGGTTGCCTCCATGAACGCCTTTTCCTGTTCAGGAGCAATCGTTTCCGTGGACACACCGGTGACCCAGAACACGTTCATAGCCGTGAGCCATAAAGTGGTCTTTGTCTGCCAACGCTTAAAATACGTACCGGTAAACTTATCCGGTTTCAGTGCAGCGGCAAAGGCACTTGCCGAAAAATTCCTACACATAATAGGTTTTTGGATTGTTGAGTAAATAGGCAATTTCTCGACTAAATTAATCCACGAGTAAATTACTAGCATGGCATTGACAGAAATAAACGCATACTGATACTCAGTCATGCAAGCACATACTACGCTAATTGCAGAAAGATCTACGTATAACGCTAGTATGGCTAAAACAGAAAACAGTAGGAGCGGGATAAACGAGTTATACCCTCCAGTTGGCCATGCAGAGGCCGCAGCTTTGGTGGCAGCAGCGGCGTCCTCGGCAGCCTTCTTGTCGGCTTCAGCTTTCTCGGCAGCGACACGGTCAGCGTCGGTGGACATGGTGATGATGGAGGCGACGCGGACGTAGAGGAGGTAGACGATCGGAAGCGGCGATCGGCATGTCGCCGCCCAAAAACCTATTCGCCCCTCACCCCGTACAGGAACCAGAAGGGCGTGGTTTCGAAGACCTGCTCTCCCGTCGACCGTGTACGCGGCGGACGGGATGGAGTCACCGGCGGCAGCAGCAGCAGAGGAACGACGGTGGGCGTGCGCGTGAGCAGATGTGATCTGTTCGTGGCGGCTAGGGTTAGGAGACACCGCACACTTATATAGGCGCAATCGCGTGGAGAGACATGGGCTTGACCCACGTCCGAGTCCGTGACAGCCCACGTGGCCCTGCTGTCAGAACCTCTCCGTTAGTGACTGGCAAAAATAAGCGCGTAGGTGTGAGCTCGGCTCGGCTCATTCCCGCAACCCGCGGCGCGACGAGGCGGGCGGCGGAGGAGGAGCGCGCGAGGGCCTCTTCTCTTCTCAAGCTCCAATAGCATGTAGAAGAGCCACCGTTATAAACCACTCCAACTTCTGTTCCACTAGCATGGTGGGACTAAACTTCCCACCACCACCTTGTCATGCCACCTACATGGGCCCTTAGAGATCAATCTGAAATTGTCATATGGGCTCTAGGCCTATCTCACATTTCAACAGAGTTCACCGCCCGCCGCACGTAGCGCCGCCTCCGCTCGCCTGGCTCAAGCTCGACGCCCTCGTCGTCGAGTTCTCTGCCCGCGCTTGGAGACGGCACAGCCCGCTCGTCTTCGCCGCTCGACACCACGACGTTGGTTCCAGTGGAGCTGCGAGACAGTGAACTACTTTCCTGGTCTCCGTCGCCACGTGCCTCCTCTCCGACGTCAACGCCGTCGCTCTCCTGAGTGTGCCCCTAGGAGAAAGATGGGTGGGATGTAGAGTGGGCGGTGGGGGAAGAGGATAAGACCCGAGAGGCGTTCGTGACGAGGCGTTTATTTTCCGAACAAAAAAAGGGTGACATGGCTGATCTCCCTGCTCTAATATTCGTGCTAATGATCCTACGGCGCAAAGCACGTTCGGGATCAGGGGGAAAAACATGGCACGTTCGGAAGTTATTGATTCCGTTTTTTTAGGGAAAAGCCTTGTGGCAATTTATTCAATTCGGGAAAGTGTTACATCAAAGATTACATGAGGTAATAAGAAAGAAGGCATCTCATCTAACCACTCTTCACGTATTTTTTAATCATAGCATCGTCTAGCTAGGAAGTGTGCAACTCTGTTTGCTTCTCTCGGATAGTGAGCAAAAGAAATATCCGAGATGTCATGGGCCAAATGAAAACAATCAGCAACTGTAGCTGAGTAGGGGCTCCAAATTTCTGTCTCTCCATTGCATGCATGTACCAGTTCTTCACAGACTGATTCTACTTCAACATTCCTGCACCCCACTGCATAAAAAGGTTAGTTGCATGCATCGGATGCCAAAAAATCCGTAGTCAAAGGTGTTGATTGTTTGGTAGTTAATATAAGTAAGCCATATATATAACTCCAAAAATGCTAGACGTACAGGCTTTTACAGGAGTTCTATATGCTCCTTCCAAACTTTTTAAACATTCCCCCCTGATTTCAATGGGGTGGGCCCATGCCGCTGCTAATCACCAATTAAAAACTGTCATATCACCCTGTAACCTCCTATTCCCTGCAACATACCTGTACGTGTAGCAAAACTCATATAACTCACGCACGAAAAAAAAAAGATTTGCTGTTGAGCCCACGTCAAAATAACAACATATCCTCGTTTTACATGGGGCTGAAGCACGGATCGAGCGTTGCCCGTATCCGATCCCAACAACCATTGAACCTAGTATTCGAGTATCCCACGAACCATTGCAGTCCATAATTATCGGCGCCGGCCGCTGCAGAGATCCAATCCAAGAACAATGGAGGCGTCGACATCGTCCCTGTCATCGTCGGCGCTCCCGATGGACGTCCTCCTCGAGATCTCGGCGCGCTCCGATCCTGTAACCCTCATGCGCTGCGCCGCCGCGTGCAAGGACCTCCGCCGGGAGATCGCCGATCCGGCCTTTCACCCGCGCCTCCGCCTCCGCCGCGCCGACCGGTTCATGCCCATGCTCTTGCGCGGCTTTTTCGTCCAGAACCAGCCCAACAAGGTCATCGAGCCCCCCGGTTTTTCCGTCCCCATCCGCCTTACGGAACCGTCCCCCGAGCCGTTCCGTTCCTTCTTGTTGGATAACGACAGCATCTTCGAGTTCTACCATCCCGAGCTGGCGGCGAGCCGTGGCCTCGTCGCCCTCCGCTCCGACACCCCCGAGTCCGGAGGCCCCTCCGGCACGTGCGTGTTCAACCCCATGACGGGCTACTTGAACTGCATTCCGCCGCCTAAGATCAACGCTCAATCTTTCGTCTTGCTCACCAGCGACGACGGCGACGGCGCTTGCCATTACCGCCAGGTCGCCGCGGAGCTGGCTACGGGCCGCCTTAAGACCCAGGAATTCTCGCCGGTCGACGACAACAGTCGGTGGCAGGCCATCGCTGAGACCGCGGTGGCCCCGTGCCCTCAGGACGCCGCGCTCTTGCACCCTGCTCTCGTCCTCCAAGGCGACGTCCAATGGCTGTGCAGGTCAACAGAGTACCACTTCTTACTGAGTTTCTCCCGCGCGCAGCTTCAGGCGTCTGTGACAAAAATCGACGGAATCTGCGGCGAGCAGCTCCGCGGGCGCGGACCGGAGGAGCTCCTCCTGGTGTCGGACGGCCAAGGGAAGCAGCCGCAACTGCTGGTTGCCGTCGGGCTACAGATATCACTCTGGACGTTGTCTGACACAGACGATGGTCGCGGCTGGTCCATGCAGGTGCTGGTCGAGCCGGAGAGCATCCACCAGGACGATGTGTTGAGCGAGAGGCTCGAGCTGCGGTGGTTCGGTGAGAAGAGCGGTTACGTATTCGTGCGGATGGCGGGCGCGAATGAGAGCTCCCTGTCGTGGTACTTCATGCTGGAATTGGCGACGAGGAGGGTTCGCGGGGTTTGCAAGGGCGCGCCCCAGAACGCGCTCGTCTACTTTCCCTATGAGATGGATCTCTCTTTTTGGCGCCCAAAATTCACTCGTCAATTGCAGTAGCTGCAGTTCCTTATACAATGAAGCATATTTTTACCACGCAGGCTAAGTGCCGGTATCGGCTCCAAAGATGTGGTAGCTACCTTCAATTTTACATCAAAATAAGAACCAAACAGTACTAGGATGTTAGCAGGATAGTGATACCCTTGGCCCACAAAAAATTCATATTATTTCAGTGGAAGGCGTGTTTTTGTTCGCCCGATCTTCAATAGATGTTGTGTGAGTGTGTGTGGTAGTGGTGTAAGTGTCTGTATGCCTACTTTGTAATCATTGTTTCTATTTTGTTATGTTACAATAAAAAACTGAATTATGAAACCGGTTTGCTAATTTTCAGCTTCTTGATATACTCCCTCTGTAAATTAACTAGTAAATTATACGTGAAAAAAAATATAAAGCATGAGAAAATATATTGAACAAAATCCAACTTGGTTCTTACCTCCCTAGAATCTGATTGTTCTAGTCTCTTTTTATTAGAGTATGAGATAAGTATGTGGATAGATCCTTCTAGAACACTGAGATGGTAGAGTTGGGAATTCAATTAGAAGGCCCGCGTGGTAGAATCCTATGAGTTGAAAACTTTATTCAACGGATGATAATGCTTGGATTTGCCATCTCTTGGCCGTTGGCTGGACATATCCGACGGTTTATATTTAAAGCTATTGGCACACTATATAGTGTGGTATAGATATAAGATCGTTTGATCTAAACGATCTTAAATTAGTTTACAGAGGGAGTAGTTGTTTTCTAGTTTATTTGGCTTTAACCAATTTTTTTATGTTTTAATTAGGAGCGTAGTATGCATCGGTCGGTTGATCATCTTAAAAGATTTGGTCTCGTGAGTCGTCCAATCTTGCAAAGCTTTGTTTCAAAAACATCAAGCATCGCAACATAGACTATGTTTGAGAAACACTATGTTTGAGAAACACCAGTGATGTTACAATCCCATGAGCTCGCAGACCCGGTGATGTTTCGAAAAACACTGACGACATTGTAATCCTACGAGATCGTGGCACCCACACCTCCGCAACACGGTGATGTTCCAGAAACGCCGGCAACGCTACAATCTGATGAGTCTGCAGACCTGCGCCTCCGTAACATTGGTGATGTTTCAAAAAAAAAGCAACGCCGGGGTGGTTGTGGCAGCAGAGGTGGCCGGTTATGGTCGGGGAGGGCGTGGAGAAGGTTGACGGCAGCCATGACGAGCTTGGGTGTTCCACGACGGTGCCATGGTGGGCAGTGGCAGAGATAGGGGGCTAGCAGGGGCCTGCCCCCCCCCCCAACACACACAAAGATTTAAGCATAATGTGTATTCTCATGGACTTGCCCTCCCCAGTAAATAAGATAAGCAACACTTGCCCTCCTCATCCGGCTTTCCTGGCTCCGATGTTGTTGATGGTGGAGGCGACAGGCGGCCGGGGAGAGGGTGGAAGGGAAAGGGGCAGGCCGACGATCGAGGGGAGGGAGGAGGAGAGAGGGGAGAGCCGATGATACATTAGAGGAAGGAGAGTACAGAGGAGCTTGCTCGCTGGTGATGGTGCTGCCACGTCTCTCGGTCATCGCTGCCGGGATCCTAGATCTTGTAGCAATTTAGTTGTTGCCGTGGGAGAAGATAGCAACAACAACCCAGTTCACAAGATACTGTTTGTTGTTACTTACCGAGCAACCGCATACGGTCTCTTACATACATTTTGTGCGCTCGATGTTTAATCTGCATTTTTAGTTGGTTAATCTGCTATTTCCATACCTCGTACCAAATACAATTTCCCATGAGTACATGTACAAATCATGTGCCTCACCTAAAGAGTCGAAAGAACCACCAACTTCAGGAACAAGTACATTGTCTCTCTTTTGCGGCACGAACCGGCTGAAAGTCTTCTCCGGCACTCATATATTGATATACCTAAATCCTCCAAAGTGCACGCGCACTAACTAGACAAACCGGGCGGCCGCTTCCTAGCCGCATGATCGCGCCCGGGTGCGCCAGGTGCCACCTGGTCCGGACTGGCCCCGCGCCGCGGTCGTGGGCGGTTTTGTCCATATCCGGACATGGGAGGCCCACATGTAAGCCATAGAGGAGTGAGGAGAGGGGGTCGTGGGTGGCGGTTTCGAAATTTGTGCCTGAAATCCCTCGCCGGCCGCGGTGCTCTCTCCCCATTCCATCCCTCGCCCTCGTCTTCGTCCTCGCCAGCCTCTCCACCGAACGGGCGCGATTTCGGGGAGTCGCGGCTGAGTCCTCAGGTCGGCGGCAGCTTGCGAGTAGCTCTCCGCGGGGGGGAGGAGGGGGGGGGGAATCGCTGGTGCTCCTAGGCGTCGGAGGTACGCTCGCCCGCGACTTCTCCATGCTTCTTCTCCCTCTCTTTGTCTCGTGGTGCGCGGATTCACCGATATGTGAGGGGAATGCTTACTAGGGTTCGGGAACGGCGCGAGCTACCCCCACTTATGCTCGAACTTTTGGTCATGTTGAGTTTTCTCCTCTCCTCTGTGGTAGCACGCACCCAACGTTGCTCGGGATCTACAAGAACGCGTCTAGTTGTGTTGTTCAGGGATGGGGTGGTTGGCCAGGGCCAAGGTGTAGTTGGCCAGGGCACGGGGTAGTCGATAGGTAGCAGGGGGTGCACGTCCACGGCGCCCGTTGCGTGATTTTAGGGCGATAGGTAGTGTTGTCCAGTCCCTGTTCAATTGGCAGGGGTTTGAGATCTGTTCATGATTCATGTTCCTTCTCCAAGTTGTATTTGTTTGTTGTTAGATGTGTGTAATGTTGCGTGCAATGTATTGGCTGATTTGAAGTTGTTGTACAGAGATTTAGGTAGAGATTTTCTATTAGTTGCACAAAATTCTATCCAGTTGGCTTCATTCATATAGTAGTTGGCTATCCTTATGTTCTGCAGTTGCACCAGTTTGTGCTAGTTGGGTGTCTACACACTGTTCAGTTGCACAAGTTGCCTGCTCGATTGTCTGCATCATTTTTACTAGTTGGTTGTCCATATGTTCTACACTTGCACTAGTTGTCCTGCTTAGTTGGTTTGCTGTTTTGCACTAGGTTGACTGTCTATATGTTGTTCATATGCACAATTTGTCTGCTTAGTTGGCTGCATCCATATACTAGTTGGTTATCCACATATTCTGCATTTTTGCACTAGTTGTCATGCTTAGGTTGCTTCCTGATTTGTACTAGGTTGGCTGTCTATATGATGTTTGAGTAGCACAAGTTGCTCTGCTTCCGTGTTCGGTTGCCTCCGTAGGTGCCCTGCTGGTGCACCTACTTGTCCATATATTCCAGTTGGCTATACTAGTTGGTTTTTTGTTTGTCCCAGTTGCACAAGTTATCATACTCAGCTGGCTACCTTTAGTTAACTATTTTTCTGCCTAGTTATTTCTTGCCTTAGTGAAACTAGTTGGCTTATATGTTGTCCAGTTGCACAAGGTTAACTGCCCAGTTGGCTGCATCACTGTAGTAGTTGGCTGCCCACATGTTTTATAGTTTTTTGCACTAGGTGTCCTACTTATGTGTAGAGGTCTGCATATCAAAGCAACCTTTTATGTTTTTTCTAGTTTGTTTGCACATCTTCTAACTATGTTTTCTTTTATTGTATTTCCCCCGCAGGCTAAAAATGGTTATAATAGGAGGAGATGCGGATGTCAATGAACAAGATGTATTTTTTTCATTTTTTCTGTGTCTTTGAGTTGTTTTCTTCTTATCCATGTATGCTTATATAATTTTGTTTATGTTTTTTGGTTGCTTAATTAGGGTTCTCGAAGTCAGCCCCTTCACTGGAGGACTAAGTGTGCTGCTAATCGCCAGCCATGCCGTGCGCGTAGTGTTCAGGAGGGAGAGGAAGTTGAGGTAAGTGGCATGTTGATGACACAAGCACCTTATTTTGGTTTTGTTTGGGTCATATAATAATTTTTGTTTTTCCCCATGCCCGTGTTTTTTTATTTTCTTAGGATGTTGATCAGTTTCTTGTTGTAAAGCGGACTAGACGTGCAGCGGTTGCAGGGCGAGCTGAGTCACCTACTAGGGTAAGTAAATCCTTGAGTATCAATGTTTCTCGCGTTTTTTAGATGCTGGTGAAATTATGCAGCCGTTGGCACCACTATTTTGTTGTAGTTGCTCAATAACCATCTTGTAGTTGACATCACTGGTCATCTTGATCTAAATATAATTTTCGCAGAAGTTGACATGAGTTGGCATCTTTGTAGTTGACATCACTGGCCACCGTTTTTGTGCAGGCAGCAGTTGCTGGAGGAGCTGCCTCATCTTCCGCAGCAGATGTTGAGGTATGTGGGTTTTTTCGTGTTTATGAGCTATTGAACAGTTTCTTGCAAACCTTTTTTCTTAGTTGTTGTTATCTTCTTGCAATATCATGCTTATCGTTGCACATCCCCTAGAACTTTTTGTAGTTGTCAGGTCTAGTATGTTTTCTTAGTTTTTTTGCAGGTTGCACACTCATAGTCTTTGAAGGAAATATGCCCTAGAGGCAATAATAAAGTTATTATTTATTTCCTTATATCATGATAAAGGTTTATTATTCATGCTAGAATTGTATTAACCGGTAACATAATACATGTGTGAATATATAGACAAAGCGATTATGTCACTAGTATGCCTCTACTTGACTAGCTTGTTAATCAAAGATGGTTATGTTTCCTAACCATGAACAAGGAGTTGTTATTTGATTAACAAGGTCACATCATTAGTTGAATGATCTGATTGACATGACCCATTCTCGTTAGCTTAACACTTGATCGTTTAGTATGTTAATGCTTTCTTCATGACCCATACATGTTCCCTATAACTATGAGATTATGCAACTCCCGTTTAGGAGGAACACTTTGGGTACTACCAAACGCCACAACGTAATCGGGTGATTATAAAAGAGGTACTACAGTGTCTCCAAAAGGTACTTGTTGGGTTAGGCGATTTCGAGATTAGGTTTTGTCACTCCGATTGTCGGAGAGTTATCTCTAGGCCTTCTCGGTAATACACATCACTTAAGCCTTGCAAGCATTACAACTAATGAGTTAGTTGTGAGATGATGTATTACTGAACGAGTAAAGAGACTTACGATGCAATCGAGATTGAACTAGGTATTGGATACCGACGATCGAATCTCGGGTAAGTAACATACCGATGATAAAGGAACAACGTATGTCGTTATGCGGTTTGACCGATAAAGATCTTCGTAGAATATGTAGGAACCAATATGGGCATCCGTGTTCCGCTATTGGTTATTGACCGAGAATGGTTCTAGGTCATGTCTACATAGTTCTCGAACCCGTAGGGTCCATACGCTAACGCTTCGATGCGATGACATTCATTATGAGTTTATAAGTATTGATGCACCGAAGTTTGTTCGAGTCCCGGATGTGATCACGGACATGACGAGGAGTCTTGAAATGGTCGAGACATAAATATTGATATATTGGAAGCCTACATTTGGACATCGGAAAGGTTCCGGTGAAATCGGGAATTCTTAGAGATGCAGGAGGTTACCGTAACCCCCTGAACTACATGGGCCCATAGTGGGCCTTGGAGGAAAGGAGAAGGGCATCCTAGGTGGCACGCCCCTTCCCTAGTCCTATTAGGACTAGGAAGGTGGGCCGGCCCCCTCTCTCTTTCCCCTCCGTGAATCCTAATCCAATTAGATTGGAGGGGAGTCCTACTCCGGAGGAGTAGGACTCCCTTGTCTTCTCCTCCTCCTGGGGCCGCCACCTCCCCTTGGCTCCTTTATATCACAGGCGGGGGCACCCCATGACACACAAGTTGATCTCACGGATCTTTCCTTGGCTGTCAGGCGGTGCCCCTTCCACCATATTCACTTGGTCATTATAAATTCGGGCTTAGCGAAGCCTGCTACACGGAGAAGTCATATCGTCGCGGAGCTTAGGCGGCCCTGCGTCGGTGGAGCATCAATATCGTCCTGCCTTGCGTCTTGTGGAACTCATCCTCGACACTTTCTGGATCGAGATCCCGGGATCGTCATCGAAATTTGAGCGTGTGCGAGAACTCGGAGGTGCCGTGACGTTCGGTGCTTGGATCGGTCGGATCGTGAGCGTCACGACTACATCAACCCGCGTTATAACGCCGCGCTTCCGCTTCGGTCTCACAGTGCGTGGATGACACTCTTCCTCTCGTTGTTATGCCATCACCATGGTCTTGCGTGATCGTAGGGAGAAAAATTTTGAAATTACTACGTTCCCCAACAAAGTGGCATCCGAGCCTGGTTTTTATGCGTTGATGTCATATGCACGCAGTAGAACACAAGTGAGTTGTAGGCATTACAAGTCATACTACCTACCAGCATGTCATACTTTGGTTCAGCGGTATTGTGAGATGAAGCGGCCCGGACCGACATTACGCAGCGTGCGCTTACGCCGAGGCTGGTTTTCACCGCTCGAAAGCACTTTCGTTGCTTAAAGGTGACCGCGGGTCTGTCTCTCTCACTTTAGTTGAATCGAGTGTAGCTCACCCGGTCTTGAGAAGGTTAAAGCGGAGTCCATTGTGACGAAGTATCGTTGTGGTTTTGATGCGAGGTAAGAACGGTTCTTGCTCAGCCCGTAGCAGCCACGTAAAACTTGCAACAACAACAAAGTAGAGGACGTCTAACTTGTTTTTGCAGGGCGTATGTTGTGATGTGATGTGGTCAAGCGTGATGCTATATTTTATTGTATGAGATGATCATGTTTTGTAAATCGAGTTATCGAATCGGTGGCAGCCATATAGTTGTCGCTTTATTGTATGAAATGCAAAGCGCCATGTAATTGCTTTACTTTATCACTAAGTAGTAGCGATAGTCGTAGAAGCAATAGTTGGACGACAACGATGCTGATGGAGATTAAGGTGTCGCGCCGGTGGCGATGGTGATCATGTGATTATGCTCGGCGATGGAGATCACAAGCACAAGATGATGATGACCATATCATATCACTTATATTGATTGCATGTGATGTTTATCCTTTATGCATCTTATCTTGCTTTGATTGTGGTAGCATTATAAGATGATCTCTCACTAAAATTATCAAGAAGTGTTCTCCACAGTATGCACCGTTGCGAAAGTTCTTACGTGCTTGAGACACCACGTGATGATGATCGGTGTGATAGGCTCTACGTTCAAATACAACGGGTGCAAAAGCGATTGCGCCGCAGAATACTCAGGTTAAACTTGGCCAGGCCTAGCATATAACAGATATGGCCTCGAACACGGAGACCGAAAGGTCGCGTGAATCATATAGTATAGATATGATCAACATAAGATGTTCACCATTGAAAACTACTCCATCTCACGTGATGATACATGGTTTAGTTGATTTGGATCACGTGATCACTTAGATGACTAGAGAGATGTACGTCTAAGTGGGAGTTCTTAAGTAATATGATTAATTGAACTTTAATTTATCATGAACTTAGTCCTGGTAGTATTTTACAAATTATATTTGTAGATCAATAGCTCGCGTGGTTGCTTCCCTATGTTTTTATATGTGTTCCTAGAGAAAATTGTA
Organism: Aegilops bicornis; assembly: GCA_021605145.1. Classification (NCBI taxonomy): domain Eukaryota; kingdom Viridiplantae; phylum Streptophyta; class Magnoliopsida; order Poales; family Poaceae; genus Aegilops; species Aegilops bicornis. Next base: position 621,101,348 of record CM038674.1, read on the forward strand.
TTGAAAAATGTTAGTAGCAATATTACTTGGATTGGATCCGTGATCCGAGGTTTATCCTCATTGCCCGGAAGAATTATGTCCTTGATGCACGCTGGTATGACGGACCTATTAGAGGCAGATGCGGGCGCTATGAAGCGTTTAGCTAGCTCAATATGATGACTACTTGATAGTTTAGTGCACCATGCTTAAAATGGCTTAGAATCGGGACTTCAAAGGCGTTTTGAGCGTCATGGACCATATGAGATGTTCCGAGTTGAAGTTAATATTTCAAGCAAATACCCGAGTTGAGAGATATGAAGTCTCCAACAAGTTCTATAGCTAAAAGATGGAGGAGAATCGCTCAACTAGTGAGCATGTTCTCAGATTATGCAGGTACTTCAATCGCTTGAATCAAGTAGGGGAGTTAATCTTCCGGATAAGATAGTGATTGGCCGAATTCTCTAGTCACCATCACCAAGTTAGTAGAACTTGATGAACTATAATATCTGCAAGGGATGACAAAAGTAATTCCCAAGCTCTTACGTGATGCTGAAATCGTGAAGGTAGAAATCAAGAAAAGAGCATCAAGTGTTGATGATTGACAAGACCACTAGTCTCAAGGAAAGGGCAAAGGAAGGGGAACTTCAAAAGAATGGCAAGCAAGTTGCTACTCGGTGAAGAAGCCCAAGTCTGGCGGACCTAAGCACGAGACTAAGTACTTTTTTGCTGCAATGGAACTGGTCACCTTTAGCGGAGCTACCCACGAATATTTGGTGGAAAGAAGGATGGCAAGTGAACAAGGTTATATTTGATATATCCCAGTTATTGATATGTGCCTTACTAGTGTTTATAGTAGCCCCTGAGTATTTGATACTTGTTAGGTTGCTAAGATTAGTAACTTCAAAGCAGGAGTTACTGAGAATAAGCAGAGACTAGTTGAAGGGGAAGTGACGATGAGTGTTGGAAGTAGTTCCAAATTGATATGATCATCATCGCATACTCTCCTATACTTTCGGGATTAGTGTGGAACCTAAATAAGTGTTATTTGGTGTTGAGCATAAATATGATTTGATCATGTTTTGTTTGCAATCTGATTATTCATTTAAGTAAGAGAATAAATTGTTGTTCTGTTTACATGAATAAAACCTTATATGGTTATACACCCAATGAAAATGGTTCATTGGATCTCGATCATAGTGATACATATTCATAATATTGAAACCAAAAGATGCAAAGTTAATAATGATAGTGCAACTTATTTGTGGTAATCGCCGTTTGGGTCATATCGGTGTAAAAGCGCTTAGAAGAAACTCCATCTTTGATGGGTTTTTGGAATCACTTGATTATGAATCATTTGATGCTTGCAAACCCGTGCCTTTTGGGCAAGATGACTAAAACTCCGTTCTCGAACAATGGAACAAGCTCTTGACTTATTGAAATAATACATACCGATGTATGCGATTCAATGAGTGTTGATGCTCGTGGCAAATTATCGTTATTTTTAAACCTTCACAAGATGATTTGAGATATGGGTATATCTCTACTTGATGAAACATAATTCTGAAATAATTGAAAAGTTCAAAGAATTTCAGAGTGAAGTGGAAAATCATCGTAACAAGAAAATAAAGTTTCGCGACGATCTGATCGTGGAGATAAATATTTGAGTTCTGAGTTTGGTCTTCATTTGAAACAATGTGAAATAGTTTCGCAACTCATGCCATATGGAACACCACAGCATAATGGTGTGTCCGAAAGTCGTAACCGCACTTTATTGGATGTAGTGCGATCTATGATGTCTCTTATCAGTTTACTACTATCGTTTTGGGGTTATGCCATTAGAGACAGCGGTGCATTCACGCGTTTAATAGGGCACCATCTAAATCCGTTGAGACGACAACATCTGAAGCTGTGGTTTAGCAAGAAACCCAAGTTGGCGTTTCTTAAAGTTTGGGGCTCGCGATGCTTATGTGAAAAAGTTTCACCACGATAAGCTCAAACCCGTCAGAAAATGTGTCTTCATAGGATACCCAAAGAGAGCTGTTGGGTACACCTTCTATCACAGATCTGAAGGCAAGATTTTTCGTTGCTAAATTCGGATCCTTTCTAGAGAAGGAGTTTCTCTCGAAATAAGTGAGTGGGAGGAAAGTAGAACTTGATGAGATAAGCATGTATCTGCTCCCTTATTGGAAAGTAGTTCATCACAAGAAATGGTTCCTGTGACAACTACACCAATTAGTGAAGAAACTAATGATGATGATCATGAAGCTTGGATCAAGTTACTACTGAACCTCATAGGTCAACCGACGGGTAAAATACGCGCAGTGAGTACGGTAATCCTATTACGGAAGTCATGTTACTTGACCATGGCGAACCTCGAACTATGAGGAAGCGATGATGAGCCCAGATTCCCATGAAATGGCTCGGGCCATAAAATCGAGATATGATCCATGTAAGAGAACAAAGTATGGACTTTGATCGACTTGCTCGATGATCAAGCAAGCCATGTTAAATAAATGGATCTTCAAGAGGAAGGCGGACACGATAGTAGTGTTACTATCTACAAAGCTATACTTGTCGAAAAGGTTTTTGACAAAGTTCAAGATGTTGAATACAATGAGATTTTCTACCGATATCAATGGCTTAAAAGTCTGTCGAATCATGTTAGCAATTGCCACACTTTTATGAAATCTGGCAAATGGATGTCAAAACTGCATTCCTTAATAGATTTATTAAAGAAGAGTTGTATATGATGCAACCGAGAAGGTTTATCGATCCTAAAGGTGTTAACAAAATATGCAAGCTCGACAATCCATCTATGGAATTTGGTGCAAGCATCTCGGAGTTGGAATAAGCGCTTTGATAGTGTGATCAAAGCATATGGTTTTATCTGCACTTTTGGAGAAGCCCAGATTTACAAGAAAGTGAGTGGGAGCACTACTGACATTTCTGATAAGTATATGTGAATGACATATTGTTGATCGGAAATAATGTAGAATTATTCGCAAAGCATAAAGGAGTATTTGAAAGGAGTTTTTTCAAAGAAGGACCTCAAAGGAAGCTGCTTACATATTGAGCATCAAGATCTATAGAGATAGATCAAGACGCTTGATAAGTTTTTCAATAAGTACATACCTTGTCAAGATTTTGAAGTAGTTCAAAATGGAATACTAAAGAAAAGTTCTTGCCTGTGTTGTAAAACGTATGAAATTGAGTAAGACTCAAATCCCGACCACTATGAGGAAAATAGAAAAGAGAATGAAAGTCATTCCTATGCCTCAGTCATAGGTTCTATAAAGTATGCTATGCTGTATGTACTGCATCTATTGTATACCTTTGCTCCGATTTTGGCAAGGAGTACAATAGTGATCTAGGAAGTAGATCACGGGACATTGACAAAGACATCCTTAGTGAGGACTAAGGAAATATTTCTCGATTATGGAGGTGATAAAAGAGCCCGTCAGTAAAGAGTTACATTGATGCAAGCTTTTACACCCATCCGAGGATGACTCTAAGTCTCAATCTGGATACATATTATTATAAAGTGGGAGCAATTAGCTAGAGTAGCCCGCGTAGCATTGTAGACATAGAATATTTTGCAAAATACATACGGCTCCTCGAATGTGACTGACCACGTTGACTAAGCTTCTCTCACGAAAGCAAAACATGATCATCCCTTAGTACTCTTTGGGTGTTAATCAGATAGCGATGTGTACTAGATTTTTGACTCTAGTAATCACTTTGGGTGTTTGTCACTTTACTATGTGAACTATGGGTGTTAATCACTTACATATGTGATTATTAGTTTTGAATCACATGATTATTTTAACTAGATTATTGACTCTAGTGCAAAGTGGGACTCCAAGGAAATATGCCCTAGAGGCAATAATAAAGTTATTATTTATTTCCTTATATCATGATAAAGGTTTATTATTCATGCTAGAATTGTATTAACCGTAACATAATACATGTGTGAATATATAGACAAAACAAGATGTCACTAGTATGCCTCTACTTGACTAGCTTGTTAATCAAAGATGGTTATGTTTCCTAACCATGAACAAGGAGTTGTTATTTGATTAACAAGGTCACATCATTAGTTGAATGATCTGATTGACATGACCCATTCCGTTAGCTTAACATGATCGTTTAGTATGTTAATGCTTTCTTCATGACCCATACATGTTCCTATAACTAAGGAGATTATGCAACTCCCCGTTTATCGGAGGAACACTTTGGGTACTACCAAACGTCACAACGTAATCTGGGTGATTATAAAGGAGTACTACGAGGTGTCTCCAAAGGTACTTGTTGGGTTGGCGTATTTAGATTAGGTTTTGTCACTCCGATTGCTCGGAGAGGTATCTCTAGGCCTTCTCGTAATACACATCACTTAAACCTTGCAAGCATTACAACTAATGAGTTAGTTGTGAGATGATGTATTCTGAACGAGTAAAGAGACTTCACTGTAACGAGATTGAACTAGGTATTGATACCGACGATCGAATCTCGGGTAAGTAACATACCGATGATAAAGGGAACAACGATGTCGTTATGCGGTTTGACCGATAAAGATCTTCGAGAATATGTAGGAACCAATATGGGCATCCAGGTTCCGCTATTGGTTATTGACTGAGAATGGTTCTAGGTCATGTCTACATAGTTCTCGAACCCGTAGGGTCCGCACGCAACAACGTTTCGATGACGTTCATTATGAGTTTATAAGTATTGATGCAATCAAGTTTGTTCGGTCCCGGATGTGATCACGGACATGACGAGGAGTCTCGAAATGGTCGAGACATAAAGATTGATCTATTGGAAGCCTACATTTGGACATCGGAAAGGTTAGAGTGAAATCGAATTCTTAGATGCACGGAGGTTACTGGAACCCCTGAACTACATGGAGCCCATAGTGGGCCTTGGAGGAAAGGAGAAGGGCAGCCCTAGGTGGCGCGCCCCCCCTTCCCTAGTCCTATTAGGACTAGGAAAGGTGGGCCGGCCCCTCTCTCTCTTTCCCTCCGGAATCCTAACTAACTAGATTGGAGGGGAGTCCTACTCCCGGAGGGAGTAGGACTCCCTTGCGCGCCTCCTCCTTGGGCCACCCTCCCCTTGGCTCCTTTATATCTGCAGGGGGCACCCCATGACACACAAGTTGATCTCTGGATCTTTCCTTAGCCGTGTCGGTGCCCCTTCCACCATATTCCACTTCGTCATATCGTCGCCGAGCTTAGGTGAAGCCCTGCGCCGGAGAAGTCATATCGTCGCGAGCTTAGGGCGAAGCCTGCGTCAGTGGAGCATCAATATCGTCACTGCCTGCCGCGGCGTCGTCTTTGACGGAACTCATCCTCACACTTTGCTTTGGATCGAGTCCGGATCGCTATCGAGTTGAACGTGTGCGTAACTCGAGGTGCCGTGCACGTTCGGTGCTTGGATCGGTCGGATCGTGAAGACGCATTTACTACATCAACCGCGTTGTTATAACGCTTCGCTTTCGGGTCTCACGAGGGTACGTGGACGGACACTCTTCCCTCTCGTTGCTATGCCATCACCATGGTCTTGCGTGATCGTAGGAGAAATTTTTGAAATTACTACGTTCCCCAACAGTCTTTAGTTGCCATGATGAGCTTTCTTAGTTGCACAAAAACATCATATTAGTTGGCATGATCCATTTTATGTTTATATAGTTTTTGCAGTACTGATCCAAATGATCATTGCTAGTTTTTTCTCAGTCCAGTTTTTTGTCTTGTGTTTAATTTTTTTATTTTCTCATCATCAGGTCAGCGGTGAAGGAGTTGAGGTGGCTGCACTGGAAGATGTGGAGCGACCATCACAAGCAGGTAGGATAAGGGCATCACCAGGGCAGTTTACAAAGTTCAATAGCTCGCTATCCCCGCTGCAGAAGTCTGAGCTAGTTTCAAGGTTGTTTGGGGGCCTCTTGAACTTATCAGATACACTTCCAGCGGACCTCGCTAAATTCCTGGTGCAGTCCTACCAGCCAGAGACCTCTGAAATGGTGTTCCCAGGCAGGGGAAGGATCCGTGTCGATGCTGACAGTGTTCACGGGGTATTTGATCTTCCAAACAGGGGTCAAAAAGTCAGATATGTAGTTGACAAGGATGCAACTGGGAGATTCGGAGAGGCTTTCAACATACCTGGAGATTCTCATCCCCAGATCGCTACATGGTGCAAGATGTTTAAGGATATGGCGGGAATAACGGATGACACATTCTTTATGGCTTGGCCTGCGGTTGCATTCAGCACTTTTCTAGCACCAACCACGACCCTGAAGCTGAGCTGAAAGTGCTACGGACTCGTGCTAGATCATCCAAACCTCAAGAACACAAACATCTGCCTTTTGTAGCAGAACACATTAATGAAGCTTTCTGGAACATGGACCAGGCGAAGCAAACTATTTGCTACTGCTTGTATCACTTGATGGTGAGTGAAAACTAGCACTTCCATGTGTTTTTATTTTTTTCTGCAGTTATAGTTTCTGAAATACCCCTCATAATAACTGAAGTTGGGTTTCCGTTTTTGGTTCTGCGGCAGATCGTGTACCTTGATGTGCTCGTTCATGATATCCCAATAAGCAACTGTGTGATACGAGCGAATGCATAGGACAGTAGCCTAATTGCCAAGGTGATCAAGAAGGACTCAATCTCTTCTGGTGTGTTCGGCAAATTACAAGTGAGTTCTCTCTTTTTTTCAACAGTAGATATTTTTATGTTCTATTCATTTCTGCTCAGTTTTAATTCCTTGGTTGCTGCACATATGCTTTTGAGATCAGCTTTTTGACACTTTTGGGTAGTTGCACAAAAACTGTGATCAGTTAGGACAATAATGCCTATAGTTGCACAGATTGTAGCTCTAGTTTGGCATCTGGACACGTGTTCATTCTTATATGGCACATCATCTGTATCAAGTTGCACAGTTTTACTTATCTTGTTGCACAGATGTGTGACATCAGTTGGCAGAAACATTTTTAGGTGTCCTGTGGGGTGCACAGTTTTTTTGGTTTGTGCAGTTGCATACATGTAGAATCCAGTCTGCCCAGCATTTTGTTGTAGTTGCAAGGTTATAACATTTGGTTTTCGTTCAACACAATATCAGTTTGATAACCTTGTTCTTTTCTTTTTCTCTTTTTTACATCAGCTTAAAGAGGAGTATAGGGGCACAGAGCAGACACCACTGTTTGGTGGTCTTTTGCAAGATGAAGCATTCGTGGCTGATACGTCTCCAACGTATCTATAATTTTTATTGTTCCATGCTGTTATATTATCATTCTTGGATGTTTTACAACCATTTTATAGTCATTTTATATCATTTTTTGGTACTAACCTATTGACATAGTGCCAAGTGCTAGTTGCTGTTTTCTGCATGTTTTTTACATCGCAGGAAATCAATATCAGACGGAGTCCAAATGCCACGCCAATTTATGATGATTTTTTATGGACCAAAAGGAAGAAGTTGGGCCCTGGTTGCACCTGGGGGAGTCCCGAGGAGGGGACAACCCACCAGGGCACCAGGAGGCCCAGGCGCGCCTTGGTGGGTTGTGCCCACCTCGGGTGCCCCCTGGACCGACTATTTGCTCTATAAATACCCCAATATTCCAGAAACCCTGGGGGAGTCGACGAAATATTCATCCAGCCATCGCAGAGTCCAGAACCACCATATCTAATATAGACACCATCACGGAGGGGTTCACCACTTCCATTGGTGCCTCTCCGATGATGCGTGAGTAGTTCTTTCTAGACCTTCGGGTCCGTAGTTAGTAGCTAGATGGCTTCCTCTCTCCCTCTCTTGATTATCAATACAATGGTCTCTTGGAGATCCATATGATGTAAGTCTTTTGGTGGTGTGTTTGTTGGGATCCGATGAACTTTGAGTTTATGACAAGATCTATGTTTTTATCCATGAAAGTTATTTGAGTCTTCTTTGATCCCTTATATGCGTGATTGCTTATAGCCTCGTATTTCTTCTCCGATATTTGGGTTTTGTTTGGACAAGTTGATCTATTTATCTTGCAATGGGAAGACGTGCCCGGTAGTGGGTTCGATCTTACGGTGCTTGATCCCAGTGACAGAAGGGGAACCAACACGTATGTATCGTTGCTACTAAGGATAAAAAGATGGGATCCATATATGCCGTAATAGATAAACGGATCTCGTCTACATCATGTCATCGTTCTTATTGCATTACTCTGTTTCCTCATGAACTTAATACACTAGATGCATGCTGGATAGCGGTCGATGTGTGGAGTAATAGTAGTAGATGCAGGCAGGAGCCGGTCTACTAATCTTGGACGTGATGCCTATATAATGATCATTGCCTGGATATCATCATGATTATTTGAAGTTCTATCAATTGCCCAACAGTAATTGTTTTCCCACCGTTTGCTATTTTTCTCGCGAGAAGCCACTAGTGAAACCTACGGCCCCCGGGTCTCTTTTCATCATATTTATCTTTGCGATCTATTTTCTCTTACATTTATTTTCAGGTCTATTAAACCAAAAATACAAAAATAAACTGCTGCAATTTATTTATTCTGCGATCTATTTATCCTATCTACCACTTTTTACCTCACGTTATTTGCCTACTAGAGGCGTCGTACCCGGAAAGGATTGACAACCCCTTTAAAACGTCGGGTTGCGAGTATTTGTTATTTGTGTGCAGGTGCTGTTTACGTTGTGTTGCTTGGTTCTCCTACTGGTTCGATAACCTTGGTTTCATATATGAGGGAAATACCTACCGCCGCTGTGCTGCATCATCCCTTCCTCTTTGGTGAAATACCAACATAGCTTCAAGCACATCACTCGCATCCAGATTACCACTAACCTACAACCCGCAGGTAAGTCTTTTGCATAAAGGAGTTTGGATCAGTTACCGACATTTTCTTTTTTAAATTTGTTTCTAATTGAATGAGTACTCAATTTTTTTGTGCTGATGCAGAAAAAGGCAAAGATTGCCAAAGTGGTCAATGACTTGTGAAAGGCAGTAACTGAACAGGTTGGCACCTTTAATGAAGCAGTTGCCAAGATTGATGATGAGGAACCGGATATTGATCCATATATACAGCAGACATCAACAGGAACCGGCATGTCACGCCATGCTCCAAGAAGGAAGAGACGGGTTTCACCTATACAAGAAGAAGAAGAGTTTGTTGAGGAGGAGTCAGAAGAAGATGATCAAATGGAAGTAGCACAAGATGTTGAAGATGACGGGGACATAGATGAGGATGAATCAGAGGAGGAGGACAAAGAGGAGGATGGCAAAGAAAAAGATGAGGAGGAGGAGGAGGAGTAAGAAGACGAGGAGTACAAAGAAGAAGAGGACAAAGGAGAGGAGGAGGACAAGGAAGAAGATAGTGAGGCAGAGGAGGAGGAAGAAGAAGATGAGGCCAAAGAAGGGGATGGAGACAAAGCTGCAGCAGTTGATGGCAATGAGGGGGAAGGAGATGACGAGGAAGAAGACGAGGATGTTGATCGTGATGATCAAGGGGGATCCAATGGAGGCAGTGACAACATCGATGATGATGATGACAATGGCCCTGGTTCTAGGGGTACATGCGGCAACACAACCAGGGGGAGTAGTAGCTCTGCCAACCCTGCCAGCAGCAGCAACTCAATGAGCAGCATGAGCACACTACAGATGTTGATTGACAAAACTTGCTGGAAAAAGAAGCATTTACCAAAGTCAAAGAAAAATGATGAAGCGGAGTCTCAGGGGAGCATTGATATGTTTAAGCTGTGCAACTTGAAGCCAGCTTTGCCAACCATTTTCCCTGTGCCAGACTTTCATGAGCAAGAGTTGTGTGAGAAGATAGATTTTGCCACTGACCAGAAACTGTTCTTCTTGAGTGAGGCTGAAAAGAATCAAGTTGACATGGAGGAAGCAGGAAAGGGTCTTGACTGGGTTCATTCGAAGGCAAAATAAAAGGAATATTTGAAGCAGCTTCCAGATATGAGCTCCAGCAAGAGCAAGGCAGCATCTAATACGTCTCCAACGTATCTATAATTTTTTATTGTTCCATGCTATTATACTATCATTCTTGGATACTTTACAATCATTTTATAGTCATTTTATATCATTTTTTGGTACTCACCTATTGACATAGTGCCCAGTGCCAGTTCCTGTTTTCTGCATGTTTTTTACATCGCAGGAAATCAATATCAAACAGAGTCCAAACGCAACGAAACTCCTGGAGGATTTTTTTTGGGCCAGAAGACATCTAGTGGGCCAAGGAAGCACCTGGGGGGTGGCTCGAGGGGAGCAGCACCCACCAGGGCGCGCCAAGAGGCCCACGCGTGCCCTGGTGGGTTGTGCCCACCTCGGGTGCCCCCTGAACCGCCTCTTTGTTCTATAAATACCCCAATATTCTAGAAACCCTAGGGGAGTCGATGAAAATCAATTCTAGCCGCCGCAGAGTCCAGAACCACCAGATCCAATCTAGACACCGTCATGGAGGGGTTCACCACTTCCATTGGTGCCTCTCCGATGATGCGTGAGTAGTTCTTTGTAGACCTTCCGGTCCGTAGTTAGTAGCTAGATGGCTTCCTCTCTCTCTCTCTCTCTTGATTATCAATACAATGGTCTCCATATGATGCAAGTCTTTTGCGGTGTGTTTGTTGGGATCTGATGAACTTTCAGTTTGTGATTAGATCTATGTTTTTATCGATGAAAGTTATTTGAGTCTTCTTTGATCTCTTATATGCATGATGGCTTATAGCCTCGTATTTCTTCTCCGATATTTGGGTTTTATTTGGCCAACTTGATCTATTTATCTTGCAATGGGAAGAGGTGCTTTGTAGTGGGTTCGATCTTACGATGCTTGATCCCAGTGACAGAAGGGGAACCGACACGTATGTATCGTTGCTACTAAGGATGACAAGATGAGATCTATATCTTTGCAATAGATAAACGGATCTCGTCTACATCATGTCATCGTTCTTATTGCATTACTCTCTTTTTCCATGAACTTAATACACTAGATGCATGCTGGATAGCGGTCGATGTGTGGAGTAATAGTAGTAGATGCAGGCAGGACTTGGTCTACTAATCTTGGACGTGATGCCTATATAATGATCATTGCCTGGATATCGTCATGATTATTTGAAGTTCTACCAATTGCCCAACAGTAATTGTTTTCCCACTGCTGTTATTTTTCTCGAGAGAAGCCACTAGTGAAACCTACGGCCCCTGGATCTCTTTTCATCATATTTTCCTTTGTGATCTATTGTCCTTTGCATTTATTTTCAGATCTATTAAACCAAAAATACAAAAATACCTTGCTGCAATCTATTTGTTCCGCAATCTATTTATCCTATCTACCACTTTTATCTCATGTTATTTGCCTATCTTGAGGCGCCGTACCCAAAAGGGATTGACAACCCCTTTAACAAGTCGGGTTGCGAGTATTTATTATTTGTGTGCAGATGTTGTTTACGTGGTGTGAGGAGGTTCTCCTATTGGTTCGATAACCTTGGTCTCATCACTGAGGGAAATACCTACCGTCGCTATACTGCATCATCCCTTCCTCTTTGGGGAAATACCGACGTAGTTCTAGCAAACATCAAAAGGAATTTCTGGCGCCGTTGCCGGGGAGGATCTTCAACATCAATCAGGTTCCTAATCACAAATCTCATCTCCTCGCAATTTACATTATTTGCCATTTGCCTCCCGTTTTCCTCTCCCGCACTTCACAAAAATTTGACGTTTTATTCGCCCTCTTTTTCCTTCGCCTATTTCTCGTCAGATTAGTTTTTTGAGTGCAATCTTGTTTGCGTAGTCAAGATGTCTCAAAGAAAATATTATGATGTTCCTTACCCAAATATTTTTCTTGAAATTGAGAAAAGTACTAAGGAATATATGACTACACAATTTGAGCATAATTAATATTTTACTGAAGAACTTAAGGAACACTCCATTGTGTTAGAAGCTATAACGGAACAACTTGATGATATAAGTAGAGAAGTTTGCAGTCTTCAATCTAAGTATGCTTTTGCTGAAAGTTTGTTGGAAAAAATATCCGATGCACAAGCCACTTTAGTGAATCAAATGGCTGCTAAACCAATCTCGTTAGAAGATAAAGGTGATGAAGATCTTAAAATGATTAGCATTTCTTCTATTGATTCTTTGTTTAGTAAATTTAAGATTGATGAAAAAGGGACTGGAGAAGAGTCAACTTTAGTTAGAAGGCGTCCCTATGATTCAGAGGGTGAAAATCTTGTTGAAAAAATTGAAAAAAGTGGGTTTGAAGAGGTCAAGACTTTAACTAGTGATATACCCACTATTTTGGATTACAAAGACTTTAATTATGATAGTTGCTCTTTGGTTGATTGCATTTCTTTGTTGCAACCCATGATAAATTCACCCCATGCTTATGAACAAAATAAAGCTTTTACTAAACATATTGTTGATGCCATGATGAAAGCTTTTGAAGAAAAGTTGTAATTAGAAGTCTCAATTCCTAGAAAATTGCATGATGGATGGGAACCTACTATCAAAGTCAAGATCAAAATTTATGAGCGTTTTGCTTTATGTGACTTGGGTGCTAGTGTTTCTACAATTCCGAAATCTTTATGTGATGTGCTTGGTCTTACCAATATGGAAGAATGCTCTTTAAATTTGCACTTAGCAGATTCTACTATTAAAAAGCCTATGGGAAGAATTAATGATGTTCTTATTCTTTCAAATAGGAATTATCTGCCCATAGATTTTATTGTTCTTGATATTGATTGCACTCCGTCTTGTCCAATTATTCTTGGTAGACCGTTTTTGTGTACTAGTGTCGTGATTGATATGAAAGAAGGCAATAGTAAATTTCAATTTCCACTAATGAAGGAAATGGAACACCTCCCTAGAACAAGAATCATGAGGTCATCTTATGGATCTAGAACCAAAGATGACAACACTTAGATCATACGTGTTATGCCTAGCTAGGGGCGTAAAACGATAGCGCTTGTTGGGAGGCAACCCAATGAATAAAATTTATTTATTTTGATTTTTGCTTCCTGTTATTGAGTGTTAGCACAATTATGCTACTGTTATGATTGTGTTTCTTGTGTTTTAATTAGTGTTTGTGCCAAGCAAGGCCTTTGGGAAGATTTGGGTGAAAGTTTATTTGATCTTGCTGAAAAACAGAAATTTTGCGCTCACGAGATTATTTTTCATTTTTATTAGAAGAGTGATTTTGAGTTTATTATTTTTGCAGAAGATTAATAGACAAATTCCTCACGTCCACCAATTTATTTCAGAATTTTTGGAGTTAGAGAAGTATTCAAAATATTCAGATTTCTACAGACTGTTCTGTTTTTGACAGATTCTGTTTTCTTTGCGTTGTGTGCGTGTTTTGATGATTCTATAGTTTTCTTTGATGAGTTTTTGCCATAGAAAAGTTGGAATACAGTAGATATAATACAAAAACAAAATAAGAATAGGTTTGCTACAGTACTTATAGTAGTGGTTTGGTTTCTTATACTAACGGATCTCACGAAGGTTTTGTTTGAGTTTTGTGTGATTGAAGTTTTCAAGTTTTGGGTTATCTTACGATGGATGAAGGAATAAGGATAAAAAAAGGCTAAGCTTGGGGATGCCCGATGCACCCCAAGATAATATTCAAAGAAGTAGCAAGCAACTAAGCTTGGGGATGCCCCGAGTGGCATCCCCGCTTTCTTCTAACAACCATCGGTATTTTACTTGAAACTATATTTTTATTCGTCACATAATATGAGTTTTGCTTGGAGCATATTGTATGATATGAGTCTTTGCTTGTTTTGCTTTGTGTTTTAAGTGTTTAATCCTTGCTGGACACACCTTTTTGAGAGAGCCAAAAATTATTCTATGCTTGCTCCTATGCTACACTTAAACTTTTAGAGCCATGGATTTGCTCTAGTACTTCACTTATATCTTTTTGAGCACGGTGTGCTTTTTTAATTTTGAAGAAATGCTCTCATGCTTCACTTAGATTTGTTTGGGAGTTATTAAATTTTTGAGAAAATCTCTCTTTCTTCACTTAGATTATTTAGAGAGAAAGAAGACAATTATGCTCATGTTCTTCACTTATATTTGTTTGAGCTTATCAAAAGCAACATATGAAAATAGTCCCAAAGTGATAGATATCCAAGGTGGATATAATAAAAACTTTCATGAAGATCATTGGACAAAATAAAATTGATTCTTAATAATGGTTTTGAGATATGACGATATGATATGTGAGTCATGTTGATGAGTAATTGTTCTTTAGTAAGAATATTGATGTTAATGTTTGTGATTCCCTATGTAAGCACAAAAGTCAATAGTTATGCAATGAAATTTATATCCTACTTATGATGCATTATTCGGTGTTACTTATGCTTAATGCTTGGGTACGAGATTTTTTGCTTTTTGGTTGGTCGCTTCTCAATCTTTTTGCTAGCCTTCATTTTGCACTAAGTGTGATCACTAATTGTGCATCCAAAACCCTTTAAACCAGTTTTTCCATATGAATCCACTATACCTACCTATATGCGGTATTTCCATGCCATTCTAAGAAAATTTGCATGTGCCATCTCTAATTTTAAAAATAAATTTCTCTTTTGTGTGCTCTACCGCTCGTGAGGCGGTAAAGGGTAGCCAATATTTTCCATGCTAGATGTGTTATTCTCACGATGAGTGTTTATTCACTTGTCATTGCACGAGAGTATGGCAAAGGTGCTAGGGATGCCCAGTCCCAAAATAAAAAATGAATTTACTTTATGTTGTCAAATAATAAATTCCTTGGAAAGTGTTGGTATGGAGGGCACCCGTGGATACGGTTAGCCATGGAAAGTGAAAGTAATGGTGGAAAAAGGAATAAACTTTATTTGTTGTTTGGGAACCGCTTATGATGTATCTAGCATGGAAAGTGTTGGGATTCTCCAAGTCATTTTAGTTGGTGGGAAAAGTATGCCTCTCAAAAATAATTTTTATCTCTCAATTTAAGCTTTGAGCTCTGGCACCTCTACAAATCACTACTTCCCTCCGCGAAGGGCCTTTCTTTTACTTACGCAATTTTTTTTTGAACTTGAGTCTCCATCTTCTCTTATAAAGCACCAACTAAGGGGCACTATGATCGTATTTAAGCATTGGGTGTAGCTAATATTCGAGTGTGTTTCATGAATGGATCAATGATTGAGCATGATGGGCTAGGGATAACTTGCTTTCGTGTTGATATTTTGAAATACATGGTTGCTTGTTGGTATGCTTGAGTATTAAAGTCTTCATGTCAAAAATAGACTATTGCTTTGAATCATATAAAAGTCCATATGTCCATGCTATAAAAAAAGAAATATGATGAACATGTTAGGCAGCATTCCACATCAAAAATTCTGTTTTTATCATTTACCTACTCGAGGACGAGCAGGAATTAAGCTTGGGGATGCTGATTCGTCTCCAACGTATCCATAATTTTTTATGGTTCCATGCTGTTATATTATCATTCTTGGATGTTTTACAATCATTTTATAGTCATTTTATATCATTTTTTGGTACTAACCTGTTGACATAGTGCCCAGTGCCAGTTGATGTTTTCTGCATGTTTTTTACATCGCAGGAAATCAATATCAAACGGATTCCAAACAAAACGAAACTCCTGGAGGGTTGTTTTTGGGCCAAAAGACATCAAGTGGGCCAAGGAAGCACCTGGGGTGGCCCGAGGGGAGTAGCACCCACCAGGGCGCGCCAGGAGGCCCATGCACGCCCTGGTGGGTTGTGCCCACCTCGGGTGACCCCTGAACTGCCTCTTTGCTCTATAAATACCCCAATATTCCAGAAACCCTAGGGGAGTCGACAAAAATCAATTCCAGCTGCCGCGAAGTCCAGAACCACCAGATCCAATGTAGACACCGTCATGGAGTGGTTCACCACACTACAAAAAAAATACACTTCCGTGATGATACATGTTTGTCACAGTAGGTCGCGTTTTTTGTCATGCATGTACATCCATGACAAATTTATGACAGAATCAAGATAGTCATACCTGTCTTTGTCGTAGAAGTGTTCCATGACATTACCAAAATTATCATAACGGAAGTGTCCACTTCCATGACGATAAATCGCGCATCACAGAAGTGCTTTCGTCAAGGGTGACCGACACGTGGCATCCACCGTAACGGAACGCCGTTAAGCTATCGGGTAAGGTTTTGGATCCGATAACCCGTTAACAGCCCCGACCAATGGGGATTTTCCATGTGTAAAATCATCATTGGTGGAGGAAACACGGTCGGCTCACCGTTGGGACGGATGCCATTCGCTCATTGGACGAAGGCGCCTATGATCTGACGACACGTGGCACGCCCAACAGAGGCCCATTCACGTGAAAAGGCGGCCCGTTTGACTTGGTCAAAAGGTGGCGGGCGGCCCATGGAAAGCCTATTAACGGCTTGTTCGCATATAGCCCATTTACGACCCGCTAACCCGGGGCCCGTTCGCCCTATCCGAATTAGGCCCGATGGCGTCATCTGGGCGTCCAATATGATTCAAATTTCGTTTTAACTTCCGGCCCATGTGTGGCCCATGACTTCTTTTGGCCCATATGAGGACCTTTGTAACTCTTGGCCCATTAACGGCCCGTGGTGAAACTGGCCCGTAATGAACAGTGTATCATTTATACCCATTAACGGCCCGGTATTCCATTGGGCCGTTTCCAGATAAGTTATCTTCGGCCTTCTCGGGGCCCATTGATTCTTGGGCTCATTTGCGGCATTCGGTTACATACGGCCGTTCTTGTCATTTTCTGCTTGTGGGCCAAATTCAGCCCGTCGTTACGGTCGGCCCGTTTGCGGACCGTTAATACGTTGGGACGTTTTCATGTCAAAAAGAAACCCGTTGGGCTGTTTTCATAGAGTTATCAAATACGGCCTATTAATGGCCCGTTATGGTCCACGAATAGTACGGCCCATGATTGGTGAAATGATGATACGCCCCGTAGAAGGCCCATGGGTCCTACGGCCCGTATGAGGCCCATGGATAGTACGGCCCGTAGAAGGCCCATGGATCGTACGGCCCGTAGAAGGCCCATGGACCCTACGGCCCGTAGAAGGCCCATTGATCCCTATGGCCCGTATAGAAGGCCGATGGATCCTATGGCTCATATAGAAGGCCAATGGTCCTACGGCCGAGCGAAGGCCCATGGATCATACGACTGCGGGGAGGCCCATGGTTACAACGATCGTGTGTTGCCATGATTATTTTGGCCTAGTTACCAAAAATAGGCTATTGTGGCCACTAGAAAAACACAGAAAAAGAACTATAGTGACTGCAAGCAAACAACTAAACAAGACAATAAGGAAATAAATAAGCAAGAAATTAACGCTAGCCTATTACCGCTATTACACATATTACATCCACTGGGCATCAAAGTTCGCCACCAGTGCAAATATAGGGAACAAAGCGACATATTACATACACTTTGGCCGTCAAAATTGGCCACCAAAGTGCAAATAAACGCGGCAAGAAAACAAGAGCATAATCAAACAACTTCGGAAGAGCTCAAGAAAGCGTTATCCTAGGTATCCACCATGCTTTGGCAATAAGCTTAGCAAGTTGATTAGCTTTGTCCTGTTTGGCGCTAAAATCCTCCAACGCTTCTTTGTTGTACCGAAAGTATGCATCTGAATGCTCCAGGACTTCCGCAGCCCTTCCGCTTCTTGTCGCGGACAACCGATCGATGTCTTTCACTTGTAGTTGAGACTCAAGAAACCAAACTGATTCATAAAGTGAGTTTGAATAGCTTGTGCATGCGGTAGTGGCGATGCTTTCGAACACTAAACCAAGACAGGACTTTGGGGTTGTCTCATTGTCTTCAAGATAGTCTTCCTTAGCTGTTTTATCGACTTTGTTGGAGACCAACAAGAATGTGTCACTATCCTGAACCTTATCTCGCATTACTTCCTTTACCATTGCTTAATAAGGCACTCTTCCCCAATATTCATCAAGATTCTAAAAGAAGAAACAAGCGGACACATAACAAGTTTAGCATGTACTAGTATATGAAACTCATTTCGTGAATCAGTTCATTAGTAAGGTGGACAGGATTAAACTACCAAGTCTTCTATTGCCAAGTACTAGTACATAATAAAAGCATCAAACAAACATATATCTATGTCCTATAGTCACTGCATTGTCTTGCCAAATCAAAATAGAGACGCGGTTCAAATCATATCAGTTCAAGACAAAGCAGCAGTGAAAGAATACAAAGCGTGGGAAACTACACGGCACAACAAGATTTCAGATGGGTACCACGGGTCTACATGTACAACACCACTATTGGCTATGTTGTGATGCTAGTAGTGTGCATGATATGAAAGTCAATTGTATACACAATTGAAATTGAAATCAATAGAGCTATTGATAAGAGCAAACCTGTTAAAGAAACATGCGTGAACGTACCTGCTGTGCCATTGGAGTTTCGATTGGATCCTTCAATTTAAAAATAAGTTTGTATGAGTAAATACAGTGATACAGGAGCAAAGCAATCATAGTTAAAAAAGGCGTGCCTAAGCGAGCGCTTAAGCGCGCCTAGGCTCTAGGCGTTGGCAAAACACATTGCACATAACTACGCATAATCTGTGCATAAGCATGCACTTTGGTCAGTAAAGCGCAAGGCGGTGGCAAAACGCACAATTAACGCCTAACGCTTTTTTGAACTATGATAGCAATGTAATCTTAAATTAGAACAATTGTTCTTCAGGTTTAGGCACTTGTTCTACATGAGCAGTACGATAAGATGCAAGAATAAAATACTTAAAATAGAAAATGAGCTCATAGACCTTACCACATTCTTGGTTACGGACCAAGATGAGAACAAAGCGTTCCGATCATCGTCCGATAAATGTATCTCGGGAGAACGTAAGGGACTTTGATGAGTTTCTTTGCGGTGAAGTATGTTTTCTTGTGTAATTCCGATCTTGCCACCAAGCATTCTTGAAGATAGCAGAGGTATTAGCACATGTTACCTCATCCGAGTTTCCAAATCGGTCCTTCTCTATAGAGAAAAATGGGAAAATTTGTTGTATTATAACCATCATGGAGGTAGGATGTATGGGACGAAGCAAAGTAATTGCCATGAATAACATTACTTACACATAACTCTGGACAAACACACCTGGCTGGCATTTTCCTTCATCTTCAGATAATATTTCCAAGATGGGAAGATACGCATATCTGATTTAACAACATCAAATGCGATAGATGCTAAACTACGATTTGGTGGTTGTGCTTCCTCCACAGGAATAGGCGTACTAACCGGTGGAGTTAGGGTTCACCGTGATAATCTTGGCCCTTTGGGCACCGGAGCTGCCTTACTAACTGCTCTTGTTTGGGAGCTCTGTGGTGGAGATGGTCTGTGTCAACAGGAACTGAGTTACTATCGGTGGGGTTGGGGTTAGATTGGGTGAAGCTGGTTCTCTATCCATCGCAGAGGGGTACAATCTGCGAGAGTTTGGGTTATGTGTGGTAGGGCTGGTTCTTGTGCATGTACAACCGGGTGCTATCTCCACCAAGAGGTAGCACTGTTTTATTTGAAGACCGTGTTTTTATTCCGCTAGATATCGCATCACCCGCTCCAATTCAAATGGCTGATAAATAGGAAACATAGTTGAATGTACAGACATTGTATGAGAGATGATGCAATAGATAGTGTGGAAAAAAGAGGGCATGAAATAGTTGACATGTATATTGTTTAACTAAAACAGATAGCATGACATAATTTCACATATATGATGTCTATCTAAACTGGATAACATAGCATAACATAATTAAAAGATATGATGAATAACTAAACAGGATCACATGACATAATTCACCTACATGTTATCTAAGTAATCAGGATCGCATCATTTAATTCACAAATGTGATTTATATGCTAAACAGAGGGCATTCGATATGATGTCTGAACTAAGAACATGGTGTTGAATATTGTGTATATGATGTCTAAACTATGCAATGCAAGACACCGTATGCATGATATGAGCGATATAACCGTGACAAGTTAGAGCATACACCTCGGTGGGGGAATAGGACTGGTCATCTGCTCTCAATCCATCTCTAAGGAGCTATCGGGACCCAACAAGAGATCTGCCTTGACGTGTAGCACTGCCTCGCTCAAGGCCTTGTTTTGACTCCAGATTTTTCCATCTCCCATCCAAATGGCTGATTCACAGGAAGAGTAGTTTAATGTACAAACATTGTCGACAAATGGAAATGTAACGAAGAAAAGGATGGGCAAGATATCATTCAAATATATGATGCACAGTTAAACAGGATGGCATTGCACATTTCACATATATTATGGCTGGCTAAAAGACATGAGACTGCATAATTCCCATATATGATATAGAAACTAAAGCGGTGGCATTAAAGAACATGTCTAAACTAAGCGGATGACATATATGATGTCAAAAGTAGGCACTGCAAGGCAACATATGCATGATATGACTAACATCATCATGCCAAGGTAGAGCAAACACCTTAGGGGGTAAATAGGAGTGGTCAGCGGCGTCTGAATACGCCTCAGAACAGATATGTTCCTCTGGATTACAATCTGGAGAGGGGTGGGGAGGGTTTTCCATTGAACCCGCCATGGAGCGATGTCTGCATGACATTGTATTGCCGCGCAAAACTCTTCTCTTTTTCTCTACATGTTCAGCATGACTGTGTACAATATCTGACATGCATACGAAGAAAATATGGTGAGATTATGTAAGGAGAGCATGTAGAAATTTAGAGTGATGGTAACAACCAGTGGATCGACGTTTTTCCGTTGAACCAAAATAGCCCTAATGGATCGGCGTGATGTATAGTAATAAGTGATGCAACAAGTGTACAACCTCTTTGCCGTGGCAGTGTCGACCTCGGATCATTGGGTTGGTCATTTGAAGCGGTTGAGGCGAGAGGTGGTATCGGAGGTGTGGAGGAAGATCGAGGAATCAGAGACGGTGTCGTGGCATTGCTCTGTTGTGATGGATCGTTACGTCGTTGGAGCAGCTCTGGTGAGCCGTAAGACGTCAAAGGTCAAGCAAAGACAAGACAGACATCGTCAATCTCAAGTGGGATTCTAATAGCATCTCCAATAGATGATGTAAAATGGATGTAAAATTAACATCACCAAATACCACCTGACTACAACAGATGAGGTAAAAACTGTTGACTCTGAACTTAACTGTCGAAGCTGAAATTTACTGTGGAATCTGAATGCTACTGTCGAAACTGAACGCGATGGTAGCAGAGAGGCACTTGACATGTAGTTTAGGGAGGGCTGCAGTTCATCTTCAACCTGCACCCCCACAGGCCTTGACCACCATCGGCCGAACCGCCCGGCCCTAGCGCCTCCTCGCCGCCCGAAACAACTTCGCCACCGCCGCCCGGCCAGCCTTTAGGCCCCGCCCCACCTGAACCCTAAGATAGATAGTGGGGTACCTCTCCGACGAGCCCCGTCCCAGCTGGTGGTTCTTCCTTAACTCGTGAGCCCCCAACCCCCGAAAATCGATTGACCCAAAAGTCGATTCGATCGGTGAAGTGTGGCTTAATCGAGCAGAGCAAAGAAGACGAAGCGAGGGGAGAGAAGAAGAAATGGGCGAAGCGAAAGTGATCGAAGGAAGCCGGAGCAAAGAAGAATAAATGAAAGCGAAGCGAGAGCCGGAAAGCAGCGTGAGCGAGCGAGAGCCGAGTACTGCAGCAGATCCGGCTGGTATGGGCTGGCCGCCAAGGGGCCTCGCGACCGGGGAGAGCCGTGGAGATGTCGCCCGTGGAGCCGGCTTCAAGGTAGCCGCTCCATGGGGTGCGAGATGGAGCACCGTCGGCGCCGGGGTCGAAGTTAAGGAGAAGGTGCGATGATGAGTGTACAACCTATTTGGTGGCACCGAGTAGGCCTCGGCTTCGTCCGAGGAGTCGGTGAGATGCTGCGGTTCGGTGGAAGCAGGTTAAGGCGGCGTATGTGGGGATGGAGCAGCCGCGATAGACGAGGCGATCATCGAGCAGCTCCTTGGAGGTGGAGGACGGGCGGCCGAACCGGCGGAGACGGCGAGATGGACGACGGATCCTCATCCGGGGAGGTGGACGAGGGATGTCGAGCTGTTGTGGTGGACGACGTCGTCGGGGAAGAGGCTCTGGCTGGGCAGCGGTGACGTGGCGGGCGGAGGAGGGTGGGGTTTCGCGGCTAGAGCGAAGAGGTTATGGCGGCCTGGGATTTCGAATGGCGAAAAGGGGGTGAAGCATCACTTAGGGACGCGCTTGTCCAAAATGTAGGGTGTGTTACAAAAGTACCCCCCACCGATTTGAACTAGCGGCTCTTTCGGCTCAGGGTTAGAAGGGGGATTTCGCGTGTCGGGATTTGGCGGTGGAGGGATTTTTCGCGTTGTAATTTCGGGATAGCAAGGCGCGGGTTGTGAAAGGCGCCGATTTTGGGAGCACGATATCTGAATTTTCGGGATATAACAAGACAGGGGTTGAATTTTAGGGACAAGCCTAACGTGTAGTAATATTGTACTTGCATGTACCAAATCAATTCGCACTTCCCTCAACCAAAAAGAAAACGGAAAAAGTAAAACTATTCACACCACACAAAGAGAGAGTCTTGCCCCGTTTTACTATACAAATGCTATTCAAAGCTACTCCCTCCTTCCATCTATATAGGGCCTAATGCGTTTTTCGATGCTAACTTCGACCAAATACTAGAGCAATGATATATGACATGCAACTTACACAAAGCACAATCGTTAACTTCTGCCTCAGGAAAGGTTCTTTCAATGATATAATTTTCACATTGTGCATGTCATGTACTATTAATCTTGTCAATAGTCAAAGGCGGTCTTAAAAATCTCATTACGCCCTATATAGATGGAAGGAGGAGTATGAATCCATGTTATGCCCGATTAATTTTTTTAAACTTGTCAGTATAATGCATGTAACCTACTCATGCCAACATTTTAGTGCATTCCCAATGTCTATACTACCGCTGTAATTCGAACTAAATTTGAATTCGTTTCTCTATTTCAATAAGAATCTACAATCATGATTGTTGCCAACTTCAACCATCATAGTTTCCTTGCTATCCGCCAGATATAAATCGGACGACCTATAATGCAGGATGGTAGGCACACCATTATCAACAACTCTGTTTTTTATAAGAGTAGAGATAAAATATATTAAATTTAGTATAACATGTTCATAAACACACCATGTGTATCACCGTTATATATATTCACACATGCGTCGGTTTAAAACACTATGATAAATTCTTCAAATATCTGAATTCGCTTTTTATAATGAAGTATATATGATCTCTATTCGTCTTTTACACCCACACAACCCTCTTATCTTTGTAGCTAGCGCTAACTTTCTCTTGTGCATGCACACGTCCGCATCCCTCTCACCCTCCCTCAGCATTCTCTAGCTCCATCGCGCAAATTAAATGCTGTTTCACTTTAGGTCGTTCACCCACGGTGTGTGTAGGCCCCTCAGCTCTGCTTACGACACACATCGATCGATATGCCTCTCTAGCCAGGTGTGCCTAGCACAAACACAAGCTTCCCCTCTTCTCTTGTCACCGTCCATGCCTCACTCCCACCACTCTTTTCATCGTTCTCGTACTCGCACACTCCTCCCCGCTCGATATAGTATGCCTCTCATACCACCTCCTACATGCATCCCTCTATCTCTATCCTTCTCCTCGTGCCTCGTTTGCTTCTAACACACACATGCATGTATATCGATCGATCTCCCAACATATACCTGGATCAACTTTAACTACCCCCCATCGATCGAATGCATTCTCACAAGTTATGTCTCTCCTTTCTCTAGCAAAGGGCGATTGATCTTCCTATGTAGTTATGTCTACTTACCACAGCCACATCGTCAGCCCCTCATCATTCGTGCATGCCTCCCGACCCGTCTCTCACACGCACGCACGCACAACAAGCAGCCATCTCCTCTCTTATTGATATTATGGCGTGCCCTCTGTTTGTCTAGCAAGCCTATCCCACCATTTGTTAGAAGCAACTCCACTACCACCCCCTCCAACACTCTAACTCTGTCTCTCTCCCAACCTTATTCCTCTCCTGCACATATGCATGGATGTCGATCGATCTCCCTTAATACATGAGGTAGATCGATCTCCTTAATACATGAGGTAGGCCTCTCTCCTCCTCCACACATATACCAGCCATTGTACCTCTATAGTTAATTGGGCCTCCCTCTTCCCCCACCACACACCGATAGTCGAGCGTTGCCACAGAGACAAACTGCACATGTCCCCTCTCACGTTCCAGTAGGCCGGCCACTCTATATCTTTGACGTGGGCACACACAAATTCGATGGCATTCTTTATCGATCACACACACACACACACACACATCATCCCTCTTTTCGATTCTATGGACACCTCAAGCCGTGATACCTCCACTCTCTTCTCGTGGATCGCCTCTATATATATGTTATATCCAGGACTCTATTTCACACACATTGCATATGTTACATTTTTTGATTGAACCCCCAAAAAACTCTCAAGAACCCACACACTATATCTCTCTAGGTTTGTATCTCTCACACAACCCCACGTAGGTGGTGTACGATACAAGAAGAGAATAGGTGCACTGCGCACGATTTCACGCTTCGCGGCCCAGCCACACTGCTGGTACATCGATGGAGCTCATTTCTTTACGAAATGGCAGCCCACGTATAATTTGAACGCTCAGAAGCGTTGTTTACCTAGGGAGGTCGTGGTACCACGCTCGCACAAAACAAAGTTCGACTTCACGCGTTGCAGCGTTATTTTTAAATAAAGTTATAGCGCTCAATGACACGCATACGTAATATAAAACGATTTTTATGGAGAAAAAGGTAGTCCGCTCACTATATACAATGGAGCCTTGCGTGCTGGTTTGTCGCTCTTGAGTATCTCACACAAGGCTGCGGTGGCCTCTCTCTCTCTCTCTCACCATTGGTCATCGATCCGCCGCATCGCGTCACCGGGGAAAGGGAGGCGGTGGCCTCTCTCTCTCTCACGGTTGGTCACCGATCCGGCCGCATCCCGTCCGCCGGGGAAAGGGAGGAAGTGCATCGTCTCCGCTCGACGGCGCCGAGGCAAAGACGTCCCGATCTGCGGTACACGCCTTTCTCTCTCGACCAAGCTCCGACGCGGCAGGGCCTCGCCACTTGCTCGCAGATTCCGCCCGCCGCTCACCTTATTACGTCCGACGACCTCCGTGTATCCCTCCGCCTTGCTCCACCGCCTGCCTTCCCACGCCGTTGCATGTGGATCTTCCATAGTTCTTTGCCCAAAACGTGGCTCGTCCAAATGTACTTTACATATTGCATTCTCGTCCTCACACTGCTTTTAGACAAACACAACCGTGTTGTTATCTTCCCTTAGGGCAAGGAATATGCTTCTTTTTTGTCGTCGCATGTGTCATCAATTGTTATTGGCTAGTAATTGTTTCCTTTCTACCTCTTTTTTGCAAATAGGGCTATCCATTTCACCTCGTTGCTATTGCGACCTTTTGGTGAAGTGCACAAATCACTTTTTTCTTAAGAGTGTTTTGTGCAGTTGTACTAAAATGTCACATGGGCAACGTCTCTACATTTCAAAGGCGATCGCATAAAGGGAGATTGGTTTTGCTCTATCCTCCTCATCCAACTCCGAGCCTAATCTTCTCCAACTAGTTAGTCTTAAGAGAGACTGCAAAGGTGACTGGCTTCTATTTATGTGTTTATTGTTTCATCAGCAGTCCTCTATTATCGTAATCACACTTAATACCTTTGGAACAGGGACACTCAGCTCTATTTTAGTGGAACTGCACAAAATGATCGGAATGTTGCATGCTCCAGACAACTACTTTTTTCCCAACATGCCTTGTTGATTTAGACAGAAATGGGGGACGTTCGCCAATGAAAGCATGGATCAATTTTAATTTAACACCTTCTCAAAACTCGGTCTTCGAGTGATGTAATTATTAGCTCGATCTGCTATAATTGACATGCATTAGCAAGGAAGTTAGTTTTTATTGTTTCGAAAAGAGCATCGATGGCAAGACACGCGAAATAGAAGTCGAAAGCTCACACCATTGTACAATTTCATGTCTCATTTGGAAAATTATTTGTATAGTACATCAATTATGTAAACAAATGATGGAAGCTTGATAGCATTGCCAGAAGCCTCTTCATCATCCGGGTCCATGTGCCATGCACAAAATTATACTACTTCGTTCCTAAATATTTGTCTTTTTACAAATTTCAAACGGGCATATTTTAGAGTGTAGATTCACTCATTTTGCTTCGTATGTGTACTCCCTCTGTTCTAAATATTTTATTCGTCTTTCTAGAGATTTCAACAAGTGACTACATATGGAGCAAAATGAGAGAATCTACACTCTAAAATATGTATATACATCCGTATGTGTCAGTCCATTTGAAATCTTTAAAAAGACAAATATTTGAGTAGTCACTCGTTGAAATCTCCAGAAAGACAAATATACCCCGGAGTATATTTAAGAACCGAGGGGGTAGTGCACAACCGCATGGGAGACTCAGCCCGGTCGTTGCGCCGCATTAATAGTGAGTAATGAGCAGTCAAATCGTAAGCCCCACCTTTTCCACTGTAAGTTGCTCTGAAGAAGCAACCATCAATACGCTCTTCTTTGAATCCGTTCATACTCCATCCATCATCGCTTATACAACAAGGCCTTAAAAAAGAAAAAGATCTCAGGGACCAAGGCGACTAGCGATCGGCTTGAAAAATAGCATTGGTAGTTATAGCACGGCGTCTATTATTAGAGGGAATAATGCGTACACACATGCATGCAGTGCTTCCATCCCGGGTACACACATGCATGCACTTACTCCACTCCGTAGTACTATAGTACAGAGTACATGGAGAGAAAATTCTGGACTTGACTGCGGTTACCACACCCTAATTAATTGAGCATTAAACCAAACGCATCTAAAGTCTCTCTGGTGGTGGAAATGCATTCAGAGAAATGCATCATACTGAAGCGTGCCCTGTAAACTGTGGCGGAGGGAGGAGTAGTATGAAGGTTCAAAACCAAGAAATGCAGCGTATGGCCAGTCGGTCAACGCACCTCCTCTTGGCATATCACTGACATGTGGGACAGGAGTGTGAGCAAACCGATCTCAATTGAGGGCAAAGAGCCAACCCTCCGTTCCTTGAGAGAGACGAGGAGCGAGAACACACAGACGGGTTCGCATGGAGGCCAAGATATATTCGAGCATGGTTGGTTGATCAATATCATTCATTACATGTTGGGCTGCCGTTTTCCGCCCTTCTCCGAAATAAACGTGTACTTTATCAGAGATAAAAAAATAAGAGTACAGACGCTCCACCATGCGGTTCTAGTAGTAGTACTACTCGTACTATTGCGCTTGGCTCTTTGCCTCTTCGTGAAGTCGAACAATGATGGTACTCCGCATGTTGGGTACTACAGTGTATGCCTCGACAACTGACACCGAATGGACTGATGCATGTCCACCGAGGGTAGGTTGCATTAGTCAAAGGCGTAAGCGAGCTTCACCTTGTCCTGCAAGCTTCTCCTCGCTCATGAGTTGACTGTACACACCAAAAAGTAGTGCTAGTCCATACTCCCTCCTTTCTAGTTAATATGGCTTAATCTTTTTTATGTAAATGAGAGAGCTTTATTCATATATAAGCATTCTTAGGATGATCAGCCAAGACACCGGTCACTAGGAAGCGAGGTACCCTACAAAAAAGAAGTAGGAAGCGAGGTGTTTCATCAAGCCAGCTCTCGCCACATTCAAAGTGCAGCAAGCATGGTTCGCACGAAGATACGCCGCAAGGTTTGCTGACCTGTTTACATGCTGAATAACAAAAAAAGAGGAAATATTACCGAGCGCTACTATTTGTAACAGGATATGAGCCAGAATTAAGCGAGAATTGTGGCAAGTGTTCCATGCAATCAACTTCCATTATCACATGCGAGAACCCTCGAAGAGAACCAAATGTGTTGAAGATTGCTTTATCACATTTTAAAATTATAATAAGAGTGCAGATGCTCCTCCATCCGGTTCCTAGTACTAGTATAGTACTTACGTACCTTTATAGACTATATTAGTAGTACTAGTACTAGTAAACTTTGTGCTTGGCTGTTCGCCTATTCGGGAAGTCAAACAATAGTAGCACTAGTAGTATAGTGTATGCTTCTGGCTATCTGACACCGAATTAATTGTTGCACGTCCACCGCCTGAGCGAGGGAGAGCTTGCATTAGTCAAAAGTTTCTCCTTGTCCTGCGAGCCACCGCACGCAAGTAATGCTAGTCCATACTGCCTCCTCTCCGGTTAATATGGATTAATTTCAAACGAGATAAATACACCGCTGTCATCAGATATTTGTAATAATACGGTCAAGGACTTCATAATACGCTCATTGCGCTCAATATATATATTTTCCGGTGTTTATACGGTCACTAGCTCACCCCCGACCGAGTATGTGTGTGCATGCACGTGTAGGTTGAGCACTTAAGCGTGACCGTGTGTGTTCCGTCGTGTGCTCGAACATGCATGCATTAGAGGCGTCAGCGCGTTTTGCGTCCATGTGTATGCGTGTGACTGTTGCATACACGTAGGGGGAATGCGTGTAGGGGCCACTAAGGAGCGATCAAATCACACGATAAGTTAGTCGGAAGAAGCAACCATCATTTCACTCTTGAATGACACGTCGCAATATAAAATGGTTGATATGGAGAGAAAAAGAAAC
Organism: Aegilops bicornis; assembly: GCA_021605145.1. Classification (NCBI taxonomy): domain Eukaryota; kingdom Viridiplantae; phylum Streptophyta; class Magnoliopsida; order Poales; family Poaceae; genus Aegilops; species Aegilops bicornis. Next base: position 621,130,063 of record CM038674.1, read on the forward strand.
CACTATATATACACTAGCAGGAGCCTAAGCTACAAGCACGCTTGCTAAGGTTGCTCTCTTCACAAGCATAGAACGATGGGCCCGATCCCGCGGTGGGGAAGGGAACAATGTTCTGCGTGAGACGCGATCGACATCGTGAGGAGAAAACCCACAGTCGGTGCGTCCCAATCGGGGGTCACCGCGGTATGGGACGATGCCGCATCCCAACCGCCCTTCTTGCTACAGCCCGACGTCCCAGGTAGACCATCTTCCTTTTGGAGCTGGCTTGCTCCACTGTCGTAGCTCCATCTCCATGTCGATTTTCTCTACTTCTACCGGCTTCTACTTGTGATGAGTTTATGTCTCATGAACTAGTGCCAGTACTATTATTCTAATCACACTTCTTCAATATCTTTGCCATCGTGGATGCTCAGTCGATTTTAGTGGAACTACACAAAAGCATCGTATGATCCGAGGGTGCCGGCCGTCTTTCCTTCGACGAGTTCTACTGGCCATGGAATTAAATCATGTTTAGGGTTTAGGGTTTAAGTCGTAGTGACCCAATCAGTAGTTTTTCTTTCAGACACGCTCTCACAACTTTTTCTTTAGTTGTGAAGTAAATATTGGCTATGATCTGTGAATCATTGAGATGCATCGACATGCGTGTTAGTTTTCCTTTGTATTTGATGGAATGTTGTAACGGAGCAACCTTGGAATAGGAATGAAAATGGAGTGGAAAGTTTCCGCTTTTACGGAGAAAAATGGAAACGGAGAGAAACCAACGTTTCGTTTCGTTGGATCGTGCCATCGAGCAAAACCAACATTTAAATCACGTCTGTCGTGTTCGTGTCTCACCCTCCTTCACGGCTCGACCCCACACGGTCGCTCGGCATGCCACTCACCGCAAACCGAGTATACGATAACTTTCCCACTTGCTTGTCGATGGATCGCGCCATGGAGTACTACTAGCACTACTGAAAGAGATTGGCGAGTTGGGGGAGGACAGCTAGCTGTAGCACAGACTCCCAAGAACTTTTTACATGCATGTTATAGCCGGCTATTGCGACCTTTGAACACAGAGCAGTCGCGTGCACCCGGAAGCGGCGCGGGCGACGCTCTCTCGACCGGCGCGCCGCTTCAATACCGGCGCCAGTGAGAGGTCGCGTCCGCTCTGGCCGAGCATGAATGCGGCATCGACAGCTTTCAGGCGGGAAGCACGCTGCGGGTGATGAAGAGGGTTCAGGTTGGTCAGACCGGCCGTGGCGTGATCGGACGTGCGCAAACAAGAGATGTTGTGCGTTAATATTGCTGCGTATATAATTACCAACGTAAATAATGTGCCAGTTGGACAAATATGATTGGAGATGGAGATGGAAATGGAATTTTAAGTAAACACGGATATGCATGTCTATGTCTATGTGTGTGTGCGCAACGACTCTCGCGACACAGGCGGGCGTGTTTTTGATCGAAGTTTTCTTTCTTGGTACGTTAGAAAATCAGTTTGTCTAATTCACATCTAGATGTTATTTAAGGATATCACACCTAAGCTCCCACAAGTATATAATATAGCAACAAGAAACAAAAAAACTAGGACAAAAAAAAGACCACAAATAGAGTGGACATCAACTTAGATGTGACATAACTATGTCCCATCTAGATGTGTCCTAGACAGACCCTTAAAAAATTGTCCGCCAGTTTTCGTTTCTTTTTTTCGGGAACGCGCGTATTCTATTTAAAACCACTGCTATGGAGAGATTTTTTTACTCCATTATAGCCTCTTGTTTGATAGAGTTTCTCGCGTCTCGCTCTCTCACCCTCTCCATATCAAAACAAGATGACAGTGTCCACTCTATCTCTCTCCTCACCGGTGGTCACGGATCCGGCCGAATGCCTGAATCCCGTCCGCTGCGGGAGGTGAGGAGGTGCAGCATTGACATTGTCGCCGTCGGCGACGGAGAGAGCCGATGCGCACCGTTCTCTCGGAGCCGGCGCTGGCGCGGATGAAGATGCCAAATGGATGATGCTTCACCACGATGACCTATCGATGCTCATGGTTGCGCCTCGTGGTTGCGTCGGCTGGTGAAGCATCGTTTTTCAATGAAAAACAAGCTGTCTTCCATCAGTGCTCTTTGCTTGTTACGCACAAAGATGATATCCTTCGTCAGTTCACCTTGGTTGCGTTGGAGACGCAGTCGTCTTTCACGTTGGTGCAATTTTATCACACAATTGGCTATGAACCAAATGTTTCCTCGAAGAAGGATCGGCGTTGGTACTAAGAGCATAAGTTTTGTATTGATTTCTAAGCCTTCTCACAACTTTGTCTCCAGCCTCCTGTAATTTTATTTGTCCAGCTATTAACTTTGATTTAAAAAATGGTGTGGACTAAAACCCGGATGGACGTAGTAGCCCTCCATTTTTATTTACTCAAGATATTAGATTTGATCAAGTCAAACTTTATAATAGTCTCAAACCTTTCCGATAATTGAAATTAAAATTCTTTATTTGTACACACTCTCACACGCTTCCGATAATTTGGCGCATTTGTGGTTGTTCACTTAAGGGAGGGTAGTGTACCACACGTGAAGGACAGGAAGTGCGACCAGGACGCGTGGGCGTGGATCGTTAGTTCATCGGAAGTAGTACTAGTTTTCTTCACTGTACATTAGATAAAGAGTTTCATTTCGTACTTACACAATTTAAAACGATTGTTATGGAGAGAATAAGAAAACCACTCCACTAGTATATATTACTCGTATACACGAGAGTACTATATGGACGCGGCTTGACTTAGTGCACCGCCTTTGGGTTTATGACAATTGGGCCCAAAATGTGGTAGCTAACTTTGTCATACAGCCAAAAGCAGTGATGAAGGCATCGGAACTCAGTCCGTACTATAGTATAGTATATATATAAGCGGGAGCCTCATCACTTGTTCGCCAGGTTTGCACTCTCCACGCTTCGCGCACTACATATATGTTACATCTTTGGAGGCTCGGCGTTCATTTGCTAGGGTTTGCTATATTCACGATCTCTCACCCTCTCTTCACTAGATCTAAACAAGACTGCATTGGCCTCTTGTCTCTCTCTCCCCCTCACAATTTGGTGAAGGAGGCGTCAGATCCGTCGCCTGGGAAGGTGAGGAGGTGCAGCGTTCACTCTATCGCCTTGCCAAGGAGGCAATCCTTTGCCAAGGCTGTTTCTTTCACCCAGCCAGTCTTGGAGGGCCACCGACCCCTTCTTCCTCGCTGCCATACGTAGTGTGGGCAGATCCGGCCTCCCGCCGCACGCCTTGCCACATCCCGACGACCCTAATGTATAAGTTTCTTTGAAACCATCGTTGCTCTAGCTGCATGTGGATCTTTTTCGATTTGTAGTCGAATCTAGGTCTTGGTTCAAAGAGGAAAGAAGGGTGCGGTGGGCTGGAGCAAGAATCTAGGTCGTGGTTCAATGAGGAAAGGAGGGGCGGAAAGTAGTATAGACTGGCTATCCAGCCGCTTTGTAGGTCGAAAAGGGAAAAAGAGGGTAACCCAAAGACACACATAGAACCGATCTCTTTGTTGAAAAGGGAAAGAAACTGGGGGGTCGGGTAGTTTGTGCAAGACTAGATTTGCTGCCCTCACTTAGGAAAAAGGTTCAAAGAGAACAAATATGGGACCAACACATTAATGCTGCTTGGCTACATACTCTGCATCACCCATTTATACGTGTGGACGCACATGGTGCTGGCATGTCCCATACAACTATTTTTCTGTTGTTAATCTAAGAATGCCGCCGGAAAATTGAAGCAATGCCACCGTTAAAAGTAAATTACATTTTTAACGAATCTTGTTTCAAGAGAATGTCTCTGTTAATATGAATCAATGCAACCGTTTTAGAAATGCTACTATCCTACTTTGTTTTCCATCCAAGATAAGTTAGACGCTTCTTTCTGTCACCGTTTGTTTCATCCTCCTTTATCGGCAAGTATTTGTTTCCTTTTTTGCCTCTGTTAAAACAGGGGTATCGATTCAAATTGTTGCTATTGCAACATTTTGCTTCGCTACTCGAAACACTTATGTTTTAAGAGTGTTTTGTGCAGTTCAACTTGAATGTCACACCGGTGACTTTGCTTAATTTTTGTGGAATTGCACAAAAGGAGATCGAGATTTGTTTCCACTCTTCGTGGCGAGTTGTTTCAAATCTTGGTCTCATCCACATGATGTGCAGTGTGCTTTGAGATGTTGTGATACTTGTTTTGGTATTGTTTTAAATAAATGTTGAATTGAAGCTATTGTATTGCTGTCTTTTCCCATTAAGTAGTGAACAAAAATGGGACCAACCCAGACATGATGCTTGTTGCTTTGTTACAACAAATTCAGCATCACCCCCTTTATAAGCCGATAATTGATGCCACTCTCAAAGCATTAACTCTTGAATGTTATTTCAAAAGCTGCAACACTTGTTAGGGATTGGCGGGATTACCATTTTGTGGCCGCATGTTTCATCCTCCTTTATTAGCGATGGTGATTCCTTTTTGCCTCTGTTTAAACAGGATATCTATTCAACTTGTTGCTATTGCGACATTTTGCTTTCGCTCTGTGAAACACTTTGCTTGATTTCGGTAACCGCACAAAATGAGATTGGATTTCCTATTCGTGTTGGCAGATTCGTATTTTATCCTGGTGGTCTCATGAAAGGTCAGTACAGGCCTTCATCCACATGATTGTGCAGTGTGCTTTGAGATTTTGTGCTACTTGTATTGGTACTATTTTTAAATAAATGTTGAATTGAAGCTATTGTATTGCTGTCTTTTCCCATTAAGTAGTGAACAAAATGGGACCAACCCGGACATGATGCTTGTTGCTTTGTTACAACAAACTCGTGCATCACCCCTTTATAAGTAGATGGAAGCACATACCGTTGTTGCACCCACTCTCCCTTGAACTGCTTATGCTTTTCGTTAATCTAATGCATTTGGTAAAATTAAGCAATGTCACTCTCGTAATTAATTAACTCTGAATCTTAGTTCAAAAGCGCAACACTTGTTAGGAATGGTACTATCACGCTTTGTAGTTCTTTCTACATGTTTAACCAAGGTATTGTTAAGATAATGTCTTTGTTAAAATGAATCAGTCGCATTGTTTTAGGAATGATACTTTTCTACTTTTTCGTTCTTTATACATGTTGAAACAAGGCATTGTTAAGATAATGTCTCAGTTAATATTAATGAATCACACTAATTGAGAATTGCTACTCTCCTGCTTTGTTTCCCATTAAGATAAGGTATATCAGTAGATGTTTTTCTTCTGGGAGTACAAGTCATCAACCGTTATTTCTCAGTAATTGTTTATCTTATACCTTTTGTTGCTTACAGGGATATCACAATTAAAGCTCGGTTTTATTCCGACTTCGATTTTAGTTCAACTTCACAAAAGGAGCCAATGTGTCCAAGGCAAATCAGCTGCATTCTTTGGGTCTAGTTGGTCGCTCCACTTTGCGTAAAGAAGCGATCCTTTATTTGCGCTACATTATAGAAGGAATGACCCAGAAGCTTTACAGAGTATTAGGCCTTTCACTATGTAGGCCAAAAGAGGTGCCAATTTCACCTTTTCTTAGTTTGGCACCGAATCCCTCCATTGCTATAGCTGGTGCCATAAATATTAGACACCGGTGACATGACTAGTCTGCAGAGACCATTGGCAATTTAACAACACGTGGAGTGCCCCAGGCAAAAGTGCCCAAGCAAGTACAAGAAGCGGACAGGACTCCACGATCATAGGCGATACATATTTTGAATGGGAAAAGCTTGTCAAAGTTTAATCATTGATGTAAGCAAGAAGCGACAGGACTCCACGATCATAGGCATTACATATTTTGAATGGGAAAAGCTTGTCAAAGTTTAATCATTGATGTTAGCAAGAATACGTTAGTTTAATATATTGGAATTGGAAAACCTTGTCAGAATTTGCTCATTAATGTTAGCGGAAGACATGCATTTGATATTTTTGAGTGGGACGCCCTTCTTTGTGAGCAACGTCAGTGTTTTTCCTATTCACGTGTTCGGTTTAGAAGTAAATAGTTACTCTGCGAGATATTCCTGTGTTAAGAGTTTGTTCGAATATTGTCTATGTAATGCCGTGCCTTGTGTTTGATTGCAAAGTTGAGCTTGGAATGTTGTGGCATGCGGCATCATGAGCTGTTCACCATGCCTCCTGAGAATAATGCTTCGTATTGTTTTGCATGTCGATCTAATGCCAGTGATTTGCTTGTTAACAAGATCATCCTCTTCTGTTGTTTTCGTGCGTAAGAAGTTCATCGTCTGATGTTTTAGAGCCTGTTTGGTTCCAATAAGTCACCCGACTTATAAGTCAGGTGACTTAAAACCAGTGACTTGTAATTCACGCCTGTTTGGTTGTCACCTGACTTATAAGTCACCTGACACACCTTCCCACACCAATCAACATCATGCAGGTGGTGGAACCCACGCAAAAGGGGATGACTTATAAGTTTTAAGTTGGGGTGGAGCAACTTATGACTTATAAGTTGAGGTGACTTATAAGTCGTGTCTGTTTGGCAAAATAAGTCACTTTTTTCACTTTTCGACTTATAAGTTGGTGACTTATTTGGAACCAAACAGGCCCTCATTCATAGCCTATACGACATGTCGGGTAGGTTAGACGTGAAACTATATGATCTTCTGACCAACTCATGATATTAGGCCGTGATTGCATCGTCGTTTTCCAACCAAAACCGCTTGTAAAACTGACGCTTGTAAATTAAAGCAGATGGTCTCGGGCGAAGGCGCTTGGTTGGTCGATTTCGACTAGTAAAATATCAGAAGTACTTCACACACGATAAAAAACGCCGAACGACACTCGGACGATTGCTAATCCAGCCATTAGTCATTGTTTCAGCCTTGCCCATGGATGGCATGATACGCACATCGTGCATGTATCGTCTGGTAATGTCGTCCATATAGCGATGCTCGTAAAATATTCACCGGTCTCTCAAATTACACGCGTAACCGCCGGTTTTACTTACGGACCTCGGGCCTTCCGATGACGAGTAAATTACACTTGTATGTTAATACAGGTTTGAAATAAACCAGAGCTCCCAAGCGCGGCCTTACCATTTCATGCTGTCTCAGTTTCTCGAAGGTGCTCATAGGTGTCCGGTGATCCCGGCTTCCTGAATGAGCGTGGTGTCTTAGATCGAGACCTCCGTAGGGCCCGCGAGGCCGTCTCCGTTGTCCTTCGAGTTGTTGCGCTCGCCGTGACGCCAAGCATTGTTAACATGGTCAACGAACATGAGGATTCAGGAGATGACTTTATTTTGACTGGATGACACTAGGGACCCACTAGGGTCATAGCCGTACGTACGCAAGTGCCTCCTTATTATGTACAACCATATTTTTTTGCTTTCTCCTGGTTTCCTGACATCACGGTCCCACACCATTGTCAACCTATGTAGTCAATATAAACGAGAGAATTGCACAAGGTGCGGCCGACACCGGGACCAAGCAGCTCGGCAAGATTTGTGTTTTTGAGGCGTGAGCACTACTGAGTTTTTCTTGGCGATGATTTCGTTGTTGTTTAGAGGAGAGGGGTATTAATCAAGGGTCAGGGTTCTGCCTAGCCTCGCCAGTATCCAGCCCGGATACTACTTTTTTAAGATGAAAATGGCTAGCCCAAATATATCGTCTTTTGAGGAATACCCAGCAAGGTCAACTTGTTATTCTCCGCCCATTGGCTGCAAATCTTTCCTAGGAGGGATGCATTAGGCTTAACAGAAAATGGGCTTTAAAAATAATAAATGGGATGTAATTATAAAAATTGGGCAAGAATTATAAAAATGCACCAAACACGAAATTAGTTTATAAAATATTATTTATGGATTTTGAAAATCTTAAATTTTCATTGTTCTTGTGCCAAGAATGTTTCGTTGGATTTTTACGTAATACAAATTTATATTTAATCTGACTAGAAATTTCGGGATAAAAATATTTCAGATCCCATCAAAATGTGGGAAATTTTATTAAATTCTGTCTTCAACGGTTGGTTGAAATTATTAATCATTGTCCTAGCTAGAAAATTGGCTGTACTTTTAACGAACTATAAATGGGTTGTTGTAAATTCCATTAGAATTCAAAAATGGGTTGTACATTCTTACAAAATGCAAATGGACTATAAGTTCTCTACCACTCACTTGTGGGCCTACTAAGTGACGCGTCCCCTAAAAAAAATAAGTTGACGCGTATGCAAGGCTTTGTCAACTTATTATAGTGAACACACGGTTCTAGCAACAGTGGCCGTTGGATGTCTATCCAACGGATGTCGTGCTTCTTCTTCAATCTTGGATATTCTTAGCTTCGGCCGCCCAAAAAATGATTCCTCCCCGACATCCGGGCGCACTGCTTTAGGTCGACACAGGCCTACTAAGATTGAGCGTACCAAGGGCTTTGTCAACTTAGTCAATATAAACGATTCTAGCTTCAAAGGACCGTCGATGTCCATCCAACGGCCGTAGTGCTTCTTCAACCTCTGGTCTTCTTGGTCCACTACCAGCAAAGACCGGTCGTGTCACCGCTTCTTGCCTCCCGTGGGTCGGCTTATGTCGCCATGAGGCCTCATCGCCTCCATACTACTCCCCACCGGCCGCCGTGCCATCCTCCACTCACCCACACCCCTGTTATTCTGGGCGACGGCAATTTCACACCGCAATGAACCAAGGAACCTCGTTCTCTCCGCGCTGGCTTCCATCGCTGCTCTTCCCCATCCGCCGTCCCCTTCCTAGGCGTCAGCCGTCCCACCGCCTGGTGCTTTCTCGTGGCATGGTCAATATGGTCAACGATCGACTTTCATCGAGAAAAATCTTGTCGTGGAGAGGTCGACAATTTGGGTCCACAGCGGCCGCAAGGAAGTGCCTCCTTATTATGCGCAAAATAATTATTCCTCCACGGCAAATAGGGACCCACCGGACGGGCCACCTTATTTCATGAAAAACGTTTCCCCATCTGGGACCCACCGGACGGGCCACCGTATTTCACTTAAAAAACGTTCCCCCGTTAGCTCGGACCCACCTAAGTGCCTCTTTATTACGCACAAAAAAATGAATACTCCCCCTGCTAGCTGGGACTCACCTTGGTGGGAAGCTGACTTATGGGCCCACTAAGTTGACGGGGACGGAGGGCTTTGTCAACTTAGTCAATATGAACGATTCTAGCTCCAGTGACCGTACGATGCCCATCCAACGGCCGTAGTGCTTCTTTAACCTTTGGTCTTCTTGCTCCAAATTACCAAAGCGGCCGTGCCGCTTCCCTCGCCTCCCGTGGCTTGTCTTTGTCGTGGAGGCCTCACCGCCTCTACTATTCCCACCTTAGGCCCAGCCTGCGACGACGGCAATTTCACACCACGCATTTAACGAAAGTGAATACTCATACACCTCTCCACGTGGGCATCCACTACCGCGTCTTCACCGGCTCCGCGTCGTCCCCTTCCTAGGCCTCGCCGTCGACCACCGCCCTGGTGCTCTCGGCGCGGCTTGGTCAACGTCGTCAAGGAACGACTTCCATCGAACGTGGATCAGAGTGTTCAGAGGTCGATACCGGGTCCACGGCCGCAGCAAGGAAGTGCCTCCTTATTACGCTGAAAATAATGATTCCTCCACCTGACAGCAGGGACCCACTGGACGGGCCACCGTATTTCGTGAAAAAAACGTTTCCCTCCTGACTGTTGGGACCCACCAGCTACATCTTCGCATGTAAGGAAGTGCGTCCGGGCAAAAAAAAACAAAACGATTCGCCCCCTGACTGTTGGGACCCACCAGCTACATCTTCGCAGGCAAGGAAGTGCCTGATAGTCGGGACCCACCTGGTCGAAGCGTACCTAGCGTTGTCATTACGGGTCACGCGACGTGTATGCATACATCTTGGTCGATGTAGAGTCGCGCGTGTCGATGTAGAGGCGTGCCGCGTAGCATGTACACGTACATATAGCGCGAGGGTGCAAGAAAGAAAATCTGACCCGCGTCACGTACATACGGCAGGTCTCGAACGCCTACTCGCGCATACGCACATGGCTGGGTCGGAATGGAGAAACAATGTCGTCGTGTTCATGTGGAGCCAACCGGCCGGGTCGGAATTAATGCGTGGTCGTGTTCATCGGGAGGGCTTGGACGGAACAGGCGATGGAAACGAGGCCTGGCGTACCGCACAATGGAGGAAACGGACCTCCTACGTTTGGAACGGGGTCCTGTTGATCGGGAGGGGTGTGGCATACCGCAAAATGGAGGAAACGGACCTCCTACGGTCGAAATGGGGGGTCATGTTGATCGGGAGGGGTGTGGCATACCGCAAAACGAAGGAAACGTACCTCCTACGGTCAAAACGGGGGTCATGTTGATCGGGAGTGGTGTGGCGTACCGCAAAACGGACGAAATGGACCTCCTACGGTCGAAACCGTGGTCCTGTTCATCGGGAGGGTGTGGCGTGCATCGCAAAACGGGACTCCACGGGATCTTGTACATCTCCACCGTCGACCTCCTCCAGCCTCCACGGGCTACCGTCGACCTCCTCCATCCTTCATGGGCTCCTGTTCATCCAGCCTCCACCGCGCGCTACTCCACCGGCTACAGTTCAACCACCCCTCCACGGGCACCCCTCCACCGTCTACTGTTCATCCAGCCCTCCACACCACGGGGTCCTGTTCAACCACCCCTCCAAGGCCACCCCACCGTCTACAAGAGAAAATTCGACCGAGTAGATACTCATAAAGGAAACAGCCGGGTTGCCCAAGCCGTCTTCTCCCGGACGTTTTTCGCGTGGGGTGACCTCTAGCTTTGCTCGCTTGCGGACGGCCAGCGGCTGATCTGTGGTGAGAGTGAGCCTTGATGCAGGCGCTTACTAGCCGTCTGCGAGGAACGAACGTGTCGGGCGGGCGGCCCGACCTCGGCCGAGACTAAGCCCGTGGCCGGGCGAATAGTAGTGTAACTGTAATAAAGGCGGAGGTGGTCCCCAAGCGTCGCTCGGGGTTATCCGGGTTTGCATGTGGTGCAAAAATAAGCGGGTGAGGAGCTCACATTGATTTTCGTGTAGACGAGACGAAGGTTGTCGATGATTGTCGGCGCGGCTTGGCGCTAGCGCGCCGACACACCCACTAGGGGTAGCCTTCGAGCCTCCGGGTGCTCGAAGGGGGGTCCCAGCCGGTCGGGTCCAACCGAACGGGCGTCGAGGCGGACTGACGACTAGGCCGGCTTGGCGCACCCGGCGTCGAGGCCGACGAGCGAACGGGTCGGGCCCCCAGCCGGCCAGGCGTCAAAACCATCAGGCGGACTGGGCGGCCAGACGGTGACGCGGGTAGGTCGCGGCTGTCGCAGCCGGACATATCTCTCTTTTTTTCTTTTTCTTTCTTTTTCTTTTTTTGGCAAGCAGCCGGGTGGCGGGGGCAACTCGGACATCCGGGTAGCGGGCGCGAGCCGGACAGCGGCCGCGACCCAGCCTTCCTGTATTTTCTTTTTCTCTGTCGGTGGGATAATGCACAGGCGCAACCGGCCTCAGCACGCACGGGGCGGGAGTCGGCAGGCAGCTGGATCGGAGGCGGAGCAGCCAGCCGGCATGCGGGCGGAGCCGGCGCGGCGAGCCGGCGGGTGGCTACGGAGGTGCGAGCGCGAGGCGGACGGGAGCCGACCCGGGCCGGGTTCGCGGAGGAGGCAGAGTCCGGGTCGCGCGAAGGGCGCGCGAGGCCGGAGCCGGCCTGGCTGTGGCGCGAACCGGCGCTTGAGGGAGGCGGCCGAGCACAGATGGTCGGCGAGGCCGCGACCAACGGCGGTGAGGCGACGGGCAGCCGGCCTGCGGAGCCGGTGGGTCCAGCGAGCCGGTGGGCTGATGGCGCGGACGTGGGGGCGAGTCGGAGTGGGCGGCTCGGAGGGCGGAGCGACGCCGGGTCCGACGCGGGCGGAGGCCGGTCGCGTCGTGAGCAGGACGACCGGAGGACCCGGCGTTCGGGTGGTACGGGCCGTCGCGAGCCGGAGCGGGGAACCCGGCGCGCGCGGACAGGGCTTGCTGGCGGCCAGCCGGGGTTGGAGGACCCGGCTCGGGGAACCCAGCGTGTGCTGGAGCCGGAGCGGGGGACCCGGCTGGCGGCGAGCCGGATGGGTGCGGCGACGAGGAACCGCGGCGCACGACCGCGCGGCCGCCGGGGAGGCGCCCGGGCCGGTCGGGTGCAGAGCCACAGCGGGGGCGGCCGGAGATGGTGGAGAAGTGGCACGGCGCAGCTTGAGAGGAGTCGTGGCGCGGCTGGTGGTGATGATGCGGACGGGGTTGCCGCGCGCGGCGTCGAGGCAGAGAAGGCCGCGCAGCGGTCGAGACGCTGGAGAGGGTGCGCGCCTACGCGAGCGTCGCATCGAAGCAGAGGTGCCCGGCGTCGAGGAGGCCCTGGACACCCGACGAGCGCTTGAAGGCGGGAGACTCGGAGCCAGAGCAGCGCGGACGAGGCGGCGTGCTCGCCGGCGACGGGCGTAGCAGTGGGGCCGTGGAGGAGCGGAGCGCGGCGATGGAGAGGCTCGGGGAGCTTGCGCACCGGAGGCTGCGCTCATGCGCCGGCGAGCGCTAGGTCGCTGGGGCTGGGGCTCCTGCGTGCACGAACGCAAGGGAGCCACAGATGCGTGGACGCGTCCAGGCATTGGAGAAGCTGTTGGTTGGATGGATCGATGGATTGGATGGTTGAAGGAGACCGGGCCGTAGCGAAGCCTGAGCAGCGTACGGAGGCAGTGCAGCCGGCCAGAGCAAAGTCGCGCGCCGGAGTGAGCGCACTGCCGTGGACGGAGCAGGTACGGGCAGAGAGGCATCCTCTGAGAACTGTAGGAGTGGTGTACGAGTAGTGCATGACCACTATCCGCGGCATGTATGGCCATTATACAGGCAATATCTGGGTAGTGTATGGGGATTATCTGACCATTATCTGGCTAGTGTATTGGCATGATACGGGAAGTGTGCAGGTAATATCTCGCTTGCATCTAGCCATTGCACGAGAAGTGTATGAGCGGAGGAACGACATGCAGTGCAGAGGGGAGCAGACGCGCGGCCGTGGATGGAAACGGCCGACCGAAACGAGGCGGCGCGGCGCGCGCGGACGAATGGCCAGCGTCACAGTGGTGGTTACGAAGAGGCCGAGGCCAACGACGAGGACGCGACGCTCCGCGCGACCGCTCCGGGGGCGGGTTGATGTCGAGCCCTCGAGCGCGGCCGGAAAGACGACGGCGACGCCGCGGTGATGATGATGAAAATGGCGACGCCGACGTTGAGGACGCGTCGTCCCGCGCGGCCGCCCCCGGGGTGTGTCGATGTCGAACCCCCGAGCGCTGCCGGAAGACGGCGCGACGCCGCGGTGACGATGATGAAAATGGCGAGACCGACGACGGGGACTCGCCGTCCCGTGTGGTCGCCTCGGAGGCGTGTTGATGTCGAGCCCCCGAGCACGGCCGGAAAGACGACGACGACGCCGCGGTGATGATGAAGATGGTCCCGCCTGGACCGCGGTTCCGCGGCAGCTGTGGTATCATAGTACCCCCCACGGCGGGCGCCAACTTTCGGGGTTATCTTGCGGGCGGGTTCGCGAGACGACAGATGGCACGAGGTGGCTTGTGGTGAGGGCAAGACTGCTTTGGAGGTCAAGGGACGGAATTGGGCAAACAACACACGGTGATTTACCCAGCTTCGGAGCTCTTCGAAGAGATAATACTCCTACTGCTGCATGTCTGAATATATATGCAGTGTACATATCTGACAGTACAAAGTTGCTCCTGGAGCTGTATCCGGATGAATCAGGAAGCTAGCTACACTTATTCTCTACTCTGCTTCATGTGTGAGTGAGTGTGAATATGTGTGTACGTGAGTGGCCTGGTGGCCATGGCTTGTTGCCGAATGAGCATGAGTATGTAGGTGTGGATGGATGGATGGGTGTGGCGTGAGAGCCAAGTGAGGCTTGTGGCGGAATGGATAGATGGGTGGCCGGTTCATATATGAGTGTGGCTAGCTTGTGAGGTAAGCAAGGTAGGAATGGGTGTGTGCTTGGGATGTAAGCTAGTGTAGCTTACATCCCAAGCTGTGTGTAGCTTGCGAGCTAGGCTAAGTTTTGTTTCTGGGGCATTTTATAAATCAATGCCCGGGGACAAAGTACACTGTAGATGATGTTGTGTGTGATGAGTGAACAGTATGGCCATCTTGTCGGTGTCGCGTCGGATGTGATGTCGCGGTTGACTTCACGTAGCGGGCCGGCTGGAGCAGCCGGACAGGGACCCGGCCGGGTTGAGGAGTCCAGCCGGGTTGACGGACTTGGCCGGGTTGAGCAACCCGGCCAAGTGCGAGCCAGATCGAGGGGCGTTGCTGGTCCCGATGTTTTTGAAGCGTGTTCGCCGTCTTGGGCCTACCCGAGGGTCATCCCCCCGACAGAAGCCTCCGAGCCTCCGGGCAACTTGGAAAAGTTGCGCGGAGGGTTTTTAGCGGGCGTCGATGAAGCAGTAGATGTCGGTTGGAGCCGGCGACGGGCGTGCAACAGTGCACGCAGCAGCCCGGGCGCGAGCGCACCCATCTGGTGTAAGCTCGAGCCTCCGCAACTTGGAAAAGTTGCGCGAGGGTCTTGTCGTTGTTGAAGAAGCCGACGGTGACGCCGAGGCGCCGGGCGCGGACGCTGAAAGTCCACGGCCGAGGCCGCAGGGCTCGCCGGGCGCGGACGCGAGTCCGCCGGCTGAGCGGGCGCGCGAGCGCACCTGGTGTACCTCCGAGCCTCCGGCAACTTGGAAAAGTTAGGCGGAGGGTCTTCAATGATGATGAAGCCGACGATGACGCCGAGGGCGCCGGCGCGACCGAGTCCGCCACCGAGGCGCAGGCTCGCCGGAGCGGACGCGAGTCCGCCCGAGCTGGGCGCGAGGGCACCCATCAGGTGTAGCCTCCGGCAACTTGGAAAAGTTGCGCGGAGGGTCTTGCTATTGATGATGTGGACAATGGCGATGGAAAGCCCGGTTCTTGCGGCGTCGGGCCCGCAACCCGCGTGTAGCCTCCGAGCCTCCGGGCGAGGAGGTGGTTCCCCACGGCGATGATCGTGCAAAAGACAAGGTTAGTCCACGCAGATATATGAAATGTTTGCTTTTAGCATTTGTAGGTTTTATGCGGTGGGTGCCGACTCAGCTTCGTCCGAGCCCCTTTCAGTCTTTTTCATGTCCCCTCCGCTCTTTGGCTTTGCCTCTTGTTAGCTAGACAGCTCAGAGTCGGCCTCTAGGCTATTCTGAAGAGTGGCCATGAGTGGAGCATACAGATTTCGAACTCTGAGCAGATTCGACCGAGTAGATACTCATAAAGGAAACGGCCGGGTTGCCCAAGTCGTCTTCTCCCGAGCGTTTTTCGCGTGGGGTGAACTCCAGCTTTGCTCTCGCTTGCAGACGGTAGCGCTTCTGATTCGTGGTCGAGAGTGGGCCTTGATGCAGTGCGCTACTAGTTTGTCTGCGAGAACGAACGTGTCGGGCCGGCGGCCAGCCTCGGGCGAGACTAGCGGCGCCCGGCGAATAGTAGTGTAACCGTAATAAAGGCGGAGGTGGTCCCGGCGTCGCCGGTTATCCGGGTTTGCGTGTGGTGCAAAAATAAGCGGGTGAGGAGCTCACATTGATTTTCGTGTAGACGAGACGGAGGTTGTCGATGATTGTCGGCGCGGCTTGGCGCTAGCGCACCGACACACCCACTAGGGGTAGCCTTCGAGCCTCCGGGTGCTCGAAGGCGAGGTCCCAATGGCCGGGTCCGACCGAAGCAAGGCCGAGGCGATCGACGACTAGGCCGGCTTGGCGCAGCCGGCGTCGAGGCCGACGAGCGAACGGGTCGGGCCCCCTGCTGGCCAGGCGTCAAAGCCGGCAGGCGGACTGGGCGGCCAGACGGTGACGCGGGTAGGTCGCAGCTGTAGCAGCCGGACACATCTCTCTTTTTTTCTTTTTCTTTCTT
Organism: Aegilops bicornis; assembly: GCA_021605145.1. Classification (NCBI taxonomy): domain Eukaryota; kingdom Viridiplantae; phylum Streptophyta; class Magnoliopsida; order Poales; family Poaceae; genus Aegilops; species Aegilops bicornis. The sequence continues at coordinate 621,146,003 of CM038674.1, forward strand.
TTTCTTTTTTTTGGCAAGCAGCCGAGTAGCGGGGGCAACCCGGACATCCGGGTAGCGGGTGCGAGCCGGACAGCGGCCGCGACCCGGCCTTCCTGTATTTTTCTTTTTCTCTGTCGGTGGGATAATGCACGGGCGCAGCCGGCCTCAGCGCGCACGGGGCGGGAGTCGGCAGGCAGCTGGATCGGAGGCGGAGCAGCCAGCCGGCGTGCGGGCGGAGCCGGCGCGGCGAGCCGGCGGGTGGCTACGGAGGTGCGAGCGCGAGGCGGAGGGGAGCCGGCCCGGGCCGGGTTCGCGGAGGAGGCGGAGTCCGGGTCACGCGGAGGGCGCGCGAGGCCGGAGCCGGCCTGGCTGTGGCGCGCGCCGGCGCTTGAGGGAGGTGGCCGAGCACAGATGGTCGGTGAGGCCGCGACCAACGGCGGTGAGGCGACGGGCAGCCTGCCTGCGGAGCCGGCAGGCGGCCGGGTTGGAGCAGGTGGGTCCAGCGAGCGGGTGGACTGATGGCGCGGACGCGGGGGCGAGTCGGAGTGGGCGGCTCGGAGGGCGGAGCGACGCCGGGTCCGACGCGGGCGGAGGCCGGTCGCTTCGCGAGCAGGGCGAGCGGAGGACCCGGCGTTCGGGTGGTACGGGCCGTCGCGAGCCGGAGCGGGGAACCCAGCGCGCGCGGACAGGGCTGGCTGGCGGCCAGCCGGGGTTGGAGGACCCGTCTCGGGGAACCCAGCGTGTGCTGGAGCCGGAGCGGGGGACCCGGCTGGCGGCGAGCCGGATGGGTGCGGCGACGAGGGACCACGGCGCACGACCGCGCGGCCGCCGGGGAGGCGCCCGGGCCGGTCGGGTGCAGAGCCACAGCGGGGGCGGCTGGAGATGGTGGAGAAGTGGCACGGCGCAGCTTGAGAGGAGTCCTGGCGCGGCTGGTGGTGATGATGCGGACGGGGTTGCTGCGCGCGGCGTCGAGGCGGAGAAGGCCGCGCAGCGGTCGAGACGCTGGAGAGGGTGCGCGCTTGCACGAGCGTCGCATCGGAGCAGAGGTGCCCAGCGTCGAGGAGGCCCTGGACGCCCGACGAGCGTTTGAAGGCGGGAGACTCGGAGCCAGAGCAGCGCGGACGAGGCGGCGTGCTCGCCGGCGATGGGCGTAGCAGTGGGGTCGTGGAGGAGCGGAGCGGGGCGATGGAGCGGGGCGACGCGGCGAGGAGAGGCTCGGGGAGCTTGCGCACCGGAGGCTGCGCTCATGCACCGGCGAGCGCTAGGTCGTTGGGGCTGGGGCTCCTGCGTGCACGAACACAAGGGAGCCACAGATGCATGGACGCGTCCAGGCATTGGAGAAGTTGTTGGTTGGTTGGATGGATCGATGGATTGGATGGTTGAAGGAGACCGGGCCGTAGCGAAGCCTGAGCAGCGCGCGGAGGCTGTGCAGCCGGCCAGAGCGAAGTCGTGCGTCGGAGCGGGCGCACTGCCGTGGACGGAGCAGGTACGGGCAGAGAGGCATCCTCTGAGAACTGTAGGAGTGGTGTACGAGTAGTGCATGACCACTATCCGTGGCATGTATGGCCATTATACAGGCAATATCTGGGTAGTGTATGGGGATTATCTGACCATTATCTGGCTAGTGTATTGGCATGATACGGGAAGTGTGCAGGCAATATCTCGCTTGCATCTAGCCATTGCACGAGAAGTGTATGAGCGGAGGAACGACATGCAACACAGAGGGGAGCAGACGCGCGGCCGTGGATGGAAACGGCCGACCGAAACGAGGCGGCGCGGCGCGCGCGCGGACGAACGGCCGACGTCGCAGTGGTGGTAACGAAGAGGCCGAGGCCAACGACGAGGACGCGACGCTCCGCGCGGCCGCTCCGGGGGCGGGTTGATGTCGAGCCCTCGAGCGCGGCCGGAAAGACGACGGCGACGCCACGGTGATGATGACGAAAATGGCGACGCCGATGATGAGGACACGCCGTCCCGCGCGGCCGCCCCGGGGGTGTGTCGATGTCGAACCCCCGAGGGCTACCGGGAAGACGGCGCGGCGCCGCGGTGACGATGATGAAAATGGCAAGGCCGGCGACGGGGACGCGCCGTCCCGTGCGGTCGCCTCGGAGGCGTGTTGATGTCGAGCCCCGAGCGCGGCCGGAAAGATGACGGCGACGCCGCGGTGATGATGAAGATGGTCCCGCCCGGACCGTGGTCCTGCGGCAGCTGTGGTATCATAGTACCCCCCACAGTGGGTGCCAACTGTCGGGGTTATCTTGCGGGCGGGTTCGCGAGACGACAGATGCCACGAGATGGCTTGTGGTGAGGGCAAGACTGCTTTGGAGGTCAAGGGACGGGATTGGGCAAACAGCACGCAGTGATTTACTCAGCTTCGGAGCTCTCCGGAGAGATAATACTCCTACTACTGCATGTCTGAATATATATGCAGTGTACATATCTGGCTGTACAAAGTTGCTCCTGAAGCTGTATTCGGATGAATCAGGAAGCTAGCTACACTTATTCTCTACTGTGCTTCATGTGTGAGTGAGTGTGAATATGTGTGTACGTGAGTGGCCTGGTGGCCATGGCTTGTGGCCGAATGAGCATGAGTATGTAGGTGTGGATTGATGGATGGGTGTGGCGTGAGAGCCAAGTGAGGCTTGTGGCGGAATGGATGGATGGGTGGCCGGTTCATATATGAGTGTGGCTAGCTTGTGAGGTAAGCAAGGTAGGAATGGGTGTGTGCTTGGGATGTAAGCTAGCGTAGCTTACATCTCAAGCTGTGTGTAGCTTGCGAGTTAGGCTAAGTTTTGTTCCTGGGGCATTTTATAAATCAATGCCTGGGGACAAAGTACACTGTAGATGATGTTGTGTGTGACGAGTGAACAGTATGGCCGTCTTATCTGTGTCGCGTCGGATGTGATGTCGCGGTTGACTTGATGGCGGGCCTTTGGAGCAATGGACGAGGACCCGGCCGGGTGGCGGGTTGAGGAGTCCGGCAGGTTGATGGACTTGGCCGGGTTAAGCAACCCGGCCAAGTGCGAGCCGGATTGAGGGGCGTTGCTGGCCCCGGTGTTTTTGAAGCGTGTTCGCCGTCTTGGGCCTACCCGGGGTCATCCTCGACAGCACCCTCCACCGCCATCGCTTATCCACCCTCCACACCACGGGTCCTGTTCAACCACCCTCCACGGCCACCCTCCACCGCTTCATCGCTCATCCAAATTCTCCACACCATGGGGTCCTGTTCATCCAGAGGCAACGCCACCGCCACTCGCTCATCCAACCCCCCGCAACACTCATTGTTCATCCAATCGATCGGCTTGATTAGCGGCAGGCGAAGAATCGCTCCATCGGGTTCGATTAACGACCATCGATCGATCGCTCGGGTTCGATAGAACGTAACTGCGCAGTCAATCGCACGGGTTCAGTTAGAGCCCAACGCCTCGCTCGGGTTCAGTTAGAGCCAACGCCTCGCACACACGCGCATACGTACGAGAGAAATGCGCATCGCTCGGCCCCCGACCTCCCACCGTAACCGGCAACTCCCCAAAATTTTCCTTCCCCTCGCTTCTACCACGGTTTTTTCCGTCATGGACGGCCCAAAGAATGTCATGTACCAAGCCTCCAGCCCGCCCAGGACGAAAAGCCCATTTTCTATCATGATTTTTTGTCATAGAAGTAGGAGCCCACCACATCTATGATGATACCGGGTTTTGTCATAATTATCGTCATAGAAGTGTCATATGTATGACAGAAAAAAAATTCGTTCGGCCCAAAATGTCACGGATGTGTGTTTTTTTGTAGTGCCACTTCCATTGGTGCCTCTCTGATGATGCGTGAGTAGTTGTTTGTAGACCTTCGGGTCCGTAGTTAGTAGCTAGATGGCTTCCTGATGTAGGGTAGAACCCTAGGTGCCCGATCTTTCACGATTGGAGGGAATGCTATGACGAACACGAGGGAAAAAACGAGGGGAACATGAGGGGATACAGGAGAGAAATCACACAACCAACAAGATCCGGTCACACATATGCTAGATCCTCGAAACACAAAGAGTGATACACGATTCAAAGTCAACAAAGGACGATACAAAAGATCTTCTCCGTGAGGAGGTCTTGAAGGGTCTTCCCGTGATGGAGTCTTGAATCCGCTTGGGGGATCTTCTCCGAAGAGGTCGTGAACTCCGATGGAGAAGTAACCAAGTGGTTGAGCAAAGCTCTATCTCAAATATGAGCTAAACCAATGCTAACCCTATTACGGAGCTAGGGGACAAGTATATATAGTCCAAGGGGTAAGTGGAAGATACGTGGGGTGAAACCCCTTTCACTGCAACGTCTTGGCGGTGATGTCTGGGTCATGGTACTATTGGGAGCTCAAGTGCTGGTTCCTGTAGGTGTTCTCTGTATGGGGTAGCGGTTCTACCGGTGTTTGGAACGGTTGTACCGGTCTTCTAGCTGTTACAGGGATAAACTGGTGTTGTACCGGCCTTGCACCGCTCGATTACAGAAGTTGGACCGGTAGTTGGGCGGTAGTTGAGAGGTTGTACCGCTCGGGCGGTACATGGGTGGTTGTACCGGTCCTTCTGGGCTGGGCAGATTGTCTTCATGCTCTCGATGTCCATCTTGCACCGTAACTTCTCCTTGGTTGCTTCCTTGGTACCTAAGCACACAAAGCATCTCCGTTTGAGGTAGTAGCCGTGTCTCAAGTGGGTCAAACGGGAGTTCAACAAGGAGACAGTTAACCTCGTTTTCGATAGCTCTCGCACGGGCTCTTGTCATTGGTCCAAGTGGTGTTGTGGGAGACGAAGTTAGGTCCATGGGGATGACCATAGGATGCTCCACATCATCTCCCCCTCCCTTGGGAAAGATCCGACCTCGGATCGAAAGCCTCATCACCATGGTAGGGAGAGAGATCCTTGATGTTGAAGATGTCGCTCATGTTGTACTTGTCACGTGGGAGATCGATCTTCTATGCATTGTTGTTGTAGCGAGCACCTTTAATGTTCCGTCGGCTCGAGGTAGAAGCTTAGACTTGCGTTCATTGGGGAAGCGTTCCTTGCAAAAGTGTAGCCAAATGAGATCTCCAATGTCGAATATCATGGGTTGCTTATTGATGTTGAGCTTGGTCGCGAGTCGTTGTACTTGGCGCTCGATGGTGTGCCTTGTATCTTCATGCATCTTCTTGAGGTAGGTCACTCGTGCACTCGCAGCCACGTTGATGCGCTCTTGTAGCGGTAAAGGGAGAATGTCCAATGGGGACAACGGGTTGAAACTGTAGACGACCTCGAAGGGGTACTTGCCGATAGTTGAATGTCTTGCTCGGTTGTAGGCGTACTCGGCGATGGGTAGACACTCCTCCCACTCTGTGATGTTCCTCTTGATCAACACGCGTAGTAGAGTGGATAGCGTACGGTTCGTCACCTTCGTTTGGCCATCGGTTTGAGGATGGTATCTCGAAGAGAACAAGAGCTTGATTCCGAGCTTGGCGCATAGAGTCTTCCAAAAGTAACTTAAGAACTTGATGTCGTAGTCCGAGATAATCGTCTTTGGGACTCCATGGAGGCACAAGATTTCCCTACCAAAAAGATTTGCAATATGTGAAGCATCGTCTATCTTGTTGCATGGTATGAAATGAGCCATCTTAGAGAATCGGTCCACAACAACAAACACGGAATCTTTGCCATTTCTAGTTCTAGGTAAACCAAGCACAAAATCCATGCTAATATCTTCCCATGGGTGATATGGAATTGGAAGGGGCATGTAAAGACTATGGGATTGAGCTTTTGACTTAGCTTTGCGACATGTAGAGCATCGGTTGGTGAAGCATGAGACGTCGCGGAACATCTTGGCCCAAAAGTAGTTCTTGGAGAGTGTGGCGAATGTCTTGTCGTGTCCAAAGTGTCCCATTAGTCCTCCTCCATGAGCCTCTTGCAAAAGTAATAAACGAAGAGAAGACTCGGGGATACATAGTTTGTTAGCTCTCATAAGATAATTATCCTTGAGGTAATAGCGTTCCCAAGATGTATGCGTCAAAAATTTGGCATAAGGAATAGCAAAAGTATGATCATGCGCATATAAGTCTTTTATGTGCTCAAAGCCAATGACATTCAATTCAAGTTTAGTGACAAGCATGCATATGCGGGAAAGAGCATCCGCCACAACATTTTCCTTACCTTTGATGTACTTGATGACATAAGGAAATGACTCAATGAATACACTCCACTTAGCATGACGCTTGTTCAACTTAGTTTGACCCTTAAGATACTTAAGTGTTTCATGATCGGTATGAATGATAAATTCATGAGGGCGAAGATAATGTTCCCATTCGCGCAAAACTCGCACTAAAGCGTAGAGCTCTTTGTCATAGATGGGATAATTGACTTGCGCTCCGGAAAGTTTCTCACTAAAGTATGCTATGGGGCGCTTTTCTTGCGTTAACACACCTCCTATGGCATTACCACTAGCATCGCAATGAATTTCAAAAGGTTTGTCAAAGTTGGGTAATGCAAGCACGGGAGCATGAGTAAGCAAATTATTAAGTTCATTAAATGTGATATCTTGGGATGGATCCCAAACAAATGGCGCATTCTTCTTACTCAAAGCATGCAAAGGTGAAGCAATGGTGCTAAAATCCTTCACAAATCTATGATAGAAACCAGCTAAACCAAGAAAACTATGCACTTGTTGCAAGTTGGTTGGTTGGGGCCAAGTTTTAATAGCATTGATCTTAGAGTTATCTACATGAAAACCCTTAGAAGACACAACTAAACCCAAGAAAACAAGCTTATCAATGCCAAAAAGGCATTTGTCCATGTTAGCATAAAGGCGCTCTTTCCTAAGGGTTTGCAACACGGTTCTAAGATGGGTGACATGATCATTGAGAGATTTGCTAAAGACAAGAATATCATCAAAATAGACCACAACAAATACACCAATATAAGGTCGAAGAACAAAATGCATGACTCGCATGAAAGTACCGGGTGCTTCGGATAAACCCATTGGCATAACTAGCCATTCATATAAGCCAAATTTGGTCTTAAATGCGGTTTTCCATTCATCACCTTGTTGGATTCGTATTTGATAGTAGCCACTCTTAAGATCAATCTTAGAGAAGATGGTGGCTCCGCTAAGCTCATCTAGCATATCATCTAAGCATGGAATAGGGTAACGATAACGCACGGTAATAGCATTGATAGGACGACAATCGGAACACATGCGAAATGTACCATCCATCTTGGGAACAAGGATTACTGGGACGGCACAAGGGCTCAAGCTTTCACGTACATGACCGTTGTTGATGAGTTTTCGTACTTGCCGTTGGATCTCCTTAGTTTCCTCGGGGTTGACGTAGTATGGAGCCTTGTTAGGTAGAGGTGCTCTGGGTATGAGGTCGATGCGGTGCTCGATGCCTCTTAGAGGTGGTAGTCCCGGAGGTAGCTCATCAGGGAAAACATCTTGGAATTCCTGCAAAAGAGAAGACAACACTAAAGGTAGATTGTGAGAGATGTTAGTTTTTGTTGCCTCGTCCTTGCACAAAAGGACATAGTGCATAACACTTGATGGTCCTTGCACAAAAGGACATAGTGCATAACACTTGATGGGTTCTCACACACTTCTCTCATCTCACTTTTGGTAGTAAATAGGACTAAGTTTTCATTGTCGCTCATCATGGAGGCACTCGATTTTGGCTTGTGGCGCTCACTCTCTTTGTGGTGGTTCGCTCTCTCCCTATTCTCTCCATGATGGTTGGCTGGCTTGTCGGCGATTACTTGACTTGGAGACATAGGTCGTAGCACGTACTCCTTTCCTTTCATCTTGAAGCTATAGTGATTGGTACGCCTGTTGTGGATGATGCCTCGGTCAAATTGCCATGGTCAACCAAGAAGGAGGTGGCAAACAGACATCGGGACAACATCACACTCCAAAGTGTCTTCATATGCTCCTATCTTGAAAGAAACTTTCACTGTAAGCTCGACTTGGATAGTGCCGGAATCGCTTAGCCATTTAACCTTGTAGGGGTGCAGGTGCTTCATCTTGACCAATTGGAGCTTGGAGCATAGTTCTTCACTTGCCAAGTTATGGAAACTACCTCCATCGATGATGACCTTGACGGACCTTCCATTGATGCCGGCCTTGGTGTGGAAGATATGACATCTTTGGTTTTCATCTTGTTGATGTTTAAGAGTCAAAACCTTGGACACGACGAGAGCGGGGCTCGAATCTTCGTAACAAAAGATTTGATCATCTTCGTCTTCGTTCCCGCGCCGGTGCATGGCCACTTGCTCAAGGGCTTCCATCTCCTCATCACTCATGGAGTCATAGGTTCCGTCGTCGTTGAGGATCATGGTGCGCTTGTTGGTACACTCAAAGGACTTGTGGACTCGTCCACCGCATGTGAAACACTTTATGGAACTTGTCTTGATGGTCTCATCGGTTGGAGTAGATGATGAAGCTCTCGGCTTGAAGGTGCTTGTAGTAGGAGGACGACTTGAGGTTGTCGAAGTTTTCTTGTAACTCGACTTGTCGTCGTTGCTTGTAGATGGCTTGGTTGAGGTAGAAGGTGTTGGAGTCATAGAAGCTTGGTTGTTGGAGAAGTCGCAGCTCTTGGAAGAGTACTTGGCATGCTTGAAGTCATCTTGCACTTGACGTTCCGCTTTGGTAGCTTGATGCACTAGCTCAATGAGGTTGGAGTAGGGTTGGAAGTCGGCAATCTTCTTGATGGGATAATTGAGGCCATTCAAGAAACGGGCCATAGTTTGCTCATCATCTTCCGTGACATTGGCTCTTATCATGGCAATCTCCATTTCCTTGTAGTATTCTTCAATGCTCTTTGTTCCTTGCTTGAGGAGCCGGAGTTTCTTGAAGAGGTCGCGGTTGTAGTATGTTGGCACAAAGCATGCTCGCATGACATCCTTCATTTGATCCCATGTGGTGATTGGTGGTTCACCTCTTGCTTCTCGGCGCTCAAGGACTTGTTCCCACCATATGAGCTCATAGTCTTGGAACTCAAGGGATGCCATAGCGATCTTCTTCTCTTCATCATAGTTGTGCAAGCGAAAGACCTTGTCGACCTTCAATGCCCATGGAAGGTACTCTTCGGGATCATTGCTTCCGTTGAACTTGGGCATGGTGAACTTGAGTTTGCCGTAGCGTTGCTCGTCATTGTGTTGGGCTCGAGGGTGATGATGACACCCTTGACGTGGATGATTGTCAACCTCATATTGCTCTTAGCATGGAGGATTGCCATAGTCATCATGCTCTTGGTGAACTTGAGGTTGTGCAGGAGCTTGAGGAACTTGACGATGCACTCTTCTTGGTAGTTTCGCTCTTAAATATCTTCGCGAAGTGATTCTTCTTGATTGCGCGTATCTTGGTTGCGGTTGGCGACAGCTCGACTTGACTCTCGGAGGGCACGTTGCGCCTCAAGTGCTTGTGCTTCATGTTGTTGTTGTTGAAGATGTTGAGCATCAGCATCTTGTTCGTCTTGGTGTTGGCGCGCTCGCTCTTCCTCTTGGTGATGTTGACGTTGCCTTTCTTGTGCTTGTGCAACAGTCGCTTGGTTTTTGCAATGACGATGTGCTTGCTTGTCGAATTGCTCTTGTCGATGATTGTCGTGTAGAGGATTGTGAGTTGCTTGACGGTCTTGGCGCGCGGCTCGACATAGAGTGTTCGATGTCGGTGTACTTGAGCCGGAGAGGATACCGTTGGAGTGTCGACTCGAGCGGCTCCGTCTTGAGTAGGACGGAGTGGTAGAAGAGCGGTTTACCAACAAGGCACGAATCTCGTCCATTCTTGCATCGTTCTCTTGTTTGTGTGCGTCGAGCTTGTTGTCGAAGTAGTCTCTTGTTCATTGCTCCGAGAGTTGCAAGTCGATGGCGAGATTGTCGATGTGGTCGCTCATTGCTTGTTGTTCTTGATGCAAAGCTCTTTGTGCACCGAAGAGGTGGCTCTTGGTGACATAGGATGACATGTCGTCGTCTTGTTCGATGAAGAGTGGGTTGGTAGAAAAAACTTGGCCTATCCATCATTCCAAGTAAATATGTGAGTGGGAGAAGAGAAGAACTTATACCAAATGTACCTTGACCGATGTTGAAGATGGATCAATGATCACTCAAATGTGGGACAAGGAAATAGCACAATTGGTACCAATTCTTGTCGGTTCTCACACCTACACAAGTAAAAGCTTATGGTGGAGCGGTTAGGATGGTGGCACAAAATTTGATGCAATTGTTAGTGAGCCTCAATAATGTTGGAAAAGATTCACAAATTTGCAAATGCAACAAGTAGACCAATAGCAAGATATGGTACACGGAAACACACACACAAATAGATAAGTGGGGTCGTGCGACCAAGGAATGAGCCAAAATGTGGAATCCACGAAAATGCTCTTGTTGCACAACACTAGAGAGACGCTAGCAGAATTGCACAATAGGCGGATACAAAACTTGTGCACAACCTACTAGGCAAAAATGCAACGACTTCTATCCCAAGTATGCTATATGTATGGTATTCCGGTGATATGATCCAAGATGATCGAGTATGACAATCTTAATGTAGTATGATGCTATGGTTCTTGTTTATAATCTCTTTGCTTATCTTTCCCTTTTTCTTAAAATCTTGTTTGGCTCTTTCTCTTTTGAGCTCTTTTCTCATGAAAAACTTCACGAACCAAGATAGCAATTGGGTATGCGATGACAACTTTGTGACACAAAATATGATACCAAGATATGGCTCCACGGTGATATGGTGTGTATGCTATGGCAAGTATGATCACTAATGTGCACAAGTAACGTTGCCGGCAATACTCAAAGGCTAGTCTCGATGGGTAAGTGACGCAAAAGTAAGGCTATGAGGTTATCGATGCAATGGCAATGAGTAGACAAAGATGTCATCAAGGTTATCGTCGAGGTAGTCATTTGTAAGCAAGGACGATTGTTGGCTATGACGAGTCCTTGAAGAAGATGAGCGGTGGTGATGTTGATGTCAAACCATACCTATATAGCCGAAACACAATAGGACACGAGAACCACAACTCGAATTCTCAAAGACCAAAATATGTCAAAATTGTTGGGGTTGATAGCGGGTAAGCGATGGTGGTGCTTGCGGAAAGCGGTGGAGGTGGTTGATGAAGAAGCAACCATCCCTAAGTATCTGAAACACCTTAGGAGACTCGAATCACAACTCAAACAACCACAAATGCTATGGGAAACAAAAAGGGTTAAGTTGCGGAAGTTGTTGGTGGTATAGCGGATGATGTGGTGAAAGCCCTAAGAAAAGATGCCAAAGTTAGGAAAATTTGATGGTGTAAAATGATGTTGGAACCTATCTAGGTGGATGGGTATGTCAATAGCTTCTCAACGAGCTAAAGAACGCGAAAATCGGACTCCGAATGTGGAAGTTATGGGGAAAACTGTCAATCAGCCGAAGCTGAAACTGGGAGGGGCGGTTGTACCGCTTGGAAGGGCGGTAGTACCGCTTGGAGAGGGCAGTAGTTCCGCTCGTGTCGGGAAAACTATGAGATCTGAACCGGGGCGAAATTGGGGCGGAAATGGATGATTTTGGGGGGCAAAATTGGGTGGATTTCGTGGATGGAAAGAGGTGAAACTTGAGGGGGAGCTACTTCCGCTCATGGAAAAACAAATCCATGGATCAAATCCAACAAAAAGTCATCACAACAACAAATCACAAAAAAAATTGCGGCTATTTTTGGTGGGGATTTTTGAAATTGGGGAAGAATTAGGCTAGAAAAAGAGGGCAGGGGCTCCAAAATCGTGATCAACATGGCTCATGATACCAAGATGATGTAGGGTGGAACCCTAGGTACCCGATCTTTCATGATTGGAGGGAATCCTATGAAGAACACGACGAACATGAGGGAAAAAACGAGGGGAACACGAGGGGAAACAAGAGAGAAATCACTCAACCAACAAGATCCGGTCACACATATGCTAGATCCTCGAAACACAAAGAGTGATACACGATTCAAAGTCAACAAAGGATGATGCAAAAGGTCTTCTCCGTGAGGAGGTCTTGAAGGGTCTTCCCGTGATGGGGTCTTGAATCCATTTGGGGGATCTTCTCCAAAGAGGTCGTGAACTCCGATGGAGAAGTAACCAAGTGGATGAGAAAAACCAATGGTAACCCTATTACGGAGCTAGGGGACAAGTATATACAGTCCAAGGGGTAAGTGGAAGATACATGGGGTGAAACCCCTTTCACTGCATGCAGGCAGGGCGGTTGTACCGGTCATGGTACCGCTGGGAGCTCAGGTGCTGGTTCCTGGAGGTGTTCTCGGTATGGGGTAGCGGTTGTACCGGTGTTTGGAATGGTTGTGCCGGTCTTCTAGCTGTTACGAGGATAAACTGGTGTTGTACCGGCCTTGCACCGCTCGATTACAGAAGTTGGACCGGTAGTTGGGCGGTAGTCGAGCGGTTGCACCGCTCGGGCGGCTGTTGGGTGGTACATGGGCGGTTGTACCGGTCCTTCTGGGCTGGGTAGATTGTCTTCATGCTCTCGATGTCCATCTTGCACCGTAACTTCTCCTTGGTTGTTTCCTTGGTAGCTAAGCACACAAAGCATCTCCATTTGAGGTAGTAACCGTGTCTCAAGTGGGTCAAACGGGAGTTCAACAAGGAGAGAGTTAACCTCGTTTTTGATAGCTCTCGCACGGGCTCTTGTCATTGGTCCAAGTGGTGTCGTGGGAGACGAAGGTAGGTCCATGGGGATGACCGTAGGATGCTCCGCATCACTTCCTCTCTCTCTCTCTCATTATCAATACAATGGTCTCTTGGAGATCCATATGATGTAAGTCTTTTTGCGGTGTGTTTGTTGGGATTCGATGAACCTTGAGTTTATGATCATATCTATGTTTTTATCGACGAAAGTTATTTGAGTCTTCTTTGATCTCTTATATGCATGATTGCTTATAGCCTCATATTTCTTCTCCAATATTTGGGTTTTGTTTGGCCAACTTGATCTATTTATCTTGCAATGGGAAGAGGTGCTTTGTAGTGGGTTCGATATTACGATTCTTGATCCTAGTGACAGAAGGGGAACCGACACGTATGTATCATTGCTACTAAGGATAACAAGATGAGATCTATATCTCTGCAATAGATAAAAGGATCTCGTCTACATCATGGCATCATTCTTATTGCATTACTCCGTTTTCCCATGAACTTAACGCACTAGATGCATGCTGGATAGCGGTCGATGTGTGGAGTAATAGTAGTAGATGCAGGCAGGAGTCAGTCTACTAATCTTGGACGTGATGCCTATATAATGATCATTGCCTGGATATCTTCATGATTATTTGAAGTTCTATCAATTGCCCAATAGTAATTGTTTTCCCACCGTTTGCTATTTTTCTCGAGAGAAGCCACTAGTGAAACCTACGGGCCCCGGGTCCCTTTTCATCACATTTGCCTTTGCGATCTATTTTCTTTTGCATTTATTTTCAGATCTATTAAACCAAAAATACAAAAATACCTTGCTGCAATTTATTTGTTCCGCGATCTATTTATCCTATCTACCACTTTTGCCTCACGTTATTTGCCTATCTTGAGGCGTTGTACCCGAAAGAGATTAACAACCCCTTTAACACGTCAGATTGCGAGTATTTGTTATTTGTGTGCAGGTGTTGTTTACATGGTGTGAGGAGGTTCTCCTACTGGTTCGCTAACCTTTGTCTCATCACTGAGGGAAATACCTATCGTCTCTATACTGCATCATCCCTTCCTCTTTGGGGAAATACCGATGTAGTTCTATGATACGTCTCCAACGTATCTATAATTTTTGATTGTTCCATGCTATTATATTACCTGTTTTGGATGTTTACGGGCTTTACTTTACACTTATATATCATTTTTTGGGACTAACCTACTAACCGGAGGCCCAGCCCTAATTGTTGTTTTTTGCCTATTTTAGTGTTTCGAAGAAAAGGAATATCAAACGGAGTCCAAACGGAATGAAACCTTCGGGAGCGATCTTTTTGGAACAAACGTGATCCAGAGGACTTGGAGTGGAAGTCAAGAAACAAATGAGGCTGCCACGAGGGTGAGGGCGCCCCCCCTACTAGGCGCGCCCCCCTGTCTCGTGGGCCCCTCGAGCGTCCACCGACCTACTTTTTCCTCCTATATATACCCATGTACCCAGAAAACATCATAAGCGACCACGAAAAACTATTTCCACCGCCGTAACCTTCTGTATCCACGAGATCCCATCTTGGAGCCTTCGTCGGTGCTACGCCGGAGGGGGGAATCGATCATGGAGGGCTTCTACATCAACACCATAGCCCTTCTGATGAGTTGTGATTAGTTTACCACAGACCTTCGGGTCCATAGTTATTAGCTAGATGGCTTCTTCTCTCTCTTTGAATCTCAATACAAAGTTCTCCTCGATCTTCTTGGAGATCTATTCGATGTAACTCTTTTTGCGGTGTGTTTGTCGAGATCCGATGAATTGTGGGTTTATGATCAAGTTTATCTATGAGAAATATTTGAATCTCCTCTGAATTCTTTTATGTGCGGTTAAGTTATCTTTGCAAGTCTCTTTGAATTATCAGTTTGGTTTGGCCTACTAGATTGTTCTTTCTTGCAATGGGAGAAGTGCTTAGCTTTGGGTTCAATCTTGCTGTGTCCTTTCCCAAAGGATGTTAGGGCAGCAAGGCACGTATTGTATTGTTGCCATCGGGGATAAAAGATGGGGTTTATATCATATTGCATGAGTTTATCCCTCTACATCATGTCATCTTTCTTAATGCGTTACTCTGTTCTTTATGAACTTAATACTCTAGATGCATGCTGGATAGTGGTCGATGTGTGGAGTAATAGTAGTAGATGCATGCAGGAGTCGGTCTACTTGTCATGGACATGATGCCTATATACATGATCATGCCTTGATAATCTCATAATTATTCGCTTTTCTATCAATTGCTCGACAGTAATTTGTTCACCCACCGTAATACTTATGCTATCTTGAGAGAAGCCACTAGTGAAACCTATGGCCCCCGGGTCTATCTTTTATCATATAAGCTTTCAATCTACTTTTATTTGCATCTTTTACTTTTCCAATCTATATCACAAAAATACAAAAAATATTATGTTATCATATTATCTCTATCAGATCTCACTTTCGCAAGTGGTCGGCTAGGGATTGATAACCCCTTTATTGCGTTGGTTGTGAGTTCTTGTTTGTTTGTGTAGGTGCGTGGGACTTTTGAGGAGCCTCCTACTGGATTGATACCTTGGTTCTCAAAAACTGAGGGAAATACTTACGCCATCTTGTCTTTGCATCACCCTTTCCTCTTCAAGGAAAACCAAGGCAAGCTCAAGACGTAGCAAGAAGGATTTCGCGCCGCTGTCGGGAGGTCTTCGCTCAAGTCAAGACATACCAAGTACCCATCACAAACTCATCTCCCTCGCATTACATTATTTGACATTTGCCTCTTGTTTTCCCCTCCCCCACTTCACCCTTGCCGTTTTATTCGCCCTCTCTTTCCCAATCTCCTCTCTTTTTCACTTGCCTTTTTGTTTGCTTGTGTGTTGGATTGCTTGTCGCAATGGCGCAAGATAATACCAAATTGTGTGATTTTTCTAATACCAATAATAATGATTTCCTTAGTACCCTGATTTCTCCTCTTAATGATGCTGAATCTTGTGAAATCAATGCTTCTTTGCTGAATCTTGTTATGAAACATCAATTTTCTGGCCTTCCTAGTGAAGATGCCGCTACCCATCTAAACAACTTTGTTGATTTGTGTGAGATGCAAAAGAAGAAAGATACGGATAGTGATATTGTTAAATTGAAGCTATTTCTGTTTTCACTTAGAGATCGTGCTAAGTTTGGTTTTCATCTTTGCCTAAGAATAGTATTGATTCACGGAATAAGTGCAAAGATGCTTTTATCTCTAAGTATTTTCCTCCCGCTAAGACCATCTCTCTTAGGAAAGATATTATGAATTTTAAACAACTTGATCATGCGCATGTTGCCCAATCTTGGGAAAGAATGAAATTGATGATTCACAATTGCCCTACTCATGGTTCGAATTTATGGATGATCATACAAAAAAATTATGCTGGATTGAATTTTGCTTCTAGAAATCTTTTAGATTCGGCCGCGGGAGGCACTTTTATGCAAATCACCTTAGGGGAAGCTATTAAACTCCTTGATAACATTATGGCTAATTATTCTCGATGGCACACAGAAAGATCTACTAGTAAAAAAGTGCATGCTATAGAAGAAAATAATGTTTTGAGTGGAAAGATGGATGAACTTATGAAATTGTTTGCTACTAGGAATGCTCCTATCGATCCCAATGATATGCCTTTGTCTACTTTGATTGAGAATAATAATGAATCTATGGATGTGAATTTTGTTGGTAGGAAATTTTTTGGTAACAATGCTTATAGAGGAAACTTTAATCCTAGATCGTTCCCTAGTAATTCCTCCAATAATTATGGAAATTCCTACAATAATTCTTATGGTAATTTTAACAATATGCCCTCTGATTTTGAGAATAGTGTGAAAGAATTTATGATCTCTCAAAAGAATTTTAATGCCTTGCTTGAAGAAAAATTGCTTAAAGTTGATGATTTGGCTAGGAACATTGATAGACTTTCGCTTGATGTTGATTCTTTGAAACTTAGATCTACTCATCCTAAGCATGATATCAATGAGTCTCTCAAAGCTATGAGAGTTTCCATTGATGAGTGCAAAGAAAGAACCGCTAGATTGCGTGCTAAGAAAGATTGCTTTGTAAATGCGTGTTCTTCTAGTTCCCATGAAAATAATGATGAGGATCTAAAAGTTATTGATGTGTCCCCTATTAAATTCTTGTTTTGCAATATGAATCTTGATAATTATGGGACTGGAGATGATTCAACTTTAGTTAAAAGGCATCCCAGTGGTTCGGAGTTTTTAGATCTTGATGCTAAATTTGGTAAAAGTGGGATTGAAGAGGTCAAGACTTTAAATAGCATTGAACCCACTATCTTGGATTTCAAGGAATTTAATTATGATAATTGTTCTTTAGTAGATTGTATTTCCTTGATGCAATCCGTGCTGAATTATCCTCATGCTTATAGTCAAAATAAAGCTTTTACCAAATATATTGTTGATGCCTTGATGCAATCTTATGATGAAAAACTTAATTTGGAAGTTTCTATACCTAGGAAACTTAATGATGAGTGGGAACCTACTATAAAGATTAAAATTAAAGATCATGAGTGCTATGCTTTGTGTGATTTGGGTGCTGGTGTTTCCACGATTCCGAAAACTTTATGTGATATTCTAGGTTTCCATGATCTTGATGATTGCTCTTTAAATTTGCACCTTGCGGATTCCACTATTAAAAAGCCTATGGGAAGAATGAATGATGTAATCATTGTTGCAAATAGGAATTATGTGCCCGTAGATTTTATCGTTCTTGACATAGGTTGCAATCTTTCTTGTCCTATTATTCTTGGTAGACCTTTCCTTAGAACGATTGGTGCAATTATTGATATGAAGGAAGGGAACATTAGATTCCAATTTCCATTAAGGAAAGGCATGGAGAACTTTTCAATAAAGAAAGTTAAATCACCTTATGAATCTATCATGAGATCTACTTATGAGTTGAGTGCCAATAAGGGCACTACTTAGATATATCCTCGCTTTTATGTCTAGCTTGGGGCGTTAAACAATAGCGCTAGTTGGGAGGCAACCCAATTTTTTTTGTTTTTTTGTTTTTGCTTCTGTTTAGTAATAAATATTTCATCTACCTTCTGTTTTGATGTGTTTTTATGTTTTAATTAGTGTTTGTGCCAAGTTAAACCTATAGGATCTTCTTGGACGATAGTTATTTGATCTTGCTGAATATTCCAGAAACTTTCTGTTCACAAAAACAATTGTTTAAAATCACCAGAACATGATAAAATACTGATTACAATTGCAGTAGATTAATAAACAAATTATCTAGGTCTTCCTATTTTAGTAGATTTTTATGAGTTCCAGAAGTTTGCGTTAGTTACACATTACTACAGACTGTTCTGTTTTTTGACAGATTCTGTTTTTCGTGTGTTGTTTGCTTATTTTGATGAATCTATGGCTAGTAAAATAGTTTATAAACCATAGAGAAGTTTGAATACAGTAGTTTTAACACCAATATAAATAAAGAATGAGTTCATTACAGTACCTTGAAGTGGTGTTTTCTTTTCTTTCGCTAACGGAGCTTACGAGATTTCTGTTAAGTTTTGTGTTGTGACGTTTTCAAGTTTTGGGTAAAGATTTGATGGATTATGGAACAAGGAGTAGCAAGAGCCTAAGCTTTGGGATGCCCATGGCACCCCAAGATATTCAAGGATAACCAAAGTTTAATCTTGGGGATGCCCGGAAGGCATCCCCTCTTTCGCCTTCGCTTCATCGGTAACTTTACTTGGAGCTATATTTTTATTCGCCAAATGATATGTGTTTTGCTTGGAGCGTCTTGTATGATTTGAGTCTTTGCTTTTTAATTTACCACAATCATCCTTGCTGTACACACCTTTTGGGAGAAACCCACATGATAGGAATTTATTAGAATACTCTTTGTGCTTCACTTATATCTTTTGAGCTAGATAGTTTTGCTCTATGTGCTTCACTTATATTTTTTAGAGCACGACGGTGGCTTCATTTTGAAGAAATTCTTGATCTCCCATGCTTCACTTATATTATTTTGAGAGTCTTTTAGAACAGCATGGTATTTTCTATGGTTATAAAATTGGTCCTAGAATGATGAACATCCGAGTTGGGTATAATAAAAACTATCATAGAAAGTGCATTAAACACTATGATCAATTTGATGCTTGATAATTGTTTTGAGATATAAAGGTGGTAATGTTAGAGTCATGCTAGTTGGGTAATTATGAAATTGAAAAATACTTGTGTTGAAGTTGGCAAGTCCCGTAGCATGCACGTATGGTAAAAGTTGTGTGACAAATTTGTTGCATGGAGTGCTCTTTTAATTGTCTTCCTTATGAGTGGCGGTCGGGGACGAGCGATGGTCTTTTCCTACCAATCTATACCTCTAGGGGCATGCGTAGTAGTACTTTGCTTCGAGGGCTAATAAGCTTTTGCAATAAGTATATGAGTTCTTTATGACTAATGTGACTCCATGGATATACGCAAATTTACCCTTCCACTTGGCTAGCCTCTATTATGCCGCGCAACCTTCGCCGGTATCATGAACCCAACATTTATCTTCCTCAAAACAGCCACCATACCTACCTATTATGGCATTTCCATAGCCATTCCGAGATATATTGCCATGCAACTCTCCACCGTTCCGTTTATCATGACATGCTCCATCATTGTCATATTGCTCTTTGTATGATCATGTAGTTGACATCGTATTTGTGGCAAGGCCACCTTCATAATTTTTCATACATGTCACTCTTGATTCATTGCATATCCCGGTACATCGCCGGAGGCATTCACGTAGAGTCATATTTTGTTCTAAGTATTGTTGTAATTCGTGAGTTGTAAATCAATAAAAGTGTGATGATCTTCATTATTAGAGAATTGTCCCAAGTGAGGAAAGGATGATGAAGACTATGATTCCCCCACAAGTCGGGATGAGACCTTGGATTTTTAAAAAATATATAAAGGTGGCCAAAGAAGCCCACCAAAAAAAGAAAAAAAGAGAGAAAAAAATGAGAAAAAAAGAGAAAAAATGAGAGAAAAGAGAGAAGGGACAATGTTGCTATCTCTTTTCCACACTTGTGCTTCAAAGTAGCACCATGATCTTCATGATAGAGAGTCTCCTATGTTATCACTTTCATATACTAGTGGGAATTTTTCATTATAGAATTTGGCTTGTATATTCCAATGATGGGCTTCCTCGAAATGCACTAGGTATTCGTGAGCAAGCAAGTTGGATGCACACCCACTTAGTTTCTTTTGTTGAGCTTTCATATATTTATAGCTCTAGTGCATCCGTTGCATGGAAATCCCTACTCACTCACATTGATATCTATTATTGGGCATCTCCATAGCCCATTGATACGCCTAGTTGATGTGAGCCTATCTCCTCTTTTTTGTCCTCACAACCACCACCATATACCACATATAGTGCTATGTCCATGGCTTGCGCTCATGTATTGCGTAAAAGTGAAAAAAGCTGAAGCGCATTAAAAAGTATGAACCAATTGCTCGGCTTGTCATCGGGGTTGTGCATGATGGGAGTATTGTGTGTAATAGAAATGAAGCATGGCCTAACTATATGATTTTGTAGGGATAAGCTTTCTTTGGCTATGCTATTTTGATAAGACATGATTACTTGTTAGTATGCTTGAAGTATTACTATTTTTATGTTTTAAGGACTTTTATCTTGAATCATTTGGATCAGAAAAATTATGCCACAGTAAAGAAAATTACATTGAAAATTATGCCAGGTAGCATTCCACATCAAAAAATCTGTTTTTATCATTTACGTACTCGAGGACGAGCAGGAATTAAGCTTGGGGGTGCTTGATACGTCTCCAACGTATCTATAATTTTTGATTGTTCCATGCTATTATATTACCTGTTTTGGATGTTTACGGGCTTTACTTTACACTTTCATATCATTTTTTGGGACTAACCTACTAACCGGAGGCCCAGCCCGAATTACTTTTTTTTTCCTATTTCAGTGTTTCGAAGAAAAGGAATATCAAACGAAGTCCAAATAGAATGAAACCTTCGGGAGCGATCTTTTTGGAACAAACATCATCCAGAGGACTTGTAGTGGAAGTCAAGAAACAAACAAGGCGGCCACGAGGGTGGAGAGCGCCTCCCCCCCTACTGGGTGCGCCCCCTGTCTCGTGGGCCCCTCAAGCGTCCACCGACCTACTTCTTCCTCCTATATATACCCATGTACCCCGAAAACATCAGAAGCGACCATGAAAAACTATTTCCACCACCGTAACCTTCTGTATCCGTGAGATCCCATCTTGGAGCCTTTCACGGCGCTCACGGAGGGGAATCGATCACGAGGGCTTCTACATCAACACCATAGCCCTTCCGATGAGTTGTGAGTAGTTTACCACAGACCTTCGGGTCCATAGTTATTAGCTAGATGGCTTCTTCTCTCTCTTTGAATCTCAATACAAAGTTCTCCTCGATCTTCTTGGAGATCTATTCGATGTAACTCTTTTTGCGGTGTGTTTGTCGAGATTCGATGAATTGTGGGTTTATGATCAAGTTTATCTATGAGAAATATTTGAATCTCCTATGAATTCTTTTATGTGCGGTTAAGTTATCTTTGCAGCAAGGCACGTATTGTATTGTTGCCATCGAGGATAAGAAGATGGGGTTTATATCATATTGCATGAGTTTATCCCTGTACATCATGTCATCTTTCTTAATGCGTTACTCTGTTCTTTATGAACTTAATACTCTAGATGCATGCTGGATAGTGGTCGATGTGTGGAGTAATAGTAGTAGATGCAGGCAGGAGTTGGTCTACTTGTCATGGACGTGATGCCTATATACATGATCATGCCTAGATAATCTCATAATTCTTCGCTTTTCTATCAATTGCTCGACAGTATTTGTTCACCCACCGTAATACTTATGCTATCTTGAGAGAAGCCACTAGTGAAACCTATGGCCCCCGGGTCTATCTTTTATCATATAAGCTTTCAATCTACTTTTATTTGCATCTTTTACTTTTCCAATCTATATCACAAAAATACCAAAAATATTATCTTATCATATTATCTCTATCAGATCTCACTTTCGCAAGTGGCCGTGAAGGGATTGACAACCCCTTTATTGCGTTGGTTGCGAGTTCTTGTTTGTTTGTGTAGGTGCGTGGGACTTTTGAGGAGCCTCCTACTGGATTGATACCTTGATTCTCAAAAATTGAGGGAAGTACTTACGCTACTGTGCTGCATCACCCTTTCCTCTTCAAGGAAAACCAACGCAAGCTCAAGACGTAGCATTCTAGCATACATCAACATCCGGGGCAAACCCTCATGTGGTCCAAAAGCACATTGCAATTTCAATGAAGAAGAATCTGACGTAGCCTCAAACCAAGCAACAGATGCTGAGGGCAGATGCAGAAATAAATGTGGAGAAGGAAGTTGTGGTGCAAACTGTTCTGCCAACTGTAGTGAGCAGAAACCCAACCACCAATCAAGATGTGTCATCAATGCCTGTTGAGCCTACAACCATCACAGGAGTTCAACAGATCAAGGGAAAGACTCCTCTGTCTACAGTACCACCTAAACCAGCTAAGCAGCAAAAGATTGTCAAGTTTGCCAAGGGCACAAAGGGGGAACAGGGCACAAAAGGTTTGGGGTTCAGACATGAGACAGAACAACGTGCCACAGCCATCGATGTAGGAGATCCAAGTTCTACTAGTTTGCTGCCAACTCAGGCTGGAAAGATGCCAACTGCAGATACTAGTGTACCAACTGAAGTGTCAATTAGCACGTGGGTCACAGTCAAAACTACCACTGTTTCTCAGGAAGACAAAACTATCACTAAGGTGGTCTTCGCCTGTCAAAGGCGCTGGTGGTGACGCCGTCCTGGGCTCCATGATGACCTTCATCCTGCTGTCCTGCTGGTCTTGGTCTTGTTGCATCGATATGGAAACCTTTTCCAGATGCCTCGGTACTCCGTGCCTGTGCTTGCCCCCTTAGCACCAAAGGGGAAACGAGGACACTGCGCGCGCTGGCGCCCGCCTGGCCTTGGTCGTCATGGCTTGCGTCACGGGAACCTCACGAGGTACCCCTTGCCTTGATCTCTCCGCCCCCTCGCGAGCCCACCTGGTGAGGCCGCTCCTGAGGAGGTCTTGTGTCGTCCGCCTCGCGAGGGTCTTGAGTGTTGGTTGACGGAGACGGGCCATACCAGGCCACTGGTGGAGCCACGCCGCGAGCCACAGGCAGTTCCCAGAATGCCGACAGTAGCCCCCGGGCCCAAGGCGCGCTCGGACTTGGCTTAGCGGCGAAGCCAAAGGGCAAGTGCGTAGCACCGCGGGCCCCAACAGCCTGCGGCCTTGGTCGACGCGTGGCGACTAGTTGGACGTGGGTGTCTCCGCTTCCCCACGCTGCCTCGGAAACTGCCCGTCTGACAAAAAGGCTGGCGCGGGCAACGCTTGCCTTCATTGCTTTCCTTCGTCTTGCTCCAGATCCCCTTCCTTGCTCCTCGCTTCCGAAATCTCCAGATTCGCTTCAATCCTTCCCCTTGAGCAACCAATGGCGCCCCGCAAGGTCAAGGTTGATGCGCCGCCAGCTTGGTACGAGCCGGCCTTGGACGCGCCCACTGTTGATGATGGCGTCGGCCACGAAGGCGCGTGTAGTTAGGGCTCCTCGGAGTTCTTTTCTTTTGTTCCATGCGAGGAATCGAGAAATACCCCGCGGGGGTGTGTAAAGGGTCTGCGATGTCTTTTGTTGATGTTATCCTTATTATGAAATCGTGCGAGTGCTTGTCCTATCCCGGCTTGGTTCCCCCTTTCTAACCTCGTGACGACTTGGTGCTCTACACTGACAGGTCCCGGTCCCCAGGCAGGCTGCAGCCGTCGCAGGTATGCCAGGTCGCAATGCCGTGGTCAAGGCCAGGAGGTGAGCAGCCCGAGGTCCAGTAAGAGACCCTGAGGTGCGATGCTCAGAAGGTCCCCTTTAGCGTGCAAGCAGCCGCCGAGAGGTAAAAAAGGAAGGCAACGTTGCCACCACAGGGCCACATCAAGTGAGAATCCTGTGTTGTAACGATTAGTTGTTCCAAGCATGAAACTTAATTATCTCGGTAATCTGGAGTCGTTCCCTTGCGTTGCACCAGACTTGTGTGTTGGCAGCCGTGGCGCAGCTAGGTTAGGCCCGTGCGAGCCTCCCCCTTCTTCCCCGTACTCTCCTTCGTGCTCTACGTCCTCAGCTCCCGGCCCTCGAGCGAGCTCAGCCGCCGCTTGTATGCCAGGTCGCGATGCCGTGGTCAAGGCCAGGGGGTGAGGGCTGGAGAGCCAATAAGAGCTCCTGAGTCGCGATGCTCAGGAGCCCCCCTTTTAATGCGAAAGAAGACCGCATGGGAAAGAGAGGGAGCTCGTGGTGCCGCCCACTGTAGAGCTCAGGAGGTTCCTGCAAATCAGCACGAGAAAGGCACGGGTTGCCATTATGATTGCCGGCCGGCCATTGGTTGCTCCGAGAGAAGGGTGAGGGCACTGAGGGCCTGGTGAGGTCACGCACACGGGGCCTGCCGTGGGCCAGAGCTCAACCACTCAGATTTGTCGATGTTGCAGGGACGGACCCGTGCGCAAGCGCTGTGCCAGCGTGAGCGGCTCCTGTGGTAGGTGGCAATCGAGGAGGTGATAATCATAGGTAGATTAGGCATGAAAGGCAAATTAGCTTAGGTAAATGCAGAATGGATACATGCCACTGGGTCAGACCCAAGCGGCTTGGGGATGATGCAGCCCGAGGGGCGCCCCTAGCAAGGTAAGCTAAAGACATAAAAAGAGATACATGCCGCAGGGACGGACCCACGCGGCCTGGGAATGATGCAGGCCTGAGGGCGCTCCTAGCTGAAATGAACTTGGCAGATGTCACCCAGTTCCATTGTAGAGGGGGTGTTGGGGCAGCTGAAGATGCGCGGTGAAGGGGCCGACCCTCACGAGCCACCAGGGCCCTGAGCCTCAGGAGGCTCTGGGGGTCCAGGTGGTTCCTTGAGGACCGTCTCCATCTCTGCTAGGATCACGTGGTGCCTGGCCTCTTGAGCCGCCAGAATGCTCCGCAGGTGACGCTGGTAGGTGTGGCAGCCGTGTTCGGCAGGCCGAAAGGCATGCGAACGTAGCTGTGCGGTGGACCCTCGCAATGTCCCACGCGCGAAGGCCAGAAGCGCTCCTGAGATGCGGCTCGGTTGAGCCCTGGGACGTCGATGCAGACGCGCAACCCACCATCCTCGCCTGGATGGGGAGCCATGCTGGGCGAGCGGCGGTCGCGGTGCATGGCCCTCGCTTCCTGAAGCTCCTGAGTGGTCTTGGCAATGAACTCCTGAATGTTGGACTTTCCACGCCCTGTGCCTTCCTGAGGGAAACGTGTCGTGAAGCACGCTTCCGAGTGGTGCCCGAGCACCTCCCTTGTGATGTTGGCGAGGTCTGAGGCCCTCCAAAAGAGAGCCCCCGAGCCCTGCCCGAGGAGGGCGCTGGGCGCGCCTTCCTATGCAATGGAAGCAGGCACCCCAGGCACGGGTGCTGATCCTGACGCGGCACCACCCGAGATGCCGACCTCCTTAGGCCTTGTTCGGAGCGGTTGCTTCTTCTTCTTGGGGATGGCCTCAGGAGGGTTCTCGCCCTTGCTGTCCGGGTCCTCGATTGCTGCGGCTTGGAAGGAACGGTCGAGGGAGCACACCGCATCTCTCTCTTCGCAGGGGACCGTGATGATTCTGCCGCTTCCTGGAATCTTGAGGACGTTGTAGCCGTGGTGGGTCACTGCCATGAACTTGGCCGGGGCTGGATACCCGAGGATGGCATTGTACGGCAGGTGGATGTGGGCGACGTCGAAGTCGATGAGCTCGCTGCGGTAGTTGTCGCGCTGTCCGAAGGTGACAAGGAGGCGGACCTGCCCTATCGGGGTGGTGGAACCATCGGTAACTCCTGAGAAGGGCTTGGTAGGCTGAAGTTGATCGTATGGCACTTGAAGGTTGTCGAACATCTCAACGGACAGGACATTAAGCCCTGCACCACCGTCGATGAGGGTCTTGGTGACTTGCACGTTGCTGATGACTGGTGAACAGAGCATTGGGAGAACACCAGCAGTAGCCGCGCACTTGAGTTGATCTGTCGAGCTGAAGGTGATGGCGCACTTGGACCAACTGAGCGGGCGCGTGGCCTCGAGCCTGGGGAGGGCTGCGTTCACCTCGCGAGCAAACTTCTTGAAGATACACTGAGAGGCTGGGGCCTGAGCTCCGCCCAAGATGCAAGCTATAGCACGTGGCTCCTGGAAGCCCCTAGCCCCCTCGTCCTGATGATGGTCGTCATTCCTTCTTGACGGCGGCGGCAGCGGAGGAAGGCCTGCGTTACCCTGGGGGCGGTCCTCGCGAGGCTGATCCCTCCAGGCGCCCTCGCGAGGTTGGTCCCTCCAGGCGCCCTCGCAAGGCTGGTCCTGCCAGTGATCCTCACGAGGCCAGTCACGCCACTCCTGGCGAGGGCCACGGTCATCCCATCGTCCTCCGCCACGTCCTCCTCATCGGCCGTAGCCTTGGTCGTTGCGCTCGGGGCATCGACTGAAGCATCCTTCTCGAACGGCCCTGAGCTCCTGGCAATCATTGGTGTTGTGGGTGTGGAGGTTGTGGTAGGCGCAGAACGGACGGCTGCCCTTGGACGACTCCGGCAGGTCCTGCCGCGCTTCGTGTCTCGTTCTGCCGCGAGCACAGCTACTCCCTTGCGTTTCACGTCCTTGGCCTTGGTCTTCTTTTCTTCAGGGTCGGCAGCTGGGAGCTCGAGGAGGGAGAGGCATCCTGATACGTCTCCGTCGTATCTACTTTTCCAAACACTTTTGCCCTTGTTTTGGACTCTAATTTGCATGATTTGAATGGAACTAACCCGGACTGACACTGTTTTCAGCAGAATTGTCATGGTGTTATCTTTGTGCAGAAAATAAAGTTCTCGGAGTGACCTGAAACTCCACGGAGATTATTTTTCGAAAATACGAAAAATACTGGCAAAAGAATCAAGGCCAGGGGGCCCACACCCTGTCCACAAGGGTGGGGGGCGCGCTCCCTCCCCCTGGGCGCGCCCCCTGCCTCGTGGGCCCCCTGGACGTCCACCGACCTCAACTCCAACTCTATATATTTGCTTAAGTGGAGAAAAAAATCAGAGAGAAAGATTCATCGCGTTTTACAATACGGAGCCGCCATCAAGCCCTAATCTCTCTCGGGAGGGCTGATCTGGAGTCCGTTCGGGGCTCCGGAGAGGGGGATTCGTCGCCATCATCATCATCAACCATCATCCATCACCAAGTTCATGATGCCCACCGCCGTGCGTGAGTAATTCCATCGTAGGCTTGCTGGACGGTGATGGGTTGGATGAGATTTATCATGTAATCGAGTTAGTTTTGTTAGGGTTTGGTCCCTAGTATCCACTATGTTCTGAGATTGATGTTGCTAGGACTTTGCTATGCTTAATGCTTGTCACTAGGGCCCGAGTGCCATGATTTCAGATCTGAACCTATTATATTTTCATGAATCTATGTGGGTTCTTGATCCTATCTTGCAAGTCTATAGTCACCTATTGTGTGTTATGATCCGACAACCCCGAAGTGACAATAATCGGGATACTTCTCAGTGATGACCATAGTTTGAGGAGTTCATGATATTCACTAAGTGCTAATGCTTTGGTTCGGTACTCTATTAAAAGGAGGCCTTAATACCCCTTAGTTTCCATAAGGACCCCGCTGCCACGGGAGGGTAGGACAAAAGATGCCATGCAAGTTCTTTTCCATAAGCACGTATGACTATATTCGGAATACATGCCTACATTACATTGATGAACTGGAGCTAGTTCTGTGTCACCCTAGGTTATAACTATTACATGAGGAATCGCATCCGACATAATTATCCATCATCTATCTAATGCCTACGAGCTTTTCACATATTGTTCTTCACTTATTTACTTTCCCGTTGCTATTGTTACAATCACTACAAAACCCAAAAATATTACTTTTGCTACCGATATCATTACTATCATATTGCTTTGCTACTAAATACTTTGTTGCAGATACTAAGTTATCCAGGTGTGGTTGAATTGACAACTCAACTGCTAATACTTGAAAATATTCTTTCGCTCCCCTTGTGTCGAATCAATAAATTTGGGTTGAATACTCTACCCTTGAAAACTGTTGCGATCCCCTATACTTGTGGGTTATCACATCCCTCCTCAGCTCTTGCGCACTTGGTCGCCAGGTTGAACTGCTCCAGGGATGTGCACAACTCCTCGTGGATGGCGAGCTCCTCCTTCATCTTGACGTCACGGACGCCATTAGAGAACGCTGAGATGATGGCCTCGTCCGTCACCTTGGGGATCTTGAGGCGGACGTTGTTGAAGCGCTGGATGTATTTCTGCAGGGTCTCTCCGGGCTGCTGCTTGATGCGGTGCAGGTCACCCGCAGCCGGGGGGCGGTCGCGAGTGCCCTGGAAGTTGGCGATGAAGCGGCTGCACATCTCGTCCCAAGAGGAGATCGAGCCAGGAGGCAGGTTCAGGAGCCACGAGCGGGCACCGTCCTTGAGTGCCATGGGAAACCAATTCGCCATGACTTTCTCATCGCCTTTGGCCGCCTCGATGCTCAGCTCATAGAGCTGCAAGAACTTCGCGAGGTCGTGGTGCCGTTATAGCGAGGAGGCAGGTCCGGCTTGAACTTGCCCGGCCAGGCGACGCTACGCAGCTCGGGGGTGAAGCGCGGTAGCCTGCTGTGGTCACCGGGGCCCTTTGCTGATGCGGAGCTTGCTCTTCATGGTACCCGCGCACCGCTGCCAAAGGCAGTACGCGATCTTGTCGCACCGGTGCAGGGAGCACGGGGGCGCCTTCTTGAGGCCGAGGGATTTCTTGATAGCTTCCTTCTCCTCGCGCGGGCGCCGGACGCGGTGGGTCACGCCTAGGGGCCGCGCGCCTTGGCGCCAGGGTGCCGTCTTGGGGCAGAGGTGGTGGAGGCACTCCATGAGCCACGTCGCCCGTACCTGGAGGAGGGCGAGGCAACAAGAGGGATGGTGCGGGAGAGCCCCCTGCGGCGCTGACAAGCTCGGTGATGCAAGCAAGACATTCCTTGTAGAGGTCGTCGACGGGGTGGTAATGCAGGAGCTTGCGTGCCATAAGCAGAGCGGCCTGCGCGTCCGCGGGGGCGCGACGAGCGCGGGACGACGAGCCGGCTGGGGTCAGCAATGGAGTGGCGGTGTGGCCGTCCCGCCGCATCGAGGGGTGCAGCGAGGATGCTTGCTGCTCGTGCCCCACCGGGCCGGTGGCGGCGTTGGCAGCAGGCGAAGGAGAACAATGGGGAGGTCCGCCGACAGGAGCAGTCTGGGTGACGCGTGCGGCGAGAGCGCCCGGCTGGCCAGCAGCTCGGTGAGCGTCAGACATGGATGCGACGAAGCGATGGGACGCGGATCAGTGGAAGGAAGATTTCAACGCACCCCTACCTGGCGCGCCAAATGTCAGATTTAGGGTTCCGCCCAAACCCTTGAGGTTCGAACACTGGGGTGCGCATGAAGATTTCCCCCTACCGAATCTCACTCTCAGCCTTGCCGCGATCTCTAAGCTTAGCTCGATGAACTCACAACACAAGAGACACAAGATTTATATTGGTTCGGGCCACCATTGTGGTGTAATACCCTACTCCAGTGTGGTGGTGGTGGATTGCATCTTGGGCTGATGTTGAACAGTACAAGGGAAGAACAGCCTCCTGAGGAGAGGTGTTCTTGAGCTGGTGTGGTGTTCTACTTGTTCTGGTTTCGGTTCTCTGGGGGTCCAGATGAGTCCCCCCCCCCCATTGTGGTGGCTAGTCCTATTTATAGAGGCCCTGGTCCTCTTCCCTAATATTGAGCGGGAAGGGATCCAACAACGGCCAATTTGAAAGGGGACAGCTAGTACAAGCTATCCTAACTAAAGGTGGTCTTCGCCTGTCAAAGGCACTGGTGGTGACGCCGTCCTGGGCTCCACGATGACCTCTGTCCTGCCGTCCTGCTGGTCTTGGTCTTGTTGCACCGATACGGAAACCTTTGCCTGATGCCTCGGTACTCCGCGCCTGCGCTTGCCCCCTTAGCACCAAAGGGGAAACAAGGACACTCCGCGCGCTGACGCCCGCATGGCCTTGGTCGTCATGGCTTGCGTCACGGGAACCTCACAAGGTACCCCTTGCCTTGATCTCTCCGCCCCCTCGCGAGCCCGCCTGGTGAGGCCGCTATTGAGGAGGCCTTGTGTCGTCCGCCTCGCGAGGGTCTTGAGTGTTGGTTGACGGAGACGGGTCGTACTAGGCCACTGGTGGAGCCATGCCATGGCCGCAGTGTGCAAGTCTGGGACCCCTGCCCGAACGCCGACACACACAACTAGTTTGCAATCTGTTTTTCATTTTTATGAATTTCTCATGGATTATCTAGCCAGTTGCACAGTGGAACATCAGTAGTTGCACAGTGGCACATAATTAGTTGCACAGTGGCACATAAGTAGTTGCACAGTGCCACAGAGTACATTATCTTATTGGTTTTAAATGCATCCAACAAATTTTGTTTTTCCCCACCACAGCAATGAGTGTGGTCAGTTCGCACTACTTAACGCCACTGAGTGGAACGGGAGCCTATTACCCAACTATGAGCCCAAGGAAGTACTCAACATCAGGAAGAAGCTGGCATATGATTGGGTCACCAGTGCGCACAACTCCGCCCCATGGAGGAAGTTGCTGAGATACGACAAGGACTAGGTCAGTACTCTTTTTATTCTCTGTCCTTTTTTCAGTGCCTTGCTGGTTTGCACAATTTTTCGACAGATTTGTAGTTGCATATTAGTAGTAATTCCGTTGCAACTCAATGTCATCACTTTTGTTGACACATTAGGAGCATTGGGCATACAATTGTTCAACAACTAAATGTTAAACCATTTGCCAACAAAGGCACAAATAGCAACCATTTTTACACAGTGCGTGAACTAATTCAAGGAAAACAACTTAGAGAAGAGAAAGCATAGGTGCTGAATGTGTCCACGGTCCCAACATTGCTCAAAAACCATCATTCTTTTCCTTTTTCCCTTTTTTGATACAAATGATGCAAGAGAATCACAGTAGCCTAAGTGGACACACACCAGCAGTGTGCTCTGTAGATTGGCTGTGGCTGCATTTGTTTTTCTTCTTTGGGTGTAGCTCCAGCGCCGATTTGTACCGTCGACTCTTTGCCCTACCCTTTGTAGTAGACCTTGGGGGATCCTTGGGCACAAAATCATCAGAGGCTTGTGCAGGTGATGCAGCCTCCAACGGGGCAGTAGGACCAGTGTACGTGGGCGCTGGACCATCACGAGGTTGTGTTCGATCACCTGTGGAATAATCATATAAAAAGTTCAGTATTTTTTGTGCAACCAGGACTGATGGTCTCTACAACCACACAGCTCATGTCGTGCAACTAACTGGTTGTTGTGTGCAAGTTAAGTTGAAAAGAAAACATGTAGTAGCACGGCCCGTCGTGGCACTTGGATGGTAATCACCTATAGCCAGAACAGGAAAAACAAGTTAGTTGTTTGTCTTGATGTTCGAAGTAACATAGCACGCGCAACTGGGTAGCCTGTTATGTGCAATTGGGCACCATGATGTGTGCAACTGAAGTTACACACCTAGTTGCATGGGGAGTTGGGGAAGGTAATCACCTAGATGATGAGCCCCCTGAGTACTCCCTGTAGGGCCATTGGGAGGAGCACGCGGGGGACTGCTTGTTGGGCCAAGCGGGGGAGGAGGTGGCAGAGCATGCCATGTAGGGCCTGGAGGTGGAGGAGGTCCTCGAGAGTTGCCATCACCTATAGCCAGAACAGGAAAAACAAGTTAGTTGTTCCTCTTGATACTTGAACTAACATAGCGTGCACAACTGGGTAGCCTGTTCTGTGCAACTGGGTACCATGATGTGTGCAACTGAAGTTACACACCTAGTTGCATGGGGAATTGGGGCAGGTAATTACCTGGATGATGAGCCCTTGAGTACTCCCTATAGGGCCATTAGGAGGAGCACGCGGGGCACTGCTTGTTGGGCCAGGCGGGGGAGGAGGTGGCGGAGCATGCCGTGTAGGGCCTGGAGGTGGAGGAGGTCCTCGAGGGTTGCCATCATTTGATGGCCCCGTAGTAGCAGTCGGTTTTTTTTCTTTTTCTTGAACTTGTTCAGGTGGCCGATCTCGGTACGTGCGCCGTGCATATGCTTGTATAAAATGGCCTATGCTGCATCAGAGCCACTCGCAAACTTGGCTAGTTTCTAAAAATCGTATATCATGTTTCTCTCCCTTATCTGCTTCTTTGATTGAGGAGGCATTTCATCCGGTTGCTCATACCCAGTCCCTGGCGCACTAGGGACAGCAGTAGGTGTCCACCGTCTAAGCATGTACCTTCCCGGTATGACATCAACTCCAATATGGGTGAACACCTTGAGGATGTGGCAACAGAGGATGTCATCCTTGTCCATTTTACATCACTCACACAAATAGAAACCCTCCTCCACCCTTGCTTGCACCAAGTAGTTTCGAGAACCATATTTGGCAACAAATTCCTGGTTCGGTCTAAGCTCAAATATATCAGCACCAACTTGGAATGCATTATAACGTCCAATCAGCTCAAACTCTTCTCTGAACTTGCGGTAAAGGTCTCTAGTGTAGGTTTCGTAAGCTTGCCTCTCTATTGGGAAGTTGGACCATAGCGCAATCTCTAGGTGTTCTGTCCTGTAATCATTGCAGCCTTCCTTGGCAAGGATGTGATTCTGAATTTTTTTCATATTGCTTGACGAAGTTTAGCATTGAGTTGTGTGGGTTCACATATCTTTTTCGGACGGCGTTGAACCCCTCACTACGATGTGTAGACTGCAGGAAGGGGAAGAACTTGTTTTTGAAGTAGCACGGCACCCAAGTTGACCTGTATTCGTACAACTTCTCAAAGTGTGTGTGTGTCATAGCCTCGTACTTCATCATTAACCCAGCCCAATTCTTCTCAAACTCGTCTGGAGTGAAGCTGAAGTCAACACAGTAGTTGAAATCATCAAAGAGCCCTGGATTCCGGCACAACAGCCAACCAACTTTTTCTTGTGCCTTTTTCATGATGTGCCATCGACAACGACGATGCACGGTGGTTGGAAAGATGCTCTCTATTGACTGCCTCATTGCACCATCCTGATCGATAATGAAGTTGTCAGGAGGTTTGCCATCCATAGCCTCTAGGAATGCTTGGAAGACCCAATCAAAGCTTGATGCCAACTCCTGCCTCACAAACGCCAAGAACCCAAAGATGAAAGATTGGCCATGTCAGTTCATTCCAATGAAGGGTGCGAACGGCATATTGTACATGTTGGTCATGTAGGTGGTGTCAAACGATATGCAATCGTGGTACGCCTCCGCATAAGCTTTTTGAGTTAAGCCATCCACCCAAAATATGTTGACAACTCTGTCTTCTTCATCATATTTTACCTTATAGAAGAAGTCTGATTTGTTTTCTATATATCCTTGAAGTGCACAATTGTCTCAATCATGTCACCCTCCTTTGTGTCATCTCTACGGAAACTTGTACATAGATTTGTTATTTCCTTTGATCCGAACGGCACCACCATCTCAGATCCATATAACTCTGCCATTATATGCATCATACGTCCTGCATAATACAAAAAGAAAACAATATATATATGTTTTTAGTCGCACGAATGCACACATCCAGCTGCACAGTAATAGGACATGTGTTGGCACAGAAGATAATTGCAGGAAATGAACACCTAGCTGCACCTTTAAAAGCACTTGCACTTTGCACACATGACATTGTGTAGTTGCACGTAATCTAGTTGCACAATAAGCACCAAAGTGATATAGAAACAACATGGGAAGTTGGAAACTAGTTGCACACTTAAGACATTTTAGTTGCACAAGAGTACCATAACAGATGCACAATGGACTGCCTAGAGGGAAACTTAATTCTGTAAGGGATATAGAAACACACATGTAGTCAAGTTGCAGTTGTACAAGATGCGCAAAAACTCCTTTTCATCAGGAGAGATGCCTTGGTGGGATCTCAAGTATTTGGACAACGAAGGTTTGTTCACCAGCGGATGATTGTGGTCACGAACAAAGTGCGTCACCTCCCATCGCCCATCTAGCAGCTTCACCAACATTTTTGCCTTGCATTGAGTTTGCTTTATTGTCTCGTGTTTTCGTTTCTTCTTTTTCTTACTAGGACCGGCCTCCTCTTCAGCAAAGATTGGAGGTTCATCTTCCATTTCCTCATCACTATCAACAGGTTTTGGATTTGGTATAGGGTCTAGGACAGGAGGAGCCTCAGTTCCTCCATCATCAGCTTTGGGCTTCTTGAACTTGTTGCGGCAAAACTGTTGTTTTACCAACACATTGGTGTGAGGTGTCCGCCTAGAGGTGTTCATCTTGACATAGAAACCCATCCGTAGGGCGTAGTTGTTGTAGTGATCCTTAGCAATTTGAAGGCTATCAAACCTCATGCCAACATAGGGTTCCATGGGCTGAGAACTAGCCTCATCCTCTCCTTCTTCTCCTTGCACAACACTGTCAACAGCACCAGCTCCTAGCTCAGTCCTGGTTGGACCAGGAACATTTTCCGCGGTTCTTGTGTCATCAAGAGTATGGCTCTCTGACTGCAAAGACACCACTACAGGGGGACCACGGGTTGATGACTGTCCTGCCACATTATCATGGCCCATAGGGTTAGGACCACAACTTGTCTGCGTGTAGCAAATAGATCGCCCATTTTCTGTCCAAATTCCTTGTGGTATGCTGGGTTGCTGCTAATCCATATCATAAGGAAGCTCATTGATATCAGGAGGCAACTCATTGAGATCAAGCATCTTTTCCCCCTTTTTTTGGCTGCTGCCACACACTCCCTGCACATAAAAAAGAAGGCAGTGATGTCACCAGTTTTAATCATGAAAGAGTGTTTCAAACAACCTAAAAACTTAGTAAATAGGCAGTAACACACCATTATGGCAATCTTAGTTGCAAAAGCTACATATCTATAGCAGAATCTTTATTATAACAGGTATGTATTTTTTTGTTTGCACAGAGTTCTTATGTTAGTTGCACAGTTTGCAGTAAATAGCTGGCAAGAACTTGACTTTTTTTTTACTACAGAGTTTTTCTGACTTTTTTCCTCTGCTTGTTGCAATGATCCGCAGGTTTTTTGTTTGGCAAGGAGTTGATTCAGATTTTTCTGCACATAATTTTATGCTACAATTGAGATGGAAAATCCACGTGAAAGAAGAAGGAAGAATTGGATGACATATTATAGTTATATGTTTTTCATTGTCGTTTCTGTTTTTACTTCTAGTATATTAAACATATTTTTACACTATAGCTTTGCAATAGGTGTGGGACCAGATTATATGTGTGGGACAAGAATATATGCGTGACTATTTTAATATGGTTTGTGGTTTAATTAGCTATGGACAAAAGTTGTTGTGTTTTTGCTGTCGTACTACAGATTTTTGGTTTTGGCTAGAATAGATGTCTCAGTTGGCCAGGATGCATTTTTTCAGTTGGACAGTCAATGTGTTCAGTTGGATAGAATAGATGTTTCAGTTGGCCAACATGCATGTTCAGTTGGCCAGAAAACATGTTTTTATTGCACATATACTTCAGGTATTCTAAAGCCTATCTAAAGTATTCACTCAGAAAATAGGATATATGTTCAGGATACATGTTCAGTTTGCCTAGCATGCATGTTGAGTTGCCAGAATACAGGATTCAGTTGGCTGGGATGTATGTTCAGTTTCACATATATGCATTTTGGGTTGCACATATTCTTTGGACAGTCAATGTGTTTATTTACAAACAATAACTACAACTTGGTAGAATGCATTTTAGTTTTTGGCTACTTTGCTTGTTAAGTTGGCTAGAATCATGTTTTAGTTGGCCAGAAAATATGTCTTAGTCAGCTAGCTGAACACCTCTAGTTTAGAAAACGTATTCAGTTTTTGCAAAACTTGATCTCAAACCATGTTTAGTGTGCAGATGCACTCATGGGGGGGGGGGGGGGTGTGATGTTGACAATGGGGTGATGTGGCAGATCCACTCCTTTTTTGAAGCAGCTTCTCCATGTATTTGCTGATAGATCCATGGAGAAGGGGGGTTTATAGATGCAGAAGGGGGGAACTGAAGAGGGGCAGATGGGAGTTACTTGCCTGATGTTGCTACCTGTTATTGCTCTGATCACACCGCCCTTAGAAATATTTCTTGAAGCAGTTTCTTCTACTATTGGATTGCCATGGCGGTTGTACAGGAGGAGGAAGAAGGAACTTGGATCCCCTTCTGGCGTGGAGAAGGGCCTTGGATCCCCTTCTACTGTTGGTATGGCTCTAATCACACTGCCCTTAGAACAATTTCTTGAAGTAGTTTCTTCTACTGTTGGATTGCCATGGCGGCTGTACAGGAGGAGGAAGAAGGGCCTTGGATCCCCTTCTGGCATGGAGAAGAAGAAGGTAGCATGGAGGAGGGGCTGGGGTGTGGGGGCGAGCGGGCGTGGGAAGGGCTGGGACGCTGGGGACAGCTGGCCACGTGGGGGGCGATTTCTGTTCAGGATTGGCCACTCCATCGGCTCGGTTTGGTGCCCGCCTGTCCCTTCCTTTTCTGTCTAGGGGGGGGAGGGGGGGACAGGGCTTACCTTTTTAGGTCGGTCGCTCGATCGTACTAGTGGGCAGCCGGCTGCCCACTAGATGCGTCCATTGATATATACCCTCCCTACGTATGGCGGTCAGTCACGGGGTGCTCTCCCAGCATGAACTCTACAATAAAATACCAAATCATCATCTAGTTCTTATGCAATCCGAGGGCAGATCGCGCGACACCCCTGCACATACACAGAAACTAAATATGCATTGCCATCGGGAAATCTGACCTCAGAGCCCATCTGGTGCTTGTGGGTCATCTTTCCCCGTCGACTGGCCAAAGTCTTGACGCACTGTCGCTGTCCGGCATCCCATTCAGATCTACTCCCCCATTTCTAAATATAACTCTTTTTAGGGCTTTGAATATAGACTACATACGGATGAATATAGACGTATTTTAAAGTGTATATTCATTCATTTTGCTTTGTATGTAATTCATATTAAAATCTCCAATAAAAAATTATATTTAGAAACAGAGGAAGTATGACCGACGATGCCAGACCGAAATTCTCCGGAAGAGCTACTCGCCGCCGGCGGCCCCCAGCCATGCACGAAAGTATGACAACGCACCCCCCTCCTTCCTGGATTCCCCGCTCGCCGGCGGCAGAGGGAATATGCGGTGGAAACCGACATCACCACTCGGTGTACGACATGCGCAGAGGGCATGGAAAATCAACGGATCAACGAAGGAGCTTTTAATATGGAAAATCAACGGATCAATCGAGGGCATGGATAATAAAGTGGACGACTCACCTGTCCACTAGATCTGAAAAGAACTCAAATCAATTAGTAATTTTTTTTCCAACTTTTCTTTTTGTTCATTGTTGCTACGTTATTTGTGGAAGCTTAGATGTGACATCCTTAAAAAGCATCTAGATGTGAATTAGACAAACTGAATCTATTGACCATCCTTCATGTCTGGTTAGCAAATCTCCCCCGGTGGGTACCCGGAGAGAGGAAAGGTCCGATGCAGCCCAATTTATTTTCCCCTCTTTTTTACTCCTAGCATCCCAATCCATACGCCTGTGTATCTCCATTTGAGCCCGTGGCGGCACATTATCCATGCCGATGTCACGTACTCCCTCCCCCTGGATGCATTGGGCGTCTAATAAAAATTGAATATTGCAAACCAGTCATCATACGTGGAAGGAGCTTCTCATTTCTGGTGATCATTAATACTCATTTTGGATAGTACTGGTATTTTCCATCGGCTAATGCATTAAATACTATTTGCATGTTCCTCTTTGAAATTAATGACATGTAAAATCAACGTAGTGGTTGGCTCCTCCCAATTTTTCAAATGGGCCAAATGGGAGTTATTATTGCCATTGATTTTTAGTTTAATATCTTCAACCCAATCTCCACAACCTAGATTATGATGCAACTCCTTAGGTTGGTCGTAATGAAGAGCCCTCTTCCCCTCTCCCCTCTCGTGGCGCTCCCGTGGGGGAACCCATCACGGCCGCCGCCTCCCTCCCCCCTCCTCTGCCCACCTCCCTCGCCGCCGCCCGGTAGGGCCGCCGGGCAAAGCCTTGCCTGATGGGGCGGCGGCGGGGCCTTCCTCTCCCCTATGCCCGTGGTCCATGGCTGGCATGGGACGGCTTCCCAAGCGGGGGCGCTACCCTATGGCGGGGGCTAGCGGCGCGGCGACGCTCCATCGGGGTGGCGGCGGGTCCCTGATGGCCAGCGGCGAGTGGGCGGCGATGGCGCGGCCGCGGTCAGGTCGATCGGGCGGTGGCGGGCCGGCGCGCCTCCGGCCAGATGCTCGCTGATTTGGTCCCTGGCGGCAGCGGGCGTCGCGGGGTGGCGGCGGAGGTCCTCATGGGCTCTGCGTTGAGGTGGCTTGCAGCGGCGTGGCTGCAACCACGTGGTCGGCCGGTCTGCACGCGGCGGTGGTGGGACTTGCTCCGGCGTCTGCTTTTAGGCGGCTTTCTCGGGTGGGCTTCCTCCCTCCTCTGCGGATTCAGGTACGGGCTCGACAGGCAGGGGTGATGCCATGTTGTGTTGTTGGTCCGCGCGAGGGCTTGCCGGAGGTGGCAGGGGACTTCAGGAAGGGGGCTAGGGCTCCCCTCCATTGCATCTGGCGGCTGCACCATGTGGCTGCCGGAGTTCCCCTGGCCCAGATCTGTCCGCCGAGGCCACCAATCCTACCAAGGTGTCCGCTTTTGGGGCGGAAGGGAGTCTTCTGCCTCTTTTCGGTCGGCCGCATCTGTACGGTGTATTCATGGTCGAGAGATGGGCTTGGATGCTTGGGCGGCGGCCCGGATGGTGGTGGGCTGGTGGCTGGGGTGCTCGTGGGTGGAGCACGTGGCTCGGTCGCTGTCCGGTCACCATGGTCGTGTGGGCGGCATGGTGATTGGGGTATGTTGTTCAATGGTGGTGGCGCGGTGGTCTGTACCCCAATTTGGTGACGGTGAGTGTTGGCCGGGGTGAAAGCCTGCTCTGTGTGGTCAGGCCGGCGGCGGCGGTGTGCTAGCGTCGACCCCTTCTTGAAGGCGTCGTCGCGGTATCTCACCTGTTGCCATGGTGCTCCAGGGGAAACCCTAATCCTTGGATTGGGCGGTGGCGGCGCTCCAGCGTCGTTCCCTTCCTGAAGGCACCGCATTGGAGCCCATTGATCGTCATGCACGGCTTCTCCTCAGCACGGTGGCTCATCCACGGTTGAGGGCTCCAATGACTTCATGGTAGGGCTTAGAGTTCATCCGATGTTTGCTTGGAGTTGTTTGGGGTGGTGTTGCCGTTTTTAGCGTCCTTGTATCTAGCCTTGGGTGTGTGTTGTTGTGTTGTTGTGGGATGTGTGTTTGTATCAGCTTGTTCGGTGGTGATTGCTTTATATATAAAGCGGGAGGAAACCCTTTTTCTGGTCGTAATGAAGAGTAACATATATTGTGCATAATATCATATGTTGGTATCGGTTTCGGCTCCTCCGCAGTTCTAGTGTTACTGTGCATGTACTGTAGTAACAACATCCGTCACCCCTGCCCAATCCAACGCCCATAAGAAACTGCTCGTTACCATGAAGAAGAAAAAAAGAACGAACCAGCTCGCTCCTCGCTGCACACAGACTGAACTCTTGGCCAGAGAGCGGAGAGATAGAGGAAGGGGGAGCGAGCAGCTGAACTCTCCGCCACCAAGGATTAGGCTCTCCGACCAAGCCCTCTACCTCCCCGGTCGACGGTGCGGCGGCTGGACCTCCATGCACCGCAGCAGTGTCCTGGCCTTCCCAGGATTCGCGACATGATGCTGTCTGCTGACCTCACGTGTTGATGTCGTCAACGGAAGCAACTGAGGAGCCTTTGTCACGCCCGCCTTCCCCAGGTTGCGCCACCCGACGACCTTGACCTCGACGGACACTACCCGACGCCTTCGTCTTTCTCAGGGCAGGTTGCCTGTTTCCTGCCCTAACGGCCTCCCGCCGCACGACGCCCTCCCCAGGCTGCGGACCCGAACCACTGTCGACCTTCCCGCGTCGCCTGCTTCCTTGGCCCCGACGACCTCGCCGCTCGCCGTCGGGGAGCTGTCTGAGGTGGACACTCCACCTTCAGCAGCAGTAGCCTCTCGCTCGCGCATGCGATGTATACGAAGTAGAGGGTTTGAACCTTGCGGCTCAGCACGAGAGAAACAATCTGGACGACGCCACCTCACGTGCAAAACAATTTCCTCGCAGAAATCGCAACAAAGAGATTTTCTAAAGCTACCTCAAAAACTTGATACGAGTGTCTACCCTCGAAAACACATATCTATTTCATATAAAGGTAGGATGTCGATAACTGCCACACGTGTGGCAGGAAAGAAGATGCACCACACGTATGTAATGCAAATAGATTGCCACGTCATCGCATGCATGCATGCGAGAATTTTTTTGGATTTCCTGTTTTTAAAATGTTTTATCTCTTAAATGAAAAATCCGATTGAAAATCCGTTTTCACCATTAAATCCCTCGCGACGAGATCTTCAATACTAGATCTCATATCGATATATTTCGGCGAAATTTTTCTTTGGTTAAAAGTTGCCATGTCTATTACACATAAATTGCCATGATATTTACACTGAAGCTGCCATGATATGTTTCAACTATTTTCTTTTACATTAAAAAGTACATTTTAACATATTATAAAACGGAGAATTAAGAAACTAGACTTGTCATGCACCATAAACTAAAATTGCCATGATACATGCACTTAAAATTGTCATGGTTCAATAAAAAAATATTTTCATGGTCAAAATAATGAAATTGCCATCATAAAAAAACTAAAATTGTCGTGATCTACAAACTAAAATTGCCACATGGCAACTTTAGCATAAGCACTATGGCAACTATAGTGTAAACATCATGGCAACTTCTGGGCAAAAAAAAAATTCGTCAAAACATATCAACATGGGGTCTAGTTTGAAGATCTCATCGAGACGGATTTAATGATGAAAACGGATTTTTAGTTCGCTTTTTTATTTAGGAGATAAAACATTTTTAAGCCAAAAACCAAAAAAAATTCTGCTGATGTCATCTATTCATACATGGCAAAATGAATGGTGATGAAGGCGTGTGGGCGATCTGCAAACGCCCACACGTGTGGGCGTTAGTTTTTCCGTAAAGGTATGACCTGATTATTATAGCAACACCATAGCTTTATATATCAGCCGGACATTTAACCTAACTTGGAAGGCAAGCTCCCTAACTAAACTCACGAGAAAACTTGGAAAGGAAACATGGACGCTATACTTAAACGGATTATATAATATATTCTAGCAATATAATCCATACAAAAGATTGACCTGGACTCTGTTAAACCGGGGCGTAGACTTCTAGTTGTTCTGTTGGTGGACCCCATCCAATTTCCTTCAAGCATAGCAGACTTCACATGTCGTATGTCCGGTTTGCTGCGTGGTATCCCTTGTACGGCAGAAACAAAAACAGCAAACACGGCTTGATCCTTGGCCTGTATTTTTAAAATAGATTTGGTCTCCTTTTACCATACGAGCCACCATTATCCTTCACGCCCACATGCACACAAAAGCACCCAAAATCCATATGCCTGTTCACGCTCATAGTGTACATAGGCACAAGTAGTACTCCTGATTCTACTTTGACTTTACCTCGGCTAACATGCATAAATGTAATAGCAACCAAATCTTTCACCGTTTCTTCATACTCCTTATCAAACTACATGTACATATCTCTCTCACTTTCAAAAATAGTCCACCAACGACATTGCCACCAACTATTGTTACACCTTGAACACCATCCGTAGCATATTCAGTCTTAGGTGTCGATATGGTTATATCACTGTCGGCCCTGATAATCCCCAAGTGCAAGGAATCATCGTAGCACTTTTCAAAGATGGAAGTGATAAGTATGGAGTGTCGAACCCACAAGGAGCTAAAGGTAAGATCAATATTCTTTCAAGCCCTATCTGCCACTGATACGACTCTACGTGCATCGGACGTTTGCTTCCAACTAGCAACGAGAAATAAAACTATGTCGTGGGTATGAAGAGGATAACTTTGCATGATAACGGAGAGCTAAAACATAAAAGTAGGTGCTGTTATCATAAAGTTAGAATTTATTACTAAATATTATAAATAGCGAGTGTGGAATAATGGTGGATCGGTGTGCGGAATTGTCCTAGGCAATTGTTAACTAGACTGGCAATCACTATTGCAGTTTCATATGAGGGAGAGGCATAAGCTAACATAATTTCTCTACTTGGATCATATGCACTTATTATTGGAACTCTAGCAAGCATCCGCAACTACTAAAGATCATTAAGGTAAAACCCAACCATAGCATTAAAGCATCAAGTCCTCTTTATTCCCATACGCAACAATCCCTCTTACTCGGGTTTAAGCTTCTTTCACTCTAGCAAACCACTATAAGCGAATCATTAACGTATTGCAACACCCTACAGCGGGAATCCCTCACGCTTGCGCGACACGGAGGGCACCATAGGACAGCACCAAAGCAAAACATACAACTCATACCAATCTAGATCATCAATCAACCCAAAGACAAAAGATATCTACTCAAAACATCATAGGATGGCAACACATCATTGGATCATAATATGTGGCATAAAGCACCATGTTCAAGTAAGGGATTACAACGGTGTGCGGGAGAGTGGACCGCATAAAAGAGATGAGGATGGTGATGATGATGGTGATGTTGATGAAGACGATCACCGTGGCGATGATTCCCCTCCCGATGGCACTCCGGCGCCACCGGAAGAGAGGAGGAGAGGTTCTTCCGCTTGTGCTTCCTCCTCCATGGCCTCCACCTCTTGGTC
The DNA here is from genome assembly GCA_021605145.1 of Aegilops bicornis. NCBI lineage: Eukaryota > Viridiplantae > Streptophyta > Magnoliopsida > Poales > Poaceae > Aegilops > Aegilops bicornis. Next base: position 621,188,562 of record CM038674.1, read on the forward strand.
CTTGGCCTTCATGGGTATGAAGACCCCTCCGGGATACTCCTCCATGGCCACCGGTGATGATGGCCCCCTCCGGCAGGGTGCCGGAGAGGGCCTAGATTGATTTCTCGTGGCTACAGAGGCTTGCGGCGGCGGAACTTCTGATCTAATCTCCGTTCTGGAAGTTTTAGGGTACGAGAGTACATATGGGTGCAGGGAGGACGTCGGGGGACTTACGGGCTGGCCACGAGATAGGGGGGCGCGCCCCAGGGGGGTGGGCGCGCCCCCCACCCTCGTGGGCAGCCCGGGACTCCCCTGGTGAGCTTCCGGTACTCCATGGGCTTCTTTTGGTCCAAAAACAGGTTCCGTGGAGTTTCAGGTCTTTTGGACTCCGTTTGATATTCCTTTTCTCCGAAACACTAAAATAGGCAAAAAAAACAGCAATTCTGGGCTGGGCCTTTAGTTAATAGGTTAGTCCCAAAAGTAATATAAAAGTGAAAAATAAAGCCCAAAATAGTCCAAAACAGTAGATAATCTAGCATGGAGCAATCAAAAATTATAGATACGTTGGAGACGTATCAGGCATCCCCAAGCTTAATTCCTACTCGTCCTCGAGTAGGTAAATGATAAAAAAATAATTTTTTATGCGGAATGCTAATAAGTGCTTAAGTTTGATCAATGATAATTCCAGTCACTTTTTCTAGCATCAATATGTGTCATAATAGCAGCTTATCTCATAAAACTTTTCATGATCAAGTAACAATCTATTCACAATATCAAGCATGGTACAGAAACTTCATTGAGAACCAACAAACTATAATCTCAGTCATTGAAGCAATTGCAATTTATCATAACATCAGAAAGAGTCAAGAATAGAGCTTTTCAGCAAGTCCACATACTCAACTATCATATAGTCTTCTACAATTGCTAACACTCACGCAATACTTGTGGTTATGGAGTTTCAAATTTATTAATCGAGAAAGATAGGGGCTTATTGTATTGCCTCCCAACGTATTCACCTTTAGGTGATGTAAAAAATAATAGCCCATGCTAACTTACATCCAATTGGATATATATATATCATGATCTTTCAAACACAAGGAGCTTGACAAAGGATAAAATGAAAAAGGGAATGGTGAGGATCACCTTGACTCAAGCATAAAGTAAAAACATAAAGTAAAAAGATAGGCCCTTCGCAGAGGGAAGCAGAGGTTGTCATCTTGGCGTTTAGGGTTGATGCACAAAATCTTAATGCAAAAGAACGTCACTTTATATTGCCCCTTGTATGTGGACCTTTATTATGCAGTCCTCGCTTTTATTACTTCCACAACAAGTTCGTACAAAGCTTATTTTCTCCGCACTAATAAGTCATGTATATTTAGAGAGCAATTTTTATTGCTTGCACCGATGACAACTTACTTGAAGGATCTTACTCAATCCATAGGTAGGTATGGTGGACTCTCATGGCAAAACTGGGTTTACGGATATTTGGAAGCACAAGTAGTATCTCTACTTGGTGCAAGGGATTTGGCTAGCATGAGGGAGAAAGGCAAGCTCAACATGTTTGGAAGGTCAATGACAATATACTTTAACTGAGATGTCGGAAAACATAAACCATTACGTTGTCTTCCTTGTCCACGTCAACTCTTTTAGCATGTCATACCTAATGAGTGCTTCACAATCATAAAAGATGTCCAAGATAATATATTTGTATATGAACCTCTCTTTCCTTATTACTTCCTATTAATTGCAACGAAGACCAAAACTACGTTTGCCAATTCTCAACAACTTTTATGCCTCATACTTTCTATGTGTGAAGTCATCACTAACCATGTTATAAGCATATGAAACATATAAAAGTTCAGATTTATGACATTCAATTCATTCAACCATTTACTCATAGGATAGACATTAAGCATGTGAGCAAATGACAAACTACTACAAAAGATATGAGTGAAGAACACTGAGTAGTAAAATTATTAACTAGCCATGGGAGGATTCTTTTTCATTCAATATTTCAGATCCAATGATTTTATTCAAACAGCAAGCAAAACAAAATAAAATGACATTGCAAGGATAGCACAACTCATGTGAAGAAGCAAAAACTTAGGCTCAACCGATATAACCGATAGTTGTTGAAGAAGAAAGGTGGGATGCCTAACGGGGCATCCCCAAGCTTAGATGCTTGAGACATCTTGAAATAATGTCTTGGGGTGCCTTGGGCATCCCCAATCTTGAGCTTTTGTGTCTCCTTAATTCCTTTTATACGTCGGTTTCCTAAATCTCAAAAGCTTCATACACACCAAACTCAACAAGAACTCGTGAGATAGGTTAGTATAAACCAATGCAAAACCTTATCATTTTCTACTGTAACAAATTAGTAAAATTATTATTCAACATTGCATACTAAATGCCTCTGCATATTTAACACCCCTATCCTCAAATAGAATCATTAAACAAACAAACATATGCAAACAATGCAACCATAACAGCAATCTGCCAAAACAGTATAGTGTGTAAAGAATGCAAGATTCATCATACTTCCCTAACTCCAAAAATTATGAAAGAAAATTACCACTGTAGTAAATTTATCAGAGCTTATTATGCAAAAGTTTTCAACATTTTAGCACATTCTGACTTTTCTAAGGAATTTTTGCAACAGCGGTAAACTTTCTGTTTTCAAACAGCAACATGTATACTAGCAAAATAAGCATGGCAAAGGCTATCCTTGACATTTTTATTGGAACTAAAGATGCAAAACACTATTATAAATAACAGCTAGCTAATACTAACAAAATAAAATGATGCTCCAAGTAAAACACATATCATGTGACGAATAAAAATATAGCTCCGAGTAAGGTGTATCGATAGTTTTGAAGACGAAAGAGGGGATGCCTTCCGGGGCATCCCCAAGCTTAGGCGCTTGAGTATTCCTTGAATATTACCTTGGGGTGCCTTGGGAATCCCCAAGCTTAGGGTATTTCCACTCCTTATTCTCCTCATATCAATATCTCACCCAAAACTTGAAAACTTCAATCACACAAAACTTAGCCAAACTTCGTGAGATAGGTTAGTATGATAAAGAGCAAACCATTCACTTTGGTACTGACAAAGACAAGGTTCATAATTTTTTTCACACAATTCCTACTATACTATATTATTTCTACAAATTATATTAAGAAATATAAGCCATAGAAACTAGAAAACAAGCAGACTATGCAATGAAAACAGAATCTGTCAGAAACAGATCAGTCTGTAATGATCTGAACAATAACCATACTTCTGCTACTCCAAAAATTATGAAATAAATTGGTGGACGTGAGGAATTTGTCTATTAATCTTCTGAAAAAAGAATCAACTCAAAAACACTCATCTGTAAAAAATTACAGCTTATCTCGTGAGCGCAAAGTTTCTGTTTTTTACAGCAAGATCACATTAACTTTCACCCAAGTCTTCCCAAAGGTCTTACTTGGCACTTTATTGAAACAAAAGATATAAAACATGATTACTACAGTAGCTTAATCATGTAAACACACAAAAACAGTAAGGTTAAATATTGGGTTGTCTCCCAACAAGCGCTTTTCTTTAATGCCTTTTAGCTAGGCATGATGATTTCAATGATGCTCACTTTAAAGATAGGAATTGAAACACAAAGAGAGCATCTTGAAGAATATGACTAGCATATTTAAATCTAAAACACTTCCTATGCCTAGGGATTTTGTGAGCACACCACTTATGGGAACAAGAATCAACTAGCATAGGAAGGCAAAGCAAGTATAACTTCAAAACTTTTAAGCACATAGAGAGGAAACTTAATATTTTTGCAACTCCTACAAGCATGTATTCCTCCCTCATAATAATTTTCAGTAGCATCATGGATAGCAAATTTGTTCTCATACTCAATTGGAACCTCTTCCGAAATAGCGGAGTCATTACTAGCTAAAGTTGACACTCTTCCAAATCCACTTTCATAAATATCACACTAAGATTCAACATTCTGCAAAATAGTGGGATCATTAATTCCTAAAGTTGACACTCTTCCAAACCCACTTTAAATGATAGAATTATTCATACTCCAAAAGATATAAGTGAAGTTCATGGAGCATTCTACAATTAACATAGACTAACCAATATCCAAGCTCAAAATATATAAGTGAAGCACACGAAGCATTCTATAAAACCATACTCAAAAGATTTAAGTGAAGCACAAAGAGCAATTCTATAAGACCGTACTTAAAAGATTTAAGTGAAGCACATGAAGTATTCTATAAATAAATGAAGGGCTATCTCATGCTAGCATGGTTCTTGAAGAAAAGTAAAAACACAAAGGACACAAATCATGTGAACAAAACAAAAACCGAGGTAATACCGATATTTGTTGAAGAAGAAAGATGGGATGCCAACCGGGGCATCCCCAAGCTTAGATGCTTGAGTATCCTTTGAAATATTTACTTGAACTCTTGCCTCTCTTTATTCTTCTCGTATTGATAGCTCACCGACCTTCGGACACTTCATCCACTCAAAACTTTAACAAAAACTTGTGAGATCCGTTAGTGTAATAAAGCAAATCACTACCTTTAGGTACTGTAATGAACTCATTCTTTATTTGTATGGGTGTTAAACCTACTGTATTCCAAGTTCTCTATGGTTCATACCCAACAATACTAGCCATAGATTCATCGAAATAAGCAAACAACACATGCAAAACAGAATCTATTAAAAACAGAACAGTCTGTAGTAATCTGGAAGTTTGGCACACTTCTGTAACTCCTAAAATTATAAACTAAATTTGAAAATTTGAAAAATTTGTACAGAAGTAATGTGCAAAAAGAATAAGAACCATTCGACTTCCCAGTTAAAAATAAAAATTCACGCACTACAGCCAAATGTTTTGTTTTTATTTTGCACAAAGCAAACAAGCAATCTAATCATCCTAAAACCAAAGCTTGGCATATTATTTTTATAATACAAGGAATATATACAAGGGGATAATTATTTACAGAGAAACTTCCATGAAAAATTCTACATTGTTTCCGTGAGCATGAACACAAGTGCTCAAGGTCGACCCTCACTTCTTCAATGCAAAACCTTCCAATCACTTCTCTTTTTGAAAAACTTTTTAGGCATGAAAGGCAAGTAAAAAAAAAATTTGTATTTTAATTTTTTAATTTTTTTTGTATGTTTCACCCACAACTAAAAATAAACAAAGATTAAAAACAAAATCTACTTAGTGAAGAAAGCAAACAAGCACACACGAGAATATCAACCCCACGCTATTGCTCCCCTAAGAACGGGCGCCTTAAAAGAGCTTGATAATCCCCAAGTGCAAGGAATCATCGTAGCACTTTCCAAAGATGGAAGTGATAAGTATGAAGTGTAGAACCCACAAGGAGCTAAAGGTAAGATCAATATTCTCTCAAGCCCTATCTGCCACTGATACGACTACGTGCACCGGACGTTTGCTTCCAACTAGCAACGAGAAATAAAACTACGTTGTGGGTATGAAGAGGATAACTTTGCATGATAACGGAGAGGTAAAACATAAAAGTAGGTGCTGTTATCATAAAGTTAGAATATATAACTAAATATTATAAATAGCGAGTGTGGAATAATGGTGGATCGGTGTGCGGAATTGTCCTAGACAATTGTTAACAAGACCGGTAATCACTATTGCAGTTTCATATGAGGAAGAGGCATAAGCTAACATACTTTCTCTACTTGGATCATATGCACTTATGATTGGAACTCTAGCAAGCATCCACAACTACTAAAGATCATTAAGGTAAAACCCAACCATAGCATTAAAGCATCAAGTCCTCTTTATTCCCATACGCAACAATACCTCTTACTCGGGTTTAAGCTTCTTTCACTCTAGCAAACCACTACAAGCGAATCATGAATGTATTGCAACACCCTACAGCGGGAATCCCTCACGCTTGCGCGACACGGAGGGCACCATACGACAGCAGCATCAAAGCAAAACATACAACTCATACCAATCTAGATCATCAATCAACCCAAAGACAAAAGATATCTACTCAAAACATCATAGGATGGCAACACATCATTGGATCATAATATGTGGCATAAAGCACCATGTTCAAGTAGGGGATTACAGCGGTGTGCGGGAGAGTGGACCACGTAAAAGAGATGAGGATGGTGATGATGATGGTGATGTTGATGAAGACGATCACCGTGGCGATGATTCCCCTCCCGATGGCACTCCGGCGCCACCGGAAGAGAGGAGGAGAGGTTCTCTCCCTTGTGCTTCCTCCTCCATGGCCTCCACCTCCTGGTCCTTGGCCTTCATGGTGATGAAGACCCCTCCAGGATACTCCTCCATGGCCACCGGTGATGATGGCCCCCTCCGGCAGGGTGCCGGAGAGGGCCTAGATTGATTTCTCGTGGCTACAGAGGCTTGCGGCGGCGGAACTTCTGATCTAATCTCCGTTCTGGAAGTTTTAGGGTACGAGAGTATATATGGGTGCAGGGAGGACGTCGGGGGACTTACGGGCTGGCCACGAGGTAGGGGGGCGCGCCCCCCACCCTCGTGGGCAGCCCGGGACTCCCCTGGTGAGCTTCCGGTACTCCATGGGCTTCTTTTGGTCCAAAAACAGGTTTCGTGGAGTTTCAGGTCATTTGGACTCCGTTTGATATTCCTTTTCTTCGAAACACTGAAATAGGCACAAAAAAACAGCAATTCTAGGCTGGGCCTCCGGTTAATAGGTTAGTCCCAAAAGTAATATAAAAGTGGAAAATAAAGCCCAAAATAGTCCAAAACAGTAGATAATCTAGCATGGAGCAATAAAAAATTATAGATACGTTGGAGACGTATCAGGCCCTGGCGGCGCCTGATAATCCCCAAGTGCAGGGAATCATCGTAGCAATTTCAAAAGATGTAAGTGATAAGTATGGAGTGTCGAACCCACAAGAAGCTAAAGGTAAGATCAATATTCTCTCAAGTCCTATCTGCCATCGACTAATTTCACGTACAATCGAACGTTTGCTTCCAACTAGAAACGAGAAATAAAACTATGTTATGGGTATGAAGAGGATAACTTTTCATGGTATCGGAGAGCTAAAATATAAAACTAGGTGATGTTATCATGAAGTTAGAATATATTACTTATTTATTATAAATAGCGAGTGTAGAATAATGATGGGTCGGTGTGCGGAATTGTTCTAGGAAATTGTTAACAAGACCGGTAATCATTATTGCAATTTCATATGAGGGAGAGGCATAAGCTAACATACTTTCTCGTCTTGGATCATATGCACTTATGATTGGAACTCTAGCAAGCATCCACAACTATTAAAGATCATTAAGGTAAAACCCAACCATAGCATTAAAGTATCAAGTCCTCTTTATTCCCATATGCCATGACCCACTTATCCGTGTTTGTGTTTCAGTCACTCACGCAAGGCAGGCAATAAGCAAACCATGAACATATTGCAAACTCTACAGCGGGGATCCCTCACGCTTGCGCGACATGAACGGCACCATAAGACAGAACCAATAATAAAACATGCAACTCAAACCAATCTAGATCATCAATCAACCCAAAGACAAAGGAAATCTACTCAAAACATCATAGGATGGCAACACATCATTGGATCATAATATGTGGCATTAAGCACCATGTTCAAATAGGTGATTACAGCAGAGTGCGGGAGAGTGTACCGCATAAAAGAGATGAGGATGGTGATGATGATGGTGATGTTAATGAAGACGATCGCCGCGACGATGATTCCCCTCCCGATGGCACTCTGGTGCCACCGAGAGAGAGGAGGAGAGGTTCTCCCCCTTGTGCTTCCTCCTCCATGCCCCCCTGGATGGGGAGAGGTTCTCCCTCTGGTCCTTGGCCTTCATGGTGATGATGGCCCCTCCGAGATCCTTCTCCATGGCCTCCGGTGATGATGTCCCCCTCCGGCAGGGTGCCAGAGAGGGCCCAGATTGATTTCCCGTGGTCCTGGAGGCTTGCGGCGGTGGAACTTCCGATCTCTCCTTTGTTCTAGGGTTTTTAGGATTTATAGGAGGGGTTGGCATCGGTCTCACGTCAAGGGGCCCCATGGGGAGTCCACGAGGTAGGAGCACCCTCCAGGGGGGTAGGGCGCGCCCTCCACCCTCGTGGTGGCCTCAGGACTTCCCTCCGGTAGCTTTTCGTTCCAGTATTTTTTATATTTTCCAAAAATATTCTCTGTTGATTTTCAGCGCATTCCGAGAACTTTTATTTCTGCATAAAAACAACACCACGGTAGTTCTGCTGAAAACAGCGTCAGTCCGGGTTAGTTCTAATCAAATCATACCAAAATCATGTAAACATATTATAAACATGGCATGAATACTTCATAAATTATAGATACATTGGAGACGTATCAGCATCCCCAAGCTTAATTCCTGCTCGTCCTCGATAAAAGAAATAATTTATGATGTGTGAATGCTAGCAAGTGCACAGGTTTGATCAATGATAATTTCAGTCACCTTTTCTAGCATCATTATATATCGTAACAGTATCTCAACTCATAAAACTTCTCATGATTAAGTAACAAGCTATTCACATGTCAAAGTATAGATCATAAACTTTCTTGAAAACTAACAAACTATGTTCTCAGTCATCAAACAATTACAATTCATCTTATTTTCAGGAAGGGTCTATGTAAGAGCTTTGATTTAGCAACTACACATACTCAACTATCATTTAATCTTTCAAAATTGCTAACACTCACGTGATATTTATGGGTTCAAAGTTTTAATCGGACACATAGAAAGATAGGAGCTTATATTTTTGCCTCCCAATCTTTTACCTCAAGGGTAATGTCAACAACAATACTTTATGAAAATCTACATCCAATTGGATATATATATATATCCAGATCGCTCCAACACAAAGTGCTTGCCAAAGGAAAAAGTGTAAAAAGGAAAGGTGATGATCACCAAGACTCTTGTATAAGGGTAGAAGATAAAAGTAAAAGATAGGCCCTTCACAGAGGGAAGTAGAGGTTGTCATGCGCTTTTAAGGTTGGATACACAAAATCTTAATGCAAAAGAACATCACTTTATATTGCCGCTTGTGATAAAGAGCTTTATTATGCAGTCCATCGCTTTTATTTCTTCCATATCACAAGTTCATATAAAGCTTATTTCCTTCACACTAATATATCATACATATTTAGAGAGCAATTTTTATTGCTTGCACCGATGACAACTTACTTGAAGGATCTTACTCAATCCATAGGTAGGTATGGTGGACTCTCATGGCAAAACTAGTTTAAGGGATGTTTGGAAGCACAAGTAGTATTTCTACTTGGTGCAAAGAATTTGGCTAGCATGAGAGGGAAAGGCAAGCTCAACATGTTGGATGATCCAAGACAATATAACTTCTATTCGGATATAAGAAAACATAACCCATTAAGTTGTCTTCCTTGTCCAACATCCACTTTTTAGCATGTCATATTTTAATGAGTGCTCACAATTACAAAAGATGTCCAAGATAGTATATTTATATGTGAAATCTCTCTTCCTTCAATATTCTTTCATGAATTGTTGAAGTGACCAATACTGCGTTTGCTAACTTTCAATAAATTTACCACCTATACTTATTATGTGTGAAGTTATTACTCCCCATGCTATAAGAATATGAAACAATATAAATTCAGATTTATGATATTCAATTCATTCAACCATTTACTCATAGGATATACGTGAAGCAAGTGAGTAAATGTCAAAGTACTCCAAAAAGATATAAGTGAAGGACAATGAGTAGTCAAATAATTAACTAGCCATGGGAGGATTCTATCTCATTCAAGATTTCATATCCAATGGTTTTACTCAAACAGCAAGTAAAATTGAAAATACGCTAAAACACATATCATGTGACGATAAAAATATAGCTCCGAGTAAGGTATACTGATGGTTTTGAAGGTCTCGGGGGTTGGGTGCGACATATGCCAAAGGATGGCTTATCATGGTGGGAGTGAGTAGAACGTCGCCGGTGCCCGGAAGCGGGATGAGGCGTAGACACGTACGCCGGCCAAGCATTTTACCTGTGTTCGGGGCTCTCCTAGGAGATAACACCCCTAGTCCTGCTCTGCGGGGTCTCTGCATGATCACTAAGGCTCAAGTGAATACACAAGTGCTCCTCAAGCTGTCTGCTAGAGGTAGGGGAAGGCAAGGTTAGCTCCTCCCTTTCCTCTATGATCTGGCTAACTATCTCCGGTTCAGAACCCTTTGCATGGGTGCCCTGGGGGGGTTTATATAGGCCTACCCCCCAGGGGTACATTGGTAATCCAGCCGGGGTAGGGCCCGGCCGTCAGTCTCTCTTGTGCCAGCTTCTCCGCCGACTGTTGGGGCCCGCCGACTAGTGGGTCCCGCCGACTGGTAGGGTGCAGGCCGTACTCGCTGCTTCCGGGCTTGCCGGTGGCTGATCACTATAGTCGTGTCTCTAATGACGCAGGCTTGGTTGGGAGGTCATGGCTACAGCCCCGCCGCCTGGCGGGCGTTTACTTTAGCCACTCCCCATCTTGTCTGGTTGATGGCGCGCGGGCCCCGTGGGAGGAGCCAGCCGACTCCTAGGGGCCAACCTCCATCGGGTCCGACTGGTAAGGCTCTTCGCTGTCTTCTAGACTCTCGCTGCCGGCGGGGCCCATCGTCCTTGGGCCGTACAGACAGGTCGTCGTGGGAACAGGATTCCACGCAGCGGGTGATGTCGAAGCAGTGTGGCAACAAAGGTTGGCGGAGATCTCCGCTGATGCAGAACCTTTGTGGCCATGCTTGCCTGATTTGGAGGAGGGGATGGGCTATACTGTAGCCATTCCCCGCCCCGTCCCCCTGACGAGGGCACAGGCTTCGCAGGTGTCGCGGGCCGACTCCCTGAGGCCGGCTTCTCTGGAAGTCGCCCGATGGGAGTCGGCTTGACTCGACCTCGCGTCCTAGACTCGGCCGCCCATGGGAAGCCGACTACTTCTCCAGTCGGCTTCCAGAAGGCGGCTCTTCGTCTCGGCGTCTGGAGGGGCGCAGTTAGCCCCGAAGTCTTGAAAGGTTTTGGGTCTCGGGTTAGCCTACCCGTGGCCCATTACTCCGACAGTAGTCCCCGAAGCTGGTGAGGCGCCGCGGGCGATCGGTCGAGGAGCCTCAGCAGTTTCCCTCTTTCGGTGCCCGAAGGGGAGCTTCGTCCGTCTTCTACCAAGCTGACTGGTTGGAGTCGGACTCGCCCCCAACCCGTCTTGACCAAACTTTCGAACGCCTCGGCGGGAGCCATGTGGCGTGCTAGCTAAGCTTCCATGCCACCGCCCGCTTCGGGCCTGTCACGTGGTGGCGCGCGGTCGGGCCAGTCTGCCTGCCTACGTGCGCGATGGGACATGCCTTTGGACCGGGCCCGCCACTACCCTCCTCTGCCCTCGAGCGGATCCGCTGCGGCCGAGGCGGGCGGTTGAGATTCCCGCGGAGTTACTGCGTGCAGTAACTCGCGTGGGATGGATCGTGGGGGGCGTGGGGCAACAGCGCAGTTAATCCCACGCCTGCCCCCTTGCCTCCGCAGCCCGAGGGTCTATAAGTAGGCAGGGAAGGGGGAGCGACAGGGCACGCGCGTCCCCCCTCGTCATTGCCTCCTCTTTCTTCTTCCTCTCACTGTCGCGCCCTCAAGCTACATCGAGTGTCGCGGCGACCCCTCCCTGATGAGCTCCTCTTCCACCGTCGCGCCCCCCTCGGTGCGCTCCGGGGAGTGGGACGGCTCCGAGGTTCACGAAGACCACATCGACTTCCTTCACAAGACGCATCGGCTGCCCTGCGAGAAATTCGTGAGGGTTCGCCTCGCGCCGGAGGGAGAAATCTCGCCGGCACCGGAGGAGGGCGAGTGGGTCGTCTTCTGCTCGCACTGCCTGCGTGGCCTTGGTCTGCCGGTGAGCGGCTTCTTCTGCTCCTTCCTCGAGTTCTACGGACTCCAGCCGCTCCACCTCACTCCGAACACGGTGGTGTTGTTGTCCGCCTTCGTCACTCTATGCAAAGGCTTCCTCGGCGTCCTCCCCACTATCGAGCTATGGGGGGAATTCTTCTACACCAAGCTTGGCACCCATGTTGCAGGCGTGCCGGCTCAGTGTGGCTCATTCATCGCGGTGAGGAGGACGGGGGCCGACAACCCGTTTCCCCCCATCGCACTGATAAAGTCGGTGAAGATGTGGCAGCGGTCGTACTTCTACGTGAAGAGCATCTTCGCGGAGGGCGACTGGGTCAACCTGCCAGCTTATGCAGCCGGCGCGCCGGTTGGGAGGCAACCCGCCTGGTCGTACCGGGCCAGGTCGCTGACGCCTGCTGGAGCCGCCGCTGTCGCCCGACTCTGAGTGATGACGCAGTCGGAGGGCCTGACCGGGCCCGACTTGCTGGCCGCCTTCATGGCGCGCTGAGTGCTCCCGCTTCAAGGCCGTCCTCACATGATCTACCAGATGAGCGGCCACCGGGATCCAAGCCGGTTGAGCACCAAGGAGATGCCTCACAAAGAGGTGGCCTACATGGTGAACTACCTTGCGAACTGCAAGCTCTCAGAAGAGTGGCAGTTCGGCAAGGAGCCGTATTCGCGTGCCGATCCTCCGCCCATGGTGAGTTGTTACTTTTCCCGATTCTTGTGATTCCTTTTTCTTTTGCCTAGTTCGTCTTGTTAGATCTAACCCACAGGTTTTCGGCCAAAGCCCTCTCATCCAGCCAGCAGCCGGCACCACAGGGCCGGCCCGCGGGTCGGAGAGCGATGTCGACGACCCCGACTTGGGGGCGGCGGCCTTGAAAGACGACGCCGAGGGAGGAGGCGGCAGGGCAGGCGGCGCGAGGCTCGGGGCCAGCCTCGAGGACTGGCCTGACGATGACGCGGGGGAAGTCGCTCCGCACCACCAACCGGGAGCCGGCCATCCAGGCGCGAGCTCCTCTGCCGCGCCGGACGCCCAAGGCGGCGCGAAGAAGCGTAGGGCCGCGCCGAGCTTGTTCGGCAGCCGGCCGAAGAAGCCTAAGGGCTCGGCCGCGGCGACCAAGCGGGAAGAGGCGGCTGCGAAGGTCAACCGCTTCCGCAGGGTGGTGAAGACGCCGCAACTGGTCTCCGCGTAAGTGCTTTCTTCCCTTGTATCTTTGTCTTCTCTTCGTCGATCTTGCTCTGAATTTTCTTCTTTGTTTTCCTTGGGTCCAGGGCTCCCCTCTCTCTTGAGAAGGCAGCCACCGCCTCCATCATGGGGTCGGCGGAGACTTCCGCCACAACTCGGCAGATTGACCCGGCCGCCGGCCTTCAGGAGGTGAGGAGGCGGAGCAGCAGGCCTTGAAGCAAGAGGCCGCCCGTCTGAAGAAGGCGGGGGCCGAGAACTCGGAGGCCGCCGCCAAGGAGAAATTGGCGGAGGCTGAAGCCGCCGCCGTGGCAAAGAGACGGGCCGAAGAAGCCGCGCATCACCATACGGCGATCTTCGTCGTTCCTCTGAACTCCGCCCCGCCACCCTCGGAGTTCTCGGTGCAGACCGGGGAGGCCGGCGGCGAGCACCCGACCAAGGAGCGAGACGGCGGCGACACCTCCATGCCGGACGTGCTTGTGCCGCCACCGCCGCCGTCTGGGAGCGCTCCGGGCGGGCAGCCGGCGGACCCGCCGGTGCCTCCGACTGGAGAGGTGGCGATGGGCCTGGGTCTTGAGGTCGGCACACCAACGCGTCGCCGTCTTGCGAAGGTGGCTTCTGCGCCACGCCGGCTGGAAACCGGCACCACGAGCTCCACGGTCCCGGACCGAGGCGACGAGTGTCGCGCCCACTGGGTGGGTGCGAGGCGGCGGGACGGGCCCAGTGAATCGGGCGCTCTTGGACGTCCAAGCCAAGATCCGAGCCGAAAGCGAGGCCCTGAAGAACCGCAACACGACGCACTTGGCAGCACGAGAAGTCGTTCGGGTACGCTCTCTTCTTCGTTTTTGTTTTTTGTGCTTTTCGGTGGGCGGCGCTACCCTGCAGGTGTAGTCCCCGAGTTTCGGGCGGATGTTGAGCGGTGACTCGGAACTCCAATCGACGAGTTCCAAGTACTGACACCCGTCTGAATTTTATGTCGCAGGATTACCACAATATCCGCGAGATCGCCTTCCACGCCAACGCCCAGGAGCTGGCTCAGCGGACCGCCGACTTGTCGGACAGCCGGAGTATGTCTTCTTCTTTTTCCTGCGAGGGCGCTGGCGCACCCGCGGGCTGTAGTCCCCGAGAATCGGGCCGACTGCTGAGCAGTCGGGTCGGATCTCCCCAACGACTGTATTTCTTTGCTGGCGACTGACGCCTTGCTTTCTTCTTTCTTTCGCAGACGCCAACGCCGCCTTACAGGAGCAGCTGGATGAGGCCAACGCTGCACTCCGTGCCAAGGAGGAAGAGCGCAGCCGATCGAGTCAAGAGCGCCACCGGCTGGTCAAGCAAAGTGGCGGAATGTATGAGCTCTTCGAGAAGGCTCGGGCGAGGCGCAGGACAAGGAGTCCGCTCTTGCTGAATTCGCGAGCGAAGCGCCCTCCCGGTCCGGCTGGAGGCGATGTTGTCTTCCGGCTTCCATGAGATCGAGGACATAGTCGATGGTGAGTCTTCCTCGTTTTTCTTCTTTGCGCCACCGGCTGTTGGTCAAAACCGGCTTCTAGTCTTTTAATTTCGCTCTTTGCTTCCGCCCTGGCAGACTTCTTCCCTGGACACTCGGACGTCGCCAATCGGGCCAACGAAGCTGACCGCGAAGGGCGGAGGGCGGACGGTGCAAAGATCGTCGCCGACGCCCCCTGATCCCTTTACGAGCAGATCCTGAGCATTGAGGCTCGTCTTCGGCCGGCTCACCGGATGCTGCGCCGGCTTCAGCGTGTTGGTGCCCAGGCAATCACCGTCCTGTGGCCTGACGTGCCGGCACCGCGCACTCCCAGTCGGACTGCCGAGTGGCTGGAGGTAGCGGCCGGCCGTCTTAAGGCCTAGAAGGGCTCTTCGGCTTGGGCTGGGGCGCGCCAGGCCTTGGAGTTCGTCAAGGCATGGTACCCTGGGCTGAATCTAGCCCAGCTGGCCACGTTTCGGCAGGAGGCTCAGGCAGAGTTGGCGGCCGTGGAGGACGATCTTGTCAAGCGCGCGGCATCGATCGCCGAGTACACCAACACCAGCATCTTCGTCCCGGAGCGGGCTGAAAACGGCGACGAGGCACCGCCAGAATGGTTCGGGCTGAACCCGACCGACAGCAAGGACTCGGCGGAGGTGATCAACTCCAGCGACAAGGAGGAAGGCGAGCCGGAGGAGGGAGGTGAAGAGGAGGCGCCAGAGGTCAGAGCGGACGACCAGCCGCAGCTCGACCGAGCCTCCAGCAACGAGCCGCATCCGACCAAGCCAGTTGCTGCCGGAGGCGATGAAGCAGAGACCGACCAGCCGGCCACTCCAGCGACTGGCACCGCCAACTCCTCCGATCCTCCGAACCCTTCTGCCGCTTCCTAGACTGCCGCTTTATCTTTGTTTCGCCTGTCTATTAGTCTCAAACGAACTTGTTAATTTCGCACAATTCCACCTGCCGGGTGTATCTTAAACTTGTTGAAGATCGGCCAAGGGCCCTTATCATGTAAATATTTTCCCGAGTTCCGACTCTTCTTGCTTTATCGCTCTTTGGCTTTTTCCTTTGCTGCCTTCCCTTGGTTGCCGCCTTGTCAGCCAAGCAGCCGCTCTGCGGTCTGTTGCTGGGTCAAGTTCCTGGCTACCTTGGGGAGGCAAGTACTTAGCCGCTTTCGAGTTTTAGCAAGTTGAAATAGGAAACGGCTAGTGATGCGTCTCCAACGTATGTATAATTTTTGATTGCTCCATGCTATATTATCTACTATTTTGGGCAGTATTGGGCTTTATTATACACTTTTATATTACTTTTGGGACTAACCTATTAACCGAAGGCCCAGCCCATATTGTTGTTTTATTGCTTGTTTCAGTATTTCGAGGAAAAGGAATATCAAACAGAGTGCAAACGGAATGAAACCTTCGGCATCATTATTTTTGGGAAGAATATGATCCTGGAGACTTGGAGATCAAGTCAGAAGATACTCGAGGAGGCCAGGAGATAGGGGACGCCCCCCCTGTCTCGTGGGCCCCTCGAGCACCCCCCGACCGACTTCTTTCGCCTATATATTCCCTCGTACCCTTAAATATCGAATATCAAGGTAGATCGGGAGTTCCACCGCCGCAAGCCTCTGTAGCCACCAAAAACCTCTCGGGAGTCCGTTCCGGCACCCTACCGGAGGAGGAACCCATCACCGGTGGCCATCTTCATCATCCCGGCGCTCTCCATGACGAGGAGGGAGTAGTTCACCCTCGGGGCTGAGGGTATGTACCAGTAGCTATGTGTTTGATCTCTCTCTCTCTCGTGTTCCCTCTATGGCACGACCTTGATGTATCCCGAGTTTTGCTATTATAGTTGGATTTTATGATGTTTCTCCCCCTCTGCTCTCTTGTGATGAATTGAATTTCCCCTTTGAAGTTATCTTATCGGATTGAGTCTTTTATGAGAACACTTGATGTATGTCTTGTCGTGTTTATCTTTGGTGACAATGGGATATCACGTGCCACTTGATGTATGTTTTGGTGACCAACTTGCGGGTTCCGCCCATGAACCTATGCATAGGGGTTGGCACACGTTTTCTTGACTCTCCGGTAGAAACTTTGGGGCACTCTTTGAAGTAATTTGTGTTGGTTGGATGAATCTGAGATTGTGTGATGCATATCGTATAATCATGCCCACGGATACTTGAGGTGACAATGGAGTATCTAGGTGACAATAGGGTTTTGGTTGACTTGTGTCTTAAGGTGTTATTTTAGTATGAACTCTTTTATAGATTGATCCGAAAGAATAGCTTTGAGGTGGTTTCGTACCCTACCATAATCTCTACGTTTGTTCTCCGCTATTAGTGGCTTTGGAGTGACTCTTTGTTGCATGTTGAGGGATTGTTATATGATCTATCTATGTTATTATTGTTGAGAGAACTTGCAGTAGTGAAAGTATGAACCCTAGGCCTTGTTTCCTATCATTGCAATACCGTTTACGCTCACTTTTACCACTTGTTACCTTGCTATTTTTATTATTTCAGATTACAAAAACCTTTATCTACCATCCATATTGCACTTGTATCACCATCTCTTCATTAACTAGTGCACCTATACAATTTACCATTGTATTGGGTGTGTTGGGGACACAAGAGACTCTTTGTTATTTGGTTGCAGGGTTGTTTGAGAGAGACCATCTTCATCCTACACCTCCTATGGATTGATAAACCTTAGGTCATCCACTTGATGGAAATTTGCTACTGTCCTACAAACCTATGCACTTGCAGGCCCAACAACATCTACAAGAAGAAGGTTGTGTAGTAGACATCAAGCTCTTTTCTGGCGCCGTTGCCAGGGAGGTGAGTGCTTGAAGGTATATCTTTAGATCTTGTAATCGAATCATTTTGTTTCTTGTTTTATCACTAGTTTAGTTTATAAAAGAAAACAAAAAAATGGAGTTAAGTTTGTCTCATACGCTTCATCTTTTTAATATCTTTCGTGAGTATGGTGAAAAGGAAAATTGTGCTCAAGTGCTAGAAGAAGAAATCTATAGAATGTTTGATACTAGATCTTTGTATGATGAACATGATTGCAATGTTGTTAGTATGAATTCTTTGAATATCCATGATGCTAATGATATGCAAAGCCACAAGCTTGGGGAAGCTATGTTTGATGAAGATGATATGTTTAGTCCCCCAAGCTTTGATGAGCAAATTTACTATGATGAAAGCATGCCTCCTATCTATGATGATTATTGTGATGACACGTATGCTTTAAAGAATAATGATAACCATGAAACTTGTCATCTTGATCTTAATTTTCAATTACATGATAGTTATTTTGTTGAGTTTGCTCCCACTATTATTCATGAGAAGAATTTTGCTTATGTGGAGAGTAATAAAATTTATATGCTAGTAGATCATGAAAAGAATGTTTTAGGTGCTGGTTATATTGTTGAATTCATTCATGATGCTACTGAAAATTATTATGAGGGAGGAACATATGCTTGTAGGAGTTGCAATAATGTCAAGTTTCCTCTCTATGTGCTTCAATTTTTGAAGTTATGCTTGTTTTGCCTTCCTATGCTTGTTGATTATTGTTCCCATAAGTTGTTTGCTCACAAAATCCCTATGCATAGGAAGTGGGTTAGACTTAAATGTGCTAGTCATATTCTTCATGATGCTCTCTTTATGTTTCAATTCTTATGTCTTATGTGAGCATCATTGAAATCATCATGCCTAGCTAAGGGCGTTAAACGATAGCGCTTGTTGGGAGGCAACCCAATTTTATTTTAGTTTCTTACTTTTTGGTTCTGTTTAGTAATAAATAATCCATATAGCTTCTGGTTAGATGTGTTTTCATGTTTTAATTAGTGTTTGTGCCAAGTAGAACCTTTGGGAAGACTTGGTTGAAGTCTTTATGATCATGCTGTAAAAAACAGAAACTTTAGCGCTCACGAGATTAGCTAGAACTTTTTACTGGAGAGTGCTATTTAGTTGATTCTTTTTGAATATGATTACTAGTCAAATTCATCAGGTCCAGAAATTTATTTTAGAATTTTTGGAGTTCCAGAAGTTTGCGTTAGTTACAGATTACTACAGACTGTTCTGTTTTTGACAGATTCTGTTTTCATTGTGTTGCTTGCTTATTTTGATGAATCTATGGCTAGTAAAATAGTTTATAAACCATAGAGAAGTTAGAATACAGTAGGTTTAACACCAATATAAATAAAGAATGAGTTAATTGCAGTAATTTGAAGTGGTGTTTTGTTTTCTTTCGCTAACGGAGCTCATGAGTTTTCTGTTAAGTTTTGTGTTGTGAAGTTTTCAAGTTTTGGGTAAAGATTCGATGGACTATGGAATAAGGAGTGGCAAGAGCCTAAGCTTGGGGATGAACAAGGCACCCCAAGGTAATATTCAACGACAACCAAGAGCCTAAGCTTGGGGATGCCCCAAGGCATCCCTCTTTAAATCTTCGTTCATCGGTAACTTTACTTGGAGCTATATTTTTATTCACCACATGATATGTCTTTTGCTTGGAGCATCATGTCATTTTCTTTAGTTTTGCTTTCTGTTATTTATAATAATGTTTTGAATCTTTAGTTTCAACAAAAGTGTCAAGGATAGCCTTTATGATGCTTATTTTGCTAGTATACATGTTGCTGTTTGAAAACAGAAAGTTTACCGCTGTTGCAAAAATTCCCTAGAAAATTCAGAGAGTGGTATAATGTTGAAACTTTTTGCATAATGAGCTCTGATAAATTTACTACAGCGGGAATTTTATTACATAATTTTTGGAGTTAGGGAAGTATGATGAATCTTGCATTCTTTACAGACTATACTGTATTGACAGATTGCTGTTATGGTTGCATTGTTTGCATATGTTTGCTTGTTTAATGGTTCTATTTAAGGATAGGAGTATTAAATATGCAGAGGCATTTAGTATGCAATGTTGAATAATAATTTTAGTGATTTGTTACAGTAGAAAATGATAAGGTTTTGCATTGGTTTACACTAACCTATCTCACGAGTTCTTGTTGAGTTTGGTGTGGATGAAGCTTTTGATAAAAAGATAAACCATGATATGAGAGGAATTAAGGAGACACAAAAGTTCAAGCTTGGTGATGCCCAAGGCACCCCAATATAATATTTCAAGAAGTCTCAAGCATCTAAGCTTGGGGATGCCCCGGTAGGCATCCCATCTTTCTTCTTCAACAACTATCGGTTAGTATCGGTTGAGCCTAAGTTTTTGCTTCTTCACATGAGTTGTGCTATCCTTGCAATGTCATTTTATTTTGTTTTGCTTTCTATTTGAATACAATAACAAGATCTGAAATTCCTTAATGTTAGAGAGTCTTCACATAGTTGTATAATTATTCGACTACTCATTGATCTTCACTTATATCTTTCGGAGTAGTTTGTCATTTGCTCTAGTACTTCACTTATATCTTTTAGAGCACGGTGGTGGTTTTATTTTGAAGAAATAGATGAACTCTCATGCTTCACTTATATTATTTTGAGAGTCTTAAATAGCATGGTAATTTGCTTAAATAATCTTAATATGCTAGGTATTCAAAAATAGTAAAAACTTTCTTATGAGTGTGTTGAATACTAAGAGAAGTTTGATGCTTGATGATTGTTTCGAGATATGGAAGTAGTGATATTAGAGTCATGCTAGTTGAGTAGTTGTGAATTTGAGAGATACTTGTGTTAAAGTTTGTGATTCTTGTAGCATGCACGTATGGTGAACTGTTATGTGATGAAGTCGGAGCATGATTTATTTATTGATTGTCTTCCTTATGAGTGGCGGTCGGGGAATGACGATGGTCTTTTCCTACCAATCTATCCCCCTAGGAGCATGCGCGTAATACTTTTCTTTGATAACTTGTAGATTTTTGTAATAAGTATATGAGATCTTTATGACTAATGTTGAGTCCATGGATTATACGCACTCTCACCTTTCCGCAATTGCTGGCCTCTCTAATACCGCGCACTTTTCGCTCGTATCATACACCCACCATATATCTTCCTCAAAACAGCCACCATACCTACCTATCATGGCATTTCCATAGCCATTCCAAGATATATTGCCATGCAACTTTCCACCGTTCCGTTTATTATGACACGCTCCATCATTGTCATATTGTTTTGCATGATCATGTAGTTGGCATCGTATTTGTGGCAAAGCCACCGTTCATAAATTCTTTCATACATGTCACTCATGAGTCATTGCACATTCCGCACATCACGGAGGCATTCATATAGAGTCATATTTTGTTCTAAGAATCGAGTTGTAATTTTTGAGTTGTAAGAAAATAAAAGTGTGATGATCATCATTTTTTAGAGCATTGTCCTAGTGAGGAAAGGATGATGGAGACTATGATTCCCCCACAAGTCGGGATGAGACTCCGTACGAAAAATAAAAAAAGGAAAAAAAGAGGCCATAAAAAAATAGAAAAGGCCCAAATAAAAATAAAAAAATAAAAAAATGAGAGAAAAAGAGAGAAGGGACAATGCTACTATCCCCTTACCACACGTGTGCTTCAAAGTAGCACCATGATCTTCATGTTAGAGAGTCTCATATGTTGTCACTTTCATATACTAGTGGGAATTTTCATTATAGAACTTGGCTTGTATATTCCAATGATGGGCTTCCTCAAAATGCCCTAGGTCTTCGTGAGCAAGTGAGTTGGATGCACACCCACTTAGTTTCTTTTGTGGAGCTTTCATACACTTATAGCTCTAGTGCATCCGTTGCATGGCAAACCCTACTCACTCACATTGATATCTATTGATGGGCATCTCCATAGCCCGTTGATACGCCTAGTTGATGTGAGACTATCTTCTCCCTTTTTGTCTTCTCCACAACCACCATTCCATTTCACATATAGTGCTATGTCCATGGCTCACGCTCATGTATTGCGTGAAGATTGAAAAAGTTTTGAGAGTGTCAAAAGTATGAAACAATTGCTTGGCTTGTCATCGGGGTTGTGCATGATTTAAATACTTTGTGTGGTGAAGATAGAGCATAGCCAGACTATATGATTTTGTAGGGATAACTTTCTTTGGTCATGTCATTTTGAGAAGACATAATTGCTTAGTTAGTATGCTTGAATTATTATTATTATTATGTCAATATTAAACTTTTGTCTTGAATCTTTCGGATCTGAATATTCATATCACAATTAAGAAGAATTACAATGAAATTAAGCCAACTAGCATTCCACATCAAAAATTATTTTTTTATCATTTACCTACTCGAGGGGAATGACAGGAATTAAGCTTGGGGATGCTTGATCGTCTCCAACGTATCTATAATTTTTGATTGCTCCATGCTATATTATCTACTGTTTTGGGCAATATTGGGCTTTATTATACACTTTTATATTACTTTTGGGACTAACCTATTAACCGGAGGCCCAGCCCATATTGCTGTTTTATTGCCTGTTTCAGTATTTCGAGGAAAAGGAATATCAAACGGAGTCCAAACTGAATGAAACCTTCGGCATCGTTAGTTTTGGGAAGAATATGATCCTGGAGACTTGGAGATCAAGTCAGAAGATACTCGAGGAGGCCAGGAGATAGGGGGCGCCCCCCCGTCTCGTGGGCCCCTCGAGCACCCCCCGACCGACTTCTTTCGCCTATATATTCCCTCGTACCCTAAAAACATCGAATATCAAGATAGATCGGGAGTTCCGCCGCCGCAAGCCTCTGTAGCCACCTAAAACCTCTCGAGTCTGCATTAGGCACCCTGAGGGAGGAACCCATCACCGGTGGCCATCTTCATCATCCCGGCGCTCTCCATGATGAGGAGGGAGTAGTTCACGCTCGGGGCTGAGGGTATGTACCAGTAGCTATGTGTTTGATCTCTCTCTCTCTTGTGTTCTCTCTCGTGTTCCCTCTATGGCACGATCTTGATGTATACCGAGCTTTGCTATTATAGTTGGATTTTATGATGTTTCTCCCCCTCTGCTCTCTTGTGATGAATTGAGTTTCCCCTTTGAAGTTATCTTATCGGATTGAGTCTTTTATGAGAACACTTGATGTATGTCTTGCCGTGTTTATCTGTGGTGACAATGGGATATCACGTGCCACTTGATGTATGTTTTGGTGACCAACTTGCGGGTTCCGCCCATGAACCTATGCATAGGGGTTGGCACACATTTTCTTGACTCTCAGGTAGAAACTTTGGGGCACTCTTTGAAGTACTTTGTGTTGGTTGGATGAATCTGAGATTGTGTGATGCATATCGTATAATCATGCCCACGAATACTTGAGGTGACAATGGAGTATCTAGGTGACATTAGGGTTTTGGTTGATTTGTGTCTTAAGGTGTTATTTTAGTACGAACTCTTTTATAGATTGATCCGAAAGAATAGCTTTGAGGTGGTTTCGTACCCTACCATAATCTCTATGTTTGTTCTCCGCTATTAGTGGCTTTGGAGTGACTCTTTGTTGCATGTTGAGGGATTGTTATATGATCTATCTATGTTATTATTGTTGAGAGAACTTGCACTAGTGAAAGTATGAACCCTAGGCCTTGTTTCCTATCATTGCAATACCGTTTACGCTCAATTTTACCACTTGTTACCTTGCTGTTTTATTATTTCAGATTACAAAAACCTTTATCTACCATCCATATTGCACTTGTATCACCATCTCTTCATGAACTAGTGCACCTATACAATTTACCATTGTATTGGGTGTGTTGGGGACACAAGAGACTCTTTGTTATTTGGTTGCAGGGTTGTTCGAGAGATACCATCTTCATCCTACGCCTCCTACGGATTGATAAACCTTAGGTCATCCACTTGACGGAAATTTGCTACTGTCCTACAAACCTGTACACTTGCAGGCCCAACAACGTCTACAAGAAGAAGGTTGTGTAGTAGACATCAGCCAGCCGACTGCTGAACAGTCGGTTGTAGGAAAGGCTGGAAACCGGCTTTAAACTATGCAATGCTTTGAGTCCTTAGCCATTTTTCGTGTGGGCGCCCTTTCTACCTTGCTCCTGCCTGCCAATCAGTCGCTCTGCGAACTGCGGCTTCCGGCAGGAGACGGCTTAGGTGCCACACATTACTTGTCCGGCTGTAGGAAGCATTTCATAGTTCTAGACGGCGAGTCCCCGGGCCGACTGGTCGGACCCGGTGCCAAGTGGCATAACGAAAAGGTGACATACTTGTAGGCATAACCTTTATCATATAGATAAAAGAGGGTTGTCCCCGAGCTCTTCTCGGGGGACCCAGAGTCTCCATATTTTAATACAAAAGGTAGCGTGGTACATACTGCATTAACTGTAAAATCTTCGGAGGAGATTTGCATTCCATGGCCGCTCCGTCTCCTTGCCGGAGTCGTCCCTCTTGCGTGCTCGAGGCTTCTGAGCGTCGATCGGGTAGTAGGAGTCGTTGCCCAATACTTTGCTAATGATGAAGGGGCTTTCCCAAGGTGTTGAGAGCTTGTGCTGGCCGGCTGTTCGCTGGATCAACCGGAGCACAAGGTCTCCTTCTTGGAAAGATTTCGGCTTGACCTTCCGGTTGTAGTATCCTCGCAGGCTCTGCTGGTAGATACTGGACCGGCTGAGTGCTAACAGCCGGCCCTCTTCCAGCAGATCGACGACGTCTTGTCGTGCTTCTTCTGCCTCCTCTTCGGTGTACATGGTAACTCGAGGGGAGTCGAATTCTATATTTGTTGGGATGATGGCTTCGGCACCGTAGACGAGGAAGAAAGGCGTGAAGCCGGTTGACTTGTTTGGAGTTGTGCGCAGCTCGAGGGCGGTGGCAGCTCGTCGAGCAATGACCGGCGAACGCTCCAGAGGCTCGATCAGTCGGGGCTTGATGTCGGATAGGATGAGGCCGTTTGCTCGCTCGACTTGGCCATTTGACTGCGGGTGGGCTACGGATGCTAAGTTCAGTCGGATGCCCTGTGTCGCGCAGAAACGGGCCAAGGCGCCCTTGGTGAAGTTTGTGCCGTTGTCGGTGATGCTATGTTGTACGCCGTACCGAGTGGTGATGTCGGCGATGAATGTCACGGCAGTCGGCCCATTCAGTTTCTTGATTGGCCTTGCCTCTATCCACTTGGTAAACTTGTCCACAGCGACAAGTAGATGAGTCATGCCACCACGGGTCGTCTTGAATGGTCCCACCATATCCAAGCCCCAGACGGCAAAGGGCCAGGCAATGGGGATAGTCTTGAGTGCAGAAGCCGGCTGATGTGGCTTGGAGTGGAACATCTGACACCCTTTGCATTTCAGGACCAAATCCTTGGCATCTTCTAGAGCAGTCGGCCAAAAAAACCGTGGCGGAAAGCCTTGGCGACAAGTGCTCTTTAAGCCGCGTGGTGGCCACACTCGCCTTGGTGGATATCTTTGAGAATGGCTTCGCCTTGCTCTGGCTCGACACAACGTTGGTAAACACCAGTGACACTGCGCCTGACAAGCTCTCTGTTGACTATGGTGTAGGCCGCGGCCCGGCGTTGCACTTGCCGGGCCGAGATCTCATCAGGCAGCAGCTCCTTGTTCACTAGGAAGTTGAGGATGGGCTGGGCCCATGAAGGTGCTGCGACTTCTGCGACTGTCAGGACCGCAACTTGGACGAGGGCGGTTGGGCTGGGAGGCGGCGGGTTGGAGTCGGCGACCGCTTGCTGGGTTGATGAAGTCCCCGGGCCGATTGGTGCAGTACCCGGGCCGAGCTCTGGAGTCCCCGGGCCGGTGGCTGCAGTCCCCAGGCCGGGTGCGACTACCGTAGTCCCCGGACCGCCTGGCAGAATTCTCGTGCCGGTTGTTGGAGCTCTCAAGTCGGATCCGACTGCTTCAGGAGGAGCCGGCACGAAGATCGAATCTGATTCTGGCGATGACTTGCCAGACGGCTTGAGGAGGCGTTGAAGGGTGATACGTCTCCAACGTATCTATAATTTCTGATTGCTCCATGCTACTTTATCTACTGTTTTGGACTATAATGGGCTTTATTTTTCACTTATATATTATTTTTTGGACTAACCTATTAACCGGAGGCCCAGCCCAGAATTGCTGTTTTTTGCCTATTTCAGTATTTCGAAGAAACGAAATATCAAACGGAGTCCAAACGGGATGAAACCTTCGGGAACGTGACCTTCTCACCGAACATGATCCAGGAGACTTGGACCCTACTCCAAGAAGCACCAGAGGTGGTCGCGAGGGTGGAGGGTGCCCCCTTGGGCGCGCCCCCTACCTCGTGGGCCCCCTGGCGCTCCACCGACGTACTCCTTCCTCCTATATATACCTACGTACCCCCAATAGACTAGAGACGGAGCCAAAAACCTAATTTCACCGCCGTACCTTCCTGTATCCACGAGATCCCATCTTGGGGGCTGTTAGGAGCTCACGGGAGGGCATCTACCACGGAGGGCTTCTACATCAACACCATAGCCCCTCCGATGAAGTGTGAGTAGTTTACTTCAGACCTTCGGGTCCATAGCTAGTAGCTAGATGGCTTCTTCTCTCTTTTTGGATCTCAATACAATGTTCTCCCCCTCTCTCATGGAGATCTATCTGATGTAATCTTCTTTTTGCGGTGTGTTTGTTGAGACCGATGAATTGTGGGTTTATGATCCAGCTTATCTATGAATAATATTTGAATCTTCTCTGAATTCTTTTATGTATGATTGAGTTATCTTTGCAAGTCTTTTCGAATTATCCGTTTGGTTTGGCAAACTAGATTGGTAGTTCTTGCAATGGGAGAAGTGCATGGCTTTGGGTTCAATCTTGCGGTGTCCTTACCCAGTGACAGAAAGAGTTGAAAGGCACGTATTGTATTGTTGCCACCGATGATAACAAGATGGGGTATTTATCATATTGCATGAATTTATTCCTCTACATCATGTCATCTTACTTAAGGCGTTACTCTGTTTTTAACTTAATACTCTAGATGCATGCTGGATAGCGGTCGATGAGTGGAGTAATAGTAGTAGATGCAGAATCGTTTCGGTCTACTTGTCACGGACATGATGTCTATATACATGATCATACCTAGATAACCTCATAACTATGCTCAGTTCTATCAATTGCTCAACAGTAAATTGTTCACCCACCGTAGAATATCTATGCTCTTGAGAGAAGCCACAAGTGAAACCTATGGCCCCCGGGTCTATTCTCATCATATCAATCGCCATCATTTTATTTACTTGCTTTGCTTTTACTTTTTACTTTGCATATTTATACCAAAAATACCAAAAATATTATCTCTATCAGATCTCACTCTAAGTAAGTGACCGTGAAGGGATTGACAACCCCTAATCGCGTTGGTTGCGAGTAGCTATCGTTTTGTGCAGGTACGAGGGACTTGCGCGTGACCTCCTACTGGATTGATACCTTGGTTCCCAAAAACCAAGGGAAATACTTACGCTACTCTGCTGCATCATCCTCTCCTCTTTGGGGAAAACCAACGCAAGCTCGAGACGTAGCAAGAAGGATTTCTGGCGCCATTGTCGGGGAAGCTTACGCAAAAGTCAACATACCAAGTACCCATCACAATCCCTATCTCTCGCATTACATTATTTGCCATTTGCCTCTCGTTTTCCTCTCCCCCACTTCACCCTTGCCGTTTTATTCGTCCTCTCTTTCCCAATCTCCTCCTCCTTTTTCCCTTGCCTTTTTCCTCGTCCGTTTGTTTGCTCGTGTGTTAGTTTGCTTGCTTGTCGTTATGTCGAATTCCTTATCCGCTCCTATGTCTCCCGAGTTTGAAGTGCTTCACTTCAAGCAAAGGCAAGGAGAAAACTTAAAAGATGCTTGGTATAGGATGATGGAATCTTATTGTAAGTGCACCCTAGAGGTGAACTTTAGAATTCTTCTTCGCAATTTTTATGTTGGGTTAAATATAACGCATAGACAACTCTTGGATTGCATTGCCAATGGAAATTTTATTGAAATTGATCCCAGTATCGTGCATGAAATTATAGAGGGAATAGTGGGAACACTACCCCAAAAGGGAGGATCTCATCCTACCCAGGAAGAAACCCAAGTGTTTGAGAAGATTTGCGAAGTTACAATTTTTTTACAAAAGTCTCTTGAGCCTCTTAAAAGTGTTAGCGGAAATCTTCACCGCATGAATATGTTGATTACTCTTTATAATAAGCGGTTGGATTCTTTAGATCTAAAATTTCCGAGTATGAAGGGAAGCGGGAAGAACCACCCGGATTCGAGTGTGACTCCGCTAAAAAATTGAAAATTAAAGATGGCAACGCCTAGATCTATCCTTGCTTTTATGCCTAGCTAGGGGCGTTAAACGATAGCGCTTGTTGGGAGGCAACCCAATTTTATTTTTAGTTTTTTTGTTTTTGGTTCTGTTTAGGAATAAATAATCCATCTAGATTCTGTTTAGATGTGGTTTTATCTTTTAATTAGTGTTTGTGCCAAGTTAAACCTATTAGATCTTCTTGGGAGATAGTTATTTGATCTTGCTGTAATTTCCAGAATCTTTGCGCTCAGTGCCCGAATTGTTAAAAATCACCAGAACGTGATAAAATAGTGATTCCAATTGCTGCTGATCAATAAACAAAGTTTCCAGGTCGTATAATTTTGGTAGAATTTTTTGGGTTCCAGAAGTGCGCGTTAGTTACATATTACTACAGACTGTTCTGTTTTTGACAGATTCTGTTTTGCGTGTGTTGTTTGCTTATTTTGATGAATCTATGGCTATTAAAATAGTTTATAATCCATAGAGAAGTTGTAATACAGTAGGTTTAACACCAATACAAATAAAGAATGAGTTCATTACAGTACCTTAAGGTAGTCTTTTTCTTTCTTTCTCTAACGGAGCTCACGAGATTTCTATTGAGTTTTGTGTTGTGAAGTTTTCAAGTTTTGGGTGAATTATTTTGATGGATTATGGAACAAGGAGTGGAAAGAGCCTAAGCTTGGGTATGCCCATGGCACCCCCAAGATAATCCAAGGACATCAAAAAGTCAAAGCTTGGGCATCCCCTCTTTCGTCCACTTCTATCGGTTATTTACTTGGAGCTATATTTTTATTCACCAACATGATATGTGTTTTGCTTGGAGCGTCTTGTATTATTTGAGTCTTTGCTTGTTAGTCTACCACAATCATCCTTGCTGTACACACCTTTTGAGAGAGCCATATATGATTTGGAATTTGTTAGAATACTCTATGTGCTTCACTTATATCTTTTGAGCTTGATAGTTTTGCTCATGGTGCTTCACTTATATCTTTTTGAGCGTGATAATTTTTGCTCTAGTGCTTCACTTAGATCTTTTAGAGCATTGTGGTGGATTGTTTTAAATAAACTTGATCTCTCATGCTTCACTTAGATTATTTTGAGATTCGTTAATAGCATGGTAATTTGCTTAATGTTAATATACTTGGTGTTCAAGATATGTGAAACTTTCTTTTGAGTGCGTTGAATAATAAGATAAGTTTGATGCTTGATAATTGTTTTGAGACATGGAGGTGATAATATCAAAGTCGTGCTAGTTGATTAGTTTTGAATTTGAGACATGCTTGTGTTGAAGATTGCAAATCCCGTAGCATGCACGTATGGTTAAAGTTGTGTAACAAATTTGAAACATGAAGTGTACCTGGCTTGTGCATCCTTATGAGTGGCGGTCAGGTACAAGCGATGGTCTTTTCCTACCAATCTATCCCCCTAGGAGCATGCGTGTAGTACTTGATTTTTGATGACTTCAATTTTTGCAATAAGTATATGAGTTCTTTTGACTAATGTTGAGTCCATGGATTATACGCACTTTTACCTATCTGCCTTTGCTAGCCTCTTCGGTACAGTGCATTGCCCTTTATCACATTGAGAGTTGGTGCAAACTTCGCCGGTGCATCCAAACCCCGTGATATGATATGCTCTTTCACACATAAACCTCCTTATATCTTCCTCAAAACAGCCACCATACCTACCTATTATGGCATTTACATAGCCATTCCGAGATATATTGCCATGCAACTTTCCACCGATCCATCATGACCTACTTTACTTTTGTCATATTGCCATTGCATGATCATGTAGTTGACATCGAATTTGTGGCAAAGCCACCATGCATTATTTTTCATACATGACACTCTTGATTCATTGCACCATCCCGGTACATCACGGAGGCATTCATATAGAGTCATATCTTGTTCTAGTATCGAGTTGTAATCCTTATGTTGTAATCAATAAAAGTGTGATGATCATCATTATTAGAGCATTGCCCAAAAAAAAGAGAAAGGCAAAAAAAGAAAAAAAGAAAGGCCCAAAAATGTATAAAAAAAGGGGTAATGCTACTATCTCTTTTTCCACACTTGTGCTTCAAAGTAGCACCTTGTTCTTCATGTAGTGAATCTCATATATTGTGCTTCAAAGTAGCACCTTGTTCTTCATGTAGTGAGTCTCATATATTGTGCTTCAAAGTAGCACCATGTTTTTCATATAGTGAGTCTCATAAATTGTCTTGTTCATACTAGTGGGATTTTTTTGTTATAGAACTTTGCTTGTATATTCCTACGATGGGCTTCTTTAAAATGCCCTAGGTCTTCATGAGCAAGCAAGTTGGATGCACACCCACTAGTTTTCTTTTGTTGAGCATTCATAGCTCTAGTGCATCCATTGCATGGAAATCCCTACTCCTCATGCTGACATCAATTGATGGGCATCTCCATAGCCCGTTGATTATCCTCGTCAATGTGAGACTTTCTCCTTTTTTGTCTTCTCCACACAATCCCCAACATCATATTCTATTCCACCCATAGTGCTATATCCATGGCTCACGCTCATGTATTGCGTGATGGTTGAAAAAGTTTGAGATTATTTAAGTATGAAACAATTGCTTGGCTTGTCATCGGGGGTATAGAAGTTGGGAACATCTTTGTGTGACGAAAATGAAGCATAGCCTAACTATATGATTTTGTAGGGATGAACTTTCTTTTGCCATGCTATTTTGAGAAGACATGGTTGCTTTGATTAGTATGCTTGAAGTATTATTATTTTTATGTCAATATGAACTTTTGTCTTGAATCTTTCGGATCTGAATATTCATACCATGATTAAGAATATTTACATTGAAATTATGCCAAAGTATCACTCCGCATCAAAAATTCTGTTTTTATCATTTACCTACTCGAGGACGAGCAGGAATTAAGCTTGGGGATGCCTGATACGTCTCCAACGTATCTATAATTTTTGATTGCTCCATGCTACTTTATCTACTATTTTGGACTATAATGGGCTTTATTTTTCACTTTTATATTATTTTTGGGACTAACCTATTAACCGGAGGCCCAGCCCAGAATTGTTGTTTTTTGCCTATTTCAGTATTTCGAATAAACAGAATATCAAACGGAGTCCAAACGGAATGAAACCTTCGGGAACGTGATCTTCTCACCGAACGTGATCCAGGAGACTTGGACCCTACTCCAAGAAGCACCAGAGGCGGTCACGAGGGTGGAGGGCGCGCCCCCTGCCTCGTGGGCCCCCTGACGCTCCACCGACGTACTCCTTCCTCCTATATATACCTCATTACCCCCAATAGACCGAGACGGAGCCAAAAACCTAATTCCACCGCCGCATCTTCCTATATCCACGAGATCCCATCTTGGGGCCTGTTCGAGCTCCACGGGGGGCATCTACCACGGAGGGCTTCTACATCAACACCATAGCCCCTCCGATGAAGTGTGAGTAGTTTACTTCACCTTGGTCCATAGCTAGTAGCTAGATGGCTTCTTCTCTCTTTTGGATCTCAATACAATGTTCTCCCCCTCTCTCGTGGAGATCTATTTGATGTAATCTTATTTTTGCGGTGTGTTTTTTGAGACCGATGAATTGTGGGTTTATGATCCAGCTTATCTATGAATAATATTTGAATCTTCTCTGAATTCTTTTATGTATGATTGAGTTATCTTTGCAAGTCTCTTCGAATTATCCGTTTGGTTTGGCCAACTAGATTGGTAGTTCTTGCAATGGGAGAAGTGCATGGCTTTGGGTTCAATCTTGCGGTGTCCTTACCCGATGTGAGAAAGGGTTGCAAGGCACGTATTGTATTGTTGCCATCGAGGATAACAAGATGGGGTATTTATCATATTGCATGAATTTATTCCTCTACATCATGTCATCTTGCTTAAGGCGTTACTTTGTTTTTAACTTAATACTCTAGATGCATGCTGGATAGCGGTCGATGAGTGGAGTAATAGTAGTAGATGCAGAATTGTTTCGGTCTACTTGTCACGGGCGTGATGCCTATATACATGATCATACCTAGATAACCTCATAACTATGCTCAATTCTATCAATTGCTCAACAGTAAATTGTTCACCCACCGTAGAATATCTATGCTCTTGAGAGAAGCCACTAGTGAAACCTATGGCCCCCGGGTCTATTCTCATCATATCAATCGCCATCATTTTATTTACTTGCTTTGCTTTTACTTTTTACTTTGCATCTTTATACCAAAAATACCAAAAATATTATCTCTATCAGATCTCACTCTCGTAAGTGACCTGAAGGGATTGACAACCCCTAATCGCGTTGGTTGCGAGTAGCTATCGTTTTGTGCAGGTACGAGGGACTTGCGCGTGACCTCCTCTTTGGATTGATACCTTGGTTCTCAAAAACTGAGGGAAATACTTACGCTACTGTGCTGCATCATCCTCTCCTCTTCGGGGAAAACCAACGCAAGCTCGAGACGTAGCAAAGGGCAACGCCGGTCGATATTGCTTGCCGGGTGGAGCCGATTCTTGCCAAGGTGTCTGCTTGTTCGTTGTCGTTCCTTGGCATATGGAGAAACTCGCACCCCTCAAAATATCCACTGAGTTGCTGTACGAGGAAGCGATAGCTTGCCATGTTTGCATCTTTGGCGTCCCAGTCGCCCGACGACTGCTGGACCACCAAGTCAGAGTCACCATAACATAGGACCCGGCGGATGTCGAGCTCTTTGGCAAGCCGGAGCCCATGAATGAGTGCCTCGTATTCGGAGACGTTGTTGGAGGTGGCAAAATGGATCTGCAGCACATACTTGAGCTTGTCGCCTTTGGGAGATGTGAGGACGATGTCGGCTCCCAATCCGGTGCGCATCTTGGAGCCATCAAAGTGCATCCGCCAATGAGTGGAGTCAGGCGCTGGTGGTAGGTACCGGGTCTCGGCCTAGTCGGCCAGCGCTTGCGACTTGATGGCGGTGCGTGGCTGGTACTAGATGGTGTAGGGGGCCAAATCTATGGCCCACTTGGCGACTCGGCCCGAGGCATCTCGGCTTTCGATGATCTCGGCCAACGGAGCTGTGCAGACCATAGTGATAGGGTGCTCTTGAAAATACGGCTTCAACTTTTTGGCGGCGAAGTGTACACCATAACACATCTTATGGTAATGGGGGTAGTTCTTCTTGGAGGTCGGCAGTACTTCACTCAGGTAATACACCGGTCTCTGGACTGGTAGTGCCTTGCCTTCCTCTTTGTGCTCCACCACGATGGTATCTTGACCACTTTCGGCTGGTGGCGGCGATGTAAAGGAGCATGGGCTCTTTAGGAGTCAGGGCCGCCAAGACAGGTGGAGTAGTCAACATCT
This sequence comes from Aegilops bicornis, assembly GCA_021605145.1. Taxonomy (NCBI): domain Eukaryota; kingdom Viridiplantae; phylum Streptophyta; class Magnoliopsida; order Poales; family Poaceae; genus Aegilops; species Aegilops bicornis. The sequence continues at coordinate 621,221,599 of CM038674.1, forward strand.
TTTTGAGCTGGAGGAAAGCTTCATCCGCCTTGTCATTCCACTCGAAAAAGGTGGTTTTCTTCATGAGCTGGTACAGGGGAAGAGCCTTTTCTCCCAGCCGACTGATAAAACGGCTGATGGACGCAAAACAGCCAGTGAAATTCTGCACATCCAGCAGTCGGCGAGGTACTTCCATCCTCTCGATGGCCTTGATCTTCACAGGGTTGCACTCTATGCCGCGTTTAGAGACTAGGAATCCAAGAAGCTGGCCGGCTGGTACTCCGAAGACGCACTTCTCTGGGTTGAGCTTGATTTGAAATCGGCGCAGATTCTCAAAGGTCTCTTTGAGGTCCTCAAGCAGCATTCCGCGCTTCTCCGTCTTCACCACCACATCGTCCACGTAAACGTGGGCGTTCCTGCCGAGTTGCTTGAGGAGGCACTTCTGCATGCAGCGTTGAAAGGTGGCGCCGGCATTCCTCAAGCCAAACGTCATGGTCAGGTAGCAGAAGGCTCTGAATGGTGTGATGAAGGCGGTCTTCAGTCTGTCAGTCGGATTCAGCTTGATTTGGTGGTATCCGAATATGCATCCAAAAAGCTCAACAGCTCGCATCCGGCTATGGAGTCTATCACTTGGTCAATTCTTGGCAAAGCAAACGAGTCTTTTGGGCATGCTTTGTTGAGGCTAATGTAATCGATACACATACGCCTCTGCTTGTTTTTCTTCAGTACGAGGACTGGGTTGGCCAGCCACTCTGGAAAGAACACTTCCATGATGAAGTCGGCTGCTAGCAGCCGAGCTATCTCTTCTCCAACGACTCTTCTCTTCTCTTCTGACAGGCGGCGCAAGGGCTGCCTAACTAGCTTGGCGTCAGGTCGGACATGTAACTTGTGCTCGGAGAAATCCGTCAGAACACCCGGCATGTCTTTGGGAGACCATACGAAGATATCCCGATTCTCACGGAGGAAATCGACAAGCTCGCCTTCCTATTTGCTGTCGAGGTTCGCACCTATGACAGCGTGCCTCTCCGGGTGCTCTGGGTCCAGGGGTATCTTCTTCGTCTCTTTGGCCGGCTTGAACGAGCCCTCAGCTTCCGACTCCTTGGGGTCAGGCGACATCTTCGGCCGCTTTCCTGCCATCGCCACAACCCGGTCAAGGAGCCGCTTCTCAGCTGCGATCACGAGGGACTCGGCCAACTGACTGCTCTCTGCTGCGTAGGCGGACGACTTTTTGTAGTCGCCGGCTATGGTCAAGATCCCCTTGGAACTCGGCATCTTCATCTTGAGGTAGGCATAGTGGGGGACTGCCATGAACTTGGCCAAAGCAGGCCGGCCAAGCAGCGCATGGTAGGGGCTCTCAAGGTCCACCACTTCAAACCAGACCTGCTCTCGGCGAAAGTGATCTTTGTCCCCGAAGAGGACGTCTATCTGGATCTTGCCGATTGGTGAGCAGGAAAGACCAGGAACTATGCCGTGGAAGATGGTCCGGCTGGGCTGGAGCTGTCTCTGCTTGATTCCTAACTTCTCCATAGTATCCTTGTACAGGATGTTGATGTTGTTGCCACCGTCTATCAGAACCCGGGAGAAACGAGCAGCTCGCCTGTCCGTGGCAAAGGTGGCGTCCAAAACCAGAGCATAGGAGCCAGGTTTGGGCATCACCTCTGGGTGATCGGCTCTGCTCCAGCTGATGGGTTTCTCCGACCAATGCATGAACTCTGGGACCTTGGTTGCTACTGCATTCACTTCTTGTTGTTGATGTCGTCTGCCGCGCCGGTCATCGGCCACGCTGGTGAATATGACATATGCTCCATGCTCTTCTAGGAACTCGTCCTGTATGGCTCCGACTGGTCTAGCTGTCGGCTGCTAGGGCGGAGGAGGAGGCTGCCGCCAGTGGCGGGGAGGCAGGAGGCCGTCTCCCTTGGCGATCCTGGTGAGCCAATGACACTTCCGAGTGGTGTGGTTTGACGGCTTCGCGCCGCTATGGAATTTGCATGGTGCATCCAAAGTCTGCTCGTACGAGAAAGACGGCAGCCAATTGGGCTTGCCGCCCTTCTGCCGCTTGGAAGGAGCCTGCCCTTCTAGCCGCTGGTCTTTGACTGTCGCCACTTGCCGGCTGGTGGAAGCCGCCTGCGGGGCTTTGCACTTGTGGTCATTCTGCTGTTGACGCCCTCCTGTGTCTCCAGCTGGAGTTCTGGGAGCCTGAGGGGCCATCTTGCCAGATGCATTTACTTGGATCTCCGCCTTCATGGAGGAGTCAGCCGTGGCGTATTTGTCTGCTATGATCAGCAGCTCGTCGAGGGTTTCCGGCTCGTCGCAGAGAAGCTTGTGCTTGAGGAGGGTGCCCTCTCGGCATCTTGTGGTGAAGTACTCGATGGCTTGCACCTCGTGCACGCCCTCGCAAGAGTTGCGGAGCTCGGCCCAGCGCGTGAGGTAGTCGCGAGTCGACTCGTCGGGGCCTTGCACGCACAAGGAGAGCTGGCGGGGCTTGGGCGGCCGCTTGTACGTGCTGGTGAAGTTGCGGACGAAGGCGTCGGTGAAGTCGACCCAATTGTTGATGCTTCACGGCTTCAAGTTGTTCAGCCATGTTCGGGTTGTGCCTTGGAGCATGAGCGGAACGTATTTCATGGCGACTCGCTTGTTGCCGTTTGCTATGCTGACGGCCGTGGAGTAGTTGACCAACCAGTCCTCCGGCTTCACGGAGCCGGTGTATTTGGGCGTATCTCTTGGGAGCGTGAACCCTTTGGGGAAGGGCTCGTCTCGTATGCGGGGGCCGAAGCAAGGCGGACCCAACTCATCTTCTTCTTCTAGCACCAGGGATCGGTTGAGGCGGTCGATCCGGTGGCGTGCATCATTTTCTCCAATTCCTTCTCGGCGGCCAAGGCGGTCGCCGAGTGATGGGTGATCAACATGCGGCGGGGAAACTCGCCTTTCCCTGTGAGGGGGAGGAGGCGGACAGTCGTCCCGCGTTCCACTGCTCTTGGGTGGCCGTCTTGGTCGCGCTCTATGGAGAGCCGAGTCTGACTGCGGCTGGCAGCCGGCCCCTTGTCTTTTCCAGCTCGGACGCCACCAGTCAGCGTTCGAGAGGTCGCACCTTGATCTCGGCGGGGAGGCAGATCGTCATGTTGCCGGTGCGGCACCTCGGTGCGGCAGCCGACATCGTGCTGCTCGACGGCCGCGTCGAGGAGTCGCTGGACGCGCTCCGCCATCTGGCGACGCTCCTCGCCCTCGAACTTGTCCAGCTCTTACGGTATGCTGGCGCTCGGATGTTCTCCGCGGCGTCGCGTGAAGCGAGCGATCTGCCCGAACAATTTGGCGATTGCCACGCCAGCGCTCTTTGGACCATGCCAAAGCGGCTGGGCCCAGTAGGAGCCGGCGTGCCGCCCACAGCGCAATCCATTTCGCGCTGGTAGGCTTCCGACAGGCGTCTCATGCCGGCCAGCCTCTTGGCGCCTTCGATGAGCTGGAGGTAGCGTGCCTCCAACGTCTCGGCGTCGGCATCTTCAGGAATGGGTGCTGACAGGTCTTGCAGCGCCGCGTCGAGCAGGTCGCGAGCACCTCCGCCGGAGTGTTCGCCGTGTCCGATGACTAGCACCGCCGTGACGGTGCTATCCCCACTCTCCGCGCGCGGGAGCGGCTCGTCGTAGACCACCACGTTGGTGGGAACGCGTCGAGCAACGCGGTGTCTGAGTCAACCAACATCGGGTCGGTGGAGCCTACCGACTCCAGGTCCACAGCTGGCTCGCCGGAGACGTGGAGCTGGTCGAGGAGGCCCGCGAGGAGGCTCTCGGGGCCATCGGTGCCCGCGTCGGATGCGGGCTTGTTGAAGAGGCAGACTCCGCCAACAAGATCAGCGAGGCAGCTCGCGGCGCAGGCCAATTCTGCGCCATGCAGCGCGTCGACGCAGACGCCGTCTGACGTGCCGGGCTGGCTGCGCTCGCCAGGGAGGAAAAGGGTTCCCGTCCAGAACAGGTCTCCGGACGACGGTGCACCTCGCCCCACGGTGGGTGCCAAATGTCGGGGGTTGGGTGCGACATATGCCAAAGGATGTCTTATCATGGTGGGAGTGAGTAGAACGTCACCGGTGCCCGGAAGCGGGATGAGGCGTAGACATGAACGCCGGCGTACTTTACCCAGGTTCGGGGCTCTCCTAGGAGATAACACCCCTAGTCCTGCTCTGCGGGGTCTCCGCATGATCACTAAGGCTCAAGTGAATACACAAGTGCTACTCGAGCTGTCTGCTAGAGGTAGGAGAAGGCAAGGCTAGCTCCTCCCTTTCCTCTATGATCTGGCTAACTATCTCCAGTTTGGAACCCTTTGCATGGGTGCCCTAGGGGGTTTATATAGGCCTACCCCCCAGGGGTAAATTGGTAATCCGGCCGGGGTAGGGCCTGGCCGTCAGTCTCTCTTGTGCCGGCTTCTCCGCCGAGTGCTGGGGCCCGCTGACTGGTGGGTCCCGCCGACTGGTAGGGTGCGGGCCGACAGGCCGTACCTGCTGCTTCCGGTCTTGCCGGCGACTGATCACTGTAGCCGCGTCTCTAATGATGCAGGCTTGGTTGGGAGGTCATGGCTATAGCCCCGCCGCCTGGCGAGCGTTTACTGTAGCCTCTCCCCATCTTGTCTGATTGATGGCGCACGGGCCACGTGGGAGGAGCCAGCCGACTCCTAGGGGCCGACCTCCATCGGGTCCGACTGGTAGGGCTCTTTGCCGTCTTCTGGACTCTCGCTGACCGGCGGGGCCCATCTTCCTTGGGCCGTACAGACAGGCCGTCGTGGGAATAGGACTCCGCCCACGCGGGGTGATGTCAGGGAAACGGTGGCAACAGTGCCGCGCTGGGCGGAGATCTCCGCTGGTACGAGGCACTGCTGCCATGCTTGCCTGATTTGGAGGAGGGGATGGGCTATACTGTAGCCATTCCCCGCCCCGTCCCACTGAGGAGGGCACAGGCTTCGCAGGTGTCGCGGGCCGACACCCTGAGGCCGGCTTCCCTGGAAGTCGCCCGATTGGAGTCGGCTTGAATCGACCTCGCGTCCTAGACTGGGCCGCCCGTGGGAAGCCGGCTACTTCTCCAGTCGGCTTCCAGAAGGCGGCTCTTCATCTCGGCTTCTGGAGGGGCGCAGTCAGCCCCGATGTCTTGAAAGGTTTTGGGTCTCGGGTTAGCCTACCCGTGGCCCATTACTCCGACAGAAGGTGAAAGAGGGGATGCCTTCCGGGGCATCCCCAAGCTTAGGCGCTTGAGTCTTCCTTAAATATTACCTTGGGTGCCTTGGGCATCCCCAAGCTTAGGGCCTTTTCACTCCTTATTCTCCTCATATCAATATCTCACCCAAAACTTGAAAACTTCAATCACACAAAACTTAACGGAACTTCATGAGATGGGTTAGTATGATAAAGAGTGAATCATTCACTTTGTTACTGTCAAAGACAAGATTCATAATTGTTATCACACAATTGTCAAAGACAAGATTCATTTCTACAATTTATATTGAGCAATATAAGCCATAGAAACTGGAAAATAAGCAAACTATGCATTGAAAACAGAATCTGCCAGAAACAGAACAGTTTGTAATGATCTGAAAAGCAACCATACTTTTGGTACTCCAAAAATTCTAAAAATTAGGACAATTAGGAAATTTGTATATCAATCTTGTGTAAAAATTTCAGATCAAAAGCACGCTTCTGTGATTTTTTAAAATTCTGGCAATGAGTGCAAAAGTTTCTGTTTTTCAGCAGGATCAAATCAAGTATCATCGTAAGCCATCCCAAATGTCTTACTTGGCACTTTATTGAGACAAAAACTATGAAACATGATTACTGAAGTAGCTTAATCATGTGAACACACAAAAGCAGTATGGATAAATATTGGTTTGTCTCCCAACAAGCGCTTTTCTTTAATACCTTTCTAGCTAGGCATGATGATGTCAATGATGCTCATCTTAAAGATAAGAATGAAAACATAATGAGAGCATCATGAAGCATATGACTAGCACATTTAAGTATAACCCACTTCCTATGCATAGGGATTTTGTGAGCAAATAATTTATGGGAAAAAAGAATAAAATAGCATAGGAAGGAAAAACAAGCATAACTTCAAAACTTTAAGCCCATAGAGAGGGAACTTGATATTAGTGCAATTCCGACAAGCATATATTCCTCCCTCATAATAATTTTCAGTAGCATCATGAATGAATTCAATAATATAACCATCACATAAAGCATTCTTTTCATGATCTACAAGCATAGAAATTTTACTACTCTCCACATAAGCAAAATTATTCTTATTCGGAATAGTGGGAGCAAACTCAACAAAATAACTATCATGTGAAGCATAATCTAATTAAAAATTAAAATCATGATGGCAAGTTTCATGGTTAACAATATTCTTTATAGCATACATGTCATCACAATAATCATCATAGATAGCAACTTTGTTCTCATAATCAATTGGAACCTCTTCTGAAATAGTGGAATCATTACTAAATAAAGTCAAGACCTCTTCAAATCCACTTTCATAAATATCACAATAAGATTCAACACCCTCCAAAATAGTGGGACCATTACTTTCTAAAGTTGACACTCTTCCAACCCCACTTTCGATGATAGTCTTATTCATACTCCAAAAGATATAAGTGAAGTTCATGGAGCATTGTACAATTAATATAGATTAACCAATATCCAAGATCAAAATATATAAGTGAAGCACACGAAGCATTCTATAGAACCATACTCAAAAGATTTAAGTGAAGCACAAAGAGCATTTTATAAGGTCATACTCAAAAGATATAAGTGAAGCACATGAAGCATTCTATAAATCAATGACGGGATATCTCATACTAGCATGGTTCTTAAAGAAAAATAAAAACGCAAAGGACACAAATCATGTGAACAAAACAAAAACCAAGGTATACCAATAATTGTTGAAGAAGAAAGATGGGATGCCAAGCGGGGCATCCCCAAGCTTAGATGCTTGAGTATCCTTGAAATATTTACTTGGGGTGCCTTGGGCATCCCCAAGCTTGAACTCTTGCCTCTCTTTATTCTTCTCACATTGGTAACTCCTCATTCTTCGAACACTTCATCCACACAAAACTTAACAAAAACTTTGTGAGATCCGTTAGTATAATAAAGCAAATCACTACCTTTAGGTACTATTGTAAACTCATTCCAATTTCATATAGCATTATATCTAATGTATTCCAACTTCACCATGGTTCATACCCACCGATACTACCCATAGTTTCATCAAAATAAGTGAACAACACATAGAAAACAGAATCTGTCAAAAACAGGACAGTCTGTAGTAATCTGGAAACTTCGTATACTTCTATAACTCCAAAAATTCGAAAAAATTAGGAAAATCTAAAAAAATTGTATAGAAGTATTGTACAAAAAGTTTTAGACCTATTTGACTTTCCAGTAAAAAAATGTAAATTCACGCGCTACAGCCGAAGTTTCTGTTTTTGCACTGCATATAGTAAACAAGCAATCTAATCATCCTAAAACCAAAGCTTGGCACATTAATTTTATAATACAATGGATATATATACAAGGGGATAATTATTTATGAGAAACTTCCATGAAAAATTCTACATTGTTTCCATGAGCATAAACACAAGTGTTCAAGGTCGACCCTCACTTTTCCAATGCATAACCTTCCAATCACTTCTCTTACTCAAAAACTCTTTAGGTATAAGAGGCAAGCATTTTTTTGTATTTTGCATTTTTTTTAATTTTTTTTTGTTTGTTTCACCCACAACTAAACAGAAACAAAAGGGAAAACAAAAATCTACTTAGTGAAGAAAGCAAACAAGTATAGACGAAAATATCAACCCCACGCTATTGCTCCCCGGCAATGGCGCCAGAAAAGAGCATGATAATCCCTAAGTGTAGGGAATCATCATAGCAATTTCCAAAGATGGAAGTGATAAGTATGGAGTGTCGAACCCACAAGGAGCTAAAGGTAAGATCAATATTCTCTCAAGTCCTATCTGCCACTGATACGACTCTACGTACACCGAATGTTTGCTTCCAACTAGAAACGAAAAATAAAACTATGTTGTGGGTATGAAGAGGATAACTTTGCATGGTATCAGAGAGCTAAAATATAAAAGTAGGTGATGTTATCATAAAGTTAGAATATATTACTTAATTATTATAAGTAGCAAGTGTGGAATAATGATGGGTCGGTGTGTGGAATTGTCCTACGCAACTGTTAACAAGACCTGTAATCACTATTGTAATTTCATATGAGGGAAAGGCATAACCTAACATACTTTCTCTTCTTGGATCATATGCACTTACGATTGGAACTCTAGCAAGCATCCGCAACTACTAAAGATCATTAAGGTAAAACCCAACCATAGCATTAAAGTATCAAGTCCTTTTTATTCCCATACGCCATGACCCACTTATCCGTGTTGGTGTTTCAGTCACTCACGCAACACAGACAATAAACAAACCATGAACATATTGCAAACCCTACATAGGGGGATCCCTCACGCTTGCACGACACGGAGGGCACCATAGGACAACACCAATAATAAAACATGCAACTCAAACCAATCTGGATCATCAATCAACCCAAAGACAAAGGAAATTTACTCAAAACATCATCAGATGGCACCACATCATTGGATCATAATATGTGGCATAAAGCACCATGTTCAAGTAGGTGATTACAACGGGGTGCGGGAGAGTGTACCGCGTAAAAGAGATGAGGATGGTGATGATGATGGTGATGTTGATGAAGACGATCACTGTGGCGATGATTCCCCTTCGTATTTTGTGCTAAATTTTAACCTTAGATTCAACTAACAAAATGTTAATGCATGTAGCTAAAAATAATATCACCGAAAACTATGTGTAAATACAAATTCAATGATATAATTTTTAGTGACATGCATTATTATTTTCTTAGTTAAATTTATAGACAAAGTTTGGCAAAAAAACTAAGGGGACCAATAAACCAGGACGGAGGTAGTAACATAACGCACCCCAAGTCAAATATGCTTATGTGGCAAAGAGTTAATGAGAAGAGAGGTGTTTGTGAGACTAGTTGTAATGGGGAGTATCATATACTAGTATCATGCATATGGTACCAGTATAATATAAATAAATGGGCCAGCCCAGTGCGGGACGGGTGCACGCCATGGTCAACACTGTCGCTTATTAAAGTTCATCAATTGTAAAAAAGTTCATCGATTTTCAAAAATGCTCATCAGTTTTGAAAAAAGTTTGCTGGTTTGAAAAAAGTTCATCAACTTAGAAGAAAAGCTTATGATTTTTTGAAAAAACACGGATTTAGAAAAAGTTTGGTGATTTTAAAAAACAGCTCACGAATTTTGAAAAAAGTTCACGGATTCTAAAAAGTTCACCAGTTTTGTAATAAAGTTCACAAAATTAAAAAACAAATTGAAAAAAGCTCCATGCATTTGATATTTTTTCACGGATTATATAAAAAAGAAAAAAGTTCCACACATTAAATATTTTTTAGGAGTGTAACAGCAAAAATGGGCCGGCCCAGCGCGAAGGACGGGTGTGTGCCGTGGTCAACATAGTTGCTTCCTGGCCCGCGAGTGACAAATCCCGGGTAACCTCTGTCAGGGTTCAATTTGAACCAGGATTGCGTAATTCAGGGTGCAATCGAAAGGGGTTCCGACGTGGGGGTTCGTTTCGCCCAACGCCTACGAGTTCAGGGTTTATAATGGACTTTTCCTTAAACTTATGTTACTACGACTACAGGGTAACTATTTTGTAAAATTGACGTACCGTGTTCTAGTGAATCGAAAAGAGTAAGCAGCTTTGATGAAAGGATGCTTACCGGCACCTCGAGGACCGATAAACAATTACGGTCAACCCTATGGAATCTAATGGTGGTTCCCAAGGTCAGGGTATTTTGGTGACGGGTGCTAAGGGGAATTTTTGCTGGCGAATGCTCTCTTCAGCGTTGCACATTCAGCCTTTAGCGAGATGCAAGGCCTGCCTTGTAATGAATGAGGACCTGATGCATGCTTTGATTCATTCTACGCATGCAAAGCGATTGTAGGATGAAGCAGAGGGATAGCCTGGTGGTAGTTAACCTATGAGAAAAACTCACTGATACGTCTCTGTCGTATCTACTTTTCCAAACACTTTTGCCCTTGTTTTGGACTCTAACTTGTATGATTTGAATGGAACTAACCCGGACTGACGCTGTTTTCAGCAGAATTGCCATGATGTTCTTTCATGTGCAGAAAACAAAAGTTCTCGGAATGACCTGAAACTCAACGGAATATCTTAGAATAAATAATAAAAAATCCTCGCCAAAGATGAAGACCAGGTGTGTCAGAGTAATGGGCCACGGGTAGGCAGACCCGAGCCCCTGAACCTTTCAAGACATCGGGGCAGACTGCGCCCCTCAAGACCCCAAGACAAAGAGCCGCCTTCAGAGAGTCAGCAATAGAGTCGCCGACTGCCCCTCTAGGCCGTGTCCCAGGCGGCCTCGGGGCAGGCCGACTCCAAGCCGGCGACCTCCAGCAAGGCCGGCCATGTGGAGTCGGCCTGACCCCAACCACCTCCTGCTGGCGACTACGAGCGGGATGGGATAAAGCCGCCTCGCTGCCCATCCCTGCCCCGCCCATAAAGGGCAGGTATGGCCAGAGCGCCAGATCGACGGAGATCTCCGTCCGGCATCGCCACGCCGGCCTCGACATCAGCCCCGTGGGCAGATTCACTGTACCCAAGGCATGTCTGCATGCGACCCGAAGACGGGACCGCTTTGTCGGCGGAGAACCGAAGACGGCGAGAGCACCCCAAAGACGGACCCGATGGAGTCGGCCGACCCCTCCCGCGGGCTCCACGCGCCATTAACCAGACAAGACGGGGAATGGCAACAGTGATCGCCCGCCCGGTGGCGGCACTGTTGCCATGACCCCATGACCAAGCTTGCGTCATTAGAAGCACGACTATAGTAATCTGCAGCCGGCAAGACCTGCCCGCGGCGGACAAGGGCTGTCGGCCCCATGCTGGGCCGTCGACGGGGCCCACTAGTCGGCGGGCCCTAGAAGTCGGCGGAGAAGACGGCGACTTAGAGACTGACGGCTTGGACCCGCACCCAGCCGAATATTGTACCCCGGGGTAGGCCTATATAAACCCCGGGCACCCATGCAAAGGGTTGGAAGCTAGTAGTTTTAGACACACGCATAGAGGGAGAGAAGAGCTAGCCGTGCCCTTCTCCTTCCTCACCCCGAACAGCTCAAGGAGCATCTTGTACTCACTTTGCCATAGTGATCATGCGGAGACCCCGCAGAGCAGCAGTAGGGGTGTTATGTCCTCGAAGAGCCACAGGTGGGTAAGATTCAGCGTGCATGTCTTCGCCTCATCCCGTTTCCAGGCACCGGCGACGTTCTACTCGCCCCCTCCATGATAAGCCATCCTTTGGCATATGTCGCACCCAACCCCCGACAAGGGGGCCCACGCCCTGTCCCCGAGGGTGGGGGGCGCCCCCCCCTCCTGGGCGCGCCCCCCTACCTCGTGGGCCCACTGGAGACCTTCCGACGCCAACTCCAACTCTATATATTGGCTTTCGGGGAGAAAAAAATCAGGGAGAAGAAATCATCGCGTAGCCCTAATCTCTCTCGGGAGGGCTGATCTGGAGTCCGTTCGGGGCTCCGGAGAGGGGGATTCGTCACCGTCATCATCATCAACCATCCTCCATCACCAATTCCATGATGCTCACCGCCGTGCGTGAGTAATTCCATCGTAGGCTTGCTGGACGGTGATGGGTTGGATGAGATTTATCATGTAATCGAGTTAGTTTTGTTAGGGTTTGATCCCTAGTATCCACTATGTTCTGAGATTGATGTTGCTATGACTTTGCTATGCTTAATGCTTGTCACTAGGGCCCGAGTGCCATGATTTCAGATCTGAACCTATTATGTTTTCATGAATATATGTGAGTTCTTGATCCTATCTTGCAAGTCTATAGTCACCTATTATGTGTTATGATCCGACAACCCCGAAGTGACAATAATCGGGATACTTCTCGGTGATGACCATTGTTTGAGGAGTTCATGTATTCACTATGTGCTAATGCTTTGTTCCGGTTCTCTATTAAAAGGAGGCCTTAATGTCCCTTAGTTTCCAATAGGACCCCGCTGCCACGGGAGGGTAGGACAAAAGATTGTTGGGAACATAGTAATTTTAAAAAATTTCCTACGCACACGCAAGATCATGGTGATGCATAGCAACGAGAGGGGAGAGTGTTGTCCATGTACCCTCGTAGACCGAAAGCGGAAGTGTTATAACAACGCGGTTGATGTAGTCGTACGTCTTCACGGCCCGACCGATCAAGCACCGAAACTACGGCACCTCCGAGTTTTAGCACACGTTCAGCTCGATGACGATCCCCGGACTCTGATCCAGCAAAGTGTCGCGGATGAGTTCCGTCAGCACGACGGCGTGGTGACGGTGATGATGTTCTACCGACACAGTGCTTCGCCTAAGCACCGCTACGATATGACCGAGGTGGAATATGGTGGAGGGGGGCACCGCACACGGCTAAGGAACGATCACGAAGATCAACTTGTGTGTTATGGGGTGCCCCCTCCTCTGTATATAAAGGGGGAGAGGAGGAGGGGGTCGGCCAAGGGGAGAGGCGCGCCCTAGGGGGGGCAATCCTACTCCAAGTAGGTTTGGCCCCCCTTTCCTATTAGGAGTAGTAGAGGGAAGGAAGAGAGAGGAGGAAGAAGGAAAGGGGGCCCGGCCCCTCCCAGTCGGATTGGGCTGGGGCGCCCCTCCTTTGCTCCTTCTCCCTCCTTTCCACTAAGGCCCAATAAGGCCCATATACTTACCGGGGGGTTCCGGTAACCTCCGGAGCTCGGTATAGTCCCAATCTCACCCGGAACCTTTCCGGTGTCCAAATATAACCGTCCAATATATCAATCTTTATGTCTCGACCATTTCGAGACTCCTCGTCATGTCCGTGATCACATCCGGGACTCCGAATAACCTTCGTTATATCAAAACTTATAAACTCATAATATAACTGTCATCGTAACGTTAAGCGTGCAGACCCTACGGGTTCGAGAACTATGTAGACATGACCTAGAACTGTTTCCGGTCAATAACCAATAGCGGAACCTGGATGCTCATATTGGCTCCTACATATTCTACGAAGATCTTTATTGGTGAAACCGCATAACAACATACGTTGTTCCCTTTGTCATCGGTATGTTACTTGCCCGAGATTCGATCGTCGGTATCTCAATACCTAGTTCAATCTCGTTACAGGAAAGTCTCTTTACTCGTTACGTAATGCATAATTCTGTAACTAACTCATTAGCTACATTGCTTGCAAGGCTTATAGTGATGTGCATTACCGAGAGGGCCCAGAGATACCTCTCCAGCAATCGGAGTGACAAATCCTAATCTCGAAATATGTCAACTCAACAAGTACCTTTGGAGACACCTGTAGAGCACCTTTATAATCACCCAGTTACGTTGTGACGTTTGGTAGCACACAAAGTGTTCCTCTGGTAAACGGGAGTTACATAATCTCATAGTCATAGGAACATGTATAAGTCATGAAGAAAGCAATAGCAACATACTAAATGATCAAGTGCTAAGCTAACGGAATGGGTTAGGTCAATCACATCATTCTCCTAATGATGTGATCCCGTTAATCAAATGACAACTCATGTCTATGGTTAGGAAACTTAAGCATCTTTGATTTACGAGCTAGTCAAGTAGAGGCATACTAGTGACACTATGTTTGTCTATGTATTCACACATGTATCATGTTTCTGGGTAATACAATTCTAGCATGAGTAATAAACATTTATCATGATATGAGGAAATAAATAACAACTTTATTATTGCCTCTAGGGCATATTTCCTTCAGTCTCCCACTTGCACTAGAGTCAATAATCTAGATTACGCAGTAATGATTCTAACACCCATGGAGTCTTGGTGCTAATCATGTTTTGCTCGTGGAAGAGGCTTAGTCAACGGGTCTCAGAACATTCAGATCCGTATGTATCTTGCAAATTTCTATGTCTCCCACGGACTTGGTCACGGATGGAATTGAAGCGTCTCTTGATGTGCTTGGTCCTCTTGTGAAATCTGGATTCCTTTGCCAAGGCAATTGCACCAAGATTGTCACAGAAGATCTTCATTGGTCCCGATGCACTAGGTATGACACCTAGATCGGAAATGAACTCCTTCATCCAGACTCCTTCATTTCTTTGCTTCCGGCAGCTATGTACTCCGCTTCGCATGTAGATCACCTTTCTGACGCTTTGGTTAGAACTGCACCAACTGACAGCTCCACCGTTTAATATAAACACGTATCCGGTTTGCGATTTAGAATCGTCCGGATCAGTGTCAAAGCTTGCATCGATGTAACCATTTACGACTAGCTCTTTGTCACCTACATAAACGAGAACCATATCCTTAGTCCTTTTCAGGTATTTCAGGATGTTCTTGACCGTTGTCCAGTGATCCACTCCTGGATTACTTTGGTACCTCCCTGCTAAACTAATAGCAAGGCACACATCAGTGCAGTACACAGCATTGCATACATGATAGAGCCTATGGTGAAGCATAGGGAACTCCTTTCATTTTCTCTCTATCTTCTGCGGTGGTCGGGCATTGAGTCGACTCAATTTCACACCTTATGTCTGAGGCAAGAATCCTTTCTTTGCACGATCCATTTTGAACTTTTTCAAAACTTTATCAAGGTATGTGCTTTGTGAAAGTCCAATCAAGCGTCTTGATCTATCTCTATAGATCTTGATGCCCAATATGTAAGCAGCTTCACCGAGGTCTTTCATCGAAAAACTTTTATTCAAATCCCTTTATGCTATCCAGAAATTCTATATCATTTCCAATTAACAATATGTCATCTAAATATAATATCAGAAATGCTACAGAGCTCCCACTCACTTTCTTGTAAATACAGGCTTCTCCAAAAGTCTCAGATAAAACCATATGCTTTGATCACACTATCAAAGCGTTTATTCTAACTCCGAGAGGCTTGCACCAGTCCATAAATGGATCGCTGGAGCTTGCACACTTTGTTAGCTCCCTTAGGATTGACAAAACCTTCCGGTTGCATCATATACAACTCTTCTTCCAGAAATCCATTCAGGAATGCAGTTTTGACATCCATTTGCCATATTTCATAACCATAAAATGCGGCAATCTCTAACATGATTCGGATAGACTTAAGCATCGCTACGGGTGAGAAGGTCTCATCGTAATCAACCCCTTGAACTTGTCGAAAACCTTTTGCAACAAGTCGAGCTTTGTAGACAGTAACATTACCGTCGGTGTCAGTCTTCTTCTTGAAGATCCATTTATTCTCTATTGCTTGCCGATCATCGGGCAAGTCAACCAAAGTCCACACTTTGTTCTCATACATGGATCCCATCTCAGATTTCATGGCTTCAAGCCATTTTGCGGAATCTGGGCTCACCATCGCTTCTTCATAGTTCGTAGGTTCACCATGATCTAGTAGCATGACTTCCAGAACAGGATTACCGTACCACTCTGGCGCGGATCTTACTCTGGTTGATCTATGAAGTTCAAGAATAACTTGATCTGAAGTTTCATGATCATCATCATTAACTTCCTCACTAATTGGTGTAGGTGTCACAGAAACTGGTTTTTGTGATGAACTACTTTCTAATAAGGGAGCTGGTACTGTTACCTCATCAAGTTCTACTTTCCCCCCACTCACTTCTTTCGGGAGAAACTCCTTCTCTAGAAAGGATCCATTCTTAGCAACGAATGTCTTGCCTTCGGATCTGTGACAGAAGGTGTACCCAACTGTCTCCTTTGGGTATCCCATGAAGACACATTTTTCCGATTTGGGTTCGAGCTTATCAGGTTGAAGCTTTTTCACATAAGCATCGCAGCCCCAAACTTTCGTAAAGCGACAACTTTGGTTTCTTGCCAAACCATAGTTCATAAGGAGTCGTCTCAACGGATTTTGATGGTGCCCTATTTAACGTGAATGCAACCGTCTCTAAAGCATAACCCCAAAACGATAGCGGTAAATCGGTAAGAGACATCATAGATCGCACCATATCTAGTAAAGAACGATTAGGACGTTCGGACACACCATTACGCTGTGGTGTTCCGGGTGGCGTGAGTTGCGAAACTATTCCGCATTGTTTCAAATGTAGACCAAACTTGTAACTCAAATATTCTCCTCCACGATCAGATCATAGAAACTTTATTTTCTTGTTATGATGATTTTCAACTTCACTCCGAAATTCTTTGAACTTTTCAAATGTTTTAGACTTATGCTTCATTAAGTAGATATACCCACATCTGCTTAAATCATCTGTGAAGGTGAGAAAATAACGATATCCGCCACGAGCTTCAACATTCATTGGACCACATACATCTGTATGTATGATTTCTAATAAATCTGTTGCTCTCTCCATAGTACCGGAGAACGGCGTTTTAGTCATCTTGCCCATGAGGCACGTTTCGCAAGTACCAAGTGATTCATAATCAAGTGGTTCCAAAAGTCCATCAGTATGGAGTTTCTTCATGCGTTTTACACCGATATGACCTAAACGGCGATTGCCACAAATAAGTTGCACTATCATTATCAACTCTGCATCTTTTGGCTTCAACATTATGAATATGTGTATCACTACAATCGAGATTCATCAAAAATAGACCACTCTTTAAGAGTGCATGACCATAAAAGATATTACTCATATAAATAGAACAACCATTATTCTCTGATTTAAATGAATAACCGTCTCGCATCAAACAATATCCAGACATAATGTTCATGCTCAACGTTGGCACCAAATAACAATTATTCAGGTCTAAAACTAATCCCGAAGGTAGATGTAGAGGTAGCGTGCCGACCGCGATCACATCGACTTTGGAACCATTTCCCACGCGCATCGTCACCTCGTCCTTGGCGGTGTTCGCTAATCCGTAGTCCCTGTTTCAAGTTGCAAATATTAGCAATGTAACCAGATTATCAAATACCAGTGCTACTGCGAGCTCTAGTAAGGTACACATCAATAACATGTATATCACATATACCTTTGTTCACCTTGCCATCCTTCTTATCCGCCAAATACTTGGGGCAGTTCCGCTTCCAAATGACCAGTTTGCTTGCAGAGAAGCACTCGATTTCAGGCTTAGGTCCGGACTTGGGTTTCTTCTCCTGAGCAAAGAACTTGCTTGTTGTTCTTCTTGAAGTTCCCCTTCTTCTTCCCTTTGCCCTTTTTCTTGAAACTAGTGGTCTTGTTGACCATCAACACTTAATGCTCCTTCTTGATTTCTACCTCCATGACCTTTAGCATTGCGAAGAGCTCGGGAATTGTCTTTTCCATCCCTTGCATATTGTAGTTCATCACGAAGCTCTTGTAGCTTGGTGGCAGTGATTGGAGAATTCGTCAATGACGCTATCATCCGGAAGATTAACTCCCAGTTGAATCAAGTGATTATTATACCCAGACATTTTGAGTATATGCTCCTTGTGAACTATTCTCCTCCATCTTGCAGCTATAGAACTTATTGGAGACTTCATATCTCTCAATCCGGGCATTTGCTTGAAATATTAACTTCAACTCCTAGAACATCTCATATGCTCCATGACGTTCAAACGTCGTTGAAGACCCGGTTCTAAGCCGTAAAGCATGGCACACTGAACTATTGAGTAGTCATCGACTTTGCTCTGCAGACGTTCATAACATCTGGCGTTGCTCTCGCAGCAGTTGGCACCCAGCGGTGCTTCCAGACGTAATTCTTCTATGCAACAATGAGGATAATCCTCAAGTTACGGACCCGATCCGTGTAATTGCTACCATCATCTTTCAACTTTGCTTTCTCAAGGAACGCATTAAAATTCAACGGAACAACAAAGACGAGCCATCTATCTACAACAAACATAGACAAGCAAAATACTATCAGGTACTAAGTTCATGATAAATTTAAGTTCAATTAATCATATTACTTAAGAACTCCCACTTAGACAGACATCTCTCTAGTCATCAAAGTGATCACGTGATCCAAATCAACTAAACCATGTCCGATCATCATGTGAGATGGAGTAGTTTTCAATGGTGAACATCACTATGTTGATCATATCTACTATATGATTCACGCTCGAACTTTCGGCCTCCGTGTTCCAAGACCATATCTGCATATGCTAGGCTCGTCAAGTTTAACCTGAGTATTCCGCGTGTGCAAAACTGGCTTGCACCCGTTGTAGATGGACGTAGAGCTTATCACACCCGATCATCACGTGGTGTCTGGGCACGACGAACTTTGGCAACGATGCATACTCAGGGAGAACACTTCTTGATAATTAGTGAGAGATCATCTTAAAATGCTACCGTCAATCAAAGCAAGATAAGATGCATAAAGGATAAATATCACATGCAATCTATATAAGTGATATGATATGGCCATCATCATCTTGTGCTTGTGATCTCCATCTCCGAAGCACCGTCATGATCACCATCGTCACCGGCGCGACACCTTGATCTCCATCGTAGCATCGTTGTCGTCTCGCCAACTATTGCTTCTACGACTATCGCTACCGCTTAGTGATAAAGTAAAGCAATTATAGGGCGATTGCATTTCATACAATAAAGCGACAACCATATGGCTCCTTCCAGTTGTCGGTAACCCGGTTACAAAACATGATCATCTCATACAATAAAATATAGCATCACGTCTTGACCATATCACATCACAACATGCCCTGCAAAAACAAGTTAGACGTCCTCTACTTTGTTGTTGCAAATTTTACGTGGCTGCTACGGGCTGAGAAAGAACCGTTCTTACCTACGCATCAAAACCACAACGATAGTTCGTCAAGTTAGTGTTGTTTTAACCTTCTCAAGGACCGGGCGTAGCCACTCAGTTCAACTAAAGTTGGAGAAACCGACACTGCCAGCCACATGTGCAAAGCACGTCGGTAGAACCGGTCTCGCGTAAGCGTCTGGCGTAATGTCGGTCCGGGCCGCTTCATCCAACAATACCGCCCGAACCAAAGTATGACATGCTGGTAAGCAAGTATGACTTGTATCGCCCACAACTCACTTGTGTTCTACTCGTGCATATAACATCAACACATAAAACCTAGGCTCGGATGCCCTTTGTTGGGGAACGTAGTAATTTCAAAAATTCCTACGCACACGCAAGATCATGGTGATGCATAGCAACGAGAGGGGAGAGTGTTGTCCACGTACCCTCGTAGACCGAAAGTGGAAGCGTTATAACAACGCGGTTGATGTAGTCGTACGTCTTCATGGCCCGACCGATCAAGCACCGAAACTACGGCACCTTCGAGTTTTAGCACACGTTCAGCTCGATGACGATCCCCGGACTCCGATCCAGCAAAGTGTCGGGGATGAGTTCCGTCAGCATGATGGCGTGGTGACGGTGATGATGTTCTACCGACGCAGGGCTTCGCCTAAGCACCGCTACGATATGACCGAGGTGGAATATGGTGGAGGGGGCACCGCTGCACGGCTAAGGAACGATCACGAAGATCAACTTGTGTGTTTATGGGGTGCCCCCTCCTTCAGATATAAAGGGGAGGAGGAGGGCGGCCAAGGGAGAGGCGCCCTAGGGGCAATCCTACTCCAAGTAGGTTTGGCCCCTTTCCTATTAGGAGTAGGAGAGGGAAGGAAGAGGGAGGGAAGAAGGAAGGGGCGGCCCCTCCCAATTCGGATTGGGCTTGGGCGCACCTCCTTTGCTCCTTCTCCCTCCCTTCCACTAAGGCCCAATAAGGCCCATATACCTACCGGGGGGTTCCGGTAACCTCCCGGAGCTCCGGTATAGTCCCAATCTCAGCCGGAACCTTTTCGGTGTCCAAATATAGACGTCCAATATATCAATATTTATGTCTCGACCATTTCGAGACTCCTCGTCATGTCCGTGATCACATACGGGACTCCGAACAACCTTCGGTACATCAAAACTTATAAACTCATAATATAACTGTCATCGTAACGTTAAGCGTGCGGACCCTACGGGTTCGAGAACTATGTATACATGACCTAGAACTGTTTCCGGTCAATAACCAATAGCGGAACCTGGATGCTCATATTGGCTCCTACATATTCTACGAAGATCTTTATCGGTCGAACCGCATAACAACATACGTTGTTCCCTTTGTCATCGGTATGTTACTTGCCCGAGATTCGATCGTCGGTATCTCAATACCTAGTTCAATCTCTTTACAGGCAACTATCTTTACTCGTTACATAAAACATCATTCTGTAACTAACTCATTAGCTACATTGCTTGCAAGGCTTATAGTGATGTGCATTACCGAGAGGGCCCAGAGATACATCTCCGACAATCGGAGTGACAAATCCTAATCTCGAAATACGTCAACTCAACAAGTACCTTTGGAGACACCAGAGCACCTTTATAATCACCCGATTACGTTGTGACGTTTGGTAGCACACAAAGTGTTCCTCCCAGAACGGGAGTTACATAATCTCATAGTCATAGGAACATGTATAAGTCATGAAGAAAGCAATAGCAACATACTAAACGATCAAGTGCTAAGCTAACGGAATGGGTCAGGTCAATCACATCATTCTCCTAATGATGTGATCCCGTTAATCAAATGACAACTCATGTCTATGGTTAGGAAACTTAACCATCTTTGATTTACGAGCTAGTCAAGTAGAGGCATACTAGTGACACTATGTTTGTCGATGTATTCACACATGTATCATGTTTCTGGGTAATACAATTCTAGCATGAATAATAAACATTTATCATGATATGAGGAAATAAATAATAACTTTATTATTGCCTCTAGGGCATATTTCCTTCAAAGATGTCATGCAAGTTCTTTTCCATAAGCACGTATGACTATATTCGGAATACATGCCTACATTACATTGATGAATTGGAGCTAGTTCTGTGTCACCCTATGTTATGACTGTTACATGACGAACCGCATCCGCATAATTATCCATCACTGATCCGATGCCTACGAGTTTTCCATATACGGGTTCTCGCTTATTTACTTTTCCGTTACTCGTTACAATCACTACAAAAATACCAAAAACATTACTTTTGTTGTCTTTACTTTTGTTACCGTTACCGCCACTATCATATTACTTTTCTACTAAACACTTTGCTGCAGATACTAAGTTTCCAGGTGTGGTTGAATTGACAACTCAGCTGCTAATACTTGAGAATATTCTTGTTGGGGATTGTTGCAGAAACTAAAATTTTCTACGCATCACCAAGATCAATCTATGGAGTGTTCTAGCAACGAGAGGGATAGGAGTGCATCTACATACCCTTGTAGATCGCGAGCGGAAGCGTTCAAGTGAACGGGGTTGATGGAGTCGTACTCGTCGTGATCCAATTCACCCCGAGTGCCGAACGGACGGCACCTCCGCGTTCAAAACACGTACGGTTGGGGAAGACGTCTCCTCCTTCTTGATCCAGCAAGGCGAGGGAGAGGTTGATGGAGATCCAGCAGCACGACGGCGTGGTGGTGGATGCAGCGGGGATCTCGGCAGGGCTTCGCCAAGCTCTACAAAGGAGGAGGAGGTGTTGGAGAGGGAGAGGGAGGCGCCAGGGGCTAGGGTGCGCAGCCCTCCCTCCCCCCTCTTTATATAGGGGTCCAGGGGGGCGACGGCCCCTCTAGATCTCATCTAGATGGGGGAGGCGGCGGCCAAGGGGGTGGCTTGCCCCCCAAGCCAAGTGGGCGCCCCCACCCCTAGGGTTTCCAACCCTAGGCGGAGGGGGGCCCAAGGGGGGCGCACCAGCCCACCAGGGGCTGGTTTCCCTCCCACTTCAGCCCATGGGGCCCTCCGGGATAGGTGGCCCCACCCGGTGGACCCCCGGGACCCTTCCGGTGGTCCCGGTACAATACCGGTGACCCCCAAAACTTTCCCGATGGCCGAAAACGGACTTCCTATATATAATTCTTCACCTCCAGACCATTCCGGAAATCCTCATGACATCCTGGATCTCATCCGGGACTCCGAGCAACTTTCGGGTTACCGCATACTAATATCTCTACAACCCTAGCTTCACCGAACCTTAAGTGTGTAGACCCTACGGGTTCGGGAGACACGCAGACATGACGGAGACGACTCTCCGGTCAATAACCAACAGCGCGATCTGGATACCCATGTTGGTTCGCACATGCTCCTCGATGATCTCATCGGATGAACCACGATGTTGAGGATTCAATCAATCCCGTATACAATTCCCTTTTTCAATCGGTACGTTACTTGCCCGAGACTCGATCGTCGGTATCCCAATACCTCGTTCAATCTCGTTACCGGCAAGTCACTTTACTAGTTCCGTAATGCATGATCCCGTGACCAGACTCTTGGTCACATTGAGCTCATTATGATGATGCATTACCGTGTGGGCCCAGATATACCTCTCCTTCATACGGAGTGACAAATCCAGTCTCGATTCGTGCCAACCCAATAGACACTTTCGGAGATACCCGTAGTGCACCTTTATAGCCACCCGATTGCCAGACGCTTTGGCACACCCAAAGCACTCCTACGGTATCCGGGAGTTGCACAATCTCATGGTCTAAGGAAATGATACTTGACATTTGGAAAAGCTCTAGAAAACGAACTACACGATCTTGTGCTATGCTTAGGATTGGGTCTTGTCCATCACATCATTCTCCCAATGATGTGATCCCGTTATCAATGACATCCAATGTCCATAGTCAGGAAACCATGACTATCTGTTGATCAACGAGCTAGTCAACTAGAGACTCACTAGGGACATGTTGTGGTCTATGTATTCACACATGTATTGCGATTTCCGGATAACACAATTATAGCATGAATAATAGACAATTATCATGAACAAAGAAATATAATAATAACCATTTTATTATTGCCTCTAGGGCATATTTCCAACAGTCTCCCACTTGCACTAGAGTCACTAATCTAGTTACATTGTGATGAATCGAACACCCATAGAGTTCTGGTGTTGATCATGTTTTGCTCTAGGGAGAGGTTTAGTCAACGGATCTGTGACATTCAGGTCCGTATGTACTTTACAAATATCTATGTCTCCATCTTGAACATTTTCACGAATGGAGTTGAAGCGGCGCTTGATGTGCTCGGTCTTCTTGTGAAACCTGGGCTCCTTGGCTAGTGCAATAGCTCCAATGTTGTCACGGAAGAGTGTGATCGGCCCCGACGCATTGGGTATGACTCCTAGGTCGGTGATGAACTCCTTCACCCAGATTGCTTCATGCGCTGCCTCCGAGGCTGCCATGTACTCCGCTTCACATGTAGATCCCGCCACGACGCTTTGCTTGCAAATGCACCAGCATCTTGCCCCACCATTCAAAATAAACACGTATCCGGTTTGTGACTTAGAGTCATCCAGATCTGTGTCGAAGCTAAGCGTCGACGTAACCCTTCTTGACGAGCTCTTCGTCACCTCCATACACGAGAAACATGTCCTTAGTCCTTTTCGTGTACTTCAGGATATTCTTGACCGTTGTCCGATGTTCCATGCCGGATTACTTTGGTACCTTCCTAGCAAACTTACGGCAAGGTTTACATCAGTGCAGTACACAGCATGGCATACATAATAGACCCTATGGTCGAGGCATAGGGAGGACACTCATCTTTTCTCTATCTTCCGCCGTGGTCGGGCATTGAGTCGTGCTCAATCGCACACCTTGCAATACTGAGCAAGAACCCCTTCTTGGACTGATCCATATTGAACTTCTTCAATATCTTGTCAAGGTATGTACTTTGTGAAAGACCAATGAGGCGTCTCGATCTATCTCTATAGATCTTGATGCCTAATATATAAGCAGCTTCTCCAAGGTCCTTCATTGAAAAACACTTGTTCAAGTAGGCCTTTATGCTTTCCAAGAATTCTATATCATTTCCCATCAACAGTATGTCAT
Source organism: Aegilops bicornis (assembly GCA_021605145.1). Taxonomy (NCBI): domain Eukaryota; kingdom Viridiplantae; phylum Streptophyta; class Magnoliopsida; order Poales; family Poaceae; genus Aegilops; species Aegilops bicornis. The sequence continues at coordinate 621,245,472 of CM038674.1, forward strand.
CCACATATAATATGAGAAATGCTACAGAGCTCCCACTCACTTTCTTGTAAACACAGGCTTCTCCGTAAGTCTGTGTAAACTCAAACGCTTTGATCATCTCATCAAATCGAATGTTCCAACTCCGAGACGCTTGCATCAGCCCATAGATTGAGCGTTGGAGCTTGCACACCTTGTTAGCATTCTCAGGATCGACAAAACCTTCCGGCTGCATCATATACAATTCTTCCTTAAGAAAGCCGTTAAGGAACGCCGTTTTGACGTCCATTTGCCATATCTCATAATCATAGAATGCGGCAATCGCTAACATGATTCGTACGGACTTCAGCTTCACTACGGGTGAGAAAGTCTCATCGTAGTCAACCCCTTGAACTTGTCGATAACCCTTAGCGACAAGTCGAGCCTTATAGATGGTCACATTACCATCCGCGTCTGTCTTCTTCTTAAAGATCCATTTATTTTCTATGGCTCGCCGATCATCGGGGAAGTCAGTCAAAGTCCATACTTCGTTTTCAAACATGGATCCTATCTCAGATTTCATGGCTTCTAGCCATTTGTAGCGACCCGACCTCAGACGGTCAAGCCTCTGTGTTTCTATGCCATCCCTGGATCAGTATGCTGGCACACACAGTACATCAATGTATATATCAAAGTGCAATCACATGCATAAATAAAGTAAAACTGATATATACCTCATAATACTCAGCGGAAACAATCAAACGGGTGTGGAGTCCCATCAACGCCATCGGCAGGTTGAGTGTAGACCGTAACCCTGTATCGTAACTCTTACTCGTCGAGGAAAAATCTGCAACATGATACGTTGCAGCCGTGTAGGTCAGTACATTGAATGTACTGGCAAGATCACAATAAGAGAAAATAGATGATAAACTATACTATATGCAGTATGGCTTTATGGCTCAGATTCGAGTTTTGTTTATGTAAAGCTGATTTTATTTTACCTACATCAAAGGAATAAATGAAGTCTGTACTATGGAGTTTTCTATCATGACATGGTTCCGCCAACCGATGTCTCATAGCCCAAAGTCATCATAAGTTGCCCACAATTAAGTTATCAATCCGGTGTTGAGAGTTCCGAAATAGATCCAAGTCCAGAGGCTCAAATTGTCTGTAACCGGGGACACGGCTAATCGATTAGGTTAAAACCCTCTACAGAGGTTTGTACACTTTACCCGCAAGATTCGATCCCTCTCTTTACGTTCTCGCACTTCAGAGTGTTTGAGAACAAGATGACCGAAACATGGTCTTCCAAAGAGTTCCTCGACCACCGTCCGGTACTCAACCCATCCTACCGTAGTTCTACATCTGCTAGTACCGTCCCAGCCAGTCACAACTAAGGTCAACCAAGCCAGAGCCCATAATGACTTGCGGTTGCAGGTAAGCTTCGGGCGTGAAGTATTCTTCCGTCTCTTTGAGTCTGGGTGAAGCTTTCCGCAAGATGTCATGGCGCTTCTCCATGCATCCCGGCCAACCACTGGTTTCTCCAGGGTGCCCGTCAACCGTCCTTCACCCAGTAGTGTGTATTGAATTCTTGTCTCGAGTCTTGAAGTCTTGAGGCCTTGAAGATGCAGTCCTTGCAGGTTTCTTCATGGTGTTGTCGTCGTTGACGTAGGTCCTCCATTCTCACACCACTCTTGAGCACTCATACCAAACCCCGTCTACTATAGCGTAGCATTAAAGTAAATAACGTCCCGGGGCTTGGTAACAGGGTGATGGGTTCCTACCTCATGCATACTACTCAACTACAAGGATTCAATAACACTACTGAGGGGTGGTTGCAAGGATGCCACTAAATGCAATAAAAACATAGGTATGAAAGCAATGGTCAAAGTGAACTTGCTCGGTGATGTTGACGAAGAAGAATTATCGTTCTCAAGAAACAACTTGATAGACTACTCGTCACTCTCTGATGAAATCTATATAACAAACATATCATTCACATAAGCACTCACACTAACAATCAAAACAAAAGAGAGCGGATAAGAATCCGAAGGAACTTCAAATAAAACTAGGAGTCTTCTTCTACAACATTCACAAAAATAGTTTTGTCTAACGGAAAATAAAACACTAAAATAACAGAGAATAAAATATAAATTTAGTTAAGACAAAAAAAATAAAGCATTTTTTTCATAAAGCTATTTTGAAAGTATTTTCAATTGGGAGTTAAATAAGTAGAGAAATCCATTGCAAGTTATTAGCGAACTTGAATTGATTTCACGGTAATAAAATAAAATAAATATAAAAACTTGTTGAACACCTACTGTTTAACTAATAGAAACCAAACATAAACTTTCTGAAATATAAAATAAAAATAATTTAAAAACAACTATAGAAAAGAAGTAGCTATAATTCGAATAGAACTAAAACAGAATTTGTTTTAAATGAAATAATAAGCTAAAATACTCAAACAATTTTGAAGTTTTTACCACTGGTAAATATGATCACTAGTGATCAGTAGAAAAAGAATCAAATAAAAATCTATTTTAAACTCCCGGAATAAGCAAAACAAGCTTTAATTCAAATCTGATCTAACTCAATTTTTATAAATCCAAACATAGACAAATAATATATTTTTGGAAACTACAAGAAAATTGTGATCTAACGCAAAAAGAATCAGCATCATTGGACTTCTAGATCAAAAGTTATAAGCTAAACAAGAACGGAACTAAATCTGTTACGGAAATAAATCTGAAAACGAAAACGGAGTTACCTGTACGTGAGGCAGAGATGGCAGGAAGGAGGCAGCGATGTGGAGGGCTGCTCCAGCGAGGGGGCGAGGTCGCCGGCGAGGTGGGGGTGGCGGAGGAGGTCGGCGCTTGGGAGGTGGCGCTGGGCTATGGGGAGGTTCCAGGAGAGCTCACCGTGAGCGTTCTAGGCAGGAAAAAGAGGACGGTGGCGAGGAGGCTACGGGCAGGGAGGCGTGGTGATGGGAAAACTGGAACACGGCGAGGGAGGCGGTCTGATAGGCGGTCTCGGGAGGCGCTGGGATGGAAAGACGAGGGAGATCGGGAAGGTGGAGTTTCCTGTCTCCATGGACATGGAAAGCTTCTGTAACGTGAGAGGAAACAGAGGAAGGAGATGATCTCTTGTTGGGCTAGAATAGGAAAGTGCTTAATGGGCCAGCAGGTTTTCCTAATAAAAAGCGATTCCATTCCTATTTTTAAAATTAGGAAACTAAAACAATAAAAAGGAAATCAAATCAATTCGAATAAAGAGTTTTTATATACTAAAATTATCAGAAAAATAAAATGTAGATGATGAGCATTATTCCACGGCCAAAATAAAAACTTAAAAAAATGTTTTTCAGAAAATCCCTAAAGGCTTTATTTCTTTTTGCAAATAATTTTTAAATAAAAACTTTGGTTTTTCTTGGCTCAAATATTTTAAAAATGCCCCTGATTTTGGAGGGTCATTTTCCTCCGCTCTTTCTTGCTTGCAAGAATTTATTTTTCGGGTATTTCTCGGGAAGAAAAATAGAGAAGCAAGTGCAAATATTTGAAAGAATTAAATTGGAAAACTCCGTTCAAATTCTTTATAGTTGAAGAAGTCATGTCATCTTCTCTCATTGATTTTAATAGGATGAATTTGAATTTACCGGAGAAGGGAAAAGTCATTTTATTCCCTCTCATTCAAAAGTTTTTGAAAAGGTTCAAATTTCACTCAAGTTTAATTCACTCAAGAAAACAAACAAACAATTCAATTAATTATATTAACATTCCAAAATTTGGGATGTTACAAACCTACCACACTTAAAATGAATCTCGTCCTCGAGATTCGAAGAGGCTAGCAAGAAAAGGTTAGGGGTTGGGGTCTTCTAGCAAATGTCTTGGTCGAAAGGTCGTGGGTGCTACCACACTTAAAAACAAGGTCATGGTTCCAATAAACTCAGATATTTCCTCCGAGGGCTGACAATGTATGTCTCTTCACATATCTTACAATAGCTCCTTCATTAAAGCTCTTCATCGAGAAGCATAGAGTTTTCCTCAAAAGCTTGGGTCGGTTCGTCAAAGTTGAAGTTCGTCCAGACCGGATCTTCTTAGTCGATGGGTGCATGTCCATTCTAAACAACTATCGAAACACTCATGGTGGTCTATCATTAATGGTTTCTCCTGCAGAAAAGCGGTTGCAGGTTGAACTTCACCGTATATCCTACGATTGGCAACGGTTGCTGTAAAGGGTTCCATCGTACTACCATTTTATGGTTTTATGGCTTATCGCGTCGACACTCTTCTAAGGTTTTCAAGGCTCTCGATTTTCCATCAACATATGATAGTTCATGATAGAAGTCTTCGTATGGGGCCAATCCATCCCGTACTTGAATCATTACCACATACGTAAATATCGAATCACGTATTCTAACACTTGGGCATACTCACAAGCATTGCAGAAATTTCTCTTGTTCCCGAACTGGTTTCGAGTAAATCCATGGTTTCTGCAAGCCAAACAAAACATCTATCGTTACTTCACCACTCTTAGGTTTTTGCGTAACCTCCCTACGTAAACGTATGCCGATTGGATCACCGATTCTTCCAAAGGTACTCCTTTATCGAGTACATCTGTTCCTTCTCAAAATCCTCGGGCACATGGGTTATGGCCCACTTCAAAGACTAGTGCAGCTTTAACTCATCCTTGGAGTAACTCTCATGTTACACCTCCTTTAAATCCAATAGTACTGCTTCTTCGCACCATCATATCAAAAACAAAACTCCAACTTATTTTTGTCCAGCTTCCTCCTATGGACCGTCATGAATAACACATTTCTTTCTTCATTGATCCCTGTGGCTTTATAGAGTACTATGACCAAAAGAAGTGCACAAGTTTATCCATAAAATCTCATTAATCTCATATCAATTTTTCATTACATCCTTAACCATTTTCGTAAATCCAAATTCCAAAAGTACTTGTTACAAATGCTGCCACCCACATGATTTGGTATGGTCGACATTACTTCCACTTTATTTATTTATCCTCCTCGAGGATTCTTGATCCCACTGGAATTGTGCGACATGAGCCTTGAAATCTTCAATCTTCTGTTTCATCATGGTGGTCTTGAGCTTCACCTTCATCATCTCTGCATGCACTTCGCTTAGGTATTCCTGAGTATAACGGAGTCTTGCTTCAAGTATTTCTCCGATCTGGCGTATGGCTTCCATGGCTGCTTCACGAACGGCATCGAAGAAAGTTGCTTGTGGCACTCGTGAGATGAAAAAGTAATGCCCCATCCTCTTTGGGCAAACTCCTTTCAAACGGTGGAGGTGTACCTCCACATACCAAAGTTCCACTCCCTTTTGCATGAAGGGGTAGCCTTTGTAGACTGCATCTCCTTCAAGGTGAATATGCTTCATCATGTCCTTCAAGATCTTGGGTAATCATGATCACTTGTCGTGGTCATGATCGCTTTGAGCCCTTAAGGAAAGACTCATAAAGGGTTGTCATCTGCATGTGTAGGATAAGAGGAGTGCTCGTAACAAGGGATGTATCTCCATGGGAAGTTGCAATTGTCTCCGTAAAGGTTTGGTGTTCAGTTGTCCATGGGTTCAAGATTTCGGGTGCAGTTGAGAGAGAAAGAGAAGGCAATTACCCACTCATCAACAAAATTATCGTTTGTAATGGGCCGTTCTACTATGGTTTCGTTTCTAAGTCCTCATTTCTTCGTGTCTTCAATGCTCGGGAGTTTCCAATTCACGATCTTTGTTCCCATATGAAGGCCTTCTACCATTCTTCCGTAACTTACGTCTCTCATGGTTGAAATAAATACAAGCCTCACGAATATCGCATCTATCCAACCATTCAATAAACATACAAAAATAATAGCAACCAAGCATTCATTTATTCAATCATTTCTGATATCGCCACCCACAGAATTTGGTATGGTCAGATACTTAAATCGGGATGGCGTTCATCTTTATTTCTCTCATGGTGGAATACTACTAATTTACTGGGGTTTCTTCTGCGTGGACTTGATCTCTTCCAGTTCTTCTGCTAGATTTTCCCTGTCGACACGGAGTTTCTTGTGACGACCCTGTATGTCCTGAAGTTGTTCCTTGAGCTTCTGGATTTCAACGTCCTTTGCATCGCATATGGTCTTGCTGTTCTTCGATTCTGACGCATTCTCGAGATCTCGAGGTTCTCCTCCTCCAGCTTGTTTACCTTCACTCGAGTCTTGTCCTCTTCTCGTAGTGCTTCATTGTCAAACAGGGCTTCCAGGAGGTCCATCTCAAGATTCTTGACGTATTGTTCCAGATCCTGATTGTACACTAAAAGTGGGGAGAACTTCATCTTTTGCGCTTCCGTCAAGGCAATAGTTGCTCCATCGGACTTCGCCATCCAATCCTTCCAAAGAAGTGTGAGTTTAGTGCAGCACGATGACGATAGCATAAACGCGTGCAATAGCATCATGGACGGCGGTGTTGATGCCCATATCACGATCACCATTTATAGTTCGAAGCGGATGTCTGCAGCCTTGGGGGCTTCTTACGACCAAAAACTTGGGTCTTGATTCCCGGGATCTGGACGTCCTCTTAGTTGCCTTGATCTCGTGTATCGGTAACTTCAGTGACTGACTAGCTCCACAAGGAAGGGGCCTCCAAGAACCTTCTTGTAGTGTTCTCTTTTGTTCGTAATGTAGCTCTCCATCTATAGTTTGGAATAAGGAAGGTTCGATAATAGGAATCGGTGTTACGAGAGTAGTAAAAACAAGGGTCATTCCTATTGGGGTCTTCATATTACTAAGTCATTTTCTAGGGTCACGTTCTACAGCCAACATGTGCTCGATACCATTTACAGAGCGACCCGACCTCGAACGGTCAAGCCTACTGTGTTTCTATGCCATCCCCGGATCAAGATATCGGCACACACAAGACATCAATGTATATATCAAAGTGCAATCACATGCATAAATAACGTAAAACTGATATATACCTCATAATACTCAATGGAAACAATCAAGCGGGTGTGGAGTCCCATCAACGCCATCGGCGGAGTTGAGTGTAGACCGTAACCCTGTATCGTAACTCTTACTCGTCGAGGAAAAATCTGCAACATGATACGTTGCAGCCGTGTAGGTCAGTACATTGAATGTACTGACAAGATCACAATAAGAGAAAATAGATGATAAACTATACTATATGCAAGATGGCTTTATGGCTCAGATTCCTGAGTTTTGTTTTGCGTAAAAGCTGATTTTATTTTACCTACATCAAAGGAATAAATGAAGTCTGTACTATGGAGTTTTCTATCATGACATGGTTCCGCCAACCGATGTCTCATAGCCCAAAGTCATCATAAGTTGCCCACAATTAAGTTATCAATCCGGTGTTGAGAGTTCCGAAATAGATCCAAGTCCAGAGGCTCAAATTGTCCGTAACCGGGGACACGGCTAATCGATTAGGTTAAAACCCTCTGCAGAGGTTTGTACACTTTACCCGCAAGATTTGATCCCTCTCTTTACGTTCTCGCACTTCAGAGTGTTTGAGAACAAGATGACCGAAACATGGTCTTCCAAACAGTTCCTCTGACCACTGTCCGGTACTCAACCCATCCTACCGTAGTTCTACATCTGCTAGTACCGTCCCAGCCAGAGTCACAACTAAGGTCAACCAAGCCAGAGCCCATAATGACTTGCGGTTGCAGGTAAGCTTCCGGGCGTGAAGTATTCTTCCGTCTCTTTGAGTCTGGGTGAAGCTTTCCAAGATGTCATGGCGCTTCTCCATGCATCCCGCCAACCACTGGTTTCTCCAGGTGCCCACAACCGCCCTTCACCCAGAGTGTGTATTGAATTCTTGTCTCGAGTCTTGAAGTCTTGAGGCCTTGAAGATGCAATCCTTGCAGGTTTCTTCATGGTGTTGTAAATGCGTTGACGTAGGTCCTCCATTCTCACACCACTCTTGAGCACTCATACCAAACCCCGTCTACTATAGCGTAGCATTAAAGTAAATAACGTCCCGGGGCTTGGTAACAGGGTGATGGGTTCCTACCTCATGCATACTACTCAACTACAAGGATTCAATAACACTACTGAGGGGTGGTTGCAAGGATGCCACTAAATGCAATAAAAACATAGGTATGAAAGCAATGGTCAAAGTGAACTTGCTCGGTGATGTTGACGAAGAAGAATTATCGTTCTCAAGAAACAACTTGATAGACTACTCGTCACTCTCTGATGAAATCTATATAACAAACATATCATTCACATAAGCACTCACACTAACAATCAAAATAAGAGAGAGAGCGGATAAGAATCCGAAGGAACTTCAAATAAAACTAGGGAGTCTTCTTCTACAACATTCACAAAAATAGTTTTGTCTAACGGAAAATAAAACACTAAAATAACAGAGAATAAAATATAAATTTAGTTAAGACAAAAAAGTATTTTTTCATAAAGCTATTTTGAAAGTATTTTCAATTGGGAGTTAAAAGAGAGAAATCCATTGCAAGTTATTAGCGAACTTGAATTGATTTCACGATAATAAAATAAAATAAATATAAAAACTTGTTGAACACCTACTGTTTAACTAATAGAAACCAAACATAAACTTTCTGAAATATAAAATAAAAATAATCTAAAAACAACTATAGAAAAAGAAGTAGCTATAATTCAATAGAACTAAAACAGAATTTGTTTTAAATGAAATAATAAGCTAAAATACTCAAACAATTTTGAAGTTTTTACCACTGGTAAATATGATCACTAGTGATCAGTAGAAAAAGAATCAAATAAAAATCTATTTTTAAACTCCCGGAATAAGCAAAACAAGCTTTAATTCAAATCTGATCTAACTCAATTTTTATAAATCCAAACATAGACAAATAATATATTTTTGGAAACTACAAGAAAATTGTGATCTAACGCAAAAAGAATCAGCATCATTGGACTTCTAGATCAAAAGTTATAAGCTAAACAAGAACGGAACTAAATCTGTTACGGAAATAAATCTGAAAACGAAAACGGATTTACCTGTACGTGAGGCAGAGATGGCAGGAAGGAGACGGCGATGTGGAGGGCTGCTCCAAGTAGGGGGCGAGGACGCCAAGCGAGGGTGGGGGTGGCGGAGGAGGGGTCGGCGCTTGGGAGGTGGCGCTGGGCGATGGGGAGGTTCCAGGAGAGCTCCTGGTGAGCGTTCTAGGTGAAAAGGAGGACGGTGGCGAGGAGACTACGGGCAGGGGGGGCGTGGTGATGGGAAAAATGGAACGAGGAGAGGGAGGGGGTTTTATAGGCGGTCTCGGGAGGTGCTGGGATGGAAAGACGAGGGAGATCGGGAAGGTGGAGTTTCCTGTCTCCATGGACATGGAAAGCTTCTGTAACGTGAGAGAAAACAGAGGAAGGAGATGATCTCTTGTTGGGCTAGAATAGGAAAGTGCTTAATGGGCCAGCAGGTTTTTCCTAATAAAAACGATTCCATTCCTATTTTTAAAATTAGGAAACTAAAACAATAAAAAGGAAATCAAATCAATTCGAATAAAGAGTTTTTATATACTAAAATTATCAGAAAAATAAAATGTAGATGATGAGCATTATTCCACGGCCAAAATAAAAACTTAAAAAAATGTTTTTCAGAAAATCCCTAAAGGCTTTATTTCTTTTTGCAAATAATTTTTAAATAAAAACTTTGGTTTTTCTTGGCTCAAATATTTTCAAAATGCCCCTGATTTTGGAGGGTCATTTTCCTCCGCTCTTTCTTGCTTGCAAGAATTTATTTTTCGGGTATTTCTCGGGAAGAAAAATAGAGAAGCAAGTGCAAATATTTGAAAGAATTAAATTGCAAAACTCCGTTCAAATTCTTTATAGTTGAAGAAGTCATGTCATCTTCTCTCATTGATTTTAATAGGATGAATTTGAATTTACCGGAGAAGGGAAAGTCATTTTATTCCCTCTCATTCAAAAGTTTTTGAAAAGGTTCAAATTTCACTCAAGTTTAATTCACTCAAGCAAACAAACAAACAATTCAATTAATTATATTAACATTCCAAAATTTGGGATGTTACACCATTTGTCGGAATCTGGGCCCGCCATCGCTTCTTCATAGTTCGAAGGTTCACCGTTGTCTAACAACATGATTTCCAAGACAGGGTTGCCGTACCACTCTAGTGCGGAACGTGTCCTTGTGGACCTACGAAGTTCAGTAGGAGCTTGATCCGAAGTACCTTAATCATCATCATTAACCTCCTCTCTAGTCGGTGCAGGCACCACGGGAACATCTTCCTGAGCTGCGCTACTTACCGTTTCAAGAGGTAGTACTTCATCAAGCTCTACTTTCCTCCCACTTACTTCTTTTGAGAGAAACTCTTTCCCAGAAAGGACCCGTTCTTGGCAACAAAGATCTTGCCTTCGGATCTGAGGTAGAAGGTATACCCAATGGTTTCCTTAGGGTATCCTATGAAGACGCATTTTTTCGACTTGGGTTCGAGCTTTTCAGGTTGAAGTTTCTTGACATAAGCATCGCATCCCCAAACTTTTAGAAACGATACCTTAGGTTTCTTCCCAAACCATAATTCATACGGTGTCGTCTCAACGGATTTCGACGGAGCCCTATTTAAAGTGAATGCGGCAGTCTCTAAAGCATAGCCCCAAAATGAGAGCGGTAGATCGGTAAGAGACATCATAGATCGCACCATATCCAATAGAGTGCGACACGATGTTCGGACACACCATTTCACCGAGGTGTTCCAGCGGCATGTGTTGTGAAACGATTCCACATTTCCTTAAGTGTGTGCCAAATTCGTGACTCAAATATTCCCTCCACGATCTGATCAGAAGAACTTTATTTTCTGTCACGTTGATTCTCAACCTCACTCTGAAATTCCTTGAACTTTTCAAAGGTCTCAGACTTGTGTTTCATTAAGTAGACATACCCATATCTACTCAAGTCATCGGTGAGAGTGAGAACATAACGATAGCCATCATGAGCCTCAACACTCATTGGACCGCATACATCAAGATGTATGATTTCCAATAAGTTGGTTGCTCGCTCCATTGTTCCGGAGAACGGAGTCTTGGTCATTTTACCCATGAGGCATGGTTACAGACGTGTCAAATGATTCGTAATCAAGAGACTCCAATAGTCCATCCGCATGGAGCTTCTTCATGCGTTTGGCACCTATGTGACCAAAGGCGGCAAGCCACAAGTATGTGGGACTATCATTATCAACCTTACATCTTTTCGTATTCACATTATGAATATGTGTAACATTACGCTCGAGATTCATTAAGAATAAACCATCCACCAGCGGGGCATGACCATAAAACATATTTCTCATATAAATAGAACAACCATTATTCTCGGATTTAAATGAGTAGCCATATCGAATTAAACGAGATCCTGATACAATGTTCATGCTCAAAGCTGGCACTAAATAACAATTATTGAGGTTTAAAACTAATCCCGTAGGTAAATGTAGAGGTAGCGTCTGACGGCGATCACATCGACCTTGGAACCATTCCCGACGCCAAGATCGTCACCTCGCCCTTCGCCAGCCTCCGCTTATTCCGCAGCTCCTTCTTTGAGTTACAAATATGAGCAAATCGTGACCGTATCAAATACCTGTGAGCTACTACGAGTAATCGTAAGGTACACATCAATTACATATATATCACATATACCTTTAGTGTTGCCGGCCTTCTTGTCCGCTAAGTATTTGGGGCAGTCCGCTTCCAAAGGACCACTTCCCTTGCAATAAAAGCACTCAGTCTCGTGCTTGGGTCCATTCTTTGGCTTCTTCCCAAGAATCGGCTTATCGGGCGGCAACTCCCTTGCCGTCCTTCTTGAAGTTCTTCTTACCCTTGCCTTTCTTAAACTTAGTGGTTTTATTCACCATCAACACTTGATGTTCCTTTTTGATCTCCACCTCCGCTAATTTCAGCATTGAATATACCTCAGGAATGGTCTTTTCCATCCCCTGCATATTGAAGTTCATCACAAAGCTCTTGTAGCTCGGTGGAAGCGACTGAAGGATCCTCCAATGACCGCGTCATCCGGGAGATTAACTCCTAGCTGAGTCAAAGCGGTTGTGCAACCTGTACATTTTGAGTATGTGCTCACCGATGTAACTATTTTCCTCCATCTTACAATCAAGAACTTGTCGGAGACTTCATATCTCTCGACCGGGCATGAGCTTGGAAAACCATTTTCAGCTCTTGAACATCTCATATGCTCCGTGTTGCTCAAAATGCTTTTGGAGCCCCGGTTCTAAGTCAGAAGCATGACGCCTTGACCGAACGAGGGAGTAATCATCAAGACGAGACTGCCAAGCGTTCATAAAGTCTTGGTTCTCTAGGATGGGTGCTTCACCTAGCGAAGCTTCTAGGACATAATCTTTCTTGGCAGCTATGAGGATGATCCTCGGGTTCGGACCCAATTCAGAGATAGTTGCTGCCATCATCTTTCAAATTGGTTTTCTCTAGGAACGCGTTGAAGTTGAGGGCAACATTAGCGTGGGCCATTTGATCTACAAGACATATTGTAAAGATTTTTAGACTAAGTTCATGATAATTAAGTTCATCTAATCAAATTATTCAATGAACTCCCACTCAGATAGACATCCCTCTAGTCATCTAAGTGAAACATGATCCGAGTCAACTAGGCGGTCCCGATCATCACGTGAGATGGACTAGTCAACGTCGGTGAACATCTTCATGTTGATCGTATCTTCTATACGACTCATGCTCGACCTTTCGGTCTTCCGTGTTCCTAGGCCATGTATGTACATGCTAGGCTCGTCAAGTCAACCTAAGTGTATTGCGTGTGTAAATCTGGCTTACACCCGTTGTATTCGAACGTTAGAATCTATCACAACCGATCATCACGTGGTGCTTCAAAACAACGAACCTTCGCAACGGTGCACGATTAGGGGAACACTTTCTTGAAATTATTTCGAGGGATCATCTTATTTAAGCTACCGTCGTTCTAAGCAAATAAGATGTAAAACATCATAAACATCACATGCAATCAAATAGTGACATGATATGGACAATATCATTTTGCTCCTTTGATCTCCATCTTCGGGGCGCCATGATCATCTTCGTCACCGGCATGACACCATGATCTCCATCATCGTGTCTTCATGAAGTTGTCACGCCAACTATTACTTCTACTTCTAAGGCTAACGTGTTTAGAAATAAAGTAAAGAAATTTACATGGCGTTATTCAATGACACGCATGTCATACAAAAAATAAAGACAACTCCTATGGCTCCTGCCGGTTGTCATACTCATCGACATGCAAGTCGTGATTCCTATTACAAGAACATGATCAATCTCATACGTCACATATATTTCATTCATCACATCCTTTTGGCCATATCACATCACAAGGCATATGCTGCAAAAACAAGTTAGACGTCCTCTAATTGTCGTTGCAAGTTTTTACGTGGCTTCTATAGGTTTCTAGCAAGAACGTTTCTTACCTATGTAAAACCACAACGTGATATGCCAATTTCTATTTACCCTTCATAAGGACCCTTTTCATCGAATCCGCTCCAACTAAAGTGGGAGAGACAGACACCCGCTAGCCACCTTATGCAACTAGTGCATGTCAGTCGGTGGAACCTGTCTCACGTAAGCGTACGTGTAAGGTCGGTCCGGGCCGCTTCATCCCACGATGCCGCCGAAGCAAGAGAAGACTAGTAGTGGCAAGAAAATTGACAACATCGACGCCCACAACTGCTTTGTGTTCTACTCGTGCATAGTAACTACGCATAGACCTAGCTCATGATGCCACTGTTGGGGATCGTTGCAGAAATTAAAATTTTCTACGCATCACCAAGATCAATCTATGGAGTGTTCTAGCAACGAGAGGGATAGGAGTGCATCTACATACCCTTGTAGATCGCGAGCGGAAGCGTTCAAGTGAACGGGGTTGATGGAGTCGTACTCATCGTGATCCAAATCACCGATGACCGAGTACCGAACGGACGGCACCTCCGCGTTCAACACACGTACGGTTGGGGAAGACGTCTCCTCCTTCTTGATCCAGCAAGGCGAGGGAGAGGTTGATGGAGATCCAGCAGCACGACGGCGTGGTGGTGGATGCAGCGGGGATCTCGGCAGGGCTTCGCCAAGCTCTACGGAGGATGAGGAGGTGTTGGAGAGGGAGAGGGAGGCACCAGGGGCTAGGGTGCGCAGCCCTCCCTCCCCCCTCTTTATATAGGGGTCCAGGGGGGCGCCGGCCCCTCTAGATCTCATTTAGATGGGGGGGCGGTGGCCAAGGGGGTGGCTTGCCCCCCAAGCCAAGTGGGCGCCCCCCACCCCTAGGGTTTCCAACCCTAGGAGCAGGGGGGCCCAAGGGGGGGCGCACCAGCCCACCAGGGGCTGGTTCCCCTCCCACTTCAGCCCATGGGGCCCTCCGGGATAGTTGGCCCCACCCGGTGGACCCCCGGGACCCTTCCGGTGGTCCCGGTACAATACCGGTGACCCCCGAAACTTTCCCGATGGCCGAAAACGGACTTCCTATATATAATTCTTCACCTCCGGACCATTCTGGTACTCCTCGTGACGTCAGGGATCTCATTCGGGACTCCAAACAACTTTCGGGTTACCGCATATTAATATCTCTACAATCCTAGCGTCACCGAACCTTAAGTGTGTAGACCCTACGGGTTCGGGAGACACGCAGACATGACCGAGACGACTCTCCGGTCAATAACCAACAACGGGATCTGGATACCCATGTTGGTTCCCACATGCTCCTCGATAATCTCATCGGATGAACCACGATGTCGAGGATTCAATCAATCCCGTATACAATTCCCTTTGTCAATCGGTACGTTACTTGCCCGAGACTCGATCGTCGGTATTCCAATACCTCGTTCAATCTCGTTACCGGCAAGTAACTTTACTGCGATCAGTAATGCATGATCCCGTGACCGCACACTTGGTCACATTGAGCTCATTATGATGATGCATTACCGAGTGGGCCCAGAGATACCTCTCCGTCATACGGAGTGACAAATCCCAGTCTCGATTCATGCCAACCCAACAGACACTTTCGGAGATACCCGTAGTGCACCTTTATAGCCACCCAGTTACGTTGTGACGTTTGGCACATCCAAAGCACTCCTACGGTATCTGGGAGTTGCACAATCTTATGGTCTAAGGAAATGATACTTGACATTTGGAAAAGCTCTAGCAAACGAACTACCCGATCTTGTGCTATGCTTAGGATTGGGTCTTGTCCATCACATCATTCTCCCAATGATGTGATCCCGTTATCAATGACATCCAATGTCCATAGTCGAAACCATGACTATCTCTGTTGATCAACGAGCTAGTCAACTAGAGGCTCACTAGGGACATGTTATGGTCAATGTATTCACACATGTATTACGATTTCCGGATAACACAATTATAGCACGAATAATAGACAATTATCATGAACAAAGAAATATAATAATAACCATTTTATTATAGCCTCTAGTGCATATTTCCAACAATTCTTTAGCTCCCCTTGTGTCGAATCAATAAATTTGGGTTGAATACTTTACCCTCGAAAACTGTTGCGATCCCCTATACTTGTGGGTTATCAAGACCTTTTTCTGGCGCCGTTGCCGGGGAGCATAGCTCTATTCTTTGAGTCACTTGGGATTTATATCTGCTGGACACTATGAAGATCTTGAAAGACGCTAAGCAACAATTTATCCCTCAACTACGAGGGGAGGTAAGGAACTGCCATCTAGCTCTGCACTTGATTCACCTTCTGTTATGAGTAAGCTAGCGACACCTAAACCTGCTTCTGCTATTCGTTCCGACATGTCACATGTTATTGATGATGCCACTTCTGCTATGCATGATACTTATGATGAAACTACTTCTATGCTTGATACTACTATGCCCCTTGGTGAGTTTCTAGATGAACAAATTGCTAGGGCTGGAGAGAAAGAAATTATTGAATCTGAATACGATGATGAAAGTGATGATGAAAATATGTCTGTTATTCCTGAGGGTTATGTTTTTGATAGGGAATCTTCTGCAGCTATTTTTGCTTGTAAAGATAGATACAAACTTAAGAGGCTGCTAGTTAAATGGAACAAAGAATCTCTTAGAGACAGAATGAAACCTGACCCTGCTTTTGCTACTTCACATATTTGTGTTTCCGATAAGGATTATGAATTTTCTGTTGATCCAGATATAATTACTTTGGTTGAATCTGATCCTTTTTATGGCTATGAATCTGAAACTGTTGTGGCACATCTTACTAAGTTAAATGATATAGCCGCCCTGTTTACTAATGATGAGAGATCGCGTTACTTTTATATACTCAAAATATTTCCGTTCTCATTAAAGGGTGATGCTAAGATATGGTTTAATTCTCTTGATCCTGGTTGTGTGCGTAGTCCCCAGGATATGATTTATTAATTCTCTGCTAAATATTTCCCTGCTCATAAGAAATAAGCTGCTTTTAGGAAATATACAACTTCGCAAATTCAAGAAGAGAGTCTCCCACAAGCTTGGGGGAGGCTTCTCAAGTTACTTAATGCTTTGCCTGATCATCCTCTTAAGAAACCTGAAATACTTGATATCTTTTATAATGGACTAACCGATGCTTACAGAGATTACCTTGATAGTTGTGCTGGTTCTCTTTTCAGGGAAAGAACACCGGATGAAGCTGGAATTCTATTGAATAATATGTTGACAAATGAAAATAATTGGGCACCTCCTGAGCCAGCTCCTGAGCCAATTACTGAGCCTATTCCTAAACCAACTCCGAAGAAGAGAGGTGTTCTCTTTCTCGATCCTGAAGATATGCAAGAGGCAAAGAAATCTATGAAAGAAAAAGGTATTAAAGTGAAGATGTTAAGAATTTACCTCCCATCAAGAAATACATGGTCTTAATCTACCGCATGTTGAAGAAACATATGATATTGATCCATTACTTATTGAAGAACCTCCTGATCCCGATAACCCGACACAGGTAGTAAAGGTAAATTCTCTTTATAGATTTGATGAAGGTGATATTCCTCACTATAAGTCTGCTAGACAATGCTTGGATGAGTTTGATAATTTTATTGTCAAACAAGAAAACTTTAATGCTTATTTTGGTAGACAGTTGAAATATGATTCCGATATGATTAAACGCTTGGGTGATTATATGGCTAATATTAGAGGTGAACTTAAACCTGTTAGCAAACATGCTTCTATGGTTACCACTCAAGTAGAACAAGTACTTAAAGCTCGTAAAGAAGTGCTTGATGAAATGAATAGTAAGAAAAATGATTATCTTTGTTAGAGTGGCTACTAGAACTGGTAGAATGACTCAGGAACCTTTGTATCCTGAAGGCCACCCTAAGAGAATCGAGCAAGATTATCAGAGAAATAATATTGATGTACCTAGTTCTTCTAAAAGGAAGAAAAATAAAAATGATAGAACTGTGCAAACTTCTAGTGAACCTATTGCTGAACCACTTGAGAATCCAAATGATATCTCTATGTCCGATGTCAAACACAATCTGTAATGAACATGAACCTAGTGAAAATGTTAATGATGATGTTCATGATGATGCTCAACCTAGTAATGATAATGAAGTAGAAGTTGAACCTGCTGTTGATCTTGATAACCCACAATCAAAGAATCAACGTTATGATAAAAGAGACTTCGTTGCTAGGAAACATGGTAAAGAAAGGGAACCATGGGTTCAGAAAACCATGCCTTTTCCTCTGAAACCATCCAAGAAAAAGGATGATGAGGATTTTGAGCGCTTTGCTGAAATGATTAGACCTATCTTTTTGCGTGTATGCGATTGGTGATATGCTCAAAATGAATCCTTATGCTAAGTATATGAAAGATATTGTTACCAATAAAAGAAAGATACCGGAAGCTGAAATTTCCACCATGCTTGCTAATTATATTTTTAAGGGTGGAATACCAAAGAAACTTGGAGATCCAGGAGTACCTACTATACCATGCTCCATTAAGAGAAATTATGTTAAAACTGCTTTATGTGATCTTGGAGCCGGTGTTAGTGTTATACCTCTCTCTTTATATCGTAGACTTGACTTGAATAAGTTGACACCTAGTGAAATATCTTTGCAAATGGCTGATAAATCAACTGCTATACACAAGATTTGTGAGGATGTGCCTGTTGTGGTTGCAAACATTACTATTTTAACGGACTTTGTTATTCTTGATATTCCCGAGGACGATAGTATGTCTATTATTCTTGGAAGACCTTTCCTTAATACTGCATCGGCTGTTATTGATTGCAACAAAGGCAATGTCACTTTTCATGTTAATGGTAATGAGCACACGGTACACTTTCCGAGGAAACAACCTCAAGTTCATAGTATCAACTCTATTGGAAAAATCCCATCGATTATATTTGGAGGTTTTGAATTTCCTCTCCCTCATCAAGAAGAAATATGATATACTTATTATTGGGGATGTCCATATCCCCATTGAGGTAACTTAGTGTTATTCGAAATTTCTCCGGTTCCATGTTAGTCGGAACGAGTTTGTTAACAAGACCTGATCAACCTTGTTAGTGGATTCCTTTTGATGAGCATGAGATGGATGAAACTAGAAGCACAACCTTCTGTACCCTCTTTATATTTTCTGTAATTTAGTAGAAATAAAGTAAAATGGTATTTTTCTGTCCGTCTCCCGACCTATCCGTGCAATATAAAAATATCCCGAAAATAAAAGTCCTCAGAATGCCATGCCAATTTAATATGATTTTTTCGGAAATATTTGAGGATTTTTAGTGCAAAACTTATCATTTGGGGGGCTGCCACACAGCCACGAGGGTGGAGAGCGCGCCCTACCCCCTGGCGCCCCCGCCTCGTGGGCCCACGGTGGCCCTCCTCCACTTATCCCTGCACCCATCTTCTTCCTCTGCCTCACACAAATCCGAAAAACCAACTCAAGCACGAGTTCCAGCCACTTTTGCTGTGATTTTCGATCTCCTTGCTCAAAGCACCTCTCGCAAAACTGCTCGGGGAGATTGTTCCTTGGTATGTGACTCCTCCATTGGTCCAATTAGTTTTTATTCTAGTGCTTTATTCTTTGCAAACTTGTGCTGCATAGGTGACCATGTTTTTGAGCTTGCATGTCAAATTTATATGGTCCCAAGTAGTTCTAATGCATGATATATGCTCTAGGCACTTGTAGGAGTAGTTGCTATCAATTTTATTGAAGTTGGTTCACTTTTGTTTGAAGTTACTAAAAATTTCAGAAATTTTTCAGAAGAAACAATATGTTTAGGAAGATGTTTCAAGGTGGCTCTTCAAGAAAGCAAGGTCCCAGGCTTGCAATGCGTGATGCTGACGAGGAACCACCAAGAGACACTCTTGTGAGGCCCTGTGAATGGCTTTCAGAAAATTTTATGGAGCAAGCGGGAATCAAAGAAGAATTTAACGCATATATGCGCAATGCCGGTCTTGAGGATTTTGAGGCTGACAAATGCCCCCAATATCATAATCTCACAAGCTCATTTGTGAGGAGGTTTGAGTATTCATCTTCGTGTAATTCTCCTTCAGTCATGTTTGACCTTTATGACAAATCTTATACCATGGACTTAGAGGATTTCACTTTTGCTTGCAAACTTCCATCTTGGGATAGTGTCAAGGATCCCCCTAAATATGAATTTAGAGACTTTCTTGCTAGAATAACTGTGGGGGGATCTAGAGATATAACACAAGCCACTATAGGGAGCATTCACTTTCCTGGTATACATTATTTTGCTCTCTTCATAGGTAGATGCATAAATGCTAAGGATGAAGCATGTCACATGTGTGCTCCTGATCTCAGCATTCTCAGAAGTGCTGTGTTAGGAGACCAATGTTATCATATGAGAGCCATTGTAGCTCGTAGGTTGTATCATAATAGACATAACGGAGATTTTTTTGGAGGAATTTATGCAACCCGCTTAGCTAATTTTCTTGAGATAGACATCCGTGAGGGTGATATGGAGTTACCCCCTACTTATTTAGATTTTGATTCTATGGTTTCCCACCAGTTTGTCGAGAGGATTGAACCACCTCTCCAGTATCGACTAATCTTTAACAAATGGCATGTTGTCCGTATTACTCTTCCTGCTCCTGCCTTCTTTGATTCTCAGACAAAAGGAAGATATATTATTACCAGAGAGGAGGCGGATGAGTATGAGAGAAGAGCGGAGGCGGCTCGACGCCACGCTGCAGCCTCAGAGGCGATAGCCACGCATCGCATGATATGACCCAGCTACACCTATGGGTATCCACCAGCTATCCTCGGCAATAGACCAACTTAGGCCAAAAGCCTAAGCTTGGGGAGTACGTATTTCTCACCGACATTACATTTATGTTCACACACACTCATTGCTAGATGTCGGTGCTCATACTCTTTCACTGTAATATCCATGCTAGTTTTTTTTTTCCTGCTTTCTTCTTGTGTGTTTAATAAACCTTAAGAAAAACCAAAAAAATTAGTAGTAATTTATTTTTCCTGCTGTAATAGTAATAACTAAAAAGAAAACCCAAAAATATTTCCCGTTCTTATTTTGCTTGTTGGGATCTTTCCCGTGTAAATAGTTTTATTTCTTTTCTTTTCTTTGGGGGTCAGTAGGAGAAGACCGTGATTAAATTGTTGAAGTGGCTCTTATATGCATCATTGTTGATTTAACCAAGAGCCCATATTGCCTTGTCTTCTCCTGTTTATTGAATGCTCGCATGATTCCAAATTTAGTCCAATGCACGTGCACTTTTATTATTATTCACATCATTCGGTCGTGCAAGTGAAAGGCAATTATGATGATATATGATGGATCGACCGAGATGGGAAAAGCTGGTATGAACTCGACCTCTTTTGTTTTTGTAAATATGATGAGTTCATCCTTCTTGATTCAGCTTATTATGAATAAACATGTTTGCAATGACAATTAGAGATCATAGTTGCTCGTGCCATGCTTGATTATCTATGAGTTATAATGGTTTACCTTGTGTGCCAACATGCTATTAAAATGGTTGTGATGTGGTATGATGGGTTGGTATCCTCCTTTGAATGATTTAAGTGACTTGACTTGGCACATGTTCATGCATGTAGTTGAAACAAATCAACATAGCCTTCACGATATTTATGTTCATGGTGGATTATATCCTACTCATGCTTGTATCCAATGTTTATTAATTTTAATGCATGTTCATAACTGTTGTCGCTCTCTAGTTGGTCGTTTCCCAGTCTTTTGCTAGCCTTCACTTGTACTAAGCGGGAATACTGCTTATGCATCCAATCCCTTAAACCCCAAAGTTATCTCATATGAGTCCACCATACCTTCCTATATGCGGTATCTACCTGCCGTTTCAAATAATTTATATGTGCCAAGCTCTAAACCTTCAAATAAACATTATGTTTTGCATGCTCGAATAGGTCATATATCAACTAGGGCTGCCCTTATCTTCCGTGTTAGGCGGGTTATTCTCAAGAGGAGTGGACTCCGCTCCTCACTCACGAGAAAATGGCTGGTCACCGGGATGCCCATCCATGCTTTATGCAAACTAAATCAAAATAATTGCAAACAAACTCCCCCTGGGACCCGTTGAATGTTGGAGGGACTCGTTGTTTCGAGCAAGCCATGGATTGATGCTTGTGGAGGGGGGGTATAAACTTTACCATTCTGTTTGGGAACCGCCTATAATTTTTTTAGCATGGAAGATATCGTCATCTCTTAGTTGTTATGTTGACAATGAAAGTATGCCGCTCAAAATATAATTTATCTCTATTTCAAAACCGAGCTCTGACACCTCTACAAATCCCTGCTTTCCTCTGCGAAGGGCCTATCTATTTACTTTTATGTTGAGTCATCACCCTTTTATTAAAAGCACTAGCTGAAGAGCACAACTGTCATTTGCATTCATTACTGTTAATTTATATCGGGTATGACTATGATTGGATCTCTTTTACCAAGTATTAAAAAGTCTAGTCAGTCCTTGATCTATGAAGGTGCTCTGCATTTATGTTTTGCGCCTCGTAAAGGGCTAGCGAGATACCATCTTGTTATATCATATTATGATTATTTTGAGAAAGTGTTGTCATCCGAGATTTATTATTATGGCTTGCTAGCTGATTATGTTATTGATATGAGTAAACATGAGACTTAGGAGTTATTGCAAATGTGGTTAGTTATGATCTTTCTTTGAAAACACGAATGTCGGCTTGACTTAGGTACAACAACAAGAGCAAACAGAGTTTGTAAAAGTTTTTCTTTTTCTCTTCGGTTTGTCAACTGAATTGCTTGAGGACAAGCAAGGGTTTAAGCTTGGGGAGTTGATACGTCTCCGTCAGATATACTTTTCCAAACACTTTTGCCCTTGTTTTGGACTCTAACTTGTATGATTTGAATGGAACTAACCCGGATCGGCGTTGTTTTCAGCAGAATTGCCATGATGTTGTTTTATGTGCGTAAAACAAAAGTTCTCGGAATGACCTGAAACTTCACGGAATATCTTAGAATAAATAATAAAAATCCTCGCTTAAAGATGAAGACCAGGGGCCCACACCCTCCCACGAGGGTGGGGCGCGCCTCCTCCTGGGCGCGCCCCTACCTCGTGGCCCCCCTGGAGACCTTCCGACGCCAACTCCAACTCTATATATTGGCTTTCGGGAGAAAAAATCGGGAGAAGTAATCATCGCGTTTTACGATCACGGAGCCGCCGCCAAGCCCTAATCTCTCTCGGGAGGGCTGATCTGGAGTCCGATTCGGGGCTCAAGAGGGGATTCGTCTCTGTCGTCATCATCAACCATCCTCCATCACCAATTTCATGATGCTCACCGCCGCGTGTGTGAGTAATTCCATCATAGGCTTGCTTGGACGGTGATGGGTTGGATGAGATTTATCATGTAATCGAGTTAGTTTTGTTAGGGTTTGATCCCTAGTATCCACTATGTTACGAGATTGATGTTGCTATGACTTTGCTATGCTTAATGCTTGTCACTAGGGCCCGAGTGCCATGATTTGAGATCTGAACCTATTATGTTTTCATGAATATATGTGAGTTCTTGATCCTATCTTGCAAGTCTATAGTCACCTATTATGTGTTATGATCCGACAACCCCGAAGTGACAATAATCGGGATACTTCTCAGTGATGACCATAGTTTGAGGAGTTCATGTATTCACTATGTGCTAATGCTTTGTTCCAGTTCTCTATTAAAAGGAGGCCTTAATATCCCTTAGTTTCCAATAGGACCCCGCTGCCATGGGAGGGTAGGACAAAAGATGTATGACTATATTCGGAATACATGCCTACATTACATTGATAAATTGGAGCTAGTTCTGTGTCACCTTATGTTATGACTGTTACATGACGAACCGCATCCGGCATAATTATCCATCATCGATCCAGGCTCACGAAGTTTTCCATATCTTGGTTCTCGCTTATTTACTTTTCCGTTACATCTTGTTACAATCACTACAAAAATACCAAAAACATTACTTTTGTTGTCTTTACTTTTGTTACCATTACCGCCACTATCATATTACTTTGCTACTAAACACTTTGTCATAGATACTAAGTTTCCAGGTGTGGTTGAATTGACAACTCAGCTGCTAATACTTGAGAATATTCTTTGGCTCCCCTTGTGTCAAATCAATAAATTTGGGTTGAATACTTTACCCTCGAAAACTGTTGCGATCCCCTATACTTGTGGGTTATCACTCACCGCAACTCTGGTTCAGTCGTGGCTCCGATACTTTTAGAAATTGGAGAGCTTGCCTTCGAGGAGTTTTGTTCTAGTCTTTGTGTCTCTGGGGACGGGGGGTGTTGAATATACTGTGCATGTATATTGTGTTGTAGGCACACCTCCTAGTTTTCCTATATAGTTGAGGTTGTGGTCCTCATCTTGTACATCATATGTACGTGCATAGTGCACCCGATCAATGCATTGTGTTGCATGGCCTAAACCTAGTCTTCTACATATGATACACGTCTATTTGGTTTCATTAGTGAAATCAGGGGAAGGATCCCTTTCATCGAACATATAAAACCAGCTACGCTACCCGCCATTCGATCTTGTTACTGTTGTACGATTTTTGCTGCTGACGATCGCTAGACCGTCAATTCTTTTGCACCTTTTTGCTCGTTTCAGAAGTGGATGACCGATGGGTCTCGTTAAGTGTGGGTCCAGAGTATGATGTGAATTTCCTCTGATTTTACGTAGCTGAATTATGGGATGTGCGGGCCGCGCGGTGAAAACCTAATCCCCAATCCCTACCCGTCCTCGAGCCCCACATTCCCCCCTCCCCTTTCGCGTCATCGCCGCGGCCTCTCCCTGCTCTCCAGTCTCCACCACCACCACGCCCCTTGCTTCCCCTTTGCTTCCATCCTCCTCTCGATCTGGCGCAGGCGCACGCAGTGGTTATGGATGGGCCACTGGTTGCCTTCATGGGAGAGCGGGGCACTGAGGTCTTCAGCGTGGGTGTGGAGGAGTGGGAAGAGGTGAGGAGGATGACAACGTGAGAACAAAGCAGCCAGATTGAAGCTCTCATTGCCGCTCGCGTTGCCGTGGGGTGGAGGGTCGCCGTTGGCGGCATCACAGACAGGCGAGGACGAGGACAACGTCTGGATTCGGCTCTGGCCCCCTGGATTTGGCGATGGCATCCTGAGAGGCCTGGGCCTCCTCCACGGACAAGGCGGCGGCGCGCTTGGCGGCGGCGATCTGAGCGCCAGTTCAAGGTGAGGCACCTCCTCTAGCCACATCCAGTTTCTCCCCTGAGTTTGTGCTAAAAGAATGAGTTCTTGTTATGGATTTGAGTTTCTTCTTTGTAGTACTCTGTCCGCGGCTGTGGCTGGGCCTTAAACCGGCCAGCCAAGGAGCTGGTATTTTCCCTGAGCTCCTGCAACAACAACAACTTGTGTATTGTATTAGCCAGATAAATACTACACAAATCATGTTCCTGGTATTTTCCCACTCTTGATTCATAGACGATGTATTGTAGTTATTTCTCGTGATTATCAATTGATCTAAAACCAACCTCTGTACGTGCATATCTTTGAATTGAGAAGAATGCGCATAGCCACTTAAGCACCATTGCTGAGAACATAATACTGCTTGGATGATTGTCTTGTTCGTGTGCTTGTCTAAGTAAAGCGTAGAGGTTACAGAGGTATTGAAATATGATGCTTATATGAAATGTTTGGGGTTTATAGTTAGCACTGCTGCTTTAGGATTTGCATAATTGAGATTTTTAGCTAATTGCTCTGCTGTTTGGTAGAGGGGAGAGCCGCCTGAGAGTATAAATAATGTTATGCTTATACTTGTGATGTGATGTTTTTTGGAGGATGATAGTAAAATGAGTGTGATCTTCTTTGCAGGGCAGATGATGTGTGCAATGAAGGAAAGATGCAGACAAACAACGCCGAAGACGTCTTCAAAGCGCTTGATGAGATTGAGTTCCCAGAGATGGTAAAGCCCCTGAGGACTACATTGGAAGGTCAGTGTTGTTGTCTACTTGTCTCCTCAGTTCTTTTACGGTCCAATGTTCTTTGAGTTTAGATGTTGCATGAATAAATAACTCTATGTGGCAATGCAAGTGAATGATCAAGGCGCTCAATGCTTCAGATTGTTGGTGAGAATCTGGGAGCATACATAAATAGACGTTGTTAACAACAATGGAATTTATAAAATGGGAGTATAAATAAATAGAAGTTGTTAAATCAATTGATTTTTATTGGCTCTCTATATCCTTATGTACGAGGGATTGCATGAATTTGTATGAAGTGAGTAGCTTATGTATTTAGACAAAATCGTTATAGAAAGAAATTCAGCTTTATTCAATTGCACTCGGCCCTTTCTGAAATCTTCAGAAGCAAAAAGGTAGCCTGGAGCAAAATAGAGGAAACTAGATAAAGAGCCAATGTTGTAGAGCAAAATGATCGAGCAAACGAAGCCAACACGGACGACGATTAACTGCTCTAACCTTGTGGTAGGTTGAATCTGAGTCACGTTAATGGGGGAACTTTCTTGTAACTCTTTTTCCTGAAACTATAAGACAATGGCTGAAGATGACATTTTGGTAATTTTGTATGCTGAACCATGATGCTAGGCTGAATAATTTACTATCTTTTGTTCGCACGAGCTCACATTTTGGTAGTTGCAAAACCTAAACCATGATGCTTTCTTGCCGCTGTTGTAGTCTCTAATTAATGGAATTGTGAGAGACTGTAGTTAATTTAAGTTTCTTCTGTTTCAATAAAACAGACGTTGGTAACTGCATAAGTTTAACCATGATGCTTTA
This sequence comes from Aegilops bicornis, assembly GCA_021605145.1. Lineage (NCBI taxonomy): Eukaryota > Viridiplantae > Streptophyta > Magnoliopsida > Poales > Poaceae > Aegilops > Aegilops bicornis. Next base: position 621,271,685 of record CM038674.1, read on the forward strand.
CTTTTTTAGGGAAACCCCATAATGCTTTCTTGCTGCTGATGTAGTCTCTATGGGATTCTGGGATAATTTAGTTAAGCTAATCTCATCGGTTTGCACTCTCAAAAATCACAGGAGTCATGCAGAAAAAAGTAGGGTACTATTATAAATTGGTCGTGTGATGTTCATATTCAGAGAATAGCACATCTGTTGATTAAACTGAAAATGTATATGGTGTGTTTCATTTCTGCTCATCCTGGTCTAACCAAACTGACCCCATGGATTTGAGATTGCCGTGCCTATCAGGGTTGGACATGTTCTTATTTGTACTAAATCATTAAACTAAATTGTATAAATAAAATAGCCCCCCTCCTTTCCAACAACTTAATTTATTTTTAGAGTGAGCAACGACATGTTATCATACTCTGTTTCTTGTGACCAGTACTTCAGTTTAGATTGACGTATACTCTTTGGTATATAGCATTTTTGCCTACCTCTTGCCTATTTCACATAGAATAGATGATTTGCTTTGGAGAGGGATTAGATAAGGCCTATGAGTCCTAAGTAAGCGTGATAAGCATGTCCTGCACTTCTATTTACTATTAAGCAGCAACGGAATTTCTGATAATGGTGTTTCAGGAATGATACAATCAATCCAACTGTTACCTTTGGGGTGCTTTTTGGATGGACTAATCTGAAGATGTTGGCTAGCTTGCACCGCCATCATATAATCTAGAAGCAAGGGCAAGGATTATAGGGAAAATAAAGGTAATGCTCCCAGTATATTTTACTTTTTGGCTTAGTTTTGGTGCTTGCACAAGAAAGTAACACCATCATTATAGCTACTGCTTTTTTATCCCAGGCAATTTGCCAACTAGAGGAAACGCCAACCAATACATTTTTGTACTTCCTCTGTTACAGAGGTAAAATTACTTCTACTTTTCAAAAGATTTTTTTGTTGCATGTTCCCCTTTCTTAATCATCTATTTGTTCAAATGTACATACGCGAGCTTATAATCCTTAGTACACAATGCATCTCACCATACTATTGTTTTCCTGAAAATTTATACTCACATAGTTCCATTTTTTGTATGGGTGATCTTCTGTGGCCCTGATTTGGTGTTCATATAGCACGGGACATTATAGACTCATTTTATTTTCTCTTCGTTCATGCACTAATGCATAAATCTTTTGATATTGCCCTTATTATTTAATCTAGAGCTATGCAATGACAACCATGGCTTTAGTGTTCAGGTGAGTTCCATTTATAGACTGACGGACCCTTGGCATCTTATGTAAATTCTTTGATCCTAGATATTATGTATGCCCAGTTAAGTACCTTATACAAGTACCTTAATTAGCCTCTTCTGACTATTAACTATTTGAACTGTTCTATTAGGACCCAGACTTTCAAAGTTATTAGGATCTGGACATGTTTTTACCTTAGTTTGTACAGTTCTGTGCTCTTTTGGCTTCAGGCTGCTGCTGCGCATAAAGTACAGTAAACTCAGATGATGCATGAAAAAAACTGCAGATCTAGCATAGTTTTTAAATTCAGATTTTGTAACTAATTATGTGATGCCCTTATCCTTATGTTAAAATGCTTATTTGTTCTCCAACTATGCTCAGTTCGTTCAGGCCTTAGGGATGCATTCCATCACTGTCCATCAACAAGTTTAACTCCGACAATGGTTCACCGATAATGTGGGCCGGTGCACCACGTCAGCAACGTCGATGGCCTGACAGGCCATTTTACAACTGGGCCTATTGTAAATGACGAGACCATGAGGATGTAATCAGTAATGTTGCTCCTGGTATAGTTATTTAGTGAAGTTATAAGTTTCTCCTTTTGGAGTTTACTTCTACGAGTGCTCACTCCCTGCATCTTGTTCTATTTTTTGTTCTATTTTTCTGGAAATGAAGATGTACTTTGTCGTTCCACTAATCTCGGCAAAAGAGTAGATTATGGTGCCCCTCGTGCTACAGTGGAATTAAATCACAAAAAAATCTACAGATTCATCAAACAATGAAGGAGGTTAGTTTTTACCTGAGCCGCAACGACGGCCACCGTGGTCTTGCTGGAGCCTCGCTTGCAGTCGAAAGTCATCAGCTTCAGGGAGTGCCAGCACAGCCAAAATAGACGCCACCTTCGACGGGGAGCAACATCAGCAACTGCGAGGATTTGGCTCGCCGATACGAGCAACAGCGGTGACATACCCGCTTCCGCTGCTCCGAGCTGCTGCGGGAGCTGCTGGTCCGCCGAGATGCAGATGGAACCGGCGAGCCGTTGCACCTCCAAGATGCCGGGCCACCGAGATGTAGATGTAGACGCAGCGCCTCCGAGCCACAGCGAGAGCCGCTCCGCCGCCAAGCTGCAGCGTGAGCTGCCGTGAAGATGGAGCTGTGCTTTCTCTCCAGTACGAGTACAGTGGGGAGAGGGCAACGAATCCAATGAATTGGTCGATGGAACCAAGACCAACAGTCAACCACGTGGTGATCTCTATGCTATATGCGCCACGCGTGTGTATAGGTGTCCAGAATGTGGTTCTCTGTCGGTGTTACAATTGTAATTTTATCTTGGTGCTAATTTGTAGCACTTGTATGATCTGTATTGTTTTGTCTGATTTATTCCAACTACCATTCTTAAAATATAAGAGCATATACAACCACAAGTACGAAAATCTGGCCCCAACCGCCTGCGGACGCGCTGCTCGTCCACGGACAGTGATTAGTCGACAAAAATAATACTATATTCATGACCAGAGACCTCATTTTCAAATCATCAAATTCATAAAATTATACGCAACTAAACTACCCTAAATTTTCGCCGACGACAGTCCTTATTGTTCCGGTCGTGTTCATGTCTAGCATCCGGCTGCGTCCCTCGGAGTGGAAGTGCAGTTGCCGGGGAAGAAGAATAGAACATGGGACACGCGGGCTCAAGGCGCCAACGTCTCCCATGCCCTACTTTCATGGCTTGAAAACTTGGCATGCTATCGCCCTTCGCGTCATCGTTGCAACGGGTCATCTAGCATTGAGAAAGGTCAAATATATGCTTTCGCCTTCAAATGCTTGCGCCTGATCGTCTACTCAATATAAGCAAGTTGCAAGAGCCCCTTGTTATATAACTTAGCATTAGTATAGATGCCTACCAAGACTTCTACGTTTATTATCCTTTTGATCTTATGTAATCACCTAAGACCATCCTGTGCGTTCAACTGTCGGTCATTTGCTGCTTAGATTGTTATGTGGTATGCTTTTGAAACGGCTATGATGAAAGAAATATATGCTTTTTGCCTTCGAGTGCACATCCAATGGCCTTTGTATAATTGTCTATCACTATCACTTTGCTTGCTGCATGCCGTATCATGATTTGTGCTTTGGTAGCAGCAATACTTTAAAAAATTGTTGCTTTGTCTATTGCTCTGCTCATTGCAGGTATGCAAGCTCTGCCTTTTTGAAAATCTTGGTGTAAAGAAAAATATTTTTGTTTGCTCTTTCAAGAATATTAGCTTTTATGCATTTATTTCCATATGTTTCATTCTGTATCTACATATTTCAATGCACACCTTTTCAATACTCCCTCCGTTCGGAGTTACTTGTCTTGGAGATGGATGTATCTATACATCCATTTTAGAAACAATAATTCGAAACGAAAGATCTGACTTTTAATGCCGACCTTTGCGCCATGGACACAACGGGTCATCTAGTTAAAAAAAAAAGCTTATTGGCCGATTGTCTAAGGATCACTTTGTATTGAATAAAGCTCTCAAATTCCGACAAAAAAAGGAGTAGGAGTACAATATACTCCCTTTGTCCCAAAATATAAAAACATTTTTAACACTAAACTAGTGTCAAAAACGTTCTTATATTATAGGACGGGGAGTACTTTCACGTTGAGCGTGTGGCTTACTTTCACGTTGAGCGTGGGTCCAGCCACGAGCAGGACACGTTTGTTCAAAAAAAAAAAAGGAGAGCAGGACACGTTGGACAGGTGGGGGCGGGAGGTGCTTGCAAACGCAAAGTTGTCGCACGCGGGCTGGCTGCCTGGCTCCCACTGGTTTTCTCTGTCTCGGTCCTGCGTTCACACACACTGGTACAAATGCTACTGAACCCCGAGCTTCTGGCAAAGCCAGCTGAAGGTCTATGGCCATTGAGAAATAGTACACGGCACGGGAGGACGTTGGCTTCGTGTCGTGCATGGCGACACGACGAGGCGTGGCCGACCTGACCGAGCACCAGCGTGCCGACTACGTGCCCGAGCCAAGTTTTGGAGTATTTGAACCGATCTTGCGGGCACCGGACTGTCACGGAAACTGTAATTAATCCGTAGTAATGGCGCAACCTGGCAGGCGATCAATGATATTTATAACTTTCCGTCTGTATCCTGGTCGCAGTATACTCTACGGTCTTTGGCTTGCGTGTTCGGCGCATCTGGCCCTTCTATATGCTCGTGAGCCAACCACCGGGTCTCCTGTCCATTCATTCATTCATCTTTGGCCGCCGAGCTACTTTTCCTCTCCTCCTCTCAAAGCCAAAGCCCTCCCCGTCTTCTCACCTTCCTCATGAACTCCGGCGAGCTCCAGCCCGTATGCACGGCGGCCGTGGTGGCCGTGAATGATGGCATATGCATGCCCATGTGTCGTGGAGAGTGAGAAGAGGTTTGTACTCGGCACCCCCTTTCATCCGGCCAACTCCGCCGAGCCGTCGTTCATGGACGGCGAGATGGCCGTTAGGGAGTCCGAGGCGCATGCCCTGATGGGGCTACGGCGGTCCAGTACTAACCCCGGACGAGGGCGGAACAAATCGACACATAACCACACAGATCGGTGGATACAAGTGTTCATCCATGGGATGGGCGCGCTTCAGGCTATGAATCCTCAAGCAGGTGTTCATAGTTCATGGTTCAGAGTAAGATTGTTCCCTCTCCTTCGCAAAATTTTTGTTCGCGTTCTGCTCTATGTCGATCTGATCCACCTTTGCTCTCCAGATGCAGATCTGGGCCTGCTGAGTCAAACATCGACTGAAAGTCAGACGGCCAACGCACACGCTGCTTCAGTTAGCCTGGCAGGTAGATGTGCAACTTCAGTGCATGGAGGAGCTGCACGCCTGTTCCTGTTTTCATTTCAGGTTTGATTTTCGATTCCTTTAGTTTCTTCGAATCGTCGTTTCGATTCTCCGTTCTTTTGGTTTATCACATGATTCGAGATTTAACTCGACTTTTCTTTTGCAGATGACCGTGACCGTGGGCGTTTCCATATGTTCACACAGTTCTTCCAACGAAGAAAAAAAAACCCAGAATGCCAAGCTGCAAACGGAGTCATTTCGCTGTTTCGATCCATTGGGTGGGAATTACGCACTGGGCCTCAGAAATCCACATGGGCTCGTTTGCTGGAGATGGCCCAACCTCCCCTATTGTCCACGGGACAAATAGGAGGATCCAGAGCCTTCCAGACTCGAGGGGACTCGGCGGCAGAGACGACGGAGAGGCAGGACGAGAGTGGCGAGTCCACCTCTACGCCCCCCCGCCGCCGCCGACGCCGACGCCGACGACTCCACGCGCCGGCCCCCCTCCACGCGCCTCCGCCTCCAGGAGCACGGTAATCCCTCGCCGCCCCTCCCCTCCTAGCCCCTCCCCTTTTGCGCTCGCCCCTCCCTTCACATCCCCCTCCCCTGCTGCGCTCGTGGTGTCCCGAAACCTAGGCTAAGCCATGGCAGAGAGCAGACGCGTCCCTAGTTCTTCCCCCTCCATCACCTTGGATCTCGAATCGTAGAGTTGGTTCACCTTGCCACATGCCAATGCAACCCTCCCCCGTCCTCCGAAGAATCTGGAGGAATCACGATGTGGCCATTGTATATGATTTTGATCCGACCTGTTTTGCAACGCTGTGTGCTAGTTAATCTAGTCGTGCAGTTCTGGGCCACCTCTTTCAGTTTCAGCATAATTTTTTTTTTGCAATTGAAGCAAATAGGCCTGCATTGGAACAAATAAGCTTGTCATGCTGTGTATGCCACTATTGCTTTCACAAATTTCTGCTATGATGCATGTAGCTTGGCAACAGGTCATCCTTTTGCACTTGGCTATGAGTTATCCACTGTAGGTTATGCAAAGTAATGATGCTTTTCCTCTATGATACACGACCTTTCGCCTAATTTGTTGATAATATGTTACCCACTTCTGCTTGATGCATTTGCGATTGTTGTTTGATTTTGAATCAAGCTGCTGTTGCGCCTGTCTGCGATTAGCTTAGTTCTGTTGATCTGGTCCGCTCCATTCCAATCATATGAAAGTAGTCTGGAAGTGAATCACATGCATAATCGGTGGTTTGAACAAACCAGAACGTATGGCCGTTTAGTGTCAATCTTTCCAGTTACTTTCCTAGCTTCAGTACTGCCATATGCATCACTGATATTAGTTGGCTAATTGCCATGATGTGTTGTCTAACTTGCTAGTTATTTGCAGGCTTCAGCGATACAATTCAGTGATACATTCAGCGATACAGCAGGGTGATGAATGTTCACTTTGTAATGAAGCCTACTGTTTCCTCCTTCCTTGTATAATAACATTCGTTTGATTCTCGCTGTTGCAGTGTGGTCTCCTTCAATGGAGATGGCTGGATGCAGCTTGAGTAAAGTACAAATGGAGGTGGATGACAAAAGCCCCAAAGGTAATCAGATTGTTTCTCTTCTTGATATTAGGTTGGTCAATCCAAGTGTGAGCAAGCCGTGTTCTTTTGTAGAACACGATACTATCAAAATCTTCCTCGAGGAAGAAATGGAGACTGAGGTGGAGGCCTTTTCTGGTTTTATTATTGGTTCGTATCTCCGTGGGAAGATGTCAGTGAGCTTTCCACCCAATTCTGACCGTTTTGTACAATTTGAGGTATGCTCTTAATGCTGCCCTATGCGCATGCAAATATTCACCTCTGCTAAGTTATCAGTTTTCACTTGTGTTGATTTATTTTACAGCTGGGGAAGCTGTTTGACCTTAAACTCGAATCACATCCTTTCATTGATAAAGATCTCTTGAGGAACATGTGGTATGTGAAGCCTAAATCCCCGGAGCGACCCTTTCGCACTGGACCTGATGAGATTCTGAGATGGAATCAGTCTGTATTTATTGCCCCCCCCCTCCCATGTTAAAAGGTGGCCCATTCTTACTTTTTTGGTGTGTTGTTGCTATCTTTTAATACATGCATCCTCTTTGTCAGACGATTGTTCTTGATTCTTGTCATTCTATTTTCTATACAGTTGGAGCGGACATAAAGCTAAATGTCACAGGTCCTGACCACAGTATGGTTAGTGTCAGCTACAGATACCCAGGTCAATCCCCACTACAGGACTTGGTGATAACTGTTCCTTTTCCGCGTGTTGACGAGTCTGGCCGGCCAAGGCGTGTGGTTAAAACCTACATTTGGCACAATGCTGGGACGCATGTTGAGAACGCTGACTGCATTGAGTGGCACCTTGGCTCTGTTAACGATAGCAATCCCAGGTAAACATCACAGCTATCCAAACTGTTTCTTCTGAATGTTTTCTTCACTAGCAGCAGTTTGCCACGCCCCTGAGATAGGTGCTTCTTGTGTCGTAATTTTCTTGATACCTTCTATGATCAACTTGAGAGCGTTTGATGCTCCCCTGTATGGGTGTTTGGAGTGTGTGCTTGTTGTCTATTCCCTTGTAAGGTAGCACTATATGAATCTTCCTGAACCATTTGTTTAAAATAGTATTAACTGGAGTTATTTATTTCTTAATAAGTCGTGTAACTAGAATTTGTATTTTTTTATTAGCAAAAAAATGATGGATAGTGTTGACCTGACTGTCCACTTTGTTTTCTTATGTTTAGAGGTGATTTTTCTGTGGATTACTATTACGATGGTGGGACTTATGATATAGAGCAATTTTTCCCAATCAATGCCAGTTTCTTTTATACCAACTGCCGCGCCTTAGATGTCATTAACTGGAGTTATTTATTTCTTAATAAGTCATGTAGCTAGAATTTGTATTTTTTTATTAGCAAAGAAAGTATGGATAGGGTTGACCTGACTGTCCCACTCTGTTTTCTTATGTCTAGAGGTGATTTCTCTGTGGATTACTATTATGATGGTGGGACTTACGATATGGAGCAATTTTTCCCAATCAATGCCAGTTTCACTTATACCAACTGCCGCGCCTTAGAGGTAATATTCTTTCTTTTTTAAGAATTGTAATGGTTGATCCTCATTCAAATCACTCTGCAAGTCATTGAAAAGAATGGTCTGCAGGTTAAAAGAGCAAGGGGACCAGACGGCCTGCTGGACTTTGTGAAGAGCAAAACTGGCCACGGGCGCTGCACCGTTCATGATTCCCGTGTGATGCAACGCCGTGTTGCTGAGGCAAAACAGCGGGCCGCTGAGGCTGAAGCTTCTGCTTTAGCTTGGCAGCAACAACCATGGGATGATGAAGGTGGAAATGTCTGGGTGGCCTACTGATCAGATTGTTGTGAACATGGTTTTTGCACTTTTGCCTCAGACCTTCCTGCTCTGCTTGGCAAGAACTCCCTTGGAAGATGAAGATAGAAACTTCTGGGATGTATATTGATCAGATTGTTGTGATCAGGTTTCTTGCACTTCAGCCTCGTACCTTCCTGCACTTAGTTCGCCTACGATGGTTCACTACTTGTACTGCGATGGCTTCATTTCTCCCTGAACTATCATCGTTTGGATATGATGTAGTCCTAGACTAAATTGCGTTTACGCTAGGCAGGTGCTCTGTTGTCCTTGACTTGTGATGTAAGGTGGTTCAAGCACTTGGTTTCGGTTCTGTAATACATAATGAACCCGTGGATGCCCTTTTCTTAACAGCGGTGTACCTCGTACCAATTCTTCAAATTCGTACATCCTGAAATTCGTACAGCCTCATGCAATGTAAATAAGCACACGTAGTTCATCTAGATTACACATATACTCCCTCCGTTCCTACATAAGAATTTCAGGATCTGATTCACATTCTAAGTTGATTACCGGCAGCACAAATCCTTCATTACTTCTGAATCTCGGGAAAGCTCAGCTAGTTGGTAGTCATTAATACATATGTTGGTTCACAAAAAGATCCTAAAGAGACTGCACGTTTTCTTGGACTGTAGATCTTGAAGATAATGTAAGTATAATACTTACTTTTTTATGGACACGAATTTTGGGGACATGCCCCCACGCGAGGTCTTTATCTCGTGCGTCCGCAACGCGTCGTGATTCGCAGTTAAATTAGTGTCCCCCACCCCCATCGCACAGTGTGAATACGCCGGCTATACCCCTGGTAAGAGGGCCACACGCATTTATTTTCGTACAAATACACGTTTGTCCTTTAGCGGAGACCCCGGTGCAGCACTGGGATAATAAGAGGGAGTGGAGGCATCTGATTGCTCGTGTGGTGAGATGGAGGTGGTGTTGAACTACTACGGGACACGGACGAACACATGCTTTGGAAGCCCAGCTAATCTGATAGCAATGGAGAAGGGGAGCTGCTTGGAATGGCCATCCGAAGCAAGGAGGCATGGCGTTTTAAAAGGCAGAGAGGAGGGTCGCCCGGCTAGCCGTTGCGACTGAAGCATGGCCAACACGCATCTCCGTCCCGCCTGGTGCATGTATCCGTTGTGGCTACAGCTCAGTAAATGTCGTGTGTCGCTAACGCCTGTTGCAGGTAGCCGTTGTCACCACCAGATGGCATGTGGGCCTTTAATGAACGCAGAGAAAAATACGAGCGATATACAAAATGTTGTACGCTGCCCGGCTGTGTTTATACGCGCACGTCGTATTGGAGTTAGCACGAATCGCGTGGGGTGCCAGTGGTGCGGATAACGACCTCGCATAGCCGCATGTACACAGGCTAATTAGCGCTTTTTTATGCCATCTTATATGTATATCAGGACTGTATTTTGAAAAGTGACATTTTTGACTGTGGTAGGATCTGGTTGTTTGAAATCTGAGTGGCTGCCGAGATGATTTTAGTTTTTTCGTTGCTAAGTAGGTTGTTTCTTCCTTGGTATGGTATCTACATGACATAGAGCTTTGTTTTGTATGGTATGGTATGGTATCTACATGCCGAGTAGATTAATCTCTTTTTACTTGCACGTGCAACACACGTTTTGATTGCCATCAAATAATTTTCAAAATATTTCTCTAACTTCTACATATGTTTTCATCTATACATAATTTATTACCAAATCATACTGTGGAAGAAAACTATATTAATTGATAAATGAAGAAGACGCAAAATAAAATAATTAAGATCAATGAATGCATAAGCCATGCACCTACATGGGCCATTAATTTTAGGTGGTTAACTTCTTAAATAATAGGATAGTTATGACATTAATTGATTGTATAAATATATGAGAATTCTAAAGTATACGAAATAGTTATGATTATAGATATGATATATTACTACTCACACTTGACATATGCAACATTATCTTTGTAAAGAAGAATGTTAACAAATATTTTTTACAATCAAGAATTTACAATGTTTTCTCAAAAGAAAAAGAAGCAGTTGGAACATTTGAAGGATGGGTGAGTGCTTGCCATTTCAATGGAGGAAGTGCCACAACCCCGATGAAATCCCAAAGAGATTATACTAAATAAAATATTTAGAAATCACTACTTAAATTCACATCCGAAGTTTCCGCACAATCCAGATGAACATTGTATTTATATAACTCTTGGATTTAATTTGCTAGTTCATTCAAATGTATCTAAGAAATGAGAACGTCACTCTACAAACTGAACATAAGAGATGATGTGTTGATTATAATACAATCAATAACAATACAACAAGGGGCAATGACACTGAAGACATGTTGTCACATCACATTTGCAAAGAAAATCCACATTGATTACCATAATATATCCACAGAAGTAGCACTGTTACATACATGAAGTTCATCTCATTGATCCTTTTAGATATACTGGGCAATTTTTTTTTTATTAAGAGGCCCTGTTTAGCTTGAGCAGTTTCGGAGAGTAGCAATGGTCAACGAACAAAAGGTTCAACTGGTGTTTCTTCACAATTCTCTCAACAATGGATATCATCACAAGAAGTCCAAACAACAAATGGCTGTATAGAAGCATACTTAACACCTAAGCTATTGCTTCAATTTCTGAAAGAATAGAAAATAACTGTATAGAAGCATAACCTATCTGGGGCATTCCAATGTGGAAGGATCTTTGTGCGGATCTAACTTAATAGTGAAACATGCATATAAAGTACCAATGTTAAAAATAGTACATTCTATGCTCGTCATTTTTCTATTTCTAGTGCCACAAAACATACAAGCATCCATGAGCTCACAAGGAAATAGATAAGCGCAGTAAAGTAGAAAACATTGTTTAAAGTAATTTTCCTCCTCATTCTCACTTGAGATTGTTCGTTCTTATTACTGAGAGTACCTTTGCATAGCATTGTTTCCTTCCCTCCCTCTTCAACTCTTGTCATCCTACAAAAATAATAACAGTCTTGTAGAATATTAAAAAAATTATCCCCACAGGCATCCGGACGTTCATGAGTGACCAGAAATGTAGCTATGGGTTCATATTTACTTCCTCTGTTCTTTTATATAAGGTGTACTTGTTTTTTCAAAAGTCAAACGAGGCCATGTTTGACTGAGTTTTAGAAAAATATATCAATATCTACAGTACAAAATTTATATCATTAGATCCATCATGAAAAGTAGCTTCATATTTTATCTATTTGGTATTGCAGATGTTGTTAGTTTATTGACTTGCACTGAGTAATAACCAATAATATGCACACACATATAATTTCTTACTTAGATGTTGATTCGGTAATATATTAGAGATTGATTGCTCGTCGCAGCCTCGAGGGTATGGTTGTCATAATCAGATAGTAAGATGAAGTATATAGATAGTCACTACGTTTTAACAAATAAGACTAAAGCAAAACCGAGTTGGATGTAGATACACTATTTGTCACTATTGATATTTTCCAAAGGGGAGGAGCTACCAGTCATTCAAGACAATTACCATGCTCTCAAAATGATCATGACAGTGAAGATGCCGGAAGCAATAAAATCTTACTTTCAAAAAAATATTTCATGAAAACCATACCATCTGAGACAGAGGGGCATTACTCTGGGAAGAATTCGTGGCGTTCACCTTTCCCTGTCCTAAGGAACACGGAGAAGTACTCCAGGGATTCATCCCAATATCCAAGTTAGGTGCAGTACTGGGGAGTGCCGCCGTCCAATGTGCCGAAACCGAAAGCTTCGATGCAGGCCTCTCCTTCTCCACAAATGGCGGATCTATTACAGCATTATGTATCGTGCCAGCCTCAAATGGCTGACCTGAAAAGTGCCAAGAATTAGGGTTTATGACAACCCACCTTCTGTATTTGCAGCGACAGACTTTCTCCTCTTTGCGGATGATGATCCCTGGACAGGTTACATGAGCACATGTGAAATTATGAATCAACCAAAACAATCATAGACTGCTAGAAATGCAGGATTCAGTCAATGCCAAGCAAGGCTTATTTTGAATGACGCCGGCATCTCCCATCTCCGATGACCCCTGGCTCCCGGCATCGCCACTATGCAAGGTTCAATCCACCCGGCCAACAGACAAACAAGCAGCGCACACACATGCCAACAAAGAAACCACACCGTACCTCCCAGAACTGGAACCACATTTTGATTTTATGTAATGAACCGAAAGATTATTCATGCTCATAGAGAATTGGGTTTCCTGAATATTTCTGTTCAAGAACCCTTAGAAGCAACAAGCATACATTATAGATGTTTTCGTGAATGGAAGAGGAGAAAAGAAGAGAATAAAGTGTGGATGATTCATTAGTAAACAACCAGTCAGTCCATTGGGTAGTTTTACCGAGCATTTGACTTTAATAGTGAGAAAGAAGTACTGCCTCCGTAAAGAAATATAAGAGCGTTTAGATCTAAAGTACTTATCTAAATGCTCTTATATATTTACTGAAAGAGGGAGTATCTGATTATTTATAGCAGATGTCCACCCGTGAGTCCTTTTTTCTGGGGTTAGCATTACTACAGACACTACTTGCAAGTTGTTAAACCAAAACAGAGTGTGTTAGAATATAACTGGCAAGAAATAATCAGATATTCAGAATATAATTCAGCATACACTTCCATGAATCGATCAGAGACAAAGTTGATCTTTATTTGACATTCAATCAAACAATCCCAATCAAATTAAATTTAGAGCAAGGTAGAAAAATGCAAGTCACAATACATCCTTGTGCAGCATAGAGAGATGGGAACACACAGAGGAGATGCAGGCGATGCCACTTGTGGAGGCTTGTAGGCAACAACCACCTCGGTGGGGAAGGAGGCTGGTCTTGTGGGTTGATGAGTACATTAATGCACCCCATGGTGAGATCCTTGGCGTTGAACAAGGAATTAGAGTGGTTGTTTAGAGCGGAGAATGGCGGGGAATCGAGGCTGCAGTTCAGCCATTTGCTGGATGTTCAGTGCATCAATTGGCTGTGACTGATGGAGGTTGTACTGCAAACCAAAGTTCAGTGTTAACGGCTGCACTTGAGTAAATCTGAAGAAGTAAATCACAAGAGAGGAAACCGGTGCATACCTGGTGTTGTCAGACGGCAACTAAGATGAAGACTCGCGGTGACAGCAGCCTGATGAGCGACCAAAACGACTGTGATGGCAAACAGCAACACACACAACTTCAGAGCCCTCAACAGCTCAGCCTCAATACCAGTGTTCTCCCAAGTTAGCAAACTGTAGAGATCTGGGGAGCGAACCAGAAAAATAATTACAGCCTACAAACTATAATCAGCAAATGAATGTGCGGGGTTCAGAGGATGTGAGAGATCCACAAGAGCAGACTAAGAAAGATTAAAATAAAATTACGTGGAACATTGAGGGGTTGCAACCAAGGTGGATGCCTTCTAGTACTTCATAATAATCGGACAGAGCGAACAAGAAACTGAAGAACCATACAATGGTGGCGTGAGCAAGCCATTAATTATGCTTGTGCGGAGACATGGATGCAATGTTGGAGTTCTGGTTCGATGAGTGACCCAGAGGATCCGGTGGAAGCAAGGTTGGTGTTGGCCAGATAGGCACCATGGTGCCTGCCGTCATCCCTCATGGACGCCATGGAGGGGATCTGCCACCACTGGAGGCAATCGCTCGTCGCGCCGCCCATCTTCCTCCGCAGGAGCACGGGAACCGCTTGTCACGCACTCGCTGTCTCAGATCGGATGGGAGGGGAAAGGGGATGAGATTTAGGCTTGCGAAACTAGCTTGCTTTCCAGGGAGGAGAGATACAGAGATTAGGTGAGGGTTCAGGTCCAGGTTCAACTCACACACGCCTCCACAGCTAGCCAACGCTGGCTTATAACCCCACGCCACACACACCCAACGCCACCCTTACAAGTGGACCCGTGCCAACTGGCAGTGGGTCCCAACTCACTCGTCCACCGCATCCACCATTGGTGATGCAGGTGTGACATCATCATGACGGCGATGAACTCCTTCTCATAGGCCGATAACTTTTGATTTCTCACGCCCAACGCCTTGCTGAGAAACGCCACCGGGTGGCCCGCCTGCGCCAGCACCGCGCCCATGCCGGTGTCGCACGCATCCGTCTCGATGGAGAACGGGCGAGCAAAATCAGGGAGAGCCAGCACGGGCGCGGTCACCATGGCGCGCTTGAGCAAGTCGAAAGCCACCTGCGCCCGCTCTGTCCATTCAAAACCTTTCTTGGTTAGAAGGTTAGTCAGAGGCTTGGCAATGATGCCATAATGCGCGATGAACTTGCGGTAGTAGCCCGTGAGGCCGAGGAAGCCGCGGAGCTCGGTGGCTGAGGTTGAGGTAGGCCATGCCAGCATGGCTTGAGTCTTCTCCGGATCTGTGGCCACGCCGTCCTTGGAAATGATGTGGCCGAGGTAGGAGATCTTTGTCTTGCAAAGGAGCATTTGGATTCCTTGGCGTCTGGTGATGTGCCCGCAGCAGTCGAGGACGATCTTGGAGATGCTCCAGATGTTCCTCCAGGGTCTCACTGAAGATTAAGATGTCGTCAAGGAAAATGATCACAAATTTACGCACGTACTTGGCGAAGATGGCGTTCATCAGGCACTGGAAGGTCGCCGGGGCGTTCGTCAAGCCGAACGGCATCACTTTGAAGTGGAAGTGGCCATGATGCGTCTTGAACACCGTCTTCTCCTCGTCGCCCACACGCATGCGGATCTGATCAGATAGCCGGCGCGCAAGTCCAGCTTGGAGAAGAATGCCGCTCCGGCCAGCTCGTCGAGCAGCTCGTCCACGATCGGAAGCGGGAATTTGTTCTTAACCGTAGCCTCGTTGAGCCGTCTGTAGTCGGCCTTAAAAGCGCCAGTGCCGCCCTTTTTCTTGACGAGGAGCACCGGCGCGGCGTAGTGGATCATGATGTGCTCGATGACGCCTGAGTCGAGCATCTCTTGGACTTGGCGTTCTATCTAGTCTTTCTGTAGTTGCGAGTAACGATTCGTTCTGGAATTTGCCGGTTGCGCGTCCTCGACCAGGGTGATGGCATGGTCATAGCGGCGATGAGGCGGCAGACCCTTGGGCTCGGCGAACACGTCGACAAAGCTGTCCAGAACACCTTGCACGCTCGGTGGCACCTTGGTCAGCTGGGGCTCCTTGGTGCTGGGCAGGTCGAGTACGGCCATATACCATATGTCATTGCCGGCTTTCCATTTCTTGTGATTGATCGTGCTCGATTTCCTCCAACGCTTCTTTGGTCCTTGGGTCGAACACCTTGCGGGGTGATCGTGTCGCCCGGTGCCACGAATGTCAAGGATTTCTCAACCCGGATGGCAGCTCATCGGCTGAATCGCTCCGGCCCGATCCATCTTGAAACGCGCCATCGTACGCCCGAGGTCCAGTACCGCCGCATGTCTCAGGTGAAACGTGGTGGCCGTCGATCCACCATCGCAGCCTTTGACCATATCACAGACCATCTTCTACGCCGCTTATGACGCCAGACATCCACCGCCCGGCGCAGCGGCCTTAGAACCTTGACACGCTCCACGAACGCGGTGGAGACGAAGCTATGTGTGCTCCCCGAGTCCACGAGCAGCAACATGACTTGGTTACCGACGAGCGCTCTGAGACGAATGGTGCGTGGCGACTCCGTCCCTGCCACAGCGTGCGTGGAGAGCACGCGGCATTCCGGCCCTGGTTCTTGTGGTTCAGGCGCTTCCAACAAATCCAGGGCGTGAACGGCCTCGTCGCTGAGTACTTCACCAAAATCCCCGACATGAATGGTGAGCAATTGCGTTCTTTGGCTTGCATTTGTGCTCGCGTGAGTACCGGTCTCCACACTTGAAGCAGAGGCCATTTGCACGCCGGTGGTCGCGCAACTGGAGTTCGCGGGCCAGCTCGTCATTGGGTTGCACGACGCCGCCTGCCCGTGGTGCTCCCCCGACTCGTGGTGGTGGTAGGGGGGGAGGCGGTGGGCGACCAGCCCAGGGGCGATCTTGTGGTAGCGGCGTTGATGACCAGCTTCTTCTTCCACAATCCTTGCAAGGACGGCAGCACGAGTGATGCTCGAGGGTTCCTGAAGGCGAACTGCAGCCCGTAGATCATCGCACAATCCCAACAGGAACTGAGTGACAAAGATCTTCGTGTTGAGTGTCGCGTCGAGGGCGAGCAAGTGATACATGTGAGCTTCAAATTCCGTCCGATATTCTCGCCACACTACCGTGCAGCCGGCTGCAGGAGCTTGTGCATCTCCACCTTGAATTAAATGCGGACCGAATTCATTGATCGTATTGCGGTGAACTCCCCCAAGTAGCGGACGGTGGCGTGCGGAAACGCCCTGCGACGGTCTGTGGCATGGCCCTCGATGTAGAGTGACGGCGTGGTGACCCAGGTGTGCGGCGGGATGCGGTACAGGTCGAAGTAGGCGAGGCATCGGTCGATCCAAAGGCTGGGCGCGTTGCCGTCGAAGCGCGGAAAATCGTGCTTGGGCGGCTTGACGGCGTACTCCTGCCCTTGGTCGTAGTGGACGCCGCGCGCTGGTCCGTCTTGCCCGCGGTTCTAGCCCGTGCCCTTGAACAACGGAACGCCCAGCGTGGCAGGCGGCGGCCCCCATTCTTGAGGCAGGCGGAGGAGCGTGCGGGAGGGGCCCGTGCTGCGGCTGCTCCAGCGACGTGACCGACGACCCCTGTGGCTCGCCGTCTTGTGCGCCGTGAGCTGGTTGTCGAGGGTGCGTCCCCGCGGTCGGAGATGGTGGCGGATCGCGTTGTTGCCGCACGCCATCGACGTCCACCTGCGTGAGATCCAGCTGCTTGCGAAGATGCACCAGATCGGACGAGACTTGCGTGTTGAACGCCAGCTGCGCCTCGAGCTGCTTCTCGCCCGCGCGCTTGGTGTCGTCGAACCGCGTCAGGAGGGCCTGGATCATGGATTTGAGCTCGTCGGATGATTCCGCCATGGCGGTGAGGACGTGGCGCGTTTGAGCCGAAGGCTTGGACGAAGGAGCCGTCGCCTCGCTCTAACGCCGGCCAACCCCACAGGGGATTTCGTGCGGATCTCACCGGAGTGGACCACACCCCACGCGGTGGATGTTACGGCCGGAGAAAGGGACGGGGAAGAAGGCGCGACGGAGCAAAATCCGGTGGGGAAAAGTGGCTCTGAGTACCAAATTGTCACGCACTCGCTGTCTCAGATCGGATCGGAGGGGAAAGGGGATGAGATTTAGGCTTGGGAAACTAGCTTGGTTTCCAAGGGAGGAGAGATACAGAGATTAGGTGAGGGTTCAGGTCCAGGTTCAACTCACACACGCCTCCACAGCTAGCCAGCGCTGGCTTATAACCCCACGCCACACACACCCAACGCCACCCTTACAAGTGGACCCGTGCCAACTGGCAGCGGGTCCCAACTCACTCGTCCACCGCATCCACCATTGGTGATGCAGGTGTGACACCGCTCCCCTCTTCCCGTGGACGTCCGCCCACATCCAATGCTCCTCGTCGACACAGCTACCTTGGGGCAACGATGGTGGCGGCAACGCTTGCGTCCTACCTCGACGCAGAGAAACAGAGGGAAGGTCAGGCATGTTCCCTCCCTTCTCACCCTCCCCTCCTGTAGTTACCCTCGTTGGAGGAGGGGAGTGTTAACGGAGAAGATCGGGATTAGGGAGAACTCACACCACGCATTCTCATTGATCGTGTAAGGGGTATATGTACAGCTTAGCGCTACCTGCCTACAGAGTGGAGATCATGGGGTGGAGAAACTACCCGTCAGGCGCCACGATCCGCTGCACGAGCGGTCGCGCGTCGTGTACGCCGGTGACTATACTGAAGTGCGTACACGACGGTATTCTCTTGCCTAACACCCCCGCAGCCGTGGCGTCGGCCGTGGCGACGCAAAGATCGGAACGGAAGTCGCAGAAGGCATCCGTGGGCAGCCCCTTCGTCATGATGTCGGCGAAGCTGGCTGGCGGCGTGGGGATGTGGAGAACGCGGAACTCGCCAAGGGCCACGCGCTAGCGCACAAAGTGAATGTCCAACTCCACATGCTTCGTGCGACGATGGTGGACGGGGTTGACGGAGAGATACACCGCGGACACGTTGTCGCAGTAGACGAGGGTCGCCTTGTCGACCGGCAGGAAGAGCTCGCCGAGGAGTTGGCGCAGCCACACGCACTCGGCCACGACATTGGCAACACCGCGATACTCGGCCTCCGCACTGGAGCGGGACACTGTCGCCTGTCGCTTGGAGGACCAGGAGACGAGGGTGTCGCCGAGGTAGATGCAGAAGCCGGAGGTGGAGCGCCGTGTGTCGGGGCAGCCGGCCCAGTCGGCGTCGGTGAAGGCGCGAAGATCCAGGGAGCGCGAGGCGCGGAGATGCAGCCCGAGGTGCGCCGTGCCGCGAATGTAGCGCAGAACGCGCTTGACCAGAGCGAGATGGCACTCGCGCGGGTCGTGCATATGCAGGCAGACCTGCTGCATGGCGTAAGCGATCTCCGGCCTGGTGATGGTGAGGTACTGCAGCGCCTGCAAAGGTCTGCGGTAAGCGGGCGTCGTCCACACGAGGGCCGTCGGCGGCGGGAAGCTTGCCCTTGGTGTCGACAGGCGTGGGAGAGGGCCGGCAGGTGTCCATGCCGGCGCGGTCGAGCACATCCTCGGCGTACTGTTGTTGACAGAGAAAGAAGCCCGCGGGCGTGCGCGTGACCTTGAAGCCCAGGAAGAAGTACAGAGGCCCGAGGTCCTTCATGGCGAACTCCCCCGTGAGTCCAGTGATGATGCGTTGAAGCATGGCCGGCGTGGACGCGGTGAGCACAATGTCGTCGACGTAGAGAAGAAGGTATGCCGTGTCCCCGCCGCGGCGGAGCGTGAACAGGGAGGAGTCCGAGCGCGTGGCGGAGAAGCCAAGCGTCTTGACGAAGCCCGCGAACCGAAGGAACCAGGCGCGGGGCGCCTGCTTCAAGCCATAGAGCGACTTTGAGAGGCGGCAGACGTGGTGAGGACAATCGGGGTCGACGAAGCCGGCAGGTTGAAGATAGAACACCTCCTCGTCCAGGGTGCCGTGCAGAAAGGCGTTGGAGACGTCAAGTTGGTGCACAGGCCAGTCCCGCGACGCAGCGAGCATGAGGACCGTGCGGATGGTGGCGGGCTTGACGACCGCCGAGAAGGTCTCGCCGTAGTCGACGCCGGCGCGCTGGCGGAAGCCGCGCACGACCCAGCGGGCTTTGTAGCGGGCGAGGGAGCCGTCGGAGTTGAGCTTGTGCTTGAAAATCCATTTGCCGGTGATGAGATTGGCGCCGGGGGGACGCGGCACCAGTTCCCACGTGCGGTTGCGGACCAGTGCGTCGTACTCGTCGCGCATGGCGGCGAGCCACCGGGGATCGCGAACCGCAACGCGGACGGAGGCAGGGACCGGTGAGAGGGCCGGCGAGGTGTCGACGGCAGCTGCGTCGAAGTACTTCGGGTTGGGCCGGAAGATGCCGCGCTGCGCGCGCGTCACCGGCCTGGAGGGTACCGCGGGCGCCAGAGATGACGGAGCAGCAACGGGCGAGGACGACGGCGATCCCGAGGAGCTCGCCCGGGAGCCAGAGCCCATATTTGAATGTGGCAGGGCGCGCTGTCGTGGATGCCGCCCGGAGAGGATCGGACGGTGGAGTTTGAAGGGAGGCTCGGCGCGCCAACAGATGAGGACGCAGAGCCGCCCGATCCCGATCCAGTGGTGGTAGTTGAACGGAGTGGCGTCAGCCTTGAAAGGGCGAAGCGGCTGCGCCGAAGGGGCGAAGGCGAAACGCGCGCACCCGACGAGCTAGCGACGATCGGGACCTGCAAAACGGTGGCCGAAGGAGTAGGTGGTGGTGGGGAAGGGACCGAAGGAGGGGAGGGTGTGGCGAAGGGGAAGATGTGTTCATGGAACACGACGTGGCGCGAAGTGATCACGCGGCGAGAGACAGGGCCAAAACAGCGGTAGCCACGGTGGTCAGGCGGGTAGCCGAGAAACACACAAGCGGCGGAGCGAGTGTCTAGTTTGTGGCGAGTGGTGGCGGTGAGGTTGGGATAGCAGAGGCACCCGAACACGCGGAGCTGAGCATAGTCAGGCGGCACGCCAAGCAGGAGCTCGTGCGGGGACTGCGGCTTGCTGGTGTGGCAAGGACGGCGGTTGAGGAGGAAAGTGGAGGTGCTGAGGGCTTCAGCCCAGAAGCGAGCGGGCATGGAGGCGTGCATCAACAGAGCACGGATGCCGTCGTTGAGAGTGCGCAGAGCACGCTCCGCTTTGCCATTCTGCTGGCTGGTGTATGGACAGGTGAGGCAAAAATGTGTGCCATGGCGAGCAAGGAGCGAGCGGATGGCAGAGTTATCGAACTCGCGCCCGTTGTCGGTCTGCAACGCAAGGATCGGCAGCTGGAACTGCGTCTGAACATAAGCAAAAAACTCGAGAAGAATTTGGAAAACTTCAGACTTGTGCTTGACAGGGAAAGACCAGACATAATGCGTGTAATCATCAAGTATGATCAGATAAAACGGATAACCGGAGATGCTTACAACAGGGGAGGTCCATACATCAAGGTGCAACAACTGAAAAGGAAACAAACTACAGCTAGCAGAACACTGAAACGGGAGACGAGCGTGCTTGCCCACACGGCACGCATGGCAGACATGAGGTGTAGACTTGCTGAACTCGAGAGGAAGGGCACCGAGCGACGCACGGCCGGGGTGCCCAAGTCGTTGATGCCAGACATCGGTGGTGACGACGCCGGCGAACCGCCGTGAGGAAGGAGGCGAGGGCTGTCCCACGGGGTAGAGATCGCCGCCGGAGTTACATCGGAGGATCACCGCCTTGGTTCGAATGTCCTTGATAGAGAAACCAAAAATGTCAAACTCAACTGAAACTGGATTGTCACGACATAACCGGATTTGACGGAGAGGAGATTTTTGATGAGAGAGGGACAGCAAGAACATTGCAGAGTCAGATAGGCGAGGTGCCGGAGATGAGGGAGCCAGTCCCGACTTGAGTGATCGGCAGGCACTCGCCGCTCCCAACAATGACCCGAGAATCAGAGAGGTAAGGTTGGGCAGAAAGGAGATTACCAGACGAGGAGCTCATGTGGGAGGCGGCGCCGGAGTCGAGGTACCACTCCGGCGTGGATCCGGACGACGAAGGCCCAGCGGTGGCGCTGTGGAGCGCAGCCTGCAGCGCCGCCATGTCCCAGGCTGGGGACAGCGAGGAGGACGGCCGCACTGTGGTGCCGTGGGGTAGACGTGGCGGCCGAGCACTGGTGTGCTGCACTGCGTCTTGAAACGCAGGCGAAGTCGGCGCGACGAGCATGGCCTGTTGATGAGGCGTGCCGGGGCGCGGTCCGAGGACGCCAGAGCCCGGGGTGCGCCAGGGCATCGGCCAGGCCTTTACGAGGTCAGTCCATGAATTGGCACCAGGGGCGGGGGCGGGGAGGGAGGCTGGTCGCGGTGAAGGAGGTGTTGGAGAAGCCGGGGCCGCGCCAGAGCCGTTCCCTTGACCGCGGCGCCGGCCGCGCCCGCGCCCACGAGTGTTGTCGTTGGTGAGCACGGGGATAGGGGCCGGAGCAGCGCGCCTGACGAGCATGGCGTGCGCGGTCTGCAGACGTGCAGTCTGCTCGGCCCGGTGCTCCTCCAGAAGGAGGAAGGAGCGCACCTGAAGGAAGGACGGGAGGGGCACCTGCGACGTGATGTGGGGGATCACGGCATGAAACTGACGGTTGAGCCCCCGGAGCAGGTGGAAGACCTGACGCGTGTCCGTCACGGGCTGGCCGAGATCGCGCAGCTGATCGGTGAACGCCTTGAGCTTGGTGCAGTACTGCATCACGGTCAGGTCGCCCTGAACGAGCGCATGATACTCGGCGTCGATGTACACGGCACGGGCGAGTTGGTAGTCGCGGAAGATGTCGTCGACGGCGGCCCAGACGGCGAGCGCGGTGTCGTCGGGCTGCATCACAGCGTCGAGGAGCTCCGGCGAGATGGTGGAGTAGAGCCAGTGGATGACGACGTGATCAGCCATCAGCCACTTAGGGACGTCGAGGCGGGGAACGGCCTCGTGGTCGACGTGATCGCGGAGGCCGAACATGCCGATGACCGTGTCGAAGTGCCGGCGCCACTGGGAATAGTTCCCGGAGAGGAGGTCGAGCGTGACGGGGACGTGACGCCGGATGTCGACGGTCTGAAGGATCGATGAGGGGAGAGGGGAGGCGGTTGCGACAGCCGGCGCGGGCAGAGCCGGAGCGGCCGGCGCGACGGGAGCCGGAGGCGCGACGGAGTCAGCGCGACGAACCGCACTGAGCCGCCAGGGTGCGCCAGAGGCCATGCCAGGCTGTGGGGCACGGCGGCCAGGGGCACGGCGTTGGAGACGTCGCCGGCGCCGGCACCATCCATGGCAGCGGAAGCGGAAGCAGAATCGGGGCCCTGCATGAAGGGATTGTGCAGGGCGGGGGTATCTGATACCATGTTAACGGAGAAGATCGGGATTAGGGAGAACTCACACCACGCATTCTCATTGATCGTGTAGGGGGTGTATGTACAGCTTAGCGCTACCTGCCTACAGAGTGTCATGGGGTGGAGAAACTACCCGTCGTGCGCCACAATCTGGCTGCACGAGCCGGTGCGCGTCGTGTACGCAATGACTATACATAGTGTGTACACAACGGTATTCTACTGCCTAACAGGGAGCAGCAGCTGCTGGCGCTGTTCGCCAGAGGCGCCTCTACGGCTCCACTCCCCTAGGATCCAGACACCCAACCTCTTCCTTCTACTCGAGCTCGCCACCCCCTCCCCCACTCCTCTAGGATTGATCCAGTCGACCAACACCAGCAGCAAGGTAGATGAGCTCGCGGCCCCCTCCCCGAGCTCGCATCCATTCTTCTTCCTGCTACAGGTCACCGCCTAGTCGTCCCCTCCTCCAACTCCTCTAGGATCCAGTCAAACCCCCCAACTCACCGCCCCCTCCCCGAGCACTCGAGCAGCCGCCAGTGCCATCCCCGCTCCATGGCGTCCACTAGCAGTCACACTTTTCCTTGTTACATTCATGTGTACAATCGAATATTCGTTTCTGATCCCGAGCACAGATGCTCCCGAAATCACAGGCGCTCGTTCGTTTTGTGATGTGAGCCTCGATGGTATTTCTTTTCGTACGTCGCACGCGTATATGCTGGAGCTATATGCTGTGTATCGGAAGGAGCGGTTGGCTCATTAACTGCCGGCCTAACCGGACGGACGATGCGGTACAGAAGTGGCCTGATGGATCGGCTGCTTTTCTGGGCCGACCTGTTCCGCCGCGGTCATCCAACACATCCACTGTCCTCTCCTCCCCCGCGGACTGAGCATCGGGGTCATGCTCCCCGAATCCTTCCTCCCTGTCCAAACCAGCGGCAGCTAGATTGACGAAGAATAGTAGAGTTGTAGCTGATGCAGACTCAAAGCAGCAGCCTTTGATCGCACTATCCACGACTCCATGCAGAAACGTACTATCTCATTAGAGAGACGAACTGCGGTTCAAAAAGAAAACGAAAGAGACGAACTGCACGGCCCGTGCGCTCAAATCAGCCGCTGAAGGAAGTCAAAAACTAACATCGTCATGTTCATCTCCTTCATCGCGATCATGCGTATTGTAGTTCCCAGCATCTGATGCTGACATCGTGCCGGTCCTGTCCAAGCCCGCAGCTGAGTTCTAAGAATCAACAGAAACAGGGGGATGTTGAGCAGATGAAACCATTGCGGGAGATACAGAGAAAAACGAGTTGATATTCTCAACTCACCTTAGTTGCCCGAACAGGAGCAGACGCGGGCTCGAGAGGGCAAACTGCAGTTGGACACCGACGCCGGAACGCTCAGAGTCAGCCCACACGCTGCTTCACGCCGGCGCCATCCATGCTTGAAGAGTACCACTCGCGGGAGCATGAACATGATCCCAGCATCCAGCAGTCATCTTATGCAATGCCACGCCACTGCGCCGCCCACCATTGCACTTTTGAATTTCGAATCCATTGTACAACTGACGAACACAAAGGCATTGTACAACTGACGAACACAAAGGCATTGTACAACTGATGCACACGCGTGTTCATCGTCAGGTAAACCGAACTGACACTTGGACAACTCCAGCTTGGACGCTCATACATCTTTTTATTGACAGGGGGCAAGCATTCCTGCTGGAACTAAGCACACGCACGAACGGCTGAGAATTAGAACACCTCACGGCAGGCGCGTGCAGTCATTTTGCCATGACTTTATTTGTTCACCATACACCGAACAGGGGAAAATAATACAGATTCAGTTTGGACAGACAGACATCTGATGACACATACATCGAAAACTCTCATCATTGAGTGACCCAGGACACAGCTAGGAGGAGTTTTTACAATCAGGAACACACAGACTTGACAGACATCACACACTAGGCAGTCCTCAACTAGTCAACTACATGCGAAAACACAGCTAACTGTTCACAAACATAACTCATGAACGCAACAACTGATGAACACAAAGCCATTGTACAACCTAGATGAAGAAGCGGGCAACGCGCACTAGAAAATTCTCAAACTGAACCATACTGAAAGGCTTCAGGCGTGATATTGAGTTTCGGTCTATAGGTCTGCAATTTTCCGCAGGCTCAGCTGTGTCGCTTCTTCGACTTTCAGCGCTCATACCTGAGGAGGATGAGCCCTCACCAGATAGCCCGTGCTCAGCAGCAAGTCGGCGGGCACCATGTGCACCAGGGCAACCAAGCAGGCTAGATAGCTCCGGCTCCCAACCATCAGCAGGTTCAGTCAAATCCGCCCACGGAGACCGCGGTGGTTCAATTTCTTCGGCCACATCCACTACCTCAGCTGATTCAATTTCTTCGGCCGTCAGCAAATTAGAACAACAAAAGTACTAGCACTGGAATTTCTCTTGTTTTTGCCAGCAAGGATCAAAAAGTCAAATCACTTCACAGTGCACATCATATTCTCAGTTTGCAAACTATTATTGCTGCATATGTCGGATCTAAATACAGTCGGATGGGATTGAGGTTCGCACCTTTTCATCCATCCTGGGGCCTGGGGGGTTGACTCTGTATGTGGACTGCGCCGACCTAGTCGGTGATGATTTCCGACGCCGGCAGACTCTCTCGTGCTTTCTCAGGTCCGTCTTCCCTGAGCTGCTAACCGCAGCCAGACCCAGCATTTGAGTCTTCGGGGTCGCTACGGTTCGTTTCTCCCGTGGGAAGCAACATCAGGGGAACCTCGTAATGGTTTTGGCCGAATGCGAAACAAATCACACGAAATACCCAGATCTGCAAGAACTGACCTGTCGACGGCGTCGAGAAGAAACTCCATACCCACATCCTCCATTATCCTTGTCCCCAGGTGGCCGGAAGTATCGCCGCCGACGCTCAGCTTTCCAATGACGTCTTTCCTTATCTGATCCGTGCCTCAGTTGAAGTTGGAACTTTCTGGTTCATGGACCAGGACGGGAGCGTCCGTCCGCCGTCACAGCGATACGAAACGACCCCACCAATTTCGTAACTGTTCCTTACTGTATTCTCCCGTATACTCTTTTTCTTTTATCCATGGTCAGATTTGTCAGCCTGATTTATTCCGATCCTGAGACACATATAGACGCCGAAGATATCAGGAGCAGCTGGGCTTGGGCACTGTGTACAGTACCATATTTAGGCATTCAGTACATTGCTTGTTGCTATGTAGCATAAGATATATAAATATGATCCTAGTTTTTTTTTGCGAGAAAACTTCTGATCTATTCATCCTCAATCATGGCAGTACAACGAACACTAGAAATAATAAAAATTACAACCAGATTCGAAGACCACCTAGCGACGACTACAAGTACTGAAGCGAGCCGAAGGCGCGCCGCCGTCATCGCCCCTCCCTTGCCAGAGCCGGGAAAAATTTGTTGTAGTAGACAGTCGGGAAGTCGTCGTGCTAAGGCCCCATAGGACCAGCGCACCAGAACAGTAACCACCGCTGATGAAGTGTAGCATAGATCGGAAGGATCCAACCTGAAAACAGACAAACGTAGACGAAGGACAACCAAATCTGAGCAGATCCATCAAAGATAGATCCGCCGGAGACACACCTCCACACGCCCACCGACGATGCTAGACGCACCACCGGGACGGGGGCTAGACGGGAAGGACATTATTCCATCTTCAGGGAGCCGCCGCCGTCTCGCCTTTCTAAACAGGACACAAACCCTAACAAAGCTCAAAGAACCATCTAAAAACGGAGCCCTCCTGTCGGCAAGCAGGGTTGTTTCACTTGTTTATGATGAAAGAGCGATACGACCCTAGTTAACCTAGCGATAAATGGATAACCGATAGATAATAGTCCGATTTGCCGATTAATCAGCTACCAGTTACCGATATCATGAACATTGATCCCCGCTTTAATATTCAGAAATTGTTTACTAGTTCAAGCTCTCGTTTGCAATTATCTGTTCAATCTGCTAGCTCAAGCTTCTCGTTTGCACTTCTGCTAACATTTTTATTAACTTGTACTATATGGTCGACTGAGTTACTTTTTCCATGTAGATCATTTTCTTCGCGGGTCGAGTGGGAGAGGATGTACTAACTCCCACGTGGGATCTAGTTGTGACATCGAATCACCATCAAGGCAGTTGGCTAGAATAGGTTGACTCGGGTATCCTGCTATCTTGCATCTTTGTTGTTGGATAATAGTCTTATTCTAATATAAAGAGAGTCGCTGCATAGTCATTTCAGTTACTTGTCTTAATTTATAGCTGTTTATTGTTAACGCCAGCGGCTAGCTTTATTTAGGTGCAGTAGAAACTACATGACTCTCCAAATTTTTTGACGTCTGCATGTCATTAGTAATTAACGTGAAACACCAAGGCATTAGTGAAAAATGATGATCCTTTTGTTATGTTTTCAATTTGTGTGCATAGAAAGATATCATGTGCATATGTACCTATTTGACTTCCATATATTTATTTGCAAGAAAGAGAAAATTCTATACGATTGTTTTTTAAGTAATCTTATGCATGGTAGAAACTACATGACTCTCCAGTTTTCAGTTTGTGTGAGGAGGAAGATATACTTTTTTTTGGTAGTCGATATCCTGATATCAACGAGTTGATTGATCCTCTGCTAGATTGTTGTTTTATATAATCATGTTTTTAGTTCACATTGCAATTAACTTTCTTTTCCTTCTTCATTGTATCATCCAACAAAAAATGATGTGCAGTGGTCCTGTTACAAGAGTGTTTTGTGATAACCTTTCTCGAAAAGTCCATTCTGCACCCGAGCTCATATGCTCCCGCATGAACAGTAAAATAAAAAAAAATTCAAAAAATTCCAATTTTTTTTGAGAGAAACATCGACAAAAGTTCTAAGTGCCTGCAAAAATTCATCATGAAATCACATTCCTGTAAAGCGTGGCAAAAAAAACAAATTCAGTCGTTTGAAAGTAGCTTTTTCAGAGTACTGTTTTTGTTTTTTTTGCCACGCCTTCTAGGAATGTGATTTCATGACGAATTTTTGCAGGCACTTAGAACTTTTGTCAATGTTTCTCTCAAAAAAAATTTGGAATTTTTTGAATTTTTTTTGATTTTACTGTTCACCCGAGCTCATTTGAGCTCGGGTGCAGATTAGCCGCGTCCTAACCTTTCTTCATTATTTGCAACTTGTCATGGAGTTCTGCTTAATTGTTGTGTAGCTTCAAACTACTAGACTAGATGTGCCTCACCGTCCCGGTCATCCCTATAAATCCTCGACTTCTCTGGCGCCGGTGCGGCAACACCCCCCTCTCACCTTACGCCGCACCCGCATCAGTCAACCTGTGCCCTGTTTCCACCGACGGTGCCGCGGCCATCCGGATTGTTCCCATTGTTGTCTCGATGTTGTTGTCGTCACTATTTGAGCAAAACAGATCATGTAAAATGTACTCATTGTGGTGTCATTATTTAGAAAAGTGGATCATGCAAACTTGGATGATTGTGGTGTCACATTATTATGGTGTATTATCTAGTTTAGCATTTTTTTTCAAGTTTTGGCAATATCACATTTTGAAAGATTCTTATTTGAGCTATGTGCAAGACATAAGAGGATGATTTTGTATTCAACAGGGAACCGAGACTAGAGGAACCAAATGAGAATGCATAGAGGGGATCTCGGGTGGATAGGGATCAAGGGGATTTGGTGACAGGGGGGATCAACCCAATCCCCTGGTGGTTTAGTTCGACTAGGGGATTGGTTCCCCTGGAACCAAACAAGGCCTAAGTGGGGAACGATCCCCGAGGAAAACGTATGTTCTTCTGGATTATTCTTGCCCATATGCGTTTTTTTGAATGGTCACAGGGGAGGGGGGGGGGAGTGAATCCCCACATGAATATATTCAATTGAATTTGCCTAGAGACCCCGCAGCTCAAGATGGGTTCAAGCGAACCAGATCACATAGGGGAAACAACGGAGAAAAAACGAAACTAAAAAAACACACACATCCAGCTGAACCCGCCGAAGAAAAGCACTCTAGGAGAAATAGGATGCCCGACAACACCAAGTAGTGTCATTGTCCAGACCTGAAAGCTCAACCACCGGCGTGCAGAACCCGAACACACCACGACCACCAACCGCCATAGCGAATCTCATCAGCACAACCAACAAGGAGGAGGACTTCAACTTCCATCTTCATCAGCACCATATGCGTTTTAAAAGCACAAATGTTGAAAAGTTTATAATGGATGAGAAAACAAAAAGAGACAAATGAGCCTCAATCTTGACGAGACATAATGTACAATGACATTAAAGAATTGCAATTTCCATCTATCACTCTCATAGCATGCCATGTGCATTCGACATGCCATGAGTACGATATGGATAACTCCAATTTATAATGGGTACAATATAAAGTGAGCAAATTACTCCTGACATTAAGTGGTTAGTGTAAAAATAACTTCACTGAACTGTCTTCTGGCCTCATCCTATATTCGAACATCACCACCGGCAGCTAATTAAATTTCAGTTTATTCAATCAGTACATGACATTATTAGCGTTTCGTGCAAAGCAAGACCTTTCCAAGTCCGAATCCACTGCATTTCAACTATACTTTCTTTTTGTTGCATCCTAAAATTAAACATCTTTTTATAAAAAATATATCAAACCGAGCACCTTCAGTACGCACAGAACAACAACTACTAGTACTATCTCATGTATCAAACTGAACACATAAGTATATGCCCGCTCTAACCGGAATTACTTGTCGGATAGATGAGTGTATCTAGATGTACTTTTAGTTCTAGATACATCCATTTCTATCTATTTCGGCGATGATTAATTCGGGAGGGAGGGAGTATGAAGTTTAGAAAAAAATATCAAACTGTGCACCTTCAGTACGCACAAACCAAACACAAAGGGGAGTTGAAATTAATAGTCAACTTAAGCATAGCTAGCTAGTTATCAAGGACATATAGAAACTAATTCTGATCAACAACTTTGCACAACAAAATTTGAGATTTTAAGAAATCTCTGTATGGACTATGGACCACTTAATTTGCAATATCCCCTTGTCCTCGTGTGCTCAAATACCAATAGCTACATACGAAATAGCTCAGACGAGACATCTGAATTATGAAGCAAATAATACATATGAGGAAGAGAGGGAGCGGGGCAATGTAACCTCGGCAGGCACGAGAACGATGCCAGGGGTCCCGAAGACGGTGCCACACGCCTGGAAGAGCCGCTAGATGAGGAACACTGATGCAGAGCATACTACTGTCATCTCCATGTACACGTACATAGCACCTCAACCCCCAAGTGGACCTATCGAACTTAAGGTGAACCCACTCCTCTTCGAGATTGACATGAATATCCATTTGACTTGGTTGCTACCTCACCATGGAACATTGTGAATTATTAGGTACGAGGACGACCGCCACCAAGCAGCTAGGGACCGTCCATGAAAAGAACGCACGGAAGAAGGAAGCTCGCCAAGTCCAAGGAGAAGGATGGGGAGTCATCAAGGAAGACACAGACCGGCAGCTGCAAGGAGAGCCAACTCCCAGCCGGCCCTGTGTACACGACCTTTCTGGGCCCTGTGCGCATGGCCAGAGAGTTTCTGGACACCCTGTGCGCACGGGCCCAAAAGACTCCGTGCGCCCGGGCACCCTCGCTATAGCTGCTGATAGCCCGTGCGCACTGGCGTGTACCGTGCACACGGGGCCCCCGTG
The DNA here is from genome assembly GCA_021605145.1 of Aegilops bicornis. NCBI lineage: Eukaryota > Viridiplantae > Streptophyta > Magnoliopsida > Poales > Poaceae > Aegilops > Aegilops bicornis. The sequence goes on from CM038674.1 coordinate 621,302,363, forward strand.
TGCACGGGCCCATCAGGAAGCTGGCCGAAAGCCACCTGTTTGGGCCTCCACTTCGCCCCCTTCCTCCAGCTACCTATATATTTCGTACCTAGGTCATTTGTTAGGGTTAGCAAAGTACACGATATGATCTTTAGAGCTTTGCTCCTATCTACCTTCTCCATGGAGATCAAGACCTCATAGGAGAAGATCCCTAGTGGATTCAAGACCCCATCTAGGGAAGGACCTCTTGAGATCTCAAGACCTCATATCCCTTTGGGATCTGGTGTTGGGATCTACGGTAGGGTGCGTCGACTGCAAATTAAAATTTCCTACATGCAGAAGAACCAAGAACATGCTACGGGAGATGGATCACAGATCGTTACCACTAGACGCGCAGTGCCGTGTAGCGGAAGAAGAGTTGGGGCAGCGTGTCCGCGTGGATCGTCTCCTCCTCGTCCGATCTCCCTCGAACAGCCGGTCGTCCGATCCCACGTACAAGTTTGCCGGAGCGGCACAAGTGCACCGCCTCTAACGATATCCGCGCGTGCAGGAGGAACACCGTGCGGCGGACTGCTAGATCCGATCACACAGTCGTCGGTGAGTGGAGGTGGCTATTCGCAACACATGCAAACCCTAATGAAAGCGCCGAAGCGATCAACCGCATGAGTGTGCCGCACCTCCACTTTATATAGGCGTCCGTCGCGGGCTCAACACTTGGGCCTCGCACGGACCCTAAAGCCCACAAGTCTACTCGGCCACAATCCGAATACAGCTCGGATCACATCCGACCAGTGTCCTCGGATCCGACCTCGTAGGTTCCTTCCCTTAAGCGCGCGACCCCTTAGGTTCAAGTCGGCTTGGTCGCAGTTCGGATCACCTCCGAACTGCACGGTTGGTAGCGGCCTCTAGCAAGGCATGCCGAACACCAAGCAGACTATGAAGCTGGTTAGGCGAACCTGTACAACATGTCACACTTCTGTTCCCTTTGCCACACGATATATGTTGTCGGGCTCAAGGCGAGACTGTCATCCTTGTGCTAGCCCGACCTCTTTCTCATTCTAGTGATGCCGACCACTATCCAAATTATCTCATAATCCTTGTTGCATGGCCATGCCTATCCTGGTCGGATCACACGAGGGGCCCAGAGTATATCTCTCCTGATCGGAGGGGCAAATCCCATCTTGCTCGACCATGTCTCGCAGCATGGGACTGGACAAACCCGTAACCTACCTTTGTAACTACCCAATCATGGAGTAGCGTTTGGTCGGCCCAAAGCAAGTCTGTCACCATCCCGAGTACATGCGTCAGCTCAAGTCTTAGGACATAGAACGTATGTTGTACTAGAGACTCACGGATGACATATCGCTGCGTCTAATATTTGGGTGCATCTGACTCGGACCTTATCTCGACTCGGATCTGACTACGTCGAATCCGACCAGACCTTTCCAAGTCCATATTACCCGGTTAGCATCCAATGCTCCATGGCTAGTGAGACCAAGCCATCGACCGTGTCATATGCCAGTCTAGTCGGTTGCGCGTCCACACAGCCCTTTCGACTAGGGACCTTTTAGGATAGTCATCATACAATGCATAGTCCCACAAACAAGTCACGTACTTGTTGATACACATCATTGATAATGTCCAAGGACTATCTTTATTCATAAACACATAGGAAATATCATCATACATGATTGCCTCTAGGGCATATCTCCAACATCTGGGATGAACTTTATCATCTACCCATGTTCATCTTGTTGTTTATGTACTTTGTGGATCTTGTGTGGATTTGAGTCTAGTGGAAGTGTAAGTGGGCTTGGTCTTGTGTGTTCCCTTGGTGTTCTTCGTGTTCTTCGTGGGATTCCCCCTCGAATTCATGAAAGATCTCCACCTAGGTTTCCACCCTACAACATCTTGGATCAGAGCTTAGGTTCTCATGAATTTGGAGTCTCCCCCCTTTGTTTTCTAGCCCAATTTTGTTTGATTTTGTCCCAATTCAAAAATCCCCACAAAAATAGCCCCAATTTTTTTGTTGCAATTTGTTGGTTCTTGTGAGATTTTGTTGTGTTTGATCCACGATTTTGATGTTTGGCAAGTAGATATTGGCTTTCCCCACCTCCACACCACCAATTCCACCACCAATTTTTGTTTTCCACCTCAAAAGTGAGCCACGAAATCGCGAAATTTCCGCCCACCTCGTGCCCACGGGCCCCAGACCCCGTGCGCACGCCCCCCCGAAAAGTCTCTGGACACCCCGTGCCCACGGACCCATACTGTGCGCATGGCCCTCCGAGTCCAGCCGACAGCCCTTCACCATTTCAGCCATATCTTCCACATCCGGAGTCTGATTTTGACGTTCTTTAGCTCGTTGAGTAGCTATTGACATCCCCCATCCATCTAGATAGGTTCCAACATCATTTCAATGCATAATTGTTTTGACAATTTGGCCTCTTTGCCCAGGCCCTCCACCATATCATCCACAAAACCACCATAGCTTTCCGCAACCTAACCCATTTTGCTCCATTTAGCATTTGTGGTTGTTTGAGTTGTGACTTGAGTCTCCTAAGGTGTTTCGGCTACTTAGGGACGGTTGCTTATTCATAAACCACCACCACCACTTCCGCATTGCCATCTCCAAAACCACCACTGCATTTTCGCTACCTCCATTTGACCGCATCTTCGAAACCACTACCACCATTGCCATTTCCACTACTTGGGTATTTTGACTAACTAGGAATGGTTCGACATCGACAACACCACCGCTCAAGTTTGCCAAGGATTTGACATCGACCACCTTCACCATTTTGACACCCTAACAGTAAGCAAGAACGACAACCTCTATATCATCTTGGTATCATGGTATCCCATCATTACATATTCCTTGCCATTGCTTTGATCGCCCCGAGCCTATTGCGAACCTTACCTATCGGGACTAGCGAGTTGAGAATCGACGGGCCATGCTATTTGTGCATCTTAGTGACATGCTTACGCCGCATAGCTAGTTTTAGCATGCAATCATCTTGCTATCATCATTGTGCCATAAGTCTCTCACGTGCATATCTTACATAGTTGTCTCATATCATACTTGGCTTGAGCATCAAGCTTATAAAAAAAGAGCAAACAGATTGTAAGCGAAAGAAGAGATATAAAAGAGCTTGTAAGCAATAGAAATAGCATTGGGCCTTTGCATAGTACATACACTTGGAGCATACATACATAGCATACTTGGGATTGAAGACGACTCGTTTACTCTCATAGGTTGGTGCACAAGCGTATCTTGCCCATTTGAGCAATCGAGCTAGTGTCTCTCTAGCATCCGTGCAACAAGAGCTTTTTCCATGGCAACACATTTTGTGCAGATTCCTTGGTTGCGCAGATCCCATCTATCTATTCGTGTGTGTGTTTCTTGTGTCACCATAGCTATTGATCTATTTGCTTTACATTGCAATTTTGTGAATCTTCCTCAACATTTTTGAAATCTTGGACTAACATTTGCTTGAATTTTGTGCCACTTGTCCTAACCAAGCCACTCGATAAGCTTTACGTTGTAAGTGTGAGCGACAAGTCCGGTACCAATTCCACTACTCTCTGATTTCACATTGCGTGACACAGGATACATCCTCAACTTTGGGAAAAGCTGTCACACCCTGATTTTTATACCACAAGACTTAAGCTAATAAATCATGCTAAAATATGGTTTGACAAAAACTTTTGAGTGTTTTGAACTTTGCTTGATTGGATTTTTGATTGTTGTTTGCAAGTGCTCTAAAAATCAAATAAATCCTCCAACTCTTATACTCCTTCTCCTTGATCCAAACTTTTGCCCAATGATCATGCCATGTGTATAGGACAGAATAGTGTTTTCTTGCAAAAATAATTTGGCAAAAAAGTATTTTCTAAATTAGGTTTTCCAAAACCCCCTGAGTTAAGGCTTGAACTACAAGTACTTAATTTAGGGTATGAAAAATATTTCAAAAAGTATATTTGACTCCTATTAGGCATAGGACTCCCATAAACCACAAAAATATAATTTTAAAAGTAATTTTCCTATTTTATTTAAAGGCTTTTTCTTTAGGCAGGAAATGGTCTTTAATAGGTTAAAATTATTTAACTGTTTCAAAAATATTTGAGAAAATTTAGGGAAACTCAGTGGACATATATTGTCCATATATAAGAGTTTCAACACATGGTCATGTCCAAAATATTGGTCAAATCCCTCAAAAATCATTTCTGGATATTTCAAGCTTTTGAAATATTTACAAAGGAAATATTCTCTAAAAAATCCAAGAAAATTCTGGCAAGTCACATATGCCTAGTGTGATGCCTCTGCAAAGTTTTATTCCAATAAGAATAGTTTTAGTTCACAAAAGTGCCCCAAAACCATCTTTGTCCAGATCCAATTTTGAACAACTCTACATTGCCAACTTTCTCATTTCTACCTAAATTTTTGTGGACATGCTCACATCTCCAAATGATGACACTACACCAAGTGGTGCATCAAGGAGAATAGTTTTGCGTGACTAGATCTTGGAAAACCCATTTTCTGTTGATTTCTACGGTTTACCAAAGTTACATTGTCAATTTTCTTCAAATGAGCTCAAACTTGGTGAACAACCTCATTTCAATATTCCATTTGATCCTGTTAAGTCTCATGCCAAGAGGAATTCATCTGCTTGTCCAAACCAACATCAAACACTTTCTGCCATATTTTTGTGGTCAATGGTCTGGGTACCAAATGGATCCCAATTGATCTCAACTTTTTACCACAGCTCCTCCTAGTCCCCTTCTACCTCCAGTAACATTTGCTCGGCCTCAGCTCAATCATTGGTTGGTAAAAACCCCCCATTTACCTCCCTGGTCAGCAGCTTCCTCTCTCTTTCTCACCTCCCTCCTCCCTCCAGTGGGCATCCATGGCATCCAAAGCCTCCCCCCTTTCTTTACTACTCCCTAGCTCTACCAGACATGAGTGGGCACGCCCCTACCCCTTAAACAATGCCATGCCGGCCATTTGCACGCTCTAGAGCACGCTACAGTGTAGCCAGGGCAGACTAAGGCATAGCCTAGTGGTGGGAAGGGGTTGATGCCTTCCCACCCACCCAGGTTCAAGGCACGGTACTTGCAATTTGGGTTTGTTGCACCAATTATACTGTGGGGGGCTCCCTTACAGTCTTTCTATCAAAATAAAAACAGTGCGGCCAGGCACTGTAGCCGCCCCCAGCCAACCACCTCCGGCCACCTCGGGCCTCCCTAGTGTGCCCGACGATGCGCCTCTGCGTCCGCAGCACGACAGATGGTCGGCCCCCTCCTTCCTCTCTCCTTCTCCCCCTGCTGAGCTCGCCCGACGCCGCCCAGCTTGGCCAGTGGGCGCACGATCTCGGGCTGGAGAGCCAATAAGAGCTCCTGAGTCGCGATGCTCAGGAGCCCCCCTTTTAATGCGCAAGCAGACCGCATGGGAAAGAGAGGGAGCTCGTGGTGCCGCCCCCTGTAGACCTCAGGAGGTTCCTGCAAATCAGCACGAGAAAGGCACGGGTTGCCATTATGATTGCCGGCCGGCCATTGGTTGCTCCGAGAGAAGGGTGAGGGCACTGAGGGCCTGGTGAGGTGACGCACGCGGGGCCTGCCGCGGGCCAGAGCTCGACCACTCAGATTTGTCGACGTTGCAGGGATGGACCCGTGCGCAAGCGCCGTGCCAGCGTGAGCGGCTCCTGTGGTAGGTGGAAATCGAGCAGGTGATAATCATAGGTAGATTAGGCATGAAAGGCAAATCAGCTTAGGTAAATGCAGAATGGATACATGCCACTGGGTCATACCCAAGCGGCTTGGGGATGATGCAGCCCGAGGGGCGCCCCCAGCAAGGTAAGCCAAAGACATAAAAAGAGATACATGCCGCAGGGACGGACCCACGTGGCCAGGGAATGATGCAGCCCTGAGGGCGCTCCCAGCTGAAATGAACTTGGCAGATGTCACCTGGTTCCGTTGTAGAGGGGGTGTTGGGCCAACTGAAGATGCGCGGTGAAGGGGTCGACCCTCACGAGCCACCGGGGCCCTGAGCCTCAGGAGGCTCTGGGGGTCCAGGTGGTTCCTTGAGGACCGTCTCCATCTCTACTAGGATCGCGTGGTGCCTGGCCTCCTGAGCCGCCAGAATGCTCCGCAGGTGACGCTGGTAGGTGGCAGCTGTGTTTGGCAGGCCGAAAGGCATGCGAACGTAGCTGTGCGGCGGACCCTCGCAACGTCCCACGTGCGAAGGCCAGAAGCGCTCCTGAGATGCGGCTCGGTTGAGCCCTGGGACGTCGATGCAGACGCGCAGCCCACCATCCTCGCCTGGATGGGGAGCCACGCTGGGCGAGCGGCGGTCGTCGCGCACGGCCCTCGCTTCCTGAAGCTCCTGAGTGGTCTTGGCAATGAACTCCTAAACGTTGGGCTTTCCACGCCCTGTGCCTTCCTGAGGGAAACGTGCCGTGAAGCACGCCTCCGAGTGGTGCCCGAGCGCCTCCCTCGTGATGTTGGTGAGGTCTGAGGCCCTCCAAAAGAGAGCCCCCGAGCCCTGCCCGAGGAGGGTGCCGGCCGCGCCTTCCTATGCAATGGAAGGAGGCGCCCCAGGCACGAGTGCTGACGCTGTCGCGACACCACCCGAGATGCCGACCTCCTGAGGCCTTGTTCGGAGCGGTTGCTTCTTCTTCTTGGGGATGGCCTCAGGAGCGTTCTCGCCCTTGCTGTCCGGGTCCTCGATTGCTGTGGCTTGGAAGGCACGGTCGAGGGAGCACACCGCATCTCTCTCTTCGCAGGGGACCGTGATGATTCCGCCTCTTCCTAGAATCTTGAGGACGTTGTAGCCGTGGTTGGTCACTACAATGAACTTGGCCAGGGCTGGGTACCCGAGGATGGCATTGTACGGCAGGTGGATGTGGGTGAGGGAGTCCTGGATTAGGGGGTATCCGGACAGCCGGACTATATTCATCGTCCGGACTATTGAAGCGTGAAGATACAAGACTCAAGACTTCGTCCCGTGTCCGGATGGGACTTTCCTTGGCGTGGAAGGCAAGCTTGGCGATCTGGATATTATATTTCCTTCCTTGTAACCGACTCCATGTAAACCCTAGCCCTCTCCGGTGTCTATATAAACCGAGAGGTTGGTCCTTAGAAGGCCGATCATAATTACAATCATACCATCATAGGCTAGCTTCTAGGGTTTAGCATCTATGATCTCGTGGTAGATCTACTCTTGTACTACCCATATCCTCAATATTAATCAAGCAGGAAGTAGGGTTTTACCTCCATTGAGAGGGCCCGAACCTGGGTAAACATTTGTGTCCCTTGCTTCCTGTTACCATCAGCCTAGACGCACAGATCGGGACCCCCTACCCGAGATCCGCCGGTTTTGACACCGACATTGGTGCTTTCATTGAGAGTTCCTCTGTGTCGCCGCTGCAAGGCTCGATGGCTCGTCTCGTTGTCAAGGACAACATTACATGAGGAGCTCTGGCTGTAGGCCAAACTCACTGACTAGGCGGCTTCGTCATGGCCGCCCCATCGGCTGTCGCGCCGACGATGGCCTCTCAGATCATCACGCATAAACTTCACATCAATTCGGAACTCGCGAACAGATGGATCCGATAGAGCTCTCTTCTCTTAATGAGCTCTTGGATTGCATCGCCGCTTTGGGAGTCGTAACGGACTATGACCGGATCAGGCTTAAACCCGACCAAAGGGACATTAAATCCCCGCCAGCCACCCATGAGATAGTGGTATCGGAGGAACCACACAAGGAGTATCCCTCTATTTTGAGGGCCGAATTATGTCCGGATCGCCGAAGCTCCGGGCGGACACCCGCCCGGATGATATGACCCGGGTCCCGGACTTAAGACCGCACGCAGGGCGGAAAAATTGGGCAGCGTCCGAATCGAGCTGTTGAACTCGGAAGCTTCCATGCCCGGGGTGCTAGATCGGATCGTAATCCGGATTCAGCTATAACCACCCATGCGGACTTAAATCGTCTCTCCTATATCGTGCAAAAGCCCCGGAGACAAGTACATCATTCTTGGGCGCATTCCTCCTTGCGCTAAACCAAGTCGGGGACTGCCACGAGGAGGACGTAGTCTCGCTCTTCTGCAAAAACTGCACGGACAAAGGAATCCTTAATGCTATAAGTCGCCGTGACATAGTACGCTTTGCGGACTTAGCAATCATAGTACAGAAGTACTGTGCGATGGAAAGCGTCTGGAAAACTCAAACTGAATTTTGGGACAATCCGGCTTTCACCAAAACCTTTGTCCGAACTAAACGGGCGAACTCTCGTACGTCGTCCGATCCAATCCCCAAGAAACCAAAGCCCACCCCAGGGCGGGGAACCGTATTGGAAAAATGGCTCAATGGGCCATGTAAACTCCACAGCACTCCGGACACAACACCAACTCATAGCCTTAGGGCATGTTGGATACTCCGGCAGGTTGCAAAAAGTGGCGAGGATCTTCTTACAGAACAACATCCCACCAACGAGCACAATACGGTACTAACAGTCTTCGAGACTTTTGCCTCAAACAGTAGGCGCAAGCGAGCTCATCGAAGCTCTGCGGAAATTTGCCATATGGCCAAGATGAACCCCTGGAACGACACTGCTATAACTTTCAACGCCAGTGACGAACCTCGATCCCGGACTGTCCGGGCACCAGCCGCTCTGGTTCTTAGCCCAATCGTGGACGGCTTTCGGCTCACTAAAGTGCTCATGGATGGCGGAAGCGGATTAAACTTGATCTATGAAGAGACACTCAGCAAGATGGAAATTGACAAAGGCCGCATTGAACAAAGCGGCACAACCTTCAGGGGAATTATCCCTAGCCGGGAAGCGCGGTGTGCAGGAAAAATCACACTCGACGTGGTATTCGGCACCCCGGAAAATTATAGGTCCGAAGAAATCACCTTCCAAGTGGCCCCATTCAGCAGCGGATACCACACCCTTTTAGGGCGGGACGCGTTTGCAAGCTTTCAAGCTATACCCCATTACGGGTACTTGAAGCTTAAAATGCCCGGGCCCAATGGAATCATCACTCTAGCTAGTGATCCGGATGTCGCACTTCGCGCCGAAAACAAAACCGCAGCACTAGCCTTGGAGGCACTATCTGAGGCCCTAGCAGCCGAAGAATTAACAACACTGCGGGCCACCATGGACAGGGACGACGTGATACTCGACAAGCGACCCAAGTCCACCTCATTTAAACCCGCAGACGATATAGTCAAATTCCAAGTCCATCCAACGGACCCCATGAAGACAGCTTCCGTCGGGACACAGCTGAGCCCCGCGATGGACGCCGCACTGCGAGACTTCTTACGCGAGAATTGGGACATCTTCGCCTGGCACCCATCGGACATGCCAGTCATCCCACACAGATTGGCCGAACACAACCTCAATATACTAAAAAGATACAAACCGGTCAAGCAGACTCTAAGACGGTTTTCAGAGCCCAAACGGCAGGCCATGGGGGAAGAGCTAGCCAAACTACTCGAGGCCGGATTCATCAGAGATATCAAGCATCCGGATTGGTGGCAAACACAGTAATGGTACCAAATAAGGACAAATCATGGCGCCTATGTGTCGACTTTAAAGACCTCAACAAGGCTTGCCCCAAGGATCCCTTTCCACTCCCTCGCATCGATCAAATCATTGATGCCACACAGCGGAGACACGACTTCATGTTTCCTCGACCCATACTCTGGATACCATCAAATAAAGATGGCAGAGTCTGACCAAGCTGCAACGGCTTTCATAACGCCATATGGCCCTTTCTGCTTCAACACTATGCCTTTCGGGCTCAAGAACGCCGGTGCAACCTACCAACGCATGATTCAAACATGCCTGGAAAAGCAAATTGGCAAAACAGTTGAGGCATACGTGGATGACATGGTCATAAAAACAAGACACGTCAAAACCCTAATAGATGACTTGAGGCTTACATTCGACAATCTCCGGACATACGACATCAAGCTGAACCCGGAAAAATGCATTTTTGGCGTCCCCTCGGGGAAGCTACTCGGCTTCATCGTTCCAACAGAGGAATCGAAGCGAATCCGGCAAAGATCCGAGCTCTATCATAGTTGGCTATACCAACAGACCTCAAGCACATCCAAAAACTAGCCGGATGCGTGGCTGCTCTCAGCCGCTTTATCTCCAGGTTAGGAGAAAAGGCATTACCTCTTTACCGCCTTCTTGGCGCACCGAACACTTCGTGGGACGAATGCAGCCGCGGCCGGACTGGATGAAATAAAGACCTTATTGGCGGTAATCCAAGACTAACAAGACCGAATATCGACGAACCTATGCTGTTGTACATAGCTGCAACGCATCAAGTTGTAAGCGCAGTGCTCGTCGTTGAACGAGAGGCTGACGGATACAAATACCCGCTCCAGAAGCCGGTTTACTACGTGTCCACGGTCCTAACCCCATGCAAATCCCGATACCCACACTATCAAAAAATATCATACGCGGTGTCGTGGAATTGTCACGGCAGATGTCCTTAGTGTCAGGACTTAGTCGCGAGGCCAACACATCTATGTGGTAGCTTGAGAGGGGTTGAGTGGGACGAGAGACGCAGGGCGGATCAACACGCAAGACAAGGATTTAGACAGCTTGGCCCGGGAAACATCATCCGGTAATAACCCTACATGCTGTTTGAGGCTAGGTCTCATTATCATCACGAGGGAGTCGCCGTAAACCGGCTCTCCTCTTTGTGTCTAGTCCTAAGATTGTTTCTTGTTTCTTGTCCCTCTTTGGGGAGCCCTGCCCCTCCTTATATATGTTGAAGGGGCGGGTTACATATGGAGTTCTATTAGGATTAGGACTAGTCTATCTCTAATACAAACCGGATACAAGTCCAGGTCTTAGCTCCTTGTAAGACAAATATTCCTCACGCCTTTCCTCTTAAACCGGCCCACCACAGTATGAACCGGCCTTCATGAACCGCCCGTTGGGCCACCAGCTCTTGTCGCTCCTCGCACCCGCCTGCCGGATTACCAATGAGTCGTGAACCGCCAGGTCAAGCGGGTCGCCGGTGAACCGCCAAGTGTCGCGAGGGTCTCAAATAAACCGCCAAGTCCGGCGGGTTATACTTCCGGCGGTTTATGCATGAGGTATATCCTCGACATTAGCCCCAGTTTAATTTGGATTTATCCATGTTAAACTGATCCTGTGAAATAAACACAAGAACAAACTTGACAGATTATGCTCGGGTTAAGAATTCTTGTAAACCGCATCCGATCATCCTTACATCCTTGTCATTTCCTCCTTCTAGAAAATCTGGGTCAGCAAGCCAGCTTCGTACTCAATTTGCTGACATTGATCTCTCACAGAGAAAATTTGTGAAGAATAATCCACTTGAGTCGGCCTTCAATGCTCTGATTTGACAAAAATATTGGTCTTCAAATATTCCAATCGATACCCGGCCGGTTTGAAAATGTAAAACTTGCGGTTTATGATTAACATCATTGTCGGGTTTATAAAACTGATAATTCCGGGTCATGATTGTTGCCTATGCGGTTCATGATTATTAATGACGCCGGGTTGCGAACACGGTCGTAATGATTGGTGACGCCGGTCAATCCGGTTTGCTCAAAAGCAGAGACTTTGAAAATAGTTCCTCAATAATAATATAATACATGTAGCTCCCAAATCTTGAGCAGAACAAAGTGATGGCTTAAGACTTGATTCAATATAAATACTGCCACTTAAGAAGAAATCCATGTTGTTCATCCCAGTCACTTAGTAAAAACTAAATACTCCATATTATGTAGCCCCCAAGTCTTGGGTTGTCATGCTTGACAACACAGGACTTGTAATTGTCTTACTTATAAAAACTTCAACCAAGTGTAGCCTCCAAGGACCGGGTCATTATGCAATAATGAGCTGGGACTTGATATATACTTCAATGAAAATAACATCAGATGATGTAACCCCCATCATGGGGCTTGAATCCACATCCACAAGGTTTAAGAGCCTTGTGCTTTACCAAGTGAGCAGTGGACCCTTCAATATAATGGATAAAAAGCTTTGTACCTTGAATTGTTGACAGGAGCAATTGGTAGCCCCCAAGGGCCGGCTCATTATAATATGATGAGTCGGGTCTTCAATAAGATGAGCAAAACATGACTTTTCATTAGCCCCCAAGTGTCATGGTGCATGCTTGCAGCGACATGAGACTTGTGTATTTGATGTAATCTCAACTTAAATAATGTAGCCCCCAAGTGCCGGGTCGTAAGCCTGCAGCGACTCGGGACTATTCCCTCCAATGTAGAATAAATCATATCCATTTATAAAATAATAGCCATTCTTATTTGAGCGACTTTGAAAACCTCAATCATAATATTGGTTATTGATAACCATAATAAAAATCCAGCCATGTTGGCTATTAAAGATTTGAATAATATACCCAATGATTTACAAGCGCATGATTCCAATGGCGCAATCCAAATATATACTGGCGACTTATAGTCAAAAGCCAGGCCGGTTTAATAAACACCGGACAATTTCTCATCATATACTAGCGACTTATCGTTTTAAAGCCGGGCGGTTTAATAAACACCGGTGATTTATAATCATGCTTTATTCAACCTATTTACGCATACAACAAGTTTAAAGTGTCCTTGCGGTTTACCGCGGACGAATCATAATACCCAACATATAACTTTGGGTCGATAACCAAGGCTGCACTTAAGAATAATCAAATATGAAATATATCATACCTGTGATATTGAATCACATTGTTGGCTTACCAACTTTTGTAGTAAGGGTGATAACCCAAATCTTGAGTACTAATAACTCCTTCCATATTTTGCCGGTTTATGATAAAACCGTACCGGGTTATGATGGACACCGGATTATCCATATATAATACTGGCGACTCGTAGTCAAACCGCATCGGCGGATAGTCTCCGGATTATGATTTGATCATGTCTTGACAATTTGTAATTGAAAGTCAAGCGGGTTAATGAACACGGTTTACTCCATAATAAGATGGTAACATCAAACCGGGCGAGATAGTCTCCGGATTAGGATTTGACCGTGTTCCGCCAATTTGTATTTGGACAGTTTGAACCAGATTAACAATGTCGATTTAAAAGCATAGCAGTAAAAGTTCTTTAGCAAAAAGAACAGAATTCAAGCAAAGGCAAAATAAAACCATTGCAAATGAGGCTTTCTTGAGCCGATCGGATGGTGTTACCATGGTCGGACACGACCAAGCTCCCAATAAGGTGTAGCCATGGTTCAAGTCAGCCGTGTCCCCAAGCTGAAACCGTGGCATTATGCCGATCAAGTGGCGTGGCAATGGTTCGGGTTCGACCAAGCCCCCAAGTGACTCTATGGCCTTAGGCCGATCAAGGCAACGTGTTGGTTCAGACTTGACCATGTCCCCAAGTGATCTGGTGGCTTTCGCCTATCAAAAGGTGTTGCATTGGTTCGGACACGACCAAGCCCCCAAGTGATGTTGTGGCACTAGGCCGATCAAGAGGCGTGGCTATGGTTCGGATACAACCAAGCCCCCAAGTGATGATGTGGCATTGAGCCGATCAAGAGGTGTGACTATGGTTCAGACATGACCAAGCCCCCAAGTGATCAATAATATGATAAGCCAATAAGGCATGATACCCATGTTTGAACCGCGCCTCATGTCAGCAAGTTCTCTTTGGTAACCATTAATTTGTCCGAGATCTCGAACTTGCGAGATTAATTCTTTTGAACTAGAAATTCTTAAACCGGATATTGAGATCCTCAAAGCTTTGTAAGGGACAAATTTACCTTGATTCGGATGTTGAACCGGTTTTGAGAGCTTCAAAGCTTTGCAGGAGAAAGATGTCTCTTGAGCTGTATTTTAAACCGGAATCTTCATTTTGAACCGGAAATTTTTCTGATGGCCTTTAAATATTTGCCAATAAAGCGGTAGCCTCCGGGGCGGGTTATCTTTCCTTCAATGACCCGGAGCTCCCGAGTCATGTCACCGTAGCCCCGAGTTTTAAGATGACTCGAGGAGTTGGCTTGAGACTCTCCATATTTGACCATGATATAAACCGGTATGAGTCATTCAACATCTCGGTGACATAACTTGTCCTGACCTTTGGAGAACTTGTAAGCCGAGTAATTGCTCTTTTAAAGAAAGCAATATATAATATAAAACAACTTGGATGGATATCACCGATGCGTCGGGCCAGTAGTTATCCACCGCGGAGTTGATGATCACCGCGGTGAAGCTGAAATTAATCACGGGTGAACCGCCGTGGCGTCAGAAGTCGGTGCGGTCGAGAAAGTCAACCGCAGGAAGCGATAAGCCACTCGGACGCCGAAGTCGGCCCACGAGGTGGACGGGTAAGTCGCCCGTCACATTGTAAGCCGGCATGACGTGTGAATCGGCGGCGTTGATGTAGATCGGACCGCAGGGCGGCGGCTTGCACCCACCTGTTGAGCGATGGCGGTCGCCGATGTCGTTGCATGATTATGCTACCGCACACTCCATGAATATGGCATTACACCATCTTTATGATGAATCGTTGTCCTGCACATAAAGATGTACATACCAAAGTAATTGTTTTTTGACAAAAAACGATATGCGCTAATAAAATAATCATAGATGGATATCACCTGATATGTTAGGCTGGAAATAATCCGCCATGGAATTGATGACATCTTATGGTGAAACTGAAATCACTCACGGGAGAACCGGCCGCAGTTTTTATAAACTGGTGCGTCCGGGGAAGGTCGGCACCGGCGTTGTAAGCCGGCGCGGACGAAAGAGTCGGCCGCAGCGGTGGAAACGGCAAGGACGCGGGCGAATCGGCCGCGGTGTTGGAAACGGCAAGGACGCGAGTGAATCGGCCACGGGCGCGGACGATGAGTCCATTGCATGTGTTGATGTAGCGAGGGCGGCGACTTGCTCACGCATCCGTCCAGAACACGGCACGAACATGCTAGCGCAAAAATAATATTGGCGCACGCTCTTTTGTGACACCTTTGTAATAAATAATGGTCCTGCGAAAAAAATACCATAGACCAGTGTAATTGTTCTTTGATGTAAACAATATGTTTAATAAAATAAACTTAAAGCGGATAGATATCACCTGATGTATTTGAACAATGTACATAAAATGTCCGCTAGAATCTGTCCAGATGTCTTGTATCGCGATTTCAACTTTTGAACAAACAAAGTACTACCAGTACTTGGTCTTATGTGGGATGCAGCAGTAACTTGGAACCGGCAACAGCGGCATGTGGTGGAGCGCGTCTGAAGTAATACAAGGCCGTGGCGGGTCGCGGCCACGGCGAGGGCTGAAGTGTGGCCCGGCAAAACGGGCGGCTCTGCGGCTGAGAGGCGCAGGCCGAGACCAACTTGGTGGCGACTTCCAACTCCCGTGGTTGAGGTGTGACTCGGCGGGGCTTCGGCAGCTCAAGGTGCTGGCGGACCAGCGCCAGCGAAACGGACGGGCTGTAGGGGCGTAAGTCAGCAGAACGGCCGGTGGAGGTGAATCACTGCAGTGTCGACAGCTCGGACCAGAGAGGGCGGATCTGGCAGCCGGGCCTCACACGGGCGGTAGGAACGACGGCTCGAGGCCAGCGCAAACCGGTCTGGCGCGGGCGACCGTGAGCAGTGAGACGGCGAACCGGCGGAAAGCGTGCTGGAGTCGATCATAGCGCCGGCTCAGCGGGAAAAGGCGCCTGGCCGCGGCGACTCAGGTAAGCCGTAACAAGGGCCCTGGCTGTAGAAGCAAAGACGGGCCACTAGCGGCTCATGGTCGAAGGAGACGGGCCAGTGAAGGCCATGGAGGCAGCGCGGCGGCTCACGGACAGGTCTTGGTGGAGACCAGCTGACGCGTCATGTTGATACACTCGTATTTTGATATTTAGAGACGTATGATTCCTTGATCCATACGTGGATTAGTAGTACTAGCATCGTTTTGGTAAACGAGCTAACCCATCTTCCTGTGGATTCTTCCGGCGACATCTTCAAAAACTCCACACAACTTTTTGCTAATTGAACCGATCGGACTTGACGCTTTGACCGTTTGACGTAATGGAAAGAGTAGTACTTTTGCCTCAGGATTTTAACCCACCAGCTCCTGCCTCATGGATTTCACGATCGGAGGAGCAGTAGTAACCAGCCGGTCAGGTACCTTCCTGACGCTACATGGTCAAAAAGATCTCAAGGATAATTCCACAGCCTACTTCTTGTCAATCTCGGACATTGATGCGTGCAATCCAGATCCCATCGGTCTCGGCGACTTGATTCTTCTACTGGTCGGACAGATTGGCTGTAACTCGAGTAAATTTGCACTCGCTCAAACAGAAACCATGTGGGTCTCGATGACATGCGACTATAGCAGCCGAATTCAGCAGCTTTGCAATAGAATCAATCTCAACCAGATTGACCTTATGGTAGCGACGACGCACGGGTGCAACCACTCTGATCTTGACCGATGAACTTGCGGTTGATGTGAATCCTTTTAATCTGAATCTTTCTTCACCCGAATTTTTTTTGCAAACTTCTCGAAACCATAGAAACAGATCCCTCCAAGAAACTCAACACCACCATGCGCAGCCCCACGGTGGGCGCCAACTGTCGTGGAATTGTCACGTCAGATGTCCTTAGTGTCAGGACTTAGTCGCGAGGCCAACGCATCTATGTGGTAGCTTGAGAGGGGTTGAGTGGGACGAGAGACGCAGGGCGGATCAACACACAAGACAAGGATTTAGACAGCTTGGGCCCGGGAAACATCATCCGTAATAACCCTACATGCTGTTTGAGGCTAGGTCTCATTATCATCACGAGGGAGTCGCCAGAACCGGCTCTCCTCTTTGTGTCTAGTCCTAAGATTGTTTCTTGTTTCTTGTCCCTCTTTGGGAGCCCTGCCCTCCTTATATATGTTGAAGGGCGGGTTACATATGGAGTTCTATTAGGATTAGGACTAGTCTATCTCTAATACAAACCGGATACAAGTCCAGGTCTTAGCTCCTTGTAAGACAAATATTCCTCACGCCTTTCCTCTTAAACCGGCCCACCATAGTATGAACCGGCCTTCATGAACCGCCCGTTGGGCCACCAGGTCTTGTCGCTCCTCGCACCCGCTTTGCGGATTACCAATGAGTCGTGGACCGCCAGGTCCAAACGGGTCGCCGGTGAACCGCCAAGTGTCAGCAGGGTCTCAAATAAACCGCCAAGTCCGGCCGGGTTATACTTCCGGCCGGTTTATGCCGCGGGGTATATCCCCGACACGCGGTGTTCATGGCATCCCGGAAGCTACGACACTACTTTCAAGAGTGTTCGATTACGGTGGCCTCCAAAGTACCACTCAATGACATAATAAATAACCGCGATGCTACGGGCCGGATTGCCAAATGGGCCATTGAGCTCCTTCCGTTCGACATAACATACAAACCACGGCGGGCCATTAAGTCGCAAGTATTGGCTGACTTAAATGGCCGAATGAATGACTTTAACTCCCTAAAGAGTACGGCGCATACTCAAACTGGATCATGCACTTCGACGGCTCTAAAATGCTGGCCGGATTTGGAGCAGGTGTAGTCCTGACGTCTCCCACCGGAGACACGGTCGAGTACGTCCTCCAAATATTATACACAGACTCCAACAATGCAGCCGAATATGAGGCTCTGTTTCACGGTCTTCGGATGGCAGTCTCTATGGGCATTCAACGCCTAGAAGTGCGTGGGGATTCAAACCTTGCAATATCACAAATAAATGGAGATTTCAACGCCAAGGACCTAAAAGTGGTGGCCTACCGTAATGCCGTCCTCAAGATGTCAGCTCGGTTCGAGGGGCTCGAGTTCCACCATGTGGCCCGAGAAAACAATCAAGCGGCAGATGTCCTCGCTCGCATCAGTGCTAAACGCGACCCTGTCCCACCTAACATATTCTTGGAACGGCTATTCAAGCCATCCGTAGTATGAGAAGGGGAGTCCGGCAATACTAGCACGGATCCGAATACACCCCCAGATTCCGAACTATCAGACATAGTCGAAGGTTCTACCACCGAAATAACGTCCTCGACCCACGAAATCATGGCTGTAATCGCCCAGTGGACCGATCCTTTCTTGGCCTACCTAAATAGGCAGGAGCTCCCCGAAGACCAAAATGAAGCACGCTGCATCGTCCGGCGCTCTAAAGCTTACAAAGTCTACGAAGGGGAACTCTACAAGAAAAGCGCTACCGGAGTACTCCAAAGATGCATCTTCGAAGAGGAAGGGCGGCAGCTCTTGGCTGAAATCCATGCCGGACTGGGCGAGCACCACGCCATGGCTCGAGCATTAGTCAGCAAGGCCTCCCGTACAGGTTTCTACTGGCCGACGGCCCGAGCAGACGCACAGGACCTTGTCCAACATTGCGTTTGTTGCCAGCTCTTTGCCAATCAGAGTCATATGCCCCCTACTGCTCTCCACACAATCCCCATAACTTGGCCCTTTGCGGTCTGGGGGCTGGATATGGTCGGACCTCTTAAAGGGGGAAGCCATAAGAAAAGATACTTGTTGGTCATGGTGGACAAATTCACCAAATGGATAGAAGCCAAACCAGTCAAAACAGCCGAATCCGGACCAGTAATAGACTTCATATCCGGGGTCGTACACCGATACGGTGTCCCCCACAGCATCATCACTGATAATGGCTCGAATTTCACAGCCGACGAAGTGAAAACTTGGTGTGCCAAAATGGGCATTAAGCTTGATTACGCTTCCGTCTACCATCCCCAAACAAACGGCCAGGTAGAGCGGGCGAATGGTCTCATCATGGGCGGCATCAAACCCAGACTAGTGCGATCCTTGTGAGTCGGATCGCCTTTGGGTCGAGGAGCTCGACTCCGTACTCTGGGGGCTGCGGACCATGCTGAATCGCACCACCGGATATACACCATTTTTATCGTGTACGGCGCGGAAGCGGTATTACCCTGTGACGTAATACATGATTCGCCACACGTACGCATGTACGAAGAGAAGGAAGCCGAGTTAGATCGGCAGGATAACTTGGACGCCCTGGAGGAGGAGCGCAACGTCGCAAAAGCCCGCTCCGCATTCTATCAGTAGCAGGCTCGACGATATCAAAGCAGAGAAGTGCGGGCCAAAACTTACAATATTGGCGAGCTCGTTCTACGCCTACCGGAGAAGAAGAAGGATAAGCTCAAACCCAAGTGGGAGGGTCCCTTCGTCATTGACAAAGTTCTCACCGGAGGAGTGTACCGCTTACGTAATGCATCCGATAACATACTCGAGCCGAACCCATGGAACGCGGCCAGACTCCGGAGATTCTACGCCTAACGCCGAACTCAATGTTCGTCTCCTAACCCCTCCTTTTTAATTATGCTCCATCCCTTTTCCTTTCTCGACCTTTTTCCTCTTCACACAAAGTATTCAATACAGTACGGACTCCCGGATCCTTCCGGCCGCACTATGTGTGTAACTGATACCTGGGGGCTTACTACACGGAAGCTAAAAATAATTACTCACATGGCTTTCTGCCCATCACATATGCATTCTTTTTCCATATGTGCCTTTTCTTCACCATTATATGCATCGATATGACTTAAGATGTTGCCAAGCTGGGTTGCCTGGCTCTTGTGTTTATTCCCTATGTTCCCGTTAATTCGGGTAGGGCATAAGGGGAGCACCTCTGCGATTGTTACTGCCGGTTCAGCCGGATGTGTACCTCAGACTGGGTGAAGCCGAAAGCTAGCTTCCTTAAGAGAATATTCGGTCGGTGAACAAAAGATGTGTTCGTTTATTATAATGTAAATCCCCAGAAGTCTTGTATCCTGCGCCATCGTTCGCAGTCCGGACATGTGCATCGTCGCATGCGTACCGTGGAAAGGAACCCCCGACGGAACTATTCTCCTCTGAAGATGTTTCTTACTATCCATGTAATATAACATAACTAGTTGGGTACTTGTCTGTTCAAGCACTTATGACCCCTACGCCTTGTTTCCACGCATACCCCGGTTTTGTATAACTGAGTGGGTATTCGGACACACCCCGGATTGTAGGATCCGGGGGCTGAAGCGAAGAGGTCCACCATGACAAATGATTTTAATCCGGCTAGGGGCTAATTATGTCAACTAAAATTACATAGTCACTTAGACTGACTATATTCCTCCTCTATACCGTCCAACAGGCTATCTAGCTTACAATCCTATTGAGAATACTTAGCGGCTAACGCTACCTGGTCATATACCAGACTCACAGGAATTTCTTGCCCATCGGGCCCGCCGTCCTACTTCGCCATATGGTTCGGGTCCAGCTTGGTGTAGCGCGTCTTCACCATAGCCCAGCTTCTCTTGCGCCTTGCGGCAAGCGGACACTTTCCACAATCGGAAGCGCCCGTGCTCCTTGAAGCATATTCACAAGCTCCCCCATGCCATTCGGCAGCAAGCTTGATGGCCACAAAGCCCGAGCAACACCTGCATCACTTGCCGAGCTCGCTCGTGCAGTTGCGAAAGGTCTTGCAGTAAATCACTTGCAGATGAGGGCATCTCCTCCTCAGGGTGACCCATTAACATTCCTGCAAGCAAAATTCTTTCAATATACTTCCTCGCTGAACTATACTACAGTTCATCTAGGCACTTACCGTAAATGCTGCGTCGAAGCCTTTTGTTCTCCTTCACGGAGTCCGCCAGCTGAGCGCGGAGATCTTTTAACTCCACATCCAGCTGGACTTTGGCATCTTGAAGATCGTTCTTCTCCTGCCTAACCCGCGTAAGAATGCGCTCGCCAGCCTCCAGCTGCCTTTTGAGATGCGATGCGTCCTCTCTTACGACCTCCGGATCCACCCCGGGATTGTCTGCAGAATTTTCTGTTAGACTTATCATATCAGCCATTTACTAACTCGTGCATCTTCGTACAATTGTGACAATTATTACCAGATGAGGGCTTTTGGGGTTCCTCTAACTTGGCAACTACGGCCCTCAGCTCGGCCTTGCTTTCCTCCAGCTCCCGAGACAATTGCTCATTCTTCTCTACAAGGACCTGTGCATAAATTGATCCTTAAAACAGTTGTTCCAACCGTTTCAAGTCTCAGGGGCTACTGCTACACATGCTTATCAAATTTTCTTACCCGTATATCTTTCGTATACTGGTCCGTGGCTCGGGCAAGCCCGCCTTGAGAAGCTCAGATGTATGCGTCTCCCGAATTGAAGGCATTAAATGCCTCTTCGGAAAAGATGTTGTTCCGAAGTACGGCCCGTCGGCGCCGGTGATTCATGACGCTCTCTACTACGGAATTCGTGGCTGAGAGCATATCCGCATTCTCTGTTGGAGAACTATGCGACATCGGCCCCGCTCCCGCCTCCGCTCTCGAAGCTGGTTCTGGAATCCGGCTGGTGGAGGGGTGGTTGGCAGGATCCCCGGATATAGTCCGGCTGCTCCTCTTCCTGCCAGAACACAAAGGGCGCTGTCATACTTCAAAATACCATAATCACAGCACAAGTTTTTGTCTTACCTCTGTAGCGGTGAGTCGACCCTTACCGCCTTCCTCTTGAGCCTACCCAATCCGGACGCCCTTGACCAATGAGTCCCTAGGGGCTCGGCCCCACGCTCCGATCGTCGTCTCTGCAGAAACACGACACTTCAAGGGTAAGGCATGACATCTGAAGGGAGTCCTCTTCGGAGGATAGGGTTTTTTGACTTGGCTTACGCGCGACGTAGGAAGCGGTCCAGGATAGTCGGCAGTAATGGCCACCGAGGCGCCATCATAGCTCGCTTGATAAAATATCCCGTTGACGAGCTCCACGGTAATATCCGGATCTTCTTCGAGACCTGGATCTAGGGCCCTTCCGGGGTCCTCCGGTTGCAGGGAGGGGCTAGAGATTCCTTCTACGGCCCTCCTTAGTTCCTGCTCGGGAATATCGAGGCAGATGATCTTAGCAAAGAACGCCACGATAAGTGACATAGGGAAAGGAACGACAACTTACCCAGTTTGGGGGGTTGTACATGGAGAATCCCTCTCGCGGTTTGATGTGAAGGAATTCCTCCTCTTCCCCTTTGTACAAATCGGACAATATCCTTGCCAGAGGAGTGGCTGAGTTTAGACCCTTACGGCCACAGCGGGTGGCATCATCTTCCCCGTTGAAGTGCCACATGGGCTTCCCCCGATATTGAAGTGGTTGCACTCCCCGTATTATGCATATTGCCATAACCTCGACTATCGTCATCCGGAGTTGGCCAAGAACTTTATCCTGCTCATCGTGTAATGTATTTCCCTGGTATCCTCCTCTTGGGGGCCTTGGGGGCGCCAGCTTAGATGTGCCCTCGGCGGGGCATTACTGAACTGGGGAGACCTGTCTGGACTGGATTCGGAAGGGGAACGTTGTCAATGTAGAACCACTCTGAAGGCCAGTTCTCTGGTACCTTCTTGGGAGTGCCGGATAGGTATCCGGTCTCGGCAATGCGCCATACTTCGGCCCCACCCACCTGACTTAGGGATTCTCCCTGGTTGCGGGGGACAAGGCAGAACAGCTACTTCCATAACCCGAAGTGAGGCTCGCAGCCTAAAAATAGCTCTCAAAGGGCAACGTACCCTGCTATATGTAGTATGGGGGCAGGGGTAAGATCGTGTAACTGGAGGCCGTAGAACTCCAGGAGCCCGCGAAGGAACGGGTGGATAGGAAACCCGAAGCCCCTTAGCAGATGCAGGATGAGGCATATTCGCTCCTCTGGAGACGGATTCGGAGATCTCTCCGCTTGCTCCCCGCCATTATAGGTGGCTATTCCTTGTGGAAGAAACCCTTGGATTTGTAACTCGATCAAACGGCTATGGGGAACTGAACACTCTTCCCAGTCCCCCGGCTTGGGGCGAGGAGAGCGAGCAGAAGAGCTATGACGACCGGCCATGTTGGAATGGTTTTCCGGGCGCCTGTTGGATGCTTGCTCGAGGGGGGAGTGAGGTTTGGATCTGAGAATCCCCGTCTCTTCAAATAGGCGGTCAGCCCAAAAGATTGAGGGTGGTAAATGCGAAAAACACCTCGGCTCCTCGCATTCGCTCGACACGTGGAGATGGTCATTATTGAGGCACTGAAGCCAAGGAGTACAACATTGATGGAGTTCCGGACACTATTCGCCGTAACAGGTACTTTGGAGTATTCGGAGATGGAACCCGCCCTGCAATGCCGAAGACAAGACTGCGCACCAGACTCATCGTCATTGAAGCCTGGTCAGGGGCTACTGAGGGAGTCCTGGATTAGGGGGTATCCGGACAGCCGGACTATATACATCGTCCGGACTATTGAAGCGTGAAGATACAAGACTCAAGACTTCGTCCCGTGTCCGGATGGGACTTTTCTTGGCGTGGAAGGCAAGCTTGGCGATCTGGATATTATATTTCCTTCCTTGTAACCGACTCCATGTAAACCCTAGCCCTCTTCGGTGTCTATATAAACCGGAGAGGTTGGTCCTTAGAAGGCCGATCACAATTACAATCATACCATCATAGGCTAGCTTCTAGGGTTTAGCCTCTACGATCTCGTGGTAGATCTACTCTTGTACTACCCAAATCTTCAATATTAATCAAGCAAGAAGTAGGGTTTTTACCTCCATCGAGAGGGCACGAACACAGGTAAACATCTGTGTCCCTTGCTTCCTGTTACCATCAGCCTAGACGCACAGATCGGGACCCCCTACCCGAGATCCGCCGGTTTTGACACCGACAGTGGGCGACGTCGAAGTCGATGAGCTCGGTGCGGTAGTTGTCGCGCTGTCCGAAGGTGACAGGGAGGCGGACCTGCCCTATCGGGGTGGTGGAACCGTCGGTAACTCCTGAGAAGGGCTTGGTAGGCTGGAGCTGATCGTATGGCACTTGAAGGTTGTCGAACATCTCAACGGACATGACGTTAAGCCCTGCGCCACCGTCGATGAGGGTCTTGGTGACTTGCACGTTGCTGAAGACTGGTGAACAGAGCATTGGGAGAACGCCAGCAGTAGCCGCGCACTTGAGTTGATCTGTCGAGCTGAAGGTGATGGCGCACTTGGACCACCTGAGCGGGCGTGTGGCCTCAAGCCTGGGGAGGGCTGCGTTCACCTCGCGAGCAAACTTCTTGAAGATACATTGAGAGGCTGGGGCCTGAGCTCCGCCCAAGATGCAAGCGATAGCACGTGGCTCCTGGAAGCCCCCAGCCCCCTCGTCCTGATGATGGTCGTCATTCCTTCTTGGCAGCGGCGGCAGCGGAGGAAGGCCTGCGTTACGCTAGGGGCGGTCCTCGTGAGGCTTATCCCTCCAGGCGCCCTCACGAGGCTGGTCCCTCCAGGCGCCATCGCAAGGATGGTCCTACCAGCGATCCTCACGAGGTCTGTCACGCCACTCCTGGCGAGGGCCACAGTCGTCCCATCATCCTCCGCCATGTCCTCCTCCTCAGCCGTAGCCTCGGTCGTTGCGCTCGGGGCATCGACCGAAGCATCCTTCTCGAACGGCCCTGAGCTCCTGGCAATCGTTGGTGTTGTGGGTGTGGAGGTTGTGGTAGGCGCAGAACGGACGGCTGCCCTTGGACGACTCCGGCTGGTCCCTGCCGCGCTTCGTGTCTCGTTCCGCCACGAGCACGGCTACTCCCTTGCGCTTCACGTCCTTGGCCTTGGTCTTCTTTTCTTCAGGGTCGGCAGCTGGGAGCTGAAGGAGGGAGAGGCATCCTGATACGTCTCCGTCGTATCTACTTTCGAAACACTTTTGCCCTTGTTTTGGACTCTAATTTGCATGATTTGAATGGAACTAACCCGGACTGACACTGTTTTCAGCAGAATTTCCATGGTGTTATCTTTGTGTGGAAACAAAAGTTCTCGGAATGACCTGAAACTCCACGGAGATTATTTTTTGAAAATACAAAAAATACTGGCAAAAGAATCAAGGCCAGGGGGCCCACACCCTGTCCACGAGGGTGGGGGCGCGCTCCCTCCCTTGGGCGCGCCCCCTGCCTCGTGGGCCCCCTGGATGTCCACCGACCTCAACTCCAACTCTATATTTTTGCTTTCGTGGAGAAAAAAATCAGAGAGAAAGATTCATCGCGTTTTACGATACGGAGCCGCCGCCAAGCCCTAATCTCTCTCGGGAGGGCTGATCTGGAGTCCGTTCGGGGCTCCGGAGAGGGGGATTCATCGCCATCATCATCATCAACCATCCTCCATCACCAATTTCATGATGCTCACCGCCGTGCGTGAGTAATTCCATCGTAGGCTTGCTGGACGGTGATGGGTTGGATGAGATTTATCATGTAATCGAGTTAGTTTTGTTAGGGTTTGATCCCTAGTATCCACTATGTTCTGACATTGATGTTGCTATTACTTTGCTATGCTTAATGCTTGTCACTAGGGCCCGAGTGCCATGATTTCAGATCTGAACCTATTATGTTTTCATGAATATATGTGAGTTCTTGATCCTATCTTGCAAGTCTATAGTCAACTATTATGTGTTATGATCCGACAACCCCGAAGTGACAATAACCGGGATACTTCTCGGTGATGACCGTAGTTTGAGGAGTTCATGTATTCACTAAGTGCTAATGCTTTGGTCCGGTACTCTATTAAAAGGAGGCCTGAATATCCCTTAGTTTCCATTAGGACCCCGCTGCCACGGGAGGGTAGGACAAAAGATGTCATGCAAGTTCTTTTCCATAAGCACGTATGACTATATTCGGAATACATGCCTACATTACATTGATGAACTGGAGCTAGTTCTGTGTCACCCTAGGTTATAACTATTAGATGAGGAATCGCATCCGACATAATTATCCATCACTGATCCAATGCCTACGAGCTTTTCACATATTGTTCTTCACTTATTTCGTTTCCCGTTGCTATTGTTACAATCACTACAAAACCCAAAAATATTACTTTTGCTACCGCTATCATTACTATCATATTACTTTGCTACTAAATACTTTGCTGCAGATACTAATTTATCCAGGTGTGGTTTAATTGACAACTCAATTGCTAATACTTGAGAATATTCTTTGGCTCCCCTTGTGTCGAATCAATAAATTTGGGTTGAATACTCTACCCTCGAAAATTGTTGCGATCCCTTATACTTGTGGGTTATCAAGACTATTTTCTTGCGCCGTTGCCGGGGAGCATAGCTCTATTCTTTGAGTCACTTTGGATTTATATCTGCTGGTCACTACGAAGAACTTGAAAGACGAAAGAACTAAGATTTTTCCCTCAACTATGAGGGGAGGTAAGGAACTGCCATCTAGCTCTGCACTAGATTCTCCTTCTGTTTTGAGTAAGCTTGGGACACCTAAACCTGCTTCTGCTATTAATT
Source organism: Aegilops bicornis (assembly GCA_021605145.1). Classification (NCBI taxonomy): domain Eukaryota; kingdom Viridiplantae; phylum Streptophyta; class Magnoliopsida; order Poales; family Poaceae; genus Aegilops; species Aegilops bicornis. The sequence continues at coordinate 621,328,609 of CM038674.1, forward strand.
TTGATATGTCGCATTTTATTGATGATGCCACTTCTGCTATGCGTGATACTTATGATGAAACTACTTCTATGCTTGATACTACTGTGCCACTTGGTGAATTTCTTGATGAACAACTTGCTAGGGCTAGAGAAAATGAAATTATTGAAGATAGTGATGATGAAGGTTCTCCCCCTAAATATGAATTGCCTGTTGTTCCTGAGGGTTATGTTATGGATGAAGAAACTGTTAGAGATCTTCTTGCTTGCAATGATAGATCTGATCTTAAGTAGTTATTAGTTAAACTTAAACAGAAAACTCTAAATGCTAGAATGAAGTATGACCCTGCTTTTGCTACTTCACCTATCTTTGTTACTGATAAGGATTATGAATTCTCTGTTGATCCTGGGATAATTAATTTGGTTGAATCTGATCCTTTTTATGGCTATGAATCTGAAACTGCTGTGGCACATCTTACTAAATTGAATGATATAGCCACCCTGTTCACTAATGATGAGAAATCCCGCTACTATTATATCCTTAAGATATTTCCGTTCTCATTAAAGGGTGATGCTAAAACTTGGTTTAATTCTCTTGATCCTGGTTGTGTGCGTAGTCCCCAGGATATGATTTATTACTTCTCTGCTAAATATTTCCCCGCTCATAAGAAACAAGCTGCCTTGAGGGAAATATATAATTTTGTGCAAATTGAAGAAGAGAGTCTCCCACAAGCTTGAGGGAGGCTTCTCCGATTGCTTAATGCTTTGCCTGATCATCCTCTTAAGAAAAATGAAATACTTGATATCTTTTATAATGGACTAACCAATGCTTCCAAGGACCACTTGGATAGTTGTGCTGGTTGTGTTTTCAGGGAAAGAACGGTCGATCAAGCTGAATTGTTATTGAATAATATGTTGACTAATGAAAATAATTGGACTCTTCCTGAGCCAATTCCTGAGCCAACTGAGCCAACTCCTGAACCTATTTTTAAACCAACTCCGAAGAAGAGGGGTGTTCTATTTCTCAGTCCTAATTAAAGATATGCAAGAGGAAAAGAAATCTATGAAAGAAAAAGGTATTAAAGCTGAAGATGTTAAGAATTTACCTCCTGTTGAAGAAATACATGGTCTTAATCTACCACCTGTTGAAGAAAGACATTGTCTTGATAACCCGACACAGGTAGTAAAGGTAAATTCTCTCCATAGATAGGAGAAAGTTGAAATCCCGTCTACTAAGTTTTCTAGCCAATGTTTAGATGAATTTGATGACTTTATGGCTAGACAAGAAAATTTCAATGCTTATGTTGGTAGATAATTCAAGAGTAATGCTTATATGATTGGAAACTTGAGTGATTATATGGCTAGAGTTAAGGGTGAACTTAAACTCATTAGTAAACATGCTTCTATGGTTAACACTCAAGCAGAACAAGTACTTAAAGCCCAAAATGATTTGCTTAATGAATTAAATAATAAACATGACTTTGCTGTTAGAGTGGCTACTAGAACGGGTAAAATGATTCATGAACCTTTGTATCCTGAAGGACACCCTAAGAGAATTGAGCAAGATTCTCAGAGAAATAATGTAGATGCACCTAGTCCTTCTAAAAAGAAGAAAAAGAAAAATGATAGGACTTTGCATGCTTCTAGTGAATCTGTTTTTGACACACCTGAGAATCCCAATGATATTTCTATTTCTGATGCTGAAACACAATCACGTGATGAACACGAACGTAGTGATAATGTTAATGATAATGTTCATGTTGATGCTCAACCTAGCAATAATGATGATGTAGAGATTGAACCTGTTGTTGATCTTGATAATCCACAATTAAAGAATCAACGTTATGATAAGAGAGATCTTGTTGCTAGCAAACATGGTAAAGAAAGAGAACCATGGGTTCAGAAACCCATGCCTTTTCCTCCTAAGCCATCCAAGAAAAAGGATGATGAGGATTTTGAGTGCTTTGCTGAAATGATTAGACCTATCTTCTTACATATGCGCTTAACTGATATGCTTAAAGTAAATCCTTATGCAAAATATATGAAGAATATTATTACAAATAAAAGAAAGATACCGGAAGCTGAAATTTTCACCATGCTTGCTTATTACACTTTTAAAGGTTGAATACCTAAGAAACTAGGAGATCCAGGGGTACCAACTATACCATGCTCCATTAAAGGAAACTATGTTAAAACTGCTTTATGTGATCTTGGAGCCGGTGTTAGTGTTATGCCTCTCTCTTTATATCGTAGACTTGAATTTAATAAGTTGACACCTACTGAAATATCTTTGCAAATGGCTGATAAATCAACTGCTATACCTGTCGGTATTTGTGAGGATGTGCCTGTTGTGGTTGCAAATGTCACTATCTTAACGGACTTTGTTATTCTTGATATTCCCGAGGGCGATAGTATGTCGATTATCCTTGGTAGACCCTTTTTGAATACTGCAGGGGCTGTTATTGATTGCAACAAAGGCAATGTCACTTTTCATGTTAATGGTAATGAGCATACGGTACACTTTCCGAGGAAACAACCTCAAGTTCATAGCATCAATTCTATTGGAAAAAGTCCAACTATTATTATTGGAGGTTTTGAATTTCCTCTTCCCTCTTGTCAAGAAGAAATATGATATTCTTATTATTGGGGATGTGCATATCCCCGTTGAGGTAACCTAGTGTTATTCTAAATTTCTCTGGTTCCATGTTATTCGGAATGAGTTTGTTAACAAGAGTTGATCAACCTTGTTAGTGGATTCCTTTTGATGATCATGAGATGGATGAAACTAGAAGGCACAACCTTCTGTACCCTCTTTTTACTTTCTGTTATTTAGAATAAATAAAGCAAAAATAGTATTTTTTTGTCTGTTTTCTGAATTATCCATGCAATAAAAAAATATCCTGAAAATAAAAGTTCTCCAAATGCCCTGCCAATTTAATTTGATTTTTTCTGGAATATTTGAGAATATCTAGCACTAAGAACACAGCAGGGGGAGCTGGCACCTGGCCACGAGGGTCCAGGGCGCGCCCCCTGCCTCGTGGGCCCATGGTGGCCCCCCTCCACTTATTCCTGCACCCACACACTTCATCTTCCTCCCAAAAAATCACCATCCAGCTCAAGCACGAGTTCTAGCTCATTTTCTTTGTGATTTTCGATCTCCTTGCTCAAAGCTCCATTCACAAAACTGCTTCGGGAGATTGTTCCTTGGTATGTGACTCCTCCAATGGTCCAATTAGTTTTTGTTCTAGTGCTTTATTCATTGCAAATTTTTGCTGCCTAGGTGACCCTGTTCTTGAGCTTGCATGTCAAATTTATATCTTCCCAAGTAATTCTAATGCATGATATAGGCTCTAGGCACTTGTGGGAGTAGTTGCTATCAGTTTTGTTGAGTTTGATTCACTTTTATTTTAAGTTACTAAAAATTTCAGAAATTTTCAGAAAATGATTAAGAGATTTTTGAGGGGCTCTTCTAGCCAAGGCTCCAAGGATAAGCAAGCTAAGGAGAATGAAAAGCCCAAGTATAATCTCCCTCGTGTGGCGGAAGTGCGGCCGTGTGAATGGCCTTGTGATAATTTCTTAAGAGAAGCTGGGATTTATGATGACTTCTATTCATTGGCTGATAATGCGGGCCTCACCGACTTCCTCCACGAGCGGATCGGACAGTAGCTCTTACTCACCAATACTTTCGTGCAAAACTTCTACTATTATCCTAAGAAATCACCTCCTTCAGTAGCTTTTCATTTATATGATGTGGCTAGGGAGATGTCGTTACGTGATTTTTGCACGGTTTGCAAAATACCCTTCGAGGGCAGCTTAGAGGAACCACATCGTAAAGATGTGGATGGTTTTATTGATACTATTACTGTAGGGGAAACGAGGAAGGTTTTCGATGCGAGAATTACTAGCATACATTTTCCTGTTCTACGCTACTTTGCCATATTTGCTAGTCGATGCTTAATTGGTCGCGGAAACTGTGGAAACCTCAGTGTCCCTGATATCATTATTTTGTTCCATGCCCTATTTTGTGACAACTCTTTTAGTATGGGTGCCGTTATTGCTAAACGGTTAAGTATGAACCGTACAAAGGGCCCCATCTTTGGAGGTGTCTATGCTACACGCCTTGCTAAACATTTTAACATACCTATTAGGCATTATGAGAAAGAAGAAAAGTTGCTACCTTCTGTTTTTCTAGATTATAAGAGCATTGTAGCACATGAGTTTATAGTTAGCAATGATGATAAGATGCTTCTGTATAATTTAAGATTTAATAAGAAACACAATGAGACTATTATCTTCCCAGCGCCCTCTTTGTTTGATTTAACTGCAGGCCCTTATCTCGTCTTACCGGAGGCTGTCTACGCGCTCCGTGGCCAGACGTCAGCTCCAGAGCCTGAGCCAGAACCACAACTTGATCCTTATCGTCCATCATCTTATCAGTGGGATCCGGAGGAGATCGCCAGCCAGTGGCAATATGATGACACTCCTCAGTACACCGGAGAGAGTAGCTATGATCCATGGGCATAGACCAACTTAGGCCAAAAGCCTAAGCTTGGGGAAGTACGTATTTCTCACCGACATTACATTTATGTTCACACACTTATTCTAAGTTGTCCGTGCTCATACTTTTTCATTGTACCATCCATGCTAGTTTAATTTCTTTTTCTAGCTTTCTTCTTGTGTGTTTAATAAACCTTAAGAAAAACAAAAAAATAGTTAGTTTAATTTCCATGCTTGTAGAAGTAATTAAAATGAAAACCCAAAAAGATTTCTGGTTCTTCTTTTGCTTATTGGAGCTTTCCCATGTAAATAGTTTTATTTCTTTTCTTTTCCTTTGGGGGTCGAGAGGAGAAGACCATAATAAAAATGTTTAGTGGCTCTAATATGCATGATTGTTGATTTAACCAAGAGCCCATATTATCTTGTCTTCTCCCTTGAATTGAATGCTTGCAGATTCCAGCTTAGTCCAATGCACGTGCACTATTATTATTATAACAACCGTTCGGTCGTGCAAGTGAAAGGCAATAATGACGATATATGATGGCCTGATTGAGATGTGAGAAGCTGGTATGAACTCGACCTCTCTTGTTTTTGTAAATATGATTAGTTCATCGTTCCTGATTCAGCTTATTATGAATAAACATGTTTTCAATGACAACTAGAGATTATAGTTGCTTATTGTTGGAAATATGCCCTAGAGGCAATAATAAAATGGTTATTATTATATTTCTTTGTTCATGATAATTGTCTGTTATTCATGCTATAACTGTGTTATCCGGAAATCGTAATACACGTGTGAATACATAGACCACAACATGTCCCTAGTAAGCCTCTAGTTGACTAGCTCGTTGATCAACAGATAGTCATGGTTTCCTGACTATGGGCATTGGATGTCATTGATAACGGGATCACATCATTAGGAGAATGATGTGATGGACAAGACCAAATCCTAAGCATAGCTCAAAGATCGTGTAGTTCGTTTAGCAAGAGCTTTTCCAAATGTCAACTATCATTTCCTTAGACCATGAGATTGTGCAACTCCCGGATACCGTAGGAGTGCTTTGGGTGTGCCAAACGTCACAACGTAACTGGGTGACTATAAAGGTGCACTACGGTATCTCCGAAAGTGTCATTGGGTTGGCACGAATCGAGACCGGATTTGTCACACCGTATGATGGAGAGGTATCTCTACGGGCCCACTCGGTAATGCATCATCATAATGAGCTCAATGTGACCAAGCGTGCAGTCACGGGATCATGCATTACTAAGACGAGTAAAGTGACTTGCGATAACGAGATTAAACGAGGTATTGGGATACCGACGATCGAGTCTCGGGCAAGTAACGTACCGATTGACAAAGGGAATTGTGTATGGGATTGATTGAATCCTCGACATCATGGTTCATCCGATGAGATCATCGAGGAGCATGTGGGAGCCAACATGGGTATCCAGATCCCGCTGTTGGTTATTGACCGGAGAGGCGTCTCGGTCATGTCTGCATGTCTTCCGAACCCATAGGGTCTACACACTTAAGGTTCGGTGATGCTAGGGTTGTAGAGATATGAGTATGCAGTAACCCAAAAGTTGTTCGGAGTCCCGGGTGAGATCCCGGATGTCACGAGGAGTTCCGGAATGGTCCGGAGGTGAAAATTATATATAGGAAGTCAGGTTTTAGCCATCGGGAAAGTTTCGAGGGTCACCGGTATTGTATCGGGACCACCAGAAGGGTCCCGGGGGTCCACCGGGTGGGGCCACCTATCCTGGAGGGCCCCATGGGCTGAAGTGGGAGGGGAACCGGCCCCTGGTGGGCTGGTGCCCCCCCCCCTTGGGCCCCCCCTGCGCCTAGGGTTGGGAACCCTAGGGGAGGGGGCGCCTCCACCTGGCTTGGGGGGGAAGCCACCCCTGGCCGCCGCCCCCCTTGGAGATCCCATCTCCAGGGCCGGCACCCCCCCTAGGAGGCCTATATAAAGGGGGGAGGGAGGGGCAGCCACACCCCTGAGTCTTGGCGCCTCCCTCTCCCCTGCTACACCTCTCCCTCTCGCAGAAGCTCGGCGAAGCCCTGCCGAGATCGCTGCTGCATCCACCACCACGCCGTCGTGCTGCTGGATCTCCGTCAACCTCTCATTCCCCCTTGCTGGATCAAGAAGGAGGAGACGTCTTCCTCAACCATACATTTGTTAAACGCGGAGGTGCTGTCCGTTCAGCACTAGGATCTCCGATGATTTGGATCACGACGAGTACGACTCCCTCAACCCCGTTCTCTTGAACGCTTCCGCTCGCGATCTACAAGGGTATGTAGATGGACTCCTCTCTCGTTGCTAGATGAACTCATAGATTGTTCTTGGTGAAAGCGTAGAAATTTTTTATTTTCTGCAACGTTCCCCAATAGTGGCATCATGAGCTAGGTCTATGCGTAGTTCTCTTTGCACGAGTAGAACACAAATTTGTTGTGGGCGTAGATGTTGTCAACTTTCTTGCCACTACTAGTCTTATTTTGCTTCAGCGGTATTGTGGGATGAAGCGGCCCGGACTGACCTTACATGTATGCGCTTCGTGAGACAGGTTCCACCGGTGACACTAGTTGCATAAGGTGGCTAAGCGGGTGTCTGTCTCTCCCACTTTAGTTGGAGCGGATTCGTTGAAAAGGGTCCTTATGAAGGGTAAATAGAAGTTGGCAAATCACGTTGTGGCTTTCACGTAGGTAAGAAAACGTTCTTGCTAGAACCCTATTGCAGCCACTTAAAAACTTGCAACAACAATTAGAGGACGTCTAACTTGTTTTTGCAGCAAGTGTTTTGTGATGTGATATGGCCAAAAGTTGTGATGAATGATGAATGATATATATGTGATGTATGAGATCATGTTCTTGTAATAGGAATCACGACTTGCATGTCGATGAGTATGACAACCGGCAGAGCCATAGGAGTTGTCTTTATTTTTTGTATGACCTGCGTGTCATTGAAAAAGCGCCATGTAAATTACTTTACTTTATTGCTAAACGTTAGCCATAGTAGTAGAAGTAATAGTTGGCAAGCAACTTCATGGAGACACGATGATGGAGATCATGATGATGGAGATCATGGTGTCATGCCGGTGACGAAGATGATCATGGAGCCCCGAAGATGGAGATCAAAGGAGCTATATGATATTGGCCATATCATGTCACTATTTGATTGCATGTGATGTTTATCATGTTTTTCATCTTGTTTACTTAGAACGACGGTAGTAAATAAGATGATCGCTCATAATAATTTCAAGAAAAGTGTTCCCCCTAAGCGTGCACCGTTCTGCGAAGGTTCGTTGTTTGAAGCACCACGTGATGATCGGGTGTGATAGATCCTAACGTTCGAATACAAAGGGTGTAAGCCAGATTTACACACGCAATACACTTAGGTTGAATTGACGAGCCTAGCATGTACAGACATGGCCTCGGAACACGGAAGACCGAAAGGTCGAGCATGAGTCGTATAGAAGATACGATCAACATGATGATGTCCACCGACGTTGACTAGTCCGTCTCACGTGATGATCGGACACGGCCTAGTTAACTCGGATCATGTTTCACTTAGATGACTAGAGGATGTGCATGCGAGTGGGAGTTCATTAATAATTTGATTAGATGAACTTAATTATCATGAACTTAGTCTAAAATCTTTACAATATGTCTTGTAGATCAAATGGTCCACGTTACCCTCAACTTCAACGCGTTCCTAGAGAAAACCAAGATGAAAGATGATGGCAGCAACTATACGGACTGGGTCCGGAACCTGAGGATCATCCTCATAGCTGCCAAGAAAGATTATGGCCTAGAAGCACCGCTAGGTGAAGCACCAATCCCAGAGAACCAAGACGTTATGAATGCTTGGCAGTCTCGTGCTGATGATTACTCCCTCGTTCAGTGCGCCATGCTTTACAGCTTAGAACCGGGGCTCCAAAAGCGTTTTGAGCAACACGGAGCATATGAGATGTTCGAGAGCTGAAAATGGTTTTCCAAGCTCATGCCCGGGTCGAGAGATATGAAGTCTCCGACAAATTCTTCAGCTGTAAGATGGAGGAAAATAGTTCTGTGAGCACATACTAAGATGTCTGGGTTGCACAACCGCTTGACTCAGCGGGGAGTTAATCTCCCGGATGACGCGGTCATTGACAGAATCCTCCAGTTGCTTCCACCGAGCTACAAGAGCTTTGTGATGAGCTTCAATATGCAGGGGATGGAAAAGACCATTCCCGAGGTATATTCAATGCTGAAATCAGTGGAGGTAGAGATCAAAAAGGAACATCAAGTGTTGATGGTGAATAAAACCACTACGTTCAAGAAAGGCAAGGGTAAGAAGAACTTCAAGAAGGACGGCAAGGGAGTTGCCGCGCCCGGTAAGCCAGTTGCCGGGAAGAAGTCAAGCAATGGACCCAAGCCTGAAACTGATTCCTTTAGTGCAAGGGAAGTGGTCACTGGAAGCGGAACTGCCCCAAGTACTTAGCGGACAAGAAGGCCGGCAAAACCAAAGGTATATGTGATATACATGTAATTGATGTGGACCTTACCAGTACTCGTAGTAGCTCTTGGGTATTTGATACCCTTGCGGTTGCTCATATTTGTAACTCAAAGCAGGAGCTGCGAATAAGCGGAGACTGGCGAAGGACGAGGTGACGATGCGCGTCGGGAATGGTTCCAAGGTCGATGTGATCGCCGTCGGCACGCTGCCTCTACATTTACCTAAGGGATTAGTTTTAAACCTCAATAATTGTTATTTAGTACCAGCTTTGAGCATGAACATTGTATCAGGATCTCGTTTAATACGAGATGGCTACTCATTTAAATCCGAGAATAATGTTGTTCTATTTATATGAGAGATATGTTTTATGGTCATGCCCCGATGGTCAATGGTTTATTCTTAATGAATCTCGAACGTTATGTTACACATATTCATAGTGTGAATACCAAAAGACGTAAAGTTGATAACGATAGTCCCACATACTTGTGGCACTGCCGCCTTGGGCACATTGGTGTCAAGCGCATGAAGAAGCTCCATGCTGATGGACTTTTAGAGTCTCTAGATTATGAATCGTTTGACACATGCGAACCATGCCTCATGGGCAAAATGACCAAGACTCCGTTCTCCAGAACAATGGAGCGAGCAACCAACTTATTGGAAATCATACATACTGATGTGTGCGGTCCAATGAGCGTTGAGGCTCGCGGAGGATATCGTTATGTTTTCACTCCCACTGATGACTTGAGTAGATATGGGTATGTCTACTTGATGAAACACAAGTCTAAGACCTTTGAAAAGTTCAAGGAATTTCAGAATGAGGTAGAGAATCAACGTGACCGAAAAATAAAGTTCTTACGATCAGATCGTGGGGGAGAATATTTAAATCACGAATTTGGTACGCACTTAAGGAAATGTGGAATCGTTTCACAACTCACGCCCGCTGGAACACCTCGGTGAAATGGTGTGTCCGAACGTCAGTGTCGCACTCTATTGGATATGGTGCGATCTATGATGTCTCTTACCGATTTACCACTATCATTTTGGGGATACGCTCTAGAGACAGCTGCATTCACTTTAAATAGGGCACCGTCTAAATCCGTTGAGACGACACCGTATGAATTATGGTTTGGGAAGAAACCTAAGCTGTGTTTCTAAAAGTTTGGGGATGCGATGCTTATGTCAAGAAACTTCAACCAGAAAAGCTCGAACCCAAGTCGGAAAAATGCGTATTCATAGGATACCCTAAGAAAACCATTGGGTATACCTTCTACTTAAGATCCGAAGGCAAGATATTTGTTGCCAAGAACGGGTCCTTTCTGGAGAAAGAGTTTCTCTTGAAAGAATTAAGTGGGACGAAAGTAGAGCTTGATGAAGTACTACCTCTTGAAACGGTAAGTAGCGCCTTTCGGGAAGATGTTCCTGTGGTGCACTGCACCGACAAGAGAGGAGGTTAATGATGATGATCAAGATACTTGGATCAAGCTCCTCTTGAACTTCAAGGTCCACAAGGACACGCTCCGCACTGCAGTGGTACGGCAACCCTGTCTTGGAAATCATGTTGTTAGACAACGGTGAACCTTCGAACTATGAAGAAGCGATGGCGGGCCCAGATTCCAACAAATGGCTGGAAGCCATGCAATCCGAGATAGGATCCATGTATGAAAACAAATTATGGACTTTGACAGACTTGCCTGATGATCGGCGAGCAATAGAAAACAAATGGATCTTTAAGAAGAAGACGGACGCGGACGGTAATGTTACCATATATAAAGCTCGACTTGTCACTAAGGGTTATCGACAAGTTCAAGGGATTGACTACGATGAGACTTTCTCTCCCATAGCGAAGCTGAAGTCCGTCCGAATCATGTTAGCAATTGCCGCATACTATGATTATGAGATATGGCAAATGGACGTCAAAACGGCATTCCTTAACGGCCATCTTAAGGAAGAACTGTATATGATGCAGCGGAAGGTTTTGTCGACCACGAGAATGCTAACAAGGTATGCAAGCTCCAGCGATCCATTTATGGGCTGGTGCAAGCATCTCGGAGTTGGAACATTCGCTTTGATGAGATGATCAAAGCGTTTGGGTTTATCTTGAGACTTATGGAGTAGCTGCGTTTACAAGAAAGTGAGTGGGAGCTCAGTAGCATTTCTCATATTATATGTAGATGGCATACTTTTGATGGGAAATGATATAGAACTTTTGGACAGCATTAAGGCCTACTTGAATAAGTGTTTTTCAATGAAGGACCTTGGAGAAGTTGCTTACATATTAGGCATCAAGATCTATAGGGATAGATCGAGACGCCTCATAGGTCTTTCACAAAGCACATACCTTGATAAGATATTGAAGAAGTTCAATATGGATCAGTCCAAGAAAGGGTTCTTGCACAGGTGCAAGGTGTGAGATTGAGCTCGGCTCAATGCCCGACCACGGCAGAAGATAAAGAAGAGATGAGTGTCATCCCTATGCCTCAGCCATAGGGTCTATTATGTATGCCATGCTGTGTACCGGACACTGATGTAAACCTTGCCGTAAGTTTGGTAGGAAGGTACCAAAGTAATCCCGACAAGGAACACTTTGGACAATGATCAAGAACATCCTAAAGTACACGAAAAGGACTAAGGATATGTTTCTCATTTATGGAGGTGACGAAGAGCCTAAATCGTAAAGGGTTACGTCGACGCTAGCTTCAACACAGATCTGGATGACTCTAAGTCACAAACCGGATACGTGTATATTTTGAATGGTGGGGCAGTAAGCTGGTGCAGTTGCAAGCAGAGCGTGGTGGCGGGATCTACATGTGAAGCGGAGTACATGGCAGCCTCGGAGGCAGCGCATGAAGCAATCTGGGTGAAGGAGTTCATCACCGACCTAGGAGTCATACCCAATGCGTCGGGGCCGATCACACTCTTCTGTGACAACACCGAGCTATTGCACTTGCCAAGGAGCCAGGTTTCACAAGAAGACCAGGCACATCAAGCGTCGCTTCCACTCCATACGTGAAAATATTCAAGATGGAGACATAGATATTTGTAAAGTACATACGGATCTGAATGTAGCAGATCCGTTGACTAAACCTCTCCCTTGAGCAAAACATGATCAACACCAGAACGCTATGGGTGTTTGATTCATCACAATGTAACTAGAATATTGACTCTAGTGCAAGTGGGAGACTATTGGAAATATGCCCTAGAGGCAATAATAAAATGGTTATTATTATATTTCTTTGTTCATGATAATTATGCATTATTCATGCTATAACCGTGTTATCCGGAAATCGTAATACACGTGTGAATACATAGACCACAACATGTCCCTAGTAAGCCTCTAGTTGACTAGCTCGTTGATCAACAGATAGTCATGGTTTCTGACTATGGGCATTGGATGTCATTGATAACGGGATCACATCATTAGGAGAATGATGTGATGGACAAGACCCAATCCTAAGCATAGCTCAAAGATCGTGTAGTTCGTTTAGCTAGAGCTTTTCCAAATGTCAAGTATCATTTCCTTAGACCATGAGATTGTGCAACTCCCGGATACCATAGGAGTGCTTTGGGTGTGCCAAAGCGTCACAACGTAATCGGGTGACTATAAAGGTGCACTACGGGTATCTCCGAAAGTGTCTGTTGGATTGGCACGAATCGAGACTGGGATTTGTCACTCCGTATGACGGAGAGGTATCTCTGGGCCCACTCGGTAATGCATCATCATAATGAGCTCAATGTGATCAAGTGTCTGGTCACGGGATCATGCATTACGGTACGAGTAAAGTGACTTGCCGGTAACGAGATTAAACGAGGTATTGGGATACCGACGATCGAGTCTCGGGCAAGTAATGTACCGATTGACAAAGGGAATTGTATACGGGATTGATTGAATCCTCGACATCGTGGTTCATCCGATGAGATCATCGAGGAGCATGTGGGAGCCAACATGGGTGTCCAGATCCCGCTGTTGGTTATTGACCAGAGAGGCGTCTCGGTCATGTCTGCATGTCTTCCGAACCAGTAGGGTCTACACACTTAAGGTTCGGTGACGCTAGGGTTGTAGAGATATGAGTATGCAGTAACCCGAAATTTGTTCAGAGTCCCGGATCAGATCCCGTACATCACGAGGAGTCCCGGAATGGTCCGGAGGTGAAGAATTATATATAGGAAGTCAGGTTTTAGCCATCGGGAAAGTTTCGGGGGTCACCGGTATTGTACCGGGACCACCGGAAGGGTCCCGGGGGTCCACCGGGTGGGGCCACCTATCTCGGAGGGCCCCATGGGCTGAAGTGGGAGGGAAACCAGCCCCTGGTGGGCTGGTGCGCCCCCCCTTGGCCCCCCTGCGCCTAGGGTTGGGAACCCTAGGGGTGGGGGCGCCTCCACCTGGCTTGGGGGGGGGGGGGAAGCCACCCCTGGCCGCCGCCCCCCTTGGAGATCCCATCTCTAGGGCCGGTGCCCCCCCTAGGAGACCTATATAAAGGGGGGAGGGAGGGGCAGCCACACCCCTGAGTCTTGGCGCCTCCCTCTCCCCTGCTACACCTCTCCCTCTCATGAAGTTCGGCCGAAGCCTACTTGAGATCACTACTGCATCCACCACCACGCCGTCGTGCTGCTGGATCTCCGTCAACCTCTCCTTCCCCCTTGCTGGATCAAGAAGGAGGAGACGTCTTCCTCAATCGTACGTGTGTTGAACGCGGAGGTGCTGTCCGTTCAGCACTAGGATCTCCGGTGATTTGGATCACGACGAGTACTACTCCCTCAACCCCGTTCTCTTGAATGCTTCCGCTCGCGATCTACAAGGGTATGTAGATGCACTCCTCTCTCGTTGCTAGATGAACTCATAGATTGTTCTTGGTGAAACATAGAAAATTTTTATTTTCTGCAATGTTCCCCAACACTTATGCCATGCTTAATTAGCCAGGAGTTCATAATGGTTTACCTTGCGCGCCAACATGCTATTAAAATGGTTGTGATGTGGTATGATAGGGTGGTATCCTCCTTTGAATGATTCGAGTGACTTGACTTGGCACATGTTCATGCATGTAGTTGAAACAAATCAACATAGCCTTCACGATATTTATGTTCATTGTGGATTATATCCTACTCATGCTTGCACTCGGTGTTGATTCATTTTAATGCATGTTCATGACTGTTGTCGCTCTCTAGTTGGTCGCTTCCCAGTCTTTTGCTAGCCTTCACTTGTACTAAGCGGGAATACTGCATGTGCATCCAAACTCCATAAACCCCAAAGTTATTCCATATGAGTCCACCATACCTTCCTATATGCGGTATCTACCTGCCGTTCCAAGTAAATTTGTATGTGCCAAACTCCAAACCTTCAAATGAAATTCTGTTTTGTATGCTCGGGCAGCTCATGTATCAACTAGGGCTGTCTGTATCTTCCATGCTAGGCGGGTTATTCTCAAGAGGAGTGGACTCCGCTCCTCATTCACGAGAAAATGGCTGGTAACCGGGATGCCCAGTCCCATGCTTTATGCAAATCAAATCAAAATAATTCAAACAAAACTCCCCCGGGACTCTTGTTAGTTGGAGGCACCCGTTGTTTCGGACAAGCCATGGATTGATGTTTGTTGGTGGAGGGGAGTATAAACTTTACCATTCTGTTTGGGAACTGCCTATAATGTGTGTAGCATGGAAGATATCGCCATCTCTCGGTTGTTATGTTGACAGTGAAAGTATACCGCTCAAAATATTATTTATCTCTATTTTAAAATCCAGCTCTGGCACCTCTACAAATCCCTGCTTCCCTCTACGAAGGGCCTATCTATTTACTTCTATGTTGAGTCATCACCCTCTTATTAAAAAGCACCCGCTGGAGAGCACCGCTGTCATTTGCATGCATTACTATTAGTTTATATTGGGTATGACTTGACTGGATCTCTTTTACCATGAATTACAATGTTTAGTCAGTCCTGGATCTTTAAAGGTGCTCTACATTTATGTTTTGCGGTCTCAGAAAGGGCTAGCGAGATACCATCTTGTCATATCATATTAGGATTGTTTTGAGAAAGTGTTGTCATCCGAGATTTATTATTATTGCTCGCTAGTTGATTATGCCATTGATATGAGTAAACATGAGACCTAAGTGTTATTGTGAATATGGTTAGTTCATAATCTTTGCTGAAAACTTGAATGCCGGCTTTACATATTTACAACAACAAGAGCAAACAAAGTTTGTAAAAGTTTTTCTTTATCACTTTCAGTTTGTCAACTGAATTGCTTGAGGACAAGCAAAGGTTTAAGCTTGGGGGAGTTGATACGTCTCTGTCATATCTACTTTTCCAAAAACTTGTGCCCTTGTTTTGGACTCTAATTTGCATGATTTTGCATGATTTGAATGGAACTAACCCGGACTGACGCTGTTTTCAGCAGAATTGCCATGGTGTTATCTTTGTGCAGAAACAGAAGTTCTTGGAATGACCTGAAACTCCACGGAGATTATTTTTGGAAAATACGAAAAATACTGGCGAAAGAATCAAGGCCAGGGGGCCCACACCCTGTCCATGAGGGTGGGGGGGGGGGGCGCCCCCTCCCCCTGGGCGCGCCCCCTGCCTTGTGGGCCCCCTGGATGTCCACCGACCTCAACTCCAACTCTATATATTTGCTTTCGTGGAGAAAAAAAACAGAGAGAAAGATTCATCGTGTTTTACGATACGGAGCCGCCGCCAAGCCCTAATCTCTCTCGGGAGGGCTGATCTGGAGTCCGTTCGGGGCTCCGGAGAGGGGGATTCGTTGCCATCGTCATCATCAACCATCCTCCATCACCAATTTCATGATGCTCACTGCCGTGCGTGAGTAATTCTATCGTAGGCTTGCTGGACGGTGATGGGTTGGATGAGATTTATCATGTAATTGAGTTAGTTTTGTTAGGGTTTGATCCCTAGTATCCACTATGTTCTGAGATTGATGTTGCTATGACTTTGCTATGCTTAATGCTTGTCACTAGGGCCCGAGTGCCATGATTTCAGATCTGAACCTATTATGTTTTCATGAATCTATGTGAGTTCTTGATCCTATCTTGCAAGTCTATAGTCACCTATTATGTGTTATGATCCGACAACCCCGAAGTGACAATAATCGGGATACTTCTCGGTGATGACCATAGTTCGAGGAGTTCATGATATTCACCAAGTGCTAATGCTTTGGTCTGGTACTCTATTAAAAGGAGGCCTTAATATCCCTTAGTTTCCATTAGGACCCCGCTGCCACGGGAGGGTAGGACAGAAGATGTCATGCAAGTTCTTTTCCATAAGCACGTATGACTATATTCGGAATACATGCCTACATTACATTGATGAACTGGAGCTAGTTCTGTGTCACCCTAGGTTATAACTATTACATGAGGAATCGCATCCAACATAATTATCCATTACTGATCCAATGCCTACGAGCTTTTCACATATTGTTCTTCACTTATTTACTTTCCCATTGCTATTGTTACAATCACTACAAAACCCAAAAATATTACTTTTGCTACCGCTATCATTACTATCATATTACTTTGCTACTAAATACTTTGCTACAGATACTAAGTTATCCAGGTGTGGTTGAATTGACAACTCAATTGCTAATACTTGAGAATATTCTTTGGCTCCCCTTGTGTCGAATCAATAAATTTGGGTTGAATACTCTACCCTCGAAAACTGTTGCGATCCCCTATACTTGTGGGTTATCACATCCCTCCTCAGCTCTTGCGCACTTGGTCGCCAGGTTGAACAGCTCCAGGGATGTGCACAACTCCTCGTGGATGGCGAGCTCCTCCTTCATCTTGACGTCATGGACGCCATCAGAGAACGCTGAGATGATGGCCTCGTCCTTCACCTTGGGGATCTTGAGGCGGACGCTGTTGAAGCGCTGGATGTATTTCTGCAGGGTCTCCCCAGGCTGCTGCTTGATGCGGTGCAGGTCACCCGCGGCCGGGGGGCGGTCGCGAGTGCCCTGGAAGTTGGCGATGAAGCGGCTGCGCATCTCGTCCCAGGAGGAGATCGAGCCGGGAGGCAGGTTCAGGAGCCACGAGCGGGCACCGTCCTTGAGTGCCTTGGGAAACCAATTCGCCATGACTTTCTCGTCGCCTTTGGCTGCCTCAATGCTCAGCTCGTAGAGCTATAAGAACTCTGGGGGGTCGGGGTGCCGTCATAGGGAGGAGGCAGGTCCGGCTTGAACTTGCTCGGCCAGGCGACGGTACGCAGCTCGGGGGTGAAGGCGCGGCAGCCTGCTGTGGTCACCGGGGCCCTTTGCTAATGCGGAGCTTGCTCTTAATGGTACCCGCGCACCGCTGCCATAGGCAGTACGCGATCTTGTCGCACCGGTGTAGGGAGCACGGGGGTGCCTTCTTGAGGCCGAGGGATTTCTTGATAGCTTCCTTCTCCTCGCGCGGGCGCCGGACGCGGTGGGTCACGCCTAGGGGCCGCGCGCCTTGGCGCGAGGGTGCTGTCTTGGGGCAGAGGTGGTGGAGGCGCTCGATGATCCACGTCGCCCGTACCTGGAGGAGGGCGAGGCAACGAGAGGGACGGTGCCGGAGAGCCCCCTGCGGCGCTGAAGAGCTCGGTGATGCGAGCAAGCCATTCCTTGTAGAGGTCGTCGACGGGGTGGTAACGCAGGAGCTTGCATGCCATAAGCAGCGCGGCCTGCGCGTCCGTGGGGGCACGACGAGCGTGGGACGACGAGCCGGCTGGGGTCAGCAACGGAGTGGCGGTGTGGCCGTCCCGCCGCATCGAGGGGTGCAGCGAGGATGCTTGCTGCTCGTTCCCCACCGGGCCGGTGGCGGCGTTGGCGGCAGGCGACGGAGAACAACGGGGAGGTCCGCCGACAGGAGCCGTCTGGGTGACGCGTGCGGCGAGAGCGGCCCGGCGCTCAGCGCGGGCTCAGCGGGCGTCAGACATGGATGCGACGAAGCGATGGGACGCGGATCAGTGGAAGGAAGATTTCAGCGCACCCCTACCTGGCGCGCCAAATGTCGGATTTAGGGTTCCGGCCAAACCCTTGAGGTTCGAACACTAGGGTGCGCACGAAGATTTCCCCCTACTGAATCTCGCTCTCAGCCTCGCCGCGATCTCTAAGCTTAGCTCGATGAACTCACAACACTAGAGACACAAGATTTATACTGGTTCGCGCCACCATTGTGGTGTAATACCCTACTCTAGTGTGGTGGTGGTGGATTGCCTCTTGGGCTAATGTTGAATAGTACAAGGGAAGAACAGCCTCCTGAGGAGAGGTGTTCTTGAGCTGGTGTGGTGTTCTACTTGTTCTGGTTTCGGTTCTCTGGGGGTCCAGATGAGTCCCCCCCACTGTGGTGGCTAGTCCTATTTATAGAGGCCCTGGTCCTCTTCCCAAATATTGAGCGGGAAGGGATCCAACAACGGCCAATTTGAAAGGGGACAGCTAGTACAAGCTATCCTGACTAAAGGTGGTCTTACTTTGTCAAAGGCGCTGGTGGTGACGCCGTCCTGGGCTCCACGATGACCTCCGTCCTGCCGTCCTGCTGGTCTTGGTCTTGTTGCACCGATACGGAAACCTTTGCCTGATGCCTCGGTACTTCGCGCCTGCGGTTGCCCCCTTAGCACCAAAGGGGAAACAAGGACACTGCGCGCGCTGGCGCCCGCCTGGCCTTGGTCGTCATGGCTTGCGTCACGGGAACCTCACGAGGTACCCCTTGCCTTGATCTCTCCACCCCCTCGCGAGCCCGCCTGGTGAGGCCGCTATTGAGGAGGCCTTGTGTCGTCCGCCTCGCGAGGCTTGCCCCCTCGCGAGGGTCTTGAGTGTTGGTTGACGGAGACGGGCTGTACTAGGCCACTGGTGGAGCCATGCCGCGGGCCGCAGGCAAGCAAGTCTGGGGACCCCCGTTCCCAGAACGCCGACACACACAACTAGTTTGCAATCTGTTTTTCATTTTTATGAATTTCTCATGGATTATCTAGCCAGTTGCACAGTGGAACATCAGTAGTTGCACAATGGCACATAAGTAGTTGCACAGTGCCACAGAGTACATTATCTTATTGGTTTTAAATGCATCCAACATATTTTGTTTTTCCCCACCACAGCAATGAGTGTGGTCTGTTCGCACTACTTAACGCCACTGAGTGGAACGGGAGCCTCTTACCCAACTATGAGCCCAAGGAAGTACTCAACATCAGGAAGAAGCTGGCATATGATTGGGTCACCAGTGCGCACAACTCCGCCCCATGGAGGAAGTTGCTGAGATACGACAAGGACAAGGTCAGTACTCTTTTTATTCTCTGTCCTTTTTACAATGCCTTGCTGGTTTGCACAATTTTTCGACAGATTTGTAGTTGCATATTAGTAGTAATTCCGTTGCAACTCAATTTCATCACTTTTGTTGACACATTAGGAGCACTGGGCATACAATTGTTCAACAACTAAATGTTAAACCATTTGCCAACAAAGGCACAAATAGCAACCATTTTTACACAGTGCGTGAACTAATTCAAGGAAAACAACTTAGAGAAGAGAAAGCATAGATGCTGAATGTGTCCACTTGGTCCCAACATTGCTCAAAAACCATCATTCTTTTCCTTTTCCCTTTTTTGATACAAATGATGCAAGAGAATCACAGTAGCCTGAGTGGACACGAACCAGCAGTGTGCTCTATAGACTGGTAGTGGCTGCATTTGTTTTTCTTCTTTGGGTGTAGCTCCAGCGCCGATTTTGACCATCGACTCTTTGCCCTACCCTTTGTAGTAGACCTTGGAGGATCCCTAGGCACAAAATCATCAGAGGCTTGTGCAAGTGATGCAGCCTCCAACGGGGCAATAGGACCAGTGTACGTGGGCGCTGGACCATCACGAGGTTGTGTTCGTTCACCTGTGGAATAATCATATAAAAAGTTCAGTATTTTTTGTGCACCCAGGACTGATGGTCTCTGCAACCACACAGCTCATGCCATGCAACTAACTGGTTGCTGTGTGCAAGTTAAGTTGAAAAGAAAACATGTAGTAGCACGGACCGTCGTGGCACTTGGATGGTAATCACCTATAGCCAGAATAGGAAAAACAAGTTAGTTGTTTGTCTTGATGTTCGAAGTAACATAGCACGCGCAACTGGGTAGCCTGTTATGTGCAATTGGGCACCATGATGTGTGCAACTGAAGTTACACACCTAGTTGCATGGGGAGTTGGGGAAGGTAATCACCTGGATGATGAGCCCCCTGAGTACTCCCTGTAGGGCCATTGGGAGGAGCACGCGGGGCACTGCTTGTTGGGCCAAGCGGGGGAGGAGGTGGCAAAGCATGCCATGTAGGGCCTGGAGGTGGAGGAGGTCCTCGAGAGTTGCCATCACCTATAGCCAGAACAGGAAAAACAAGTTAGTTGTTCCTCTTGATACTTGAACTAACATAGCGTGCGCAACTGGGTAGCCTGTATTGTGCAACTGGGTACCATGATGTGCGCAACTGAAGTTATGCACCTAGTTGCATGGGGAGTTGGGGCAGGTAATTACCTGGATGATGAGCCCTTGAGTACTCCCTATAGGGCCATTAGGAGGAGCACGCGGGGCACTGCTTGTTGGGCCAGGTGGGGGAGTAGGTGGCGGAGCATGCCGTGTAGGGCCTGGAGGTGGAGGAGGTCCTCGAGGGTTGCCATCATCTGATGGCCCCGTAGTAGCAGTCGGTTTTTTTCTTTTTCTTGGACTTGTTCAGGTGGCCGATCTTGGTACGTGCGCCGCGCATATGCTTGTATACAATGGCCTATGCTGCATCAAAGCCACTCGCAAACTTGGCTAGTTTCTAAAAATCGTATATCATGTTTCTCTCCCTTATCTGCTTCTTTGATTGAGGAGGCATTTCATCCGGTTGCTCATACCCAGTCCCTGGCGCACTAGGGACAGCAGTAGGTGTCCACCGTCTAAGCATGTACCTTTCCGGTATGACATCAACTCCAATATGGGTGAACACCTTGAGGATGTGGCAACAGAGGATGGCATCCTTGTCCATTTTACAGCACTCACACAAATAGGAACCCTCCTCCACCCTTGCCTGCACCAAGTAGTTTCGAGAACCATATTTGGCAACAAATTCCTGGTTCGGTCTAAGCTCAAATATATCAGCACCAACTTGGAATGCATTGTAACGTCCAATCAGCTCAAACTCTTCTCTGAACTTGCGGTAAAGGTCTCTAGTGTAGGTTTCGTAAGCTTGCCTCTCTATTGGGAAGTTGGACCATAGCGCAATCTCTAGGTGTTCTATCCTGTAATCATTGCAGGATGTGATTCTGAAAAAAATGTCATATTGCTTGACGAAGTTCAGCATTGAGTTGTGTGGGTTCACATATCTTTTTAGGACGGCGTTGAACCCCTCACTATGCTGTGTAGACTGCAGGAAGGGGAAGAACTTGTGTTTGAAGTAGCACGGCACCCAAGTTGACCTGTATTCGTACAACTTCTCAAAGTGTGTGTGTGTCATAGCCTCGTACTTCATCATTAACCCAGCCCAATTCTTCTCAAACTCATCTGGAGTGAAGCTGAAGTCAACACAGTAGTTGAAATCATCAAAGAGCCCTGGATTCCGGCTCAACAGCCAACCAACTTTTTCTTGTGCCTTTTTCATGATGTGCCATCGATAACAACGATGCACGGTGGTTGGAAAGATGCTCTCTATTGACTGCCTCATTGCACCATCTTGATCGATAATGAAGTTGTCAGGAGGTTTGCCATCCATAGCCTCTAGGAATGCTTGGAAGACCCAATCAAAGCTTGATGCCAACTCCTGCCTCACAAACGCGCAACCCAGCATGAAAGATTGGCCATGTCAGTTCATTCCAATGAAGGGTGCGAACGGCATATTGTACATGTTGGTCATGTAGGTGGTGTCAAGCGATATGCAATCGTGGTACGCCTCCGCATAAGCTTTTTGAGCTAAGCCATCCACCCAAAATATGTTGACAACTCTGTCTTCTTCATCATATTTTACCTTATAGAAGAAGTCTGGATTTGTTTTCTGTATATCCTTGAAGTGCGCAGTCTCAATCATGTCACCCTCCTTTGTGTCATCTCTACGGAAACTTGTACATAGATTTGTTATTTCCTTTGATCCGAACGGCACCATCATCTCAGATCCATATAACTCTGCCATTATATGCATCATACGTCCTGCATAATACAAAAAGAAAACAATATATCTTTTTTAGTCGCACGGATGCACACATCCAGCTTCACAGTAATAGGACATGTGTTGGCACAGAAGATAATTGAAGGAAATGAACACCTAGTTGCACCTCTAAAAGCACTTGCACTTTGCACACATGACATTGTGTAGTTGCATGTAATCTAGTTGCACAACAAGCACCAAAGTGATATAGAAACAACATGGGAAGTTGGAAACTAGTTGCACACTTAAGACATTTTAGTTGCATAAGAGTACCATAACAGATGCACAATGGACTGCCTAGAGGGAAACTTAATTCTGTAAGGGATATAGAAACACACATGTAGTCAACTTGCAGTTGTACAAGATGCGCAAAAACTCCTTTTCATCAGGAGAGATGCCTTGGTGGGATCTCAAGTATTTGTACAACGAAGGTTTGTTCACCAGCGGATGATTGTGGTCACGAACAAAGTGCGTCACCTCACATCGCCCATCTAGCAGCTTCACCAACATTTTTGCCTTGCATTGAGTTTTCTTTATTGTCTCATGTTTTCGTTTCTTCTGTTTCTTACTAGGACCAGCCTCCTCTTCAGCAAAGATTGGAGGTTCATCTTCCATTTCCTCATCACTGTCAACAGGTTTTGGATTTGGTATAGGGTCCAGGACAGGAGGAACCTCAGTTCCTCCATCATCAGCTTTGGGCTTCTTGAATTTGCAGCAAAACTGTTGTTTTACCAACACATTGGTGTGAGGTGTCCGCCTAGAGGTGTTCATCTTGATAGAGAAACCCATCCGTAGGGTGTAGTTGTTGTAGTGATCCTTAGCAATTTGAAGGCTGTCAAACCTCATGCCAACATAGGGTTCCATGGTCTGAGAACCAGCCTCATCCTCTTGTTCTTCTCCTTGCACAATACCGTCAACAGCACCAGCTCCTAGCTCAGTCCTGGTTGGACCAGGAACATTTGTCGCAGTTCTTGTGTCATCAAGAGTATGGCTCTCTGACTGCAAAGACACTACTACAGGGGGACCACGGGTTGATGACTATCCTGCCACATTATCATGGCCCATAGGGTTAGGACCATGACTTGTCTGCGTGTAGCAAATAGATTGCCCATTTTCTGTCCAAATTCCTTGTGGTATGCTGGGTTGCCGCTAATCCATATCATGAGGAAGCTCATTGAGATCAGGAGGCAACTCATTGAGATCAAGCATCTTTTCCCCCTTTTTTTGGCTGCTGCCACACACTCCCTGCACATAAAAAAGAAGGCAGTGATGTCACCAGTTTTAATCATGAAAGAGTGTTTCAAACAACCTAAAAACTTAGTAAATAGGCAGTTACACACCATTATGACAATCTTAGTTGCAAAAGCTACATATCTATAGCAGAATCTTTATTATAACAGGTATGTATTTTTTGTTTGCACAGAGTTCTTATGTTAGTTGCACAGTTTGCAGTAAATAGCTGGCAAGAACATGACTTTTTTTACTACAGAGTTTTTCTGACTTTTTTCCTCTGCTTGTTGCAATGATCCGCAGGTTTTTTGTTTGGCAAGGAATTGATTCAGATTTTTCTGCACATAATTTGGACATAATTTGATGCTATAATTGAGATGGAAAATCCGGGTGAAAGAAGAAGGAAGAATTGGATGACATATTATAGTTATATGTTTTTCATCGTCGTTTCTGTTTTTACTTCTAGTATATTGAACATATTTTTACACTATAGCTTTGCAATAGGTGTGGGACCAGATTATATGTGTGGGACAAGAATATATGCGTGACTATTTTAATATGGTTTGTGGTTTAATTAGCTATGGACAAAAGTTGTTGTGTTTTTGCTGTCGTACTACAGATTTTTGGTTTTGGCTAGAATAGATGTCTCATTTGGCCAGGATGCATTTTTTCAGTTGGACAGTCAATGTGTTCAATTGGATAGAATAGATGTTTCAGTTGGCCAGGATGCATATTCAGTTGGCCAACATGCATGTTCAGTTGGCCAGAAAACATGTTTTTATTGCACATATACTTCAGGTATTCTAAAGCCTATCTAAAGTGTTCACTCAGAAAATAGGATATATGTTCAGGATACATGTTCAGGATACATGTTCAGTTTGCCTAGCATGCATTTTGAGTTGCCAGAATACAGGATTCAGTTGGCTAGGATGTATGTTCAGTTGCACATATATGCATTTTGGGTTGCACATATTCTTTGGACAGTCAATGTGTTCATTTGCAAACAATAACTACAACTTGGTAGAATGCATTTTAGTTTTTGGTTACTTTGCTTGTTAAGTTGGCTAGAATCATGTTTTAGTTGGCCAGAAAATATGTCTTAGTCGGCTAGCTGAACACCTCTAGTTTAGAAAACATGTTCAGTTCTTGCAAAACTTGATCTCAAACCATGTTTAGTGTGCAGATGCACTCATGGGGGGTGGGGGGTGGTGTGATGTTGACAATGGTGTGATGTGGCAGATCCACTCCTTTTTTGAAGCAGCTTCTCCATGGATTTGTTGATAGATCCATGGAGAAGGGGGGTTTACAGATGCAGTACAAGAAGGGGGGAACTGAAGAGGGGTAAATGGGAGTTACTTGCCTGATGTTGCTACCTGTTATTGCTCTGATCACACCGCCCTTAGAAATATTTCTTGAAGCAGTTTCTTCTACTATTGGATTGCCATGGCGGTTGTACAGGAGGAGGAAGAAGGGCCTTGGATCCCCTTATGGCGTGGAGAAGGGCCTTGGATCCCCTTCTACTGTTGGTATGGCTCTAATCACACTGCCCTTAGAACAATTTCTTGAAGTACTTCTACTGTTGGATTGCCATGGCGGCTGTACAGGAGGAGGAAGAAGGGCCTTGGATCCCCTTCTGGCATGGAGAAGAAGAAGGTAGCATGGAGGAGGGGCTGGGGTGTGGGGGCGAGCGGGCGTGGGAAGGGCTGGGGCCAGGGGCCACGTGGGGGCGATTTCTGATTGGCGCTCCATCGGCTCGGTTTGGTGCCCGTCCCTTCCTTTTACGTCTGAGGACAGGGCTTACCTTTTTAGGTCGGTCGCTCGATCGTACTAGTGGGCAGCCGGCCGCCCACTAGACGCGTCCATTGATATATAACCTCCCTGCGCATGGCGGTCGATCCACGGGTGCTCTCCCAAAGATGAACTCTACAATAAAATACAAAATCATCATCTAGTTCTTATGCAATCCGAGGGCAGATCGCGCGACACCCCTGCACATACACAGAAACTAGATATGCATTTCCATCGGGAAATCTGACCTCGGAGCCCATCTGGTGCTTGTGGGTCGTCTTTCCCCGTCGACTGGCCAAAGTCTTGGCCTTGCTTGTCATTGTCCGCAGCCCATTCAGATCTACTCCCCCCATTTCTAAATATAACTCTTTTTAGAGCTTTGAATATAAACTACATACGGATGAATATAGATGTATTTTAAAGTGTATATTCATTCATTTTGCTTTGTAAGTAATTCATATTAAAATCTCTAATAAAAAATTATATTTAGAAACAGAGGAAGTATGACCGACGATGCCAGACCGAAATTCTCCGGAAGAGCTACTACATGGCGCCGGCCTTGACCATGCACGGAAGTATGACAACGCACCCCCCTCCTTCCCGGATTCCCCGCTCGGCGGCGGCATAGGGAATATGCGGTGGAAACCGACATCACCACTCGGTGTACGACATGCGCGGAGGGCATGGAAAATCAATGGATCAACGAAGGAGCTTTTAATATGGAAAATCAACGGATCAATGGAGGGCATGGAAAATAAAGTGGACGACTCACCTATCCACTAGATCTGAAAAGAACTCAAATCCATTAGTATTTTTTTTGTTCCAACTTTTCTTTTTGTTCATTGTTGCTGCGTTATTTGTGGGAGCTTAGATATGACATCCTTAGAAAGCATCTAGATGTGAATTAGACAAACTGAATCCATTAACCATCCTCCATGTCCGGTTAGCAAATCTCCCTCGGTGGGTACCCGGAGAGAGGAAAGGTCCGACGCAGCCCAGTTTATTTCCCCCTCTTTTTTACTCCGTGCATCCCAATCCATACGCCTGTGTATCTCCATTTGAGCCTGTGGCGGCACATTATCCATGCCGATGTCACGTACTCCCTCCCCCCTGGATGCATTGGGCGTCTAATAAAAATTGAATATTGCAAACCAGTCATCATACGTGGAAGGAGCTTCTCATTTCTGGTGATCATTAATACTCATTTTGGATAGTATTGGTATTTTCCATCGGCTAATGAGACGCATTTCTCCGATTTGGGTTCGAGCTTATTAGGATGAAAGTTTTTCACATAAGCATCGCAACTCCAAATTTTAAGAAACGA
The DNA here is from genome assembly GCA_021605145.1 of Aegilops bicornis. Classification (NCBI taxonomy): domain Eukaryota; kingdom Viridiplantae; phylum Streptophyta; class Magnoliopsida; order Poales; family Poaceae; genus Aegilops; species Aegilops bicornis. The sequence continues at coordinate 621,355,033 of CM038674.1, forward strand.
CAACTTTGGTTTCTTGCCAAACCACAGTTCATAAGGCGTCGTCTCAACGGATTTTGATGGTGCCCTATTTAACGTGAATGTAGCTGTCTCTAATGCATAACCCCAAAACAATAGTGGTAAATCGGTAAGAGACATCATAGATTGCACTATATCCTATAAAGTACAGTTATGACGTTCGGACACACCATTACGCTGTGGTGTTCCAGGTAGCGTGAGTTTGTGAAACTATTCCACATTGTTTTAATAGGAGACCAACTCGTAACTCAAATATTTTACCTCTGCGATCATATCGTAGAATCTTTTATTTTCTTGTTACGATGATTCTCCACTTCACTCTGAAATTCTTTGAACTTTTCAAATGTTTCAGACTTGTGTTTCGTCAAGTAGGTATACCCATATCTGCTCAAATCAGCTCTGAAGGTCAGAAAATAACGATACTTGCCATGAGCCTTAACACTCATCGGACCGCATACATCAGTATGTATTATTTCCAATAAGTCAGTTGCTCGTTCAATTGTTCCGGAGAACGGAGTCTTAGTCATCTTGCCCATGAGGCATGGTTCACAAGCATCAAGTGATTCATAATCAAGTGATTCCAAAAGTCCATCAGCATGGAGTTTATTCATGCGCTTTACACCAATATGACCTAAACGGCAGTGCCACAAATAAGTTGCACTATCATTATTAACTTTGCATCTTTTGGCTTCAATATTATGAATATGTGTATCACTACGATCGAGATCCAATGAACCATTTTCATTGGGTGTGTAACCATATAAGGTTTTATTCATGTAAACAGAACAACAATTATTCTCTAATTTAAATGAATAACCATTTTTGCAATAAACATGATCAAATTATATTCATGCTCAACGCAAACACCAAATAACACTTATTTAGGTTCAACACTAATCCCGAAAGTATAGGGAGTGTGCGATGATGATCATATCAATCTTTGAACTATTTCCAACACACATCGTCACTTCACCCTTAACTAGTTTCCGTTCATTCTGCAACTCCTGTTTCGAGTTACTACTATTAGCAACTGAACCAATATCATATACCGAGGGGTTACTACGAACACTAGTAAAAAACACATATCAATGATCTGTATATCAAATATACCTTTGTTCACTTTACCATCCTTCTTATCCGCCAAATACTTGGGGCAGTTCCGCTTCCAGTGACCAGTCCCTTTGCAGTAGAAGCACTTAGTCTCAGGCTTAGGTCCAGACTTGGGCTTCTTCACTTGAGCAGCAACTTGCTTGCCGTTCTTCTTGAAGTTCCCCTTCTTCCCTTTGCCCTTTCTCTTGAAACTAGTGGTCTTGTCAACCATCAACACTTGATGTTTTTCTTGATTTCTACCTTCACTGATTTTAGTATCGCGAAGAGCTTGAGAATTGTTTTCGTCATCCCTTGCATATTATAGTTCATCACGAAGTTCTACTAACTTGGTGATGGTGACTAGAGAATTCTGTCAATCACTATTTTATCTGGAAGATTAACTCCCACTTGATTCAAGTGATTGTAGTACTCGGACATTACGAGCACATGCTCACTAGCTGAGCAATTCTCCTCCATCTTGTAGGCAAAATCATCAGAGGTCTCATATCTCTCGACACGGGCATGAGTATGAAATACCAATTTCAACTCTTAGAACATCTTATATGCTTTGTGGCGTTCAAAACGTTTATGAAGTCCCGGTTCTAAGCCGTAAAGCATGGTGCACTAAACTATCAAGTAGTCATCATACCGAGCTTTTGTCAAATGTTCATAACGTCTGCATCTGCTCACTGCAATAGGTCATCACCTAGTGATGCATCAAGGACATAATATACGTGCAGCAATGAGGTTTATCCTCGGATCGAGGACCAAGTCCGCATCATTGCTACTAACATTTTTCAACTTATTTTTCTCTAGGAACATATCAAAATATAAACGGGGAGCAACAACGCGAGCTATTGATCTACAACATAATTTGCAAAATACTACCAGGACTAAGTTCATGATAAATTAAAGTTCAATTAATCATATTACTTAAGAACTCCCACTTAGATAGACATCCCTCTAATCCTCTAAGTGATCACGTGATCCAAATCAACTAAACCATGTCCGATCATCACGTGAGATGCAGTAGTTTCAATGGTGAACATCACTATGTTGATCATATCTACTATATGATTCACGCTCAACCTTTCGGTCTCCGTGTTCCGAGGCCATATCTGTTATATGCTAGGCTCGTCAACTTTAACCTGACTATTCCGCGTGTGCAACTGTTTTGCACCCGTTGTATTTGAACGTAGAGCCTATCACACCCGATCAACACGTGGTGTCTCAGCACGAAGAACTTTCACAACGGTGCATACTCAGGGAGAACACTTATACCTTGATATTTTAGTGAGAGATCATCTTATAAAGCTACCGCCGAACTAAGAAAAATAAGATGTATAAAAGATAAACATCACATGCAATCAAAATATGTGACATGATATGGCCATCATCATCTTGTGCCTTTGATCTCCATCTCCAAAGTACCGTCATGATCTCTATCGTCACCGGCATGACACCATGATCTCCATCATCTTTATCTATATCAATGTGTCGTTACATGGTCGCCTCACCAACTATTGCTCTTGCAACTATTGCTATCGCACAGTGATAAAGTAAAGCAATTATTTGGCGCTTGCATCTTATGCAATAAAGAGACAACCATAAGGCTTACCGATTGCCGATAACTTCAACAAAACATGATCATCTCATACAACAACTTATATCTCATCACGTCTTGACCATATCACATCACAACATGCCCTGCAAAAACAAGTTAGATGTCCTCTACTTTGTTGTTGCAAGTATTTACGTGGCTCCTATGGGCTGAGCAAGAACCGTTCTTACCTACGCATCAAAACCACAACGATAGTTCATCAAGTTAGTGCTGTTTTAACCTTCGCAAGGACCGGGCGTAGCCACACTCGGTTCAACTAAAGTTGGAGAAATTGACACCCGCTAGCCACCTCTGTGCAAAGCACGTCGGGAGAACCGTTCTCGCGTAAGCGTACGCGTAATGTCGGTCCGGGCCGCTTCATCCAACAATACCGCCGAACCAAAGTATGACTTGTATCGCCCACAACTCACTTGTGTTCTACTCGTGCATATAACATCTACGCATAAAACCAGGCTCGGATGCCACTGTTGGGGAACGTAGTAATTTCAAAAAATTTCCTACGCACATGCAAGATCATGGTGATGCATAGCAACGAGAGGGGAGAGTGTTGTCCATGTACCCTTGTAGACCGAAAGTGGAAGCGTTAGCACAACGCCGTTGATGTAGTCGTATGTCTTCACGATCCGACCGATCAAGTACCGAACGTACGGCACCTCCGAGTTCAGCACACGTTCAGCCCGATGACGTCCCTCGAACTCCGATCCAGCTGAATGCTGAGGGAGAGTTTCGTCAGCACGACGGCGTGGTGATGATGTTGATGTTCTACCGACGCAGGGCTTCGCCTAAGCACCGCTACAGTATTATCGAGGTGGACTATGGTGGAGGGGGGCACCGCACACGCTAAGAGATCAACTGATCAATGTTGTGTCTAGAGGTGCCCCCTACCCCCGTATATAAAGGAGAAAGGGGGGAGGCGGCCGGCCAAGAGGAGGGCGCGCCAAGGGGCGAGTCCTACTCCCACCGGGAGTAGGACTCCTCCTTTTCTTGTTGGAGTAGGAGAGAAGGAAAGAGGAGGAGTAGGAAAAGGAAAAGGGGGCTGCACCCCTTGTCGAATTCGGACCAGAGGGGGGGCGCAGGCCTCCTTCCTTTTGGCCTCTCTCCTCTATTCTCGTATGGCCCAATGAGGCCCATATACTCCCCGGCGAATTCCCGTAACTCTCCGGTACTCCGAAGAATACCCGAATCACTCGGAACCTTTCCGAAGTCCGAATAGTCGTCCAATATATCGATCTTTACGTCTCGACCATTTCGAGACTCCTCGTCATGTCCCCGATCTCATCCGGGACTCCAAACTCCTTCGGTACATCAAAACTCATAAACTCATAATAAAACTGTCATCGAAACCTTAAGCGTGCGGACCCTACGGGTTCGAGAACTATGTAGACATGACCGAGACACGTCTCCGGCAAATAACCAATAGCGGAACCTGGATGCTCATATTGGCTCCCACATATTCTATGAAGATCTTTATTGGTCAGACCGCATAACAACATATGTTGTTCCCTTTGTCATCGGTGTGTTACTTGCCCGAGATTCGATCGTCGGTATATCAATACCTAGTTCAATCTCGTTACCGGCAAGTCTCTTTACTCATTCCATAATACATCATCCCGCAACTAACTCATTAGTTGCAATGCTTGCAAGGCTTAAGTGATGTGCATTACCGAGAGGGCCCAGAGATACCTCTCCGACAATCAGAGTGACAAATCCTAATCTCAAAATACGCCAACCAACAAATACCTTCGGAGACACCTGTAGAGCACCTTTATAATCACCCAGTTACGTTGTGACATTTGGTAGCACACAAAGTGTTCCTCCCAGAACGGGAGTTGCATAATCTCATAGTCATAGGAACATGTATAAGTCATGAAGAAAGCAATAGCAACATACTAAACGATCGTGTGCTAAGCTAACAGAATGTGTCAAGTCAATCACATCAATCTCCTAATGATGTGGCCCCGTTAATCAAATGACAACTCATGTCTATGGCTAGGAAACATAACCATCTTTGATCAACGAGCTAGTCAAGTAGAGGCATACTAGTGACACTCTGTTTGTCTATGTATTCACACATGTATTATGTTTCCGGTTAATACAATTCTAGCATGAATAATAAACATTTATCATGATATAAGGAAATAAATAATAACTTTATTATTGCCTCTAGGGCATATTTCCTTCAGCACCCACCTTGGCCGCCTCCTCCTCCTGTCCACTATGGCCCATTAAGGCCCATTGACTCCCCGGGGGGTTCCTGTAACCTCCCGGTACTCCGGTATATGGCCGAACTCTCTCGAAACCTTTCCAATGTCCAAACATAGTCATCCAATATATCGATCTTTATGTCTCGACCATTTCTTCTCATCCGGGACTCCGAACTACCTTCGGTACATCAAAACACATAAACTCATAATACCGATCGTCACCGAACGTTAAGCGTGCGGACCCTACAGGTTCGAGAACTATGTAGACATGATCGAGACACGTCTCCGGTCAATAACCAATAGCGGAACCTCGATGCTCATATTGTTTCCTACATATTCTACGAAGATCTTTATCGGTCAAACCACATAACAACATACGTTGTTCCCTTTGTCATAGGTATGTTACTTGCCCGAGATTCGATCGTCGGTATCTCAATACCTAGTTCAATCTCGTTACCGGCAAGTCTGTTTACTCGTTCCGTAATGCACCATCCCACAACTAACTCATTAGTCACATTGCTTGCAAGGCTTTGTAGTGATGTGCATTACTGAGAGGGCCCAGAGATACCTCTCCGACAATTGGAGTGACAAATCCTAATCTCAATCTATGCCAACCCGACAAGTACCATCGAAGACACCTGTAGAGCATCTTTATAATCACCCAGTTACGTTGTGATGTTTGGTAGTACACAAAGTGTTCCTCCGGTATCCGGGAGTTACATAATCTCATAGTCATAGGAACATGTATAGTCATGAAGAAAGCAATAGCAATATACTAAACGATCAAGTGCTAAGCTAACGGAAGGGGTCAAGTCAATCACATCATTCTCTAATGATGTGACCCCGTTAATCAAATGACAACTCATGTCTATGGCTAGGAAACTTAACCATCTTTGATTCAACGATCTAGTCAAGTAGAGGCATACTAGTGACACTTTGTTTCTCTATGTATCCACACATGTACTAAGTTTCTGATTAATACAATTCTAGCATGAATAATAAACATTTATCATGAAATAAGGAAATAAATAATAACTTTATTATTGCCTCTAGGGCATATTTCCTTCAGTTATACCTCCTTTCTTAGGGACACAATGAACAGGACTTACCCATCTACTGTCGGCTATAGGATAGATTATACCTGCTTCCAGAAGTTTTAAGATTTCCGTTCTTACCACTTGCTACGTCTTGATCTTGCGTTGGTTTTCCTCGAAGAGGAGAGGGTGATGCAGCAAGTGTAGCGAAGTATTTCCCTCAGTTTTGAGAACCAAGGTATCAATCCAGTAGGAGGCTTATCAAAAGTCCCACGCACCTACACAAATAAACTGAGAACTCGCAACCAACGCAATAAAGGGGTTGTCAATCCCTTCACGGCCACTTCATGAAAGTGAGATCTAATAAAGATAGTATGATAAGATAAATATATTTTTGGTATTTTATAATATATATGCGAAAAGTAAAGATGCAAATAAAAGTAGATTGGGAGCAAATATGATAAGAGATAGACCCGAGGGCCATAGGTTTCACTAGTGGCTTCTCTCAAGATAGCATAAGTATTACGGTGGGTGAACAAATTACTGTCGAGCAATTGATAGAAAAGCCCATAGTTATGAGATTATCTAGGAATGATCATGTATATAGACATCACGTCCATAACAAGTAGACCGACTCCTGCCTGCATCTACTACTATTACTGCACACATCGACCGCTATCCAGCATGCATCTAGAGTATTAAGTTCATAAGAATAGAGTAACGCATTAACCAAGATGACATTATGTAGAGGGATAAACTCATGCAATATGATATAAACCCAATCTTGTTATCCTCGATGGCAACAATACAATACGTGCCTTGCAACCCTTTACATCCTTTGGGTAAGTACACCGCAAGATTGAACCCAAAGCTAAGCACTTCTCCCATGGCAAGAAAGACCAATCTAGTAGGCCAAACTAAACTGATAATTCGAAGAGACTTGCCAAGATAACTCAATCATACATAAAAGAATTCAGAGAAGATTCAAATATTATTCATAGATAAACTTGATCATAAACCCACAATTCATTGGATCTTGACAAACACACCGCAAAAAGAGTTTACATCGAATAGATCTCCACAAGAGAGGGGAGAACATTGTATTGAGATCCAAAAAGAGAGAAGAAGCCATCTAGCTAATAACTATGGACCCGTAGGTCTGTGGTAAACTACTCACAACTCATCGGAGGGGCAAGGATGTTGATGTAGAGGCCCTCCGTGCTTGATTCGCCCTCCGGCAGAATGCCGGCGAAGGCTCCAAGATGGGATCTCGCGGATACAGAAGGTCACGGCGGTGGAAATTGTGTTTCGTGGTGCCCCCAGATGTTTTCGGGGTACGTAGGTATATATAGGAGGAAGAAGTACGTCGGTGACTGCCCGAGGGGCCCACGAGACAGGAGGCGCGCCCTATAGGGGGGGCGCCCCCTCCTATCTCGTGGAGGCCAAGGCTGCTTCTTGACTTGCACTCCAAGTCCTCTGGATCACGTTTGTTACAAAAATCACGCTCCCGAAGGTTTCATTCCGTTTGAATCCGTTTGATATTCCTTTTCTTCGAAATACTGAAATAGGCAAAAAACAGCAATATGGGCTGGGCCTCCGGTTAGTAGGTTAGTCCCAAAAATGATATAAATGTGTAAAATAAAGCCCATAAACATCCAAAAAGGGGTAATATAATAGCATGGAACATTCAAAAATTATAGATAAGTTGGAGACGTATCAAGCATCCCCAAGCTTATTTCCTGCTCGTCCTTGAGTAGGTAAATGATAAAAAAATAGAATTTTTGATGTGGAATGCTACCTAGCATAATTCATAATGTAATTTTCTTTATTGTGGCATGAATGTTCAGATCCAAATGAATACAAAATAAAAGTTCATATTGATAAAAGAAATAGTAATACCTCAAGCATACTAATGAAAGTAATCATGTCTTCTCAACATAGCATGGAAAAAAGAAAGTTCATCCCTACATAATCATATAGTTAGGCTATGCTTCATTTTCGTCACACAAAGATGTTCCCAACTTCTATACCCCCGATGACAAGCCAAGCAATTGTTTCATACTTAAATAATCTCAAACTTTTTCAACCTTCACGCAATACATGAGCGTGAGCCATGGATATAGCACTATGGGTGGAATAGAATATGATGATGGGGATTGTGTGGAGAAGACAAAAAAGGAGAAAGTCTCATATTGACGAGGATAATCAACGGGCTATGGAGATGCACATCAATTGATGTCAACATGAGGAGTAGGGATTGCCATGCAACAGATGCACTAGAGCTATAAATAAATACTCAACAAAAGAAAACTAGTGGGTGTGCATCCAATTTGCTTGCTCACGAAGACCTAGGGCATTTGAGGAAGCCCATCGTAGGAATATACAAGCCAAGTTCTATAATGAATAATTCCCACTAGTATGAAAAAGATAACTTATGAGGCTCACTATATAAAAAACATGGTGCTACTTTGAAGCACAATATATGAGACTCACTACATGAAGAACAAGGTGCTACTTTAAAGCACAAGTGTGGAAAAAGAGATAGTAACATTGCCCTTTTTATTTATTTTCTTTTTTTGGGCCTTTCTTTTTTTATCTTTTTGGCCTTTTTTTTTGATTGGGCAATGCTCTAATAATGATGATCATCACACTTCTATTGATTACAACATAAGGATTACAACTCGAAACTAGAACAAGATATGACTCTATATGTATGACTCCTGTGGTGTACCAGGATGTTTAAATGAATCAAGAGTGAAATTTATGAAAAATAATGCATTGTGTCTTTGACACAAATACGATGTCAACTACATGATCATGCAATGGCAATATGACTAAAGTTAAGTATGTCAAGATGATGATGTAATGAAAGGTGGAAATTTGCATGGCAATATATCTCGGAATGGCTATGGAAATGCCATAATAGGTAGGTATGGTGGCTGTTTTGAGGAAGATATAGGGAGGTTTATGTGTGATAGAGCGTATCGTATCATGGGTTTTGGATGCACCGGCGAAGTTTGCACCAACTCTCAAGGTGAGAAAGGGCAATGCACGGTACCGAAGAGGCTAGCAAAGGCGGAAAGGTAAAAAGTGCGTATAATCCATGGACTCAACATTAGTGAAAAGAACTCATATACTTATTGCAAAAATTTAGAAGTCATCAAAATCAAGTACTACGTGCATGCTCCTAGGGGATAGATTGGTAGGAAAAGACCATTGCTCGCCCCGACCGTCACTCATAAGGATGCACAAGCCAGGTACACTTCATGTTTCAAATTAGTTACACAACTTTAACCATACGTGCATGCTACGGGACTTGCTAACTTCAACACAAGCATTCTTTAAATTCATAATCACCCAACTAGCATGACTTTAATATCACTACCTCCATATCTCAAAACAATTATCAAGTATCAAATTGATCATAGCATCCAATTCACTTCCTATGATAGTTTTTATTATACCCAACTTGGATGCCTACCATTCTACGACCAATTTTATGACCATAGCAAATACCATGCTGTTCTAAAAGACTCTCAAAATAATATAAGTGAATCATGAGAGACTAGTAATTTCTATAAATTAAGACACCACCGTGCTCTAAAAGGTATAAGTGAAGCACTAGAGCAAAAACTATCAAGCTCAAAAGATATAAGTGAAGCACATAGAGTATTCTAGCAAATTCTAATCAAATAGGCTTCTCCCAAAATGCGTGTACAGCAAGGATGATTGTGGTAAACTAAAAATCAAAGACTAATATAATACATGACGCTCCAAGCAAAACACTTATCATGTGGTGAATAAAAATATAGCTCCAAGTAAAGTTACCAATGAACGAAGACGAAAGAGGGGATGCCATCCCGGGGCATCCTCAAGCTTAGGCTTTTGGCTATTCTTGAATATCTTGGGGTGCCTTGGGCATACCCAAGCTTAGGCTCTTGCCACCCTTTATTCCAAAGTCCATAAAAGCTTTACCCAAAACTAGAAAACTTCACAACACAAAACCAACAAGAAATCTTATAAGCTCCGTTAGTGAAAGAAAACAAAACCACCACATAAGGTACTGCAATGAACTCATTATTTATTTAATTTGGTGTTAAACCTACTATATTCCAACTTCTCTATGTATTATAAACTATTTTATTGGCCATAGATTCATCAAAATAAGCAAACAACACACGAAAAACAGAATCCGTCAAAAACAGAACAGTCTGTAGTAATCTGTAACTAACGCAAACTTCTCGAACTCAAAAAATTCAGCCTAAATAGGAAGACCTAGGCAATTTGTTTATTGATCAGCAGCAATTGGAACAACTATTTTATCACGTTCTTGTGATTTTTAACAATTGTTTTCGTGAACCGAAAGTTTCTGGAAATTACAGCAAGATAAAATAACTATCATCCAAGAAGATCATATAGGTTTAACTTGGCACAAACACTAATTAAAAGATAAAACCATATCTAAACAGAAGGTAGATGTATTATTTATTCCTAAACAGAAACAAAAACAAAAAACATAAAGAAAATTGGGTTGCCTCCCAATTAGCGCTATCGTTTAATGCCCCTAGCTAGGCATAAAAGCGAGGATAGATCTAACGAGTGCCATCTTTGGCACTAAAGTCATAAGTAGCACGCATGATAGATTCATAAGGTAATTTAACTTTCTTTATTGGAAAGTGCTCCATGCCTTTCTTTAATGGAAATTGGAATCTAATATTTTCCCTTCCTTCATATCAATAATCGCACCAATCGTTCTAAGGAAAGGTCTACCAAGAATAATAGGGCAAGAAGGATTGCAATCTATATCAAGAACGATAAAATCTACGGGCACCAAATTTATATTTGCAATAGTAAGAACATCATTGATCCTTCCCATAGGCTTTTTAATGGTGGAATCTGCAAGGTGCAAATTTAAAGAACAATCATCAAGATCATGGAAACCTAGAATATCACATAAAGTTTTCGGAATTGTGGAAACACTAGCACCCAAATCACACAAAGCAAAACACTCATAATCTTTAATTCTAATATTTATAGTAGGTTCCCACTCATCATTAAGTTTTCTAGGTATAGAAACTTCCAAATTAAGTTTTTCATCATAAGATTGCATCAAGGCATCAACAATATGTTTGGTAAAAGCTTTGTTTTGACTATAAGCATGAGGAGAATTAACAACGGCTTGCAACAAGGAAATACAACCTTTTATAGAGCAATTATCATAATTAAATTCCTTGAAATCCGAGATAGTAGGTTCAACATTATTAGAAGTTGAAGATTCTCCAATCTCACTTTTACCAAATTTAACATTAAGATCTAAAGATTCCGAATTCTTGGGACGCCTTCTAGGCAAAGTTGATTCATCATCAGTCCCATAATCATCAAAATTCATATTGCAAAACATAGATCTAATCGGAGACGCATCAATAACTTTAAGATCCTCATCATTATTTTCATGTAAACTAGAAGAACACGCTTTTATAAAGCTTTCTTTTTTAGCACGCAATCTAGCGGTTCTTTCCTTGCACTCATCAATGGAAATTCTCAATACTTTGAGAGACTCATTGATATCATGCTTAGGAGGGGAAGATCTAATTTTAAGAGAATCAACGTCTGCTTAAAGTCTATCAACTTTCCTAGCCAAATCATCAACTTTGAGCAATTTTTCTTCAAGCAAAGCATTAAAATTATTTTGAGAAATCATAAATTCTTTCACACTATTCTCAAAATCAGAGGGCATATTATAAAATTACCATAAGAATTATTTTAGGAATTTCCATAATTATTAGAGGGATTACTAGGGAATGGTCTAGTATTAAAATTTCCTCTGTAAGCATTGTTTCCAAAACTATTCCTACCAACAAAATTCACATCCATAGATTCATTATTATTCTCAATCAAGGAAGACAAAGGCATATCATTGGGATAAAGAGGAGTATTTTTAGTAGCAAACATCTTCATAAGTTCATCCATCTTTCCACTCAAAACATTGATTTCTTGTATAGCATGCACTTTTTTACTAGAAGATCTTTCGGTGTGCCATTGAGAATAATTAGCCATAATATTATCAAGAAGTTTTGTAGCATCTCCTAATGTGATTTCCATAAAGGTGCCCCCCGCGGCCGAATCTAAGATATTTCTAGAAGCAAAGTTCAAACCGGCATAAAAATTGTGTATGATCATCCATAAATTCAAACCATGAGTAGGCCAATTGCGAAGCATCAATTTCATTCTTTCCCAAGATTGGGCAACATGATCATGATCAAGTTGTTTAAAATTCATAATATCATTCCTAAGAGTGATGATCTTAGCGGGAGGAAGATACTTAGAGATAAAAACATCTTTGCACTTGTTTCAAGAATCAATACTATTTTTAGGCAAAGACGAAAACCAAACTTTAGCACGATCTCTAAGTGAAAACGGAAATAACTTCAATTTCACAATATTGTTATCCGTATCTTTCTTCTTTTGCATATCACACAAATCAACAAAATTGTTTAGATGAGTAGCGGCATCTTCGCTAGGAAGGCCGGCGAATTGATCTTTCATAACAAGATTCAGCAAAGCGGTATTGATTTCACAAGACTCATCATTATTAAGAGGAGCAATCGGAGTACTAAGGAAATCATTATTATTGGTATTCGAGAAATCACACAATTTGGTATTATCTTGCGCCATGGCAACAAGTAATCCAACACACAAGCAAACAGAAAAACGGCGAGCAAAAAGAGAGAGGAGATTGGGAAAGAGAGGGCGAATAAAACGACAAGGGTGAAGTGGGGGAGAGGAAAACGAGAGGCAAATGGCAAATAATGTAAATGCGAGGGAGATGGGTTTGTGATGGGTACTTGGTATGTCTTGACTTGAGCGAAGACCTCCCCGGCAATGGCGCCAGAAATCCTTCTTGCTACGTCTTGAGCTTGCGTTGGTTTTCCTCGAAGAGGAGAGGGTGATGCAGCAAGTGTAGCGTAAGTATTTCCCTCGGTTTTGAGAACCAATGTATCAATCCAGTAGGAGGCTTCTCAAAAGTCCCACACACCTACACAAACAAACTGAGAACTCGCAACCAACGCAATAAAGGGGTTGTCAATCCCTTCACGGCCACTTGCGAAAGTGAGATCTAATAAAGATAGTATGATAAGATAAATATATTTTTGATATTTTATAATATAGATGCAAAAAAAGTAAAGATGCAAATAAAAGTAGATTGGGGCAAATATGATAAGAGATAGACCCGGGGGCCATAGGTTTCACTAGTGGCTTCTCTCAAGATAGCATAAGTATTACGGTGGGTGAACAAATTACTGTCGAGCAATTGATAGAAAAGCGCATAGTTATGAGATTATCTAGGCATGATCATGTATATAGGCATCACGTCCATAACAAGTAGACCGACTCACACTTTTGCATCTACTACTATTACTCCACACATCGACCGCTATCCAAAGATGCATCTAGAGTATTAAGTTCATTCGAACAGAGTAACGCATTAGGCAAGATGACATGATGTAGAGGGATAAACTCATGCAATATGATATAAACCCCATCTTGTTATCCTCGATGGCAACAATACAATACGTGCCTTGCAACCCTTTCTCACATCGGTAAGGACACCGCAAGATTGAACCCAAAGCTAAGCACTTCTCCGATGGCAAGAAAGACCAATCTAGTAGGCCAAACTAAACTGATAATTCAAGAGACTTGCAAAGATAACTCAATCATACATAAAAGAATTCAGAGAAGATTCAAATATTATTCATAGATAAACTTGATCATAAACCCACAATTCATCGGATCTCGACAAACACACCGCAAAAAGAGTTTACATCGAATAGATCTCCATAAGAGAGGGGGAGAACATTGTATTGAGATCCAAAAAGAGAGAAGAAGCCATCTAGCTAATAACTATGGACCGGTAGGTCTGTGGTAAACTACTCACAACTCATTGGAGGCACAAGGATGTTGATGTAGAGGCCCTCCATGCTTGATTCCCCCTCCGGCAGAATGTCGGCGAAGGCTCCAAGATGGGATCTCGCGGATACAGAAGGTTGCGGCGGTGGAAATTGTGTTTTGTGGTGCCCTCGGATGTTTTCAGGGTACGTAGGTATATATAGGAGGAAGAAGTACGTCGGTGGCCGCCCGAGGGGCCCACGAGACAGGGGGCGCGCCCTATAGGGGGGGGGGGCCCTCCTATCTCGTGGAGGTCTCGGCTGCTTCTTGACTTGCAATCTAAGTCCTCTAGATCACGTTTGTTCCAAAAATCACGCTCCCGAAGGTTTTATTTCGTTTGGACTCCGTTTGATATTCCTTTTCTTCGAAATACTGAAATAGGCAAAAAACAGCAATATGGGCTGGGCCTCCGGTTAGTAGGTTAGTCCCAAGAATGATATAAATGTGTAAAATAAAGCCCATAAACATCCAAAAAGGGGTAATATAATAGCATGGAACTATCAAAAATTATAGATACGTTGGAGACGTATCACCACTTCCTTCATCTTTGGATTTAACCGACGTTGGTGATCAACAACGGATTTAGCATCAGGTTCCATATTAATTTTTTGCTGACATAGAGTGGGACTATTGCCCTTTAAATCATCAAGAGTATATCCAAAAGCAGTCGATGCTTCCTTAGAACTTTCAATAATCTTTCTTCTTCATGTTCTGAAAGGTTAGCACTAGTAATAACAGGATATATCTTCTTTTCGTCAAGATAAGCATATTTCAAAGTGTTTGGCAATAGTTTTAACTCAAACACAGAATCACCTTTAGGTGGAGGAGGACCTCCTAGAGTTTCAATAGATAAATTGTGTTTAAGCAGAGGACGTTGTTCAAACAAAATCTTATCTATTTCATTTCTTTCATGCATATGTAAATTATTTTCATGGTCTAGCAAATATTGTTCTAGTGGATCCGTAGGAGGCAAAGAAGTAGAAGCAAGACCAATTATTTCGTCCTTACTAGGCAATTCTTTTTCATGAAGCTTTCTACTAAACTTGGAAAAATTAAACCCATGAGACTCATCACCAAAACTAACACCGACAGTTTGTTTCTCACAGTCTATTCGGGCATTAACGGTGTTCAAGAAAGGTCTACCAAAGATAATGGGACAAAAGTCATCTTGTGGGGAACTAAGAACAAGAAAAGCAGTAGGGTATTTTATTTTCCCACACAAGACTTCAACATCTCTAACAATCCCAATTGGTGATATAGTGTCTCTATTAGCAAGTTTAATAATAACATATATGTCTTCTATCTCTACAGGTGCTATGTCATTCATAATTTCTTGATATAAGGTGTAAGGAATAGAACTCACGCTAGCATAAACCATGATAACAGTGATCTCTTATTTTAACTAAGCCAATAGGCATGCCAAAAACATGTCTATGTTTATCCTTTTTATCAGTTTTGGCAATTCTAGCAGCTTCTTCGCGGAAGTAAATAACATGCCCATCCATATCTTCTTCCAAGAGATCATTAACCATAGCAATACTAGGTTCTACTTTGATTTGTTCATCAGGTTTGGGTGTTCTAATATAGCTTCTGTTAACCACAGTTGAAACATTAGCATGTTCCTTTATCCTAACTGAGAAAGATGGTTTCTCAATATAAGCAAAAGGAACAACTGGATCAACATTATAAATTATGGTTTCTTCCTTAATTGGTACCGGTTCTTTAATTTCTTCTTTAACAGGTGGGTGATATTTAAACAACTTTTCTTTAGGGAGATCAACATGAGTAGCAAATGATTCACAGAAGGAAGCTACTATCTCAGAGTTCCATATTTAGTGCTAAACTTTTAAAAAGCATCAATATTCATAAAAGATTTAACACAATCATACTTAAGCTTCATACCTGACTCTTTACCTTCGTCAATTTCCCAATCTTCAAAGTTGCGTTTAATTCTTTCCAAAAGAGCCCACCGGAATTCAATAGTCTTCTTCATAAAAGTTCTGGATAAAAATTTCTTTTGAGAGCTCATGATTGGGCATGAATATAACATTGACTTAAGCCTCCCCCAAGCTAGAGCGATACTTTCTCCTTCACGAGGCCAAAAATTATATATATAATTTCGATCACGATGAACTAGATGCATAGGATAAATTTTTTGGTGGAACTCCAATTTCAAATGATTACAATTCCAAGATCCAATATCATCGCATAGCCTATACCATGCCATTGCTTTTCCCTTCAAAGATAAAGGGAACCTTTTTCATAACTTTGTCCCCGGGTAAATCTGCAAGCTTGAACAATCCACAAATTTGTTCTACATATATCAAGTGCATATTAGGATGTTCGGTTCCATCTCCTGCATAAGGATTAGCTAGCAGTTGTTCTATCATACCCGAAGGAATTTCATATTCAATATTTTCGGTAGGTGCAGTAGGTTGAGGGGTAGCTAGTTGTGGTTCCGGTTGACGTGAAGATACCCCGAACAAACCCCTCAAAGGATTGTTTTCCATAGTAACAAGTGACAATAAATTTCAGCACACTATATAAATGTTTCCTTACCAAATTCCACTTACCAAAGGCGCTTCACTCCCCGGCAACGGCACCAGAAAATAGCCTTGATGACCCACAAGTATAGGGGATCAATTGTAGCTCTTTTTGATAAGTAAGAGTGTCGAACCCAACGAGGAGCAGAGGGAAATGACAAGTAGTTTTCAGAAAGGTAATGCCTGCAAGTGCTGAAATTGTAAGTAACTGAGTAGTTTGATAGCAAGATAATTTGTAACGGGCAAGTAACAATAGTAGTAACAAAAGTGCAGCAAGATAGCCCAATCCTTTTGAGGCAAAGGGCAGGCCAAATGGTCTCTTATGATAAGCAAAGCGCTCTTGAGGGTACACGGGATTTTCATCTAGTCACTTTCATCATGTTGGTTTAATTCGTGTTCGGTACTTTGATAATTTGATATGTGGGTGGACCGGTGCTTAGGTGTTGTTCTAACTTGCACAAACCTCCTACTTATGATTAACCCTCCCTCAAGCATCCACAACTACGAGAAAAGTATTAAGAATAAATTATAACCATAGCATTAAACTTTTGGATCCAATCGGTCCCTTACGGAATAGCGCATAAGTTGGGGTTTAAGCTTCTGTCACTCTCGCAAACTGTTGGGGATATAACTATTTGTGTAAGCCGCCCAGGAGGGGCCGGGTTGCGCAAAGGTGATTCATCATGTGAAGCCCAAGATTAAACGTGAAGATGGCGGTTCAATAAAGGGTCTAAAGCCCACAGGGGATTTAAGGCCCGTAGTGATAAACCGCCGTAATGGAATGACTTGTATTATAAGGCATGATTAACTAGTCACCGAGCCGGACACTGTTTATGAGCCGGCCGGGACTCTGTAGGCCGCAGGGCATCCACTCGTGTATATAAGGGGACGACCCTCTGGCGGCTTAGGGAGAAAAACATCTAATCGAGAGCCGGGCATAGCGTATTTCGCTCCCTGGTCATCGAAACCCTAGCAATACCAACCCAACTAGACGTAGGCTTTACCTTCACCGTAAGGGGCCGAACTAGTATAAAACCTCTCTCGTGTCCCTTGTCCCGTTAACCCCTTTAAGCTTCCTAGTTGCGATGGCTCCACAACTAAGTCCTTGCAAGAGGACATTTGCCGTGACAATTCCACGACAGTTGGCGCCCACCGAGGGGCCACCGGACGGTGGATTTGAGTTCTTGAAGGGCAACTTCGAAGGGCTCAAGGGATACGCTGTGGGCCGGATGACCAAGAGTCGTCGTGGCAAAATCTACATCGACGACGAAGGCTGGGGCCCCGATGCCGGCTCAATTGAGTACGGGTACCGGGTTCCTTTTGGCGGAATCCATGTTTTCATCGGCCGGATCGGTGAGCCGGGCCCTAAGCCGGACAACTGCACCGACCTCGTCGAGACGGCTCAGCGTGCGAGACCCGCCCGTGCTCAACTCGTTATGAAGCGTGCCTTCGTGGGTTGCATCCACGGAGAACTTTCTGAAGGATCTATGGACGGCGGTGACACGGCCGTCCACTCCGATGGTGATTCATCCATTGATGAGACGGATTCATTGTACCAATTGCAAGATGGTAGGCTTGGGGGTTTCGATGGCAGCAGTATTCCGGACCCCTTTGAGCCGCCAAGCTGGGTAGGAGTCTTCATGGCTGGTACTCAACCCGGCCAAAACTCTACAGCTACGGCAGCAATAACCTCCGGGTCAGGAGCGGCCGGGCAGGAGGCCCTGTGCGCCCGCCGGCTCAGGTGCTGCTTGATCTCATGGATAAGCTGATGGCCCTGTGAACCGCCACAATTTTTCCTGCAAATAAAGATGAGCATGATGCAGAGGTGGCATGGGTGCGTGAGGAAATAGCTCGGTCCAAGGAGGCCTTAGCAGCTGAGGACACCAGGTTGGCCGCAGAACGGGTGGCTTTGGATGCACGGTCCCAACAGCTCCAGTCAGAGGCTTTTTAGCTTACAATGAACCTGAACGCGTCTAAGGAGGTGATGAGGAGGAGACACCAGAAAACTCAATCACGTTTGCCTCCGGTTTATGATCCTCGGAACCTTTTCGTTACACCCGGAGCCGGCCCTAGTAACCAGTCAGAAGCAAATCAATTCATGACACCCGGAGCAGGAGGACCGGTTCAGCCTCGGGTGATGGCACCTCCTCCTTGGCAAAGGCCCCGCTACGTACCAACACCGCCGGGCCACTTTTCTAACCCTATGGAGAACCTGATCGCAGCGTCGGCGCGTTTGGCGGCTCTCCCAGTGGACGGCGATGATCCAATAGCGGTGGAGACGCGAAGGATCAGAGAACTCGTCCAGACGGCTCTGGCTCAGCAAGAGGCTTATTCTTATAGTCGAGACATGATTCATTCGACTCCTCGCCCAAGCCGGAGTCCGAGTTATAGCATGCACATGGAATCGGAAGCCTTGTCAAGCAACGCCCAGCGCCGTAACCAGCCCGGTGGTTGTAATCCGGTGCAGGACAGGATACGTCAAGAGGACAAGCGGGCAGCTCAACTAGCGGCTCAGCAGGGGGTTCATCAAACCTTCCCAGACTATCCAACAACTTCTGTTGAGGCAGGAATGGCCACTAGAACCGGCGGCGTTCCTTGTCTAGTACCGGCTTTGCGTGATGTGCGTCTGCCCAAGGACTTTAAGGGACCCCGAAAAGTGCCAAATTATACGGTCGACTTACAGCCTGGGGCGTGGATCGAAAGCTATGAGATGGCCATGGAGCTGTTGGAGGTCAGTGATGCAGCAATGTCTAAGTACTTCACCATGATGTTGGATGGAACGGCCCGGACTTGGTTAAAGGGCCTGCCGCCTAATTCCATCAGCTCATGGGCGGAATTAAAAGCCCAGTTCATTCAGAACTTCAAAGACACCTGCAAGCAGTCCATGTCAATTGTGGACTTAACTAATTGTAAGCAAGAGGAGGGTGAATCTACCACTCATTGGGTGTGCCGGGTCAAGGAGATAATACATTCGTCTGACAAGATCGATGCCGGCTCTGCAGTCCTCATGTTGGAGAAAAATTGCCGATTTGAACCGTTGAGACAGAAGCTGGGGCGCCTCAAGCGTGATTGTAAAGATATGGGCCAGCTGATGGCGGCTCTAGTCAAATACGCCGATTCTGATAGTACCAAGGATCCTGCGTCTGATGAGGAAAGGACG
This sequence comes from Aegilops bicornis, assembly GCA_021605145.1. NCBI lineage: Eukaryota > Viridiplantae > Streptophyta > Magnoliopsida > Poales > Poaceae > Aegilops > Aegilops bicornis. The sequence goes on from CM038674.1 coordinate 621,374,646, forward strand.
CGGAAGGGAAAGAAGAACATCAATGGAAAGGGTCAGCAACATAACCCGACAAATCAAGGAGGCAACAAGCGTAAAGCTGATGGTAATCCGGAGTTTGTGGCAAACGCTAACGCACAGGGTAACAATCAAAGACGTAAGGGGAGGCCGCCCCCTCGGTCTGGCAGGTCAGGTCCATCTCTTGAGCAGCTACTCAATGAACCCTGTCCTAGACACGGCACCCGGGAAAGGCCGGCCACTCACTTATGGAAGGATTGCACGATCATGAAAGCTTTCAAGAATTCCAACGCATTCAACAGCAATCATGGGTCGGGTGGTGGCTCAGGTGCCGGCGGTTTTCATGGCCCGGGTGGCGGTTCAAATTCCGGCTTTCAGGGAAATCAAAGTGGCTATAATCACTAACACCGTCGGGGAGGTCAAGATCAGCAGTCAGTTATCGAGCAATCCAAAACAATTTGAATAGTGGACAGTATCATGTGTTCACCACTAGTTTATGCAAGCAGGACCAGAAGCTTCATAAAAGGGCGGTGAACGCTATTGAGCCGGCGATCCCCCGTTATTTAAGGTGGTCAGAGCAGCCTATTGTGTGGAGTAGGGAGGATCACCCTCCCCGGGTTGACAATCCGGGTCAGTTAGCCTTGGTGGTAGCACCTCAAGTCGGTGGATATAAGTTTACTAAGGTACTCATGGATGGAGGTAGTAGCACCAACATCCTCTATTATGAGACCTTCCGACGTATGGGGTTGACTGACAAAAATTTGAAGACGTCCAACACCGTTTTCCATGGAGTGGTGCCTGGTAAGTCGGCATACCCAGTTGGAAAGATTGAGCTGGAGGTGGCCTTTGGAGATGAATATGATTCTAGGGCTGAGAAATTAACCTTTGAGATGGTCAAAATCAGAAGCCCATATCACGCTCTGTTTGGTCGGCCAGCTTACGCTAAGTTCATGGCGCGGCCATGTTATGTTTACTTGCAGCTCAAGATGCCGGGTCACAAGGGCACCATTACTGTGCATGGGAGTCGAAAGATAGCCCTGGAATGTGAGGAGGGCGATGCGGCTTATGCCGAGTCTGTTTGCGCCGCTGAGGAGCTGAAGTTTTATCAAGATAACGTTGACCCGGCGGATATGACATCTCTGAAGAAGCCAACCACAGAGCATGACTCGGTGATGAAGTTTAAGTCAGCTGATGAAACTAAGCTTGTTGATTTCACCCCGGGCGACTCATCTAAACAGTTCAGCATCAGTGCCAATCTGGATCCTAAATAGGAAAGCGTGCTCATCGAGTTCATCCGTGAGAATCGGGATATCTTTGCATGGAAACCTTCTGACATGCCGGGTGTACCGAGGTAACTCACTGAGCACACTCTTAATATTGATCCAAAGTTTAAGCCGGTCAGGCAGTTTCTCCGGCGGTTCAACGAAGAGAGACGGAAAGCTATTGGTGAGGAGGTGGCCCGGCTCTTGGCGGCCGGGTTTATCGTTGAAGTTTTTCACCCTGAGTGGTTGGCTAACCCGGTGCTTGTACTTAAGAAGAATGGCACCTGGTGGATGTGTGTGGATTATACGGACCTAAATATGGCTTGTCCCGCTGATCCTTTTGCTCTCCCCCGTATTGACCAAATCATTGATGCTACGGCGGGTTGTGAGCGCTTGAGTTTTTTGGATGCTTACTCTGGTTATCATCAGATCAAGATGGCAGTTAAGGACCAGGAGAATACGGCCTTCATTACTCCGTTTGGAGGCTTCTGCTATGTGTCTATGCCTTTTGGGCTCAAGAGTGCCCAGGCGACTTATCAGCGGTGTGTACAAAACTATCTCCATAATCAGATTGGGCGCAACGTTCACACCTATGTGGATGATATAGTGGTGAAGTCCAGAGAGAAGGAAACCTTGATTAATGATCTGAAGGAAACCTTTGATAATCTCCGGGTCTATAAGCTGATGCTTAACCCGGACAAATGTGTGTTCGGGGTGCCAGCAGGCAAACTTTTGGGTTTTTGGTCTCTAACAGAGGTATTGAAGCTAATCCAGAGAAGATCAAGGCAATCACGTCTTTGGCTAAACCGGCGTGCATCAATGATATCCAGCGACTAGCGGGTCGTAACGCTGCTTTAAGCCGGTTCATAAGCCGGTTAGGTGAGAAGGCCCTACCACTATATCAGCTGATGAAGAAAACAGACAGGTTTGTCTGGAATGATGCTGCTAATGCTGCCTTTGAAGATTTAAAGAGACAGTTGTCTGAACCGCCGATTCTTGCGGCTCCCATTGATAAAGAGCCACTGCTATTATACGTGGCTGCTAACTCATGTGCTGTTAGTGTTGCAATTGTGGTGGAGCGCAAGGAGGCTGGCAAGGAGCATCCGGTTCAACGACCGGTTTACTACATCAGTGAGGTGCTCATTGAATCTAAGCAAAGGTATCCGCATTGGCAGAAGCTTGTTTATGGGGTGTTCATGGCGAGCCGGAAGCTTAAGAAATACTTCCAGGGTCACCCCATCACTGTGGTAAGCTCTGCTCCTTTGGGAGACATCATCCAGAATTGAGAGGCCACAGGACGAGTCGCCAAGTGGGCTATTGAGCTTGGGCCTCATGGTTTGAAGTATGTGCCACGCAATGCTATTAAATCTCAAGCACTGGTGGACTTCATCAATGACTGGACAGAGTTGCAGACACCTGAGGAGAAGCCGGATAACACATATTGGACTATTTGTTTTGATGGATCCAAGCAGTTGGAAGGCTCGGGGGCTGGAGTCATTTAACTTCCCCTCGAGGTGTCAAATTTTGTAATGTGCTCCGGCTCATGTTTCCTTGTACTAACAATGCAAGTGAATTGAGGCCTTACTCCATGGTCTTCGAATGGCCAAAGAGATGAATTTGAGCCGGGTAAGGTGCTTGGGTGACTCAGATCTCGTGGCTCAACAGCTGTCAGGCAAATGGGACTCCAAGGATACCCTCATGGCGGCTTATCATCGTGAAGTTGATGCTGTAGCTGGACACTTCAAGGGTTATCAAGTGGAGCACATTGATCGAAGGAAGAATGAGGCGGCTGATGCTTTGAGCCGGCTGGGATCCTAGCGTAAGCCGGTACCGCCTAATACCTTTCTGGATGTTTTTCATAATCCTTCTGTCAAGTTACCCACAGAGGAGGACTTAGCTGTTCCAGACCCAGAAGCACAGTTGGTGGCGGCTCTTCATGTCATCCCGGATTGGACAGTGCCATATTTGGCTTACATGACCCGGGGAGAGTTGCCTGAGGATGAGACCTTGGCGAGACAAATCACTCGGCGGTCCAAATCCATGACAATTGTCCATGGTGAGCTGCATCATCGCAGTGTCACTGGGGCGTTTCAGCTTTGTGTGTCACCTACGGAGGCTCAGGAGATACTTCGGGAGATCCATGAAGGCCATTGTGGTCATCATGCCGGCTCAAAATCTCTTGTGGCCAAGGCTTTCCGTCATGGTTTTTATTGGCTGACGGCTCATGCTGATGCGGAAGATCTGGTCAGTAGATGTGATAGTTGTCAAAAATTCTCACGACGAGCTCATGTGCCGGCTAAAGAATTGAGGATGATTCCAATCACCTGGCCGTTTGCAGTCTGGGGGCTTGATATAGTTGGGCCTTTCAAAAGGTCTAAAGATAAAAAGACACACCTCCTAGTGGCGGTGGATAAATTTACAAAGTGGGTTGAGGCAGAGCCGGTCAATAAGTGTGATGCAGCCACGGCGGTTCAATTCATGAAAAATGTGATATTTCGTTTTGGTTTTCCACACAGCATCATAACTGATAATGGCACTAATCTCTCCAAAGGTGCTATGGAGGAGTTCTGTCAACGAGAACATATCCGGCTTGATGTTTCAGCAGTAGCACATCCTCAATCCAATGGTCAAGTAGAAAGAGCCAATAAGGAGATCTTGAAAGGTATAAAACCCTGGCTCTTGGACCCATTACAGCGGACGCCGGGTTGTTGGGTGGAGGAACTACCCTCTGTAATTTGGAGCATCAACACTACACCTAATAGATCTACGGGTTCTAGACCTTTCTTCATGGTGTACGGAGCAGAGGCGGTCCTGCCAAGTGACATCCGTCATGACTCGCCCCGCGTGGCGGCTTACGTTGAAGCTGATAATGAACGAGCTCGTCAGGATGCTCTTGATTTGTTGGATTTAGAGCGAGACTTGGCAATAGCCCGCTCGACGATTTACCAGCAAGACCTGCGCTGCTACCACAGCCGCTGGGTTAGATCCAGGACCTTTTAGGAAGGTGATTTAGTGCTCTGGCTCATCCAGGATCAATCCGATATGCACAAGCTATCTCCCCCTTGGGAAGGACCCTTTGTGGTCAGCAAGAACCTGAACAACAGGTCAAATTACCTCATCGATGTTCGAGAACACAAAGATTCACGTAAGTCGGAGGAGGAGACCCGTCGACCGTGGAATATCGCTCATCTTCGGCCTTACTATACTTGAGCCACCGGCTCTCAGGATGTACATATATTTTGAGATGTATATATTACGAAAAGCAATAAAGCAGGACCTCCGTCCTTTTTATCCTCAAATGTTTACATGTCTTCCTTATTATATTGCTGAAACAGCCAACATGGAATGGATCATATTTGAATCTGGTTTTCCCCTTGGTACGGCTTATGATCATATCTGAATCTAGCCATGGTCACTAGGGGGCTTCCTGTTCAAACATAGGTCGTATTCGAACCAAAGAGAACATAGCTGTCGCTACCCTCTAGATCGGCGTACTACCAAACTCACTAGGGGGCTTCTTGATCATATCTGAATCATAGATCAACCCCTTTGGGTCTGACGTGGATCGTATTCGAATCAGCGTCATTAAACAACTCTTATGGTCACTTGGGGGCTTCCTGTTCAAACATAGGTCGTATTCGAACCAAAGAGAACATAGCTGTCGATACCCACTTGATCGGCATCGCCAGAGCAAATGGGGCTATATGATGGTATCCGAATCTTAGCTTAGCCCCTTCGGAACGGTTTACTGATCGTATTCGAATCAGCAACCTTCGAGTTTTTGTCTATCTCTCATAAAAACTTTGCAAATCATGATTGTTTGACGGTTTGCAGGTCTTTTTCTGAAAGCACTTATGGGGTGATTTTTTATCCAACCGGCTTACCTTTGATCAAATACAGTTGTTGGTACATAACAAGCATCATATGTGCAAGGTTTCAGAATTAAAAAGCTTACCCTCATTGTTCGGTTCGCATAAGCCGGCAAGGTAACACTAAAAAAAATACACTTCCGTGATGATACGTGTTTGTCACAGTAGGTCGCGTTTTTTGTCATGCATGTACATCCATGACAAATTTATGACAGAATCAAGATAGTCATACCTGTGCTGTCGTAGAAGTGTTCCATGACATTACCAAAATTATCATCACAGAAGTGTCTGATACGTCTCCAACGTATCTATAATTTTTGATTGCTCCATGCTACTTTATCTATTGTTTTGGACTATAATGGGCTTTATTTTCCACTTTTATATTATTTTTGGGACTAACCTATTAACCGGAGGCCCAGCCCGTAATTGCTTTTTTGCCTATTTCAATTATTTCAAGAAAGCAGAATATCAAACGGAGTCCAAACGGAATGAAACCTTCGGAACGTGATCTTCTCACGAGCGTGATCCGGGATACTTGGACCCTACTCCAAGAAGTTTCGAGGAGGTCACGAGGTGGGGCGCCTGGCGCGCGCCGCCTCGTGGGCCCCTCGAGCTCCACCGACGTACTCCTTCCTCCTATATATACCCTCGTACCCCCAATAGACCAGATCACGGAACCAAAACCTAATTCCACCGCCAGTAACTTCCTGTATCCACGAGATCCCATCTTGGGGCACTGTTAGGAGCTCACGAGAGGGTATCCACCATGGAGGGCTTCTACATCAACACCATAGCCCCTCCAATGAAGTGTGAGTAGTTTACTTGAGACCTTCGGTCCATAACTAGTAGCTAGATGGCTTCTTCTCTCTTTTGGATCTCAATACAATGTTCTCCCCCTCTCTCGTGGAGATCTATTTGATGTAATCTTCTTTTTGCGATGTGTTTGTTGAGACCGATGAATTGTGGGTTTATGATCCAGCTTATCTATGAATAATATTTGAATCTTCTCTGAATTCTTTTATGTATGATTGAGTTATCTTTGCAAGTCTCTTGAATTATCCGTTTGGTTTGGCCAACTAGATTGGTAGTTCTTGCAATGGGAGAAGTGCATGGCTTTGGGTTCAATCTTGCGGTGTCCTTACTCAATGATGTAAAGAGTTGCAAGGCACGTATTGTATTGTTGCCATCGAGGATAACAAGATGGGGTATTTATCATATTGCATGAATTTATTCCTCTACATCATGTCATCTTGCTTAAGGCGTTACTCTGTTTTTAACTTAATACTCTAGATGCATGCTTTGGATAGCGGTCGATGAGTGGAGTAATAGTAGTAGATGCGTAATCATTTCGATCTACTTGTCACGGACGTGATGCCTATATACATGATCATACCTAGATAACCTCATAACTATGCTCAATTCTATCAATTGCTCAACAAGAATTTGTTCACCCACCGTAGAATACTTATGCTCTTGAGAGAAGCCACTAGTGAAACCTATGGCCCCTTGGGTCTATTCTCATCATATCAATCTCCATCATTTTATTTACTTGCTTTGCTTTTACTTTTTACTTTGTATCTTTATATCAAAAATACCAAAAATATTATCTCTATCAGATCTCACTCTCGTAAGTGACCATGAAGGGATTGACAACCCCTAAGCGTTGGTTGCGAGTTGCTATCGTGTTGTGCAGGTACGAGGGACTTGCGCGTGACCTCTCTACTGGATTGATACCTTGGTTCTCAAAAACTGAGGGAAATAATTACGCTACTGTGCTGCATCACCTCCTCCTCTTGGGGGAAAACCAACGCAAGCTCGAGACGTAGCAGTGTCCACTTCCATGATGATAAATCCCGCGTCACAGAAGTGCTTTCGTCAAGGGTGACCGACACGTGGCATCCACCGTAACGGAACGCCGTTTAGCTATCGGGTCGGATTTTGGATCCGATAACCCGTTAACAGCCACGACCAATGCCGATTTTCCATGTGTAAAATTCTCATTGGTGGCGGATCCACGTGTCGACTCCGCGTTGGCACAGGTGTCACTCATCCAACGGTCGAGATGGGCCTATGATATGTTGACACGTGGACCGGCCCAAAAGTGGCCCACAAAGTTTAAATGGGCCGGCCCAACCGAAGGCCCATAAGATTTAGCAGACCATAATGGGCCGGCCCAGCTAAAGGCCCACAAAATTTAGCGGACCATAATGGGCCGGCCCAGCTAAAGGCCCACAAGATTTTGCGGACCACAATGGGCCGGCCCAGCTAAAGGCCCACAAGATTCTGCAGACCATAATGGGCCGACCGACTAAAAGGCCCAACATTCTCTCGTCAATTCGGCCCGTCAACGGCTGGTCTAAACTTGTCATCAATGCGCCCATGGTCACTTCGCCCGTTAACGATCGCTAAGTAATTGGGCCAAATTACGACCCAGTATTTCCGCTTGTTAAAGGTCCCGGCTTCATTTGGGCCCATTTACGTGCCATCAAAACTTTCGGCCCATAATCGACCGTGAAGGATTTAGGTCATATTCGCCATGTCGTCATTCGCCTGTTAGAGGCCCACTATAGATTTGGCCCACTTCGCCTTTTGTCATTTTGGCCCGTTAACGCCGGACGTAAACCATGGGCCATATGTGGCCTAACGTCATATCGGGCCCATTAATGGCCCATATAAAATGATGATAATCTAGCCCGACCAAGTTCCACTGTTAAAGGCCCGTGTATTAGGTCGGCGCATTTATGGCCCGTCCAATTTCGCTGTCAAATATCCGCATGGTAAATGGGCCACCATTTCAGCCTGCTAAGTCCAGTGGATTATTTGGCACAATCAGGGCCCAATCTCACTTTCGGTCTATTAAAGGCCCATGTTTTTTATGGGCTCGACATATTTACACCTGTAAACGGCCTACTTTTACTGAGGGCCCAAATTATGTTTAGGCACATTAAAGGCCCACTATGGGCACAGGCCTACCGTAAAAATTTGAAAGCTTATGCTAATATAAGCCCGAGATATTTTAGTGGGCTACATGCCAATTTAGGCCCATAATCGTTTTAGCCCAATTGGAATGGGCACGGCGAATATTGGCATGTTGGGCTCCTCTGAAGCTTTCGTCCGAATACATTACTAAGATAAACCTACACTATACAAAAATAGCGTCATAATTACTGCAGCCTATGGCAGCATCATAAATGTTGTATCGCAACAAAATAAATTCCAATCATACAACAAAAGGCCTGTTGGCATAAAGTTTACAGTCCTTCCAGATAAAAGCACCATCAGATGTATAGAAGCACAGATCATTTGACCTGGGTGCTAATGTTTCAGGCTGTAGAATCTGATGGAGCAGCACGATCTCCACCTTTTTTCCACCATTGATCTTCAACAACAAAGCGAATGTCTGATAGTCTGGTTTCAAAACCATTCATATCTTGACGGCATTTCTCAACCACTATTCTTGTTTCCGAAACAACGTCCATTAGGGTTTGGACTTGTGTCTGGAGCACAGATATATCACTCTGTCTAGCGGTGAAGATTTTGTTCAATGGCTATTTGGACGAGGTTACCTTGACAACCAACCTGCATTACGCAGAAGGTGCTTTTTGCCTTTGTTAGTGGAGAGATACTGATGCACTGCAGCAAGAGGTGACATTGTTCCTGTAGTAGCCTCGTCACCTTCCGGTGGTTGTGGCTGTTCAATCATTTGTTCCATAGCTTCCTGAAAGTTTGAACTTGTAGATTAGTGAACCAGTGAGTTACTAATGAGACAAAAACAAACAAAGTAGGTTAACGTTTATACATAACTTATTTTGGTGAACTCTTTGTAATACATTAGCATGTATTGTAGTGCCAACTACATAATTAAATCATTTTCTAACATATGTCCATGTAGCATGCCCTCTTGTATTGTCTATTTCCTCACATTCGTTGACATCTAAGGATAAAGAGACATGGTTTAAAGTAGGATGAACATAGTATGACATCATTCATATCATGGGCAAGCAGATATAAAACAAACAGGCTATTTTATCATTGTGTGCGACGTGAACATAACGACTAGATTACAGATCAAGACCAAAAGAATATCCTTCATCTCTTTTAAACCATGTAAGGTGAAATGATACGTTAAGACAAGCTGTGTATAAAAGTGAACAGAGTAATCGACACCGGCTGCAAACCAAGTAGTTAAATGAACACATCACAGTACCAATCAGTTCAAGGCAGGAGGAGTAAGGACTTAACACAACGGCTTGAACTGGTGTGCTCATGCCCTTCATCTTGCTGGTGTGGCAATCCTTGAAGATTTGCACTGCATTCAGTTCAGGTTCTTTTTGGTCCGCACGGGCTTTCCGCTGTATTTGGAACAAGTCAATATAGATACAATAATATGGCACAAAAAAAGAAGGAAGTAGCAGCTATTTACAAGAGCCTCGCAGTGTGCAATATAGCTACGACATCCTGTTGTCTGTTGGAAGTTCACTTTAGAACGGTTGGTTTTGTTCTTCAAACAGTTAGCCTAGAAGAAGATACACTTGTAAGTCACATACATAAATACAAGTTCAATATGTGGTCTGATCAAATACATATAGCCTACCTGATACTTTGGATCAGACCAGTGTTTAACGAGGGCTCTCCAGTCTTCATCTGTAATATATTCCACTGGAGATGTTTGGGCGATTTCATTGTTAGCCTTGCCTTCAAAGTGAGATTTTCTAAGGTGGTACCGATCTTGTCAGCAGATCGGTGAAAAACATGAGTGCATGCTTGTTTACTTGCATCATCTTTTGGATCCAACTTGAACCTCATCTGTTGAAAAAAGAATGTGAGTCTTATTAGGAGGAAGCTAGAAAGTATGGGACAGAGCAAGACAATATTACTAATTGCCATGAATAACATTACTTACAGATAAATGGTGCAGGAAGGTGTTAAACTGGGTATTGTCTTTGTCATTCCTGTACTGGATCCACATTGGGAGGATACTCGCATGACACCTAACGGCAAAGGCTGCCTCTGATACTAACTTGGCTGACTCTGTAGCATCACGTGGCCTTTTTAAACCTCCCTCAAAATGGATCTCCATTCTTCCTCCTTTAGATTTTGTTAATCTTCAAGCATTATCCCTGATGTCTGTGTCCGCTTGCGCCGTGGTGCTAGTTCAACAACGAATATGGAAAGTATTAGTGTACATCAAACTGTGAGAGTACATATAAAGGAGCATGCAACTGCAACTTGACTCGGTCAGGTACCGTCTTGGTGTTGATGCTCATGAGGTTCATCTGGTCTTGCCAAGTCCTGTTGTGTCAACAAAGGTTTCGGAAGTAGTGTTAGGTGTGAAGGCAGCTTGGGAACCGCCAGCCCGAGCAAACGAACGAGTAATCGTTGAGATGCCGGTACAGTTGAAGCGGATCTTGCAATGGTGGAGCAGGTGATACCGTGTTTGTAGATTTAGCTGGTGGACTTGGACCTTCTCTTGCACTATAAGTACTAGCAGAATCTCGACGGCAGAGCCTTTTCCGTTTCACCCGACGATAAAGACTCCCTACTATATTATTTTCCTTGCTCTTTTTGACTTTGCCATGTCAAGCTGTACCCACAACACAAAAGAATAAAATCACTCTTCGAACTCATTGATGCATGATATAGACAAGCAATACTTTGATGTAAGACAACCGTATGAGGATGGAATATGTAAGAAAAACAGACGGCATGACATATTCACACTACGATGTGCAAACTAAGCGAAAGGATTTTCAAGAAAATAGAAGTAATGCAAGCTAGACACCATATGAAAGATGCAACCAATATTACTCTGCCAAGTTAAAAGTGTCTTGTCATAAGTGGCAATTCGAAAAATTAGAAGCAGTACAACGTAGAAATCAATGCAAGATGCAACCACTATCAATCTGCCATGTTAAAAGCGTCCAATCATGATTTACTGATGTGGGATACACAACAACAGTACTTTGATGTAAGAACATGGTATGATAGATAGGTGCAGTGTATTCTAGACACAGAAAGCCATGTCATATGCACATGTATAACGTATAAACTCAGCAGGTGCAATTTAATCAAAATAGAAGATATCTGAGGCTAGACAACATATGCAACATGAAACCAATTATCACACCGTCAACTTAGAGCAAGCACTGCGATGGTGGAGTCGCGGAGATGAAGTCATTATGTAGACTTGGGACTTCAACTTCATTAGCGATGGCGATGGCAAATCTAGAGAGTATCTGTTTGCGTCGGTGCGGAGTACCACCAACATCCCCTAACTTACTCTTTTCCTTCCTATTTTCTCGATATTGCCTTATGAAGTCAAAACCACAAGAAGATGAATAAAATTAGCTCTGCATAACTGGTTGATGCATGATCTGACGAACACTACTTTTGTCGGGGTTGGAGTGCGACATATGCCAAAGGATGGCTTATCATGGAGGCGAGAACGCCGTGCACAGAAAGCAGGATGAGGCGAAGACATGCACAATCTTACCCAGCTTCAGGGCTCTCCGAGGAGATAACACCCCTACTGCTGCTCTGCGGGGTCTCCGCATGATCACTATGGAAAAGTGGGTACAAGAGGCTCCTTGAGCTGTTCGGGGTGAGGAAGGAGAAGGGCACGACTTGCTCTTCTCTCCCTCTATGTGTGTGTCTAAAACTACTAGCTTCCAACCCTTTGCATGGGTGCCCCGGGGGGTTTATATAGGCCTACCATCCGCTGGATGTGGGTCCAAGCCGTCGGTCTCTAAGTCGGCGTCTTCTCCGCCGACTCGGGCCCCCTTCTAATGACGCGAGCTTGGTCATGGGGTTATGGCAGCCGCCATTCTCCGCCTTATCTGGTTAATGGCGCGGGGCCCGCGGGAGGGTCCGGCCACTCGGAGGCCAACTCTAATGGGTCCGCTCTTTGAAGCGCTCGCCGTTTGTTCTCCCGACCGGTGCGGTCCCGCCTGCCTTCGAATCGTGCAGACGAGGCCATCGTGGGTATGCAGGAATCTGCCCACGAGGTCGATGTCGTGGCGGCGTGGCACAAGGTTGCACGGACGGAGATCTCCGTCGAGACGGCTCTCTATAGCCATACCGCCTTTACTTGGACCGCAGTGGATGGGCGAGGCGGCTTTTATTCCCATAGTCGCCCAGCGCGAGGTGGTGGAGGTCAGGCCGACTTCCTCGTGGCCGACCTCACTGGAGGTCGCTGGGCTTGAGTCGGCTTGTCTGAGGTCGCCGCCTAAAGTCGGCTTGCCCGAGGCCGCCTCGGGACTCGGCCCAGAGGGGTAGTCGGCGACTCTGCTGCCTCAAGGCTGACCCTTTGTCTTGGGGTCTTGAGGGGCGAGCCCGCCTGATGTTTTTTGAAAGGTTCATGGCCTCGTTCACACCCGTAGTCCACATTACTCCGACAGTGAGTCCCCGAAGCTTGGGAGGCGCCGAGGGCAGCCCTGTCGAGGAGCCTCAACAGCCTTCATCCCTTCGATGGAAGAATCTGGACTCGGCCATTGCCTCCATCTCGGAGTCGGCCTTGCAGGGCCGCCTTGCTCTTCAAAGGTTTCAAGGTCGCAGCTGATCCTGGCGTGCCTGATAAGCTTCCCAAAGCAGTTTGGCCATGGGCCCGCCACGCGACGCCACGCGCGCAGGCCACAGGCCCACGCGTGACAAGACAGGCCTGTCAGCGGCTTGCTTACTGCCCAGCGCAATGGATCCGCCATGCGGCCGGTGGAGAGCTCCCCACGCCGTTATCGCCGCAGAACGTGCGGGTAATAAACGTGGGCGTGGGGACGTGGGCGCAGTAAATCCCACGCCCGCCCCCTCGGCTTCGCAGCGTAGGCGCCTATAAGTAGGCGGGGGGAGGGAGGGGCGGCAACGCACGCGCACTCTCTCATCCCCGCTCCCTGCCTCGTCTTCTTCCTTGCTCCACCGCGCCGAGCCTCGTTTCTTCCTCGCCGCGGAGATGAGCTCCTCATCCCGCCGCCGCTCCCACCGCGCCCTCGCGTGGGACGGCACCATCATCGCAACGACATAATCAATTCCTTGTTAAACGCCGCATCCTCGACAACCACTTGGTCAGTGGCCCGCCGCTGCGCCGGAGGGCGAAATCACGCGGCCGGAGGAGGCGAAAGCGGGTGGTTTTCCGCTCGCACCTCATGCGCTGGCTGGGGCTGCCGTGGCCGGCTTCTTCCGCGTTCTTGGAGTTCTTCGGCTCCACACATTCACCTCACCCCCAACACGGTGGTCTTGCGGCACGCCGCATCCTTATGCGAAGGTTTTCGAGTTCTCCCCACCATCGAGCTGTGGGGAATTCTTCCAAGCGAATCTCGGACCCACGCCGCTCAAGCGTGTTTAAACGCGGGTCAGGCGCTCATCGCCAAGAGGAGACCGTGCCCGTGAATCCTTTCCCTGCCATCCCTCATCAAGTCGGTGAAGACGTGGCAGCCAGACTTCTACATCAAGAACGCCGCCCCAGAACGGCCGGATCAATAACTTGCCGCCCTACATGGTTGGCGTAGCGGGCGGGCCGACCCACCAGCTGGTCCCATGAGGCCCGGACGCGACCCGCAGCACCGCCGTTCGCTGACATGCTGCGTAATGATACAAATGAGGGCCCGACCGCGTGCATTTCTTGGTCACTGCGTGCACGCCGAAGTTCTCCCTCTTCAAGGCCTAATTTCATCCCGATTCGCCAGATGATGGGCCGTCGAACTCCGTGTGTGCTCCAAGGACATGCCCCACGCTGGAGGTGGTGGACACGGTGAACTTCTATGGCGAATCATGACCTCACGGAGGAATTGCATGTTGGCAAGGAGCCATACTACCAATCCCCTACCGATGGTAAGTTTTCTCGCTTCTCTGTTTCTTCCTTAGCCTGGATCCGGCCTCTTACTCCTTGGTCTTTTCTCGACTCAGAATCCTCATGCCGCCTCGACCATGCGCCGGGCCGGGCTCATGCGACCTGGCTCGCGACTGGGCGGAGAGTGACGCCGACGACCTTCCGACTTGGGCGTGGCGATGGAGGCCGACGCCGAGGGAGGGAGGGGTCAGCGATTTCAGCCCTCGCCACTTTTTTGCAGATCGCCCGATGATTAAGTCGCTCACGCCAAAGAGCGGCCATCTGTGCGCGAGCTCTCGCCGCTTTAGCCGAGGCGCGAAGAAGCGCCGGGCAGGCCGAGTCGCCTGCCTGTGCCAAGAAATTCAGGAGCTGCATGCTGGACAAGAAGCGGTCCTTGAAAGGCTAACCCGCTTCGCAAGGAGGTGAAGAAACCACCGCTGGTCTCTGTAAGTATCTTTTTTTATTCTCGTCTTGTTTTCTTGGTCCGTGCTTGCCGAGTCTTCGTGTCCTTTTTCTCATCGTGGCTCCCCTCACTTTGGAGAGGGTCGCCGCCGCCTCATGGGGTCGGCGGAGACGTCGCCAGCTATGGGCGGGTTGACCTGCGCCATCTCGGGAGGCAATAGAGCCGAAATGCAGGAGAAGCGACGAGGAGGGAGGCCGCCGGGAGAAGGCGGAGGCCGAGAAGGTGGTTGAGCCGCTGCAGCAAAAGGCAAGCCGAGGAGGCTGGCGCCCAAGCCCGCTACTCGGCCGAGCCTCACCACCACGTGAGTTCACTGGGCAACAAGGGAGCTGGTGAGGTCCCACGCCATGGGAGGGGAAGGCGGCGAGGTCTCTTCGCCCGGCCTTACACCTCCGCCCGCCTCCGCCAGCAATCGAGGTCACATGAGGTAAAACCCGTACGGACCCACCCGTGCCGACCGACGACGGGCCGCATGGCGCAACTGGCTTCTTCAAGTCGCTTCAGCGGCTGGCGCCGCTTTTGAGAAGGCGACCTGGCGCCGGGCTTGAGACCGGCGCCAGCCAAATTCGACCATCCTCAGCGGCGAAGCGACAAAGCGCCGCCGGGGTGGGTGCGAGGCGGCAGGCTTCACCGGGAACACGGCCTCGATGTCCAAGCCGAGCTGGGCCTGATGGCGCGCCCTCGTAACTCCTCACTAAGGCGCACTCAAGGCGTCGCGATCCGCCGTATGGTATGTTTTATTTCCGAATTTTCTTGATCTTCTCTGTAAGGCCAAATCACTCCACCGGTGTGTAGTCCTCGAGTTTTGGACGGGTCATGAGCAGCGGCCCGAACTTTATTTGCTTAACTACCAAGTTTTTATCTGTATGCGGAATCCTTTGTTACAGAATATCACAACCTCCGTGGCTACCGCCTTCAACCGCAACGTTGAAGAACCGGAATAAGCTGGCTGACCTGGCGAGGAGCCGGTGAGTTCTTTCAAGGGCTACAAGCACCATGGGTCAGGTCCTCGAGAATGGGAATCACGATCGGGCCGGATCTTTCCGCGACCTTCTTAATCGACAACTTTGCCCCTTCTTCTTTTTATTCTTCGTGTCCAATGCCACTGCTGGGGCAAGTCTGGTACGGCCGACCGCCAAGGCCAAAGAGGAGGAGGCGCAAGTCACGCAGTAGTGCTAACTTCTTGGCTACGCAAGCCGGGCGAGGGTAGGAGCGCTCAAGGCGGCGCTGAGGCGAGAAGAAAGAGCCGCCCTCTGGCCGAATCCGAGAGCGAAAGGCCCGCCTGGACCGATAGGAAGCGAACACCTCCTCGGCTTCCTTGAAATCAAGGATATCGTCGATGGTAAGTTTGCTTTTACTTTCTCATTTGGGTTTGCCGACTATGGGTAAGTCGGCTCCTCGCTTTTCTAACTTGCTTTTCTTCTTCCTCTTGGCGCACTTCTTCCCCGGTCATACGCAGCGCCAATCAGGCCATCGAGGCCAACGCAGGCGCTGAAGGCGGGTGGCGCCGAGATCGCAGCCAACGCCCGGACCCTTGACGAGCAGCTCCCGAAAGCATTGAGGCTCGTCTGCGGCCGGCACATCGGATGCTGCGCCGTCTTCAGCGGTCGGGCCTGTGCGATTGCTACTCGTGGCCGGACATGCGATTCTGCGACTCAGCCGGACCGCCGACCGGCCGGAGGTCACGGCTAAGCGTCTTGAGGCTTGGAAGGGCTCGCAGCTCGGCCGGAGCTCGCCGAGCCTCGGAGTTCGCTAAGGCGTGGTATCCTGTGGCTCGACCGACCGGCCTGGCCGTGTTCCGGCCGAAGCTCAGCGGAGCTGCAGGCCGCGGAGGGCGCTCGTCGAGCGTCTTGGGCGGCGATCGCCGACTACACGGACACCGATGTCTTCGCCCCCGAAGCGGGTCAAGACGGTGGGGAAGCACCGCCAGAGTGGTTCGGGATGAACCCGGACTACGGCGAGGATTCGGCGGAGGTGATCGACTCCAGCACCGAGGATGAGGACGAGGCGAAGGACGGAGACGTCATGGAGGCGCCAGAAGACGGAGCGGGCGTCCAGCCTCAGCTCGACCGCGCCTCCAGCAACGAGCCGCGCCCATCTGAGCCAGCCGCTGCCAGAGACGATCAAATCGAGACTGCCCAGCCGCCCGGCGCCCGATGCCGCCGCGCCTCCGCCTTCCAACCCCATCCACGCTTCTTAGGCCGCTGCCTTGTCTTTATTTTATCTGCTTGTTAGTCTTTTGAAAGAACTTTGTTAATTCGCTGAATTCCACCCGGGGTGTATTCAATCTCTGTCAAGATCCGGCCAAGGGCCTAAGTTTGTGTAAATATTATTCTAATTTCATGTTTCCTTGCTTATTGCTCTTGTGGCTTTTTCCCTTGCCGCCTTCCCTTAGATGCCGCCTTGCTTCGGGCAACCGCTCTGCGGATTGCCGTCTAGGTCAAGTGCTTGGCTACTTTGAGAAGGCAAGTACTTGGCCATTTTACAGTCGTTTAAGCAAGTTGGGTATAAAACGGCAAACCGGCTTCTTAAGATTCGGTTTCACCAAACGGGATGGGCGCCGATTTAAACTATGTGCATGCTTTGGATCCTTAACCATTTTTTTCGTGTGGGCGCCCGCTCTACCTTACTCCTGCCCACCAATGCTCATGCGAGCTGCGGCTTCGACGAGAGGCGGCTTGGGCACCTGACGCTACTTGTCGGAGTTCAGGAAGCACTTCATAGCTCAAAAGCGGCGAGTCCCCGGGCCGACTAGTCGAGCCCGGTGCCAAACAACATAATCGAACGGTAACATACTCAAAGGCATAATTCTTATCATACAGATAACAAAAGAGGGCAGTCCCCGAGCTCGTCTCGGGGGGCCCGGAGTCTTGGTATTTCAAACACAAAAGGGTAGCATGGTACATACTGCATCAACTGTAAAATCTTCGGAGGAGATTCGCATTCCATGGCCGCTCCGTCTCTTTGCCGGAGTCGTCCCTCGTGCGTGCTCGGTGGCTTCGGCGTCGATCGAGTAGTAGGAGTCGTTGCCCACTTTATCGATGATGAACGGTCCTTCCTAAGGCGCCGAAAGCTTGTGCCGGCTGTTATTTGGATCAGCCGGAGCACAAGGTCGCCTCTAGGAATGATCTTGGCTTGACCTTCTTGTTATAGTAGCGCGAGCTCTGCTGGTAGATCTTTGGACCGGTGAGTGCCGAAAGGCCCTCTTTCAGCAGATCGACGCCGTCTTGGCGTGCTTCTTCCGCTTCCTCCTCGGTGTACATGGTGACTCGCGAAGTCGAACTCTATATCCGTTGGGATGACGGCTTCGGCACCGTGAAGACGAGGAAGAAGGGTGTGAAGCCAGTTGACTTGCTTGAGTCGTCTGACGCAGACTCGAGGGACGGTGCAACTCCTCAAGCCAGCAGTCGGCCGAACGCTCCAGTGGTTTGACCAGACGAGGCTTGATGCCAGACAAGATGAGGTCGTTCGCTCGCTCCACCTGGCCGTTTGACTGCGATTGGGCAACGGACGCGAAGTCCAGTCGGATGCCCTGCGTCGCGCAGAAACGGGCCAGGGCGCATTTGGCGAAATTTGTGCCGTTGTCGGTGATGATGCTGTGTGGTACGCCGTACCGAGTCGTGATGTCGGAGATAAAAGTCACTGCCGTAGGACCAGTCAACTTCTTGATGGGTTTTGCTTCTATCCACTTGGTGAACTTGTCCACCGCGACAAGTAGGTGAGTTAGGCCACCTCGTGCCGTCTTGAATGGTCCCACCATGTCCGTGCCCCGCAAAGAAAGGGCGCGATGGGGATAGTCTTGAGGGTGAAGCGGCTTGGAGCGGAACACCGGCACCCTTGCATTTTTAACTAATTCCTTGGCCTCTTCTAGGGCAGTCGGCCAAGAAACCGTGTCGGAAGGCTTTGGCGACAAGTGCTCGAGGCTGCATGATGGCCTTTTCATACGATGGATGTCTTCGAGGATTGCTTGGCCTTGCTCGATTCGACGCAGGCTGGTAGACACCGGTGACGCCGCGCCTTACCAGCTCTCTATTGACTATAGTGTGTAGGCTGCCGCTCGGCGTTGCACTTCTTGCCGAGCCAAGGTTTCATCAGTTGGTAGCTCTCCGCTTACTAAGAACTTCAAGATGGGCTGGGCCCATGAGGGTGCTCCTATTTCTTCGGCTGCCAAGATCTTGCTACTTGGACGAGGCGGCTGGGAGGCGGCGGGTTGGAGTCTGCAGCAGCTTGCTGGGTTGAAGAAGTCCCCGGACCGATTGGCGCAGTCCCCTGGCCAAGCACTGGAGTCTTTGCAAGGGTCGCCGCAGTCCCCGGGCCGGCTTCGACTGCCGCGTTCTTGGGGGGCGTCTTCAAGGATTCTTGTGTCGTATGCTGCGGCTCTGGAGTCGGATCTGCCTTCTTCAGGGGGAGCCGGCACAAAAATGGAGTCTGACTCTGGTGCCGGTTTGACGGATGGCTTGAGAAGGCGCCGAAGGGCGAGGCCGGATGGTATTGCCTGTCGGGTGGAACCGATTCTTGCCAGGGCATCTGCTTGGTCGTTGTCGTTCCTTGGTACATGGAGGAATTCACATCCCTCAAAATATCCACTCAGTCTTTGTGCAAGCGGTAGCTCGCCATATTTGCATCTCTGGCGTCCCCGCCGGATGACCTGTTGGACCACCAAGTCGAGTCGCCATAGCGCAGGATCCGGCGAATGCCGAGCTCTTTTGGCAAGCCGGAGCCGTGGATGAGCGCCTCGTATTCGGCGACGTTGTTGGAGGCGGCGAAATGGATCTGCAGACTTAAGCTTGTCGCCTTTAGGGGAAGTGAGGACCACGCCGCTCCCAAGCCGGCGCATCTTGGAGCCATCAAAGTGCATCTGCCAATGGGTGGAGTTAGCGGCGGCAGACATCGTCTCGGCCCAATCGACGAGGAAGTCGGCGGCTGTGACTTGATGGCGGTGCTTGGGGCTGGTAAAAGATGTTGTAGGGGCCAACTCTATGGTCCATTTGGCCACTCGGCCTGAAGCATCTCGGCTTCCGATGATCTCTCTGCTAGTGGGGCCGTCAAACCACGGTGATTGGATGCTCTTGAAAGTAAGGCTACAACTTCTTGGAGGCAAAGTGCACGCCAGAACACATCTTCCGTAGTGGGGGTAGTTCTGCTTGGAGGTCGGCGATTACCTCGCTCGGGTATATATCTTGGTCTCTGGACAGGTAGCGCCTTGCCTTCCTCCTTGCGTTCAACCACAATAATCGGTCTTGACTACCCCGCTGGTGGCGGCAATATCTGAGAGCATGGGCTCCTTTGGAGTCGAGCCAGACCGGGGAGTAGTCAAGATTCTCTTCAAGCGGAGAAAAGCTTCGTCCGCCTTGAGTTCCATCCGAAGAAGGTGGTCTTCTTCATAAGCTGATGTACAGAGGAGAGCTTTCTCACCCACCGGTGATGAATCGGCCGATAGATGCCAAGCAGCGGTGAACTTCTGCACATCTAGCAATCGGCGGGTACTTCCATCCTCTCGATCGCCTTGATCTTCACGGGTTGCACTCTATGCCGTTCGGTAGGGAAGCCAAGGAGCTGGCCGGCTGGTACTCCGAAGACGCATTTCTCTAGGTTGAGCTTGATCTGGAATCGGCGCAGGTTTTCAAAGGTCTCTTTGAGGTCTTCCAACAGCGTTCCTCGCTTCTCCGTCTTCACCACCACGTTGTCCACGTAAACGCATGCGTTCGCCAAGCTGCTTGAGGAGGCACTTCGCATGCAACGCTGAAAGGTGGCGCCGGCGTTCTTCAAGCCGAACGTCATGGTCGCAGCGTAAGGCTCCAAATGGCGTGATGAAGGCGGTCTTCAATCTGTCTGCCGGGTTCAGCTTGATCTGATGATATCCTGAATATGCATCTAAGAAGCTCAACAGCTCGCATCCGGCTGTGGAGTCTATCACCTGATCAATTCTTGGCAGAGCGAACGGGTCCTTGGGGCAGGCTTTGTTGAGGCTTGTGTAGTCAATACACATCCGCCACTGCTTGTTCTTCTTTAGTACCAAGACCGGGTTCGCCAACCATTCCGGAAAGAGAACTTCCATGATGAAACCGGCTGCGAGGAGCCGAGCTATCTCTTCTCCAACAACTCTTGTTTTTTCTTCTGATAGGCGGCGCAAGGGCTACCTGACGGGCTTCACATCAGATCGGACATGTAACTTGTGCTCGGCGAAATCCGTCGGTACACCTGGCATGTCTTTGGGGGACCATGCGAAGATGTCCCGATTCTCACAGAGGAAATCGACGAGCTCGCTTTTCCTATTTGCCCGAGGTTTGCACCTTTGACAGCGTATTTCTCTGGGTGCTCCGGGTCGAAGGGTATCTTTTTTGTCTCTTTGGCCGGCTTGAACGAGCCCTCAGCTTCTCACTCCTTGGGGTCGGACGATATTTCTGGCTGCTTGCCGGCCACTGCCACAATCCGATCCAGGAGTAGAACGATCATAAGCCGGTGTATTTGGGTGTGTCTCGGGGGAGTATGAATCCTCGGGGGAAGGGCTCGTCTCGGATGCGAGGTCCGAAACTGGGCGGGCCCAACTCGTCTTCTTCTTTTAGCGCCAGGGATCGGTGGAGTTGCTCGATCCGGTGGCGGGCGTCGTTCTCTCCGACTCCCTCTCGGCGGCCAAGGCGGTCGCCGAGAGTCGGATGCTCGACGGGTGGCAGGGAGACTCGCCTTTCTCTGCGGGGTGGAGGAGGCTGATAGTCGTCCCGCCGCTCCACTGCTCTTGGGCGGCCGTCTTCGTCGCGCTCGATGGAGATGTGAGTCCGGCTATGGCTGACAGCCGGATCCTGGTTCTTTCTTCCGCGGACGCCGCCAGTCGGCGTCCGAGATGTCGCGCCTTGATCTCGGCGAGGAGGCAAGTCGTCATGTTGTCGTCATGGCGCCTCCATGCAGCAGCCGACTTCGTCTTGTGCGGCGGCCGTGTCGAGGAGCTGCTGGACTCGCTCCGTCATCAAGCGGCGCTCCTCTCCCTCGAAGTTATCCAGCTCGTCCGCCGCCACTTGGGCAGCGCGAATGTTCTCCACAGGCGTGGCGTACACAGGGCGACCGGCCCCAAACAGACTGGCGAGGTCCGCGCCGCGCTGCCGGACCGCGCCTAGGCGGCTAGGCTCGGGCCGAGCGGGCGCCAGCCAGCGATCCATCTCAAGGCCGATAGGCTTCCGGACAAGCGCCTCATGCTTGCCTGCTTCTGTGCGCATACATGGAGCTGAAAACGGCGGGCCTCCTGGGTTTCGGTGTCGGCGTCCTCCGGAATGGTGGGGGTCTGGTCTTGCTGAACCGCGTCGTGTGGGTCACGAGCCCCCCCCCCCCCCGCCAGAGGGCTCGCCGTGACTGATGACGAGTACTTCGCGGATAAGCTCCCGCTCTCCGCCGCGAGAGAGGCTCGTCGTAGGTCACCACGTTGGTGGGGAATGCGCCGAGCGACGCGGTGTCGGAGTCGACCAGGTCGGTGGAGCCCACGGACTCTGTGTCGGCGGCAAGCTCGCCGTCGATGTGGAGCTGCTCGAGGAGGCCCGTGAGAAGGCTTTCGTCGTCCCTGCGTCGTCGGACGCAGGCTCGTCGGAGAGGTGAACTCGCCGACAAGTTCGGGCGAGGCAACTCGCCACAGGCAACCTCGACGCCGCAGCGTCCGACGCAAACTCCATCTGGCGTGCGGGCTGGCTGCACTCGCCAGAAGGAAGAGGGTTCCCGCCCGCAGCGTGTCTCCGGACGACGGTGCACCAGGCCCCACGGTGGGCGCCAAATGTCGGGGGTTGGGTGCGACATATGCCAAAGGATGGCTTATCATGGAGGGGGCGAGTAGAACGTCGCCGGTGCCTGGAAATGGGATGAGGCGAAGACATGAACGCCGCGAATCTTACCCGGCTTCGTGGCTCTCCGAGGAGATAACACCCCCTATCGCTGCTCAAGGGGTCTCCGCATGATCACTATGGCAAAGTGGGTACAAGAGGCTCCTTGAGCTGTTCGTGTGGAAGGAGAAGGGCACGGCTTGCTCTTCTCTCCTCTATGTGTGTGTCTAAAACTACTAGCTTCCAACCCTTTGCATGGGTGCCCGGGGGTTTATATAGGCCTACCCCGGGGTACAACGGTAATCCGCTGGGTGTGGGTCCAAGCCGTCTGTAAGTCGCCGTCTTCTCCGCCGACTCACAGGGCCCGCCGACTAGTGGGCCCTGACGGCCAAAGATGAGGCCGACAGCCCTTGTCCGTCATGGCGGGCGGTCTTGCCGGCAGACATCGTAGTGCTTCTAATGACGCGAAGCTTGGTCATGGGGTTATGGCAACAGTGCCGCCGCCCGGCGGGCGATCACTGTGCCATTCTCCGTCTTGTCTGGTTAATGGCGCGGGGGGCCCGCGGGAGGGGCCGGCCGACTCGGAGGCCGACTCCAATGGGTCCGTCTTTGGGGCGCTCTCGCCGTCTTGATACTCCGACAGCGGGTCCCGCCGTCTTCGGGTCGTACAGACAGGCCATCGTGGGTACAGGAATTTGCCCACGGGGCTGATGTCAGGGCCGGCGTGGCAACAGTGCCGCGCCGGACGGAGGTCTCCATCGTTACGGCTCTCTGTAGCCATACCTTCCCTTTATGGATCGGCAGGATGGGCCGGCTTTACCCCATAGTCGCCCAGGCGCGAGGTGGTGGAGGTCGCGGGCCGACTCCCTGTAGCCGGCCTCGCTGGAGGTCGCTGGCTGGGAGTCGGCTTGTCCTGAGGTTGCCGTCTTAAAGTCGGCTTGCCTCGAGGCCGCCTCTGGGACTCGGCCCAGAGGGGTAGTCGGCGACTCTGTTGCCGACTCTCTGAAGGCGGCCCTTTGTCTTGGGGTCTTGAGGGGCGCAGCCCGCCCCGATGTTTTTGAAAGGTTCATGGGCTCGGGTTCGCCTACCCGTAGTCCATTACTCTGACAACTTTGATGTAAGGCAAGCGCAGGAGGATGGAATATATACAAAAAAAAGACAGCGTTTCATATTCACACGTACGATAGGAGGATGGAATATGTATGAAAAACAAGAAGCGGAAGGCATTTCAACAAAATAAGAAGAAATGAAAGCTAGGCACCATATGAACATGCAACCAATATCACTCTATCGGGTAAAAAGTGTCTCGTCATAAGTGCCATTTCAAGAAATTAGAAGCAGTACAAGCTAGAAGACAATGCAAGATGCAACCTACATCACAGTCCCAAGTTAAATGTGTCTTATGGGTAAGTGATCGTTGCAAGTATAAGTTGTAAGCTACGCAGATGCAATACAAGCTAGACATCATACACAACATGGAACCACATATAATAGTGCCAAGTTAGAGCAAGCACCTGTGACGGTGGAGTAGGGGAGATGTGCTCATCATCTACACAGCTACGTTGACTGTCTAGCCTTGCGTTGTCTTGCGAATCTTTTTGGGAGGATGGCGGAGTAGAATATGTAGAGGACCTCCGTTTCAGTTGCTCGGAAGGACCACCATCATCCAATGCCTTGCCAATTTCCTTTAGCTTTATTGATTTTGCATTGTGAGGTTATAACGACAAGAAAAAGGAATATCATTCGCTCTTCAGAACTCATTCATGCATGATACTGACGAACACTACTCTGATGAAAGGCAAAGTCATGATATGAGGATGGAATATGTACGAAAAAATGGACGGCTTGACATATTCACACCTATGATGTGGTAACTAAGTAGAAGGCACTTCAACAAATTAGAAACACTGCAAGACACCATATGGAAGGTGCAATCAATATCACTCTGCCAAGTTAAAACTGTCTCGTCATAGGTGGCGTTCATCAAACTAGAAGCAATACATGTTAGAAATCATATTCAAGACGCAAACCAATATCACACTGCCAACTTAAAGGTGTCCCATCATAAGTGACTGATGCAGGATACACAAGAAGAGTAGTTTCATGTAAGAACATGGTGTGATAGATGATATAGTATGTACCAAAAACAGGAAAGCGTGTCATATTCACATGTATCATGTGTAAGCTAAGCAGATGCGATTTACACTAATTAGGAGCAATACGATCTAGACACCATATGCAACATGCAACCAGATATCACATCGCCAAGTTAGAGCAAGCACCTTGGATGGTGGAGTAGGGAGCGGAGACTTGGACCATGTAATGCACTATCAAGACAAGGAGAATCGCACAGATGCTCTGCTTACGTTGTCAGCAGAGGACCACCATCATCGCCTTTCCTTACTCTTTTCCTTCCTCTTTCTTGATTTTGCCTTGTCAAGTCAAACCCACAAGAAAAAGGAATAAAATTTGCTCTTCGTAACTTATTGATGCATGATCTTGTGAACACTACTTTCATGTAAGGAAGCCGCATGATAGGAGGATGGAATATATATGAAAAAGCAGACGGCGTGACATATTGACATGTATGATGTATGAAGTGTAAACTAAGCACAAGGTGCTTGAACTTGTTAGAATCGATGCAAGCTAGAAACCATATGAAAGATGAAACCAATATCACTTTGCCAAATTAAAAGGGTGCCCTAACAAATGTATTTGACCAAATTAGAAGCAATACATGGCAACAAAGCTAGAAATAATATGCAATATGCAACGAATAAAGGTGACTCATCATAAGTAATTGATGCAGGATACAGAAGAGAGGTAGTTTCATGTAAGAACAAGGTTAACACATAGATGTAGTGTGTACCAAAAATAGGAAGGCACACTACAAGAAATACGGTCAATTATGACTCCCCATTTTGGTCGTTAATTCGTCATTGCTTTCATTTATTGACCTTTTTTGACCAAATTCGGAAGGTCAACAGTTGACCGTCAAGAACGAACAAACGTGACCTTTTCTGGAATTTTAGTCATGACCGCCCTTGACCAAAATTTTAAATCGTTAAATCTTTGACCAAAATTATGGTCATTACTAATGAGCTAGGCCACGTAGGATCTGATGTGGCTGAACCAACGTGGCACTGACGTGGAAAAAATGATGACGTGGATGCCACGTAGGATCAGTCCAAATCAGTTGTTTTAATGGGCTGAGCCCAATAATCTAGCCCATTTTACATTTATTTTTGGGCCATGGCCTTTTAATGTTAGTTCTTGGGCTCAGGCAATGTGCAGTCCATTTATTCAATCTATCATTAATTGGGCCAGCCCTTCTCTCTAACCAACAAAAAATATATGAATCTTTTTCTATAAAAAAATCTATATTGGGCCTTGAGACGAGCCAGCCCACTCATATAATTTAGTATTTTCGGTCCAGCCAATAACCAACAAGAGCTCAAAAAATCATTGCACGCAGTTTGGCAGTCAACCAATACAATTCTCGAAGATTTCATTAACTTAGGCCCAACAGTATTATTACACCACAAGTTCATAAGATGCACCAATCAAAATAACATAGCCAGTAGCTTAGTATCAGTACACCATGTTCATAAGATTAAGATGCACCAACCAAAACACAACCTCATCAAACCACAGCCAATCTCTGGTCCATATTGTGGTTCACATGTCGATCAAAGAAACTCATCAACCCAGGTAGAAACAACTCAACATCAAAAGTCCCAAAGCCAACATCAACCACGCCGTACTAAACTATTTTACCTTCGAACAGATCCATGAGACACCAAATCTAGCATCGTTGGCCTCAACTCTTTGCAGTAACAACTGGTACTCTGCGGCGCGTGCAGCTTCGGTCTCCTCTGATTTCTTCTTGACCTCAACAAGCTCCTCTCTCATCAACTCAGCGACTCGCCTCTCCTTCTCAAGCCTATACTCTAGTTCTTGTACATGAGCATCCAAAGCAGCTGCAGATCTGTTAAACTTCTTCTTGGAGCTCGACTCAAGGCCAACATTTTGAAGGAATGTGTTGGAGGGACATTCTTTAGTGAGAATGTCAACAACAACAACAAAGAACATTCTTTGGTTCTCCACCTTCCGTACCCCTTGTTCCATAGCTTTTTCCATGTCACCGACATTTAAAGAAAGATGCACACACATGTCATTGCAGTTGGTTCTGAATAACTAGGAAACTTTATAAGCAAACTACTCAAGAATGTGTACTAAATATTAATCCAGTCTCCATGTTACTAATTAACTTGTTATTTGAAAACTTGGACGCCGGCATGCTGAATTAATCTTCCTTGGGAATCCCTTTTTTTTGCAAGTTACTATCAGCTACATGAAAGAAGCATGGCACCGTGTTTATTAAGCAGGTAAGCATACACAGAAACCATTGTTGAAATTTAAATTAGGCAGCTATGTGCATCTCTGTTTAGCTTAAATGGGAACATGGAGCGAGAGAAGAATGTAGTACGTTTCAGAGCGCATATGTTGTTTCTTTAGTACAATATACATTATCGAGAAATCCACTTCCACAAGTCCTAAACATTTCATTCAGATCGTATATGAAATGACAGAGTTTCTCCACTCCGAAAGATGGGAAGATAGATGCTTCAGGCAATCACTAGACAAATAATCAAAGAGCATACATCGCTCTCTCTTAATTAACAGTATCCAACGACAAGCAATACCTGCTGGACTGCAACAAGAACTAAAATTGCCTGAATACTGTCGCATTTCCAGTACCAAAATCTACAGATAACCCAATTGAACTGACATTGATATCATTCCATATATAAAAGAGAGCACCCAATTCAGTTAGATAAGATATACTACTACTTGCCTAAATATGCTAGAACTATATTAAACCTACATTAATGATATGCCATATAGTACAAGATTTGGTAGGAGTATGCTCAAATCTCTGAAGATTTGTGCTATGTGCAAATCTGAGACATTTGTGTGCAATTGCACATTTGTGTGTGTAATCTGAATATCTAACTGATAGCAAACACAAAGTGCATTCAGGATCCCACTTCCCAGCATCTAAATTCACCCAACAAGTCCTAAAATTTGCACAACTGGAAAGTACAGAGCTAAGAACAGCATGAAAACAGCAAGGATTTTAATTGCCTATACCAGCGGGGCATTTGCAGGCTGCGTTTGCTGCAGGATGGCCACGCCGAGGCTCCTCGCCAGGTTGATGCCGGTGCCGGTGATGGGGATGGTGGCCAGGTGGACCAGGAACACGGCGAACCCGATTGGCAGCGGGGCAAGGATCTGTCGAGGTTCCACACACCATTAAGAACACACAGTAAGCAGAGGGGAGGGTGGCTGGTGGAAGAAGTGGAGTTCGTGTACCCTGCACAAGAGACAAGATGAGGAGTGAGACCGGGGAGAGCAGCAGTAGTAGGGGAAGGGGAGGGGAAAGGACAGAGGGAGATGCATACCTCGCCTAGGAGCTGCAGAATGCGCTCATCAGGGGAGTAGGGGCGGTCGGACATGCTGCGAGAGGCCATCTCACCCACGCTCGCTCTCCTCCACCTTCATCTTCATCTTCGGGGCCGAGGCAACTAGCAGCCTGCCATCTCAGCCCGTCTTCACCTTCGAGGGCATCACCTGACCGCAGACACACATCGAACAGGGAGGGTCACACATATGCATAATGCCCAGCGAAATCTCAAGCGAATCAAACAAGAGCAGAGGAGATCTGGCGACTCACCAGCCCATGGAGCAGCGGAGATCTCGGAGAGCGCGATGCCGGCCTTCAGTAGCTTGGACACCACGTCGACGACCACCGCCTCCATGGCCGGCCCCGCGTCATGACCCCGCGTCGACGACCACCGCGTCTCGAAGATCCTGGCCGCGACCTCCTCGTTCTCCGGTGGCAAGTTGGATCTGGGAGTGGGGAGAGGATCTGAGGTGGGGAGGGGAGGTGTGGCGGAGGTGGGTGGCAGCGAGGGGAGGGGTGGGTGTTGGAGGTGGGTGGCGGCGGGGGAGGGGTGGGTGGCAGCGAGGAGGAGAGGGATCTGGATCGGGAGCGATGGGGTGTCTTGGGGAGAGAGAGGAGGGGACGTGTGGTGTGACCGGCCTTCTTCTTGTGCGGCGGTGCGTGGTGGCGGGGGAGGGCAAGGAGGAGAAGGGCCGCTTGGGGTCGCACGAAGCAGATCCCCAAGTGCATCTCATGGCGGCGCAGCAATGAGCAGTGGAGGGATCTGATGGCCGCCCATGAGGTTTTGGGGGCCGACGCCGTCAAGTGCTCGGAACGGGGAGAGCGGCCAGGGGATGGATGTGGATGGAGGCGGGATGGCGGCGAGGGGCGGGATGGCGGCGAGGGAGGGAAGGGGTCGGGGTGGGTGGGTGGGTGGGAGACGAGGGCAGGGGATGGATAGATTTTTTAGGGTAAGGGTTGGATGGATGGATGGATGGCCGCCACGTCATCGATCCTGTGAGAGCTAGTTCCACCAATGAGAATAAAGTAAAACAAATTGTGTTTACATTTTTGTTTTCTTCTACTTTTTCACATTAATAGGTACTAAAGTACCTATTTAATTTTTCTAAAAATAATTTATAGATACTAAAGTATATATTTCATCAGAGATACTCTGAAATGTTTGTAAGATTCAATGCCTAACTACCGAAATTTCATTTTTCATTTTCTGAGTGACCAAAATGTGTTTTTTATGAAGGAACTGCCATACATTTTTTGCAAAATGGCACTAAATCATTTTTATAAAATATTAGTCCATATTTAATGTATAATTGACCAAACGGTTGGGTGTCAAAGCTTTACTCACCTCTGGTGAAAAGACAAATTCCTGCCGATTCAACACGAAGCGGGTCAAATTTGAACTGCAGCTGCCTCATAGTTTGCTCTTTATTTTTTCCAAAAATCATTTATAGGTACATAAGTATCTATTTAATCAGAGAAACACCAAAAAAATTCCAAGATTCAACCACTAGCTAGGAACGGTCATGCCCGCCGTTTTGACCGCATTTTGAAACGGGCATAAAAAATTCAAAAAAAATCAAAAAATTGGAAAACCTTCGCATTGCGTCATTATATATGACCAAGTTACCAGGAAAAATAATAAACATGCACTACGATAACTATTTTAAAAAAGTGTTCTCAGAAACGAGCTATCATGCGTGAAGATTCATGGCTTTCAAGCCAAATGATCAATCTTATGTCCACATTCATGGCATAGTTTGTTCAAATGATCTCATACTGTGCAAAAAGGTGCATCTTGGAGTTCCAAACAATGTTGCCTAAGGGCGTTTACATTTTCTTTGGACGAAAAATTCATTTTCCATTTTTCGAGTGCCCGAAATGAGGTTTTTTTGTGAATGACCTACCATATATTTATTGCAAAATTGGACCAAATCAATTTTATAAAATACTAGGCCATATTTAATGCACAATTGACAAAATGGTTATGTGTCAAAAGTTTTGATCCACTTCTGGTGAAAAAGACAAATTCCCGCCGATTCAGCACGAAGCGGGTCAAATTTGAACTGCAGCTGCCTCATAGTTTGCTCTTTATTTTTTCCAAAAATAATTTATAGGTAAATAAGTATCTATTTAATCAGATAAACACCAAAAAAATTCCAAGATTCAACCACTAGCTAGGAACGGTCATGCCTGCCGTTTTGACCGCATTTTGAAACGGGCATAAAAAATTCAACAAAATTCAAAAAATTGGAAAACCTTCATGGCATAGTTTGTTCAAATGATCTCATACCGCAATTTCCAAGTTACCAGCAAAAATTATAAACTTGTAATACAGCAATATTTTTTAAAATGGTTCTTAGAAACGAGCTATCAAGTGTGAAGATTCATGGCTTTCAAGCGAAATGATCAATCTTATGGCCACATTCATGGCATAGTTTGTTCAAATGATCTCATACTGTGCACAAGGGTGAATCTTGGAATGGCAAACAATGTTGCCTAAGGGAGTTTTCATTATTTTTTTGCACGAAAAAATCATTTTCCATTTTTTGAGTTCCCGAAATGAGGTTTTTTTGTGAAGGACCTACCATATATTTATTGCTAAATTGGACCAAATCAATTTTATAAAATACTAGGCCATATTTAATGCACGACTGACAAAATGGTTGGGTGTCAAAAGTTTTGATCCACCTCTGGTGAAAAAGACAAATTCCCACCGATTCAGCAGGAAGTGGGTCAAATTTGAACTGCAGCTGCCTCATAGTTTGCTATTTATTTTTTCCAAAAATCATTTCTAGGTACATAAGTATCTATTTAATCAGAGAAACATCAAAAGTTTTCCAAGATTCAACCACTAGCTAGGAACGGTCAAGCCCGCCGTTTTGACCGCATTTTGAAACAAGCATAAAAAATAAAAAAAAATCAAAAAATTGGAAAACCTTCGCATTGTATCATTATATATGACCAGGTTTCCAGGAAAAATAATAAACTTGTAATATGGAAATTATTTTTAAAAAGTGTTCTCAGAAATGAGCTACCATGCGTGAAGATTCATGGCTTTCAAGCCAAATGATCAATCTTCTGGCCACATTAATGGCATAGTTTGTTCAAATGATCTCATATTGTGCACAAGGGTGCATCTTGGAATTCCAAACAATGTTGCCTAAGGAAGTTTTCATTTTCTTTGGACGAAAAAACCATTTTCCATTTTCCGAGTGCCTGAAAGGAGGTTTTTTGTGAAGGACCTCCCATATATTTGTTGCAAAATTGGACCAAATCAATTTTCTAAAATACTAGGCCATATTTAATGCACAATTGACAAAATGGTTGGGTGTCAAAAGTTTTGATCCACCTCTGGTGAAAAAGAAAAATTCCCGCCGATTCAGTAGGAACCGGATCAAATTTGAACTGCAACTGCCTCATAGTTTGCTATTTTTTTTTTCCAAAAATCATTTCTAGTTATATAAGTACATATTTAATCATAAATACATGGTTTGGTGGCGATACGTCGAGGTTTGGACGGTGGCCCAGGGCCCCAACTCTAGAGCGCATAAACTCAAGATGTTCGGCCAAGTGGTCACCAAGCGTGACCATGGTGTTGCCATGTGTTCTGGGAGGCCTAGGCATGTCTAGTGGGTTGGGCAATCCCCAGGTAGGTGCTAGGAATAAAATCACAACATAAGATTCTCACGAGGAGACCGATCGATGCTCAAACATGAATAAGCAGCCAAGTGTTTGATTAGCGATGCACGGAAATGCACATAGCCAATGGGCGTAAGTTTTGGCTGAGGATGATCGATTACTAAGAAGACCGTCTTCACAAATTTTCAGCTCAACAGAGGAGCCTAGGGGTACTTGCTTTGCAAAGTACCACACCGACATAAATACGAATGTTGAAGCTGGGCTCAAAATAATGAATGGATTGAGCTGGCATTTGGTGGAGGATGGTTATTTGGGCATAGGAAAGCACTGTAGAAAATGGATACCATTTGGACATGCCAAAGTGGTACTTCCTTCACAAAGTGTTTTTCCGAACAGAATAGGAAAATCAATATTTTTTAATTATTTTTGAACTAGGAAATGAAGGTTTTTTACATATTTGACGAAGATATGACCCAAAGAATTTATGAGATTTTTGGGAATTTTGGGAATGACAGAAATATAGGTTGCTTCATAACCTAGGGCAAAAACTGCCACATGGACATGACACATAGGCAAAACTGATGAGGTGGCGCCTAGTCATAGCAACCCACCACAATTTACAAGGTTATGACCATATATATTGGTCATGATCAGCTAGAAATAAGGCTGTGGACCTGTGCTATTTGCTTTATGACCATTTCGTGTAAGGAAATTATGACCTTCGACCAAAATGGTCGTTATTGTTTAGGGTTTGGAGCCCCCCGGACAGCTTTTGACCAATTGGTCTGAAATGGTCATAGATCTATGACCAATTCTTCCAGGGTCACTGACAGAATGTCACTAATTGACATATTTCTTGTAGTGGCATGTCATATTCACAGGTATAATGTGTTTACTAAGCAGATGCAATTTACCCTAATTAGAAGCATTACAAGGTAGACACCGTATGCAACATGCAACCACATATCGCACTGCCAAGTAAGAGCAAGGACCTGCGATGGTGGTGTGGGGGAATTGCGGTGATCAACTAGAGAGCTACGTTGACTATCTTCATTTAGCCTTGCTGTTTCTTGAGAATCATGTGGGGAGGATGACACCGCACTCTTTAAACGAGTAGGGCGTCTCACAGTAACCCACCCGGGTGACTGTCTCATCATAAGTGATTGACGAGGGATACAAAAGAGCATTAGTTTGATATACCAACATGGTTAATAGACATATGTAGTATGTATCAAAAACAGGAAGGCATATCATTATCAAAGGTATAATGTGTAAAGTAAGAAGATGCAATTTAACCAAATTGGAAGCAATACAAGCTAGACACCATATGCAACATGCAACCACATTTGACAGCGCGAAGTTAAAGCAAGCACCTTGGATGGTTGTGTGTGGCAATTGAGATCATCAACTACAGAGCTACTTTTACTGTCTCCAACTGCTGACACTACAGCCATTAGAGCGTTGAAACGCTTACTGCTTATCTTCGAATTACACTGGAGCGACTTCTGTCTTTTCTTTTCTGCATTCATCAACACTGCGTCAGAGTCTGAAATACCCATGCATAAAAAACAATAGTGTGAGTATGGGTGAAGTGTGTGCACAATTAGTACAAAGTGTAAAGGTAGCGTATAGCGTGTCGGAGAAATAAATGACGGAGACATATGATAGCTCTACAACATGCATGGCACACTCAATTACTACAGGATTCTATGAAAATAGCGATCATTTGAAAGCAAATAGGTCACCCATTTTTCTCGCACCGTCGATGTACAAAGAACGGGAGATCGCCTTCATCTACCTCCACCGATCGGTGACGATCTTCCTCAGAACGCCAGACCACCGGCCCGATATTCCTCCACACTGCGCCCTCCCTCGACCTCACCGCACCGTGCTTGGCACCGCCCGGCCATCCATTCAAGCCCCGTGACCTCCGGATCGGGCGCCAAGCGCCTCCTGCCCACACCCCTATAATGGACACCGATCGCCGCTTCCCGAGGAACAAAGGCGGACTAGGTGCTCAGCAGCGCCCTAAGCGGGTCTTTGCTTCTTTTAATTGCGGTTCGACCGACCTGAATTGAAATCCAAGCGGCTACTGACCTCTAGCAAAGGTGAAATAGTAAAGGAGGAAACCTTGTGCATTTAGTATCACGAAGAAGATGCAGATGAAGCACTCAACTAGTTTCTTTCGTGGGATGAATACGGTGAGCGGAGACATAAGATTTGGAATAAGGGAAGAGGAGTACCTCTTTTCTGCTGGCGATGTTGTGTCCTCCTTCTATTTTTCCGACGATCTTGTTGTTCGCCGGAAACCGAAGTTGTGGAGGACGGTGCAGCCTTGGACGAACCCATGGCCAAGTTGTTGAGTGTGGTGCGGTTGCCGCCTGTCGGCGGGAAGCGATCCGAGGCGGCGAACGACGGCAAGGGAACAGCTCCGGTGCGGTGGGACGGTTATGCGGCAATGAGCCGCAGCGATGGCGCAGGACGGCGTGGTCGGAGTGGTTCTGGTACGGCGCACGTCGGCATCGGCATCGTGGAGGCAGCTCTGCCTCGGCTTCAGCTGCTAAGTCCTTGAGGGCGTTGCGGTTGCGGTTGCGTTGGGGGACGACGTCGGGGTACCAGCTCTGGCGTGATGGAGGAGGGCGGCGGTGGATTGGCCGCTATGGGGTGGAGGACAGAGGAGGTTGGGGTTTCGCGGCTGGTGGAGAGGGCATTTTCGCGCCCACGGAGTATGAATGGGGTAACGGAGGGAGGTGGGCTGGCGGGGAACTAAGGGGGAACAATGTTTCAGTTTGAGATGCGCTTGTTTGAAATTTGGGGAAAGTTACAAACTTTGCCCCCATCTAAAATTTCGGACATATTGCGGGTTGGGGGTAGGACAGTCATGTCAGGTGTCCCAAATGTGGGCGGGATAGATTTCGGCCGAGCGCATGGGTGTTTAGGCATCCACGGCGTATGAATGCTTCTCGGAGGCGGTTGAGACTGGCGTCTTGGTGAAGTTACAAACCTACCCCGGTTTAGACCTTTGGACATCGGGCCGATAGGCTACACGGGCCAGAGTCAGATGATAATTTCCTACCACCAAAACATTAGTCTCGCACGGTTTCGAGTGACCAGAGGCCTATTTGGCGCTTCGTTCAATATTTGGGAGCAGAAGCATTAACGTTTTAGGTTCTCTTGAATTGAACTTTCAGGATTTGTCAAACTTCACAAATCTTTACTCTTGAAAATCCTAAAGCTACGATTATTTTGGAATGTAGGGTACATTTTAATATACATTGTACACGAGTATATATTAAAAATATGCAACTTACCTTAGTTCATGCATGGTTCCAGGTATAATATCCTTGGTTGCAAAAAAAAAGTTAGATATGCGTATGAATATATATACCATGTTCAAACTCACAACAAAGATTGATGCCCCCATTTACATCTGATTTACAAATGCCATTATCTCTGGTTCAAATAGATGAATGCACTTCCTATGAATTCGAATCTTTGAACCCCATTTATGTTGAATTCGACATGTATTTTATTTCATAGCTAGCAATTTGGAATGTATCCATGCAAGTGACAAATGTATAAAGTGCTTCACACTAACAACATGGAGTGCACTAATTAATGTTTATATATGAATTGCAAAAGCATCCATTGCCTGTATTTCAAACTGCTCTCACTCTATGGATCGATAATATGAAATAAACACATGCACATGCTAGAATTCAATAGAGTATGGGTGTCTGATAGACCGATTTTCATTCCATACGCAATTTTGCAGAATTCGTGATCTCATCCAAAAATAATAATGCCATTTATATTTTAATTTAATGTGTAGAACCGCCTTTTACACGTAGATATCTCTCTATCTAACGCATAAGTGCACACACTTTATATGCATCGGCATTTCTGTTTCACACATGCTCATAATCTCTCTCAGGGTGTCGGGGTGTCTCACGCACATGCTCTCTCTGTTTCTCTATATCTCTTTCTGACTACTATGTACCACTCTTTTCACTAATCTCAGTTGGAAAACACTATTTCTTTCACATGCATATATACACATGCACGGTCTCTACTAGCCCTCTATACGCACATGTATGTGCCTACGTGTCTCCCGCACACACATTATCTTTAGGCCTCTCTCACACATATTGCCCCCCCAACACACCTCTCTAATAGTAGTTGGCAGATATGATTTCATCATATCATTCAGTAGGATATCCCTGGCTGTTAGGCTGGATGGTAATACGAGGCAAAGTTTTACCCTAGTTCGGATCGGACCCTTGCAGTTGAAGAAAGAGCCTACTCCTAGTACTGTATATTAGTGTTAGGGGTGTGTACAAAGTACACGTGAATACCAGGCATTGTGCGTGTGTGTGTATATATACTATCGACGAACTAGCCCCCAAGCTTGTATAACATACTAAGGGCCTAGGGTTACAAATCATATAGTCGGCTTATCACCAGTGGGGATAGAGTCCTCCGCGACTCTGGTAGCTTCGTGTTGTACGCCGAGTCCTCCACATGGGTCTCCGTATAACACGTCTCGGTCCAACCTATATGTGGCGCAGGATGAAACCGACCCATGAGTCTTCATGTTGACCCACCACAACTAGAAATGATGTGCCCACCACACCACACACGCAATCGCCACTAAGAAAATAAGCATATCACGATAGTACAACGGTATCTAGCTCACGATCGTCTCCATATTTTTTGATGACACCGACGGACTTTGCATTTGATGCGTGCTCCGTATTTTGTTGGCGACACTTACGGTCATTGTATTTGAAGCGAAAGCACGATATGGTCACCGGACTTGAATAAGCTCATCACGGTCACCACATACATTTTGTCGTGCTAACTAACATGTGGTTGGATGGTTAGAGGACAGTGGTTTCTCGAGCCCACCAAGGTTAAAATCCCGGTGCTCGCATTTATCTTGTGTTAATTTCAGTATTTTTCGGTGATGTACGTTCAGTGGGAGGAGACGTTCCACTCGACTACGAGGCACCTATGGTGACTTCGTAAAATCTCAAGATCATATATGCTGGCCCACTCTCTCGAAGGTGCGGCGGCGGACCGGCGGTGGGGAGTGGTTTCAGGGAGGGCGGGCCGGGCGGGGGCGGGCGGTTCGGCCAGTGGTGGTTGGTGGCTCTGGGGGGGGGGGTGGAGTTTGATGATAAACTGGAGGCCCTTGATTTCGTATCCAACGGCTGGAAAATCTAATGACCAGAGATGAAAAAGTCAGTCGACTGACGTGTAGCCTCACCCCGCACGTACACATGCACGCACGCAAGACACGCTCGCATGCACTACAAGAAATATGTCAACTTGTGACCACCACTATTGGTCACTGAAAGGTCATGGTTTTTCATTTGCGACCTTTTTGTGACCAAAAACAGAAGGTCAAAAGCTGGCGGTCGTAAACTGACTATAGCGACCTTCTCTGTGAGAAGGTCGTAAACGTTTACGACCAAAACAGAAGGTCATTGAACCCATGACCTTTTATTTTGGTCACTGGCTGTCTGCCCAGGCCATGGATCCGACGTGGCAATCTGACGTGGCAAAACTACGACCAATTGAAAAGGTCAAAATTAGAATCGGCCCGGTCCAATTGGGTGTTTTACATGGGCCGAGCCCAACAATTCAGCCTTTTTAATTACTTTTTCATTCAATTTTTTGTCGACTTCATGGGCCAAGCCCAACGTTGCAGCCTTTTTTATTGTTGGCCCATGGCCTTTTATTATTTATTGATTTTCTATTTTCAGCCATTATATATTCAAG
Organism: Aegilops bicornis; assembly: GCA_021605145.1. NCBI lineage: Eukaryota > Viridiplantae > Streptophyta > Magnoliopsida > Poales > Poaceae > Aegilops > Aegilops bicornis. The sequence continues at coordinate 621,411,741 of CM038674.1, forward strand.
CTGGTCCCACTAGTCAGATGGGTCCCACTTCTCATGATTATCTCTCAAATTGGTCCCACATGTCAGAAATGTACAAAATTTGACAGATTATTTTCATAAGTGGCCCCATTGGTCAAGTTTCCATTTCACAAGTTTTCAGATCACATACATAATAAAAAAGAACACATAAAATTCATCAAATATACCACTAAATAAATCTATTACAATCTTTACAACACATATATGCTACAATATGCTACTCTTCACTGAGTAGATCTTGACGGCTTTACACTTCACGGCTTCACACTTGCTTCACACTTCACACTTGAGCTTCTGTAAAAGAGGAAGAACTACAATTTTAAATCTCAATTGCAATATAGGCCATATATAGAAGCAGTTCAAAGTTGAAACAACATCAATTAAATCTTGAGAGAAAAATAGAAATATATTGTGATGGTATAAGTTGGTTGTGCTGCCATCATGGAGCGTAAATAAGAACCAGCCAGCAGAGACTTGAACCAGGAATTCATGGCAACAGGCAAGCAAATAAATTTGGCAAATAGTGCAGGCTGGTACCATAATGAACCTAATGAAAGCATGTCCAATATTTTATACTATTCCCAAAGACCACTTTTTTGCTAATACTAATATATTAATCTTAGCCAAAGTTCAAGACTAAAAATGTAAGCATTTTACAGTATATGTATGCACTATGCTAAACCATTAAATGGGTGATTACTAAGGGATGGTAAAATATTTGCAGATTTCACATTAGTGTACTGCTTGCACGCCGACAAGAGCAACTGTATTCCTAGTGAAAATTGAACTTGGGGTTTGACAAATCAAACAACAGACAACAATGACAACTGAAGCACTTGAGCTCTTTTATATTCTCAAAGACAGCAGAAAGCACACAAATTAGTACAAATATATTATGCTTAGCCAGTGCTAAGAATTCAAGTGTTGCACAGTAATAGACCCACCCCTCCCCACCACTCCAGCGAGGTAAGCATCATGGCTTCATCAGTCTGCGAGAACAAACTATGTAAAAAATCAAGGGCATAACAGATTCATGTCAAGTTATACAGGAGCGATCAAACAGATTCGTGTATAGAGTTCATAGAAACGATGAAACCAGATTATCATAAGTCACGATTAAACATCAAACCATATTTACAAGTGACCATGGCTAGAGTTCACAGAAACAATCGAAATCCAAAACTTAGAGGGGACGCATGCTCTAGCAGAGGGTGGCACCGAGGACAGAGTCGCCGTCAATGCTTCTGGTGCACGCCAGTCGCCTACATGTCAGGAGTTTTGTGACTCGTGAAGATACATCTATGCACCAAAGCAGCAGTTCATTTACCAAAAGAAAATAACAGTTCAAGCATCATGGTACCAACACCAATTTATCAACAGCTCAACACCAAAAATGGAAGTTAAATTGAAAAAGCCATACTCTAACCATTTCATCCTCAATACACGCAATGTGTTGTGCGCTTCACATACACATGGCAAATGCACTGCACGTAACAAGCAGACTAGTAGAAATTACTACAAGAAGGAGAACAACACACCTCATGTATAGAATTCACACTTGACAATTACAATAGGCGCTGCACATACATGGAGAAGTGTTTCAAAATAAAACTCAGGATTTAGGCATGCATCTTCAGATTTGTCAATCAGTTTGCCACCAAATTCAACTGATTTCAATTAAAATTGAGTTGATATAGTCCTTGAGTGCTAATATAGTATTGTATTGGTAAAAGAAACATGTCACCACGAAGAGCTTTAACAGTTAGCACCAATTTTATTAGAGAAGTTCGAGATGATTTGAGAAATCTATATTAGAGAAAACTTGATTGCATACTGAAGTTCTCACAAGTCTCATTGCAAATATCAAGTGCATCTGTAAGCTTTGATTTGAGTGGGAATGGTATGAAAGGACAATATTCTCAAGAGTTGCATATACGAACAATATTCTCAAGAGTTGCATATCTACATAGAAATGATCTTTGGTATCCTGATTGCTATAATGTTCCTCCTAGACATGAAGACCATAAGCCAATCAAATAGCAAATGGTTTACTGGATAACTGAGCGAGGTATTTTCCTTTTTCAAACATTGAATGTCAAAATTTCAAAACAAACACCTCCTCAAAATTAATGGCCGGACTACTTAATTCAAGTGCTTGCATTATTACGACAGTTTGGAAAAACATTAACACATGATCACTCTGCTCAACAAACAATGTCTATGAGCAATGTACTAATTAGAATGTTGTACAATAACATCTTCGACAGTAGACAACTATCCCCTAAATTAGTTGTAAGCTTGTAGTTGACAGGAGGAATCATCACATATGTAGTTGACAGGAGGAAGAAGCGACAGATCAAGGAAATTGTCTCACCAAAGACAACAATGAGCAACGGGCGAAGTTGAGGAGGGTCGTGGCGAGGAGCAGCTCACATAAGTGGTCGGGGAAGACAGCCGGCAGCATGTCCGTCGCATCATGTGAATCCATCCATTGGCAGAAATCATAATAAAATCATCATCATTGACATGGCAGAATGGGCGTGCAAAGAAATTATTTACAAGATATACAAAGCAACTACATGTTGATATGATTGGATTGTATGCAGCGGATTTGTAATACTTAGTGTGAGTCTTTGCTAGTCAATAAAGATGGGATTCACAGGAAAACAAAATAATCAATCAGCAATCACCATACGTATGTGCATAATAATTGTATATATATAATCGACTTGATTTCTTTCTTAAAAATATATTATCAACATGGCTAGAGACTATATAGATGGTCTACTCTGGTATGTAGGTACATGTGCATCCATCTTTTGCATGCCGGGCAATCGGATTGAGAAAGCTAGACAAAAAATACTAGCAAGTATATATCTTGAGAAAGCTAGACACAAACATAACCGCCTAGCTTTGGTAAGGTACATGGCTTTGTTTCACTCACTGCAGGAAAGTGGGCTGCTCTTGTCTAGTGTGGTGCCTGCCTCTTGAAACGGACGCTTAGCTCATAAGTAAAGCAGGAGATTGTCAAGTTAGGACTGAAAGCACATCTTAAGCAATTTGCGGCCCTGTTCGAAGACCCGCCACTCCACCACTCTGCTCCCGGAGCTGGGGTTAAAAAGCACGGAGCTGGGAAACATATCCTCCCCAACTCCTCGTATTTTTAGGAGCTGGAGTGACTCCAAACAGGGCTTGAATATCATCATCTTTATTATAAGCGTGTGTTTATAAACCACATGGCAGGCACCTATCATTTTGCACATACACACACCAATGTAAACAAAGGCAGGGGGATATGTTCACATTGCAGAAATTAGATATGCATACACATCTTGACTTGACTATTAGTGGATGTGTTCACAGGGCATCCAAGAGGAATGTTCTTTGCAATCTTCATGTGTTAAGTTGGGATGACAGCAAAGGAAAAACCCTTGCATACGTCTATGTATTTACTGTTGATTAATGCACCACCACACCATTGCCACATACTGCAGCTTCTAATTCAACTCGTCATGCAAAATCGTGAGGCAGCAAACAGCTGCAACAGTGGCATGAGACGCTAACTCGACAGCAACGCAACAACGATGGGATAAGCAACAGATGGTTCATACAGCGGTACGGCACAGATCGCATCAAGCAGCACGGCGAGAGGGGGGGCAGGGGAAGTACCGGCGGCCCAGGGCGGGCGGGGGCAGAGCTCGAGGTTGAGGAGCGTGGGCGGACGGGAGCGGAGCTCGAGGTCGAGGAGCACGGCCGCCGTCATCTGCGCCAGCTCGCCCCTTCCTTGGTGAAGCCCGCCGGCGGATCTGGTGGATGCGCCCGCCGCTGCACCAAGATCGAGGGGATAGGGTTCCCGGAGGAAGCAACCAAGCCGCGTCCGCCATGCACAGGGCCAGGACCAGGCGTCGGGGAGGATGGGGCCTGAGTCGGTGAAGAGGCCATCATCCTCCTCGTGGTGCATGCTGCTCCTGTTGAAGTCGGGCATGCCGAAGGGTGCTCGGCGGCGGGGTCGTGGTGGAAGGCGTACGGGTCGGGGGAGGCCGGGAAGTCGTCGCCGGGATCTGGAGCTCGAGAGGAGCGTGGGGATGGGGGATGGGAAGTGGAATCGAGGTCGGAGACGCCGGATCCGTGCGTACGGGGCTGGCAGGGAGGGCGCAGCGTCACGAGAGAGAAGACGGTGGGGAGGAAGGGGGACGGGATCGAGAGGAAGGGGACGGTGGCGATGCGGTGAGGAAGGAGGGAAAGAAAGGAGGCGGGGGTGGATGGAAAATGACCATGAGGACGAGCTAGGGTTTCGGGGTTGGTGTGGATGGGTTGAGGACTGTCGTTGGATCCCGAGCATCCGACGGTGTTTGATACACGATCCGCGTGAGATGCCTATGGACCAATCAGGATGCAGTACGATTTTATGACCATCTGAATTGGTCGTGGTCGACTAAAAATAATATGTTAAAATCATGTCAACTATTTTATGACCTGAAAAATTCAAAAAGAAAATGGAAAAACTTGTCATTGTGTCACCAAAATGTGAACAAGTTTTCAGAAAAAATAACAAACATGAAATAAGATTAATATCTTTAAGAATATGTCGTGAGAATGAGTTTTTAGACAGAAATAATCATTTTTCATTTTCTGAGTGCCCAAAAGGAGGTTTTTTTAAGGAACTACCAAATATTTGTTGCAAAATTGGACCTAATCAATTTTATAAAATACTAGGCCATATTTAATGCACAATTGACAAAATGGTTGGGTGTCAAAAATTTTGATCCACCTCTAGTGAAAAAGACAAATTCCCGTCGATTCAATTTGGAAGCGGGTCAAATTTGAACTGCAGCTGCCTCGTAGTTTGCTCTTTATTTTTCCAAAAATCATTTCTAGGTACATAAGTATCTATTTAATCATAGAAACACCAAAAAAATTCCAAGATTCAACCACTAGCTAGGAACGGTCAAGCCCGCCGTTTTGACCGCATTTTGAAACGGGCATAAAAAATCAAAACATTGCAAAACCTTCGCATTGTGTCATTATATGTGATCAAGTTTCCAGGGAAAATAATAAACTTGTAATACGGTAATTATTTTAAAAAGGTGTTCTCAGAAATGAGCTATCATGCGTGAAGATTCATGGCTTTCAAGCCAAGTGATCAATCTTATGGCCATATTCATGGCATAGTTTGTTCAAATGATCTCATATTGTGCACAAGGGTGCATCTTGGAATTCCAAACAATGTTGCCTAAGGAAGTTTTCATTTTCTTTGCACGGAAAATTCATTTTTCATTTTCCGAGTGCCCAAAAGGAGGTTTTTTTGTGAAGGAACTACCAAATATTTGTTGCCAAATTGGACCTAATCAACTTTATAAAATACTAGGACATATTTAATGCACAATTGACAAAATGGTTGGGTGTCAAAATTTTTGATCCACCTCTGGTGAAAAAGACAAATTCCCGTCGATTCAGCTGGAAGCGGGTCAAATTTGAACTGCAGCTGCCTCATAGTTTGCTCTTTATTTTTCCAAAAATCATTTCTAGGTAAATAAGTATCTATTTAATCAGAAATACATGGTTTGATGGCGAGACATCGAGGTTTGGACGGTGGCCGAGGGCCCCAACTCTAGAGCTGCCAGAAGCTCGCATGTTGGCCAAGGTGGTCATCAGCGTGACCGTGGCGTTGCCATGTGTTCTGGGCGGCCTAGGCATGTCTAGTGGGTTGGGCACTCCCCAGGTAGGTGCTAGGAAGAAAATCACAACATAAGATTCTCACGAGGAGACCGATCGATGCTCAAACATGAATAAGCAGCCAAGTGTTTGATTTGTGGAGGCTAATGGGCGTGAGTTTTGGCTAAGGATGATCAGTTACTAAGAAGACCGTCTTCACAAATTTTCACCTCAAAAGGAGGAGCCTAGGTGGTACTTGCTTTACAAAGTACCACACTGGACATAAATACGAATGTTGAAGCTGGGCTCAAAATAATGAATGGATTGAGCTGGCATTTGGTGGAGGATGGTTATTTGGGCATAGGAAAGCACTATAGAAAATGGATACCATTTGGACATGCCAAAGTGGTACTTCCTTCACAAAGTGCTTTGCTCTGAGCAGAATAGGAAAATGAATATTTTCAATTATTTTTGAACTAGGCAAGGAATTTTTTGACATATTGGATGAAGATATGATCCAAAACATTTATGAGAATTTTTTGGGAATTTTGGGAATAATAGAAATATAGGTTGCTTCACAACCTAGGGCAAAACTGCCACATGGACATGACACATAGGCAAAACTGATGAGATGGCGCCTAGTCATCACAATCCACCACAATCTACAAGGCTATGACCATTTATATTGGTCATTAACAACTAGAAATAAGGCAGCGGACTAGCACTGATTGCTTTGTGACCATTTCGTGTAAGGAAATTACGACCTTTCTGACAAAAATGGTCGCAATGGTTTAGGGTTTGGAGCCCCCCGAACAGCTTCTGACCAATTGGTCTGAAATGGTCATAGATCTATGACCAATTCTTCCAGGGTCACTGACAGAAGGTCACTAGTTGACATATTTCTTGTAGTGATGTAGGCATGCAACACTGACACGTACACATAACGTACACACGCACGCATGCTGGCGTGCAACACTGACACGTACACATGCACTCACGAACACACGCACGTACGCACCCATGCATGCAACACTGAAACGCACCCTTGCACGTACGCACCCATGCATGCAACACTGAAACGCACCCTTGCACATACGCACCCATGCATGCGACACTGAAACGCACCCTTGCACGCACGCAACACTCGCACGCCTGCATGCACACAAAGACACGACGCAAGACACACGCTTAACTACATGAAAAAGATGACGTCACACTCAATGAACAATCATCAGCTTTATGAAATGCCCGCTTCGACCGCCTGGCCCACCAAAGGTTCCTCTGGCGCGCTGCCTGCGTTGGGTCACTAACATGCGTGCCATGCACCCAAAGAGCCCACACGCCGGTGGAAGAACAGCGCGGTGTCCTAGGTCGAGTCGAGGGCACCACTCATGCACGCCCGGCTGAACATGCCTCCGTGCCGCATTCAAACGCCTCCATGAAACCCGCCCGTGTGGAAGCCGAGAAACCCACTCTGGACACACGTCCGTTCATGACCGGACCGGCGTTAAATGCAACGCCGGCCGAGCTCCTCCGTCCGCCGTCTATTTAATCTCCTATTTAAACGAGGCCAAACGCCGGCCAAGAATCGCACACCTCCGCCGCTACCCTATCTCCTCCACCATTTTGTCCACTCTTACAATGGCTTACGAAGAGTAGTTATTCCGCATCCAAGGCGGCTGGGTAGCCACGGATCTGAGCTATGCAGCTCATTGAACCACCTCCCTCCCTCGCCCGACGGAGCGCTTGCTGCCCCAAGCCGGCTAGCGATTCAAAGAACTCGCCGCTCGAGCCAGCTCGACGAGGAGCGGCGCCGCGAGCGTCGTTGTTGCCGTCCACGCCGCCGCCTCGTACCACGCCTCCCGTTTACGTGGCGAGACTCCCATGCCGGTGGCCGCTGCGCAAGCAGCGGCGAAGCCGGTGCGCGGAGAGCGACAGAATCGGTGGCCAGCGCCTCCGCGTCCGCTGCCATCATCGAGGAGAAGTAGAACACGGGAGGTCGCCGCTTGGGTCCCATGAAGGCCATCGGCGAGGCGACGCCGGCGTACAACAGGTGTCTTGCTGGATCCTTTTGTTGCGAGGACCTTCGTCGACCCGCATGGGCTCCATGGAAGAGGTCAATGTTAGGATGAACTCGAGCGGTGCGGCCATGGCGAAGTAGTGGCCGGTGATGAACTCGAACCGGTGCCGGCCACCATCATCTTCGGCACCAGCCAATGATATCAGTTGGGCACTGGGGAAGCGACCCGTCCTTTGCGCTGAAGCATATACCTCCGGGGCTCCCGGCAGTCCGGTGATCGTGCTGCCGGACATGAAGAACACAAATCGATAGGCGGGCGACCATTTAGGCCATGTATTATATACATGTGCTGTCCAGAACTAGCACCGCGTAGTTCATTTGAATGTAATGAAATCCGTCATGTTTTGTGTGAAAATCCGGTATTTTATATGATTTCCGTCATTGTTTATATGAAATACTCCGGTGGTTGCGTGAATGAGTATCAGTTTGTCTACGTGTTTGCGTGAATTTCGTCCGGTTGGTTGAGTTGCTGTCATAATATGTGCGGCTACGGTTGGATGGCGTAATTTGCGCGTCGCTGGTCGGTCTGCGGGCGGCTCGAGGCGGCGTTAATGGGACAAAAACACAGCTCGTCGAGCTCGTCTCCAATGTCTTGTATTTGGAGGATGCATGACAAAGCATGAGCACCCGAGCCGTTCCTCGTTCATCGGTGGCAAAGGCACGGTGGATGAAAAGGGTCGCCAATATTTTGGCTACCCCGGCAAGATCCAAACAGCCCCTCCCAACAGATTCAAATCCTCGCTCGTTGTGGAATTTTTCCATGTGTTGTTTTCATGGACTAGCAACATGCCCGTGCATTGCACGGAACATCAAGATGCATTTTTTTACAAACTCCCGCATGCATGCAAGGGATAATTAATGTCCTCCTTTGCTTGTACCACGAGGCAAACACCATTAATATTGCCTCGATTAGTGTTAGTGGCCTTGTATATCTGCAAATTGTAATTTTGATAGTGGCCCCTTGTATATAAAAATGGAGGGAGAAATATGAGAGATAAGGTGAGGAGGAGTGGGGCGTGGTGCCGTGGTGGTGGTGGTGGTGATTTGGCGGAGGCATGGGGATGGACGGCGCGTATGTCTAGGGTTTGTATCTCTCTCACAGACACCCACGTGGGTGGGGGACGTCATAGAAGAGAACAGGTGCACGCACGGCGCACGCATTCTCCGCCTCTTTCCCAACCACACCGCTGGGTACACGGTGGAGCTCATTTCTGTACGAAAAAGGCAGCCCACGTGGTAATTTGGCACGTGTACTGGTTGTCCACTTGGTGGAGGGAGGATCGTCTACCACGGGTGAACAAACCATTTGCGACTTGACGCGTTATATTAGATTAAAAAAAGAGGCAAACCAAGTGGGGCCTACCTTAGAGGCAAGGCTCTATACACTGGAGTACTTTTGATGTGTCCCATTAACTCGCAGAACGAGGAGAAACTTGCTTAGTACGCCGTCTCCCCGCCCACTCGCGGTGGCTCTCGGGATGAGGTGAAGCTGGAGTACTACTGTACGCCTTTACGCCCGCTCCCTCGCCCACGCGCGCGGTGGCTCGCAGCACGAGGAGAAAATTTTACTACACCCTCCGTTTACTCCTCGTCCCTACTACGTACTTTGGTTAGTACTCCCTCTATTTACTTATAAAAGGCCACTATAAAAATACATTTTGCATCTATACAAGGCCACAAATAGTAATCGAGACAAAAGTTACTACTCCCTCCTTTCCAGTTTATAGCTCAATTTCAAAATTTCTCCAACCAAGGTAGACGGTGAGTGGTCGAATTAATTTCGTAGTTTGCACAGTATGCTCGTTTTTCTCAAGAAGTTATGTTTACCGAGGCATTAATTAGAACGAATGCATGAATGACCACTAAATTTCCATGAACTTGTACATGCATTGGTTAGTTTCCTCTTGACACTGCTTGCGTCGGGTGATCTAACGCACCTCGAAATCCAACATGTAATGGTACTACTACTAGTATAGTACTAGAATTGAGACTTATCAAACAGAAAAACGAATGTTTTTTAGATGAGCCCTATAAACCCTAGTGGGTGCGTACTCCGTAAAAACAGATTTTCCCAAAACTAAGTCGCTCCCTTTCATGAATTCTGTAGTATACTCCTCCGTCGACGCTCCCTTTCGTGAATTCTGTACTTCCTATCACCGACATGTGGGACATATAGCAACCGGGTCAACGTGTCAAGCACCAAATAACAAGGCAGAACAGCAGGGGGCGCACCCCACTCATCTTGGCCAATGTTAGTAATGAGCAATGAGACGTCAAATCACAATGCCGCACCTTCCCAGACGGACGAAGCAACCATTATTTCACACTTCGGTTCGACATCATCTCAAACCACATACTAGTATTGCTTCTGCCTCAAGAGGGACACGCGCATCGCCTTGGTACATCATGACACGTGGGACCGCATGACAGGCCATGCTCCCCCGCCGATCGCTGGGTAAAATCACCTCATTTTTACTATACTTCCTCCGGATCGGTTTACTACATGGCATGCACGTCGTTCTAGGTTGAGAATTTAACTGGCTATATATATGTGATGAACAGTACGCTAGCCTTTTAAAAAATGTATACTTTTGTACAGTAGTACTCCACTATCGATGGATTGCGCCATGGAGCAAAAATTGAAATTTTTAAAAAAGGTGGTACATATAGAGAGGCGCTAAATGGCCAAATTATGCATATAGTACTATTAAAAAATCTAGTACGTGCTTAATTAGGGTGCTAAATTCTATTAAAGAAATACTAGTACTAGTATGTACATACTGAAGAGTTAAAGTAACGAGAAGAACATAACATAGTTCTGCTGGGGGCTCAGCACACCACTCAAATTAAACTAAGCACACCTGAAATTAAACTATGCAACTAATCCGGTAGACACTGCATTAGAAGTTTAGAACCGCCATGAGCAACAACACTGCCACCTTACTCGGAGTCCTCGTCCATGTCCTCGACTTCGTCCTTGTCCCTCTTCCTCTTGGCCGATACTTCTTTGCTTGAACCGCCAACTTGGTTGTTGCTCTTCATCCAACCCTTGTAGATATTGAAACAAAGGTAGCCATCCATTGCAGCGTAGTGGATGTGGTCTATATCTAGTACATTCCGCTGCCATGCATGACGACGAAACGTGTAATGAGGTTTCTCCAGCTTTGCGGTCTGAAGGATGAACCATGGCTCTGCCGAGTCGGCGTGAGGGTCGACGAGAGGGCACCAACCGATTCTTCCGGAGGTCGAAGGGTTGCCTACAACGAGGCCTATCCGACGCAGGACTTCTTTGTCGTTCTTAAAGTCTACAGTAACGAATTTGACTGTTTTGTCCTCGAGGAAGTTCTTAAAATCCTGGCACTCAACGTCGGCATGGCATATGTGGTAGACCAAGCAAACGTTATGTATGTAAACCTGGATCACGGCGGGCTTCTTCCTCTCTCCGTCCTTTAGATCCTTCTCTTGTCCCACGACTGTGGTGTACTCAACATCTAGCCCAGTGACCCACTCATCATGCGAGTTTTCGAACATGCGTCTGAAGCGAGAAAGGCATCCTTTCACCGTCGGCGAATGCGGGTGTAGATGACGTCAAACTCATCGCCAAATGATGGTTCTAACCTTGTACTCACCGCTGATCGGGGAGATTTGGGACGCCATGGATTTGGGAGGAGGGATAGGATTAGTGGAACCGCCGTAATGTGAATGGACGGGCGACTAGGAGCGAACCGCCGTAGTATTGAAGGACGTAAGGGAAAGAGTAGGAGCGAATCGCCAACGTCACGAGCAGCGGTGGTAGTAGCTTCCATTCTCCCATGATACGGGCTTCCGAGAGCCCTTGGATCTGAGATCGAACGGTTGCATGGCGTGATTCTAGACCTATGGGTGAATATCCTATCCTAGAGGGTTATTCTTAAAATTTTCAGCAACTTAGCATGCGACCGTTTGATCTCAGATCCAAGGGCTGCCAGCAGCCCGTATCATGGTCGCGCCTACCACGACCGTCGCATCGCTCGCGCGGTCGCGCCCTTGGAGATTTAACACGGTGCGTTAGGCTATCTGATGTTGGCATGTCATACATAGTCATCACTTAGTCACTCATACTACAACAAGGTTGGCTATAAGGTTGGCTATAAGTGTATTTTTTTTAGTCCTCTCTATCTCTTTCTTCGTACTGCCTCCATCCCATAATATAAGAATGTTTTTGACACTAGCTAGTGTAGTGTCAAAACGTTCTTATATAATGGGACACAGGGAGTACTAGTATTTATTGCATTTGCCAAGGAGTGACCTCTTCCAATGAAATGGTGTTGCTAAGTTTGCTTAATTTAATTAGCTATAGACTCAAAATTGTCTCTTCACCTAGGTACACGCTTAGCACCGCTTTCTTCCTTGGGTCACCAAACTAGTCTCTCTCTTCTTGATTAACTTGCCACATCGGACTTTATGCCTATGTGGCAAGCTTAAGCACCTGTAGGAGCAAGTAAGTACAATAGTGCGCTTTACATGGCATTTTTGCATATGTGGAGGAAAGAGAGGCAAGGAAAAAGTGGAGAAGTTGGCTCTCGCATTAACTTCTACCTTGTTTCTTGTTTCTTCACATATCAACCAATAAGAATCCAATGATATACTTTTTGTGACATAGTAACTCATATTTAGTTAGTCAAATGGATGACCTAGAACTACGTGCAGGCCCTATAAACCGAGACGCCTACAAATAAAAAACCGAGATGGAGAGGGTAGTTCAGCACATATCTCTTTAGATCAATATAGTCGGGATTCACCAAGGAGCAAAACCAAGTGGTAGGCTGCTCCTGTCGTGTTGGCGTAGCAACTCAAGCAGGGTCAATCCACACACGAAATGGCAACACACTTAACAGGAACCCTTTGGCAGACATGTGGCTCATCCACCGTCTTGTTCCACGTGCGATGCACCAAATTACAGTTCGGAGCAGCGGTTGGAATTGGAGGCACCCCGTTCGTAGCGCCGCAGTAGTAGAAAATGAGCGATGAGGGGTCAAATCACAAAGCCCCACCTTTCCCGCATTAAGCTGGATGGACGAAGCAACCATCATTTCACTCTAGCGCGCAAGAGCATAAAGAAAAGAGAAAACAATGATGCGTGCGGCAGCTACCTAGGGCACCCTAGGGTAGGGGTCTCCACTACAGATCCTTTTTTTAAAGCGCCTCCACTACAAATCGGCTTCTCCCTCGTCCTCTTGAAGAAAACCGATGATGAGTGCGGCGGTAGGGTTTGTAGGAGTACTACGGCGTGCGGGGCCACGTTGTAGTAAACGGGTTCGAGTTGACGCCTTAAATATGTGTGGGCTGCTTGGTTTTACGGGAACGAGGCAGCATTTTGGGTTCGGGGACCAGTGGAGATATAGCACATACAAAAAATTGTGGACGTAGGTTCGACCGAAAGGCAATGATGCATGGGTGCATTTTGATATACCCGGGGCCGCATGAAATTTGCTACTCTACTCAAAACTAGTAAGGTACACATGTATTGAATGCATGAGATTTCGAAACCAAATTATGAATAAATACACACTATAGCATGTAATGCTTTGAGTCATATATGCATGATGTAGATGTTCGTTTAGTTCTTATAGTTCATCTCATTCAAAATCAATTAGTTTTATAAAAATGTTAAGATTCATGGGGTTGTGCATTGTAACTCACAAAGTAAAAAACAAATAGTGGCAATTCATTTAGAAAAAAAATAACCAATTATGATATAGAAGATTCTAGAACAAAGGAGAAGTGCTTGTGTTTTGAGGTTTGTGCATTATGCTTAAGTTCAACCATGGAGTCTTCTAAATTGTACATGTGGCGAATCTGGTGGAATGTTGATGATATCCAACGGCCAAGAGTGCTCGGATTTGCCCATCTCTGCCTTTGTCGGGTTAGCTTCATCCAGCGACCATCTTTCAAAGTTATTGGCACACTATATAGTTCTTGTGCCATAGTTGCATGTTTTGGAAAAAGGCTACTAGTGGGTTGTACTATCTATTTAGGAATAGAAGATGCATACGTGGAAGTTGTAGGGAAAGAGATGACATGGAGCATCTCAATTCCTATGAGTAGGGATTGGAAAAGAGATGTCATTTGGTTCACATCATAGGAACTTTTCTATTGAATCTAGAGATGACATGTATCTCAATTCCTATGAGGAGGGATTAGTAAAGCGATGTAATTTGGTTCATATCATAGGAACTTTTCTATTGAATATACGCTAATGTTTATTTTCCTTTGAAATTAAGGGAGTATAGGAATCCATTCATATGAACCAAGTGGCTCTAAAGCTATAGAAATGATATCATGTTTATTTCCTTTCAAATGTAGAGTATATGAATCTATTCCTATGAACCAATTGGCTCTAAAGGAAAAAATCCTATAAAATCATATCATATAGAGTTTCTATGATATTCCTCGACACTAAAGGATGGTTGAAATTGCTGCGGGTGATACGATGGTCTTTCTTTGTAGACTCCTCACCCATCTTTATAGTTACCTATCGAAGATGAATGAAATGATATATACAGGTATTCTACATGTGCAATTTGGTACGCCGAAAACTCGGTAAAAGTTTGCGAGGTTCGAATTTTAATAAAGCTATATGCACTGCATTTCGGAACGGAGGGAGCATACGGGAGTTGCTAACACTCACGTGGAAGATTTGTGTGTAGGAGGAGTGGCTGTTCTGTTAAATGACATGGCAAAACTGACACTGTCGGATGCCGATCTAACGGTTCTTACGACGTTCATCAAGAAAAGGCTTGTGGCGAACGTTTGTCGGATAATGATTTACAGACACATGCATTGCGTTGATACGTGCCCCCCTCTCTCTCACGCACACGCACCCTCACGAGTCACGACTCTCCCGAGTCCTCTCGCAGACTCGCATGTCCCACCCATCCTCTATCTGCAGGTAGACGTCACGCACATATGTGCTCTTCACACCCTACCCTCAGAACTTCTAAAAACAAAAAGGCGGCGCGCACATTTTATTTTAGCTCACACGTCACACACTTATACTATTACTCTTGCAGGAACGCGTTCTTTGGGCATAGTATATATTGTACTCTCACGAAGTGAAGCGGTGCACGACGCACTAGTTCTCTCACACCCACTGCGGTACACGTAGGAGCGCATTTTTTTGAAGCCGGTACAACAAAATCACTCCATTATATATAAAAGCAGGAGCCTTAGCGCTTGCTTTACTAGGGTTCCTCTCGTGCACTCTCTCATGCTCTCCAGATCTAAGCAAGACATAGGTGGCCACACTCTCTCTCTCAGCTCACGGCTGGTCACAAATCCGGCTGGACAACCTCGGCCAGGGCAGGGGTGTAGGTGCATCGTTCATGCTGTCGTCGGCGACGAGGGAGGAGACCAACGGCTGCCCGCGTGTCCCGATCGGCGGCCGTGCCGTTCTCTCCGAGAGAGTGCCGGCTCAGGAGGGCCTCCGACCCCTTCTTCCTCCCTGCGGTATTGTGGCCAAGATGCGGCCTCCCGATGCCGTCTTTGCCACATGCCGACGACCCTCAGGTATATATTCCTTCGAAACCTGCCTTGCTCTACTGAGCTCTTCCCCTTCGTGTGGATCCTTTTCTACTTCCGTCCGCTGTTACAAAGCCACCTAGACTTCGACTATTATTAGAAGTAAAGCTAGTTCATACAGTGAACTCAAAGCGTTGGTTCAAACAGGGAAGAAAGTGGGAAACCTATAGCATGAATCTAGGACTTGGTTCTAAGAGGAAGCAGGGGAAAGTAGTAATATGTGTCACTGTTTAAATAACCGTATTTCGTATTTGCGCAAATAGGGATGTCTGTCTCCATATCGTTTCGGGATGTCTGTCTCCGTATCGTTTCTATCCGCGCAATCAAAAGCACACACCTCAGTTTTAGTACAAGCTGCGCCAAAATGAGATGGCTATCCCTCGTTGCCGTCGTCTAACCTCCCGTCTTCAAGGTATCCCTACATTGGTAGTAACTAAGGTAGAATGACCAACGCAATCTAAAATAAGCTGATTCAGACGTTTTACTTCCCCGATTGCAGTGCAGGACGGCGAAAACAATCGCATCCTAGTCCGGAATGCACTTTCTACCAGTTCATCCATGGACCGAGGACTAGGCACGCGGCTGCACGGCAGCTTTTTGGACAGGTCTTGTGGACAAGAGGCATTGTGGTGTGCTTATTTCTGCAAATAGCGGTGCTTAAATTTAGTGGAATGCACAAGCATTTCAGCTGGTCAAGATAATCGCATGGTTCGATTCGGCATTCTAGCCGAGACTACAATTATAACTGGTTATTCTGGAATGAGAGAACCTAACCCTGAATGGTGGCAACAAGAAAAAACCAGAGTGAACTCCAGGAAATTTAAGCCTGCCGGGAGGCCCTTTGCTCAGAGAAGCCTTGCTTGTTTTTTCCTGATTTGTAAACCTTCTCACAACTTTGTCTTTTGCTGTGAACTAGTATATGTTTGTTATATTCTATGAATCATTGAGATGTATAAAATTGCTTAACTTATGCTTTTCAAGATTTTTATGAAGACGAGTTTAATTGTGAGTGTTCCACATGAGCGCTGGAGTAGCGTGTGAACGTTTGGAATTTATTACATTGTGGCCTCAATTAACTGCATGAACCATTGTAACAAGATACATAGTAGTTGCTTATATGTCAGACAGCAGATTGTTGATTGTTAGCTGGTCGATAGCCTAGTGTTGAAGCGAGCTAAGCCAATGTGCCGTGTTTTGCACAACTGCTTACAAGTGGGGTAGCACCAACAGTGTTTACAAGTACTTATGTATACGTCGGCGCACGGTTCTCGAACGAGTGCTCTATTTCATCAAAACACACACTGCTCGTATGATAAACCGTGACAACTTATGTCTTACCATGCCATATTCATGAAAAAACTAGTGAGGACGCATCTATTTCGACAACAATTACGATGGTTCTCACATGATTCACGGGCACACAAAAGTAGCAGCAGTTCCCATAGACGGATTCAAACAGAGCACTAGCCCCAGAGGGGTCGATAACAGGCAAGGTTCAGATAATTAGACACAATCCAAACTACTATTAAACACTAGTGGGGCAACTATTTCATGCCTCGATCTAATTTGGGCTGGACACAAGACGGACCTTGCCATGAACATCATCGAGGACGTCCCGCAGCAGCTCAATCCTGTGAACCTTCATGAAGACAACCTTGTGGCCTTTCCACTGATAAACTTGTTTGTGGAGGCATGCCACGTCATCTTCCTGCGTAAGCTTGACAAGAACAGTATGCCTCACAAACGAAGGAGTAGCTTTGAACTTCTTGTGCTTCAAAGACACCTCGGACAACACGCTCGACAACGGTGAGGCTGGAATACAACTCTTCATTGGTATAACCGCAAATGGCTTCCGTGATCCAACAGCCTAAGAACTCTATTTTCCCAGGTGTATATTCAGGTCGTCGCCTCATAGCGAGTGACATGCACAACCACACAATCCTTATGTCTCGCATAAGGGCTCTAATTGAAAGCAGAAACAAATTCGAATTACTTTTCAAAGATAAGAACCACAAGTTATTTAAACCACTATGTATAGCATGGCATTGAAGCTAATAAAATTTTGCATTATTAATCACCACATACTTCCTTTTCTAAAAAAATCACCACATACTTAGATAAAAACCACAATCGAGATCGGCAAAGAAGGAAATCACCTTGGGCAGCTAAGCGGGGCACATCCTCGAAGGGGAAAACTGCTCTGCAGTGCCACGGGGTCATAACCTCAAGCAGGCGTTGACCATCTCAGTAGTGGCCGTGGCGTATCTGGGGTCGGCTCGGTGGCTGCCTCCATCTTCTTGGAGCTCTCTCTGTCTCGTGGGGATCAGCCTCCGCGTCTGCTCCAATATCGGCAGATCTTTGCCTGGTTCTCCTTGGTCCATCATGAAACCAGCGAATACTAGGAGACCACCGAAAGGAAAACACAATCGCAATGACAATGAAACAAAAAGAGAGTGAGGATCGGTTATCTGCTTTGCAAAAGTTCTTTTTTTCTCTCGAATCTAAAATATACCAACATCACGGATCCGCTTACCTTCCCTTCGTTGGGAGAGAAGAACAAAGTGGCGGAATCTGAGTGTTGCCTTTTCTTGAAGACGGTGAGGGAGAAGGGATTCAGCGAGGAGTGAAATGATGGTTGTTTTCTGTCACAAACTTAGATCAAGGGAGGTGGGGTTTTGTGATACGAGGGCTTATCGCTAGCCACGACCGGGGTGACTCTCCGCTTGCATACTGCCTACTAATTTGGTGGATGGCATTTGGGCCCCTTGTTGCATGGCCCGCATGTCGGTGAACAAAAGTATAACAGCATTCGATGAGGGAGACGTTTCAATGACCTAGGAGGAGCCAAGCGGTAGAGTGTCTCCTTTGTACTAGTAGTAATTGTTTTCTGGTAGTCAGAGTGTCTCCACTGTACTAGTAGTAATTGTTTCTCTGGGCCCAAGACAAAATAGCCGATCCACACTAGTAAATAGTAAAATCAATTCAAAAGGCGCTACCCACACCCAAAGACACCGCCCCCTCCCCCACAAAAAACACAGGTGCTCTTCTTCCTCCTCGCTCCCACCCAGCTCACGTCAGCTGGCTCCACTCGTACCCCCAAATTCCTCACCTCACTCCTACAGAAAACCCCAGCTCCCCTTCTTCCTCACTCCGACAGAAAACCCCCAGCTCCCCTTCTTCTTCGCTCGCACTGCAACTAGGCTCGCCATTCGCTACTCTGCTCAAATCCGTGAGCGCGACGCGACGCCCTCGAGGAAAATGGAGTCGGCTGACCCCAGCGCCAAGAAGATGAGGCTCCCACCAGCGGCGACGCCTGTTGTAGATCCCGCACCCGGCAGCGCGGGGAGAAGCGGCGACCCCGCCCCCACCGGATCCCAGGAACCCGTAGAATCTCGGGTGGACCGCATAAGCAATCTCCCGGACGCCATCCTTGGGGAGATCATCTCGCTTCTCCCCACCAAGGATTGCTGCTGCACCCAAGTCCTCTCAATTCGGTGGGGCCCTCTATGGCGCGTCGTGCCCCTTAATCTCGATCGTCAGCCTATCTCTCTTCAATGATTTTGAAATCCCAGAGCCATCATCTCCTCCCACCGGGCTCTGTTCAAAGCCTCTCATCCCGTCATGCTACCCGAGCAAGCATACCATGCCCTGCAGGTGGACGCCTGGCTGAAATCCCAATTCACAGAACTACAGCTGCTTGAGTTCTACTATTCCCACAAATCACATACCACATACGGAACGCCATGAACTTGTGCCCTCAAAGACCGATGTCCATCTCGCGGTTTTCCTCCTATCTCCACACCGCCACCTTTGCGCTGTGCTACCTTCCGCATAACTGCAGTACTAAACCTTCGACTCCCATTTCTCAAGAAACTTTCACTTGTGCGGGTTCGTATATCGGAGGCCTCATTGCACAGCATCATCCACTCCAGTTGCCCTGCTCTGGAGTGCTTGGTGCTTGTTTTCACAGTTAGAATCGGTTGTCTCCAAATAAAGTCACCTAACCTTGTAAGAATTGGAATTTCTTTTAACGGAAGGCAGCTCATCATCCAAGATGCCCCTTCACTTCAAAGGTTGATCCTTGATTCTAGTTATTCACCGTTTCAAATAACCGTCCTCTGCGCCTAAACTGGAGACCTTGGGTGTAATACATGATCCCCTGTGCTCATTTCAATATGGTGTTTGGCTCCACAGTTCTTCGTGTACTTTATATTATCATCTACACTTGTAACCATATGCTGCATTTTAAATTTCTCGCATAATTTATATATCATCTTGGAGTACGCATTTTGTACTAATATTATGTTCTATGCTCAATGAAGAGTTTCTCCATGGATGGCCTATCAATGGTGCCGGATTACATCAAGATCTTATATATCCAAATGAATAGTTTGATCTGAACAAGATTATTGGCTTGCTGCAATGCTTTCCATGTCTAGAGAAGTTGTACATAAAGGTGATAATTTCACGCACATTGGAAGCCCGCATATAGTGTACTAGAATTAACCGTACAACTGTTGCTCTTTCGACACTCTTCTTTTAGACCTTAACTATTTTCAATTTTCATGTCTATTTAGGCAACAGTATGGGTAAGAAAGTTATAACCAATCGGTGGATTCGTAAGCATCGGGATTTTCTCACCGTAGCGACCCGACCTCGTGATGGTCAAGTCTCGTGCTTCCGTGTCATCCCCTGGATCGGTAATGCCGACACACACGACTCGAAGGATTTATAACAGAGTAGCAATCACACACTTATTACATCGAATGTCTCAAAAGAGAACTTACTACAATAATATGGCTTAAGGCCATCTAATACGATAACAAATGAAGGCTTGGAAGATAAAGTGAGTCCATCAACTCCAACGACATAGCCGAGCTGCACGGCAACGACCTATCGAACCTTACTCCTCGTCGAAAAGTCTGCAACATAATACGTTGCAGCCCGAGAACGGGTCAGCACATGGAATATCTGGCAATGTAACACAATAGAACAATAACAGAATAATGCTACCCCTACATGCATATTTGGTGGTGGAAAGCTCTCTGATTTATAGTTTTGTGGAAAGCCAATTTTTCCTACAACAAAGGAATAAATTTTAATTTAACTATCATGGTGGTTGAAACATCATTGAGAAGGTATAACCCCAACTCAATCCCGATTAAGGTAATTAACATCCCGCAATATTAGTTAAGAGTGATGAGATACTTGTGAATACTCAAGTACTAGATACTCAGAATTGTCCATAACCAGGGACACGGCTAACCATGATTAGATTGTACACTCTGCATAGGTTTGCGCACTTTTCCCCACAAGACTCGATCGCCTCCGTTGATTTCTCGCACTACATGGTGTTTGAGAAACGGATGACCGAGACACAGTCTTTCAGAAACATTAACTCTCTACTCCGGGTAGACCATACAAAACCTACAAACCCACTACCGCTGATCTACCTCTTCAAGAGCTTCACGTAACTTACTCAACTATGCTAGAGCCCATAGTAGCTTGTGGCTGCACACGGAAGTTTCTAGCATGAATAAACTCAGTTCCCTTTGATCATGGGTGGCGGTCCATAGGAAGATCACACGGTAACCCCAGGATTTCCAAAAATTAAAACAGACAACACTGGGTTCCCCAGGTGCCTCAATCCACCCAGATGTGTATTAGAGTTCCCACCTTAAGTTAAATCTTTAATTAACAATCTCACATCTGTCATGGATTCACTCAAACCCAATCCACGTCTACGAGCATAGCATAGCAACATGAGCAATACATAGAAGTAACTCCCAAGGGTTTGACAGTAACAGGGCAATAGGTTCCTACCTCATCATCTACTTCCCAACCCACAAATTAAATACATCCTATCCATGCAATGTTTGAGGGTTGAAACTAATGCATAAAAACTAGGTATGAAAAGAGTATGATCAAAGTGTTACTTGCCTTGCTGACGATCCGTGAATCCTAGAGACTCGTAGTAACACGCTTCGCACTCCGGGAATTGTATCGCAAACAAATAATAGCATACATAAGCAACAAGCAAAGATGCACAAATGAAACTTCAACTGAAATAGGTTTACCGGAGAGTTCAACTTAAGAACTCCGGTTCACAAAAAGAATCAAACCAAACGGAGCAACGAAACTCAAACGACGAAAGAAACAAGATCCGTTTACTAATCTGAACTAGGGTCAAATTTTACAGAGATAAAAACTTGTTTGAGTTGATTATTCCGAAGGAGGGTTTCGAGATGAAACTCCAGGCACTTGAATCGCCTGATTCCGATAAACGAGCGAAAAGTTATACTAGTTCGAACATCGGATCAGAAATCGCGATCAGAATAATCGCGGAATAAATCCGATAAAAAGAAAAACGACGAACGGCTTAACGAACGAACGTTAGTTAGCAGAAACTAAACGACGAAAACGTTCGTTAAGACGAACAAACGAGCGAAAGCTCGCTATGCAAATAAACCGGAGAATAAAAACCGATCTATAAAAAAACGAACTAGGGTTTTTCTAAAAAAACGAAGGGGTTTTTCTTTAAAACAACCGGGCGGCGGGTGGCTACCTCCGGCGAGGTCGTCCGGCGGGGTGGGCGGCTCCGGCGGGGCTCGGCGAGGGGCGGCGAGGTGGCGGCGGGAGGGGCGGCGGCGACTCGGCGACGGGCCAAGCGGGCGGCGGCTCGGGCTCCGGAGGCGGCGGTGGTGGTGGTGGCTAGAGGGGGTGGCGGCTCGGGGCCTGGGAGGCGGCGGTGGTGGTGGTGGCTAGAGGGGGTGGCGGCGATATAAAGGGGGCGGGCGGCGACTTGGAGGAGGGGCAAGGCGGGCGGAGGCGGAGTCCGGCTCGGACTCGGTCCGAGTCGGCGGCGGCGGCCATTGGGCGGCAGCCTGCTCGGCTGGGCCCTTGGCCCAGTCGGGCGCGGGTCTCTCTCTCTTTTTTTTAAACGTTCCGCCGAAACTTATAAAAATCCTTAAAAAATAAATAAAAATCTAACAATACCAAAACAAGTTTTCTCCGTCTAAATGAAATATTTGGAACGAGATGAACTTTTCTTGGCCCCTAAAATGCAATTTTTTAAAACATGCAAATTTTTTTAGGGCAAATAAAATTCCAAATAAAATCAAATAAAAACCAAATAATGATTTTAACATTTTTCCTCCGATATTTCAATTATTTTGGAGAAGTCATATTATCTCCCCTCATTTATTTATTTACAATGAAATATTTTCCGGAGAGAAAAATAATCAAAATTAAAATCCTCGTCTTCATTATTTGATACAATCAAATATGAAAATCGGAAAATCCCCAACTCTCTCCGAGGGTCCTTGAGTTGCTTAGGATTTCGAGGATTGCAAACGAGAATGCAATAAAATATGATATGCATGGATGACCTATGTATAACATGCCAAAAATTAAAATTTGGGATGTTACAAACCTACCCCCCTTAAGATGAATCTCGCCCTCGAGATTCGGGTTGGCTAGAAAATAGGTGCGGATGGTCCTTGCGAATATCCTCTTCTCGCTCCCAGGTTGCTTCCTCCTCGGTATGGTGGCTCCACTAAACTTTGCAAAACTTGATAACCTTGCTGCGAGTGACTCGACTGTCAAAATCAAGAATCTTTATTGGCTTCTCTTCATAGGTCAGATTACTATCCAAATTGGATCGCCTCCAAGGGCACCGTATCCTTTAACGGCATATCGGCCATCTCAGCATGGCACTTCTTCAACTGTGATACGTGAAACACATCGTGAACTCCTGACAATCCTTCAGGTAACTCCAGCTTGTAGGCAACTTCTCCCATCCGTTCCAAAACACGATACGGTCCTACAAATCTTGGGGCTAACTTTCCCTTAACTCCAAAACGTTTCACTCCCCTCAAGGGTGATACTCGCAGATAGGCTCTGTCTCCAATTTCATAGGTTACTTCCTTGCGTTTTGAATCTGCATAACTCTTCTGTCTGGACTGAGCAATCTTTAGTCTGTCTCTGATCAGTTTAACCTTCTCCTCTGATTCCTTGATCAAATCTGGTAAAAACAACTGACGGTCTCCTACCTCATCCCACATCAATGGTGTTCTACATCTGCGTCCATACAGAGCTTCGAACGGTGCCATCTTCAAACTGGCACAGTAGCTGTTGTTATATGAGAACTCTGCGTCTGACAAATTGTCATCCCAACTAGATCCATAATCTAGCGCATGTGCTCTCAACATGTCCTCCGTAATCTGATTGACTCTCTCTGTACATCCATCCGTCTGCGGGTGGAAAGCGATCTTGAACTCAATCTGGTACCCAAAGTCTGGTGTAGTTGATGCCAAAACTTTGAAGTAAACTGTGTTCCTCTATCGTCTGATGCTCCTCAGAACTCCATGCAAACATACGATCCTGGACATATATATCTTGGCCAACTTTGCACTTGTATACGTTGTTTTCACTGGGATGAAGTGAGCTACTTTGGTCAAACGATCCACAACTACCCATATTGAATCATATCCTGCCTTGGTTCTGGGTAATCTGGTAATAAAGTCCATGCCAAGTTTGTCCCACTTCCATTCGGGTATTGGCATAGGCTGTAGCAGTCCTGCTGGCTTCCGATGCTCTGCCTTCACTCTCTGACATACATCACATACGGCTACATACTCGGCAATATCCTTCTTCATACCAGTCCACCAGCAACGTTCCTTCAAGTCCAAATACATCTTGGTGTTTCTGGGGTGAATCGAGTATGGTGAGTCATGGGCCTCCTGAAGTATGAACTTCCTGATCTCCATATTGTTGGGCACATAAATTCGGTCCTCAAACCACAAGGTATCGTGCTCGTCCTCGCGAAAACCTTTGGCTTTACCTTCGCCCATCTTCTCTCTTATCTCAGCAATCCCTTTGTCCTCCTTCTGAGCTTCTCAAATCTTGTCCAACAACGTCAACTAAACCTCCATTGTTGCAAGAAAACCTCTTGGAACAATCTCTAATCGAAGTTCCATGATCTCCGCAGCTAACTCCTTTGGCAATCCTTTGCTTTCAAGGATATTAGCATAACTCTTCCGCTCAAAGCGTGCCTTTCTGACGTTGGCCTTTCCTGGATGATACTGTAGCTTCATATCGTAATCCTTTATAAGTTCCAGCCATCTCCTCTGTCTGAGGTTCAACTCCTTCTGTGTGAAAATGTACTTCAAGCTCTTATGATCCGTTTACACATCACAACGGTTTCCAATAAGATAATGTCTCCAGGTCTTCAACGCATGCACTAAGGCTGCTAACTCCAAATCATGTGTGGCATAGTTCAACTCATGAGGCTTCAGTTGTCGTGAGGCATACGAAACAACTTTTCCCTCCTGCATAAGCACACATCCAAGTCCCAAGCGAGAGGCGTCACAATACACTTGAAACTCCTTATGTATATCTGGCAATGTTAGCACTGGGGCTGTAGTCAACCGTTTCTTCAACTCCTGAAAACTTGTCTCGCAATCCTCTGTCCATTTGAACTTAGTATCCTTCTTTAGCAATTCAGTCATTGGCTTAGCAATCTTGGAAAAATTCTCAATGAATCTCCGATAATATCCTGCCAGTCCAAGGAAATCATGGATCTCGCCAATCAAGTGGGTGCCAACCATTCGATGTTGGATCGAACCTTCATCGATCTACTGCTATACCCTCTCCTGATATAACATGCCCAAGAAATCCAACTTCCTTCAACCAAAACTCGCACTTGCTGAATTTGGCGTATAACTGGTGTTCCCTGAGTTTCTCGAGAACCAAACGTAAGTGTTCGGCGTGCTCCTCTTCGTTCTTCAAGTATACCATAATATCATCAATAAACACCACAACAAACTTGTCCATATACTCCATGAATACTTTGTTCATCATACTCATGAAATAGGCAGGGGCGTTAGTCAGTCCAAATGACATGACCGTATACTCAGATAATCCATACCGTGTGGTAAACGCTGTCTTTGGTATATCCTTCTCTCGGATATTCAACTGATGGTATCCCGATCGCAGATCAATCTTCGAAAACACCTTAGCTCCTTGCAACTGATCAAACAGATCATTAATCATCGGTAAGGGATACTTGTTCTTTATCGTTACTTCATTCAGAGATCGGTAATCAACAACCATCCTCAGGGATTTATCCTTCTTCTCGACCAAAAGTATTGGTGCTCCCCAAGGTGACGAACTCCTACGAATGTAACCTTTCTCCAATAACTCCTTGATCTGCTTTTTGATTTGCTCCAGATCATTTGCGGGCATCCGATATGGTCTCTTGGATATTGGCCCTGTACCTGGCAATAGCTCTATCAGAAACTCGATGTCTCGATCCGGCGGCATGCCTGGTAACTCTTCTGGGAAAACATCCGGAAATCTTTCACTACAGGTACTTCCTCCTGTACAACTCCCGTGAGGGTATTCACTTGGCTCCTCCTAGGCACATGCCTAGATACATACTTAATTCTTTTTCCCTCCGGGTGGTAAGATAAATTGACTTGCTAGCATAGTCAATACTTCCTCCATACTTTGACATCCAGTCCATACCTAATATCACATCCAATCCTTGCGACTCCAAGATGATTAGGTCAGACGGAAAAACATGCGTGCCAATGATTAGGGGTATCTGGGTGCACCATCTGCTAGCATGTACTCCGCTCCGGGCGAGCTCACTAAAAGAGGGGTCCTAAGGGTTTGGGTTGGTAACTTAAACTTTTCCACAAATCCCCTTGATATGTATGAATGCGATGCACCAGTATCGAAAAGAACAAGAGCGGTAAATGACTGAACCAAAAACTTACCTATTACCGCGTCCGCTGCTCTTCAACTTCCTCCACGTTAACGTGGTTCACTTGTCCTTTGTTGAATGGATTGGGCTTCTTCCCAACGCTCCCATTTCCGTTTCCATTCCTTCCTTGAGGCGATCATTGGCATAGTGCCCTGTCTTCCCGCACTTAAAGCAAATAACTTGGCTTAAGTCCCTCTTGGCGGGTGTAGATGGGTTAGAGCGATTCTGATTATTGTTGACTCCATTCCCATTCCCGTTCTTTGCACCATTTTGATTATGCGATCCTCCTCCAGTATGGTTATGACCTCCATGGTTATGAACAAGTCCTCCCGAGTTCGGGGTTAAGCGAGGCTTCTGATGAGCTCCTGAGTTGTACTTCCCTTGTCCATACTTCCTCTTACGGCTCTCAATTTGTTGCTGCTTTCCTTCAATCATTAGGGCCTTATCTACCAACTCCTGGTAGTTGTTGAAAGTTGCCACCATCAACTGCATACTCATCTCATCATTCAGCCCTTCCATAAACTTCTCCTGCTTCGCGGCATCTGTGGCCACATCATCAGGGGTGTAGCGTGATAACTTGCTAAACTCATCCACGTACTGGGCCACAGTACGGTTCCCCTGGCGTAAGTTGCGAAACTCACGCTTCTTCATCTACATGGCTCCAGTTGAGACATGGGCTGTGCGAAAGGCTTGTTGGAACTGGTCCCTAGTGACATTGGCTATAGGAAAAGTAGCCGTGTAATTCTCCCACCATGCGGCTGCTGGTCCATCCAATTGATGTGCGGCAAAGCGCACCGTCTCAGCATCCGTGCATCCTGCGGTGGTTAACTCCCTTCCAATACGGCGTAGCCAATCATCAGCAACTATTGGCTCGGTGCTACTGGAAAACACCGGCAGTTGTAGCCTCAGGAAACGGGTTAAATTGTCCACTGGCGGCGGGTTGTTGTTGGTATTGTTGTTGTTGTTGTTGCCCTGGTTCTGAACTAGCAATTGCATCAAGGCATTCTGCTGCTGGATCAACTGGGTGAGCTCCGGCGGAAAAACAAAACCGGGGTCATGTCTCGGAGGCATCTGAGGGTTTAGATGGAAGAGATTTAGAATAGAAAAAGGTCTAGTGAGAGAACACTACCCATATGCATATGAGGCAAACACAAACATTCATTCAATCAATCAAGCAAGGGCATACAGACGGTCTAGGACTATCGCAAAAGTGCTCAACTACTACTAATTACATGGGGAATACTACTAATATATGGTGGTCATCTAGAAATTTTGATCGGTAGAAGACTCCATGATGTCTGCTCCAGCTTCATCTTCGTGGTCATCATCACTTGGATCAGAATTGGTGTCGTCGATGATGATTGTCCGGACAAGTGGGATCTTCTTCCTCTTCTTCCAGTGCTGATCCTCCCATGAAGACTCCGATCTTTTTGACTAGGTCATCATTCTTCTCCAGTAGGGTCTTGATTTCCTCCTCATATCCATCGCGTGTAAACTTGAGTTCTTCCTCTAGCTCGATGATCCTAGTTTTCGCCTTCTTCATCTCCATCATGTCTGCGCACATCTGGTTCTCCTGACGTCGAATGTGCTGGTTTAGCTCCTGGATGTAAGCTGCAATGGATCTATCCTTCTTGGTGCTGATTACTTCCCATTGCTCGTCTCGGCGCCCACATATTTGATATATGGTGTCTTTAAGCTCCCTTTTGTAGACTTCTCCAATGCGTCCCATGGTAATGTGAGCTGCCATACTCTTGCCAAGCCTCCAGGTGGGTGCTTCGAAAGAAAACTCTATGGGCTTGGAAGTTGGCGAGAATGTCCTTCTTGGAACTTGTACTTGAATCATCCAGCGCTCTTCTTCTGGTAAAGTTGCGTATTACGTCCCGGTGAAGCTTGGTATTCCAATATTCAGGTACCTAGTGACTTCCTTCAAGTGGCGTCCAAAAGGTGTGTCTTCATCCGGTTGTGCAAACTTGTTCTTCATCTCCGTCATCCTAAAGAGTGGAAAAATGGAGAGGGGTCAGAAATGAGTAGAGAAGAGTGACCTATGGTTTATCTTAGTGGCCGTGTCCTACACTCGGCGTGTGCTCGATACCATCTTGTAGCGACCCGACCTCAGATGGCCAAGTCTTTGTGCTTCCGTGTCATCCCTGGATCGGTAATGCTGACACACACAATACTCGAAGGATTTATAACAGAGTAGCAATCACACACTTATTACATCGAATGTCTCAAAAGAGAACTTATTACAATAATATGGCTTAAGACCATCTAATGCGATAACAGCGGAAGGCTTGGAAGATAAAGTGAGTCCATCAACTCCAACGGCATAGCTGAGCTGCGCGGCAACGACCTATCGAACCTTACTCCTCGTTTGAAAAGTCTGCAACATAATACGTTGCAGCCCGAGAACGGGTCAGCACATGGAATATCTTTGGCAATGTAACACAATAGAGCAATAACAGAATAATGCTACCCCTACATGCATATTTGGCTGGTGGAAAGCTCTCTGATTCTGATTTCTTGGAAAGCCAATTTTTCCCTACAACAAAGGAATAAATTTTAATTTAACTATCATGGTGGTTGAAACATCATTGAGAAGGTATAACCCCAACTCAATCCCAATTAAGGTAATTAACATCCCAGCAATATTAGTTAAGAGTGATGAGATACATGTGAATACTCAAGTACTAGATACTCGTAATTGTCCATAACCGGGGACACAAATTAACCATGATTAGATTGTACACTCTGCATAGGTTTGCGCACTTTGCCCCACAAGACTCGATCGCCTCCATTGATTTCTCGCACTACATGGTGTTTGAGAAACGGATGACCACAGTCTTTCAGAAACATTAACTCTCTACTCCGGGTAGACCATACCAAACCTACAAAACCCACTACCTGCTGATCTACCTCTTCAAGAGCTTCACGTAACTTACTCAACTATGCTAGAGCCCATAGTAGCTTGTGGCTGCACACGGAAGTTTCTAGCATGAATAAACTCAGTTCCCTTTGATCCTGGGTGGCGGTCCATAGGAAGATCACACGGTAACCCCGGGATTTCCAAAAATTAAAACAGACAACACTGGGTTCCTCAGGTGCCTCAATCCACCCAGATGTGTATTAGAGTTGCCACCTTAAGTTAAATCTTTAATTAACAATCTCACATCTGTCATGGATTCACTCAAACCCAATCCACGTCTACGAGCATAGCATAGCAACATGAGCAATACGTAGAAGTAACTCCCAAGGGTTTGACAGTAACAGGGCAATAGGTTCCTACCTCATCATCTACTTCCCAACCCACAAATTAAATACATCCTATCCATGCAATGTTTGAGGGTTGAAACTAATGCATAAAAACTGGCTATGAAAAGAGTATGATCAAAGTGTTACTTGTCTTGCTGACGATCCGTGAATCCTAGAGACTCGTAGTAACACGCTTCGCACTCCGGGAATTCTATCGCAGACAAACAATAGCATACATAAGCAACAAGCAAATATGCACAAACGAAACTTCAACTGAAAGAGGTTGACCGGAGAGTTCAACTTAAGATCTCCGGTTCACAAAAAGAATCAAACCAAACGGAGCAACGAAACTCAAACGGCGAAAGAAACAAGATCCGTTTACTAATCTGAACTAGGGTCAAATTTTACAGAGATAAAAACTTGTTTGAGTTGATTATTCGGAAAGAGGGTTTCGAGATGAAACTCCAGGCGCTTGAATCACCTGATTCCGATAAACGAGCGAAAAGTTATACTAGTTCGAACATCGGATCAGAATAATCGCGGAATAAATCCGATAAAAAGAAAAACGACGAACGGCTTAACGAACGAACGTTCGTTAGCAGAAACTAAACGACGAACACGTTCGTTAAAACGAACGAACGAGCGAACGCTCGCTATGCAAATAAACCGGAGAATAAAAACCGATCTATAAAAAAACGAACTAGGGTTTTTCTAAAAAAACCGAAGGGGTTTTTCTTAAAAAAAACCGGGCGGCGGGCGGCTACCTCCGGCGAGGTCGTCCCGGCTGGGCGGGCGGTTTCAGCGGGCTCGGCGAGGGGCGGCGGTTGCTAGAGGCGGCGGCGGCGCTTAGGGCGGCGGCGACGACTCGGCGGCGGCGACGACTCGGCGGCGGGCGGCTCGGGCTTGGTCTCCGGCTGCTCCGGAGGCGGCGGTGGTGGTGGTGGCTAGAGGGGGTGGCGGCGGCTCAAGGCTCGGGAGGCGGCGGTGGTGGTGGTGGCTAGAAGGGGTGGCGGCGTATATAAAAAGTGAGGCGGCGACTTGGCGGAGGGGCCAAGGCGCGGCGGAGGCGGAGTCCGGCTCGGACTCTGTTCCGAGTCGGCGGCGGTGGCGCGCTGCAGGAGGCGGGCGGCGGCGGCCATTGGCCTGCTTTCGGCTGGGCCCTTGGCCCAGTCGGGCGCGGGTCTCTCTCTTTTTTTTTAAACGTTCCGCCGAAACTTATAAAAATCCTAAAAAAATAAATAAAAATCTAGCAATACCAAAACAAGTTTTCTCCATCTAAATGAAATATTTAAAACGAGATGAACTTTTCTTGGCCCCTAAAATGCAATTTTTAAAACATGCAAATTTTTCTAGGGCAAATAAAATTCCAAATAAAATTAAATAAAAACCAAATAATGATTTTAAAATTTATCCTCCGATATTTCAATTATTTTGGAGAAGTCATATTATCTCCCCTCATTTATTTATTTAAAATGAAATATTTTCCGGAGAGAAAAATAATCAAAATCAAAATCCTCGTCTTCATTATTTGATACAATCAAATATGAAAATCAGAAAATACCCAACTCTCTCCGAGGGTCCTTGAGTTGCTTAGGATTTCGAGGATTGCAAACGAGAATGCAATAAAATATGATATGCATGGATGACCTATGTATAACATGCCAAATTGAAAATTTGGGATGTTACACTCACTTCTCATGAGATTCGATTGAAGACAATAACGCTAGAACGATATGTAGCCAACCGTGCAAACACGAGATTTGTCACATTCTTCCTGCTGAATGCGAGGTTACTATTGTCCATCAGGCTTAAGTTTATCAGTAGCATGGTTTTGACGGATGGGTATGTCGAAGAGCAAAAAAAGGAGTTTCAGGTGGGCAAAAGAGCTTCTGAACGTGTCGGGCTTCTATTTACAACATATTGTGGTCATAATCCAGTAAATTTTACGATCCAGGATGTTCATTCTATGGACCTGACCGATCCATTTGACTGTGACTGCCGAAAACAATGCTGGAGTTAGGGGGTGTTTGTTTTCAGGGACTTATTGGTTTAGGGACTTAAAAAAGTCCCTATAAGTCCCGCCTAAACCAAACACAAGGGACTTATTGGGACTTATTGTGGCGATTTGGGACTTATCAAATAAGACTCTCAGGGAGGAGCTTATTGGGACTTATTCGCTCCAGGCTCATTCCCCCTTACGCCCGTCGCCGCCCGCCTCTCGCCCGTCGCCGCCCGCCTCGGTTCACCGCGCCGTCGTCGCCCGCCTCTCGCCCGTCGCCGCCCGCCTCGGTTTGCCGCCCGTTCCCGCCCGCCTCTCGCCACATCGCCGCCCGCCTCTCGCCCGTCGCCGCCCGCCTCTCGCACCGTCGCCGCCCGCCTCGGTTCGTTTGCCCAGTTCATTGCAACGGTGCCTCAATCACGGACAGGCCCTCTCCTCGAGCCTCGTTGCAGCGGTGCAACATGGACTTATAAGTCCCTCAGAAACAAACAGGTAGAGACTCGGGACTTATAAGTCCCTGTAAACAAACAGGTAGGGTCTTATGACTTATAAGTTGGGACTTAAAAAAGTCCTAGGACTTATGAAACATACATGGCCTCAGATGTTGTTGCCCTTTTCAATCTGGGTTTTTTTGTAAACCTGATGAACAATCAACCCTCGTGCTTTTGTACAGTTTGTAAGCTGGAGTTAGATGTTCCTGCCCTTTTCAACTCGGCCAGGATCTGTCATATTTTCTTTGAAACAAGGCAAATGGCTTGCCATTCGTTTAATTTAGATTGAAATATTGTAACAAATCACAACCAAGGGAAATAAAATCACTCACGCCGGCTGCTTGATCTCCTTTGTGCATTACTGAAGCCAAGTGACTAGCCCCCACCACCCCCCACGGTCAACCTCGTACTCCCCTCCGCCGCGATCGACGGCGCATCTTCAACGGCTCCTGTTCGTTCCGTCCGAGGCCTCGCCGTCGTCCTCCGCCTTGTGGCCTTGGTTCGCTCGCCGTGCGTAGTGCGCCGCCCTCTTGCATTGTCAACGTCGTCAAAAACCGAGAGGAACAAGGAGATGACTGTACGTGGAGAGGATGACAGTAGGGACCCACCAGCGTCATGGCAGTACGCAAGTAAGTGCCTCTGTAGTACAAGCCCAAAAATATGGTTCCTCCTAATGGTTGGACATCTGGGGCTCACGCCATCGTCAACGTAGTCAATAAACGAGAGAATTACACTACGAGCGGCTGACACCAGGGACCCAGCAAGTCGCGCAGTTTTTTTTTTTGAGGAACAAGCAGTTTTTTTTGAGACAATGAGGAACAAGCAGTTGTTATTTATACTAGTTTTAGCGACGGGTCAGGGTAACAACGGGGTTGTGGCCCATCTAGCCAGGGTTTTATTTATGTTTACCACATCATGAGCCCAGTTGTGTTTTTTTCTTGCTGAAAATGGCTAGCCCAGTTCTATTTTTTAAAAGAAATACCCAAACAAGGCCTACTTGCTTTATCGGCCCTGCTGGGCTGCAAATGTTTCAAGACAAGGAGAGTTTCATTCGGTTTGCCCAGAAATGGCCTGTACATTTTTAAAAGACATCAAAACGGGAATTAGTTTCATTTTTCTTCATTACAAGATCTTAAATTCCATAGATTTTTATGCGTGGACAATTATTTTGATTTTATATTTATATAAATTATTTTTCAAAATAGTTTGAATGTGAATCGATATTTCTGGATTAAAAACAGTTGACCGCACCAAAATATGCAAAATTTCGTATACTTTTTAACCGTGGCCACAATATGGGGTGTAATGCTAACAAAAAGAAGATGGCCTCCAAAAAAATCTTAAGAATTAGCAAATGGGTTGTACATTATTAGAAATAATGGCGCATGGGTTGTATGCTGTTTTCCACAGATTTGAGGCTGACTTGTGCGCCTACTACAGGTTGACGCGTATGCTTTCATAAAAAAGGTTGGCCTTTGCATAGCATACATCAACTTACTCAACACACGAGAGCGGATCGTTGGATATCCATCCAACGGCTGTCGTGCTTCTTCAATCTCTGCTCTTCATGCTCCAGCCGCTCAAACAAGCGCCGGTGGGACTGCCTGCTCCTTCCTCCCGCGGTCGGCTATGCTGCCGCGCAGGCCTCACGGCCCCACCGTACTCCCATCGCTGGCCTAGCCATCCCTCTACTCACCCACACCTGTTGTTATTCTCCGGCAATGGCAGACGAACCAGTAAACCCTCGTACTCCTCCGCGTGGGAAACTACGCACGGGCATTGTTCTAGTCAACTAAAGATATTTTGTGTGGTTCTCTTTTCGATCAAAAAGTAACATGGGAATCACACCCACTTGACATATAAGAAAAGGTAGGAACATACTATCTACCAAACTCATTGTAAGTGGGTACTTACGAGAAAACTCACGAACCTATTCCCTGGCTCCGTATCGTTCCCTTCCTAGGCCTCCCGTCGTCCACCGCCCTGGTGCTCTCGGCGCGACCTGGTCAACATGGTCAATGAATGACATCCATCGGAAGTGGACTGTACATGGAGAGGCTAACAGTTGGGTCCACGGTCGCACGCAAGGAAATGCCTCCTTATTACGCGCAAAATAGTGATTCCTCCACCTGACAGCTAGGACCCACAGGAAGGGCCTCGGTATTTCGTGAAAAAAACGTTCCCCCCGCTGACATGTCGGACCCACCAGCTATATCTTCGCCCGCAAGGAAGTGCCTCCTTATTACGCCCAAAAAAATGAATACCCCCTTGCTAGCTGGGACCCACCATATTGTTGGGCTGACTTAGGGCCTACTATGTTGAGGGTGACCGAGGGATTTGTCAACTTTGTCAATACTCCAGTGACCGTATGATGTACTTCCTACTGCCATACGGCTTCTTCAACCTCTGGTCTTCTTGCTCCAGCCGCCCAATGCAGCGCCGGTCGTGCCGCTTCTCGCCTCCCGTGGCCGCTGTGCTCTGACCTGCTCCTGCCTCCCGTGGCCGGGCTCCGCGTCGTCCCCTTCCTAGGCCTCGCCGTCGTCCACCGCCGTGGTGCTCTCGGCGCGGCGTGGTCAATGTGGTCAACGACCGACTTCCATCGGAAGAGTACTGTATGTGGAGAGGCTGACAGCTGGGTCCACGGCAGCCGCAAGGAAGTGCCTCCTTATTACGCGGAAAATAATTATTCCTCCACCTGACAGCGGGGACCCACCAGACGGGCCACCAGTATTTTGCGAAATAAATCGTTTCCCCTTGACTGCTGGGACCCACCGGACGGGCCACCGTATTTCGCGGAGAAAACGTTCCCCATCGGCTCGGACCCACCGGAAGTGCCTCCTTATTACGCACAAAAAAATGAATACTCCCCCGGCTAGCTGGGACCCACCTTGGTGGGAGGCTGTTTTGTGGGCCTACTAAGTTGATGGGGCCGAAGGGCTTTGTTAACTTAGTCAATATGAACGATTCTAGCTCAATTGACCGTATGATGTCCATCCAACGGCCGTAGTGCTTCTTCAACCTCTGGTCTTCTTGCTCCAGCCGCCCAAAGCAGCGCCGGTCGTGCTGCATGCTCATGCCTCCCGTGGCCGGTTGTCTTTGCCGCGAGGCCTCACCGCCCTACTATTCCCACCGGCTGGCCAGCCTGCGGCGACGGCAGCCTCAAACCGCAGCCGAACCAATGAACCCTCGTACTCCTCGCCGCACGGGCTTCCACTGCCGCGTCTTCCCCGGCTCCGCGTCGTCCCCTTCCTAGGCCTCGTCGTCATCCACCGCCGTGGTGCTCTCCGCTCGGCGTGGTCAACGTGGTCAAGGAACGACTACCATAGGAAGAGTACTGTAAGTGGAGAGGTCGATACCGGGTCCACGGCCACAACCCAGTTTTTTTGTGATTTGCCAATTAAGTCGCTTTGTCAGGCCTGTTGGGCTGCAAATCTTTCAAGACTAGGAGAGCTTTTCATTCGGCTGGCCGAGAAAATGGCCCATCAGTAATGAGAAATGGGTTGTACATTTTTAAAACACATCAAACCAGCAATTAGTTTCAAATATTTTTTTCATTTCAAGATTTTAAATTACATTAATTTTTATGCGTGGAGAATTTGTTGGATTTTATATTGATATACATTTATTTTTAAAATCAGTTTCAATGTGAGTCAAAATTTCGTGATTAAAAACAGTTCGGACCGCACCGAAATATGCAAAAATTCGTATAATTTTTTAACCGTGGCCATAATATGGGTTGTAATGCTAACAAAAAGAATATGGGCTCCAAAAAAACCTTAAGAATTAGCAAATGGGCTGTAAATTATGAGAAATAATGGCAGATGGGTTGTATGCTGTTTTCCACATATTTGAGGCTTTCCTAAAAAAAGGTTGACGCACAAGCAGTGACGGTTGGATGTCCATCCAACAGCCGTCGTGCTTCTTCACTCTCTGCTCTTCCTGCTCCAGCCACTCAAACAAGCGCCAAGTGGACTGCTCGCTTCCTCCTCCCTCAAGCGGTCAGGCTTTGCCAAGAGCCTCACCGCCCCACCGTACTCCCATCGCTGACCTAGCCATCCCTCTACTCAGCCACACCTGCTGTTATTCTCCGGTGACGGCACACGAACCAGTAAACCCTCGTTCAGTCGTACTCCCCTCCGCGTGGGAAACAATCACTGAGTCTTCCCTACCTCCGTGTCGTTCCTTCCTAGGCCTCGCTGCCGTCCACCGCCTCGGTGCTCTCGGCGCTGCCTGGTCAATGTGGTCAACGACCGACATGCATCTGAAGTGGATCAGACGTGGAGAGGCCGACAGCCGGGTCCACGGTCCCACGCAAGGAAATGCCTCCTTATTACGCTGCAAAATAATGATTCGTCCACGACATCGTGGACGCACCGAAAGGCCTCGATATTTCGCGAAAAAATGTTACCGCCATGACAGCTCGGACCCACCAGCTATATCTTCGCATCGCAAGGAAGTGCCTCCTTATTACGCACAAAAATGAATACTCCCCACATTAGCTGGGACCCAGTATAGTGGCAGGCTGACTTGTGGGCCTACTAAGTTGACGGGGACGGAGGGCTTTGTCAACTTAGTCAATATGCACGATTCTAGCTCCAGTGATCGTACGATGTCCATCCAATGGCCGTAGTGCTTCTTCAACCTCAGGTCTTCTTGCTCTAGCCGCCCAAACCAGCGCCGGTCGTGCCTCGTGCTCCTGCCTCCCGTGGCCGGCTGCGATGCTGCTCAGGCCTCACCACCCCTACTACTCCCATCGCTGGGCAGGCCATCCCTCTACTCACCCACACCCCCTGCTATTCTGCGGCAACGGCAGCCTCACACCGCAGCGAACCAGTGAACCCTCGTACTCCTCTACGCGTGGGCATCCACTGCCGCGTCTTCCCCGGCTCCGCGTCGTCCCCTTCCTAGGCCTCTCCGTCGTCCACCGCCCTGGTCCTCTCGGCGCGGTGTGGTCAACGTGGTCAAGGAACGGCTTCCATCGGACATGGACTATACGTGGAGAGGATGACAGCTGGGTCCATGGCCGCAGCAAGGAAGTGCCTCCTTATTACGCGCAAAATAATTATTCATCCACCTGACAGTGGGGACCCACCGGACGGGCCACCATATTTCGCGAGAAAAACTGTGACGCCCCCGATTCAATTGTACACTAATCATGCTCGCAAACGTGTACGATCAAGATCAGGGACTCACGGGAAGATATCACAACACAACTCTAAAACATAAATAAGTCATACAAGCATCATAATACAAGCCAGGGGCGTCGAGGGCTTGAATACAAGTGCTCGATCAAAGACGAAGTCAATGAAAGCAACAATATCTGAGTACGTACATAAGTTAAACAAGTATGCCTTAAGAAGGCTAGCACAAAGCTGGGATACAGATCGAAAGAGGCGCGGGCCTCCTGCACAGGATCCTCCTAACTACTCTGAGTGTAAATCGTCGGGGGCTGCGTAGTAGTAGGCACCTCCGGTGTAGTAGTCGTCATCAACGGTGGCGTCGCTCCTGGGCTCCATCGTGCAGTCGCAGCAACCGGGTAAAGAAAGGGGGAAAAGGGGAACAAGGCAACCGTGAGTACTCATCCAAACTACTACTTAAGCAAGGAGCTACACTACATATGCATGGATATATGTGTAAAGGGCCATATCGGTGGACCGAATCGCAGAATGCCAGAATAAGAGGGGGGATAGCTAATCCTATCGAAGACTACGCTTCTGGCAGCCTCCGTCTTGCAGCATGTAGAAGAGAGTAGACTGAAGTCCTCCAAGTAGCATCGTATAGCATAATCCTACCTGGCGATCCTCTCCGCGTAGCCCTGTTAGAGAGCGACCACCGAGTTGTATCTGGCACTTGGAAGGGTGTGTTTTATTAAGTATCCGGTTCTAGTTGTCATAAGGTCAAGGTACAACTCCAAGTCGTCCCATTACCAAGATCACGGCTATTCGAATAGATTAACTTCCTGCAGGGTGCACCACATTACCCGACACGCCGATCCCATTTGGCGGACACACTTTTCTCGGGTCATGCCCGCCGCGGAAGATCAACACGCCGCAGCCCCACTTAGGCATAACAGAGAGGCCACGCCGGTCTAAACCTATGCGCCACATGATGCGAGCCCATCGCCCTTAGCACACCCGCACGCTATGCGTCTGTGACGAAGCAGACCTAGCCTAGTGGCGTTCCAGTCCAATCCGGCGCGCGCCGCTCAGTCGCTGACGTCACGAAATGCTTCGGATGATACCACGACGCCGGTTGCCCATATCTTGTCCCACGTGGCGGTTAGTGCGTATAAGGTCAACGACCCAACTCAGATCAAATACCAAGATCTCGTTAAGCATGTTAAGTATCCGCGAACGCCGAACAGGCCAGGCCCACCTCTCTCCTAGGCGTTCTCAACCTGCCCTGTCGCTCCGCCACAAAGATCCACTCGCGGGTGCTCCACAAGCCGACCCGACTTTAGTCACCACATGTATCATGTATAAAGTATATAGTATATACCCGTGATCACCTCCCGAGTGATCACGGCCCGATAGTATAGCACAGCAGACGGACAAGAATGTAGGGCCACAGATGGAAATACTAGCATCCTATACTAGGCAAGTAGGATTGCAGGTAAAGGCATCGAGCGGCGGGGCGGCGTCGGGCGTCGAGAGCGCGGTCGCGGTCGGTGCAGCGAGAGGAGTCGTCGAGGGAGAGGGGACGGGGGCGCGAGGACGAGGGCGGGGGCCTGCGAGGCGGCACAGGGCGACGGCCACGGGGCCAGCCCCGATCCGATCTGGATCGGGGGGAGGGAGAGATGAGGGAGTGAGAGGAGCGAGGGGGGAGTGGGGATCGGGCAGAGGCGTTGCAAGGCGTCGTGTGTGTGTGGCGCACGGGAGGGAAATGAAGGGAGCGAGAGGTGAGGGCTAGGGTTAGAGCAGGTGGATGGGCTGGCGGTTGTGTCCAATTGGGCTGGCCGGGCTGGGCGTTTAGCCCAATTGGCGGGGGTATGTGATTTTGTTTTGCCCTTTTCCTTTTATTTATTTCTGTTTCTATTTTACTTTAGTTTTACAAACTATAAACCTAGCCCCTAAATTATTTCTAATACTAATAACAATGCCATAATTAATTTGGCACCCTAAACAATTATTTTATATTTGTTTAGTATTTTAAAGTCATTTAAATATTAGTCTTACTGTTGTTTTAATTAATTTAGTGCAGTTAACTATTTTATATAAAAAGACGTTTTCTCCACTATAATTACCTATGCAATATCTGGTTCACTCTGAACATTTCAGTTTTACTATTTGAAAAGTTTTATTGTCTGCTTGATTTTTAATTTGAATTTGAATCGGTTTCGAACTCACGCGAGATTATCAACAGTAATCAAAGTGACGTGGCATCATTAGTAGAGGGTTGTTGTAGCTTAGTTACCCGGGCGTCACAATTCTCCTCCACTACTAGAAATCTCGTCCCGAGATTTAGGAGCGGGAGTAAGGGAGGAAATTTTGGTTACGAAATTGTAATGAGTCATCTCGATCTTGGCTGCCCTTCTCTAAAAAGTTGAATCCTCTTGTTGATGTCTTCATTTCTCTGCTTTAGGTCATCATGATGAAGTCTTCATCCTTTCTTCGGGAGTCCCATCGTACTTATGAAAAATGATAAGGGGTATCTTCGGAAGAACGGACCTCTACAAGGTCACGTATCGAGTAGAGAACATCAGGGAGGGTGGCGGATAGTAACTCTCGAATTGAAACTTAAGAAAATATCGAGAGCAAAGTAAGAAGGTGTGGAATAGAAGTTTCAAGCGCATAGGCAATCGCTCGTTGCACGAAGCGAAGTGTGAAAGGGGTTGAGCAATGGGAATAAGTATTGCGTCCGATACCGAATAGATCAACAGCAAGTGGCCCGTGAATTACATACAAAGTCAAGCACGAGGAATAACTTTGACAACAGGTTGTACAGAGAGTCAGGTTTCGATCCACGGGACACATGGATTCTGAGCCCACCATGTGGGTTAAAAGAAGGAAGGGCGTTGACATCTTGCACGGTCATGTAAGCAAGGCATGTCAGAGGTTAGTCTGCCAGTTATGTCGACAACAACATCGGTACCAAGGGTGAGGGACAAAGAGAACCATTTTCCTGCTCGTTGAACGAGGCGGACCAATAGGCAAAGTTCTCGTCCATCGGAGGTTACCGGAATGTCATCAACAATAGAAACAGGGTCTTGCTGACAGAATTGTACATCGAGGTGTTTGCATATGTTGGGAATTATTACTGCTTAGATCATATAATTCCCAAGAAAGGTCAAACAAAACCATGGAAAGGAAAATGTGATTTCCAGATTAAATGTAACAATGGAAAGGAAAATGTGTTTAAACACATATTTCAGGGGTATATCCTTCCCAAGGACAAGCGAGCACGATATCCATGACAGGATATAACGTAGAAAACTCTTTAGGTAAGGGGAGAGAAATTTCATGACATTACCCATACAGCGGTGTTTGGATAATTGAGCAGGAAACTTTTAACATTGGGCTTCAAATGCTCTTGTTGAAAATTGGAGTACCATAGACATGCTTCGAGATAGCATTGACATGGCCAACAGGTGAAGATCAGACTTTGGAAACACAAAGGATTCATCAGGAATAACTTATAGAATAAGTCTTACAATTCCCTCATGGAAGAATGGTTAACCTTGCCAAAAGGAACAACTATAACAATAGGTCCTCCGGCCAGGGGTGCTAGGCATGACATCACCTTACCGGGTCTTATGAAGACTAGCGTTATAACTCTTGTAAATATGTTCCAACCATCATATCTGATGGAGATTCAGATATGATTGGTGTCAGGATACCTCAGGCTCAGGATGCCTGAGAAGAAAGGTGCAACACAAATTGACGGGATGACATCATAAGATTCTCGGAAATGAACTATGAAGTGATTTCCGTTAACAAGAGTTCATCATTAACCCAAGGAGAGGTCAAGGGGGTGGCTGATGAGCTCAACGACAATTCATCGAGATTTCCAAAAGATGGATTTCCACAATTAAGTGAACAAGGAGATAACATTTGTCAGACCAAATGATATAAGGAAGTATGCTCGAGGAGAGCATACACAACTAAACATTGGTTGAAAGGTGCGCCCGAAATATGGGTTGGGTTGCACGACCAATGTCAGAATGGTGATTCAATAATCAATAGTCTAAGAATGAACGGCCGACCATTAACTTCAAAGCAATAGGGTTGCTAGAAGTGCAGGATCCAAACAGCACCATTCACTTGTTGGTACCCCGGTTGGAATCAACACGAGGACCATGATAGAATGGTGATGGTGAGAAGTATCACTATACCAAGAACTCTCAAGAGGTGGAACAAATCTCAGAACATTCTTGACATAAAAGATGGTAATACTCCAAGATAAAAAAGAAGAACAAAGGCTGGATAGCAAGGAACTCAAGGTATAACACAAAACATGAACAAGTTTGTGTTGGGGGAAGGCAAGAATGTCGTCGATGATAACACAATCATCAAGGGGCAAGGATGGTATTTTTCATCACAAATTTGATTGATATCCAGGAAGGAATCAAGATGTTGATGATGATCACGAAAAATTTTGTCAAGAGGCTCCACGAAGATGTAATAGATCGGCGATGTCCTCAAGTCAAAGGAATGATGAAGCGAAAGGTTAATGGAATCGAGGGTACGACACAAACTCCAAGGCAAGCTTGCTGTCCAAAGCGAAATGATATGATGAGGAAAGATCGACGTAAGCTTAGCTCATCGTCAAAAATTATGCTTTGAGGAGAAGGACCAGGTAGCACAGTTAAAATCAACACGAATAGGTATAGCAGAGCAGGCTAGGAATGACATGATCGGGTACAAACACGTACTTAAAGAAGATTACTGAAGAGGTGTTGAACCGTAGTGCGGACTCGGTTCGCTTATCGGTGTCTTCGAGTGTTTAATAACTCGGAGCCCATGAAAAATTGGAATCAGTGAGGACGTAGTACTTGATAAAGAACTCATAAGAGGTTATGCAGTTCTGTGATAATCTCGAGATACCAGGGGGTAATACTCGACGACAGATCAAAATAGAGGTTGGATTGGGTATTGCTCTGCAGAGGACAAGTGGTTTTAACTTGTCTGAGAAATTAATCACATTTGTACATGATCAAACCACAGATACAAGCACTTATAACAAGGGGGTAACTATTCTGCGAGAAGCTTCCATGATAAGATTTGCATCGTGTCCATGGGCATGAACGCAAAGTTCAAGGTCGACTCCCACTTCCTCAATGCATAACCTTTCATTCACTTCTCGCGTTTGATGAAGTTGCAGTGTTGAAATTTTATCTGGCGAAGCACCAGAAGAGTATGATTCATGAAAACTTTCGGGTTCACACGGTTTAGAGAAGGCATATGTTCAACCCATAGAGGCTTCTTAGAAACATATACCACAAGTTTCAAGAGTAAATAACACAAGCCCGAAAGCAGAGCATGGTTGGCCAAGCAGAGGATACAACTTGACAGAGGCATTATGTATCGTGGAAAGAACTCACAAAGTGATCAAATGTGAAGGACAACATGTGGATAACAATCCAACAAAGGACTTGATGGTCCACAAAGGATCTGATGTGAGTATCGATACTCAACCGAAGAGGAAGGAATGCAAATGCAACGGGTTATGGAATCATCTGAATAATTCAAAGCTTAAATGCAAAGGAATTATGATTTCCAAAACAAAGGATCGAAGCGGGCGTTACGATCAAGGATGGATCAATTGAATATACCAGAGGCACAATCGATTGACGTATAGTTTTGTCGAGAACCAGCTCATGTTCAAAATGACGTCTGAGCCGGAAAGATAATCCTAGGACTCGACTGATGATTGCGAACATTCACAACGTATTGAATCAACGGACTCAAAAATGATGGTGACAAAGGATGCCAATATGATTACTACACTTATGGGATTAATCATAATGAAAGCAAACAAGAAATTCCAGAGCTATAGGTTGCTGAGGATTTTCGGAATATCAAATGGTATTTCGAAGACTTTTGTGTAACACATGAACAACTGGGGGATGAGCGGATACTCGATAAGTACGATAATTTATTTGAAGGGGTATTCATGTGGCAAAGAACTGCTAGGCAGTAGGCACAAAGTATTCTCGGAACAATAGAGAAAACTTCGGGGTATCTTGTCATAACAAGATCAATGGGGGATGATCGTATGAATGGCAAGTGTAAGT
The DNA here is from genome assembly GCA_021605145.1 of Aegilops bicornis. Lineage (NCBI taxonomy): Eukaryota > Viridiplantae > Streptophyta > Magnoliopsida > Poales > Poaceae > Aegilops > Aegilops bicornis. The sequence goes on from CM038674.1 coordinate 621,454,794, forward strand.
AGTTATCCATAAGGATTTATCGATGGTCGGGAATAGCAAAAGTGATGGGCACAAAGTCTTGAGAGAATATCAAAGAGTATCTCCGAAATCTTCTGGTGCAGTCGGTGATCATCTAGACTGAAGGGCCTCTCCGGGAGAAAGTATTTTTGAGAACCTAAAGTTAGATTTTAGAAAAAAAAATTGTTTAACCCGAATAGAAGAGAGTTTAGAATCCCAGAGTAAAGGTCGAGGAGTAAAAGATCCTAGTACCACCCAATGGCGACGTGGGCCCGTAAGGCACACAGCCATGTTAGTAAAAGTTTTGCAATGTCTAGACTCGACTTCGGCCAAGGAGTGTGGAAGGGGATTCCTACAGCAATGGGCTCGATACCAACTTGTGACGCCCCGATTCAATCGTACACTAATCATGCTCGCATAACGTGTACGATCAAGATCGAGACTCACGGAAGATATCACAACACAACTCTAAAACATAAATAAGTCATACAAGCATCATAATACAAGCCGGGGCCTCGAGGGCTCGAATACAAGTGCTCGATCATAGGCGAAGTCATTGAAGCAACAATATCTGAGTACGGACATAAGTTAAACAAGTATGCCTTAAGAAGGCTAGCACAAACCGGGATCTGAGATCGAAGAGGCGCGGGCCTCCTGCACAGGATCCTCCTAACTACTCACAGTGCGTCGTCGATGGGCTGCACGTAGTAGTAGGCACCTCCGGTGTAGTAGTAAATCATCGGCCGGTGGCGTCACAGCTCACAGGCTCCATCGTGCAGTCACAAGAACGGGTAAAGAAAGGGGAAAAGGGGAACAAGGCAACCGTGAGTACTCATCCAAAGTACTACTTAAGCAAGGAGCTACACTACATATGCATGGATATATGTGTAAAGGGCCATATCGATTGGTGAATCGCAGAATGCCGTAATAAGAGGGGATAGCTAATCCTATCGAAGACTAAACGCTCGGCAGCCTCCATCTTCAAAGATGTAGAAGAGAGTAGATCAAGTCCTCCAAGTAGCATCGTATAGCATAATCCTACCGGCGATCCTCTCCTCGTAGCCCTGTTAGAGAGCGACCACCGAGTTGTATCGGCACTTGGAAGGGTGTGTTTTATTAAGTATCCGGTTCTAGTTGTCATAAGGTCAAGGTACAACTCCAAGTCGATCACATTACCAAGATCACGGCTATTCGAATAGATTAACTTCCCTGCAGGGTGCACCACATTACCCGACACGCCGATCCCATTTGGCGGACACACTTTTACGGGTCATGCCCGCCGCGGAAGATCAACACGTCGCAGCCCCACTTAGGCATAACGAGAGGCCGACGCGGTCTAAACCTATGCGCCGCGAAGTGCAGGCCCATCACCCTTAGCACACCTACACATTGCGTCGCGCGGCGAGCAGACCTAGCCTAGTGGCGTTCCGGTCCAATCCGTAGCGCCGCTCGTCGTGACGTCACGAAATGCTTCGGTGATACCACGGCGCGGTTGCCCATATCTTGTCCCACGTGGCGGTTAGTGCGTATAAGGTCAACGACCCAACTCAGATCAAATACCAAGATCTCGTTAAGCGTGTTAAGTATCCATGAACGCCGAACAGGCCAGCCCACCTCTCTCCTAGGCGGTCTCAACCTGCCTGTCAGCTCCGCCACAAAGATCCACTCATGGTGCTCCACAAGCCGACCCGACTTTAGTCACCACATGTATCATGTATAAAGTATATAGTATATACCCGTGATCACCTCCCGAGTGATCACGGCCCGATAGTATAGCACAGCAGACGGACAAGAATGTAGGGCCACAGATGGAAATACTAGCATCCTATACTAGCAAGTAGGATTGCAGGTAAAGGTATCAACAGAAGTAGCAAAGACAGGCTATGCATCAGGATAGGAATAACGGAAAGCAGTAACATGCTACACTACTCTAATGCAAGCAGTATAGAGGAGAGTAGGCGATATCTGGTGATCAAGGGGGGGCTTGCCTGGTTGCTCTGGCAAGGAGGGATCGTCAACACCGTAGTCGAACTGGGGGTCGCCGGCAGTCTCGGGGTCTACCGGAAAGAAGTAATGGAGGGGGAACACAATAAATAACAGAGCAATCAAAGCATCACAAAGCGAAACGTGGCAATACGCGGTCTAGAGTGACCTAACGCGGTACTAGGTGGTACCGGTGAAAGGGGGGAAACATCCGGGAAAGTATCCCCGGTGTTTCGCGTTTTCGGACAGATGAACCGGAGGGGGAAAGTTGCGTGTTTGCTATGCTAGGGATGTGTGGCGGACGAACGGGCTGCGTACCCGGATTCGTCTCGTCGTTCTGAGCAACATTCATGTACAAAGTTTTTCCATCCGAGCTACGGTTTATTTTATATTAATTTGAAAAGATTTAATCATTTTTAGAATTTATTTAATTATTCTAAATAAACATTATCCAGAATAGTGTATGCTGACGTCATCATGACGTCAGCATGACGTCAGCAGTCAACAGTGCGTTGACCGGGTCAAACTGACGTGTGGGGGCTGCATGTCATAGACTTGATTAATTAACTAAGAGTTAATTAGGTTAATTAGTGATTAGATTAATCTAATTATGAGTAATTAAGTTAAATAATTCTTTAATTAATTGATTAATTAATATATATTTTTATTGTTATTATTATTATTTTAAAACATTTCTTTTTAATCCATTTTCGTTCGGCGTGGGCCCGTTTGTCGTGTGAGAGGCCAAAGCAGGCTGATGCTGGGCTCGGGTTAACAGAGGTGAAGCGGAGCCACGGGGCTCATGGCCTTGAGCGCCGTGACCATGGGGGCGTCTGGCACACAATGAAAGCGAGCGTACGCCGGCAAGCGCAGGGATGCGGGGTCGCAGCCAAGGGCACTGTGTGGGGAAGGAGGCCGCGGCATCGGGCGCGGGGAGCGCGAGTGCGCGCGCGCGCACGACAGAGCGGTGGGGTGCAACAGTGGCGAAGCAGCACTAGGCCGGTAGCCATCATGGACGGCAGCATGCCACGGCGCGAACGACCGGCGCGGATCCGACGGCAGGCGAGAGGGAGAGAGAGGCGATGCTCACTGGGTCCGCAGTGTGCGACAGTGAGCTCGAGGTGGCGGCGATGACGGCGTGAGAGGACGGCGGGGAGGCAGGCGGCGTGGTGGCTCCGGCATCGGCCAAGCGTGAGCGGCGTCAGCGTCGGCGCTGATCGGCGCAGCGGAAGGAGTCGTCGAGGAGAGAGGGGACGGGGCGAGGATGAGGCGGGGGCTGCGGCGGCCTGAGGCGGCACGGCCAGCCCGATCCGATCTGGATCGGGGGGATGGAGAGATGAGGGAGTGAGAGGAGCGAGGGGGGAGTGGGGATCGGGCAGAGGCGTTTCGTGCGTCGTGTGTGTGTGGCGGCTCACGGGAGGGAATGAAGGTAGCGACAGGTGAGGGCTAGGGTTAGAGCGGGGTGGCTGGGCTGGCCGGTTGTGTCCAGTTGGGCTGGCCGGCTGGGCCGTTTGGCCCAATTGGCGGCGGGGGGGGGGGTATGTGATTTTGTTTTGCCCTTTTCCTTTTATTTATTTCCTGTTTCTATTTTACTTTAGTTTTACAAACTATAAACCTAACCCCTAAATTAGTACTAATACTAATAACAATGCCATAATTAATTTGGCACCCTAAACAATTATTTTATATTTGTTTAGTATTTGAAAGTCATTTAAATATTAGTCTTACTGTTGTTTTAATTAATTTAGTGCAGTTAACTATTTTATATAAAAAGACGCGTTTTCTCCACTATAATTACCTATGCAATATCTGGTTCACTCTGAACATTTTAGTTTTACTATTTGAAAAGTTTTATTGTCTGCTTGATTTTTAATTTGAATTTGAATCGGTTTCGAACTCACGCGAGTATTATCAACAGTAATTAAAGTGACGTGGCATCATTAGTAGAGGGTTGTTGTAGCTTAGTTACCTGGGCGTCACAAAAACGTTTCCCCCCTGACTGCTGGGACCCACCAGCTACACCTTCGCACGCAAGGAAGTGCGTCCGGGAAAAAACGATTCGCCCCCCTGACTGCTGGGACCCACCAGCTACATCTTCGCACGCAAGGAAGTGCGTCCGGGCAAAAAAAAAACGATTCGCCCCCCTGACTGCTGGGACCCACCAGCTACATCTTCGCACGCAAGGAAGTGCCTGACAGTCGGGACCCACCTAGTCGAAGCGTACGTAGCGTTGTCATTCTGGTCGTGAACGTGTACGTACATATATACTGGTGGATGTAGAGGCGTGCACGTGTCGTAGTAGAGGCACGCACGTAGCATGTACACGCACGTCTGCCAGCGATGGTGCAAGAAAGAAAATCTGACCCGCGTCACGTACATACGGGCAGGGTCTCTAATGCCTATCGTGCATACGTACATGGCTGGGTCGGAACGGAGAAACAGCGTCGTCGTCGTGTTCATGGGGAGCCAACCGGCTGGGTCGGAACGGAATGCGTGGTCGTGTTCATCGGGAGGGCTTGGGCCAGAGCGGCGATGGAAACGAGGCCTGGCGTACCGCACAACGGAGGAAACGGCCTTGTGTTCGACCGGCCACGTTCTAAACGGGGTCCTGTTGATCGGGAGGGGCCTGGCGTACCGCAAAACGGAGGAAACGGACCTCCTACGGTCGAAACGGGGGTCCTGTTGATCGGGAGGGGTGTGGCGTACCGTAAAACGGAGGAAACGGACCTCCTACGGTCGAAACGGGGGTCCTGTTGATCGGGAGGGGTGTGGCGTACCGCAAAACGGATTTAAACGGGCTTGTGTTGGAGCGCTACGGTCGAAAGCAGGGGAGGGTGTGGCGTGCAAAAGCAGGACTCCACGGGATACCGTTTCATCTCCACCGTCGACCTCCTCCGGCCTCCACGGGCTACCCTCGACCTCCTCCAGCCTCCACGGGCTCCTGTTCATCCAGCCTCCACCGCGTGCTACTCCACCGCTCTTGTTCAACCACCCCTCCACGGGCACCCTTCCACCGCTTCATCGCTCATCCAGCCCTCCACACCACGGGGTCCTGTTCAACCACCCCTCCACGGTCACCCCTCCACCATCTACTGTTCATCCAGCCCTCCACTCCACGGGTTCCTGTTCATCTAGAGGGAATGCCACTGCTCACTCTTCCTCCAACCCCCCCCAACGCCACTGCTCATCCTGCAGGCAGCATCGAGCGGCTTGATTAGCAGCAGATGGCGAATCGCTCCATCGGGTTCGATTAACAGCCATCGATCGATCGCTCGGGTTCGATGAACGCGTAGCCCTGCAGTAATTGCTCGGGTTCGGTTAGAGCCCAACGCCTCGCTTCGGCTTCAATTAGAGTCAATACCTCGCACGCCGCAGCGTCGTCTGAGAAAGCAGCGCGCTCGCTCGCCCCGACCTCCCACCGTAACTGCAACTCCCGAAATTTTCCTCCCTCGCTTCTACCACGGTTTTTCCGTCATGGACGGCCCAAAGAATGTCATGCAGCTGCGTCTCCGGCCCGCCCAGGACGAAAAGCCCATTTTCTTTCATGATTTTTTGTCATAGAAGTAGGAGCCCACCACATCTATGATGATACCGGGTTTTGTCACAATTATCATCATAGAAGTGTCATATGTATGACAGGAAAAAATTTCGTTCGGCCCAAAATGTCACGGATGTGTCTTTTATTGTAGTGTAATCAAAGGATCACAGGTATGCTATTATGATTATGTCTTAAGGATATAATTGAGAACCAGCCTTTTTATAATTTTTTTTTATTCATACTCCGGGTTATATGTAAAACATATGACCTGCCATGCGGTAAGCCGCCAAGGGACTTGCGTTTTTATTCTGTATGCAGGGCAACTAAAGCAGAAGATCAATATAAACCGGAAGAATATAATAACGGCGGCTTGAACAAATGTTGAGCGCCTCAAACGTGCGCGATGGCACGAAAAAATCAAGTTTTTCTTCTACCCTATTACAAGACTCCCCGAGTCTGGATAATGAATCATTGTTTTTTACGAGGCATGAAAATAAGACACCTGATGAATCACTCATTTTGTTGGCCTGAAGTTTCTGGGTCATCCCGTTCCGCTCCTCCGTCGGTTACCCTGTCCTGGAAGGTTGATGATGACCAGTCAATGCCATTCAAAGCTTCAAATTCAGCTTCATCATCAATTAACCCGGCCGGATCAACTTCGGGGGCGAAGGTATGCTTACGAATTGGAGGGATCAAGCTGACTGCATCATAATGTGGTGTGGCGATCCTTTGATTTTGGTCGTCAGAATCTTGGTACTTGGTGAGTTCCGTGTCATTCCCGATCAAAGTGGCCACAGGACGTATTTCCTTCACACAGGCGGTGAAGTCTTTCTCCTCAAATGGGGTGCCATCCTCCTTAAAGCTTGGATATCCAAGGGAGAGGTCGGCCGGGTCTAGCTCTGGTAACCATGCCTTGGCCCGGCTTTAGGCGGCTATGGCTCCGGCTCTTGAAGAAGCACATCTCAATTCTTGAACCCATTGAGGGAGCACAGCAAGCCGCTTTAATACATCAGCCAGGAGATTGGGAACCTCATTTGACAAAGCCACAACGGCTAAGACATGTTGTGACCCGGTGTAGAGTTGTTCCACCAATGTATAAACCGCCTTCAGCTTTGTTAACATGTTCTGGTTCAGATTAGAGCTCCTGGGGCCTGCATCAACACGCATCAGGTGAGCCGGAGATGACAAATAAGGTACTTGTCGGAAAAAGATTTACATTATTTAACACTGGCAGAATAGTTTACCAAAGATTGCTGAGACCATCTGAGATATATGGCGTTTTAAGGCGGTTAACTCAGCCGTTGTATCTGCAAGAGCCGCTTCCGCTTTCTCTGCCCGGGCAATCAAGGAAGCCTTTTCATCAGCCCATACCTTCTTATCAGCGTCAAACCTTTTCTTCAATTTCTCTTGTTCAGATACGCTGAACTCAAATTTGGAGTTGGCCTTTTGGATTTCAGTCTCTTGAGTTTCCAGGCAACTCTTCAAATCAGCAATTTCCGACTCAAATTGACTTATGGTGGCCTGCATCAACGCCGGGTTACAGTTAGCATTGTTATAATACAGTATTAAGTCCCAAGCATTTTGCAAGCAAAGATACTTGGCACTTGGGGGGCTAATGCATATTGCAGTTCAAGTATTTTATTACAACATGGTAACAACCGGTTCAAGCATCTAGCTTTAAGCCGGCCTAAGGGTGCTACAGGATAAGCCGAGGTTCGGGAAAACGTTACCAATCTAATATTAAGTCTACAGCATATTTTCCTCATAAGCAATAGACTTGGGGGCTGGTATAGTAAGGAGGAATAAGGAATAGCAACAAAAGTTGTACCTCAGATTTTTGGTGTATTTGCTTCACCATATCAACTTCCAGGTCACGGCTGCTGTGCACTTGATTTATATAGCCGAGACAATTTCTCCAATCTTGAGATGAGTATAATCAGTGACGTCCAGCTTGGCTTTTCGGCGCTCCAAAAGTTCTTCCTTCGCAGAGCACTTAGCAAGTACAGTGGGTCTTCCCGGTTCAACAAACTGAGTCTTAAGAATCTCGACTTCCGGATCATCTGTTTTTGCCGGGTTAGGAACCTCCGGGTTATCGAATCTAAGAGTCTGTTCGACAGGCGGATCAGAAGTTCGTACTGGAATGTCATGGGCCGGTTTAGGTGGCGGCTCATGTGTAGAGGTGTCAGGAACGGTTGTTCCGAGCTCCGGGTCAGTCACGACTGACTCTTTGGTTGGTTTATTTTTCTTCGCCCTTTTGCTGGGCTTCACTTGTACGTTGTGTGCAAATCAGAAGGGTTAGCACAAAAAATATGAGTAAGATAAGCATAAAGATAAATAAGTTGACATTACCCTGGAGCAGTCTTGAAAGCCGGCATGTTGGATTGCATGGATTCATCAGAGGAAAGTGAAGTATCCTGATAATTTGAGTCAGATGAATTGAGGGGTTGTCGGTGTACAAAAGTAGGGGCTCTCCTTTTGACCCCTTTACTTGTGCACGGGCAGTCAGAGCCTCCCGCCACGGCCACGCACAGACATGGCGGGAAAGGGAAGCCGGAGAGAAGCCAAAGCCACAAGGAAAACAGAGCAACGACAAGGACCAAGGCCACGAAGATCGAATGGGCGAAGCAGGTTTCCCCGGCAAGGACCCTTGCCAGGGCAGCCCCGGCAAGACTCTTGCCGAGGCAGCTCACCCACGCTAGCCGGAGTGAGCCACCCTTGAGCCCGCCAACGCTATACAAATGCGTTGGGGCAGGGCTCGGGAGGAACCTCCGTGGTGGCATGCAGATCTTTGTGAACACATAAAGCAATCAAGATCAAATGGGGATAGGAAGGCAACTATCCTCACCGAAGGGACCCACAAGACCCCCGGCAAGATCCTTGGCGGGGAAGTCAACACGCCACAGCAAGACCCTTGCCGGGCCACCCGGCAAGGCCTTCGCCAAGCGCACCGGCGGGGCCACTGCCAGGCCCGCGCCAGCCAAGTCTTCACCGCCATGCGCATGCAGCTGCCGACCCAACCAGCTGGGCAGGCACCTGCGTGGCAACATGCAGCTCTTCGTGGAGGCTCCACCACCGCGCCACCTCAGCTGCCTGCCTGCCTACATGGCACCGCATGCATCGCTGGCCAGGACGCGTGTCGAAGCTAGGAGGAGCGGGGGCGGACGGGACGGGCCTCACCCCCGTTCCCCAATAAAGCAAAGGGACACCTAAGCCCCGCATTAAATGCGATTTGTCCCGTAATGGCTAGCGATAAGCTTAGCCATAGTACTTCGATGCCACCTCCTAGTGCCACTGTGGCAATCCCTTTGCCTATAAAAGGAGACCCAAGGCATCCAGGAGAAGGATTCGGCTCTTTTGAACCTCGCATCACCCAGAGCTAGTTCGAGAGCTCAAGAACACTAATACAACCACCAAAGTAGGATCGTAGGGTTTTACGCATCTTTGCGGCCTGAACCTGGGTAAATCCCCTGTGTGCCATCTCCTAGTCCCGCTCTTCTCACGATTCCGCGCCCCGCAACCGTAGAAGGGATTCCAGTGATCCCATAGGTGTCGTTTCCCACCGACAGGGGTTGACGAATGAAACCCGCCAAAGGAAAAAAAGAACGCAAATCGGAGATAACCTCAGCCCGGCGCTTCCTTGTTACGTCAGGTAAGCCGGAGGAGAGTTCCGCGTCTTTGCTGGTCCAGGTCTGCCTCCGGCTCTCATGAGTCTGCCATTTCAAAAGAAATTGAGGATCTTGGTAAGCTAAAGGATGTGAAAATCTTACTTTCCGGGTCACTCTTTGGACTTTCTGCCTTGGCAAAGGCTCGGAGTCGGAGGAAATTATAGTTACCTCTTCCAACTGCTTGGCTATTTCCCATGTCCTCCTGAAGGAAATTGACGTCAATAAGATGATGGTAAAGGAATTAGGGGAGTTAAGGATTACCTCTTCTTCATCATCAGAGGAGTCATCCAGTTTGAGGAAATCTGAAGCACTTGGCTTTTTCTTCCTCTGGGTTCCTGCCTTGGCGGTTTTCCTCTCGGCTCTCTTGGCCGCTCTGGCCCATTTGGCAGCTTCATGATCATATTTGACCTTCCAGAAATTGTCATTTGCCTGTAAATAAATGAGAGAAGGTTATGAGTAAAAGTAAGGCATTCCACAAAAAGAGTATAGATTTTTAGATTGATGACTTACTGCAGGAGCCGGATTATTCTTGCAGAATGGAAGTAAGCCGAAGGTGTTGCTGACCACTGAGCCCTCTTTCAAAAGAGACTGGGTTGTGGCTTCGACCATGTCATCAGGCAAATCATCAGGACAATGACGCAGCGGGTCATCCTTCTCGCCTGTGTAAGTGCACATCAAGCCGGGGCGGCGGCTTAACTGAATCACCCGCCATAAGATCCGGACTCGGACCAAATCAATGCCATCTAAGCCGTTCCCCAAGAGAGCTTTGATTTTCTTTATGGTGGGAGCAAGCGGTAGACGCTCAACAGCAGTTAACTTGTCCGGCGATGGATGCTTGGATTCGAGGCGTGAAGCGCGAAAAGCCGGGCAGCGGGTTTTCATCAGCCGGAGAACATCCTGACAATAGAACCACGTTTGGTTCCAATCCTTAGGGTGGCTTGGCAGTTCGGCATATGGGAAAAGGCAGTCCCTCCGTCGCTGAATGGAGATACCACCAAGTTCCAGGCTGGGCCCATTGGCATGTTCATTCTGGCGGTTTAAATAAAACAATTCTATGAAAAGTAACAGGTTGGGTTGTTCTCCAAGATACACCTCCCAAAAGACTTGGAAGTTGCAAATGTTTGACACGGAGTTGGGCCCGATATCTTGAGGTCTGAGGTCGAAAAAGTGTAAAACATCCCTGAAGAATTTTGAGCCGGGTGGAAAAAAGCCCCGGCTCATATGATCAGCGAAAACGATCACTTCCTCCTTGGGTTGAGGTTTTTCTTGACGGATCAGAGCACGATAGGACATGTTTTCTTTCTCGGGCAGATAGCCGCCTTCACGAAATCGGACAAGGTGTTTTCAAAGTGACAATGGACTTGACCCGATTCTGTGTCCACAGTGCTTTGGGAGCCTTGGGTGCCATTATGCAGATGAAAGCCTATGACAAAATAAAATATTTCCGGTTCAATTTAACCCGGAGGAAAGCATTTCAAATTCGTTTCAATATGGCGGCTTACGAGGGGCCTAATGACATATGGCTAATTGTATCTGGTCAGTTAAGCCGCTATGAACGACAGAAGCAGTTAAGTTATCTTAAACCGCCAGGAGCTGGCAAGGCTGTCAATCAATATTATCTATTTTTAAACCGGCCATACGGATTGCCATGGTTAAACGGATCTAACAGATGCAGTTTTTGACTAAGTGTGGAACAAACAGGTTTCGCAGGTTGTAGCTATTATTTTGGATCAAACGGTCATTCAGAAAAGAAAAAATTCTAGACCTAAAACTAGTACAGATAAGTTCATAAGCTCGAATGAGGCCTCTGTACAAAGTAAAGGGATCTATTTGCATTCGAAATGAGTGCGAAACAGCTACCGCAGCAGCTTTATACTATCTTAAGATCAGAAAAGGGCGGCGGAGGTGAAATCTATGAAGGGTTCATGACAAACAGCGAGAACACCGACGAACTCGAAAATCTTAATGCAGATCTGAGGAACAAGGAGGAAGAAACTTACAGGTGCAGACTGGCTGCGGGGGTTCGCCGCGTTTTTCTGGACGGTTCAGGTTGATGCAGCGGCCAAAGTCGATAAAGATGCGGAGCTCTGCTGCAGCGGCGGCGGAGCTCGAGCAGCAGAGGAATAGCAAGAGGAAGAGGACGACGGAAGGGGGAGAATGGAAAAGACCTTGGAGTCGTGCCTATTTATAAGGAAGGGCCGACTGAGAAAGCGCGAGAAACGAGGAGGCCAGGCGTCATTATCCAACGACTCCGACGCCTCGATTTTCAGAATGGTCAGTAAAGATAAAGATCCGTTAAGATATGACAGAATTAAATATGAATTTAATGGAAGATGACATCACGGCGGGTTATCACGGATCCAGAAGATGACGTCACGGCGGGTTACAATCTTTGCACAGACAGAAGACAGAAGGCTTTTCCTTAAGGTATTTTAAGATTGACATGAACCGGTTCAAATCAATCTGGGGCCTAATGTTGGGGATATAACTATTTGTGTAAGCCGCCCAGGAGGGGCCGGCTTGCGCAAAGGTGATTCATCATGTGAAGCCCAAGATTAAACTTGAAGATGGTGGTTCAATAAAGGGTCTAAAGCCCACAGGGGATTTAAGGCCCGTAGTGATAAACCGCCGTAATGGCATGACTTGTATTATAAGAAAGGATTAACTAGTCACCGAGCCGGACACTGTTTATGAGCCGGCCGGGACTCAGAAACATGAGGCGTCCACCCGTGTATATAAGGGGACGACCCTCTGGCGGCTTAGGGAGAAAAACATCTAATCGAGAGCCGGGCATAGCATATTTCACTCCCTGGTCATCGAAACCCTAGCAATACCAACCCAACTAGACGTAGGCTTTACCTTCACCGTAAGGGGCCGAACTAGTAAAAACCTCTCTCGTGTCCCTTGTCCCGTTAACCCCTTTAAGCTTCCTAGTTGCGATGGCTCCACAACTAAGTCCTTGCAAGAGGACATCTACCGTGACAATTCCACGACACAACCCATCATCTAATTGCTACTCCACAATGCATTCCCTTAGGCCCAAATATGGTGAAGTGTCATGTAGTCGACGTTCACATGACACCACTAAGGGAATCACAACATACATACTATCAAAATATCGAACACATGTCAAGTTCACATGATTACTTGCAACATGATTTCTCCCGTGACCTCAAAAACAAAAGTAACTACTCACAAATGATAATCATAATCAAGATCAGAGGGGTATTAAATAGCATATTGGATCTGAACATATAATCTTCCACCAAATAAACCATATAGTAATCAACTACAAGATGTAATCAACACTACTAGTCACCCACAAGCACCAATCTATAGTTCCGGTAACAAGATTGAACACAAGTGATGAACTAGGGTTTGAGATGAGATGGTGTTGTTGAAGATGTTGATGGAGATTGCCCTCCCCGAGATGGGAGAGTTGTTGGTGATGATGGTGATGATGATTTCCCCCTCCGGGAGGGAAGTTCCCCCGGCGGAATCGCTCCACCAGAGGGCAAAAGTGCTCCTGCCAAAGTTCCGCCTCGAGACGGCGGCGCTCCATCCCGAAAGTCCTCTCTTTATTTTATTTTCTAGGTCAAAATGACTTATATACCAGAAGATGGGCACCGGAGGTGGGCCTGGGTGAGCATAACCCACCAGGGCGCGCTTGGGCTCCCTGGCGCGCCCAGGTGGGTTGTGCCCACCTGGTGGACCCCCTCTGGTAGTTATTTGCTCCAATATTCATCATATATTTGATAAAAAAATCTCCGTGAAGTTTCAGCTTGTTTGGAGTTGTGCAGAATAGGTGGCCTGACGTAGCTTTTCCAGGTCCAGATTTCCAGCTGCCGGAATTCTCCCTCTTTGTGTGTACCTTGCATATTATGAGAGAAAAGGCATTAGAATTACTCCAAAAAGCATTATTATGGATAAAAACATCATAAATAACAGTAGGAAAACATGATGCAAAATGGGCGTATCACATACCTAGCTTGCAAAACGTTCATAACATCTGCATCTGCTCCTGCAACAGGTTCGTCACCTAGTGGTGCATCAAGGACATAATTTTTCTGTGCAGCAATGAGGATAATCCTCAGATCACGGACCCAGTCCGCATCATTACTACTATCATCTTTCAACTTTGTTTTCTCTAGGAACATATTAAAAATAAAACAGGGGAGCTATACGCGAGCTATTGATCTACAACATAGATATGTAAATACTATCATGACTAATTTCATGATAAATTAAGTTCAATTAATCATATTACTTAAGAACTCCCACTAAGATAGACATCCCTCAAGTCATCTAATGATCACGTGATCCATATCAACTAAACTATGTTCGATCATCATGTGAGATGGAGTAGTTTTCAACGGTGAACATCTCTATGTTGATCATATCTACTATATTATTCACGTTCGACCATTCGGTCTCAGTGTTCCGAGGCCATGTCTGTACATGCTAGGCTCATCAAGTTTAACCCGAGTATTCTACACGTGCAAACTTTCTTGCACCCGTTGTATGTGAACGTAGAGCTTATCACACCCGATCATCACGTGGTGTCTCGGCACGACATTTAATCGCTGCAACGGTGCATACTCAGGGAGAACACTTATACCTTGAAATTTAGTGAGGGATCATCTTATAATGCTACCGTCGTACTAAGCAAAATAAGATGCATAAAAGATAAACATCACATGCAATCCAAATATTTGACATGATATGGCCATCATCATCTTGTGCCTTTGATCTCCATCTCCAAAGCACCGTCATGATCTTCATTGTCACCGGCTTGACACCTTGATCTCCATCGTAGCTTCATTGTCGTCTCGCCAACTATTGCTTCTACGACTATCGCTAACACATAGTGATAAAGTAAAGCAATTACATGGCGATTGCATTTCATACAATAACGCGACAACCATAAGGCTCCTGCTAGTTGCCGATAACTTTTACAAAACATGATCATCTCATACAATAACGTATATCACATCATGTCTTGACCATCACATCACAACATGCCCTGCAAAAACAAGTTAGACGTCCTCTACTTTATTGTTGCAGGTTTTATGTGCCTGCTACGGGCTTCTGGTAAGAACTGTTCTTACCTACGCATCAAAACCACAACGATTTTTCATCAAGTGTGATGTTTTAACCTTCAACAAGGACCGGCCGTAGTCAAATTCGATTCAACTAAAGTTGGAGAAATAGACACCCGCCAGCCACCTTTATGCAAAACAAGTTGCATGTCTATCGGTGGAACCGGTCTCATGAACGTGGTCATGTAAGGTTGGTCTGGGCCGCTTCATCCAAGAATACCGCCAAATCAAAATAAGATATTGGTGGTAAGAAGTATGACGATCACCGCCCACAACTCTTTGTGTTCTACTCGTGCATATCGTCTGCGCATAGACCTGGCTCAGATGCCACTATTGGGGAACGTAGCATGCAATTTCAAAAAAATTCTACGCACACGCAATGATCTATCCATGGAGATGCATAGCAATGAGGGGAGAGTGTGTCTACGTACCCTTGTAGACCATAAGCGGAAGCATTTCACAATGCGGTTGATGTAACTGAACTTTCTTCGTGATCCACGATCGAGTACCAGATGTACGGCACCTCCGAGTTCTGCACACATTCAGCTCGGTGACGTCCCTCGCCTTCTTGATCCAGCAAGTCATCGAGGAGGTAGATCAGTTTCGTCAGCACGACGGCATGGTGACGGTGGTGAAGTGATCCTTGCAGGGCTTCGCCTAAACACCGCAAAAATATGAGCAAGGGTGTAAACTATGGAGGGGGGCGCCGCACACGGCTAACAATCGTTGTTGTGTGTTCTAGCTGTGCCCCCCCCCCCTCATATATATATATATATATATATATATATATATATATATATAGGTTGGAGGGGAGGAGAGGCAGCCAAGGTGGCGCCCCAAGTAGGAGGAATCCTACTTGGGCGCCTCCAAATTCGGCCTCCCTCCTTCCATATTCATCCGGAAGGGGAAGGAAGGAGGAGGGAGGAGGGAAGGAAGGGGGAGGCCAAATTGCTCCCCTTCCTTTCTCTCATCCCCTCTTTCCTTCCCCCCTTATTTCGGCCTACATGAGGCGCACCAACCCCCTAGGGGCTGGTCTGTCCCCTTCTTGGCCCATTAGGCCCATGTAGTTGCCGGGGGGATGCCCGGAACCCCTTCCGGTGACCCGATATGTACCCGGTACCCCCGGAACACTTCCGGTGTCCAAATATCATTGTCCTATATATAAATATTTACCTCCCGACCATTTCGAGACTCCTCTTCAAGTCCGTGATCTTATCCGAGACTCCGAACAACATTCGGTCACCAAATCACATAACTCATACAATACAAAATTGTCATCAAACGTTAAGTGTGCGGACCCTAGGGGTTCGAGAACTATGTAGACATGACCGAGACACCTCTCAGGTCAATAACCAACAGCGGAACCTGGTTGCTCATATTGGTTCCCACATATTCTATGAAGATCTTTATCGGTCGTACCGTAATGACAACATATGTTATTCCCTTTGTCATCGGTATGTTAATTGCCCGAGATTCGATCGTCGGTATCTTCATACCTAATTCAATCTCATTACCGAAAAGTCTCTTTACTCGTTCCGTAATACATCATCTTGTGACTAACTCATTAGTCACTTTGCTTGCAAGGCTTCTTATGATGTGTATTACCGAGACGGCCCAGAGATACCTCTTCGATACTCAGAGTGACAAATCCTAATATAGATCTATGCCAACCCAACAAACACCTTCGGAGATACCTGTAGAGCATATTTATAATCACCCATTTACGTTGTGACGTTTGATAGCACACAAGGTATTCCTCCGGTATCCGGGAGTTGCATAATCTCATAGTCGAAGGAATATGTATTTGACATGATGAAAGCAATAGCAATAAAATTGAACGGTCAATATGCTAAGCTAACAGATGGGTCTTCTCCATCACATCATTCTCCTAATGATGTGATCTCGTTAATCAAATGACAACACATGTCTATGGTTAGGAAACTTAACCATCTTTGATTAACAAGCTAGTCTAGTAGAGGCTTACTAGGGACACGGTGTTTTGTCTATGTATCCACACATGTATCAAGTTTTCGGTTAATACAATTCTAGCATGAATAATAAACATTTATCATGATATAAGGAGATATAAAATAACAACTTTATTATTGCCTCTAGGGCATATTTCCTTCAGCAGCTGCAAGGAGAGCCGACCCCGTGTGCACGGCCATTCTAGGCCTCGTGTGTACGACCTGTCCAGAGAGTTTCTGGACACCCCGTGCGCATGGGCCCAAAATACTCCGTGCGCCCGGGCCCCCTCGCTGTAGCTGCTGATAGCCCATGCGCACGGGCGTGTATCGTGGACATGGGGCCCCCGTGCGCACAGGCCCCACTTACCCCGTGCGCCCGGGCCGATCAGGAAGCTGTCCAAAAGCCACCTGTTTGGGCCTCCACTTTGTCCCCCTCCTCCAGCTACCTATATATTTCATACCTAGGTTATTTGTTAGGGTTAGCAAAGCACATGATATGATATTGAGAGCTTTGCTCCTATCTACCTACTCCATGGAGATAAAGACCTCATAGGAGAAGATCCCTAGTGGATTCAAGACCCCACCTAGGGAAGGATCTCTTGAGATCTCAAGACCTCATATCCCTTTGGGATTTGAGATGTACTTTATCATGTACCCATGCTCCTCTTGTTGTTTATGTATCTTTGTGGATCTTGTGTGGATTTGAGTCTAGTGGATGTGTAAGTGAGCTTGTTCTTGTGTGTTTCCTTGGTGTTCTTCGTGTTCTTCATGGGATTCCCCCTCCAATTCGTGAAAGATCTCCACTTAGGATTCCACCCTACAACATCTTGGATCAGAGCTTAGGTTCTCACGAATTTGGAGTCTCCCCCCTTTGTTTTCTAACCCAATTTTGTTTGATTTTGTCCCAATTGGAAAATCCCCACAAAAATAGGTCCAAAATTTTTATTGCAATTTGTTAGTTCTTGTGAGATTTTGTAGTGTTTGATCCACGATTTTGATGTTTGGCAAGTAGATCTTGGCTTTCCCCACCTCCACACCACGAATTCCACCACCAATTTTTGTTTTCCACCTCAAAAGTGAGCCACGAAATCGTGAAATTTCCGCCCGCCCCGTGCCCACGGGCCCCAGACCCCGTGTGCACGCCCCCCGAAAAGTCTCTGGACACACCGTGCCCAAGGACCTGTACCGTACGCACGGCCCTTCAAGTTCAGCCGACAGCCCTTCGCCGTTTCAGCCATATCTTCCACATCCGGAGTCCGATTTTGACGTTCTTTAGCTCGTTGAGTAGCTATTGACACCCCCATCCATCTAGATAGGTTCCAACATCATTTGAATCCATCAAAATGTTGACAATTTGGCATCTTTGCCTAGGCCCTCCACCATATCATTCGCAAAATTTTGTCAATTTGGCATCTTTTCGCAACCTAACCCATTTTGCTCCGCCAGCGCCGCCCAAATCAGCCCAGGGCCACGACGGGCGTCACCAGCACACAGCGCACCGCGCCAGGCCACGCGTCCATGACTCTGCCGCCAGATGTCTGCCACCACGCCGACACGCCCTGTGCTTGTGCACCGCGACCCGTGTCGGACGACTTTGAATGGGAGTGAGAAACCCCGCCGCCGCTTCTTGGCCGGAGCTTTGCCGACGGCCTGCCGTGGCAAAGGAGAGAGGCGGCCCGTGGCTAGGTTAGTTAGCCCGTGTCGCTCACGGGAGCGACGCGGGAGGGGAGGGCGATGTTGTTTTGTTCAGTGAGCCTTTTGATGAAGTGTATCGTGGCCGTTCACGGGAAGGATCTATTTAGATGATTAAGACCTCATCTTCTCTTAGATTTGGAAGAACTTTACCTTTATGCTTGTTTTCCTTTGATTGACCTTGTGTGCTTTTGGATCTCAACTACGTTGTTCTAGTAGATGTGTAATTGGGATGATGGTATTCATTGTCGACTATACTAGGGAAAATATCCAGTGATACCGTGCATAGGGTGATACTATGATACAAGACCATGTGGTGTGTTAGATGTGAGAAGAAGGGACAAGATCAAGTTGCTAGCATCTTTACATGTTCCCCCTTGGAACATTTGCATCTTACCGCAAGAAAGCAGCATGTTTTTGCAAAAATTGCCCAAGTCCACATGGCAGAGAACAGATCGACATGCGCCCAGAACAGAATCAAACAAATTAGCATGTGCAAGCAGTGTATTCTCAGTGTAGGATAGCACTCAGGACATCAATTAGCCAGTTCTGTACGTGATGACAGAAATCAACCCAAAGCTGATAATGCATGTAGAATAGCGGTGGAATAGGTGTGGTTCCAGCTACACAAAGATATTTCGTTCAGTTTTGGGACAATGGGCAGAACCCTATCATTCATTCATAATCTCATCATTACAACAATCTCCTGATAACATCAGGTACACTATTATACAAGCAGGACCTAGCATCATCTTCACCAGATTTTGCCAAAACATGGGCTGCCTCATTAGTACAGCGATTTACATGCTTGATGCTCTAATATTAATATCTCGAGTTTACGAATGAATTTCTGTTCACTCCATTTTTTATGCCTTGCCTATCATGAATTCATTGAACCGAAAAAATGGACTACAACAAAAATAGACAAGAAAAGTTTTTTGTTTAGGCATTTCCGCAAAATAACAGATGCATAATCATCATGAACACCATGAGAACCACTTGGTCTTCGACTTCTTGAGATGCAGCAGGACTGCGCAACTCAACTTTGGCATGGGCGAAAGGAGCATCTGCCGCCGAAGGCGCATGACTCGCCGGCGAGAAAGCTCATGCATAACCTGGACTTGAAGATGCTCTCAGGTCCCATAGCCTTCCCGAGCTCCCCCTCGCCTCCTAGGTCCAGGTTGTTCACCTTCTTCGTAACAGCCTGCTCATGTCTGTGGAAACGACAGTGGTAGTTAAATTGGCAGTTGTTGGTGCTGCACAATTAAAGAAAAAGAAGATCCACCGCGAGGAAAATGAGAGAAAATTATGCAGCTGTTGCAAGTAAGTGCAGATAGCAAAATTTTGTTGTAGATACAAAAGGTTGTTGTTCACAATATGACATCCTTTCAGAGAAAGATCTGCAGTTCTAATTGAACATGATATTTATGATTGCAGAATATTAATCTGAAAAACCTGTTGCATACCTTTTTCAATTTTGCTTTCTGCCTGAGCAAAACTCCCTTGTGCACTTGTACATAGTTCCTTCCTGAGTTTCTTTTTCCAAATACATTCGTCACATGATAGGAGCCACTAGTTCTGATTTCGCTGCATAGCCGTCAATCATAATTTTGCATCTAATTTATTTGCCCTACAAGTCACCATTAGTATGTGCACTGGACACCAACAAACCACAAAGCTAAGAATGTAAGCTTAACTATCCTGGCAATTAGCTATAACAAGCATCTGAAGCTACATGTAGCCGCACCATATAAATTTGAAATGGCAAGAACTTGGACAGCAGTACAACCCTACTGGCACATACATAAGCAACAACGTAGCAGTCAACATGTACTGAGTTCAGCTTGCCAAGTATGAAATTATTGTTACTCCCCCTCCACATCATCATTCTCTTGTTCAGAATAACAGTGTTGACATCTTATTAATTCATAATATTTGTTAAATGACAGCAAAGTCACTGTATCTTTTCACCTAAGGAGCCCAGTTATTTGCGCCCATACTATTTTCAAATCCAGAAAATGTTTTGACCCAAGAATGCATGATTCTGGTTGTTCCCAACGATTGTTGGTGTGGAAGCTTATGCACCTTTCAAATCTCAGTGTCTTACATATCACTAGTGAAGCAAAATAATAAATAAATCTTTGGCTTAACTAACTGAAATGAAAAATAATAATATAATGGCATCTGCTACTTGAGTCTATGTGCAACCCCCTAATGATTGGCCAGGGAAGAATTCGTACCAAGCTATCAACAAATGCTTATGTACCAAGCGTCAGATCTTAAGGATGAGACTGTTAGAGGACAACAAAATTCTTGAAAACAAAATTCTTGCGATAATGCTTAGACAGGTACTCAGCCTGCTTGATACTATTTAATAGATGTGATACTAGTTACTAGATGTCATGAAATTGTGTAACAGCATAGCGATGCATATAAAAATTGATAAAGGGCCTTTAAAATTTTCTAACTCGAGTTGCTCGGAACTGAGAATAGCTTCAGTTGTCTTTCAGTTTTAAATTTTTGCCACATCAAGCCTAGAAGTTGTGATACTCCAGCCCCTGTCTAATACTAACCCATGACTCGTTGAAGGAATTTGTCAAACAAAGAAGCGCATTCTTGCATGCCTATATATGCTCAAACTTCTGCACAATCTTTCATGGCATGCTTCCGCTCATTAAGGGCTACATTTCTTTGCAGCCTGTGACGACAACAACTCACAGAACAATCTTATTCCGAAAACTAGATCTTTGCATGAACACTACAAGATTAGAGGATAAACTAACCAGATAGAGCTCGGATCCTCCCATATGTGCTGCACTTCCTGATGAACGGGCTGCCGCCGTATTACAACTATTGGTTGGGCGATAACCCCCAATGCACACATCACCACAGTTGGAGGAGGCAGAACGAGCTCCGACCGCTGCAACTGGCACTGACAAATTGCCTTCTACCGATAAATCGAGCTCAGCTGCTGGTGATGATCGGACATGACCCATGGTAGCCGGCGGCACAACTAGGATTTGCGCCATGGCACCCACTCCAGCGGCTCAGAGAGGAATCGTCCGAAGGAAACTGACTCCCCCAGCGCCGACACCCAATCCTAAACCAAAAGCAAAATCAAGAAGTCGAATAACATAAATTGGTCCAGAAGCCAATGAAGAAAGCTGCTTCTTACCTGCTCCTCGCTGCGTAGAGTCTCCGGTTCCAGCGGCGGTGGGGAGAGATTTGTCTCGCCTCCCATCGTACTGTCGAGCGTGGATCTCATCTGAGCAACGGGTTCGGCACACACGGTGGAGCTGAATAGGTTGTGTGTAGTCGGGGCTAGCGAGAGTGGATGGGGCATGGCGTCATGGTGGCCGGCGGCGGTGGGAAAAAGCCCTATGGTACCCGGCGGCGGCGGGGGGACGAGCAGGATTCTGTTCGAGGCGCACAGGACGACGGGATACGCAGTAGTCGCTCATTTACGGCAAAACACAGGGTGCCCTATGCATATTTTCCAGTGGGGAAGAGGTTGGTCAATCCTGTCCCTATAGTCCAGATCTAACGTCCAAGATGGTACGCGATCACCATATCATCTGATGAGCCGTATCATCAGATATCCACCC
Source organism: Aegilops bicornis (assembly GCA_021605145.1). NCBI lineage: Eukaryota > Viridiplantae > Streptophyta > Magnoliopsida > Poales > Poaceae > Aegilops > Aegilops bicornis. Next base: position 621,476,340 of record CM038674.1, read on the forward strand.
GACTATACTAATCAGGCATGTGCGCACTACATCATGGAATGGAGTATTAGTTGTCGACTATACTAATCAGGCATGCAGTGTGCACACAGTCGCCATCTTCAGAACTCAGTCACTCACAGTTTCGCTCATGTCACGGCCACCGCCGCACAAGGCGATTACTGCAGTGTTGTCCAATGATTGCGTCGATCGATCCGTGCGACATTACCCTGCATGCTTAATTGGCGCGTACTCTATGCGGCAGTGAATCATCAGTACTACCTGTCGGGCACGCCTTGTGCAGGACGAGGCTGCTTCCCGACGTGTTTGTCAGCCTGATTGTACCCATACAGTTACGAGCTGTATCGATCGATCGGCCCGTTCGATCTGGCCGCCGGGCAGCAACATCACGCAAGGACAGCGATAACTGCTGCTTGTTAACAGTGATGCTCTTCTTGTCACTGGTTTCATTCAGTCACTTCATAGACCAACGAGGCCTAGAAACTAGCCCTAGGCTCCGTCTCAGGCTCAACCTCTGAGATATGGATCAATCATATGATATCACATGATGATGGACTCGATCGATCACTGGACCTAACCCTTCTAGGTAGCTAGAGTTACTATATATGTGCATGCATGTCGATCTTTCGATGTGCCTTTTACGGCGAAACAACACAATGACTCAATGGGGACACACGCTAGCTCTCTCCTACGCTAGCTCTCTCCGCTAGCCGCGCCGTGCGCCACTCCGGCGCCGGCGGCCACTTCTCCGCGCCGGTTCCCAATCCGGGGCCGGCGGCCACCAGCTCTCCCCTCCTCCCTTCTCTCGGGCGCCCCTCCTCCCCTGCATGGCTGAGCGCGTGGCCCTCTTCGGGTCCGGTGGGTCTAGCTCCAGATCCACCTCGCCACGGCCGCTCCTGCGCTCGCTCGTCGTGCCGGTCGTGGGATTTGCTCTTGGCCCTCTCCGGCCGAGTGGCCCGTCCGTGCCTGCGCCTTGCCGACGCCCCTTGGCGGACGAAGCGGAGCCGCCGGAAGCGGGACCGCCCTGCCCGGCCGCGCGCGGATGGTAGGCGCACGCTCCCTGCCTCAAGGCCGCCTCCCAACTCGCGGCTGCCGGCTCGGTTCTTCGGCTGTTGCTACAACTACGGCGAAGACGACCATATCTCCCGCGAATGCACTAATCCAACCAAGTGTGTGCGCTGCGAGGGGGTTGGGCACAGTTCCAGGGACTGCCCGCTTCGCCGCGGCTCCTCGGCGTTCGGTGGCAGCTCGCCGCACCAGCCTCCTCCCCGTCGTCAGCGCGTCTCCCCTCCCCCACCCCCGGCTCAGGATTGGCCTGCGCTGGGCCCCGCCTTCCCCCCTCCGCCGCCCCCGGGCCCCCCGCCGGCTGGACCGCTCCTGGAACCGGGTGGTGGCGGAGGCGTCCAGCGAGGGCTCGGTGGACGGGCCTGCCTTCGACGTCCCCTTCGCCGGGCTCCCGCCGCGGGTGGAGGTCGTGCGTCTCCCGTCGGCGCAGCGGACGGAGGAGCCGTCTTGCTGCTACCTGGAGCGCTCTGAGGAGATTGTGAGACAGGAGGCGGAGCTCGCGCGCGCTATTGTGGTCACCGTTATCGGCAACCGGCCGGTCGTTGACCTTGCTAGTGCGGCGGCTGCGCTCCACGCGGAGTTCGGCATTGGGCCGGCGCATATGCCGATCCGGGCCTTCTTCCCGGAGGACTTTCTTGTGCTATGCGACTCCCTCCTCCTCCGGCGGCGCATGGCGGATCGGGGCAGGGTGGAGGGTCCGGGGTTCACGCTCGCGCTCCTCCCTTGGATTCGGCAAGCCCAAGCCACGGCGGTGAACCTTCCCTTCCTGGTGCCGCTCGACCTCGTCGGGGTGCCGGCGAATGCGTGGACGCGGCGTACAGCGGACGTCATCTTGGACGGCTTTGGTTACGTCGTGGATGTCGCGGAGGAGACAGCCAGCCGCAATGACATGTCCCACTTCCGTGTCTGGCTCCGCACGGCGGATCTTCGTCGCATTCCCACCCACAAGCTCATGTTCGTTGAAGAGCCGCCCCTCCCTTTGGCGGCGACGGCGGCGCCGCCCAGGCGTGCACCGAGGGTGTCTCTAAGTGGGCGGGCCGGCACCTTGAGGTATCCCATCCAGATTCGTCGTGTCGCAGATGCTCCGGCGCACCCGCGGCCTCCCCCGCCTTCTTCTTTGCCAAGGTTGCCGCAACCGCCTCCTCCTCCCTCGCCGCCGGCAGACGTGGATCGCAGCCCAGAGCCTCGTAGCTCCCCAGGCCGTTGGATGGATGGGGAGGCCCCTTCCGGCCACGGCGGGCGGGGCGAGGGCGGGCCACCAAGAAGAACCTACGTGGATACGGTGGAAGGGGCGGCGTTCACTCGCCGGAGGCCTCCTGCATGCTCCAGCAGCGACGATGCGGCCACGCCTCATGGAGCGGGCTCCAGGCTGACACCGGTCTGCGCTGACTTGGGCCCAGCTGAGGTCATGCGCTCTTTGACCGTGGTGGACTCCTCGGGCTGGTCGGGCACGCGTCTGCGCCTCGCAGAGGGTGGGTCCACGTCGGGCCCTGCTTCCTCTGGGGCTTCGGGCGGTGGCGACAAACTGTGGGCCACCTCAAGCGCTGACCTCTCTGTTGACCAATCAGCGGACATGGGCAGCTTCATGGCTGCGCTGCGTGGCAGTTCGGCAGGGGGGCGCAGAGGATCTCATGACTCCCCTGCCGCCTGGTCGGCGTCCTGGTCGGTCAGGAGCACGGGATCTAGTGGTCTCCTGTCATGACCATGGGTAGCCTAGTCGGCTCCCCCTAGGGCTTCTGAAAAAATTATGAGCCACCCAAGTCCTCCATCCTCCAGGACGCGGGGCCGCCTTCCCCCGGCCGGCTAACTCTCCGACCGGCTTCCGGGAGGCGGCCTAGCCCCCAAAACCTCGAGGCGGGGAGGCCACAAGAGGCCGACTCCCCAAGAGCCGGGCCACTGGAGGGCCGACTCTGGCCGGCCACAAGGAAGCCGACTCTGGGAGCCGCCTCCCCGTGGCTGACCAAGGCCGCACCCTCGTAGTCTGCATCCACATAACGGCGATGAGACGGGCATGGCTACATTGAAGCTCGCCACCCCGCATCCCGGGCGTGCATAGCCACAGTCTTGTGGATTCGGGCAGCCATCGCCCGTCCGTGGCAACCGAGCCATGTTAACCATGACATCACCCATAATGACGGGTCGATCCAGGCCATAGGCGGCGGGCCCCTCCGGCCAGAGAGATACCCGGAGGCGGCCCGGCCTCCCAAGTCGACCTGAGGCGTAGCCGGCTCTCCACAGCCGGCTGGTTCCCTCCCTCGAAGGAAGCGCCCCATTAAGGAGACAAGACGAGGTGAGGCTACAGTGATCGCCGCCAAAGCAGCGGCACTGTAGCCACACTTACCCCGACAAAGCCCTCGTCACCAGGACCGAGGCACATAAGAATCAGCCCGACAAAGCCCTTGGCGGTGGGGCCACTGTCGACCAAGAAGCCAGGACCCACCGATCGGCGGGACCCAGTGCCCAGCGGAGAAGTCGGCAAGCGTAGTCACTGACGGCTGGGGCCTACACCCAGCTGGATTACCATTGTACCCCCGGGGGTAGGCCTATATAAACCCCCCGGGGCACCCATGCAAAGGGTTGATCTCTTAGAACTTTAGACACCACGTAGAGAGAAGAGGAGAGCTAGCCGGGCCCTTCTTCTTCCTCTCACCGAACAGCTCAAGGAGCCTTTTGTAGCTACTTGTTCATCTAGTGATCATGCGGAGACCCCGCAGAGCAGTAGTAGGGGTGTTATCTCCACGGAGAGCCCCGAAGCTGGGTAAGATTCGCCGGCGTGCATGTCTTCGCCTCATCCCGCTTCTAGGCACCGGCGACGTCTTATTGGCTCCCACAATGATAAGCCACCTGTTGGCATATGTCGCACCTACCACCCGACATTTGGCGCCCATGTGGGGCAGTGTGCCGTCGTCCGGAGACACATTGCGGGCGGAACCCTCTTCCTCCCCAATGAAGCGTAGCCAGCCCGACGCCTCGATGGCGCTTTGCCGACAAGGCTGCAAAGGCGTCACGACGCTATGCTGGCGAGCTGCCTCGCCGATCTTCTTGGCGAGGCTCGCATCTCCGACGAGCCTGCCTCCGACGCAGGCACAAGCTGCCCCGAGAGCCACCTCGTCAGCCTCCTCGACCAGCTCCACGTCTTCAGCGAGCCTGTTGTGGATTTGGAGTCGGTCGGCTCCACCGACCCGAGGCTCGTTGACTCCGACACGGCATGGCACGACGCTTTCCCCACCGATGTTGTGATCTACGACGACCCGCTCCCCCGAGCCGACAATTGGCCATCACCGAGGTCTTTGGTCATCGCCAGTCACGGTGTGCCTCTGGCGAGAACGCCCAGGACGCCCCGCAAGCCGCGGTCCATGACTTGTCCGTCCCCCTCCCGGCCGATGCCGACGCCGAAACGCTAGAGGCACGCCGCCTCGCCCTCATAGCGGAAGACCGGAGGCTGGCTTCCGTAAGGCGCCTCACCGAAGCTCACCAGTGCGAAGTCGACCGCGCCACATTCGGCACGCCGCCTCCTGACGGGCCGAGTCGGATCGGCGCCGTCGGTAGCGGCGCAGCGTCGCCGACATGGTAGGAGTTGACCGCCCGCCTCGCCACGCCCCTCGAGAATCTGCCGCCCAGCGGCCGTGGGCAAGCCGAATGGACCGGGGCGAAGAGTTTCCCACATGGCTAGACGCATCCAATGATCGGAACGCCACAGCCGCAATCGGCGTCCACGCGAGAAGTCCTCCCTCGCCGAAAGCACGGCGCGACGTCATGGACGCCGATCAGGCCAAACCAGCGGCAAGAAAAGAGCGCCGGCTACCACACCGGACCCGGATCTCCATCGAGCGTGATGCAGAAGGCCGCCCTCGAGCCATGGAGCGACGAGGCAACCCGCCTCCTCCCCCGCCTCGCAGGGAGAGATATCCCACCCCGCCGCTTGTCACGCACCCGACTCTCAGCGGCCGACTGGGTCGCCCCGAAGGAGTCGGCGAGAACGATGCTCGCCACCGAATCGACCGCCTAGCGCGATCCCTGGCGCTAGAAGAGGAAGACGATGTCAGCCCGCCTTGCTTCGGCCCCCGCATCTGCAACGAGCCCTTCCCCAAAGGGTTCTCGCTCCCAAGAGACACGCCCAAGTACAACGGCTCTATGAAGCCGGAAGATTGGCTGATCGACTACTCCCATCATGCCAAGATAGCAAACGGCAACAAAGCGCTGCGTTGTGAAATACGCGGCCCCTCATGCTTCAAGGCACGCAGCGGGAACACAGCTCAACAGCCTCAAGCCGTCAAAGATCAACGGTGGCTAGACTTCACTGAAGCTTTCATCCGCAACTTCACCGGCACCTACAAGCGGGCTCCCAAGCCCGACAGCTCTCCCCTGTGCGTGCAAGGACCTTGAGTCGACTCGCGACTACCTCACGCGTTAGGCCGAGCTCCGCAATTCTGCGAGGGTGCACGAGGTTCAAGCCATAGAGTACTTCACCGCCGGGTGCCGAGAGGGCACCGTCCTCAAGCACAAGCTCCTCTGCGACGAGCCGACTACCCTCGACGAGCTGCTGGTCATAGCGGACAAGTACGCCACCGCCGATTCCTCGATGAAGACCGAGCTCCGAGTGGACGCCTCCGGGAAGGTGCTCAACCCGGCTCCCAAGACACCGGCTGGTGACTCCAACCGACACCCGCATTTCGTAACGACAACAAGCGCAGGGTTCTATGCCGCCTTCAACCGGGGCAGTGGTGCCACGAAGACGAGCAGCCCGAGGGGTGGCCCGCGCCCAAGAAACCGAAAGGCGGCAGGCCGGCTTGGCAGCCGGCCTTCTCCTACGAGCAGGCCCTCGACGCCCCATGCAAGTTCCATAGCGGCGCGGAGCCATCCAACCACATGACCCGGAAGTGCCACTGGCTCACGCGAATCTCCAAGGGCGAAGGGCTGGTGCCACCTCCGCCTACCGGTCAGCCGCCTCCGGCTCCCCAGCAGCCGTCCGCTCGACCAGCAGTCGGAACCATTCAGGACGAGTTCCCAGACGAGCATGCCGCCTATGTCGTCTTCACAAGCCAGCCCGAAGACCGGCGCAGCAGGCGCCGACAGCACCAAGAAGTCAACGCGGTCGCCTCCAATACCTCCGAGTACATGCACTGGTCAGAGAGGCCTATCAGTTGGAGCCGGGCCGATCACCCAGAGGTGATGCCGTCTCCCGGCTCTTATGCATTGGTCTTGGAAGCCACCCTCGCGATGGACATGCGTGTTGCTCGGTTCTCCCGCGTGCTGATAGACGGCGGGAGCAGCATCAACATCCTGTACCAGGACACCATGGAGAAGCTGAACATCAAGACGAAGCATCTCATGCCCAGTCGGACTTTGTTTCAAGGCATTGTACCCGGCCTGTCCTGCTCACCAATCGGCAAGATCAAGATAGATGTTCTCTTTGGGGACAAGGATCATTTCCGCCGAGAAGCAATCTGGTTTGAAGTGGTGGACCTGGAGAGCCCCTATCATGCACTGCTTGGCCGACCAGCTCTGGCCAAATTCATGGTTGTGCCCCACTATGCCTACCTCAGGATGAAGATGCCGAGTACCAAGGGCATCATCACCATAGCCGACGATTACAAGAAGTCCGCCGAGTGCGCAGCAGCCAGCAGCCGGCTGCCGAGTCCCTTGTGATTGCCTGAGAGAAGAAGATGTTGGACCGGGTCGTGGCCATGGCCGGCAACCAGCCGGTCCTATCCCCCGACCCCAAGGAATGTGATGCCCAAGGTTCTTTCCAGCCGGCCAAGGAAACAAAGAAAATACCTCTGGACCCAGAGCACCCCGAATGGTTTGCCGTCATCGGGACAAACCTGGACAACAAATAGGAAGGCGAGCTCGTCGATTTCCTCCGTGAGAATCGGGACATCTTCGCATGGTCCCCCAAGGACATGCCGGGTGTTCCGAAGGAATTCGCCGAGCACAAGCTACACGTCTGAGCCGACGCAAAGCCAGTCAAGTAACCCCTCCCCCGACTGTCGGAAGAAAAGAGAAGGATCGTGGGAGAAGAGATAGCCCGGCTTCTCGCAGCCGGCTTCATAATGGAGGTGTTCTTTCTGGAATGACTTGCCAACCCGGTCCTCGTGCTGAAGAAGAATAACAAGTGGCGCATGTGCATAGACTACACAAGCCTCAACAAAGCCTGCCCCAAGGATCCATTTGCCCTGCCAAGGATTGATCAAGTGATAGACTCCACAACCGGATCACGAGTCGCTAAGTTTTACGGATGCCTACTCGGGCTACCACCGGATAAAGTTGGACCCGGCCGACCGCTGAAGACCGCCTTCATCACGCCATTCGACTTTACGCTACCGACTATGACATTCGGCTTAAGAAATGCCGGTGCCACTTTTCAGCGTTGCATGCAGAAATGCCTCCTCAAGCAACTCGGAAGAAATGCCCACGTCTATGTAGATGGATATCGTGGTGAAGACGGAGAAGCGCGGTACCTTGCTAGAAGACCTCAAGGAAACGTTTGAGAACCTGCGCCGGTTTCAGATCAAGCTCAACCCCGAGAAATGCGTGTTCGGAGTGCCAGCCGGCCAACTGCTAGGCTTCCTGGTCTCCGAACGCGGCATCGAATGCAACCCAGTGAAGATCAAGGCCATTGAGGGAATGGAGATTCCCACGAAGCTGCGAGATGTCCAGAAGTTTACCGGGTGCCTGGCCTCCCTCAACCGCTTTATCGGCCGGCTTGGAGAGAAATCTCTCCCTCTCTACCGGCTCATGAAGAAGACCACTCACTTTGAGTGGAACGATCAAGCCGACCAAGCTTTCCACGAGCTGAAGAAGATCTTGGCACGCCGCTTTGTCTTGGCGGCGCCGACCGAGAAAGAGCCCATGCTCCTTTATATTGCTTTGCTACCACCGGGTGGTCGATCTTGTCGCCGTGGTCCAATACCGTAAGAAGGCCGAGCTCAGCCAGTCCAGAGGCCGGTGTATTATTTAAGCGAAGTACTATCCGCCTCGAAGCAGAACTACCCGCACTACCAGAAGATGTGCTATGGCATGTACTTCGCCGCCAAGAAGCTCAAGCCCTACTTTCAAGAGCACCCCATCACGGTCGTGTGCACCGCCCCGCTCGCCGAGATCATAGGCATCCGGGACGCATCCGGCCGGGTGGCGAAATGGGCCATCGAGCTGGCCCCTTACACGATCTTCTACCAGCCGCGTACCGCCATCAAGTCCCAAGCCTTGGCCGACTTCCTCGTCGACTGGGCCGAGACCCAGTACCTGCCGCCGGCCCCCGACTCCACTCATTGGCGGATGCATTTCGACGGGTCCAAGATGCGCACCGGCTTGGGAGCCGGCATCATCCTTACCTCTCCCAAAGGCGACAAGCTCAGATACACATTGCAAATTCATTTTGCCGCCTCCAACAATGTAGCCGAGTACGAGGCGCTCATACACGGGCTCCGGCTAGCCAAAGAGCTCGGCATCCGCCGGATCCTATGCTATGGCGACTCGGATTTGGTGGTCCAGCAATCATCTGGCAACTGGGATGCCAAGGATGCAAACATGGCGAGCTACCGCTTCCTCGTTCAGCAAATCAGTGGATACTTTGAAGGGTGCGAGTTCCTCCACGTGCCACGGGCCGACAACGAACAAGCAGATGCCCTGGCACGAATAGGATCCACTCGGCAAGCTATACCAACCGGCGTCTCTCTCCAGCGCCTCCTCAAGCCGTCTATCAAGCCGTCTCCAGAGTCCGATTCCATCTTCGTGCTGTCTGACCCCAGCGCAATCGGATCCGACTTGGGGAACCGAGTAGGCGGCTCGGGGACTTCGATAGGCGGCCCGGGGACTGCCATAGTCGCACCCGGCTCGGGGACTTCAGAACCCGACCCAAGGACTACGGCAGTCGGCCCGGGGACTGCATCAACACCGCAGGCGGTGGCCAACTCCAGTTCTTCACCACCCAGCCCGCCCGCCCTGGTTGCAGTAGCCGTGTTGGCTACAGAAGAAATCTCAGCTCTGTCATGGGCCCAGCCCATCCTCAAATTCCTGGTAAACAGAGAACTGCCAGCTGACGAGATGGCGGCAAGACAAGTCCAACGTCGAGCCGGAGCATACACAATTGTTAACAGAGAGCTCATCAGGCGCAGCGTCACTGGAGTTTTCCAGCGCTGCGTCGAGCCAGAGAAGGGCATAGCAATCCTCAAAGACATTCACCAAGGCGAATGCGGCCACCACGCAGCCTCAAGATCACTTGTTGCCAAAGCTTTCCGCCACGGATTCTTCTGGCCGACTGCTTTGGATGACGCCAAGGAGTTGGTCAAACACTACAAAGGGTGCCAAGTCTTTAGCTCCAAGCAACACCTGCCGGCTTCGGCACTCAAGACCATTCCCCTCACCTGGCCTTTTGCAGTCTGGGGACTGGACATGGTGGGCCCGTTCATGATGGCACGCGGCGGCATGACACATCTACTCGTCGCCGTGGATAAATTTACCAAGTGGATTGAAGCGAAGCCGATTAAGAAGTTGAATGGGCCGACTGCCGTGACATTCATCGCAGATATTACAACTCGGTACGGCGTGCCACACAGCATCATCACCGACAACGGCACGAATTTTGCCAAGGGAGCATTGGCACGTTTCTGCGCGACGCAGGGCATCCGACTGGACCTAGCGTCTGTTGCCCACCCGTAGTCAAACGGCATGGTCGAGCGAGCCAACGACCTCATCCTTTCCGGCATCAAGCCCCGACTGGTCGTGCCACTGGAGCGTTCGGTCGGCTGTTGGCTTGACGAGCTGCCGGCCGTCCTCTGGAGTCTGCGCACTACCCCGAACAAGTCAATCGGCTTCACTCCTTTCTTCCTTGTATATGGTGCCGAGGCTGTCATCCCAACTGACATCGAGTTCGACTCGCCTCGGGTGACCATGTACATGAAGGCGGAGGCCAAGGAAGCACGAGAAAACGACGTCGACTTGCTGGAAGAAAGCCGGCTGTTAGCCCTCAGCCGGTCCGCCATCTACCAACAAGGCATGCGCCGCTACCATAGCCGGAAGGTCAAGCCAAGATCCTTCCAAGAGGGCGACCTTGTGCTCCGGCTGGTCCAAATGAATACCGCCAAAGACAAGCTCTCGGCCCCTTGGGAAGGCCCCGTTGTCATCAGCAGAGCGTTGGGAAATGACTCCTACTACCTCATCGACGCAGAGAAGCCGAAGGCACGAAAGAGAGACGATTCCGGCAAGGAGTCGGAACGACCCTGGAACGCCAACCTCCTCCGAAGATTTTACAGTTAAAATGCAGTATGTATCACGCCACCTTTTGTATTAAGTACGAGACAATAGGCCCCCCGAGGAGCACTCGGGGACTGCCATCTTTTATCTATGAATGACGAGTATCATGCTTATGATTTTGTCACTGCATTCATTACCCTCGTCCGGCACCGGGTTCGACCTATCGGCCCGGGGACTCGCTGCCTTGACTTATATTCAAGTTCTACCTGCAGTCAGACAAGTAGTGTGCCGACATCCGAGCCCTCTCTTGTCGAAAGCCGCAGCTCGAAGAACCGACTGTCCGGCTGGCAAGTCAAAGGCAGGAAAGGATTCCCACACGAAAAACGGCTAAGGACTAACAAACTTATATAAGAAAAGTTGGCTTCCTCCCATCGACCAGCCGGCCGGCCGGCTTCCCATTCACCTTGCCACAGTCTAAGAAAGCTCAAGTACTTGTCTTCCCAAAAATGGCCAAGTTCCTCCCCAACCACAGACTGCAGAGCAGCTGTTCGGCTGGGAAGGCGGCAACCAAAGGAAGGCGGCAAAGGAAACAGCCTAAGGACGGAAAGCAAGCTTGAATGAAAGCCAAACACATGCATGATTATATTTACACAAAAGCCTTTGAAAGGCCGGCATTCAACATAGTTTGAATACACCCCCAGTGGGTGGAACTGCGTGAGTTTAATAAAAAAGTCGTTCAAAGAGTAACGGCCGGAAAAGCAAAGAGTGGCAGATCAGGCCAAGGGAGCAATGGGCGAGTCGGGCAGGTCGGCGGAGGCGGCAAAGGCAGATGGAGGTGGCGGCTGGCGGGTCTCGGCATGATCATCACCTCTGGCAGACGGCAGCGCTTATGCGCGCTACCGTTCTTGGTAGCACGATCAGCCGAGTCTGGCTGGTCGCTTCGCCATCATGTGCGGCGTCTTCGCCGCCCTCCCCTTCTTCGTCTTCGCCTTCGTCGCTGGAAGCGATCTCCTCCGCCGAGTCCTCGCCTTCCGCCGGGTTCAGCCCGAACCACTCCTCCGGCTGGGCGACGCCGTTGTCGTTCATCTCAGGAGCGAAAACGCTGGTGTCGGTATATTCGGCGATCGCCGAGGCGCGCTGGATGATATCCGGCCGCACCGCCACCAGCTCCTCGTCGGCCTCCTGCCGCCAAGTGCTCAGCTGGGCCAAGCTAAGCCCTGGATAGCAGGCTCGGACGAACTCCAGCGCCCACCTGGCGCCGGACCGAGCTGTGGAAGCCTTCCAAGCCTCAAAGCGGCCGACCGCGACCTCCAGCCAATGGCGAACCGACTAAGTGCGGGGAATCACCTCGCCGGGCCAGAGGGCGGTCAGCACTTGCGCTCCGGCGCGTTGAAGGCGGCGGAGCATGCGGTGAGCCGGCTGCAGTCGGGCCTGGATCGCCAAGAGCTGCTCCTCAAGCGTCCGGCCCGCATCTGGCGCGATCTCGACCCCCGCCTGCCGGCGTGCCTCGCGATGGGCCTCGATGGCTTGACTGGCGGCAACAGAGTAACCGGGGAAGTAGTCTGCGCGAAGAGCAAAAAAGCAGCTCAGATTCAGAAGATAAACAAGAGAGCAAGGGGCAAGTAGGAAGGCGGCCTACCGTCGATCAGATCCTCGACCCGGCCATAGCCCTCGCTCAGCGCTTGCTTCGCTTCGGCCCAGCCCGCCGCTTCGGTCTCGAACTCGGCTTTAAGGGCGGCTTCGCTGTCCTGCGCCTTCTTCAGGGCCGCCTTATGACTCTCCTCCTGGTCGGCTAGCTTCTGGGCCAGGCGGTCGCACACCTGGGCCAAGGCGCCGCACTCAGCCTCCTTGGCACGAAGGGCGGTCTGGGCCCCGCCTAGCTGCTCCCTCAAGTCGGCGTTGGCCTCTGCGAGCGCGGAGAAAAAGGAAAAAGCAATAAGGAAGAAGTCGTCGGGAAAGATCCAACCCGGCTCGTGATCGGCCAATCTTGGGACTACACACGGTGGAGTCTGTTGTGGCGCCCCACAAGAGATAAAATAAACAAGGCACTCACTCCGACTATTGGTCAGGTCGGTGGTCTTCTGGCTCAGCTCCTGGGCCTGGGAGTTGAAGGCGGTTGCGCGGAGGTTATGATACTCCTGAAAATTAGACGGAATGCGGATGAGAATAAAATAGCAAGCCAAGACCTACCGGAAGTTCCAAGCCGCCTGCTCAGCAGCAGACTTGGAACTCGGGTACTACACCCAGTGGGTCTGTTGTGCCTTACGGAAGAAATCGAAGAAAGAAATCGACCAAGGCTGGAAGACTCACCCGGATGGCCGCGCGCATCAAGAGAAACTCTTGGGTGTACTGCTGCAGCGAGGCGGCCTGGGTCTGAAGCCGGCGGCAGACCTCCTGCGCCGCCGCGTTTAGATTGTTTGTTCCACCGCTGGGCGTCCACTCAGACGAGCTGGCGCTGGCCGCTTCCAGATCCCGCGCTATTGAGCCGGCGCCCGCAGCACTCTGCGGCTCCGGCGCGGAGGTCGTCTCCCCCGCGTGCCGGCGAGGCACCGGCTGCACCACAAGGTCCGCCCCCGCCGCCGACTCGCCCCCAGCCGGCTGCTCAGGCGTCGCGGCAGATCGGCCGTCTGGGCCCGTTCCAGTCGGCGCCGACCGCGGCGCCTCCTCCAGGATGATCACGTCGTCGTCCCTCCTCTCCATCACCGGCTGGTCGCGGTCGGCTCCCTCCAACGGGGGCACGGGGACGTCGGGAGCCATGGCATGGAGGGGAATGACGAGCTGCGGAGGCTGGTTGTGCAGAACCTCCGCCTCCCTCTCCGCGGCCGAGGCCTCCGCCTGAGCCTTGGCCGCAGCATCGGCTTGCGCCTCGGCCGACTTCTCCTGCGCCTCTTGGGCGGCCCTCCGCTCCTCCGCCTCCTGCTCCTCCCGCGCCTCCCGCGCGTTCTGCTCCGTTGCCTCCATGAGGTCGGCACGGGGATCCACGGGGCGGGAACTCAAAGACCCTCCAGTCGGTCCGACTATGGAGGCGGCAGCAACTCGCTCGAGGGAAAGCGACGCCCTGATCACAATGTTGGAAATATGCCCTAGAGGCAATAATAAAAGGATTATTATTATATTTCCTTGTTCGTGATAATTGTCTTTTATTCATGCTATAATTGTATTATCCGAAAATCGTAATACACGTGTGAATACATAGACCACAATATGTCCCTGGTGAGCCTCTAGTTGACTAGCTCGTTGATCAATAGATAGTCATGGTTTCCTGACTATGGAAATTGGATGTCATTGATAACGGGATCACATCATTAGGAGAATGATGTGATGGACAAGACCCAATCCTAAGCATAGCATAAGATCGTGTAGTTCGTTTTTGCTAGAGCTTTTCCAATGTCAAGTATCTCTTCCTTAGACCATGAGATCGTGTAACTCCCGGATACTGTAGGAGTGCTTTGGGTGTACCAAACGTCACAACGTAATCGGGTGACTATAAAGGTGCACTACAGGTATCTCCGAAAGTGTCTGCATTGGGTTGACACGGATCGAGACTGGATTTGTCACTCCGTGTTACGGAGAGGTATCATCAGGCCCACTCGGTAGTGCATCATCATAATGAGCTCAAAGTGACCAAGTGTCCGGTCACGGGATCATGCATTACGGTATTTAGTAAAGTGACTTGCCGGTAACGAGATTGAACGAGGTATTGGGATACCGACGATCGAATCTCGGGCAAGTAACATACCGATTGAAAAAGGGAATTGTATACGGGGTTGTTTGAATCCTCGACATCGTGGTTCATCCGATGAGATCATCGAGGAGCATGTGGGAGCCAACATGGGTATCCAGATCCCGTTGTTGGCTATTGCCCGAGAGCCGTCTCGGTCATGTCTACGTGTCTCCGAACCCGTAGGGTCTACACACTTAAGGTTCGGTGGCGCTTAGGGTTGTATGAATATGAGTATGCAGTAAATCGAATGTTGTTGAGTCCCGGATGAGATCCCGGACGTCACGAGGAGCTCCGGAATGGTCCGGAGGTAAATAATTATATATAGGAAGTGTTGTTTCGGCCATCGGGAAAGTTTCCGGGTCACCTGGTATTGTACCGGGACCACCGGAAGGGTCCCGGGGGTCCACCGGGTGGGGCCACCCATCCTGGAGGGCCCCATGGGCTGAAGTGGGGAGGGGAACCAGCCCATAGTGGGCTGGTGCGCCCCCCTTGGCCCACTCCCTGCGCCTAGGGTTGAAACCCTAGGGTGGGGGGGGCCCACTTGTCTTGGGGGGCACTCCACCCCCCTGGCCGCCGCCCCCCCTGGGAGATCAGATCTCCAGGGGCCGGCGCCCCCCCCCCCCTTGGGGGCCTATATAAAGGGAGGGGGGAGGGGGTAGCCGCACCCTGAAGTTCTGGCGCCTCCCTTCCCCTGCTACACCTCTTCCTCCTCCGTCACGAGCTTGGCGAAGACCTGCCGAGATCTGCTGCTCCACCACCACCACGCCTGCGTCAGCTGCTGGAGCCATCTTCTTCAATCTCTCCTTCCCCTTGCTGGATCAAGAAGGAGGAGACGTCATCCGCCCGTCACGTGTGTTGAACGCGGAGGTGCCGTCCGTTCGGCACTTTCGGTCATCGGTGAATTGGATCACGGCGAGTACGACTCCATCATCCACGTTCTAGTGAACGCTTCCGCCGCCGATCTACAAGTGGTATGTAGATGCAATCTCTCTCCCATGACTCGTTGCTTAGATGAACTCATAGATGGATCTTGGTGAAACCGTAGGAAAATTTTTAATTTTCTCCAACGTTCCCCAACAGTGGCATCATGAGCTAGGTCTATGCGTAGTTCTCTATTGCACGAGTAGAACACAATTTTGTTGTGGGCGTAGATCTTGTCAACTTGCTTGCCGCTACTAGTCTTATCTTGCTTCAGCGGTATTGTGGGATGAAGCGGCCCGGACCAACCTTACACGTGCGCTTACGTGAGACCCGGTTCCACCGATCGACATGCACTAGTTGCATAAGGTGGCTGGCGGGTGTCTGTCTCTCCCACTTTAGTTGGAGCGGGTTCGATGAAAAGGGTCCTTATGAAGGGTAAATAGAAGTTGACAAAATCACGTTGTGGTTATTCGTAGGTAAGAAAACGTTCTTGCTAGAACCAAATTGCAGCCACGTAAAAGATGCAACAACAATTAGAGGACGTCTAACTTGTTTTTGCAGCAATTGTCATGTTATGTGATATGGCGTAAGTTGTGATGAATGATGAGTGATATATTGTGATGTATGAGATCATGTTCTTGTAATAGGAATCACGACTTCCATGTCGATGAGTATGACAACCGGCAGGAGCCATAGGAGTTGTCTTTATTTTTTGTATGACCTGCGTGTCATTGAAGAACGCCATGTAAATTACTTTACTTTATTGCTAAACGCGTTAGCCATAGAAGTAGAAGTAGTCGTTGGCGTGACAACTTCATGAAGACACAATGATGGAGATCATGGTGTCATGCCGGTGACGAAGATGATCATGGAGCCTTGAAGATGGAGATCGAAGGAGCTATATGATATTGGCCATATCATGTCACTACTATATAATTGCATGTGATGTTTATTATGTTTTATGCATCTTGTTTACTTAGAATGGCGGTAGTAAATAAGATGATCCCTTATAATAATTTCAAGAAAGTGTTCCCCCTAACTGTGCACCGTTGCTAAAGTTCGTCGTTTCGAAGCACCACGTGATGATCGGGTGTGATAGATCCTTACGTTCACATACAACGGGTGTAAGACAGATTTACACATGCAGAACACTTAGGGTTAACTTGACGAGCCTAGCATGTACAGACATGGCCTCGGAACACAAGAGACTGAAAGGTCGAACATGAGTCGTATGGAAGATACGATCAACATGGAGACATTCACCGACGATGACTAGTCCGTCTCACGTGATGATCGGACACGGCCTAGTCGACTCGGATCATGTAACACTTAGATGACGAGAGGGATGTCAAATCTGAGAGGGAGTTCATTAAATAATTTGATTAGATGTACTTAATTATCATGAACATTAGTCTAAAATCTTTGCAAAATGTCTTGTAGATCAAATGGCCAACGCTCATGTCACCATGAACTTCAACGCGTTCCTAGAGAAAACCAAGCTGAAAGATGATGGCAGCAACTATTCGGATCGGGTCCTAACCCGAGGATCATCCTCATAGCATCCAAGAAACAATATGTCCTAGAAGCACCGCTAGGTGATGCACCCATCCCAGAGAACCAAGACATTATGAATGCTTGGCAGTCTCGTCTTGATGATTACTCCCTCGTTCGGTGCGGCATGCTTTACGACTTAGAACCGGGGCTCCAAAAGCGTTTGAGCAACACGGAGCATATGAGATGTTCGAGGAGCTGAAAATGGTTTTCCAAGCTCATGCCCGGGTCGAGAGATATGAAGTCTTCGACAAGTTCTATAGTTGTAAGATGGAGGAAAACAGTTCTGTCAGTGAGCACATACTCAAAATGTATGGGTTGCACAACCGCCTGTCCCAGCTGGACATTAACCTCCCAGACGAGGCGGTCATTGAAAGAATCCTTCAGTCGCTCCACCAAGCTACAAGAGCTTTGTGATGAACTACAATATGCAAGGGATGGTGAAGACCATTCCTGAAGTATTCTCAATGCCGAAGTCAGCAGAGGTTGAAATCAAGAAAGAACATCAAGTGTTGATGGTCAATAAAACCACCAAGTTCAAGAAGGGCAAGGGTAAGAAGAACTTCAAGAAGGACGGCAAAGATGTTGCCGCGCCCGGTAAGCAAGTTGCCGAGAAGAAGTCAAAGAATGGACCCAAACCTGAGACAGAGTGATTTTATTGCAAAGGGAAGGGCCACTGGAAGCGGAACTGCTCCAAATACTTAGCGGACAAGAAGGCCGGCAACACTAAAGGTATATTTGATATACATGTAATTGATGTGTACCTTACCAGTACTCGTAGTAACTCCACGGGTATTTGATACCGGTGCCATTGCTCATATTTGTAACTCACAGCAGGAGCTGCGGAATAAACGGAGACTGGCGAAGAACGAGGTGACGATGCGCGTCGAGAATGGTTCCAAGGTCGATATGATCGCCGTCGGCACGCTACCTCTACATTTACCTACGGGATTAGTTTTGAACCTCAATAATTGTTCTTTAGTGCCAAGTTTGAGCATGAACATTGTATCAGGATCTCGTTTAATGCGAGATGGCTACTCATTTAAATCCGAGAATAATGGTTGTTCTATTTATATGAGAGATATGTTTTATGGTCATGCTCCGATGGTCAATGGTTTATTCTTAATGAATCTCAAGCGTAATATTACACATATTCATAGTGTGAATACCAAAAGATGTAAAGTTGATAACGATAGACCCACATACTTGTGGTAATCGCCGCCTTGGTCACATTGGTGTCAAGCGCATGAAGAAGCTCCATTCGATGGACTTTTAGAGTCTCTAGATTATGAATCATTTGACACATGCGAACCATGCCTCATGGGAAAAATGACCAAGACTCCGTTCTCCGGAACAATGGAGCGAGCAACCAACTTATTGGAAATCATACATACCGATGTGTGCAGTCCAATGAGCGTTGAGGCTCGCGGAGGATATCGTTATGTTCTCACTCTCACAGATGACTTGAGTAGATATGGGTATGTCTACTTGATGAAACACAAGTCTGAGACCTTTGAAAAGTTCAAGGAATTTCAGAATGAGGTAGAGAATCAACATGACCGAAAAATAAAGTTCTTACGATCAGATCGTGGAGGTGAATATTTAAGTCACGAATTTGGTACACACTTAAGGAAATGTGGAATCGTTTCACAACTCACGCCGCCTGGAACACCTCAGCGTAATGGTGTGTCCGAACGTCGTAATCGCACTCTATTGGATATGGTGCGATCTATGATGTCTCTTACAGATTTACCGCTATCATTTTGGGGATATGCTCTAGAGACAGCTACATTCACTTTAAATAGGGCACCGTCTAAATCCGTTGAGACGACACCGTATGAATTATGGTTTGGGAAGAAACCTAAGTTGTCGTTTCTAAAAGTTTGGGGATGCGATGCTTATGTCAAGAAACTTCAACCTGAAAAGCTCGAACCCAAGTCGGAAAAATGCGTCTTCATAGGATACCCTAAGGAAACCATTGGGTATACCTTCTACCTTAGATCCGAAGGCAAGATCTTTGTTACCAAGAACGGATCCTTTCTGGAAAAAGAGTTTCTCTCGAAAGGAGTAAGTGGGAGGAAAGTAGAACTCGATGAAGTACTACCTCTTGAACCGGAAAGTAGTGCAGCTCAGAAAATGTTCCTGTGGTGCCTACACCCTCTTGGAGAGGAAATTAATGATGATGATCAAGGTACTTGGATCAAGTTGCTCTTGAACTTCAGAGGTCCACAAGGACACGTTCCACACCAGAGTGGTATGGCAACCCTGTCCTGGAAATCATGTTGTTAGACAACGGTGAACCTTGAACTATGAAGAAGCGATGGCGGGCGCAGATTCCAACAAATGGCTTGAAGCCATGCAATCCGAGATAGGATCCATGTATGAAAACAAAGTATGGACTTTGACAGACTTGCCCGATGATCGGCGAGCGATAGAAAATAAATGGATCTTTAAGAATAAGACGGACGCGGATGGTAATGTCACCATCTCTAAAGCTCGACTTGTCGCTAAGGGTTATCGGCAAGTTCAAGGGATTGACTACGATGAGACTTTCTCTCCCGTAGCGAAGCTTAAGTCCATCCGAATCATGTTAGCAATTGCCGCATACTATGATTATGAGATATGGCAGATGGACGTCAAGACGGCATTCCTTAACAGTTATCTTAAGGAAGAGATGTATATGATGCAGCCGGAAGGTTTTGTCGACCCTAAGAATGCTAACAAGGTATGCAAGCTCCAGCGATCCATTTATGGGCTGGTGCAAGCATCTCGGAGTTGGAACATTCGCTTTGATGAGATGATCAAAGTGTTTGGCTTTACACAGACTTATGGAGAAGCCTGCGTTTACAAGAAAGTGAGTGGGAGCTCTGTAGCATTTCTCATATTATATGTAGATGACATACTTTTGATGGGAAATGATATAGAACTCTTGGACAACATTAAGGCCTACTTGAATAAAAGTTTTTCAATGAAGGACCTTGGAGAAGCTGCTTATATATTAGGCATCAAGATCTATAGAGATAGATCAAGACGCCTCATAGGTCTTTCACAAAGCACATACCTTGATAAGATTTTGAAGAAGTTCAAAATGGATCAGTCCAAGAAAGGGCTCTTGCCTCAGATCGCAAGGTGGGAGATTGAGCTCGGCTCAATACCCGACCACGGCAAAAGATAAAGAAGAGATGAGCGTCATCCCATATGCCTCGACCATAGGATCTATTATGTATGCCATGTTGTGTACCAGACCTGATGTAAACCTTGCCGTAAGTTTGGTAGGAAGGTACCAAAGTAATCCCGGCAAGGAACACCGACAGCGGTCAAGAATATCCTGAAGTACACGAAAAGGACTAAGGACATGTTTCTCGTTTATGGAGGTGACGAAGAGCTCGTCGTAAAGGTTTACGTCGATGCTAGCTTAGACACAGATCTGGATGACTCTAAGTCACAAACCGGATACGTGTATATGTTGAATGGTGGAGCAGTAAGCTGGTGCAGCTGCAAGCAGAGCGTCGTGGGGGGATCTACATGTGAAGCGGAGTACATGGCAACCTCGGAGGCAGCACATGAAGCAATATGGGTGAAGGAGTTCATCACCAACCTAGGAGTCATACCCAATGCGTTGGGGCCGATCAAACTCTTCTGTGACAACACCGAGCTATTGCACTTGCCAAGGAGCCCAGGTTTCACAAGAAGACCAGGCACATCAAGCGTCGCTTCAACTCCATCCGTGAAAATGTTCAAGATGGAGACATAGAAATTTGCAAAGTGCATACGGATCTGAATGTCGCAGATCCGTTGACTAAACCTCTTCCGCGAGCAAAACATGATCAACACAAGAACTCTATGGGTGTTCGGTTCATCACAATGTAACTAGATTATTGACTCTAGTGCAAGTGGGAGACTGTTGGAAATATGCCCTAGAGGCAATAATAAAAGGATTATTATTATATTTCCTTGTTCGTGATAATTGTCTTTTATTCATGCTATAATTGTATTATCCGAAATCGTAATACACGTGTGAATACATAGACCACAATATGTCCCTAGTGAGCCTCTAGTTGACTAGCTCATTGATCAATAGATAGTCATGGTTTCCACTATGGACATTGGATGTCATTGATAACGAGGATCACATCATTAGGAGAATGATGTGATGGACAAGACCCAATCCTAAGCATAGCACAAGATCGTGTAGTTCGTTTTGCTAGAGCTTTTCCAATGTCAAGTATCTCTTCCTTAGACCATGAGATCATGTAACTCCACGGATACCGTAGGAGTGCTTTGGGTGTACCAACATCACAACGTAATCGGGTGACTATAAAGGTGCACTACAGGTATCTCCGAAAGTGTCTGTTGGGTTGACACGGATCGAGACTGGATTTGTCACTCCGTGTTACGGAGAGGTATCACCGGGCCCACTCGGTAGTGCATCATCATAATGAGCTCAAAGTGACCAAGTGTCCGTCACGGGATCATGCATTACGGCAAGCAGTAAAGTGACTTGCCGGTAACGAGATTGAACGAGGTATTGGGATACCGACGATCGAATCTCGGGCAAGTAACATACCGATTGACAAAGGGAATTGTATACGGGGTTGTTTGAATCCTCGACATCGTGGTTCATCCGATGAGATCATCGAGGAGCATGTGGGAGCCAACATGGGTATCCAGATCCCGCTGGTTGTTATTGCCCGAGAGCCGTCTCGGTCATGTCTACGTGTCTCCCGAACCCGTAGGGTCTACACACTTAAGGTTCGGTGGCGCTTAGGGTTGTATGAATATGAGTATGCAGTAAACCGAATGTTGTTTAGAGTCCGGATGAGATCACGGACGTCACGAGGAGCTCGGAATGGTCCGGAGGTAAAGAATTATATATCTGAAGTGTTGTTTCGCCATCGGGAAAGTTTCGGTCACCGGTATTGTATCGGGACCACCGGAAGGGTCCCGGGTCCACCGGGTGGGGCCACCCATCCGGAGGGCCCCATGGGCTGAAGTGGGGAGGAACCAGCCCATAGTGGGCTGGTGCGCCTTGGCCCACCTGCGCCTAGGGTTGAAACCCTAGGCGGGGGCGCCCACTTGCCTTGGGGCACTCCACCTGCCGCCGCCCGGGAGATCAGATCTCCAGGTGGCGCCCCCTTGGGGGCCTATATAAAGGGAGGGAGGGGCAGCCGCACTGAAGTTCTCGCGCCTCCTCCCCCTGCTACACCTCTTCCTCCTCCGCCACGAAGCTTGGCGAAGCCCTGCCGAGAATCTTCTTTGCTCCACCACCACCACGCGTCGTCGTCTTTGCTGCTGGAGCCATATTCTTCAACCTCTCCTTCCCCCTTGCTGGATCAAGAAGGAGGAGACGTCATCCGCTCCGTACGTGTGTTGAACGCGGAGGTGCCGTCCGTTCGGCACTCGGTCATCGGTGAATTGGATCACGGCGAGTACGACTCCATCATCCACGTTCTAGTGAACGCTTCCGCACGCGATCTACAAGTGGTATGTAGATGCAATCTCTCTCCCATGATTCATTGCTTAGATGAACTCATAGATGGATCTTGGTGAAACCGTAGGAAAAATTTTAATTTTCTGCAATGTTCCCCAACACACAAGTCAAGAAAAAGGCTCAGAAGAAGCCCCAGCTCAAGAAGGCAATAATCAAAAAGAAGCACAAGATACTCAATACTTACGCCGAGACCGCTTGTGGCTGCTTCACCACTTTGCGGAAGCAGACCGCCTTCGCAGCCGCCTCGTCCCGTTTGGTCGCCACCGCAGAGCCCCTGGATTTCTTCGGCCGGCTGCCAAAGAGGCCCGACCCGGCCCGACGTTTCGGCGCGCCGACCCGAGCGGCTGGCGCGGCAGAAGGTCCTGCGCCCTGGCGATCGCCCGCCGGCTGGCGGCGCGGATTGGCCTCGGCCTCGTCCTCATCCGGTCAGTCTCCAAAGCCGGCTGTAAGCTCGAGGCCGCCTGCCTCTCCGCCGGCACAGACTACGACGTCGTCCATGGCGGCCGCCCCCAGATCCGGGTCGTCAAGGTCGTCCACCATGCGGTTGGCCATGAACTGGCGCTCCGGCCCTGCGGCCCCGGTCGCTGGTGGAAGAAGGGGATTCTGCTCGAAGCCAAGCCGGCTGGTCAGAAGTCGGTCATCATAAACCCGGCAACAAAGAAAGAAGAGAAGAAGGAAAACTTACCACAGGCGGGGGATCGGCCCGAGAGTACGGCGCCTTGCCGTACCGCCACTCCTCGGTGAGCTTGCAGTTGGAGATGTAGTTCACCATGTAAGACACCTCGTCGTGAGGCATCTCCCTGGTGCTCAGCCGGCTCGGATCGAAGCGGCCGCTCATCTGGCAGACCATGTGTGGCCGGCTTTGGAGCGGGAGCACCCGGCGCTCCACGAAGGCGGCGACCAGGTCGGCACCGACCAAGCCTTCCGATTGGATCATCACCCGAAGTCGGGTGACGGCAGTGTTCCCGGCGAGAGAGAGCGACCTGGCTCGGTAGGACCAGGCCTTCTGCCTCCCAGCCGGCGGGCCGGCTACGTAAGGCGTCAGGTTGACGAAGTCGCCTTGCGAGGCGGCGTTCTTCACGTAGAAGTACGACTGCTGCCAGAGCTTCACCGACTGGATCAGCGGGATAGGCGGAAAGGGGTTGTTGTCGGCCGTCCTCCGCATGGCGATGAAGGCGCCGCAGGGGGCGGGCACACCCGCGGAGACAGTGCCGAGCTTGCACTGGAAGAACTCCACAAAAAGCTCGAGAGTGGGGAGGACACCGAGGAAGCCCTCGTACAGGGTGACGAAGGCCGACAGCAGCATCACCGTATTGGGGGTGAGATGATGCGGCTGGAGGCGGTAGAATTCCAAGAAGGAGCGGAAGAACCCGCTCGCTGGCAGGCCGAGGCCGCGCAGGCAGTGCGAGTGGAAGATGACCCGCTCGTCCTCCTCCGGCGCCGGCGAAACCTCCCCCTCCGGCGAGAGGCGGGTCTTCACGTGGCGCTCACTCGGCAACCGCCGCGTCCGGCGAAGCCAATCGATGTGGTCCTCATGGACGTTGGAGCCGTCCCACGAGCTCGACAGCGCCATGGGAGCAAGGAAGAAGTGAGAAAGGCGCGGCGGCAGAGAGCGCGCAACCACGCTGCGGCGGAACGGCGGCAAGTCAAGAATGCCGACGGCGGAACCGCCCGGCGGCGAGGCGCTGCAGCGGCAGAAGGAGGGAGAAAGGAGTAGGAGGAAGGATGGGGTGAGGACGAGCGTTCGAGCCTCCGCTCCCCCTCCTCCCCCTACTTATAGACTCGAGGGGCGGAGCCGAGGAGGCGTGGCGTGGGGGAACGTGAGATTAACTGCGCCCACTCCCCCCATGACCCGCGATTATCGCGCCTTAAAGACGTGGCAAAACCGCCACGAGAAGGCGAGCAGTCCGATCGGGCCGCAGAGGATCCACACATGGGCCGAGGCCTAGGTGTGGCGGGCCCCAGCCTGCGGCGACGTCTCGTCGCGCGCGCGGGCTGACAGGCCTTTTTGGCCACGTGACGCGCGGAGTGACGCGCGGTCAACGCGCGACTCGGCGTGTGTTTTCACCTTCCGGCTGGAACTCCCGAACATGGCGCACTCATTCAAGGCCGGCTCCTAGTTGCCGGCTTCTCAGAATAGGAAGCTGATCGAGCTTCTCGTCGTCTTCTCAGCCTCAAAGCTCAATCAGCTTCGGGGACTACTGTCGGAGATATTGACCATGGGTAGCCTAGCCGGCTTCCCCTGGGGCTTCTGAAAAAATTTATGAGCCACCCAAGTCCTCCATCCTCCAGGACGCGGGGCCGCCTCCCCCCCGCCGGCTAACTCTCCGACCGGCTTCCGGGAGGCGGCCCAGCCCCCAAAACCTCCAGGCAGGAGGCCACAAGAGGGCCGACTCCCCCAAGAGCCGGCCACCAGAGGGCCGACTCTGCGAAGCCGGCCACAAGGAAGCCGACTCCAGGGAGCCGGCTCCCCAGCAGGCGGCCAAGGCCGCACCCTCAGAGTCTGCACCCACATAACGGCGATGAGACGGGGCATGGCTACAGTGAAGCCTGCCACCCCCGCATCCCGGAGCGTGCATGGCCACAGTGCGCCGTACGGGGCGGCCATCGCCCGTACGGGGCGGCCATCGCCCGTCCGGCGCGGCACTGTAGCCATGTTGACCATGACGTCACCCATGACGGGCTGTCAGTCCGACCCATAGGCGGCGGGCCCCTCCGGCCAGAGAGATACCCGGAGGCGGCCCGGCCTCCCCAAGTCGACCTGAGGCGTAGCCGGCTCTCCACAGTCGGCTGGTTCCCTCCCTCGAAGGAAGCGCCCCATTAAGGAGACAAGACGAGGTGAGGCTACAGTGATCGCCGCCAAGGCGGCGGCACTGTAGCCACGCTTCTCGACAAAGCCCTCGTCACCAGGACCGAGGCAACAGTAACCAGCCCCCGACAAAGCCCTTGGCGGTGGGGCCAGCTTGTCGACCAAGAAGCCGGCAGCCGGCGGGACCCACCAGTCGGCGGGACCCAGCTGCCAGCGGAGAAGTCGGCAAGCGTAGTCACTGACGGCTGGGGCCTACACCCAGCCGGATTACCATTGTACCCCCGGGGGTAGGCCTATATAAACCCCCCGGGGCACCCATGCAAAGGGTTGATCTCTTAGAACTTTAGACACCACGTAGAGAGAAGAGGAGAGCTAGCCGGGCCCTTCTTCTTCCTCTCACCGAACAGCTCAAGGAGCCTCTTGTAGCTACTTGTTCATCTAGTGATCATGCGGAGACCCCGCAGAGCAGTAGTAGGGGTGTTATCTCCACGGAGAGCCCTGAAGCTGGGTAAGATTCGCCGGCGTGCATGTCTTCGCCTCATCCCGCTTCCAGGCACCGGCGACGTCTTATTGGCTCCCAGATGATAAGCCACCCGTTGGCATATCTCACACCTACCACCCGACAGGTCCGCTTATCGGTGGACTTGGGCCCTGACTTCGACGCCTCGGCATCGCCGCTGCATGCGCGCTGTCCGAGCCAGGCGGGTCCGCTCGTTCCGTCCCCAATCCGGGATCATGCAGCCCGACCCCACCCGGCTACACCCCCATTCAGCACACCGCTTTGGTCCCGGGGCAGGGTTACGTCGCCCGCTTCGGCCCCCCACGCCCATGTTGTCGCCTGCTCATCCCCACCTCCCGCGCTTCAAGAAAAGTGCTATCACAGATTCGTGAGCACATCCGTGCCCCACTGCCACCGTTGCCCGACGTGCAGCGGAGTCGGCGCAGACGGCCTATCGTCCCGGAGGAGATGTGTCGCTGCAGCGCGTGGCTTCAAAAGAACGTGCAACGCCTTCCCTCCTCCTACGTCAAGCGCGCTCAGCGGGTGTTGATGTCCAAGATGGGCATTTACGAGATTGAGGATGAAGCCTCCATGGACTGTTTGCAGAAATACGCCGAGGTCTTCCAAAGCCCCCTTCCCCCGCATCGCATCGACGCCTTAGCGAGTCTTTTTTCCCTGGATGTGCCCCTCGGCGAGGCTTCGCTGTCCCTAGAATTCTAAGGGGCCAACACGGTGGATTGTAGGCGTTTCGATGGATAATACAAATCATAACATCATTGTGTGGAACATCCGTGGGCTGAATAATTCGGCTAGGGGCGCAATCTTGAGAAGCGTCGTTGAGGAGGCGGCGGCCTCGGTGGTGTGCATCCTAGAATCCAAGCTAGCGATGGTGGATCAATGCATGATTACCTCCCTGTTGGGCATGAAATTTGATGCGTACGTGGCACTACCTGCGCAGGGCACGGCAGGAGGAATCATTGTGGCTTGGGACTCTTCGATGCTCTTGGTGCCTGCCTTCCGCATCGACCAATTCTCAGTCACGGTTGAGATGGCCTTTGGGGGTGGCAACCAGTGGACCATGATCACGGTCTATGGGCCGACGGACGACGCGCTCAAGGCGCATTTCTTGGATGAGCTGCGCACGATCCGCACGGCATGCGCCGACCCATGGGCAGTAGCGGGTGATTTCAACCTCATAGTTGACGCAGCGGATAAGAACAACAATTTGTTAAACAGACGCATGATGGGCCGTTTTCGCCTCCTAAATGACTTGGAGCTCAAGGAATCTTGTCTCATTGGGCGAAGGTACACCTGGAGCAACGAGAGACGCCAGCCCACCCTCGAGAAGATTGATCGCTGGTTCTCCACGTCGGACTGGGACGCGGGACACCCGGATCATCTGCTACAAGCGCTGTCTTCGTCCATCTCTAATCATTGCCCCCTGCTTATGGCTACCAACGTCTCCCTCCACCGCAAGGCTCGCTTCCACTTCCAAAGCTTTTGGCCAGCCATCCCCGGTCTCCATGAGGTGGTGGCCGCGAGCTGGCACTCCCTCCCACCGAAGGCAAACCCGTTTGTCGATCTCTTCCTACGACTGAAGGCCACGGCCAAAGCGCTCTCCAAGTGGAGCCAGTCCAGGATTGGCAATATCAAGGACCAGATCCTGCTAGCGAATGAACTCATCCTATGCTTCGACAAAGCGCTAGACGCCAGGGCGCTCTCGGACGGTGAGGCTTGGCTGCGCCGACAGCTAAAAAGGAAGGTGCAAGGGTTGGCCTCGCTTCAGCGGACGATCGCTAGGCAGAAATCTCGCATCTTGTGGCTGAAAGAAGGCGAGGCCAGCGAGAGATTCTTCAAGATCTTCGCCAGCCACCGGCGGAGGAGGAACCACATCTTCAAGCTCAAATACGGCAGTGCTGAGGCATCTTCTTGAGAGGGCATGTGTGCGCTTGCAGGGGGATACTACGCAAATCTGCTGGGGGTCCCAGTGAGCAGGCGGCACACTTTGTGCCTTCCATCGCTCGGGCTACCAAGCGTGAACGCATCGGCGCTCGAAACCCCGCTCACTGAAGAGGTCATTTGGAACACGATCAAGAGCATGCAACCAGACAAGGCCCCAGGACCCGATGGTTTCACCACGACATTCTACCAATCCTGTTGGTCCATCATTAAGGATGTGGTGATGAAGGCGGTGCGTGCCTTTGACGGTGCTGATGGCAGAGGCATGGAGCGGTTAAACGAGGCATTCATCGTGCTTCTGCCAAAGAAGGAAGGGGCGCCAGACATCAAGGATTTCAGACCCATTAGCCTCGTCCACAGCTTTGCCAAGATCGTGGCAAAGGCCATGTCTGCGGAGCTAGCACCTCTCGTCCCGAAGATGGTTGACCAGAACCAAACTGCCTTCATTGCGGGTCGATCCATCCTCGACAACTTCATGTTGGTGCAGCAATCGGTTCGCTCGCTCCACCGCAAGAGAGTACCGGCAATCATCTTCAAGATTGATATCGCTAAAGCCTTCGATAGCGTCTCATGGCAGTTCCTCCTGGAAATTTTGGCTCACCGCGGGTTCGGGCCCAGGTGGAGGCAGAGGCTCACCACTCTCCTCTCTACTGCAAGCACGCAAGTTCTCGTCAACGGAACGGCCAGCGAAAGCTTCTGGCACGGCAAGGGACTGCGGCAAGGGGATCCCATCTCCCCCTTGCTTTTCATCATCGTCATGGACGTTCTCACAGCGATGTTCAGGAAGGCGGAGGAGGCGGGCCTCTTCGCCTCGCTTCACAATTGCGGCATTCACCACCGTCTCTCGCTGTACGCGGACGACGCCATCTTGCTCCTCAGGCCGTCGTTGGCTGAGATGGACACGGCAAAGTAGCTCCTGGAGTGCTTTGGGGAGGCCACGGGGCTGCGGTGCAATTTCTTGAAGAGCTCCATCTCCATGATCCGTTGTCAGGAGGAAGACATTCAGCAGCTCCTCGCTCTGGCCGGCTGCAAATTCCAGGCGCTACCTATCACATACCTCGGCCTTCCTCTTTCGCTTCGGGCCCTGACCCGTTCGGAGCTTCAACCCCTCATTGATCGGATCGCGGCGCAGCTGCCAACTTGGAAAGCGGGCTGATACGTCTCCAACGTATCTATAATTTTTTATTGCTCCATGCTACTTTATCTACTGTTTTGGACTATAATTGGCTTTATTTTCCACTTTTATATTACTTTTGGGACTAACCTATTAACCGGAGGCCCAGCCTGTAATTGTTGTTTTTGCCTTTTTCAAGATTTCAAGAAATGAATATCAAACGGAGTCCAAACGGAATGAAACCTTCGGAACGTGATTTTCTCACCGAACGTGATCCGTGAGACTTGGACCCTCACGCCAAGGAACATCGGAGGCGGTCACAAGGGTGGGGGCGCCCCTAGGGCGCGCGCCCGCCTCGTGGCCCCGATGCTCCAGCGATGTACTCCTTCCTCCTATATATACCTCACGCACCCCAAACGATCGTAACAGGAGCCAAAACCTAATTCCACCACCGCAACTTCTTGTATCCACGAGATCCCATCTTGGGGCCTGTTTGAGCTCACGAGGAGGGGCATCCACCATGGAGGGCTTCTACATCAACACCATAGCCTCTCCGATGAAGTGTGAGTAGTTTACTTGAGACCTTCGGTCCATAGCTAGTAGCTAGATGGCTTCTTCTCTCTTTTTGGATCTCAATACAATGTTCTCCCCCTCTCTCGTGGAGATCTATTCGATGTAATCTTCTTTTTGCGGTGTGTTTGTTGAGACCGATGAATTGTGGGTATATGATACAGCTTATCTATGAATAATATTTGAATCTTCTCTGAATTTTTTTATGTATGATTGAGTTATCTTTGCAAGTCTCTTCAAATTATCCGTTTGGTTTGGCCAACTAGATTGGTAGTTCTTGCAATGGGAGAAGTGCATGGCTTTGGGTTCAGTCTTGTGGTGTCCTTACCCAATGACAGAAAGGGTTGCAAGGCACGTATTGTATTGTTGCCATCGAGGATAACAAGATGGGGTATTTATCATATTGCATGAATTTATTCCTCTACATCATGTCATCTTGCTTAAGGCGTTACTCTGTTTTAACTTAATACTTTAGATGCATGCTTTGGATAGCGGTCGATGAGTGGAGTAATAGTAGTAGATGTAGAATCGTTTTGATCTACTTGTCTCGGACGTGATGCCTATATACATGATCATACCTAGATAACCTCATAACTATGCTCAATTCTTTCAATTGCTCAACAGTAATTTGTTCACCCACCGTAGAATACTTATGCTCTTGAGAGAAGCCA
The DNA here is from genome assembly GCA_021605145.1 of Aegilops bicornis. Lineage (NCBI taxonomy): Eukaryota > Viridiplantae > Streptophyta > Magnoliopsida > Poales > Poaceae > Aegilops > Aegilops bicornis. Next base: position 621,505,906 of record CM038674.1, read on the forward strand.
CTAGTGAAACCTATGGCCCCCGGGTCTATTCTCATCATATCAATATCTATCGCTTTTATACTTGCTTTGTTTTTACTTTACCTTTTACTTTTCACTTTGCATCTATATACCAAAAATATTATCTCTATCAGATCTCACTCTCGTAAGTGACCGTGAAGGGATTGACAACCCCTAATCGCGTTGGTTGCGAGTAGCTATCGTTTTGTGCAGGTACGAGGGACTTGTGCGTGGTCTCCTACTGGATTGATACTTTGGTTCTCAAAAACTGAGGGAAATACTTATGCTACTGTGCTGCATCATCCTCTCCTCTTCGGGGAAAACCAACGCAAGCTCAAGACGTAGCAAGAAGGATTTCTGGCGCCGTTGCCGGGGAGTCTACGCAAAAGTCAACATACCAAGTACCCATCACAATCCCTATCTCTCGCATTACATTATTTGCCATTTGCCTCTCGTTTTCCTCTCCCCCACTTCACCCTTGCCGTTTTATTCGCCCTCTCTTTCCCAATCTCCTCTTTTTCCCGTTGCCTTTTCCTCGTCCGCTTGTTTGCTCGTGTGTTGGATTGCTTGTTTGTCGCGGTGGCCCTACCTAAATTTTGTGATCTTCACCTTAAAAGGCTAGAGGAGATCGAAAACAATGTCAGGAAGTTTATGGTTTTGCAATTTGAGCATAATAATTTCTTTAGAAACGAGCTTAAGGAACAAAAGATTTTTATTAGTTATATGAATAAAGAGCTCGATGATATGTCCAAGAATTTGATGGTATAAGAGACCAAATTGCTCGTCTTGAAAAGATGACCGCTGAAATTTCGGATATGCAAGCTACCTTAGTCAATAAGATGGCCGCTAAATTGAATTCCTATGAAAATCAAGATGAAGATCTAAAAGTTATTGATGTGTCCCCTATTAAATCTTTCTTTTGCAATATGAATCTTGATTAAACTGAATATGATCTTCCGTTACCTATAAGGTGTTCTAAGAATTCGGAGTTTTTAGATCTTGATGATGAAATTGATAAAAGTGGGATTGAAAGAAATAAAAATCTAGATGTTGCTAAACCCACTATATTGGATCTCAAGGAATTTAATTATGAAAATTGCTCTTTAATTGATTGTATTTCCTTGTTGCAATCCGTGCTAAATTCTCCTCATGCTTATAGTCAAAATAAAGCCTTTACTGAACATATTGTTGATGCATTGATGCAATCTTATGAAGAAAAACTTGAGTTGAAAGTTTCTATCCCTAGGAAACTCTATGATGAATGGGAACCTATTACCAAAATTAAAATTAAAGATTATGAGTTTCATGCTTTGTGTGATTTGGGTGCTAGTGTCTCCACTATTCCCAAAACTTTGTGTGATTTGCTAGATTTCCGTGACTTTGATGATTGCTCTCTAAACTTGCATCTTGCGGATTCCACTATTAAAAAGACAATGGGAAGAATTAATAATGTTCTTATTGTTGCAAATAGGAATTATGTGCCCGTAGATTTTATCGTTCTTGATATAGATTGCAATCCTTCATGTCCTATTATTCTTGGTAGACCTTTCCTTAGAACGATTGGTGCAATTATTGATATGAAGGAAGGGAATATTAAATTCCAATTTCCATTAAATAAAGGCATGGAACACTTACCTAGAAAGAAAATAAAATTACCATATGAATCTATCATGAGAGCCACTTATGGATTGCCTACCAAAGATGGCAATACCTAGATCTATCCTTGCTTTTATGCCTAGCTAGGGGCGTTAAACGATAGCGCTTGTTGGGAGGCAACCCAATTTTATTTTTAGTTTTTTTGTTTTTGTTTTTGTTTAGGAATAAATATCTAGCCTCTGTTTAGATGTGGTTTTATCTTTTAATTAGCGTTTGTGCCAAGTTAAACCTATTGGATCTTCTAGGATGATAGTTATTTGATCTTGCTGTAATTTCCAGAAACTTTGCGCTCAGTGCCCGAATTTTTAAAAATCACCAGAACGTGATAAAATACTGATTTCAGTTGCTACTGATCAATAAACAAATTTTACAGGTCGTCTAATTTTGGTAGAATGTTTTGGGTTCAGAAGTTTGCGTTAGTTAGAGATTACTACAGACTGTTCTGTTTTTGACAGATTCTGTTTTGCGTGTGTTGTTTGCTTATTTTGATGAATCTATGGCTAGTAAAATAGTATATGATCCATAGAGAAGTTAGAATACAGTAGGTTTAACACCAATATAAATAAAGAATGAGTCCATTACAGTACCTTAAATTATTCTTTTGTTTTCTTTCTCTAACGGAGCTCATGAGATTTCTATTGAGTTTTGTGTTGTGAAGTTTTCAAGTTTTGGGTGAATTCTTTTGATGGATTATGTAACAAGGAGTGGCAAGAGCCTAAGCTTGGGTATGCCCATGGCACCCCAAGATAATCCAAGGACACCAAAATTCAAAGCTTGGGGATGCCCGGAAGGCATCCCTCTTTAAATCCACTTCCATCGGTAATTTACTTGGAGCTATATTTTTATTCACCACATGATAAGGGTTTTGCTTGGAGCGTCTTGTATTATTTGCGTCTTTGCTTGTTAGTCTACCACAATCATCCTTGCTGTACACACCTTTTTAGAGAGCCATACATGAATTGGAATTTGATAGAATACTCTATATGCTTCACTTATATCTTTTGAGCTTGATAGTTTTGCTCATAATGCTTCACTTATATCTTTTGAGCGTGATAATTTTTGCTCTAGTGCTTCACTTAGATCTTTTAGAGCATGGTGGTGGATTTTTTTAAAGAAACTTGATCTCTCATGCTTCACTTAGATTATTTTGAGAGTCGTTAATAGCATGGTAATTTGCTTAATGTTAATATACTTGGTATTCAAGATATGTGAAACTTTCTTTTGAGTGCGTTGAATACTAAGATAAGTTTGATGCTTGATAATTGTTTTGAGATATGAAGATGGTGATATTAGAGTCATGCTAGTTGAGTAGTTGTGAATTTAAATAATACTTGTGTTGAAGTTTGTGATTCCCGTAGCATGCACGTATGGTGAACCGTTATGTGATGAACTCGGAGCATGATTTATTTATTGATTGTCTTCCTTATGAGTGGCGGTCGGGGATGAGCGATGGTATTTTCCTACCAATCTATCCCCTAGGAGCATGCGTGTAATACTTTGCTTTGATAACTTCTAGATTTTTGCAATAAGTATATGAGTTCTTTATGACTAATGTTGAGTCCATGGATTATACGCACTTTTTCCCATCCTTCCACCATTGCTAGCCTCTCTAATACCGCGCACCTTTCGTCGGTATCATACACCCACCATATATGTTCCTCAAAACAGCCACCATACCTACCTATTATGGCATTTCCATAGCCATTCCGAGATATATTGCCATGCAACTTTCCACCGTTCCATTTATTATGACACGCTCCATCATTGTCATATTGCTAGCATGATCATGTAGTTGACATCGTATTTGTGGCAAAGCCACCTTTCATAATTCTTTCATACATGTCACTCATGAATCATTGCATATCCCGATACACCACGGAGGCATTCATATAGAGTCATATTTTGTTCTAAGTATCGAGTTGTAATTGTTGAGTTGTAAGAAAATAAAAGTGTGATGATCATCATTATTAGAGCATTGTCCCAAGTGAGGAAAGGATGATGGAGACTATGATTCCCTCACAAGTCGGGATGAGACTCCGGACAAAAATAAAAAAAGGCCATAAAAAAAAGAGAAAAGGCCCAAATAAAGAAATGAGAGAAAAAGAGAGAAGGGACAATGTTACTATCCTTTTACCACACTTGTGCTTCAAAGTAGCACCAAGATCTTCATGATAGAGAGTCTCTCATTCTGTAACTTTCATATATTAGTGGGAATTTTTCATTATAGAACTTGGCTTGTATATTCCAATGATGGGCTTCCTCAAATGCCCTAGGTCTTCATGAGAAAGCAAGTTGGATGCACACCCACTTAGTTTCTTTTGTTGAGCTTTCATATACTTATAGCTCTAGTGCATCCGTTGCATGGCAGTCCCTACTCACTCACATTGATATCTATTGATGGGCATCTCCATAGCCCGTTGATACGCCTAGTTGATGTGAGACTATCTTCTCCCTTTTTGTCTTCTCCACAACCATTCTATTCCACATATAGTGCTATATCCATGGCTCACGCTCATTTATTGCGTGAAGATTGAAAAAGTTTTGAAAATGTTAAAGTATGAAACAATTGCTTGGCTTGTCATCGGGGTTGTGCATGATTTAAATATTTTGTGTGGGGAAGATGGAGCATAGCCGCACTATATGATTTTGTAGGGATAACTTTCTTTGACCATGTTATTTTGAGAAGACATAATTGCTTAGTCAAGATGCTTGAAGTATTATTATTTTTATGTCAATATGAACTTTTGTCTTGAATCTTTCGGATCTGAATATTCATACCATGATTAAGAAGATTTACATTGAAATTATGCCAAAGTATCACTCAGCATCAAAAATTCCCTTTTTATCATTTACCTTCTCGAGGACAAGCAGGAATTAAGCTTGGGGATGCCTGACACGTCTCCAACGTATCTATAATTTTTGATTGCTCCATGCTACTTTATCTACCATTTTGGACTATAATGGGCTTTATTTTCCACTCTTATATTACTTTTGGGACTAACCTATTAACCGGAGGCCCAGAATTAATTGTTTTGCCTTTTTTCAAGATTTCAAGAAATGTAATATCAAACGGAGTCCAAACGGAATGAAACCTTCGGAAACGTGATTTTCTCACTGAACGTGATCCAGGAGACTTGGACCCTACTCCAAGGAACATGGGAGGCGGTCACGAGGGTGGGGGGCGCGCCCACCTGCCTCGTGGGCCCCCCGATGCTCCACCGACGTACTCCTTCCTCCTATATATACCTACGTACCCCCAAACGATCAGAACAGGAGCCAGAAACCTAATTCCACCGCCGCAACTTCCTCAGATCCACGAGATCCCATCTTGGGGCCTGTTTGAGCTCACGGAGGGGGCATCCACCACGGAGGGCTTCTACATCAACACCATAGCCTCCGATGAAGTGTGAGTAGTTTACTTGCAGACCTTCGGGTCCATAGCTAGTAGCTAGATGGCTTCTTCTCTCTTTTGGATCTCAATACAATGTTCTCCCCTCTCGTGGAGATCTATTTGATGTAATCTTCTTTTTGCGGTGTGTTTGTTGAGACCGATGAATTATGGGTTTATGATCCAGCTTATCTATGAATAATATTTGAATCTTCTCTGAATTTTTTTATGTATGATTGAGTTATCTTTGAAAGTCTCTTCGAATTATCCGTTTGGTTTGGCCAACTAGATTGGTAGTTCTTGCAATGGGAGAAGTGCATGGCTTTGGGTTCAATGTTGCGGTGTCCTTACCAAAGGATGTAAAGGGTTGCAAGGCACGTATTGTATTGTTGCCATCGAGGATAACAAGATGGGGTATTTATCATATTGCATGAATTTATTCCTCTACATCATGTCATCATGCTTAAGGTGTTACTCTGTTTAACTTAATACTCTAGATGCATGCTGGATAGCGGTCGATGAGTGGAGTAATAGTAGTAGATGCAGAATCGTTTCGATCTACTTGTCTCGGACGTGATGGCCTATATACATGATCATACCTAGATAACCTCATAACTGTGCTCAATTCTTTCAATTGCTCAACAGTAATTTGTTCACCCACCGTAGAATACTTATGCTCTTGAGAGAAGTCACTAGTGAAACCTATGGCCCCCGGGTCTATTCTCATCATATCAATCTCTATCGCTTTTATATTTGCTTTGTTTTTACTTTACCTTTTACTTTTCACTTTGCATCTATATACCAAAAATATTATCTCTATCAGATCTCACTCTCGTAAGTGACCGTGAAGGGATTGACAACCCCTAATCGCGTTGGTTGCGAGTAGCTATCGCTTTGTGCAGTACGAGGGACTTGTGCGTGGCCTCCTACTGGATTGATACCTTGGTTCTCAAAAACTGAGGGAAATACTTATGCTACTGTGTTGCATCATCCTCTCCTCTCCGGGGAAAACCAACGCAAGCTCAAGACATAGCACTGGCCTCCTCCGTCGGTCCGGCAGACTCACCCTCGTCAACTGCAGGCTATCAGCGATGCCAATTTTCCACCTTATGGCACTTGACCTGCCGCCCTGGTTCTTCAAGTGCATCGACAAGCTTCGCAGAGGATTCTTCTAGTGTGGCGTTGAGGACGCAAAGGGGGGGGGCTGCCTCGTCGCCTGGCATATTGTCTGCTCGCCTAAAATCTACGGCGGCCTGGGCATCCTCAACTCAAGGCTCGCTAAACCAGTCCCTGCGCTTACGATGGCTTTGGCCGCAGAAGACAGTGTTGGACACACCATGGGGTAGCTTGAGCGTTGCCGTCTTGACGGAGGCCGCAAGGCTGGGCACTGCGTCGCTTCGGTGTGACCTTGGGGATGGACGCAACATGAGCTTCTGGTTCGACCCGTGGCTTGATGGACGCCCCTTGGTGCAGCGGGCGCCCAATCTTTTCAGCATACGTCGAACTGCGGGACGTAAACTAACAGTCGCCACCGCGCTGCATGGGCACTCATGGGTGGACTCGATCCGTGGCACACCTTCGGTTCCAGCGATCGCTGAATTCCTGCTGCTCTAGGATGAGGTGCACGGGGTGTCCCTCTCGGATTCCCCTGACTCCTTCTCCTGGCGTCTGGGCACGGCGGGGTGATACTCTTCCCGCGACACTTATGCTGCCTTCTTCTTTGGGAGAGAGTTCGCGCCGCTACCGAGGAGATCCGGCACGGGGGCTCCCTCGAGATAAAAATCTTCGCTGGTGGCGGTGCGGGAAGCGATCGTGGACGGTGGCCGACAGACTCGCCTTGCGGAACCTGCCACACACTAGGGACGTGCCTATGCTGCCAACACGACGAAGACACATCTCACATGCTATCAAGGCTGCTCGTACTTTCGCGGGATTTGGTACCACATGCTACTGCCTATGGGCCTGCATCGCTTCACCCCGGATGGCATGAGCAGACTACCGGACTGGTGGCCGCAAGTGGCAAAGGCGCGCACGGCCAAGCTATCCAAGCAAACAAATACCACGATCCTGGCCACACTCCGGTTCATCTGGCTGGAGCGCAACTGCCGTGTGTTCGAGCGCAAGAGTTCTTCTCCGAGCTACACTTTAAATCTCATCAGAGCCGAGCTCCACCTCTGAACTATGGCTAGGTTAGACAGCGGCCATGCCTTTCAAATTCATTAGGCCATAGCGCATGCCGACGTGGCGGACATCATAGTGTAACCATGATGTAATTTCATGACGCTTCTTCCTCCTCTTAATTGAAAAGACATGCAATGCTCCTGCGTGTTCTTGAAAAAAGTGCCTTTTACGGCATCTGGCAACAGTTTGCAAAGATCGCGTTACAAACATCTGTCTGATACAATCTCACTAGGACGCTATTGCATGCTGATGTCAAAGTTAGCTACTCTACTAGGGAGAAGATATCGAATCTTGCGGTAGCTGCCATGCATGATGAGACAGAGCTACAGTGCCGCTCCTAGAAAGATCGAGGCGTGCAACCGCAAATAGTGTAAGACCGGCCCAATCATTCGCGTGCTTAGCTCGCTCGTCGTACCTACCTATACCCTACAGCTTCAGTCTTGATGCTGCCCTGTGCGCCTCCGGCACGCTCCCTGTGCCTCTGGGTGCCCATGCGTGATCCCCTTAAACCCGGTGCCACGTACGTATGCAGATGGAGATCAGATCCATGGATACTCCACGGCGTTGTGCGTGCATGCATGCATGCAAATCTGATGGGCCAACCGTCGATGTAGCCGATCAGATGGGCGCGCGCGGAAGGCCGGCCCATGCATGTCGGCCCTTGGCGCCGTCGGGAGCAACCGAAACACGCGCGCACCCAGCAGATCCATCGATTAGCGACAAAACTAACTGAGCATTAAGCACTGTATTCTGTCTCAACAAAAAATTTAAGCACTGTACTGATGGACCTCCGCCGCGGTGAAGACCGGCACATGGGGCTCGCTGGGTACGTGGACAAAACTAACTGAGCAAGTAGGCATCGACGATTTATTACGTACAGTACAAACAGCAGAAACTAACTAATTAATCAAGGGAGATGAATCAATCAACAGACCGACTCTCGTGGCACATCGTCCCTGCACTTTGACAGATCCATGCACATGCCACTCAGCAGCGTGGATGGTACCACCTGCTTAACCTTAACTACTGGTCAGTGCGTGCCTTGGCACCATCCAAGTACAGCGGCATGCGCCTTCCCCTCCCCTCCTCTGGCGCCGCTTGCTGGTCCTGGCCGGCCGGCAACCACTGCATGGAGCACGGTGGTGGTGCCGCTGCTGCTGCATGCCTGCTTGCTGCCGCCGCAGAGGTGGATGGACGTACGTACCTGCTCGTATGTGGGCAATGCCACCCCAATTGGCCGCATGGCGCAGTGCCCCTATTTAGATCTGTCTAGAATAGCTCCACCGTACTTTTTGCATCGTTCCTCCGTCATGGACCTTGTCAGCCAGCCGTTTGCGCGCCCAGCAGCAGCATGCATGCAGTGGCAGGCACCACCATCGTCCAGAATGGCTTTCTCATTGGCTTGCACCACCATGCATCGTCGTCACATATAGCTTGCCACTGGCTATAGTAGCAGTCAGATGGCTGTGGATCCAGCGCAGTTTGCCTGTCCCCCTGGAACTCCCCATCTCCGGTCTGTGCCCAACAGTTTCGGCCCATTCGATCGGCAGTAGCACGTAGTACATGCTTGCAAGTTGCAAGCTAGTGCAACACGGCGCCAGAGCAGCATGCATGCATCTATACCGTCATGTCTGCATCTGTACAAGATGATACACTGTTGACTTTCTTCTAACACACACACACACAAATCTTAATTCGTGTGCAATGATTCATCGGCGAAATCGATTGCGTGGCTTCAATTCTTGTCCATAAGACCGATCTCTGTTGCCAAAGCAGCGGCATTTACATGGGATCCCCACTTTAAGTCGATCAGACATATATCCCTGTCTCCACGTGTGTTATTTTACACTCGTTGTCATAGGCAGAGATACGTGCATATCTGCAAGCCAGCTCCAAAAAGCAGGGTTCATTAGGTGTACTATACCTTGACGTATACTACGGCACTAGATCCTTAGTTTAGCATTGATATATCTTCAAAATTGCCGACAAAAAGATCAGCAATATTCCTACAATATATGTATATAACATTTAAAAAAAGTCTTACATAACTGTGGAAACTAAACAGACAAATAATATACCATGGATAGTACCAAATCAAGTCGATGATGAATGGAAGCGAGTTTGTTCGACAAAAAAAATAGTAGGACCCAAAATAGGGTACCAGATTGTATGGAAAATTATAGCCGTATCGACTGGGAAATAACCTTTGGTTCATGGGTATATATACACTTCATGTGGGATTTATTTTGATAATTAAATAAAAAGTCAGAAAAGTTTGGAAGTTTATTTACAATAAACTTGACTTTCTTTTGCACTAGTATATAAATTTTCACGAATACAAAACCACTGTTGACTTCATTGCAAAAAAATAAATTTTACTTGCTGTTATTGGTCACTATTCACACTATTTTAACCAACTTTTTGTATTTTTTTTAAAAGAATTCAAAGAGTTTTTTTTCATTTTCTTGATTTTTTCTACCAGTACAATGGAATGTCAAGTAGATATTTTCAGAATTCGCTGACTTATTATTAAATTATTTTTCCATATAGGGTGTACTCCCTCCTTTCCGGTTTATAAGACTTATCTCAAAATTTTAGTTTTTTCATTTTATAAGACTCAATTTGGTTGTTCCCCATCACATGTTCAGATTCCAAGGTGCATTAAATCATTGCATGCAGGTATTAAGAGAAAATTGATCAATGCATGTACTTTATGCATGCATGCGTTGGAATTAATGCATTGATAAACATAATTTTTGAGAAAAATAAGAGCATTAATTAGGTGCTTTTGCGAACTACAACAATATTCCACCACTCACCATCTATCTTGGTTGGTGAGATTTTTGAATTAAGCTCTATAAACCGGAAAGAAGAGTATATACACCCATAGACAAAAAGTTCCTCTTCCGTGTCGAGCCATTTACTGCGGTGTGGATGAGTACATGTCCTCCCAGTTGTGAGGATTTTATCGCCTCTCAGTTTTAACCCTGCGACTACGTAATAAAACTCCAGTATGATTCGTAATTTTTTTACCAATGTGACAGTGACACAATAATACTTGAAGTGATACTATTCAGAACATGTTTCTTTTATTAAGTCATGAATCAAATTCGGACTTGGAATTTTGTAGCACAATACATATGCATCATCTCTATGCGATGAATTTTTTGCAGGTTTTTTCACAAAATTTAAATACGATTTTCGGTCCACCGCCCCCCACAGCAAAGATGTACGGCGTGCAATTGCTGAGCGGAATTTCTTTACCCGGCCGCGACAAGAGGCTTTGCATAGGGTAGGTCGATCCGGACGGCCCATGCATGCTTTTCACTAGCTCACTGCGGGGCTTCCATCCGTGAGTTGTTCGACAGCAGCTAAATGCGACTTCTGTACGGTACAAATTACCGATTAGCTGGTACAAGTAGCTGCTTTCATTATACTACTACTAGTTCACAGTACATGTGTACGGGGGTAATTGATGGCGGGCAATGCAGGATGTGATCAGGACGGTGTGTAGGAGCACGTCCGTGTCGGCCTGCTTGCCGGGACAACGAACGAGACACGAAGTGAGGACAAGAAACGTCTACCGGAATTGAATCCTGCAAATCAAGTACCAGCACTGTGGTCGCCGTACAATGTCAATGTGCAATGAAATTTACCCAGCGCTGCTAAAGGAAACTGTGAATGATTTGGAAGGTGTGAATGGGTGATCATGTGCAATGCCTTGAAGACAGTGTTGTTTTCTTCAGGAACTAGCCTCTAATTTTCATTCTTGCACGGGAGCTCCTTTATTTGTAAGAGGGTTGCACGGGGGTTCTTGTAAGGACTGATTTTTTTTATTACTTTTTGTTGTCGCAAATTATAGAAAACTGTGCGACATCAATGGAGAAATCAACCATGATTGAGGCAAGCACGAGTACATGGATGAGAACAAACATTCTGCCTGAGATTCCCGAATGCTCACAAAAAAACTCACTTCAATTATTATTTGTTGATCTTTTTAGCCATCCACTAAGTTATTACTATCATACTCCCTTAGTCCGAAAATACTTGTCATCAAAATAAATAAAAAATGATGTATCTAGAATTAAAATACGTCTAGATACAATCCCTTTCGTTTATTGTGACGACAAATATTTCCGGACGGTGGGAATAATACTCATCTATAAGAGGAAGCCCAGAAAGTACATCACATACCTGGCTTGAGCAGAGCACATGCTAAAAGGAGCCATCTCTGTGCAAAGCAATTCAGACAGACAGAGGTAGCTAGCATGGGGCCCGTGGGGGAGGAAAAACAATGTTGCGTACATCATGTATACGGGCCCATGTACGGCAGTGTTGGCCCCACAGATTCTACATCTACCGTATGATGATGAACGAACCTTTGCGCCACATTTCAGTTGCCAAATTTTTACTACCTTGCATGGTAAATTAAAGTGATATTTTTCTTGAGATGGCATGCAATTTTTTAATCTTTGTGGCAAAATTGATAAGCTCAAAGAGTCCAGATGGAAATTTTGGAATCGTTACCGTCTTCTTGCAAATTTCAGGAAGCCATTTTGATTCCATAATAACTTGGAAAAAAAGGGGAGCAAGCAAGCTAGCTAGCTAAACATGGATCGAGACGGCAAAAAACAGTGGAGATTATTTAAGCTATTTTGAATCAACATGCACTTGCAACTCACTACTGCCAACTCACAAGAAGAAAGAAACCTAGAAAAATAAGAGTTACAAATGGAGGTCCAAGCTAAGAGCCTCCTGCTGCCCCAATTCACACCTACCTAGCTTCTCCGGCGACGTGGACGAGCAGGACGACAAGGACGGCGACGACGAGAGCAGGCTCATCACCACCTTCTCGTCCTTGCAGGTCATCACCTCCCCGGGCCGCACCACCACGGCCGGCGGCATGTCAGCTGCGGCGCCGTGACGGACTGCCGCGCCGAAGTTCTCCACGGCCGGCAGGGGCACCCTCCAGTGGCCCTGCGCCTGCGCGACGGGGCTGCCGTCGATGGGCTGCGACATGGAGCCCGGGCCCCCGCCGTAGGGTCCCATGCTGGCGGTCGTCCACATGGGGTAGTGCGGCGGCGGCTGGTCGTAGCGGGCGGCGGCGGGGTGGTGGTGGTGGTAGTTGAGGAGGGCGCCGTACATGTGGTGGCCGCCGGGGACGTAGCGGTGCATGGCGAGGGAGGCCTGGAGGTGGGCCCGCTTGGCGTGCTGGCGCTCCCGCTTGTGCGCGTTCTGGTGCCCGCCCAGCGCCTGCGACGTCGGGAAGTTGCGGCAGCAGTAGTGGCACTCGAACTTCCTCGTCTCCCCCGCCGCCGCCCCAGACGCGCCGCCCTTGGCGCCGCCGCCGCCGTTGCCCTCCGACGTGACGGTGCTCCCGTTGGCGGCGTCCGGGGAGCCGGCGCCGGCCTCCTGCTTGCGCTGCTGCTGCTGCTGCTGCAGGGCGTCGTTGTTGGGGAACTCGCGGCCGAAGAGCCGGATGGTGTCCCTTGCCTGCTGCTGCTGCGCCGTCGCCGCCGCCGCAGCCGGCCTGATGAACGGCAGCTGCGAGAAGGAGTCGACCCTGCGCACCTCCTGCGGCGTCGCCATGGCCGGCGAGACACCTAGCCTGCTATGCTACGTACGTGAGCCCGGAGAATTCTGCGCGCCTAGCTAGCTTGACTTGGAGCGTCTCTCGTCTCTCTCTGTAGAGTTTGTGCGCTATGTGAGGAACTTGGCTACGAGTTGGTGCGGTTTTAAGGGGAAGGGCGCGCGATGCTTGTGAGTTGTGAGGTCGGAGCGCAGGGGGACCATGCATGCCTATGTAAGGTCGGAGCCGAGGGTGGAGGGGACTACACCAAGGTAGAAAGGGCCAGCTTAAAACCTCTCGCTCTCCCCCATCCACCACGCCACCGCCAAGTACAAGGCGCAGCGCCGCAGTGGAATGGCAGTCGCAGTTTGCCGCTAGCTGCTGCCTGCTTGTGCAGTTGGGCACGCCTGGACCTGCCTAGCTAGCTTAGCTTCCTCAACTATCCCGCAGGCTGCAGCTGCATGCACGCTGGTCATGGTCAGCCCGGTGGCCGGGGCTAGCTAGCTAGTGGTAGCCGGAAACAGGTCGATCATGCGTGTCCCAGGCATGACATAACTCTCGGCAGATTTTGGGACTGGGCACATATATGTACACACACGCATCACATGCACGCGCAGCTACTAGCTATATGGGCTTAAAGCTAGGCTAGGCTAGAGACGGAAGGCAAATTTTCATTTCATTTCTTTGGGTCTAGCCTTTCATCTTCATGCACAGTGATCCGTAGCTGTCAGTGCCCATCGATGGACCGATGGAGTGGCCAAAGGGAGGCGGGCGTACGTACGGGCTCCTGTGGCTCCGTCTACCTACCCATCGCCATCGTCCGGACTCGTTGCTTGTTCTGCACCGGGCGGCCTCTGGATTGGCCCTAGGATTGTTCTTTCATCTTTATGGGAGGTTGGCTTATTTAGGACACGCACGCAGGCATGAGATTTGAGATGTGAGATGAGAGCCGAGTCGAGTCTGAGTCGACCGAGACCACACCACGGAGGAGGTGCTACATGGAGTACGTGGTGGTCCTCCTGGGGACGGCGACGTGCCTCTGGCCGTGGCCTGTGCTCGAGCTCGATGCCTGCTCCGGCCTGCTGCACGCATAATGAGTTACTGCTGCAGCCCAGGCCCAAGTTGCTCCCTTTTTCATCTCTTTATTTATTTACGCTAGCTTTTGCGGTGATGGCTCTGGCTCCGGCTCCATTGCATATTTTGCATGCATGCACAGCATGGGAGTAGATCGATGGATGATCGATCGGCTAGCTAACAAGACAAGGAGAGGGTGCATAGCTCCGTTTTCTACCTTTGTGACCTTTTCTTTTTCTTGATTGACAGCGCGGTTATAATAATTTTAGCCATCATCATCGGTGGCGCTTTGCACTGGGATCCACATGTTTAATTGTTGCTGGCTAGCTGTTCCTCTGACCATCATATATACAGTACGTATGTAGATCCAGCTTTGCTCCTTCCACTCTCCCTTTTGCTCTCTCTTTTTCGTTCAGCCTTTTGCAAGCTTTATCTCTTATATACGGAACATGTGGTATACGGGTGAGCAACCCAAATCTCGAAAACACACAAACCAATAATTCTGCATTTTGCAGATGTTTTACAAATCCTTCCAGCTAATCCCTCCTCCCTCGGCACACCTCCTCCCTTGAATTTTACCGGAGGGGACCCTTCCCTCCCTCTATTTTCAAGCATAGGAGATTTGCCATGGTTACAACATGGGGAATTGCTAGTCTAAAAAATGGTGAGAATTGCCATGCTTCGTCGACCGAAAAAGATGGGAATTGACATGCTCTAAAAGTAGAAAATATCGTCTCTGAATGTGCTTGCTCAGAATGCCATCCCAGGAGAACCAATTACTGTCGTCACTCATACTTCGCTCGGAGCTGCGATTGAGGCAAACACTTTAAGATTCGTTCGTGTGATCTGACGTCCATGAGGCCGTTCGCTCGGAATACTTCAAAATCCGACGTCGGTCTTTTGACATTTGGGAAAATATATTAGGAAACTCCATTTATACTATGATTTTTTGCCTGGTTTTTTAGTGTGAAAGATATTTTGCCTGATAATGAACTCGAAAAGGACTTTAATTAGAGTCATATTTATATATTTGACGGTGAAAAGCTGTCATGGTCAGTAACTCCTGGAGCGAGTGCAGCCATGAGTAGTAGGTTTTGCTCCCTTGCTCCTCCTGGATGCCGATTTTAACTGGCCCTATCCGTGCCAACTCAAAAAAGTGGGATCCGAAATAAATATCTCTGTCGTTGTTGTTCATCCAGTAGCTGTTCCAATAGGAACGTGAAGTACATGCCTCACCAAGTAGCCAGAGAGTGCATCTATAGTTTCTTCTTCAACTTGTCATGGATCGATGGGGCATTGATGTCCCGATCGGAATCGGACAGACATCAATAATCCCATATGTTTTCAAGCTTGTAGGGCGCGTAAATTGAAGCCGTGAATGACGTACGTACCGTGCGTGCTTGTTCCAACTCCAACCGCGCGCTGTTATCTTTAAGAACTAGGTCCGTTTGGACATAAGTACATGGCACCAAACATGAGCCATTACGTGCATGTGTCTCGCCTCACTCGCGACAAGTACGTAATGGTGACACCGATGAGATCTCCTCCTTTGATTTCATTGCCGCATGTACGTACGTACGTGCAGACCTCATGTGTGTGTTTCGGTACATCTTGTGAGCATGTATTTTTCTTGCACCCGTACCACGGTAAAAAACCGGTGCATGCAACAGGGTATCTCAAGTAGATCTAGTGGGCAGGGAGACGAACCAGAGCAGAGCAGATAATTAATTAGTTAGAGCATTATCTACACATTCCGTATAAAAGAGACCAGACGGTCCGGTCCCACCGGTCAGGCAGAGCAGAACGAACAATTCAAGAAAACGCAGAGGAGGGGAGGAGGGTGGGTGATGCTAGTGGGACGAACAATTCCGTATAAATGCTAGTGGGACGTACGTACGTACTACTCTACTGTACAAAACGGAGGGTGGGTGATGCGATCGACACACAAAGGTGCAAAACATTTATGTAGATCGACGTGCATCTGGGGCACGGCGTGGCATGGCATGGCCACCATACCATGTACCGAGTTCCAGTACCGGTACCAGCTCGGGCGCCAGTAGACTACAGTTGTGGCTACAGCGGCGTGACGGCGACCCGACGTACCGCCCCTCCCCCTGCAGGGCGGATGCGCGCCGCTATCGCGCACGGCGACGACGTCGATCGCGCGCGGCCCACCCCGGAGATCTTGCATGCGTCGCCAAATATTCTCGACCGGGACGTGTCGATCGCGCCGTGCAGACAAGGTCGACCTCCTCCGTTTTTTTACGCTCACCGGTCACTCACGCGTTTTGCTTCTCCCCGGCACGAGATCACCTTTTCACATGTGCATGGTATGCCAGGTATGGTAAAAAAGAGTTGCACGCACGCACGTGCTGGCGGACGGTGACAGGTCAACCGAACAGTGGAGTGGTCGTGGACGGGTGGAGAAACATGCACGTCAGCTAGCTAGGAGTACCAGGCTGGAAAGAATTGCCTGAAAAGTACGTGTGCCGTGTGGGCAAGTTCACCTCAAACCTACTGTTGCTACTGCAGAGTTGCCATGGGGTTTGCAGTCGTCGCCGCAGCGGCGGGGCGGGGTGGAGAGTGGTGGTGGCGTCGATCGCCGGCGACGTAATGGTCACATGTTAACTCTCCGGAAAAGGACATGGCATGCATGTCATTTTCGGGCGGGCGGGCGAGCCATGGAGTTTTCTCCGCTTTCTGCGGTTCTGCCGCACAGCGCCTGTCTCTCTCGCCCGCTTGCTGCTTCCAAAGATGGCAGAGAGGACTACTACATGGCGTGTACATATGCCTAATTTTCACTGCGCACGCAGGACATGCTTTTATTTGCACCACAAGTCTGATTCATTTTTGGGCCGTGCCCGTACGCAGGGCCAGTGTCGCAGTGGGCAAGTGGCTGTTCAGGGTTGCCGACGGCCATTTTATCACAACACTTGATTGTCTTCATCTTCATCTTCTTGGTTTGTAATAATGGATAGGCACCTGTCATTTTCTACTTTTTGTGTGTGTGAAAGATTAGCCCTCTGATGGTGGTATTACAGGAGTTGCCGTCCGCTGGTGGCTAGTAAATTGTCACATCAGATGCCAAAGCAAGCCAGGGGCGGCACTCCGGAACAACCATCGAGTTCCAGCCCGATTGATGGAGCTCCCTGTCGATCTCCTTTAGCTTTTTAAGATGGGACTTTGGATGCCGCAGCGCTCGCCGCTTAATTGGGACCAAACATGCCGCAGCCAATCACTCCCCGATTGGCGATCATAGCCATGGCCAGCAACCTCCTTTGCATAAAAGGCGAGGCATGCACAGCACGACACTACCTACGACTTCACTCACCTTCCCGTCCACGGCGCGTAATATTCAACTCAACTAATAAGATCATTATGGACATATCCACTGATTTTCCACGGAAATATTTTGGTGCTCCATGTGCTGTCCCTCTCCCGCAGAGCACGGCGGCCATATATTAGTTGACCGGAGGTTTTTGGCGCAGAGGATCTCATCTGGTGGTGATGTGATGCAGATACTCCATATGGTGACAAGTGCAGGGCCGCGTCAAGCTGTGAATGCAGATAGGGAGGGGTAGGCTTTTTGGGTGGTGTTCTCCTCAAAGCATAAATATGGGTCTGATCTTGCTGTCGGGCGGCAGATCTCTCCGCTACCACTCGAGACTCTTCCTACCTAGGACCACCTCAGCTTGTCAGAGGCTGCATGCACGTCGTCAGTCAGTGATCGGTGGCGAGATTCAACTGCAAGGAGGTGAGGCGTGGTGGGTGCTGCGTGCTCACATGATCCACGGACGGGAAGATCGGATTGTTGGAGATATTTGGTTGAGCCGACGTGTCTGATTGGTTGGGAAGAGCCGTTGCGTTGTGACCTGGGGGTCAGGGGTGGGGTTGAAGGTTCCTGTCAGTGACTGATAGTATTGGCATGCTTTTGTTGTTGGGATTCATGGCTTCATGCCTAACTGTACCAAACGCAGGAATGCTCAAAATAAGATGAAAACACTACCTTTGTTCCTTTTGGCAGCAGAGCATATTGTAGGTGTGACGAACTGAGAATGACTAGAGATTCAATTACTAGAGTATATAATACTGTACTGGACAGTTAAACTTGTGGCATGCTATTCATATTTGTGTTAGTCGTGCATTATAACTTGAAAAATTCAATGGCAAGAGTAGGTAGAGGCTGTACCACTAGCGAAGCATGTTCCGAGATAAAGTCACTGCTTTCCACGTCGTAGTTAAGCCTGTGAGCCGTACTCACCCGCCTCCATCCAGCACGGGAACGGAGCTGCCCACGTAAATTCCCCAGCTGCACATCGATCCAGTTGCACGTAGTAGTACAAGTGCACCTAGCTCGGGGACCGAACAAAAGGGTTGCGCGACCAACTAGCTAGACCTCAGCGGTCGACCGAGTACCGTCCGGCATCAGGGCCGGCCCTGGGGTATGGGCGACGGGGCGACGGCCCAGGGCCCAGGCGAGGTGGGGGCCCATGATGGAGTATATATATACTATAGCCCAGCAAAAAATAGGTCAATTTTTACAAAAAATTAAAGAAAAGAAATAAGAAGGGCTAGGCCCATCAGATAGCTAGCTAGCGATCGCTGCTGATCGATTAGCTTAACGCGAAGCATCACGCGCCGTGACTTACGCCCGCTTGCCAGTTGCCGATCACATGACTGCTCGTTTCCTTAGTAGGATAGGTTTATCATGCGCCTTCGCCTCCTCGCCCATCGCTGGCGCTGTTGCCGCTTCGCCTTCGCCGCCGCTGGCCGCTCATTGGTGCAAATACACAGATGGCGGGGCCCGACCATCCCAAGATACGGCAAGGCGGCACCGTGGCAATCATCGGTGGAAAAAAGGCCTTTGGTCGCTTCGCATCGCCATTAGTCGCGGTTGCGCAACCGCTGACCAAATAAGCGCGACTAAAGCCTCTCACCTTTAGTCGCCGCTTAAGAACCGCGACTAACGGCACGTCCACGTGGGCGCCAAAGTGCCGTCGGCGGAGGACCTTTAGTCGCGGTTCTTCCGCCAACCATGACTAGCCGCCAGGTTTAGGGTTTTAGCCCCCCCTAAACCTCGTTTTCTGCTTAATTTGTATTGTTTTATTTCTTTTGTGCTTTATTTTAATTTTGAAGGAGTTTCATATATTCTACGATACTACATACATGCATATGAATGTACAATTTCAAATAAATTTGAAATTAGAACCAAAAAGAATTCAAGAGGAATATACAATATATATTCAATATCATCGGATGACCATATACAATTTTGAACAAGTTTCCATACATGATTTAATGCATATAAAGTTCTACGTCCTCGTAATAGTGTTCTCCTTTAGGATGGAGGACTTCCTGTTGAACCATCCAAATTAGTTCCTCTTGAAGTGGCTCAAGCGAGCTTGGACTAAGCATCATCCGGAGGCTATTCCTCCGAGCATTGGTATCACTCGGAACCCGGCCAGAGGTGTATCTCCGGATCCTCTCACCATATAGTATCCACATAGATTGGTCTCCGGTGGCTGAATATCCCCAAAGATTCTTAGGCTTTAACATTTTGAATTCTAGCTCTTTTTGAATTCACCGACCTTTGTATCTACGAACCGCTCCAAACCCTACGAGGCAAAGAAAATTAAATGAACAAGAGAGTTATTAGTTACTTGATATTAGGAAATGAACGAAATAGGCCGATCGATATAGAGCGCAAATGAATGAAAATAATTACTTCGCAAAGATTCTTCTCATGTCGGCCCAAAGCTTTGGATCCATATTCAGAGAGTCGTGGACTAAACATTCTAAGGTGTTAACTTTAATTACTAGCGAGAATCCAGTGGAACTCATGGACACGATACATGCACAAGACGTCATGCATAACTCATCGATTAGCCGCCACATACCATGCACATGGAGTAAACAAAAGAGAATGTGCTCAAGATGTAAACACTCACCCAAAATGGTAAGGAAATAGAATATCACTTTTGAGTTCCTGCTTTGTAAGAAACCGCCATAGGTCCGCCTCCACGTCGGGCGGGTGACGCCCAACACATGTCCATTAACGATGTGTGGGTCAATGAACCCAACATCATGGATGTTCCTTACTCGCATTCCTTAATCTTCATTCTCGCATGTATAATAGCGGACACAACAATATAGTTAGGACATATATATAGTGCAGGCAATATGAACGAGATGGGGTAGAAATTAATAAATCACTTACGTAACGTAGCAACCGATGATAGATTTGTCGAGCTCAAGGCAGATTGAAAAAGTCGAACAATTCACTCGATTCAATTTGTACATAGTAATGTTTGAAGTGATGCTCATGTCTAACTTCCGCATAAATATATTCTTTGGCGTTTTATTTTTTATGTAACCCTTGTACCAATTCAGCAGACCTTTCATTTGTGGAGGTAGATCATTTTTCCTGCGCAGGCTCGGACGAGAGGCTCATTCTTGACATATGTAATTACTACCTCCTTCACCGGCGCCTCATCAAGGCCTAACAGTTCACGAAGAGTAATACCTAAGTTGGCCGCTTGTTCTCCGGCACTCATTCTGATCAATCCATGTCTGTCGCAGCTTGTATGATCTCGGGTCATCCGGACGTAAGGCTTCCACTATAAGCGGGCAATCGATTGTTTACTTTGTTCCCCGAAATGGGCAACTTGTTTCCCGCTTATTTTACTTTCGGCCTTCTCCCGCTCTTTGTTCTCGTTGAACATGAGTGCCTGCCTCAAGTTCACGTGCATAGTCGTTAAGGCGATTCTTCATGCTTGGGACGGTGTGCTAAAAAATGACTTAGCCCACTTCTTTTGCTCATCGTAATATCTTGGCTTGGGCTCGGGCTCTCTTTTCTTCTTGCAGTCCGCCTTCCATTTCTCATAATGAGCAGCCGCGGCAGCGTCGACTTCCTCGGCACTACGCTCCCAAGGCCTTGTGGGGAGAGGCTTGATGATGGCTCCGGTACCTTTGTGGTCTTAGGTACATAAGGGTCCGGGTTAATAATCCAGATCGCTTCGCTTCTTTGTCGGAGGTGGATTGGGGCGGCCCGATCACCCGCCGGACGAGGATCGGGGCGGCGGTGATCACCACGGACGTTAGGATCGGGGCGGCGTCGGCCGACGTGACGGAGGTGTAGGTGAACCGCCACCACCACCACCACCACCACCACCGCCACCGCCACCACCACCACCGTGAGGGTGGACTTGTTGTCCTTGGCGCCTCGCACCGAAACTTGATAAACTTCTTTTGCCATAGAATGAAATGGCGCTTGACATCTCCAAGTCTTTTCTCCCTTCGTGTAGCAATGTCAATCTCCGTGTCCTCAAACCCTTGGACTATGTCCTCCACCGTGACACGAGCATAGCCATCTTGAATGGGGTTGTTGTGGTGGAGTGCTCCGTAAACATGGTAAAGCACCGCCGATGGCTACCTTCATGGACATGTTCCCGATAGGATAATACAGATGACATTCTTTCATCTCCTTTATATCGCCCACGGGGTAGCGAGGAGGCTCCGGTGCAGTAATTTCGACCACCGTGAGGCTCCGGTGCAAGATTTCGACCACCGGAGGCTCCGGTGCAGTAATTTCGATCGTCGGTGCATCTACACCAGCCGGTGGGGCCTCCGTGGAAGCCACGCTGCTTCTCCGCCGGCTTCCGAGATCCGCCGGATGATCTTCATCCGCACCCGAGCCGCATCTCTTTCGCTACTAGTACACTCATGGTTTTCTTCATCACATCCATTTTCGATGCCAACCGCGCCACAACATCCGATTCCGATCCATCTTTCTCTTACGGCTTCAGAATCAGACGGGTCATCGCTCGGGGAACCCTATTTTCCACGAAATGTGCCCCATGCCTCGTACACGTCCTCCGTGTTCGAGATTCCCGAGGGCTTTTGTCGGTAGCGTCGTTCTCTCTGTTGAACTTGATCTTCCTCGCTGAGCATCCTTCATTGCGTCAATAAGGGCTTGGGTGGGTTTAATTAATTTGCCCCGTAAACACACTCCCCTGTCTCGGGTTCGGCGTTCCCCATGCCCGCATTTCACCAGCCTTTTGGCCCTTGGGTCCCATCCTCCGCACTGGACGGATTCTTCGCGCCTCATCTCGTTCTCCATCTTCTCCAACCTAGGCACCAAAATGCGATACCCTCCTGGCCCCATAACATGATTGTACTCCTTCTTAGCCGCATTTTCCTTATTTTTTTCGATATTTCAATGAACTGCTCCGATTTCTTTTGCTTCACAAATTCTGGCCAATCATGTTTCAGTTTCTCATATTGTCCTTTGAAATCCGGAGTCTTGTTCTGCTGACAAAGTCACGGGCTAGATTTTGCTTGAATTTCCTAATGCGTCGGCCATCTTATGAAGAGCGAACTGTTTGACTAGCCTCCTCCTCTCCTTGTTTTCCTCAATCTTGTTACCCTCCTCATCGAATTTGTTGTATTCCGGAGGTAGAACGAAATGTTCCATAAGCTTCTTGAAGCAATCTTTTTTGTTCTCTTATCGACAAAAGTGAAACCATCAATTCGTGCCTTCTTTGGCTCATTCCACTCTCGGACGGTGATCGAGACGTTGTCTCTAACAATGGCTCCGCATTGGTGACAAACTTGGTGGCGTTCTTGCGGGCTCCAGCTGACCTGCCGGTTGCACCGTCGACAACCTCGATGGTGCATGTTTCTCCTTGTTTCATCGTCTTGGTTGCGCCACGCTTTGACGACGCACTCGATTGTTTCGACGATCCGCCGAGGGCTAAAATAAGAAAGAGAGTCGCGTTAGTACACACATATTTATTCAAATCAGTTAGTTTGTATCACCAGAGGCTCAATGTATATATATACCTCGGCGCGGAGGTGGTTGCTACTTCCATTTGAAGATCGCTGCTTATCGACGCTTTCTTCTAAGATCTTCTTCTTGACGGCGCCCTTCATCTTCACCGTCAAGGTTCAGATAAGAAGAGATATCATCTTCTTCTTCTCCGGTCGGCACATATTGAATATCGCCGTTTATGATGCCGAACATATGTGCTTCACCGTCCGGATCATAGTTGTCCATAATCGGGTCACTCTATCGTCCGCCATTATATGGATCCACGAAAACATGTAGTAAAAACAAATTAATTAAGTGAAGAAGGGGGCGGTGGCGGTGGCGAAGGGCGGTGGCAAAAGGAGGGGCGAGGAAGGGGTGGGAGAGGGTGTCGCATGATGAAGCCTTGAGACGGGTGCTCCGTGGTCGAACTTGGGGTCGCGGCAGTCTCGGGTCTCTAGGAAAGAAAGTAACGGAGGGGAACACAATAAATAACAGAGCAATCAAAGCATCACAAAGCGTAACCTGGCAATACGCGGTGCTAGGTAGGTGTGCCCTAACGCAAGATGGGTCGTGCGAAAGGGGAAACATCCGGAAAAGTATCCCCGTGATTCGCGTTTTACAGATGAACCGGAGGGGAAAGTTACGTGTTTGCTATGCTAGGGATGTGTGGCGGATTTAACGGGCTGCGTATCCGGATCCGCCTCATCGCTCGAGCAACTTTCATGTACAAAGTATTTTCATCCGAAGTTACGGATTATTTTATATTAATTTTAAAGTTTTATATCATTTTTAGAATTAATGTAATTAATTAAATTGTCTGCATTAACTAATTAACCAAGTTAATTAGATTAATTAACAGATTAGTTATATTAGTTATTTAATTAGGTTTACTAAACACAATTAATTAAGTTAATTAATTTAATTAACTGATTAATTAATTAATATATTTATTTATTTATTTTCTAAATTCTCTTCTCTCCTTTTTTAAATCGTTTAGGCGTGGGCCCCAATTGTCATTGGGCCAGGGCCTTAACGCCTTGGCGCTAGCGGCGTGGTGTGGTGCCCATGCCGAGGCCGTAGTCGCCCGAGGCGAGGAGCCGAGACGAGTTCGGCGAGGGCGATAAGCCGGCCGAACAGGCGGCGAGGGAAGTGGCCGGTCCGTGGCGCCGCCGGGACGTCTTGAGAGTGACAGCGCCGCCATCTGCAGAGGCGGGCGCGGCGACGGATTGCGCGGCGTTCGGAGGGCAGGAGACGGCCGGGCCCGGGGGATGGGAGCTCACCAAGGAGAGGCGGCGTCTGCGGGGAGGACCGGCGAAGGAGAAGGCGGGGACGGGCGATCCGGTAGCGGCGAAGCGGCAATGGCGGCGTCGAGGGCGCGGCAGACGAACCGATCGGAGAAGACGAGAATAGATCGGAGCGTGGTATTTATAGCCCCCCCCCTTTAGTCAAGGTGGGCTACGAGGCCCGCGACTAAAGGTACCCTTTAGTCGCGGTCGCCCAACCGCGACTAAAGGTTTTTAAGCGGGTTTTATGCGTTCACGCCCACCTTTAGTCGCGGTTGGTCCAGCGACCCATGACTAAAGGCTCCCACCTTTAGTCGCGGTGCAGCGACCCGCGACTAAAGGCCTTGTCTTGCCACGCCCAAAAGTTTAGTCCCACTCGCTAGTTGAGAGAGCTCGAGAGTGGTTTATAAGCCTTCTTGCGCCCACTCTCTCGAGCTCCTCTCAACCTGTGCTTCGAACCTAATCATCACTAGCTATGTGCCTGTGGGCCTACTTGGCCTCCTGCGGGCTGAATCCAGCCCATGTAGGGTTTCTAGTCGTATTCAGCCGTGGGGTCCGATGGCGGCACTATTTTTTTCCAGTTTTGTTTTGTTTTCTGCATTATTATTTATTTTTTGTTGTTTTTTGCTTTATTTTTTTAATTCTTTTTGCTTTTAGTTTTAGAAAATTATAAACTTTCTCGTTAGTGCCATTAGTTTTCAAATTTGAAAACACTTTTTTGTTTTCTTTGTTGCTTTATTTATTTTATTTTGTTTCGCTTACAACAAAATACTTATTGTTGCTATTTTAGTCGCTGGTCGCCGCCCAACCGCGACTAAAGGCCGCTGCAGTTTAGGGTTTTCCGCCATTTCTTCCCTGCCTTCCCGCCTCTTTCTTCCCGCCACTTTCTTCCCGCCTCCTGTCTTCCCGCTCCCATTTTTCCCGCCATTTCTCACTACATATATGTAGCCCGGCTTGGCCAAGATTATCACATCTCTACAATCTCTCATCACTCTCTCATGGCTTCCACCGCACCCACTCTAACCTACCAAACAGTGGAGGAGCTTTTCGAACTACCCTTGTCCACCGGGTTACCAAGGCTCCCCACCGGCCGGAGTTTGGAGCCTAAGCCCGTGGCGTCCGGTCCCTCCTCCCTCAGTGGTATCAAGGCTAGGCGACCATCACGAACCACTACTACCTCGACCTCACGCCGAGCAGCGGATGAATCTCACCGGCATCCCGATAACCAGCATACTTGGGACGCCTTCTTCATCAATCGGCGTGAGAGGGCGCTCGCCAGTATGAGGAGGACGGTTCCGCCTCCGAACTTCCACGAGGCCGGGCCGTCGGCTATGGTGGTATGGCCGACTCTGCAGAGCGTCATGGACTACATCACAAACGATTTACAAGAATGACGGCATTTACTCGGCGGCAACTTAGAAGGCGGCGACTACCAAGACAACGACGACGGCGGCTATGAAGACTACGAGTATGCATATTATACGCCTAGGCGGAGTATGACTAAATCACTCCAAATTTCATGTATCATCGGTGGTATCTCGAATCATTCAAATGGACACCAAACACATCACGGGTAATATAATTCACATGATCCATTCAACAAAGTTTGGTACAATAAATTATTACACATCATTTCTTCCCTTGTGTCCTCGCTTGCTTACGATTGTGCCGTATCCATGGAGCATCCTCATCATTTAACTTAATGCTTGGGTCGGTGTTCACTTTGAAGGGCGGAATTTCAGCAAACATATTATAATCTTCGACATGTCATCTTGTCCTCCACTCCCACGATGTTTCTTTTCCCCGAAAGAACAATGTGGCGCTTTGGATCATCGCATGATCCCCTCGATCGCTTTTCTTATCTTTCCGCTTTCCTCGGTTTGCTACTCATGTCCTTCACATAGAAAACCCGAGCGACATCTTTCGCTAGGACGAATGGTTCGTCAAGGTAACCAAGATTGTTGAAATCCACCATTGTCATTCCGTATTGCTGGTCCACCTTTACCCCACCTCCCGTTAGCTTGAACCATTTGCACCGGAACAAAGGGACCTTAAAGGAGGGTCCATAGTCAAGTTCCCATATCTCCTCTATGTAACCATAATATGTGACCTCTTGCCCATTCTCGGTTGTCGCATCAAAGCGGACACCACTGCTTTGGTTGGTGCTCTTTTATCTTGGGCGATCGTGTAAAATGTATTCCCATTTATCTCGCACCCTTGGAAAGTCGTTATAGTCGAAGATGGTGTCTTGGCCAACATGTACAATTGATCTACAACATCATTGTCATTCATTAAATGTTTTCTCAACCAACCGCCGAAAGTCTCCATGTGGGCCTTCCTAATCCAGGATTCGAGGCTTCCCGGGTTGTCGAGCGTAAAATATTCTTGTGTTTCTCAAAGTACGGAGCCACCAAGCTGGAATTGGTCAAGACAAAGGTGGTGTGCTTGATCGAGAGAATGGTCGTCCATACATATCGTTGATTTCATTCCGATCGTGCCTTTTTCCACTTAGTCTCCCCTCGTGCCGCGATCGAGGAAGACCAATCGGCTTAAGGTCGAACAAAGTCAACACAAAACTCAATTACCTCCTCATTTCCATAGCCCTTGGCGATGCTTCCTTCGCCTAGCACGGTTACGAACATATTTCTTTAATACTCCCATGAACCTCTCAAGGGGAACATATTGTGTAGAAATACAGGACCGAGAACGAAAATCTCTTCGACTAGGTGAACCAGGAGGTGCGTCATAATATTGAAGAAGGATGGCGGGAACACCAACTCGAAATCGACAAGACATTGGATCACATCGTTCAGAACCGTGGTAGAACTTCCGGATTGATTACCTTCGAGAGATTGCATTGAGGAATGCACATAGCTTCACAATGGCTACTCGAACATTTTCCGGCAGGAGCCCCTCAAAGCAATCGGAAGCAATTGCGTCATAATCACGTGGCGCCGTGAGACTTCAGGTTTTGGAACTTTTTCTCCGCCATGTTTATTATTCCCTTTATATTGGACGAGAATCCAGACGGAACCTTCATACCTGCTCGGGCATTCAAAAAGATGACCTTCTCTTCTTTGGTCGAGCGTAGTGGCACGACCTTGAAACCATTCCGGATGCCGGTCATCGTGGTCTTTCAAACGTTGTTGGTCCTGCCGTGCTTCCTTTGTATCATTTGTCTTCCCATACACGCCCAAGAAGCTTAGGAGGTTCACGCAAATATTCTTCAGAACGTGCATCACGTCGATTGCAGAGCGGACATCTAGGACTTTCCAATATTCTAGCTCCCGAATATAGATTTCTTCTTCCACATGGCTGCGTCTGCCACCTCCTTCGAACTGATTGTCCGCCAGACCCTTTCCAAAGATGACTTTCAAATCCTTGACCATATCAAATACCTCGGCACCGGTGCGTTCGCGAGCTTCGCCGGTGATCTGCCTTGCCGTTGTAATGCTTGCCTTTCTTTCTTCTTGGATGAATTTTCTAAGAAATCGACGATGCCCAAGGTACACGTTCTTCTTACAATTTGGCAAATGTACACTTTCAGTCTCATGTAAGCGATGCGTGCATGCATTGTATCCCTTATTTGACAGTCCGAAAGGTTACTAAGAGCAGGCCAATCGTTGATGGTTACGAAAAGCAACGCTCAGAGGTCAAATTCCTCTTGTTTGTGCTCATCCCACACACACGGACACCAATTCCCACAGCTGTAAAAGTTCATGAACTAATGGCCTTAGGTACACATCGATGTCGTTGCCGGGTTGCTTCGGACCTTGGATGAGCACCGCATCATAATGAACTTCCGCTTCATGCACAACCAAGGAGGAAGGTTGTAGATGCATAGAGTCACGGGCCAGTGCTATGGCTGGAGCTCTGCCGCCAAAAGGATTCATGCCATTCGTACTTAGAGCAAATCTTATGTTCCTTGCGCTACCGCAAAATCTTTGAACCATCTCACGATCTTTCTCCATTGCGTTCCATCTGCGGTGTGTCTCAACTCCCCGCCCGACTTACGGTCCTCTTTGTGCCATCGCAACAACTTGGCATGCTCTTTGTTCCTGAACAGACGTTTCAACCGTGGTATTATAGGAGCATACCACATCACCTTGGCGGAACCCTCTTCACCGGTTTCGGCCCTCAACATCGCCACCGTGGTCATCGCCTCGATCTTATAACGCAATGCGGTGCATACCGGCATTCATTCAAATTCTCGTATTCACCATGCGGTAGAGGATGCAACGTTGATGCATGCATGTATCTTCGTAACCTCTAAACCTAGAGGGCGTACAACCTTCTTTGCTTCAGACGTCTTTGGCGGGCAACTCGTTATCCTTTGGAAACATATTCTTCAACATTTTCAAAGAAGTTTTCAAATGCCGAGTCATTACACCGCCTCGCCTTCCATTTCAGCAAATCCAGTGCAGCCCAAATTTTTTCGCACCATCATCGCATCCGGTACAGCGCCTTTCTACAGGATCCTCTAACATGCGATCCAAATTCTCCTCTTCTTTTCAGTTTCGCGTCTCCGTGCATCAGCAATGGTCCCACCAAGATCATCAACGGATCATCACGTGCCTCTTCTTCACCTTCCCCTTCACCTTCAAAGATCCTCCATGAAAGTATCACCGAAATGAGCAAGATAGCTTTCATCGATGAAATCATCCCTTCTTCATCTTCTTCCATTATAACCCCTCTTTCTCCATGCTTGGTCCAACAATTATAGCTTGGCATGAAACCCTTCAAGCAGATGCATGTGAACAACTCTTGAGGAAGAGTAACCCTTCTCATTCTTACAGATAACACATGGACAGATAACAAAACCCCCGCTTGTTTGCATTAGCCACTACGAGGAAATCTTTCAAACCCGTAGTGAACTCACGGAGAGTCGGTTACATCAGACATCCATTGCCGATTCATCTGCATTATTATAATATAAAATATATAATTAACCATCATGCATTTGTTAAACTAACTAGCTACAAACAATATAAATTAAACAATGAACTACACACATGCATATTGACACATCAAAGGTTCATCAAGTTGCTAACCGCGATCAAGAGTGTGGCTCCAACACTTCATGTCATGTTTGTTTCATGCTCTTGGGGCATTTCATCAAACACCTTATGTGCATAAGAGGAACCAAAAGCAAACCTACACCCACTTGTGAAGAGAATGGCTCCAAATGGCTAAGTGTTGGGCTGCCGGATGGGTATATATAGGGGAGGGGCTTTAGTTGCGGTTGGCACCGCAAATCGTGACTAAAAAGGTGCCCGAAACCTTTAGTCGCTTGTCCTGCCAACCGCGACTAAAGCCCTCACGTGCACCACTGGCCACCGAGCGCCAGGCCTGTGCCTTTGGTCATGGTTCACCTCGTAACCGCGACTAAAGGTCCCATTAGTCGCGGTTCCTACAGCTTTGCGACTTATGGGGCTGGACGGAAGCCTGTTTTTCCACTAGTGAATATGCATACAAGTATACTGTATACATCCGACTACAAGTCTTGAAGTCCGTAACGCGGCCGTCCCCAACTCGTGAAGTACGTTTGAATGTTTCCATCCATGTTTCTCAGTTCCTGTCCATCCCCAAACCCCAATTAGATAACTTTAGTAGTTTATTTATTCTTTATTTAGTATGTATGTATTCAACTATACATCCATGATCCATCCTTCAATTTCGGTATGCATGAAATTTTAAAATTTTCTAATCCAATTTATCATTTTTTTTCATTCTATGCACATGTCTAGGGTTCCGATCATCCTTGAAAAGTTGTTTGGTTTCTTATTCAATTCAAAAAATCTGAAGTCCTTGGATGATAGCAATCAACAGGAATGTTGCACTACTTTTGCAAAAGCTTATTCTGATCGTAAATCATCTGATGTTGATCTTCATGATTTTGTCTCTAAGTTAAAAGTGTTGCAGGTAACTTTGCCTCTGAGTTATTGTTCTCGATGAAGTCATTTGAATTATTATAGTAGTCAAATTTTAAACTGAAGATGTTGATTGAAAGTTACTCTTAATTATATATAACGCACACGCGTATATATATATGGTTTTAGGAGTTCGCCTGGGGCCTCCCGAAACACAGGGCCGGTCCTGTCCGGCATCCATCCATCCATCGCAAGTCGGCACCATCATTAATTTTCTCCCGCTCGATCGATCGAACCAGCACGTCCTGACGTCCACTCGACGACGTGTGCGCCGTAGTGCGTCGCTCGGCTGGCTCGATCGAATCGGCCATCGACTGCCCTTACCCTACGCGCGCGTACGTGCGTGCCTCCGGCTGGCAGGGAACACCGGCCGCGCGGTCATATCCACGGGCACGTCGGCACGTACCACGTACGTACGTCGCGCTCGCGCTCTGTTGCGCGCGCGTACGGCGTAACGTGCGTGCATAGTAGAGAGACCGGTGCACGGTCCCCGTGCATGCATGCGCCGGTGCGCGCGCCGGCCGTAGCGCATGCACTACCGTGCCGCGGGATCGAGCCGGCCGGCGATGTCGTGTGCGGAGCGAGCTGGCGGACGACCGGCGTCGGAGACGCTGTAAATTCTCCGAGCTACCACGTTGGGTCGTAGGGTTAGTATGGGTCGGGAAGTTGCGCGTACGGTGCAATTGGCATGAATGTGCATATGCTCTAGCCCGTGAACCCACCTGGCCGCGAACTACCGGGAATTGATAGCTGTTGGGAATGGATGTCGATGTGAGCTATGCGTTCTGGAAAGTACACGTCCATGGTTCCCCGGAAAAAAGGAAGATGGCCCTCAAAAGCTATCAGTAGTAGTACGTGTTTGAGTGCTGTAATAACGTGGTGCGTACGTGGCACAAGCGACATGGTAAGCACCGGCGCGTGTTGGGTTTGTGGTACCATATGAAGCTTGCTCGATCGACGTTTATCAGAATGACAGCGTGCGAGTGTTAATTTCGTTCAGGACAGCCGAACAAGGCAGCGAGTAGTAATACTGTACAGCTGCAGTTCTTGGGCAGCGTCCTTGAGTTTCAGCACACTAGCCAATTCAATTCGTTAGGTGGTAGCAACACATGTGAACCAGTCCCTTCTGTTGAACGACCCCATATGCTACGGGCTACGGCCATTGCTTCGTATAGCTTTTCTACGAGATGCCGGAGAGGGCACCACGAGCATCATTTATACGTGCGGTCCCGAAGGTAAATAATGCCTACGCCGCGTGCATGCCGTATCGCCATTCCTCTACTTCGTCTGTTTTACTTTACTTGCACCCATGCATGGTACCCAAAGGGGCAACCACACATGCATCGCAGCAAACACAAAAAGGCAAGGATATAGGACCACTGCTGGTAGGTCTCTTGTACAAATTGCATTACTCCCTCCGACTCGGATGAATTGTCGCTGATTTAGTTGTAGTATATATAATCAGGGACAATTAATATAAGGGATCGCCTGGAACACATTCGACTGAGAAATAGATTGGTCTCAGTCGAATGACGTGGTGATGACGTCGTGTGCTATTTGCAGGCCCGGGCACAGGGGGGTGCAACCTGTGCGCCCGCACAGGGCCCCCAGGTTTTTGGGGCCCCAGATTTTGCATGCAATAGTACATATATAGATGGGCCTCTTCTGGTGTTCCACCTGGGCCGCTGTTGCCTATCTGGCGGCGCTGAAGCAGGCCGATCGGGACGTCGTCTGGTCTTTGCGTTCGATCGAAACGAAGCGAAGCCTGAATCCCCTAAAAAGCGAGTGTAGCGACCGAGCGCGACGCATCTCTTCGAGTCTGTCTTCGTCTTTTAAATGCAGAGGCCATCGGCCAGCGGTAGCGGCGGCAGGTTAGGGTTCCTCCTTGCGCAAGAGTCCGGTTTCAGGAGGGCAAGACCAGGCAAGAATCCTTTCTCGGCTCATCTGCTTTTGAATCGTGATGGCTTGCATCTGGTTTCATTAAGGAAAGGCAGCCCAGAAGATCTGAAGGCAAGGAAATTTCAAGCCATCCCATGATCTTTGATTTTTTTATGGCAGTCCCGTGAGGCCTGGACTTTGAGTTTCGATTTCCGCATGCTATTTACTTTTACTAAATCTTGTTGCAAGTTTTTTCTTCTCATCTATTAGGGGTATAGTCTTACAAGATCCAAGTCATGTCTCCATTTAGAAAGCATGAATCTTTTACCAAAAGCGTAGGAAGAAACAAAAACAATTCAAGGATTCAACTCAGTCTAAAAAAGGAGATATAGGTAAGAAACAAAAATCCTAGTCACGTCCTTCAATGATACTTGATCAAGAGCATGTATGTTGAAAGGACATGCGGTGCCCCCATGTGTGGTTTTGGTAATTGATGACATTCTCTATGGACTAATGGTTGCCTTGAGTTTATTTGAAGGTTTTGTCCATAGGCTTTTCTTGAAGTACATGTGTTGGTTTCAAGGAGAGTTTTGTGTCGACCAAGGTGCTATTCAAGGAATTATCCAAAGATTGGTCATGTGAGTGTTGAGCTTATTGCAAGCATGTCTTGAAGAATAAGATTGTGTGATCATTCATGTCCACCTTCAAGACATCATCCAAATGAAGAGAGTTGGAAAGATTCAACACACAAAGCGTACAAGATGTACAGAGGGATCAAGTGATCCCATGGTATGGTAAGCATTGTCCATTACGCTTTGTGTACTAACCCATGGTCTTCGTGAGAGTTCTTTGTGGGGTTAGGTTGCGGTGTGCAAGTTCAAGTAATGCATCACGAAGAGATCAAGTGCTTTAAGCTTGCCGTCCATTGTGGTGACAATGGACTTGTGAAGATGAGCGGAAGAGAGGCTCACCCACAGTAGAGTATGGGGGAGCAATCAACTAGTCTTCATCCCGCCAATGCAATCAAGAAAGGTGGTCCAACTTGAGGGAGTCAAGATCGTCATCATCTAGCTCAAGTGGACCATGTGCAAGACAAAGGTTTGCCCTTGATAGGTTTTCTATTTTACCGGTCTCATGGTAGTTGTGGAAGACCGTGTTATAGGATCGTTTGCCGTACTATCAAGGGGGGCTCTTGATGAGTTGCTTGATCGTATCGTTCGTAGAGAGCTCAAACCATTGCATCCTTGCATCATCTTTTTGTTTCTTGTTTGGTTCTTATCCTTGTGAGATTTGGAGCTTATGGTCATTTTTATGACAAGCTCGAGTTCATCGAAAACGGAGTTCTCATGCATCTTCTATGATGTTTTCGATGTTGGAGGGTATGCCGGTTCTTCTCGGTTGGAGGTTTCACTCCTTTGTTTGCTAAGCATACCTCCCTTGCCTCTTCTTACTATAACCAGTCGCTGTTTTGATGCTACTCGTTGTCTTGTTTCAAACAAGCTTGAGTTTGCTCAATTTGGAGCTCATTTGCGAAGTTATGGCAGTTCGGTTTCATGCGGTAGTATCGCGACCTACAGATAGTACCGCGAAGCCCCTAAGCGGTAGTACCGCTCCACGTAGCGGTAGTACCGCTCCCAGTAGTACCGCTCCGATGAGCGGTAGTACCGCTCATGGCTTCGACTATACTACCTCAGTAGTACGCCTACTATCGCCTCGATTCGAGGCGATGTTTTCTCGTGTCGGGTTTTATGGCACTAGTTGCGGCGATGGGAGCGGTAGTACCGCTCTACTCCCAGCAGTAGTACCGCTCTGTGGCTGATGGCCTGCCTCTCTCTCTTTAAGCGGTAGTACCGCTTAGGTAGGAGCGGTAGTACCGCCCTCGGCGGTAGTACCGCCCTTCCTTAGCGGTAGTACCGCTCTGTCTTGGGCTGTTCGGTGGGGTAACGGTTGGATTTTCTCCCTCCTATAAAAGGGGTCTTCTTCCCATTGAACCTTATCCTTTGAGCTCGTGTTCTTCACCCATTGTTGACCTTCTTCGAAGCTTGCTAACTCTCAATCCCTCCAATGATTCTTGCTAGTTCTTGAGGGAAAAGAGAGAGGAGATCTAGATCCACGTTTCCACCAATCACTTTCTCCTCTAAGTAAGGGGAACCCCTTGGATCTAGATCTTGGAGTTCTTGGTGTTCTCCTTCTTGTTCTTCCTCTCATTTTCTTCCCTAGCATTAGTTGCTTTGGTGGGATTTGAGAGAGAAGGACTTGGGCACTCCGTGTGCCCTTGCCATTGCATTTGGTGCATCGGTTTGAGTTCTCCACGGTGATACGTGGAAGTTACAAGTTGAGAAGCTTATTACTCTTGGGTGCTTGGTGCCCTTGAGCTTGTTCCTCTTGGGTGCTTGGGCGCCCTAGACAGTTGGTGGTGTTCGAGCTCAATCATTGTGGTGTAAAGCTCCGGCAAGCGTCGGGTCTCCAATTAGGTTGTGGAGATCGCCTTAGCAACTTGACGGGTTCCGTGACCGCCCCAAGGGTTGCCATTTGTACGGGTTCGGTGACCGTCCTCAAGGGTCCCTTAGTGGAATCACGGCATCTTGCATTGTCGAGGGCGTGAGGAGATTACGGTGGCCCTAGTGGCTTCTTGGGGAGCATTGTGCCTCCACACCGCCTCCAAACGGAGATTAGCATCCGCAAGGGTGTGAACTTCGGGATACATCGCCGCCTCCGCGTGCCTCGGTTATCTCTTACCCGAGCCCCTTTACTTATGCACTTTACTTTGTGATAGCCATATTGTTCTTTGTCATATATCTTGCTATCACATAGTTGCTTATCTTGCTTAGCATAAGTTGTTGGTGCACATAGGTGAGCCTGGTTGTTGTAGGTTTTGTGCTTGACAAATTAACCGCTAGGTTTATTCCGCATTTGTTCAAGCCTAAACCGTAATTATTTTGAAGCGCCTATTCACCTCCCCCTCTAGGCGACATCCTCGATCTTTCATATGTGATAATAACGTTGACAAGATCCTAGCCCTAGCGATGGCCATCCAGAGACATAAACTAATGTTGAACGTGAAGAATAGGTATGATTCTTGATATTTCCCATTGCTAAGTAACATTTTATGATCTTTATATTATTCTAGTTATGTAGTTTTCTTTTAGTGCGGTAGGGCCCATTTTAGTGTTTGGCACAGGGCCTCGGATTTTGCCGGCCCGGCCCTGGCTATTTGTCTCAGCCCGATCATCTGGCAGGCCCGAGCCAGCCTCCTTTCTCTCCCGCACAAAGCCCAATTGGGCCGAATCCAATCCCAGGCCCTTTGTTCTGTTGTTATTTGTGGGCTGTTCTGTTGTTATTTGTGGGCCTTTTGGCTTGTTTGTTTTGATTGTTCTTGTTGGGCCTTTTTGACTAAAAGGTTGTTCTTGCTTTACAAAAAAACAGAAAAAGACAAAATAAAGCCCTTGCCCAGCTGTACATGATCAAAAAAGTTGCGCTGCTTTTTGTTCCTCCCTGTTCTTCTCCTGATCGCAGCACATGTCCCAGCCCCCCGTCCACAAAAATCACAAACCCTCACCCCCAACCACCCCCACTCCTCCTCCTTCCTCCTCCAGCCCCAGCCGCCAGGGCACAAACCTTTCCCCTAAAAAATGGCAATGTGAGCAGAGGAAGGAAGCTGATATGGTCGAAGAAGGCAAGGAGAAGCAAGGAGCAGAGAGAGAAGACAAGAAAAACATGGATGCAGGCAAGGAGAAGCAAGGAGCAGGAACAGATCAGAGGGCACAAAGCACTCACCAGGGTATGCATGCTTCTCCCCTCTCCAGATCTAGGATTCTTGTCTCTCCTTGCCCAGATCATGCATTCTTGTCTCTGTTCTTGTACTATCTTGCCCTTTTATTCTTCAGAATTCTATTGTGAAAACACAAAAAGGCAAAAAAGAAAGTCAATAATAAACATACAGAACAACCCCCATAGGAGCAAATTCGTAAAAAAACATGGAGCTTTCTTCCTAGGTGCTGCATCCTTCATATACCTGACAAAGAAACTCTTGACATTGATTGCAGCTGTTCTTGATCCCTATGGAGCTACTATGTTTGGTTCTCAGGTTAGTGACTACAAAAAAAAAGCAAATGAAATTTAAATGAACTTCTGAATCTTGCTTGAACTATTCTGGTTATTTGGTTACGGAAATTTCATGTCTGATCTTTTTGTACTATTATGGGGAAACACATAAAAACACAGGGGGCAAAATAGCCAAGAAAGAATAAAGTGGCTGAATTCCGTGCTTGGAACCAAGGGATGCAACATACACACTCCTGGATGCAAAATCGAGGCTTCCACATGCTTCTATTAACAAAACACAAAGGAATGCCCTGAATATTCCAGTGAGTGCAACTATGTATGGTATCTTCAATAGTCAAGGCAATACACAGGTATTTCTGTGCTCTTTGAAAAAAAAATTGCTTTTCAAATTGTCAGTAGACATTTCTGTTAATGTTAAAACTTCTTTGTGCAGGCAAACTTGCCTGTGAACCTGAGTGCACATACTTCCGTGGGTGAGTACAACCAAGTGTCTGCTGTGCTCCAACCCCCTGTAAGTGTTTACAGTCTAGAGAAAATGGGATAAAAAAAGAAAATCTACTACGATTGTTTTACAAGAAATAATGATGCAGGCAAACAAGGTCGCTTATGAAGCCCCTATGTCATACATGCAACTCCTACTTGCTGCTGAAGAAGAGGTTCTCTACTAACATACTCGTGTTTGCTTGACGTAGATAAAAATTGTACTAACTTACGAAAATAAACCCACAAACATAAAAGCATCAAACAAAAACGAAAATAACTAGTGTTGTCTTACTTTTCAGGGTGCTAGAAATGCATCATCTCAATCACAAGAAGATCGCCTTGTTCGTACTGAGGTATGTTTTTTCCTGCTTAAACTTGTGTCTATGTCCCCTAAACAAAAATTGTTTGACTGCTGTGTATAACTACAAAAAAACTCTCTCTACAGAACGATATGTACATGATAACTGGGCGTCTGATTGTATCTTCGTAAGATCCATTCCAAGCACATCTTTGGCGGTGGAGCTCGAGATACATCTGAAGTCGATGACCAACATGATATAGATCTTGAACCTTTTGTTGACAATCGATTTTCGTAAAGCTTGAATGATTTGAACTGGGACAATGAAATGCATGTAAGCGAGGAGGAAACAAAAACGGCTCTATGGTGTCAAATGAGATTGCTTCTGACAATGATTCTGATTCCGAGGATGATCTTTCTTCGTCGTTGTTGCAAAAGGCCTCTGAAATTGCTGTTACAACTGCTGGAGAACAAGAGAACAACGATGGTACATTTGGTGAAGTTCAAAAATTAACACAGGAAGACATACTGATATTCCTTGAAAATGACAGTATAGAAGCTGCTCAAAGTGCTAGCCAAGAAGTGCGCAGCCATCACGTACCCCATGTGGACATCGTCTTTGACACGGATGATGCAGCTTACAACTTTTACAATGAGTATGCCTCAATTGCTGGTTTTTCTGTGATTAAAGCATCTCGCTATTGTGGCAAGAAACAAGGAGGCAGTGTAGCAACTTGGGTAACTTTCAAGTGCAATCGGTCAGGAAGAGTAATTGATGAAGAAGAACAAGAGAATAGGAAGAAGAAACGACGTGACACAAGGCAACAGAAGACAGGAAAAGAGCCCTATCGCAACGCAAGGAAGAAAAAAGCAAACACCATTGCAATAACATGATGTAAAGCTCAGCTTATTGTCACCAAGAAGGATGAGAAGTGGGTGATAACAACCATAAACCTAGAGCACAACCATGATTTGAGTCCTCACACAGAAGTGAAATACCTTCGTTCTCATAACTACATGATAGACGAGGAGAAGCTCCTAATCCGAACTTTCAATGCTGTGAAGCTACAAACAAGACAAATAATAGCAATCCTAAGTTACTTGAGAGGCGGGAACACTCCTTACACCAAAAAGCATGTAAGCAATGTTAGAACATCCATTGGCAAAGAGAGCAATCGAAATGACATGATGCAGGTGCTCACATATTTTAGGAAGAGACAAGCTAAAGGTCCACAGTTTTACTATGCGTTCAAAACAACTAAAGTCTCTGATGACGCAAGTAAAGTTTTGTGCATTTTCTGGGCTGACGGATATTCTAGGAAAATGTATGAGCTGTATGGAGACTGCCTCAGCTTCAACACAACATTCAAGACAAACAGATACAACCTCCCGTTTGCTCCCTTTGTTGGTGTCACGGGACATGGCCAGAACTGTTTGTTTGCTTGCTCTATCATAGAGAATGAAACAGTTGACACCTTTCAATGGTTGTTTGAGACATTCTTGCATTGCATGGGTGGGAAATCTCCGTCCACAATCATAACAGACGAGGATGCTGGGATGAAGACAACTATTCCTTTAGTTTTCCCGCATATCTACCACATGCGTTGTTTGTTTCATATTAAAAAGAAGGCTGAGGAAAAATGTACCAGGACTTTTGCAGCACATAAGACACTACATGATGATTTTAGTGACATCATTCACAACTCTCTGACAGTGGCTGAGTTTGAGCAATTGTGGACAGAAATGGTGGAGAAATACAACATTGGGCATGTGAAGTATTTTCAAATCATGTGGAAGAAAAGGAAAAGGTTTGTCCCTGTGTATTTCAAGACATACTTCTTCCCCTTCATTCACTCTACTGCGTGTAGTGAAGGCACCAATGCCATTTTCAAGGACAACATCACGTCAACTCACAATGTGATCAGCTTCCTCCAAGAGTACCAGAAGATTTCAGAGACCATACAAGATAAGGAGAGGCAGCAAGACTCTATCACAAGAACAACCGCCCGACATTCTCGTGCAGTGAGCTTGAGATACAAGCTGCAAAAACGCATACAATGTAAAGATATTTTACAGATTCCAAAAACAGATAAAGTTTGTGCTGAATTTGCATGTTGAAGAGGTTGAGAGAA
The DNA here is from genome assembly GCA_021605145.1 of Aegilops bicornis. NCBI lineage: Eukaryota > Viridiplantae > Streptophyta > Magnoliopsida > Poales > Poaceae > Aegilops > Aegilops bicornis. The sequence goes on from CM038674.1 coordinate 621,544,649, forward strand.
ATGTGAAGTATGAAGTCTACAAGACACCAATGCTAGCTGAAAAAGATTTCAGAACGCGAAGATTTGTTGTGATTGTCAACTTGCAGCAACAGTTGTTCAGTTGTATCTGTGGAAAATTTCAGAAAGATGGCATTGTGTGTTGCCATGTCTTGAGGGTCCTTTCTCATCTCAACATGTCTGTGCTGCCAGAAAAGTATTACATAGACAGGTGGAGGCCAAAAAATACAAAGGACATACGGGACATCCGTTTCAATGTTCCTTTGGAACTAACTGCTGGAAGTCAACACTTAAGGTATACCCTGCTATCCAACATGCTCAATGAGATGGCTTCGGACGGTACATCAACAAACAGAAAATATCTGTACGTTGTAGCAGAATGTGAAAGGGTGCAACAAAATTTGGATGAGATGACTAAAGAGGATGAACTTGGAGAAGCGCAAAAAGCAAATGTTGACAAGGACACAACAGAAACTGATGCAGCACCGCATCCTAATGGCTATGGAGACAAACTTCAAGATCCCGATGTTGCAGTATCAAAAGGGCGTCCACAAAAAGGTCGTTACAAAACTTTCATGGAAAGTTTAGCATCTAAACAGAAAGTCACGTGCAGTCGGTGTGGGAAGCCTGATCATTATCAAAGTTCTTGTACTGCAAGTACTGAAGATGTCAACTCGGCTCAGAAAGAAAAAGACAGCCGCAAACAAGCCTCAGATTTTTTTCATAAAAAAACTTTCTCTCTTTTTGGTGTTACCTGGTTTTTACTGCATAACAAAAAAATGTTTATGGCCTATAAAATTTTGCAGCCTCATCTGGGACATCTACAGGCATGCAACCAGCTGGTGGAAACCCGAGGAAGAGGGCAAGAAAAGAAAAATAAAAATTTGGGTGCTGGAAGTTCAAGAAGGCAAAAAATATGCAAGTGATGACTGAAATAAATGTAAATTGCCTAAAGTTTGGGTCGTTTGTTGTCTTACTGAACAAAAAGCAAGAAGGAACTATGAATGTTCATGGATGATATCGCTTTTGCTACTGTTTAAATTTGAGTACTGGTAGACAAAAACAAGCAAACAAAAATTGCTTTCCTGTTGGGGTAGGAACACTGACCTTAACACAGTATGTCCCTTGGAAAATATTCATCCACTTTTTCACTTGTGCTGCAGATTCCGTGCGCAAAAAGAATTTTGAAATCCTGCACCAAAGAAATGATGGGGGAAAATGATAGAAAACAAATGAACAAGGTCAAAAAATAATGTACATGTGCCGCAACAGAATACATAAAAAATGTTAGAAAAAGAGGGATACTGAAAATAATCAAACATAAAAACAAATAAAAAAAAGAAAAAGAACACTGTAAGAACTGATGTTTTCGATATTGATCTGAAAACAAAATGACACAATCCGAATTGTTTTCCGGTTAATGACCGGTTTCTACGACACTGCTATACAACTTGTATTCGCTTTCAAAAAAGAAAATCATATTGTTCCTCCATGTACACGGGATGTTGTGTGATGTTGTTAAACTTTTGTGATTGTTTTTGATCATCTTGCTGAAAGCCCTTCTTGTAGTATTCCTCCATGCATTACAAACAAAATGTTATAGTTGATTGGCTGCTTGACCTTCTGAAGAAGTACAAAAAGAAACTAGTTAGTAACCTCAAAAATCGCAGACAATCACAAAAACAAACTTTGTTTACAGTGGCAAATGCAAAAAAAAAAACACAAAAAATGGAAGACAGAAGAAAAAGATAAACAATTTTGTATCATAAGTCATTTGCTAAAAAAAGAAAAAAGAAGAACAAGTATGCTTGAATGGAAGAAGTAAAAGCATACCAATTTACCATGCAAAGTTCTTGACTAGTGCTTTGCCTTTATCCTCTGTGTTGTGAATACTAAACAGAATGTCAACAGCAAATCTGACCCTTGCATCTGCTACGTCGTTCATCGTGAACTGTCGCTGCAGAGGATTTCGTGAAGCCCAAGTTTGCATCCACTTAAGAGCAAAAATCCCACATGCATTGCTGTGTTTTTTGCATAAAATTTAACAACAAAAGAATTAAAAAAATAAAAACATTAGTTGTGAATTTATGTTTACACGAATTAGCTAGTTTTTACCTTCCTATTTGCTTTGGCATGTTTGGGTACTCTACACCAAACTTTCTGAAACCCATCCCTCTCAGATTAGATTCTTCCCATGTTTTTATGAAATTATTTATCTAATGACAAAAAGAAAAACAAATACAATTATGATTAGCAACACAACAAAAATGGAAATGGGTGTGGGTATTAGCAGCTTAATTTGACAAGTAATAAAAAAGAAAAAGATTAGGAAAAGTGTTTTAACCATCAAATCTCTGATCCCGATATGGAATGGTGTGTTCCCTTCATAATATGAATCTAGGAAGACAAATTTTCTTGCTATAATGTCGAGAACGAACAAAAACCAATGCTCACCATGAACTGACGGAAAGAACATCTGCATTTTTTGTATACAGAATTAGGTTGCAAAAAAATTGATTGCAAAAAAAACAATCAACAATACTAAAAAAGAAAAAAAATCAAAATTAAAAATATAGTCTCGTGCAATCAACCGTACACGTTCACTTTCGTGTAGAGGCAATGCTTTCCCAGCTCCATTGAAGCTTCTAAGTGCTTTTCTCCTCATTTCCCTCCTTCCTTCTTCAGAGGACCAACTCCCAAGAAAATAATCCTGGTTTTGTGGAAGAACAAAATTTAATTGTTGAGTTTCCACCCAAGAAGTCCAGTAAAGTTTTGTACAAAAAAATCCTCAGTAGAAAAATGTTGAGCTGTGCTTGAAAATGAAATTTATTTGTACTTACACCTAGTGTAGTGAAGAAGTAGTGTCTTTTTGACCTCCTTGGATGATTTTCTCGAAACTGGATCCGATAAAAAACGTTGAAAACATAAGCTTCCACATGACCAGCCGCATCAAATGAATCACCGAGTTGTCCAAGGAAAAGGGTGGTTTTATCAATCAAGACAACAACTTGGCTGCAGGTGGTATAACAACCAGTATTGTTAGTGAAGTCAACAAAAAAATCAGAAACCATAAAAATCACAGCAAAAAAAAAAAGAATCTTAGTTCAGAAAAAAAACCTTCTGTGAGGTTCAACTTTGCTAAGTGCCACTATTCCCTTGTGTAGTTCTATCTCATGTGGCTGAAGAGGTCCTCTCTCATTGTGATCATATGGAGAGCAGAGAAACTTGCTTGGGTGTATTATCCTTTTTGGAGGCAAATTCTCTTTATCCCTTGATGAAGAGCCTAAAGAAAGCTTCGTGTTGTATAAGTTGTCTGCCGTGTTTACCATACTAGAGCATGAACCATTGAATGATCTCTCCCCCAAAACTTGAACATCCGGAGACACCTACAAAAAATCATGCACACACAATTTATTGTTAGAATGTATGACAGGAAAAAAAGAGATGATGCTACACAAAAGAAAGGGGTCAAGAGAGCTCCATGAAAAAGGAAAAAATTGTTCATCAAATTTTCATGAAGGTAGTCACTTACAGGGATTGGTTGCTCCTTAGTGCCTTTTTGATCATCATCTTCAACATAATCATCTGAAAAAAGCCTCTTGCCAAAAATTGATGTTGCTGAATATCTCTGCAAAGGCACAAATAATGTTGAAAGGGACATGTTCACCAACTAATCAAACAAATGGAGCACAAATTTCGAGATCAATTTTTTTGAAAAAAACAGGTAGAATTTTGATGATACCTTCCTGTGCTTGTGTATAGGACTTTCAGTGTTCTCACTGTCCCATTTGCCCATCCGGGAGTAGCATGTTGTTGCTCTGTCCCAAGAGTGTGACATGCGTGCAACAGGGGGTGTATGAATGAAAGTTTTGTTGTGTATGCAAAAGAAAACATAAAAAATTGGGGTGTTTAGAAAAGCATAAAAAGCAAAGAAAACAAAAACAATATTTTTTTGGGAAAAAAAGACATACCAAGTCGACGATGCCATCCTTTTCTATGAACTGGGGAAGAAAGTCTCTGTACTTGCAAATGGCTGTGGACACAGGCTGTCTCTGGGCACAGTGTATGGACGAATCTCCCTGCACTTCTTGCTCATCCTATGAAAACACGAAGAAAAAAAAGATGAATACCAAAACAGTAGGAGATTTACTACAACAAATTTGGTTTGAATTTGTAGTGTGTACTTGGCAAAAAGATGGTACCTGCAAGGTGTGTCCTTCGATGACATCCTTGCTTGCATTCCATGTATATTTCTTCTTTGCTTCCTACAAATGTTGAAATATAAGTGGGTGAATTTTGTAGCACGGGAAAATGGTGTGTATGCAAAAAAGAAAAAAAATGACAACTCAAACACAAAAAAAGGACTAGGTGCGGAGAAACCAATTACCTCTATTTGAGCATTATATTCTTCCGAGTTCATCTGTAATGGGCGCCACAATTCTGGCTCTGTTATTTGATTGCCACAATCATCATGGTCTGGAAGTATCCTGCAGCTAGGTGTCATATCGTCTGCAAATAAGTACTTTTGCCTTGCAATGTCTAATGAGTGCAATGTGTCTTGGAACTCTTTAATGTGTTGTTGCTTATCGTCTATCCCATCGTCAGGAAAAGAGAAAAAAAAGACACAAAAATAATGAGAAGAGAATTGATGCCAGCACAAAATAAAGAGACAAAATCATGACTGCTCAAAAAAAGTGTAGGCAGTACCGTTTGATGGTGCTATATTGATATCTATATCAAGTTCAATAAGCTTATTGTAATCCCTGACATCCATAGTATTTCCATCTGAAAAAAATAATTAAAAAAATAAGTAAATGAAAAAACAAGGCAATCAGAAAATCTTTGTCGAAAAATGATGTGCTGATGAGTAATTTTGTCACGAGGCTGAATGTGTGAAAGTTTTCCCCTCGAGTAAAACCTTTGTCATTGTTGGTTTGAAGGTGCATGCATTCAGGTACAACTGCTTGCTTCTCTTTTCGTTGGTCAATGGGACTGGTATCTACACAATACTATGGTTGTGGAAGAAACAAAAGGTTTAGTCGTGGATGTATATAAAAAGCACAACCTAGATCAAAAGTATTATAAAAAAGCACAAATGGGACAGTAAGACAGAACTTCAAAATGAATTCCTTAGGCGGTGTACCTGTGTTTTATTGTTGTTAACAGTGTTATGTTGAAACCCTGCAAATGCTGTGTGTACATCTCTGCTAGATACTTCCTTTGAATTGATTACTTGTTCTGTGCTCATCACTGCTTTTGCCAATCTGGCTGACAACAACATGTAGTTCAGGCTAGAGCTTTTCTCTGGTGCTTCTATTTCAATAGGACAATCGTTGACATTGCGCTCGAGGATATTGCTATGTACATACATCATATTTGTGTCTTGGTTGTATTTAACACGGCCAACCTTGTTTGTGCTTTCTCCCTGCCCCAAAACAAAAAAAATAAAAAAAAGATATGGTTGTTGTCAGGGTTATATGCAGAAGGCTAAAAAGAGAAAAATGTAAGACAAAATATTAGAAAATAAAAATGTGTTCTACTGCTGTTCCTGTATGTTTACATCCTTTACCATTTCCATAATTTGCTTCCTGGCGAATTAGTTTACAAACTTGCATGATAAATGACAAAAAAAGTAGGAAAAGAATAAGAATGTTAGATGTTTGTTCTTTATTTGAAACTAACCATTTCAACTTGATCTTTGTGCTCATTTGTAGGAGCATTCCATGTTACTAGATGCAAATCAGCTTTCGCTCCTTCTCTGTCAACTTCAAGAGTGCTTTGCTGGGGCTATCGTCATGGTCATTTGGTGCAGAAAAAATGAACCAAAAATCAAACACACAAAAACAAAAAAATAATTAAAAAAAGACTAAATACAAAGCCAAAAGTACCTTTATTTTATCTTGCAATGATATGTCCTTGGTTGTTGAAGATATTGACTGCTGTGTACTAGTCTTCACTCTCCTCTTCATGCCTCTTTGATCTGCCAGAAATATAGTGGGGGTCTTAATACAGAAAAACACAACATGAGTAAAAAAAAGAAGAAAAACGGTGTAATAACACACCACTGCCCATTACAATCCCATTAGAATCAACTCTAATAGTACTGCCAGACCCATTATCTTCGTCAGTTGGCATGTATAAATGGTCGGATGACTCTAACTTCTTTGTATGTTGAGAGACATTACAAGAAGAAGAGACAATGTTCAAAGTATCAAGCAACACTTGTTTTGCTATCAGGCATGTGGTCAGGTTTTGATCCTTTACGCGCTCCTGGAAATCGAGGAATATATCTTCTTTGATCTAACAAGCAGAAAAAAAATCCACAAAAAAATCAAAAAAATATAGGAAAAAAAGGAAACCAAAATAACTAAAAAGCACTGTTGAAGGTGCCGTCTCAATCAATCCTGATGCACTTTACCTTTTCTGAAAAAGAGTTGCCTAACACCCTTTGTATAGATTTTCTTATGTTTGAGTTCTTGGCGGTGCTTGCCCATGCACCGTCAGTTTCTGCGTAGCAAGTTTCTGCCTCATTTTTGATCTGCCAAAAAAATGGGAAAATCATAAACAAACATAATAGGAGTAGATGTGAGCAACAAAAAGATACACATAAAACAGAGAATACAACAATAGCAAAACAAAATATGATATTTACTTGAAGAGCTCCGTAGAGTCCATCTTTACCGAGGAGCATATCGCTGAAATGTTTAATGGTTTGTCCTTTCCAGAAACAAATTCTAGGTATCGCTGAAACGGATAACAACGACTTTGGGAGGCTGCATATATCAGCTAGCAGGAATTTGTTTCTGGAAAGGACAAACCATTAAACATTTCAATGGCCACATAAATACTGACTAATTTTGACGCAGGCTCAGGAATGAACAAAAAAAATAGAGTTCAGTGATGTGAATGAACAAAATTTAGGCATGCTCATACAAGGGGGACGCGCTGGGCGGGGAGATGTGTGCTGCTCACGGATTCGGCGGCTCCTCGCCTGTGGCGAGCTCCGGGGCGGTGGGGACGACGCGCGAGGGTGGCTCGTCAGCGGCACAGAGGTCGCGGACAGTGGGGACGGCGCGCGATGCTGGCTTGTCGGTGATGCAGATGACGTCGACGGTGCCTGCCGTGTCCGTGGCGAGTGCCTCGCCCGTCTCACGGAGGTGAACTGCGGGGGGTTCATCGGCGGCGAAGTCGGTCCCCATCGCCTTGGAGGTAGTCACCCTCGTCTCTTCCTCCTCTGCTCCACCTCCACCGATTTCAAAACAGTGGCGCACGAAAAAAATGGACAGAGTAAATGTGTCGGTGTGGATAATTATGACAGATCCGTTGGTGCATTGGGATATTGCAGAAAACCCCCTGAAAAACTAAAAAACTGTTTCAATTAGAGAAATGATCCTTCCCTCCCCTAGTAGCACTTGTGTGTGTTTTGAACTAGCAAGTACGCAGTAATGAAAAACTTCAAAAACTGCAAAACAAAAAATGACACAATAAAATGGAACATTGACAAAAAACTAAAAAAATGTTGAGTTAAAAAAACAAGTTGTTGTAGAGCTTTTTCAGCTGTTACAAAAACTCGATGGTGAACTTGCAAAAAAAAAGTCCACCATGGGGCGAGCGACACTTCACCGTGACTTTTCCCCCCTACGTCAGCTCGGTGAGCTGGAAAAAAACCCGGTGTCTCCTTGTACAATGAGCCAAAGAAAAATGCCCCGTAAAGCTATAGTCATTTATGTATGCAAAAAAGAAGCATGCGTGAACGACATCGCCGGCCCCTGTTTGCCATCAATTATAGCCTAATACCTACGAAGGTCACCAGCAAAAAAAATTGTCCACTAGAAAACATTGGCGTAAACTCCATGTTCAATAACGTAATCGTCGTCAACAAAAAGATGTTAGAAGCAAACAAACAACAACAAAAGCACCCCCCCCACCTGAGTTGTGACTTGAGGCTTGAGTCGCAACTAGGGCAACTGCAAAAAGTACACCACAATCGAGTTGCGACTCCTGAGCGGAGTTGCAACTTAGGTGAAACACAACCAACATCTCGAGTTGCGACTCGGGGGTTGGTGTTGCAACTGAGACGAATACAAAACATCTCGAGTTGTGACTCGGGGATGGAGTTGCAACTGGCTGAATAGAAAACAACAAATGCAACCCTTCGAGTTGCAACTCGGGAGCGGGGAGTAGCATGTTAAAGGGTTTAATTGCAAGCCCCATGAAAAACAACTCGGATTGCAGGTCGGTTATCGACACACAATTGGGTTATCGACATACAAACTAGGGGCCCTTGACACATGCACACACACTCCCCCCACTAGTTGCAGGTCGGTGTTCAACTTGCAACCAGGGGTCAAGAATAAAAACACGCACACACATCCTAGTTGCGGGTCGATGGGTAACTTGCAAACTGGGGGCCCTTGAGACACACACCCCCCCCCCCTAGTTGCAAGTCGATGGCAACTTGCACCTAGGTGTCAAGAATAAAACACACACACAAAGACCCCCCGAGTCAATGTGTAACATACAACTGGGGGCCCTTGACACAAGCACACACACCTCGCCCCCTAGTTGCAAGTCGATGGTCAACTTGCAACTAAGGGTCAAGAATAAAACACACGCACGCACGCACACTCCCTAGTTGCAAAATCATTTTGTAGCTTGCAACTGGGGGCCATTGAGGCACGTACACACACTTGTCCCCCTAGTTACGAGTTGATGGGCAACTAGCAACTTGGCGCCACAAAAAACACACAGACGCAGAACCCCTAGTTGCGAGTCGATGATTAACATGCAACTAGGGATCCCCCCCCTTGATAGAAAGACACACACATGCATGCACTCCTAGTGGCAAAAACTGTTATTGACATGCAACTATGGACCTAGAAGAAAACACACACACACACACACACACACCTAGTTGCAAGTGTGTTATTGACATGCAACTAGGGATCCACAGCAAAAATGCACACGCAAAACACACACACACACCCCCTAGTTGCGAGTCGCTGTCTAACTTGCAACTGGGGGTCCTCAACAAAACACAACCCCCCTAGTTGCGAGTCGATTCTTCACATGCAAATGGGGATCCCCTCCTTGATAGAAAGACACGTGGATGCACGCACTCCTAGTTGCAAGTCTGTTATTGACTCACAACTAGGGACCCAAAAACAAAACACACACACCCCTAGTTGCGAGTTCAACTAGGGATCAAGAAAAAAAGACACATACATAGACACCCCTAGTTGCGAGTCGGTGGGTAACTTGCAACTAGGGCCCCTTTACACAAGCACACACACACCTCTCCGTGGTTGCGAGTTTATCGGCAACTTGCAGCTGGGGCCCACAAAAAAACGCACACACACCACCCCTAGTTGCGAGTTGATGGGCAACTTGCAACTGGGGCCCTAGTTGAAAGACACAGACTTGCACACACTCCTAGTTGCAAGTCTGTTATTGATATGCAATTAGGGACCTACAACAAAAACATACACACAGCCCCCTTACTTGCGAGTCGATGAGCAACTTGCAACCGGGGGCCTCAAAATAAAACACACACACAGCCTAGTTGCAAGTCGATGCTTGACATGCAGCTGGGGGATCCCCCTTGATAAAAAAGGCACAGCCATGCACGCACTCCTAGTTGCAAGTGTGTTATTGACATGCAACTAGGGATCCACAACAAAAACACACACGCAAAACACACACACACACACCCCCTAGTTGCGAGTCGTTGTGTAACTTGCAACTGGGTGTCCTCAACAAAACACAACCCCCCCTTAGTTGCGAGTCGATTCTTCACATGCAACTGGGATCCCCCTCCTTGATAGAAAGACACGCGGATGCACGCACTCCTAGTTGCAAGTCTGTTATTGACATGCAACTAGGGACCCAAAAACAAAACACACACACCCCTAGTTGCGAGTTCAACTAGGGATCAAGAATAAAACACACATACATAGACCCCCCCTAGTTGCGAGTCGGTGGGTAACTTGCAACTAGGGCCCCTTTACACAAGCACACACACACCTCTCCGCAGTTGCGAGTTTCTGGACAACTTGCAGCTGGGGCCCACAACAAAAAAACGCACACCCCCCAGTTGCAAGTCGATGCTTGACATGCAACTAGGGACCCCCCTAGTTGCGAGTCGGTGGGTAACTTGCAACTAGGGCCCCTTTACACAAGCACACACACACCTCTCCGCAGTTGCTAGTTTATGGACAACTTGCAGCTGGGGCCCACAACAAAAAAACGCACACACACCACCCCTAGTTGCGAGTCGATGGGCAACTTGCCACTGGGGGACCTCAACGAAACACACACCCCCCAGTTGCAAGTCGATGCTTGACATGCAACTAGGGATCCCCCTCCTTGATAGAAAGACACGGGCTTATGCTAAGATCTGTAGTTGCAAGTCTATTATTGACATGCAACTAGGGACACACAACAAAACACACACAGAAAACACACACACACCCTAGTTGCGAGTCAATGGCAACTTGCGACTAGGAGTCAATAAATAAAACACACACACACACACACACACACACACACCCTTGATAGAAAGACACAGACTTGCACACACTCCTAGTTGCAAGTCTGTTATTGATATGCAATTAGGGACCTACAACAAAAACATACACACAGCCCCCCCTACTTGCGAGTCGATGAGCAACTTGCAACCGGGGGCCTCAAAATAAAACACACACACAGCCTAGTTGCAAGTCGATGCTTGACATGCAGCTGGGGGATCCCCCTTGATAGAAAAGGCACAGCCATGCACGCACTCCTAGTTGCAAGTGTGTTATTGACATGCAACTAGGGATTCACAACAAAAACACACACGCAAAACACACACACACACACACCCTAGTTGCGAGTCACTGTGTAACTTGCAACTGGGTGTCCTCAACAAAACAGAACCCCCCCTTAGTTGCGAGTCGATTCTTCACATGCAACTGGGATCCCCCTCCTTGATAGAAAGACACACGGATGCACGCACTCCTAGTTGCAAGTCTGTTATTGACATGCAACTAGGGACCCAAAAACAAAACACACACACCCCTAGTTGCGAGTTCAACTAGGGATTAAGAGTAAAACACACATACATAGACCCCCCCTAGTTGCGAGTCGGTGGGTAACTTGCAACTAGGGCCCCTTTACACAAGCACACACACACCTCTCCGCAGTTGCGTGTTTATGGACAACTTGCAGCTGGGGCCCACAACAAAAAAACGCACACACACCAACCCCCTAGTTGCGAGTCGATGGGCAACTTGCAACTGGGGGACCTCAACGAAACACACACCCCCCAGTTGCAAGTCGATGCTTGACATGCAACTAGGGATCCCCCTCCTTGATAGAAAGACACGGGCTTGCGCGCACTCGTAGTTGCAAGTCTATTATTGACATGCAACTAGGGACACACAACAAAACACACACAGAAAACACACACACCCCCTAGTTGCGAGTCAATGGCAACTTGCGACTAGGGGTCAATAAATAAAACACCCCCCCCCTTGATAGAAAGACACGGACTTGCACACACTCCTAGTTGGAAGTCTGTTATTGACATGCAATTAGGGACCTACAACAAAAACATACACACAGCCCCCCTACTTGCGAGTCGATGAGCAACTTGCAACTGGGGGGCCTCAAATAAAACACACACAGCCTAGTTGCAAGTCGATGCTTGACATGCAGATGGGGACCCCCCTTGATAGAAAAGGCACGCCCATGCACGCACTCCTAGTTGCAAGTGTGTTATTGACATGCAACTAGGGATCCACAGCAAAAACACACACACACACACCCTAGTTGCGAGTCGCTGTCTAACTTTCAACTGGGGGGTCCTCAACAAAACACAACCCCCCCCTTAGTTGCGAGTTGATTCTTCACATGCAACTGGGGATCCCCTCCTTTATAGAAAGACACGCGGATGCACGCAGTCCTAGTTGAAAGTCTGTTATTGACATGCAACTAGGGACCCAAAAACAAAACACACACACCCCTAGTTGCGAGTTCAAGAATAAAACACACATACATAGACCCCCCTAGTTGCGAGTCGGTGGGTAACTTGCAACTAGGGCCCCTTTACACAAGCACACATACACCTCTCCGCAGTTGCGAGTTTATGGACAACTTGCAGCTGGGGCCCACAAAAAAAACGCACACAAACCACCCCCCAGTTGCGAGTCAATGGCAACTTGCGACTAGGGGTCGATAAATAAAACACACACACACACACTCCCCCCTTAATAGAAAGACACAGACTTGCACACACTCCTAGTTGCAAATCTGTTATTGATATGCAATTAGGGACCTACAAAGAAAACATACACACAGCCCCCCCTACTTGCGAGTCGATGAGCAACTTGCAACTGGGGGGCCTCAAAATAAAACACACACACAGCCTAGTTGCAAGTCGATGCTTGACATGCAACTGGGGATCCCCCTTGATAGAAAAGGCACGACCATGCACGCACTCCTAGTTGCAAAGTGTGTTATTGACATGCAACTAGGGATCCACAACAAAAAACACACGCAAAACACTCACACACACACCCCTAGTTGCGAGTCGCTGTCTAACTTGCAACTGTGGGTCCTCCACAAAACACAACCCCCCCCCTCTTAGTTGCGAGTCGATTCTTCACATGCAACTGGGGATCCTCTCCTTGATAGAAAGACACGCGGATGCACCCACTCCAAGTTGCAAATCTTTTATTTAAATTCAACTAGGGACCCAAAAACAAAACACACACACCCCTAGTTGTGAGTTCAACTAGGGATCAAGAAAAACACACACATACATAGACCCCCTAGTTGCGAGTCGGTGGGTAACTTGCAACTAGGGCCCCTTGACACAAGCACACACACACCTCTCCGCAGTTGCGAGTTTATGGACAACTTGCAGCTGGGGGACCTCAACGAAACACACACCCCCCAGTTGCAAGTCGATGCTTGACATGCAACTAGGGATCCCCCACCTGATAGAAAGACACGAGTTTGCGCGCACTCGTAGTTGCAAGTCTATTATTGACATGCAACTAGGGACACACAACAAAACACACACATAAAACACACACACCTCCTAGTTGCGAGTCAATGGCAACTTGCGACTAGGGGTCAATAAATAAAACACACACACACTCCCCCCCTTGATAGAAAGACACGGACTTGCACACACTACTAGTTGCAAGTCTGTTATTGATATGGAATTAGGGTCCTACAACAAAAACATACACACAACCCCCCTACTTGCGAGTCGATGACCAACTTGCAACTGGGGGGCCTCAAAATAAAACACACACATAGCCTAGTTGCAAGTCGATGCTTGACATGCAGCTGGGGATCCCCCTTGATAGAAAAGGCACGGCCATGCACGGACTCCTAGTTGCAAGTGTGTTACTGACATGCAACTAGGGATCCACAACAAAAACACACACGCAAAACACACACACACACCCTAGTTGCGAGTCGCTGTGTAACTTGCAACTGGGTGTCCTCAACAAAACACAACCCCCCCTTAGTTGCAAGTCGATTCTTCACATGCAACTGGGATCCCCTCCTTGATAGAAAGACACGCGGATGCACGCACTCCGAGTTGCAAGTCTGTTATTGACATGCAACAAGGGACCCAAAAACAAAACACACACACCCCTAGTTGCGAGTTCAACTAGGCATCAAGAATAAAATACACATACATAGACCCCCCCTAGTTGCGAGTCGGTGGGTAACTTGCAACTAGGGCCCCTTTACACAAGCGCACACACACCTCTCCGCAGTTGCGAGTTTATGGACAACTTGCAGCTGGGGCCCACAAAAAAAACGCACACACACCACCCCCTAGTTGTGAGTCGATGGGTAACTTGCAACTGGGGGACCTCAACGAAACACACACCCCCTAGTTGCAAGTCGATGCTTGACATGCAACTAGGGATCCCCCCCTTGATAGAAAGACACGGGCTTGCGCGCACTCATAGTTGCAAGTCTATTGTTGACATGAAACTAGGGACACACAACAAAACAAACACAGAAAACACACACACACCCTAGGTGCGAGTCAATGGCAACTTGCGACTAGGGGTCAATAAAACACACACACACACATACACACCCCCTTGATAGAAAGACACGGACTTGCACACACTCCTAGTTGCAAGTCTGTTATTGATATGCAATTAGGGGACCTACAACAAAAACATACACACAGCCCCCCTACTTGCGAGTCGATGAGGAACTTGCAACTGGGGGGCCTCAAAATAAAATACACACACAGCCTAGTTGCAAGTCGATGCTTGACATGCAGCCGGGGATCCCCCTTGATAGAAAAGGCATGGCCATGCACGCACTCCTAGTTGCAAAGTGTGTTATTGACATGCAACTAGGGATCCACAACAAAAACACACACGCAAAACACACGCACACACACACACCCTAGTTGTGAGTTGCTGTCTAACTTGCAATTGGGTGTCCTCAACAAAACACAACCCCCCCTTAGTTGCGAGTCGATTCTTCACTTGCAACTGGGATCCCCTCCTTGATAGAAAGACACACGGATGCACGCACTCCTAGTTGCAAGTCTGTTATTGACATGCAACTAGGGACCCAAAAACAAAACACACACACCCCTAGTTGCGAGTTCAACTAGGCATCAAGAATAAAATACACATACATAGACCCCCTAGTTGCGAGTCGGTGGGTAACTTGCAACTAGGGCCCCTTTACACAAGCATACACACACCTCTCCGCAGTTGCGAGTTTATGGACAACTTGCAGCCGGGGCCCACAACAAAAAAACGCACACACACCACCCCCTAGTTGCGAGTCGATGGGCAACTTGCAACTGGGGGACCTCAATGAAACACACACCCCCCAGTTGCAAGTCGATGCTTGACATGCAACTAGGGATCCCCCCCTTGATAGAAAGACACGGGCTTGCGCGCACTCGTAGTTGCAAGTCTATTATTGACATGCAACTAGGGACACACAACAAAACACACACAGAAAACACACACACCCCCTAGTTGCGAGTCAATGGCAACTTGCGACTAGGGGTCAATAAATAAAACACACACACACTCCCCCCCTTGATAGAAAGACACGGACTTGCACACACTCCTAGTTGCAAGTCTGTTATTGATATGCACACACCCCCTAGTTGTCGATGCTTGACATGCAACTGGGGATCCCCCTTGATAGAAAAGGCACGCCCATGCACGCACTCCTAGTTGCAAGTGTGTTATTGACATGGAACTAGGGATCCACAATAAAAACACACACGCAAAACACACACACACACACACCCTAGTTGCGAGTCGCTGTCTAACTTGCAACTGGGGGTCCTCAACAAAACACAACCCCCCTAGTTGCGAGTCGATTCTACACATGCAACTGGGGATCCCCTCCTTGATAGAAAAGACACGCGATGCACGCACTCCTAGTTGCAAGTCTGTTATTGACATGCAACTAGGGACCCAAAAACAAAACACACACCCCTAGTTGCGAGTTCAACGAGGGATCAAGAATAAAACACACATACATAGACCCCCCCTAGTTGCGAGTCGGTGGGTAACTTGCAACTAGGGACCCTTTACACAAGCACACACACACACACACCTCCGTAGTTGCGAGTTTATGGACAACTTGCAGCTGGGGCCCACAACAAAAAAACGCACACACACCACCCCTAGTTGTGAGTCGATGGGCAACTTGTAACTGGGGGACCTCAACAAAACACCCCCCCCCCAGTTGCAAGTCGATGCTTGACATGCAACTGGGGATCCCCCCCCCCCTTGACAGAAAGACACGGACTTGCGCGCACTCGTAGTTACAAGTCTATAATTGACATGCACCTCCCCCCTAGTTACAAGTCGGTTGATGAGATGCAATTAGGGGCCCCTTTCGCAAAAAATGCGCAAACACGCAACTATGTACCTTGACCGCACTCTCATAGACTTACAACTTTCAACATAACTACTTGTAAACAATAAGGCGTCTATGAAAAAACCAATATTTTTGATACTACAAAGAATTGGGAAACAAAATGCTTGTACAGTGCGAGAAGGCGAGGGTGTTTATTGTTACAAATCATAAACAAAAAAGCATTGAAAAAAAACATAAAACACAATTACTCTTAAAAAACATACTGATAAAAAAATAATAACAAAAATATAAAACATCACTAATCATTACGAGAAAACGCATATTACACAAAGTTTTTGAAACACACATAGACAATAAACATCTCAAACGAGCAGGCACGGGGGTTACTTGGTTCTTGTCAACCGCATAAACAAAGACCACAGCAATGTTTTGCATCAGCATACTACATAGCTTCTCGAAAAAGAAAGTTAAACTTAAAGCTGGCTGACAACAACAATAACATTGATGTGCGACTTCTTGCTGGCCTTGAAGAAGATGAAGATGTAGTCATTGATCTCCAGGGTAGTCTTTGAAAGGAAACGCCTCCACTGCTTTTTGTTGAAAACTATACGTCCATCAGTAGACGTGCTATATTCAACGCGAGTCTTTGCCTCCCCACTGCTTAGACGAACACCGGCCAAACCTTCTTTAGGGATGTTCAAGCTTGTAGCAACCCTCTCTGGCACTTTTTGTACACACAACAAAGAACAGCAAAACAAAAAGCATAAAAGTTTTAAAAAGCTTGAAGCAGCACAAGATAAAATGCATGCATTGAAGAAAAAATTTATGCATATAAACAAAATAAAGTAAACACAAATAGCAATTTTTTTAAAAAAGAAACAACAAAACATACCATTTGTCCAACTTGAGTGTCAGTTGAAGTAGGACAATGTACAAAAGACACTCCTAAAAACTTGGATTTGAAGCTGAGCACCAGTTCATCGAGAATGTCCTACTGTGCATCATTCAGAGTTAGACCCCTTGTATACTCGATCTTTATGTCGCCATCGTCTTCATCCACATCTGAGATGTCTCCATCTATCATCTCTTCATCAGCATCCCCGTCTGAAGAGCTCCCTTCAACTGTGTCCAAGTCACCACTTTGAACAACAACTTATGCCTGGCGGGGGCGCCTGTCCAAGTCAAAAATGACCACAGCACCATTCTGAAGAGAAAAGTCAGAAGTGAATTTCTTCCAGCCACTCCCCTTGATCCTGGTCCTGTGTGCCCCCTTCACAATATCGACAGAGTACTTGCGTCCATGGTCTTCAAAACGCATGTAGTCGCCGGTAACGCCATTGACATAGACTCTTGCATTGCATGGGACAGTCTACAAAAAAAAGAGAAAAAATAATTAGGAAACTGTACATAACATAAAAATACATAACTGAATATAGAAAAAGCGCAACCATCCATGGCAAAATACGCAAAGCATTCTGACCATAACTTGTACAATCAGGATAACAATTTCGTTAAAAAACTAAGATACTACAGAACTATCAATGACATAATCAACCAAACTATTCTGAAAAGAACAAACAAAACAATGATATGACAGTATAACCAATGACTTAACTAGAAACCCTAATTGCATGGTCTTCCCCAGTCCCAAGTCATCACCGACGATGACATTCCAAACAGCGATTAAAAAATTGACATACTTATTAAAGAAAAAGCTGATATGAAACAAAAAAGAAAAAAATTGCACATGGAAAAAAAATCAGCCCAATTACCGCTTTAGACAGGAACTCATCACGAATGTCGATCTTGAAGTTGTTGTCAGCACCGCCATGGCAAAAGTTCCCACATAGCTCACAAGAAAAATCCTGAGAACAGAAAAAAAAAAATTAAGGGACAGGGTCACTGCAAGCATTTCCTCAAAGGACCAAAAACGGACGGCCTGAAACCGGATGGACAACAGACTACTTTCAGACTAAGCATTGACTGAAATTACAAATACAAATTATGCATGGATCACAAACTGACTAAGCATAACAAAACAACCTAAACCAAAATTGAAAAGCACATATCTGATAACTAGACACTCCCAGGCCACTCTTTTCCTTGAATCATCTGTTCAAGACTGCCTCTACTCAATTAACTTAAAATAAATTCAAGCGTATAAGTGTCTGACAAACGAAAATAATAGAGTATCTTCCAAATCTTGTGCAGGAGCAAGGGACGGTTTCAGCTAAAAGGCTTAGGCTAGTTTCCACTGCCTAAAAATGACGCGAAATCACATATGCTTTCTTTTGCAGCAAGAAGGAGATTCTAATTTCACAAACTGTATTTATATGATGCAAGATATTAGTTCTTAAGAACAAAAATTATATACATGAAGGGAGTCAACAAAAATAAAGTGAATGATCGACTCGACGAAGAGGAAACAGAGCAAAAAACAGAGTCTATAAAAAATTCTGCGCAAGCAACAGCTCCAGGAAGGGTTATATTACAGTACATGCTATGGTGATCAACCGGAGACAGAACACAAGCAAGCTGCAACTAGTCAAAAATTATCAATTCTACACAGCGAACATAAAAAGTAAAAAGACTGATGAATAAACTTAACAGAAGCCATAATCATAGAGGCTGCTGTCACTTTTATGTTGAGAGACACCTTAATAATATGGAAGCCAAGCAATGTATAAGTAATCAAATAACAAAAGTGACAGCAGCCTCTGAATACATGGCAGGATCTGGACCTAGAATTACTATTTAGCAATCAAATAATATGGAAAACTTGATGCACACATAAAAGATTTTCATCACAAAACAAAAGTCATGACATTATTACCTAGGGACCATCTCTATCATATATAAGCAAAAGAGGGTCTGGGGTGCTATCTGCTACATACAGTCCCACAAATAGGAGATCTAAAAAAGAGATAACCATACAGATACTACTAAAAAATGACAGCAGGCTCTGAATACAGGGCAGGATCTGGACCTAGGATTACTATTTAGCAGAAATAAGTAGATGTACAACTACATACAGGGCAGGATCTGTACCTAGGGGCGCAATCAAAAAACATTTTAATTCGCGCAAAAAAACATGATCGCTGGAGGAAGCACGAATCAGTCCACCTGGAGGAAGCACGAATCTTCGCGCGGCTCGATCGGACGGTCAAAAAATTGAATGAGACCAATTAGTTTCTCATTCGGATGAGTTTTAGCAAATCCGTTAATATAAATCAGAGGGAGTGCCAAATTTTAAATCGTTCTTATGTGTCACGCATTGAAATTGCATCTAGATCATTTTTCTTGCATCTGGATCATTATTTCCCGTACAATATCATCAATGGAGTACTTGTCTTGCTTAGTTTATAGAACAAAAAACAAAGTTTTAGTCCCTCAACTATTGCATAAGTCTAAGTTTAATTACTACTAGTACAATATATTACCACAAGTCTTGGCTCGTCACATGTCCAAACAGTACAATTCTGTACATTTGGTCCATTGCTCTATTGAAAGTGGTTGCCGCGATGAAGTGGGGGAAGCCTTTTTCAGTAAAGCGGTTGCCGCGATGAAGAGATGGCAATTTCACACGTGGCAGCCTAATCAACACAAAATTAATAACAATTTAGAGAAGTGGTAAATGGACAAACCTAAAATTTTTAGTAAGTTGACTAAAGATTTAGGAATATTAAAAATTATAAAAAAACAAAAATACAAAACAATCTTGAAATTTGGTTAATACAAAACCATGGATTTCCCGTAAAGTAACAAAGGTTTTATTTCTATTTTTTCATCGAAATTGCCATATTTTCCTATACCTTTGGACTCAACTACAAATCTAATTTCAGATTTTTTACCATGGCTAATCAAACATTTTTTATGGCAATTTATGTTTGTCGAGGATGACAAGTTTAGTTGGCAATCATGGAAAATCCGACTTAGTTTATTTTTTTGCTTGGAAATTGCGGTGCTTGCAAACTAAATTTGTCATCCTCTCACCAACATAATTTTTTTTTGAAACAGAGGCAAAAGACTTGCCTCGTTCATTAATAAAGGAGGAGAGTTTTAGAGTACATAATAGTGGCTCCACAACATAGCCCGTCCGTCAACAAAATGAAAACAATAACTACTCTTGCGGCATGATAATGCTCAGGTGCGTAGCTCCTGCCGTGACCCAAAGTTTGGCTTCATCTTGGATTAGTTTTAGAATGTAGAAGGGCGGCGTTGATTTGTTCCTAAAAACTCTAGCATTTCTCTCGTTCCAAATGGCCCAACCAACAAGCATAGTAAGGGAAGCCATGGCCTTCCGGTTCGCCGTATTGGGCTTCGACATGTTTGTCCACCAATGCTTGATACTGCGCTCCGCCTACCATTGATGGATCTCGAGAGCCCCTAGGCCAAGCCACTCCTTTACCAATCTCCACACGCGCAAGGTGAACCTACACCGAAAGAAGAGGTGCGCGGACGTCTGCTTGCCCTTCTGCAGAGGGTGCACAGTCCGCAATTCTCCCAACCTCGCTTCTCCAATCTATCCGCCGTCCATATTCTGTTTTGAATCGCTAGCCAGGAGAAGAACTTGACCTTGGGAGGTTCCCAAACCTTCCAAATAGTCTTTTTCATGGTCGTCGTCATGGAGCCCAAGAACTGGACCCTATAAGCAGAGGTCGCTGAATACTCACCGTTCGCCTCAAATTTCCAGGATATGTCGTCATCAATCTCTGGTGAAAGCTCGAATTGGTCCAGATGGACCCAAAGGTCCACGAACTCCACAATGTGGTTGGTCGTTAGGTTGATGGAAGGGTTGATCTGGCGCACCCAAGCATTGCCTCGCAGTGCATCCCTCACCACCCACTTCTTCCGCTTGGAGGCTGCGAAGATGAGGGGGGCGATATCCTTCGGTTTTTTCCCTCTCAACCATGGTGCCTCCCAGAAGGGCGTCTTCCCTCCATTTCCCATGGTGATGACGGTGGAGGCGTATAAGAGGTCCATATCCACCTCTGAGCATGGGTTTCCTAAGCCCACCCACAATCTAGTCGGGTCCTTCCACTCCCCCCACGGCCATCTCAACCTTAGAGCTCTTGCAAATTTCCCCAAGTGTAGGACTCCAAGCCCACCGAGATGCGTAGGGCGGCAAACAGTCTCCCAGCTGACCTTGCATTTTGCACATGAAGTTTGACTCTGAGCCGACCAGAGGAAAGCATGCTCAATTCTATTGACATTGTGTAGCACGCCGGCGGGGACGTTTAGGGATGTGATGTGGTAGACGACTTGAGAAGTGAGGACCGATTTGACCAAGGCCGCCCAGCCAATTGTGGTGATGTTTCTCCCTTGCCAAGGAGGGAGCTTTGCAGCCACCTTGTCCTCAAGGTGTTGGAAATCCACCCTTTTCAGCTGCCAAATGGATAATGGGAGGCCCAGATACTTCAATGGGAAAGAAGTTCGCGAGGCGGGCAGGCTGAATAGCCATAAAAAACTCCGATCTGCCACGCTTAAAAACCTAAAGTCGGGATATTAATTACCAATACCCTTTGGAATGAACCTCTATTTCCTAAACTCGATGATATCTTCTCTTCTCTCTTCATATTATCTACATTTTTATTTATCATTTTTGCAAATCTTCATTTTTACAATTTTTTTTTAATTCAGTATGCACTTTTCCCATATAAGTTTTATAAAAATTATAGAATGTAAAACATATTTCCCCAAAAATTTATGTTAATTTGTTTCATTTGCAAAAAAAAAACTTCAAGTTATTTTTTTGTTTTAGTTCTCCTTTCTCATTTTTATGCTGACTTGGTTGCTACATGTAAGATTATTCCACGACATGGTCGATAAGATTGCTTGCAATGGAATGAAGGAACGAATCTAGATAGTTTACACACTTGAGGGACCATGGAATTTTGAAAACCAAAATTTGGAATGTAGCAAGATTCGAGGGGCGCTGGCACATAACATGCGTCTCTGGCGGGCCAAAACTCTCATCTATGTTGATTTTACCTCCAGTCATAGCTGATGGGTTAGGAGAGTACCCATCAGGGGGGAGCAACTCCGACCGTACTGCGCTAGATTTTACCAGCCGGCGTTTGCTGGAGTGCATAGGGCTGAATCATTTTTTTTGTATATGTTGTTTTAGGGATCTGTTAGAGATACTCCTAGCTTAGCTGTAAACAAGGCAAGCATTCCAATTTTGGTAAGTTCAAGAGAAAAGAGCACTGGACACATGCTTTTTCTCCTCAGTAAACATATACATAGAAGAAACCGGGGGTGTTTACATTCTTGTCAGTAAGTAGATGATGTAGATCTAAGCCCTTGATTTCATTAAGTGGGCCTAATTAACTCTTACATTCTTATTTAAATGTGAAAAGGAGGAGGTAAGAGGGACCGTATTAAAATTTGCCCTTTTCAAAAGAAAAAAAACGTACTCATAGAGATTTATGATTCGTGAAGTAGGTTGCCCGCCCTCCTTCTGTCCTTCTGTCCTTCCATCTGTTTCTGCTCCAGCCCAGCAGGATCTGCCACACAAGCCATTAGGCCAACTCCAACGCACGACCTCAAACGAACGTCCGTTTGGGCGTGGCAATGGACCGCGTCTGTCCGGATTTCTGGATGCGTTGGAGTGCGCCCAACGCGCGGTCGCATTTCTGCCGTATCTCATCCGTTCAAGATCAACAAGCAAACTAATATGAGGCATAGCAAATAGTTCAAATCAAACATAGCAAATAGTTCCACATCTGAAATAGTCTTACAACCCAATCGAAATAAAAACAATATCAAATGGTTGTAATCGAAATTTGTTTGCATGAAAATAAATTAAATCGATAGCTCTACTGGTTGCCAATGTGAGTCCACATGTGCTCAACCAAGTCATCCTGGAGCTGGATATGAGTATGCCAATCACGCATTTCACAATGAAAATGGACAAACTGTTCGAAGGTTGCAGGAGGTGGCTGCTCATGTTGGGGAACGTAGTAATTTTAAAAAATTTCCTACGCACACGCAAGATCATGGTGATGCATAGCAACGAGAAGGGAGAGTGTTGTCCACATACCCTCGTAGACCGTAAGCAGAAGCGTTAAGACAACGCGGTTGATGTAGTCATACGTCTTCACAATCGACCGATCCTAGTACCGAAAGTACGACACCTCCGCGGTCTGCACACGTTCGGCTGGTGACGTCCCACGAACTCACGATCTAGCAAAGTGTCGAGGGAGAGCTTCGTCAACACGACGGCGTGATGACGGTGATGATGAAGCTACCGGCGCAGGGCTTCGCCTAAGCACTGCAACGGTATGACCGAGGTGGATTATGGTGGAGGAGGGCACCGCACACGGCTAAAAGATCAATGATCAACTTGTGTCTTCATGGGGTGCCCCCTCCCCCGTATATAAAGGAGTGGAGGGGAGGGAGGGCCGGCCCTCTACTATGGCGCGCCCTGGGGAGTCCTACTCCCACCGGGAGTAGGATTCCCCCCTTCCAAGTAGTAGGAGTGGGAGAGAAGGAAGGGGAGGAGAGAGGGAAGGAAGGGGGGGGGGGGCTCCCACCCAATTCGGATTGGGCTAGGGTGCACGCCCTCCACCTTTTCCCTTCCTCTCCTCTATTCCACTAAGGCCCAATAAGGCCCATATACTCCCCGGGGGGTTCCGGTAACCTCCCGGTACTCTGGTAAATGCCCGAACTTATCCGGAACCATTCCAATGTCCAAACATAGGCTTCCAATATATCGATCTTTACGTCTTGACCATTTAAAGACTCCTCGTCATGTCCGTGACCATATCCGGGACTCCGAACTACCTTCGGTACATCAAAACACATAAACTCATAATACCGATCGTCACCAAACGCTAAGCGTGCGGACCCTACGGGTTCGAGAACTATGTAGACATGACCGAGACTCATCTTGATCAATAACCAATAAGCGGAACCTGGATGCTCATATTGGTTCCTACATATTCTACGAATATCTTTATCGGTCAAACCGCATAACAACATACGTTGTTCCCTTTGTCATAGGTATATTACTTGCCCGAGATTCGATCGTCGGTATCTCAATACCTAGTTCAATCTCGTTACCGGCAAGTCTGTTTACTCGTTCGTAATGAATCATCCCGCAACTAACTCATTAGTCACATTGCTTGCAAGGCTTATAGTGATGTGCATTACCGAGAGGGCCCAGAGATACCTCTCCGACAATCGGAGTGACAAATCCTAATCTTGATCTATGCCAACTCAACAAGTACCATCGGAGACACCAGAGAGCCCCTTTATAATCACCCAGTTATGTTGTGACGTTTGGTAGCACACAAAGTGTTCCTCCGGTATTCGGGAGTTGCATAATCTCATAGTCATAGGAATATGTATAAGTCATGAAGAAAGAAATAACAACATACTAAACGATCAAGTGCTAAGCTAACGGAATGGGTCAAGTCAATCACATCATTCTCTAATGATGTGATCCCGTTAATCAAATGACAACTTATGTCTATGGCTAGGAAGCTTAACCATCTTTGATTCAACGAGCTAGTCAACTAGAGGCACACTAGTGATACTCTGTTTGTCTATGTATTCACACATGTACTAAGTTTCCGGTTAATACAATTCTAGCATGAATAATAAACATTTATCATGAAATAAGGAAATAAATAATAACTTTATTATTGCCTTTAGGGCATATTTCCTTCAGTCTCCCACTTGCACTAGAGTCAATAATCTAGTTCACATCGCCATGTGATTTAACACCAATAGTTCACATAACCATGTGATTAACACCCATAGTTCACATCGCCGTGTGACCAACACTCAAAGGGTTTACTAGAGTCAGGAATCTTAGTTCACATCGCCATGTGATTAACACCCAAAGAGTACTAAGGTGTGATCATGTTTGCTTGTGAGAGAAGTTTAGTCAACGGGTCTGCCAAATTCTGATACGTATGTATTTTGCAAATTTCTATGTCAACAATGCTCTGCATGGAGCTACTCTAGCTAATTTCTCCCACTTTCAATATGTATCCAGATTGAGACTTAGAATCATCTGTATCAGTGTCAAAATTTGCATCGACCTAACCCTTTACGACGAACCTTTTGTCACCTCCATAATCGAGAAACATATCCTTATTCCACAAAGGATAATTTTGACCGCTGTCCTGTGATCTACTCCTAGATCACTATTGTACACCCTTACCAAACTCAGTGTAGGGTATACAATAGATCTGGTACACAACATGTCATACTTTAAAGATCCTATGGCTGAGGCATAGGGAATGACTTTCATTCTCTTTCTATCTTCTGCCGTGGTTGGGCTTTGAGTCTTACTTAATTTCACACCTTGCAATACAGGCAAGAACTCCTTCTTTGAGTGTTCCATTTTGAACTACTTCAAAAATCTGTCAAGGTATGTACTCATTGAAAAAACTTATCAAGCGTCTTGATCTATCTCTATAGATCTTGATGCTCAATATATAAACAGCTTCATCGAGGTCTTTCTTTGCAAAACTCCTTTCAAACACTCCTTTTATGCTTTCCAGAATATTCTACATCATTTCTGATCAACAATATGTCATTCACATATACTTATCAGAAAGGTTGTAGTGCTCCCACTCATTTTCTTGTAAATACAGTCTTCATCGAAAGTCTGTATAAAACTATATGCTTTAATCAACTCATCAAAGAGTATATTCCAACTCTGAGATGCTTTGCACCAGTCCTTGGATGGATCGCTGGAGCTTGCACATTTTGTTAGCACCTTTAGGATCGACAAAACCTTCTGGTTGCATCATATACAACTCTTTTTTAAGAAATCCATTAAGGAATGTAGTTTTGACATTCATTTGCCAGATTTCATAAAATGTGGCAATTTGCTAACATGATTCGGACAGACTTAAGCATCGCTACGAGTGAGAAAATCTCATCGTAGTCAACACCTTGAACTTTGTCAAAAACCTTTTCGACAAGTCTAGCTTTGTAGATAGTAACACTACTATCAGCGTCCGTCTTCCTCTTGAAGATCCATTTATTTTCTATGGCTTGCCGATCATAGGGCAAGTCAACCAAAGTCCACACTTTGTTCTCATACATGGGTCCCACCTCAGATTTCATGGCCTCAAGCCATTTCGCGGAATCTGGGCTCATCATCGCTTCCTCATAGTTCGTAGGTTCATCATGGTCAAGTAACATGAACTCAAAAATAGGATTATCCTACCACTCTAGTGCGGAACGTACTCTGGTTGACCTACGAGGTTTGGTAGTAACTTGATCCGAAGCTTCATGATCATCATCATTAACTTCCTCACTAATTGGTGTAAGCATCACTTGAACTAATTTCAGTGAAGAAACACTTTCCAATTTGGGAGAAGGTACAATTACCTCATCAAGTTCTACCTTCCTACCAC
Source organism: Aegilops bicornis (assembly GCA_021605145.1). Lineage (NCBI taxonomy): Eukaryota > Viridiplantae > Streptophyta > Magnoliopsida > Poales > Poaceae > Aegilops > Aegilops bicornis. The sequence continues at coordinate 621,570,904 of CM038674.1, forward strand.
TCACTTATTTTGAGAGAAACTCCTTCTCCAAGAAGGATCCATTCTTAGCAACAAAGATCTTGCCTTCCGATCTGTGATAGAAGGTGTACCCAACAGTCTCTTTTGGGTATCCTATGAAGACACATTTCTTTGATTTGGGTTCGAGCTTATCAAGTTGAAGCTTTTTCACATAAGCATCGCATCCTCAAACTTTAAGAAACGACAACTTGGGTTTCTTGCCAAACCACAGTTCATAAGGTGTCGTCTCAACGGATTTAGATGGTGCCCTATTTAACGTGAATGCAGCTGTCTCTAATGCATAACCCCAAAACGATAGTGGTAAATCGGTAAGAGACATCATAGATTGTACAATATCCAATAACGTACGGTTATGACATTTGGACACACCATTATGCTGTGGTGTTCTAGGTGGCATGAGTTTGCGAAACTATTCCACATTGTTTCAAATGAAGACCAAACTCGTAACTCAAATATTCGTCTCCGCGATCAGATCGTAGAAACTTTATTTTCTTGTTACGATGATTTTCCACTTCACTCTGAAATTCTTTGAACTTTCCAAATGTTTCAGACTTATGTTTCATCAAGTAGATATACCCATATCTACTCAAATCATCTGCGAAGGTTAGAAAATAACGATACCCGCCGCGAGCCTGAACACTCAACGGACCGCATACATCAGTATGTATTATTTGCCAACAAGTCTGTTTCTCGCTCCATTGTTCTGGAGAACGGAGTCTTAGTCATCTTGCCCATGAGGCATGGTTCGCAAGTATCAAGTGACTCATAATCAAGTGATTCCAAACGCCCATCAGCATGGAGTTTCTTCATGCGCTCTACACCAATATGACCTAAACGGCAGTGCCACAAATATGTTGCACTATCATGCATTATCAACTTGGCATCTTTTGGCATCACTAATATGAAGTGTATTATTACGATCGAGATTCAGTAAACCATTTACATTGGATGTATGACCATAGAAGGTTTTATTCATGTAAACAGAACAACAATTATTCTCTGACTTCAATGAATAACCGTATCGCAATAAACATGATCAAATCATATACATGTTCAACGCAAACACCAAATAACATTTATTTTAGGTTGAACACTAATCCCGAAGGTAAAGGGAGTGTACGATGGTGATCTTATCAACCTTGGAATTACTTCCAACTCACATCATCACCTTGCCCTTAACTAGTTTCTGTTTATTTTGCAACTCCCGTTTCGAGTTACTACTCTTAGAAACTGAACCAGTATCAAATACAGAGGGGTTGCTATAAACAATAGTAAAGTACACATCAATAACATGTATATCCAATATACCTTTGTACACTATGCCATCCTTCTTATCCGCCAAGTATCTAGGGCAGTTCCACTTCCAATGACCATTTCCTTTGCAGTAGAAGCACTCAGTTTCAGGCTTGGGTCTAGCTTTGGGCTTCTTCACGGGAGTGACAACTTGTTTGTCATTCTTCTTGAAGTTCCCTTTCTATCCCTTTGCCCTTTTCTTGAAACTAGTGGTCTTGTTAACCATCAACACTTGATGTTTTTCTTGATTTCTACCTTCGCCGATTTTAGCATCACAAAGAGCTCGGGAATTTTTTTCGTTATCCCTTGTATATTATAGTTCATCACGAAGTTCTAGTAACTTGGTGATAGTGACTAGAGAACTTTGTCAATTACTATCTTATCTGGAAGATTAACTCCCACTTGATTCAAGCAATTGTAGTACCTAGACAATCTAAGCACATGCTCACTGATTGAGCTATTCTCCTCCATCTTGTAGGCAAAGTACTGTCAGAGGTCTCATACCTCTTGACACGGGCATGAGTATGAAATACAAATTTCAACTCATGGAACAGCTTATATGCTCCATGATGTTCAAAACATTTTTGAAGTCCCGGTTCTAAGCCGTAAAGCATGGTGCACTAAACGATCAAGTAGTCATCATACCGAGCTTGTCAAACGTTCATAACATCTGCATCTGCTCCTGCAATAGGTTTGTCACCTAGCGGTGCATCAAGGACATAATTCTTATGTGTAGCAATGAGGATAATCCTCAGATCACAGACCTAGTCCGCATCATTGCTACTATCATCTTTCAACATAGTTTTTCTCTCTAGGAACATATAAAAAAAACAGGGAGCTACATCGCGAGCTATTGATCTACAACATAGATATGCTAATACTACCAGGACTAAGTTCATGATAAATTAAAGTTCAATTAATCATATTACTTAAGAACTCCCACTTAGATAGACATCCCTCTAATCATCTAAGTGATCATGTGATCCATATCAACTAAACCATGTCCGATCATCACGTGAGATGGAGTAGTTTTCAATGGTGAACATCACTATGTTGATCATATCTACTATATAATTCATGCTCGACCTTTCGGTCTTAGTATTCCGAGGCCATATCTGCATATGCTAGGCTCGTCAAGTTTAACCCGAGTATTCTGCGTGTGCAAAAGTGGCTTGCACCCGTTGTATGTGAACGTAGAGCTTATCACACCAGATCATCACGTGGTGTCTCGGCACGACGAACTTTCGCAACGGTGCATACTCAGGGAGAACACTTTTACCTTGAAGTTTAGTGAGAGATCATCTTATAATGCTACAGTTGAACTAAGCAAAATAAGATGCATAAAGGATAAACATCACATGCAATCAATATAAGTGATATGATATGGCCATCATCATCTTGTGCCTTTGATCTCCATCTCCAAAGCACCGTCATGATCACCATCGTCACCGGCGCGACACCTTGATCTCCATCGTAGCATCGTTATCGTCTCGCCAACTATTGCTTCTACGACTATCGCTACTGCTTAGTGATAAAGTAAAGCAATTACATGGCGATTGCATTTGAAAACCCACAAGTATAGGGGATCGCAACAGTTTTCGAGGGTAGAGTATTCAACCCAAATTTATTGATTGGACACAAGGGGAGCCAAAGAATATTCTCAAGTATTAGCAGTTGAGTTGTCAATTCAACCACACCTGGATAACTTAATATCTACAGCAATGTATTTAGTAGCAAAGTAGTATGATAGTAACGGTAACGGTAGCAAAAGTAATATTTTTGGGTTTTGTAGTGATTGTAACAGTAGCAACGGAAAAGTAAATAAGAGAAGAACTATATGTGAAAAGCTCGTTGGCATTGGATCAGTGATGGAGAATTATGCCGGATGCGGTTCATCATGTAACAGTCATAACATAGGGTGACACAGAACTAGCTCCAATTCATCAATGTAATGTAGGCATGTATTCCGAATATAGTCATACGTGCTTATGGAAAAGAACTTTCATGACATCTTTTGTCCTACCCTCCCGTGGCAGCGGGGTCCTAATGGAAACGAAGGGATATTAAGGCCTCCTTTTAATAGAGTACATGACCAAAGCATTAACACATAGTGAATACATGAACTCCTCAAACTACGGTCATCACTGGGAGTGGTCCCGATTATTGTCACTTCGGGGTTGCCGGATCATAAAACATAGTAGGTGACTATAGACTTGCAAGATAGGATCAAGAACTCACATATATTCATGAAAACATAATAGGTTCAGATCTGAAATCATGGCACTCGGGCCCTAGTGACAAGCATTAAGCATAGCAAAGTCATAGCAACATCAATCTTAGAACATAGTGGATACTAGGGATCAAACCCTAACAAAACTAACTCAATTACATGATAAATCTCATCCAACCCATTATCGTCCAGCAATCCTACGATGGAATTACTCACGCACGACGGTGAGCATCATGAAAAAATTGGTGATGGAGGATGGTTGATGATGACGACAGCGACGGATTCCCCTCTCCGGAGCCCCGAACGGAGTCCAGATCAGCCCTCCCGAGAGAGTTTAGGGCTTGGCGGTGGCTCCATATCGTAAAACGCGATGAATCTTTCTCTCTGATTTTTTCTCCCCGAACGTGAATATATGGAGTTTGAGTTGAGGTCGGTGGAGCTCCAGGGGGCCCACGAGGCAGGGGGTGCGCCCAGGGGGGCAGGCACGCCCCCCACCCTCGTGGAAAGGGTGTGGGCCCCCTGCTCTTGATTCTTTCGCCAATATTTTTATTATTTCCAAAAATAATCTCCGTGAAGTTTCAGGTCATTCCGAGAACTTCTATTTCTGCACAAAGATAACACCATGGAAATTCTGCTGAAAACAGCGTCACTCCAGGTTAGTTCCATTCAAATCATGCAACTTAGAGTCCAAAACAAGGGCAAAAGTGTTTGAAAAAGTAGATACGACGGAGATATATCAACTCCCCCAAGCTTAAACCTTTGCTTGTCCTCAAGCAATTCAGTTGACAATCTGAAAGTGATAAAGAAAAACTTTTACAAACTCTATTTGCTCTTGTTGTTGTAAATATGTAAAGCCAGCATTCAAGTTTTCAGCAAAGATTATGAACTAACCATATTCAAAATAACACTTAGGTCTCATGTTTACTCATATCAATGGCATAATCAACTAGCGAGCAATAATAATAAATCTCGGATGACAACACTTTCTCAAAACAATGATAATATGATATAACAAGATGGTATCTCGCTAGCCCTTTCTGAGACCGCAAAACATAAATGCAGAGCACCTTTAAAGATCAAGGACTGACTAGACATTGCAATTCATCGTAAAAGAGATCCAGTCATAGTCATAACCAATATAAATTAACAGTAATGGATGCAAATGACAAGAAGCTCTCCGGTGGTGCTTTTTAATTAGAGTGTGATGACTCAACATAAAAGTAAATAGATAGGCCCTTCGCAGAGGGAAGCAGGGATTTGTAGAGGTGCCAGAGCTCGGTTTTGAAATAGATATAAATAATATTTTGAGCGGCATACTTTCATTGTCAACATAACAACCGAGAGATGGTGATACCTTCCATGCTACACACATTATAGGCGGTTCCCAAATAGAATGGTAAATTTTATACTCCCCCTCCACCAACAAGCATCAATCCATGGCTTGATCGAAACAACAAGTGCCCCCAACTAACAACAGTCCCGGGGGAGTTTTGTTTGCAATTATTTTGATTTGGTTTTCTTAAAGCATGGGACTGGGCATCCAGGTGACTAGCCATTTTCTCGTGAGTGAGGAGCGAAGTCCAATCCTCTTGAGAATAACCCGCCTAACATGGAAGATACAGACAACCCTAGTTGATACATGAGCTATTCGAGCATACAAAACAGAATTTCATTTGAAGGTTTAGAGTTTGGCACATATAAATTTACTTGGAACGGCAGGTAGATACAGCATATATAGGAAGGTATGGTGGACTCATATGGAATAACTTTGGGGTTTAAGGGATTGGATGCACAAGTAGTATTCCCGCTTAGTACAAATGAAGGCTAGCAAAAGGACCTGGAAGCGACCAACTAGAGAGCGACAACAGTCATGAACATGCATTAAAATTAATAAACATTGAGTGCAAGCATGAGTAGGATATAATCCACCATGAACATAAATATTGTGAAGGCTATGTTGATTTTGTTTCAACTACATGTGTGAACATGTGCCAAGTCAAGTCACTCGAATCATTCAAAGGAGGATACCACCACATCACAACCATTTTAATAGCATGTTGGCACACAAGTAAACCATTATAAGCTCCTAGCTTATTAAGTATGGCATAAGTAACTATAATCTCTAATTGTCATTGCAAACATGTTTATTCATAATAGGCCAAATCAGGAACGATGAACTAATCATATTTACAAAAACAAGAGAGGTCGAGTTCATACCAGCTTCTCTCATCTCAATCAGTCCATCATATATCGTCATCATTGCCTTTCACTTGCATGAACAAACGATGTGAATAATAATAATAGTGCACGTGCATTGGACTAAGCTGAAATCTGCAGGCATTCAATAAACAGGAGAAGACAGGGCAATATGGGCTCTTGGTTAAATCAACAATAATGCATATAAGGGCCACTTCAACAATTTTATTATGGTCTTCTCCTATCGACCCCCAAAGAAAAGAAAAGAAATAAAGCTATATACATGGGAAAGCTCCCAACAAGAAAAAGAAGAACATGAAATATTTTTGGGTTTTCTTTTAATTATTACTACTACAGCAAGAAAGTAAACTAGCTAAAAGCTACTACTAATTTTTCTGGTTTTCTTAAGGTTTTTCAAACACACAAGAAGAAAGCATAAAAAGGAAAAATAAACTAGCATGGATAGTACAATGAAAGAGTATGAGCACCGACAACTAGCATGAGTGTGTGAACATAAATGTAATGTCGGTGGGAAATATGTACTCCCCCAAGCTTAGGCTTTTGGCCTAAGTTGGTCTATGGCCATGGCTGGCCTGGCGGATATCCAAAGTTGTAACTGGGGTCATACTGAGATGCAACAGTTATTGCATCGTGGGCTGCAGCTTGGAGGCGAGCCATCTCAGCCCTCCTCTCGTACTCGTTCGCCTCCTCCCTGGTTATGAAATATCTCCCCTTCGCCTGAAAGTCAAAGAAAGTGGGAGCAGGTAGAGCGACATTGTAGCGACCCGACCCGAATGGATCAAGTCTCTGTGCTTTCGTGTCATCCCTGGATCGGTATGCTGACACACACAGTACTCGAAGGATTTATAACAAAGGTAAATCACATGTATGAAATAACGTAAAATACTATTACCTCAATCCAAATATAGCGGAAGCAACAAGGTTGTGGATTCCCATCAACACCAACGGCAGAGTTGAGTATAGGAAATCATAACCCTAACGTATCACTCACTCGTCGTCTGAGAAGTCTGCAACATGAAACGTTGCAGCCCGAAAACGGGTCAGCACATGGAGTATGCTGGCAATGTAACACATAGAGAGTAATGAAAGAATAGGATATACTACATGCATATATGGCTGGTGGAAAGCTCTATGGTTACAGTTTTTGCGAAAAGCCAATTTTTCCCTACTGCAAAGGAATAAATTTATTTAACTATCATGGTGGTTGTTGAACATTGAGAATGGTTGACAGCATCCTCAATCCCAATTAAAAGTACTCATTAAAACCCCACAATATTAATTAGAAGTATCATGATGAGATCAACTAGATAATCCAAGAACTAGATACTCAAGATGTCCATAACCGGGGACACGGCTAATCATGATTAGTTTATACACTCTGCAGAGGTTTGCGCACTTTTCCCCACAAGACTCGATCGCCTCCGTTTGGTTTCTCGCACTACATGGTGTTTGAGAGACGGATGACCGAGACATAGTCTTTCAGAAGCGTTTGCACCTTATGATGGGTAGACCCTACCACCTACAACCCCTACATCAGCTAGTCTACCACTATAAGAGTTCACACGACTTAATCAACTATGCCAGAGCCAATAATGGCTTGTGGCTGCACACGGAAGTTTCTTGTTTGAATAATCTCATGATCCCTTTGAGCCTGGGTGGCGGTCCGAAGAAAAACAGGCAAGTCCTGATAGAAACCAGGTGCCTCAATCCACCCAGATGTGTGTTTAAGTTGCCACCTTAATTAAACCATTAATTTAACAATCTCACATCTGTCATGGAATACACTCACCCAATCCACGTCTACTAGCATAGCATGGCAAATAAGCAAACGTAGAAGTAACTCCCAAAGGTTTTGGTAATAAAATAGGTAATAGGTACTACCTCATCTACTTCCCATCCCACAATTTAATTAGATCCTAATCATGCAAGTGTTTGAGGAATAGATCTAATGCATAAAACTGGGTAGTAGAAAAAGTATGATCAAGTGTTACTTGCCTGCAATGTTGATGAAGATGATTCGCACTCATAACTCTTGATAGTTCTACTCGTCACACTCCGGTCAATCTATCGTAATCAAGCAATAGTAACCACAGATAAGCAATCACTCAAAAGATCGGAAAGAATGAAGAAAACTATTCGGAAAACATCAAAACCAAATCAAATAACTCTTGCAGCATAAAACAATTTCTAACAGTACCAAAACTATGTGTATTTGGCCTTATCAGAAAGTTTAGGTCAAGAGCTTCGATTTGCAAAAAGAATCAACTAAATCGGAGTTACGAAACTCAAGTTATGATCAAACAAAGTTCAAATACAAATCTGTTTGAATTCAAATTTTAAAACTCTCAAAAACAAGTTTGAGTTGGATTACTGGATAGAGGGGATCATAACGAAGAAGTGGGCGTTGGTTTCGTTCAATTCTGACTTACGAGTAAAAAGTAATGATCGATCAAGCACGAGGACTAATGCATGAAGAAAAGTATCACGAAAGGTCCCTGGCGTATTTAAACAGAAAAGGAAAAATCTAAATAGCGAACGTTCGCTGCCGAACGGTTAACTAACGAAACCCGTTCGGTGCAAACCCTAACTAATGAACGTTCACCGAATAAAAAAATGTTTTAAAAAAAAGAAAACGAATCTGGATCGTTGGATCCAGATCCAACGGACGGGAGGCGGCGGCTATCATGGCGATCACGCCGGCGAGGAAGAACGGCGGTGGCTCGGATTTGGCCGGGCGGCGGCTCGTCGAGGGCGGCGGCGAAGTGGTCGGGAGGCGTAACGGGAGGCGAGGGGTTGGCGGCGTCGGCGGTGGTCATGGTGAGCGAGGCGAGGCGGCGGTGGATCTCGCCGCGGCAAAAAAAGGGCGGCGGGCGGAGAGGGAGAGAGAGGAACGGGCCCGGGCCTCGGGTTTTATAGGAGAGGCGGCGGCTTGGCGTGCGGGAGAAGCGAAGGAGGCAGGCGACGCCACGACGTCCATGGCGGCGGCGTGCCGGCGGGACTCTCGCCGGGAAGGAGAGAAGCGGCTTCTTTGGGCTGGTAGGCCGTGGCTTGGCCGGTTGGCTGGCTGCCCGATTCAAGGAAGCCTTTTTCCTTTTTAAACAATTTCAATTTAAATAAAATAATAAAACAAAATAAATAAATATATTATATAGGAATATAATATATCAAAATTTTCAGAAAAAGATTTCCTACATGATGAACATTTTTCTAGAGTCAAATAAAATACGCACAAATTCAATTAAAACAAAGAGTGCTACTGCCCTAATAAAATCCACTGAAAATCATTTTAAAAATACCAAAATGATTTCAAATTAATTTCTCTCCAATTTTCTGATGTAGGGAATCATGTTACCCTATTTTCCATATATTTTATTTTTGGAGAAAAATAATTTGAATAAAACTCAAATAACTCCAAATTGAAAATAAATTCAAAGGAACTTTGAATTTAATTCTTTGAAACTCCCAACTCATATTTCATATGTTTTGAAGAAGTCATTTTATCTTCGCCGTGAAAATCATCGAGTTGCATAAAGTTTCAGAATTGGAAATGTTTTCCAAATGAAATTCAAATATTTTCAACACCCTTGTCATTTAAATAAATGGAAGAAATCATGTCATCTTCTCTCTAGGGTTTTGTGATGAAAAGAATTTGAATTCCCGAAGATCATAAAAGCAAAATGAAAGTTTGGGAAAGTCCTTTTATTCCCTCTCATTTAACTTTCAAAAGTTTCAATTCACTCACTTGCAGTCAATCAATCAAACAATCAATCAAAACTATCTATGTGTTTATAACATTCCAAAATTTAGAATTTTGGGATGTTACAAACCTACCACCCTTAAAATGAATCTCGTCCTCGAGATTCGGAGAGGCTAGCAAGAAATAGGTTAGGGTTTGGGGGTCTTCAAAATCCATCGATCATCACAAGGGGGTCTGGGGTGCTACCACCCTTAGAAGCATGGTTATGGTTCCATCAAAACTCATATACTCCATCCTTATCGTTGACATTGTCGGTCTTCTCAGATCTCGGAAAAATTCCTTCTCTGGCTCTTCCGGTGGTGGCATAACCTTTTCCTCAATTCTTTTGTCCTTTCATCTTGGTAAGGTTATCCCGAAACTGGGTCTTCATAGCTGACGGGTCTGGCGCCAATTCTAAAGAACTATCGATATCTCATGGTGGTCAACAATTTATGGTTTCTCCTGCAGAAAACGGGTCTGGGTTGAACCTCACCGTATGACCTACGATTGGCAACAACTGCCTTGTACAATGGAAAATACTTATACCATTCTAAGGTTTAAACAAGGTTTTGATCATCGTCTCTCTACTATAGGTAAGTCACTCAGATTTACCATCCCATATAGCAAAGCGAATAATAAGAGTAAGTCGGTATGGTGATCAGTCCATCCCGCACCCAAATCATTACTTTGTACATGGTTTAGCGAATCTCGCATTCTAACACTCGGTCATCCTCGCAAGCATTGCAGAATTTCTCGAAAATCCATTGATTTCTGCAAGCCAAACAAAACATCTATCGTTCCTTAACAACTCTCAGGTTTTGCGTAAACTCCTATAGAATCGTCGGTCGATAAAATCATAACTTCTTCCAGGGTTTTTTCCTTCAGCAAGAGTGTGCTTGCTTCTTGGCAGGTCCTGGGGCCTGTGGGTTATGGCCCATTTCATCACTTAAAATCCTTGAACACATCATAGGGGCAACTGATCCTTATTCCAACCTTCAACTTCCAGTATTCTTAAATCCATTCAATTGTACTATCTTCCTTCCTTCCATTGGCACCAAACTAGGACATGATTACTCAGACTCATCATGGAATTTCCATTGATCCATATTTCCAACATCATACCTCCTTTATATCCAATAGTAATTCATCTCTTCATCCTCGTGGGATATCCCACATATCGAGATAAAACTTATACTTATGAAGTCCATACTCCACTTCGTGGAACATAATTATCCTTTCCAGGTCAAGCGTCCTTACAGGGAATATTGGCCATCTCGCATGGCACTTCTTCAATCGGAAACGTGAAACACATCATGAACTCCCCGATCCTTCTTCAGGTGACTCCAACTTGTTAGCCAATTCTCCCATACGTTCCAAACTCGGTATGGTCCTACAATCTCGGGGCTAACTATCCCTTAACTCCAAATCGATTAACTCCTCACAGAGGGGGCACACAAAGATATGCTCTGTCTCCGATTTCATAGACTACCTTCTTGCGTTATTGAGTATGCATAACTCTTCTGCCTGGACTGAGCTACCTTCAGTCTATCTTGAATCCACTTAACATTCTCTTCCGAATCCTTGATCACATTTGGCCCAAAAAAAAACTGACGGTCTCCAACGTCACCCCACACTTTCTTGGGGTATCAAACATATCGAGACAAAACTCATATTCTTTTTGTCTGAAATCCATTCCGTGGGTATCCTTATCTTTTCCAGGGGTCGACGGTTCTTACAGGGTACTACCACCCTTAAAATGTTCCAATATTCCATAGACCATATTTCTCATATCCTCGAAATTGGTCACCATCTTTCCTCATAGGGTAACTCATAAAATCCAAAACAGTACCAACACTGCTAACTTTATTGATTCTTAAATCAACTTGCTCTTCCATTACATGTCTCAACTTAACACCTCAATATAAAGGAAAAGCTCTCACTTCTACTACTACATTTATTCCTTACAAATTCAACTATATATCACAGTCTCCTTCTCCTTGGACAATCTCGGCAAAGTGCGGCTTCATCACAACGGAAACATATTACTTGACAAATATCGAGGTTTCCTTGTGATTATATAGCCTCCTCGGGTCCTTATCTTCCCTCTTGGGCAATCATTGAAGTAGTGCCCTGAATTTTTGCACCGAAACATGTGATATGACTCAGGTCTTTCTTTGTAGAAATTGGGTTGTTCCTGGAATCCAACCTACTTCTCTTCCTGGACCTTTCCGTTCCAATCAGGGCTTCTATTTCCTGTGGGTCATACTCTACTTCCTCTATCGGAAATTTTACTAGATCTCCATTCGCACAATCTTGGGAGATGTGTCCTTCTTCTCCACATGAATAGCATGACTTGGTGCGGGCTTTAAATTTGTTTCCTTTGTGTGTGCCCTCAATATCTTCCTTCGTCACGAGGTTCTTCTAACATCTCCATGAGGGCTCCTTTCATTTCTTCTTTCTTCTACTGGATGGTTCTCTGTACCATAGTGTAAATGTGACCTTTGGCGGGGTAGTGGGTAGTTCCTTTACACAAGAAACAAGTAATCTGTCTAGTTGGGCATTCTTCAGTTGGGTGACTTCCATCACAATTAGGGCATTCATCCTCGTGTTCCTTATGGGTGTGTCCTATTTATCCACAGAGCTTGCATGCACAAGGTTTCTTCATATCCTTTCCCGAAGGCTTCAATTTCTGAGACACAAACCGAGACATTAGCAAAGTCAACTTAATTCTTCCCAAGTGGTTATTCCTTGCCATCCATTGATGGTTTGGTACATCCTCTACCAGGTAGTGGCACCTCTTTTAAAACACTGCAGAGCATGCTGGGTCATATCCTTTCTGACTATAGGGTTGTTCTCCATATGATCCTCCATGTTCTGAATCCATCGGTCTGTCTCCAATTGACTCATCGGTCCAGAAAATTACAAGCTCATCTCCATTCATCCTCTATTGGGTCCATGGGTTTGGGGTGGGATAAGAGAGATCGAGAGGGATGCACACAATAGAAACAAAAGTTTTGAAAAGACAGATTTTATTGTGGCTGTCGGAAAAACAACAAACAAATGACAGCTCACAAACATCGCATCTAACGTAAGTATATAATAGGGGTTTGGGCTTCTAAAGGTTAATAAATCTTCAACGTCATCAAACTCTTCAAGTCTTGTTCATGTCTCCGATGGCTCCTTCTATTCATGCTTGTCCTTCTCAAGTTCTTTTGTCAAAACATCTCTGTTGACGCGAAGTCTCTCGCGACGTCTTTTAATATTCTAGAGTTGCATTCCAAACTGCCGGTTTCAACATCCTTGACATGATCCATGATCCTCACCGTCCTTCGCCATCACAAATCTCTGGTATCTCGATGTTTTGCTCCTTCAGCTTGTCTACTTTCAGCTTCTGGGTCCTAAGTTCTTCACAAACTGCTTCCTTATCAAATACTGCTTCTTGTAGGTCCATCTTAACTTCTTGATGTAACACTCCAGATCCTGGTGCTACACCAGTAATGTTAAAACTGCATCCTTCGCTGACAGATGCTCCTTCAACCTCCTACCATCCAATCCTTCCATGCATATGCATGCTTAACTCAGCACGGTGACAATAGTATAAGCGGGCGATAACATCATGGATAGCGTGTTTCTGCTCTTGTCATTTCCATGAGCTATCATTCCATAGTTTGATATCTCCTGTCTTTAGGGTTTCTTGACAACACTTTGAGTTCTATGCTCCATGTTCCGGTCTTTCTCTGATACACCTTGATCTCGGATATTGGCAGCTTCTATATTCTACTAAGTTCCATAAGGGGTGCCTTCCTAGGTCATACAAATCTGGAATTTATTTGGAGCCTTCAAATCTCCTAGTCTTCAAGGTCTTCAACAGTTGTAGTTTCCATTTACACGGTAAAATCCTCTTCATTCCAAATGGTCTTAGTTGTCCAATATCTTGTCTCCTTGGAGTGGTCTCATCATCAGACGAAACTTCGTGGTCAAAAAGGGGGAAAAAGGGGTATGGTCTCACTAAAAGGGAATATTTGAATAAGCTCAGAAGAGAAGAGAGGTAAAAGATCTTTTTGAAAATGAAGTTGTAGAGAAAAATCTTACCTAGGGGCTTGTCGCTTCTAGGGTCACGTCCTACAGTCAACATGTGCTCGATACCATCTTGTAGCGAATTCGACCGAATGGATCAAGTCTCGTGCTTCGTGTCATCCTCGGATCGGTATGTCGACACACAATACGACTCGAAGGATTTATAACAGAGGTAAATCACATGTATGAAATAACGTAAAATACTATTACCTCAATCCAAATATAGCGGAAGCAACAACGTTGTGGATTCCCATCAACACCAACGGCAGAGTTGAGTATAGGAAATCGTAACCCTAACGTATCACTCACTCATCGTCTGAGAAGTCTGCAACATGAAACGTTGCAGCCCGAAAACGGGTCAGCACATGGAGTATGCTGGCAATGTAACACATAGAGAGTAATGAAAGAATAGGCTATACTACATGCATATATGGCTGGTGGAAAGCTCTATGGTTACAGCTTTTTGAAAAGCCAATTTTTCCCTACTGCAAAGGAATAAATTTATTTAACTATCATGGTGGTTGTTGAACATTGAGAATGGTTGACAGCATCCTCAATCCCAATTAAAAGTACTCATTAAAACCCCACAATATTAATTAGAAATATCATGATGAGATCAACTAGATAATCCAAGAACTAGATACTCAAGATGTCCATAACCGGGGACACGGCTAATCATGATTAGTTTATACACTCTGCAGAGGTTTGCGCACTTTTCCCCACAAGACTCGATCGCCTCCGTTTGGTTCCTCGCACTACATGGTGTTTGAGAGACGGATGACCGAGACATAGTCTTTCGAAAGCGTTTGCACCTTACGATGGGTAGACCGTACCACCTACAACCCCTACATCAGCTAGTCTACCACTGTAAGAGTTCACACGACTTAATCAACTATGCCAGAGCCCATAATGGCTTGTGGCTGCACACGGAAGTTTCTAGTTTGAATAATCTCATGATCCCTTTGAGCCTGGGTGGCGGTCCGAAGAAAAACAGGCAAATCCTGATAGAAACCAGGTGCCTCAATCCACCCAGATGTGTGTTTAAGTTGCCACCTTAAATAAACCATTAGTTTAACAATCTCACATCTGTCATGGATACACTCACCCAATCCACGTCTACTAGCATAGCATGGCAAATAAGCAAACGTAGAAGTAACTCCCAAAGGTTTTGGTAATAAAATAGGTAATAGGTACTACCTCATCTACTTCCCATCCCACAATTTAATTAGATCCTAATCATGCAAGTGTTTGAGGAATAGATCTAATGCATAAAACTGGGTAGTAGAAAAAGTATGATCAAGAGTTACTTGCCTGCAATGTTGATGAAGATGATTCGCACTCATAACTCTTGATAGTTCTACTCGTCACACTCCGGTCAATCTATCGTAATCAAGCAATAGTAACCACACATAAGCAATCACTCAAAAGATCGGAAAGAACAAAGAAAACTATTGGGAAAACATCAAAACCAAATCAAATAACTCTTGCAGCATAAAACAATTTCTAACAGTACCAAAACTATGTGTATTTGGCCTTATCAGAAAGTTTAGGTCAAGAGCTTCGATTTGCAAAAAGAATCAACTAAATCGGAGTTACGAAACTCAAGTTATGATCAAACGAAGTTCAAATACAAATCTGTTTGAATTCAAATTTTTAAAACTATCAAAAACAAGTTTGAGTTGGATTACTGGATAGAGGGGATCATAACGAAGAAGTGGGCGTTGGTTTCGTTGAATTCCGACTTACGAGTAAAAAGTAATGATCGATCGAAGTACAGGGACTAATCTGTGAAGAAAAGTATCACGAATAGGTCCCTGGCGTATTTAAACAGAAAAGAAAAAATCTAAATAGCGAACGTTCACTGCCGAACGTTTAACTAACGAAACCCGTTCGGTGCAAACCCTAACTAATGAACGTTCATCGAATAAAAAAAACGTTTAAAAAAAACGAATCTGGATCGTTGGATCCAGATCCAACGGACGGGAGGCGGCGGTTACTGCGGCGATCGCCGGCGGCGAGGAAGAACGGCAGCGGTGGCTCGGATTTGGCCGGGGCGGCGGCTCCGTGCCGAGGGCGGCGCGGCGGTCGGGAGGCGAACGTGGAGGCGAGGGTTGGCGGCGCGGTGGTCCGCGGGCGGACGGAGCGAGGCAATGGGCAGGATCTTGGCCGGCAAGGCAAAAGGGCGGCGACGGGAGAGGGAGAGAAAGGAACGGGGCAGGGCCTCGGGTTTTATAGGAGAGGCGGCTTGGCGTGCGGGAGGCAGAGGAGGCGGACGACGGCGTCCATGGCGGCGCTGACAGCGTGCCGAGCGGGACTCCTGCCGGGAAGGAGAGGGCGGCGCTTTTGGGCTGGGTCAGCCGTGGTTGGCCGGGTTGGCTGGCCTGCCCAGGCGGAAGCCTTTTTTTTTCTTTTTAAACAATTTCCATACGAAATAAAAATAATAAAACCAAATAAATAAATAAATTATATAGGCATATAATATATCAAAATTTTTAGAAAAAGATTTCCTACATGATGAACATTTTTCTAGAGTCAAATAAAATATGCACAAATTCAAATAAAACAAAGAGTGCTACTGCCCTAATAAAATCCACTGAAAATCATTTTAAAAATACCAAAATGATTTCAAATTAATTTCTCTCCAATTTTATGATGTAGGGAATCATGTTACCCTATTTTCCATATATTTTATTTTTGGAGAAAAATAATTTGAATAAAACTCAAATAACTCCAAATTGAAAATAAATTCAAAGGAACTTTGAATTTAATTCTTTGAAACTCCCAACTCATATTTCATATGTTTTGAAGAAGTCATTTTATCTTCGCCGTGAAAATCATCGAGTTGCATAAAGTTTCAGAATTGGAAATGTTTTCCAAATGAAATTCAAATATTTTCAACACCCCTTGTCATTTAAATAAATGGAAGAAATCATGTCATCTTCTCTCTAGGGTTTTGTGATGAAAAGAATTTGAATTCCCGAAGATCATAAAAGCAAAATGAAAGTTTGGGAAAGTCCTTTTATTCCCTCTCATTTAACTTTCAAAAGTTTCAATTCACTCACTTGCAGTCAATCAATCAAACAATCAATCAAAACTATCTATGTGTTCATAACATTCCAAAATTTAGAATTTTGGGATGTTACAGACATGATAGGTGCGTCGTCTGTCAAAAGTTAGTCGGTACTGGAGGAACTGATCGTTTCTCTCAACAAAACGATGACAAACCATAGCCTCATAATCTAAATGAACAGGAGGCAATTCAATATCATACTCACGTATGGGTATATTAAGGAAATTAGCTAAACGGGTTGCATAAATTCCACCAAAGAAATCTCCATTAAATCTATTATTATGTAACTTACGTGCAACAATGGCTCCCAAATTATAATGTTTATCTCCTAATACAGCACTCTCGAGAACACTGAGGTCGGAGACACACATGTGACATGCTTCACCATTACCATTTATGCACCTACCTATGAAGAGAGCAAAATAATGTATAGTAGGAAAATGAATGCTCCCTATGGTAGCTTGTGCTATGTCTCTAGATTCCCCCACAGTTATACTAGCAAGAAAATCTCTAAATTCAGATTTGCGAGGTTCACTAGGACTACCCCATTGTGGAAGTTTGCAAGCGATATTAAAATCCTCTAAATCCATAGTATAAGAATTTTCATAAAGATCAAACAGATGCTTTGAGAATTGCGTGACGATGAAAATTCAAACCTCCTCACAAAGGAATTAGTGAGATAGTGGTACTGACGGCACTTATTGCCTCGAAGCTCACAAGATCAGCGTTACACACATATGCGTTAAATTCTTCCTTGATTCCTGCTCGATCCATGAGGTCCTCTGAAGGCCATTCACAAGCCCGCACTTGAGCGTCCCTTGGTGGTTCATTGTCGGCATCGCGCATTGCGAGCCTGGGTCCTTGCTTCCTTGAAGGGCCACCTTGGTACATTTTCCTAAACATATTTCTTCCTCTGAAAGATTTCTGAAAATTTTAGTAACTTCAAATAAAAGTGAACCAAGCTCAACAAAATTGATAGCAACTACCCCCACAAGTGCCTAGATACTATATCATGCATTACAACTACTTGGAACCATATAAATTTGACATGCAAGCTCAAGAACATGGTCACCTAGGCAGCACAAATTTGCAATGAATAAAGCACTAAAACAAAAACTAATTGGACCATTGGAGGAGTCACATACCAAGGAACAATCCCACAAAGAAGTTTTGTGAGAGGTGCTTTGAGAAAGGAGATCGAAAATCGCAGCAAAATGAGCTAGAACTCGTGCTTGAGATGGTTGGTGATTTTTTTGGGAGGAAGAAGGAGTGTGTGGGTGCAGGAATAAGTGGAGGGAGCCACCATGGGCCCATGAGGCAGGCGCGCCTGGGGGTGGGCGCGCCTGGACCTCGTGGCAGTGCTTGCTCCCCGACGTGTTCTCAAGCATGATATTCTCAAATATTCTAGAAAAAATCATATTTCATTTTGGGCATTTGGAGAACTTTTATTTTCGGGTATTTTTTATTGCACGGATAATTCAGAAAACTAACAGAAATACTATTTTTGCTTTATTTATTCTAAATAATGTAAAAGTAAAAGGAGGGCATGAAGGTTGTGCTTTCTAACTTCATCCATCTCATGCTCATCAAAAGGAATCCACTAAAAAGGTTGATCAAGTCTTGTTAACAAACTCATTCCGAATAACATGGGACCGGAGAAATTTCGAATAACACTAGGTTACCTCAACGGGGATATGCACGTCCCCAATAATAAGAATATCATATTTCTTCTTTACAGTAGGAAGAGGAAATTCAAAACCTCCAATAATAATAGATGGAATTTTTCCAATAGAATATATACTATGAACTTGAGGCTGTTTCCTCGGAAAGTGTACCATATGCTCTTTGCCATTAACATGAAAAGTGACATTGCCTTTGTTGCAATCGATAACTGCCCCTGCAGTATTCAAAAAAGGTCTTCCAAAAATAATAGACATACTATCGTCCTCGGGAATATCAAGAATAACAATGTCCGTTAAAATAGTAACATTTGCAACCACAACAGGCACATCCTCACAAATACCGGCAATGTATAGCAGTTGATTTATCATCCATTTGCAAAGATATTTCAGTAGGTGTCAACTTATTCAAATCAAGTCTACGATATAAAGAGAGAGGCATAACACTAACACCGGCTCCAAGATCACATAAAGCAGTTTTAACATAGTTTCTTTTAATGGAGCATGGTATAGTGGGTACTCCGGATCTCCTAACTTCTTTGGTATTCCACCCTTAAAAGTATAATTAGCAAGCATGGTGGAAATCTCAGCTTCCAGTATCTTTCTTTTATTAGTAACTATTTCTTTCATATACTTAGCATAAGGATTCATTTTGAACATATCAGTTAAATGCATACGCAAAAAGATAGGTCTAATCATTTCAGCAAAGCGCTCAAAATCCTCATCATCCTTTTTCTTGGATGGTTTAGGAGGAAAAGGCATGGGTTTCTGAACCCACGGTTCCCTTTCTTTACCGTGTTTCCTAGCAACAAAGTCTCTCTTATCATAACGTTGATTCTTTGATTGTGGGTTATCAAGATCAATAGCAGGATCAATTTCTACAACATTATCATTGTTAGGTTGAGCATCAACATGAACATTGTCATTAACATTATTACTAGGTTCATGTTCATTACCAGATTGTGTTTCAGCATCAGAAATATCATTAGGATTCTCAGGTGTGTCAACAACAGGTTGACTAGAAGCATGCAAAGTCTTACCATTTTTCTTTTTCTTCTTCTTAGAAGGACTAGGTGCATCTAAGTTATTTCTCTGAGAATCCTGCTCAATTCTCTTAGGGTGGCCCTCAAGATAGAAAGGTTCTTGAGTCACTTTACCCCCTCTAGTTGCAACTCTAACAACAAAGTCATTATTCTTACTATTCAATTCACTGAGCAAATCATTCTGAGCTTTAAGTACTTGTTCTACTTGAGTGGTAACCATAGAAGCATGTTTACGAATGAGTTTAAGTTCACCTTTAACTCTAGACATATAGTCACTCAAGTGTTCAATCATATAAGCATTGCGTTTCAATTCCCTACCAAAATAAGCATTAAAGTTTTCTTGCTTAACCATAAAGTCATCAAACTCATCTAAGCATTGGCTGGCAAATTTAGTAGGAGGGATTTCTGCTTTTTCATATCTATAGAGAGAATTTACCTTTACTACCTGTGTCGGGTTATCAAGACCTTGTGTTTCTTCAACAGGCGGTAAATTAAGACCATGTATTTCTTCAATAGGAGGTAAATTCTTAACATCTTCAGCTTTTATACCTTTTTCTTTCATAGATTTCTTTGCCTCTTGCATATCTTCGTGGATCGAGAAATAGAACACCCCTTTTCTTCGGAGTTGGCTTAGGAGTTGGTTCAGGAAGTGTCCAATTATTTTCATTGGTCAAAATATTATTCAATAGAATTTCAGCTTGATCAACTGTTCTTTCCCTAAAAACACAACCAACACTACTATCCATGTGGTCTCTGGAAGCATCGGTTAGTTCATTATAAAAGATATCAAGTATTTCATTTTTCTTGAGAGGATGATCAGGCAAAGCATTAAGTAATTGGAGAAGCCTCCCCCAAGCTTGTGGGAGGCTCTCTTCTTCAATTTGCACAAAATTATATATTTCCCTTAAAGCAGCTTGTTTCTTATGAGCAGGGAAATAGTTAGCAGAGAAGTAGTAAATCATATCCTGGGGACTACGCACACAACCAGGATCAAGAGAATTAAACCATGTCTTAGCATCACCCTTTAATGAGAACGGAAATGTTTTAAGGATATAATAGTAGAGAGTTTTCTCATCATTAGTGAATAGGGTGGCTATATCATTTAATTTAGTAAGATGTGCCACAACAGTTTCAGATTCATAGCATAAAAAGGATCAGATTCAACCAAAGTAATTATATCAGGGTCGACAGATGATACGTCTCCAACATATCTATAATTTTTGATTGCTCCATGCTATATTATCTACTGTTTTGGACCATATTGGGCTTTATTTTCCACTTTTATATTATTTTTGGGACTAACCTATTAACCGGAGGCCCAACCCGTAATTGCTTTTTTGCCTATTTCGTTTCGAGGAAACGAATATCAAACGGAGTCCAAACGGAATGAAACCTTCGGGAACGTGATTTTCTCACCGAATATGACCCAGGAGACTTGGACCCTACGTCAAGAAAGCCACGAGGTGGGCACGAGGTAGGGGGGCGCGCCTACCCCCTAGGGCGTGCCCCCACCCTCATGGGCCCCACGAAGCTCCACCGACGTACTTCTTCCTCCTATATATACCTCACGCACTTCAAACGATCGACACGGAGCCAAAACCGAATTCCACCGCCGCAACCTTCTCGTACTCCACGAGATCCCATCTTGGGGCCTGTTCTAGAGTTCACTTAAGGGTAATCCACCACGGAGGGCTTCTACATCATCATCATAGCCCCTCTGATGAAGTGTGAGTAGTTTACCTCAGACCTTCGGGTCCATAGTTAGTAGCTAGATGGATTCTTCTCTCTTTTTGGATCTCAATACAATGATCTCCCCCTCTCTCGTGGAGATCTATTTGATGTAATATTCTTTTTGCGGTGTGTTTGTGGAGACCGATGAATTGTGGGTTTATGATCAAGATTATCTATGAACAATATTTGAATCTTCTCTGAATTCTTTTATGTATGATTGGTTATGTTTGCAAGTCTCTTCGAATTATCAGTTTGGTTTGGCCTACTAGATTGGTTTTTCTTGCAATGGAAGATAACAAGATGGGGTTTTTATCATATAGCATGAATTTATCCCTCTACATCATGTCATCTTGCTTAAGGCGTTACTCTGTTTTCATTAACTTAATACTCTAGATGCATGCTGGATAGCGGTCGATGAGTGGAGTAATAGTAGTAGATGCAGTGAGTCGGTCTACTTGTCTCGGACGTGATGCCTATATACATGATCATACCTAGATATTCTCATAACTATGCTCAATTCTGTCAATTCCTCAACAGTAATTCGTTCACCCACCGTAAAGTACTTATGCTCTTGAGAGAAGCCACTAGTGAAATCTATGGCCCCCGGGTCTATCTTCATCATATTAATCTTACATCGCATTATTATTGCCTTTGCTTTTTTACTTTGCTTTTTATTTTACTTTGCATCTTTATACCAAAAATACCAAAAATATTATCTATCATCTCTATCAGATCTCACTCTCGTAAGTGACCGTGAAGGGATTGACAACCCCTATTCACGTTGGTTGCGAGGAGTTATTTGCTTTGTGTAGGTACGAGGGACTCGCGCGTGGCCTCCTACTGGATTGATACCTTGGTTCTCAAAAACTGAGGGAAATGCTTACGCTATTTTGTTGCATCATCCTTTCCTCTTCAAGGAAATCCAACGCAGTGCTGAAGAGGTAGCAACAGAGAATTCATAATCCTTATTGGTAACAAAGATAGGTGAATTAGCATAAGCAGGATCGTATTTCATTCTAGCATTCAGAGTTTTTTGTTTCAGCTTAGCTAATAATTTCTTAAAATCACTTCTATCATTGCAAGCAAGAAAGTCTCTAGCACTTTCTTCATCCATAACATAGCCCTCAGGCACAACATGCAATTCATATTTAGGGGGAGAATCTTCATCATCACTTTCATCAATATTATCAGGTTCATAATTTCATTCTCTCTAGCCCTAGCAAGTTGTTCATCAATAAATTCACAAAGTGGCACAGTAGTGTCAAGCATAGAAGTAGTTTCATCATAAGTATCATGCATAGCAGAAGTGGCATCATCAATAACACGCGACATATTAGAATTAATAGCAGAAGCAGGTTTAGGTGTCGCAAGCTTACTCAAAACAGAAGGAGAATCAAGAACACAGCTAGACGGCAGTTCCTTACCTCCCCTCGTAGTTGAGGGATACATTTTTGTTTTCTCGTCTTTCAAGTTCTTCATAGTGACCAGAAGATATAAATCCCAAGTGACTCAAAGAATAGAGCTATGTTCCCCGACAACGGCGCCAGAAAATAGTCTTGATAACCCACAAGTATAGGGGATCGCATAGCAGTTTTCAAGGGTAGAGTATTCAACCCAAATTTATTGATTCGACACAAGGGGAGCCAAAGAATATTCTCTAGTATTAGCAGTTGAGTTGTCAATTCAACCACACCTGGATAACTTAATATATGCAGCAAAGTATTTAGTAGCAAAGTAGTATGATGGTAACGGCAACGGTAGCAAAAGTAATATTTTTGGGTTTTGTACTGACTGTAACAGTAGCAACGGAAAAGTAAATAAGCAAAGAACAATATATGAGAAGCTCGTAGGCATTGGATTAGTGATGGAGAATTATGCCGAATGCGGTTCATCATGTAACAGTCATAACATAGGGTGACATAGAACTAGCTCCAATTCATCAATGTAATGTAGGCATGTATTCCGAATATAGTCATACGTGCTTATGGAAAAGAACTTTCATGACATCTTTTGTCCTACCCTCCCGTGGTAGCGGGGTCCTAATGTAAACTAAGGGATATTAAGGCCTCCTTTTAATAGAGTATCGGACCAAAGCATTAACACATAGTGAATACATGAACTCCTCAAACTACGGTCATCACCGGGAGTGGTCCCGATTATTGTCACTTGGGTTGCGGATCATATCACATAGTAGGTGACTTTAGACTTGCAACAGAGGTTCAAGAACTCACTTATATTAATGAAAACTTAATATGTTAAGATCTGAAATCATGGCACTCGGGCCCTAGTGACAAGCTTTAAGCATAGCAAACTCATAGCAACATCAATCTCGTAACATAGTGCATACTAGGATCAAACCCTAACAAAACTAACTCGATTACATGATAAATCTCATCCAACCCATCACAGTCCAGCAAGCCTACGATGGAATTACTCACGCACGGCGGTGAGCATCATGAAATTGGTGATGGAGGATGGTTGATGATGAAGAAGGCGACGGATTCCCCTCTCCGGATCCCCGAACGGACTCCAGGTCAGCCCTCCCGAGAGAGTTTAGGGCTTGGCGGTGGCTCCGTATCGTAAAACGTGATGAATCTTTCTCTCTGATTTTTTTCTCCCCGAACGTGAATATATGGAGTTGGAGTTGAGGTCGGTGGAGCTCCAGGGGGACCATGAGGCAGAGGGCACGCCCCCCACCCTCGTGGAAAGGGTGTGGGCCCCCTGGTATTGATTCTTTCACCAGTATTTTTTTATTTCCAAAAATAATCTACGTGAAGTTTCAGGTCATTCCGAGAACTTTTGTTTCTGCACAAAGATAACACCATGGCAATTCTGCTGAAAACAGCGTCAGTCTGGGTTAGTTCCATTCAAATCATGCAAGTTAGAGTCCAAAACAAGGGCAAAATGTTTGGAAAAGTAGATACGACGTAGACGTATCAGCATTTCATACAATAAAGCGACAACCATATGGCTCCTGCCAGTTGCCGATAACTCTGTTACAAAACATGATCATCTCATACAATAAATTTTAGCATCATGTCTTGACCATATCACATCACAACATGCCCAGAAAAAAAAGTTAGACGTCCTCTACTTTGTTGTTGCAAGTTTTACGTGGCTGCTACGAGCTGAGCAAGAACCGTTCTTACCTACGCATCAAAACCACAACGATTTTTCATCAAGTATGTGTTGTTTTAACCTTCAACAAGGACCGGGCGTAGCCACACTCGATTCAACAAAAGTTGGAGAAACTGACACCCGCCACCGATTAAAGCAAGCACGTCGGTAGAACCGCCTCGCCGTAAGCGTCTGGCGTAATGCCGGTCTTGGCCGCTTCATCCAACAATACCGCCGAGTCAAAGCATGACATGCTGGTAAGCAGTATGACTATTATCGCCCATAACTCACTTGTGTTCTATTCGTGCATATAACATCTACGCATAAACCTGGCTCTGATGCCACTGTTGGGGAACGTAGTAATTTCAAAAAATTCCTACGCACATGCAAGATCATGGTGATGCATAACAACAAGAGGGGAGAGTGTTGTCCACGTACCCTCGTAGACCGTAAGCGGAAGGGTGATGACAACGCGGTTGATGTAGTCGTACGTCTTCACGATCGACCGATGCTAGTACCGAAAGTATGGCACCTCCGCGATCCGCACACATTCGGTTCGGTGACGTCCCACGAACTCACGATCGAGCAGAGTGTCGAGGGAGAGCTTTGTCAGCATGACGGCGTGATGACGGTGTTGATGAAGCTACCAGTGCAAGGCTTCGCCTAAGCACTGCAATGATATGACCGAGGTGGATTATGGTGGAGGGGGGCACCGCACACGGCTAAAAGATCAATGATCAACTTGTGTCTTCATGGGGTGCCCCACTCCCCCGTATATAAAGGAGTGGAGGAGGGGGAGGGCCGTCCCTCTACTATGGCGCGCCCTAGGGAGTCCTACTCCCACCGGGAGTAGGATTCCCCCCTTCCAAGTAGTAGGAGTAGGAGAGAAAGAAGGGGAGGAGAGAGGGAAGGAAGGGCGGAGGGGGCGGCCTCCCACCCAATTCGGATTGGGCTAGGGGAGCGCGCCCTCCACCTTTTCCCTTCCTCTCCTCTATTCCACTAAGGCCCAATAAGGCCCATATACTCCCCGGGGGGTTCCGGTAACCTCCCTGTACTCCAGTAAATGCCCAAACTCATCCGGAATAATTTCGATGTCCAAACATAGGCTTCCAATATATCGATCTTTACGTCTCGACCATTTCGAGACTCCTCGTCATGTCCATGATCATATTCGGGACTCTGAACTACCTTTGGTACATCAAAACACATAAACTCATAATACCGATCGTCACCAAACGTTAAGCGTGCGGACCCTACGGGTTCGAGAACTATGTAGACATGACCGAGACTCATCTCTGGTCAATAACCAATAGCGGAACCTAGATGCTCATATTTTTTCCTACATATTCCATGAAGATCTTTATCGGTCGAACCGCATAACAACATACGTTGTTCCCTTTGTCATCGTTATGTTACTTGCCCGAGATTTGATCGTCGGTATCTCAATACCTAGTTCAATCTCGTTACCGGCAAGTCTCTTTACTGGTTCCATAATGCATCATCCCGCAACTAACTCATTAGTCACATTGCTTGCAAGGCTTATAGTGATGTGCATTATCGAGAGGGCCCAGAGATACCTCTCCAACAATCAGAGTGACAAATCCTAACCTTGATCTATGCCAACTCAACAAGTACCATCGAAGACACCTGTAGAGCACCTTTATAATCACCCAGTTACGTTGTGACGTTTGGTAGCACACAAAGTGTTCCTCCTGTATTCGGGAGATGCATAATCTCATAGTCATAGGAATATGTATAAGTCATGAAGAAAACTATAGCAACATACTAAACGATCAAGTAATAAGCTAACGGAATGGGTCAAGTCAATCACATCATTCTCTAATGATGTGATCCCGTTAATCAAATGACAACTCTGTTGGGCAACGTAGTAATTTAAAAAAAAATCCTACACACACGCAAGATCATGGTGATGCATAGCAACGAGTGGGGAGAGTGTTGTCCACGTACCCTTGTACACCAAAAGTGGAAGCGTTATGACAACGCGATTGATGTAGTCGTACGTCTTCACGATCCGACCGATCCAAGTACCAAAAGCACGGCACCTCCGAGTTAAGCACATGTACAGCTCGATGACGTCCCTCGAACTCACGATCCAGCAGAGCTTCGAGGGAGAGTTCCGTCAGCACGACGGCGTGATGACGGTGATGATGATGCTACCGACGCAGGGCTTCGCCTAAGCACCGCTATGATATGACCGAGGTGGATTATGGTGGAGGGGGGCACCGCACACGGCTAAAAGATCAACTGATCAACTTGTGTGTCTATGGGGTGCCCCTAGGCCATGTTTATAAAGGATGGAGGGAGGAGGAGGCCGGCCCTCATAGGGCGCGCCCAAAGTGTGGAGTCCTACTAGGACTCTCTAGTCCTAGTAGGATTCCACCTCCCACATGGAATAGGAAAAAAGGAAGGGAGAAGGAGAAGGAAGGAAGGGGGCGCCCACTTTCCCTAGTCCAATTCGGACCAGTCCATGGGGAAGGGGCGCGGCCACCCTTGAGGCCTTTTTCTCCTTTCCCGTATGGCCCATTAAGGCCCAATACGAATTCCCGTAACTCTGGTACTCCGAAAAATACCCGAATCACTCGGAATCTTTCCGATGTCTGAATATAGCCTTCTAATATATCGATCTTTACGTCTCGACCATTTCGAGACTCCTCGTCATGTCCCCGATCTCATCCGGGACGCCGAACAAACTTCGGTCATCAAATCACATAACTCATAATAGAAATCGTCACCGAACGTTAAGCGTGCGGACCATACGGGTTCCAGAACTATGTAGACTTGTCCGAGACACGTCTCCGGTCAATAACCAATAGCGGAACCTGGATGCTCATATTGGTTCTTACATATTCTACGAAGATATTTATCGATCAAACCGCATAACAATATATGTTGTTCCCTTTGTCATTGGTATGTTACTTGCCCGAGATTCGATCGTCGGTATCTCAATACCTAGTTCAACCTCGTTACCGACAAGTCTCTTTACTCGTTCTGTAATGCATCATCCCGCAACTAATTCATTAGTCACAATACTGGCAAGGCTTATAGTGATGTGCATTACCGAGAGGGCCCAAAGATACCTCTCCGATACACGGAGTGACGAATCCTAATCTCGATCTATGATAACTCAACAAACACCATCGGAGACACCTGTAGAGCATATTTATAATCACCCAGTTACGTTGTGACGTTTGATAGCACACAAGGTGTACCTCCGGTATTCGGGAGTTCCATAATCTCATAGTCTGAGGAACATGTAGAAGTCATGAAGAAAGCAGTAGCAATGAAACTATAACGATCACAATGCTAAGCTAACGAATGGGTCTTGTCCATCACATCATTATCCTAATGTTGTGATCCCGTTCGTCAAATGACAACACATGTCTATGGTTAGGAAACATAACCATCTTTGGTAAACGAGCTAGTCAAGTAGAGGCATACTAAGGACACTTTGTTTTGTCTATGTATTCACACATGTATTAAGTTTCCAGTTAATGCAATTCTAGCATGAATAACAAACATTTATCATGAGATAAATAATAACTTTATTATTGCCTCTAGGGCATATTTCCTTCAGTCTCCCACTTGCACTAGAGTCAATAATCTATTTCACATCGCAATGTGATTTAACACCAATAGTTCACATCACCATGTGATTAACACCCATAGTTCACATCGCCATGTGACCAACACTCAAAGGTTTTACTAGAGTCAGTAATCTTAGTTCACATCGCCATGTGATTAACACCCAAAGAGTACTAAGGTGTGATCATGTTTTGCTTGTGAGAGAAGTTTAGTCAACGAGTCTGCCAAATTCAGATCCGTGTGTATTTTGCAAATTTCTTTGTCTACAATGCTCTGCACGGAGCTACTCTAGCTAATTGCTCCCACTTTCAATATGCATCCAGATTGAGACTTAGAGTAATCTGTTCAAGTGTCAAAAACTTGCATCGACGTAACCCTTTACGACGAACCTTTTGTCACCTCCATAATCGACAAACATATCCTTATTCCACTAAGGATAATTTTGACCACTGTCCAGTGAGCTACTCCTAGATCACTATTGTACTCCCTTGCCAAACTCAGTGTAGGGTATACAATATATCTGGTATACAACATGGCATACTTATAGAACCTATGGCTAAGGCATATGGAATGATTTTCATTCTCTTTCTATCTTCTGCCATGGTCGGGCTTTGAGTCTTACTCAATTTCACACCTTGCAACACAGGCAAGAACTCTTTCTTTGACTGTTCCATTTTGAACTAGTTCAATATCTTGTCAAGGTATGTACTCATTGAAAAAACTTATCAAGCGTCTTGATCTATCTCTATAGATCTTGATGCTTGAGGGAGTCCTGGATTAGGGGGTATCCGGACAGCCGAACTGTTGGACTATGAAGATACAAGATTGAGGACTTCATCTCGTGTCCGAATGGGACTCTTTTGGCGTGATGGCAAGCTTGGCGATACGGATATGTAGATCTCCTTCTGTTGTACCCGACTCTGTGTAACCCTAGCCCCCTCCGGTGTCTATATAAACCGGAGGGTTTAGTCCGTAGGACAACAACAATCATACCATAGGCTAGCTTCTAGGGTTTAGCCTCTATGATCTCGTGGTAGATCAACTCTTGTAATACTCATATTCATCAAGATCAATCAAGCAGAAGTAGGATATTACCTCCATAGAGAGGGCCCGAACACAGGTAAACATTGTGTCCCTTGCCTCCTGTTACCATCCGCCTTAGACGCGCAGTTCGGGACCCCCTACCCGAGATCCGCGGTTTGACACCGACATTGGTGCTTTCATTGAGAGTTCCACTATGTCATCGCTGCAAGGTTTGATGGCCCCTTCGATCATCGACAACGATGCGGTCCAGGGTGAGGTTTTCCTCCCCGGACAGATCTTTGTGTTCGGCAGCTTCGCACTGCGGGCCAACTCGTTTGGCCATCTGGAGCAGATCGAGAGCTATGCCCCTGGCCATTAGGTCAGGTTTGGAAACTTGAATTACACTACCAATATCCACGGAGACTTGATCTTCGACGGATTCGGGCCCATGTCAGGTGTGTCACACGATCATGATGAGCACGATATAGCTCTGCCGTCGGACGGTGTTCGGGAGATCACGCCAGCAACTACTCCGGCCTCTAGTCCGGAGCAGATCATGCTATTCGAGGACGGGAGGATAGACTCCACCACGGAGGCTGCGCCCTCTGTGGCGATAGAGCCGAATACTGACCTTACCCTTCACGAGAGCCGTGTCGCCGAACTGCTGGACTCATCCTCGGCCACGGACTCCGTACCACCCGCGCCCATACCTATCGAATCCGATTGGGTGCCGATCATGGAGTTCACCTCCACAGATATCTTTCAGCACTCGCCCTTCAGCGACATACTGAACTCATTGAAATCTCTCTCCCTGTCCGGATAATCTTGGCCGAACTATGTCCGGTTAGAGTGGGATGCGGACGACGAAGAAATTCAATCCCCACCCACCACCCACTTAGTAGCCACCGTCGAGGACTTAACCGACATGCTCGACTTCGACTCCGAAGACATCGATGGTATGGACACCGATGCCGGAGGCGAACAGGAACCACTTCCCACAGGGCACTGGACCGCCTCCTCATCATACATTATATACATGGTGGACACACCCAAAGAAGGCAATGGCGACAAGACAACGGAGGATGACCCCTCCAAGAAGCAACCTCAGCGCCGACGTCAGCGGCGCTGCTATAAGTCTCGCCACAGCAAAAGCGGCGATTCCGGCACAGGAGATAACAGTACTCCGGACAGTGCTGAAGATGATGACAATCCCCTCCAGAACGATCAAGATCTGGAGGATGAACAAGCCAGCCCTCCTAAGAGAGCGGCAGAGGGAGAAACGAAGGATGGCAACTATATGCCCCCCTCCGAAGATGAAGTGAGCCTCGACGACGAAGAATTTGTCGTGCCTGAGGCTCCCATCGACAAGGGCCCTTTAAGCGTCGGCTTATTGCCACATCAAACAGCCTGAGGAAAAAGCAACAACAGCTTTGAGCTGACCAGGATCTACTGGCAGATAGATGGACTAAAGTCCTTGCGGCTGAGGAGTACGAACTCGAACGCCCCTCCAGAGGCCTCCCCGTGTTCGATGTGGCTCATCGGCCACCCCGTGGCCGAGATAGAGAGGCAGTATGGCCTGAAAATCAGCCTGCACCCCGCCGCCATTCAAACAAACATACCAAGGCAACGGGAAACACGCGAGACGCACGAGACGTATTGGAAGACAGGGAAAAACATGCTAGATCGATCTATGGATCACGGGGACGTGCCCCTACAAGGGACGGTGACCGCCTCGCCGGATACAGTAAAAGCAATTCCGGACGGGCTGAATATAGCAAGCAGGACTCATACGAGCTGCGTCGCGACATAGCCCAGCACAGAGGCGCGACACACCCCCTATGCTTCACCAATGAAGTAATGGAACATGAATTCCCAGAAGGTTTTAAACCTGTAAACATCGAATCATATGATGGTACAACAGATCCCGCGGTATGGATCGAGGACTTCCTCCTCCACATCCACATGGCCCATGTGATGATCTACATGCCATCAAGTACCTCCCGTTAAAACTCAAAGGACCAGCTCGGCATTGGCTGAATAGCCTGCCAGCAGACTCCGTCGGCTGTTGGGAGGATCTGGAAGACGCATTTCTCGACAATTTCCAGGGCACTTATGTGCGACCACCAGACGCTGATGAGTTGAGCCACATAATTCAGCAGCCAGGGGAATCGGCCAGGCAATTCTGGACACGGTTCCTAACAAAGAAAAACCAAATTGTCGACTGTCCGGATGCAGAAGCCTTAGCGGCATTCAAGCACAACATCCGTGACGAGTGGCTCGCCCGGCACCTCGGTCAAGAAAAACCGAAATCAATGGCAGCCCTCACGACACTCATGACCCGCTTTTGCGTGGGAGAGGATAGCTGGCTGGCTCGCAGGAATAACATATCAAGGAACCTTGGCACTTCGGATACCAAGGACAGCAATGACATGTCACGTCGCAGCAAACACAAGCGCCGCAGCAACGGTGATAACGCTGAGGGCACGGCAGTCAATGCCGGATTCAGAGGCTCTAAATCCAGTCACCGGAAAAAGCCATTCGAAAGAAGTACTCCGGGCCCGTCCAATTTGGACCGCATACTCGATCGCTCGTGTCAAATATACGGCACCCCCGATAAGCCAGCCAATCACATCAACAGAGAATGCTGGGTGTTCAAGCAGGCCGGCAAGATAAATGCCGAAGACAAGGACAAGGGGCTGCACAGCGATGACGAGGAGGAGCCCCGGCCGCCGAACATGGGAAGACAGAAGAGGTTCCCTGAGGGAGTCCTGGACTAGGGGGTGTTCGGATAGCCGAACTATCATCTTTGGCCGGACTCCTAGACTACGAAGATACAAGATTGAAGACTTCGTCCCGTGTCCGGATAGGACTTTCCTTGGCGTGGAAGGCAAGCTTGGCGATGCGGATATGTAGATTTCCTACCATTGTAACCGACTCTGTGTAACCCTAACCCTATGCGGTGTCTATATAAACCGAAGGGTTTTAGTCCGTAGGGACGAACAACAATCATACCATAGGCTAGCTTCTAGGGTTTAGCCTCTCCGATCTCGTGGTAGATCTACTCTTGTACTACCCATATCATCAATATTAATCAAGCAGAGCAGGGTATTACCTCCATCGAGAGGGCCCGAACACAGGTAAAAACATCGTGTCCCTTGTCTCCTGTTACCATCCGCCTAGACGCACAGTTCGCGACCCCATACCCGAGATCCGCCGGTTTTGACACCGACATAGGTGCTTTCATTGAGAGTTCCTCTGTGTCATCACCTATGGGCCCGATGGCTCCTTCAATCATCAGCAACGACGCAGTCCAGGGTGAGACTTTTCTCCCCGGACAGATCTTCGTATTCGGCGGCTTTGCACCGCGGGCCAATTCGCTAGGCCATCTGGAGCAGATCGAAAGCTACGCCCCTGGCCATCAGGTCAGATTTGGAAGCTTGAACTATACGGCCGATGTCCGCGGAGACTTGATCTTCGACGGATTCAAGCCACAGCCGAGCATGCCGCACTATCTTGATGGGTATGATCTAGCTCTGCCGCCGAACAGTGCCCTGGAGGCCGCACCAGTGCCCGCTCCGACCCTTAATCCGGAGCCGGTTTCGCCGATCGAGGACGGTTGGTTGGACACCGCCTCGGGGGCTGAAATCTCTACGGCGATTGAGCCGAACACCATCCCTATCCTTTGCGAAGCTCGTGACTCCCAGGTGTCGGACTCCTTTCTGGGCTCCGGACCTCCCGCGACTCTACCAGACGAATCCGACTGGGCGCCGGTTATGGAGTTCACCGCCACGGACATCTTTTTCAAAGACTCGCCTTTGGCGATATCCTGAACTCATTAAAGTCTCTCTTTGTCAGGAGCCTGGCGAACTATGGTAGGGAAGGTTGGGATTCGGACGACGAAGAAATTCAACGCCCACCCACCACCCACTTTGTAGCTACGGTCGATGATTTAACCGACATGCTCGACTTCGACTCCGAAGACATCGACGGTATGGACGACGTGCGGAGACGATCACGAGCCAAGCCCACGGGCACCGAAGGCCACCTCGCCATATGACATATACATGGTGGACATCCCAAAAGATGGGAATGGCGATGGAACAAATGGAGGATGACCCTCCAAGAAACAACCCAAGCACCGACGCTGGGCCAAGCGCCGCTCTAAATCCCGCCACATTAAAAACGGCGATTCCGCACAGAGACAATAATACCCCTGGACAAGGTTGAAGATGACCCCTCCAGCAGGACTCAAAGACAGAGGAGGGAGAAGCAAGTCCGCACGACAAGGCGGCAGAAAGAGAGGTAGAGGACGATAATTATGCGCCCCTCCGAAGACGAGGCAAGCCTCGACGACGTCGAATTCGTCGTGCCAGAGGACCCCGTCGAACAAGAGCGTTTTAAACGCAGGCTCATGGCCACGGCAAGCAGCCTCAAGAAAAAGCAGCAACAAATTAGAGATGACCAAGACCTGCTAGTCGATGATGGATCAAGTCCTTGCAGCCAAGAGTATGAACTCGAACGCCCTCCAAAAGCTACCCCAAACGCAGGTCGTTGCCTCGATCGAGGAGGAAGCACCCACGCCACCAACAAGACGACATGGCAGATCGGCCACCCCTGCGGGTCAGCGACAGAGAAGCCTCTCGGCCCTCCGCTCAAGCCACGCCCGACGCCCGCTCAAAAAGTACCAAGGCACGGAAAACGCTACGGACTTGCGAGATATATTGGAGGATAAGGCAAAGCATACAAGATCGATCTACAGATCGCGGGCGCCCAACAACTCGGGATGATTACCGCCACGCCGGATACAGAAACCCGGCGGGCGAGCAACACGATGAGACAAAGCTCATATGAGCTACGCCGTGATATAGCCCACTACAAAGGCGCCAAGACACCCACTATGCTTCACAGATGAAGTAATGGATCATCAAATCCTCGAGGGCTTCAAACCCGTAAACATCGAATCATACGATGGTACCACAGATCCTGCAGTGCGGATCTAGGACTATCTCCTCCATATCCACATGGCCCGCGGTGATGATCTACATGCCATCAAATACCTCCCACTCAAGCTTAAAGGACCAGCTCGGCATTGGCTCAACAGCTTGCCGCCAGAGTCAATCGGTTGTTGGGAGGACCGGAAGCCGCATTCATTGATAACTTCCGGGGCACATATGTGCGACCACCGCACGCCGATGACCTTGGCCATATAATTCAGCAGCCGTAAGAATCGGTCGACAATTCGGACGCGGTTCCTAACAAAGAAAAATCAGATCGTCGAATGTCCGGATGCGAGGCGCTTAGCAGCCTTCAAACACAACATCCGCGACGAGTGGCTAGCCCGGCACCTAGGACAGGAAAAGCCGAAATCCATGGCAGCCCTCACCACACTCATGACCCGCTTTTGCTGGAGAGGACAGCTGGCTAGCTCGAAGCAACAACTTGGCCAAACACCGGTAGTTCGGATACCAAGGACAGCAATGGCAGGTCTCGTCGCAACAAGCATAAACGCCGCATTAACGGTGATAATGTCAAGATACGACAGAAATGCCGGATTCAGGCTCTAAACCCGTCAGCGAAAGAAGCCATTCAAAAGAAATACCAGTGGTTCGGCCCAACTTGGACCGAATACTCGATCCTTGTGCCGTATACATGGCACCCCCGAAAAACCACCAAACCACACAAACAGGGATGGTTGGGTTTTCAAGCAAGATGGCAAGCTAAGCGCAGAAAACAACGACAAGGGGATGCATAGCGATGACGAGGAAGAGCCCCGTCACGAACAATAGAGGATGAAGGGCTTTCCCACACAAGTGCGGACGGTGAACATGATATACGCAACCCACATACCCAAAAGGGAGCGGAAGTGCGCACTAAGGGACATATACGCCGATGGAGCCAGCCGCCAAGTTCAACCCATGGTCTTCCCGCCCAATCACCTTTGATCAAGGGACCACCCCACTAGCATCCGTCATGGCGGTTTCGCCGCATTGGTTCTTGACCCAATTATTGGCCGGATTTCACCTCACCGTAGTCCCTGATGGACGGCGGTAGCAGCCTGAACCTGCTTTATCGTGATACCGTCGCAAAATGGGCATAGACCCTCAAGGATTAAACCCACAAAGACGACCTTTAAAGGCGCCATACCATGTGTAGAGGCCAATTGTACAATGCTCGCCACACTCAAGTGGTCTTCGGATCCCGGATAACTTCGGCGAAGAGTTAATCTTCGACATAGTCTCTCGCTCAGCGGCTATCACGCATCGCCGGACGAACCGCATTCGCAAAATTTAATGCGGTGCCGCACTACGCTGCATTCTCAAACTCAAGATGCCAGGCCCTCGAGGCGTAATCACGGTCAATGGAAACACCGAACGCTCCCTCCGAATGGAGGAGCATACGGCCGCCCTTGCGGCAAAAGTGCAGAACAGCCTCTTAAGGCAATTCTCCCAGTCCGGCCAATAAACAATCGGACACATCGCTGCCGCCCGGAGTAACCCACAAAGAAGACCGCTCGCACGCTCCGAACAAGCGTAGTAATGCAACCCCAACCCTCGCGAACTCGCAAAGCCGCATTACGCGCACGTAATTGCGCCTCAAGCACCATGGGCATAGGGGCGGGCCACGACCACGGCACGCCTGCACGCGGCTAGACCGCACTAGGGGCTCCCGCTTGTGTCATTCCTTTTTTCTTTTCTTCCTTTACTTTCGTGACTCGCTCTCCAGAAGCCATGTCAGGCATTCACGCCGAATACACGATGCAACAGCCAGGGAAGCAGGAAACTGCGTCGAGTGTCCAGGTGGTCTCTATTACGAGAAGTATACCTGTTTTACATACCACATCGCAAACTTACCCCTGGAAGGGGGACATGTCAAAAGTCCCGTACCTTGCTTATCGCACAATTTGTATCGTTCTGCTTTTATTTGCAGTTTCTTTTGAATAACCAATATATAGCTCTTGCCTATTATTGCTTTCTTTCCCATTATATATGTTCATTTATGACATTGCGCAACCGTACTGCATAATTTGATACGTATAATACCCCAGGGGCTTAAGGACCCCAGAATACGGTGTGATAAGTCCGAACACTTTCACAAGTGCGGCACCCCGAACTTATAGCATTATATGCATCGGCTCCGAATCATGTCTTGGGTCAATAGTTGGGTTTGCCCTGCTCCCATGTTTTGGTACCTTACGTTCCGTTATATTGGCTAAGGTAGCGCTGGGAGAACCATCGCGATTGCGCCCGGTTGAGCTGGGTTGAGCACCTCGAGAAAGCTAAAACTGACCGTCATGATGGGGCGAGAGCCGGTCGCTGTTCGAGAGGTTTTTCGGGTCCCTAAAGACTTATGCCACTTAGAGCGAGGAGTCGGCATTGTCCGGCCAAGGCGTGATAGCGCCTCAACTCGGTCTTCCGAATACTAGGGGCTTCACTAAATTTAAAATTATAGAATTCTATGGCTAAGTGAGAGTATTCAAGCACTATAGTCCGGTTGCCTTGTTCGTTGCGTTGAGCGCCTCCCTCGAAGGACCCAAGAATGGGAACAAGAGAGCTCAAGTTTATCCCGAACACTCCAGCACTCGCGGCATGGGGGCTGAAGCCAACGACTTGCCATCTCTCAAATTTGATAAAGGGCCGCACATGAGGTAATATTTTAAATTAACAAGCGTTGCTTAGCGCTTATGAACAAGTTTTCAGCATACAGGATAATAAATGCGAGTCTATTCAAAAATTACATCTTTGGAGCACTCATCCGCTATACGGCGGGCACCCTTCAGGACGCCCTCATAGTACATTTCGGGCTTGCGATGCTCCTTGCCCTTCGGTGGCCCGTCCATCACAAGCTTCTCTGCATCCAAATTTTGCCCCAAAGTGCACTTTAGCATCGGGCAAGGCCCGACGGGCACCTTCAATGCAGACGGAGCGCTTGATGACTTCAATCCATGGACAGGCATCCACCAGCCGCCGCACTAAGCCGAAGTAGCTCCCAGGCATGGCTTCCAATGGCCACATCCGAACTATGAGGCCCTTCATGGCCTGTTCGGCGACCTTGTGGAGCTCGACCAGCTGCTTTAGCTGGTCGCTCAGGGGCACCGGACGTTCGGGCTCAAAGATATCGAGACCGTAACACCTTCTCCGCCGAGCTCCCCTCCATGGCGCGGTAGAACGCGGCAAAGATCGCATTACACCACGGGCAGATCTGCGAATGCTCTCGAGAGCTCGAATCCGGGTAAGTAATAGGTAATTCACTTTCACATGCTTTCTTTGCATAAAGAATGCCTTACCCGCCGCTATCTTCTTTAATGATTCAATTTCTTGGAGGATTTTTGGGCTTCGCCTTAGCGGCTTTGGCACACTCAAGAGCCGAGGCGAGCTCGGACTCTCGAGTCTTGAGTCACGCCCAAACTCTCGTGTTTTTCCACGAGCCCGGAGCTCTTGCCGCACCTCCGCCACCGCGCCTCCTGCTTCTCTCTCGCTCGGTGCGCTCAAGCCGCTTTGCTTTCGGCCGTGGACACCGCTTCCTTCTAGGTCGCCACCTCGTTCGTGGCCCCTACAATACCCACGTTATTCCTGTCATTTTTGCAACCAAATCCTTTCTATAAGGTATTACTTTAATAAGGTATTACTTACCTTCCTTTTCCTCGAGCTGCTTCTTGGCAAGGCCGAGCTCGTTCTCGGACCGCTCGAGGCTCTGCTTCAATGCATTGACCTCCGTAGTCAGTGCGGCAGAGGTCAGCAGCGCAGCCTGCGTTCCCATATGTAACATCCCAAAATTCTAAATTTTGGAATGTTATAATAAATAAATAACTATGGTTGTTGTCTGATTGTTTGACTGATTGATTGAATGGAATTGAGTGGAAATTGAAACTTTTGAAAGTTGAATGAGAGGGAATGAAATGACTTTCCCAAACTTTCCACTTTGACATTTTGGATCCCTTTGAACTCAATTTCATTGCAACACCAAAACCTAGAGTGTAGATTACTTGACTTCTTCCATTTTGAAATGAATAGGGTTTTGGAAAAGATTTGAATTTCATTTGGGAAGTTTTCAAATTCAAAGCTTTATGCAACTCAATGATTTTCATGAGGGAAGATAAAATGACTTCTTCAATTATATGAAATATGAGTTGGAAGTTAAAAAGTATCAATTTGAAAGTCATTTGAAAGTGCTTGAAACCCTCTTTCAAAATTTTGAATTTTAAATTTGAATTCAAACTTTGGCATGTGGGAAACATTTCAAAAAAACTAAGCCCGATAAATACTTGATCAAAAGTATGAGAGGAGCAAACATGACACTCCAAATATATCGTAAGAAAACAATGCCAAAAGTTTTGGATTCAAATCAAATTTATTTGAATTTGAAAAAATAGATTTTTATGAAGTTTGGATTTTGCTTCGAAAAATGTTCAAATGAAAGGGAATATTCCCTGATCATTTTGGTATATATATACCCTATATAAATTATTTTTAGATTTGGTTTTATTTTTGTTTTAGTTTTATATAAAAATAAAAGAAAACCCCCTCAGCGCCAGACCTGCACTGGCCCAGCTGGGCTGAAACCCCATCGGCCCGGCCCAGCCGCCTCCCCTCCGCAGCCCAGCCCGAGCCAGTGAGCCGGCCCAACAGGCCAGCCTCGCCACCACCTCGCCTCGGCCTGGCAGGCGCCTACGCCACGGCCGACCGCCTCCTCCTCACCCCTCCCTCTCATCACCCGTGGGCCCCGCCTCTTCTTCCCGCCCCACGCCACGCCGACTCGCTGAGATCGCTGGATCCCGAAGATCCGGATCCCCGATCGCCCGATCCTCCGACCCGACGACCCCGGCTATAAAGCCGCCTCCCCGCACCCCGCTTCTCGCCTCGCCAGACCTCCTCTCCCTCCCTTTCGTGCTCATGGGAGCAAGCTTCACTTGCCGCCATTATGCATGCCGTCGGCGCCTCGGCCCTCCCGACCACCCCGACCCCACCGAACTCCTCACTGCCTCCCACTTTCCCTTACAGCGACTCGCCGGAGCTCCTAAACCTTCAAGCTCCCGACGCACTTCCGCCGCCGCCGCCGCCGTCGCCGGACTCCGGTAAGTCCCCGGCATCCCCCTCCACCGTCCGATCTCAATCGAGCGGCCTAGATTAGAAGCCCCCGAAGGGGTAGGTTTTATTAAAACCGGCCGGTCCACGCGGTTTATTTTAGTGTAGGTTTATTTTTTTAGGCCCGGTTCGTTTAGTTTAGACCCAGGGCCCGTTTAGACTAAACTACGCCTAGTGCAGTGATAGGCCCATTAGGCCTTTTTCTTTTATTTTGATTTTCTGTTTCTGAGAATAGTTTACATTTTCAAAAATGTATATCTTTTATTCTGTTTAATATTTTTTGATGATTCTTTTTTTGTTGGATTGAAAATTTTGTGTAGTTTCTGTAGATTATATATTTAGCCATGTTAAAAATAATTAAAAATGCCTTAATATTGTTTTAGCCAGAATAGTAAATCTGCTATAACTTTAGTTAGAAAAATTATTTTTGCATGATTCTTTTTGTCACCACTTTATTTTGACAGTGCCAAACCCTAGAAATTAATTTGGGTATTTTAGGATTAATAAATAATTAGTTTTAGACAGAATCCTATTAATCCTAATTAATTAACTAGTTCCTGTTTTCCTAATTAATTAATTAGTAAATTAATTTATTCTTAACTTGTGATTAGTTATTCTAGGTTAGTTTCTGTCATTCTAGTAGATGAACTTTTATTTATAATTAATAAAAGTTTTAAATTATTTTTCTTAATAGAA
This sequence comes from Aegilops bicornis, assembly GCA_021605145.1. Taxonomy (NCBI): domain Eukaryota; kingdom Viridiplantae; phylum Streptophyta; class Magnoliopsida; order Poales; family Poaceae; genus Aegilops; species Aegilops bicornis. Next base: position 621,610,519 of record CM038674.1, read on the forward strand.
ATTGGATTAGGCCTAGAATGAGTTTTATAATAGCTTTTTAATTAATTCCTTTTTGCTCCTAGTTGCTTAGTGAAACCTTTTCTGTTAAGTTAACCTAAAACCATGATTAGGTTATATTAAGAAATTTTTATTATATAAAACTATTTTTGTTATTGTTTGAAGTAGGAAACTTGAGTGGCCTTTATTTGAGTTTTTCTTTTGGATTTGAGTTTTGGTTGTTTGTTGTGTTATGTTACTTTCGTTATGCTGTGTTATGTGATCCTATTGCTATGTGCTTATTATAGTTATTGTTTGCCTCGGTAGAATTTCCGGAGTGCGAAGATTGCTACTACGAAACCCTAGTTTTTTCGAAGATCGTCAACCAGGCAAGTTCAGTTTGACCATTGCTTTCATACCTATGCTTTTATTGCATTTAGTGGCATCCTTGCAACCACACCTCAGTAGTGTTATTTAATCCTTGTAGTTGAGTAGTATGCATGAGGTAGGAACCCATCACCCCTGTTACCAAGCCCGGACGTTTTATTTAAATGCTACGCTATAGTAGACAAGGGTTTGGTATGAGTGTTCGGAGTGGTGTGAGAAAGGAGGACTCTACGTCAATGACGACAACTCCATGATGGCATCTGCAAGGATCTGCATCTTCAAGGCCTCAAGACTTCAAGACTCGAGACAAGAATTCAATACACACTCTTTGGGTGAAGGGCGGTTGTGGGCACCTGGAGAAACCCAGTGGTTGGCGGGATGCATGGAGAAGCGCCATGACATCTTGCGGAAAGCTTCACCCAGACTCAAAGAGACGGAAGAATACTTCACGCCCGGAAGCTTACTGTGCAACCGCAAGTCATTATGGGCTCGCTTGGTTGACCTTAGTTGTGACTCTGGCTGGGGACGGTACTAGCAGATGTAGAAGGACGGTAGGATTGGATGGGTACCGGACGGTGGTCGAGGAACTCTTCGGATGACCATGTTTGGTCATCTTGTTCTCAAACACCTCAAGTGCGAGAACGTAAAGAGAGGGATCGAATCTTGCGGGTAAAGTGTACAAACCTCTGCAGAGGGTTTAAACCTAATCGATTAGCCGTGTCCCGATTACGGACAATTTGAGCATCCGGACTTGGATCTATCTCGTAACTCTCAACACCGGATTGATAACTTAATTGTGGGCAACATATGATGAATTTTTGGGCTATGAGACATCGGTTGGCGGAACCATGTCATGATAGAAAACTCCTTAGTACAGACTTCATTCTATTCCTTTGATGTAGGTAAAATAAAATCAGCATTTACGCAAACAAAACTCAGATACAGAGCCACAAAGCCAAATTGCATATAGTATAGTTTTACCATCTGTTTATTCATGTTGTGATCTTGCCGGTACATTCAATGTAATCGATTTCACACGGCTGCAACGTATCATGTTGCAGATTTTTCCTCGACGAGTAAGAGTTACGACTGAGGTTACGGTCTACACTCAACTCCGCCGATGGCGTTGATGGGACTCCACACCCGCTTGATTGCTTCCACGAGTATTATGAGGTATATATCATTTTACGTTATTTATACATGTGATTGCACTTTGATATATACATTGATGTACTGTGTGTGCCAAAGATATCTTGATCCGAGGATGGCACAAGAATACGTAGGCTTGACTGCCTGAGGTCGGGTCGCTACAGAGATGGTATCAGAGCACATGTTGACTGTAGGACGTGACCCTAGAAATCGGAAAGCCCTAGGACAGGATATCTCTAAAACTTTATTTTCAAAAAGACTATTACTTCTCATATCTTTTCTGAATTTATCAAATAGACCCTCTCACCTCAAATAGTTAGAATATACCCCTTATCCTTTGATCACCCGGAGGATCAACTGAAGACGCTCCAAGAAGGATTTGATATCGGAGAACTGATGACCCTTCAGAGTAAAGAGGATTTCACCATGTATTAGAAGCTACAACAGTTGAAGACTCAAGATTTGAAGTTCTGAAGAAATATTTGACCTTTAGAAGACCAAACCTCAAGTTACACACTTACGTTAGATGCGACGATGTGTGAGCTGTCATTTGTTTGATGTTTTCCGACAGCCACAAAGTAAAACCCGTTTTTTCAAAAAACTATTGTTTGTATTGTGTGTATATCCCTCCCCACCTCTCTCTCATCTCACCCTAAAACCCTTGAACCCCATAGATGACGAATGAAGTTGGACTGATATTCTCTGGATCAAGACTCAAATGAGGCGAGCTATGGATGCAACATGGAGAATCACTTCGGGAACAATTTGGTTTCAAGGAAGTATGAGGTCCAATACGCTCTTCAAGATTTCTTTACGTAAAGTGCTGCAACCTGGTGGAGAATGCATCAATCCATACAAGGATTTAAAGGAGCAAGAACTTGGGAGGAATTCAAGAAGACCCCGATGAGATCACGCCTTATCCTAAGCACAATGATACACCAAGAAGAAAACCTTGTGCCTGCAAGATTTATGCGGAGAAATAGGACACACCTGTGAGGAACACAAAGATGGATGCCCTCATTGTGAGGAGAAACACCCAAATTTGAGGAATGCCCAACTAGCTGTGTGACTTGCTTCCTGTGGTGAAGGAACCACCCACTACCCTGCGGTGTCACATTTACTCCATGGTGCAACAAACTATTCAAGGTGAAGATGGAATGAAAGAAACCCTCAAAGAAGACCTAGAAGAACCAGTAATGAATGAAAGTGTTGACGACCGGATGGAGAAGGTCTCAACAGATTTTACCCCAATGCCTCGCTATTCATGTGGAGAAGAAGGACATTTTTCACAAGATTGCACCAAGGAAAGAAAAGAGTATCCGGGATACTTCCGGCTGAAGCAATAGAGTTTGATCCACAGGAATAGAAGGTTTGATCAGAACGAAGAAACCCAAGAAGAGAAAACAAAGACACCCTCGTAACAACCCAATTCCTGCAAAGAGGGACAAGAGTCATATTACCTGTTTTGAATGTAAGGACGCCGGGCATTATGCCAATCATTGTCTCGAAGGAAGCAAGGAACTCAAGGAGCAGGCACCATCTCCAAGAAGCCCAAAGACTTATCGAAAGTTATGTGTTTTCATTGCAAGGAAGCAGGACATTATGCTACTAAATGTCCCGACAAGATGAAAGCCGGAGTTGAGTAGTTGGAATTTTGATATTGGAAACAAGAGTAATAGAAAGCAATTTCATTTTCATGAGTTCGATGAGTTGAGCTATGTAATGGGTTCTCAGAGATTGTAATGAATGCATGAATCAATAAAGTTAAGGTGTGATGATTCCATATGTTGAATTTTATGGGTTGTTACTCCGTGAACAAAGATTTTGACCATTTTCAAGGATATGAGAAATATGGTCTATGGATGGATTTGTGAATTTCATTTTAAGGGTGGTAGTACCCTGTGAAGAAGACTAGACTAATGGATAAGAAAATATATATTCCACGGACTGTAGTACGAAAAAAAAAAGTTGGAATTTTGCTATGATGGTATGAAGAAACAGAGTACTACTGGATTTAAAAGATGTGTAATATGGAACAAGAGAGTTACCCCAAGGATGAGTTAAAGCTGCACTAGTGTTGAAGTGGGCCATAACCCACAGGCCCAAGAATTAATAAGGATCAAGTACCCACTGTAGAAATAAATTTTGGGAATAGACTACGATTTGATCAACCGACGATTCTATAGGAGTTTACGCAAAACCTGAGAGTTGTTAAGGAACGATAGATGTTTGTTTGGCCTGCAGAATCAATGGATTTTTCCGAACTTGGTTCACCGACAAGAGAAATTCTGCAATGCTTGTGAGGATGACCGAGTGTTAGAATGCGAGATTCGCTAAACCATGTACAAGGTAATGATTTGGGTGCGGGATGGATTGATCACCATACCGACTTACTCTTATTATTCGCTTTGCTATATGGGATGGTAAAATCTGAGTGACTTACATATAGTAGAGAGACGACGATCAAAACCTTGTTTAAACCTTAGAAAGGTATAGGTATTTTTTCCCTTGTACACGGCAGTTGTTGCCAACCGTAGGTTATACGGTGAGGTTCAACCTGCATCTGCTTTCATAGGGAAACCATAAATCGTTGACCACCATGAGATACCGATATTTGTTTAGAATTGGCGCTGCATCTGTCGACTATGAAGACCCAGCCTCGGAATAACCTTACCAAGAGTAAAGGACAAAAGAATTGAGGAAAAGGTTATGCCACTACCGGAAGAGCCCAGAGAAGGAATTATCCTTAATATCTCGAGAAGACCATAATCGTCGCCAAGAATAAGGATGGAGTATATGAGTTTTGATGGAACCGTAACCATGCTTCTAAGGGTGGTAGCATCCGAGACCCCGAGACGATCGATGGATTTTTGAGAAGACCCCAAACCCTAACCTATTTCTTGTTAGTTTCTTCAATCTCGAGGACTAGATTCATTTTAAGTGTGGTAGGTTTGTAACATCCCAAAATTCTAAATTTTGGAATGTTATAATAAATAAATAACTATGGTTGTTGTCTGATTGTTTGACTGATTGATTGAATGGAATTGAGTGGAAATTGAAACTTTTGAAAGTTGAATGAGAGGGAATGAAATGACTTTCCCAAACTTTCCATTTTGCATTTTTGGATCCCAATTGAACTCAAGTTCATTTGCAACACCAAAACCTAGAGTGAAGATGACATGACTTCTTCCATTTTGAAATGAATAGGGTTTTGGAAAAAGAATTGAATTTCATTTGGGAAGTTTTCAAATTCAAAGCTTTATGCAACTCAATGATTTTCATGAGGGAGGATAAAATGACTTCTTCAATTATATGAAATATGAGTTGGAAGTTAAAAAGTATCAATTTGAAAGTCATTTGAAAGTGCTTGAAACCCTCTTTCAAAATTTTGAATTTTAAATTTGAATTCAAACTTTGGCATGTGGGAAACATTTCAAAAAAAACTAAGTCTGATAAATACTTGATCAAAAGTATGAGAGGAGCAAACATGACACTCCAAATATATCAGAAGAAAACAATGCCAAAAGTTTTGGATTCAAATCTGAAATTTATTTGAATTTGAAAAAAATAGATTTTTATGAAGTTTGGATTTTGCTTCTGGAAAAATGTTCAAATGAAAGGGAATATTCCCCTGATCATTTTGGTATATATATACCCTATATAAATTATTTTTAGATTTGGTTTTATTTTGTTTTAGTTTTATTTAAAAAATAAAGAAAACCCCCCCTCAAAGCGCCACAGACCTCTGCCCAGCCAAATACTGAACCCCATCGGCCAGGCCCAGCCAGCGCCTCCCCTCCGCAGCCAGCGCCCAGCCCAGCCGGCCCAACAGCCTCAGCCACCTCGCCTCGCCTGGCGCCACGGCCGACCGCCTCCTCCTCACCCTCCCTCTCATCGACCGTGGGCCCCGCCTCTTCTTCCCCGCCCCACGCCACGCCGACCTCGCTGAGATCGCTGGATCCCGAAGATCCGGATCCCGATCGCCCCGATCCCTCCGACCCCGACGACCCCGGCTATAAAGCCGCCTCCCCGTTCCCCCCTGCTTCTCGCCTCGCACCTCCTCTCCTCCGCTCGTGCTCGCCGAGTCTGGCTCAGACTGCCGCCATTGTCGCCGCCACGACGCCTCAGCCTCCCCGACCACCCCGACCCCACCGAACTCCTCACCGGCCTCCCTCACCAAGACGGCGACTCACGGAGCTCCTAGACGCCAAGCTCCCGACGCACTTCCGCTGGCGCCGCCGTCATGCCGGACTGCGGTAAGCCTCGGCATCTCCCCGTCCGATCTCAATCGAGCGGCCTAGATTAGAAGCCCTCAAGGTAGGTTTTATTAAAACCGGCCGGTCCACGCGTTTATTTTAGTGTAGGTTTATTTTTTTTTAGGCCCGGTTCGTTTAGTTTAGACCCAGGGCCCGTTTAGACTAAACTACGCCTAGTGCACAGTTTAGGCCCATTAGGCCTTTTTCTTTTTATTTTGATTTTCTGTTTTACGTAATAGTTTCGCTTTTCAAAATGTATATCTTTTATTCTGTTTAATATTTTTTGATGATTCTTTTTTGTTGGATTGCAAATTTTGTGTAGTTTCTGTAGATTATATATTTAGCCATGTTAAAATAATTAAAATGCCTTTAATATTGTTTTTAGCCAGAATAGTAAATCTGCTATAACTTTAGTTAGAAAAATTATTTTTGCATGATTCTTTTTGTCACCACTTTATTTTGACAGTGCCAAACCCTAGAAATTAATTTGGGTATTTTAGGATTAATAAATAATTAGTTTTAGACAGAATCCTATTAATCCTAATTAATTAACTAGTTCTGTTTTCCTAATTAATTAATTAGTAAATTAATTTATTCTTAACTTGTGATTAGTTATTCTAGGTTAGTTTCTGTCATTCTAGTAGATGAACTTTTTATTTATAATTAATAAAAGTTTTAAATTATTTTTCTTAATAGAAATTGGATTAGGCCTAGAATGAGTTTTATAATAGCTTTTTAATTAATTCTTTTTGCTCCTAGTTGCTTAGTGAAACCTTTTCTGTTAAGTTAACCTAAAACCATGATTAGGTTATATTAAGAAATTTTATTATATAATACTATTTTTGTTTTTGTTTGAAGTAGGAAACTTGAGTGGACTTTATTTGAGTTTTTCTTTTGGATTTGAGTTTTGGTTGTTTGTTGTGTTATGTTACTTTCGTTATGCTGTGTTATGTGATCCTATTGCTATGTGCTTATTATAGTTATTTTTTGCCTCGGTAGAATTTCCGGAGTGCGAAGATTGCTACTACGAAACCCTAGTTTTTTCAAGATCGTCAACCGTGCAAGTTCACTTTGACCATTGCTTTCATACCTATGCTTTTATTGCATTTAGTGGCATCCTTGCAACCACACCTCAAGTAGTGTTATTGAATCCTTGTAGTTGAGTAGTATGCATGAGGTAGGAACCCATCACCCTGTTACCAAGCCCGGACGTTTTATTTAAATGCTACGCTATAGTAGACGAGGGTTTGGTATGAGTGTTCGGAGTGGTGTGAGAAAGGAGGACTCTACGTCAATGACGACAACTCCATGATGGCATCTGCAAGGATCTGCATCTTCAAGGCCTCAAGACTTCAAGACTCGAGACAAGAATTCAATACACACCATCGGGTGAAGGATTTGTGACGGGCACCTGGAGAAACCAAAGGTTGGCCGGGATGCATGGAGAAGCGCCATGACATCTTATGGAAAGCTTCACCTGCACTCAAAGAGACGGAAGAATACTTCACGCCTTGAAGCTTACCCGCAACCGCAAGTCATTATGGGCTCTGGCTTGGTTGACCTTAGTTGTGACTGGCTGGGACGGTACTAGCAGATGTAGAAGGACGGTAGGATTGGATGGGTACCGGACGGTGGTCGAGGAACTCTTCGGAAGACCATGTTTGGTCATCTTGTTCTCAAACACCCCAAGTGCGAGAACGTAAAGAGAGGGATCGAATCTTGCGGGTAAAGTGTACAAACCTCTGCAGAGGGTTTAAACCTAATCGATTAGCCGTGTCCCGATTACGGACAATTTGAGCATCCGGACTTGGATCTATCTCGTAACTCTCAACACCGGATTGATAACTTAATTGTGGGCAACATATGATGAATTTTTGGGCTATGAGACATCGGTTGGCGGAACCATGTCATGATAGAAAACTCCTTAGTACAGACTTCATTCTATTCCTTTGATGTAGGTAAAATAAAATCAGCATTTACGCAAAACAAAACTCGATACAGAGCCACAAAGCCAAATTGCATATAGTATAGTTTTACCATCTGCTTATTCATGTTGTGATCTTGCCGTACATTCAATGTAATCGACCTACACGGCTGCAACGTATCATGTTGCAGATTTTTCCTCGACGAGTAAGAGTTACGATCTGTGGTTACGGTCTACACTCAACCTGCCGATGGCGTTGATGGGACTCCACACCCGCTTGATTGCTTCCGCCGAGTATTATGAGGTATATATCATTTTACGTTATTTATACATGTGATTGCACTTTGATATATACATTGATGTAATCGTGTGTGCCAAAGATACTGATCCGTGGATGGCACAAGAATACGCAGGCTTGACCGTCTCGAGGTCGGGTCGCTACACCATATTGACATACTTATGTTAGACTCACAGATATCTTTTTAGATCCTTAGTCCGACTTTTCTTTCCTAACACCGAACTAAGCATCGTGGGCTACCGTCTATGCGGTAATATTTTTACATATTCTAAACTTACCTCAAAGCCTTTAGAAGGTCACGTTGCAGCTTGGTCGGCCAGCTCTTGGCGGATCGAACTTTCTCGATCACCACACTCATAATAAAGGCGGTGCTCCTCCTTGATGGAGGCGCTCAAGCGCCTCCAAGATGCTATCCGGTGCCTCCAGCTTGGACGGAGGACATCAAGGCGTCTTACCCTTCCTACGAAGGGGCCGCTTGTCGGAATTGAACCGCTGAAGGTTCCAGATGGAGTCCGGACGAGGGTCGGGCTTAGAGCCCTTGGGGGTCTCGCTCCCCTCGTGCCTGGAGTCCGGGAGGCTGCCTTGCGGCGCCTCCTGCGCCACCTCCTCTTGACCAGGCCCCCCTTGGGGCCCCACCTCGGCGTCGTCCGCAGCGTGAGGTGAGGAGGCGGCCGGAAGTGAAGTACTCTCCACTTCCGACGAATTCAGGGAACCGCTCGACAAAGCGACGATCTCGTCCTTGGGCGGGCTGCATGATTGTTCGGCATTAGAGAACACTATGCAATGAAAAAAAGCCATGGGTATCTGGACACTTACGATCTCGCCAGGGGCTTGGCCCTTGTTGGCCACTCCTCCTCGTCGTTGTCGGCGTTGGTGGAGAAGTCCGGAGGAAGGGTCCTTCCCTTCTTGACCCTCCGGCGTCCCGGTTGGGGGCGGCCTTCCTTTTCTTCTCTCACCGGGGAGAGGCTTCTTTTTCCTCCTCCTCTTCCTCAGAGGAGGATTCCGCCTCAGGGTTGTCGGGCGACGAGCCCGACAGCACCTGGCGCCGGGAGCTCCTTCGAGTTCCCATGGCCTTCTTCTCCGGCACCACGTGAGGTGCCGAAGCCAGCAGCCCCGTCAATCGGACGTCTGCTGGGTCTTCTGGCAAAGGGGCCGGACAGTTAATCTGTCCGGACGTCTTCAGCCGATCTGTCCAAAGGTTAGGGAGTTTTAGATCCCACATAGAGTCAATCTATGAAAAAAGAGTCCCATAAAGGGTAAAATAACTTACCTCGCTGGCTTGGCGTGAGCTGAATCCGTGATCTTCATGGCGGATGTGGGAGCCTCGGCGCCTTGAACAAGACCTTCCGTGCATCTTCGTACGTAGTGTCGAAGAGCCTTTTCAGAGTTGGGTGCTATGCCGGATCGAACTCCCACAATTTGATGGCCCGTTGTTGGCATGGGAGAATCCGGCGGATGCGCATCACCTGGATAACGTTGACAAGCCTGAGGTTCTTGTCCGCCGTGTTTTGACGCAGGTTTGGAGTCCGGATAGCTCGTCCGAATCACCCCACGACAGGCCCGTCTCTTTCCATGATGTGAGCCGCATGGGGAAGCCAGATCGAATTGGGGCCACCGCCCATTGAGAGTCAGCGGCTCGGTGATGTAGAACCACCCGATTGCCACCTTTATGGTCTCCACAAAGGAGCCCTCAAGCCATAGGACTTTGGTCATCTTGCCAACCATGGCACCTCCGCACTCTGCTTGGCGGCCGCCCACTACCTTCGGCTTGACATTGAAGATCTTCAGCCATAAGCCAAAGTGGGGCTGGATGCAGAGGAAGGCCTCGCACACGACGATAAACGCCGAGATGTTGAGGATAAAGTTCGGGGCCAGATCGTGGAATTCCAGGCCGTAGTAGAACTTGAGCCCCCGGACAAATGGGTGAAGTGGAATTCCTCGTGCGTGGAGGATGTGGGTGAGAAACACCACCCTCTCATGGGGCCTGGGGGTGGGGATGAGCTGCCCCTCGTCCGGGTAGCCGGTCTGTGATGTCGCTGGACAAGTATCCGGCCTTCCGCAGCTTTTTGATGTGCCCCTTCAGGACGGAGGAGGCCATCCACTTGCCTCCCGCTCCCGACATAGTTGGAGAAGGTTGAGGTGGGGTGTGCGGACTTGGGCGCTGGAGCTCGAAAAGTCGGAAATGGATAAGCAAAGGAGGAAGAAGGCGTAGGTGAAAAGGTGGATCCTTATCCCCTTATATGGACGGACGAAGCTATGCGTCCCCCACCAGCCTGGTAAAACTCGCTTATTTCCCAAGCGCCGTAATCAAAGGCGCGGATGGGTTACCCATGTTATCAATATTAATCAAGCAGGAAGTAGGGTATTACCTCCATCGAGAGGGCCCGAACCTGGGTAAAAACATCATGTCCCTTGTCTCCTGTTACCATCCGCCTAGACGCACAGTTCGGGACCCCCTACCCGAGATCCGCCAGTTTTGACACCGACATTCCCCCCACAAGTGAGGTAGTAAACATGATATACGCAACCCATATCCCCAAAAGGGAACGGAAGCGTGCACTAAGTCACGTATACCCGATGGAGCCCGTCGCCCCAAAGTTCAACCCATGGTCCTCTTGTCCGATCACATTTGATCATAGGGACCACCCCACGAGTATCCGTCATGGCGGATCTGCCGCATTGGTCCTAGACCCAATCATCGACGGATATCACCTCACTCGAGTCCTTATGGACGGCGGCAGTAGCCTGAGCCTGCTTTACCAGGATACAGTGCGCAAAATGGGTATAGACCCCTCGAGGATCAAAGCCACCAAAACGACATTTAAAGGCGTTATTCCAGGTGTAGAGGCCCATTGTACGGGCTCAATCACACTGGACGTGGTCTTTGGATCTCCGGACAACTTCCGAAGCGAGGAGTTAATCTTCGATATCGTCCCGTTCTGCAGCGGCTATCACGCATCGCCAGCGCACCGCATTTGCAAAATTCAATGCGGTACCGTGACACGCTGCACCTCAAGCTCAAGATGCCAGACCCGGTCATCACAGTCAATGGAAACACAGAACGCTCGCTCCGTACGGAGGAGCACACTGCAGCCCTCGCAGCAGAAGCACAAAGCAGCCTTTTGAGGCAATCCACCAGTTCGGCGATCAAGCCCCCGGACACCGTCAAGCGCGTCCGGAATAACCTGCAACAGGATCGCCTGGCACGCTCAGAGCTCGCCTAGCAATTCGGCCCCCGCCCTAGTCTTAGTACGACGGCAAAGTCCGACCCACATGTGCATAATTACGCATTGAAAATACCATGGGTATAGGCGGGGGCACGATCACGGCGCATCCTACAATGCGGTTTAACCGCACTAGGGGCTTACTACCTTCATCGCTCTCTCTCTTTCAGGACTCTACTCTCTGGAAGCCTTGTCCGGCAGTACGGTAGCCGGACACATGATACAACACCCAAGGAGGCAGGAAGCTACGTCGTACAAACGGAATCCCCAGGTGGTCTCTGATAATGAGCTAAATACCTGTTTTAAGATACTAGTCCGCATCTTGCCCTTGGATGGGACATGTCAAATAGTCCCATTTTTTGCTTACCACATCACTTGTATCATTATGCTTTAACGCACTTCTTAAATAAACAATGCATAGTACTAGTCTATTATTGCATCCTATATTCTTTTACATATGCTTATCTATGACAATCAGCACCCGTACACTGTGGTACGACAAATACGCCAGGGGCTTCCGTATACCCCATAATTCGGCGTGAGAACACTACTAGGGAAATCCCTATACACAGAACTTTAGCAGCAGCGTGGGTCAAAAAAGCACGTTGGTGCTAATTAGCAGTAGCGCGCCTGAGGTAACCGCGCTGCAGATAAAGATCTAGCAAGAGCGTCTTTTGTCAGTATTAATATCGTTACTACTAAAATTCCCACGGCTTAGCCCATAAGCTACATATAGTAGTAGCGATCTATGACGAATCAGCGCTATCACATTTTGTTTCTAGCGGCGTTTTAATGTAAACTCGTTGCTGCTAAAGGTTACAAAATTAAATGGAAAGAAAATGGAAAGGTAATGGAAAATGAAAGAAATAGAATAAGGTGAAAGGAAACAAATAAAATGTGAAGGAAACTAAATGAAAAAGGGAAAAAAGAGAAAGGAGTAGCAGTAGCATGTATCAGCGAACGCGCTGTAGCTAAGGTAGCAGCAGCGCTTTTCTCAGAACGCAGCCATCGCTACTTCGACTTAACCACGGGCCGGGTTCGTCCTTCCCCACGCCACACTTTCCCCCAAATCCAACTCTCTCCACTCTACTTGCCGCCGCCTGTCGACCACCGCAGCTCTTCAGACCCTCTACGCCTCGACCCCGACCTCAATGCCACCTCCGCCTCGACCTCAACGCCTCAGACGCCGCGCCCGACCCGACCTCGACGCCGCCTGCCCCTCCTCGTCAGCAGGCACCCGAGGTGAGCACGCCTGGCTCCTCCCTCTCCCCTACCTGATCTGCCTAGGGTTTCTTTATATTTTAGTTGCATATTAAGTTTATTTTTATTTATAGTAAGTTTATTTTAGTTGCATATTAAGAACTAGGTACTAATTAGGTATTATAATATTTTTATTTATAGTAAGTTTATTTTTAGTAAGAACTAGTTGAATTAATAGAACTAGTTAGCAATTTTTCCCGCCTCGACGTGGACGATGCCTATCCCGCATCCTCGTCGTCGTGTCGGCGGAGGACGACACCTGCTTCACCAGATCGTCCATGTCCGGGACTGGCTCCGCTGGGTGGTACTGGAGGCGCTACCTACCGGGGGCGCAGGTCGGTGAGGAGCCACTGTCGTTGACCGAACCTTCTTTGGTGGCGGTCGCGCAGCCGGTGGCGATTTATCCAGAGGCTTGAGGACTCATGAGGTGGTGCGTCACCGTGTCGATGAGGAGGATGCGACGTCCGTCGCTACTTGTTTGCGTTGGAGCACGTGTCGTTCTCCAATACCGGAAGGTTCTCTGTGGATCTCACCGGAGCTATGATCCGTGATGGTTCCTTCTCTGTGGGTATCCACCGCCCGCGCCGATACCCGTCGTGTGCTAGGGTTTTAGTTGTATTAGTGATGTTATATGTATGACACTATTCGTGATGTATTAGTGATAATATTCGACGATGTAGGGACTCATGAGATGATTTACTTTCGCTTATTGAATGCATGCTAATTTGAGTCCTATAAGATATTTTGAAATGTATATCTTGTGTTGCTCAATATCCAAGTGGCCGGTCATGTTTTCATGTTACACCTCCGAGTGGCCTATGTTTTGCCGGAGTGTTGATTCATTTCCATTCTGGCAAATTTCAGGCGCTCGATATGTCCTATTTTAGCAAAGGTCATGCCGGATTTTTCCGTGAATTTTGGCATGACTTGTGCCGTAATATGTAGGAAATATCGAGTGCCCCGGATTTGTGTGTTGAGTATCCCGTAGTTGTCTTCGATTGATTTTCAATTAATGTTTTAACTATGAACATAGGAAATGTCTGACGAAGAAAAGGATTTCGGCATTTGCAAATAATTCGAAGACGAGCGAGGCCTGTGCGACGGAATCTTCATAGATGATGATAGGCGCTTCAAAGATCAAGTCGACGAGAACTTCAAGTGGATACGAGTGAAGTCATAACGACAAGTCTTTTTCGTAGCTAAGCATGACATCTCGCTTCATTTGCTTGAACTTATATTTTTTACTATTCTACTAGCGTATCCCTGCCATGCAAGAGTTTTTGTATTGGATAAGATAGATTTCAGTCATACTGCGGAGGTAAAGAAAGTTTATTTGAAGATCGAGCATGGTTATATTTTCCATGCAAAATTATACAATTCAGACGACTACACCTATTTTGGATGCAAAACATGGCGAGCACTATGCAAGACTTATGCATTTGAGCCTGATATGGTTATCACCTTTGATAATCGTCCGGAAGATGATATTGAAGGTAATACCGACATCTAGGTCGATGTGCAGACGCCTCCAGTTATACGATTATGTAAGTTTCTCAACCATATTTATGTCTTTGATATTGTTTATTCAAAAATAGTTGACAACTAATTTGTATTGTCAGCTTATTTCGGTGCAAGCAAACATGTCCAGCGCTTGGTAGACAGGACCTACTATCGTCCCGAGGCTGAACTAAATCATGAGGAGCTAAGTCATTATGTTTCATGGCTTGAGGATCTTGATACTGTCAAGGCATATTTTCTTCCTAGATTTAGAAATGTTAGTACTGAAAACGTGCGACCAATAGTGTTCGTAATGAACTACGGTCACATCCATTTAGGAAGGATGGTAAGATTTTTACTATTTGTCCTCATTGCATCTTTTCCATACATTATTTTTGAAGCTGAACTTCATTGCTAAGTATGTTACCATACGATGTTCTTCAACAGGGACTCCCAATGAATGTTGTGCCTTATGGGATCGAGACTAAAGGTACCATGAGTATTATCACCACGGCCAAGGTATCCTACAGATTACTCTAGTGCATTCAAGATTAGCGACGGATGCTTAATAGTGCAAGACTGGACCAAATATTTGTTGGGGGAGCGCAGAGAAGTACTAGGGGCCAGCAAACAGAGGCGCTTTCCACGATTAGGAGACAGGTTCATCTGCATGCTCCAACCTGATCAAGGAGGAGAGCTGCACATGTTTTATGTTGTTTTACCTAAGAGAGAGCAACAGGAGTGATTAGCTAGCTAGAAATGAGTTTCAGGATGATGATGTGCTACACTATTACTATGATGATAAAATAGCTAGTGTTGGTGGTAATGACTAAGATGATTATTATTAGCTAGTGTTAGTGGTGATTAAATAAATACTGTTGGTGGTAATGACCATGATGATGATTAAATATCTTGTCTTTGGCGGATTAGATTCAAGTGGAGGCAACATGTGGTGCGCAACGAAAGTACTACTAGTCCAAACTAGATCAAGTTTAGATTAGTAGTATACTTTTGACATGCACCACATATTGACTCCACTTGAACCTAATCCACCTTCATTTGACACATCATATGGACATAATGATGTAAACCTCATAACTAGTATTGTACCAATGTTTGTATGATGGCGCATAAATACAATAAAAATAAAAAGTAAAAAAGTACTAGTAGCGATGGGCAGAAAACACGCTGCAAGTAGTTACCTTAGCAGCAGCGTGGTAACGAACAAACGCTGCAGCTATTTGTCCTAGCAGTAGCGCGGGCTGGCACGCGCTGCTGCTAAGCAATAGCTGCAGCGCCTTATTAGTACGCCTATACCCGCGCTACTGATACATCTAAAACCCGCGCTGCTGCTAGCCTTTTCCCTGGTAGTGGAAGTCCGAACACTTTCGACAGTGCGGCACCCCAAACTTATAGCATTATATGCATCAGCTCCGAATCATGTCTTGGGTCAATAGTTGGGTTTGCGCGGCTCCCATGTTTTGGTACCTTACGTTCCGCTATATCGGCTAAGGTAGCACTGGGAGAACTACTGCGATTGTGCCCTGGTTCTTCCGGCCGAGCACCTCAGTAGAGAAAGCTAAAACTGACCGTCATGATGAGGTGAGAGCTGGTCGCTGTTCGAGAGGTATCAAGTCCCTAAAGACATTTTCCGCTTCGGGCGAGGAGTCGGCCTTGTCCGGCTTAGGCGTGTATAGTGCCCCAAATTCGGCTTTCCGAAGACTAGGGGCTTCGCCAAAATTTAAAGTTGTAGACTTCTATGGCTAAGTGAGAGCGATAAAGCATTATAGTCCGATTGCTCGTCCGCTATACTGAACACCTCCTCGAAGGACCCAAGAATGGGAAAAAGAGTGCTCAGATTTATCCCGAACACCCCAAAGATCGTTGCATGGGGCCGAGTTTACGACTAGCAACTCTCAGAATTTATAAACGGTCGCACAGAAGGTAATATTTTAAATACAAAAGTGTTGCATAACGAACATGAACTAGTTTTCATAAACACAAGGATCACATGAGAAAATTCATTCCAAGATTACATCTTTGGTACACTCGTCCGCCACGAGACGGGCACCCTTCAGGACACTTTCATAATACATTTCGGGTGGCGATGCTCCTTGCTCCGCTGGCGGCCCCTCCTTCACCAAATTTTTCAAGGCCCATCTTCGCCCATTGCACCTTTGCACAGGCAAGAGCCCTGCGTGCACCTTCGATGCAGACGAACCGCTTGATGACTTCCAGCCGTGGGCAGGCATCTACGAGCCGCCTCATCAGGCCGAAGTAGCTGTTGGGAAGGGAGTCGCCAGGCCACATCCGGACTATAAGGCCCCTCATGGCCTGTTCGGCCGCCTTGTGGAGCTCGACCAGTTGCTTCAGCTGGCCGCTCACGGGCATAGGGTGTTCGGTCCCAGTATACTGAGACCAGAACAACTTCTCCGTCGAGCTTCCCTCCTCGGCCCGGCAAAACTCCGCAGCGTCAGACACACTACGGGGCAGATCTGCGAACGCTCCTGGGGAGCTCCGAACTCGGGTAACCAAAAGGAAATTTTCTTTCGCATACCTACTTTGCATAATGAATGCCTTACCCGCCGCTATCTTCTTCACCGCCTCAACTTCCTGGAGGGCCTTATGGGCTTCGGCCTTGGCATTTTTTTGCACTTTCGAGGACCTGGGCAAGCTCGGACTCTCGCGTCCTCGAGTCAAACTCCAGGGACTCATGCTTCTTGATGAGCACCTGGAGCTCTTGCTGCACCTCACCTACCCGAGCTTCGTGTCTTTCTCGCCAAGGCGCTCCTTGGCGCTTTGTTTTTCGGCCTCAGACAACGCCTTCTTGAGGGTCGCCACTTCGGTCGTGGCCCCTGGCAAAATTCATGATGATCCTATTATCCTGCAACCAAATCTTTCTTTTTTTATTGACAAGGTATTGCTTACCTTTCTTTCTCCTCGAGCTGCCTCTTGGCAAGGCCGAGCTCTTCCTTGGATCGCTCCAGGTCCTGCTGTAGTGCGACAACCTCCGCAGTACGTGCGGCAGCGGCCAGCAGGGAAGCCTGCAGATTCACATAGACATACTATAATTAGACTCCTACGATTATTATTCGATCCTCTATTCGGCTTTTCTTCGCGAATGCCAAACAGAGCATCAGGGGCTACTGTCTATGCGGTGATATTTCCCTATAATTTAAATACTTACCTCAAAGCCTGTTAGGAGGCTGGCGCAAAGCCAGCTTAGTCCGCTTTTGGCGGATCGAACCTCTCCATCACCGCACTCATGATACTGCGGTGCTCTTCGTCGATGGAAGCGCCTTGGAGCGCTTCCAGCAAGTTGTCCGGTGCCTCTGGATGGACAGAGGTCACCGGCACGGGCGGCTTGCCCATCTTCACAGGGGGTCGCCTGACAGAGTCCGGAACCAATGGAGGTTCCAGAGTGGTGTTCGATTGGAGGCCGAACTCGGAGCCCATGGGAGTCTTGCTCCCTTTGCGCCCAGGGTCCGGAGTGTCGCCTTGAGGCGCCTCCAGGACTACCTCCCCCCGGCTTGGTGCCCTTTGGGACAACACCTCGGCGTCGCCCGTAGGGCGAGGGGTGGAGGCGGTCAGAAGTGAATCACTATTCATATCCGACGGGTCCAAAGAGCCATCCGAAAAAGATACGTCGATATAGGCTCGGGACGGACTGCGTAATCATGTTCGGCATGATGAGAAGCAGTGTGATAAAATATATCAAGAATTATTATGGTATCCGGATACTTACGACTTCGCCAGGGGCTTGTCCCTGGGCAACCACTAAATGCGTCACTTTGTGGGCGACGGTCGTGGAGCAGTCCGGAAGGAAGGTCCTTCCTTTCTTGGACCCTTCGGCCTCCCCGGTTAGGGCGGCCTTCCTTTTCTTGTCTCCCCCGGCTGGGGGAGAACTTTCCTCTTCCTCCTCATCGTCGTGGGAGGAGTGCGCCTCGGAGTGTTCGGATGATGAGTCCAACACAACCTTGCGCCGGAGACCCTGTCGGGTCCCCTGGCCTTCTTCTTGGCTGTCTTCGCTGGCACCTCGTAAGGTGCCGGAGTCAGCATCTCCGTCAGGAGAGCGTCTGTTGGATCTTCGGGCAGGGGAGCTGGGCAGTCAATCCGCTCGGCTGTCTCCACCCAGTCCTGTCAAAGGCATGGGGGCTTAGATCCTGCATATGATTAAATTAAGGAAACTAAACATTTCGTGATGTGTAAAAACCTACCGGATTGGCGCGGCGCTTTGCGCTGAGTCCGCGGTCCTCGGTAAGGGGAGGAGGTACCTCGGCGCCTTTAAACAGCACCCTCTAGACGTCCTTGTGCGTCGTGTCGAAAAGCTCCTGCAGCGTCTGGTGCTGGGCTGGGTCGAACTCCCACAAATTGAATACCCGTTGTTGACACAGGAGGATTCGGCGGAAGAGCATGACCTGGACCATGTTGACAAGCTTGATTTTCTTGCTCATCATGTACCTGATGCAGGTCTGGAGTCCGGTCAGCTCTACTGGGTTACCCCAGGACAGGCCCTTCTCTTTCCAGGAGGTGAGCCGCGTTGGGGAACGTTGCAGAAAATTAAAATTTTCCTACGGTTTCACCAAGATCTATCTATGAGTTCATCTAAGCAACGAGTCAAGAGAGAGATTGCATCTACATACCACTTGTAGATCGAGTACGGAAGGCGTTGAGGGAGTGGTGATGATGAAGACGTTCCCAACGTGATTCCGATCACCGATGACCAAGTGCTGAACGGACAGCACCTCCGCGTTCAACACACGTGCGGGACGATGGCGTCTCCTCCGCCTTGATCCAGCAAGGATGAAGGAGAGGTTGAGGAAGACAACTCCAATGGCAGCACGACGGGCGTGGTGCGGTTGGTACGGCAGTTCTCGGCGAGGCTTCGCCAAGCTTCGCGTGGAGAAAGAGAGGTGTTGGGAGGGAGGGCTGCGCCTTCAATGGTGTGTGCAGCCCTCCCCACCCCTCTATTTATAGGAGGAAGGAGAGGGGCGGCCCCTCTAGATGGCATCTAGAGGGGGCGGCCAAGGGAGGAGGAAAGGGGTGGCTTGCCCCCAAGCCGGGGCGCCTTTGCCCCCTTTAGGTTTCCCTCCCAAGCCCTAGCATGGGCCTAGGTGGGGAGGTGCGCCCAGCCCACCAGGCTGGCTCCCTCTCCCACTTAGCCCATGTGGCCCCGAGGGGTGGCCCCTCCGGTGGACCTCCGAACTCTCCCGTGGCCCGGTACATTACCAGTATACCCCGAAACTTTCCGGAGTCCGCTTAACCACTTTCCATATATAAATCTTTACCTCCGGACCATTCCGGAGCTCCTCGTGACGTCCGGGATCTCATCCGGACTCGAACAACATTCGGTAATCACATACTTGTCTTCCTATTAACCCTAAGCGTCACCGAACCTTAAGTGTGTAGACCCTACGGGTTCGGGAGACATCTTGAGACATGACCGAGGCAGCTCTCCGGTCAATAACCAACAGCGGGATCTGGATACCCATGTTGGTTCCCACACGCCTCGATGTTGTCATCGGATGAACCCACGATGTCGAGGGTTCAATCAACCCCGTATGCTATTCCCTTTGTCGACGGTATGTTACTTGCCCGAGACTCGATCGTCGGTATCCCAATACCTCGTTTAGTCTCGTTACGGCAAGTCACTTTACTCGTACCATAATGCATGATCCCGTGACCGGACACTTGGTCACTTTGAGCTCATTATGATGATGCACTACCGAGTGGGCCCGGTGATACCTCTCCGTCATACGGAGTGACAAATCCTGTCTCGATCCGTGTCAACCCAACAGACACTTTTGGAGATACCGTAATGCACCTTTATAGTCACCCGATTCGTTGTGACGTTTGGTACACCCAAGGCATTCCTATGGTATCCGGGAGTTACACGATCTCACGGTCTAAGGAAGAGATACTTGACATTGGAAAAGCTCTAGCAAAACGAACTACACGATCTTTGTGCTATGCTTAGGATTGGGTCTTGTCCATCACGTCATTCTCCTAATGACGTGATCCCGTTGTCAATGACATCGATGTCCATAGTCGAGGAAACCATGACTATCTGACCAACGAGCTAGTCAACTAGAGGCTCACTAGGGACGTATTGTGGTCTATGTATTCACACGTGTATTACGATTTCCGGATAATACAGCTTATAGCATGAATAAAGACAATTATCATGAACAAGGAAATATAATAATAATGCTTTTATTATTGCCTCTAGGGCATATTTCCAACAGTCTCCCACTTGCACTAGAGTCAATAATCTAGTTTACATTGTGATGAATCGAACACCCATAGAGTTACGGTGTTGATCATGTTTTGCCTGCGTGGAAGAGGTTTAGTCAACGGATCTGCGACATTCAGATCCGTATGCACTTTACAATTTCTATGTCTCCATCTGAACATTTTCACGGATGGAGTTGAAGCGACGCTTGATGTGCTGGTCTTCTTGTGAAACCTGGGCTCCTTGGCTAGTGCAATAGCTCCAGTGTTGTCACAGAAGAGTTTGATCGGCCCCGACGCATTGGGTATGACTCCTAGGTCGGTGATGAACTCCTTCACCCAAATTTCTTCATGTGCTGCCTCCGAGGCTGCCATGTACTCTGCTTCACATGTAGATCCCGCCACGACGCTCTGCTTGCAGCCGCACCAGCCATCGCTCCACCATTCAACATATACACGTATCCGGTTTGTGACTTAGAGTCATCCGGATCTGTGTCGAAGCTAGCGTCGACGTAACCCTTTGACGAGCTCTTCGTCACCTCCATAAACGAGAAACATGTCCTTTGTCCTTTTCGTGTACTTCAGGATATTCTTGACATTGTCCAGTGTTCCTTGCCTGGATTACTTTGGTACCTTCCTACCAAACTTACGGCAAGGTTTACATCAGGTCTGGTACACAGCATGGCGTACATAATAGATCCTATGGCTGAGGCATAGGGGATGACACTCATCTCTTCTTTATCTTTTGCCGTGGTCGGGCATTGAGCTGAGCTCAATCTCACACCTTGCAATACATTCAAGAACCCCTTCTTGGACTGATCCATTTTGAACTTCTTCAAAATCTTATCAAGGTATGTGCTTTGTGAAAGACCTATGAGGCGTCTCGATCTATCTCTATAGATCTTGATGCCTAATATATAAGCAGCTTCTCCAAGGTCCTTCATTGAAAAACACTTATTCAAGTAGGCCTTAATGCTGTCCAAGAATTCTATATCATTTCCCATCAAAAGTATGTCATCTACTTATAATATGAGAAATGCTACAGAGCTCCCACTCACTTTCTTGTAAACGCAGGCTTCTCCATAAGTCTGCATAAACCCAAACGCTTTGATCATCTCATCAAAGCGAATGTTCCAACTCCGAGATGCTTGCACCAGCCCATAAATGGATCGCTGGAGCTTGCATACTTTGTTAGCGTCCTTAGGATCGACAAAACCTTCCGGCTGCATCATATACAGCTCTTCCTTAAGATAACCGTTAAGGAATGCTGTTTTGGCGTCCATCTGCCATATCTCATAATCATAGTATGCGGCAATTGCTAACATGATTCGGACGGACTTAAGCTTCGCTACGGAGAGAAAGTCTCATCGTAGTCAATCCCTTGAACTTGCCGATAACCCTTAGCGACAAGTCGAGCTTTATAGATGGTGACATTACCATCCGCGTCCGTCTTCTTCTTAAAGATCCATTTGTTTTCTATCGCTCATGAACATCGGGCAAGTCAGTCAAAGTCCACACTTTGTTTTCATACATGGATTCTATCTCGGACTTCATGGCTTCTAGCCATTTGTTGGAATATGGGCCCGCCATCGCTTCTTCATATTTCGAAGGTTCATTGTTGTCTAACAACATGATTTCCAAGACAGGGTGGCCGTACCACTCTGGTGCGGAACGTGTCCTAGTGGACCTCACGGTTCAAGAGCAACTTGATCCGAAGTACCTTGATCATCATCATGAATTTCCTCTTGATTGGTGTAGGCATCACAGGAACACTTTCTGAGTAGCACTACTATCCTGTTCAAGAGGTAGTACTTCATCGAAGTTCTACTTTCCTCCCACTTACTTCTTTCGAGAGAAACTCTTTTTCCGTAAAGGATCCGTTCTTGGCAACAAAGATCTTGCCCTCAGATCTTAAGTAGAAGGTATACCCTATGGTTTCCTTTAGGGTATCCTATGAAGACGCATTTTTCCGACTTGGGTTCGAGCTTTTCAGGTTGAAGTTTCTTGACATAAGCATCGCATCCCCAAACTTTTAGAAACGACAGCTTAGGTTTCTTCCCAAACCATAATTCATACGGTGTCGTCTCAACGGACTTAGACGGTGCCCTATTTAAAGTGAATGTAGCTGTCTCTAGAGCGTATCCCCAAAATGATAGCGGTAAATCGGTAAGAGACATCATAGACCGCACCATATCCAATAGAGTGCGATTACGACGTTCGGACACACCATTACGCCGAGGTGTTCCAGGCGGCGTTAGTTGTGAAACGATTCCACATTTTCTTAAGTGTGTACCAAATTCGTGACTTAAATATTCTCCTCCATGATCCGATCGTAAGAATTTTATCTTTCGGTCACGTTGATTCTCTACTTCATTCTGAAATTCCTTGAACTTTTCAAAGGTCTCGGACTTGTGTTTCATCAAGTAGACATACCCATATCTACTCAAGTCATCTGTGAGAGTGAGAACATAACGATACCCTCCATGAGCCTCAACGCTCATTGGACCGCACACATCGGTATGTATGATTTCCAACAAGTTGGTTGCTCGCTCCATTGTTCCGAGAACGGAGTCTTGGTCATCTTGCCCATGAGGCATGGTTCGCATGTGTCAAATGATTCATAATCTAAAGACTCCAAAAGTCCATCAAGATGGAGCTTTTCATGCGCTTGACACCAATGTGACCAAAGGCGGCGGTACACAAGTATGTGGGACTATCGTTATCAACTTTACATCTTTTGGTATTTTCACTATAAACATGTGTAATACTATGCTCGAGATTCATTAAGAATAAACCATTGACCATCGGAGCATGACCATAATACATATCTCTCATATAAATAGAACAACCATTATTCTCGGATTTAAATGAGTAGCCATCTCGCATTAAACAAGATCCAGATACAATATTCATGCTCAAACTTGGCACCAAATAACAATTATTAAGGTTCATAACTAATCCCGTAGGTAAATGAAGAGGCAGCGTGCCGACGGCGATCACATCGACTCTAGAACCATTCCCGACGCCAAGATCGTCACCTCGTCCTTTGCCGCTTTCCGCTTATTCCGCAGCTCCTGGCATGAATTACAAATATGAGCAACGGCACCGGTATCAAATACCAGGAGTTACTACGAGTAATCTTGGCAAAGTACACATCAATTACATGTATATCAAATATACCTTTGGTGTTGCCGGCCTTCTTGTCCGCTAAGTATTTGGGGCAGTTCCGCTTCGATGACCCTCCCTTGCAATAAAAGCACTCGGTCTCGGGTTTGGGTCCATTCTTTGACTTCTTCCGGCAACTTGCTTACCGGGCGCTGCAACCTCCTTGCCGTCCTTCTTGAAGTTCTTCTTACCCTTGCCCTTCTTGAACTTAGTGGTCTTATTGATCATCAACACTTGATGTTCTTTCTTGATTTCAACCTCGGCTGACTTCAAAGATAGAGAACACTTCAGAATGGTCTTTACCATCCCCTGCATGTTGTAGTTCATCACAAAGCTTTTGTAGCTTGGTGGGAGCGACTGGAGGATTCTGTCAATGACCGCCTCATCGGGGAGGTTAATGTTCACCGGGTCATACGGTTGTGCAACCCAGACATCTTCAAGATGTGCTCACCGATGTAACTGTTTTCCTCCATCTTACAACTATAGAACTTGTCGGAAATGTCATATCTCTCGACCGGGCGTGAGCTTGGAAAACAAGTTTCAGCTCCTCGAACATCTCATATGCTCCGTGATGCTCAAAACGCTTTTGGAGCCCCGGTTCTAAGTCAGTAAAGCATGCCGCCTTTGAGCGAGGGAGTAATCATCGGTATGAGTTTGCCAAGCATTCATAATGTCTTGGTTCTTCCGGGACGGAGCGTCACCTAGCGGTCCTTCTAGGACATATTGTTTCCTGGCAGCTATGAGGATGATCCTCGTGTTCCGACCCAGTCCGTATAGTTGCTTCGCCGTCATCTTTCAACTTGGTTTTCTCTAGGAACGCGTTGAAGTTCAAGTTGACATGAGCGTTGGCCATTTGATCTACAAGACATATTATGCAAAAGTTTTAGACTAAGTTCATGATAATTAAGTTCATCTAATCAAATTATTTCAATGAACTCCCACTCAGATTAGACATCCCTCTAGTCATCTAAGTGTTACACGATCCGAGTCGACTAGGTCGTGTCCGATCATCACGTGAGACGGACAAGTCTCGTCGGTGAACATACTCATGTTGATCGTATCTTCCATACGACTCGTGTTCGACCTTTCGGTCTCTGTGTTCCGAGGCCATGTCTGTACATGCTAGGCTCGTCAAGTAAACCCTAAGTGTTTTCGGCGTGTGTAAATCTGTCTTACACCCGTTGTATGTGAACGTAAGAATCCATCACACCCGATCATCACGTGGTGCTTAGAAACGACGAACTTTGGCAACGGTACACAGTTAGGGGAAACACTTCTTGAAATTGTTGTAAGGGATCATCTTATCTACTACCGTCGTTCTAAGTAAACAAGATGTATAAACATAATAAACATCACATGCAATTATATAGTAGTGATATGATATGGCCAATATCATAAAGCTCCATTGATCTCCATCTTCGGGGCTCCATGATCATCTTGTCACCGGCATGACACCATGATCTCCATCATCATGATCTCCATCATTGTGCCTCCATGAAGTTGTCACGCCAACGACTACTTCTACTTCTATGGCTAACGCGTTTAGCAATAAAGTAAAGTAAGTTACATGGCATTCTTCAATGACACGCAGGTCATACAAAAATAAAGACAACTCCTATGGCTCCAGCCGGTTGTCATACTCATCGACATGCAAGTCGTGATTCCTATTACAAGAACATGATCTCATACATCACAATATGTCATTCATCATTCATCACAACTTGGCCATATCACATCACATGTCAATTGCTGCAAAAACAAGTTAGGCGTCCTCTAATTGTTGTTGCATCTTTTACGTGGCTGCAATTGGGTTCTAGCAAGAACGTTTTCTTACCTACGAATAACCACAACGTGATCTTGTCAACTTCTATTTACCCTTCATAAGGACCCTTTTCATCGAATCCGCTCCAACTAAAGTAGGAGAGACAGACACCCGCCAGCCACCTTATGCATCTAGTGCATGTTAGTCGGTGGAACCGGTCTCACGTAAGCGCACGTGTAAGGTTGGTCCGGCCGCTTCATCCCACAATACCGCGGAAGCAAGATAAGACTAGTAGCGGCAAGTAAATTGACAAGATCCATGCCCACAACTAAATTGTGTTCTACTCGTGCAAAGAGAACTACGCATAGACCTAGCTCATGATGCCATGTTGGGGAATGTTGCGAAAATTAAAATTTTCCTACGGTTTCACCAAGATCTATCTATGAGTTCATCTAAGCAACGAGTCAAGAGAGAGATTGCATCTACATACCACTTGTAGATCGAGTAACGGAAGCCGCTCGAGGGAGTGGTGATGATGAAGACGTTCCCAACGTGATTCCGATCACCGATGACCAAGTGCTTTGGAACGGACAGCACCTCCGCGTTCAACACAGTGCGGGACGATGGCGTCTCCTCCGTCTTGATCCAGCAAGGATGAAGGAGAGGTTGAGGAAGACAACTCCAATGGCAGCACGACGGCGTGGTGCGGTTGGTACGGCAGTTCTCCCAGGCTTCGCCAAGCTTCGCGTGGAGAAAGAGAGGTGTTGGGAGGGAGGGGCTGCGCCTTCAATGGTGTGTGCAGCCCTCCCCCCACCCTCTATTTATAGGAGGAAGGGAGGGGCGGCCCCCTCTAGATGGCATCTAGAGGGGGGGCGTGCCAAGGGAGGAGGAAAGGTGGCTTGCCCCTGCCGGGGCGCCCCTTGCCCCTTTAGGGTTTCCCTCCCAAGCCCTAGCCAAGCATGGGCCTAGGTGGGAGGTGCGCCCAGCCCACCAGGGGCTGGCTCCCTCTCCCACTTAGCCCATGTGGCCCCCAGGGTGGCCCCTCCGGTGGACCTCCGGAACTCTCCCGGTGGCCCCAGTACATTACCAGTATACCCAAAACTTTCCGAGTCCGTTTAACCACTTTCCATATATAAATCTTTACCTCCCACCATTCCGAGCTCCTCGTGACGTCCGGGATCTCATCCAGGACTCGAACAACATTCGGTAATCACATACTTGTCTTCCTATTAACCCTAGCGTCACCGAACCTTAAG
Organism: Aegilops bicornis; assembly: GCA_021605145.1. Classification (NCBI taxonomy): domain Eukaryota; kingdom Viridiplantae; phylum Streptophyta; class Magnoliopsida; order Poales; family Poaceae; genus Aegilops; species Aegilops bicornis. Next base: position 621,636,904 of record CM038674.1, read on the forward strand.
TGTGTAGACCCTACGGGTTCGGAGACATGCAGAACATGACCGAGACGCTCTCCGGTCAATAACCAACAGCGGGATCTGGATACCCATGTTGGTTCCCACACGCTCCTCGATGTTGTCATCGGATGAACCCACGATGTCGAGGGTTCAATCAACCCCGTATGCTATTCCCTTTGTCGATGGTATGTTACTTGCGAGACTCGATCGTCGGTATCCCAATACCTCGTTTAGTCTCGTTACGGCAAGTCACTTTACTCGTCATACCGTAATGCATGATCCCGTGACCGGACACTTGGTCACTTTGAGCTCATTATGATGATGCACTACCGAGTGGGCCCAGTGATACCTCTCCGTCATACGGAGTGACAAATCCCTGTCTCGATCCGTGTCAACCCAACAGACACTTTCGGAGATACCTGTAATGCACCTTTATAGTCACCTAGTTACGTTGTGACGTTTGGTACACCCAAGGCATTCCTACGGTATCCGGGAGTTACACGATCTCACGGTCTAAGGAAGAGATACTTGACATTGGAAAAGCTCTAGCAAAACGAACTACACGATCTTTGTGCTATGCTTAGGATTGGGTCTTGTCCATCACGTCATTCTCCTAATGACGTGATCCCGTTGTCAATGACATCGATGTCCATAGTCAGGAAACCATGACTATCCGTCGACCAACGAGCTAGTCAACTAGAGGCTCACTAGGGACGTATTGTGGTCTATGTATTCACACGTGTATTACGATTTCCGGATAATACAGTTATAGCATGAATAAAGACAATTATCATGAACAAGGAAATATAATAATAATGCTTTTATTATTGCCTCTAGGGCATATTTCCAACAGGCACCGCCGCATTTCGCTTGCTGGCCGCCTACAACCTTCGGCTTGACATTGAAGGTCTTCAGCCACATGCGAAGTGAAATTTGGATGCGAGGAAGGCCTCGCATTACCGATGATAAACGCCGAGATGTTGAGGATGAATTTTAGGGCCAGGTCATGGAAGTCCAGCCCATAGTATAACATGAGGCCGCAGATGAATGGATGGAGAGAAAATCCCATTCCGCGGACGAAGTGGGTGAGGAAGACTACCCTCTCGTAAGGTTCCGGGGTAGGGACGATCTGCCCCGCATCGGGCAGTCGGTGCGCGATATCCGCGGCCAAGTATCCGGCTCCCCGCAGCTTCTTGATGTCCTCCTCCATGACGGAGGATTTCATCCACTTGCCTCCCGCTCCGGACATGATTGAAGCGGTTTGAGGAGAAAAGGTGCAAGCTTGGGCATTGAGCTCGAGTGCGCAAGAATGGATATGCGAGAGAGAAGAAGGCGTGGGTGAAAGAGGTGAAGTCCTTATCCCTTTATAAAGGCGGATGAAACTATGCACCCCCACTTGCCTAGTAAAACTCGCTTGTTCCCCAAGCGCCGTAATTGATGGCGCGGTTGGGTTGCCCACGTCCGTATTGATGAGAATCCCGTGATAAGGGGACACGATCTCTACTTCGACAAGACGTGCCTAGGAAACTGCTTCGCGATATGTGCGGTGGCTGGTTGCGAGAAACGGTTTGAATAATGACCGGGCCATGGCGTGATGTCATGCTATAATACGTCAGCAGATTAGATTTGTGGAAATATTATTCTCTCTATGATGGTATGTGGAACTTGTTTTGTAGAGCCAGACACAATCCTTGTGTTCAAAATCTTCGAAGGAGTATTCGGAGGAGGAACCCGCCTTACAATGCCGAAGACAATCTACGCGCCGGACTCATCGTCATTGAAGCCTGGTTCAGGGGCTACTGAGGGAGTCCTGGATTAGGGGGTATCCGGATAGCCGGACTATATCCTTTGGCCGGACTGTTGGACTATGAAGATACAAGATTGAAGACTTCGTCTCGTGTACAGATGGGACTCTCTTGGCGTGGAAGGCAAGCTTGGCGATACGGATATGTAGATCTCCTTCTATTGTAACCAACTATGTGTAACCCTAGCCCCCTCCGGTTTCTATATAAACCGGAGGGTTTAGTCCGTAGGACAAAAACAATCATACCATAGGCTAGCTTCTAGGGTTTAGCCTCTATGATCTCGTGGTAGATCAACTCTTGTAATACTCATATTCATCAAGATCAATCAAGCAGGAAGTAGGGTATTACCTCCATAGAGAGGGCCCGAACCTGGGTAAACATTGTGTCCCTTGCCTCCTGTTACCATCCGCCTTAGACGCACAGTTCGGGACCCCCTACCCGAGATCCACCGGTTTTGACACTGGCAATGCTCAATATGTAAACAGCTTCACCGAGGTCTTTCTTTGAAAAACTCCTTTCAAACACTCCTTTATGCTTTCCAGAAAATTCTACATTATTTCCAATCAACAATATGTCATTCACATATACTTATCAGAAACGATGTAGTGCTCCCACTCACTTTCTTGTAAATACATGCTTCACCATAAGTCTGTATAAAACTATATGCTTTGATCAACTTATCAAAGCGTATATTCCAACTCCGAGATGCTTGCACCAGTACATAGATGGCTCGCTGGAGCTTGCATATTTTGTTAGCACCTTTAGGATCGACAAAACATTCTGGTTGCATCACATACAACTCTTCTTTAAGAAATCCATTAAGGAATGCAGGTTTTACATCCATTTGCCAAATTTCATAAAATGCGGCAATTGCTAACATGATTCGGACAAACTTTTAAGCATCGATACAAGTGAGAAAATCTCATTGTATTCAACACCTTGAACTTGTCGAAAATATTATGCGATAATTTGAGCTTTGTACATAGTAACACTACTATCAGCGCCCGTCTTCCTCTTGAAGATCCATTTATTCTCTATTACTTGCCGATCATGGGGAAAGTCAACCAAAGTCCATACTTTGTTCTCATACATGGATCTCATCTCAGATTTCATGGCCTCAAGCCATTTCGTGGAATCTGGGCTCATCATCGCTTCCTCATAGTTCGTAGGTTCGTCATGGTCAAGTAACATGACCTCCAGAACAGGATTACCGTACCACTCTGGTGCAGATCTTACTCTGGTTGACCTACGAGGTTCAGTAGTAACTTGATCTGAAGTTATATGATCATCATCATTAGCTTCCACACTAATTGGTGTAGGAGTCACAGGAACTGATTTCTACGATGAACTACTTTCCAATAAGGGAGCTGGTACAGTTACCTCATCATGTTCTACTTTCCTCTCACTCACTTCTTTCGAGAGAAACTCCTTCTCTATAAAGGATCCATTCTTAGCAATGAATGTCTTGCCTTCGGATCTGTGATAGAAGGTGTACCCAACTGTCTCCTTTGGGTATCCTATGAAGACACATTTCCCCAATTTGGGTTTGAGCTTATCAGGATGAAACTTTTTCACATAAGCATCGCAACCCCAAAGTTTAAGAAACGACTACTTTGGTTTCTTGCCAAACCACAGTTCATATGGTGTCATCTCAACGGATTTAGATGGTGCCCTATTTAATGTGAATGCAGCTGTCTCTAATGCATAACCCCAAAAATGATAGTGGTAAATCGGTAAGAGACATCATAGATTGCACCATATCTAATATAAATGCATTTACGATGTTCGGACACACCATTACACCTGTGGTGTTCGGTGGCGTGAGTTCTTGAAACTATTCCGCATTGTTTCAAATGAAGACCAAACTCGTAACTCAAATATTCTCCTCCATGATCAGATCATAGAAACTTTATTTTCTTGTTACGATGATTTTCCACTTCACTCTGAAATTATTTGAACTTTTCAAATGTTTCAGATTTATGTTTCATCAAGTAGATATACCCATATCTGCTCAAATCATCTGTGAAGGTCAGAAAATAATGATACCTGCCGTGAGCCTCAACACTCATCGGACTGCATACATCAGTATGTATTATTTCCAACAAGTCTGTTGCTCGCTCCATTGTTCCGGAGAATGGAGTCTTAGTCATCTTGCCCATGAGGCATGGTTTGCAAGCATCAAGTGATACAAAAGCCCATCAGCATGGAGTTTCTTCATGCACTTTACACCAATATGACCTAAACGGCAGTGCCACAATTAAGTTGCACTATCATTATTAACGTTGCATCTTTTGTCTTCAATATTATGAATATGTGTATCACTACAATCGAGATTCAATAAATCATTTATATTGAGTGTATGACCATAGAATGTTTTATTCATGTAAATTGAACAACAATTATTTTTTGACTTAAATGAATAATCGTATTGCAATAAACATGATCCAATCATATTTATGCTCAACGAAAACACCAAATAACATTTATTTTAGGTTCCACACTAATCCCGAAGGTAAAGGAAGTGTGCGATGATGATCTTATCAACCTTGGAATCATTTCCAACACACATCGCAACCTCGCCCTTAACTAGTCTCTGTTTACTTTGCGACTCCCGTTTCGACTTAGGGCATGTTTGGTTCCAATAAGTCACCTGACTTATAAGTTATGTGACTTAAAACCAGTGACTTAGAAGTCACGCCTGTTTGGTTGTCACCTAACTTATAAGTCACCTAACCACACCTTTCCACCTTGTTTTTTTATGTAAAGATGATGGGACCCACGCAAAAAGGGGTGACTTATAAGTTTTAAGTTGGGGTGGAGCAACTTATGACTTATAAGTTGGGGTGACTTATAAGTTGGGTCTATTTGGCAAAATAAGTCACTTTTTTCACTTTTCGACTTATAAGTTGGTGACTTATTTGGAACCAAACAGGCCCTTACTAGTCTTAGCAACTGAACTAGTATCAAATACCGAGGGGTTGCTATAAACACTAGTAAAGTACACATCAATAACATGTATATCAAATATACTTTTGTTCAATTTGCCATCCTTCTTATCTGCCAATTATTTGGGATAGTTCCGCTTCCAGTGATTAATCCCATGCAGTAGAAGCACTCAGTTTCAGGCTTAAGTCTAGCTTTGGGTTCCTTCACGGGAGTGAAAACGTGCTTGTCATTCTTCTTGAAGTTCCCTTTCTATCCCTTTGCCCTTTTGTTGAAACTAGTGGTCTTGTTAACCATCAACACTTGATGCTCTTTCTTGATTTCTACCTTCGCTGATTTCAGCATCGCGAAGAGCTCGGGAATTACTTTCGTCATCCCTTGAATATTATAGTTCATCATGAAGTTCTAGTAACTTGGTGATAGTGACTAGAGAACTTTGTCAATTACTATCTTATCTGGAAGATTAACTCCCACTTGATTCAAGCAATTGTCGTATGCAGACAATCTAAGCACATGCTCACTGGTTGAGCCATTCTCCTCCATTTTGTAGGCAAAGTACTGTCAGAGGTCTCATACCTCTCGATACGGGCATGAGTATGAACTACCAATTTCAACTCTTGGAACATATTATATGCTCCATGGCGTTCAAAACGTTTTTGAAGTCCCGGTCTTAAGCCGTAAACATGGTGCACTAAACTATCAAGTAGTCATCATACCGAGCTTGTCAAACGTTCATAACGTCTGCATCCGCTCCTGCAATAGGTCTGTCACCTAGTGGTGCATCAAGGAAATAATTCTTCTGTGCAACAATGAGGATAATCCTCAGACCACGGACCTAGTTCGCATCATTGCTACTATCATCTTTAAACATAGTTTTTCTCTAGGAACATATCAAAAATAAACGGGGAGCTACATCGCGAGCTATTGATCTACAACATAGTTATGCAAATACTATCAGGACTAACTTCATGATAAATTAAAGTTCAATTAATCAAATTACTTAAGAACTCCCACTTAGATAGACATCCCTCTAATCATCTAAGTGATCACGTGATCCATATCAACTAAACCATGTCCGATCATCACATGAGATGGAGTAGTTTTCAATGGTGAACATCACTATGTTGATCATATCTACTATATGATTCACGCTCGACCTTTCGGTCTCCAGTGTTCTGAGGCCATATCTGCATATGCTAGGCTCGTCAAGTTTAACTCGAGTATTCTGCGTGTGCAAAACTGGCTTGCACTCGTTGTATGTGAACGTAGAGCTTAGCACACCCGATCATCACGTGGTGTCTCAGCACGAAGAACTGTCGCAACTGTGCATACTCAGGGAGAACACTTATACCTTGAAATTTTAGTAAGGGATCATCTTATAAAACTACCGCCAAACTAAACAAAATAAGATGTATAAAAGATAAACATCACATGCAAAAATATGTGACATGATATGGCCATCATCATCTTGTGCCTTTGATCTCCATCTCCAAAGTACCCTCATGATCTCCATCATCACCGGCATGACACCATGATCTCCATCATCTTGATCTCTATCAACGTGTCGTTACATGGTCGTCTCGCCAACTATTGCTCTTGCAACTATTGCTATCGCTTAGCGATAAAGTAAAGCAATTATTTGGCGCTTGCATCTTATACAATAAAGAGACAACCATAAGGCTTCTTCCAGTTGCCGATAACTTCAACAAAACATGATCATCTCATACAACAATTTATATCTCATCACGTCTTGACCATATCACATTGCAACAAGCCCTGCAAAAACAAGTTAGACGTCCTCTACTTTGTTGTTTCAAGTCTGTCGTGGCTGCTTGTTGGAGAACGTAGCATAAATTCAAAAATTTCCTACGTGTCACCAAGATCTATCTATGGAGAAACTAGCAACGAGGGAAGGAGAGTGCATCTACATACCCTTGTAGATCGCTAAGCGGAAGCGTTCAAGAGAACGGGGTTGAAGGAGTCGTACTGTCAGGATCCAAATCACGGAGATCCGAGTGCCGAACGGACGGCACCTCCGCGTTCAACACACGTACAGCCCGGTGATGTCTCCCATGCCTTGATCCAGCAAGGAGAGAGGGAGAGGTTGAGGAAGACTCCATCCAACAGCAGCCTGGCAGGCGTGGTGGTGGTGGAGGAGCGTGGCAATCCTGCGGGGCTTCGCCCAAGCACCTACGGGAGAGGAGGAGGTGTCACGGGAGGGAGGGAGGCGCCCGGGGCTCAGGTGTGGATGCCCTCCCTCCCCTCCACTATATGTAGGGGCAAGGGAGGGGGGGAGGCGCAGCCTTGCCCCTTCCTCCAAGGAAGGGGTGAGGCCGAGAGGGGGAGGTCCATCCTCCCCAAGGCACCTCGGAGGTGCCTTCCCCTTGAGGACTCTTCCCTCCCCAAGTTTCCTTGGCGCATGGGCCTCTTGGGGCTGGTGCCCTTGGCCCATATAGGCCAAGGCGCACCCCCCAGCCCATGTGGCCCCAGGGCAGGTGGACCCCCGGTGGACCCCGGACCCCTTCGGCACTCCGGTACAATACCGATAAAGTGCGAAACTTTTCCGGCGACCAAAATAGGACTTCCCATATATAAATCTTTACCTCCGGACCATTCCGAACTCCTCGTGACGTCCGGGATCTCATCCGGACTCGAACAACATTCGGTAACCACATACAAACTTCCTTTATAACCCTAAGCGTCATCGAACCTTAAGTGTGTAGACCCTACGGGTTCGGGAGACATGTAGACATGACCGAGACGTTCTCCATCCAATAACCAACAGCGGGATCTGGATACCCATGTTGGCTCCCACATGTTCCACGATGATCTCATCGGATGAACCACGATGTCAAGGACTCAATCGATCCCGTATACAATTCCCTTTGTCTAGCGGTATTGTACTTGCCCGAGATTCGATCGTCGGTATACCGATACCTTGTTCAATCTCGTTACGGCAAGTCTCTTTACTCGTTCCGTAACACATCATCCCGTGATCAACCCCTTGGTCACATTGTGCACATTATGATGATGTCCTACCGAGTGGGCCCAGAGATACCTCTCCGTTTACACGGAGTGACAAATCCCAGTCTCGATTCGTGCCAACCCAACAGATACTTTCGGAGATACCTGCAATGCACCTTTATAGCCACCCAGTTACATTGTGAAGTTTGGTACACCCAAAGCATTCCTACGGTATCCGGGAGTTGCACAATCTCATGGTCTAAGGAAATGATACTTGACATTAGAAAAGCTTTAGCATACGAACTACGATCTTTGTGCTAAGCTTAGTATTGGGTCTTGTCCATCACATCATTCTACTAATGATGTGATCCCGTTATCAATGACATCCAATGTCCATGGTTAGGAAACCGTAACCATCTGTTGATCAACGAGCTAGTCAATAGAGGCTTACTAGGGACATGGTGTTGTCTATGTATCCACACATGTATCTGAAGTTTCCTATCAATACAATTATAGCATGGATAATAAACGATTATCGTGAACAAGGAAATATAAGAATAATAACTAATTTATTATTGCCTCTAGGGCATATTTCCAACAGTCTCCCACTTGCACTAGAGTCAATAATCTAGTTCACATCGTTATGTGATTAACACTGATAGGTCACATCGCCATGTGACCAACACCCAAAGAGTTTACTAGTTTCTGTAAACTAGTTCACATCATCATGTGATTTAGACTCAATGAGTTCTGAGGTTTGATCATGTTTTGCTTGTGAGAGAGGTTTTAGTCAACGGGTTTTAGTCAACGGGTCCGAACCTTTCAGATCCATGTGTACTTCGCAATTCTCTATGTCATATTGTAAATGCTGCTTCCACGCTCCACTTGGATCTATTCCAAATGGTTGCTCCACTATACGTATCCGGTTTGCTACTCGGAGTCACTCGGATAGGTGTTAAAGCTTGCATCGACGTAACCCTTTACATCGAACTCTTTATCACCTCCATAATCGAGAAACATGTCCTTATTTACTCCAAGGAGAATTTTGACCGCTGTCCAATGATCCATTCCTGGATCATTCTTGTACCTCGACCGACTCATGGCAAGGCACACTTCGATGCGGTACACAAGATAGCATACTATAGAGCCTATGTCCGAAGCATAGGGGACGACCTTCATCCTTTCTCTCTTTCTGCCGTGGTCAAGCTTTTAACTCTTAACTTCATACCTTACAACTCGTGCAAGAACTCCTTCTTTGGTCGATCCATCTTGAACACTTTCAAGATTACTCACAAGGTATGTGCTCATTTGAAAGTATTATTAAACATTTTGATCTATCTTATAGATCTTGATGCTTATTGTTCAAGTAGCCTAATCCAGGTTTTCTATTGAAAATCATCTTTCAAATAACCCTATATGCTTTCCGAAATTCTACATCATTTACGATCATCAATATGTCAACAACATATACTCATCAGAAATTCTATAGTGCTCCCACTCACTTCTTTGGAAATACAAGTTTCTCATAAACTTTGTATAAACCTAAAATCTTTGATCATCTCATCAAAGCGCACATTCCAACTCCGAGATGCTTACTCCAGTCCTTAGAAGGGATCATTTGAGCCAGATACCTTTTAGCATCCTTAGGATCGACAAAACTTTCGATTGTATCACATACAACCTTTCCTTACGAAAACTGGTAAGGAAACTCATTTTGACATCCATCTGCCAGATTTCATAAATGCAGCTTATGCTAACATGATTCCGACGGACTTAAGCATCGCTACGGATGAGAAAATCTCATCTAGTCAACTCCTTGAACTTGTGAAAAACTCTTCGCCACAAGTCGAGCTTCATAGACGGTGATATTACCGTCCACATCCGTCTTCTTCTTAAAGATCCATTCATCTCAATGGCTTGCCGATCATCGTGCAAGTCCACCAAAGTCCATGCTTTGTTACGATACATGGATCCTATCTCGGATTTCATGGCTTCTAACCATTTATCGGAATTTGGGCCCACCATTGCTTCTCCATAGCTCGTAGGTTCATTGTTGTCTAGCAACATGACCTTCAAGACAGGATTGCATACCACTCAAGTAGTACGCATCCTTGTCACCCCACGAGGTCGTCGGTGACTTGATCCGAAACTTCATGATCACTATCATAAGCTTCTACTTCAATTGGTGTAGGTGCCACGGAACAACTTCACGTGCCTGCTACACACTAGTTGAAGTGATGGTTCAATAACCTCATCAAGTCTCCACCATCCTCCCACTCAACTTTCGAGACGAACTTTTCCTCGAGAAAGGACCCGATTCAAGAAACAATCCTTATTGCTTTCGGATCTGAATTAGGAGGTATACCCAACTGTTTTTGGGTGTCCTATGAAGATGCATTTTATCCGCTTTGGGTTCGAGCTTATCAACCTGAAACTTTTTCACATAAGCGTCGCTGCCCCAAACCTTTAAGAAATGACAGCTTAGGTTTCTCTAAACCATAGTTCATACGGTGTCATCTCAACGGAATTACGTGGTACCTTATTAAAGTGAGTGCGGTTGTCTCTAATGCCTAACCCATGAACGATAGTGGTAATTCGATAAGAGACATCATGATATGCACCATATCCAATACGGTGCAACTATGATGTTCGGACACACCATCACGCTATGGTGTTCCAGGCGGTATTAATTGTGAAACAATTTCCACAATGTCTTAATAGCGTGCCAAAGCTCGTAACTCAGATACTCATCTCTATGATCATATCATAGACATTCTATCCTCTTGTCACGAAGATCTTAAACTTCACTCTGAAATTACTTGAACCATTCAATAATTCATATTTGTGTTTCATCAAGTAAATATACTCAACATCTACTCGAATCATCTGTGAAGTCGAACATAACGATATTCACTTTGCATGCCTCGGCACTCATTGGACTGCACACATCAAAATGTGTTACTTCTAACAAGTTGCTATCTAGTTCCATCTTCTTTGAAAACGAGGCTTTTCACCATCTTGTCCATGTGGTATGATTTGCATATCTCAAGTGATTCAAAATCAAGTGAGTCTAAATGATCCATCTGCATGGAGTTTCATCATGCGTATACACCAATGTACATGGTTTGCATGTCTCAAACTTTTCAAAACGAGTGAGTCCAAAGATCCATCAACATGGAGCTTCTTCATGCTTTTACACCAATATGACTTACATGGCGGTGCCACAAGTAAGTGGTACTATCATTACTATCTTATACTTTTGGCATGAAAATGTGTATCACTACGATCGAGATTCAATAAACCATTTATTTAGGTGCAAGACCATCGAAGGTATTATTCAAATAAATAGAGTAACCATTATTCTCCTTAAATGAATAACCGTATTGCGATAGACATAATCCAATCATGTCTATGCTCAACGCATAAACACCAAATGACAATAATTCAGGTTTAATACTAATCTTGATGGTAGAGGGAGCGTACGATGTTTGATCATATCAAACTTGGAAACACTTCCAACACATATCGTCAGCTCACCTTTTAGCTAGTCTCCGTTTATTCCGTAGCTCTTTTATTTCGAGTTACTAACACTTAGCAACCGAACCGGTATCTTAGTACCCTGGTGCTACTAGGAGTACTAGTAAAGTACACATTAACATAATGTATATCCAATATACTTCTATCGACCTTGCCAGCCTTCTTATCTACCAAGTATCTAGGGTAATGCTGCTCCAGTGGCTGTTCCCCTTATTACAGAAGCACTTAGTCTCGGGTTTGGGTTCAACATTGGGTTTCTTCACTAGAGCAGCAGCTGATTTGCCGTTTCATGAAGTATCCCTTCTTGCCCTTGCCCTTCTTGAAACTAGTGGTTTCACCAACCATCAATAATTGATGCTCCTTCTTGACTTCTACTTTCGTGATGTCAAACAACGCGAATACCTCAAGGGATCATTATATCTATCCCTGATATGTTATAGTTCATCAGGAAGCTCTAGCAGCTTGGTGGCAATGACTTTGGAGAAACATCACTATCTCATCTGGAAGATCTACTCCCACTCGATTCAAGTGATTGTTGTACTCTGACAATCTGAGCACAAGCTCAACGATTGAGCTTTTCTCCCTTAGTTTGTAGGCTAAGAAAATCGTCGGAGGTCTCATACCTCTTGACGTGGGCACGAGCCTGAAATCCCAATTTCAGCCCTCGAAACATCTCATATGTTCCGCGATGTTTCGAAATCGTCTTTGGTGCCTCAACTCTAAACCGTTTAACTGAACTATCACGTAGTTATAAAAACGTGTATGTCCGATGTTCGTAACATCCACAAACGACGTTTGGGGTTCAGCACACTAGCGGTGCATTAAGGACATAAGCTTTCTACTGTCCGCATAATCGCTACTGTCAACTTTTCAACTATATTTTCTCTAGGAACATATCTAAACAGTGGAACTAAAGCGCGAGCTTACGACATAATTTGCAAAAGGTCTTTTGACTATGTTCAAGATAATTAAGTTCATCTTATGAACTCCCACTTAGATAGACATCCCTCTGGTCATCTAAGTGATTACATGATCCGAGTCAACTAGGCCGTGTCCGATCATCACGTGAGACGGACTAGTCAACATCGGTGAACATCTTCATGTTGATCGTATCTACCATACGACTCATGCTCGACCTTTTCGGTCTCTGTGTTCCCGAGGCCATGTCTGTACATGCTAGGCTCGTCAAGTTAACCCCAAGTGTTTTTGCTGTGTAAATCTGTCTTACACCCGTTGTATGTGAACGTAAGAATCCATCACACCCGATCATCACGTGGTGCTTAGAAGCGACGAACTGTAGTAGCGGTGCACAATCGGGGAGAACACTTCTTGAAATTTGTGTAAGGGATCATCTTATTTACTACCGTCGTTCTAAGTAAACAAGATGCATAAACATAATAAACATCACATGCAATTATATAGTAGTGACATGATATGGCCAATATCACATTGCTCCTTTTGATCTCCATCTTCGGGGCTCCATGATCAGTATTGTCACCGCATGACACCATGATCTCCATCATCATGATCTCCATCATCGTGTCTCCATGAAGTTGTCTCGCCAACTTATTACTTCTACTACTATGGCTACCGGTTAGCAATAAAGTAAAGTAATTACATGGCGTTGTTTAATGCCACGCAGGTCATACAATAAATAAAGACAACTCCTATGGCTCCTGCCGGTTGTCATACTCATCGACATGCAAGTCGTGAATCCTATTACAAGAACATGATCAATCTCATACATCACATATCATTCATCACATTCTACTTGGCCATATCACATCACATAGCATACCCTGCAAAAACAAGTTAGACGTCCTCTGATTGTTGTTGCATGTTTTACGTGGCTGCTATGGGTTTCTAGCAAGAACGTTTCTTACCTACGCAAAACCACAACGTGATATGCTAATTGCTATTTACCCTTCATAAGGACCCTTTTCATCGAATCCGTTCCAACTAAAGTGGGAGAGATCGGCACCCGCTAGCCACCTTATGCACCAAGTGCATGTCGGTCAGTGGAACCTGTCTCACGTGAAATGCGTGTAAGGTCGGTCCGGGCCGCTTCATCCCACAATACCGTCGAAACAAGATTGGACTAGTAACGGTAAGCATATTGAACAAAATCAACGCCCACAACTACTTTGTGTTCTACTCGTGCAAAGAATCAACGCTATAGACCTAGCTCATGATGCCACTTTTGGAGAACGTAGCATAAATTCAAAAATTTCCTACGTGTCACCAAGATCTATCTATGGAGAAACTAGCAACGATGGAAGGAGAGTGCATCTACATACCCTTGTAGATCGCTAAGCGGAAGCGTTCATGAGAACGGGGTTGAAGGAGTCGTACTCGTCGTGATCCAAATCACCGGAGATCCTAGTGCCGAACGGACGGCACCTCCGCGTTCAACACAAGTACAGCCCGGTGACGTCTCCCATGCCTTGATCCAGCAAGGAGAGAGGGAGAGGTTGAGGAAGACTCCATCAAACAGAAGCACATCGGCGTGGTGGTGGTGGAGGAGCGTGGCAATCCCGCAGGCTTCGCCAAGCACCTCACGGGAGAGGAGGAGGTGTCACGGGAGGGAGGGAGGCGCCAGGCTCAGGTGTGGATGCCCTCCTCCCTCCACTATATATAGGGGCAAGGGAGAGGGGAGGCGCAGCCTTGCCCCTTCCTCCAAGGAAGGGGTGCGGCCAAGATGGGGGAGGAGTCCATCCTCCCAAAGGCACCTCGGAGGTGCCTTCCCCTTGAGGACTCTTCCTCCCCAAGTTTCCTTGGCGCATGGGCCTCTTGGGGCTGGTGCCCTTGGCCCATATAGGCCAAGGCGCACCCCCACAGCCCATGTGGCCCCCGGGCAGGTGGACCCCGGTGGACCCCGGACCCCTTCGGCACTCCGGTACAATACCGATAAAGTGCGAAACTTTGCCGGCGACCAAAAGACGACGTCCGATATCTAACTCTGTACCTCCGGACCAGAACTCCTCATGACGTCCGGGATCTCATCCGGGACTCCGAACAACATTCGGTAACCACATACAAACTTCCTTTATAACCCTAAGCGTCATCGAACATGAAGTGTGTATACACTACGGGATCTGCAGACATGTATACATGACCGAGACGTTATCCACTCAATAACCAACAGCGGGATCTGGATACCCATGTTGGCTCCCACATGTTCCACGATGATCTCATCGGATGAACCACGATGTCAAGGACTCAATCGATCCCGTATACAATTCCCTTTGTCTAGCGGTATTGTACTTGCCCGAGATTCGATCGTCGGTATACCGATACCTTGTTCAATCTCGTTACGGCAAGTCTCTTTACTCGTTCCGTAACACATCATCCCGTGATCAACCCCTTGGTCACATTGTGCACATTATGATGATGTCCTACCGAGTGGGCCCAGAGATACCTCTCCGTTTACACGGAGTGACAAATCCAGCCTCGATTCGTGCCAACCCAACAGATACTTTCGGAGATACCTGCAATGCACCTTTATAGCCACCCGATTCGTTGTGACGTTTGGTACACCCAAAGCATTCCTACGGTATCCGGAGTTGCACAATCTCATGGTCTAAGGAAATGATACTTGACATTAGAAAAGCTTTAGCATACGAACTACGATCTTTGTGCTAGGCTTAGTATTGGGTCTTGTCCATCACATCATTCTACTAATGATGTGATCCCGTTATCAATGACATCCAATGTCCATGGTTAGGAAACCGTAACCATCTGTTGATCAACGAGCTAGTCAATAGAGGCTTACTAGGGACATGGTGTTGTCTATGTATCCACACATGTATCTGAGTTTCCTATCAATACAATTATAGCATGGATAATAAACGATTATCGTGAACAAGGAAATATAAGAATAATAACTAATTTATTATTGCCTCTAGGGCATATTTCCAACACTGCTACGGGCTGAGCAAGAACCGTTCTTACCTATGCATCAAAACCACAGCGATTTTTCATCAAGTATGTGTTGTTTTAACCTTCAACAAGGACCGGGCGAAGCCACACTCGATTCAACTAAAGTTGGAGAAACTGACACCCGCCAGCCACCTGTGTGCGAAGCACGTCGGTAGAACCAGGCTCGCGTAAGCGGACGCGTAATGTCGGTCCGGGCCGCTTCATCCAACAATACGGCCGAATTAAAGTATGACATGCTGGTAAGCAGTATGTCTATTATCGCCCACAACACACTTGTGTTCTACTCGTGCATATAACATCTACGCATAAACCTGGCACAGATAACACTGTTGGGGAATGTAGTAATCTAAAAAAAATCCTACGCACACGCAAGATCAGGGTGATGTATAGCAACGAGAGGGAGAGTGTTGTCCACATACCCTCGTAGACCGAAAGCGGAAGCGTTATGACAACGCGATTGATGTTGTCGTACGTCTTCACGATTTGACCGATCCAAGTACCGAACGCACGGCACCTCCGAGTTCAGCACACGTATAGCTCGATGACGTCCCTAGAACTCATGATCCAGCAGAGCTTCGAGGGAGAGTTCCATCAGCACGACGGCGTGATGACGGTGATGATGATGCTACCGACGCAGGGTTTCGCCTAAGCACCGCTACGATATGACCGAGGTGGATTATGGTGGAGGGGGGCACCGCACACGGCTAAAAGATCAACTGCTCAACTTGTGTGTGTATGGGGTGCCCCCAGGCCACGTATATAAAGGATGGAGGGAGGAGGAGGCCGACCCTCATAAGGCGCACCCAAAGTGTGGAGTCCTACTAGGACTCTCTAGTCCTAGTAGGATTCCACCTCCCACATGGAATAGGTAAATGGGAAGGGAGAAGGAGAAGGAAGGAAGGGGGCGCCCCGTTTCCCCAGTCCAATTCGGACCAGTCCATGGGGAAGGGGCGGCCACCCTTGAGGCCTTTCTCTCCTTTCCCGTATGGCCCATTAAGGCCTAATACGAATTCCCGTAACTCTCTGGTACTCCGAGAAATATCCGAATCACTCGGAACCTTTCCGATGTCTGAATATAGCCTTCCAATATATCGATCTTTACGTCTCGACCATTTCGAGACTCCTCGTCTTGTCCACGATTTCATCAGGGACTCCGAACAAACTTCGGTCATCAAATCACATAACTCATAATACAAATCGTCACCGAACGTTAAGCGTGCGGACCCTGCGGGTTCGAGAACTATGTAGACATGACCGAGACACGTCTCCGGTCAATAACCAATAGCAGAACCTGGATGCTCATATTGGTACCTACATATTCTACGAAGATCTTTATCAGTCAAACCGCATAACAACATATGTTGTTCCCTTTTTCATCGGTATGTTACTTGCCCGAGACTCGATCGTCGGTATCTTGATACCTAGTTCAATCTCGTTACCGGCAAGTCTCTTTACTTGTTCTGTAATGCATCATCCCGCAACTAACTCATTATTCACAATGCTTGCAAGGCTTATAGTGATGTGCATTACCGAGAGGGACCAGAGATACCTCTCCGATACACGGAGTGACAAATCCTAATCTCGATCTTTGCTAACTCAACAAACATAATCGGAGACACCTGTAGAGCATCTTTATAATCACCCAGTTACGTCGTGACGTTTGATAGCACACAAGGTGTTCCTCCGGTATTCGGGAGTTGCATAATCTCATAGTCTGAGGAACATGTATAAGTCATGAAGAAAGCAGTAGCAATGAAACTGTAACGATCATAATGCTAAGCTAATGAATGGGTCTTGTCCATCACATCATTCTCCTAATGATGTGGTCTCATTCATCAAATGACAACACATGTCTATGGTTAGGAAACATAACCATCTTTGATAAACGAACTAGTCAAGTAGAGGCATACTAGGGACACTTTGTTTTGTCTATGTATTCACACATGTACTAAGTTTCCGGTTAATACAATTCTAGCATGAATAATAAACATTTATCATGAAATAAGGAAATAAATAATAAATTTATTATTGCCTCTAGGACATATTTCCTTCAAACTCATGTCTATGGCTAGGAAACTTAACCATCTTTGATTCAACGAGCTAGTCAAGTAGATGCATACTAGTGACACTCTGTTTGTCTATGTATTCACACATGTACTAAGTTTCCGGTTAATACAATTCTAGCATGAATAATAAACATTTATCATGAAATAAGGAAATAAATAATAACTTTATTATTGCCTCTAGGGCATATTTCCTTCAGCTCAGGCTCAATATTTTAACCCTGGAAACCAAACTCTTGTTCGTAGATGATATCATCACGTTCATCCTCCATGATCATGTTGTGCATGATCACACAAGCAGTCATCACCTCCCAAAATTTTGAGTGCGCATGTCGCTGGTGGTTTCGAACGATAACCCATCGAGGCTGAAGCACATCGAAAGCACGCTCCACATCCTTCCTAGCACTCTCCTGCATTTGGGCAAACCTCTATCTCTTCTCTCTTCGCGGATTGGGTATAGTCTTCACAAGAGTGGAACAATGAGGATAAGTACCATCAGCTAGGTAATATCCCTTGTTGTACCGGTGGCTATTGACCTCAAAGTTGACCTCCGGGGAGTGGCCTTCTGCAAGCCTTGCAAACACTGGAGAGCGCTGAACACTGATATCATTGTGAGAACCAACCATGCCGAAGAAAGAATGCCATATCCACAGATCTTGTGAAGCCACCGCTTCAAGTATGACAGTGGCACCTTTCACATGCCCCTTGTACTGCCTCTGCCAAGCAAATGGACAGTTCTTCCACTTCCAGTGCATACAATCGATACTACCAAGGATGCTCGGAAAGCGCCTCTCGGTATTGATCGCCAACAACCTCTCTGTATAAGCGGCAGTTGGCTCTCTCAGGTCCTCAGGGCCGAACAATGCCACCACGGCCTTGCATAAACTATACATTGAGAGGACACATGTGGAGTCATTCATACGCACATACTCATCCACAAGATCACCGGGAATTCCATGTGCAAGCATGCGAATAGCCGCAGTGCATTTCTGGTAAGAAGAAAAGCCAAGCTTGCCAAGGGTATCCTCTTTGCACTCAAAGTATGGTCATATGCTACCACTCCCTCCCGAATACGATTGAACACATGTCTCGCCATACGGAAGCGGCGGCGAAATTTGTGTGGTTTGAAGAGTTCACTATTCTCAATGTAATGGGCATAGAGAAGGGTGTGGCCTCTTTCTCCCTATTGCGGTTCAATGCCAGAGCATGGCTGGGGGTTGATCCCCTGAACCGAGGCCGCTTCCTACTAATGTGGTCGTGGACGACCAATGCAGCCGGCACAAGCTCTTCATCATCCAAGGATGAATCATTCGATAAACAAATGAAGTTATGAAAGAAATACTCATCCCCGCTATCCATGATACCTTGTGAGCAAAGGATCGAACACCTTGCAGTCGTGGTGGAGACCCGACCGGAGAGAGCAAGTCGATGAAGCGAAGCAAGGTTGGTGTTGGTGGGGTGGGCGCCCTGTGACAATGCAGCGCCTGCCGGAAGTTGTTGGGGTCAACGATCGGCGTCGGCGGCCGTAGCTTCTCTCCCACCGGCAACAAGGAACCATGAATGCCGGCAAAAAGCTCTACCGAAAAGCAGGCGTGGGCTTGGTTGTGGGGCAGACGGCCTTGATGGAAGGCGACACGGCCGGGACCGGGGGTGGCGGCGGTGATGGCAGGAGCGGAGGGAAGAGCAGGGGAAGAGGAAAATGGTTGTGTCCCCGACAGGCGGGCTAGGGGAACTAGGGCGCGCGCCGCGTCTGTCCGTGCGTGTCCGTTTGGCCACAAGCACGGCTCAAAGTTGGGCCGGAATGGGTCGAAAGCGGACCAAAAACGAACATTGGTATATTTGCTCCCGCATGTTGGGCGGTCTGTTCTGTCCATTTACCCTCAAACGGACGCGACCGGACCGTTTGGCGTCGTGCCTTGGAGTTGGCCTTACAAATTCTGCATTTGGTGACCCGAGATGGGAGAATGGCTAAACGCAGCCAATCTATGCCATACGACCACACCATGCATATGCAATTATGGACGCGTCTCCGACCTTATAACATGCCCTGTCCTGAAGTATTGATCCTGTATAAGACCATGACATTCTTGAATCGCCATTGCCAACCCTCCGAATTGCTCCACGAGAGCGACACATCAGCTAATGCCCGCAAGCTTCCTCCCCGGAGAACATGGTCGGCCGGGCCAGGCCAGGCCAAACACGAGTGCTGCAGCTATTCATGCATGGTTAGATTAGATTAGATCGATGCAGCTTAAACTGATGCGCCTCTCGGAACCTTTGCTTAGTCTAATTAAGGCTTCCCAACACCGAACGAACGATCCAGGCCAGTTTGATTGGCTGCCAGTGGTCCGTATGACATGGATGGATGGGTCGACGCATGCATCCAGAGACAGACATGTCACTGCTGGTGCGATGGCTCTGCTCCAACCACGCCACTAATGGCCAGATTGGACCATCGATCTAATCTGTTGGTTCATCAGTAACACACACTTGACTTGATCCCTCACACATGTATTCCCCTGTAGCCCGACGCGGATGCGTCAGTCTAGGCCTAGGGGCATCCAAGCCCCAGTTGCTCGCCCCGGTCACTCTCGCTAGCAGTGGCGCAGATTTGTCGCGACAGCTTTTTATGCCAAAGACGGGGGGGAAAATTCAAAGCCAAAAGGAACGGCCGCACCTATCCATCCATAGCAATCAGCAGGCCGGTCTACGCCATTAGTGTTGCAGGGTTGTCTCTCTCGGACCCGTGTTCCGTTGCCGTCCGAGGTCGACCTCGCCGTGGTGGTACGCGCCGTTTGCGTGGCGGTGGCGCCATCGGTCGCGGTGGACGTAGCGTCGGAGAGGTACGGGGAGCGAAGATGCTGCTGCGACGCCGCTGTCGTCGTGGCTCGCCGCGCAGCACATGTTTGTTGCGTCGTTGGGTCTCTTCTTTTGGGCCTGAGAGCTACGGGTCTTGCTTGGCTCGCATGGCGTCGTCTGGACTTGGAGGAACCGGGTGTGCAAGCGGCGACGTCGCTAGCTAGAGTCCACGCAAGTGGTGGGGAGAGCAAAAGGTACGCGGCCGGGGGTAATGGCGGATCGCTGTCGACTCACTCTCGTCTCCCCGGGGAAAATGACGGATCACTGTCCCGATCGACAAGGCAAATTACGTCCAGATCGCAGTCGCAGCAGGTGATGGATGGAAAGGCAACCCGCCGGCATATTCGAGGTTTTCAGGGTTCAGACGTGCAGCCTGTCTGCGTGCGTGCTTATTTCTGGCAAAGCATGTTTTGTTTACACTCTTTACACCGACAGGTCGAACTCGAACGTACGGGTGAAAGAAAGCTTCAGTTGACACTAACTTTCAGTAGGTTTGATTGATTCTGTTTGGACAAACATGTCTGAGATCTAGCAGTGGTGTGTGCAACTGGGACAGCAGTACGCACAGACGCAAAGCTGTGCGGCTCTTTCTGACCCGAACAGCCAACAAGCATGTTACTAGGGCACCTAGCTGGAAGGAATTCTCAGGATGTGGTTGGTGATGCTGGTCAGTAATCAGTCACACATGCCCAGTATTTAGTTTGGTGCATGGACCATATGTCGTTGCCCTACTCCTTGCAGTAATCAGCAAAGTACCCCGATCGAGCTAGCTAGAAGCATCAACAAGGCCCCGCAGTTTCGTGGGCGCGGCTGTACGCACAGCGAAGCAGCTGAATGCATGCAGGCAGGACCTCACCGACCGATCTAGCATCAACAAGGTCCCGCAGTTTGCATGCATGGCAACTGATTAGTATCGTGCAATCAATTTGATCCCGAATTGATTGGGAGCGTGTCGTTTGTTGGCCTTTGTCCTCCCTCAACCATGGTAGACATATTTAGTTTTTTCGATAAAGGGTGGATTTTATTGACTCAAAATGAAGCATCAAATGGATCTGACACCATGAAGACATCCTATCAGATACTAAGATGCATTGGTATCTAACATCAACACACACACCAAAAACACCCCAGCAAAGAGCAAAGTCATGTAAGACCAAAGCTATGCCAAAGCGAGACGAAAAAAAAATCCCTAACGAGATCAAAATAGTGGTCGACAAACTACAAGTCTACAACCCTTATGATTTGGATGTAATCCCTGTAAGCTATCTTGATGTTCAGTATAGCTATTTTCGCTAAAAGAATCCTTCACCATCTATTCATTCGCGTAATCACTAATTAAAAGGTATCTTTTGTAAAGATCACTCTCACCTCCTCGCAGGAGCTCTTATTTAACAAATTTTGCGTCAAAATACACTCGTGACACACACACGGAGCCCGGGCGCTGTAGTGAGCAAAAAAGACTCAGAACGTATGTGCCCGTACAAGGAACCAACCTACTTAGCTCCCCTTGGTGAACGAGTGTGTTTATCCCCTAGAGCTGAGAAGAGTAAGCGATTAATATACAGCGTGGAAATTTAAGAACCACATGCAGCAGGTGATTCAAACATCTTTTTTTTTTAAATTCTAAACATTTCTTTGAAATTATGAACAGTTTCTAAAAGGCAAAAAAAATGTTTGAAAACGAAATATTTTCAGAACAACACGGTTTTTTTAGAAAGTGAACAAATTTTGGAAAACATGAACAAAATTTAATATCCTAGTATTTTTTGAAAATATTGAAAATTTTGGAATAATCAAACATTATTGAAAATATTGAACAAATTTTGAAAATAAAAAACTTTTGAAAACATGATTTTTTAAAATAACATGAATAAAAATTTAAAATTTTGAACATTTTAGAAAAATACGAACAAATTTCAAAAGACATGAACAACATTTTTCAATTCTGAACATTTTAGAAAAAGCAAACATTTTTCATAAATTTTGAACAGGTTTTGAAATTTTGAACATCTTTTGAACCTTTTGAACTTATGAAAAACGGTAAAAATGGAAAAAAAAGAAAAGAAGAAGAAAAAACAAAAGAGCACGAAAACATAAGGAAAACGAAAATACTGGATTTAGCACTTGTTTTGCTTCCTGTTAAATGGGCTAGCCCAGTGCACTCGGTTCTATGCAAAGGGTGGACTATACAATTGATTGAGGGTCATATGTGTGACGCTTGTCATAACTAATGAGTTCTGTTTGTTTGTTTTCTGTACATTTATTTTTTCAAAATATTTTATTTCTTGAACCATGCATCTGAATCACGAACTGTTTTTACAGTTATATTTCTTGCGTCAAGATTTTTGAAACCAGATATCTTGTTAATAGATTTGACATACTTTTTTTTCAAAAAAAAACTGAAAACCCAAAAAATTGGAACCAAATAAACCAAAACAAAAACAAAACAAATACAAAAAAAACCAAATAGTACCCATGTAGTTTAACATCGACAAAAGGAGCATCAACTCACCTCTCATGAACCAACAACAATCATCGTTGCACTATTATTTTAGCATCAACAAACTGACCGTCGACACATCATCTGGATGAATATCAAGGACCGGAAGTAGCTTTGCCGTTGAGTCTATACAACAACTAGACAAATATCAAGGACCGGAAGTAGCAACCGTTATGAAAAGTCACGTACACTCATTGTTATCGTGAAGCAGATGTAGTCGCAGATGGGTTAGAAAAAAACTCATAGCACAGATACTCTAGCTTTTGGGACTCCTCGTCCCTGACTTTATTTCTCATTTATCTGTAAATGATAACTCGTATACTGCTCCACACTTCCTTCAAAACATTGCTCTAAATTTGGTAGCCTATTAAAGAGATTAGACGGTAAAAGCGCGATGCAAATACCACACCATGCCATCGGTTGCCGTCGTTATTATCTCGTACAAAAATGCTAGCACGCACGCACGCACTCACATGGCTGGACGTGTCCGTCGGGATCCAGCTTACGCTGGCTAGTTCATGTGGTTCAATTTCCTGGGTAGGGTAGGCGGGCAGTACTGGCAAGCACATCCTCTATTGTAATAAGGAGGAGGAGGATCGAAGCAGCTGCCGACGCCTCCGTGGACCGTCTTCTCGCAGTCCTTCTGGCACTTGGCCGGATCACACGGCTCGCCTGGATTCAGGACATACGAATCACAAGCCGTGCCTGCCAACCCCGCCGAGACCTTCGCCGGCATGCCACCTGAGGATCTCCAAAAAAAGAGGGGAGAGTTTGATTCATTAGTATAGTTCTAAAATGTTACGAAATATATATGCTACAGATATTATATGCCAAAATTATTGTAAAAACAGTTAAAAAGATGGATGGAATGGATCGAAGCACATGCCTGAAGAAAGCAGCAGGAGGGCGAGTGCGACCAACAGAATCTGACCAGTCCTCATCATTTTATTAGCTTATATACAAAGGGCAGAGAGTATGATGTTGATGTGGTATATACTTGACGATGTATCTGGAGTACCTTGCTTGACTGACGAGGGAGGGGTACTGCATGGGTTTACGGTTTTATAGGTGGTGTGGCAAGGTTGTTTCTGGAAACACTTTAATTGTGAATCGGCGTGATATCTGAGACATATATGTACCAGTCAATGGGAATTAATTATGATTAAGATGCGTATATATCACAATCAATCATTTATAAACTGATCAGCATTCTACAAAATAGTTATTCATGAAATCTATTGTACTGTATCATCAAAACGATCGTGAACAATGTGTTGTACTAGATCGGCAATGCGACTTAGCGCGGGGTGCAGAACTGGCGGGTCCCTGTCCCAACGACGTGGCCAAGCAGGGAAGCAAGTTTAGAACATGTATCAACGGCAACTTCAATGCGGCAACCTAAACGAACGCGCGTTTTGTCTGCTTTTTATCCGTTTAGGTCAGCCGAACGGACGCGCGTCCGCTTTCTGGTTTGGGTCGGCCGGTATGCCCAACGGGCGGCAAACGCATTTTTCCTAGCGTCTAGAAAAAAGAAAATTTTGAAAACACGCCGATGAAATGAACATACTTTAACATTTAATGGCCCTGTCAACTGCCGGCCAAAGTCCACTTAAACATTAATACAACTTAAAAAACTAAAAAAAACTTGCGCCGTCTGCATGCTGCCCTAGGCGTCGACGTCGTCCTTCTCCTCCCAGGGGCCGGTGAGGTCGATGAATGCTGGCGCCGGCCCAGCCTAGGGGAAAACAGTCTCCCACGCCGCACGCGCCGCCTCCTCTGCTGTCTGCCCCGCCGGCTGTAGGGGCAGCGGCTACACTGCTGCTGCACGGGCGTGCTCCTCCTCCGCCTCCCGTGCCAAGTAGCGCTCCAGCTTCATTTGCCACTCGCCATCGGCGCTCTCGTCCGGCAGCGCCCTCGCCCTCCATCATTGGAGGTACGCGGCTTCCTGCTCCGGCGTCGCCCCAAGCCAAACGGGCGAAACGCTGACCCACTCACGGAGCTTACCTGTCCACTGGTAGACCTCCGGCTTGGGCCTCGTGGGCGACGGCTCGGACTTGGGCGGGGAGGAACGCCGGCGGTGGCTGCGGCGGGGGGTGACGCAGTCGCCTCCTCCTCGCGCCACCTCTCCTCCAGGGTGCGCTGCATGGCAGCCGCCAGCGCGGCCTGGTAGGCCGCCTCCTCCTCTTCCGGTTTGACCTTCAGGGGGCGGGGGTGGGACATCGGGGTTGTGCTGGACGCCGCGGTGGCGCTCCTCCTCGTGCTCCATCTCATACCAGGCCTCGCAGTTGGGAGATTGTAGTTTGTATGCTGGGAACAGCCGCTGCTCGGCGTCGATGGCTTCATGTGCCGACGCACCTCCTCCGTGTGCGTCCGCGCCGATTAGGGCACCACCAACACCGGAATGCAGTCTGGGTCCAGAGAAAGAAGGAACATCCACTATATAACAGAAGCATGACATCATAGAGTACATCACTCTGGTTCCAGAGAAAGAAGGAACATTCACTATATACCATAAGCATGACATCATAGAGTTCATCATGGTGTGGAGGTTATAAAAGCTAATCCGTTCCACAAGTAAGCAGCATCGAGTTCAGTACAGTTAAGAGATTATGAAAGTTAATTAGCTGACATTAAGTTTATAGTATTAAGAACCGAAACATAGAGAGCAAAAGTCAAACACAGTGGCAATGGAGATGGTAAAACTACGAAGCCATAGTTATGCACGCTAATAGATAGCTTGGTTCAGCTCCCTTGTCGATTAACTCCATGGGTGCCATTCCATATGAATCTAATGTGAATAGTTCGTGAGACATATGACCACGTAACGATGTTTGTATAGACAATGCACTTGTGATTTGGTACCTTAGCATATGGACAGTGAGCGATGGTTTCCCCCTTTCAATTGAGTAGAAACCCATCCATCGTCGCCTATTCATTCCGCAAAATCACCAATTAAGGGTATTTTTTGTTGGAAATATGCCCTAGAGGCAATAATAAAATGGTTATTATTATATTTCTTTGTTCATGATAATTGTCTATTATTCATGCTATAATTGTGTTATCCGGAAATCGTAATACATGTGTGAATACATAGACCACAACGTGTCCCTAATGAGCCTCTAGTTGACTAGCTCGTTGATCAACAGATAGTCATGGTTTCCTGACTATGGACATTGGATATCATTGATAACGGGATCACATCATTAGGAGAATGATGTGATGGACAAGACCCAATCCTAAAGTATAGCACAAGATCGTGTAGTTCGTTTGCTAGAGCTTTTTCAAATATCAAGTATCATTTCCTTAGACCATGAGATTGTGCAACTCCCGGATACCGTAGGAGTGCTTTGGGTGTGCCAAACGTCACAATGTAACTGGGTGGCTATAAAGGTGCACTATGGGTATCTCCGAAAGTGTCTGTTGGGTTGGCACGAATCGAGACTGGGATTTGTCACTCCGTATGACGGAGAGGTATCTCTGGGCCCACTCGGTAATGCATCATCGTAATGAGCTCAAGGTGACCAAGTGTCCGTCACGGATCATGCATTACGGATGCAGTAAAGTGACTTGCCGGTAACGAGATTGAGCGAGGCATTGGGATACCGACGATCGAGTCTCGGGCAAGTAACGTACCGATTGACAAAGGGAATTGTATACGGGATTGATTGAATCCTCGACATCGTGGTTCATCCGATGAGATCATCTAGGAGCATGGGGGAGCCAACATTGGTATCCAGATCCCGCTGTTGGTTATTGACCGGAGAGTCGTCTCGGTCATGTTTGCATGTCTCCCGAACCCGTAGGGTCTACACACTTAAGGTTCGGTGACGCTAGGGTTGTAGAGATATTAGTATGCAGTAACCCGAAAGTTTTTCAGAGTCCCGAATGAGATCCCGGACGTCACGAGGAGTTCCGAAATGGTCCGGAGGTAAAGATTTATATATAGGAAGTCAAGGTTCGGCCATCGGGAAAGTTTCGGGGGTCACCGGTATTGTACCGGGACCACCGGAAGGGTCCCGGGGGTCCATCGGGTGGGGCCACCTATCCCGGAGGGCCTCATGGGCTGAAGTGGGGAAGGGAACCAGCCCCTAGTGGGCTGGTGCACCCCCCTTGGGCCTCCCCCTACGCCTAGGGCAGGAAACCCTAGGGGTGGGGGCGCCCCCCTTGGCTTGGGGGGCAAGCCACCCCCTTGGCCGCCGCCCCCCTTGGAGATCCCATCTCCTAGGAGGGGCGCCCCCCCAGGGGCCCTATATATAGTGGGGGGGGGAGGAAGGGCAGCCACACCCTAGCCCCTGGCGCCTCCCTCTCCCTCTCCAACACCTCCTCCTCCTCCGTAGAGCTTGGCGAAGCCCTGCCGAGATCCCCGCCGCATCCACCACCACGCCGTCGTGCTGCTGGATCTCCATCAACCTCTCCTTCCCCTTGCTTTGGATCAAGAAGGAGAAGACGTCTTCCCAACCGTCTCGTGTGTTGAACGCGGAGGTGCCGTCCGTTCGGCTCGGTCATCGGTGATTTGGATCACGGCGAGTACGACTCCATCAACCCTGTTCTCTTGAACGCTTCGCTCGCGATCTACAAGGGTATGTAGATGCACTCCTTTTCCCCTCGTTGCTAGATAACTCCATAGATTGATCTTGGTGATGCGTAGAAAATTTTAAAATTCTGCTACGATCCCCAACAGTGGCATCATGAGCTAGGTCTATGCGTAGTTACTATGCACGAGTAGAACAAAGCAGTTGTGGGCGTAGATGTTGTCAATTTTCTTGCCACTACTAGTCTTATCTTGCTTCGGCGGCATCGTGGGATGAAGCGGCCCGGACCGACCTCACACGTACGCTTACGTGAGATAGGTTCCACCGACTAACATGCACTAGTTGCATAAGGTGGCTAGCGGGTGTCTGTCTCTCCCACTTTAGTTGGAGCGGATTCGATGAAAAGGGTCCTTATGAAGGGTAAATAGAAATTGGCATATCATGTTGTGGTTTTACGTAGGTAAGAAACGTTCTTGCTAGAAACCTATAACAGCCACGTAAAAACATGCAACAACAATTAGAGGACGTCTAACTTGTTTTTGCAGCAAGTGCTTTGTGATGTGATATGGCCAAAGGATGTGATGAATGATATATGTGATGTATGAGATGATCATGTTCTTGTAATAGGAATCACGACTTGCATGTCGATGAGTATGACAACCGGCAGGAGCCATAGGAGTTGTCTTTATTTTTTGCATGACCTGCGTGTCATTGAATAACGCCATGTAAATTACTTTACTTTATTGCTAAACACGTTAGCCATAGAAGTAGAAGTAGTCGTTGGCGTGAAAACTTCATAAAGACACGATGATGGAGATCATGATGATGGAGATCATGGTGTCATGCCGGTGACGAAGATGATCATGGCGCCTCGAAGATGGAGATCAAATGAGCAATATGATATTGGCCATATCATGTCACTATTTGATTGCATGTGATGTTTATCATGTTTTGCATCTTATTTGCTTAGAACGACGGTGGCTTAAATAAGATGATCCCTCGAAATAATTTCAAGAAAGTGTTCCCCCTAACTGTGCACCGTTGCGAAGGTTCGTTGTTTCGAAGCACCACGTGATGATCGGGTGTGATAGATTCTAACGTTCGAATACAACGGGTGTAAGCCAGATTTACACACGCAATACACTTAGGTTGACTTGACGAGCCTAGCATGTACAGACATGGCCTCGGAACACGGAAGACCGAAAGGTCGACCATGAGTCGTATAGAAGATGCGATCAACATGAAGATGTTCACCGATGTTGACTAGTCCGTCTCACGTGATGATCGGACACGGCCTAGTTGACTCGGATCATGTTTCACTTAGATGACTAGAGGGATGTCTATCTGAGTGGGAGTTCATTGAATAATTTGATTAGATGAACTTAATTATCATGAACTTAGTCTAAAATCTTTACAATATGTCTTGTAGATCAAATGGCCCACGCTAATGTTGCCCTCAACTTCAACGCGTTCCTAGAGAAAACCAAGCTAAAAAGATGATGGCAGCAACTATACAGATCGGGTCCGTAACACGAGGATCATCCTCATAGCTGCCAAGAAAGATTATGTCCTAGAAGCACCGCTAGGTGAAGCACCCATCGAGAGAACCAAGACGTTATGAACGCTTGGCAGTCTCGTCTTGATGATTACTCCCTCGTTCGGTGCGGCATGCTTTACGACTTAGAACCGGGCTCCAAAAGCGTTTTGAGCAACACGGAGCATATGAGATGTTCAAGAGCTGAAAATGGTTATCCAAGCTCATGCCCGGTCGAGAGATATGAAGTCTCGACAAGTTCTTCACCTGTAAGATGGAGGAAAATAGTTCTGTCAAGTGAGCACATACTCAAAATGTCTGGGTTGCACAACACTGACTCATTTGGGAGTTAATCTCCGGATGACGCCATCATTGACATGATCCTTGATCGCTTCCACCGAGCTACAAGAGCTTTGTGATGAACTTCAATATGCGAGGATGGAAAAGAACATTCCTGATGTATATTAAATGCTGAAATCAGCGGAGGTGGAGATCAAAAATGAACTTCAAGTGTTGATAGTGAATAAAAACAATAAGTTTAAGAAAGGCAAGGGTAAGAAGATCTTCAAGAAGGACGGCAAGGGAGTTGTCGCGCCACAGAAGCCAGTTGCCGGGAAGAAGCCAAAGAATGGACCCAAGCCTGAGACTGAGTGCTTTTATTGCAAGGGAAGTGGTCACTGGAAGCGGAACTGCCCCAAATACTTAGCGGACAAGAAGGCCGGCGACACTAATGGTATATGTGATATACATGTAATTGATGTGTACCTTACCAGTACTCGTAGTAGCTCCTGGGTATTTGATACCGGTGCGGTTGCTCATATTTGTAACTCAAAGCAGGAGCTGCGGAATAAGCAGAGGCTGGCGAAGAACGAGGTGACGATGCGCGTCGGGAATGGTTCCAAGGTCGATGTGATCGCCGTCGGCACGCTGCCTCTACATTTACCTACGGGATTAGTTTTAAGCCTCAATAATTGTTATTTAGTGCCAGCTTTGAGCATGAACATTGTATCAGGATCTCATTTAATTCGAGATGGCTACTCATTTAAATCTGGGAATAATGGTTGTTCTATTTATATGAGAGATATGTTTTATGGTCATGCCCCGCTGGTGAATGGTTTATTCTTAATGAATCTCAAGCGTAATGTTACACATATTCATAGTGTGAATACCAAAAGATGTAAAGTTGATAACGATAGTCCCACATACTTGTGGCACTGCCGCCTTGGTCACATTGGTGTCAAGCGCATGAAGAAGCTCCATGCTGATGGACTTTTAGAGTCTCTCGATTATGAATCATTTGACACATGCGAACCATGCCTTATGGGAAAAATGACCAAGACTACATTCTCCGAACAATGGAGCGAGCAACCAACTTGTTGGAAATCATACATACCGATGTAAGCGGTCCAATGAGCGTTGAGGCTCGTGGAGGATATCGTTATGTTCTCACTCTCACTGATGACTTGAGTAGATATCGATATGTCTACTTAATGAAACACAAGTCTGAGACCTTTGAAAAGTTCAAGGAATTTCAGAGTGAGGTTGAGAATCAACGTGACAGGAAAATAAAGTTCTTACGATCAGATCGTGGAGGGGAATATTTAAGTCACGAATTTGGTACATACTTAAGGAAATGTGGAATAGTTTTACAACTCACGCCGCTTGGAACACCTCAGCGAAATCGTGTGTCTGAACGTCGTAATCGCACTCTATTAGATATGGTGCGATCTATGATGTCTCTTACCGATCTACCGCTCTCATTTCGGGGCTATGCTTTAGAGACTGCCGCATTCACTTTAAATAGGGCTCCGTCGAAATCCGTTGAGACGACACCGTATGAATTATGGTTTGGGAACAAACCTAAGCTGTCGTTTCTAAAAGTTTGGGGATGCGATGCTTATGTCAAGAAATTTCAACCTGAAAAGCTCGAACCCAAGTCAGAAAAATGCGTCTTCATAGGATACCCTAAGGAAACCATTGGGTATACCTTCTACCTCAGATCCGAAGGCAAGATCTTTGTTGCCAAGTGTTGGGGAACGTAGTAATTTCAAAAAATTTCCTACGCACACGCAAGATCATGGTGATGGCATAGCAACGAGAGGGGAGAGTGTTGTCCATGTACCCTCATAGACCGTAAGCGGAAGCGTTATGACAACGCGGTTGATGTAGTCGTACATCTTCACGATCCGACCGATCCAAGTACCGAGCGTCTGGCACCTCCGAGTTCAGCACACGTTCAGCTCGATGATGATCCCGGACTCCGATCCAGCAAAGTGTCGGGATGAGTTCCGTCGACCTGACGGCGTGGTGACGATGATGATGCTCTACCGGCGCAGGGCTTCGCCTAAACTCCGCGACGATATGACCGAGGTGGAATATAGTGGAGGGGGGCACCGCACACGGCTAAGGAATGATCACGAAGATCAACTTGTGTGTCATGGGGTGCCCCCCTGCCCCCGTATATAAAGGAGGGAGGGGGAGGTGCGGCCAGCCCCCAAGGGGTGCGCCTGGAGGAGTCCTACTCCCACCGGGAGTAGGACTCCCCCCTCTTGCCTTGTTGGAGAAGGAAAGGGGGGAGGGGAAAGAGGAAGGGTGGCTCATCCCCCCCTCTCCTTGTCATATTCGGACTAGGGGGGAGGGGGCGCGCGGCCTGCCCTAGCCGGCCCTCCTCTTCTCCCTCATGGCCCACTAAGGCCCATTATCCCCGGGAGGGTTCCAGTAACCCCGGTGTTTGATAAAACCCGATTTCACCGGAACCATTTCGATATCCAAATATAGGCTTCCAATATATCAATCTTTATGTCTCGACCATTTCGAGACTCCTCGTCACGTCCGTGATCACATCCGGGACTCGAACAAACTTCGTACATCAAAACTTATAAACTCATAATAAAAGCTGTCATCGTAACGTTAAGCGTGCGGACCCTATGGGTTCGAGAACTATGTAGACATGACCTAGAACTATTCTTGGTCAATAACCAATAGCGGAACCTGGATGCCCATATTGGTTCCTACATATTCTATGAAGATCTTTATCGGTCAAACCGCATAACGACATACGTTGTTCCCTTTGTCATCGGTATGTTACTTGCCCGAGATTCGATCGTCGGTATCCAATACCTAGTTCAATCTCGTTACTGGCAAGTCTCTTTACTCGTTCCATAATACATCATCTCGCAATTAACTTATTAGTTGTAATGCTTGCAAGGCTTATAGTGATGTGCATCACCGAGAGGGCCCAGAGATACCTCTCCGACAATCGGAGTGACAAAACCTAATCTCGAAACACGCCAACCCAACATGTACCTTTGGAGACATCTGTAGTACTCCTTTATAATCACCCGATTCACGTTGTGACGTTTGGTAGCACCAAAGTGTTCCTCCGTCGGGAGTTGCATAATCTCATAGTTACGAGGAACATGTATAAGTCATGCGTAAAGCAATAGCAATATACTAAGCGATCAAGTGCTAGGCTAACGGAATGGGTCATGTCAATCACATCATTCTCCTAATGATGTGATCCCATTAATCAAATAACAACACATGTCTATGGTTAGGAAACATAACCATCTTTGATTAATGAGCTAGTCAAGTAGAGGCATACTAGTGACTATATGTTTGTCTATGTATTCACACATGTATCATGTTTCCGGTTAATACAATTCTAGCATGAATAATAAACATTTATCATGAAATAAGGAAATAAATAATAACTTTATTATTGCCTCTAGGGCATATTTCCTTCAGTCTCCCACTTGCACTAGAGTCAATAATCTAGTTCACATCATCATGTGATTCAACACCGATATTCACATCGTATGTGATTAACACCCATAGTTCACATCGTCATGTGACCAACACCCAAAGGGTTTACTAGAGTCAAAAATCTAGTTCACATTGCTATGTGATTAACACCCAAAGAGTACTAAGGTATGATCATGTTTTGCTCGTGAGAGAAGCTTAGTCAACGGGTCTGTCACATTGAGCCGTATGTATTTTGCAAATATTCTATGTCTACAATGCTCTTGCGGAGCTACTCTAGCTAATTGCTCCCACTTTCAATATGTATCCAGATTGAGACTTAGAGTCATCTGGATCAGTGTAAAAAAGCTTGCATCGATGTAACTCTTTATGACGGGCTCTTTTATCACCTCCATAATCGAGAAATATTTCCTTAGTCCTCACTAAGGATGTTCTTGACCAATGTCCGATGATCTACTCCTAGATCACTATTGTACTCTCTTGCCAAATTCAGAGCAAGGTATACAATAGGTGCAGTACATAGCATAGCATACTTTATAGAACCTATGACTGAGGCATAGGGAATGACTTTCATTCTCTTTTCTATTTTCTGCCGTGGTCGGGATTTGAGTCTTACTCAATTTCACACGTTTGCAACACAGGCAAGAACTTTTCTTTGACTGTTCCATTTTGAACTTTTTCAAAACTTTATCAAGGTATGTGCTTTGTGAAAGTCCAATCAAGCGTCTCTATCTATCTCTATAGATCTTGATGCCCAATATGTAAGCAGCTTCACCGAGGTCTTTCATTGAAAAACTTTTATTCAAGTATCCTTTTATGCTATCCAGAAATTCTATATCATTTCCAATTAATAATATGTCGTCCACATATAATATCGTAATTGCTCTGAGCTCCCACTCACTTTCTTGTAAATACAAAGCTTCTCCAAAAGTCTGTATAAAACCACATGCTTTGATCACACTATCAAAGCGTTTATTCCAACTCCGAGAGGCTTGCACTGCACCATAAATTGATCATTTGGAGCTTGCACGCCGTTAGCACCTTTTGGATCAACAAAACCTTATGGTTGCATCATATACAACTCTTCTTCTAGAAATCCATTCAAGAATGCAGTTTTGAAATCCATTTGCCAAATTTCATAATCATAAAATGCAGCAATTGCTAACATGATTGAGACAGACTTAAGCATCGCTTCTGGTGAGAAAGTCTCATCGTAGTCAACCCCTTGAACTTGTCGAAAACCTTTCGCAACAAGTCGAGCTTTATAGACGATTACATTACCATCATCGTCAGTCTTCTTCTTAAAGATCCATTTATTCTCAATGGCTTGCCGATCATCGAACAAGTCAACCAAAAGTCCATACTTTGTTCTCATACATGGATCCCATCTCATATTTCATGGCTTCCAGCCATTTTGCGGAATCTGGGCTCACCATCGCTTCTTCATAGTTTGTAGGTTCGCCATGGTCAAGTAACATGACTTCCAGAATAGGATTACCATACCACTCTGGTGCGGATCTTACTCTAGTTGACCTACGTAGTTCAGTAGAAACTTGATCTGAAGTTTCATGATCAATATCATTAGCTTCCTCACTAATTGGTGCAATTGTCACAGGAACCGGTTCTTGTGATGAACTACTTTCCAATAAGGGAGCAGATCTGATTATCTCATCAAGTTCTACTTTTCTCCCACTCACTTCTTTCAAGAGAAACTCTTTTTCTAGAAAGGATCCGAATTTAGCAACGAAAATCTTGCCTTCAGATCTGTGATAGAAGGTGTACCCAATAGTCTCTTTTGGGTATCCTATGAAGACACATTTCTCCGATTTAGGTTCGAGCTTATCTGGTTGAAGTTTCTTCACATAAGCATGACAACTTTGGTTTCTTGCCAAACCATAGTTCATAAGGTGTCGTTTCAACGGATTTTGATGGTGCCCTATTTAACGTGAATGCGGCCGTCTCTAAAGCATAACCCCAAAATGATAGCGGTAAATCAAGAAGAGACATCATAGATCGCACCATATCTAGTAAAGAAATGCGATTCTGACGTTCGGACACACCATTTCGTTGTGGTGTTCCGGTGGCGTGAGTTGCGAAACTATTCCGCATTGTTTCAAATGTAAACCAAACTCGTAACTCAAATATTCTCCTCCACGATCAGATCGTAGAAATTTTATTTTCTTGTTACGATGATTTTCCACTTCACTCTGAAATTCTTTGAACTTTTCAAATGTTTCAGACTTATGTTTCATCAAGTAGATATACCCATATCTGCTCAAATCATCTGTGAAGGTGAGAAAATAACGATACCAACCGCGAGCCTCAACATTCATTGGACCACAAACATCAGTATGTATGATTTCCAACAAATCAGTTGCTCGCTCCATAGTTCCGGAGAACGGCGTTTTAGTCATCTTGCCCATGAGGCACGGTTACTTAAGTACCAGTGATTCATAATCAAGTGATTCCAAAAGCCCATCGAGATGGAGTTTCTTCATGCGTTTACAATCGATATGACCCAAACGGCAGTGCCACAAATAAGTTGCACTATCATTATCAACTCTGTATCTTTTGGTTTCAACACTAGGAATATGTGTATTACTACTATCGAGATTCAATAAAAATAGACCACTCTTCAAGGGTGCATGACCATAAAAGATATTATTCATATAAATAGAACAACCATTATTCTCGACTTAAATGAATAACCGTCTCGCATCAAACAAGATCCAGATATAATGTTCATGCTTAACGCGGCACCAAATAACAATTATTTAGGTCTAAAACTAATCCCGATGGTAGATGTAGAGGTAGCGTGCCGACCAGCGATCACATCGACTTTGGAACCATTTCCCACGCCGCATCGTCACCTCGTCCTTAGGCAATCTTAAGCAATCCGTAGTTCCTGTTTGAAGTTGCAAATATTAGCAACAGAACCGATTATCAAATACCCGTGTACTACTGCGAGTATTAGTAAGGTACACATCAATAACATGTATATCACATATACCTTTGTTCACTTTGCCATCCTTCTTATCCGCCAAATACTTGGGGCAGTTCCGCTTCCAAAGGTCGATGCCTTGCAGAAAAGCACTCAGTCTCAGGCTTAGGTCCAGACTTGGGTTTCTTCTCTTGAGCAGTAACTTGTTTGCTGTTCTTCTTGAAGTTCCCCTTCTTCATTCTCTTTGCCCTTTTCTTGAAACTAGTGTTCTTGTCAATCATCAACACTTGATGCTCTTTTCTTGATTTCTACCTTCGTTGATTTCAGCATCACGAAGAGCTTGGGAATTACTTTTGTCATCCCTTGCATATTATAGTTCATCACGAAGTTCTACTAACTTGGTGATGGTGACTAGAGAATTTTGTCAATCACTATCTTATCTGGAAGATTAACTCCCACTTGATTCAAGCGATTGAAGTACCTGCACAATCTGAGCACATGCTCACTAGTTGAGCGATTCTCCTCCATCTTTTAGCTATAGAACTTGTTGGAGACTTCATATCTCTCAACTCGAGTATTTTCTTGAAATATTAACGTCAATTCCTGGAACATCTCATATGGTCCATGACGTTCAAAACGTCTTTGAAGTCCCGATTCTAAGCTGTTAAGTATGGTGCACTAAACTATCAAGTAGTCATCATATTGAGCTAGCCAAACGTTCATAACGTCTGCATTTGCTCCTGCAATAGGTCCGCACCTAGCGGTGCATTAAGGACATAATTCTTCTGTGCAGCAATGAGGATAAACCTCAGATCACGGATCCAATCCGCATCATTGCTAGTAACATTTTTCAATACAATTTTCTCTAGGAACATATTAAAATAAACATAGGAAAGCAACAAACATAGGGAAGCAACAACGCGAGCTATTGATCTACAACATAATTTGCAAAATACTACCAGGACTAAGTTCATGATAAATTAAAGTTCAATTAATCATATTACTTAAGAAGTCCCACTTAGATAGACATCCCTCTAATCTTCTAAGTGATTACGTGATCCATATAAACTAAACCATGTCCGATCATCATGTGAGATGGAGTAGTTTCAATGGTGAACATCACTATGTTGATCATATCTACTATATGATTCACGTTCGACCTTTCGGTCTCCGTGTTCCGAGGCCATATCTGTATATGCTAGGCTCGTCAAGTTTAACTGAGTATTCCGCGTGTGCAACTGTTTTGCACCCATTGTATTTGAACGTAGAGCCTATCACTCCGGATAATCACGTGGTGTCTCAGCACGAAGAACTTTCGCTACGGTGCATACTCAGGGAGAACACTTCTTGATATTTAATGAGAGATCATCTTATAATGCTACCGTCAATCAAAGCAAGATAAGATGCATAAAGGATAAACATCACATGCAATCAATATAAGTGATATGATATGGACATCATCATCTTGTGCTTGTGATCTCCATATCCGCAAATCGTCGTGATCACCATCGTCACCGGTAGCGACACCTTGATCTCCATCGTAGCATCGTTGTCGTCGCCAACTATTGCTTCTACGACTATCGCTACGGCTTAGTGATAAAGTAAAGCAATTACATGTCGCTTGCATTTCATACAAAAGCGACAACCATATGGCTCCTGCCGATTGCCGATAACTCGGTTAAAAACATGATCATCTCATACAATAAAATATAGCATCACGTCTTGACCATA
The DNA here is from genome assembly GCA_021605145.1 of Aegilops bicornis. Classification (NCBI taxonomy): domain Eukaryota; kingdom Viridiplantae; phylum Streptophyta; class Magnoliopsida; order Poales; family Poaceae; genus Aegilops; species Aegilops bicornis. The sequence continues at coordinate 621,674,008 of CM038674.1, forward strand.
TCACATCACAACATGCCCTGCAAAAACAAGTTAGGCGTCCTCTACTTTGTTGTTGCAAGTTTTACGTGGCTGCTACGCTACCGAGCAAGAACCGTTCTTACCTCGCATCAAAACCACAACGATGGTTTGTCAAGTTGGTGCTGTTTTAACCTTCGCAAGGACGGGCGTATGCCACACTCAGTTCAACTAAAGTGAGAGAGACAGACACCCGCCAGTCACCTTTAAGCAACGAGTGCTCGCAGCGGTGAAACCAGTCTCAGCGTAAGCGTCTGGCGTAATGTCGGTCCGGGCCGCTTCATCTCACAATACCGCCCGAACCAAAGTATGACATGCCGGGTAAGCAGTATGACTTGTATCGCCCACAACTCACTTGTGTTCTACTCGTGCATATAACATCAACGCATAAAACCAGGCTCGGATGCCCTTTGTTGGGGAACGTAGTAATTTCAAAAATTCCTACGCACATGCAAGATCATGGTGATGGCATAGCAACGAGAGGGGAGAGTGTTGTCCACGTACCCTCGTGAGACCGTGGCGGAAGCGTTATGACAACGCGGTTGATGTAGTCAGACGCGTCTTCACGATCCGACCGATCCAAGTACCGAACGTCTGACACCTCCGAGTTCAAGACACGTTCAGCTCGATGGCGATCCCGGACTCCGATCCAGCAAAGTGTCGGGATGAGTTCCGTCGGCCTGACGGCGTGGTGACGATGATGATGCTCTACCGGCGCAGGGCTTCGCCTAAACTCCGCGACGATATGACCGAGGTGGAATATGGTGGAGGGGGGCACCGCACACGGCTAAGGAACGATCACGAAGATCAACTTGTGTGTCATGGGGTGCCCCCCTGCCCCCGTATATAAAGGAGGGAGGGGGAGGTGCGGCCGGCCCCCAAGGGGTGCGCCTGGAGGAGTCCTACTCCCACCGGGAGTAGGACTCCCCCCATTTGCCTTGTTGCAGAAGGAAAAGGGGGGAGGGGAAAGAGGAAGGGGGGCGCCGCCCCCCCTCTCCTTGTCCTATTCGGACTAGGGGGGGAGGGGGCGCGCAGCCTGCCCTGGCCGGCCCTCCTCTTCTCCCCCATGGCCCACTAAGGCCCATTATCCCCGGGAGGTTCATTAACCCCGGTGTTTGATAAAATCCCGATTTCACCCGGAACCATTCCGATATCCAAATATAGGCTTCCAATATATCAATCTTTATGTCTCAACCATTTCGAGACTCCTCGTCACATCCGTGATCACATCCAGGACTCGGAACAAACTTCGGTACATCAAAACTTATAAACTCATAATAAAATTGTCATCGTAACGTTAAATGTGCGGACCCTACGGGTTCGAGAACTATGTAGACATGACCTAGAACTATTCTCGGTCAATAACCAATAGCGGAACCTGGATGCCCATATTGGTTCCTACATATTCTACGAAGATCTTTATCGGTCAAACCGCATAACGACATACGTTGTTCCCTTTGTCATCGGTATGTTACTTGCCCGAGATTCGATCGTCGGTATCCAATACCTAGTTCAATCTCGTTACTGGCAAGTCTCTTTACTCGTTCTGTAATACATCATCTCGCAACTAACTTATTAGTTGTAATGCTTGCAAGGCTTATAGTGATGTGCATTACCGAGAGGGCCCAGAGATACCTCTCCGACAATCGGAGTGACAAAACCTAATCTCGAAATCGCCAACCCAACATGTACCTTTGGAGACACCTGTAGTACTCCTTTATAATCACCCAGTTACATTGTGACGTTTGGTAGCACCAAAGTGTTCCTCCGTAAAGGAGTTGCATAATCTCATAGTTACGGGAACATGTATAAGTCATGAAGAAAGCAATAGCAATATACTAAACGATCAAGTGCTAGGCTAACGGAATGGGTCATGTCAATCACATCATTCTCCTAATGATGTGATCCCATTAATCAAATAACAACACATGTCTATGGTTAGGAAACATAACCATCTTTGATTAATGAGCTAGTCAAGTAGAGGCATACTAGTGACTATATGTTTGTCTATGTATTCACACATGTATCATGTTTCCGGTTAATACAATTCTAGCATGAATAATAAACATTTATCATGAAATAAGGAAATAAATAATAACTTTATTATTGCCTCTAGGGCATATTTCCTTCACCAAGAACGGGTCCTTTCTGGAGAAAGAGTTTCTCTCGAAAGAAGTAAGTGGGAGGAAAGTAGAGCTTGATGAAGTACTACCTCTTGAAACGGTAAGTAGCGCAGCTCAGGAAGATGTTCCTGTGGTGCTTGCACTGACTAGAGAGGAGGTTAATGATGATGATCAAGGTACTTCGGATCAAGCTCCTACCGAACTTCAGAGGGTCCACAAGGACACGTTCCGCACCAGAGTGGTATGGCAACCCTGTCTTGGAAGTCATGTTGTTAGAAAACGGTGAACCTTCGAATTATGAAGAAGCGATGGCGGGCCCAGATTCCGACAAATGGCTAGAAGCCATGAAATCCGAGATAGGATCCATGTATGAAAACGAAGTATGGACTTTGACTAACTTGCCCGATGATCGGCGAGCCATAGAAAATAAATGGATATTTAAGAAGAAGACAGACGCGGATGGTAATGTGACCATCTATAAGGTTCGACTTGTCGCTAAGGGTTATCGACAAGTTCAAGGGGTTGACTACGATGAGACTTTCTCACCCGTAGCGAAGCTGAAGTCCGTCCGAATCATGTTAGCAATTGCCGCATTCTATGATTATGAGATATGGAAAATGGACGTCAAAACGGCATTCCTTAACGGCCATCTTAAGGAAGAACTGTATATGATGTAGCCGGAAGGTTTTGTCGATCCTAAGAATGCTAACAAGGTGTGCAAGCTCCAACGCTCAATCTATGGGCTGGTGCAAGCATCTCGGAGTTGGAACATTTGATTTGATGAGATGATCAAAGTGTTTGGGTTTACACAGACTTATGGAGAAGCCTGTGTTTACAAGAAAGTGAGTGGGATCTCTATAGCATTTCTCATATTATATGTGGATGACATACTGTTGATGGGAAATTATATAGAATTCTTGGAAAGCATAAAGGCCTACTTGAACAAGTGTTTTTCAATGAAGGACCTTGGAGAAGCAGCTTATATATTAGGCATCAAGATCTATAGAGATAGATCGAGACGCCTCATTGGTCTTTCACAAAGTACGTACCTTGACAAGATATTGAAGAAGTTCAATATGGATCAGTCCAAGAAGGGTTCTTGCTCAGACATTGCAAGGTGTGCGATTGAGCACGACTCAATGCCCGACCACGGCAGAAGATAGAGAAAAGATGAGTGTCGTCCCCTATGCCTCAGCCATAGGGTCTATTATGTATGCCATGCTGTGTACCAGACCTGATGTAAACCTTGCCGTAAGTTTGGTAGGAAGGTACCAAAGTAATCCCGCCATGGAACACTGGACAACGGTCAAGAATATCCTGAAGTACCTGAAAAGGACTAAGGACATGTTTCGTGTATGGAGGTGACGAAGAGCTCGTCAGAAGGGTTACGTCGACGCTTAGCTTCGACACGATCCGATGACTCTAAGTCGAAACCGGATACGTGCTTATTTTGAATGGTGGGGCGATGGCTAGTGCGATTGCAAGCAAAGCGTCGTGGCTGAATCTACAATTGAACCTGAGTACAAGTCAGCCTCGGAGGCAGCGCATGAAGCAATCTTGGTGAAGCAGTTCATCACCGACCTAGAAGTCATACCCAATGCGTCGGGCCGGTCACTCTTCTCGTGACAACACCGGAGCTATTGCCCTTGCCAAGGAGCCTGTGTTTCACAAGAAGACCAGCACATCAAGCGTCGCTTCAACTCCGTTCGTGAAAATGTTCAAGATGGAGACATAGATATTTGTAAAGTACATACGGACCTGAATGTAGCAGATCCGTTGACTAAACCTCTCCCTAGAGCAAAACATGATCAACACCATAACTCTATGGGTGTTCGATTCATCACAATGTAACTAGATTGGTAACTCTAGTGCAAGTGGGAGACTGTTGGAAATATGCCCTAGAGGCAATAATAAAATGGTTATTATTATATTTCTTTGTTCATGATAATTGTCTACTATTCATGCTATAATTGTGTTATTCGAAAATCGTAATACATGTGTGAATACATAGACCACAACGTGTCCCTAGTGAGCCTCTAGTTGACTAGCTCATTGATCAACAGATAGTCATGGTTTCCTGACTATGGACATTGGATGTCATTGATAACGGGATCACATCATTATGAGAATGATGTGATGGACAAGACCCAATCCTAAGCATAGCACAAGATCGTGTAGTTCGTTTGCTAGAGCTTTTCCAAATGTCAAGTATCATTTCCTTAGACCATGAGATTGTGCAACTCCTGGATACCGTAGGAGTGCTTCGGGTGTGCCAAACGTCACAACGTAACTGGGTGGCTATAAAGGTGCACTACGGGTATCTCCGAAAGTGTCTGTTGGGTTGGCACGAATCGAGACTGGGATTTGTCACTCCATATGGCGGAGAGGTATCTCTGGGCCCACTCGGTAATGCATCATCATAATGAGCTCAATGTGACCAAGTGTCTGGTCACATGATCATGCATTACGGTACAAGTAAAGTGACTTGCCGGTAACGAGATTGAACGAGGTATTGGGATACCGACGATCGAGTCTCGGGCAAGTAACGTACCGATTGACAAAGGGAATTGTATACGGGATTGATTGAATCCTCGACATTTTGGTTCATCCGACGAGATCATCGAGGAGCATGTGGGATCCAACATGGGTATCCGGATCCCGCTGTTGGTTATTGACCGGAGAGTCGTCTCGGTCATGTCTGCATGTCTCCCGAACCCGTAGGGTCTACACACTTAAGGTTCGGTGACGCTAGGGTTGTAGAGATATTAGTATGCAGTAACCCGAAAGTTGTTCGGAGTCCCGGATGAGATCCCGGACGTCACGAGGAGTTTTGGAATGGTCCGGAGGTAAAGATTTATATATAGGAAGTCAAGTTTCGGCCATCGAGAAAGTTTCAGGGGTCACTGGTATTGTATCGGGACCACCGGAAGGGTCCCCGGGGTCCACCGGATGGGGCCACCTATCCCGGAGGGCCCCATGGGCTGAAGTGGGGAAGGGAACCAGCCCCTGGTGGGCTGGTGCACCCCCCTTGGGCCTCCCCCTACGCCTAGGACAGGAAACCCTAGGGGTGTGGGGCGCCCCCCTTGGCTTGGGGGGCAAGCCACCCCCTTGGCCGCCGTCCCCTCCTTGGAGATCCCATCTCCTAGGGCCGCCCCCCCAGGGGCCCTATATATAGTGGGGGGGGGAGGGAGGGCAGCCGCACCCTAGCCCCTGGCGCCTCCCTCTCCAACACCTCCTCCTCCTCCGTAGAGCTTGGCGAAGCCCTGCCGAGATCCCCGCTGCATCCACCACCACGCCGTCGTGCTGCTGGATCTCCATCAACCTCTCCTTCCCCCTTGCTGGATCAAGAAGGAGGAGACGTCTTCCCAACCGTACGTGTGTTGAACGCGGAGGTGCCGTCCGTTCGGCGCTCGGTTATCGGTGATTTGGATCACGACGAGTACGACTCCATCAACCCTGTTCTCTTGAACGCTTCCGCTCGCGATCTACAAGGGTATGTAGATGCACTCCCTTTCCCCTTGTTGCTAGAAAACTCCATAGATTAATCTTGGTGATGCGTAGAAATTTTAAAATTCTACTACGATCTCCAACATTTTTTGCAAAGACCGCTCTCATCTCCTATAGTGGTGAAAGTGACATTGCATGTGCGATATGTCATAACCTTGGATTTTTTTGGCTTTTTTATACACACGTTTTTTCATAACGTTTAATCTTTTGAATCGTGCATCCGGATCACGAACCGTTTTCACCATTGTGTTTCTTGCGTCAAGCTTTGAAACTGAATCACATGTTAATAGGCATGGACGGACTTTCTTTCTAAAAAAGTGGGTACTAAAAAATCAGAAGCACATTTTGTGCTTTTTCTCTTTTCGAGAAGCACAGCTATGCTTTTTCACATGGTGTGATTCATGAGAGAGAGCAAATTTTCTTTCGAGAAAACCTAGGAAAAAAACAGGCAAAATACGAACACCAGAAAAAAGAGACAAAGACGTGTCCAGACGCATATGATCGCTCGTGTAGGCCTTGGCCCAGTAATGCGCTAGCTCATATTCGCTCGGCTAGGTCGCTTTTCGATTGGCTGACCTTGTTCTGTTTTTTTTTCTTAATCTTTTGCTCGTTGGTTTACTATTTTTTAGAGAAAAACACATTGAATTTCTTCAGTTAAAGTTTTTAAAAATGAAACAATAAAAAATTGTTCATGGATTTCAATTTTTTGTTAATTTGAAAAAGTAGTTATTTGAAAAGATTTCACGAATTAAAAAAACAAAATTCAAAAAAGTTCACACGGTCAAAAAATTGTTCATGAATTTAAAAAAATGTCGAAGAATGGAGAAATTGTTCATGGATTTGACAAATTGGTAAGAAGGTAATGTATTAAAAAATGTTCGCAAATTTCAAAAAAGGTAAATGGGTTTGTAAAATTGACCACAAATTGAAAACATGTTTGCACATTTGAATAAAGTTTATGATTAAAAAAATCATGGAGTTCAAATTTTTTTCATGAATTTATCTTAATAGTATTCCATGAATTTTGAATAAAACAGAATCAAAAATGATAGCCCGATGCATGTAGATCCCGCTTGCGCAGGATGCGGGAAAGGGTCCAACCATGTTGGGTCTTTATACCTAGTCTCTCCCCGTATTCTTGCAACAAGCTGTTTCCGGGACTTAAAACACGTCACCTCATGGTCACAAGACAGCAGTTTTACCACTACTCCAAGGCTCCCGTTAACAGAATCAAAGAGGGAAAATAAAAGGGAATAGTGAAAAGGAAAAACGAACAGGAAACCAACAAATACTAAAAATATGATTTATTTTTTGTAAAAAAGGAAAACAAAAAAAAGATCAAAAAACTAATATTGCAATACAGAGAAACTCGACCTAGAAAAGTAGACAAACCAGGCTAAAGAACATTCTTGAATGTTTCCAAAACTGAGAATAAACAACACAATTATATGGGTCAGCATACTAGAGAAGTAGCCGTGAGCGCTCGCTACGCGTGATATGGACTTCCCATGTGCACGGCGGGCGCCCTTTGTTTTTGTGCTTTCATTTTTTTTCTGTTTTTTGCTTCATTAATTTTTTTAGGATTTCAAGCAAAATTGAATTTAAAAAAACTTTGAAATTTTTTTCACGATTTTTTCAAATGTTTGTTAGTTCGCAAAATATTCTCAAATTCAAAAAAGTTTGTGATTTCGAAATATTTTCTCAAATTTTAAAACATGAATGCAAATCATGTTCTTGAACTTAAAAAATGTTTGCGAATTCAGAAATGTTCATGAATTTAAAAAAATCACGAGTGTTCGAAAGATGTTAAAAAATTTCAAAAAATATTCGCCAGTTCATTTTTTTAAGAATTTCAAAAAAAATCCCGAATTTGATCTTTTCTCAAACAAATAAAAAATGTTCACGAGTTCAAGAAAGTATTCATGATTTCAAAAAAGTTAGTGAATCTGGAAAATGTTCACACCTTTGAAAAAACATGAATTTGCAAATTATTCTCAGTTTTTAAAAGTAGTTTATGAATTTTAAAAGTCGTCACAGCTTCTAAACAGTTTATGTATTTGAAAATTGGCGTGGTTTTCAAAAAAGTTCATGAATTTTAAAAAAAGTTTGCTTGCTTTTAGAAGCTAGCTTAGCTTATCGTTGCCGTGCCTCGGTGTTTTGCTTTCTTATAATAACGTTGTTGGTTGGAGCTCATTGATTAACGAACAATTTGGCGTTTATAAGCTAGCTTAGCTTGTGGTTGCCCTGCCTGTGTGTTTTACTTTCCTCTAAGGCTATAGGTTGGAGCTCATTGGTTAACCGTCAATTTGATATAGAAGCACAAGCATATACCCTACGTGCAAATACATGCCTCGCAAATAGGAACATGTGGAGTCTTTTGAGTCCTGGCTTTAATATAAGTGGAGTTTTTTTTGTCATAAAAAAGTGGTTCTATTTGCTAAGCATGGCCACATCGCGTCAGTCTAAAGTCATAAGTCGCGTATAATTCAAGTTAGCACACATGCTATACAAGTGTATCACAAGTCTTCTTCATGTGGTTCTAGCACCACAGAAGACAAAGACAAGTCCACCTTATATGTCTCCACACCTTGTCTTGGCGAGGTGGGACAAAAATCATGACATGTATGTGATATTTTGCAGATTCTATATGTGGACTACCCGTGCACACGGACACTAGCAGAATTGAGCCTACCACTAGATCATATAGCTTAGGGCATGAGCTATGGTGGCTGCACCAAGGGGCTGCCTTACCCCATCCATGCCAGCCCATGGACATGAAACCACGGTTAAATTTTTAAGCATCCAACGCACTAGTGGCTTCATGATGTGAGCGATTATTCCTTTCGCGTGCATCCAACAAGTGGCCGCCGTCCTCCATCTTACTTTCTTTCCCCTTTTCTTCCCTCTCTTCTAATTTTTTTCTCTTGGAGAAATTGGCTCTTCTGCAGGATCCCCTGACACCTGCGAGGCATCTGTCGAACCACCATGGAGGAGTCCAAGCCTACGTGGCGCTGCAGGGCATCATGCTGGGCCGACACATTGGCTATGCCCTTATTTTGGAGCAACCTATGGGAATACCCTAACACTTGCCTACATCTTGACTGAAGGCCTCTCAAAAAAGCCCTGGCCTAGCTCCCTCATTATTATTCACCGTTTATACAAAGAGCACTATCTTATTGAACTCCGCCTCGTACTCATCCACACTCCTATGTTCTTCTCGGGTATTTCTGATCAGCACTAACATTTACTCCTTGAATGATTCTCGATAATACCTAGTGGAGAACTGCTCCACAAAGAATTTCCATGTAGGTTCCCCACGAACAATATCATGAGCCGCACAGACTCCTCTCCACCATGCACTAGCCAGACCTTTAAGACGGAACGACACGAAAGGAACTCTCTTTTGCGGCGACAACTCCAAATCATCCATATACATCTGAATGGTATTAAGCCAAGACGTTGCTTCCATGGTAGGCCGATTGGCTCACATTTGACTCCTCCTCATGATGGTTCTTCTCAACTGCTTCATATACACGAGTACACTAACTACGACGCTATCTTGACGGCATAGCTCTACACCACATAACCCAACAACAAGAAAGAAAAACATCAATGTCATAGAAAAAAATTTCGTTTGTAGCCAAAACAATAAAATACAAATGCAAAATAATATCCAAAGGTTCTGTAAATAAAATGCATGCCCCATGAACTGGTCCTATCGTGCATGTATGTCAGATTTAAAATTGTTGAGACTGAAGGAAATATGCCCTAGAGGCAATAATAAAGTTGTTATTTATATTTCCTTATATCATGATAAATATTTATTATTCATGCTAGAATTGTATTAACCGGAAACTTAGTACATGTGTGAATACATAGACAAGCAGAGTGTCACTAGTATGCCTCTACTTGACTAGCTCGTTGAATCACAGATGGTTAAGTTACCTAGACATAGACATGAGTTGTCATTTGATTAACGGGGTCACATCATTAGAGAATGATGTGATTGACTTGACCCATTTTGTTAGCTTAGCACTTGATCGTTTAGTATGTTGCTATTGCTTTCTTCATGACTTATACATGTTCCTATGACTATGAGATTATGCAACTCCCGAATATCGGAGGAACACTTTGTGTGCTACCAAACGTCACAACGTAACTGGGTGATTATAGGTGCTCTATAGGTGTCTCCGATGGTACTTGTTGAGTTGGCATAGATCGAGAGTAGGATTTGTCACTCCGATTGTTTTAGAGGTATCTCTGGGCCCTCTCGGTAATGCACATCACTATAAGCCTTGCAAGCAATGTGACTAATAAGTTAGTTGCGGGATGATGCATTACGGAACGAGTAAAGAGACTTGACGGTAACGAGATTGAACTAGGTATTGAGATACTGACGATCGAATCTCGGGCAAGTAACATACCGATGACAAAGGGAACAATGTATGTTGTTATGCGGTTTGACCGATAAAGATCTTCGTAGAATATGTGGGAGCCAATATGAGCATCCAGGTTCCACTATTGGTTATTGACCAAAAACGTGTCTCGGTCATGTCTACATAGTTCTCGAACCCGTAGGGGTCCGCACGCTTAACGTTCGGTGACGATCGGTATTATGAGTTTATGTGTTTTGATGTACCGAAGTTAGTTCGGAGTCCCGGATGAGATCGGGGACATGACGAGGAGTCTCGAAATGGTCGAGACGTAAAGATCAATATTTTGGACGACTATATTCGGACATCGGAAAGGTTCCGAGTGATCCGGGTATTTTTCGGAGTATCGGGGGAGTTACGGGAATACATGAGTACATATGGGCCTTAGTGGGCTTTAGGGGAAAAAGAGGAGAAGCCACGAGGGCTGGCCGTGCTCCCCCCATGGGCCTAGTCCGAATTGGACTAGGGGAGGGGCTGCGTCCCCCTCTTTCCTTTTCCTCCCCCTCTCCTTCCTTCACCCTCCTAGTAGGACTAGGAAAGGAGGAATCCTACTCCTACTAGGAGGAGGATTCCTCCTCCCCTTGGCGCGCCTAGAGAGGCCAGCCGGCCTCCCCTCCCTCCTTTATATACGTGGGGAGGGGGCCACCCTAGAACACACAAGTTGATTGTTCCAAGCCGTGTGCGGTGCCCCCCTCCACCATAATCCACCTCGGTCATATCGTAGCGGTGCTTAGGCGAAGCCCTGCGTCAGTAGAAACATCATCATCGTCATCACGCCGTCATGCTGACGGAACTCTCCCATGAAGTTTTGCTGGATCGGAGTTCGTGGGACGTCATCGAGCTGAACGTGTGCTGAACTAGGAGGTGCCGTGTGTTCGGTACATGGATCGGTCGGATCGTGAAGACGTACGACTACATCAACCACGTTGTTATAACGCTTCCTCTTTCGTTCTACGAGGGTACGTGGACAACACTCTCCCCTCTTGTTGCTATGCATCACCATGATCTTGCGTGTGTGTAGGGAAAATTTTGAAATTACTACGTTCCCCAACGGTGGTATCAGAGCCAGGTTTATGCGTAGATGTTATATGCACGAGTAGAACACAAGTGAGTTGTGGGCGATACTTGTCATACTGCTTACCAGCATGTCATACTTTGATTTGGCGATATTGTTGGATGAAGCGGCCCGGACCGACATTATGCGTACGCTTACGCGAGACTGGTTCTACCGACGTGCTTCGCACACAGGTGGCTGGCGGGTGTCGGTTTCTCCAACTTTAGTTGAATCGAATGGTGGCTACGCCCGGTCCTTGTGAAGGTTAAAACAGCACTAACTTGACGAAATATCGTTATGGTTTTGATGTGTAGGTAAGAATGGTTCTTGCTCAGCCCGTAGCAGCCACGTAAAACTTGCAACAACAAAGTAGAGGACGTCTAACTTGTTTTTGCAGGGCATGTTGTGATGTGATATGGTCAAGACATGATGCTAAATTTTATTGTATGAAATGATCATGTTTTGTAATAGAGTTATCGGCAATCGCGTGAGCCATATGGTTGTCGCTTTATTGTATGAAATGCAATCGCCATGTAATTGCTTTACTTTATCACGAAGCGGTAGCGATAGTCGTAGAAGCAATAGTTGGCGAGACGACAACGATGCTACGATGGAGATCAAGGTGTCGAGCCGGTGACGATGGTGATCATGACGGTGCTTTGGAGATGGAGATCAAAGGCACAAGATGATGATGGCCATATCATATCACTTATATTAATTGCATGTGATGTTTATCTTTTATGCATCTTATTTTGCTTTGATTGATGGTAGCATTATAAGATGATCTCTCACTAAATTTCAAGGTACAAGTGTTCTCCCTGAGTATGCACCGTTGCCAAAGTTTGTCGTGCTGAGACACCACGTGATGATCGGGTGTGATAAGCTCTACGTTCCTATACAACGGGTGCAAGCCAGTTTTGCACACGCAGAAATACTCGGGGTTAAACTTGACGAGCCTAGCATATGCAGATATGGCCTCGGAACACTGGAGACCGAAAGGTCGAGCGTGAATCATATAGTAGATATGATCAACATAGTGATATTCACCATTGAAAACTACTCCATCTCATGTGATGATCGGACATGGTTTAGTTGATATGGATCATGTGATCACTTAGATGATTAGAGGGATGTCTATCTAAGTGGGAGTTCTTAAGTAATGATTAATTGAACTTTAATTTATCATGAACTAGTCCTGATAGTATTAGCATATCTATGTTGTAGATCAATAGCTCGCGTTTAGCTCCCCTGTTTTATTTTTGATATGTTCCTAAAGAAAACTAAGTTGAAAGATGTTAGTAGCAATGATGCAGATTGGATCCGTGATCTGAGGATTATCCTCATTGTTGCATAGGAGAATTATGTCCTTGATGCACCGCTAGGTGACAGACTAATTGCAGGAGTAAATGCAGACGTTATGAACGTTTGGCAAGCTCGATATGATGACTACTTGATAGTTTAGTGCACCATCCTTTACGGATTAGAATCAGCGCTTCAAAGACGTTTTTGAAATGCCACAGAGCATATGAGATGTTTCAAGAGTTGAAATTAGTATTTCAGACTCATGCCCATGTCGAAAGGTATGAGACCTTTGACAAGTACTTTGCCTACAAGATGGAGGAGAATTACTCAGCTAGTGAGCATGTGCTCAGAATGTCTGAGTACTACAATCACTTGAATCAAGTGGGAGTTAATCTTCCAGATAAGATAGTGATTGACAGAGTTCTCTAGTCACTATCACCAAGTTACTAGAACTTCATGATGAACTATAATATGCAAGGGATAACAGAAACGATTCCCGAGCTCTTCGCGATGTTAAAGGCTACGGAGGTAGAAATCAAGAAGGAGCATCAAGTGTTGATGGTCAACAAGACCACCAGTTTCAAGAAAAAGGCTAAAGGGAAGAAGAAGGGGAACTTCAAGAAGAACGGCAAACAAGTTGCTGCTCAGGAGAAGAAACCAAAGTCTGGACCTAAGCCTGAGACTGAGTGCTTCTACTGCAAAGGGACTGGGAACTAGAAGCAGAACTTCCCCAAGTATTTGGCAGATAAAAAGGATGGCAAAGTGAACAAAGGTATATTTGATATACATGTTATTGATGTGTACTTTACTAGTGTTTATAGAAACCCCTCAGTATTTGATACTAGTTCAGTTGCTAAGATTAGTAACTCGAAATGGGAGTTGCAGAATGAACAGAGACTAGTTAAGGGTGAAGTGACGATGTGTGTTGGAAGTGGTTCCAAGATTGATAAGATCATCATCGCACACTCCCTATACTTTCGGGATTAGTGTTGAACCTAAATAAATGTTATTTGGTGTTTGCATTAAGCATGAATATGATTTGACCATGTTTATTGCAATACGGTTATTCATTTAAGTTAGAGAATAATTGTTGTTCTATTTACATGAATAAAACCTTCTATGGTCATACACCCAATGAAAATGGTTTGTTGGATCTCGATCGTAGTGATACACATATTCATAATATTGAAGCCAAAAGATGCAAAGTTAATAATGATAGTGCAACTTATTTGTGGCACTTCCGTTTAGGTCATATTGGTGTAAAGCGCATGAAGAAACTCCATGCTGATGATATTTTGGAATCACTTGATGCTTGCGAACCATGTCTTATGGGCGAGATGACTAAGACTCTGTTCTTCGGAACAATGGAGCGAGCAACTGACTTATTGGAAATAATACATACTGATGTATGCGATCCGATGAGTGTTGAGGCTCGCGGCGGGTATCGTTATTTTCTGATCTTCACCGATGATTTGAGAAGATATGGGTATATCTACTTGATGAAACATAAGCCTGAAACATTTGAAAAGTTCATATAATTTTAGAGTGAAGTGGAAAATCATCGTAACAAGAAAATAAAGTTTCTAGGATCTGATCGTGGAGCAGAATATTTTAGTTATGAGTTTGGTCTTCATTTGAAACAATGCGGAATAGTTTTGCAACTCACGCCATTTGGAACACCACAACGTAATGGTGTGTACGAACATCGTAACCGTACTTTATTAGATATGGTGCAATCTATGATGTCTCTTACTGATTTACCGCTATCATTTTGGGGTTATGCATTAGAGACAGCTGCATTCACATTAAATAGGGCACCATCTAAATCCATTGAGACGACACCATATGAACTGTAGTTTGGCAAGAAACCAAAGTTGTCGTTTCTTAAAGTTTGGGGTTGCGATGCTTATGTGAAAAAGTTTCATCCTGATAAGCTCAAGCTCAGACCCAAATCGGAGAAATGTGTCTTCATAGGATACCCAAAGGAGATAGTTGGGTACACCTTCTATCACAGATCCGAAGGCAAAACATTTTCGTTGCTAAGAATGGATCCTTTCTAGAGAAGGAGTTTCTCTCGAAAGAAGTGAGTGGGAGGAAAGTAGAACTTGATGAGGTAACTGTACCTGCTCCCTTATTGGAAAGTAGTTCATCACTGAAATCTGTTCCTGTAACTCCTACACCAATTAGTGAGGAAGCTAATGATGATTATCATGTAACTTCAGATCAAGTTACTACCGAAGCTCGTAGGTCAACCAGAGTGAGCTCCGCACCAGAGTGGTACGGTAATCCTATTCTGGAGGTCTGATGTCTACTACACAACCTTCTTCTTGTAGATGTTGTTGGGCCTCCAAGTGCAGAGGTTTGTAGGACAGTAGCAAATTTCCCTCAAGTGGATGACCTTAGGTTTATCAATCCGTGGGAGGCATAGGATGAAGATGGTCTCTCTCAAGCAACCCTGCAACCAAATAACGAAGAGTCTCTTGTGTCCCCAACACACCCAATACAATGGTAAATTGTATAGGTGCACTAGTTCGATGAAGAGATGGTGATACAAGTGCAATATGGATGGTAGATATAGGTTTTTGTAAACTGAAAATATAAAAACAGCAAGGTAGCAAGTGATAAAAGTGAGCACAAACGGTATTGCAATGCGTTGAAACAAGGCCTTGGGTTCATACTTTCACTAGTGCAAGTTCTCTCAACAATAATAACATAATTGGATCATATAAATATCCCTCAACATGCAACAAAGAGTCACTCCAAAGCCACTAATATCGGAGAACCATATAAATATCCCTCAACATGCAACAAAGAGTCACTCCAAAGCCACTAATATCGGAGAACAAACGAATAGATTATTGTAGGGTATGAAACCACCTCAAAGTTATTCTTTCGGATCAATCTATTCAAGAGTTCGTACTAGAATAACACCTTAAGACACATATTCACCAAAACCCTAATGTCACCTACATACTCCAATGTCACCTCAAGTATCCGTGGGTATGATTATATGATATGCATCACACAATCTTAGATTTATCTATTCAAACCAACACAGAGTACTTCAAAGAGTGCCCCAAAGTTTCTACCGGAGAGTCAAAACGAAAACGTGTGCCAACCCCTATGCATAGGTTCATGGGCGGAACCCGCAAGTTGATCACCAAAACATACATCAAGTGAATCACGTGAATATCCCATTATCACCACAGATAAGCACCGCAAGACATACATCAAGTGTTCTCAAATCCTTAAAGACTCAATCCGATAAGATAACTTCAAAGAGAAAACTCAATCCATTACAAGAGAGTAGAGGGGGAGAAACATCATAAGATCCAACTCGCGATACATCAAGATCGTATCACCTCAAGAACACGAGAGAGAGAGAGAGAGAGAGATCAAACACATAGCTACTGGTACATACCCTCAGCCCCGAGGGTGAACTACTCCCTCCTCGTCATGGAGAGCGCCGGGAAGATGAAGATGGCCACCGGTAAGGGTTCCCCCCTCTGGCAGGGTGCTGGAACAGGGTCCTGATTGGTTTTTGGTGGCTACAGAGGCTTGCGGCGGTGGAACTCCTGATCTATTCCGTTTCCCAAAGTTTTTAGGGTATATGGATATATATAGGCGAAAGAAGTCAGTCAGGGGAGCCACGATGGGCCCACGAGGGTGGAGGGCGTGCCTGGGGGTTGGTGTTGGGGAACGTAGTAATTTCAAAAAAATTCCTACGCACACGCAAGATCATGATGATGCATAGCAACGAGAGGGGAGAGTGTTGTCTACGTACCCTCGTAGACCGAAGCGGAAGCAATCACAACGTAGAGGAAGTAGTCGTACGTTCTCCTCGCGATCCAACCGATCCCAGCGTTACTCCGGCGCCTCCAGGTTCTTGGCACACGCTCAGCTCGATGACGCTCCTCGGGCTCCGATCCAGCAAAGCTCCGGAGAGAGAGTTCCGTCGGCCTGACGGCGTGGTGGCGATCTTGATGTTCTACCGACGCAGGCTTCGCCTAAGCACCGCTTACGATATGACCGAGGTGGAATATGGTGGAGGGGCACCGCACGGCTAAGGAACGATCTCAAGGATCAACTTGTGTGTCCATGGGGTGCCCCTGCCCCAGATATAAAGGAGGGAGGGAGGAGGAGGCCGGCCTAGGAGGAGGCGCGCCATAGGGGAGTCCTACTCCCACCGGGAGTAGGATTCCCCTTCCTAGTCCAACTAGGGATCCTTCCATGTATTAGGAGTAGGAGACTAGGAAGAGGAAAAAGAAGGGAAGGAAGGAGGGTGCGGCCTCCCTTAGCCCAATTCGGACTAGGGCAAGGGGGCGCGCGCAGCCTGCCCTAGGCATCCTCTCTCTCTTTCCCGCAGGCCCAATAAGGCCCAATACTTCTCCCCGGCGAATTCCGTAACTCTCCGGTACTCGAAAAATACCGAATGTCTCGGAACCTTTCCGAACTCCGAATATAGTCGTCCAATATATCGATCTTTACGTCTCGACCATTTCGAGACTCCTCGTCATGTCCCCGATCTCATCCGGGACTCCGAACTCCTTCGGTACATCAAAACTCATAAACTCATAATATAACCGCTATCGAAACCTTAAGCGTGCAAGGGACCCTACGGTTCGAGAACAATGTAGACATGACCGAGACATCGTCTCGTCAATAACCAATAGCGGGACCTGGATGCCCATATTGGTTCCTACATATTCTACGAAGATCTTTATCGGTCAAACCGCATAACAACATACGTTGTTCCCTTTGTCATCGGTATGTTACTTGCCCGAGATTCGATCGTCGGTATCCAATACCTAGTTCAATCTCGATACCGGCAAGTCTCTTTACTCGTTCCGTAATGCATCATTCCGTAACTAACTCATTTAGCTACATTGCTTGCAAGGCTTATAGTGATGTGCATTACCGAGAGGGCCCAGAGATACCTCTCCGACAATCGGAGTGACAAAACCTAATCTCGAAATACGCCAACCCAACATGTACCTTTGGAGACACCTGTAGTACTCCTTTATAATCACCCGATTACGTTGTGACGTTTGGTAGCACCAAAGTGTTCCTCCGTAAACGGGAGTTGCATAATCTCATAGTTACAGGAACATGTATAAGTCATGAAGAAAGCAATAGCAACATACTAAAGCGATCAAGTGCTAGGCTAACGGAATGGGTCAAGTCAATCAGATCATTCAACTAATGATGTGATCCCGTTAATCAAATGACAACTCATGTCTATGGTTAGGAAACATAACCATCTTCGATTAACGAGCTAGTCAAGTAGAGGCATACTAGTGACACTCTGTTTGTCTATATATTCACACATGTATTATGTTTCCGGTTAATACAATTCTAGCATGAATAATAAACATTTGTCATGATGTAAGGAAATAAATAATAACTTTATTATTGCCTCTAGGGCATATTTCCTTCAGTCTCCCACTTGCACTAGAGTCAATAATCTAGTTCACATCGCCATGTGATTTAACATCAATAGTTCACATCTATATGTGGTTAACACCCATAGTTCACATCGACATGTGACCAACACCCAAAGGGTTTACTAGAGTCAGTAATCTAGTTCACATCGCCATGTGATTAACACCCAAAGAGTACTAAGGTGTGATCATGTTTTGCTTGTGAGATAATTTTAGTCAACGGGTCTGTCACATTCAGAGCCGTAAGTATTTTGCAAATTTCTATGTCTACAATGCTCGCACGGAGCTACTCTAGCTAATTGCTCCCACTTTCAATATGTATCTAGATCGAGACTTAGAGTCATCCAGATCGGTGTCAAAACTTGCATCGACGTAACCCTTTACGACGAACCTTTTGTCACTTCCATAATCGAGAAACATATCCTTATTCTACTAAGGATAATTTTGACCGCTGTCCGATGATCTACTCCTAGATTACTATTGTCTTTGGTACACTGACATGGCATACTTTATAGAACCTATGGCCAAGGCATAGGGAATGACTTTCATTCTCTTTCTATCTTCTGCCGTGGTCGGGTTTTGAGTCTTACTCAATTTCACACCTTGTAACACAGGCAAGAACTCTTTCTTTGACTGTTCCATTTTGAACTACTTCAAAATCTTGTCAAGGTATGTACTCATTGAAAAACTTATCAAGCGTCTTGATCTATCTCTATAGATCTTGATGCTCAATATGTCAGCAGCTTTACCGAGGTCTTTCTTTGAAAAAACTCCTTTTAAACACTCCTTTATGCTTTGCGAATAATTCTACATTATTTCCGATCTACAATATGTCATTCACATATACTTATCGTAAATATTGTAGTGCTCCCACTCACTTTCTAGTAAATACAGCTTCACCGCAAGTCTCAGATAAACTATATGCTTTGATCAACTTATCAAAGCGTATATTCCAACTCCGAGATGCTTGCACCAGTCCATAGATGGATCATTTGGAGCTTGCACACTTTGTTAGCTCCTTTGGATCGATAAAACCTTCTGGTTGCATCATATACAACTCTTCCTCCGTAAACCCATTCAGAATGCAGTTTTTACATCCATTTGCCAAATTTCATAAATTGTGGCAATTGCTAACATGATTCGACAGACTTAAGCATCACTACAGTTTGAGAAAATCTCATTATAGTTAACACCTTGAACTTGTCAAAAACCTTTTTGCGACAAGTCGAGCTTTGTAGATAGTAACACTACTATCAACGTCCGTCTTCCTCTTGAAGATCCATTTATTTTCTATTGCTTGCCGACCCTCGGGCAAGTCAACCAAAGTCCACACTTTGTTTTCATACATGGATCCCATCTCAGATTTCATGGCTTCTAGCCATTTAGCGGAATCTGGGCTCACCATCGCTTCTTCATAGTTTGTAGGTTCGTCATGATCTAGTAGCATGACTTCCGTAATGTGATTGCCGTACCACTCAGTGCGGATCTCACTCTGGTTTACCTACGAGATTCGGTAGTGACTTGATCTGAAGTTACATGATCATCATCATTAGCTTCCTCACTAATTGGTGTAGGAATCATAGGAACTGATTTCCGTGATGAAATACTTTCCAATTCGGGAGAAGGTACAAATTACCTTATCAAGCTCCACTTTCCTCCCACTCACTTCTTTCGAGAGAAACTCCTTCTCTAGAAAGGATCCATTTATAAGCAACGAATGTTTTTGCCTTCGGATCTGTGATAGAAGGTATACCCAACAATTTCCTTTGGGTATTCTATGAAGACGCACTTCTCCGATTTGGGTTTGAGCTTATCAGATGAAACTTTTTCACATAAGCATCACAACTTCCAAATTTTAAGAAAGCGACGACTTAGGTTTCTTTGTTAAACCATAGTTCATACGGTGTCGCCTCAACGGATTTAGATGGTGCCCTATTAAACGTGAATGCAGCTGTCTCTAATGCATAACCCCAAAACGATAGTGGTAAACTGATAAGAGACATCATAGATCGCACCATATCCAATAAAGTGCGGTTACGACTTTCGGACACACCATTATGTTGTGGTGTTCCATATGGCGTGAGTTGAAACTATTTCACATTGTTTCAAATGAAGACCAAACTCGTAACTCAAATATTTATCTCCACGATCAGATCGCGAAACTTTATTTTCTTGTTACGATGATTTTCCACTTCACTCTGAAATTCTTTGAACTTTTCAATTATTTCAGACTTATGTTTCATCAAGTAGATATACCCGTATCTGCTCAAATCATTTTGTGAAGGTCAGAAAATAATGATACTTGCCACGAGCATCAACACTCATTGAATCGCATACATCGGTATGTATTATTTCCAATAAGTCAGTAGCTTGTTCCATTGTTCCGGAGAACGGAGTTTTAGTCATCTTGCCCAAAAGGCACGGTTCGCAAGCATCAAATGATTCATAATCAAGTGATTCCAAAAGTCCATCAAGCATGGAGTTTTCTTCAAGCGCTTTACACCAATATGACCTAAACGGCGATTGCCACAAATAAGTTGCACTATCATTATTAACTTTGCATCTTTTGGTTTCAATATTATGAATATGTGTATCACTATGATCGAGATCCAATGAACCATTTTCATTGGGTGTGTAACCATATAAGGTTTTATTCATGTAAATAGAACAACAATTTATTCTCTTACTTAAATGAATAACCGTATTGCAATAAACATGATCAAATCATATTTATGCTCAACACCAAATAACACTTATTTAGGTTCCACACTAATCCCGAAAGTATAGGGAGTGTGCGATGATGATCATATCAATCTTGGAACTACTTCCAACACTCATCGTCACTTCCCTTCAACTAGTTTCTGTTCATTCAGAACTCCCGTTTCAAGTTACTACTCTTAGCAACTATACCAGTATCAAATACCAAGGGGTTGCTATGAACACTAGTAAAATACACATCAATAATCTGTATATCAAATATACCTTTGTTCACTTTGCCATCATTCTTATCCACCAAATATTCAGGGTAGTTCCGCTTCCAAAGGACCAGTTCCATTGCAGCAAAAGTACTTAGTCTCGTGCTTAGGTCCAGACTTGGGCTTCTTCACTCGAGCAGCAACTTGCTTGCCGTTCCTTTTGAAGTTCCCCTTCTTCCCTTTGCCCTTTTCCTTGAGACTAGTGGTCTTGTCAATCATCAACACTTGATGCTCTTTCTTGATTTCTACCTTCGTTGATTTCAACATCACGAAGAGCTCGGGAATCGTTTTAGTCATCCCCGCATACTATAGTTCATCACGAAGTTCTAGTAACTTAGTGATGGTGACTAGAGAATTCATCAATCACTATCTTATCTGGAAGATTAACTCCCACTTGATTCAAGCGATTGAAGTATTCGCACAATCGAGCACATGCTCACTAGTTGAGCGATTCTCCTCCATCTTTTAGCTATAGAACTTGTTGGAGACTTCATATCTCTCAACTCGGGTATTTGCTTGAAATATTAACTTCAATTCCTGGAACATCTCATATGGTCCATGACGTTCAAAACGTCTTTGAAGTCCCGATTCTAAGCCGTTAAGTATGGTGCACTAAACTATCAAGTAGTCATCATATTGAGATAGCCAAACATTCATAACGTGCGCATCTGCTCCTGCAATAGGTCCATCACCTAGCGGTGCATTAAGGACATAATTCTTACATGCAGCATTGAGGATAAACCTCGGATCGCGGATCCAATCCGCATCATTGCTACTAACATTTTTCAACATAATTTTCTCTAGGAACATATGAAAATAAACATATGAAAGCAACAACGCGAGCTATTGATCTACAACATAATTTGCAAAATACTACTAGGACTAAGTTCATGATAAGTTAAAGTTCAATTAATCATATTACTTAAGAACTCCCACTTAGATAGACATCTCTCTAGTCATCTAAGTGATTACGTGATCCAAATCAACTAAACCATAACCGATCATCACGTGATATGGAGTAGTTTTCAATGGTGAACATCACTATGTTGATCATATCTACTATATGATTCACGCCGACCTTTCGGTCTCCGTGTTCCGAGGCCATATCTGCATATGCTAGGCTCGTCAAGTTTAACTCGAGTATTCCGCGTGTGCAAAACTGGCTTGCACCCGTTGTAGATGGACGTAGAGCTTATCACACCCGATCATCACGTGGTGTATGGGCACGACGAACTTTGGCAACGGTGCATACTCAGGGAGAACACGTCTTGATAATTTTTAGTGAGAGATCATCTTAAAATGCTACCGTTAATCAAAGCAGAATAAGATGTATAACAGATAAACATCATATGCAATCAAAATATGTGACATGATATGGTCATCATCATCTTGTGCCTTTGATCTCCATCTCCAAAGCATCGTCATGATTTCCATCATCACCGGCATGACACCATGATCTCCATCATCTTGATCTATATCAATGTGTCGTCACATGGTCGTCTCGCCAACTATTGCTCTTGCAACTATTGCTATCGCATAGCGATAAAGTAAAGCAATTATTTGGCGCTTGCATCTTATGCAATAAAGAGACAACCATAAGGCTTACGCCGATTGTCGATAACTTCAACAAAACATGATCATCTCATACAACAACTTATATCTCATCACGTCTTGACCATATCACATCACAACATGCCCTGCAAAAACAAGTTAGACGTCCTCTACTTTGTTGTTGCAAATTTTACGTGGCTGCTACGGGCTTAGCAAGAACCGTTCTCACCTACGCATCAAAACCACAACGATACTTCGTCAAATAGACTCCGTTTTAACCTTCTCAAGGACCGGGCGTAGCCACACTCGGTTCAACTAAAGTGAGAGAGACAGACACCCGCCAGCCACCTTTAAGCACGAGTGCTCGTAGCAGTGAAACCAGTCTCGCGTAAGCGTCTGGCGTAATGTCGGTCCGGGACGCTTCATCTCACAATACCGCTGAACCAAAGTAAGACATGCTGGTAGGCAGTATGACTTGTATCGCCCACAACTCACTTGTGTTCTACTCGTGCAAAACATCAAACCATAAAAACCTAGGCTCGGATACCACTGTTGGGGAACGTAGTAATTTGAAAAAAATTCCTACGCACACGCAAGATCATGGTGATGCATAGCAACGAGAGGAGAGAGTGTTGTCTACGTACCCTTGTAGACCGAAGCGGAAGCAATCACAACGTAGAGGAAGTAGTCGTACGTTCTCCTCGCGATCCAACTGATCCCAGCGCCGTTACTCCGGCGCCTCCGAGTTCTTGGCACACGTTCAGCTCGATGACGCTCCTCGGGCTCCGATCCAGCAAAGCTCCGGGAGAGAGAGTTCCGTCGACCTGACGGCGTGGTGGCGATCTTGATGTTCTACCGACGCAGGGCTTCGCCTAAGCACCGCTTCTGATATGACCGAGGTAGAATATGGTGGAGGGGGCACCGCACACGGCTAAGGAACGATCTCAAGGATCAACTTGTGTGTCCATGGGGTGCCCCTGCCCGTATATAAAGGAGGGAGGGAGGAGGAGGCCGGCCTAGGGAGGAGGCGCCATAGGGGAGTCCTACTCCCACCGGGAGTAGGATTCCCCTTTCCTAGTCCAACTAGGGATCCTTCCATGTATTAGGAGTAGGAGACTAGGAAGAGGAAAAAGAAGGGAAGGAAGGAGGGTGCGGCCCTCCCTTAGCCCAATTCGGACTAGGGCAAGGGGGGCGCAGCCTGCCCTAGGCATCCTCTCTCTCTTTCCCCTTGAGGCCCAATAAGGCCCAATACTTCTCCCCGGCGAATTCCGTAACTCTCCGGTACTCGAAAAATACCGAATGTCTCGAACCTTTCCGAACTCCGAATATAGTCGTCCAATATATCGATCTTTACGTCTCGACCATTTCGAGACTCCTCGTCATGTCCCCGATCTCATCCGGGACTCGAACTCCTTCGGTACATCAAAACTCATAAACTCATAATATAAGCATCGCCGAAACCTTAAGCGTGCGGACCCTACGGTTCGAGAACAATGTAGACATGACCGAGACATCGTCTCGGTCAATAACCAATAGCGGGACCTGGATGCCCATATTGGTTCCTACATATTCTCTGAAGATCTTTATCGGTCAAACCGCATAACAACATACGTTGTTCCCTTTGTCATCGGTATGTTACTTGCCCGAGATTCGATCGTCGGTATCCAATACCTAGTTCAATCTCGATACCGGCAAGTCTCTTTACTCGTTCCGTAATGCATCATTCCGTAACTAACTCATTTAGCTACATTGCTTGCAAGGCTTATAGTGATGTGCATTACCGAGAGGGCCCAGAGATACCTCTCCGACAATCGGAGTGACAAAACCTAATCTCGAAATACGCCAACCCAACATGTACCTTTGGAGACACCTGTAGTACTCCTTTATAATCACCCGATTACGTTGTGATGTTTGGTAGCACCCAAAGTGTTCCTCCGATAAACGGAGTTGCATAATCTCATAGTTACGAGGAACATGTATAAGTCATGAAGAAAGCAATAGCAACATACTAAGCGATCAAGTGCTAGGCTAACGGAATGGGTCAAGTCAATCAGATCATTCAACTAATGATGTGATCCCGTTAATCAAATGACAACTCATGTCTATGGTTAGGAAACATAACCATCTTCGATTAACGAGCTAGTCAAGTAGAGGCATACTAGTGACACTCTGTTTGTCTATATATTCACACATGTATTATGTTTCCGGTTAATACAATTCTAGCATGAATAATAAACATTTATCATGATGTAAGGAAATAAATAATAACTTTATTATTGCCTCTAGGGCATATTTCCTTCAGTTGGCACGCCCCCTGCCTCTTGCTCTCCTCGTTGATTCCCTGACGTGTACTCCAAGTCCCCTGGATTGCTTCCGTTTCAAAAATAACTCTCCCAAAGGTTTCATTCCGTTTGGACTCCGTTTGATATTCTTTTTTTGCGGAACACTGAAACAAGGGAAAAAACAGAAACTGGCACTGGGCTCTGGGTTAATAGGTTAGTCCCAAAAATAATATAAAAGTGTTTAATAAAGCCCATTAATCATCCAAAACAGAATATAATATAGCATGAAGCAATCAAAAATTATAGATACGTTGGAGACGTATCAAGGTCATGTTACTTGACCAAGACGAACCTACGAACTATGAGGAAGCGATGATGAGCCCAGATTCCGCAAAATGGCTTGAGGCCATGAAATCTGAGATGGGATCCATGTATGAGAACAAAGTATGGACTTTGATTGACCTGCCCAATGATCGGTGAGCCATTGAGAATAAAATGGATCTTCAAGAGGAAGACGGACGCTGATAGTAGTGTTACTATCTACAAAACTAGACTTGTCGAAAAAGGTTTTTGAAAAAGTTCAAGGTGTTGACTACGATGAGATTTTTTCACTCATAGCGGTGCTTAAGTCTGTCCGAATCATGTTAGAAAATTGCCACATTTTATGAAATCTGGCAAATGGATGTCAAAACTACATTTCTTAATGGATTTCTTAAAGAAGAGTTGTATATGATGCAACCAGAAGGTTTTCTCATTTCTAAAGGTGCTAACAAAATGTGCAAGCTCCAGCGATCCATCTATGGACTGGTGCAAGCATCTCGGAGTTGGAATATACGCTTTGATGGGTTGATCAAAGCATATAGTTGTGTACAAACTTGTGGTGAAGCCTGTATTTACAAGAAAGTGAGTGGGAGCACTACAACCTTTCTGATAAGTATATGTGAATGACATATTGTTGATCGAAAATGATGTAGAATTTTCTGGAAAGCATAAAAGGAGTGTTTGAAAGGAGTTTTTCAAAGAAAGACCTCGGTGAAGCTACTTGCATATTGGGCATCAAGATCTATAGAGATAGATCAAGACGCTTGATAAGTTTTTTCAATGAGTACATACCTTGACAAATTTTTGAAGTAGTTCAAAATGGAACAGTCAAAGAAGGAGTTCTTACCTGTGTTGCAAGGTGTGAAATTGAGTAAGACTCAAAGCCCGACCACGGCAGAAGATAGAAAGAGAATTAAAGTCATTCCCTATGCCTCAGCCATAGGTTCTATAAAGTATGTCATGCTGTGTACCAGATCTATTGTATACCCTACACTGAGTTTGGCAAGGGAGTACAATAGTGATCTAGGAGTAGATCACTGGACATCGGTCAAAATTATCCTTAGTGGAATAAGGATATGTTTCTCGATTATGGAGGTGACAAAAGGTTCGTCGTAAAGGGTTACGTCGATGCATGTTTTGACACTAATCCAGATGACTCTAAGTCTCAATCTGGATACATATTAAAAGTGGGAGCAATTAGCTAGAGTAGCTCCGTGCAGAGCATTGTTGACATAGAAATTTGCAAAATACATACGGATCTGAATATGGCAGACCCGTTGACTAAACTTCTCTCACAACCAAAACATGATCACACCTTAGTACTCTTTGGGTGTTAATCACATGGCGATGTGAAATAGATTACTGGCTCTAGTAAACCATTGTGAGTGTTGGCCACATGGCGATGTGAACTATGGATATTAATCACATGGTGATGTGAACTATTGGTGTTAAATCACATGGCGATGTGAACTAAATTATTGACTCTAGTGCAAGTGGGAAACTGAAGGAAATATGCCCTAGAGGCAATAATAAAGTTGTTATTTATATTTCCTTATATCATGATAAATGTTTATTATTCATGCTAGAATTGCATTAACCAGAAACTTAGTACATGTGTGAATATATAGACAAACAAAGTGTCACTAGTATGCATCTACTTGACTAGCTCGTTGAATCACAGATGGTTAAGTTTCCTAGCCATAGACATGAGTTGTCATTTGATTAACGGGATCACATCATTAGAGAATAATGTGATTGACTTGACCCATTCCGTTAGCTTAGCACTTGATCGTTTAGTATGTTGCTATTGCTTTCTTCATGACTTATACATGTTCCTATGACTATGAGATTATGCAACTCCCGAATACCGGAGGAACACTTTGTGTGCTACCAAACGTCACAACGTAACTGGGTGATTATAAAGGTGCTCTATAGGTGTCTCCAATGGTACTTGTTGAGTTGGCATAGATCGAGACTAGGATTTGTCACTCCGATTGTCGGAGAGGTATCTCTGGGCCCTCTCATGCACATCACTATAAGCCTTGCAAGCAATGTGACTAATGAGTTAGTTGCGGGATGATGCATTACAGAACGAGTAAAGAGACTTGCCGGTAACGAGATTGAACTAGGTATTGAGATACCCACGATCGAATCTCGGGCAAGTAACATACCGATGACAAAGGGAACAACATATGTTGTTATGCTGTTTGACTAATAAAGATCTTCATAGAATATGTGGGAGCCAATCTGAGCATTCAGGTTCCGCTATTGGTTATTGACGAGAAACATGTCTCGGTCATGTCTACATAGTTCTCGAACCAGTAGAGTCCGCACGCTTAACGTTCGGTGACGATCGGTATTATGAGTTTATGTGTTTTGATGTACCTAAGGTAGTTTGGAGTCCCGGATGAGATCAGGGACATGACGAGGAGTCTCTAAATGGTCGATACGTAAAGATCGATATATTGGACGACTATATTCGGACATCGGAAAGGTTCCGAGTGATCCGGGTATTTTTCGGATCGTACCGGGGGAGTTACGGGAATACTGGAGTACATATGGGCCTTAGTGGGCTTTAGGGGAAAAAGAGGAGAAGCCACGAGGGCTGGCCGCGCGCCCACCATGGGCCTAGTCTGAATTGGACTAGGGGAGGGGCTGCGCCCCCTCTTTCCTTCTCCTCCCCCTCTCCTTCCTTCCCCCTCCTAGTAGGACTAGGAAAGGAGGAATCCTACTCCTACTAGGAGGAGGATTTCACCTCACCTTGGCGCGCCTAGAGAGGCTGGCTGGCCTCCCCTCCCTCCTTTATATACGTGGGGAGGGGGGCACCCTAGAACACACAAGTTGATTGTTCCAAGCCGTGTGCGGTGCCCCACTCCACCATAATTCACCTCGGTCATATCGTAGCGGTGCTTAGGCGAAGCCCTGCGTCGGTAGCAACATCATCACCGTCATCACGCCGTCGTGCTGACGGAACTCTCCCGTGAAGCTCTGCTGGATCGGAGTTCGTGGGATGTCATCAAGCTGAACATGTGCTGAACTCGGAGGTGCCGTGTGTTCGGTACTTGGATCGGTCGGATCGTGAAGACGTACGGCTACATCAACCACGTTGTTATAACTCTTCCGTTTTCGGTCTACGAGGGTACGTGGACAACACTCTCCCCTCTCGTTGCTATGCATCACCATGATCTTGCATGTGCGTAGGGAAATTTTTGAAATTACTACGTTCCCCAACAAAGACGCATGTCAAGTTTAGTATTTGGTAAACCCTATACTAGAGATCTAATGTTAGGCAATGATACCAACTACAAGACCCTAGATTTTTACCCTATCTCGCGATGCTGCCCCTCTACTGTAGCCATCACTAAGTCTAGAAAATACTTACAATTTTGGCAGCACCTCCTTTTCTTTAGAATGACACCCACAACAAGAATATCACACTAACACATGTGTATAATTCTGATAACCATGGATAAACATCCACACAACACAAGTGAGGAATAATAACTCCAGGACACGAGGTAATAAAACCATAGTAACGAAAGGCATGCACTAACACTATTGGAAAAAAGCCTAGCTATGGCGTGACAAAAAGTGCCTTGCTGGCGTAGAGACCCAACACCACCAATATGGCGCCAGTGAAAACAGTTCAGTGGTGGCGTTGGCAGACACGTCAGCAGTATTTTAATACTGATGGCGTGCACCTGGCTAACGCCAGCAATATATTGTTTTATCTATGGCATTTATTGTGAGGCAACGCCAGCAATTTGTATTTTTCAACAAAAAAAATACCCAGCGATTAGTATATGTGCAGCCATTTAAACTTCTAGTGATAAGTCTCAAATCCACAAAATATACCCAACTATTACTACAATTTTCAGTAACTAGCTTGCTACTACCTACAAGCAAAAGTTATCCGGTGGCTAGCTCTATACAAGCAAAAGTATTGTACGTCATCGATCTCACACAATTTGTTATCCGCGCGCTAACTAGCTACGATGAAGAATGATCCTCATCTCACGCAACTTGTTCCTGTTGCTCCCCCCTCCTTCCTGAAATAGACTTTGCGGGTCTTCAGCTCCTCCATGTCGGCCTTCAGGAGCCGTATCTCGTTCTTCATAGACTCGATCTCGGTGACCAGTAGCTGCTTCTGGTCGATGAGCTTCAATATCTTATCGACGAGATCAAAGATCTCGTCGATCATATCGTCCTTCTCTTTCTTGAGGGAGTTATTCAACTCGTTAAGTGCCTTCATTGTACTCTCCTTTGACGTGACAAGCTCACGGCTGAGCATGTCCACATCACGTACCGGTAGCTGCTGCTGGACCGGTTCTGGAGATGGGTCTACACCTGGCAAGTTAAATATTTGAAATCATCAATAAAGAATGGTTAGATGATATATGTATATATGCATGTGTTTGCAATGCTCATGGATGTTTTTGTAATCTTACCTGGTTGGTGCTCGTTTCGCCTTTGTCAACTTCATCTTAGGCTGCGAAGTTGCACGAGGACTCGTAGTGGCTGTTCCAGTTAGTCATGGCTGGAACTTCAAAATAATGACAAGTATAGGTTATTATGACAAGAACCAAACACACATGGCAATGTAATGCCAATCACTACAAATATATATATATAGATAGCATCACAATGTCAAACAAGAATTTCCTTAGTGCTAACAAAAAATTTCCTTAGTTCTGACAAGAACCAAACACACATGTGAAACAATAATAACAAGTTACAGGTTGCATCCATGCCCATCTTTGCTATGTGTTGCAAGTTGGAAAATGATTTATAAGTTGATAATATTGCCTTGCTGATCAAACAAGAATAACAAATAAGTTGATAATAATGCCAATCAAAGTATGGCAAGTATGGCAAGTGATCTAATTAATGCCAATCATAATAATAATAACAAGCAAGTTGATAATAATGCCAATCAAAGTATGGCAAGTGATATGTTCATTGATGCAAAATGCCACTGCCACTGCCACTGTCATATAATGAACAAGATACATATTTAGCATTAGGCCACTGTCATTGATGCAAAATGCAGATACAAATTAAAATGCCACTACCACTGCCACTGACATATGTTCGTTGATGCAAAATGCAGATACAAAATGCCACTGCCACCATCATATAATGAACAAGATACATATTTAGCATTAGGCCACTGTCATTGATGCAAAATGCAGATACAAATTAAAATGCCACTGACATATGTTCATTGATGCAAAATAGATACAAAATGCCACTATCACTGTCATATAATGAACAAGATACATATTTAGCATTAGGCCACTGTCATTGATGCAAAATGCAGATACTAAATGCCACTGCCACTGCCACTGACATATGTTCATTGATGCAAAATGCAGATACAAAATGCCACTGCCACTATCATATAATGAACAAGATACATATTTAGCATTAGGCCACAGCCATTGATGCAGAATGTAGATACAAATTAAAATGCCACTGCCACTGACATATGTTCATTGATGCAAAATGCAGATACAAAATGCCACTACCACTGTCATACAATGAACAAGATACATATTTAGCATTAGGCCACTGTCATTGATGCAAAATGCAGATACTAAATGCCACTGCCACTGACATATGTTCATTGATGCAAAATGCAGATACAAAATGCCACTGCCACATGAAAGTGATAAACAAGCAAAAAAATGTATATACTACAAGTACCAAAGACCCTACAATTTAGCATTAGGAACACTACATTAGGAACACTACAATTTTAAAAAATGCCACTACAAAATGCCACTGCCACTGTGAAGATGGAGGCGATGAACTCACCGAGGGACGAAGATGGAGGCGATAAACCCTAGCAGCGCTTTCGCCGCCGCCGTCTAAGAAACCCTAGCTCAAAAAATGAACTCCAATCAAATTGGAGGGCAACGAGCGACGAGAGAGGGAGAGAGGGGGAGAGAGCGGAAGATTACCTAACCACTGGCGAGAGAGGAAGAGAGCGGCAAGAGAGGGAGAGAGCGGCTGGTGACGACGAGCGGAAAGAGCGGGAGAGGAAGGGGAACGAGAGAGAGGGAGTGGGGTGAGGGTGTCGTTGCCCTGGTTTTGACCCCCACAACTTCCTAATACTTGGGCTTGGCCCAATGCTATAAAAAAGTAAATTTAAAGTCTCAAACTACATATTTTAAAAAATGTCATTATTTCCATTTAAACATAATAGAAATTTAATAAAAGTAAACTATAGTATACTATAAAAAAGATCACCACATGAAGAACTAAAAGGAAAAAAAAATGGAAGTGTCCAACCACATATTTGAAGGCTAAAAAACTATATATTTCAAATCTTAAACTACAAAGAAAAAAGTAAATTTAAAGTCTCAAAGTACATATTTTAAAAAATGTCATTATTTCCATTTAAAAATAATATAAATTTAATAAAAATAAACTATAATATATTATAAAAAATATCACTACATAAAAAACTAAAAAGAAAAAAGTTGAAAGTGTCAAACCACATATTTGAATGCTCAAAACTGTATATTTCAAGTCTTAAACGAAAAAGAAAGAAAATGTAAATTTAAAGTCTCAAAGTACATATTTTAAAAAATGTCATTATTTTTATTTAAAAATAATAGAAATTTAATATAAATAAACTATTATGTACTATAAAAAGATCACCACATAAAAAACTAAAAAGAAAAAAATTGGAAGTGTCAAACCACATATTTGAAGGCTCAAAACTATATATTTCAAGTCTTAAACTAAAAAGTAAAAAAATTAAATTTAAAGTCTCAAGCTACATATTTTAAAAAATGCAATTATTTCCATTTAAAAATAATAAAAGTTGAATAAAAGTAAACTATTATATACTATAAAAAATATAAGAATGGTGGCATTGACAAAATAACAATACTAGCGACGGAACAAATAGCACACCACAACTAAATATAATAGTGCTGGCGTTCCTTGCTATTTCACGATAGCACTATATTACGCCTGGTACAAATTGTTGATCCCGTATACTTCTGACACTACCCTGTTTTCTCATGCCACCACTATGCCCCTAGTAATGTCGTACCAAATAAGCCAACGCCACCACTATTTAAAAAAGTAGTGCTGGCGTTGGTTGTAAATGGCGCGCCACCAACGTAAGTTGTGGCTAGCATTATTTCCACTAGTGTAAGCAAATGACACTCACACTAAGACACTTAGAGTTACTAGAAGAACGCCCGTGCGTTGCAACGGGGCCTTTTTATCATTGCTCTGAAATCATGTTAACTTGGAGCTAAAATTCCAACAAAAGAGTGAGGAACATACCTTTTTATCATTGCTCTGAAGTCTGAACCTCCCCCTATTTGTTAGTGAAATGTGAGTATGCTTGGAAGATAATAATTTCTTATGCAACATATGCTTTTACATCTGAAAGAGCTACAAAATATGTTGACCTACCTATGTGCACGACATTCAGCGTAGCTCTGATGTGCACTGCCCTCGCTCTTGATTAGTTGCCGCATTGCTTACATCTACGCCAACAAGCCGAGGAAACAAATGCAAATGTTACACCGAGTCAAAATCAACCATCCCACAATCGTAACAATAGAAAAAATAATAACCAAAATTTAACAGAAGAACTACTGCTTGGCTCCCAGATCCATCTCGATAGCCCTTGATCTGGCTGCTGAGCTTCTCCTAAGCCGCCTCAACATCACGTCATTACCAAACATGTAGTGGATGCCTAGTGGGACAAGGATTAAGAAATAACATGAGGTGAAAAATACGATGGCTGTCAATTCCATAAGACGATCCAAGTAATTTGACAAAACAGATCGGGAGCATCTTGTATAATCTCAAAGCAGCAACTAAAAATATGAGAAATGAATTGATGAAAATCAGCCCCTGCTCTCATTCATGCTCGCTTTTGTAATGGGAGGCAAGGAATGGGGATACCGGGAGAAGAAAGGATCACATGGACGGCACGCCTTCACCACCCGGCAAGTGGGGTTGCTTCACATCCAATCTCCACGGCCGCCGCCTCCATGGGGACGAACTCCCATGTTCACAACCAGGCTCCCAATCGGCCGCTGCCTCGCCGACCTTGACGACGAAGTAGTCCCTCCTTCGATCCCATTCGCAACGGAGGCAACACCCATCCCAGCCGGACAGGTCCGCGGTGAGATCCCTCTTGGATTGTGGTCGCGCCTCCCCAAACCTCACCATGGGACACATGAGGGCGTCGTTGCCATGGTCAGGCTTGGATGGGGAAAGGAGGCGACATAGCAGCAACGGCGCCTTCGCCGGGATTGGTGGCGATGGCGGCGGCGAGCGAGCGGGAGGACGGCGGCGGCGAGAGAGTAGGAGGGTGGTGGCGGCAGTCCATCAGCCACCGTGACGTGAGAGGAGGATGGGGATGGGGTCGCGATCTGGACGTGTGGAGCGGTCGAGAGGAGGGGAAGCAGACGGTTGGGTTTTTCCATCGTGCGGGGTTTGGGGGAGGTCAAACGAGAGGGTTTTTTTAAATGCGGGAGGCGAGCAACGAGGGCGGATGTAGGGAGACGGGACGTGGTCGGTTGGCAGGAAAAAGAAAGCTACACATTTTTTAGGCAGTATAGATGATTGATGATAAGAAAGGGAAAATCACATCAATATAAGGAAATATCCCATCAATACTTGATTGATTGCGATTTATTTTTTATATGGTAACTAATCGATCATCAATACTTGATTGATTGTGATTTATTTTATATGGTAACTAATCTGATGGGTTTATGTGGGTGGTGAAGCGAAAAGGCAGGTGGGAGGGAGGCGACATAGCAACGGCGCCTTCACCGGGATTGGTGGCGACGGCGGCGGCGAGCGAAGCGGGAGGACGGCGGCGGCGAGAGTAGGAGGGTGGTGGCGGCAGTCCATCGGCCGCCCGTGGCGTGAGAGGAGGATGGGGATGGGGCGCGATCTGGACGTATGGAGCGGTCGAGAGGAGGAAGCAGACGGCTGGGTTTTTCCATCGTGCGGGGGTTTGGGGAGGTCAAACGAGAGGGGTTTTTTAAATGCGGGAGGCAGAGCAACGAGGGCGGATGTAGGGAGGCAGGGGACGCGGTCGGTTGGCAGGAAAAGGAAAGCTATACATTTTTTAGGCAGTAGAGATGATTGATGATAAGAAAGGGAAAATCACATCAATATAAGGAAATATCCCATCAATACTTGATTGATTGCGATTTATTTTTTATATGGTAACTAATCTGATCATCAATACTTGATTGATTATGATTTATTTTTATATGGTAACTAATCTGATGGGGTTTTGTGGGTGGTGAAGCGAAAAGGCAGGTGGGAGGGAGACGAAATAAAACCAGCGAAATAAAACCAACGAAAGTGGTGAGGCGAAATAAAACCAGCGAAAAATAACCGGCGGACTATTCACCAACTGCTATACTAGGAGTAGAGAATCTAAGTATTATGTGATATCTCTATTACTTAAAAAGAATGTAAGGTTCTCATTTCACCTTTCTTCCCACCACCCCTTCATCCAACCTTTCATGTATATGATAATCAATCACCTTATTCTGCTTATCATCTGAACCAATTCCACTTTAATTTACTTACCAAACTTTGAATCAAAATATAAGGTAATTCATGGTCAGGATTTGATGAACATTTACTTACACAATCGTACTATTATTGACAGGTACATCACAAGCTAACATACTAGAATATTTATATTCCGTTGCAACGCACGGGCATTGTTGTAGTGTCTGTGTATGTATACCAATGCTGAGGATATCGCTCATCGTTAGCGTCTTGGTCAGCTGGGAATTAGAGGTTAATCAAAAATCGGCTGACTAATCGATTTTATTAGTCGACCATTAATCGGCCATTTTTTTTGCATATCTCAGGTTCCCAACACTAAAGTATGCTATATTCCACACCAAAATAATATTGAACAGAAGTGTTATCTCGATTACTAGCCTGTGAATCCTCGTATAGTGAGAAAAAAAATAGAACAACAGTACATATAGCGTAAAAAGGTCCACAAAACAAAAATAAACATAGTTTTTGCAAATATAGTGCTATGAATAGGCCGATTTATCGGTAGATTCCCGATAAATCGTTTGTCATAGTGATAAATCGGCTCGAACGATAAATAGTGAAGATAAGGCATAATCTTATCGGTCATCCCGAGAGTAGTGATAAATCGGATGATAAATCGCTGAATCGGAAGATTTTTTGAACAGTGAAGGACTGTATCATTTAGCGAGCTAAAAACTTAAGGAACATGTATGTGAGAGTTCCACTTTAGCTCCCTCAACACCAGGCGGGACTATACATACATACATACTGTGAGTACGTGGCGAAAACCAAGTAAACACAAGGGCTAGTGAAGAAATACTCAACAAGTACATTATGGAATCATAAGATCAGCCATCAATAGACAACACTTTAATTCTACACGAAAACGAATTATGCCGCATCATTCGTAAGTGGTTCTGAAAATTGAATAGACGGTAGAATGCTCATTGTTGAAGTTGAAAAATGAAGTGACGGCAAATGTGTGCAAGTGGACTTCCATTTGGAATGTTTGATCTGTTCTGCTCCGTGCTTGTAACTGAGTTGAGGAGTATTATGACTTATGAGAGGCAGAATTGACTAGAGTGTGCAGGCCTACTTGATCCAAGACATTCGGCATCCATCAGTAATAAATTGCAAAAATGTTTACTGCTGCAATTGAGAAACGGCCAGAACGGGATCCAACACAAAGTTCGACTGTATTTAACTACTGCGCTAAGTTACGGGCTGTGTAATCTGATAATGTGTTTGATAACTCTGCGTGCTGTTTTCTCAAGGGGACTGTCATGTTGGTTTGATCTGCTCATTCCCATGATTAAGTTGATGAGGATTGAGAGAATGGGTCGGAATATTTTGGCGTGTAACCGAGTGAGTGCCTTTTGTTTGGCAGAGGATCCTTCGTGTCATATTTGAAGTGTCAAACCATATTTGAAGGCTCAAAACTATATATTTCAAGTCTTAAACTAAAAAATAAAAAAAGTAAATTTAAAGTCTCAAGCTACATATTTTAAAAAATGCAATTATTTCCATTTAAAAATAATAGAAATTGAATAAAAGTAAACTATTATATACTATAAAAAATATAAGAATGGTGGCATTGACAAAATAACAATAATGGCGACGGAACACATAGCACACCACAACTAAATATAATAGTGCTGGCGTTCCTTACTATTTCACGATAGCATTATATTACGCCCGGTACAAATTGTTGATCCCATATACTTTTGACACTACGCTGTTTTCTCATGCCACCACTATGCCCCTAGTAATGTCGTACCAAATAAGCCAACGCCACCACTATTTAAAAAAAGTAGTGGTGGCGTTGGTTGTAAATGGCGCGCCACCAACGTAAGTTGCGGCTAGCATTATTTCCACTAGTGTAAGCAAATGACACTCACACTAAGACACTTAGAGTTAATCTAAGTATTATGTGATATCTCTACTACTTAAAAAGAATGTAAGGTTCTCATTTCATCTTTCTTTCCACCACCCCTTCATTCAACCTTTTATGTATATGATAATCAATCACCTTATTTTGCTTACCATCTGAATCAATTCCACTTTAATTTACTTACCAAACTTTGAATCAAAATATAAGGTAATTCATGGTTAGAATTTGATGAACATTTAGTTACACAATCGTACTATTATTGACAGGTATATTTATACCCCGTTGCAACGCACGGGCATTGTTCTAGTGTGTGTGTGTGTATACCAATATTGAGGATATCGCTTATCGTTAGCGTCTTGGTCAGCTGGGAATTAGAGATTAATCGAAAATCGGCCGATTAATCGATTTTATCGGTCGACCATTAATCGGCCATTTTTTTGCACATCTCAGGTTCCCAACACTAAAATATGCTATATTCCACACCAAAATAATATTGGACAGAAGTGTTATCTCGATTACAAGCGTGTGAATCCTCGTATAGTGAGAAACAAAATAGGACAACAGTACATATAGCGTAAAAAGGTCCATAAAATGAAAATAAACATAGTTTTTGCAAATATAGTGCTATGAATAGCCCGATTTATCGGTAGATTCCCGATAAATCGTTTGTCATAGTGATAAATCGGCCCGAACGATAAATAATGAAGATAAGGCATAATCTTATCGGTCACCCCCCGAGTAGCGATAAATCGCTGAATCGGAAGATTTTTTGAACAGTGGAGGACTGTATCATTTAGCGAGCTAAAAACTTAAGGAACATGTATGTGAGAGTTCCACTTTAGCTCCCTCAACACCAGGCGGGACTATACATACATACATACATACATACATACATACATACTGTGAGTACGTGGTGAAAACCAAGTAAACACAAGGGCTAGTGAAGAAATACTCAACAAGTACATTATGGAATCATAAGATCAGCCATCAATAGACAACACTGTTATTCTACACGAAAACGGGAAATACATCTGAAAGCTGAATCTCGAAAGGCTGAGACCAACTCAATAGGCAATACCAATATTTACACGAAACAGAAAAGTATATCTGAAAGTTGAATCCTGGTTTTAAGCACATGTGGCATGGACTAACCAACATGCGTCAGTGTTGGGGCGGACTGACCAACCAACGGTAGTGTTGGCGCGGGATAACCAACCTACAACCCTTTGTCTGATACTGAAAGTCTAGGATTCAAAGGAAAATCAAGTATGAAAACTAAGTACTCTGATAGCACCAAAAAAAATACAATCAATTATACGGAGAAAAGGTCCGTCATGCACTTGCCTCAACACCACGGTTAAACTGAAGAACTATCCTCGACACCTGGAGCTCTCAGACCAGCAATACAAACAGTGGCGGCGGCAGGTGTATGCCTGTGTATGCACGAGAATACCCAAGATTTGGACGGAAAAAAAAATTATATACATCTCAGCCCAAAGCAAAGTAGCAAACGCAGCCCACGAAATCTCTGGTTCGCTCTAGTTCGCACCGACGCCTCCAGCCCTTCTCTCGACCAGTCGCTGCACTCGACCCCTCCTTGCATCGTTCCCGCACGCAGCGCCGCCAGAGGTAGATGTCAATTGTCGAAGGCGACCCTAGCGGCGGCGCCCCGCCCCCCGCCCCGACGGAGCCCCGCCCCACGCCCGCCCCTTCTCTTCGGCTTGGAGGAAGCAGCAAGCGAGGAAGAAGGCGACCACAGCGGCGCCCGCCACCAGCGCCCGGCGCTGCCCCGTTCGCCCTTCCTGTTCGGCTCGGAGGGAGCAGCAGTAGCCGAGCAGGGACGAGCAAACCTTGCAGCGGCGCCCCGCCCCTCGCGGCACAGAAACAAAAGGTGCGGCAGGGTTAAATAAAGGAAATTTTCTTGAGCTTCTAAATTGGCTAGCAGGAAATTTTGAAGAGGTTGACAGGGTTGTTCTCAAGAATGCTCCATGGAACTGCAAGATGACTCACCATGATATACAACAAGAGGTGATAAAATGTTGTGCACAAGAGACTACTAAATTAGTCATTGAAGAACTTGATGGTGGTCATTTTGCAATACTTGCAGATGAGTCTAGTGATGTGTATCAGAATGAACAATTGGCTGTTTGCTTGCGTTTTGTTGATAAGAAAGGAAGGGCAGTTGTAAGATTTCTTGGTCTTGCTCATGTTGAAGATACTACCTCTTTGACACTAAAAGCTGCAATTCAGAAAATGCTTATGGACTACAATCTGACATTTTCGATGGTTCGTGGGCAAGGATATGATGGAGCTAGTAACATGAGAGGTAATGTTAATGGCCTGAAAAAACTGATTATGGATGAGTCCCCTTCTGCCTACTATGTTCATTGTTTTGCCCATCAACTACAGTTAACTCTTGTTGCTGTTGCTAAGGAGAGTGGTGATTGTACTTGGTTCTTTCAGCAGCTTGCACACTTGTTAAATGCTCTTGGCATGTCTTGTAAAAAGATGAGAATGCTTCGGATAGCTCAGGCTGAAGAACTCATTGATGCATTGGAATTGGAAGAAGTAGAAACAGGGAGTGGGCTGAATCAGGAAATGGGTTTGGGAAGGCCATGTGATACACGTTGGGGCTCTCACTTCAAAACTGTGAACCATGTCATCTCTATGTATGGTGCACTACGACGAGTCCTTCGCAAGATTGGAGACGAGTACCATGGTGCGGAGGCACAAGCGGCTCTATCCATAGAGACAATATTTCGATCATTCGAGTTTGTTTTCATGGCACACTTGATGCAAGAAATATTTGGATACACAGATGAGTTGTGTAGAGCTTTGCAAAAGCAAGACGAAGATATTGTTCATGCTATTGAGCTTGTTCGTGACACAAAGTATTACTTGGAGGCTTTGAGGACCGATGCTGGATGGGATGATTTTCTCACAAAGGTCACATCTTTTTGTACAAAGCATAAGATCAAAGTTGTTGATATGGAGGGTCCTTACTTTCCCGTTGGCCGGCCTAGAAGGGGTTTATGTAATGGTGTGATCAATTACCACCACTTCAAGGTTGATATGTTTGTGGGTGTCATTGATAGGCAAATTAGTGAGCTGAATGGCAGATTTGATGAGGTAAACACAGAGCTACTTTCTTGCATGGCAGCATTCTGTGCACTTCATCTATTTGCTGCTTATGACCAAGAGAAGTTGGTTAGGCTTGCTACAAAGTTTTATGCTTCGGATTTTACAAGTGATGAACTGGCAAGACTTCCATGGCAACTAAACATGTATGTTACTAATGTGCATAGAGATGAAAGGTTTCAAAACCTGAAAAATCTGTGTCAACTTTCAGTTGTGCTTGTGGAGACAAACAAGCATGAACAATATCATATTGTTTACAAGCTTCTTAAGTTGGTATTGATTCTGCCAGTTGCTACTGCTAGTGTTGAAAGGGTATTCTCTTCAATGAGCCATGTGAAGAATAAGCTAAGGAGCAAAATGGGTGATGAATATTTGAACAATTGTTTGGTTACATTTGTTGAGAGAGAACTTTTCAATCAAGTGAAGGATGAAGATGTCATCAATCTCTTCCAAAAAGGCGACCGCAAAGTTATATTGTAAGAAGGAAATCATCACTTTATCAATCAAAAGGTATTTATGTATTCATGTCGTTATGGTCTGGTACATTGAAATATTGCTATTGTCGTTATACTAATGTTGTTTTGTTCATATATTGCTAGTGTTGTGTTATTTGGTTCATATACTACATTTAGAGTAAATTTTTTTTAATGAATACCCAGCCTTCATTTCTTGGAGCCGCCACTGAATACAAACCTGTAAAAAAGAGGTGAACTGAAGAAATACTCCTTCTGTAAACAAATATAATATACAAGAGCGTTTAGATTACTACTTTAGAATCAACCATTGTAAATTCTGGAGTATTACACCTACGCATCTTCAACCACTTTGGATCAAGTTCACCCAATCCCAACAAGGTGATGTCATTGATCATTAAGAAAGGTTATTCCTACTCAACAAACTGGCGAACGTGAATCAAGCCTCCCCCGCGGCTAATGACCTTCATGGTGCCCCGGAATTGAAGCTTCACCGTGGAATTTAACGCGTGGGGCCGATAAATCGGGCCGCCTCGAGACAAATCACCTCGCCTATGTCAGGAAGTGTCAAAGGGGAGCATGCCATGGGGACCAGGCGGAAGGAGAGCATGCCATGGGGATCAGGCGGAAGGAGATCGTGATGGAGGGACCAAAATGGAAGGAAAGCATCGTGGGTGGAGGACGGTAGGGGAGTATGTGGCTTAGCCAGATCGGATTGGCTGGGAAGAGATTAGGGTGGTTGTTGCTGGAAAATAGGAAGGAGATAATCGGTGAAACTCACAGGGTGCATGGCCACTCCCTAGAACCAACAACGTGTAACACATTCTACACTTACGCCACAAGGATACAGCAAGGCAAATTGATTTTCCAAAAGGAAACATTTTTTGCCTTATTTATTTAGTTGGACTTTCTTGCACGAAAAAACTTTATACATGGTATGCGATGCAACTAGCTATATCTAGTTCCTCGGGGAACGAATATCCTTGAAGAGCAAGCACTTCCATCCCTTCGGAAAACACGTGCCTGCCCCTTGCTACTTGCTTTGGCAGTACGCCGTGCACTGGTTGGCACCGCATATCTTGTCCCCGATGGCCGAATTCGTCTCGTGGTTCGTCTCTGGGATGGTTGCATCGCCATGCCTGAAAGTGAACAGGCATAATCGCGCATAAGAAGAGTATTTTGAAAACGCACGATGGTACTATGTCCAAGAGAACCAAATTAATTTGATTCTTTGTGAGAAACATACCAGATGAGGATATCACGAGCATAAGGGTAACGGCCGTGCGCAATACTTGCCTAATCCTCATTGTAGTTGTGGATGAAAGTCGATGTCGACTGAGGGCTTGGGTTGTTGGAAGAGATCAAC
Source organism: Aegilops bicornis (assembly GCA_021605145.1). Lineage (NCBI taxonomy): Eukaryota > Viridiplantae > Streptophyta > Magnoliopsida > Poales > Poaceae > Aegilops > Aegilops bicornis. The sequence goes on from CM038674.1 coordinate 621,715,432, forward strand.
AGGGGTACCTTGGGTTTTATAGAGGTCCCGCGGTGCCGTGTCAGTGTTGCTATTGGAAGTTTCAATGGGATAGCGTTTTGCGGTGCTTTCGCCAGATAAGCTTGCGTGCATAGAACAAAGACCGTCGTGTCCATAGGTTATGCATTGGGAAGAGTTTTGTTGACACGTGCATATACACTGTGCAACATGGCAACACATCCAAGCAAGTTATGCATAGTCTATCGTCATCCACTTACTTTTTCCTATAAAATGGAACTGCTATATGGGTACAAACAAAAGTCTGGCACAATGGCATCCGAGTAGTTCATGAGTTGTCAACATATGCGTATGCAGTGTGAAACGTGGCAACACACCCGAGTGAGATGAGAAGATTTTGGGCCTGTTTGGTTTGCTTCCTGAGAAAGCTGTCTGACTTAGGAAGGAATCTCAAGCGTTGGATTTCTCAAACTTGAGGCTGTGATTGCTGCCTATGTAAGGAGCTGCCTATGTGTCCTCCATCCAAACGGGCCCATTGTCGTCCACCGCAACATTTCTTCGTAAAATATGGAAGCGTTGATGTGTATATGTACAAAAGTCTAACACACTGACATGTGATTTATTGCGAAGAATGGATTCTAGTGTGGATAAATAGAGACACACCCTGGTATCTTTATTGGATCCTAAAATAAACTTTGGCGGGAGTGCAATTATTAAAATGTCACAGGCTCTTATGGTGGTTTAGGCAAACACAAATACATGTGTAGTATCTTCAATGTAGAGATGTGACTACCTTGTGTATGTTGTAGAATTGCATACAACAACCAGTTCACCCAAAAGCCTTGTGAATATTGTAGAATTACATGCAGCAGCTAGTTCACCCAAAAGCTCAAACTGATGGAAAAGACGGGCTATGCATTTATACATCAACAATCCCCTCACGTGTGGCTCCCTCAAGCCTAAACGTGGACCAAAAGTGGGCTGAAATTTTTTATTTTTAAATTGCATCAGCGGGGTTCTGAATTCAAGACCTTTTAGCTCCGATATCATGTAGAATTGCATGCACCCGATAGTACCCAAAAGCTTAAACTAATCGGGAAAGATGAACTATGCATTTATACATCAACACATGTATCTTACAGTAATTCTATCATCGACAATAGACATAAGCTTCTTTCCACTATGAAGGATTGGGAGGAAACTGTTGATGTGCACACGTACACAAAGCTTCTTTCCACTATGGAAGATTGGGAGGAAGCGGCTTAAAATCCTGTTTTTTTTTCTTCTTTGGATCATTTTCATCACGTATAAGCACTCCCGAAAAAACTCCCAAGTTAGGATCGTCCGTGCTCAGCGGGCAATGAGACTAAGCTCTGGTGTTAGAACAAGACTAAAGGAGCGCTCTCTTGATATATACGATGGATCTGTTACCGCTCTATGAAGATGTGTACTTCTAAGCATGGATTCTGACTAAGTCCATACTTGATACTAAACGTATTAGATTAGAAAGCACTTAAGGTGATTGTTATGTACTAATCCTTTTATGAGTAGAAAAGATATATTGTTCACAACCCAACACGTGTCGTAATGAATTCTTTCCTCTCCTTCTCGATGGTGAGCTACAAAGCTACTGGTACTGTCTCTTCCTCTGGACGCAAGTTGGATCACTTGGAGGTGCTTGGTATGGCGACCTCTCGGTCTGTGAGGTGGCACACGCCTCTCATCATCGAAGAAGCCTTTCCGGGTTAGAGTTGAGTTGACCCATTTGGCCCTTCTCAGTGCTTTAAGGTGTACCGATGCTAAGCGTGCCACATAGCCAAAAAACAGTGATGTGGTAGAGCAATTAAAAAGGAGAGAGGGTATTATGGTGACCCCAGGAGGAAACGATGCTAAGCACGTGGACCTATATGCAAAATGACTATCCACCAATGCATTCATGTGTTTTCATGTTAAAACATTATATGAGGGGGGCTTAGCTACAAAAGTTAAGCACCAATGCAAGGCCCTTTCCAGTGCTTCATGGTGTACTGTGTACAGGTGTTAAGAGTGCCACATAGGCAAAAAAAGATGTGGCAAAAGCAATTAAAGAGGAGAGAGCGCATTATGGTGACCCCAGAAAGAAACAATGCTAAGCGCGTAGACCTATGCAAAATGAGTACCAACCAATGCATGAAGGTGTTTAGATGTTAAAACATGAAATGAGGGAGGCTTAGCTACAAAAGCTAAGCACCAATGCATTGGAGAGAATAGTTGCTAAGCTTTTTAATGCACTTATCACCTTACCTTAGCACCAATGCATTGGAAGAGGCCTATGGAGAGTAGTTGCTAAGCTTTTTAATGCATTTAACACCCCATCTTAGCACCAATGCATTGGAAGAGGCCTTAGGCCCTGCACAATGCAAGGTGCTTGGGTAGGTGCTTAGAGAAATAAACCAGTTTTTCTCTAAGCACTGGTGCTTATTTGTAGAGGGTAGACGCTTAATTAAGCATCTGTCCTGTAGAAATAAACACCGATGTTTAAGAAGAACCTGATTTATTTTACTAAGGATCTCTCTAAGCACCTCCCATTGTATAAGGCCTTATGCTGAATACGTTACGTTGCGAGGCGCGACGGCCTGCGTGGTGTCTGAAGCTTCAACAAGGATGTCTGTTACCTTGGTTACTGCTTGAGTATGCGTGTGCTTTATCTTGAATGGGTTGTACTATTGTGCGTGGAAATCGCGTAGACCTATGCAAAATGAGTACCAACCAATGCATGAAGGTGTTTAGATGTTAAAACATGAAATAAGGGAGGCTTAGCTACAAAGCTAAGCACCAATGCATTGGAGAGAATAGTTGCTAAGCTTTTTAATGCACTTATCACCTTACCTTAGCACCAATGCATTTGAAGAGGCCTATTGAGAGTAGTTGCTAAGCTTTTTAATGCATTTAACACCCCATCTTAGCACCAATGCATTGGAAGAGGCCTTAGGCCCTGCACAATGCAAGGTGCTTGGGGTAGGTGCTTAGAGAAATAAACCAGTTTTTCTCTAAGCACTGGTGCTTATTTGTAGAGGGTAGACGCTTAATTAAGCATCTATCCTGTAAAAATAAACACTGGTGTTTAAGAAGAACTTGGTTTATTTTACTCAGGATCTCTCTAAGAACCTCCCATTGTATAAGGCCTTATGTTGAATACGTTACGTTGCGAGGCGCGATGGCCTGCGTGGTGTCTGAAGCTTCAACAAGGATGTCTGTTACCTTGGTTACTGCTTGAGTATGCGTGTGCTTTATCTTGAATGGGTTGTACTATTGTGCGTGGAAATTTTTTCTAGCTTATCGTTGATATATTTCAGGTAAATCTTACAAAAAAGGCCATCGTATTATTTGGTAAAAGTCTCTTGTTTCCTCACACTAGTAAGCTTGCAAAACACACGTCTTGGTTGCACATGCCTAAGTAACCCACGGCAAACATTCGTTTAAATACTATGAGTAGGAAATAAATATAATATAAATGAATAAACAATTGGTAAAAATATGCCCACAAATAAAGGGTACATAATGGTGGAAGAAAAATACTAGAACATAACGTTTTGGACAACAATGCCCAGCCATATTATGACCTGTATAGAGTCACTTCAAATTTGATTGTGAGAACTTAAAAAAGAAGTCAATAATGCATAAAAATATGTCGGAAAGGGAATCACAAAACCAAGCAATAATCCACTGGTGCAATGATATCCCATCTCCGTCCAGATGTCTTCACCTGCAGTACAACCCCCCCCCCCCCCCCCCCTAAACGTATAAAGGACAATATGGACCTTTTCGCAAATTATATCCACTTTCATATGCCCGCCATAACGTATATGCTCTACACCCCCCTCTTATTGGGCTCGGCCAAAATTTCATTTTGCAACCTTCAAAACATAAGCTCATTATGTTAGACTCAAACTCGGAACCTCACGGTTCTGAACCAGATGCGTTAACCACCTCGGATACCTCACGTGCTATGTCTAAGTTCTTCGTTTTCCATTTTTGTAGTGCGTCAAATATAATGCTAAAAAGAAAGACTTTGGTTTTCCTTTTCTATCGCTGTTTTGGCCGAATTTTGAATTTCAAAAATTCGGAAAAAAACTCAAACAAAAATTTGAAAACCTTTTTTGAATTTCCCTGAACAATTTTGGTATTTATGTAGAATTTTTTTAAAATATGAACATTTTTCAAATTCTAAACAAATTTCGGAAGCGCGACATTATTTGAAACTCCCTGATTATTTTTGAATTTGTGATTTTTTAAATGGGAACATTTTATGAATTTGTGAACAAATTTTAAAATGGGGATATTTTTTTGAATGGGTGAACTTTTGTGAAAGCCGCAAGTGCTTGGCCGGCCAAACAAGTTCTCGACGGGAGCGATGCCGTCGCCTTGTTGGGCCAAGGCCTAAGTGTGTTTTTTTCTATTTTCTCATTTTTCTTCCTTTTTAATTTATTTTCTCCTTTTTGATCTTTGTTATTCTTTTTGAACCTGTTCAAAATTTGAAATATTTTTTGGAATACCAAAATAACAGTTTTAAGTCAATGTTTTAAACTATGGTTTTTAATTCTTTTTTCCTTGTGAAATATTTATTAAATGCTTTTAAAAAAGCACTTAGTGTTTAAACTATGATTTTAAATATTTTTAATTCGTGAGATGAATGTGTACCATAGGCATACTCATCTGCTTGGAAAATTGTGGTCATTTCAAGAATGTTCAAAAAACACCATGTTCCATATAAGGTGTCCGCGTAGGCGAGAAGACTCTGTTTGAGGGCATGTTGTTTCTCGACATTCGTCAAATGGCTCCAATTTTTTCCATGGCCTTGTATGACCAATTTAAAGCACCAAGCCAAATTATTTTTGTTTTATGCAAAATTTGCATTTCCTGGAGTTTTCTCGGTCAAAAAATACCGATAAATGGCCGGACCTATCACAACTTGCATACGGTGTCCGAAATTGTTCAAACTTGACATGGCTACCTACAATGGACATGGCCACCTTCTTGCAAAAGTCCGGGTCATTTCAAGGATGTACAAAAATAGACCATGTTGAACGGATGATGTTCAGGCCAGAAGGCTCCATCTGAGAGCACATTGTTCTTGACATCCTTAAAATGACCCTAAATTTTTTCCATGGCCTTGTATGACCAATTCAAGGCACCATATCAAGTTGTTTCGATGAGATTTGCAATTTTTGGAGTTTTCTCGTTGAAAAAAGCTGTTAAATCGCCAGACGTGTGGGAACTTGCATACGGTGTTTGTAATTGTTCAAACCTGGCATGAATGCCTACCATGGGCATGCCCACCTTCTGCAAAAGTTGAATTCATTAAAAAATGTCCAAAAGGAGGTCTATCTCCTACTAGATGAGCGGTATGAGACTAAACTTTAGTTCTACCTCTTGCCTTGCATGAATGGGCCAAGTGGGTCTATAGGATTTATTAGGAATTCTAAAAATGCTATTGGGCTGGCCCGAAATAGACTAAATTCCAGGAGTAACGCCTCTAGCAAGGAAATGACGCGCTAACACCGACTTTACCGGATCCAATTGCCGAAGGTAAGATCTTGGATTTTTACCCGAGGACATGTCTGAGCAATCCACAACAAATACCTCAACAAGCACACGACATGTAAGCACTGCCATTGCTAAGAGCAACCATTGAAGGTTAGGCATATGGCTTTCACCCCAAAGCTGCAGATGTAGGTTATATTGAATTTTAGATAACCCCACATTTGAATGTATTTTTTTGAACAAGAAACCAACTGAGGAATGACATGTAGCAAATTTGATTACCATTTATTATTTTCTATTACAACGATCAATCTTGCCACACGAGTAACAAGATTACTACACCCACATCCAAATCTCTTCTACAATTATCATGTAGATATCATCAGATCATTGCTCATCATCAATTCAGTTTATTTGGGACCTGGGTCTGGCAATTATAGTCGCACTTGATCCGCTGTGGAATCTTCCTGTCGGGACACACTGTCCTTTTGCTCTGACATACTTTTTATAGCAATCACGCATGCATGTGAGAGTACTTTTGCAGTTGCGGTGATAGATCACCTTCGAGCAGTCCAACGGAGGAAGTGCCGCCATGGCTGCATAAGTATATAAACAGGAGGATACGCAGGCCATGGTCAATCATATTAGGATTAATTGCCCGTTACATATTAGATTAATCAGATTATCAGAAGTAAGTACCCGAGGATGACATCAAAAGGACAGTGGCTAGAAGAAGCAACAGTTTATTGGTAGTTGCCATGGATCGTCTCTCGCAGTTAAGGTCGGTTCGCGTTTGATCGCTTATTTTCTTTCTTTGTGCTGGTACCTTGCCTTTTGGCCTGGCCTAGGAGCTACACCTGGGGTGGCATGAAAGGGCTTTATAATGATGAGCCCTACTATTTTTGGAATCACATTAATTGACATTTATATCCCCAAAAAAAAAACTAATTGACATAGATACTCAATATTTCCGACGGATATAGATTAATTGAACCACCTTAAATGAGTTGCCAGTTTCTGGATTAATTTCATACAATAATGTAAAAAACCATCCCGATTATATATGATTTACTCAAAATAAAAATTCAACATCATGCACTATCACGCTTTACAAAGTGCTCACCACTTGAGTGCGTACGATGCGCATCGTGCGGACGTCAAGTGTTGTGTGGACCGCAGAGACATTTTTGTCAGGAAGGATCGGCGACGAGTTAGATTGGTTGCGCTGACACATGGGGAGAAAGATCTTCGGCAAGCACCTGTCCCCCTCAGGAATCCCAACCAGTTTTTTTGTGTATATTTGTACAGCTTTGCTAGAACTCATCTAGATGAGATATAATTTGGTCTCATTCACCTTTTATAACCATTGGATATGATGCTATAAGATACATGTGCGCTAATGTGGGTTGTATATGTTCTTGTTTTTAAAGTGAATGAGACCAAATTATATTATATCTAGATAAGTTCTAGGTACTCCCATATTTGTATTGGGGGAAGGAGGGGGAGGAGAAGGTTCACCACCGCAAAAAGCAACTGATTATTTTTTGATTCCATTTGGGGCGCCCTACGCAGCAACACACTTACGGATTGGCCGCCTGCTCATAGTCGCCCGTGTGGCAATCCATCAGCCCCTGTTACTCTAGGTGAGTCGGTAGAGCCCTCTAAGATGTAATTTGTGTTCCACATCCCCGTTATTGTTGTTACGTCATGTGCACATTTTTTTACACCCGAAGCCCAGTGCATAGGGATAGTTTCTTTTTTTTTTGCGTGATAAACTTTCGATCTATTCATCTTCAATCATGGTAGTACAACGAACATTAGAAATAATAAAAAATACATTCAGATTCGTAGACCACCTAGCGACGACTACAAGCACTGAAGCGAGCCGAAGGCGCGCCCCTGTCACCGCCCTCCCTCGCCGGAGCCGGGCAAACCTTGTTGTAGTTGACAGTCGAGAAGTCGTCGTGCTAAGGCCCCCTAGAACCAACGCACCAGAATAGCAACCGCCGCCGATGAAGAGTGTAGATAAGAAGGATCCAATTTGAAGACACACGAACAAAGACGAACGACGAAAAGATCCGAGCAAATCCACCAGAGACAGATCCACCGTAGACACACCTCCACACGCCCACCGACGATGCTAGACGCATCACCGGAACGGGGGCTAGGCGAGGAGACCTTTATTCCATCTTCAGGGAGTTGCCGCCGTCTCGCCTTTCCGAGTAGGACACAAACCCTAACAAATCTCGAAAAAAATCTAAAAACGGAGCCCTCCCACCGGCAAGGGCCGGGATCCACTCCGTCCCCATGGCCCTAAGGCCACGGTAGACGGGGCGGACCGACGCCGGCGCCGGCGGGAGGCAGAGAAACCCTAGTTTTTTTTTTGGTAGGCGGCGGCTGGCTGGGCGTCTCGCCCGTGTCTTGTGATTGCGGCCAGTGCATAGGGGTAGTTTCAAATGCACTGTATATATTTCATCTACTCTGTGTATAGAGAGCAGCTGTTCACACACTCTGGATGCATTTTTGTTCCTCTTTGGTACTGTTGGGTTAAGCAATAATGTACGACTTATATGTTGGATCCAATTCTAGCAGCAACCTAGACGTAGTTTTTGTGGGGCATACATAGCTTAAAAAAATAAGCATCCTTGAATGTTCTGGCGGATAGGCACTTGTAAAAATAGCTCCAAATGTAGCCCTCAAATGGTCTGTATGTTGATTTTAGTAGGTAGCCTAGATGTACTTTGAGCACTAGCCGTAAAGGTAGATATTTACATCTGACACACGCAACTACAAAAAATAAGGAGCAGTGACGCACTCCCTCTGTTCGAAAATATTTGTCATCAAAATTGACAAAAAATGATGTATCTAGAACTAAAATACATCTAGATACATCTCTTTTATTCATTTTGATGACAAGTATTGCCAGACGGAGGGAGTAGATTTTAAACATTTTTTCTGCAGTACAGATGTAGCCCTTCAAAATGTCCTAGATGTAGCCTTTTTACCAGGGAGCCTAGATTTACCTTTTATAGTACTATGGAATTTTGACATGTAAGATGTACACCCTCTGTTCATTAATGTAGGACGTTTTGGCAGTTTAATTTAAACTGCAAAAACGAGTACATTAGTAAACAAAGGTAGTAGCTACTTTTACAAGTGGTGTACATAGTTATTCACAGCTTGATGTAGTTTTAAGCAATTTCCAACTGGCGATCACACCAAAGGTAGCGAAAAAATATTATGTTGGTTGTCCACATGCATCATGAGCTTTAATTTGGGCTAATATTAATCTGAGCATATGTATGTCTGTATACAGCTTCAATTGTGCCTACTAAAACTTGGAGCTGCAGTGGTGCGGCTGCAAACTACACCTTGAGTGGCACCAGCATACTTGGCACATCATGTACACCATTATTGAGAAGCAACACTAGTGGTGTTCAAGCTCAAACAATTCCACATTCAGTGATTACATTACACTGCATACACTTCTGTGATCCAGTTTTCTTCACTCGGTTAGTTCTTATCTTCATATGAACCTGATTAATCCATGCATGGCATTGCAGTTAATGAGCGTCAAAAGATCTTTATTAGTTTGTCTTGAGTACGTGAAACCACAAAAAACAAGATGCTTACTAGTACCTCTCACATCTCTTGTTTTTGTTTTTTCTGGTAGGTGCATCTTCTATCTACCCAGGTAAACATGGGAGGGGGACTTTTATTTGGCCAAAAAATGCATCCAATATGTTTAGAGAAAGGTGTCAGGGGAGTAAGGAGGTAATCGAGGGGGTTGGAAAGCATTTTTTATTTTATTTTAACACACCAATGTTCATTTGTGTACCTTAATGTGCATGGACGATGTGAGCGCAAGAGCTTGCAGGTTGTGATGTCATCAGCCTATAATTTCTGTTTTAAGATGTTTGTTCCTGGGCTTTCTTGCATTTCCGCTTTGCTGAATTAGCCAGGTGACCTCGTCAGCTGTTCTTTGTCCATTGGAAGAGTTTTCCGACCATCACGATTAGTTTATGTGTAATATGCATTGGTTAATTACATAAACTATTTTATTTTTACATGTGTGAATATATACATCCACTAGTGAAGAATCAGGTTTTAGCGCCGGTCCGTAAGGGCCTTTAGTGCCCGTTCAGCAACCGGCACTAAAGGATGGGGACTAAAGCCCCCCCCCCCCCTCATTAGTCCCGGTTCAAAACGGCCCGGGAGCAAAGGGCCACCACATGGCCCGAGCCGGCGCGGGGGGGCTGGGGGGCCTTTAGTCCCGGTTGGTAACACCGACTGGGACTAAAAGGGTTAGGGGTTTATGAATTATGGTTTATTTTTCCTTTTAATTTTGTGTTTTCCATTTAATTCTTTTTCATTTCAAACATATTTTATGCTGCATATATTCCTACATATTCAACTTGGTCACGTGGATACATCCACTTTAATCTAATATGTGTTTCTTCCACTCTAATGATATACAACTCATATAATCATCATAATGATATATATATAACAACTCATCATCATCATAGTCATATATACAACTCATCTTGATCGTAGTGATATAACAATCTCACCATTATGATCAGCATAAGTTAACCACTACTAGTTAAGGTGCTAGTGATATAACAATCTCACCATTATGATCATCTCATAAGTTAACCAACTGTACTAGGTAAGGTATAGCTAGCAGGACCTACTACTCTCTCTCTCGGGAAGCATAGCATAAAACAGAAAAACCCCTCCTTCTCTGTTATGCAGCATAGAGATCCAACTGTCTCCATTTTGTGGCCTTTTCTCAGCCACTATTTTCCCCCAAGCCTTGATTTTGAGGCCTCCATCTGTTTTAGAGGTCGAGTATGCATATTTGAGACCCTCCGACCATGGTCGTATGCAAACAACTGTCATCTAACCTTCGACAAACATAAATGGAGGCAGAACCACATCCGGGAGCTTCAGTTGAAGAGCATAATAGTAACATATATAGTTAGAAATGAATTTTACTTCAGAAGAATTTATGAAAAAGATGGACTCACTAGTGACACAATAGTAAAAATCTTACCATGATACTAGCATGAATGTTAGCATCGCACAACTCATGGACTAGTGGCACGTATTTACCATAATTTTTCCCAACTCCATAGATGATCTTAAATTGCAGAACGTCTTTAACAAAGGAGATACGATAATGCTTCTCCTCCCAAGTTAGCTCTGGGCCATGACTGTAGTAGGTATCGTATATTATCTTTTGTATTTCTTGGGAAGAGAGAAAATAAGCTGTCAATTATAAAAAAACAAGTTCAGTAGGTATGAATAACAAGTATTTTTAGATAAGGAATATAGATCATTTAACAAATGTGTTTAACAAACTCACACGGAGGCAGAATCAGAATCATGTTAGGATCCAACCAAATGTTTTCATCTTCCGGATTGCCAAGATCGAATGTTATTTTCATATCCTCCTCGAATCCAAACGCTTTGCATAATCCTTCCCAATTTAAACATCCAAAATGAGTGTGACCTACTTCATTTATGATCTTAACCTCAAAATCGAAACCATGTTTCGTTTTAAGGTGAGCTATCTTCGTGTCCACCATGGGCATCTCTTCGAAAGATAGCTTCTCAAGGACATATGGTCTTGCATAGCAGGGTATGCACTAGTCAAATTAAAAAATGGAAATTACACGTTGAAGCAAAAATCCTAATACATGCTTAATTCCGAATTAGAAACACGTGCCACTGAAGTTACATACCGTAAAACCTTCGAAGCCCTCCTTAAGCGTGAAGGAGAAGCATGTACTATCTAGGTGCGGTCTGTCGCACATACCCCCGTCGTCGGTGCAGTCATCGCACTTGGGGATCTTATCGTCGTCAGACATTTCCCATATATGTTCATAATTCAAAGATTAAAAATTACGGCATGACCTTTGCTAAAATAGGACATATCGAGTGCCTAAAATTTGTCGGAATGGAAATTAATCAACAATCCTCCTAAAAGGTATATCGCATTCTTTGATGACAAAGTGATAATGACATAAAAATTTATATTTTAAACCTGTATTCAACAAACTTATACGATTACTAGTTTACTATTCTATTCAAAAGATCATTCTACCTATATATGACATAAAAAAACCTATATGCAAATTAATCCACACTAAAAGGTATAGCATGCTTGATTGTCAATACATGGTCAACTTTTTTCTATGCAACTTTTTTCTTTAAGTATTAAAAACTAAATAACAGAAAATCTATGCAAATTCCACTGTTCATATACATATACATATATACATACATACATACGTACACTATATAAAAAACTAGTGAAAAACAAACTAAAACATACATACATATAGTGAAAAAATAATTATCTAAAACATATAAACTAATTAAGTTCTATAAATACATATATACTAATATACTAATTAATTCCTCAAATGTTAAAATTCCTCAACTTTTTTGTATACATACATATATACTAATATATACCAACATATATAGTGAAAAATTTCTGTAGATACATATATACAAAATAATCATCTAAAACAACTAAAACATCTAAATAAAACATCAAACATTCATGCATACATGTATAAAAAAACTAGTCAAAATTCCTCAAATGTCAAAAAAGATGAAGAAATTTTGTATGTGTGTGTGCGCGTGTGTGCACCTGCATTGGCGCGGCAGCTTCGATTGGAGGGAGGAGAGGGGGGAGAGGGGCTCACAGCGCGGGCGAGGTCTAGGCGACGGCCGGCGACGGCGAGGCGCGCGGGCGATGTCGAGGAGGAGATTGAGGGGGCGGCGTCGGATCGGAGAGGAGGCGCGGCGGCGTCGGCGACGACGAGGATGGGCTTGGGGGAAGCCTGGCAGTGTCGATCGGCGCAGGCGAGGTGCGGGCGACGACGGCAGCCTGGCGGCGTCTGTTCGGCATCGATGAAGAATGGGGAATGAAAATTTCGTAAGTGATGCTTATATAGGAGACACCTTTAGTCCCGGTTGGAACCACCAATCGGGACTAAAGGGGGTGTTTTGGTCAGCCCAAGCGGCGGGAAACCGCAGCCTTAAGTCGCGGTTGGTGGCTCCAACCGGGACAAAAGGGGGGCCTTTAGTCGCGGTTGGAGCCACCAACTGTGACTAAAGGTCTCGTGCTACCACAGCCGCGGTGCAGGAAGTTTAGTCCCACCTCGCCCAGTGAAGGGCAGCCGCACTGGTTTATAAGCCCCGCCGCGGCTGCTCTTTTGAGCTCCTCTCTAAAGCAGGCCTTCTGGGCCTACATCACCTGCGCTGCCATATGGGGCCTACTGGGCCTTGCAGGCCTGCATCCTGGCCCAACTAGAGGTTGGTTTTCTAGTTGTATGCAGGCCGTGGTGGCCCAGTAGGCAGGCTTTTTTAAAATTTATTTATTTATCATTTCTTTGTTTTCTGCTTTATTTATTTTCTTCTATTTTTGAGTTGTTTTTGGCTTTATTTAGAGTTTCTTTGTGAATCTTTTTGATTTAGGTAAAAAATATATAAACTTTATGTTAGTGCGAGTAGTTTTCAAATTTGAATAGTTTAAATTTGAATTATTTGAAATTTGTGTGAATCACTAGTTTGTGAACAACTTTACTTTAAAAATGGATTTTCCAGTGATTCTTTTTTCTACTGTTTAATATTAGTGTGTTTTAACATTATATTCAATTTGCTAGTTCTTAGGTTATTTAAAATATACCTTTGTAACAGATGAGTTTTCGTCCAAAACTCTGATACTTCGAAAGAGATTGTCCATTTTGTACATGAAGTGCATCCAGTTTTTGCCGTAACCCTGTCAACTTTTTTTCACATGCTATGTGGGTGAAATGATGATACCATGCCAACTTTCAACCTTTTCAGAGTTCATTTGTAGTGCCTTTCAATTTTAGGGTCATTTAGCACAAAAAAGTCAGTAAATGCATGAAAAATAACAAATGATGTCAGGAAGGGTTGAAAATTGACGACGTGGCTTTGAATGGTGCATACTAAACGCACAAAAAGTCTGGAGTTGAAGTAAGTTTTAAAAAAATGAAATGTCTTTGTAACAGATGAGTTTTCGTCCGAAACACTAATACTTCGAAAGAGATTGTCCATTTTCTACACGAAGTGCATCCAGTTTTTGTCGTAAACCTCTCAACTTTTTTGCACATGCTATGTGGGTGAAATGATGATACCATGACAACTTTCAACCTTTTCAGCATTCATTTGTAGTGCTCTTTAATTTCAGGGTCATTTAGCTCAAAAAAATTAGTAAATGGATGAAAAATAGCAAATGATGTCAGAAAGGGTTAAAAATTGATGAGAAATTAATCATACATAAGTACCCTAAATATTACAAAGATTCCCTCCGGTTTGTCTGAAGCGGGACTTTCCAGATATATAAGTCCAGAAACTCACTAGAGAAGAAAGTGATGACAGTGAAGCCGGTCACATCCAAGATTAGGATCTTTGGGTATAAAACTTTTCCTTCGCGTGTGTCCCTTTGCGCCGTAATCATGGACAATCTTCATCATTTAACTGGATGCTCATGTCAATATTCATTATGAAAGGAGCAATTTCATGAAACTTTTCATAATCTTCTGACATGTTTGTCTTGTCCTCCACTCCCACGATGTCTCTTTTCCCTGAAAGAACTATGTGGCACTTTGACTCATCGTATGATGTATTCGCTTCCTTATCTTTTATTTTTCTCGGCTTGGTAGACATGTCCTTCACATAGAAAACCTGCGCCAGATCATTGGCTAGGACGAATTGTTCGTCTGCGTACGCAAGATTGTTGAGATCCACTGTTGTCATTCTGTACTGCGGGTCTTCTGTTACCCCGCCTCCTGTCAGATTGACCCATTTGCACCGAAACAAAGGGACCTTCAAATCACATCCATAGTCAAGTTCCCATATGTCCAAATCCATACCATACGTTCCTTGCATCATCTGCAAAGTCCCGCCACTTTCTCTCGATTTTTCTCCACTGCGACCCATCAGCGGGTATTCTCAGCTTCCCGTCTTTTTTACGGTCTCCTCTATGCCATCGCATCAACTCGGTATGCTCTTTGTTTGGGAATAAATGTTTCAACCGTGGTATTATAGGAGCATACCACATCACCTTGGCAGGAATCTTCTTCCTGGGGCACTCACCCTCAACATCACCAGGGTCATCGCGACTGATCTTATAGTGCATTGCACTGCATACCCATGCATTCAAATCCTCGTGCTCACCACAGTAGATGATGCAGTCATTAGTGCATGCATGTATCTTCTGCACCTCTAATCCTAGAGGGAAGACAACCTTCTTTTCTTCGTACGTACTGTCGGGCAATTCATTGTCCTTTGGAAGCATCTTCTTTACATTATCAGCAAATTTTCAAATCCCTTGTCAGATACACCATTCTCTGCCTTCCATTACAACAATTCCAGTGTGGTTCCCAGCTTTTTCTTGTCAGCTTCACAATTTGGGTACAACAATTTCTTGTGATCCTCTAACATGCGCTGCAACTTCAGCCTCTCCTTTTCACTTGCGCAGTTTCTCTTTGCATCGGCAATGACCCGATCAAGATCATCAGCGGGCTCATCTGATGCCTCTTCTTCAGCTTCTTCCCGCATTGTTGGCTCAACTTCTTCCCACATTGTTGTACCATCGTATTCAGGGAACCCATGGCCAGGATAGCTGTCGTCATCCTCTTCTTCTTCATTGTCTTCCATCATAACCCCTCTTTCTCCGTGCTTGGTCCAAACATTATAGTGGGGCATGAAACGGAACTCAAACAGGTGGACGTGAATGGTTCTTGACTTAGAGTAATTCTGATCATTCTTATAGATAGCACATGGACAACACATAAAGCCATCTGCCCGCTTGTTTGCCTCAACCGCAATTACAAAAGTATGCACGTCTTTGACGAACTGCAGAGAGCATCGGTCATCGTACATCCATTGTCGGCTCATCTTCATTACACAACACCAACAAGACCAAATTAATACAAGTTCATACATAAACTTCATACACACTTATTCTCATAAAACAAGATACAAACTCTCTAGCTAAAGCATTTAAATGCAACAACCAATGCGATCAAGATCGCAACTAAGGTAACAATTGATCCAACAGCATATTGATACCAAGCCTCACTATCAATGGCATATTTTCTAATATTTCTAATCTTCAAGCGCATTTTCTCCATCTTGATCTTGTGATCATCGACGACATCGGCAACATACAACTCCAGTTTCATCTTCTCTTCTTCAATTCTTTTCAATTTTTCTTTCAAATACTCGTTTTCTTTTTCAACTAAATTTAACTTCTCGACAAGAGGGTCGGATGGAATTTCCGGTTCACATACCTCCTAGATAAAAATATCTATGTCAACTTGATGGGCATAATTTGTCATAAACACGAAATGCAACAAATAGTTATAAAAGAGATTATACCACATCCGAATCATAAATCGGACGAGGGCCGACGGGGACGGATATCAAAACCATGCCACTATGTATAACAAACAACGTACGGGTAAGAAAATTATGCAACTAACTATATATCTAAATCACACAAACATGATTTTTTTTATAAAAAAGATAAGAACAAGAGGCTCACCAAGGTGGTGCTGGCGATGAGGCAGTGCAATGATCGGCGGTGGTTAGGATGGGGACGGGAAGGCACTAAGTAAACCACACACACACACACACACACACACACACACACACACACACACACACACATATATATATATATATATATATATATATATATATATATGCAAACTAGGAGTTAATTTGAGCTCAAATTGCATATAAATCAAATAAACTACCACATATAATTACTCCCAAACTAAAAGCCATAAATCACTATACTTATAGTGCATTGCAAGAGCTAATCTAGCAATGAGAGATAAAAGGATAAAGTTTCTAACCTTTGTGATCACTTGGATGGATGGGGGGCCTTTAAATTTTGACAAATTTTGGGCAAAATGAAGGATGAGCTCGAGCTTTGGGAAAGAACAGAGGAGAGGAAAGGGGAAGAACAGAGAGCTCGATCGCGGGCTGGACGAAGGGTTTATATAGGAAAACCTTTAGTCCCGGTTCATGATACAAACCGGGAGTAAATGTGAGCTTTTAGTACCGGTTCGTGCCACGAACCGGGACTAAAGGGCCTGGTGGGGGCCCAGCCTGACACCAGCCTACCACCACCTCTTTAGTCCCAGTTCGTGGCACGAACCGTTACTAGAGGTTCAACACGAACTAGGACTAATGATGCCCGCCCGCCTAGCCGTTGGAACCAGCACTAATGTATCTCACGTAAAGTAGTTTTTCTACTAGTGATCAAGGTTCTTCCCGATATCAAAGATACTAGCTACTAGATGCATATTCCCTACGTTTTAGATCTAACTTCTACTTAATACTATTTATCAAAGATTTAAATTTCAATCTGGTGGTACCTTGTGTACAATAATACTTTTCGAAAGGGAACTTCCAAGCTGGGGATGTAACATCCATATGCCAATCTATCTCTAGGTGTAATTCACCATTACAACTTAAGTATAGCCTATGTAGTATGTCTGAATCGGAGCAAAGAATTATGTGCCATTGTGATCTTGGACTTCACTCAACCGTATATGCAGCATTCGGAGCATCCCTATTTTGCTCATCTTTTCCATCTTGCACAATCCCATTATCCATAGTAGGATATTTAAGGTAGATAAGGTTTGGATTATGCTCAAATCCATACATCCGTCGTAAGTAGAACATTAAAAGCCTTTAGACTTTTTTCTCTTACTTTGTCTTCTTTTTTCAACACTAAAAGATGAATGTAATTTCAAGAAGGAAAATTTATTCCCTCTATTTAAGCATCATTTTTGGTTATCAACATCTATCAGAGCATCTATCATTTTGAATTATTATAAATCCAGCGCAATACACTATATAGGGCAACAAATAGCATGCTAGTACCATGTCGTTGACATGTACAAGAGTCTAGTTCAAAGAAACAAAACACCTACATAAAAGAACTAGTGAAATATGAGTTGTAGTATTCCGCACTATGTTGTGTAAACAATCTCCCATGTAGCTCGTTTTGCACACCTGTTCTAGTGGTCGTTCTAGGTGTTTGAAACTGTTTTGTGTGATTTTTTGGTTACATCCACATTTCATATGATATTTCCATCCTAGAATGATATACATCGCAATGATGTTTCTGAAAGCAATCATTTTTATACATGCAATGTATATTCCGCACCTATGGTCAAAATTATGCTACCAAAAACTATTGTTTCTTGATCTCTTTATTTTTTGAATGTAATAGAAAATGTACTTTCGACATCCCAAATTGGCTGTGGGGTAGAAGTGGGAAGATTTTTAGTTTTCCTAGGAGTGTTATTTAGCAAAGTAGCACCAAAGGATGATGAATGTGTTTTGATTTTGTATCAATGAAGGGATCGCCTTGTTCTTTTAAGGAGGTATGTGGGCCTTAACAGGCTCTGGATGTAACTTTAACTCTAGCTTCTATCCACAAACAGAGACATATACTGGCATGTATACCCGAGGGCAAAGACGTAGCTAGGCCCCAGGTAGCATGGGCCTTGTCCTAGGGCGTAGTTACACATTTCTTCATTCACGGTATCAATGTTTGTCATTGTAGATACCGTTCATTAGTTTAGTTTGAAGGTTGGCCTGGGTGTGCCTATGTCCTTGCTACGCAGCTCGCTAAGGGCAGACCAGGAAATTAGCTTTTTGAAGGGCTGCTTAACTTTCAGAAAGGGTCATTTAGTGGAAATGATACGAAAAGTAAGCTGCGAGGGTGTGCGCAAAAGGTAAAGTGAAAGGTAGCATTTGGGTTTTGGGATTTCAAGCCATGGAAAAAAAAGACTGCTCAACACCAGCTACACGATCCAGTGAGAATACTCTGGGTCTTTCTATTTATGGAAGGAGGTGGGTTGTTGGGACATGGTACTCCGTAAGGAAAAAGGTAAGCGCACACTGCGTAGTTGCCCCCTAAATATAACCTATAATACGCCCATTTATTATTACTCTTCATATTAGATAGTATGACGATCATGCTACAAGAGTCTCTCACAACTACTTCAAAAAAGCAGAATAAACAAATTCTAGTTAAGTTTGCAATTTGCACCACATCATCCATCAACACGTCTCCAAACGGCGTGGCGGCCAAGATCGGTTAAATAGTTCGTTGATGCCACCTTGCCCCCTCCTCCAAGCCACCTCCCCTCCCCTATTTAAATAGCTCCCCCTCTCCCCTCAGCCACCACCAACGCCACCATCCCCGCCGCCGCCGCCTCCCGCGCCGTAGCCCCCCCTCGCCGAGCCACCGCCCTAGCCGCCCCTCGCCGCCCCGCAGGACCCCGCCGGAGCCGCCGCCCGCCCCGCCGGACGATCGCCAGAGGTAGCCCTCGTCGCCGGTTTGTTTTTAAAAATAACCCTTCGGTTTAAAAAAAACCCTAGCCCGTTTTTTTATATTAGATCGGTTTTATTTCCCGGTTTAATTATTTTGAGAACGTCCACCCGTTCGTTCGTTTTTACGAACATGTTCGTCGTTTAGTTGCTGCTAATGAACGTTCATTCGTTTAGCCGTTCGTCGTTTTCTTTTATCGGATTTATTCCGCGGTTATTCCGAATTTGATTTCTGAACCAATGTTCAGATTAGTATAACTTTTCGCTCGTTTATCGGAATCAGGCGATTCAAGCGCCTGGAGTTTCATCTCGAAACCCTCTTTCCGAATAGTCAACTTAAACCAGTTTTTATCTTTGTAAAATTTGACTCTAGTTCAGATTAGTAAACGGACCATGTTTTTCTCGCCGTTTGAGTTTCGTTGTTTCGTTTGGTTTGATTCTTTTTGCAAACCGGAGTTCTTAAGTTGAACTCTCCGGTCAACCTCTTTCAGTTGAAGTTTCGTTTGTGCATCTTTGTTTGTTACTTATGTATGTATTGTTTGCTTGCGATAGAATTCCCGAGTGCTAAGCGTGTTACTACGAAGTCTCTAGGATTCACGGATCGTCGACAAGGCAAGTAACACTTGATCATACCCTTTTCATACCCAGTTTTATGCATTAGCTCAACCCTCAAACATTGCATGATTAGGATGTCATTAATTTGTGGGTTGGGAAGTAGATGATGAGGTAGGAACCTATTGCCCTGTTACTATCAAACCCTTGGGAGTTACTTCTACGTTATGCTTATATTGCCATGCTATGCTCGTAGATGTGGTTTGGGTTTGAGAGATATTCACGACAGATGTGAGATTGTTAATTAACGGTTTACCTTAAGGTGGCAACTTAAATACACATCTGGGTGGATTGAGGCACCTGGGGAACCCAGTGTTGTCTGTTTTATTTTTGGAAATCCCGGGGTACCCGTGTGATCTTCCTATGGACCGCCACCCATGCTCAAAGGGAACTGAGATTATTCATGCTAGAAACTTCCGTGTGCAGCCACAAGCTATTATGGGCTCTAGCATAGTTGAGTAAGTTACGTGAAGCTCTCAAGAGGTAGATCAGCAGGTAGTGGGTTTTATAGGTTTGGTATGATCTATCCGGAGTAGAGAGTTAATGTTTCGAAAGATCGTGTCTCGGTCATCCGCTTCTCAAACACCATGTCTTGCGAGAAATCAACGGAGGCGATCGAGTCTTGTGGGGAAAAGTGCGAAACCTCTTAGAGTGTACAATCTAATCATGGTTAGCCGTGTCCACAGTTATGGACAATTCGAGTATCTAGTACTTGAGTATTCACATGTATCTCATCACTCTAACTTAATACTGTTGGGTTGTTAACCACTTTAATTGGGATTGAGATGGGGTTATACCTTCTCAATGATGTTTCAACCACCATGATAGTTAAAATAAAATTTATTCCTTTGACATAGGGAAAAATTGGCTTTCATAGCTGTAACCATAGAGCTTTCCACCAGCCAAACTTGCATGTAGTGTTAGCTTTATTCTGTTATTGCTCTATTGTGTTACATTGCGGCATATTCCATGTGCTGACCCGTTCTCGGGCTGCAACGTATTATGTTGCAGACTTTTCGAACGAGGAGTAAGGTTCGATAGGTCGTTGCCGTGCAGCTCGATTATGCCATTGGAGTTGATGGACTCACTTTATCTTCCAAGCCTTCATGTTATCGCATTAGATGGCCTTAAGCCATATTATTGTAATAAGTTCTCTTTTGAGACATTCGATGTAATAAGTGTGTGATTGCTACTTTGTTATAAATCCTTCGAGTACCGTGTGTGTCAAAGATTACCGATCCGAGGATGACATGTGAAGCACGAAGACTTGACCGTCGAGGTCGGTCGCTACAAGATGGTATCGAGCACACGCCGAGTGTAGGACACGACCACTAAGATAAAACCATAGGTCACTCCTCTCTACTCATTTCTGACCCCTCTCCATTTTTCCACTCTTTAGGATGACGGAGATGAAGTACAAGTTTGCCCAACCGGATGAAGACACACCTTTGGACGCCACTTGAAGGAAGTCACTAGGTACCTGAATATTGAATACCAAGCTTCACCGGACGCATAACGCCACCTTACCGTAAGAAGAATCTTTGGAAGATTCAAGCTCTAGTTCCCGGAAGGACGTTTGCGCCAAGCACGGAGCCCATAGTGTGTGTTTTCAATGCACCAACATGGAGTTTGGGAAAGAGTATGGCAGCTCACATTACCATGGGACGCATTGGAGAAGTCTACAATAAGGAGCTTAAAGACACCATATACCAAATATGTGGGCGCCGAGACGAGCAATGGGAAGTAATTAGCACCAAGAAGGATAGATCCATTGCAGCTTACATCCAGGAGCTAAACCAGCACATCCGACGTCATGAGAACCAGATGTGCGCAGACATGATGGATTTGAAGAAGGCTAAAACTAAGATCATCAAGCTGGAGGAAGAACTCAAGTCTACACGCGATGGATATGAGGAAGAAATCAAGATACTACTGGAGAAGAACGACGACCTAGTAAAGAAGATTGGAGTCTTCATGGGAGGACCAGCACCCAAGGAAGAGGAGTAAGAAGAGGAAGAAGATCCCACTTGTCCGGACAACTACATCATCATCGACGACACCGACTCAGATCCAAGTGATGATGACTATGAAGACGAAGCTGAGCAGACATCATGGAGTCTTCCACCGATCAAAATTTCTAGATGACCACCATATAATAGTAGTATTTTCCCCCATGTAACTAGTAGTAGTTGAGCACTTATCACGATAGTCCTAGATCGTTTTGTATGCCCTTGCTTGCTTGATTGAATGAATGTGTGTTTGCCTCATGTGCATATGGGTAGTGTTTTCTCACTAGACCTCTTTCTATTTCTAATCTCTCCCATCTAAACCTTCAGATGCCTCCGAGACGTGACCCCGGTTTTGTTTTCCCACCGGAGCTCACCCAGTTGATCCAACCGCAGAATGCCTTGATGCAATTGCTAGTTCAGAACCAGGGCAATGCCAACAACAACAACAACAACAAAAACCCGCCGCCAGTGGACAATTTAGCCCGTTTTCTGAGGTTACAACCGCCGGTGTTTTCCAAAGAGCACCGAGCCAATAGTTGCGAGATGATCGCTACGCCGTATTGGAAGGAGTTAACCACCGCAGGATGCACGGATGCCGAAAGAGTGCGCTTTGCCGCACATCAATTGGATGGACCAGCAAGCATGGTGGGATAATTACACGGCTACTTTTCCTATAGCCAATGTCACTTGGGACCAGTTCAACAAGCCTTTCACGGCCCATGTTTCAATTGGAGCCATGCAGATATAGAAGCGTTAGTTCCGCTTCTTACGCCAGGGGTACCGTTCTGTGGCTCAGTACGTGGATGAGTTTAGCAAGTTATCACGCTATGCCCCTGATGATGTGGCCACAGATGCCGCGAAGCAAGAGAAGTTTATGGAAGGACTGAATGATGAGATGAGTATGCAGTTGATGGTGGCAACTTTCAACAACTACCAGGAGTTGGTAGATCAGGCCCTAATGATTGAAGGAAAGCAGCAGCAAATTGAGAGTCGGAAGAGGAAGTATGGAAAAGGGAAGTATAACTCAGAGCTCACCGTAAACCTCGCTTAACCCGAACTCGGGAGGACTACTTCATAACCATGGAGGACATAGCCATCTTTGGAGGAGGATCGCATAATGGTGCGAAGAATGGGAATGGAAATGCAGCCAACAATAATCAGAATCGCTCAAACCCAGCTATACCCGCCAAGAGAGACTTGAGTCAAGTTATTTGCTTTAAGTGCGGGAACATAGGGCACTATGCCAATGACTGCCCTGAAGGAAAGAATGGAAACGGAAATGGGAGCGCTGGGAAGAAGCCCAATCCATTCAACAAAGGACAAGTGAACCATGTCAACGTGGAGGAAGTTGAAGAGCAGCCGGACGCGGTAATAGGTAAGTTTATGGTTCAGTCATTTACCGCTATTGTTCTTTTCGATACTGGTGCATCGCATTCATACATATCAAGGGGATTTGTGGATAAGTTTAAGTTACCAACCTGCACCCTTAGAACCCCTCTTTTAGTGAGCTACTTTGGAGCAGAGTATATGGCTAACAAGTGGTGCACCCAGATACCCCTAATCATTGGCACGCATGTTTTTCCGTCTGACCTAATTATCTTGGAGTCGCAAGGATTGGATGTGATATTAGGTATGGATTGGGTGTCGAAGTTTGGAGGAAGTATTGACTGTGCTAGCAAGACAATTTATCTTACCACCCCGTGCAGGGAAAAAGGATTAAGTATGTATCTAGGCATGTGCCTAGGAGGAGCCAAGTGAATACCCTCACGGGAGTTGTACAAGAAGAAGTACCAGAGTGAAGGATTATCCAGATGTTTTTCCGGAAGAGTTACGGGCATGCCACCAGATCGAGACATCGAAGTTTACGATAGAACTAATGCCGTGCAGGGCCAATCTCAAAGAGACCCTATCGGATGCCCGCAAATGATCTGGAGGAGATTAAGAAGCAGATCAAGGAGCTATTGGAGAAAGGTTACATTCGTAGAAGCTCATCACCTTGGGGAGCCCCAGTGCTTTTGGTGGAGAAGAAGGATAAATCCCTAAGGATGGTTGTTGATTACCGAGCTCTGAATGAAGTAACGATAAAGAACAAGTACCCCTTACCGATGATAAATGATCTGTTTGATCAGTTGCAAGGAGCTAAGGTGTTTTCTAAGATTGATCTATGATCAGGATACCATCAGTTGAAGATCCGAGAGAAGGATATACCAAAGACAGCATTCACCACACGATATGGATTATATGAGTATACGGTCATGTCGTTTGGACTGACTAACGCCTCGCCTATTTCATGAGTATGATGAACAAAGTGTTCATGGAGTATTTGGACAAGTTTGTTGTGGTGTTTATCAATGATATTATGGTTTACTCGAAGAACTGACGAGGAGCACGCAGAACACCTACGTTTGGTTCTTGAGAAACTCGGGGAACACCAGTTATATGCCAAATTCAGCAAGTGCGAGTTTTGGTTGAAGGAAGTTGGATTTCTTGGACATGTTATATCAGAGAAGGTATAGCAAGAGATCCCGGTAAAATTCAGTCGATCCTTTGAATGGTTGGCACCCACTTCAATGAGATTCGCAGCTTCCTTGGACCGGCAGGATATTATCGGAGATTCATTGAGAATTTTTCCAAGATTGCTAAACCAATGACAGAATTACTAAAGAAGGATACCGAGTTCAAATGGACAGAGGATTGTGAGACGAGTTTCCAAGAGTTGAAGAAACGGTTAACTACAGCCCCAGTGCTGACATTGCCAGATATACATATGGAGTTTCAAGTGTATTGCGATGCCTCTCGCTTGAGACTTGATGTGTTCTTATGCAGGAAGGAAAAGTTGTTTCGTATGCCTCACGACAACTGAAGCCTCATGAGTTGAACTATGCCACACATGATTTGGAGTTAGCAGCTGTAGTACATGCGTTGAAGACCTGGAGATATTATCTCATGGGAAATCGTTGTGATGTGTACACGGGTCATAAGAGTTTAAAGTACATTTTCACCCAGAAGGAGTTAAACCTCAGACAGAGGAGATGGCTGGAACTTATAAAGGATTACAACATGAAGCTACACTATCATCCAGGAAAGGCCAACGTCGTAGCAGACGCTTTGAGTCGGAAGAGTTATGCCAATATCCTTGAAGGTAGAGGACTGCCAAAGGAGTTAGCAGAGAATATTATGGAACTTTGGTTGGAGATTGTTCCAAGAGGATTTCTTGCAACAATGGAGGTTCAGTCGACCTTGTTAGACAAGATTCGAGACGCTCAAAAGGAGGATAAGGAGATTGCTGAGATAAAGGAAAAGATGGGCAAAGGAAAAGCCAAAGGTTTTCGCGAGGATGAGCACGATACCTTGTGGTTTGAGGATCGAATTTATGTGCCCAACAATTCGGAGATCGGGAAGTTAATACTTCAAGAGGCCCATGACTCACCATACTCGATTCACCCCGGAAACACCAAGATGTATTTGGATTTGAAGGAACGTTTCTGGTGGACTGGTATGAAGAAGGATATTGCGAGTATGTAGCCGTTTATGATGTATGTCGAGAGTGAAGGCAGAGCATCAAAAGCCAGCAGGACTGTTGCAGCCTATGCCAATACCCGAATGGAAGTGGGACAAACTTGGCATGGATTTTATCACCGGATTACCCGTAACCAAAGCAGGATATGATTCAATATGGGTAGTAGTGGATCGGTTGACCAAAGTAGCTCACTTCATCCCAAAGGAAAACAACTTATACAAGTGCCAAGTTGGCCAAGATATATATGACCAGGATCGTATATGCATGGAGTTTCGAGGAGCATCGTATCAGATAGAGGGACACAGTTTACTTCAAAGTTTTGGCATCAACTACACCATACTTTGGGTACCAGATTGGAGTTTAGTACCGCGTTCCACCCATGGACGGATGGACAGACAGAGAGAGTTAACCAGATTCTGGAGGATATGTTAAGAGCCTGTGCACTAGATTATGGATCTAGTTGGGATGACAATTTGCCGTACGCAGAATTCTCATATAACAACAGCTACCGAGCCGGTTTGAAGATGGCACCGTTCAAGCTCTGTCAGACGGACGCAGTGTAGAACACCCTTGATGTGGGATGAGGTCGGAGACCGTCGATTGTTTGGACCAGATTTGATCAAAGACTCGAGAGGAGAAGGTTAAACTGATCGAGACAGACTAAAGATTGCTCAGTCTAGACAGAAGAGTTACGCAGATTCAAAACGCAAGGAAGTAACCTATGAAATCGGAGACAGAGCCTATCTGCGAGTATCACCCCTGAGGGGAGTGAAGCGTTTTGGAGTAAAGGGAAAGTTAGCCCCATGATTTGTAGGACCGTATCGTGTTTTGGTACGAATGGGAGAAGTTGCCTACAAACTGGAGTTACCCAAAGGACTATCAGGAGTTCACGATGTGTTTCACGTATCTGGCGAAGAAGTGACAGTGAGATGGCCGACATACCGTTAAAGGATACAGTGCCCCTGGAGGCGATACAATTGGATAGTAATTTGACTTATGAGGAGAAGCCAGTAAAGATTTTGGATTTTGACAGCCGAGTCACTCGTAGCAAAGTTATCAAGTTTTGTAAAGTTTAGTGGAGCCACCACACCGAGGAGGAAGCCACCTGGGAGCGAGAAGATGATATTCGCAAGGACCATCCGCACCTATTTTCTAGCCAACCCGAATCTCGAGGGCGAGATTCATCTTAAGGGGGTAGGTTTGTAACATCCCAAATTTTCAATTTGGCATATTATACATAGGTCATCCATGCATATCATATTTTATTGCATTCTCGTTTGCCATCCTCGAAATCCTAAGCAACTCAAGGACCCTCGGAGAGAGTTGGGGATTTTCCGATTTTCATATTTGAACTTTATCAAATAATGAAAGACGAGGATATTGGATTTTATTATTTTTCTCTCCGGAAAATATTTCATGCTTAAAAATAAACGAGAGGAGATAATATGACTTCTCCGAAACTAATTGAAATACCGGAGGAATAATGGTAAAATCAATTTTGGGATTTTATATTACTTATTTGGAATTTTAATTGCCCAGGGAAAAATTTGCATATGTTTTAAATTTTGCATTTTAGGGGCCAAGAGAAGTTCATGTTGTTCTAAATATTTTATTTAGGCAAAGAAAACTTGTTTTGGCATTTTTAGATTTTTATTTGTTTTACTAGGATTTTTACAATTTTCGGCGGAATGTTTTAAAAAAAAAAAGAACCGCTACCGATCGGGCTAACGGCTCAGCCTAGCAGGTCGGGCCCAAACACGGCCACGGACTCGAGTCCGAGCTGCACTCCTCCCGCCGCCTTGCCCCTCCTCCAAGCCACCTCCCTCCCTATTTAAATAGCCCCTCTCCCTCACCACCACCACCACCGCCGCATCGCCGCCTCACGCCGTAGCCCCCTCGTCGAGCCACCGCCCTAGCCGCCCCTCGCCCGCCCAGACCCCGGAGCCGCCGCCCGCCCGGACGATCGCCGGGGGTAGCCCTCGTCGCCGGTTTGTTTTTAAAAATAACCCTTTGGTTTAAAAAAAACCCTAGCCCGTTTTTTTGTATTAGATCGGTTTTATTTCCCGGTTTAATTATTTTGAGAACGTCCACCCGTTCGTTCGTTTTTACGAACATGTTCGTCGTTTAGTTGCTGCTAATGAACGTTCATTCGTTTAGCCGTTAAATGCGTTTTCTTTTATCGGATTTATTCCACGGTTATTCCGAATTTGATTTACGAACCAATGTTCAGATTAGTATAACTTTTTTTCGTTTATCGGAATCAGGCGATTCAAGCGCCTAGAGTTTCATCTCGAAACCCTCTTTCCGAATAGTCAACTTAAACCAGTTTTTATCTTTGTAAAATTTGACTCTAGTTCAGTTTAGTAAACGGACCATGTTTTTCTCGCCGTTTGAGTTTCGTTGTTTCGTTTGGTTTGATTCTTTTTGCAAACCGGAGTTCTTAAGTTGAACTCTCCGGTCAACCTCTTTTAGTTGTAGTTTTGTTTGTGCATTTTTGTTTGTTACTTATGTATGTATTGTTTGCTTGCGATAGAATTCCCGGAGTGCGAAGCGTGTTACTACGAGTCTCTAGGATTCACGGATCGTCAGCAAGGCAAGTAACACTTGATCATACCCTTTTCATACCCAGTTTTATGCATTAGCTCAACCCTCAAACAGCATGATTAGGATGTCATTAATTTGTGGGTTGGGAAGTAGATGATGAGGTAGGAACCTATTGCCCTGTTACTATCAAACCCTTGGGAGTTACTTCTACGTTATGCTTATATTGCCATGCTATGCTCGTAGACGTGGTTTGGGTTTGAGAGATATTCACGACAGATGTGAGATTGTTAATTAACGGTTTACCTTAAGGTGGCAAATTAAATAAACATCTGGGTGGCTTGAGGCACCTGGGGAACCCAGTGTTGTTATGCTTTTATTTTTGGAAATCCGGGGTACCCGTGTGATCTTCCTATGGACCGCCACCAGGCTCAAAGGGAACTGAGATTATTCATGCTAGAAACTTCCGTGTGCAGCCACAAGCTATTATGGGCTCTAGCATAGTTGAGTAAGTTACGTGAAGCTCTCAAGTGGTAGATCAGCAGGTAGTGGGTTTTATAGGTTTGGTATGTTCTATCCGGAGTAGAGAGTTAATGTTTCCGAAAGACTGTGTCTCGGTCATCCGTTTCTCAAACACCATGTAGTGCGAGAAATCAACGGAGGCGATCGAGTCTTGTGGGGAAAAGTGTGCAAACCTCTGCAGAGTGTACAATCTAATCATGGTTCGCCGTGTCCCCGGTTATGGACAATTCTGAGTATCTAGTACTTGAGTATTCACATGTATCTCATCACTCTAACTTAATACTGCTGGGTTGTTAACCACTTTAATTGGGATTGAGATGGGGTTATACCTTCTCAATGATGTTTCAACCACCATGATAGTTAAAATAAAATTTATTCCTTTGACATAGGGAAAAATTGGCTTTCCGCAAACTGTAACCATAGAGCTTTCCACCAGCCAAACTTGCATGTAGTGTTAGCTTTATTCTGTTATTGCTCTATTGTGTTACATTGCCAGCATATTCCATGTGCTGACCCGTTCTCGGGCTGCAACGTATTATGTTGCAGACTTTTCAGACGAGGAGTAAGGTTCGATAGGTCGTTGCCGTGCAGCTCAGTTATGCCGTTCGAGTTGATGGACTCACTTTATCTTCCAAGCCTTCCGCTGTTATCGCATTAGATGGCCTTAAGCCATATTATTGTAATAAGTTCTCTTTTGAGACATTCGATGTAATAAGTGTGTGATTGCTACTCTGTTATAAATCCTTCGAGTACTGTGTGTGTCAGCATTACCGATCCAGGGATGACACAGAAGCACAGAGACTTGACCGTCTGAGGTTGGGTCGCTACATATACCGATGCGGAGATGGATGGAGACAAAACTACACTGATATTTAGTTGTCGTGCATGTTATATGGTACACAATAACACAAAGTATGTACCTGGTGATGAGGCAAGAACGGCCAAGGCCAGGAGGAGTGTTACTTGGCAATACTTCATGTCTTCAAGAAATCCAGACAAAAGAGGATGGGATATGTGCGCGACATGCTCCTGAAGTAATTGTGGCACTTTTATAGTGTTGTCGTGCTTGGTGTTTTAGGAATTGCTTTATTTTTTTACCAAACTAGTAATCATGTACGTGGAATGCACGCTATATCAAAAAAGAAATTAATTGCATTGCGCGCTAAAATTAGGAAAGATATTGAATGTACGTTGATATTAGGTAATATAATTACCATGTTATATTAGAAAAAAATGTTAATTGCATTGGACGTTAATATTAGGAAAGACACTAATTGCATGTTGATATTAGGTTGGGTATAATTACCTGGTTAGCAATGAAGTTGATATAAGTATGATTTTACTTGCATGCTAAACATGTTAGCGTTAAATGCCGGAGCACCATAGACCAATTGTACAAGGAACAAAAAACACCGATTTGGTTTAGATTATTGCAAGGGTCGAGCGGATCGATTAGTTTTCGGTGGGAGGGGAAAACCCTAATGGATGGGGCAGTTGGCGGGAGGTGCATGTACCAATTACATTTTAATAGTAGAGATATTCTAGATTTTGGTAAGATTTGATTTGATTTGAGTATGAATATGGGAAGGCAATCAAAATTTGATTTAGTTGAAATTTTGGAAAGATTTGATTTGGATATGGTCACGAGATGCAAGGAAAATATTGATTTAGTTGAGGTTTTGAGGAGGTTTGATCTGATTTGATTTGATTGAGTTATTGAAGTTCATGGTTTTGCTAAGATTTCAGTGAGTTAGTGCAGGGCATGATTTCTAGTAGGAAAAGAAAGAAAAACACCAATTTTGATTAGATTTTTGCAAACCAGGGGGGCTGGAGAGAAAAACTAAGGGAGTGAAAAAACCAATAGGGAGGTCGAGCAAACCTATTCGGTTTTTAGTGGGAGGGACATAGTGTGAATGAGGCAGTGGAAGGTGAGGCAGACGTACCAACTCTCCTTTATAGTAGAGATATTGTAATTTTGTATAAGGTTTGATTTGATTTGACCTGAATATAGGTAGGGAAGGAATTGAAGGTTTTGATCTAGTTGAGGTTTGGTAAGATTCGATTTGATTTGAGTTGGATATGGTCACGTGAAGGCAAGAAATTATTGATTTGGTTGAGGTATTGATAATATTTGATTTTATCCGATTGAGTTAATGCAGTACATATTTCTGATAAGATTTGATTGAGTTAATTCAGGGCATGACTTCTAGTAGGACAAGGAAAGGAAAACACCGATTTGGCTTACATTATTGCAAACCAAGGGGTGTGGAGGAAAAAAACCTAGGTGTCAGGGAAAAATCAACATGGAGAGTCGAGCAAATTGATTCAATTTTTAATCTATATCTATACTAATATAAAAGGATCCAAAGGGGCAGATCCAACTAATCTTGGCCATCAAATTAGATTAATCCAACAACTCATGTTGTTCCAATGGTGAGCACTCAACATGTTTATCATGCAGTAAATATGATACCAAATATCAATGGCAGCACTAATCACAAAATTAAAACGCAAAAAATATCGTACCAAATATCAGTGTCTATTGCACGTACGCATTAGGAAAAACCAGTATAGATAGGACGATGGGAGGTGAGATGAACATACCAACTCTCCATTAGTAATAGAGATGTAAACAAATGTATCAATGATTATTTAACGAAAATACTAACAAGGGACCGTTCCATAGGAAATGCTTTTTGAGTAAAGCATGCATTTGCACACAACATTGTATGCATGCATGTGATGATGTAAGGAGGGTACAATTTTAAAAAAAAGTGCCCTATGGACTAAAACATATGCCGATTCATAATTTGTTTTCACACTTTACCATCTTATCATCGAGGGCATCCAAGTAGCTCCCTCTTGGGTATGTTCCGGCAAACCTTTTTTCGCCCCTAAAGTTGCTATCCCATGATTAATAAAGTTGCCATTGTATTGTTATAGAAGTTGCCTTACCATGTGGCAAGCTTGATATCAACACAGTGACAACGCCATTTCCTACTAGGTGTCAAATTTTAAGGTGGATTTGCTGCGACCACACAATAAATAAAGTTGGCATTGCGTCGTGTCTAACTTGCCACCATGTTTGTATCAAAGTTGCCGCTCGAAATTTTAATATTAATGCCAGGGAAAGTTTGTTACTTTTAGGGGGCAACTTTTGCAATGATATTTTTTCATTGAAACATACATAAATGGGATCTAGTATCGTATCTCTCAATTATACAAAGTCAAAAGTGAAAATGGTTCGAAAATTGACTATGCAATTTCACAGTTAAAACATTTTAAGGTTTTGAAAAGAGCATTTTTGGAGTTGATGTCATTTTTTTCAAAACATTTTAACACATAAGAGCCAATTTTTGAAAATTATTTTTGATGTCTTCTCCTTTCGAAACAAGATTCGAGGGGACACGGGAGAATTTCAAAGAAACGGAAAAGAAGAAAAGAGCAAAACAAACAATGAAGAAAAATTGCAACAGAAATAAGAGAAATATTTTTGTTCTTATCTGAATTTTTCAACAAATGAAAAGAGTGCAAAAAAGCACACCAATCTTTTTGGAGTTTTTGCTCTTTCTAAAGAAAGCGAAAAAATAACAAATCTTAAAAATGAGAAAATATTTACACCAAAGAACTCCGAACCAACAAAAGAAGAACAAGAAATACTTTGTGTTTTATTTTTAATAAACACTAGCTAACAAACGAAAGAAAGAAAATAAAAAAGAAGCTAGAAATATTTTTTGAGTTTCTCGAACACAAAAAAGGAAGCAAATACATGTGAAACTTGGATATACAATGAAAACTATGAACACCGACAAGTAAAATGAATGTGTGAACATGAAATGAAATGTGGGTGAGAATATGCACTCCCCCAAGCTTAGGATTTTGGCCTAACTTGGTCGATGCCAATTGAAAAATCCCTCAAGTCCAGGTAGGAACTGGGTCGATGGTCTGAACCTGTCATCGCAAAGGTTAACCTCCTCTGATACCGCCAACTCGTTCCTGTTGGTGATTATTTCCTCTCGCGATATATTGTATCTTCCCCTAGAAAGGTCAAATAGGGAAGGGGCAGGCAGAGTAACAATATCACGGGTGCACTGGCTGAATACCAGGTTATACTAATAAAATGGGGCACCTCTATTAATAAAATCACGGTCAACCATGCACTCGCAATTTAGGTATTTCTTAGGTAGAAGATTATCCTCGCCAAGTCTGATTGCAAGATTAAAGTGTCTAGCAAGGCGAGTAGCATAAATGCCCCCATAAATAATATCCCTGGACATGCTAGTCTGCAGACTGCGTGCAATGATAGTTGCCAAACTATGGCTCCTACCACCAAACAGTGCACTATGCAAATAGCGAGATCAGGGGCACTAAGCGTTCCACTCTCCCACCTAGCAGTCTGATACGTCAGCAACGTATCTATAATTTTTTATTGTTTTATGCTATTATATTATCAATCTTGGATGCTTTATATGCATTTATATGCTATTTTATATTATTTTTTGGCACTAACCTATTAGCCCAGCGCCCAGTGCCAGTTCCAATTTTTTGCTTGTTTTTGCTTTTCAGAAAAAACAGTACCAAACGAAGTCCAAACGCGATGAAACTTTACGATGATTTTTTCTGGACTAGAAGGGACCCTAGAAGGTATGGGAGGAGGCCAGATGAGCTATGGGAGAGCCACGAGCTCACATGGCACGCACTAGGGTGGTAGGCATGCCCCCTGAGCTCGTGGGCCCCATGCAACTCTGTTTGAAATAATTCCACCTCTATAAATTCCCAAATATTCCCAATCAACAGAGAGCCACCCGAAAAACTTTTGCAGCGTTGCAACCTTCTGTTCTTCCATGACCCCATCTGAAGGCCTTTTTCGGTACTCCGACGGAGGGGGAATCAATTACGAAGGGTGATATGTCTCCAACGTATCTATAATTTTTTATTGTTCCATGCTATTATAGTATCAATCTTGGATGCTTTATATGCATTTATAAGCTATTTTATATCATCTTTTGGGACTAACCTATTAACCCAATGCCCAATGTCGGATCCTATTTTTTGCTTGTTTTTTGGCTTTATAGAAAAACAGTACCAAACGAAGTCCAAACGTGATGAAACTTTATGATGATTTCTTCTAGACCAGAAGGGACCCTAGGAGGTTCGGGAAGAGGCTAAAAGAGCTAGGGGAGGGCCACGAGCTCACAGGGTGCGTCTTAGGGGGGTAGGCGCGCCCCCTGAGCTCATGGGCCCCATGCAACTCTGTTTGACCTAATTTCAACTCTATAAATTCCCAAATATTCCTAAACCAACACAGAGCCACCTGAAACACTTTTTTCACCGCCGCAAGCTTCTGTTCTTCCGCGACCCCATCTGGAGGCCTTTTCCGGTACTCTGTCGAAGGTGGAATCGATCACGGAGGGTGATACGTCTCCAACCTATCTATAATTTTTTATTGTTCCATGCTATTATAGTATCAATCTTGGATGCTTTATATGCATTTTTATGCTATTGTATATCATTTTCTGGGACTAACCTATTAACGCAGTGCCCAGTGCCCAGTGCCAGTTCCTATTTTTTGCTTGTATTTGGCTTTTTAGAAAATCGGTAACAAAAGAAGTCCAAACACGATGAAACTTTACGATGATTTTTACTGGACCAGAAGGGAGCCAAGAAGGTTCGGGAGGAGGCCAGAAGAGCTATGGGAGAGCCATAAGCTCACAGGGCACGCCCCAGGGGGGTAGGCGCGACCTCTGGGCTCGTGGGCCCCGTGCAACTCCGTTTTGACCTAATTCCACCTCTATAAATTCCCAAATATTCCCAAACCAACAGAGATCCACCCGAAACACTTTTTACGCTTCCGCAAGCTTTTGTTTTTCCGCGGCCCCATCTGGAGGCCTTTTTTGGTACTCTGCCGGAGGGGGAGTCAATCACGAAGGGTGATACGTATGCAACGTATCTGTACTTTTTTATTGTTCCATGCTATTATCGTATAAATCATGGATGCTTTATATGTATTTATATGCTATTTTATATCCTTTTTTGAGACTAACCTATTAACCCAAAGGCCTTGATGCAGTTCACATTTTTGCTTGTTTTTGGCTTTTCGTAAAAACATTACCAAACGAAGTCCAACCACGATGAAACTTTACGATGATTTTTTTGGACCAGAAGGGACCCTAGAAGGTTCAGGAGGAGGCCAGAAGAGCTACGAGAGAGCCACGAGCTCATAGGGTGCGCCCTAGGGGGTAGGCACGCCCCTTGAGCTCGTGGGCCCCATGCAACTCCGTTTGACATAATTCCACCTCTATAAATTCCCTAATATTCCCAAACCAACAAAGTGCCACTCGAAACACTTTTTTCGCCGTCACAAGCTTATGTTCTTCTATGATCCCATCTGGAGGCCTTTTCCGGTACTTTGCCGGAGGGGTAATCGATCGCAGAGGGCTTCTACATCATCCTTGCTGCCTTTTGATGATCCGTGAATTGTTCACCGCAGGCCTACGGGTCCATAGTTAGTAACTAGATGGCTTCTTCTCTCTCTTTGATCCTGAATACCATGTTCTCCTCGATGTTCTTTGAGTTCTATCCAATGTAATTTTCTATTGCAGTGTGTTTTTTGGGATCCATTGAATTGTGGGTTTATCATCTTAATATTCATGAGAAGTAATTGAGTCTATTTTGAACTTTATTATGCATGATTGTTATAGCTTTGTATTTCTCTTCGATCTATCTATTTGGTTTGGCCAACTAGAATGATTTATCATCAGTGGAAGAGGTGCTTTATGATGGGTTCAATCTTGCAATGCTCTATATCCCAGTGACATAAAGGGAGAAGACACATCACTACTAGGGAAAACCCTAGTAGTAGCGCGGGTTTTGAGGCTATCAGCAGTGCGGGCAACCGTGCTACTAATAAGGCGCTACAGCTAACTGTTAGTAGTCGCGCGGTCTGTATCGTCGCTACTACTATTGACCATATCAGGTGCGCTTTTCCAGAACACGCTACTATTAGTTTGCTGTAGCGCTTTCCTAGCCCCGCACTACTGCTATGTGTTTCACCACCCCCCCCCCCGGTTCCTACCCAGTTTCAGTTCCAATAAACTGCAATTTCCAGATACTAGGTACTACTAGATATCAGTTTCATAAAGCATTATACGTATTAGGTAGTACTACCTCCGTTCCAAATTACTCGTCGTGGTTTTAGTTCAAATTTGGAACGGAGGGAGTACTAGATAACAATTTCATATATAGTCAACATGCATCCTCAAGCAGTACAACGTGATATCGACGACGATCATCATATGTAGTTCTAGATGATATTGACGACGATCATCATATGTAGTTCTACATGATATCAACGACGATCATCATGTGTAGTTCTACATGATATCAACGACGATCATCATATGTAGTTCTAGATGATATAGCCACACACACATATGCAGTTCTAGATGATATCGACAATGATCATCATCCTGAAGCCTGGGCGGTGGGTGTTCCTGATAGTAATTAGGATGGCCTGTCCAACATGAAGATTCTTGCCAACGAGGAATCTTGTAACATCCCAAAATTCTAAATTTTGGAATGCTATAAACAAATAGATAGATTTGATTTGATTGTTTGATTGATTGACTGAAAGTGAGTGAATTCGAAACTTTTGAAAGTTAAATGAGAGGGAATAAAAGGAATTTCCCAAACTTTCATTTTTGCTTTTATGATCTTCGGGAATTCAAATTCTTTTCATCACAAAATCCTGGAGAGAAGATGACATGACTTCTTCCATTTATTTAAATGACAAGGGGTGTTGAAAATATTTGAATTTCATTTGGAAAATATTTCCAATTCTAAAACTTTATGCAACTCAATGATTTTTACGAGCGAAGATAAAATGACTTCTTCAAAACATATGAAATATGAGTTGGGAGTTTCAAAGAAATAAATTCAAAGTTCTTTTGAATTTATTTTTAATTTGGAGTTATTTGAGTTTTATTCAAATTATTTTCTCCAAAAATAAAATACATGGAAAATAGGGTAACATGATTCCCTACATCAGAAAATTGGAGAGAAATTAATTTGAAATCATTTTGGTATTTTTAAAATGATTTTCAGTGGATTTTATTAGGGTAGTAGCACTGTTTGTTTTATTTGAATTTGTGTGTATTTTATTTGAAGCTAGAATAATGTTCATCATGTAGGAAATCTTTTTCTGAAAATTTTGATATATTATATGCCTATATAATATATTTATTTATTTGGTTTTATCATTTTTATTTCGTCTAGAAATTGTTAAAAAAAAGTTTCCCTTCCCTCGAACTGGGCCGGCCCAGCTCCCAGCCAGGCCGCGGCCCAGCTCCGCGCCGCCTTGCCCGTCGTCCCCGACTGGGACTCCTCCCCGGAGTCCGGCGCCGCCCCGCTACCGGCCGCCGCCTCTCCGTGCCCCCTCCCCCCGCCACCACCTCGCCACCCCATAAAAAGCGCCGCCCAGCCCGTTCCTCCTCTCTCCCCTCGCTCGCCGCCCTTGCGCCCTCATGGAGCTCCCGCCCGGCGAGATCCGCCGCCGCCGCTCCGCCCGTCTCGTCGTCGCGGACCACCGCGCCGCCAACCCCTCGCCTCCCGTTCCGCCCCTCCCGACCACTTGCGCCGCCCTCGGCAGCCAGAGCCGCCGCCCCGGCCGGACCCGAGCCGCCGCCGCCGACCCATCGACGGAGTACGCCGCTGCCTCCGAAAACCGCTGCCACCGGTTTAATTTTCGAACCGGTAAAACCGCTATAAAACCCGCCCCGGTTTTTCTTTAGTATTCGGGTTTATTTTTTTTAGATCGTTTTTTTAGGTTTTGTTTATTTAGCGAACACTCACTGGTTAGGCCTATGTAGTGAGCGGTTTTCACCGCATATGTTTCGGTAACGAACGTTCGCCTTTTAGACTTTTCTTTTTCTGTTAGTTTTTAGCCAGGGACCTATCTGTGGTGATTTTATTTACAGATTAGTCCCTGATTTTTAATCGATCATAACTTTTTACTCGTCAGTCCAAATTCAACGAAACCAACGCCCACTTCTTCGTTATGATCTCCTCTATCCAGTAATCCAACTCAAACTTGTTTTTGAATGTTTAAAATTTGAATTAGATCAGATTTGAATTCAAACTTCGTTTGATCATAACTTGAGTTTTATAACTCCGATTTAGTTGATTCTTTTTGCAAATCGAAGCTCTTGACCTAAACTTTCTGATAAGGCCAAATTCACATAATTTTGGTACTGTTAGATATTGCTTTATGTTGCGAGAGTTATTTTCTTGGTTTATGTTTTCCGAATCGTTTTCTTCGTTCTTTCTGATGTTGTGAGTGATTGCTTATGTGTGGCTACTGTTGATTGCTTACGATAGATTGACCGGAGTATGACGAGTAGAACTATCAAGAGTTTTGAGTGTGAATCATCTTCATCAACTTTGCAGGCAAGTAACACTTGATCATACTTTCTCTACTACCCAGTTTTATGCATTAGATCTATTCCTCAAACACTTGCATGATTAGGATCTAATTAAATTGTGGGATGGGAAGTAGTTGAGGTAGTACCTATTACCTGTTTTACTTATGAAACCTTGGGAGTTACTTCTCGTTTGCTTATTTGCCATGCTATGCTAGTAGACGTGGATTGGGTGAGTGTATCCATGATGTATGTGAGATTGTTAAATTAATGGTTTATTTAAGGTGGCAACTTAAACACACATCTGGTGGATTGAGGCACCTGGGTATCCAAAGGATTGCCTGTTTTTTTTGGGACCGCCGCCCAGGCTCAAAGGGATCATGAGATTATTCAAACTAGTAACTTCCGTGTGCAGCCACAAGCCATTATGGGCTCTGGCGTAGTTGAGTAAGTTGTGCGAACTCTTATAGTGGTGGACTAGCAGATGTAGGGGATGTAGGTGTACCGGTCTACCCGTCGTAAAGTGCTAGCGCTTCTGAAAGACTCTGTCTCGGTCATCCGTTTCTCAAACATCATGTAGTGCGAGAAATCCAACGGAGGCGATCGAATCTTGTGGGGAAAAGTGCGCAAACCTCTGCAGAGTGTATAAACTAATCATGGTTAGCCGTGTCCCCGGTTATGGACAATTTTGAGTAACTAGTTCTTGGATTATCCTGTTGATCTCATCAACGTTACTTAATATAATTTGTTTGGGTTTAATGAGTACTTTAATTGGGATTGAGGATGTTGTCAACCATTCTCAATGTTCAACAACCACCATGATAGTTAAATAAATTTATTCCTTTGAAGTAGGGAAAAATTGGCTTTTCGCAAAACTGTAACCATAGAGCTTTCCACCAGCCATACATGCATGTAGTATAACTTATTCTTTCATTACTCTCTATGTGTTACATTGCCAAAGCATATTCCATGTCTTTGACCCGTTTCAGGCTGCAACTTTTCATGTTGCGTACTTTTTCGCATAACGAGTAAGTGATACGTTAGGGTTACGATTTCCTATACTCAACTTTGCCATTGGTGTTGATGGGAATCCACAACCTTGTTGCTTCCGCTAAATTTTGGATTGAGGTAATAGTATTTACGTTACTTTATACATGTGATTTACCTCTGTTATAAATCCTTCGAGTCTTGTGTGTCAAAGATACCGATCCAGGGATGACACTAAGCACAGAGACTTGATCCATTCGGGTCGGGTCGCTACAAGATGGTATCAGAGCACATGTTGACTGTAGGACGTGACCCTAGAAACTGACAAGCCCATAGGAAAGATTTTTCTCTACTACTTCATTTTCAAAAAGATCTTTTACCTCTCTTCTCTTCTGAGCTTATTCAAATATTCCCTTTTAGTGAGACCATACCCCTTTTCCCCTTTTGACCACTTGAAGATTTGAATGATGAGACCACTCCAAGGAGACAAGATATCGGACAACTAAGACCATTTGGAATGAAGAAGATTTTACTGTGTAAATGGAAACTACAACTGTTGAAGACTCCGAAGACTAGGAGAATTTGAAGGCTCTGAAGAATTCCTAGATCAAGGTGTATCGGAGAAAGACTGGAACATGGAGCATTAGAATTCAAAGTTACATCAAGGAGAACCCTAAAGGCAGGAGATATCAATTATGGAATGATAGCTCATGGAAATGACAAGAGCAGAAACACGCTATCCATGATGTTATCACCCGCTTATGCTATTGTCACCGTGCAGAGTTAAGTATGCAGATGCATGGAATGATTGGATGGTAGAAGGCTGATGGAGCATCTGTCAGCAAAAGATGTAGTTTTAAATCTTAGCTGGTGTATCACCAGGATCTGGAGTGTTACATCGTGAAGTTAAGATGGACCTACAAGAAGCAATATTTGACAAGAAGGCAATTGGTGAAGAACTTCAGAACCGGAAGCTGAAGTAACCAAAGCTGGAGGAACAAAACCTCGAGATACCGGAGATTAAATCGGGAATCAAGCACGGTAGGATCATGGTTCCTGTCAAGGAAGTTGAAATCGTAAGTTTGGAATGCCACTCAGAAATATTAAAGGGCGTCGCGAGAGACTTCAAGGCCAACAGAGATGATCCGCAAAAGAACTTGAGCAGGACAAGCACGATTGGAAGAAGCCATCGGAGACATGAACAATACTTGAGGAGTCTGATGACTTTGAGATCTATTGACCTTTAAAACACCAAACCCCTGTATATACCTGCTCTAGATGCGACGATTGTGAGTTGTCATTTGTTTGATGTTTTTCCGACAGCCACAATAAAACATGTCTTTCAAAACTTTTGTTTGTATTGTGTGCATCCCTCTCGATCTCTCCTATCCCACCCCAAAACCCATGGACCCAATAGAGAACGAATGGAGAAGAGCTTATATTTTCTGGACCGATGAGTCAATTGGAGATGGATCGATGGATTCAGAACATGAGGATCACATGGAGAATAATCCTATAGTCGAAGGATATGGCCCAACATGCTCTTCAATGCTTTGAAAGAGGTGCTGCTACTTGGTGGAGGGTGTACCAAACCATCAATGGATTGCAAGGAGTAACCACTTGGAAAGAATTAAAGTTGAATTTGCTAAAGTCTCGGTTTGTGACCCGTAAATTGAGGCCTTATGGAAAGGTTATGAAGAAACCTTGTGCATACAAGCTTTGTGGGGAAATAGGATACAACCATAAAGAAAATAAGGACGAATACCCTCATAAGCAGAGGATTACCAAAGGAGTTAGCCGAGGATTTTCAGGGAACTTCGGTTGGAGATTGTTCCCAAAGGTTTTGTTGCAGCAATGGAAGTTTAGTCTACATTATTGGGACGATCCGAAGGATGACAAGAGATTGCTGAGGACGAGCAAAGGAAAGGCCAAAGGTTTTTGTAAGGATGAGCACGACACCTTATGGCTTGAGGATAGTGTATATGTACCCAATAATGTAGAGATCAGGAAGTTAATACTTCAGGAGGCTCATGACTCACCATACTCGATTCGCCCTAGAAACACCAATATGTATTTGGATTCGAAGGAGCATTTCTGGTGGACTGGTATGAAGAAGGATATTGCGGAGTATGTAGTCGTAGGTGATGTATGCGGAGAGAATAAAAGCGAGAACATCGAAGCCGCAAGATTACTACAGCCTATGCCGAGACCCGAATGGAAGTGGGATAAGCTTGGCATGGATTTCATTACCGGATTCCCAGAACCCGAACGGGATATGATTCTATCTGGGTAGTAGTTGATTTGCTTGACCAAAGAGGCTCACTTTATCCCAGTGAAAACCACCTATGCAAGTGCGAAGTTGGCCAAGATATATTTGACAAGGATCGTATGTCTGCATGGAGTTCCGAGGACCATCGTAGAGGAACACAGTTTACCTCAAAGTTTTGGAGCACCAGACTTTGGGTACTAGGCTAGAGTTCAGTACAGCCTTTCATCCGCAGACAGATGGGTAAATCAAGAGAGTCAATCAGATTTTGGAGGACATGTTGAGAGCGTGTGCGCTGGATTATGGATCTAGTAGTGGTGATAATCTACCTTACGCGGAGTTCTCATTCAACAACAGCTACCAAGTCAGTTTTAAGATGGCCCCTTTTGAAGCTTTGTATGGGAAAAGAAGCCAGACACCATTTGATGTGGGATGAAGTTGGAGACCGTCAGTTGTTTGGACCAAATGTGATCAAGGATGTCAGAAGAGAATGTTAAGTTGATTCGAGATAGACCGAAGGTAGCTCGATCCGAGCGTAATAGTTATGCATACTCAATAACGCAAGGAGGTAGTCTATGAAATCGGAGATGAGCATATCTTTGTGTGCCACCTCTGCGAGGAGTTAAATGATTTGGAATTAAGGGAAAGTTAGCCCGAGATTTGTAGGACCATACGGAGTTTTGGAGCGTATGGGAGAAGTGGCTAACAAGTTGGAGTCACCCGAAGGACTGTCAGGAGTTCATGATGTGTTTCACGTTTTCCAGTTGAAGAAGTGTCATGCAGAGATGGCCAATATTTCCTTGTAAGGAGGCTTGACCCTGGAAAGGATAATGATGTTCCACGAAGTGGAGTATGGACTTCATAAGTATAAGTTTTTTTTTCTTGGTATGTGGGATATTCCACGAGGATGAAGAGATGAATTACTATTAGATATAAAGGAGGTATGATGTTGGAAATATGGATCAAGGTAAATTCCATGATGAGTTTGAGTAATCATGTCCTAGTTTGGTGCAAATAGAAGGAAGGAAGACCATACTATTGGATGGATTTTAAGTATACTAGGAAGTTGGAAGTTGGAATAACGATCAGCTGCCCAGATGATGTGTTCAAGGATTTTAAGTGATGAGATGGGCCATAACCCACAGGCCCCAGGACCTGCTGAAAAGCAAGCACACTCTTGTTGAAGGAGAAATCCTAGAAGAAGAGAATATGCCTTTGTCAACCGATTTATTCTATAGGAGTTTACGCAAAACCCGAGAGTTGTTAAGGAACGATAGATGTTTGTTTGGCTTGCGTAATCAATGGATTTTTTTTCAAACTTGGTTCGTCGACAAGAGGAATTCTGCAATGCTTGTGAGGATGACCGAGTGTTAGAATGCGAGATTCGCTAAACCATGTACAAGGTAATGATTTGGGTGCGGGATGGATTGATCACCATACCGACTTACTCTTATTATTCGCTTTGCTATATGGGATGGTAAATCTGAGTGACTTACCCATAGTAGAGAGACGACGATCAAAACTTTGTTTAAACCTTAGAATGGTATAGGTATTTGTTTCCCTTGTACACGACAGTTGTTGCCAACCGTAGGTTATACGGTGAGGTTCAGCCCAGACCCTTTCCTGCAGGACAAACCATAAATTGTTGACCACCATGAGATATCTATAGTTGATTAGAATTGGCGCCAGACCCGTCAGCTATGAAGACCCAATCTCGGAATAACCTTACCAAGAGTAAAGGACAAAAGAATTGAGGAAAAGGTTATGCCACTACCAGAAGAGCCCAGAGAAGGAATTATCCTTACGATCTGAGAAGACCGACACTGTCAACGATAAGGATGGAGTATATGAGTTTTGATGGAACCGTAACCATGCTTCTAAGGGTGGTAGCACCCCAGACCCCTTGTGATGATCCATGGATTTTGAGAAGACCCCAAAGCCTAACCTATTTGTTTCTAGCCTCTCTGAATCTCGAGGACGAGATTCATTTTAAGGGTGGTAGTTTGTAACATCCCAAAATTCTAAATTTTGGAATGTTATAAACAAATAGATAGATTTGATTTGATTGTTTGATTGATTGACTGAAAGTGAGTGAATTTGAAACTTTTGAAAGTTAAATGAGAGGGAATAAAAGGACTTTCCCAAACTTTCATTTTTGCTTTTATGATCTTCGGGAATTCAAATTCTTTTCATCACAAAACCCTGGAGAGAAGATGACATGACTTCTTCCATTTATTTAAATGACAAGGGGTGTTGAAAATATTTGAATTTCCTTTGGAAAATATTTCCAATTCTAAAACTTTATGCAGCTCAATGATTTTTACGAGCGAAGATAAAATGACTTCTTCAAAACATATGAAATATGAGTTGGGAGTTTCAAAGAAATAAATTCAAAGTTCTTTTGAATTTATTTTTAAATTGGAGTTATTTGAGTTTTATTCAAATTATTTTCTCCAAAAATAAAATACATGGAAAATAGGGTAACATGATTCCCTACATCG
Source organism: Aegilops bicornis (assembly GCA_021605145.1). Lineage (NCBI taxonomy): Eukaryota > Viridiplantae > Streptophyta > Magnoliopsida > Poales > Poaceae > Aegilops > Aegilops bicornis. The sequence continues at coordinate 621,758,712 of CM038674.1, forward strand.
TAAAATTGAGAGAAATTAATTTCAAATCATTTTGGTATTTTTAAAATGATTTTCTGTTGATTTTTTTATGTCAGTATCATTGTTTGTTTTTTTTGAATTTGTGTTTATTTTATTTGAAGCTGGAATAATGTTCATCATGTAGGAAATCTTTTTCTGAAAATTTTGATATATTATATGCGTATATAATATATTTATTTATTTGGTTTTATTATTTTTATTTAAATGCGAAATTGTTTAAAAAGTTTCTTCCTCGGCCGGGCGGCCCGGCTCCCAGCCAGCTGCCCGGCTCCAAGCGCCCGCATTGCCCGTCGTCCCGACCGGGACTCCTCCCGAGTCCGGCGCCCGCCCACCGCCATCGCCTGCCCTTGCCCCCTCACGCCGCCACCTCCTCGCCCTCCCCATAAAAGCGCCGCCCGACCTGTTCCTCCCTCTCTCCCCTCGCTCGCCGCCCGCCCTCGCCGAGCTCCCGCCCAGCAGATCCGCCCGCCGCCGCTCCGCCCGTCTCGTCGTCGTGGACCACCGCCGACGCCGCCAACCTCGCCTCCGTTGCCCCTCCTCGACCACTTCGCTGCCTTGACGACGGAGCTGCCCGCCCACGGACCGAAGCCTCACGCCGACCCATCGCCGGAGTACGCCGCTGCCTCCGAAAACCGCTGCCACCGGTTTAATTTCCGAACCGGTAAAATCGCTATAAAACCCGCCCCGGTTTTTCTTTAGTATTCGGGTTTATTTTTTTTAGATCGTTTTTTAGGTTTCGTTTATTTAGCGAACGCTCACTGGTTAGGCCTATGTAGTGAGCGGTTTTCACCGCATATGTTTCGGTAACGAACGTTCGCCTTTTATACTTTTCTTTTTCTGTTAGTTTTTAGCCAGGGACCTATCTATGGTGATTTTATTTACAGATTAGTCCCTGGTTTTTAATCGATCATAACTTTTTACTCGTTAGTCCAAATTCAATGAAACCAACGCCCACTTCTTCGTTATGATCTCCTCTATCCAGTAATCCAACTCAAACTTGTTTTTGAATGTTTAAAATTTGAATTAGATCAGATTTGAATTCAAACTTCGTTTGATCATAACTTGAGTTTTATAACTCCGATTTAGTTGATTCTTTTTGCAAATCGAAGCTTTTGACCTAAACTTTCTGATAAGGCCAAATTCACATAATTTTGGTACTATTAGAAATTGCTTTATGTTGCGAGAGTTATTTGCTTGGTTTATGTTTTCCGAATCGTTTTCTTCGTTCTTTCTGATGTTGTGAGTGATTGCTTATGTGTGGCTACTGTTGATTGCTTACGATAGATTGACCGGAGTATGTGAGTAGAACTATCAAGAGTTTTGAGTGTGAATCATCTTCATCAACTTTGCAGGCAAGTAACACTTGATCATACTTTCTCTACTACCCAGTTTTATGCATTAGACCTATTCCTCAAACACTTGCATGATTAGGATCTAATTAAATTGTGGGATGGGAAGTAGTTGAGGTAGTACCTATTACCTGTTTTACTTATGAAACCTTGGGAGTTACTTCTATGTTTGCTTATTTGCCATGCTATGCTAGTAGACGTGGATTGGGTGAGTGTATCCATGACAGATGTGAGATTGTTAAATTAATGGTTTATTTAAGGTGGCAACTTAAACACACATCTGGGTGGATTGAGGCACTGGGGTATCCAAAGTGATTGCCTGCTTTTTGGGACCGCCACCCGTGCTCAAAGGGATCATGAGATTATTCAAACTAGTAACTTCCGTGTGCAGCCACAAGCCATTATGGGCTCTGCATAGTTGAGTAAGTCGTGCGAACTCTTATAGTGGTGGACTAGCAGATGTAGGGGATGTAGGTGTACCGGTCTACCCGTCGTAAAGTGCTAGCGCTTCTGAAAGACTATGTCTCGGTCATCCGTTTCTCAAACATCATGTAGTGCGAGAAATCCAACGGAGGCGATCGAGTCTTGTGGGGAAAAGTGCGCAAACCTCTGCAGAGTGTATAAACTAATCATGGTTAGCCGTGTCCCCGGTTATGGACAATTTTGAGTAACTAGTTCTTGGATTATCCTGTTGATCTCATCACGTTACTTAATATAATTTGTTTGGGTTTAATGAGTACTTTTAATTGGGATTGAGAATGTCATCAACCATTCTCAATGTTCAACAACCACCATGATAGTTAAATAAATTTATTCCTTTGAAGTAGGGAAAAATTGGCTTTTCGCAAAACAGTAACCATAGAGCTTTCCACCAGCCATACATGCATGTAGTATAGCTTATTCTTTCATTACTCTCTATGTGTTACATTGCCAAAGATATTCCATGTCTTGACCGTTTTCGGGCTGCAACTTTTCATGTTGCGCACTTTTCGCATAACGAGTAAGTGATACGTTAGGGTTACGATTTCCTATACTCAACTTTGCCGTTGGTGTTGATGGGAATCCACAACCTTGTTGCTTCCGCTAAATTTTGGATTGAGGTAATAGTATTTACGTTACTTTATACATGTGATTTACCTCTGTTATAAATCCTTCGAGTACTGTGTGTGTCAGCATACCGATCCAGGGAGGACACTAAGCACAGAGACTTGATCCATTCGGGTCGGGTCGCTACAAATCTCTTCCACCCAACCGAGTTTAAGTGTGTGCGACCGTCTGTGTCCATGCGGTAAGTACACGTGGTGACGGAGCCCCTTGTGGTAAGGCGTAGTCCAGCTGAGCCTTCTTCATCAGGCTCGACACCACAACTCACAGATAGGTTCTTTGGCAATTTCTGAATAATAAAAACATATCAATTAATAAATAGCCTCGCACATACTCTTGCAAACATATTTCTATTAAGTATAGATTTCTACACTATCAAAAGACACAGTACTACACATTTGTACTAATTAAGCATGAATTCTACTAATAAGTATATATGGATTATCTACACTGTTAATAGTTCCTTGGATTCTACACTAATAAGCATGTGATCAGACTCTATACTAAAGCATATCATCGACTAGATTCTAGAAAGCATATCATTGGACTCTACACTAAGTATATCATCGGATTCACTAAGCATATCATCAGATAATTTGCATTTGTAAGTATAACAATAAAGCATATATATATCATCAAATTACTATAGTCAGTATAACATACCATTTCATGCCGATCGACCATGGTACTTGTCAGGGGGTTCACGAATGGCACCGCGACAAAGTCATCACGTGGCAGAATTATGTCCCATAGGTTGCACAACTCCTCCTCGCTCAGCCTCATTCTTTGAGCTACGATGGCTTCATGAAGTGGGTTCTCATCATCTTCATCGAGTGGGTCCTCATTATCTTCATCATCTTCGTCATCTTCATCATCTTCGTCATCTTCATCATCTTCGTCATCTTCATCATCTTCCACCAGGTTGATATAAATGACAGCTAGCTTGGGTCTTTCTGCTCTCAAGGAGAAGCTGATCAACTCACCACCAGTAAGACGCATGCGTTTGAGGAAACGGGCCCATCCATCTCCTCCAATCTATGACATATTGCGTCCTTTCTCGTCCTCCATAGTGTACGCTCCCCTCTAGGAGCCTCAAATGTCATAGTGTCTTCTGTCAGCTTGTTGAATTTCAACCTCACATTGCATGGGACGATCTGTGTAAAAAAGCAAAATGACACAATGCAGTAATGCCAACACTAAAAATAAAATAGTTACAATTCATCTAATTTCTTACCACCGCATGACGAAAACTCGGGTGGAAGTAGATGCCGAACAACTTGCCAGTTGCAAGGCTGCTGGCGCACATTGACTTGCACAGTCGACATGGTGGTGGTGGTGGCGCCATTTTCCTAAAGCCACATATATGAGCAAAGGATTAACGATCCACTTCACAGGAAAGAAAAACAGTAGCATGTGATATTTTTGGTTCTTCCGCGAGAAGCAATTTGATGGACAACTATAATCCTAAGATCTAGTAACAGATTAGATGACAAGGTACCACCTACCAAAGCATTTCGGTGGCACCTATTGCCGAAAAAACTTTTCACTAATATCTACCAAATCAGGGTACCACCTACCAAGACATTTCATCTAATTTGGCCCATATTGCCTAAGATAATTGGTTAAAAACACAAGTGGCAAATTTAACTAAACTGGCACCTGCATTTTGCCAAAAAACAACTTATTACAGAAAAATAAAAGCATCTAGCTATCCATGTACAGAAAAAATAACAATAAAATGGTGGATACTAAATCAACTAGCCTACTAAATCAACTAGCATACTAAATCAACTAAATCAAAATGTTCTAAATCAACTAGCCTACTAAATCAACTAGCCTACTAAATCAAAATGTAGCAGGGAGGCAGGGTTGTGGATGGAGGAGGGAGGAGGGAGAAGGAGGGGCGACTCGAGGAGGGAGAAGAGAGTAGGACGGAGGAGGAAGACGGAGCGAGGAGGGGCCGGCCGGCGGCGAGTGGAGGGAGGACGGAGGAGGAAGGCGGAGCGGGGAGGGGCTGGCTAGCGGCGACTGGAGGGAGGACGGAGGAGGAGGCCGGTACTGAGTCCAGCGAGGAGAAGGAGGTGACGGTGGCGCAGAGGGAGGAGGGGCAACGGGGGAGGACCGACGCGGGGGGTTGAGGGGGAGATCGAGTGAGTGTGAGTGTGAGTGTATGGGATAGAGGAGGGTGTGGGGTTGGAGATGGAATGGCTTAGCAAGAGGCGCTATAGAAAAAGGCGCTACTGCTAAACGACCTAGCAGTAACGCCTTTCTCAAAGAACGCGCTTGCTAGGTGTCAGCATGTAAAAATAGACATCAAAAATACATTGATCATCAATGATCTTTTTGTGTAGAATCTGAATTGGCAATAGGAATCCTCACTGGTTTAAGAACCGGTCAGGATTCCTATTGCGGCCACAGATCCTACACATAGAGTTCAATGAATACCAAGTGCTTATGAAAGTTTGATAACATATTTAAGGTGGTAGAAACTCTCTTCACGGAGCGAGGTGGGACTAAATTTTTGTAGTAAACTTAGTAGTAGCGCTCTTCATATTAACACGCTGCTGCTAGAACTAGCCTCGCGGCGGTGTCGTGGCATTTATAGCGGTAGCGCGACTTGGAGCGGGCGCGCTACTGATACATTTATTTCAGCAGCGTGTTTTGTGTGCGCGCGCTACTGCTACTTTGCAGCAGCGCCCTATTTTAAAGTGCGCTGCTGGTAAGATTCGGTGTATAGGCTTTTCCCTAGTAGTGCATATTTGTATTGTTGCCATTAAGGGAACGATCGGGTTTATTCATATTGATTGAGTTTACTTTGTCGACATCATGTCATCTTGCTTAAGGCATTACTCTGTTTTTATGTATCATAGATGCATGCTGGATAGCAGTCGATTGGTGGAGAAATAGTAGTAGATGCAGGCAGGAGTCGGTCTACTTGTCTTAGACACATGATGCATGATGTCTACTACGCAACCTTCCTTCATGTAGACTCACTTTAGGCCTCCAAGCGCAGAGTTTTGTAGGACAGTAGCAATTTTCCCTCAAGTGAATGACCTAAGGTTTATCAATCCGTAGGTGGCATAGGATGAAGATTGTCTCTCTAAAACAACCCTGCGACACTACAAAAAAATACACTTCCGTGATGATACGTGTTTTTCACAGTAGGTCACGTTTTCTGTCATGCATGTACATCCATGAAAAATTTATGACAGAATCAAGATAGTCATACCTGTGCTGTTGTAGAAGTGTTCCATGACATTACCAAAATTATCATCACGGAAGTGTCCACTTCCATGACGATAAATCGCGTGTCACAGAAGTGCTTTCGTCAAGGGTGACCGACACGTGGCATCCACCGTAACGGAACGCCGTTAAGCTATCGGGTCCGGTTTTGGATCCGATAACCGTTAACAGCCCCGACCAATGGGGATTTTCCACGTGTAAAATCATCATTGGCTGGAGGAAACATGTGTCGGCTCACCGTTGGGACAGATGTCGTCCACTCATTGGACCCAAAGCGCCTATGATACGTCGACACGTGGCACGGTGCAACAGAGGCCCATTCGTGTGAAAAGGCCGGCCCGTTTGACTTTGTCAAAAGGTGGCGGGCTGGCCCACGGCAAGCCTGTTAACGGCCTGTTCGCATATAGCCCATTTACAGCCCGCTATCCCAGGGCCCGTTTACGGCCTATACGAATTAGGCCCAGTAGCGTCATCTGGGCCGTCCAATATAACTCCAGCCCGTTTTAACTTCCGGCCCATGACGTCTTTCGGCCCATATGTGGCCCTTATTACTCTCGGCCCCTTAACGGCCCATGGTAAAACTGGCCCGTAATGAACAGTGTATCACTTTATACCCATTAATGGCACGTGGTGAAACTGGGCCGTAATGAACAGTGTATCAATTTATACCCATTAACGGCCCATTATTCCGTTGGGCCGTTTCCAGCCCATGTTATCTTTCGGCCTTCTCGGGGCATTTATTCTTGGGCTCATTTCCACATTCGTTTACTTACGGTCCGTTACTGTCATTTTCTGCTTGTGGGCCAAATTCAGCCCGTGGTTAGAGTTGGCCCGTTTGTGGCCCGATAATACGTTGGGCCATTTTCATGTAAAAAAACCCGTTGGGCTGTTTTCATAAAGTTATCAAATACGGCCTATTAACGGCCCGTTATGGTCCACGAATAGTACGGCCCATGATTGGTGAAATGATGATACGCCCCGTAGAAGGCCCATGGATCCTACGGCCCGTAAAAGGCCCATGAATCATATGGCCCGTAGAAGGCCCATGGATTCTATGGCCCGTGTAGAAGGCCAATGGATTCAAACGGCCTGTAGGAGGCTCATGGATCATACGGCCCGCAGGAGGCCCATGGTTACAACAGTCCGTGTGTTGCCATGATTATTTTCGCCTACTTTCCAAAGATAGGTTATTGTGGCCACTAGTAAAACACAGAAAAAGAACTGCAGTGACTACAAGCAAACAACTAAACAAGACAATAAGGAAATAAATAAGCAAGCAATTAACGCTAGCCTATTACTGCTATTACACATATTACATCCACTGGGCATCAAAGTTCGCACCAGTGCAAATATAGGGAACAAAGCAGCATATTACATACACTAGCCATCAAAATTGGCCACGAGTGCAAATAAACGTGATAGCAAAACAAGAGCATAACTGAAACAACTTCAGAAGAGCTCAAGAAACATGGTATCCACCGTGCTGGCAATAAGCTTAGCAAGCTTACTAGCTTTGTACTGTTTGGCGCTAAAATCCTCCAACACTTGCTGTTGCACCAGAAAGTATGCATCTGAATGCTCCAGGGACTTCCGCAGTCCTTCCGCTTCTTGTCGCAGCACAACTGATCGATTTCTTTCAGCTTGTAGTTGAGACCCAAGAAACTGAACTGATTCAGACAGTGAATTTGAATAGCTTGTGCAAGCGGTAGTGGCCAGTAACTCCAACACTAAACCAAGACAGGACTTTGGGGTTGTCTCACTGTCTTTGAGATAGTCTTCCTTAGCTGTTTTATCAGCTTTGTTGGAGACCAATAAGGATGTGTCACTATCCTGAACCTTATCTGCATTACTTCCTTTACCATTGCTTAATAAGGCACTCTTCCCCAATATTCTCACAAGATTCTAAAAAGAAGAAACAAGCACACATAATAGCTTAGCATGTACTAGTATATGAAACTCATTTGATAAACCAGTTCATTAGTAAGGTGGACAGGATTAAACTACCAAGTCTTCTATTGCCAAGTACTAGTACATAATAAAAGCATCAAACAAACATATATCTATGTCCTATGGTCAATGCATTGTCTTGCCAAATCAAAATAGAGACATGGTTCAAATCATATCGATTCAAGACAAAGCAAAGCGGTGAAAGAATACAAAGCATGGGAAACTACACGGCACAACAAGATTTAAGATGGGTACCACGGGTCTACATGTACAACAACACTATTGGCTCTGTTGTGATGCTAGTAATGTGCATGAACATGCGTGAACATACCTGCTGTGCCATTGCAGTTTCGATTGGATCCTTCAATTTAAAAATAATTTTGTATGAGTAAATACAAGGATACAAGAGAAAAGCAAGATGCACGATAGCAATCATAGTTAAAAGGCGCTACTTAAGCGAAGTGCTTAAGCGCGCCTAGGCTCTAGGCGTTGGCGAAACGCATTGCGCATAACTATGCTTAATCTGTGCATAACTGCGCATAAGCATGCGCTTTGGTCAGTAAAGCGCAAGGCGGTGGTAAAACGCACAATTAACGCCTAGCGCTTTTTGAACTATGATAGCAATGGAATCTTAAATTAGAACAGATGTTCTTCAGGTTTAGGCACTTGTTCTACATGAACAGAGTACAGTAAGACGCAGGAATATAGTACTTAAAAATAGAAAATGAGCTCATAGACCTTACCACATTCTTGGTTCGGGACCAAGATGTAACAAGGTGTTCCCGATCATCGCCCAAAGAATGTGTCTCGTGGAGAATGTAAGGGAATTTGATGAGTTTCTTTTGCCGGTGAAGTACGCTTTCTTCGTGTAATTTCGACATCGCCACCAAGCATTCTTGAAGATAGCAGAGGTATTAGCACAGGTTACCTCATCCTGAGTTTCCAAATCGGTCCTTCTCTATAGAGAAAAATGGGAAAATTTGCTGTATTATAACCATCATGGAGGTATGATGTATGGGACAAAGCAAAGTAATTGCCATAAATAACATTACTTGCACATAACTCCTGGACAAACACCTGCAACTGGCATTTTCCTTCACCTTCAGTATAATATTTCCAAGATGGGAAGATACGCACATATGATTTAACAACATCAAATGCGATAGATGCTAAACTACGACTAGCTGGTTGTGCTTCCTCCACATGTATAGGCGTACTAACTGGTGGAGTTAGGGTTCGCCATGGTAGTACTGGCCTTTTGGGCATTGGAGCTGCCTTACTAACTGTTCTTGTTTGGGAGCTCTGTGGTGGAGATGGTGCTGTGTCAATGTGAACTCTAAGCATTATCTCCGGGTTGGGGTTAGATTGGGTGAAGCTGGTTCTCTGTCCATCGCAGTAAGGGTACAATCTACGAGAGTTTGGGTTATGTGTGGTAGGGTTGGTTCTCATGCATGTACAACCGGGGTGCTATCTCCACCAAGAGGTAGCACTGTTTTATTTGAAGACCGTGTTTTTAGTCTGCTAGATGCTGGCATCACCCGCTCCAATTCAAATGGCTGATAAACAAGAAACATAGTTGAATGTACAGACATTGTGTGAGAGACAGATGCAATAGATTGTGTGGAAAAAAGAGGGCATGAAATAGTTAACATTTATATTGTTTAACTAAAATAGATAGCATGACATAATTTCACATATATGATGTCTATCTAAACTGGATAGCATAGCATAACATAATTCAAAGATATGATGAATAACTAAACAGATAGCATGACATAATTCACCTACATGTTATCTAAGTAATCAGGATCGCATCATTTAATTCACATATGTGATTTATATGCTAAACAGAGGGCATTAGATATGATGTCTGAACTAAGAACATGGTGTTGAATATTGTGTATATGATGTCTAATCTATGCAATGCAAGACACCATATGCATGATATGAGTAGTATAACCGTGCCAAGTTAGAGCATACACCTCGGTGGGGGAATAGGACTGGTCATCTGTCTCTAAATCCATCTCTGAGGAGCTATCGGTTCCCAACAAGAGATCCGCCTTGGCTGTAGCACTGCCTCGCTCAAGGCCTTGTTTTCACTCCAGATTTTCAATCTCCCACCCAAATGGCTGATTCACAGGAAGAGTAGTTTAATGTACAAACATTGTCGACAAATGGAAATGTAATGAAGAAAAGGATGGGCAAGATATCATTCAAATATATGATGCCTGGTTAAACAGGATGGCATTGCACATTTCACGTATATTATGGCTGGCTAAAAGACATGAGACTGCACAATTCCCATATATGATATAGAAACTAAACAAGTGGCATTACAGAACATGTCTAAACTAAGCAGATGACATATATGATGTCAAAATTAGGCACTGCAAGGAAATGCATGATATGACAAACATCATCATGCCAAGGTAGAGCAAACACCTTGGGGGGTAAATAGGAGTGGTCAGTAGCGTCTGAATCCGCCTCAGAACAGATATCTTTCTCTGGATTACAATCTGGAGAGGGGTGGGGAGGGTTTGCCATTGAACCCACCATGGAGCGATGTCTCATGTCATTGTATTGCCGTGCAAAACTCTTCTCTTTTTCTCTACATGTTCAGCATGACTGTGTACAATATCTGACATGCATACGAAAAAAATATGGTGAGATTATGTAAGGAGAGCATGCAGAAATTTAGAGTGATGGTAAAAACCAGTGGATGAATCCAAAAATAATGATAGCAGGCTGATGATTCCTTTAATTTAATAAAAAGACAGATGATGGTTGCTTTACTATTTGTTTCCCACCCAAGATGAACAACATAGGCATACCCTAGGTGAACCAGATATTAGACAGAGACACTATTCATTGCTTCCTCGATATGTGCCCCATAACTAATTTAGAACTCAAGTTTGACATTAATTTGGACCTGACTTGAGTCCAAGAGGTGAGCAGGACGATAAAGTAGCAGGTAATTTTAAGCAATGCATAACATAAGCAGAAACAAAAGAGTGCGACCTTTCTTGTGGACCTGTGTACTCCTCAGGTTCATCTGCTGAGTTGATGATGGTGATGCTGTTGCGGTGGGTGCCGGTGGCAGGGAAGGAGATCTGTGGCGGCGAAAGACGGTCAGGAGTCGTGATGTCTGGTTTGGTGGATGTTTCTGTCGATGGAGCAACTCAGTTGAGGTGGACGACGTCACGGCAGGAGCAGGACAAAACACACAAAGTTCCCTTCGACACCTACCTGTAACTGAAGTAATTCTGTAAGGGCTCATTTGGCTTGCATGATTCTAAAAACGCAAGGATAGGAAAAACACCGGAATAGGATAGGAATGCACATGGTAAACAGAGCATTTGTAAACACGGGGTTTCTGTCAACTTGAGTGTTTGGTTTACAGGAATTGGAACAGCAGAGGAATGCAAAGAAACATGGCCAAAATAAAGTGAAACCATATGAAAGCGTGTATAGTTAGAATGTTATTCTGCCACTAATGCACTTGGTCTTGTTTTCATGCATAGGATTTTGAAAAGTAGGTCCAGGTGGATGTTTTGCTTCATTCCTTTCAACAAAATGCATGAATAATTGAATAGTAGAGTGTCATTGGAAATTGCCTATTGCTATGTTTTTCCATTGAACCAAAATAGCCCTAATGGATCGACATGAATGTATTGTAATAAGTGATGCAACAAGTGTACAACCTCTTTGTCGTAGCTGCAGTTTAACCTCAAAGATCATTGGGTTGGTCACTGAAGCAGTTGAGGCAAAGGTGGCTGTCGGAGGTGTGGAGGAAGATCTAAGGAATATGTAGACAGTGTCCAGGGCACTGCTCTGTTGTGATGGTCATTCTGTCGTTGGAGCAGCCCCGGTGAGCCGTAAGACGTCAATGCTGAAGCAGCACAAGAAAGACATCGTCAATCTCAAGTGGGATTCTAATAGCATCTCCAATAGATGATGTACAACAGATGTAAAATTTACATCACCAAAAACCACCTAACTACAACAGATGAGGTAAAAACTGTTGACTCTGAATTTAACTGTCAAAACTGAAATTTACTGTGGAATCTGAATGTTACTGTTGAAACTGAACACAATGGTAGCAAAGAGGCACTTGACATGTAGTTTAGGGAGGGCCTGCAGTTCATCTTCAACCTGCACCCCCCCTGAGCCGCCAGCCACCACCGGCCGAACCGCCGGCCCCAGCGCTGCCTTGCCACCCTGAAACAACTCCCCACCGCCGGTCTGTCGCTGCCCCGGCCAGCCCTATAGGCCCCCCGCCTCTACCCTGAACACTAAGATAGATAGTGGGGGTACCTCTCCGGTGAGCCCCCGTCCCCGCTGTGGGTGGTTCTTCCTTAACTCCGGCGAGCCCCCCCACCCCCTGAAAATCGACTGACCCAAAAGTCGATTGAGTCGACTAAAGTGTAGCTAAATCGGAGCAGAGCACGAGCGAGGGGGATAGCAGCAACAGCAGCGCAAGCGAGAGCCGGAGCAGCAGTAGCTGGGTGAGCGAGCGATCGAGCAAGAGCCGGAGCAGCAGCAACACGAGCGAGCGAGCGAGAGCCGGATCAGCAGTAGCTGGGCGAGCGAGCGATCGAGCGAGATCCGGAGCAGCAGCAGCAGCGCGAGCGAGCGAGCGAGAGCCGGAGCAGCAGCAGCAGATCCGGCTGGTATGGACGCCGCCGCCGAAGGGGCCTCGCACTGGGGGAGAGCCGCCGTGGAGATGTCACCCATGCACCGGCTTCAAGGTAGCCGCTCCATGGGGGTGCGGGATGGAGCACCGTCGGCGCCGGGAGGTCGAGGTAAGGAGAAGGTGCGATGCGATGAGGGTACAACCTCTTTGGTGGCGCCGAGTAGGCCTCGGCTTCGTCCGAGGAGTCGGTGAGGATGCTGCGGTTTCAGTGGAGCAGGTTAAGGCGGCTCTGTGGGAATGGAGCAGCCGCGATAGACGAGGCGATCGTAGGATTAGCTCCTTGGAGGTGGAGGACGGGGCGACTGAAACGACGGGACGACGAGATGGACGAGCAATCCTCATCCGGGGAGGTGGACGAGGGACGTCGAGCTATTGCGGTGGACGACGTCGTCGGGGAAGAGGCTCCGGCTGGGCAGCGGTGAGGTGGTGGACGGAGGAGGGTGGGGTTTCGCAGCTGGAGCGGAGAGGTTATGGTGTCCTGGGATTTTGAATGGCAAAAAGGAGGCGATGGGAGGGGGTGAACCATGACTTAGGGACGCGCTTGTCCAAAATGTAGGGTGTGTTACAAAAGTACCCCCCACCGATTTGAACTAGCGGCCCTTTCGGCTCAGGTTAGAAGGGGGATTTCGCGTGTCGGGATTTGGCAGCTGGAGGGAGTTTTAGCGCGCGTTGTAATTTCGGGATAGCAAGGCGCGGGTTGTGAAGGCGCCAGTTTTGGGAGCACGATATCTGAATTTTCGGGATATAACAAGGCTAGGGATGGCACACGCAGGGTATGGGTACGGGTGGAGCTACCCCATACCCTTACCCGTCCACCGTGAGTTTATCCATCACCCATACCCATACCTGTCAAGGGTACAATTTTTTCCCATACCCGTCACCCGACAGGGTTTATGGGTACCCGCGGGTAAAAATACCCGCGTTTAGAACACATCAATTGAGTAGAAAATAGTTGTAAAAAGCAACATATAATCATAAATTATTAATAGCAACACATCTTAAACAACAATGTACAACAACATATTGTAACAACAACATATTCTCATAAACAAAAGTACTTGCCTATAAAGTGATATAAAAATGTTAAACAACAAAACATAATCATAAATAACAACACGTATGCATACACTTTAAGTTCACGAAATCATGATAAATTATAAAGATAATTTGAATACATATTAGAGTTTTTACCTAGCATGATTAGGAGGGGAAATGAATACATTGGGATATTAACGGAAACCCACTTGTCAACATTTTAGATGGGTACATGGGTACGCGGGCATGGGTTATACGATCCCATACCCGTACCCTCTCTACCCGACGGGTATGATATTTTCCCATTTAAGTACACATGGGTAATTTTTTGTCCCATACCCTTACCCTAATAGGGTTTTTACCCACAGGGTACGCGGGTAATGGGTACCCATTGCCTTCCCTAAACAAGGCGCGGGTTGAATTTTAGGGACAAGCCTAACGTGTAATATTGTACTTGTATGTACCAAATCAATTCGCACTTCCCTCAACCAAAAAGAAAACGAAAAAAATAAAACTATTCACACCGCACAAAGAGAGAGTCTTGCCCCGTTTTACTATAAAAATGCTATTCAAAGCTACTCCCTCCTTCCATCTATATAGGGCCTAATGCGTTTTTTGATGCAAACTTTGACCAAATATTAGAGCAATAATATATGACATGCAACTTACACAAAGCACACCGTTAAATCTGCCCTGAAAGGTTCTTTCAATGATATAATTTTCACATTGTGCATGTCATGTACTATTAATCTTGTCAATAGTCAAAGGCGTTCTTAAAAAACGCATTACGCCCTATATAGATGGAAGGAGGGATTATGAATCCATGTTATGTCCAATTAAATTTTTTCGCTTGATGTATAATGCATGTAACCTACTCATACAAATATTTTAGTGCATTCCAAATGTCTATACTACCGCTGCAATTCGAACTGAATTTGAATTCGTTTCTCTATTTCAACAAGAATCTATAATCATGATTGTTGCCAACTTCAACCATCATTCGTGCATTACCTTTATAACACACCACATGATTACTATAGAGATAGATACGAACTATGTGTACTACATGAACTCGAATTCTATTTTTTGAATACACTTGATGTTGATTCCAAATAATAGTACATTTGATGTACTAACTATATATTCGTAATCTTACCATGTTCCATACGTGTACACCGTGTTTATCACACAAAGTATAGTGCCCCTCCCCCTACATTATGACAAGTATTTAGACCTGAGCTACAAAAGCCACACATTAGCCCAAATTATGATCAATGTTCTATATGTTATACGTAGTACTAGCAAGATGCCCATGCTCCACGTAACATCAACATGATCAAGGGGAGGCCTAATTTGCAAATATGGAGAGGGGTGTGGGTACCTTTTTTCAAAATTGCCATAGTTTCCTTCCTATCCGTCAGATATAAATCGGGCGGCCTATATTGCAGGATGGCACCATCATCAACAACCCCGTTTGTTTTATAAGAGTAGAGATAAAATATATTATATGTAGTATAACATGTTCATAACCACACCATGCGTATCTCCGTTATATATATTCACACATGCATCGGTTTAAAACACTATGATAAATTCTTCAAATATCTGAATTTGCTTTTTATAATGAAGTATGATCTCTATTCGTCTTTTACACCCACACAATCCTCTTATCTTTGTAGCTAGCTAGCGCTAACTTTCTCTTGTGCATGCAGACGCTCGCATCCCTCTCACCCTCCCTCAGCATTCTCTAGCTCCATCGCGAAAATTCGTCTTTTCATTTTAGGTCGTTCACCCACGGTGTGTGTAGGCCCCCACAGCTCCTTCTTTACGGCACACATCGATCGATATGCCTCTCCAGCCAGGTGTGCCTAGCACAAACACAAGCTTCCCCTCTTCTCTTATCACCGTCCATGCCTCACTCCCACCACTCTTTTCATCGATCTCGTACTCGCACACTCCTTCCCCCTCGATATAGTATGACTCTCGCACCACCTCCTAGATGCATCCCTCTCTCTCTCTATCCTTCTCCCCGTGCCTCATTTGCTTCTAACACACACCTGGATGTATAGCGATCGATCTCCCAACATATACCTAGGTCGACTTTAACTATTTCCCCCATCAATCGACGTACCTCACAAGTTATGTCTCTCCTTTCTCTGACAAAGAACGATTGATCTTCCTATGTAGTTATGTCTGCTTACCACATCCATATCTTTCCCCCCTCATCATTCATGCATGCCTCCTGACCCGCCTCTCACACGCACGCGTGCATGTGCAACCATCCCTCTCTTATTGATATTGCAGGCATGCCCTCCGTTTGTCTAGCAATCCTATCCCACCATTTGTTAGAAGCAACTCCACTACCACCCCTCCAACACTCTAGCTCTGTCTCTCTCCCAACCTTATTCCTCTCCTACACATATGCATGGATGCCGATCGATCTCCCTTAATACATGAGGTAGATCGATCTCCCTTAATACATGAGGTAGGCCTCTCTCCTCCTCCACACATATACCAGCCATTGTACCTCTATAGTTAATTAGGCCTCCCTCCCCCCCACCACACACCGATAGTCGAGCGCGGGAGGTAGGTATCCATGCCACAGAGACAAACCGCACTGTCCCTCTCTCATTCTAGTAGGCCAGCCACTCTATATCTTTGACGTGGGCACACACAAATTGATGGCACTCTTTATCGATCATACACAAGCACACACACACACACATCATCCCTCTCTTCGATTCTATGCACACCTCAAGTCGATGATACCTCCACTCTCTTCTCGTGGATCGCCCCCTCTATATATATGATATATCCATGACTCTATTTCACACACATTGCATATGTTACATTTTTTGATTGACCCCCCCCCCTAAAAAACTCTCACGAACCCACACACTACATCTATCTACGTTTGTATCTCTCTCACACAATCCACGTAGGTGGTGTACGTATACAAGAAGAGAATAGGTGCACCGTGCACGTACTCACGCTTCGTGCCCAGCCCACACCCGCGCGGGTACACGGTGGAGCTCATTTCTGTATGAAATGGCAGCCCACGTCCTAATTTGAACACGTGTAGCGGTTGTTTACCTACAGAGGTCATGTACCACGCGTGCACGAAACAAAGTTCGACTTGATGCGTTGGCGCGTTATTTTTAAATAAAGTTATATCGCTGAATGGCACGTACACGGAATATAAAACAATTTTTATGGAGAAAAGGTAGTCCACTCCACTATATACAAGAGCCTGCCTGCCTGGTTTGTCTCTCTTCAGAGTATCTCACACAAGGCTGCGGTGGCCTCTCTCTCTCACCGTTGGTCACTGATCCGGCCGCATCCCGTCCACCGGCGAAAAGGGAGGACGTGCATCATTTCTCCGTTCGACGGTGCCGAGGCAGCACGTCTCGATCTGCGGTACACGCTGCTCTTCTCGACCATGCTCTCGCCGTAGGGTCTACGCCACCTGCCACGCTGCAAAGATGGGCAGATTCTGCCCGCCGCTGCTCACCTAGTTACATCCCCGACGACCTCCGTGTATCCCCTTCGCCTTGCTCCACTGCCCGTCTTCCCACGTCGCTGCATGTCGATCTTCCATAGTTCTTTGCACAAAACGTAGCTTGTCCGGCATACTTTCCATATTGCAATCTCTTTCTCACACCGTTTTAGACAAACACAACCGTGTTGTTATCTTCCCTTAGGACAAGGAATATGCTTCTTTTTTGTCGTCGCAACTGTCATCAACAATATATGTGTTTTTTTTACAAATTTCAAATGGGCATATTTTAGAGTGTAGATTCACTCATTTTGCTTCGTATGTGTACTCCCTCCGTTCCTAAATATTTGTCTTTCTAGAGATTTCAACAAGTGACTACATATGGAGCAAAATGAGTGCATCTACACTCTAAAATATGTCTATATACATCCGTATGTAGTAGTCCATTTGAATCTCTAAAAAGACAAATATTTGAGTAGTCACTCGTTGAAATCTCTAGAAAGACAAATACTCGGAGTATATTTAAGAACCGAGGGGGTAGCGCATACCGCATGGGAGACTCAGACCGGTCGTTATGCGCCGCATTAATAGTGAGTAATGAGCAGTCAAATCATAAGCCCCACCTTTCCCAATCAGAAGTTGCTCGGAAGAAGCAACCATCAATACGCTCTTCTTTGAATCCGCTCATACTACTTCATCTGTCACTGTTTATGGAGCGCGCTTCAGAAAAAGAGAAAATCTCTAGGACCAAGGCGACTAGCAATCGGCCTAAAAAATAGCATTGGTAGTTATAGCACGGCGTCTATTACTAGAGGAAATAATGCATACACACATGCATGCAGTGCTTCCACCCCGGGTACACACATGCATGCACTTACTCCACTCCATAGTACTACATCGAGAAAAATTGTGGTTACCACACCCTAATTAATTGAGCATTAAACCAAACGCGTCTAAAGTCTCTCTGGTGGTGGAAGTGCATTGAGACAAATGCATCATAATGAAGCGCACCCTGTAAACTGTGACGGAGGGAGGAGTAGTATGAAGGTGCAAAACCAAGTACGCCTATGGCCAATCGGTCAACACACCTCCTCTTGGCATATCACTGACATGTGGGACCGGAGTGTGAGCAAACCGATCTCAATTGACGGCCAAAATGGCCAACCCGCCATTCCTTGAGAGAGACAAGGAGCGAGAACACAAAGACGGGCTCGCACGGAAGCCAAGATATATTCAAGCATGGTTGATCGATATCATCATTACATGTTGGGCTGCCGTTTTCTGCCCTTCTCCGTAATAAATGTGTACTTTATCAGAGATTAAGAAAAATAAGAGTACAAAGGCTCCACCATGTGGTTCTAGTAGTAGTACTACATGTACTACTAAACCTTGCGGTTGGCTCTTCGCCTCTTCGTGAAGTCAAACAATGATGGTACTCCGCATGATCGGTACTACAGTGTATGCCTCTGGCAATTTGACACCGAATGAACTGATGCATGTCCACCACCTGGGCGAGGGTACGTTGCATTAGTCAAAAGGCGTAAGCGAGCTTCACCTTGTCCTGCAAGCTTATCCTCGTTCTGTGAGTTGACGGGACACACCAACAAGTAGTGCTAGTCCATACTCCCTCCTTTCCGGTTAATATGGCTTAATCTTTTTTTGCTGGTAAATGAGAGAGCTTTATTCATATATAAGCATTCTTAGGATGATCAGCCAAGACACTGGTCACTAGGAAGCGAGGTACCCCGCAAAAAAAGAAATAGGAAACGAGGTGTTTCATCAAGCCAACTCTAGGCCACATTCAAAGTGCAGCAAGCACGGTTCGCACAAAGATGCGCCGCAAGGTTTGCTGACCTGTTTACATGCTGAATAACAAAAAAGAGGAAATATTACCGAGCGCTCCTATTTGTAACAGGATATGAGCCAGAATTAAGCGAGAATTGTGGCGAGTGTTCCATGCAATCAACTTCCATTATCACATGCGAGAACCCTCGAAGAGAACCAAATGTGTTGAAAATTGCTTTATCACATTTTAAAAATATAATAAGAGTGCAGACGCTCCTCCATCCGGTTCCTAGTACTAGTATAGCACCTCTATAGACTATAGTAGTAGTAGTAGTACTAGTAAACTTTGCGCTTGGCTGTTCGCCTCTTCGGGAAGTGCAACAATAATAGTACTATTATAGTGTATACTTCTGGCAATCTGACACCGAATTAACTGTCGCACGTCCACCGCCTGAGCGAAGGACAACTTGCATTAGTCAAAAGTTTCTTCTTGTCCTGCGAGCCACCGCGCGCAAGCTTCTCCTGTCCTGCTAGCTTCTCCTCGTTCGGCAAGTTGACGGGACACAGCAAAGTAATGCTAGTCCATACTGCCTCCTCTCCGGTTAATATGGCTTAATTTCAAACGAGATAAATACACTGTCTGCCACTATATATTTTTAAAAATACGGTCAATGGACTTCATAATACGCTCATTGCGCTCAATATATACATTTTCCAGTGTTTATACGGTCACTAGCTCACCCTGGCTGAGTATGTATGTGCATGCACGTGTAGGTTGAGCACTTGAGCGTGAGCGTGTGTGTTCCGTCGTGTGCTCGGACATGCACGCATTAGGGCGTCACGCGTGTTTTTGCGTCCATGTGTACGTGTGACTGTTGCATACATATAGGGGTAGTACGTGTAGGGGCCACTAAAGGAGCCGTCAAATCACACAGTAAGTTAGTCGGAAGAAGTAACCATCATTTCACTCTTCAATGACACGTACGCAATATAAAATAGTTGATATGGAGAGAAAAAGAAAACCACTATATATACACTAGCAGGAGCCTATGATACAAGCCTGCTTGCTTGGGTTGATCTCTTCACAAGCATAGAACGACGGTGGCCACACCACTGGTCACATATCCGGCCTGATCCCGCGGCTGGGGGAAGAGAACAATGTTCTGCGTAGACGCGGTCGACATCGGCGAGGGAGAAAATACACAGTCCATGCGTCCCAATCGGGGGTCACCATGGTATGGGCCGATGCCGTGTCCCAACCGCCCTTCTAGCTACAGCCCGACGTCCGTTTCGAAAATATTAGTGCATGTCAACAAAAAATATACTAGTATCGCTGTTCCATTTTGAAAAAAAGCATATAAGTTGTTACTTCTTACCCAAAGGATCTTTATATCCAACAGACACAAAATATCCATTCGACTGTTCAAAATTACTTTCACTGCTTATCTGATGTCGAGGTAATTGCTGCATCGCCACCAAAACACACTATCTCTTAAGCTAAAGTAGACCGAGCTAACCCCTATATTAGCATATTACTAAGATAAACAGAAGGCACTATAGAATCATTTAGGACGTGAGCTTGTCAATCTGAATGTAGAGGGACACCAGCTTAGCCTCGGCCAGCAGCTTTGGCGGAACTGGAAGAAGGTCAGCTCCTGCACGGCGACGTCGCCGGGATCCCTGCTGCTTGTCACCTCCATTTCCACCTTGACGGCATCGGTCCTGCCTTTGGGCTCCCCCGGTGGGCCGTTCGCCCACAGCTTGGCCACGTAATGCGGCAGTGGGGACGCCCCCGCTCTGATGCATATGACCGACACAGCGATAGGCGCGCCGATGTCGAGCACGCCGCCGACCAAGACACTACTAGGAAAAGGCTAATTAGTGGTGCACCTGTTTTGGCCATTAATGGCGCACTACAGGTGCGCCACTATCATCATGCCATTAGTAACTAATACTAATGGCGCACCCCTTGATATGTACATGGGTATATCATACACGACATTTCAGAAAAGTACACAATTTAGTTGGAAAGTATTACTAAGCCGAATCAAGCAAACACATGGCCAGGTGAACGCTAACTTAAATTTACCTTGTAACCTTGATGACACAACTATGCTTTCATCCCATTATTCTTGGTTGAACTTAGGTATAACATGTAAGCAATCTAACAACCAACGAGTTCTTGAAGCAACCGCTTTGGAGGAACGAGCTTGAAGAAAACAAGTTTCTAGTGAAGCTGATGCTGTCAGTTTTTACCTCTGATATTTCGTGGTGGCACACCCATATGGTGGAGATACGGGGCCATAGGGGTACATCAACAGAAGCTAAATCAAATTATCTTTCCAATGCAAAAAAACCTCACATCATTTGGAGTTGTGAGTCAAAAGTTCTAGTCATTCTCGTGGAAGGTGTCCAGGCCGTCAAGACTTCGTGAATTTCCGAGGAGCTCTGCAACAACTCCCAAAGTTGACTGCTTATTCACCCAAGGAAGCCATGCAAACCTGCTTACTTTTGAAACCATTTTCACACCTAGCTAAGGGGGTTTGTCCCTGCTATAAAACCCTATCTCCCCCATCCTCTAGGAAACCTTTTGTCAAAACCATTCAGCTACAAGCTTATGCAGCAGGACTGCTAGAGAGATCCGAGAGATCTTTCTACCTTTGCTCTTGTGAGTTCATTTGGATTTGCGAGAAGGAGCCTCTGGTTCCCCCTAGTCCGTGCTCTACGGTTCCGACCGTTTTGTGTGGATTAGTCCCGGTTTGTGGTTCTGTGATTGTTCGGACAGCGGGTTGGAGTTCTTGTAGCTTCGCTCAGCCATCCCCAACGTACGGGTTGCATTCAACCTTGGCAGGTATAAAGCTAGTTATCTCGGCTGCTTGCAGCTAGTTATCCCTCCCGATTCGATCCTACGACGTGAAGATCAGGCCACCCTCGGGCGTGAACTCGTTCATCGGGTTCCCACCTATCATCTGGTATTAGAGCCACCTAGTGCGCCATTAGTATACCAGACAGTAGTGGCGCACCATGAAGTGCGCCATTAGTATGTCAAACGGTGCGCCATTACTATGCCTCCCAGGGGGCCATATTTACCTTGTGCTCTGGGTTACTAATGGTGCACTTCTGGATAGTGCGCCACTAGTTTGTTTTTTGCAGTGCGCCACTAAAGTGTCGTGTGGTGCGCCACTAGTATGAATATTAGGATTTTTTTCTTTTCTGATATTTGCACAGGTTACAAAATATATTACTGCATAGAATATAGACAGCACAATATATAAACTGCAGATTTATCGAATACAATAGAAGATTAGTCTCCGAATACAATTCATCATATTAGTTTCCGAATTCAAAAGACTGAACAAAGTTAAAACATTACAAGTCTCGAGACCGCGAGTAGCGAGTTTGTCTTCACATTACAAGTCGATATCGATCATCTAAACTACCATCACATAGAAGAGAGCTGCGGTCATCATGATTAGCATCATCACGATGAAACTGGTCTTCATCCGGTTCCTCCTCCGCTCCCTCCTCTCTCCCGCTAGATAGCGTGCGTATCTAGCTTCCACCTCCGCCCTAGTGGTGTACCCTTCGTAACTGTTACCACTAAAATGGTGAACCTGTCTCCGACACTCCTCCCAGTCATCGTAGACTCCGGGAACCTTCCCTTGTACACGACATACGACGGCATATCTATACACTAGCCAAACAAAACGTTAGTAGCAATTCACAGACAATACATAAGCAATATATAAGTATGCAACAAAAGGATCGGAAGAGAAAAGCAAGACATTAATAGCACGATTCATGGTCCTACTAATAAATAGCATCGATTACATATAAGTTTAGCGACTGTCCAAACCAAAGAGACATACAAGTTCATTAAAGTTTAAGTACAACATGAGCTAATCGATATTTCAGAACTACTTATCATCACTACTTTCGACTCGACTCAGGGACCGGAGCGTGGATGAAGCCGCCGTCTGTCGTGATGGTCATGAAATCGCGGGCGTTGTCAGCCTGCATTTGTAGCGTTGTTTCTATCTCTCTGTTGGACGGTTGATATATGAGGTAGAACTGCCCCGAGGTACGAAGGACATCTTGATGGATGATTTCCGCAAACTCCGAATGGATGCAAAAGAATTCTTGTCTGATGTCCGCGTCCTGGATTGCCGACAAGCGTGCGGCCCAATCTTTGAGATTATTTGGTACCAGAAGGTGATTATGGTCCCGTACGATCGCCCGCATGTGATGGAGGGCGTAATAGGCATCCTTCTGACCGCCAGGCGGCTCCTTGACGCAGGGGAACGTCGTATTGTGGGTGAACACGTGCTTGCCGTACCTACGAACTGGCCTGTTGAAGGTGCCTCCAGATCTGGCGTAGCCGGGGAGAACATCATCAAGAACTTTCTTGATATTTGTGTAGTCTTTCTTCGACTGACGGTCCGAGTCGAAATACGTGGCCATGGAATATTTCAGGCTTAAGAGGATGAGTGTAAAATGTGTGTCACTACACAAAACACGGAACGTTCGAAAAAAAAGAACGATCAAAATCTAAGAAATCATATGTTACGGGGCGCTGAGGGGATGACTTACTCGGGAAAGTAAGGCATGACGAAGTTATCCTTATCTGGGTTTGCCAGAATGAAGCCTTCGAGGTATGAACTTGCGACTTGCCGGTCCCCAGCGCTGCCCAAGATCTTGGCAAGCATGTAGAAGGGGTCGACTATCACGATGTCCGGGGTCTTGTCTCTAATGATCCGCATCTCCATACTCAGCGAAAATAGTCGAATGAAGGTGTAGTGCAGCGGATGAAGGTTAAACATAGCGAAGATGTCATCAAACCACAGGACGATCATACCCCCGATGGTGCTATACACAAAGCCCTTGCCCTCTGGCACCTTGGCCATGAAAACCGGGTATGCCACATCATTCTCGGAGAGACGCCGCTTCTCCAAAGAAAGAACACTGTCATGCAGACTCCGCATAGCACCGGTTGCAGCATTGAGCAGATTAGTCGGTAGCATCGGCCTACCCGCCACATGCACCCTCCTCAAGATATCCTTAGGTGAAGGTGGCTCGTCCTGAGCATGGATCGTACTCAGTGTCGGCTGGCTCGCACCCTTGTTACTCTTTCTTTTCCGTCGCTTCTTCTTCTGCTGTAATGGGATAGAGTTCTGCTCACAGACCGCCTTCTTGAGTGTGTTGGGGCTGATAATATTTCGCACCTCGGCTATCTGAGGCTAGGTGAAGGCGGCAGCTGGAGGCGTCTCCTGAGAACTGAACGCCAGACGACGCCTGTTGCAATTGGGTTTCTCCGCGGTACCAGCTAGATCGTCTTTTGCAGGGTTGGGTTCTTGAGAAGGAGGCCCCAAGAATTCGTCACCGTACCCATGTTCGTTGAAGTACTTATCGACGTTGGAAAATGTACCATCGTCGTCATCAACCAGATCCTGTGCCATATGCATGTCCGGATCCTGTGCCATATGAATGTCCGGCATGTCCGGTAGCGTTGCGGCGGTCTTGCCATGGCTTACGCCGCACGACCGGGCGGTGTTATCGTGGGTGGTGTCCCCCGCCGCCAAACGAATCTGGCTCTTTGGCCAAAGCATGGGCCAGCTTATGCAGGCGCTGAGGGTCATCCAATCATCTTCGTCGACCCCATGGGGTCGATACGGAGGTAATATTTCGTCGAAGCCCAGCAGCACCCGAACCAGTTGAACCCTATAAACGATGGGTGGCATCTGATTACCGTGGAACACGCGGCTGCCCGGTTGAACGATTCTGCCCTGGGCGACATCGACCAACTCGTCGTTCACGAAGTGCAGGAGAGTGCATGGAACGGCGGCGGCTCCCTGCAAAAACATGTAGGGCGTGAGGGATGCCCAGTCAAAGGCAAGGAGATGAAGTCATCGGGCGAGAGGCTTAATTAGTTACCGTGATGGTGTCAAGCTCGGCTAGTTTCGAGGCACCGCCAACGGCAGGCGTGCAATTGACGGAGGGGCCGCTTGCTGCCGAGGTGCCGGCCGGCGTATTCTTCCTACACCCGCGTGCATTAAGCTGCAATGCCGGCGCCGCCGCGGGAGACACCAATGCCGCCTCCGCCGGAGACACCAATGGCGCCGCCGGCGCGTTGCGCGAGTTGTTGCCCGTGAAGCTGGGAATTGGGGGGCGGCCCCTGTTGGCCGCCCGCCATCCACGCATGCAGCCCAGTAACGAAGGTAGGTATAATGGCGGTGCTCGTCACTCCCTGTTGGTCTCGCACTTGCTCTTCGACCATCTCCGGAATCTGCGCCACTTGTGCCTTGAGTTGTTGAACCTCGCGCTCCTGGATTTCCGAGCTGGTCTTTCTCTCCTTTCACCCAGCGGTATAGTACTCCGACTATTTCGTGGACAAGCCTTTGCTGGCCACACGACCAGCTGATGACGGCTTACTGAGCTTATCCTTGTTTTTCATTACGTTCAACGCCCTATTTAAAGGGGTGTCGAAATGGGAGCTCTTAGACGAACCCACGCTACTGCTTTCAGTTTCCTGCGGAAGGAACATGAACCATTTAGAAATTTGGCTTCATTAACTAGAATGCAACCATATGGAGCGAATGACGTGGGGGTGTGTTCCTTACCAGAACAAGCTCAAGCGCCTTGGTCTTCGGATTCGCAGTAAGCACCTTTGTTACCGGGTCAATCTTGTACCAGGCCCTGACATAGTTCCTGGTCTGCTTGTCACGGTATTTCTCGAAGCGGGGCGGTAGGCCTTGCTTGGCACGCTCCGCGTCCTCCTTGTCCCATATAGGTTCCGCCACTCGGTAACCGCCGGGTCCGAGTTTGTGTACCCCTAAGTTCAAGTCCCACATATCTTCCCCCCACTGGCTTGATTCCTCGGATGTGCCACTCTAGCACTTGATCTTGAACTCCAGGTAGTCAGCTTCGCTGATCGAAGGATTTTTCTCCTTGATCTTCTCATAACTATCACCTTTTTCAATCATTCTCTTCGCCGCACCTCTCCAAGTAGCCAGGGCCGTGCTCATCCTCGTGAGGGCGGCACTGTTCACTTTATTCCCTGAGAGGCGTGTGTTTGCGAAGTCAACGGGGAACTTGTATCGTTCATGCAGCTTAGTGAAGAGGAGGTTGCACAAATTCCCTCGGTCACGATGCCTTAGGTTCTCGGTGTTGATCGAGATGGTGCTCTGGAGAAGGCACCCGAGCTGTCCAGCGTACCCCTTGACTATTTATTTGGGCGCCGTTGGATGCCCCTTGGAGGACACTTCAGTAAATTCCTCCTTGACGGTGTCGAGCACGTTCGGGCGCCGGTCTTTCCGTTGCCTCTTCGGTTGGCTGCCATCTGTACATGCGCTGCCATCATCAATGGTGGCATCCTCGGCGGCACCATCAGTGGTGGCACCCCCGACACCACTAGGTGTTGTGTAGTCGGGAACGATGTCTTCCGCGGCATCATCATAGCGGTGAGGTTCTTCCTCCATCTCCCGGGACAGCTCCCAAAATGCCTTGTCGCCCGAACCGCCGGCCTCATCGTCGTGGGCCATGTTTCGCTCTAAATAGGAAAAAAGTTTGGTCAAAAAGTTGGTTATTGTCAAGGAACAAGATCATGGTCTCATCATTTAGGGTTTGTTGACACCGAGGCATCCTAAAAGCTAAGCTTTTATCATTTAGGGTTTTTCGACGCCGAGGCACCCTAAAAGCCTAAGCTTTCATCATTTAGGTTTTTATCGACACCGAGGCACCCTAAAAGCCAAGGTTTTATAATTTAGGGTTTGTCGACGCTGAGGCACCCTAAATGCTAAGTTAAGTTTTCATCATGTAGGGTTTATCGATGCCGAGGCACCCTAGGTTGGTCGATATATATGGGTATCTTCTAATAATATACCCTATCAAGAAAAGGGAAGGAGAATTCTAAGTTGGGCCTAATCACTTGGCTCTTTTGCCACCTATGGTTTAATGCATCAAGAATAAAGGGGCAGTTGATCCTACTTAATTAAGTACTAAGATACCCCGGCCCATGCAATAGTCGCAAGTACCCCACATGTCCTATTTTTAGCAAAGTAATGCTAAAATTCACGGAAAATTTCAGCATGACCTTTGCTGAAAATAGGACATATGGAGTACCCGAATTTGCCGGAACGGAAGTTAATCGACATTCCAGCAAACTCAAGGGCCTCTCGGGTACAAAGCAAGACATCACAAGTTGACAAAATTCCCAAGTAGTACAGCTGCAGCATCACAAGTAGTACCAATGAACATATAGTCCAACACATTCTGAATTTTGATAAATGACAGCAAGTTAGCTCATGCTGACAACAACAAACTTATAACAACATAAATGAAATTGTAGTTGTACGAAACAGAAAGACCATAGTGCTAGTCACTAGGCTAGATAGCCCTGCTGACTGAACAGACTTGCAGAAATTCCTGATACAGCATCCCATGATCATGATATAAATTCCTTGTATTACAGTTGCCTTTACCAACATAGAACCTCTACTGGTAAACAGAAGAAAAATGTTGTTCCTAGCAGGTACACTTCACAGTTCACACATATTATTGACAATGACAATCCTAGAAGCAAATTGTTTTTTCAAGATTCCCCTGTGCCAAATCACTACATCCTCAAAGGTATGGGTACTGATTGTTATAACATATCCTGCAATATTCATTGGTTTCAAGATCTCTTATTTTTCTTTATTTTAAACTAATGTAAACCCTAAGATTTCACACACAAGGAGAAGGCAAAGGGGAGAAAAATACAGGACTATTGTAGGTGCAATGATCAAGCTATCTGAAAGCAGTACTTGTTGATTAACTATCAAGCTATCTGAAAAGCAGTACTTGTTTATTAACTGGCAGGGTAGATAAGAGACTGCTTTGAAATCTTGAAAAGCAGAAAGCATTCTACATATGTAGGGGAAATAATAAAACCAGATAACTGCCAGTTCCAAGTGGAGGTTCAATCAGCACATCTACATGAAAATAGGCATCCATGATAAATTGGCAAGGATGCTTATAACTGAAACAATGTCATACTACTCTGCATCTCCTTAGACAGTTATGGTAGATGAGATCATGTACCACAATAGCCAAGTGAAAGTGATAACACAAGTGAAAAAGGTTCAGTGACTTCAGTCATTCAGAAACAATGGAGCACCCAATTCTAAAACAAGCGCAATATCTGATAACTAGGATATGAAAGCACAAGTTACTAGCATTTGCCTAAAAAATAGAGCATTCTATGCCCTCTGATTACAATGCACTTCCTGGTTATTTTACACTGGTCAGACATCAGGAAGTAGTGCAGTTCATATGCATCCAGTGGCTCTACGGATATCCAATAGACAACTAACACATGATGTACTAATTCTGTTAATTTTTTTTGCAAATTAAATAGCCATATATCCATCTTCTGAGCTATGAGCCATGGACCATCCACCCCATGAACTAGGAGTGTCATGCAGCATAAAAACTGCCAGTGGCCAGAAGAAAAAACAAGCATATCAGAACTAGGAGCATCCAAAGCAGCAGGATCACAATGGCCGATTGCTCAGTTTGGAGTTTGGCACAGGCACCAACTCTAGTTTGAGCTACACACATCACATCAAGAACTGCATCACATCAAGAATTGCTCAGTTTTTTCTACTGCCAAATTACCCAGTTTTCTCAAGCAGTCAATTACACCATGATGATACCAAATTCTTGTAGCAGTACAATGAGTTCACAGGATAAAAAAATCATCCACATTCACCAATCACCTTGTTACAACAAGCAAAAAAAATTCATTTTCATGGGCAACTAAGGACCAGGTGAACTGTGGACTAACTTCAGTCACAGATGTTGGTGGCTACATAATCTCCTCAATCAAGAGCTCCTAGCTATAGGGTGCACCTAGTGACCCTGTTTCTTATCAATCTAAAATAAATAGGACCAAATCTGCACCTAGTGACATTGTTTGATATATAGCAGGCAACAAGTATCATACGCAATCCAGTGGTTATTCAAGATTCTTGCTGAAAATTGCGCCAACAAGCAATGCGCGTGGGGACACGGGGGTCCAGCCATGGCGGCCACCCAGAGATCGGGCGTGCTTGGAGTGAGGGGAGAGAGGGGATCTGGCGAGGGAGGGACGCGATCGGGGGGCTCACAGTGAGGTCGGGGCATGCTTGGAGAGGTCGGGGGGGGGGGGCGCCGGTGTTGCAGGTCGAGGTGCTGGCAGCGGCAATGCTGTTGGTGGTGGAGCGAGGCGATCCGGTGGAGGAGAGCTTCCCGGCTCCAGCTGGTGGTCCAGGAGGAAGAAGCAGTGGGCAGCGCACCTCGTCGGAGCGGGCGCGGGGGTCGTCAGAGCGGGTGCGGGGGGTCAGCGGCGGCGGTGGAGCGGGCACGGGGATCTGGCGAGGGAGGGAAGGGGGATCTGGCGAGCGATGGACAGAACACACGTACATAGCTAGAGGGGGGAAGGATAGTAATGGCGCACCATCTAGGGATGCCCCATAAAAACAGTGATAGGAATGGCGCACCCACCTTCGGTGCACCATTAGTAACTTTTTTTTATTTTTTGTTGCATCTAATGATTTTTTAGAAAATGAACATGAATAATGAAACAGTAATAATTTTTTATAAAAACAGTGATAGCAATGGCACCCACCTCTGGTGCTCCATTAGTAACTTTTATTATTATTATTTTTTGTTGCATCTAATAATTTTTTAGAAAATGAATATGAATATGAAACAGTAATAATTTTTTATAAAAACAGTGATAGCAATGGCGCACCCACCTCTGGTGCGCCATTAGTAACTTTATTATTATTATTATTATTTGTTGCATCTAATAATTTTTTAGAAAATGAATATGAATATGAAACAATAATATTTTTTTATAAAAACAGTAATAATTTTCTAAAAAACATCATAAAATTTGTTATTTGAAAATATTTATGAATATGAAAAAATATCATCAAATTTGTTATTTGAAAATATCATCAAATTTGTTATCTGAAAATATCATCAAATTTGTTATTTGAAAATATCATCAAATTTGTTTTTTTTTTGGATTTTTAATTGCATTCATTTGTGAATTGGTAAAACATTTATGAATATGAAAAAATATCATCAAATTTGAAAAAATATTCATGAATTCAAAACATGCCTAGGAAATTTAAAAATATTCATGAGTTCAAAAAATATTAACAAATTCAATAGTTTTTGTGAGTTAGAAATTCAATACCATAATAAACATAAATAAATATTCATGAGGACTAGAACAGAAGAAATATCATTTCAATATGTCGAATTACAATCGAGAAATGAAGACTACGATTTAAATACAATCGATCTTAGCTAGCTATATTTTCACAATCTTCTTGCCCTTCTTTTTCGCAAATGGAGTTCTTGTCTTTAACGGACGTCCTTTAGGTAGGGTGGTCCTGCTTCTTCTTGTGGCGTATGGCACTTCATCGTCGCGTCATGTTCCATCTTCGGGTCGCCGTACTTGTCGAAGTCTTGCTCATTGGCGACTCCATCCATTCCAATAATCTTCCTTTTGCCTCTCCTCATGACAACACGACTGGGCTTTGACGGGCCGGTAATGAAGAAGCATTGGTCCACTTGGGAAGACAGTACCCATGGCTCATTTTCGCGGTGACGCTTATACCGCGGTCTTGGATTTGGCTTCGTATAACCATGGTGGTGAAATACCAGTCTTCTTTTAGGACGCTCTTGGCCCATCTGACACGCAACATCGGGACCTTATATCCAGCGTAGCTCAGCTCCCAGATCTCCTCGATCCTTCCGTAGTATCTGTCCTTGTCGTTACCGGTGTAGGATTCCATCGTTACCCTGGAGTTCTGATAACCATCGCTCTTCATGTCCTTGTCCTTGGTGTAGAATGTGTAGCCATTGATATCGTACACCTCATAGGTCATCAGGTTGTGCTCGGCGCCCTGTGACAAGGCGAATATGACTTTTTCTTCCGCAGAAGAATCCTCATGTAAAGGGTACGACAGAAGCTTCTCCTTGAACCAACGCGTGAAACATGAGTTGTGCTCTTTGATTACATCTTCGTCCGTCCTCTATTGGCCTTGGTCATTGTACGTCTTCTCAATAAAGGTTTTGTGCTCTACCACCCAAGGATCAACCACATCTATGTGTTGTAGAGCGACTAGGTTTGCTATTTCAAAGTCGGCGAGTCGACCCTCGAAGTTGACATGCATTTTGCGGCGACCATCACGGTGACCCCATCCAGCGAGCCTGCCGAGGTGCCTGTTGACGGGCTGACCAACGGGTTTCTCGATGCCTAGATAATTCGTGCAGTAGGAGATGCACTCTTCGGTCAGAAAGCCCCTGGCTACGCTTCACTCAGGACGGGACATGTTGCGAACGTATCCTTTGATGACACCATTCATCCTTTCGAACGACATCATGCTGTGCAGGAACGTCGGCCCGAGTTGGATGATATCCTCCATGATATGGACCAGCAGATGCACCATAACATCGAAGAATGCAGGCAGAAAGTACATCTCAAGCTCGCATAGTATCACCACGATCTCTTCCTGTAGCGTTCTGAGTTGCCTCACGCCAACCGATTTCCGAGAGATGACATCGAAAACGTTGCATAGGACAAATAGAGTTTCACGGACATGCGCGTCCATGATCCCACGGATTGCAACTGGAAGTATCTGCATCATCAGCACATGACAGTCGTGAGACTTCATCCCGCTGAACTTCTGGTTCGCTGAGTCTAGGTATCTGCTTATCTCTCCCGCATAACCGTAAGGAAGTTTTACTCCTAAGAGGCAGGTGAAAAACTGCTCGATCTCCTCCTGACTTAGAGTGAAGCACGCGGGAGGGTAGTCATTTCCAGTCTTCTTGGCCTTTTTGCCTTTGCGACGACTTTTCGTGTCCTGCTTTGCCTCATCATCATCATCATTAGCGTGAAGCTCCTCCCTGATGCCCATTGATTTCAAGTCTGCCCTTGCTTTCGGCCCATCTTTGGTCCTCTCTGGCATGTTGAGCAGGGTACCAAGCAGACTCTCGCACACGTTCTTCGTGATATGCATGACATCAAGGCTGTGAGGCACATGGTGGATCTTCCAGTACGACAAGTCCCAGAAAACAGACCGTGTTTTCCATACCTTCAGTAGCGGCTCTGGCACCTTTCGCTTCTTTCCCGGCTCTGGCGCCTTTTGCTTCTTTCCCGACAGTGGGCAATCTTTCCAATTTTTCAACAGCTCGTCTATTTCCTTGCCATTCCTCATACGCGGGCGTCTTCGGGGTTCGGTTTCACCATCGAACAGATCCTTGCGTTTTCTCGATGGGTCATCGTCGCTGCTACCTCTTGAGCATTGCGTTGGTTTTTCCTTGAAGAGGAAAGGGTGATGCAGCAAAGTAGCGCAAGTATTTCCCTCAGTTTTTGAGAACCAAGGTATCAATCCAGTAGGAGGCTACGCGTGAGTCCCTCGTACCTACACAAAACAAATAACTCCTCGCAACCAACGTGATAAGGGGTTGTCAATCCCTTCACTGTCACTTACGAGAGTGAGATCTGATAGATATGATAGGATAATTTTTTTGGTATTTTTGTGATAAAGATGCAAAGTAAAAAGAAATCAAAGTAAAAAGCAAAGGAAATAACTAAGTGTTGGAAGATTAATATGATGAGGATAGACCCGGGGGCCATAGGTTTCACTAGTGGCTTCTCTCAAGAGCATAAATATTTTACGGTGGGTGAACGAATTACTGTTGAGCAATTGACAGAATTGAGCATAGTTCTGAGAATATCCAGATATGATCATGTATATAGGCATCACGTCCGAGACAAGTAGACCGACTCCTGCCTGCATCTACTACTATTACTCCACTCATCGACCGCTATCCAAAGATGCATCTAGAGTATTAAGTTCATGAAAACAGAGTAACGCCTTAAGCAAGATGACATGATGTAGAGGGATAAATTCATGCAATATGATAAAAACCCCATCTTGTTATCCTTGATGGCAACAATACAATACGTGCCTTGCTGCCCCTACTGTCACTGGAAATGACACTGCAAGATTGAACCCATAGCTAAGCACTTCTCCCATTGCAAGAAGGATCAATCTAGTAGGCCAAACCAAACTGATAATTCGAAGAGACTTGCAAAGATAACCAATCATACATAAAAGAATTCAGAGAAGATTCAAATATTGTTCATAGATAATCGTGATCATAAACCCACAATTCATCGGTCTCAACAAACACACCGCAAAAAGAAGATTACATCGAATGGATCTCCACGAGAGAGGGGGAGAACATTGTATTGAGATCCAAAAGGAGAGAAGAAGCCATCTAGCTACTAACTATGGAGCCGAAGGTCTGAGGTAAACTACTCACACTTCATCGGAGAGGCTGTGGTGTTGATGTAGAAGCCCTCCGTGATGGATGCCCCCTCCGGTGGAGCTCCGGAACAGGCCCCAAGATGGGATCTCGTGGGTACAGAATGTTGCGGCGGTAGAATTAGGTTTTTGGCTCCGTATCTGATCATTTGGGTGTACGTAGGTATATATAGGAGGAAGGAGTACGTTGGTGGAGCAACATGGGGCCCACGAGGGTGGAGGGCGCGCCCCCTACCTCGTGGCCTCCTCGTTTGTTTCTTGACGTAGGGTCCAAGTCTCCTAGATCATATTCTTCCTAAAAATCACGTTCCCGAAAGTTTCATTCCGTTTGGACTCCGTTTGATATTCCTTTTCTGCGAAACTCTGAAATACGCAAAAAACAACAATTCTGGGCTGGGCCTCCGGTTAATAGGTTAGTCCCGAAAATAATATAAAAGAGGATAATAAAGCCCAACAATGTCCAAAACAGTAGATAATATAGCATGGAGCAATCAAAAATTATATATACGTTGGAGACGTATCAGGCATCCCCAAGCTTAATTCCTGCTCGTCCTCGAGTAGGTAAATGATAAAAACAGAATTTTTGATGCGGAGTGCTACTTGGCATAATTTTAATGTAATTCTTCTTAATTGTGGTATGAATATTCAGATCCGAAAGATTCAAGACAAAAGTTTAATATTGACATAAAAATAATAATGCTTCAAGCATACTAACAAAGCAATCATGTCTTCTCAAAATAACATGGCCAAAGAAAGTTATCCCTACAAAATCATATAGTCTGGCTATGCTCTATCTTCACCACACAAAGTATTTAAATAATGCACAACCCCGATGACAAGCCAAACAATTGTTTCATACTTTTGACATTCTCAAACTTTTTCAATCTTCACGCAGTACATGAGCGTGAGCCATGGATATAGCACTATATGTGGAATAGAATGGTGGTTGTGGAGAAGACAAAAAGGGAGAAGATAGTCTCACATCAACTAGGCGTATCAACGGGCTAGGGAGATGCCCATCAATAGATATCAATGTGAGTGAGTAGGGATTGCCATGCAATGGATGCACTAGAGCTATAAGCATATGAAAGCTCAACAAAAGAAACTAAGTGGGTGTGCATCCATCTTGCTTGCTCCCGAAGACCTAGGGAATTTGAGGAAGTCCATCATTGGAATATACAAGCCAAGTTCTATAATGAAAAATTCCCACTAGTATATGAAAGTGACAAAATGAGAACCTCTCTATCATGAAGATCATGGTGCTACTTTGAAGCACAAGTGTGGTAAAAGGATAGTAACATTGTCCCTTCTCTCTTTTTCTCTCATTTTTTTTATTTATATTTTTTTATTTGGGTCTTTTCTCTTTTTTATTGCCTCTTTTCTTTCTTTTTTTCCGTCCGGAGTCTCATCCCGACTTGTGGGGGAATCATTGTCTCCGTCATCCTTTTCCTCACTTGGGACAATGCTCTAAAAGAAGATCATCACACTTTTATTTTCTTACAACTCAACAATTACAACTCGATACTTAGAACAAAATATGACTCTATATGAATGCCTCCGGCGGTGTACCGGGGTATGCAATGAATCAAGACTGACATGTATGAAAGAACTATGAATGGTGGCTTTGCCACAAATACGATGTCAACTACATGATCATGCTAAGAAATATGACAATGATGGAGCGTGTCATAATAAATGGAACGGTGGAAAGTTTCATGGCAATATATCTCGGAATGGCTATGGAAATGCCATGATAGGTAGGTATGGTGGCTGTTTTGAGGGAGGTTTATGGTGGGTCTATGATACCGGCGAAAGGTGCGTGGTATTAGAGAGGCTAGCAATCTTTGGAAGGAAGAAAAGTGCGTTATAATCCATGGACTCAACATTAGTCATAAAGAACTCATATACTTATTGCAAAAATCTACAAGTTATCAAACCAAAGTATTACGCGCATGCTCCTAGGGGATAGATTGGTAGGAAAAGACCATCGCCGTCCCCGACCGCCACTCATAAGGAAGACAATCAATAAATAAATCATGCTCCGACTTCATCACATAACGGTTCACCATACGTGCATGCTACGGGAATCACAAACTTTAACACAAGTATTTCTCAAATTCACAACTACTCAACTAGCATGACTCTAATATCACCATCTTTATATCTCAAAACAATTATCAAGCATCAAACTTCTCATAGTATTCAACACACTCATAAGAAAGTTTTTACTATTCTTGAATCTCAAGCATATTAGGATTATTTAAGCAAATTACCATGCTATTTAAGACTCTCAAAATAATCTAAGTGAAGCATGAGAGATCAATAGTTTCTATAAAACAAGTCCACCACCGTGCTCTAAAAGATATAAGTGAAGTACTAGAGCAAAACTATATAACTCAAAAGATATAAGCGAAGCACATAGAGTATTCTAACAAATTCCAAATCATGTATGGCTCTCTCAAAAGGTGTGTACGGCAAGGATGATTGTGGTAAAATAAAAATCAAAGACTCAAATCATACAAGACGCTCCAAGCAAAACACATATCATGTGGTGAATAAAAATATAGCTCCAAGTAAAGTTACCGATGGAAGTAGACGAAAGAGGGGATGCCTTCCGGGGCATCCCCAAGCTTTGGTTTTATGGTGTCCTTAGATTATCTTGGGGGTGCCATGGGAATCCCCAAGCTTAGGCTCTTGCCACTCCTTGTTCCATAATCCAGCAAAAAAATTCACCCAAAACTTGAAAACTTCACAACACAAAACTCAACAGAAATCTCGTGAGCTCCGTTAGTGAAAGAAAACAAAAGACCACTTCAAGGTACTGTAATGAACTCATTCTTTATTTATATTGGTGTTAAACCTACTGTATTCCAACTTCTCTATGGTTTATAAACTATTTTACTAGCCATAGATTCACCAAAATAAGCAAACAACACACGAAAGACAGAATCTGTCAAAAACAGAACAGTCTGTAGTAATCTATAACTAACGCAAACTTCTGGAACTCCAAAAAATCAGAAAAAATAGGAAGACCTGGGAAATTGGTTTATTGATCAGCATCAATTGGAATCAGTATTTTATCATGTTCTGGTGACTTTTAACAATTGTTTTCGTGAACAAAAAGTTTCTGGAAATTACAGCAACATCAAATAACTATCATCCAAGAAGATCCTATAGGTTTAACTTGGCACAAACACTAATTAAAACATAAAAACACATCTAACCAGAGGCTAGAACAAAGATTTATTCCTAAGCAGAAGCAAAAAGAAAAAAATAAAAATAAAATTGGGTTGCCTCCCAACAAGCGCTATCGTTTAACGCCCCTAGCTAGGCATAAAAGCAAGGATAGATCTAGGTATTGCCATCTTTGGTTTTAGGGAAGAAGAGAGCAAACTTGCTATCTATGGAATTAATCTTTCTATTTTTACAAAGTACATGGCTATTAATGGTAGAAGAAAGATTAAGTATGCTGTGGAAATTGGCATCTAGGCTAGCTTTTATCTCTTTGATAGATTCGTTTTGGTAAGAAAGCAAAAGAGATGTGATTTCAACTTTCTCGTTAATGGGGTGCCCAAATATAGTTTTCATCTTTTCATAGGTGTCTATGGGGTCCCCTTCAAGAAAACCCTCTTCAAAAATAGAATCCAAGACTTGTTTGAGCGAACCGGCAACCCAACATAAACGCTTTTTAAGTAAACCTCAATTTGGTATTGAGGTACATAGCTAGCACGGATCCTTAATAGCCTATCCCAAGCATCTTTCAAAGATTCATCAAGTAAATAACGAAATATTCCAGAATCTTCTTCATCAAAATTGCTAAGGTTTTCATTGATAATTCCGGCAGGTTTTTCCATAGAATTTTTATTTATGAGTTTAGATAAGATAGCAGGATAGTCCAAAGCGCTAAAACTCGGGAGAGAAACCCCAACTCTTTTTGGTTCTGACATGGCGAGGGAAAAGCGAACGAAAAGAGGCAACAAGAAAAGAGAGGCCGAATAAAACAACAAGGGTGAAGTGGGGGAGAGGAAAACGAGAGGCAAATGGCAAATAATGTAATGCGGGAGATAAGGGATTTGTGATGGGTACTTGGTATGTTGACTTTTGTGTAGACTCCCCGGCAACGGCGCCAGAAATCTTCTTGCTATCTCTTGAGCACTGCATTGGTTTTTCCTTGAAGAGGAAAGGGTGATGCTGCAAAGTAGCGTAAATATTTCCCTCAGTTTTTGAGAACCAAGGTATCAATCCAGTAGGAGGCTACGCGCGAGTCCCTCGTACCTACACAAAACAAATAACTCCTCGCAACCAACACGATAAGGGGTTGTCAATCCCTTCATGGTCACTTACGAGAGTGACATCTGATAGATATGATAGGATAATATTTTTGGTATTTTTTTGATAAATATGCAAAGTAAAATACAAGCAAAGTAAAAAGCAAAGGAAATAACTAAGTGTTGGAAGATTAATATGATGAAGATAGACCCAGGGGGCATAGGTTTCACTAGTGGCTTCTCTCAAGAGCATAAATATTTTACGGTGGGTGAGCGAATTCATGTTGACCAATTAATGTAATTGAGCATAGTTATGAGAATATCTAGGTATGATCATGTATATAGGCATCACGTCCGAGACAAGTAGACCGACTCCTGCCTGCATCTACTACTATTACTCCACTCATCGACCACTATCACTACAAAAAAAAGACACATCCGTGACATTTTGGGCCGAACAAAATTCTTTTCGGTCATACATATGACACTTCTATGACGATAATTGTGACAAAACCCGGTATCATCATAGATGTGGTGGGCTCCTACTTCTATGACAAAAAATCATGATAGAAAATGGGCTTTTCGTCCTGGGCGGGCTGGAGACGCAGCTGCATGACATTCTTTGGGCCGTCCATGACGAAAAAACCGTGGTAGAAGCGAGGGGGAGGAAAATTTCGGGGAGTTGCCGGTTACGGTGGGAGGTCGGGGGCGGCGATGGCGTTCTCTCGTGACGTCTGTGGCGTGTGTGCGAGGCATTGGCTCTAATCAACCTGAGCAAGGCGTTGGGCTCTAATCGAACCCGGCGATTACCTTTGCGAGCTACGCGTTACTGAACCCGAGCGATCGATCGATGGCTGTTAACTGAACCCGATAGAGTGATTCCTTCGCTGCTGCTGCTAACTGAAGCCGATTGATTGGATGAACAGTGAGCGTTGCAGGGGGGGTTGTTTGGATGAACAATGAGCGGTTGCGTTGCCTGTGGATGAACAGGACCCCGTGGTGTGGAGGGCTGGATGAACAGTAGATGGTGGAGGGGTGGCCGTGGAGGGGTGGTTGAACAGGACCCCATGGTGTCGAGGGCTGGATGAGCGAGTGAGCGGTGGAGGGGTGCCCGTGGAGGGGTGGTTGAACAGTAGCCAGTGGAGTAGCACGCGGTGGAGGCTGGATGAACACGAGACCGTGGAGGCTGGAGGAGGTCGACGGTGGAGATGAACAGTATCCCGTGGAGTCCTGTTTTGCGGTACGCCACACCCCTCCCGATGAACAGGACCCCCGTTTCGACCGTAGCGCTCCAAGACAAGTCCGTTTCCTCCGTTTTGCGGTTCGCCACACCCCTCCCGATCAACAGGACCCCCGTTTCGACCGTAGGAGGTCCTTTTCCTCCGTTTTGCGGTACGCCACACCCCTCCTGATCAACATGACCCCCCGTTTCGACCGTACGAGGTCCGTTTCCTCCATTTTGCGGTATGCCAGACCCCTCCCGATGAACAGGATCCCGTTTCGAACGCCGCCGGTCGAACACAAGTCGATTTCCTCCGTTGTGCGGTACGATGAAAAGGCCGTTTCGAACATCGCCGGTCGAACACAAGGCCTGTTCCATCCAAGCCGTCCCGATGAACACGACCACACATTCCGTTCCGACCCAGCCGGTTGGCTCCCCATGAACACGACGACGACGATGTTTCTCCGTTCCGACCCAGCCATGTACGTATGCGCGAGTAGGCGTTCGGGACCCTGCCCATATGTACGTATGTGGCCGTATTTTCTTTCTTGCACCCTCGCGCTATGCGTGCGTGTACATGCTACGTGCGTGCCTCTACTACGACACGTGCGCGCCTCTACATCCACCAGTATATATGTACGTACCCGTTCGCGACCAGAATGACAACGCTACGTACGCTTCGACCAGGTGGGTCCCGATTGTGAGGCACTTCCTAGCGTGCGAAGACGTAGCTGGTGGGTCCCAGCAGTCAGGGGGCAAATCGTTTTTTTGCCCGGACGCACTTCGTTGCGTGCGAAGATGTAGCTGGTGGTCCCAGCAGTCAGGGGGAAACGTTTTTTCGCGAAATATGGTGGCCCGTCGGGTCGGTCCCCGCTGTCAGGTGAAGGAATAATTATTTTGCGCGTAATAAGGAGGCACTTCATTGCTGCGGCCGTGGACCCGGTATCGACCTCTCAACGTCTGATCCATGTCCGATGGAAGCCGTTCCTTGACCACGTTGACCACGCGCCGTGCGAGAGCACCAAGCGGTGGACGCACGGCGAGGCCTAGGAAGGGAAACGACACGGAGCCGGGAAGACGCGGCAGTGGATGCCCACGCCAGAGTAGTACGAGGTTCACCGGTTGTTGTGGTGTGAGGCTGCCGTCGCCGCAGAATAACACGGGGTGTGGGTGAGTAGAGGGATGGCCTGGCCAGCGGTGGGAGTAGTAGGGGGCGGTGAGGCCTCCGCCGCATCGCAGCCGGCCACAGGAGGCAGGAGCATGAGGCACGACCGACGCTGGTTTGGGCGGCTGGAGCAAGAAGACCAGAGGTTGAAGAAGCACTACGGCCGTTGGATGCACATCATACGGTCACTGGAGCTAGAATCGTGCATATTGACTAAGTTGAGAAAGCCCTCCGTCCCCGTCAACTTAGTAGGCCCACAAGTCAGCCTGCCACTATACTAGGTCCCAGCTAACAGGGGGAGTATTCATTTTTTTGTGCGTAATAAGAAGGCACTTCCTTGCGTGCGAAGATGTAGCTGATGGGTCCGAGCTGTCAGCGGCGGTAACGTTTTTTTCGCGAAATCTGAGAGGCCCTTTCGGTGGGTCCTCGATGTCATTTGGAGGAATCATTATTTTGCGCGTAATAAGGAGGCATTTCCTTGCGTGCGGCCGTGGACCCGGTATCGGCCTCTCCACGTCTGATCCACTTCAGATGCATGTCGGTCATTGACCACGTTGACCAGGCAGCGCCGAGAGCACCGGGGTGGTGGACGACGGCGAGGCCTAGGAAGGAAACGACATGGAGGCGGGAAGACTTCGACGATTGTTTCCCACGCGGAGGGGAGTACGATCGCACGAGGGTTTACTTGGTTCGTCTGCCGTCACGGAGAATAACGGCAGGTGTGAGTGAGTAGAGGGATGGCTAGGCCAGCGATGGGAATACGATGGGCGGTGAGGCCTCTTGGCGGCAGCACCGGCAGCGGGGAGGAGGGAGCAGGCAGTCCGCCGGGCGCTTGTTTGAGCAGTGGAGCGGGAAGAGCAGAGATTGAAGAAGACGACGGCCTGTTGGATGGACATCCAACGATCCTTTGCTGTCGTCAACCTTTTTTAGGAAAGCCGCAAATCATGGAAAACAGCATACAACCCATCTACCATTATTTCTAATAATTTACAGCCCATTTGCTAATTCTTAAGGTTTTTGGAGCCCATATCCTTTTTGTTAGCATTACAGCCCATACAGTGGCCACGGTTAAAAATTATCACAATTTTTGCATATTTTGGTGCGGTCCGAACTGTTTTAATCCCGAAATTTCGACTCACATTCAAACTGATTTTAAAATAAATGTATATCAATATAAAATCCAACAAATTCTCCACGCATAAAAATTAATGTAATTTAAAATCTCGAAATGAAAAAAAGATATTTGAAACTAATTGCCGGTTTGATGTGTTTTAAAAATGTACAGCCAATTTCTCATTACTGATGGGCCATTTTCTCGGCCAGCCGAATGAAAGCTCTCCTCATCTTGAAAGATTTGCAGCCCAATAGGCCTGACAAAGTGACTTACTTGGCAAATCACAAAAAAACTGGGATGTGGCCGTGGACCCGGTATCGACCTCTCCACGCAGATACTCTTCCGATGGAATGTCATTGACCACATTGACCACGCCGCCGAGAGCACCAAGGCGGTGGACGACGACGAGGCCTAGGAAGGGGACGATGCGGAGACGGGGAAGACGCGGCAGTGGATGCCCACGCGTAGAGGAGTACGAGGGTTCACTGGTTCGGCTGCGGTGTGAGGCTGCCGTCGCTGCATGGCCTGGCTAGCGCTGGGAGTAGTAGGGGGCGATGAGGCCTCAACGACAGCACAGCCGGCCACTGGAGGCAGGAGCAGGCGGTTTCCCCGGCGCTGGTTTGGGCGGCTGGTGCAAGAAGAGCAGCGATTGAAGAAGCAGCAGGACCGTTCGATTCAAATCCAACGGTTACTGCTGCTAGAATCTTTTATTGACTAAGTTGACAAGCCCTACGTACGCGTCAACATAGTAGGCCCGCATGTCAGCCTCCCAACCGGTGCGCCCCAGATGTCAGTGGGAGGAATCTTTTTTTCACGTAATAAGGAGGCAGTTGATTGCGTGCGGCCAGGCCAGTGGAGGGAGTAGGGTGGGCCGGGGAAGCTTGCGCGGTATCACAGCGGGCCCCAAGAGGAGTGAGGGAGTCCTGGACTAGGGGGTGTCCGGATAGCCGAACTATCATCACAGCCGGACTCCAAGACTATGAATATACAATATTGAAGACTTCGTCCCGTGTCCGGATGGGACTTTCCTTGGCGTGGAAGGCAAGCTTGGCGATACGGATATGTAGATCTCCTACCATTGTAACCGACTCTGTGTAACCCTAACCTATCCGGTGTCTATATAAACCAGAGGGTTTTAGTCCGTGGGGACGAACAACAATCATACCATAGGCTAGCTTCTAGGGTTTAGCCTCCTTGATCTCGTGGTAGATCTACTCTTGTACTACCCATATCATCAATATTAATCAAGCGAGGAGTAGGGTATTACCTCCATCGAGAGGGCCCGAACCTGGGTAAAAACATCGTGTCCCTTGTCTCATGTTACCATCCGCCTAGACGCACAGTTCGGGACCCCCTACCCGAGATCTGCCGGTTTTGACACCGACATTGGTGCATTCATTGAGAATTCCTCTGTGTCGTCACCGCTAGGCCCGATGGCTCCTTCGATCATCAACAACGACGCGGTCCAGGGTGAGACTTTTCTCCTCGGACAGATCTTCGTATTCGGAGGCTTTGCACTGCGGGCCAATTAACAGCCATCTGGAGCAGATCGAAAGCTACGCCCCTTGCCATCGTGTCAGATTTGGAAGTTTGAACTATCGGCCAATGTCCGCGGAGACTTGATCTTCGACGGATTCGAGCCACAACCCGGCGTGCCGCCTTTGTCTCGATGGGTATGATCTAGCTCTGCCGCTGAACGGTGCCACGGAGGCCCCACCGACATCCGCTCCGACCCTTAATCCGGAGCGGATTCTCCGATCGAGGGCGAGTGGTTGGGCGCCGCCTCGGGGCTATGATCTCTCTGGCGATTGAGCGAACTCCATCCCTGTCGCTGCGAAGACCTTGACCCCAGGGTGCGGACTCCTCTCCGGACTCTGAACCCTCTGCGCCCTGCCCGGTCGAATCCGATTGGGCGCCGGTCATGGAGTTCACTGCCGCGGACATCTTTCAGCACTCGCCCTTTGGCGACATCCTGAATTCACTAAAGTCTCTCTCTTTATCCGGAGAGCCCTGGCCGGACTATATATATGTTCATTTCATGACATGTTGCACCCGGACACTTTGGTACGGCCAATACACACGGCCTTAAGTACCCCAAAATTATGGTGTGACAAGTCCGAACACTTTCACAAGTGTGGCACCCCGAACTTATAGCATTATATGCATCGGCTCCGAATCATGTCTTGGGTCAATAGTTGGGTTTACCCGGCTCCCGTGTTTTGGTACCTTACGTTCCGTTATATCGGCTAAGGTAGCACCGGGAGAACCACTGCGATTGTGCCCCAGTTGAGCTGGGTCGAGCACCTCGGTGGAAAGCTAAAACTGACCGTCATGATAGGGCGAGAGCGATGCGCTGTTCGAGAAGGTTTTTCGGGTCCCTAAAGACTTATGTCGCTTAGAGCGATGAACAGGTATTATCCGGCCAAGGCGTGGTTAGCGACCCGTACTAGGTCTTCCGAATACTAGGGGCTTCGCCGAAATTTAAAATTATAGAATTCTATGGCTAAGTGAGAGTGTTCAAGCATTATAAGTCCGGTTGCCTCGTTCGTTGCGTTGAATGCCTCCCTCGGTGGACCCAAGAATGGGAACAAGAGCGCTCAAGTTTATCCCGAACACCCCAAAGACTTCGTGGCATGGGGGCTGAAGCCAACGACTTGCCATCTCTCAAATTTGATAAACGGCCGCACAGAAGGTAATATTTTAAATTAACAAGCGTTGCTTAGCGCGTATGAACAAATTTTCACCGTACAGGATAACAAATGCGAGCCTATTCAAAAATTACATCTTTGGAGCACTCATCCGCTATTCGGCGGGCACCCTTCAGGAGGCTCCTTGCCCTTCAGTGGCCCGTCCGTCACCAGCTTCTCCGCATCCAGCTTGCCCCAGTGCACTTTAGCACGGGCAAGGGCCCGGCGGACACCTTGAATGCAGACGGAGCGCTTGATGACTTCAACCCGTGGACAGGCGTCCACCAGCTGCCGCACTAGCCCAAATTAGCTCCCAGGCATGGCTTCCAATGGCCACAACCGAACTATGAGGCCCTTCATGGCCTGTTCGGCGACCTTGTGGAGCTCGACCAGCTGCTTCAGCTGGTCGCTTAGGGGCATCGGATGTCCGGCCTCAAAGATATTGAGACAGAACACCTTCTCCATTGAGCTCCCCTCCTTGGCAAGGTAGAATCTGGCGACATCGGACACACTCTGAGGCAGATCTGCGAATGCTCTGGAGAGCTCGAATCCGGGTAAGTAATAGGTAATTCACTTTCACATGCTTGCTTTGCATAAAGAATGCCTTACCCACCGCTATCTTCTTTAATGATTCAATTTCTTGGACGGCTTTTTGGGCCTCGGCCTTAGCAGCTTTGGCACTCTCAAGAGCCGAGGCATGCTCGGACTCTCGAGTCTTCGAGTCACGCTCCAAACCCTCGTGTTTTTTCACGAGAGCCTGGAGCTCTTGCCGCACCTCCGCTAGCTGCGCCTCCCCCTTCTCTCACTCGGTGCGCTCCGCGGCTGCTTTGCTTTCGGCCACGGACACCGCTTCCTTCTGGGTCGCCACCTCGTTCGTGGCCCTTGCAGTACCCATGTTATTCCTGTTAT
The DNA here is from genome assembly GCA_021605145.1 of Aegilops bicornis. NCBI lineage: Eukaryota > Viridiplantae > Streptophyta > Magnoliopsida > Poales > Poaceae > Aegilops > Aegilops bicornis. Next base: position 621,803,116 of record CM038674.1, read on the forward strand.
TTTTCGCAACCGAAACCTTTCTATAAGGTATTTCTTTAATAAGGTATTACTTACCTTCCTTTTCCTCGAGCTGCTTCTTGGCAAGGCCGAGCTCGTTCTCAGACTGCTCGAGGCTCTACTTCAATGCATTGACCTCCGTAGTCAGTGCAGCAGAGGTCAGCAGCGCAGCCTGCCTTCCCATATTGACATACTTATGTTAGACTCCTGCATATATCTTTTTAGATCCTTAGTCCGGCTTTTCTTTCCGAACAACGAACTAAGCATCAGGGGCTAAAGTCTATGCGGTAATATTTTTACATATTCTAAACTTACCTCAAAGCCTGTTAGAAGGCTGGTACAGGCTTCGGTCAGCCCGCTCTTGGCGGACTGAACTGTCCGGATCACCGCACTCATAACAGTGCGGTGCTCCTCCTTGATGGAGGCGTTGTTAAGCGCCTCCAGTAAGTTATCTGATGCCTCCGGTTGGACGGAGGAGACCAGCGTCTGACCCTTCTTACGAAGGGACCGCTTGCCGGTCTCCGGAACCGCTGAAGGTTTCGGCATGTAGTCCGGACGAGGGTCAGGCTTAGAGCCCCTGGGGGTCTCGCCCCCCACGCGCCTGGAGTCCGGGAGGTCGCCTTGCGGCGCCTCCTGCGCCACCTCCTCTTGACCAGGCCCCCCTCGGGGCCCCACCTCGGCGTCGTCCGCAGCGTGAGGCGAGGAGGCGGCCGGAAGTGAAGTACTCTCCATTTCCGACGAACCCGAGGACCCGCCGACGAAGCAAGAAACTTCGCCCTTGGGCGGGCTGCATAATTTTTCGGCATTAGAGAACACTATGCAATGATAAAAAAGCCAGGGGTATCCGGACACTTACGATCTCGCCAGGGGCTTGGCCTCGTTGGCCACTCCTCCTCGTCGTCGTCGACGTTGGTGGAGAAGTCCGGAGGAAGGGTCCTTCCCTTCTTAGACCCTCCGGCCTCCCCAGTTGGGGCGGCATTCCTTTTCCTTTCCTCCCCCGCTGGGGGAGAAGCTTCCTTTTCCTCCTCCTCGTTCTCAGGAGAAGATTTTGCTTCAGAATCTGACAGCACCTGGCGTCGGGTGCTCCTTCGAGTTCCCGTGGCCTCCTTCTTGGCCTTCTTCTCCGGCACCACATGGGCTACCGGAGCCACAAGCCTCGTCAATCGGGCGTCCGCTGGGTCTTCCGACAAAGGAGCCGGATTGTTAATCTGTCCGGACGTCTTCAGCCAGTCCTGTCAAAGATTAGGGAGTTTTAGATCCCGCATAGAGTCAAACTATGAAAAAAGATTCCCGTAAAGGGTAAAATAACTTACCTCGCCGGCTTGACGCTGCGAGCTGTATCTGCGATCTTTGTTAGCGGATGTGGGGGCTTCGGCGCCCTTGAACAACACCTTCCAGGCATCTTCGTACATAGTGTCGAAGAGCCGGCTCAAGGTTCGGTGCTGTGCCGGATCAAACTCCCACAAATTAAAGGCCCGTTCCTGGCATGGGAGAATCCGGTGGATGAGCATGACCTGGACTACGTGGACAAGCTTGAGCTTCTTGTCCACCAGGTATCGGACACAGGTTTGAAGTCCGGTCAGCTCTTCCGAATCACCCCACTTCAGGCCCGTCTCTTTCCATGATGTGAGCCGTGTGGGGGAGCCAGATCTGAATTCAGGGGCCGCCGCCCAGTTGGAGTCGCGCGGCTCGGCGATGTAGAACCACCCCGATTGTCACCCCTTTATTGTCTCCATGAAGGAGCCCTCGAGCCAAAGGACATTGGGCATCTTGCCCACCATAGCGCCTCCGCACTCCGCTTGCCGCCCGCCCACTATCTTCGGCTTGACGCTAAAGGTCTTCAACCATAAGCGAAGTGGGGTTGGATCTTGAAGGAAGGCCTCGCACATGACGATAAACGTCGAGATATTGAGGATGAAGTTTGGGGCCAGATCGTGGAAATCCAGGCCATAGTAGAACATGAGCCCCCGGACAAATGGGTGAAGTGGAAAACCTAGTCCGCGGAGGAAGTGGGTGAGGAACACCACCCTCTCATGGGGCCTGGGAGTGGGGATGAGCTGCCTGAGGGAGTCCTGGACTAAGGGGTGTCCGGATAGCCGAACTATCATCACGGCCGGACTCCAAGACTATGAAGATACAAGATTGAAGACTTCGTCCCTTGTCCGGATGGGACTTTCCTTGGCGTGGAAGGCAAGCTTGGCAATACGGATATGTGGATCTCCTACCATTGTAACCAACTCTGTGTAACCCTAACCTATCCGGTGTCTATATAAACCGGAGGGTTTTAGTCCGTAGGACGAACAACAATCATACCATAGGCTAGCTTCTAGGGTTTAGCCTCCTTGATCTCGTGGTAGATCTACTCTTGTACTACCCATATCATCAATATTAATCAAGCAGGAGTAGGGTATTACCTCCATCGAGAGGGCCGAACACAGGTAAAAACATCGTGTCCCTTGTCTCCTGTTACCATCTGCCTAGACGCATAGTTCGGGACCCCCTACCCGAGATCCGCCGGTTTTGACATCGACATTGGTGCTTTCATTGAGAGTTCCTCTGTGTCGTCACCGATAGGCCCGAAGGCTCCTCCGATCATCAACAACGACGCTGTACAGGGTGAGACTTTTCTCCCCGGAACGATCTTCGTATTCGGCGGCTTTGCACTGCGGGCCAATTCGCTTGGCCATCTGGAGCAGATCGAAAGCTACGCCCCTGGCCATCAGGTCAGATTTGGAAGTTTGAACTATACGGCCGATGTCCGCGGAGACTTGATCTTCGACGGATTCGAGCCACAGCCGAGCGTGCCGCACTGTCTCGATGGGTATGATCTAGCTCCGCCGAGCGATTGCCACGGAGGCCGCACCAAAGATCCGCTGCGACCCTTAATCCGGAGCCGGATTCCCCGATCGAGGACGAGTGGCTGGACGCTGCCTCGGGGGCTACGATCTCTACGGCGATTGAGCCGAACTCCATCCATGTCCTTTGCGAAGACCTTGACCCAAGGGTGCCGGACTCCTCTCCGGACTCCGAACCCTCCGCGCCCCTGCCAATCGAATCCGATTGGGCGCCGGTCATGGAGTTCACTGTCGCGGACATCTTTCAGCACTCGCCCTTTGGCGACATCCTGAATTCACTAAAGTCTCTCTCTTTATCCGGAGAGCCTTGGCCCGACTACGGACAGGAAGGTTGGGATATGGATGACGAAGAAATTCAACGCCCACCCACCACCCACTTTGTAGCCACTGTCGATGATTTAACCGACATGCTCGCCTTCGACTCCAAGACATCGACGGTATGGACGACGATGCCGGAGACGACCAAGACCCAGCGCCTACAGGGCACTGGAAGGCCACCTCGTCATACGACATATACATGGTGGACATCACAAAATATGGGAACGTCGATGGAACAACGGAGGATGACCCCTCCAAGAAGCAACCGAAGCACCGACGTCAGCGGCGCCGCTCTAAATCCCGCCACAGCAAAAATGGTGATGCCGGCACGGGAGATAATAACACCCCGGACAGTGCCGAAGACAACCCCCTCCATCAGGACTCAGCGCAGGAGGAGGGAGAAGCAAGTCCGCACGAAAGTGCGACAGAAAGAGAGGTCGAGGACGATAATTATGCGCCTCCCTCCGAAGATGAGGCAAGCCTCGACGACGACGAATTGGTCGTGCCTGAGGATCTCGCCGAACAGGAGCGTTTCAAACGCAGGCTTATAGCCACGGCAAGCAGCCTCAAGAAAAAGCAGCAACATCTTAGAGCTGACCAAGACCTGCTAGCTGAAAGATGGACTGAAGTCCTTGCAGCCGAAGAGTATGAACTCGAACGCCCCTCCAAAAGCTACCCCAAACGCAGGCTATTGCCTCGATCAGAGGAGGAAGCACCCAAGTCACCAGCGCACGACATGGCAGACCGGCCACCCTGTGGCGCGACGAAGAAGCCTCTCGGCCCTCCGTTCAAGCCACACCCCGACGCCGCTCAAAAAGTACCAAGGCACGGGAAAATGCGCCGGACTTGCGAGATATATTGGAGGATAAGGCAAAACATACAAGATCGATCTATGGATCGCGTGGGCGCCCAACGACTCGGGATGATTACCGTCGCGCCGGATACAGCAAACCCGGCCGGGCCGAACACAGTAGACAAAGCTCATATGAGCTACGTCGTGATATAGCCAATATAGAGGCGCCGCACACCCACTATGCTTCACAGATGAAGTAATGGATCATCAAATCCCCGAGGGCTTCAAACCCGTAAACATCGAATCATACGATGGTACCACAGATCATGCGGTCTGGATCAAGGACTATCTCCTCCATATCCACATGGCCCGCGGTGATGATCTACATGCCATCAAATACCTCCCACTCAAGCTTAAAGGACCAGCTCGGCATTGGCTCAACAGCTTGCCAACAGAATCAATTGGTTGTTGGGAGGACACGGAAGCCGCATTCCTTGATAACTTCCAGGCACATATGTGCGACCACCGGACACCGATGACCTCAGCCATATAATTCAGCAGCGGGAAGAATCGGCCGGACAATTACGGACACGGTTCCTAACAAAGAAAAATCAAATCGTTGACTGTCCGGATGCGTAGGCCCTTGCAGCCTTCAAACATAACATCCGCGATGAATGGCTTGCCCGGCACCTAGGACAGGAAAAGGCGAAATCCATGGCAGCCCTCACAACACTCATGACCCGCTTTTGTGCGGAGAGGACAGCTGGCTAGCTCAAAGCAACAACTTGGCCAAACACCACGATAGTTCGGATACCAAGGATAGCAATGGCAGGTCGCCGCAACAAGAACAAGCGCCGCATTAACGGCGATAATGCGAAGATACGTCCCGTCAATGCCGGATTCAGAGGCTCTAAACCCGGTCGTGGAAGAAGCCATTCAAAAGAAATACCCGGGGCCCGTCCAACTTGGACCCGTATACTCGATCGCTTGTGCGGATACATGGCACCCCTAAAAAACAAGCCAATCACACCAACAGGGATTGTTGGGTGTTCAAGCAAGCAGGCAAGTTAAGTGCCGAACTCAATGACAAGGGGCTGCATAGCGATGACGAGGAAGAGCCCCGGCCGCCGAACAATAGAGGACAGAAGGGTTTTCCCACACAAGTGTGGACGGTGAACATGATATACGTAATCCATATACCTAAAAGGGAGCGGAAGCGTGCACTAAGGGACGTATATGCGATGGAGCCAGTCGCCCCGAAGTTCAACCCATGGTCTTCCTGCCCGATCACCTTCGATCGAAGGGACCACCCCACTAGCATCCGTCACGGCGGTTTTGCCGCATTGGTTCTTGACCCAATTATTGACGGATTTCACCTCACCAGAGTCCTGATGGACGGCGGTAGCACCCTGAACCTGCTTTATCAGGATACAGTGCGCAAAATGGGCATAGAACCCTCAAGGATTAAACCTACAAAGACGGCCTTTAAAGGCGTCATACCGGGTGTAGAGGCCAATTGTACGGGCTCAGTTACACTCGAAGTGGCTTCGGATCCCCGGATAACTTCCGAAGCGAAGAGTTAATCTTTGACATCGTCCCGTTCCGCAGCGGCTATCATGCACTCGGACGAACCGCATTTGCAAAGTTCAATGTGGTGCCGCACTACACATACCTCAAGCCCAAGATGCCAGGCCCTCGAGGAGTAATCACGGTCAATGGAAACACCGAACGCTCTCTCCGAACGGAGGAGCACACGGTGGCCCTCGCGGCGGAGGTGCAAAGCAGCCTCTCACAGCAATTCTCGAGTCCGGCCACTAAGCGTCCGGACATTGTCAAGCGCGCCCGGAGTAACCTACAACAAGACCGCCTGGCACGATTCACGCACGCGTAGCAATCCGGCCCCAACCCCAGCCCTCGCGAAATTGCGAAGCCAGTACTACGCCGTACATAACTATGCTCTGGAGATACCATGGGCATAAGGGAGGGGCACGACCACGACACGCTGGAATGCGGCTCAACCGCACTGTGGGCCCCGATTGTGTCATTCTTTTTCTTTTTCCTTTTTCTTCCTTTTTCTTACTTTCAGGACTCCGTTTTCCAGAAGCACCGTCTGACACTAGAATCGCCGAACTCACGATGCAACAGCCAGGAAGCGAGCCACGTCCGGTGTTCGTGTGGTCTCTATTACGAGCATTATACCTGTATTACATACCATCCCGCAGCTTACCCCTTGAGGGGGACATGTTAGATAGTCCCATCCCTTGCTTATCGCACTATTTGTATCGTTCTGCCTTCATTGCAGTACCTTTTTGAATAAACAATACATAGCTTTTGCCTATTATTGCACTCCTTTCTTTATCTATATATATGTTCATTTCATGACATGTTCCACCCGTACACTTTGGTACGGCCAATACACCAGGGGCTTAAGTACCCCAAAATTATGGCGTGATAAGTCCGAACACTTCCACAAGTGCGACACACCGAACTTATAGCACTATATGAATCAGCTCCGAATCATGTCTTGGGTCAATAGTTGGGTTTGCCCGGCTCCCGTGTTTTGGTACCTTACGTTCCGTTATATCGGCTAAGGTAGCACCGGAGAACCATCGCGATTGTGCCCCAGCTTGAGCTGGGTTGAGCACCTCGATGGAGAAAGCTAAACTGACCATCATGATAGGGCGAGAGCCGGTCGCTGTTCGAGAGGTTTTTTCGGGTCCCTAAAGACTTATGCCGCTTAGAGCGAGGAACCGGAATTGTCCGGCCAAGGCGTGGATAGCACCCCGAACTCGGTCTTCCGAATACTAGGGGCTTCGCCGAAATTTAAAATTATAGAATTCTATGGCTAAGTGAGAGTGTTCAAGCATTATAAGTCCGGTTGCCTCGCTCACGTTCGTTGAACGCCTCCTCGATGGACCCAAGAATGGGAACACGAGCGCTCACGATTATCCCGAACACCACAGCATACGTGGCATGGGGGTTGAAGCCAACGACTCGCCATCTCTCAAATTTGATAAACGGCCGCACAGAAGGTAATATTTTAAATTCAAAAGCGTTGCTTAGCGCATATGAACAAGTTTTCAGCGTACAGGATAACAAATGCGAGTCTATTAAAAAATTACATCCTTGGAGCACTCATACGCTATTCGGCGGGCACCCTTCAGGAGGCCCTCATAGTACATTTCGGGCGTGCGATGCTCCTTGCCCTTCGGTGGCCTGTCCGTCACCAGCTTCTCCGCATCCAGCTTGCCCCAATGCACTTTAGCACGGGCAAGGGCCCGACGTACACCTTCAATGCAGACAAAGCGCTTGATGACTTCAACCCGTGGACAGGCGTCCACCAGCCGCCGCACTAGCCCAAAGTAGCTCCCAGGCATGGCTTCCAATGGCCACAGCCGAACTATGAGGCCCTTCATGGCCTGTTCGGCGACCTTGGGGAGCTCGAACAGCTGCTTCAGCTGGTCGCTTAGGGGCATCGGATGTCCGGCCTCAGCATATTGAGATCAGAACACCTTCTCCATTGAGCTCCCCTCCTTGGCGCGGTAGAATGCGGCAGCATAAGACACACTACAGGGCAGATCTGTGAATGCTCCTGGAGAGCTCCGAATTCGGGTAAGTAATAGGTAATTCACTTTCACATGCTTGCTTTGCATAAAGAATGCCTTACCCGCCGCTATCTTCTTTAATGATTCAATTTCTTGGAGGGCTTTTTGGGCCTCGACCTTAGCAGCTTTGGCACTCTCAAGAGCCGAGGCAAGCTCGGACTCTCGGGTCTTCGAGTCACGCTCCAAACCCTCGTGTTTTTTCACGAGAGCCTGGAGCTCTTGCCGCTCCTCTGCCAGCTGCGCCTCCCCCTTCTCTCGCTTGGTGCGCTCCGCGGCCACTTTGCTTTTGGCCACGGACACCGCTTCCTTCAGGGTCGCCACCTCGTTCGTGGTCCCTGCAGTACCCTTGTTATTCCTGTTATTTTTCGCAACCGAAACCTTTCTATAAGATATTTCTTTAATAAGGTATTACTTACCTTCCTTGTCCTCGAGCTGCTTCTTGGCAAGGCCGAGCTCGTTCTCGCACCGCCGAGGCTCTGCTTCAATGCATTGACCTCCATGATCAAGGTGGCAGAGGTCAGCCGCAGCCTGCATTCCCATATTGACATACTTATGTTAGACTCCACAGATATCTTTTTAGATCCTTAGTCCGGCTTTTCTTTCCGAACACCGAACTAAGCATCGAGAACTACCGTCTATGCGGTAATATTTTTACATATTCTAAAATTACCTCAAAGCCTGTTAGAAGGCTGGTACAGGCTTGGTCAGCCCGCTCTTGGCGGATCGAATCGTCCGGATCACCGCACTCATAACAAAGGCGGTGCTCCTCCTTGATGGAGGCGCTGTTAAGCGCCTTCAGTAAGTTATCCGATGCCTCCGGTTGGACGGAGGACACCGGCGTCTTACCCTTCTTACGAAGGGACCGCTTGCCGGACTCCGGAACCACTGAAGGTTCCGGCATGGAGTCCGGACGAGGGTCGGGCTTAGAGCCCCTGGGGGTCTCGCCCCACGCGCCTGAGTCCGGAGGTCGCCTTGCGGCGCCTCCTGCGCCACCTCCTTGACCAGGCCCCCTCGGGGCCCCACCTCGGCGTCGTCCGCGGCGTGAGGCGAGGAGGCGGCCGGAAGTGAAGTACTCTCCATTTCCCGATTTAACCCGTGGACCCGCCGACGGCAGCAAACTTCGCCCTTGGGCGGGCTGCATAATTTTTCGGCATTAGAGAACACTATGCAATGATAAAAAGCCAGGGGTATCCGGACACTTACGATCTCGCCAGGCTTGGCCTCGTTGGCCTCCTCCTCGTCGTCGTCGGCGTTGGTGGAGAAGTCCGGAGGAAGGGTCCTTCCCTTCTTAGACCCTCCGGCCTCCCCGGTTAGGCGGCCTTACTTGTCCTCTCCTCCCACTGGGGAGAAGCTTCTTTCCTCCTCCTTGTTCTCGGAGAAGATTACGCTTCGAATCGACAAGACTGGTGTCGGGAGCTCCTTCGAGTTCCCGTGGCCTCCTTCTTGGCCCTCTTCTCCCGGCACCACATGGGGTACGGAGCCAGCAGCCCCGTCAATCGGGCGTCCATTGGTCTTCCGAAGAAAGGAGCCGGACAGTTAATCTGTCCGGACGTCTTCAGCCAGTCCTGTCAAAGATTAGGGAGTTTTAGATCCCGCATAGAGTCAAACTATGAAAAAAGAGTCCCGTAAAGGGTAAAATAACTTACCTCGCCCGGCTTGACATCGCGAAATGTATCCGCGATCTTTGTTAGCGGATGCGGGGGCTTCGGCGCCCTTGAACAGCACCTTCCAGGCATCTTCGTACGTAGTGTCGAAGAGCCGGCTCAAGGTTCGGTGCTGTGCAGGATCAAACTCCCACAAATTAAAGGCCCATTCCTGGCATGGGAGAATCCGGTGGATGAGCATGACCTGGACTACGTGGACAAGCTTGATCTTCTTGTCCACCAGGTTTCGGACACAAGTTTGAAGTCTGGTTAGCTCTTCCGAATCACCCCACTTCAGGCCCGTCTCTTTCCATGATATGAGCCGTGTGGGGGAGCCAGATCTGAATTCGGGGGCCGCCGCCCAGTTGGAGTCGCGCGGCTCGGTGATGTAGAACCACCCCGATTGCCACCCCTTTATTGTCTCCACGAAGGAGCCCTCGAGCCAAATGATATTAGGCATCCTGCCCACCATAGCGCCTCCGCACTCCGCCTGTCGGCCGCCCACTATCTCCGGCTTGACGCTAAAGGTCTTCAACCATAAGCCGAAGTGGGGTTGGATGCAGAGGAAGGCCTCGCACACGACGATAAACGTCGAGATATTGAGGATGAAGTTCGGGGCCAGATCGTGGAAATCCAGGCCATAGTAGAACATGAGCCCCGGACAAATGGGTGAAGTGGAAAACCTAGTCCATGGAGGAAGTGGGTGAGGAACACCACCCTCTCATGGGGCCTGGGAGTGGGGATGAGCTGCCCCTCGTCGGGTAGCCGACACGCGATGTCGCCGGACAAGTATCTGGCCTCCCGCAGTCTTGTGATGTGCCCCTCCGTAATGGAGGAGGCCATCCACCTGCCTCCCGCTCCGGACATAGTTGGAGAAGGTTGAGGTGGGGTGTGCGGACATGGGCGCTGGAGCTCGAATGCGCGAAAATGGATGAGCAAAGGAGGAAGAAGGTGTAGGTGAAAAGGTGGATCCTTATCCCCTTATACGCCAACGGTGCTGCTCCCGTTGCACCGTATGTGTTTCTGTCCTTCCTGTACGAAATCATGGTAGAATTCATGTTTCTACTCTGTATCCTACTACTATGCTAGTCCACATGATTAGTTTCATCTCTGTTATAGCCTTCATGATTTATTTTGTGCTTATTCGGATTAAATCTCGTAGTAACTTGCTCACATATTCAACTGGCGCAACGTCCCTTACAGCCACTCCCGTTTCATGGAAAGCCTGGTCGATGCCTCCAAGGAGCCCTTCGTCCACTGCTATGAGTGCCCGATGCCGTTTTGTGGCTCGCCGGCGGACATGGTGCATCACCTCACGGATGCGTGCAGCGGTCACTGCTGGCCCTTGGCGGAGAACATCAAGTACGACACGTGCTACTGGTTCACCATGCCGGAGTCGCTGGAGGATCACCGCCGCCTGCTAGTCTCGGAGGAGGACGGCAGCGTCTTCCTCTTGATCGTGGGCACCGGCGAGGCCCGCGCAGGCCGCCGCCCCGTCTTTGTAGCGTGCGTCAGGGGTGTGTCTCACGACGGCGACAATCGACACGAGGCGGATGTACGGGTGCGAGGTCAATGTTACTACCTCCGGGTCACGTTGGCGGTGAAACCGCCTCATCGAACAGACTTGGAATCGAGGAGCTGGGACTATCCCGCCAATGTGGACTTGGAAAACCCATGGCATCCGTTCTATCCTTTACCCGCCGACTCGGTGCACGGGACTCCAAGGAGGTTCACCTGGACATACGCATTATCAAGTGCACTTAGAAAACATGTAGTGTGTGTGTGGGCGCTTATGGCCCGTGTCTTTGCCGCTTTTGATTCTGTAAGCTTGTCATTAAACTTGAGTGGCTTTCGCCACAGTCCTTCCTTTGAACTACTCCTATCAGTGAGCTGATGTAAGACACTTTGGGTTTCATTTGATAATGGAACCGGGGAGGAGCCTCCCTGTTCTTCTAAAAAAAATACGGATTATCAAGTTAAATGTTGATCATTAGTCTTCGCTCAATATAATCCGCTGTCTAAGCATGTGGAGACTTCCATGCAGGATCTTGCTCTATTGGAGTATCACGCATGAATAAAAGTGTATCCGTTTATGGTTTAGTCTAGAATCTTCCATGTATGAATTTTTTACTACGATCTTTGGTGAAAGACTTACGATGAACCATTTCTTACATCTCCTCCGCCCCTTGCAAGTCATCCTGATTTAATCCCTCCGTCTAGGTGTATAAGGGCATGGTTAATATTACTTAATAGTATAGCCAATTGTTGACTATAAGAAAATGCCATGTCATCTGTAGCCAACATGTATAACAATCGATACTCAAAAACTAATTCTTAAAGATCATTTCTTGCAAAGCACAATAAGTGTTATTTCTTCACAAGTTTTGGATGCAAAGGTTGAACAGTTGAACGCTTTTGTTTGCAAAAGATACCTTTTATCTATTTAAACCGTATTTTTCTGAGCTCTAGATATGAGATAATATCCGAAGAAACCTATCTATACCCATTACACATGAGATGACCCCATCATCCTTTGTCAAAATAAACAACTCCCCGATCAATGCATTTCACTCTTCGGTGCAACGCACATGCACCTTACTACTATAGATTAGTACGACCAAAAATTGAACTAACATTATATATAGTTCGATAAATACTGATGCATGTCACCTAAAATTATATCATTCAAAACTATGTTCAAATACGAATCCAACGATATAGTTTTTGTTGACATGCACTAACATTTTGTCAGTTAAATCTTCAGTCAGATTCAATGGGGACTAATAAACCACGACCGATGTAGTACAAGTGTAGAGGGCGGCACTGCACGGGAGTCTCACCTCTCACTCGTGGCGCGGCAGTAAAGCCGTCATATCACAAAACCCAACCACTCCCAGTAATAAGTGGCTTGGTAAAATAAACGGACAAGCAACCATCACATCCCTCCGTCTTTTTTGCATTTCATCTCTCTGCATTTACTTTCTCCGGTTCATTTCCCACACTCGATCCCTATCTACTACTCCTATGGCTAGTTCTTTTGGCGGCTTCCCCATCTTTTCCCACAAGACTAGTCACAGTGGAGAGTAACAATAAGGCGCCTCACTCATTTATTTAGGCTTCTAAACTACTACGCCGTCCTGGTTTATTCCTCACCATTGTAATTTGTGCTAAATTTTGACCAAAGATTTAACTGATAAAATGTTACTCAAAACACTTAGGCGCGGTGCATCTAGGTGTGTAAGTCATCTTACGAAACCAAATAATCCCAAAACACTTAGGCGCGGTGCATTAACTTCTACCTCGTTTCTTGTTTCTTGACATATCAACCAACAAGAGATAAAGAGTGTGCATGCTTTTAATGACTTGAGATATCAAACATGACATGCAGTGGTTAGTTCATTGCATGCAATACTATTACTTAGAAAATAAACATTAACATTTCTCGTTTTCTCCTCCTCCTTGGTCACGGTGCATAGCCTAAGATGACTTACTCACCTAGACGGATGGAGTAGTGCATGTGACATGCACTAACATTTCATTAGTTAAATTTATTATCAAAATTTGACACAGATTACAATGGGGACCAATAAACCAGGACGGGTAGTAGTTATGGGATTACTAATCTAGAAGCCTGAAAGAACTGGCCCCTGGTACTCCTACTAGTAGTAGTACTCACGTTGGAATCATTTCACAAGCTTGACTAGTGCTGTTTTTCTACTTTTACAAAAACCGCATCGTAATGTTTAAACGTGCATTTGCACGTACATAAGTAATAGTAGTACTCCCTCCATCTAGGTGTACAAATCTTCCCTCCTTCTTGGTCACTGTGCACAACCAAAGATGATTATTGACCTGGACGGAGGGAGTAGAAAAGTCTGCAAGCATATATCGAGAGAGACGTGTAGTTCGATAGTCTATAGTAAAGTTTGTGCTATATGCACGCATTTTGCAAAATGCGTAATAATACACAACGTTTCCAAACTTTCCCTTTTACATACTTAATTAAGGACACTAAAAATTCCTGAACGTTCGGGATTTATCATTTGCATCCCAAAACTAATGAGATTGCCTTACGAAACAAAAATTATACTCCTCCTAAAAGCCACGGCGCTCGCAGGAGCGATTGCGGCGCGCCACGAAAGTGCCCTGCACGTGTGGCCGTTTCCCAGCGCGCCGATACAACGCCTCTTCCTCAGCCTCGCAACTGGCGAGGTGCTGATTGGCGGCTTGCCAGCGGGCGAGCGCGATCTCACCGGTCTGGTGATCCGGCACCAACAGGTACTCCTCCTGGCTGGAAGCGTGCACCTGGTCCACGTACCGCCAAGCGTAGATGAGGCGCTTGGGCCCGACTGCACTCATGGCGTCGGCACGGGCGTACTACTCCAACCTCACGGCCCTCGCACGAGCCTTCTGCCAAAGAACCAATTGATTGACTCTCTCGGACGCGACATAGATCTCCCAGAAAGCTTGTTGCACGGTGCGCTTCTCTTCCTCGGCCTTCTTCTCCGCCTCTATTTTGGCGCGCTCTGCTAGAGGCAAAGCCTCCCACAAGGCGACATCCATTTCTTGCCAAAGCTCCTCAAGGCTGGGGGGCTCGGCGAGCGGCGTGGCGTTCTCCTCTTAGCGGGGAGCCGACGCGTCCTCCGACGCTCGTGCTGGGGAGATTGGGAACGCCAACGCATCCACCTCGACACGTCGCGGCGAGGGGCGGAATGCCAACGCGTCCTCCTCGACTAGTGGCGGCGAGGAACGGAATGGCGACGCGTCGCGTAGCGGCGAGGAGCAGAACGCCGACGCGTCCTCCTCGACTAGTGGCGGAGAGGAACGGAACGGCGACGCGTGACCGTCCGCGCGGTGCAGCGAGGGGCTCCTAGAACTTGGGAGGGGCGATGCCATGGTGGTCGACGTGAGAGGGAGGGGGAGGAGATAGCGATGAACGTGAACATGAGGGGGAGGAGATAGCGATTTCGTGGGAGGCGCAGTATTTATAGCGAGCAATGGCACACCTACTTTAGATATGGACTGAGCTGCAATGACTTAATCTGCGAGGTTCAGTTATGCCACCGACATGTGGGCCAAGATAATCGCTGGGCCCGTATGTCAGTTACCCAATGCAACTGAAGTTAAGTAAAAGCTGCGTGGGCATATTTTTTGGAGTAAATTACGGGGGAGCGAAGGGGTGGAAATATTGCTGATCACAACGGATTGGACGAGCGTGGGGGAAGGAGGGTCATGCATGCAGATTTTTTCACACAGGGTGGAGTGGTGGGACCGCCGGAGGGAGAAGGAGAGTTTGGCAGGCATATTGTTTCCACACATGGAGAGGAATAGATTTGGACACGAACGGGCTTCCTGCAGGTATGGGGAACGGTGCATAATAAGTCATCTTGCATGCCGGGCTAGGTATAGTCTCAAGTCATTAATAACATTCACGCCCCACACATGTTCATATTTCAAGGTGCACTAAATTATTGCATGCGATGATGAAGGCTGGCCATAATGGTGGTATCTTAGCTGGTATCATGCACACGGAATAGCAAACATGCCGATGTGGCAAAGAATTAAAGAAGAGAGGGGGTTAGAGTAACTAGTGTTCATGCATGCATTGGTAAACACATTTTTTTGTGAAGAACGACAGCGTTAGTTGAGTACTTTTGCAGACTTCAAAAACTATTCCACCGCCTCTACTATCTTGCTAAGAGTAGGTGAAATTTTTGAGTCAAGCCCTTTAAACTAGAAGGGAGGTAGTGGTATTCTAATAGCTAGGTGTTGTTTCTTGACATATCAACCAATAAGAGATGAGGGTGTGCATGCTTTCAATGACCTGAGACTATCAAACATGACATGCAGTGGTTAGTTCATTGCATGCAATACTATTTAATTAGCAAATAAACATTAATGTATCTCGTTTTCCCCTCCTCCTTGGTCACGGTGCACAGCCTAAGATGACTTACTCACCTAGACGGAGGGAGTATCAACATTCACAATGTCAAATCAATATTTTTACACTCAATATAAAACGTAGTTCTTATACTCATTATAATCAGTATTGTAGATATTGATATTTTTAGTATAAGTTTGGTCGTGGGATTTCATTGATGCCTGTCAAAGCGTGGAGGAACCGGAGCTTAGGGCTTGCATTGTCGGTCTCTACATAGGTATTTCTCTTCATAATCCTGTAATTTTAGAGATTGATTGCGCTTTTGTGGTAGCGTCTCTTGCATCGGGGGACTATGATAGGTCTGCTATGCCTGACCATAAGATGAAAGCGTTGAGCATCTCGAAGTTGATCAACAATCTTCAATTGTCAAAGATTAGCCGTTCGGCCAATAA
The DNA here is from genome assembly GCA_021605145.1 of Aegilops bicornis. Classification (NCBI taxonomy): domain Eukaryota; kingdom Viridiplantae; phylum Streptophyta; class Magnoliopsida; order Poales; family Poaceae; genus Aegilops; species Aegilops bicornis. The sequence continues at coordinate 621,818,660 of CM038674.1, forward strand.
GGTGGCACACTTAATCGGTAAGTATAGCTTTGACAATAGATTAGATGGTATTCTTGTAAATAACGTGCATCACTGTGTGGTGAATATTGTATTGAATGAGTGTACTGGTGTGGCTGGTTAATTAATATAAGGTGGTGTTAAAAAAAGTATATATTTGTTCAAACACTTTGCAAACGGTTGACGGGAGTAAAAATGACCAGAGGGAGTATCATGCATGCGGAGTAGGCAAAAAAAATTGCTCATTTATAGCCGGTCGAAGTCTCAAAGGGCACGACCGCGCGAGGGAGGCGAAGGTCGTGGGAGGCGCGACGGTTGATGGAATTAAGTGAAGTTACATCCACGCGCCGGCATGGCGTGTGAACTGGCAGAAGCTATACCGTCAGGCCTACGATATGGGTCTAGTAGACATGACATCTAGTGGGTCCCGCATAGTTCTCGAGAACTCTTTGGGGGCTTGCAGCCGTTTATCCATCGGGCAAGACAGCAACCCCACGCCGTTCGGACGCCCTACTCGTCCCCGTCTTCTACCTCACAACAGTTCGCTCCCAGTCGTCCCGTCCTTTCACATTTGTTCTCTCCCGCTTTTTATGGGTACAACAGTTCAACTTCTCCTAACCCTCCTCCAAAATCCATGGCCTCCCAAATCTCCATGGTCGCTGCTGAGTACCAGGTTAGAGCCATCACCAGTTCATCGTCATCTACACACGTGGATCCGCAATGGTGAAAGCATGGCTTGATCGCTTCCTACGCATGTTCAACAGTTCAATGGATGAGTGGGTCGCTGGGCTAGATGTTGAGTACACCACAGTCCTGGGACGAGAGAAAGATCTAAAGGACGAAGAGAGGAAGAAGCCCGTCGTGATCCAGGTTTGCGTACATAACGTTTGCTTGGTCTACCACATATGCCATGCCGACGTTGAGTGCCAGGATTTTAAGAACTTCCTCAAGGACAAAACAGTGAAATTAAGTTCAGTAGGCTTTAAGAATGACAGAGATGTCCTGCGTCGGATAGGTCTCGTTGTAGGCCAGCCCTTCGTTCTCCGTAAGGCAAGCCTGGTGTCCTCCTCTCAACCTTCAATGCTGACCCTGGCAGCAGCCATGATTGATCCTTCGTACGCTAAACTAAAGAAACCTCATCACGAGTTTCATCATGCATGGGAGTCGAAGACATTAGATGAACATCACATCCTGTACGCAGCAATGGATGCCTACCTTTGTTTAAATATATACATGGGTTGGATGAAGAAGCAGAGCCCAGTGTCCGGTTCCAGCAAAGAAGCGTCAGCGAAGAGGAAGAGGAAGAGGGACGAGGACGAAGTCGAGGACGTGGACTCGGACTCCGAGTAGGTGGCAGTGCCATCGCTCATGCTGGTTCTACTGCAGTGTCAAGCGGACTAGTTGCTTAGTTTATTTTCAAGGGTGTGTTGTGCTGAGGCCCCAGCAGAACTATGTTTATGTTCTTTCTCGTTATTTGAACTGTTTAGTACGTAGAGTAGTACTAGTACTATGTATTACTACTGTTCTTCTTGCAGTTGGTACTACTGCTCGTATCTTCGTGTTCCTACTGTACTTAATACGTTCGTACTAGTAGTATAATTTGGGTCAGTCGATTTGTGAAAGAAGTTCGACGGAGCGAAGGAAGAAGACGACAGAAGAAGTGGAAGAAGCCCTTCTAGCCATCCATGTTGCATCAAACGGCTCATATGAGTAGACTGAACCAAATTTCGCCTTCGGATTGCAGGATCCACGTGGCATTCAAGGTCTCGAAGGTAGATTCCGCGTCCGCACCCGGTTTGCGGGCTCAACACGCGCGCGACCGGCTTCCGCCGCGACAGCCACCATGCGCGCCTCCTCCGCGTGGGAGGAGACGACAATGACACGCTAGTTCCTCCTCGCCGGCGTGCTGGAGCACGCGCTCGTCCTCCTCTTCATACGCTGCGTGCATAGACGCGGCTCCACCAGCTGCTTGCGTGCTTTGCAGCGCGGCGGCATGGTGAGGAGGGACTGCAGACGACGTGAGCGAGCGAGCCTTCGGCTTCATGGCACAGGGAGGGCGGCGACACGGTGGTGATGGTCGAGAAATTGTTGACCGGAGCAGGCGGGCGCCGGCATGCGCAACGGCGGCGGCAACATATTGATGAGTGCACGTATGGGAGCTTACTTTAGTTTTATATAAGGTTGGTCAAACTTAAAAGAAAGGGTCTGCCTATGTCACATCTAGATGTGAGATATTATCTCACATCTAACTCCCTCACCCTTAAAATCCATGGGAGACTTTAAAAAAACATGGGTGAGTGAGTGGAAGACTTTTAAAAAAATCAAGGGTTAGTGAGTTAGATGTGAGATAATATTTCACATCTAGATGTGAAATAGCAAACCCGTAAAACAAAACCGTACTAGTACACATAAACATTAGACTTAGGCAACGCTTTTATTAAAAAAAATAAGTTAGTACCACAGCCACGATACGGAATCCTGTGCAACGCGTGAACCACGGCCACACGGTCGATCGAACGGTGCGTCACCGTGTCGCGCTGGAAGGAAATCCACCGAACCTTTTTGTGTGTGTGAAAACAATCCTCGAATATTACTCAAGTTTTTTTCCTGGGAAAGTTCTTGACGCTGCAATATTTCCATATATTTGAATTTAGCTCCAGTTTGTGTTTATTTGGATTTGGACATTTTAGGTGTGCCCTAGTTTTTTTAATACTTATTTTGTGTGTGTGACTGAGAGAGAACGTGTGTATGTGTCCATATGTGTGTTGTGGTGGAAGGGCAATGTGGAGACGGTGTGCGTGTGATACAGACATAGACAGACTGATGCCGATCATGCATGAGTGAGACATAGACAGATGCCGATATGTTGTGTATACATGAGAGAATGGTCTTCTAGTTTACTTGTGTGTGTGTGTGTGTGTGTGTGAGAGAGAGAGAGAGAGAGAGGAGCATCCGTAACACAACAACCATCTCTCTCGATTCGTCCGTCCCTCGCACGATCGCATGCAACACATGCATAAACGCACACATTTTGACACCCTCACTCGGGCCCTGCCCACCTCAAGGTCCGCACAATCTCTTCATGAACACCCATTTCTCTCCTTAGGTTTGTTTTTGCTCAATATCTAACACATACACACACGCGCGTGCGCACACACACACACACACACACACACACACACACACACGCAGCACAACACACAAGCACACTCCCCCGAGCACACAATTCATCCCCATCCAAGGTTATACGGCGACCACTCTCGCTTGTGCTTCTTTGCACCCCAACATGCACAACACCTCAATCTTCAAATAGAGCATTGAGCAGATCAAAGACGGAGACCACACCGCGCTAGAGAATGCGGGGTCATTTGGAAGCAAGGTGATGTGATGACGGCTGACTGACTCCACCCCCCACCCTCTCTCTTGCACAAAATTACCAATCCCTCTCTCCCCCGCACAAAATTGTCAATCCCTCAACCCATGAGATCCTTCCCCTCTCGTCCATGTTTTCTCCAGCTCTCTCATCAAACATGTTGTCTCTTCTCCTTCCACGTATACAGAATCCGGATGCACACGCATATCACGTATATTAATGTCTCCATCTTTCTCACAGACCTAACTTCTTCCTCTTTTTCTCTCTCTCTCTCTCTCTGTCTGTCTCGTTAGGTTTGTCTCCTACTCTCTCGTCCACATACATACAATCTTTCCCGCCCTATCTGCTCCATCTTCAAAAGCTCTCTCTGCAGGTTTCATTCACACAATGGGATATGTCAAAATGTTGCTTCTATAATGGCTGATGTAGAGTGGTTGTTTTTGTTGCATCCTACAAAGTAATAACTATGAAATGCATTTAGATTCTCATTTGACTGGGATTATGTGAGTTTGAGCATATTGTGAAGTACTATAGACCTTGTATACATCTTGGGATTCGACAATGATTGTAACTATTGAATTGTATAGACCATTACATTCGAAGTCAATAGCCTAATATATTTATTTCACAATTTCAACAAATGATTAGTTCACTACAAACTAAGAAAACAAATGTGTACTCCCTTCGTTTTTATTGAAGTCTACATATTAGCATTGGTCAAAGTCAAGTTTTGTAAACTCTCAGAAAGCTTATAACAAAAAGGGAAAACTTTGTTTTTGCCACTCTAGTTTTTGCCCACTTTGCTTATGCCACTCTAGAATTTGACATTTCACTTGTGCCACTCTTAGCTTTTGACAATATATCACTTTTGCCCTTCCGTGGAAAAAAACAAAATTTTCCAAGTGGCAATTGTGACACGTGTCAAATGCTAAGAGTGGCAAAGTGAAATGAAAAATTATCGTTTTTGCCACATAATGGCATTTGTGATGTATTATCAAAAGCTAACAGTGGCAAAAGTGATATGTCAAATTCTAGAGTGGCATAAGCAAAGTTGGCAAAAACTAGAGTGGCAAAAACAAAGTTTTCCCTATCAAAAAATATTAACATATACACTAACAAATAAATACCATTAGATTCATTATTGAATGTACTTCCACATCATACATATTTTTTATGGTAAATGTTTATATTTTTATATAAACTTGGTCAAACTTTAGGAAGTTTGACTTCGGTCAAACCTAATATGCAGAGTTTACTACTACTACTCGCTAGTTGCTTAGCCGAATCACTCAACACGCCACACGGGAACTCCAGTGTCAAATTTTTTTGAGGTCGGCGGGAAAATCTCCTGCGACCCTGATTCGAGCAGTGGGAAGTTACCATCATAGCCTTCGGAACAGGCCTACGGACGACGCTTGGTAGGGGCTGTTTTCAGTAACTTCGAGTTCACCCTACCCAGCCAACCCCACCCCGGCACCAAGAGTAGTACACCTGAATACTCCCCATTTTCTATCCCCAACGCAAAATAGACTTCTCCACGGCACCGCAGCCTTCGTGCTCCTCCCCTTTACATCGGCGCACTCGTCCACCGCAGCGCATCTGCCTCATCGACGACCTCGTACGCCGCACTGGAGCCGGTCCACCGTCGTCGTCGTAGACGGAGCCTCTTCCCCGACATCGTCTTCCACGGTCTCGGATCTGCTTCCCGAAGCCGACGCCAAGCGCAGAAGTACCACCATCATGGAAAATGAACTGACTCCCGTTGCCGACCATGACTCACAGAGGCCGCCGCGACCATCGTTCTCCTCCTCGATTGGTAATGTGTATTGAATCACTTAGCAGTACATGTGCAGTTACAATTTTGTTCATACCTACCCTTCAATTTTCCTGGGTGCTATTGTTCCCATAAAAGTAATTGGTTATAGCATCCATTGTCAAACAGAATATCAGCTGGTAATTGTGCGTCGCTCCTGTATCGCGCTGTGCTTGGGTAAGTTTTTCATCTGCAACCTGTAGTGTGGCAAATGATGGAAAGGTTTTTAGAAGTAGCAAGATGCCCATGCGTTGCACGCATCAAGATGCATTTGTATGAGTATTTTATCTTGTGGGAGAAAAGGATGAACGAGGGAAGGCCTTATTTTCAAATCTGGAGAGGGGTATGGGTATCTTTCTGCAAAATTCCCATTTGTTTCCTTCCTATCATGCCGATATAAATCGGACGGCCTATATTGCAAGAAAAAAAAGTATAGAGAAAAAAAAGTAGAAGTAAAGGAAGTAGAGATAAATATTAAATATTAAATATTAAATATATATAACCGTAGAGAAGAGAGTAGAGATAGCAGAGATGTAGGGAAAGGATCGCGCGCGCACGGGAAAAAGCGTCCGGGCGTGCGCTAGTTTTGGCGCGCGGCATCCGGCGCGCTTTATAAAATCCAACACCCTCCCACCGCTCTGTGCCTTGCCACCGCTCTGTGCCTCGCCACCGCTCTCTCCCCGCTCTTTTTCGCCTCGCCGCTGCCGCGCCACCATGCCGCCGCGTCACCGGGAAACTTGGGGATACCGCGGCGTCCGCACGCGCCCCTTCGGCGGCTTCTCCACCGAGATCCGGTTTCGCAGGATGCGCCTTGGCCTCTGCAATTTCGACACCGCCAACGAGGCCGCCCGCGCGTACGACGCGGCGGCGTGGCGCCTCTGGTGGCCTCATAGAACATTGAACTTCCCCAACGTGCGGCCGGAGCGGGCGCGAGCTTCAGCGCCTCTGCGCGGCTTAGCACCGGCGAGGATCGTCGCGACAACCGGAGGTGAGAGCACCGTCTCGGCATCGCCGAGATGGACGAAAGCCATGGCGCTGTGGCGCCAACACTTCCCGCAGGACATCATCAACGGCGCGAAGTTCTACGCGCAAAGGAGGTGGAGAGGGATAGGAGGAGGGCGGAGCGAGCCGCCTATCGCGAGGACAAGCGAGGCTAAAAGCGGACGCTCAATTCAACATGAGGCTAGGAGCAGCGTCGCCACAGGAATCCGACGGCGATCGGTATCTTCACGCCTACGGTCGGGGCGTCGGAGGAGGACATCACCGAGGAGGAGTCGGGGCGGCGAGTAGTTGAATAATCTTTTTATCTATCTATGTTGAGAACTATCCTCTACTCTCTAGTATCTACTTCTCGATCTCAACTTTATGGCGCTTTTTAAAGCGCCCGGCGTTCTTGATTCTGTTGGAGATGCTCTAACATGTTAGACGAGTGCTTTAATGTTGCCCACAAGATGCGCGAGTATTACTAGTAGTATTTTTCTTGCCATGTTGAGATTTTAAAACCATGAGTGTGAACATGCAGAGGAGCAATGAAGACCAAACACGGAATATTCGGGACATTGATCACCCACAAGTATAGGGGATCGCAACAGTTTTCGAGGGTAGAGTATTCAACCCAAATTTGCTGATTCGACACAAGGGGAGCCAAAGAATATTCTCAAGTATTAGCAGCTGAGTTGTCAATTCAACCACACCCGGAAACTTAATATCTGCAGCAAACTGTTTAGTAGCAAAGTAATATGATAGTGGTGGTAACGGTAACAAAAGTAAAGACAACAAAAGTAATGTTTTTGGTATTTTTGTAGTGATGATAACAGTAGCAACGGAAAAGTAAATAAACGAGAACGAGTATATGGAAAGCTCGTAGGCACCGGATCAGTGATGGATAATTATGCCAGATGTGGTTCGTCATGTAACAGTCATAACATAGGGTGACACAGAACTAGCTCCAATTCATCAATATAATGTAGGCATGTATTCCGAATATAGTCATACATGCTTATGGAAAAGAACTTGCATGACATCTTTTGTCCTACCCTCCCGTGGTAGCGGGGTCCTATTGGAAACTAAGGGATATTAAGGCCTCCTTTTAATAGAGAACCGGAACAAAGCATTAGCACATAGTGAATACATGAACTCCTCAAACTATGGTCATCACCGTGAGTGGTCATTATTATTGTCTCTTCGTGGTTGCCGGATCATAACACATAGTAGGTGACTATAGACTTGCAAGATAGGATCAAGAACACACATATATTCATGAAAACATAATAGGTTCAGATCTGAATTCATGGCACTCGGGCCCTAGTGACAAGCATTAAGCATAGCAAAGTCATAGCAACATCAATATCAGAACATAGTGGATACTAGGGATCAAACCCTAACAAAGCTAACTCGATTACATGATAAATCTCATCCAATCCATCACCGTCCAGCAAGCCTACGATGGAATTACTCACGCACGGCGGTGAGCATCATGAAATTGATGATGGAGGATGGTTGATGATGACGACGGCGACGAATTCCCCCTCTCCGGAGCCCCGAACGGACTCCAGGTCAGCCCTCCCGAGAGAGATTAGGGCTTGGCAGTGGCTCCGTGTTGTAAAACGCGATGAAACTTTCTCTCTAATTTTTTCTCCCGAAAGCCAATATATGGAGTTGGAGTTGGCGTCGGAGGGTCTCCATGGGGCCCACGAGGTAGGGCGCGCCCTGGGGCCCCACCCTCGTGGACAGGGTGTGGGCCCCCTGGTCTTCATCTTTGGCGAGGATTTTTTTTATTTTTTATAAGACATCCCGTGGAGTTTCAGGTATTCCGAGAACTTTTGTTTTCTGTACATAAAGCAACATCATGGCAATTCTGCTAAAAATAGCATCAGTCCGGGCTAGTTCCATTCAAATCATACAAGTTAGAGTCCAAAACAAGCGCAAAAGTGTTTAGAAAAGTAGATACGACGGAGATGTATCAGACATCTTCAAGGAGCGTGGCAAGTTAAAGAGGAGCTGCACCGAACCTGTAAAACGAGCTTTGGTAAGTAACACACTTTCAATTACTTTCGTTTAGCCTCGTGTTCTTTGATGTGTATATGTTGTAGTTTCTATTTCTCTTAAGCGTGGTGTTCTTCGATGTGTAATAAGAAGAGTCTTAATTGTCCTAATGCTTTCGTTTTTAACTTGATGTAGGAAGTGGGTGTTCTCACCTTGTAGTCTGTTTTTATATTTCTTTTCCTTTTGAATTCACTTCTCCGAGTTCTGTCTATCTGGCTTCTACTAAATTGATCTAGGTTTCTCTGGGTATTGATCTAAAAAAGAAGTAACTTCATGTCAGGATATAGTTACTAAATGGATCATGTTTCCAAAATGAGGCTGGATTACACACAAGGTGCTAGTTCCCTAATGATGCTGGATTAGACAAAAGGTGCAAATTCCCAGATGATGTTGGATTACACACAAGCCAGGTGGAGTAAATCATGTTATTAGTGTCCTCGTGGCATTAGTAAAGGCTGAAAGAAAGCGTGCAGCATCCCTTGAGAACGTAGCTGAGTTCTGAAGAAGCGAAAAGAGCAATCGGATGCTCTCTTCACCCAAGCCAAAGAAGAGATGGAAGAAGCCGAAATAAGCTAGCGAGGCAGAAAGCAGGCTAGGCGTCTCCTGCTATCGAAAACTGTTGTCAATACAAAATTTCCTTCATAATAGCTAGGTTCAAATGTTTATCCAGTCAGCATGCCTGTTGTGATGTCTGTGCATCTACTGATGTGGCAAAAATTGTTTTTCTTTCGGGTCATGTAATAATAGCAATTACTTGCCAAACAATGACAGACGAAGCATTGGACATGGTATAGTTCACGCGCAAGCCCGACATTCCAAGTTCAACTTCCACATCAAACTCATGTTCACAGATATCTACACATTCATACATAATGTCCATAACCATGATTCACTTCAAAGCCAAAAAAATGTGAGGAGAGTTATAAATAAAGAAAAACCTCTACTAGTTCCTGCTACTAGTGCGAGCACAACAAGTCAAGACCATGAGTATATTTTAGTCATGTTTTCTGTTCTAAAATGCCTGCCGGCTCACGGAAGGACGTGTTGCCAGCACACGCGCGGATTCAATGAAGGCAGGCGGGGCAGTCTTAAGCTAGTTTCACGCGGCGAGGAGGTGTGCTCAGCAGGGCCTGCAGCGAGTGCGGCCCTCTTGGCCGGCGCACCGGTTCAATGCCTGCGCTATGAGAGGTCGCGTCCGTGTCAGAGCAATCACTCCCTCCAGTCCTTTTTTGTATGGGTATAACAAAATCTCGTTTTCCATTCACATTTTACAAGTAAAATTGTGGACAAACTTTGACCCAAAATACGATGGGGACTAGTAAACCGAGAATGGAGGTAGTAGTTTTTTAATCAAAGAAGGGTTTCCCCTTCCGATTACTGAAAACCAGCATCTAAATCTAAACCAAAGTATTTGCCCTAGAACTACCAGGTTCAACATCTCACAACATAAACCCATATAACCACACGCCAAGGAGGTACGTAGTACTATGAATTCCATTTTCGCTCCATACCAATCGTTCTAAAAACTACTTACTACTTATAACGTGCCATTGAAAATTGGAACTCTTAACCCTGCTAAAAAACGATATTTTAAACGTGGCTACTCGATCTGTGGCAACTGGCGAGCCACCGCGCTCCAAGTCGTTCACCTGTGGTCCCGACCATCAACTCCTACAAAGGTGCTCCACCACGTACCCAGTACCCGCGAATGCAGCAATCGTGCGCCTAGGGTTTAAGGGTTTATTTGTTAACGTCGCCTTTACGGCTCATGTGTGCGAGACAGCGAGAGGCCGACTGCGTACGTGCGCCTCTTATCTTCATATATGTAGTCCACCGTTTGTCTGGTGTCCAAAAAATTATAATAACTACTAGCAATGTGCCAATGCGTTGCCACACGATCAAAGTAGATTAATACATATTCACCGATTTGATAGAAAAAAAAGTCTAGTTTTGAAATCGTATATCACTAAAAATATGTTATGTTTCACTCAAAATATATTCCTTTGGCGGTTTTGATGAGATAAGGGAGGAATGTTGTTGGTTTCAAGATTCGAGAAGTGGTATATGTCTAATTTCTACTCTTACTAGCAAGATGCCGTCGTTGCACGGAACATCAAGATCTTGTGGGAGAAAAGGATGAGCGAGGGAAGGCCTTATACGCAAATGTGGTGAAGAGTGCAGTAAATTGCCATATTTTCCTTCCTATCCGTCGAGATATAAATCGGACGACCTACATTGCAGGATGGCAGGCCCACCATCATCACCAACTCTATTTTTTATCCCTACTCTTATAAAAAAGCATTGTTGGTGATGATCGTGTGCCTGCCATCCTGCAATATAGGCCGTCTGATCTATATTTGACGGATAGGAAGGAAAATATGGCAATTTTGCAAAAAGATACCCACACCCCTCTCCACATTTGCAAATAAGGCCTTCCCTCGTTCATCCTTTTCCCCCACAAGATAAAATACTCATACAAATGCATCTTGATGTTCCATGCAACGCATGGGCATCTTGCTAGTTGTTGCAAAAGGCCCATGTGTGTGTGAGAGAGAGGGAGAGTGGTGGAGGGTGGAGTGCATGTGTGACAAAGACACAAGTAGTGTGTGTGTGCGATAGGTATCAGCTTAAAATGAGGCGATAGTGTGTGTGTGTGCACGTTCGAGAGGGCGTGTCTCAAGAAGGGAAGAAAAAGCTACATAGATACAACGAGCGAGAGAGAGACATGTATGCGATGGTGGAAGCACGAGTGTGCGGGTGTATAAACCTATCTAGAGGCTAGCCAGTCGATAAATGTTTGTGAGAGAAATACTGAGGTCGGGTCTTGAAGCGAGAGTTTTGTGTGTGTGAGAGAGAGACGGTAGTCGGGAAGGGAAGTGGAAGCAGGAGTTGTGTGTGTGTCTGTGAGAGAGAGAGAGAGAGAGGAGACGGTAGTGGGGGTTGTCTGATCGGTAAACAAATGAATGATGCAGTCTGGGATGGATACGAAAAGGAGACCGCAACAAATGTTGTGTCTACAGGAGAGAGAGAGAGAGTAATTTTAGTCGTATGAGTCATATGTAGAGACATATAGGGTGTGTGAGAGAATCCCATAGAGAGAAAGACAAAGTGAAAGACGAGTGGAGACTGTGTGTGGCGGTGAAAAAGAAAGCTTAGGTACCGAGTATTACCAGAGAACAGTAGAGACGTGAGAGATAATGAAAACCGTGTAATGTATAATGATAGGGAGAGTGTGACACTTCTCAAGGGAGACGTCGAGAGACCATGTTTGCGAGGATAGGAGAAACATGAAGTGAGCGTCTTGGTGAGCTGGAGAAAAGAGAGTGATAGCTACCTGAAGGAGCATGCATGCGAGAGAGATGGGTGTGAAAGGAGTGAAGAAAATGGGATTCAAATATTTGAATTGAGATGATGATACATGTAATCCATACTCGAACCAAAATTGATCTATCAAACATGCATACTCATATGAATTCACGCACATCTATGTTATTTAATATGTAGATATTACTGATCCATATATTTTAGTAGAACATAATTTGGTTAAAATTTTTCGAATTCAACCTTAAGAGTTCGAGATCGTTGTATTTGTAAATCATATTATACATATAAAGGAGCAGAATTCTTTGTTGTGCTTTTGAAAGTATATATAAAAAATGATGTATATAGAATGTAATTCCAATTGAAAATGGATCCTGCCCGAAAAAAATAGTAGAATACAAACGGGATTTGAATTGAGTTGGCACGGTAAACATGCACTGTGCAAAATTTGAACGAAGCGGGGAAAGTCGCGATAACCCTTGAAACTAAAATCCGCGAGATGGAAATCACTACTGCCTATCCCTGCCATGCAAAGCCTATCTGCTGGATTTCTATAGGTTTCGATAGGGGTAGGTTTGTAATTTCACCCAAACATGACGTAACCGCCTCTCACTCGGATTCATACACGGTGGGCGCCAAAACACAGTGTGCCCTTGGCCGAAATCGACTTCCTCCCCGATTCATATTCATACAAGGTGGGCGCCAAAAACAAACTCTCGTCGGCAAATATTCGGTGTATGCAAGATTACCGTCCTATCCCCAACCGACTAATGTTGCTGTGATGTAGTAGAAATCTGAAACAGGGGCTAAGTTTGTAAATTTCCTGGCATTTGAGACAAGCGCGCCCTGAATACATGGTTCCCCCCTTCCTCTCTACCTCCCTTTTCCCCATTCGTACTCCGTGGGCGCCAAAACACCCTCTCCACCACACCCTCCTCCGTCCGCCGCCGTCCGCCACCCCATCCACCGCTGTCCTCCTCCACCATGCCGGAGCTGATACCCCGATGCCGCCGTCCATTACAAGAGATCGACTTCTCTCATCCACGCCTTCGGACCGGGATACTTGCATCCCGTCCTCTCGCTTCATCCCCGTCGTCGTCCACCTTGCCGGCGCCGCTCCTACGACTATCTCGTCCATCGCGCCCCGCCGCCACCATCTACCCTCCTAGATCTGCTTCCACGGCGCCGATAGCCATCGCTACCGCAACACCGTCAAATTCTCAGCAGATGCGTACACGGCGCCACACCAGAGGCGGTACTCTTTCGTATCTGCTCAACTTATTTATCGCAGCAAGAAAATAGATCGCCACTGCTTTACTCCGATTTCTTGTCTTGGTTGTGAAGTTGCCTTTGTCCGGTTTGCACCTTCAGATCCGCCATGGCACGCTCAACACTATACTCCCAATGCTTTTGGTTTTCCCCTTTTATATTCCACACTAGTTAAATCACGATGAGACTAAATTTCAAAATTGGGTCGATCGATTTTTCAGAGCTACTTGGAGTTGGCGGTGCGATCCAAGGGCTCGGGTGGTTGTGGGGCCTCACGAACGAAGAAAACTCGGCGCGGATGGGGGGTGGGGGTGGCGGAGGAACACAGGCGGTGGGGGCGGTGGTCCATTTGGCGGCCCGTCTTGTTCTCATGGGAAGAATTAAGAGACGAGGAAGAAGAAGGGTTAGGAGATGTAGGATCTTCATCCAACCGTCTGAAATGGTCGAGAGACAGCTGGGAGTTGCATTCTAAATGCGCTCTGGTTCATCTTGTGTGGGCACTGCGCAACCAACATTTTATTATCCAAAATCTGATTGCTCTTCTTTACCATGTTCCTCTTTCGTTCTTCTTTAATATGTACTCTCTCCGTTCCTAAATATAAGTCTTTGTATAGATTCCACCATGGACTACATATGGAGCAAAATGAGTGAATCTACACTTTAAAATGTATCTGGACACATCTGTATGTGATCCATAGTGGAAATCTCTACCAAGACTTATATTTTGGAACGGAGGGAGTATGCTAGTAATCTGATATGTTCCTTGTCTTGAAGATGAGCAGGACATTTGCGGTGTAGAGGTCTATATGGTCGGTTGTGATGGACACTTTGAGCCTCTTTGATTCGTAGGATCTTGTAAACATAGGAATAGGATTTGTAGTGGCCTGCCCACTTGAATCCTATAAGAATAACAAGGAAATGCGGGGAGCTGTGTCGCCTTTGAGAGTTACATCGATATTAACAGATCACCGCACCTTCACTTGAAGAGAGAGCTGGTACCGAAGCCTTTCTAGCCGTCATCGCAATACTAGCACATATATTCCAGCAAGTTCCACTTTGCTGATTTTACTCTGATGCTTAAGGTTTTCCGTGATATCTACACTATGATCTCGTAGCTGCTTTGTGTCGCACTAGCAGCAGTCCACTCTTGAAGCTAAACAACGCAATGACTTACAAAATTGGCACCAAGGCATTGAGTGCCATTCTGGATGCAATAAACTCATACGCTCCCCACTGTTGACTCTTGTTGAGAATATGATCCTAATGACTATTCTAACCTCGAGGAGTCAAAGGCGGATGGCCTTTATCCTGTTCACCCATCAAGGTGCCTGTTCTAATTTGGCTATGTTTTATTGATTGCAGGTATCTTGCATATGTTGTCTTGCATTTCTTCTACTTTGTTGCACCGCCATCTGCTTAGTTTACTCATCATATATGTCGAGTGCCATGCCCATCCATTATCAATACATATTCCATCTGTCATCATACCATGTTTTTCCACTCAAATGATGTTCGTGTGCATCAGACATCAAAAAAGAAGAGGGTTATTGCCAAACCTGAAGGAGCACTAGCAAAGTCCTTGAAAAACATGGTGGTGCCGGAGAAATCAGACAACACCCCACCTATATTGGTTGTACAACCAGTGACACAAAACGTAGGACCGACTCCAGCAGATTTGTACCCATACTTCACCGCCACACCACTAGCCCCACCACCACGGGACCTGCACTCCGGCAAAAGGTATACAAATTTCATTTGCCATAGCACCAGCTGTACCACGTAAAAATCCCACTCCGGCAAAAAAGTACAGAAGTCCACCGGCCGAAGACCTATCGAATGGCAGAGACGGCCAATTCCAGCAGATTGGAACCCCATTCCATTTATTCCCAGTTTAAAAGACAATGCTTTCAATGTTGTTAGGGACTACGTGCATATATTCCCATCATGGGAAGATTATTGTGAAGACAAACACCATTTTCACATCTTCCTGTCCAACTTACGTGTAAGTGCTATTATTCATGGTTATTATTTTCCTGTTTTACGCTGATTGAACACATCGGTGATTTACATTACATTGTTGTAACTAGGCGAGGTCAATCTGGATAATCATGACGAGCAAAGCTTGCTTGTGCTTTTCAAGGAAGCATTACAGCGATGTCGGTGCTACTGAGGAAATCACACTTTGGTGGCAAGTCTATAAACGAATTTCGGTGAAGTCTCCTGTGCTAAATTTAGAAGACATTGAATGGAAAAACCTTGTTATACCTTTGGTCTCGTTCGGGATGAGGTACTGTCTATGAAATCACATGACAATTTGAACTTCTACTTTTCCGCATGTGCCTTACGGATATATTTTGCGGGAAATCTGCTCAAGAAGAATTCGGTTTGAAAAGAACGACGAGGATATCGCAAATATGCTGCCCGCTGCTTTGCTCTTGTTAGTACCGTTGTCATGTATCACTGTACTTGCATACATACCTGGTTCATTATGTGATGTAGTATTTATGATAGCTTGCTTATCAATTGTTCGCTCAAATTATCGATCTGTATGAATGGTTACATTAGTGTAGAATATATCCAATGCCAATGTTTTTTAGCTCGCATTGTTCTTGTAAGTACATGATGTCCTTTATCGATTGTACTTATAATGACAAGTAGTTGTTCATGTACCGTCACTCTGCAGCTTATTTTCCTTTGCCCTCCATTTTCTACACATCAGATCTATATTTACTCTTACCATAAGGTTGGTACTGAAGAAGTTTAGCTGTGCATTGCTCTTGGCTGTACCTTTTTCTTGTATGGCTGCAGTTACATTTATAGCTACTTGGTTATGTAGCATCACTCTTCATCTTATCTTAAATATTCTCCATTTTTTGTATATTATCACATCTATATTTACTCTTAACAAAATTTAGAATAAAGGCAATGCTTTTGAAGAAGATTCTGTGGTAAACTTCTTGAATTACTTCATCAGCATGGACAAGGCCTTTATAGATCCTGTCTTCACCAATAATGTAAGTTTGTCCATCTCAAGCCTTCAAACTTTGTTGTGTATATTTGGTTAGGCATGACTGCAACAACTGTTTATTTTTGGTGTTTGCATCAAATTGCTTATTTACAGTTTATTATGTAGTTCATAAACAAAAGTTTGTCCTTTCTCAATTTAAGTTTTCAGTTGTACAACCAAGTTCCTTCGTCGTACCATGTAAATTAAACTATATAGAGCAAGTGATGTTCTTTTGCACTGCATGTATGCTTCTGTTCTTCATCCGTAATCCAGTGGTGTGGTGAACCTACCCACTACAGCACAATGTCATATTCTACAATGTCTTAACTATGAACAATGTCATATCATTCTACTATTATTTAAACCGTCTCCTTATTTGCCAATTTGAAATGGTATAAATTGACAACACACTAACAATTGATACTTATGAGTTCTTGATCTGTAATCCAGTGTTGTCGTGAAGCTGCCAACTCCTTCACAATGTCATTTCCTGCCATGTCTTGACCTGAACAATACCATATTGTGTTAATGCAATTTTAAACTGTGTCACTTTATTAAATCGATCGAAATGTTATGAATTGTCAAGATCGATACTTTTACGTGCAAAACATGTCATCATGCCTTGTTTATCTTTCAGAGTGAGGAAGATATAAGTGTTGAACAAGCGCAGATCTCATCATCTTGCTTTCACCGCTTGCGTTGCAGCTCCCAATGAGGCTAACCTTTCTTGAACTCTATTGAAGTGCTGTCGGTTTTGTATATTATTTTGTCGGTGTGTTTATTTGCACTGGTGGCGATCTTTGATGCCCAGTGTATGTAATCTGCTGTCTGCTTGTGCTTTATTATCATAGTGGCGAACTTTGATGCCCAGTGGATGTAATATGCCGTAATTTCTTTATTGTATAGTCTAGGTTTTTTCTTATTCACAATGCTGCAGTTATTTTACTGTATATATATCCTGTCTTCACAGTAAACCTGCCAAACCGTAAAATTACGGTACATAATCGGGCCGTCATGCAATCACGATGTAGGTTGGGCCTGAAACGTGCCGAACAGCTCACGGGCGTGACAGCCGAAATGAACCCGGCCCATGATTGTGCGATTCAAATCACGGGCTTTTAACGAGCCAAAATTGTCTCGGTCCTTGTTTGGCCCAATCGGATATCGGTCAGCGAAAGCCGGATGCAAATCGAGCCGTAGTTAGGCCCAACTATATGACGGGCTTTTAACAGCCAAAATTAATATAGGGCCGAAATGTTAAACGGGCCCTTAACAGGCCAAAACTAATATCAGGTGGAATTACTATGTGGGCCTTTAGCAAGTGGGCCCAAAAGCATAGTGTCCAATTGCCGGGCCGAATTTGATATGGGCCATAATTGAGCCCAAAGCCTCTTAATGGGCCGGACCTAATCTGGGCCGTAATTTGGCCCAGAACGTGGTAGGCTTATAATGGGCCGGATCTCATATGGCAGGCCATTAATGGACCGGATCAGATATGGGCCGGCATTTGGCCCAAAACATGGTAGCCAGTTAATGGGCCGGCCTACTAGGGTCCTCAAAATCTTGTGGGCCTATAGTCGGGCTTAGATTAATGTGGGCGAAATCTCGTGGGCCTTTAGTGGTAGGCCCATTATGATCCACAAGAATCTTGTGGGCCTTTACCTGGGCCGGCCCATTATAGCACACAAAAATCTCGTGGGCCTTTAGCTGGGCCGGCCCATTATGGTCCGCAAAATCTTGTGGGCCTTTAGCTGGGTCGGCCCATATGGTCCCCAAAATCTTGTGGGCCTTTAGCTGGGTCGGCCCATTATGGTCCACAAAATCTTGTGGGCCTTTAGCTGGGCCGGCCCATTATGGTCCACAAAACTTGTTGGGTCGGCCCAATTAAACTTGTTGGGTCGTGCCATGTGTCGACGTATCATAGGCGCCTTCTGTCCAATGAGTGGATGACGTCTGTCCTAGCGGTGAGCCGACACATGTTTCCTCCAGCCAATGATGATTTTACACGTGGAAAATCCCCATTGGTCGGGGCTGTTAACAGGTTATCGGATCCAAAACCTGACCCGGTAGCTTAACGGCGTTCCGTTACGGTGGATGCCACGTGTCGGTCACCCTTGACGAAAGCACTTCTGTGACGCGCGATTTATCGTCATGGAAGTGGACACTTCCATGATGATAATTTTCGTAATGTCATGGAACACTTCTACGACAGCACGGGTATGACTATCTTGATTATGTCATAAATTTGTCATGGATGTACATGCATGACAAAAAACGCGACCTACTGTGAAAAACACTTATCATCACGGAAGTGTATTTTTTTTGTAGTGTATCCAGCATGCATCTAGAGTATTAAGTTCATGAAAATGGAGTAACGCCTTAAACAAGATGACATGATGTAGAGGGATAAATTCATGCCATATGATAAAAACCCCATCTTGTTATCCTCGATGGCAACAATACAATACGTGCCTTGCTGCCCCTCATCACTAGGAAAGGACACCGCAAGATTGAACCCAAAGCTAAGCACTTCTCCCATTGCAAGAAAGATCAATCTAGTAGGCCAAAACAAACTGATAATTTGAAGAGACTTGCAAAGATAACCAATCATACATAAAAGAATTTAGAGAAGATTCAAATATTGTTTATGTAGCGACCCGACCTCAGACGGTCAAGCCTACGTGTTCTTTGTGCCATCCACGGATCAAGATCTTTGGCACACATAGTACATCAATGTATATATCAAAGTGCAATCACATGTATAATTAACGTAAAACTGATATATACCTCATAAGTCACAGCGGAAACAAATAGTCGGGTGTGGAGTCCCATCAACGCCATCGGCAGGTTGAGTGTAGACCGTAACCCTGTACCGTAATCTTACTCGTCGGAAGAAAATATCTGCAACATGATACGTTGCAGCCGTGTAGGTCAGTACATTGAATGTACCAGCAAGATCACAATAAGAGAAAACAGATGATAAACAACTATCGAAACACTCATGGTGGTCTATCATTAATGGTTTCCCCTACAGAAAACGGGTCTGGGTTGAACTTCACCGTATATCCTACGATTGGCAACGGTTGCCTGTAAAGGGTTCCATCGTACTACCATTTTATGGTTTTATGGCTTATCGCGTCGACACTCTTCTAAGGTTTTCAAGGCTCTACGATTTTCCATCAACATATGATAGTTCATGATAGAAGTCTCGGTATGGGGGCCAATCCATCCCGTGCTTGAATCATTACCACATATGTAAATATCGAATCACGTATTTTAACACTTGGGCATACTCACAAGCATTGCAGAATTTCTCTTGTTCTCGAACCGAGTTCGTATAAATCCATGGTTTACGCATGCCAAACAAAACATCTATCGTTACTTCACCACTCTCGGGTTTTTGCGCAACCTCCTACGTAAACGTGGGCTGATTGGATCACAGATTCTTCCAAATTTATTCCTTTATCAAGGTTACAACGGTTCCTTCTCAAAATCCTGGGCACATGGTTTTATGGCCCACTTCAACACTAGTGTATCTTTATCTCATCCTTGGAGTAACTCTCTTGTTACACCTCCTTAAATCCTGTAGTACTCTGTTTCTTCATACCATCATATCAAAACAAAACTCCAACTTATTTTGTCCAGCTTCCTTCTATGGCAGTCATGAATAACACGTTTCTTTCTTCATTGATCCTGTGGCTTTATAGAGTACTATGACCAAAAGAAGTGCACAAGTTTATCCATAAAATCTCATTAATCTCATATCAATCTTTCATTACATCCTTAACCATTTTCGTAATACAAATTCCCAAAATTACTTGTTAAAAATTCAGCCACCCACATGATTTGGTATGGTCGGACATTACTTCCACTTTATTTATTTATCCTCCTCGAGGATTCTTGATCCAATCGAATTGTGCGACATGAGCCTTGAAATCTTCAATCTTCTGTTTCATCATGGTGGTCTTGAGCTTCACCTTCATCATCTCTGCATGCACTTCGCTTAGGTATTCACGAGTATAATGGAGTCTTGCTTCAAGTATTTCTCCGATCTGGTATGTCTTCCATGGCTGCTTCACGAGCGGCATCGAAGAAAGTTGCTTGTGGCACACGTGAGATGAAAAAGTAATGCCCCATCCTCTTTGGGCAAACTCCTTTCAAGCGGTGGAGGTGTACCTCCACATACCAAAGTTCCACTCCCTTTTGCATGAAGGGTAGCCTTTGTAGACTGCATCTCCTTCAAGGTGAATATGCTTCATCATGTCCTTCAAGATCTTCGGTAATCATGATCACTTGTCGTGGTCATGATCGTTTGAGGCCCTTAAGGAAAGACTCATAAAGGGTTGTCAACTGTATGTGTAGGATAATAGGAGAGCTCAGAACAAGGGATGTATCTCCATGGGATGTTGCAATTGTCTCCAGAAAGGTTTGGTGTTCAGTTGTCCATGGGTTCAAGATTTGAGTGCAGTTGAGATAGAAAGAGAAAGAAAATACCCACTCATCAACAGAAATATCGTTTGTAATGGGCCGTTCTACTATGGTTTCGTTTCTAAGTCCTCATTTCTTCAGGTCTTCAATGCTCGGGAGTTTCCAACGTCTGATGCTTTTCCCATATGAAGGCCTTCTACCATTCTTCCGTAACTTACGTCTCTCAGGGTTGAAATAAATACAAGCCTACGAATATCGCATCTATCCAACCATTCAATAAACATACAAAAATAATAGCAACCAAGCATTCATTTATTCAATCAATTCTA
This sequence comes from Aegilops bicornis, assembly GCA_021605145.1. Lineage (NCBI taxonomy): Eukaryota > Viridiplantae > Streptophyta > Magnoliopsida > Poales > Poaceae > Aegilops > Aegilops bicornis. The sequence goes on from CM038674.1 coordinate 621,839,242, forward strand.
CAGCATCGCCACCCACATAAACTGGTATGGTCAGATACTTAAATCGAGAAAACGTTCATCTTTATTTCTCTCATGGTGGGATACTACTAAGCTAATTTATTAGGAACTTGGTCATTGTCCCTCTGGGCTTCTTCGTGTGGACTTGATCTCCTCCAGCTCTTCCGCTAGATTTTCCTGTCGACACGGAGTTTCTTATGACGACCACTGTATGTCCCGAAGTTGTTCCTTGAGCTTACGGATTTCAACGTCCTTTGCATGAGACATGGTCCTGCTGTTCTTGATTCACGGCGCATTCTCGAGATCTCGAGGTTCTCCTCCTCCAGCTTGTTTACCTTGATCTCTCGAGTCTTGTCCTCTTCTCGTAGTGCTTCATTGTCAAACAGGGCTTCCAGGAGGTCCATCTGAAGATTCTTGACGTATTGTTCCAGATCCTGATTGTACACTAAAAGTGGGGAGAACTTCATCTTTTGCGCTTCCGTCAAGGCAATAGTTGCTCCATCAGACTTCTGCCATCCAATCCTTCCAAAGAAGTGTGAGTTTAGTGCAAAGACGATGACGATAGCATAAACGTGCAATAGCATCATGGACGGCGGTGTTGATGCCCATATCACGATCACCATTTATAGTTCAAGGCGATGTCTGCGGTCTTGGGGGCTTCTTTACGACCAAAAACTTGGGTCTTGATTCCCCATGATCTGGGCGTCCTCTTAGTTGCCTTGATCTCGTGTATCGGTAACTTCAGCGGCTGACTAGCTCCACAAGGAAGGGGCCTCCAAGAACCTTCTCGTAGTGTTCTCTTTTGTTCGAATGTAGCTCTCCATCTATAGTTTGGAATAAGGAAGGTTCAGTAATAGGAATCGTGTGTTACGAGAGTAGTACAAAACAAAGGTCATTCCTATTGGGGTCTTCATATTACTAAGTCATTTTCTAGGGTCACGTTCTACAGCCAACATGTGCTCGATACCATCTCAGTAGCGACCCGACCTCGAGACGGTCAAGCCTACGTGTTCTTTGTGCCATCCACGGATCAATATCTTTGGCACACACAGTACATCAATGTATATATCAAAGTGCAATCACATGTATAATTAACGTAAAACTGATAAATACCTCATAAGTCACAGCGGAAACAAATAGTCGGGTGTGGAGTCCCATCAACTCCATCGGCAGGTTGACTGTAGACCGTAACCTGTCACTGTAATCTTACTCGTCGGAAGAAAATATCTGCAACATGATACGTTGCAGCCGTGTAGGTCGATTACATTGAATGTACCGGCAAGATCACAATAAGAGAAAACAGATGATAAACTATACTATATGCGGTATGGCTTTGTGGCTCAGTATCTGAGTTTTGTTTAATGTAACAGCTGGTTTTATTTTCCCTACATCAAAGGAATAAATGAAATACTTACTATGGAATTTTCTATCATGACATGGTTCCGCCAACCGATGTCTCATAGCCCAAAATCATCATAAGTTGCCCACAATTAAGTTATCAATCTGGTGTTGAGAGTTCCGAGATAGATCCAAGTCCAGATGCTCAAATTGTCCGTAACCGGGGACACGGCTAATCGATTAGGTTTATAACCCTCTGCAGAGGTTTGTACACTTTACCCGCAAGATTCGATCCCTCTTTTTACGTTCTCGCACTTCAGGGTGTTTGAGAACAAGACGACCGAAACATGGTCTTCCAAAGAGTTCCTCTGACCATTGTCCGGTACCCACCCAATCCTACTGTAGTTCTACATCAGCTAGCACCGTCCCAGCCAGAGTCAGAACTAAGGTCAACCAAGCCAGAGCCCATAATGACTTGCGGTTGCACAGGTAAGCTTCCGGGCATGAAGTATTCTTCCGTCTCTTGGGGTGCAGGTGAAGCTTTCCGCAAGATGTCATGGCGCTTCTCCATGCATCCCGCCAACCACTGGGTTCTCCAGGTGCCCACAACCGTCCTTCACCCAGATGTGTGTATTGAATTCTTGTCTCGAGTCTTGAAATCTTGAGGTCTTGAAGGTGCAGTCCTTGCAGATTCCATCATGGAGTTGTCGTCATTGACGTAGAGTCCTCCTTCTTCACACCACTCTCGTGCACTCATACCAAACCCGTCTACTATAGCGTAGCATTGAAATAAAATATCGTCCGGGCTTGGTAACAGGGTGATGGGTTCCTACCTCATGCATACTACTCAACTACAAGAATTTCAATATCACTACGGAGGGGTGGTTGCAAAGATGCCACTAAATGCAATAAAAACATAGGTATGAAAGCAATGATCAAAGTGACCTTGCACGGTAATACTTGATGAAGATAACAACGCTGTCGAGAAAATGACTTGGTAGAACTAATCGTCACTCCGTTGAAAATCTATATAGTCAAACATAGCATTCACATAAGCAAACATCCTAGCAAACAATTTTAGCACTCGAAATAACAATCAAAACAGCAAGGAAAATCGATAATAAAACTCAAACAAAATCAAAAGAAACTTCAAATAAAACTACAAAGAAAAACTACTAACGAAGATCTATGACTTTGCTACAAACATCTAATATAGTTTTGCCGTAAGTAAAAACTTAACAACAATTAAAATACTAAACTAATAAATTAACAGAAAATAAAATGTAAAATAACTAATTTAACAGAAAGTATTTTTTTCCATAAAATTTTATTTGCAAAAAGAAACAAATAAAAAGCTTTTATAAAACTCTAACTATGACCTATAGAAGGTTTCATAAAAAACTAAGGAAAATAAAATTTTTAAAATAAAAATAAATTTTCTCCTGTTGTCTAACAGAAACACAACTAATTTTTTCAAACGTGACAAAAAGAAATACTTTAAAACTAATAAAAACAATAAAGAAAAAGCTAAAACAGAACTAATACTAAAACAGTACTGTTTTGCTAAAAACCTAATTTAAATTAACCTGAAAATAAAATACTAAATACTACTGGATAAACAAAGGTCCTAGAGACCAGGAGCAAAAAGAATTAATTAAAAACCTATTTTTAAACTCCCGGAATAAGCATAACAAGCTTTAATTCAAATCTGATCTAACTCAATTTTATAAATCCAAACATAGACAAATTATATATTTTTGGAAACTACAAGAAAATTGTGATCTAACGCAAAAAGAATCAGCATCATTGGACTTCTAGATCAAAAGTTATAAGCTAAACAAGAACGGAACTAAATCTGTTACGGGAATAAATCTGAAAACGAAAACGGAGTTACCTGTACGTGAGGCAGAGATGGCAGGAAGGAGGCAGCGATGTGGAGGGCTGCTCCGGCGAGGCGAGGTCGCTGGCGAGGTGGGGTGGCGGTGTTGGGGGTCGGCGCTAGGGAAGGTGGCGCTGGGCGTTGGGGAGGTTCCAGGAGAGCTCCTGGTGAGCGTTTCTAGGCAGGAAAAGGAGGACGGTGGCGAGGAGGCTACGGGCAGGGAGGGCGTGGTGATGGGAAAAATGGACCGAGGAGAGGGAGGGGGTTTTATAGGCGGTCTCGGGAGGCGCTGGGATGGAAAGATGAGGGAGATCGGGAAGGTGGAGATTCCTGTCTCCATGGATATGGAAAGCTTGTGTAACGTGAGAGGAAAAAGAGGAAGGAGATGATCTCTTGTTGGGCTAGAATAGGAAAGTGCTTAATGGGCCAGCAGGTTTTTCCTAATAAAAATGATTCCATTCCTATTTCTAAAATTAGGAAACTAAAACAATAAAAAGGACATCAAATCAATTCGGAATAAAGAGTTTTTTATATACTAAAATTATCGAAAAAATAAAATGTAGATGATGAGCATTATTCCACGGCCAAAATAAAAACTAAAAAAATGTTTTTCAGAAAATCCCTAAAGGCTTTATTTCTTTTGCAAATAATTTTTTAAATAAAACTTTGGTTTTTCTTGGCTCAAATATTTTCAAAAATGCCCCTGATTTTGGAGGGTCATTTTCCTCCGCTCTTTCTTGCTTGCAAGAATTTATTTTCGAGGTATTACTCGGGGAAGAAAAATAGAGAAGAAAGTGCAAATATTTGAAAGAATTAAATTGCAAAACTCCGTTCAAATTCTTTATAGTTGAAGAAGTCATGTCATCTTATCTCATTGATTTTAATAGGGTGAATTTGAATTTACCGGAGAAGGGGAAAGTCATTTTATTCCCTCTCATTCAAAAGTTTTTGAAAAGGTTCAAATTTCACTCAAGTTTAATTCACTCAAGCAAACAAACAAACAATTCAATTAATTATATGAACATTCCAAAATTTGGGATGTTACAGTTCATAGATAATCTTGATCATAAACCCACAATTGATCGGTCTCAACAAACACACCGCAAAAAGAAGATTACATTGAATAGATCTCCATGAGAGAGGGGGAGAACATTGTATTGAGATCCAAAAAGAGAGAAGAAGCCATCTAGCTACTAACTATGGACCTGAAGGTCTGAGGTAAACTACTCACACTTCATCGGAGAGGCTATGGTGTTGATGTAGAAGCCCTCCGTGATGGATGCCCCCTCCGGCGAAGCTCCGGAATAGGCCCCAAGATGCGATCTCGTGGGTACAGAAGGTTGCGGTGGTGGAATTAGGTTTTTGGCTCCGTATCTGATCGTTTGGGAGTACGTAGGTATCTATAGGAGGAAGGAGTACGTCGGTGGAGCAACAGGGGGCCCACGAGGGTGGAGGGCGCACCCCCTACCTCATGGCCTCCTCTTTTGTTTCTTGACGTAAGGTCCAATTCTCCTGGATCATATTCTTCCTAAAAATCACGTTCCCCAAGGTTTCATTCCGTTTGGACTCCGTTTGATATTCCTTTTCTGGGAAACTCTGAAATAGGCAAAAAACAGCAATTCTGGGATGGGCCTCCGGTTAATAGGTTAGTCCCAAAAATAATATAAAAGTGGATAATAAAGCCCAATAATGTCCAAAACAGTAGATAATATAGCATGGAGCAATCAAATTTTATAGATACGTTGGAGATGTATCAGTCGCAAAGCCACCTTCAATATCCCATGAACACGGTTTTCTAAGACCCGGGATCTCTATCTAGCTGGCGATACGTTGTGTCATCCATGCACCTGACGCATCCAGAAAATCCGTGGACCACCTGGCCCGCGAGATATCCGTAACCGAGATAGTCGTGCACCGTCGTGAGTAGTGCGGCTCTCATAGGGAAATATTCTTTCTCTGCGGCGTCCCATGTATTGGTTGGCGTTTTCCACAGCGTGTCTAGCTCCTCTTTCAGTAGCCCCAGATACAAATTGATGTCGTTCCCTGGTTGTTTTGGCCCTTCAATTAGCATACTCATGTGAATGTACTTCCTCTTCATGCACAACCAGGGGGAAGGTTGTACATTCACGCAAACACAGGCCAGGTGCTATGTGTGCTTCTCTGGCTGCCAAACGGATTGACTCCATCGGTGCTTGCCCAGCACGATATTCCTTGGATCATCCCCAAATTCTGGGTGTTCGAAGTTCAACGCTTGCCACTGGCTCGCATCCTTAGGGTGACTCAGCATCTTGTCTTTTTATTTATCCCTGGATCATTTCCGTCATCTTCTCGCTTCTTCTCCTCCCTATCCGCGTGCCAACGTAGGAGCTTTGCTCGCATAGGGTCCATGAAATACCGCTGCAGACGAGGAGTGATCGGAAAGTACCACACCACTTTTCGACGAGCTTTCTTCCTCTTCTTGTATCGAGTGACGCCGCACACCGGACATATGGTAGACTCCGCGTGCTCATCCCGATAAACGATGCAATTGTTCATGCACACATGGTATTTCACGTGTGGTAAATCCAGAGGACACACGATTTTCTTTGCCTCCGCAAAACTGGTCAGGCACTTGTTCCCCTTGGGAAGACGTTCGTGCCAGAATGACATGTTCTCGTCGAAGCATGCGTCGGTCATTTTGTGTTTTACCTTCATCTCCAGAGCCATGAGTGTTACTTTCAGGCGGGTATCCTTGGGCCTGCATCCTTCATATAATGGAGTAACCGGGTCTATCTCCAGTTGATCCAGCTTGGCTTTCTCTCGGGCGGCAACTCTTGTGTTATCCGTTTGCTTGAGAAGCAGCTCTTGAATATGAGGGTCCTGCACCCAGCCCATCGATGGTCCATCGTCGTCTACTCCGGCATCTTCATCTTCATGATCATGCCCTTCGTCTTGATCTTCCTCATCATCACGTCCGGCATCTTCTAGATGATGACTGTGTACTGCCTCACCGTTGTGATCATGTCCTGGAGATTCTTCGTCTTCTACTTCGCCCTACGCCCGCGGTGGTTGTCTTGCTGCCCTTCCTCATTTCTTGCCCGACCCCCATGGACGACTTCATATTCATCTTGATCACCATGCCACCGATAGCCATCCATGAAACCACGCAAGAGCAGGTGGTCCCGCACCTGTCCGGAATCCAGGTCCGCAATAAGGCTCTTCAGCTTGCATCTTTGACACGGACATCTTATCTCCGTCTCGTTCTTTTGAAGCATCTCGGCCATCGCGGAGCTCAAAAACCTATTCACGATGCCTTCGGTTATCGTGCAGACCATGGTCACCTGCGGGGTAGAGCAAAACGATATTTTAGAACCAAGAAAAAAATTGGCATGACTTTACCTAAAAATAGGACCAAAAAGAATGCATAGTGCCAAATTCTCGCTGAAATGGAAATGAATCAACATTCCAGCAAAATATTGGCAACTATCGCATTTCAAATACCGGTACCTGCAAACACAAACATATGCAACACCACAAACATACGTAGATCTAGCTAGGCCATAAAAAGTGCATGTGCACGTTGTTGGAGGAAGAAAAAAGTAGATCTACAACATAAAGAAAGCTTTCCCCTTACTTACCTATCAAAAAAGGTAATTTAACCACTTAATTTGGGTGAATCTATGGTGTAAATGAGGTGAGGAGGAGGAGGCAGCCGAGACAAGCTTGGAAGAGGAGGTGGAGAGAATGAAGTGGGGAAAGTGAGTGTGGTAGGTGACTGTACAAAATATCTAGCTGGTCTCAGGTTACTAATGGCGCACCACCTAAAAATGCGCCATTAGTAACCCTGGTTACTAATGGCGCACCTGGTATGTGGTGCACCATTACTAGTTTTGCAAAAAAAAAGTTGTTAGTAGTGGTGCACCGTGGATGTTGTGCGCCATTACTAGTTTGAACTAGTAATGGCGCACTTTACATAGGTTCGCCATTACTAGTTTTGAAAAAAAAGTAAAAAAAATTTGTTAGTAGTGGCGCACAGAGCTTGTGGTGCGCCATTACTAGTTAAAACTAGTAATGGCACACTGTGCCCTGGTGCGCCATAAATAGTTTTGGAAAAATAAAAAAAATTGCTAGTAATGGCGCACCGTGTGTCTGGTGCGCCATTAGTAATGAGGACACTAATGGCGCACCTGTATCTGGTGTGCCACTGCTATATAGCAGTGGCGCACCACATACATGGTGCGCCATTAATGTCCATATTGGCTATAGCCCTTTTCCTAGTAGTGAGAAAAACGCGCGGCCGTCCTCCTCCACGAACAACAAGAGTCGTGGCTCCGACAGTGGCACTTGCAGCTGGAGCGCCTTGCCATACTGGATCCTGTGCACGGGCATGGGATGCACGGTGCTGATGTGGTGGGAGAGCACCGACGGCGGGTCTTTGTAGCCACAGACGGGCACGGGGCATTTGCAGGGCACGAGCGGACACACACTCTGATGATCGGCGAGCTTGTGGTAAGTGACGTAGAGCCCACAACCTCCGTGCGGGCACTCCACCCTCACCGAGGAGAGGACGGCGTCCACCGCAGTGTTCCGCACGTCGAAGCCACCGCCCAGCTTCGCGCCAGCCTTGCCGCTGGTTCCCGGGCGCTCGGCGTGGCAGTCGCGCCAAGCAGTGCCCTCCCTTGCACTTCACAAATCAATCGAACAACACATCAATCAAGAAACATGCACCTTGCTCGATCAGCCGAACGGGCGAGGTGTATTCGAACCTCATACACTGGGGGCTTCAAGGGGCGGAGGCAGAAGAGGCAGTGGAGCAAGGTGAGGTCCATCGAGACCATAGAGAGCTCCATCGTGGGGTCCTATTCCGTCTGCATGATCTCGCCCTCCTCATGCACAACCATCTCTCGCTTTATTAGGGTCGGGGCATTACAAAGCTTTACCGTCACATATTCATACTACTTAAAGGTGCATTAAATCAACACATGCAAGTATCAAAAGGAGAGTCACGACATGCATGCATGCGTCGTAATTAATGCATCGGTAAACGCAAATTATTGAAATATATCGAGTGCAGTGCTTTGATGTGTCGCGTCAACTCGTACAAGACCGAGAAGTTTGATTACTACAACGCCCTCTCGCCTTAACCGCACCTGCCTTTGGCTGCATGACAGGTGGGCCACCGACCTGTTGGGCCCACCTATCATGGACGCAAAGGCAGGAGCTGTAAGTCAATGAAGTTGCGTCCCTCCCTCGCCCATGAGCATGGTGGCTGGCAGGACTAGGAGAAGCTTTCATTCGCTACACGCTCTCCCTCCCGTACTCGGTGGGCATGCAGCAGTTCAATCGGTGTCAGATGGCCAGAAGCATACTGTAGTACTCCACTGCAGTAGTACTCCTGAAGAGGCGAAGAGCCAAGCGCAGCCCGTACGCTCGTGTGGCAGTTTCGTGTGTAGAGTAGTCTAGGATAGCGTGTACCGTGCCTGTAAGCTTAAAATTGTTGGGGTCGGCTCCATGCTATATTTTTGATTAAAATAATCTTTTGGCCCTGCCTGTCATCCTGGTGATTCTATTTTGCACGCTCATCTGGTCAAGACAGGAATATATATTTTAATTTGTGGTGGGTTAAATGTTAGAGGTTGCGCAAATGGAGTATTGTACATTGCGGGTCTTTCAGCCAAGTTTAGAGGCAACCATGTGGGGCCATTCTATGATGTGTCGCGTCAACTCGTACAACGAGGAGAAGCTTGATTTTACTACTACACGCCTTCTCCCTCGCCCATGTGCGCGGTGGCTCGCAGATGAGGACAGGCTTTTGCTTATTCCTCCCGCTCGTGGTGGACGGACATGCAGCAGTGGATTCGAACATGCAGCAGTGGATTCGATATTGTAGAAGCAGTAGTAGTAACATCATTGTTCGTCTTCTCGAAGAGGCGAAGAGCCAAGTGCAACCCGAACGTGGCAGTTGCGAACCTTGGAGCACGCATATAGCCAGGCTCTTGCATGAGACAAAATTGCTATGTGAGCCCACTATTGTAGTACCCCCTCCGTCCGGAAATACTTGTCCTCAAAATGAATAAAAGAGGATGTATCTAGATGTATATTAGTTCTAGATAAATCTTTTTTATCCATTTTGATGACAAGTATTTTCGGATGGAGGGAGTACTACTAGTATAATACAGTAAACCCGAGAAAGGAGTATTTGCCTTTCTAGAGATTTCAACAAGTGACTAGACTACACCGAGACGGAGTACATATGGAGCAAAATGAGTGAATCTACACCGTAAATAAATACATAGTTCTATCGTTTTCCTCTCGGCCTTGGTCGTGGCGCACAATATTGAGTGTACTAGTACTATCATCTTGAAATTTATGAAGTCACCATAGGCACCTTATCGTCGACGGGAACTTCTCCTGACACGCGATAGACACGAGCGACAGTTGCCTCCATAGGTGCTTGAATGCCAAGGAGGGAGAGGTTAGCGGTTCCCGAGATGTTGAACAGTCAATGATGCATCCTCAAATTACTCCACATGTAGAGGGGATTAATTGGAGAAGCAGAATAGAGCCAGCACGATGTGAATGCAACAGAGTTTGGATTCTCGTATAAAGGTGCCCCACCACTCCAATCCATCTACTCCTTAGTCTCTGCACAACACTTCTCACTCCAATCCAAGACCAAAGTGACCAGAAGCCAGAAGCACCTATGGAGGCGATGGATGCGAGCGGCAGTCGGCTATGCCAAATCATCCAAGGCGCCGGCCTGCGGCCCCGCACCGCGCAGCATTTCCAGACGGTGCTGGCGACCGCCGGCTTCGCCTCTCGCATGGATGACATGATGGTCAACTACATCTGCAAGTTCGCCACCGTCAAGAAGCGCGCGGACGACCATGCCGTACTGCTCCAGCCGGCGCGCCCAGGCTCCTTGCTGCCTGCCACCCTCAACGGCCTCCAAGGTGATGAACTCTTTGAAGCACTGGTGGCCCTGCAGCTGCCGGAGGTCGCGACGAAGAATGTGCACCTCGAGGCCGCGCTCACCATGCAGCGCCTCGCCATGCAAGAAACCGTCGATCTAGACATCCACGTCTACGAGGAAATCTTCTACATAGGCCACTACAAGGCCAGCGAGGACAGAAAGACCTTGGCCTTCTTCCAGCGGCTGGAATCTTTGGACGCCATTGTTCAGAAGCACGTCGACCTGGCCACGAAAGGCGTTGCTACTTAGTCGCCGTTCGGTGGGCCAGCGCCCTAATGGAGGAGGTGGACGTCGTCGATGGATGCATCTTTTTCTTGCCTCATGTAACCAGCACTGCATCGCCTTGTGGCCGTAATGTTTTATTAGTGTATGGCATTTTATTCCGATGCGTAAATGACATGTGTGATCCCTTGCCCTTATTTGGCGTTAATTATATGTAGTATCACTGTCTTCGACCTGGTGTACTACCTAGGTTCTGGTTTATTAGTCCCTTTTGTAATTTGTGCTAAATTTTGACCAAAGATTTAACTGACAAAAAGTTAGTGCATGTCAAAAAAAATTATATCATTTGATTTTTATTTGGACATAGTTTTCAATGATATAATTTTGACATGCATGAACCTTTTGTTAGTCAAATTTATGGTCAAAATTTGGCACCGATTACGACGGGGAGCAATAAACCAGGACGGAGGTAGACTGGTCCGTCACCATCATGTTTTGTGTCTAATTTTGACTTCAACAACCAAACCTACATGGAGGGAGTGTTGTATATATTGGCGCGACAACCAAACTTATATATTCAAAACTGAGCGTTACTACAAGTCACGAGTTCAAAACGAGAAAGTGGAATAAGTACAGCATGCACATGTAGCCGTTCACGTCGCACCCACACGCTTCATGATTGCACAATGTAGTAAATGACTAGTCTCTTCTTGACCCGCATTTACATTGATACGGCTTGAATGCCAAGGAGGGAGAGGGTAGCGGTTCCCGAGACGTTGAGCGGTCAATGATGCATCCTCAAATTACTCTACATGCAGAGGGAATTAATTGGAGAAGCATAATAGAGCGAGCACGATGTGAATGCAATAGAGTTTGGACTCTCATATAAAGGCGCCCCACCACTCCAATCCATCTACTCCTAGTCTCTGTGTAACACTACTCACTCGAATCCAAGACCAAGTGACCAGGAGCCAGAAGCACCTATGGAGGCGATGGTCGCGAGCAGCAGTCGGCTGTGCCAAATAGTCCAAGGCGCCGGCCTGCGGCCCCGCACCATGCAGTGTTTCCAGACGGTGCTGGCGACCGCCAGCGTCGTAGCCCTCGCCGACACCGGCTTCGCCTCTCGCATGGATGACATGATGGTCAACTATATCCGCAAGTTCGCCGCCGTCAAGAAGCTTGTAGTGAAAGCTCCTACTAGTCCTGCCAACCACCACGCTCATGCGCGACGGAGGGACGCAGCTTCATTGACTTACTGCTCCTGCCTTTGCGTCTATGACAGGTGGGCCCAACAGGTGGTTGGCCCACCTGTCATGTAGCCAAAGGCGAGTGCGATTAAAACACCGAGCTCGATCCGCGAAGGAGAGGCGTTGTAGTAATCAAACTTCTCGGTCTTATGCGAGTTGGCCGCGACACATCAAAGCACTGCACTCGATATAAGTCTTTTTACACATTTCAAATGGACTACTACATACGGATGTATGTAGACATATTTTGCTTCGTATGTAATCACTTGTTGCAATCTCTAAAACGACTTATATTTGGAAATGGAGGGAGTACAACGCATGCATACATGACACTGACTTCCCTTTTGATACTTGCATGTGTTGATTTGATGCACCTTGCCAAATTTTGACTATAAATTTAACTAACCAAATTTTCATGCATGTCACAAAAAATTACGGGGCTGTTTGGATTGTGACTATTTTTGTCTTATGTTGCCACATTATTTTTCCCACACTTGCCACACTTGCCTAACTTGAGTTGCTCAAATTGTTAGACACACTTTGGCTTGCCTAAGGGAATCTTGCCACACTTTTTGTGTCTATGACATGTGGGGTTCACCGCTAATAAAAAATTTCTTGTCTTAGGCGTGGCTAATAAAAAAAGACTTATATATTTAGGAACGGAGGGAGTAGAAACTATAAATAATAATGCATGTTGGGGCAACCCACGTTTCCGATAATTTTAGCCGTGGGCTTGTTCACAATTTTTACGAGGGGGTGGTTGTTCATTTAATGGAGGGACTTGTACCGGACTTGAACAATACAAAGTGTGACCTGGCACGCCGTAACACCACTTGGAACAAGCGGGTAGCTATCTCAGAAAACAATCAACAACTAAAAAAATGGCGACCTAGCACGTAGTACACTATTTTAAACGATTGTGTTGATGGAGTGAAAAAGGATAACTACCCCACTACGTATATAGGCCGGTGCCTCCGCGCTTGCTTGTTAGGCTTGCTCTATTGACACACTCTCATCCTCTCCAGATCTAAACAAGATAGGAGTGGTAACACTATCTTTCTCCCTTCAAAAAACACTGTCTTTCTATCCTCACCGCTGGTTACAGATCCGGACGTATCCCCCTCCGCCGGTGAAGGGGAGGAGGGCGGTGTGTGAGCCGTCATCGGCAATGAGGAGGAGACCCACTGTCGGCCACACCATTATCTCTGGCCGAGCGCCGGCGTGGGAGGTCCTCCGATCCCTTCGTCGTTGCCCTAGTGTGGGTGGATCCGGCCTCCCACCGCCCACCTATCCACATCCCGACGACCTTTAGGTATATCTTCCTTCGAAACCGCCTTAGCTCTACTTCCCTAGCTCGCTACGTCGCTGCATGTGCATCATTTTCTACCTCTCAGCCCCTCTCGATCGGATGGTCCAACGTCAACTATTTTTTATTCTATTGTTAGAGGTAAAGCTACTTCATGGAGTCGAATCTTGTACTTGGTTCAAACAAGAAATAAAGTGGGGGTGGGGGAATTTAGTATGTAGTACATCGTACTTGGTACAAACAGGAAGAAGCAGGGGTGAAAGTAGTGCAGGTGATCATCCAACGGTCTCTTGGTCGAAAAGGGAAATACTGAGGGTAATGTTGTACACAAGTGGTATGACCAGGACTAGATTTGCTATCCACACATAGCAGTAGGTGGCTAGAGTGAACAAAAAAGGGACCAACCCAGATATGTTTCTTGGATGTTTGTTTCTCGGGGCAACAAACTATGAATCACCACTTTATGCCCTTCTTTAGGGACATGGTGCTGGACTGCTGGTGCACCCACTGTCCCATGCCCTTATACCAAATATGTAGCTATTCTTAATCTAATGCCCCTGGTAAAAATGAAGCCAAGCCACTGTTATAAGCCAGGACAAGTTTAGCCAAATGTTTTTGCCTGTAATTGTTTGAGACTCATTTGTTTCCTCTATAGATTTTCGTGCAAACAGGGATATCCATTTCACACAGTTCTTTGTTGTGACTTTTTTGGTGCCTTTGCACAAAACTCTTCTTAAAAAGAAGTGACTTTTGTCCTGTTCAAGCTGGAATGTCAGAATGGAACAGTTGGTTCATTTTGGTGGAACTGCACAAAGGGAGATATGTGTTCCAATCCTCATCATCCATATTGGCACCATAACCTTCCTTTAGGTAATAATGATATTTAATGCATGTGTTCGTCTCTATTTTGCGACTACCAGGAGAAAATAATGCTTTTACTAGTACACTTGTACTCCCTCACCGACAAAACCAATTCTAAAATAAAGGCCAATCATGTACTTGGTTTCACCAACTGGTGAGGAGAATGAGAAAGCGAGCATGAAGAGGAAGAAGAAGAAGAGTAAAGCGATTGCCAAAGGCGATCTTGCTTTGAAGCGAGGCCTCGATCAAAGGCCATTCAAGGGCTCCGGCAACGACTACCTTACATGTGAGACGATCCTCCAGGTTGCCCTTCCACTTCTAGTGTCTCACTTAATTAATTAGGAGTACTTCAGTACCACTAATTTATTGCTGCCTTGGGGCAACCCACGTTTCCGATAATTTTAGCCGTGGGCTTGTTCACAATTTTTACGAGGGGGTGGTTGTTCATTTAATGGAGGGACTTGTACCGGACTTGAACAATACAAAGTGTGACCTGGCACACCGTAACACCACTTGGAACAAGCGGGTAGCTATCTCAGAAAACAATCAACAACTAAAAAAATGGCGACCTAGCACGTAGTACACTATTTTAAACGATTGTTTTGATGGAGTGAAAAAGGATAACTACCCCACTACGTATATATAGGCCGGTGCCTCCGCGCTTGCTTGTTAGGCTTGCTCTATTGACACACTCTCATCCTCTCCAGATCTAAACAAGATAGGAGTGGTAACACTATCTTTCTCCCTTCAAAAAACACTGTCTTTCTATCCTCACCGCTGGTTACAGATCCGGACGTATCCCCCTCCGCCGGTGAAGGGGAGGAGGGGCAGTGTGTAGGCCGTCATCGACAGCGAGGGAGGAGACCCACTGCCGGCCACACCATTATCTCTGGCCGAGCGCCGGCGTGGGAGGTCCTCCGATCCCTTCGTCGTTGCCCTAGTGTGGGTGGATCCGGCCTCCCACCGCCCACCTATCCACATCCCGACGACCTTTAGGTATATCTTCCTTCGAAACCGCCTTAGCTCTACTTCCCTAGCTCGCTACGTCGCTGCATGTGCATCATTTTCTACCTCTCTCGGCCCCTCTCGATCGGATGGTCCAACGTCAACTATTTTTTATTCTATTGTTAGAGGTAAAGCTACTTCATGGAGTCGAATCTTGTACTTGGTTCAAACAAGAAATAAAGTGGGGGTGGGGGAATTTAGTATGTAGTACATCGTACTTGGTACAAACAGGAAGGAAACGGGGTGAAAGTAGTACAGACTGATCATCCAACCGGTCTCTTGGTCGAAAAGGGAAATCTGAGGGTAATGTTGTACACAAGTGGTATGACCAGGACTAGATTTGCTATCCACACATAGCAATAGGTGGCTAGAGTGAACAAAAAAGGGACCAACCCAGATATGTTTCTTGGATGTTTGTTTCTCGGGGCAACAAACTATGAATCACCACTTTATGCCCTTCTTTAGGGACATGGTCTTTGGGATCTTTGGTGCACCTTGTCCCATGCCCTTATACCAAATATGTAGCTATTCTTAATCTAATGCCCCTGGTAAAAATGAAGCCAAGCCACTGTTATAAGCCAGGACAAGTTTAGCCAAATGTTTTTGCCTGTAATTGTTTGAGACTCTGACTGTTTCCTCTATAGATTTTCGTGCAAACAGGGATATCCATTTCACACAGTTCTTTGTTGTGACTTTTGGTGCCTTTGCACAAAACTCTTCTTAAAAGAAGTGACTTTTGTCCTGTTCAAGCTGGAATGTCGAATGGAACAGTTGGTTCATTTTGGTGGAACTGCACAAAGGGAGATATGTGTTCCAATCCTCATCATCCATATTGGCACCATAACCTTCCTTTAGGTAATAATGATATTTAATGCATGTGTTCGTCTCTATTTTGCGACTACCAGGAGAAAATAATGCTTTTTTTTACTAGTACACTTGTACTCCCTCACTGACAAAACCAATTCTAAAATAAAGGCCAATCATGTACTTGGTTTCACCAACTGGTGAGGAGAATGAGAAACAGAGCATGAAGAGGAAGAAGAAGAAGAGTAAACAGTGCCAAGGCGATCTTGCTGAAGCCAGAGGCCTCAGTCAAGGCCATTCAAGGGCTCCGGCAACGACTACCTTACATGTGAGACGATCCTCCAGGTTGCCCTTCCACTTCTAGTGTCTCACTTAATTAATTAGGAGTACTTCAGTACCACTAATTTATTGCTGCCAAATTTTCCTCTCGGAGTTAAACAAATCTTTAGTAGCACCCTATGCTGAATCATGTACGTGTGTATGTTTGTCTATGGTGGTGAATCATGTGGTGGAGCAGGGAGGGAATGCTAACTTTACCCATTAATATAGTGAGGGTGCTTCTATTTGTTAATGTATGTTTCATCAACTAGTCCCACTATTACAGTAATCTCACTCTCTCAATATTTGTGCCAACAGGGATGCCCGATTTTTGTGGAACTACACAAAAACTTTGGGTGCTTCATTGCCTCGGCAGCTTCCTTCCTTTCCTGTTAGTGGCTAATATCGTCTTGCATTCTTCCTTTGTTGTCAGTCGCTTGGCTTATCTCGGCTTCCAGTCAAAGGAAATAGTAATTATTATGCTACCTCACAAAGGTTGGTACTGGTCTTTATCCTGATTATTGTATCCTCACCGTCTTTCTCCCTTCAAAAAACACTCTCTTTCTATCCTCACCGCTGGTTACAGGTCCGGACGTATCCCTCTCCGCCGGTGAAGGGGAGGAGGGGCAGTGTTTAGGCCGTCGTCGACAGCGAGGGAGGAGACCCACTGCCGGCCACACCATTATCCCTGGCCGAGCGCCGGCGCAGGAGGTCCTCTGATCCCTTCGTCGTTGCCCTAGTGTGGGTGGATCCGGCCTCCCGCCGCCCACCTATCCACATCCCGACGACCTTTAGGTATATCTTCCTTCGAAACCTCCTTAGCTCTACTTCCCCAGCTTCCTACGTCGCTGCATGTGCATCATTTTCTATCTCTCAGCCCCTCTCGATCGGATGGTCCAACGCCAACTATTTTTTTATTCTATTGTTAGAGGTAAAGCTACTTCATGGAGTCAAATCTTGTACTTGGTTCAAAAAAGAAATAAAGTGGGGGTGGGGGAATTTAGTATGTAGTACATCGGACTTGGTACAAACAGGAAGGAAAGGGGGTGAAAGTAGTACAGACTGGTCATCCAACTGGTCTCTTGGTCGAAAAGGGAAATATAGGGGTAATGTTGTACACAATGGTATGACTAGGACTAGATTTTCTATCCACACATAGGAGTAGGTGCCTAGAGTGAACAAAAAAGGGACCAACCCAGATATGTTTCTTGGATGTTTGTTTCTCGGGGCAACAAACTATGAATCACCACTTTATGCCCTTGTTTAGGGACATGGTCTTTGATCTTGGTGCACCTTTGTCCCATGCCCGTATACCAAATATGTAGTTGTTCTTAATCTAATGCCCCTGGTAAAAATGAAGCCATGCCACTGTTATAAGCCATGACAAGTTTAGCCAAATGTTTTTTCCTGTAATTGTTTGAGACTCTGATTGTTTCCTCAGTAGTTTTTTGTGCAAACAGGGATATCCATTTCACACAGTTCTTTGTTGTGACTTTTTGGTGCACTGCACAAAACTCTTCTTAAAAGAAGTGACTTTTGTCCTGTTCAACTGGAATGTCAGAATGGAACAGTTGGTTCATTTTGGTGGAACTGCACAAAGGGAGATATGTGTTCCAATCCTCATCATCCATATTGGCACCATAACCTTCCTTTAGGTAATAATGATATTTAATGCATGTGTTCGTCTCTATTTTGTGACTACCATGAGAAAATAATGCTATTTTTTACTAGTACACTTGTACTCCCTCACTGACAAAACCAATTCTGAAATAAAGGCCAATCATGTACTTGGTTTCACCAACTGGTGAGGAGAATGAGAAACAGAGCATGAAGAGGAAGAAGAAGAAGAGTAAACAGTGCCAAGGCGATCTTGTTGAAGCCAGAGGCCTCAGTCAAGGCCATTCAAGGGCTCCGGCAACGACTACCTTACATGTGAGACGATCCTCCAGGTTGCCCTTCCACTTCTGCTGTCTCACTTAATTAATTAGGAGTACTTAAGTACCACTAGTTTATTGCTGCCAAATTTTCCTGTCGGAGTTAAACAAATCTTTAGTAGCACCCTATGTTGAATCATGTACGTGTGTATGTTTGTCTATGGTGGTGAATCATGTGGTGGAGCAGGGAGGGAATGCTAACTTTACCCATTAAGATACTGAGGGTGCTTCTATTTGTTAATGTATGTTTCATCAACTAGTCCCACTATTACAGTAATCTCACTCTCTCAATATATGTGCCAACAGGGATGCTCGATTTTGGTGGAACTACACAAAAACTTTGGGTGCTTCATTGCCTCGGCAGCTTCCTTCCTTTCCTGTTAGTCGCTAATCTTGTCTTGCATTCTTCCTTTGTTGTCAGTCGCTTGGCTTATCTCGACTTCCAGTCAAAGTAAATAGTAATTAATATGCTACCTCACAAAGGTTGGTACTGGTCTTTATCCTGATTATTGCACTTTTCATATGTATTGGTAATTTGGTATTGTGCTACTGTTTGCGAATTTCATAAAGGAGTAACTTGGAGCCTGAACTCACAGGAAAATCATTACATCGGGTGATTTCAGTAGAACTGCACAAAAAGATCAGATGGACAGGTACTTATGCTGCTGCTATGTACTCCAAAGTTCACTCACACAAGCATCGATGTTGACAAGAAGAAGTGCCTATATTCATTCGAGTATCGACATGCGTCAACATTTTGTCAAACTCCAAGTATTAGGAGAGTGAACGCAAAAAATATTGCTTGGCGCATAGCCCAGAAAAAGGCAGTCCAGTCTTTGGTCCCAACTTGTGCCTTTTGGTTATCGTCACATATGGTAGCGAACTGTATGGCATGGAGTCTAAAGATTCCAGACAAGTTGGTTGACGCGTATATTCATCTGGCACTTAAGCGATGCACGCCTGAGGATGCTCCATTTCATTTGAACTGCACAAAAAAATTGGGTGGTTCATTTTCTCAACCGCCTCCTTTCTCGTCTGCAATGTAGAATTTTGGCGAGATACAGGACCAAGATGAGCCAGTAAACTAGTTGGATGAAAGTAGTGGCCAAGTTTCTCAAACCTCCCTCGGCACGAGGCCACTATTTGAGGATAAACCTACAATCAAAGTTTAGATTGTCTGTGATGTGCCTCTTATGTACTCGAAAGTTTACTCGTACAAGCATTAATTTTAGCAAGAAGTACCTCCGACAGAACACCATTTACCAGTCTGCAATGTAGAATTTTGATGAGCTACATGACCAAGATGAGCCAGTAAACTAGTTGGATGAAAGTAGTGGCCAAGTTGCTCAAACCTCCCTCGGCACGAGGCCACTATTTGAGGATAAACCTACAAGCAAAGTTCAGATTGTCTGTGTTGCCTCTTATGTACTCGAAAGTTTACTCGTACAAGCATTAATTTTAGCAAGAAGTACCTTCGACTGTACACCATTTACCAGTCTGTACCATAGGTAATTAAAGTTCGTCCATAGATCATATTCGCTGTGATTTCAATCATTTGGATGCATAAACATACTGAACATGTGTATATCTGAATCTTTTTGTGAATTATCTATGAATATTGTTGTGTGATCTATCAATCATTTGGATCCATAGACATGCTGAACTTGTGTATATATGAATCTTTTGAGTTGTTGATAGTGAATGTTGGCTATGAATATGAACGTTTCCTGTGAACCTGAGATTGATACGAATGTTTACCTTTTGTGTTGTGCTTGTGTGTGAACTTGTTAGTATGCCTACTGTGGGGTATGTGACGTGTGGGTGTCAACGGCACACCTTCTTCCCGAGAAGAATTGCACCTTCTTTGTTAGGGTACCAATAGCGCATCAGCTCTTTTTAATCTTTTTGCTCTGTCTTGCCTCCTCCCCCGCTCAACCCCTGCTGTAATGTTTTTGGCCTCAAAACAAACATAGTACTACGTTGTTTTTGGGGCTTGATGAAAAATCGAGTGCTTGTTTCTGTAGGTTGGCCCGCCCAGCAAATGGGCTACTGGTCCACCACGGACTAGGAGGATAAAAATACAAGTTGTATGGTGCAGAGGCAAGTAAAAAAACGCCATCAAGATCCATCCACTGAAGAAAAAAACTCGCTCCTGATGTGCTTCTTCAGTCGTGTCGCCGGCCCCTCTATAATCGAGTTCGCTCGGGGATCTGGTGTCATTTTTTTCCATAGGGCGAACAAGTATTAGCTAGGCCTAGGTTTTGTATTTTAACATGTGTAGCCCACGACATACGGGTGACAGTGGTTTCAACTTATTTTTTGAGGTCCATACTGGCCTATGGGCTTTTTCTTAAACATCGGCAGCCCAATGTATTTTTTTAACCACATTATATATATTTATATTATTACTATTATCGTATATTTTATAGAGACTTATATATACATTATGAAAACATCCCATGTGTTATTAACTTACAAAAGTAAATGTTTAACAGAAGTTGGCAAGGAAAATCCTGGTTGTTTTTGACTCACGGGCAAGGAAAATCCTGGTGATTGCTTACAAAAGCTGCCGAAGATTTTAAGGACCAATGTAATAATAACGCGCTCATTTTTATTTTGAGAAATAACTCGCTAATTTCTTAATTATGTATATAAAAAATGTGCCTCTCCGGATTTTTGATATAATTGCTCCTTCTAACATAACATTATATATATAACGAGCCCAGCTAATTCGTGTATTTGAAGGAAGTGCAAATGGGCTGGGATTTCTTAGATAATATAAATGAGCCGCATTGACGCGAAATTATTTGTTCACCCAGCCCAACAAATGGACTGTACATTCTAGAAAACATGGGTTAAATATATGCCACATTTTTGCAGGCTGACATCTAGGCCAATAGGTCGAAGCCTGCGCATGGCGTTGTCAACTTGGTCGGCATGCACCTTCAATCTCTCGTCTTCTTCCTTCAGCGTCGCCGGGACCGCCCGGTCCAGCCTTCGGCGGCTAGCGGCTCTGCTTAGCACGCATCGTTGTGAAGCGCTACCCCACCGCCGGCCAGGCTATCCCTCCACCCCTCCACACCTCCCGTTATTCTCCACCGACTGCAGCCCCACGCCGCACCAGAACCAGTTATAACCATTCTCCTCCACTCAATCTGCGACTCCACTGCCGCGTCTTCCCATCTCCGACTAGTTCTCGTCCGGGGCCTCACCATCGTCCACCGCCTCGCTGCGCTCGGTGCGGCGTGGTCAGCAAACGAGAGTCATCAGAAGATGACTGTACATGGAGAGCCTGACGGCTGGGACCCACGAGGTCCATGGTCGCACGCAAGGAAAGTTCCTCCTTATTAAGCTGAAAAAATGTTTCCTCCACACGACAGCCTGGGACCCACTGCTCTATCTTCGCACGGAAGGAAGTGCCTCCTTGTTATCCCAAAAAATGATTCCTCCCGTTGACAGCTGGGACCCGTCAGATTTGGTGGCTGACTTGTGGGCCTACTAAGCGGATGTGTACGTAGGGCTTTGTCAACTTAATCAACCAATTATTCTAGCAGCTGGACCGTTGGATGTTAATCCAACAGCCGTGCTCCTTCTTCAACCTCTATTCTTGCTCCTGTCTCCTGTGGGCGGCACCGCGGTTGTGCTGCCGCGCACCCGAACCAGTCAAGTTTCCCACTCCTCTCCATCTGCGACTCCACTGCCCCGTCTTCCCCATCTCCGGGTCATTCCAGTCTGGGGCCTCGCCATCGTCCACCGGCCTTTGGTGCGCTCGGCACGGTGTGGTCAACATGGTCAACAACCGAGAGTCATCGGAAGATGGTTGTACGTGAGAGGCTAACAGTGGGGACGCACCACGCGCATGGACGCATGCATGCAACGGAACGCGGCGTGGTCAACGTGGTCAAGGAACGACTTCCATCGGAAGTGTCTTTGTCGTGGAGAGGCTGACAGCTGGGTCCACAACCGCAGCAAGGAAGTGCCTCCTTATTACGCGGAAAATAATGATTCCTCCACCTAACAGCAGGGACCCACCGGACGGGCCACTGTATTTTGCAAAAAATCGTTTCCCCCTCTGACTGTTGGGACCCACCGGACGGGTCACCGTATTTCACGAAAAAAACGTTCCCCCCGATATCAGCTCAGACCCACCGGAAGTGCCTCCTTATTACGCACAAAAAAATGAATACTCCCCTGCTAGTTGGGACCCACCTTGGTGGGTGGCTGACTTGTGGGCCTACTAAGTTGACGGGGACGGAGTGCTTTGTTAACTTAGTCAATATGAATGATTCTAGATCTAGTGACCGTACGATGTCCATCCAACGGCCGTAGTGCTTCTTCAACCTCTGGTCTTCTTGCTCCAGCCGCCCAAAGTAGCGCCGGTCGTGCCGCATGCTCCTGCCTCCCGTGGCCGGCTGTACTGCCACGCAGGCCTGCTACGTCTTGAGCTTGCGTTGGTTTTCCCCGAAGAGGAGAGGATGATGCAGCACAGTAGCGTAAGTATTTCCCTCAGTTTTTGAGAACCAAGGTATCAATCCAGTAGGAGGCCACGCACAAGTCCCTCGTACACTGCACAAAACGATAGCTACTACAACCAACACGATTAGGGGTTGTCAATCCCTTCACGGCCACTTACAAGAGTGAGATCTGATAGAGATAATATTTTTGGTATTTTTGGTATATAGATGCAAAGTGAAAAGTAAAAGCAAAGTAAAAACAAAGCAAGTATAAAAGTGATGGAGATTGATATGATGAGAATAGACCCGGGGCCATAGGTTTCACTAGTGGCTTCTCTCAAGAGCATAAGTATTCTACGGTGGGTGAACAAATTACTGTTGAGAATTAAGCATAGTTATGAGTATATCTAGGTATGATCATGTATATAGGCATCACGTCCGAGACAAGTAGACCGAAACGATTCTGATTCTACTACTATTACTCCACTCATCGACCGCTATCCAGCATGCATCTAGACTATTAAGTTAAAAATAGAGTAACGCCTTAAGCAAGATGACATGATGTAGAGGAATAAATTCATGCAATATGATAAATACCCTATCTTGTTATCCTCGATGGCAACAATACAATACGTGCCTTGCAACCCTTTCTGTTAGTGGGTAAGGACACCGCAAGATTGAACCCAAAGCCATGCACTTCTCCCATTGCAAGAACTACCAATCTAGTAGGCCAAACCAAACGGATAATTCGAAGAGACTTGCAAAGATAACTCAATCATACATAAAAGAATTCAGAGAAGATTCAAATATTATTCATAGATAAGCTGGATCATAAACCCATAATTCATCGGTCTCAACAAACACACCGCAAAAGAAGATTACATCGAATAGATCTCCACGAGAGAGGGAGAACATTGTATTGAGATCCAAAAAGATAGAAGAAGCCATCTAGCTACTAGCTATGGACCCCAAGGTCTGAAGAAAACTACTCACACATCATCGGAGAGGCTATGGTGTTGATGTAGAAGCCCACCGTGGTGGATGCCACCTCCGGCGGAGCTCCTAACAGGCCCCAAGGTGGGATCTCGTGGATACTGAGGAAGTTGCGGCGGTGGAATTAGGTTTTGGCTCCTGCTTACGATCGTTTGGGGTACATAGGTATATATAGGAGGAAGGAGTGCGTCGATGGAGCAACAGGGGCCCACGAGGCAGGCGGGCCCTAGGGCGGCCACCCTCGTGACCGCCTCCGTTGTTCCTTGGCGTGAGGGTCCAAGTCTCTGGATCACGTTTGGTGAGAAAATCACGTTTCAAGGTTTCATTCCGTTTGGACTCCGTTTGATATTCTGTTTCTTTGAAACACTTTGAAAAAGGCAAAAAACAGCAATTACATTTGGGCCTCCGGTTAATAGGTTAGTCCCAAAATAATATAAAAGTGGAAAATAAAGCCCAATATAGTCCAAAATAGTGGATAAAGTAGCATGGAGCAATCAAAAATTATAAATACGTTGGAGACGTATCAGGCATCCCCAAGCTTAATTCCTGCTCATCCTCGAGTAGGTAAATGATAAAAAGAGAATTTTTGATGCGGAGTGATACTTTGGCATAATTTCAATGTAAATCTTCTTAATCATGGTATGAATATTCAGATCCGAAAGATTCAAGACAAAAGTTCATATTGACATAAAAATAATAATACTTCAAGCATACTAACGAAGCAATTATGTCTTCTCAAAATAACATGGCCAAAGAAAGTTATCCCTTCAAAATCATATAGACGGGCTATGCTCCATCTTCCCCACACAAAGTATGTAAATCATGCACAACCCCGATGACAAGCCAAGAAATTGTTTCATACTTTAACATTTTCAAAACTTTTTCAATCTTCACGCAATACATGAGCGTGAGCCATGGATATAGCACTATATGTGGAATAGAATGGTGGTTGTGGAGAAGACAAAAGGAGGGAAGATAGTCTCACATCAACTAGGCGTACCAACGGGCTTTGGAGATGCCCATCAATAGATATCAATGTGAGTGAGTAGGGATTGCCATGCAACGGATGCACTAGAGCTATAAGTATATGAAATCTCAACAAAAGAAACTAAGTGGGTGTGCATCCAACTCGCTTGCTCACGAAGACCTAGGGCATTTGAGGAAGCCCGTCATTGGAATATACAAGCCAAGTTCTATAATGAAAAAATCCCACTAGTATATGAAAGTGACAAAACGAGAGACTCTCTATCATGAAGATCATGGTGCTACTTTGAAGCATAAGTGTGGTAAAAGGATAGTAACATTGTCCCTTCTCTCTTTTTCTCTCACTTTTTTATGGCCACTTATTTTATTTTATTTTTTATTTTTCGTTCGGAGTCTTATCCCGACTTGCGGGGGAATCATAGTCTCCATCATCCTTTCCTCACTTGGGACAATGCTCTAATAATGATGATCATCACACTTTTATTTTTCTTACAACTCAACAATTACAACTAGATACTTAGAACAAAATATGACTCTATATTTACACCTCCGGCGGTGTACCGGGATATGCAATGAAACATGAGTGACATGTATGAAAGAATTATGAATGGTGGCTTTGCCACGAATACGATGTCAACTACATGATCATGCTAGCAATATGACAATGATGGAGCGTGTCATAATAAACGGAACGGTGGAAAGTTGCATGGAAATATATCTCGGAATGGCTATGGAAATGCCATGATAGGTAGGTATGGTGGCTGTTTTGAGGAAGGTATATGGTGGGTGTATGATACCGGTGAAAAGTGCGCGGTATTGGAGAGGCTAGCAATGGTGGAAGGATGGGGAAAAGTGCGTATGATCCATGGACTCAACATTAGTCATAAAGAACTCATATACTTATTGCAAAAAATCTAGAAGTTATCAAAGCAAAGTATTACGCGCATGCTCCTAGGGGGATAGATTGGTAGGAAAAGACCATCGCTCGTCCCCGACCGCCACTCATAAGGAAGACAATCAATAAATAAATCATGCTCCGAGTTCATCACATAACGGTTCACCATACGTGCATGCTACGGGAATCACAAACTTCAACACAAGTATTCTTTAAATTCACAACTACTCAACTAGCATGACTCTAATATCACCATCTTCATATCTCAAAACAATTATCAAGCATCAAACTTATCTTAGTATTCAACGCACTCAAAAGAAAGTTTCACATATCTTGAATACCAAGTATATTAACATTAAGCAAATTACCATGCTATTAACGACTCTCAAAATAATCTAAGTGATGCATGATAGATCAAGTTTATTTAAAAAATCCACCACCGTGCTCTAAAAAGATCTAAGTGAAGCACTAGAGCAAAAATTATCACGCTCAAAAGATATAAGTGAAGCACTATGAGCAAAACTATCAAGCTCAAAAGATATAAGTGAAGCACATAGAGTATTCTATCAAATTCCAATTCATGTATGGCTCTCTCAAAAGGTGTGTACAGCAAGGATTATTTTGGTAAACTAACAAGCAAAGAAACAAATAATACAAGACGCTCCAAGCAAAACACATATCGTGTGGTGAATAAAAATATAGCCCCAAGTAAATTACCGATGGAAGTGGACGAAAGAGGGGATGCCTTCCGGGGCATCCCAAAGCTTTGACTTTTTGGTGTCCTTGGATTATCTTGGGGGTTCCATGGGCATCCCCAAGCTTAAGATCTTGCCACTCCTTGTTCCATAATCAATCAAAAGAATTCACCCAAAATTTGAAAACTTCACAACACAAAACTCAATAGAAATCTTGTGAGCTCCGTTAGAGAAAGAAAACAAAAGACTACTTTAAGGTACTGTAATGAACTCATTCTTTATTTATATTGGTGTTAAACCTACTGTATTCCAACTTCTCTATGGATCATAAACTATTTTACTAGCCATAGATTCATCAAAATAAGCAAACAACACACGCAAAACAGAAACTGTCAAAAACAGAACAGTCTGTAGTAATCTGTAACTAACGCAAAATTCTGGAACTCAAAAAATTCTACCAAAATTAGAAGACCTGGAAAATTTGTTTATTGATCATCAGCAATTGGAGTCAGTATTTTATCACGTTCTGGTGATTTTTAACAATTCGGGCACTAAGCGCAAAGTTCTGGAAATTACAGGAAGATCAAATAACTATCATCCGAGAAGATGCAATAGGTTTAACTTGGCACAAACACTAATTAAAGCATAAAACCACATCTAAACAAAGGCTAGATGGATTATTTATTCCTAAACAGAAGCAAAAACAAAAAACTAAAAATAAAATTGGGTTGCCTCCCAACAATCGCTATCGTTTAACGCCCCTAGCTAGGCATAAAAGCGAGGATAGATCTAAGTATTGCCATCTTTGGCATTCGGAGAGGAGGATCTCCTTTCTATGGCATTCATTCTTCTATTTAAGTTAAGCAGATGGCCATTAATGGAAGAAGTATGATTAAGCATGTTACGGAAATTTGCCTCTAAACTCGACTTCATCTCTTTAATAATTTCATTTTGATAAGAGCACAAGAGAGTAGTTGATTCAACCTTATCATTCATGGGGTTCCCAAATATAGTTTTCATGTTTTCATAGGTATCTATAGCATCCCCTTCAAGAAAACCTTCTTCAAAGATGGAATCTAAAACTCGTTTGAAGGAAGTGGGCAAGCCAACATAAAAACTTTTTAAGTAGATTTCAATTTGATATTGTGGCACATAACTAGCCCGAATCCTAAGTAACCTATCCCACGCATCGTTTAAAGACTCATCAAGTAAATAACGAAAAATTCCAGAGTTGTCCTCATCAAAATTATTCAAGCTCTCATTAGTGACCCCAGTGGGTTTTTCTATTGCATCATTATTTATGAGCTTAGAGAGGATAGAGGGGTTATCCAAGGCACTAGAGCTCGGGAGAAAACCCGTAGTTCTTTTTGATTCGGCCATGGCAACGGGAAGGCAAACGGAAAAGAGAGGAGGAGATTGGGAAAGAAAGGGCGAATAAAACGGCAAGGGTGAAGTGGGGGAGAGGAAAACGAGAGGCAAATGGCAAGTAATGTAATGCGAGAGATAGGGATTGTGATGGGTACTTGGTATGTTGACTTTTGCGTAGACTCCCGACAGCGCCGTAAATCCTTCTTGCTACGTCTTGAGCTTGAGTTGGTTTTCCCGAAGAGGAGAGGATGATGCAGCACAAGATGGCGTAAGTATTTCCCTCAGTTTTTGAGAACCAAGGTATCAATCCAGTAGGAGGCCACACACAAGTCCCTCGTACCTGCACAAAACGATAGCTACTCGCAACCAACGCGATTAGGGGTTGTCAATCCCTTCACGGTCACTTACGAGAGTGTGATCTGATAGAGATAATATTTTTGGTATTTTTGGTATATAGATGCAAAGTGAAAAGTAAAAAGCAAAGTAAAAACAAAGCAAGTATTAAAGTGATGGAGATTGATATCATGAGAATAGACCCGGGGGCCATAGGTTTCACTAGTGGCTTCTCTCAAGAGCATAAGTATTCTACGGTGGGCGAACAAATTACTGTTGAGCAATTGACAGAATTGAGCATAGTTATGAGTATATCTAGGTATGATCATGTATATAGGCATCACGTCCGAGACAAGTAGACCGAAACGATTCTACATCTACTACTATTACTCCACTCATCGACCGCTATCCAGCATGCATCTAGAGTATTAATTTAAAACAGAGTAACGCCTTAAGCAAGATGACATGATGTAGAGGAATAAATTCATGCAATATGATAGATACCCCATGTTGTTATCCTCGATGGCAATAATAAAATACGTGCCTTGCAACCCTTTCTCACATCCTTTGGGTAAGGACACCGCAAGATTGAACCCAAAGCCATGCACTTCTCCCATTGCAAGAACTACCAATCTAGTTGGCCAAACCAAACGGATAATTCGAAGAGACTTGCAAAGATAACTCAATCATACATAAAAGAATTGAGAGAAGATTCAAATATTATTCATAGATAAGCTGGATCATAAACCCACTATTCATCGGTCTCAACAAACACATCGCAAAAAGAAAGTTACATCGAATAGATCTCCACGAGAGAGGGGGAGAACATTGTATTGAGATCCAAAAAGAGAGAAGAAGCCATCTAGCTACTAGCTATGGACCCGAAGGTCTGAAGTAAACTACTCACACTTCATTGGAGAGGCTATGGTGTTGATGTAGAAGCCCTCCGTGGTGGATGCCCCCTCCGGCGGAGCTCCGAAACAGGCCCCAAGGTGGGATATCGTGGATACAGGAAGTTGCAGCGGTGGAATTAGGTTTTTGGCTCCTGTTCTGATCGTTTGGGGGTACGTAGGTATATATAGGAGGAAGGAGTACGTCGGTGGAGTAACAGGGGGCCCACGAGGCAGGGGGCGCACCCTAGGGGGGCGCCCCCCACCCTCGTGACCGCCTCCGTTGTTCCTTGGCGTAGGGTCCAAGTCTCCTGGATCACGTTCGGTGAGAAAATCACGTTTCCGAAGGTTTCATTCCGTTTGGACTCTGTTTGATATTCTGTTTCTTCGAAATACTGGAAAAGGCAAAAACAGCAATTCTGGGCTCGGCCTCCGGTTAATAGGTTAGTCCCAAAAGTAATATAAAAGTGGAAAATAAAGCCCAATATAGTCCAAAACAGTGGATAAAGTAGCATGGAGTAATCAAAAATTATAGATACGTTGGAGACGTATCAAGGCCTCACCGCCCCCTACTATTCCCACCATTTGGGCCAGGCCCTGCGGCGGCAGCGACCTCTCACACCGCAGAACCGGTGAACCCTCGTACTCCTCTCCGCGCGGGCTTCCACCGCCAGATTCCCGGCTCCGCGTCGTCCCCTTCCTAGGTCAGCGCCGTCATCCACCACCTGGTGCTCTCGGCGTGGCGTGGTCAACGTGGTCAAGGAACGACTTCCATCAAGAAATCTTGTAAGTGGAGAGGTCGACACCGGGTCCACGGCCGCAGAAGGAAGTGCCTCCTTATTATGCGCAAAATAATTATTCCTCCACTGACAATGAGGACCCATCGGACGGGCCACCGTATTTCGCGAAAAACATTTCCCCGATCATGGGACCCACCAGCTACTTCTTCGCATGCAAGGAAGTGCGTCCGGGCAAAAAAAAAATGATTCGCCCCCTGACTGCTGGGACCCACCAGCTACATCTTCGCAGGCAAGGAAGTCCTAACAGTCGGGACCCACCTGGTCGAAGCGTACATAGCATTGTCATTCTGGTCGCGAACGTGTACATACATACTAGTCGATGTACAGGCGTGCACTAATACGTCTCCAACGTATCTATAATTTATGAAGTATTCATGCTATTATATTATCTGTTTTGGATGTTTATGGGCTTTATTAAACACTTCTATATTATTTTTGGGACTAACCTATTAACGCAGAACCTAGTGCCAGTTCCTGTTTTTCCCCTTGTTTCAGTGTTTCGAAATAAAAGGAATATCAAACAGAGTCCAAACGGAATGAAACCTTCGGGAGAGTTATTTTTGGAACGGAAGCAATCCAGAGGACTTGGAGTGTCCGTAAGGGAAGCAACAAGGAAGGCACGAGGCAGGGGGCTGGGCGCACCCTCCACCCTCGTGGGCCCGTCGTGGCTCCCATGATCTATTTCTTCCGCCTATATATCCATATATCCAAAAACCATCGGAGAACAGAATAGATCGAGAGTTCTGCCGCTGCAAGCCTCTGTAGCCACAAAAAACCAGTCGGGGCCCTGTTCCGGCACCCTGCCGGAGGGGGGATCCCTCACCAGTGGCCATCTTCATCATCCCGACGATCTCCATGATGAGGAGGGAGTATTTCACCTTCGGGGCCGAGGGTATGTACCAGTAGCTATGTGTGTGATCTCTCTCTCGTGTTCTTGAGGTGATACGATCTTGATGTATCGCGAGCTTTGCTATTATAGTTGGATCTTATGATGTTTCTCCCCCTCTACTCTCTTGTAATGGATTGAGTTTTCCCTTTGAAGTTATCTTATCGGATTGAGTCTTTAAGGATTTGAGAACACTTGATGTATGTCTTCCCGTGCTTATCTGTGGCGACAATGGGATATCACGTGATCCACTTGATGTATGTTTTGGTGATCAACTTGCAGGTTCCGCCCATGAACCTATGCATAGGGGTTGGCACACGTTTTTGTCTTGACTCTCTGGTAGAAACTTTGGGGCACTCTTTGAAGTACTTCGTGTTGGTTTGAATAGATGAATCTGAGATTGTGTGATGCATATCGTATAATCATGCCCACGGATACTTGAGGTGAGATTGGAGTATCTAGGTGACATTAGGGTTTTGGTTGATATGTGTCTTAAGGTGTTATTCTAGTACGAACTCTTGAATAGATCGATCCGAAAGAATAACTTTGAGGTGGATTCATACCCTACCATCATCTCTTTGTTTGTTCTCCGATATTAGTGGCTTTTTAGTGACTCTTTGTTGCATGTTGAGGGATAGTTATATGATCTGGTTATGTTATTATTGTTGAGAGAACTTGCACTAGTGAAAGTATGAACCCTAGGCCTTGTTTCCTAGCATTGCAATACCGTTTACGCTCACATTTACCACTTGTTACCTTGCTGTTTTTATATTTTCAGATTACAAAAACCTATATCTACCATCCATATTGCACTTGTACCACCATCTCTTCGCCGAACTAGTGCACCTATACAATTCACCATTGTATTGGGTGTGTTGGGGACACAAGAGACTCTTTGTTATTTGGTTGCAGGGTTGCTTGAGAGACCATCTTCATCCTAAGCCTCCCATGGATTGATAAACCTTAGGTCATCCACTTGAGGGAAATTTGCTACTGTCCTACAAACCTCTGCACTTGGAGGCCCAACAACGTCTACAAGAAGAAGGTTGCATAGTAGACATCAAGCTCTTTTCTGGCGCCGTTGCCGGCGAGGTGAGTGCTTGAAGGTATATATTTAGATCTTGCAATCGAATCTTTTAGTTTCTTGTTTTATCACTAGTTTAGTCTATAAAAGAAAACTACAAAAAAATG
Organism: Aegilops bicornis; assembly: GCA_021605145.1. Classification (NCBI taxonomy): domain Eukaryota; kingdom Viridiplantae; phylum Streptophyta; class Magnoliopsida; order Poales; family Poaceae; genus Aegilops; species Aegilops bicornis. Next base: position 621,870,594 of record CM038674.1, read on the forward strand.
GAATTGAGTTTGCCTCATACGCTTCATCTTTTTAATATCTTTCGGGAGTATGATGGAAAGGAAAATTGTGCCAAAGTGTTAGAAGAAGAATGCATTAAAATGTTTGGCACTAAATCTTTGTATGATGAGCATGATTGCAATGTTGTTAGTATAAATTCTATGAACATCCATGATGCTAATGATATGCAAAGCCACAAGCTTGGGGAAGCTATGTTTAATGAAGATGATATTTTTTGTCCCCCAAGCTTTGATGAGAAAATTTACTATGATGAAAGCATACCTCCTATCTATGATGATTACTGTGATGACATGAATCCTTTAAAGAATAATGATAACCATGAAACTTGTCATCTTGGTCTTAATTTTCAATCACATGATAGTTATTTTGTTGAGTTTGCTCCCACTATTCCGAATGAGAAGAATTTTGCTTATGTGGAGAGTAGAAAAAATTATATACTTGCAGATCATGAAAAGGATGCTTTAGGTGCTGGTTATATTGTTGAATTCATTCATGATGCTACTAAAAATTATTATGAGGGAGGAATATATGCTTGTAGGAATTGCAATAATATCAAGTTTCCTCTCTATGTGCTTAAAGTTTTGAAGTTATGCTTGTTTTGCCTTCCTATGCTAGTTGATTATTGTTCCCATAAGTTGTTTGCTCACAAAATCCCTATGCATAGAAAGTGGGTTAGAATTAAATATGCTAGTCATATTCTTCATGATGCTCTCTTTATGTTTCAGTTCTTATCTTTTATGCAAGCATCATTGAAATCATCATGCCTAGCTAGGGGCGTTAAACGTTAGCGCTTGTTGGGAGGCAACCCAATTTTTATTTCCATTCTTTCTTTTTGGTTCTGTTTAGTAATAAATATTTGATCTAGCCTATGGTTAGATGTGGTTTTATGTTTTAATTAGTGTTTGTTCCAAGTAAAACCTATAGGATCTTCTTGGATGATAGTTATTTGATCTTGCTGAAAAAATCAGAAACTTTCTGCTCACGAAAACAATTGTTAAAAATCACCAGAACGTGATAAAATACTGATTCCAATTGCAGTAGATCAATAAAAAAATTATCTAGGTCTTCCTATTTTGGTAGAATTTTTGAGTTACCGAAAGTTTACGTTTGATACAGATTACTACAGACTGTTCTATTTTTCACAGATTCTGTTTTCTATGTGTTGTTTGCTTATTTTGATGAATCTATGAGTAGTATTGGAGGGTATGAACCATAGAGAAGTTGGAATAAATTAGATATTTAACCAATATTAATTAAGAATGAGTTCACAACAGTACCTAAGTGGTGATTTATTTTCTTATACTAACGGAGCTTACAAATTTTCTGTTAAGTTTTGTGTTGTGAAGTTTTCAAGTTTTGGGTAAAGATTCGATGGACTATGGAATAAGGAGTGTAAAGAGCATAAGCTTGGGGATTCCCAAGGCACCCCAAGGTATTATTCAAGTATAACCAAGCGTCTAAGCTTGTGGATGCCCCGGAAGGCATCCCCTCTTTCGTCTTCGTTCATCGGTAACTTTACTTGGAGCTATATTTTTATTCACCACATGTTATGTGTTTTGCTTGGAGCGTCATTTTACTTTGTTTTGCTTGCTGTTTGAATAAAATACCAAGATCTGAAATTCTTAAATGAGAGGGAGTCTTCACATAGCTACATAATTATTTAACTACTCATTGATCTTCACTCATATCTTTTTGGAGTAGTTTGTCATTTACTCGTGTGCTTCACTTATATCCTATGTGTAAATGGTTGAATGATTTGAATTTAATAAATCTAAAATTATATATGTTTCATATGCCTTTCCCATGGGGAGTAATGCCTTCGCATATAAGAAGTAGAGGTGGTAAATTTATTGAAGGTTAGCAAACATTGTATTGGTCACTTGAACAATTCATGAAAGAATATTGACGGAAGAGAGATTTCACATATAAATATACTATCTTGTACATCTTCTATGATTGTGATCCCCATTAATTATTCTCAAACCTGAGCAAATTAGTTGAAGTTGGACAAGGAAGACAACATAATGATTTATGCTTGGGTATATTTGTATAGAAGTTATATTGTTATGGATCCTCTAACATGTGGTGCTTGCTTTTTAGAATCCTTTGCTAGTCAAAATATCTGTACTAAGCGGGAATATCTCTTGTGCCTCCAAAATCCTTGAACCAAGTTTCTTTCATGAGTGTCCACCATATCTACCTATATGCGGTATTTCCCTGCCATTCCAAGTAAATTTGCATGTGCCAAACTCTAAACCTTCAAATAATAATCTGTTTTGTATGCCCGAATCGCTCATGTAGCGACTAGGGGCTATCAGTATTTTCCATGCTAGGTGGGTTATTCTCACGATGAGTGGACTCCGCTCATCATTCACGAGAAAATGGCTGGTAACTGGGATGCCCAGTCCTATGATCAAAAGATCAAAAACAAATTCTCAAATAATTTAAACAAAACTCCCCCAGGAATGTTGATAGTTGGACGGCACCCTTTGTTTCGGATAAGATGTGGAGTGTGAATGTTGGTGGACGGGGAGTAAAATTTTTACCTTTCTGCGTGGGAACCGCCTATAATGTATCTAGTATGGAAGATATTGGGAACTCTTGGTCATTATGTTGACAATGAAAGCATACCTCTCAAAATTATTTTTATCTCTATTTTAGCTTCGAGCTCTGGCACCTCTGCAAATCCCTTCTTCCCTCTGCGAAGGGCGTATCTTTAACTTTTATACAAGAGTCGGTAATATTCCTTCTCATTCCAACCTACTCCTTAGTTGGCAAGCATCATGTGATGGAAAGATCTAAGCATATATGGCCATTCAAATATATTTGAGCATGAATTATTACTATTGACATTACCCTTAAGGTAAAAGGTTGGGAGGTGAAACATTAAGCCCCTATCTTTCTCTGTGTTCGATGAATACTATTTGTTCTAAAAATATGCTTTGAGTGGTAGCAATCATGGAAGACTAAATGATAGTTGAGTATGTGAAGTTTGCTGAATCAAAGCTCTGACATAGATTCTTCCTGAAAATAAGATGAATTGTAATTGTTTGATGACTAATAACATGCTTTGTTAGTTTTCAAGAAAGTTTATGATCTATACTTTAACATGTGAATGGTTTGTTGCTTGATCATGCAAAGTTCTATGAGTTGAGCTACTGTTATGAAACATGATGATGCTAGAAAAGGTGATTGAAATTATCATTGATCAAACTTGTCCACCTGCTAGCATTCACACTTCATAAATTCTTTGTTTTATCATTTACCTACTCGAGCATGAGTAGGAATTAAGCTTGGGGATGCTGATAAGTCTCCAATGTATCTATAATTTATGAAGTATTCATGGTATTATATTATCTGCTTTGGATGTTTATTGGCTTTATTAAAAACTTTTATATTATTTTTGGGACTAACCTATTAACCCAAAGCCCAGTGCCAGTTCCTGTTTTTCCCTTGTTTCAGTGTTTCGACGAAAAGGAATATCAAACAGAGTCCAAACAGAATGAAACCTTCGGGAGAGTTATTTTTGGAACGGAAGCAATCCATAAGACTTGGAGTGTATGTAAGGGAAGCCACGAGGAAGGCATGAGGCAGGGCGGCGCGCCCACCCCCTGGGCGCGCCCTCCACCCTCGTGGCTCCCCTGATGTATTTCTTACGCCTATATCCATATACCCAAAATTCATCGGAGAACAGAATAGATCGAGAGTTCCACCGCCGCAAGCCTTTGTAGCCACCAAAAACCAATCGGGGCCCTGTTTCGGCACCCTGCCGGAGGGGGGATCCCTCGCCGGTGGCCATCTTCATCATCTTGGCGATCTCCATGATGAGGAGGGAGTAGTTCACCCTCGGGGCTGAGGGTATGTACCAGTAGCTATGTGTTTGATCTCTCTCTCTCTCTCTCGTGTTCTTAAGGTGATACGATCTTGATGTATCGCGTGTCGTGGTTCTAAGTCTGACAGTAGAATGGGGGTAGGTATGGAGAGGCAAGATCCTAGCTATGGAGTAGTTGTATATGCAAGGAATTTACGAGTTCAGGCCCTTCTCGGAGGAAGTAACAGCCCTACGTCTCGGAGCCCGGAGGCGGTCGACTGGATTATATGCGTATGTGTTCTGAAGTGCGAACCCTTCTACCCGTGGAGGGGTGGCTTATATAGAGTGCGCCAGGACCCCAGCCAGCCCACGTAGCAGAGGGTTTAAGGTACGTTAAGGCTAGGCATTACTGGTAACGCCTTACATAAAGTATCATAATGATCATAAAGACTATTTAACTACAAACCGTTTGGACACCGAGTGGCTCTTGGACTCCTGGTGGTCGAGTGGAGCTTCATGGTCGAGCGTCTTTGAATCTGTCGAGTGGAAACCTACCAGGTCGACTGGAAGGTCGCTTCTTTCACGAGTGTCCTTGTGGAGGGTACCTTTGGGCATGTCTATGACCCTACCCCAGGTACATGACTTCATCATTAGCCCCCGAATGGATCGAGGTTTGAGTGAGGAAGGAGTTGATAATCTTTCCGACCCGTTCTTCGTGTTGCGAGTGTGTCTTACTCTGGATCAACGACCTTTTAATGATGGCATCAACTTCTCTTTCAGTCTCCTTGATCCATTCTTCACATTTGTCGAGTGAACTTTGTGAACTTGAGGATTTCCGAGCGACGGATCGGAGGAAATCTGCTATCTGACAGGTTGCTCCGCGGGATCTGAATTTTGAGAAGCGCGCGTGGCGGAGAAAACTGCGGCACTCGGATGGGATAAGATGATGATGCCTCGATCTTTGCACCGCCTTTTTTGCCACGTATCGCGTGCGCGCCTGTTGCAGGATTTGACGGGATTGCCTGGGCCTACCGGTCAGCCACTCGGAAGCGTCTCCTTATAAAGCATCGGACGGGGTATTTTGAACAGTGCGACCTCAATCTTCCCCTACCTCCGCCTCCAAGCCTTCTTGCTGCGCTCTTAGCCTGCTCAGCGCCACAGCTCAGTGCCTGCTTCGCCGGCGACCATGGTGAAGGAGAAGACCGCAGCCTTGGAACGGGTGAAAAAGGCGGCGGCAAAGGCTAAGGGGAGAGCGCCCAGTCGGGGCGGATCCTCTTCGCGGTCCAAACTGCCGCAAGGTTGGGTCCAAGGAGACTGGATCCGCTCGACCATCACCGAGAAGGACCTCACCGATCTGGCCAATGAGGGACTGATCCCCCATGGGTCGGCGAGGCTTCCGGGAACGGAGTGGCAACCGCAGCCTGAAGAGGGTGAGTGCGTTCTCCTAGCCACTCACGTAGATCGGGGATTTTCTCTGCTGCCGAATCCTTTTTCCGGAGGTTTCTGAACTTTTTTGGAGCGCAACTCCATCATTTCACTCCCAACTCCATTGTCTACCTTGCTGCTTTCATTTCGTTATACGAAAACTTCTTGGGCTGTCGGCCGCATTGGGGCCTCTTCAAGCACATATTCACCTGTCGCTCTCAGATGGTGAAGAAAACGAACCCGAATAACGAGAGAACCCAAGTAATCCAGATGTGTGGGGGACTTGGGGTCCAGATGAGGGGAAGAGCGCTTTTCGGCTATGACTCTCTCGACTCGGTTAGAGGGTGGCGGTCGACACAGTTCTATCGCCAAGACCAGCCCGGCCTTGGGGGTAGTCGACTGGACTCCCTCCTTTCTCCATGAGTCGAGTGAACAAGCCATCTTCCCTGAAGGTGCTACGAGAGGAGAAGGCCCAAGTAAAACTGTTGATGGAACGCGTAGTCCAGCTCATTCGCGACGGGGTGACCGGCATGGATCTCCTAGAGGTTTTCCTCCGACGTTGTATCCAGCCACTCCAATACCGAGGCCATCCGATGTGGATGTACTCCGGTACAGATGATACCACTCGGATCCATCCAGAGGAGGTCGATGACGCCACGCTGGAGAAGTGGATGACTGCCATCACAGGAAACAAAGATAACCTCTGCAGCTAGGAGGATTCCACCACTCGACCAGACTTATGAAGTGGACAAGGTATAACCACTTATCTCCGACTGTGATTCGGCTGCATTCATTCTGTTTAAATGTCAATTCATCGACTGACTTTTGCCTTGTTTTGTTGTCTTCTAGGTCACCATCGAGATGTACTTTCGATGACCAGCAGGCGTAGGAACCAGTCGAAGAAGAAGAAGGAAGCGGAGGTGAAAGCCAGGAAGAATGGGAGTCCAACAGTGAGGAGGATGAGGGGGACGATAGCTCTGATGAAGAGGAGGAGGAGGAGGAAGAGGAGGAAGACGTCGATCCTCCCCGCTCGGAAGGAAGGTCCAAGATGACGCATGACCCAGCGGCCGAGCGTGGTAAAGCTGTTGCGCCCACTGGACAGTCGACGAAGCGACCTCGGACAACTTCCCCTGCGCCGACTGAGAAACCGCCGAAGCAACCTCGAGCAACGTCGTCAAAGCCGGCAAAGGCCCTGCCCAAAATGCGGATGGTCATTCCCACCATCTCCGGGTAACCAGCATAACCTGTATTTCCCTATTCAACATGAGTGTACTTTCGGTCGACTTGATGCTTGATCAGCCGATTCTTGAAATCTGCAGTGCTGCTACCTCCGAGACCTCAGCCAAGCACGAAGATCAGGAAATGGAAGATGCCGCCACCTCCAACCTTGGTATGATCTCTGTAGTTTCGCTTTTAGTCGATGGGACTTCCATGCTTATTTTTGAATATTTCTTGTAGTTCCGCCTCATGTCGTTGATCTCCTCGATGATGACGAGGAAGCACCATTGAGGAAGAGGAAAAACAAGAGGGTGCCTGCTGGCAAGGCTGCTCCAGTTGTGACGATACCTGAGACATTGGTTTCCGAGGGAGGCAACCCTACTCGGGCATCTGTGTCTTTTGCTAAACCGCTGACAAGTAATCGACCCGCTTCGTCGACTGCTGATCCACCATCGCTTTTTGCTATACACCACGTCCCGGAAGACCAAGTGAGTGCTGCTAAGGAGGCTATACGCCAGGCAGGGATCATGATGGAGCAAGTGAAGGCGGTCCGAGAGGCTAGCCAGCGGCCTATGATGCTAGTTCAGCTCTCGCAGCAATGTCCAAGTAAGTCGATCGTTGCTTGCTCTGTTAGGATATGCTACCTGAAACTGCTTGCTCATTAGGATATGCTACCAAAACCGCTTCTTCTCGAGATTTATATCTGTACACCCACCGGGTGGGTGTGTCGATTGAGTTTTGTGGGGGCACGCTGAGTGCACCCACTGGTGTAGTCCTCGAGACTATGGTCGATTGCGTGCGATCGACTATAATCTTTATATCGTGAACTTCTTCACTTGACCTGGACGGACCAAGTCGAATGGAACCGTAAAACCGGTGGGGGCACGCTGAGTGCACCCACTGGGTGTAGTCCCCGAGACTATGGTGGACTGCGTGCAGTCGGCTATAGTCTAAAGAAATTTTTTTTACCGCGGCTGACCGCTGACACTTAGCCATGGTTTTGGAATCATAACCTTTTTGCCTCTTTTGGTCGACTGGTCGAACCAAATTGTTAAACCAGTGGGGCACACCAGGTGCACCCACCGGTGTAATCCCGAGACTACCGTCAATGCTTTGATTCGACTGTAGTCTTAGAAATGCTACGATTTTTCCTTAGTCACTCGGAAGTGATCTGTCTTTGATGTATTTCGTTGGTTGACTCTTTGTAGAAATCTTGCGAGCTTGTGGCTCGCTATACTGAGTTAGAGAACAAGCAGATCCAGCTCAACCTCGATTTGAAGCTTGCTCAGGAGAATTTGCAGAAGGCGAAGGATGAAGCAAAATGTATGGCTGATGAGAACTTTGATGACTGTCTTTGTTTTTCTGTTCATTCTCAACTCTGTTCTCATTGTTGCTTTGCAGATAAACTGGAAGAGACTTTGAAGAAGAAGGACCTTGACCTTGCAGAGGCCGTATACGGCTTTGGAGAAAACAAAGCTTTGAAGAGAAGCTTGCCTCGGTCGACAAACTTGAAGATGAAAATGCCAAGTCGAAAGCCGCTCTTGACGCGACCAACAAGGAAGTTAGTCGATCAAGAACGACAAGATTGCTCTGTCGACAAGGCCGCCAATCAAGGGCGAAGCGAAATGACCTGGAGATTTATCTTGGAGGGCTCGCCAAGAAGTTGTTTCTCATGCTTGAAGGTAATCTCTTTTACCCGACTGTCTTTCTATCACCGGCTCATCGCATGATTGTTATTTTGAGTCTAAGATGTGTTTTCAGAATTCTGCCAAAACTTCAAAGTAGAAGCCAGTCGAGTGGAGACCAGCCTGGACCCCATCAACTCTCTTGTTAAGGACGGTGCTGCCATGAATGTACTCCGACTGGAGTCTCGCGTTGCTAGCGTGGTGGATTATCTTGCTCGACTGAAAGCTGCGGTGTCGCGGATCGACTCGACTCTCGCCGGATCGTACACTCGAGCGACCTTGAATCCTTGGTGGCTCGATCGAATGAGATTCCAAGTCGAGTGCAAGAATGGAAAAGTCTTACGCGGTGTGGTGCTGATGTTGCTCCGTCTCGGTTCGCGTCACCGCAAGGAAGCGCAGAGGACAAATCAAGGCGTCCTCAAAGTTGCCAACACCAGGAAGTACGACTTCCGATCTTTCATGGAGACCTTCATCGCTGCCGCTACCCGTATTGCTGACGGAATCGACCTCGACCAGTTTGTCGCGCCTTCCAGTCCTCCACCGGAGGAGTAAAAAACTTCTAAGTCCGACCTTAAATTTGCCTCAGAATGCCGAGTGGTTTTTGTAACCGACAAACTTTAACAGGCTTAACACCTGAGTCCCTTTGGATCCGTAAGACGTTTATCCGAACTTTATCTATCCTTGAACATGCTTTATTTGCCTTCGAGAGAACTTTGCTCTTCATTCGGAATATATTTCATTGTTTTAGGTAGAATCCTTGAGGTGAAACTCCAGTCGACTTGTACTTCATCTATCTTGCAGGTAGAGATGGAGCACAGACTGCGACTGACCTCGTCGTCTTTGCGGGTTGAGATGAATTCCTTACTTAGGCGAGCACTGGGCTGCAGCTAAGCCTCCGAGTGGGAGGTTTGCTCTCTACTCGGTAGGATTTCTATTACTTAGCGAGCACTGGGCTGCAGCTAAGCCCCCGAGTGGGAGGTTTGCTCTCCACTGTAGGATTTCTATTACTTAGGCGAGCACTGGCTGCAGCTAAGCCCCGAGTGGGAGGTTTCTCTCCACTCGGTAGGATTTCTATTACTTAGGCGAGCACTGGCTGCAGCTAAGCCCCCGAGTGGGAGGTTTGCTCTCCACTCGGTAGGATTTCTATTACTTAGGCGAGCACTGGGCTGCAGCTAAGCCCCTGAGTGGGAGGTTTGCTCTCCACTCGGTAGGTTTTTCATGGCGTAGCTTTGAAGGAGAAGGTAGCAGTCGACCTGCACCCCGTCGTCCTTGCGAAGCGTTCTTTATTTTGTATGTTAAGGTGAATCCTCGGGCTGTTGCTAAGCCCCCGAGTGAGAGGCCGACTCTCCTCCCGGTAGGATTTAAATACTTAGGTGAGTACTTGGACTGCAGCTAAGCCCTGGAGTGAGAGGCTGGCTCACCACTCGGTAGGATTTTGAATACTTAGGCGAGTACTTGGACTGCAGCTAAGCCCCCGAGTGGGAGGCTGGCTCACCACTCGGTAGGATTTTGAATACTTAGGCGAGTACTTGGACTGCAGCTAAGCCCCCGAGTGGGAGGCTGGCTCACCACTCGGTAGGATTATGAATACTTAGGCGAGTACTTGGACTGCAGCTAAGCCCCCGAGTGGGAGGCTGGTTCACCACTCGGTAAGATTTTGAATACTTAGGCGAGTACTTGGACTGCAGCTAAGCCCCCGAGTGTGAGGCTGGCTCACCACTCGGTAGGATTTTGAATACTTAGGCGAAGCAGATTTGCAGCTAAGCCCCCAAGTGAGAGACTGGCTCGTCACTCGGAAAGGATTTTTTTTACAAACTTAGGCGAACCGGATTCGCGGCTAAGCCACCCACTTGGGGAAATTTCAACAAAAAGTAATAACAATCGCTGGGAAAATCATAACATTCTTGTCTTAGATAGCAAACTACAAAAGTACTTTTATGACATCTCAACTGAGTGAGTATTTAAGTATAAAAGGGGCGGAGCAACTCTGCATTCCAAGCTCGAGGCTCGTCGATCTGGCGATCAACGTTGTAGAGATGATACGCTCCGTTGTGGAGAACTCTTGTGACGATGAAGGGACCTTCCCAAGTGGGAGCGAGCTTGTGTGGTTTCTGTTGATCCACTCGGAGGACCAAATCTCCCTCTTGGAAGGCTCGACTCTTCACATTTCTGGCATGGAATCGACGCAAGTCTTGCTGATAGATAGTCGAGCGGATCAGGGCCATATCTCTCTCCTCTTCCAAGAGGTCGACTGCATATTGCCGGGCTAGTTCCGCTTCTTCTTCAGAATATATTTCGACTCGAGGCGCGTTGTGAAGCAGGTCACTTGGCAGAACTGCTTCAGCTCCATAGACCAGGAAGAATGGAGTTCTCCCAGTCGACCGATTAGGAGTGGTCCTCAATCCCCACAGAACTGAAGGAAGTTCGTCGACCCAAGCTCCTGCTGCGTGCTTGAGATCACGCATCAGCCGTGGTTTCATCCCTTTGAGAATGAGGCCGTTCGCACGCTCTGCTTGTCCATTCGACAGAGGATGAGCAACTAAAGCATAGTCGATCCGCATGCCCTGAGAGGCGCAGAAGGCTTTGAACTTGTCATTATCGAAGTTTGACCCATTGTCGGTGATGATGCTATGCGGAACTCCATATCTGAATATCAACCCTCTGATGAAACTGATAGCAGTACATGCATCGAGGTTCTTGATGGGCTTGGCTTGATCCACTTGGTGAACTTGTCGATTGCTACTAGCAAATGGGTGAAGCCGCTTCGCGATTCTCGGCGGTCCAATCATGTCTAACCCCCAAACAGCGAAGGGCCGACGAGTGGAATGGTCTTCAAGGCTGAGGCGGGCTTGTGTGACATGTTGGAATAGAACCGACACCCTTCACACTTGTCGACTATTTCTTTTGCCATTTCATTTGCTTTTGCCAAGAAATCCCGCCGGTATGCTTTAGCCACGATGGTCCGAGAGGACGCATGATGGCCATGTGTCCCCGAGTGGATATCCTCAAGAATTATCGACCTTCTTCTGGCGTGATACACTTCGCCGACTCGATCCACGCTTTCTCTGAACAACTGTCCCTTGATCGATTGTAAAGGCCTTGGATCAATCAGACGATCTGTCTAGCCTCTTCTTCATTCTTCCGGGAGCTCTTTCCTTAGGATATATGCGATGTACGGCACCGCCCAAATCGGGGAGTGATGACTACAACTTCCATAATCATGTCGACCACGGCTGGGACCTCAACTTCAGTCGGATCACTGACACTCTTTTGCTGCGGGGCTTCTTCTGTGAAAGGATCCTCCTGTACTGAAGGTGCATGAATGTGCTCCAAAAATACATTGCTGGGAATGGCTTCCCTCTTGGACCCTATCTTCCCCAAATCATCCGCAGCTTGATTTTTCAGTCGGGGTATATGATGAAGCTCTAACCCCTCGAATTTCTTCTCCAGCTTTCTCAACTGCATTACAAGAACTTTGTCATAGCCGGGCTTCGACAACCCACTCCTTCATCACTTGATTAACAACCAGATCCGAGTCGCCGTAGACCATAAGGTGACGGACGCCGAGTGAAATGGCCATACGCAACCCATACAGGAGTGCTTCATATTCTGCTTCGTTGTTGGAAGAATCAAAGTGAATCTGGAGAACATATTTGAGCTTATCTCCTCGGGGGGAAACCAATATACCCCCGCACCAGAACCGTTCAGCATCTTGGAACCGTCGAAAAACATAGTCCAGTGCTCCAACTGAACTTGATTCGGAAGCTGCTGTTCAGTCCACTCGGCGAGGTAGTCTGCTATCGCTTGGGACTTGATGGCTTTCTTTGCCTCAAATTTGATATCAAGGGGAAGGAGTTCAATTGCCCATTTTGCCACTCGACCAGTTGCATCTCTGTTATGAAGAATTTCCGACCATGGGGCGTCGCTGACGACTGTAATGGAATGATTAGAGAAATAATGAGCAACCTTCTTTGTGTTCATGTAAATCCCTTAAACAAGCTTCTGATAGTGAGGGTATCTTTGCTTTGATGGGGTCAGCACTTCAGAAAGATAATAAACTGGGCGTTGAACTTTGAAGGCTTTTCCTTCTTCTTCCCGCTCGACCGTAAATACGGTACTGACGACTTGCCAGTGGCTGCAATGTAAAGCAACAAAGGTTCTTTGCTGATAGGAGCAGCAAGCACCGGCTGGGTGGAGAGCAGAGCTTTTAGCTCTGCAAACGCTGCATCAGCTTCGGAGTCCACTCGAACTTGTCTCGACTTCTTCATCGATCGGTAAAGAGGCAATGCCTTTTCACCGAGGCGAGAGATGAATCGACTTAAAGCGGCCAAGCATCCAAAGAAGCTTACGGACATCGTGCACACGCACAGGGCGCTTCATTCGGAGTATAGTACCAATCTTTTCAGGGTTAGCGTCGATTCCTCGCTCGGAAACGAGAAAACCGAGTAACTTTCCACCAGGAACTCCAAATGTGCACTTCGATGGGTCAAGCTTGATATCATACCTCCTGAGATTGGCAAATGTTTCAGCAAGGTCAGTCAACAGGTCGGAACCCTTTCGAGACTTGACCACTATATCATCCATGTACGCTTCTACATTCCGACTGATTTGAGTGAGCAAACACTTCGAATCATCCTCATGAATGTGGCTCCGGCATTCTTGAGACCGAATGACATGGTGACATAATGTAAGCACCGAATGGAGTGATGAACACTGTTTAATCTCATCGGGTCCATACTGAGGCCGGATCTGATGGTACCCGGAATAGGCATCTAAAAAGACAACCTCTCACATCCCGCAGTTGAGTCGACTATTTGGTCAATGCAAGGAAGAGGGAAATGATCTTTCGGGCAGGCCCGATTGATATGCTTGAAATTGATGCACATGCACAACGACTTGTCCTTTTTGGGGACCATGATGACATTGGCGAGCCACTCGGAGTGGTAGATCTCTCGGATGAACTCTGCCGCTAAGAGCCGAGCCACCTCTTCGCCAATGGCTTTTCTCTTATGGACGGCGGACCGTCGAAGATATTCTTTAACCGGTTTTACTTTTGGGTCGACTCGTAGGCGGTGCTCAGCCAGCCCCCTGGGAACACCCGACATGTCAGCAGGCTTCCACGCGAAGATGTCCCAGTTCTCACGGAGGAACTGGATGAGCGCTTCTTCCTATTTTGAGTCGAGTGTTGTTGAGATGTTGGTTGGAGCAGCACTGGGATCAGTTGGGTGAATGTGAACCTATAGCGGGCTCTTTACCGACTGGAATGCTGACTCTGTAGCGGGCTTCTTAGCTTGCAACAAATCACTCGGATCTGCAGTTTTCTGATACTCTTGTAGCTCTACCACTGCCAACTGAGCCTCGGCGATCTTAGAGCCTTTCTGGAAGCACTCTTCTGCCTTCTTCCGATTGCCCGTAACAGTGATCACGCCCTTGGGACCAGGCATCTTCAGTTTAAGATACACGTAACATGGTCGGGCCATGAAACGTGCATATGTTGGCCTTCCCAGAATAGCGTGTTAAGCGCTCTGGAAATCCACGACCTCAAAGGTCAACCTTTCTTTCCGGAAATGCTTCGAATCACCAAAAACTACATCAAGATCAATTTGACCGAGTGACTCAGCCTTCTTTCCAGGAATGACTCCATGGAAGCTCATGTTGCTGGTGCTGAGTCTGGACATCGGAATGCCCATCCCTTTCAACGTCTCTGCGTACAATATGTTCAAGCCACTACCACCATCCATCGTAACTTTGGTCAGTCGAGTGCCTTCGACGATTGGGTCGACCACCAACGCTTGCCTCCCAGGGGTGGCAATGTGCGTCGGGTGATCGGACTGGTCGAATGTGATGGCGGTATGGGACCATTTCAGATAATTAGGCGTCGCCGGAGCGACCAAGTTCACTTCCCGATTGATAACCTTCAATCGACATTTGCTTTCGACGTCGTAAAATCATCGTGGTGGAATTGACACGGGATATCCATCATCACTTGTCATCTTTGTTCTCAACTTTGTCTGCCTCCTTATCCTTGTCCTTGGGCTGTTTCCTTGAACTGCTGAATCAAGAGCCGACACTGTCGAGTGGTATGTTTCGGGTAAATGAGTTTACCCTCTTCATCTTTCTTCGTGTGAATATGACATGGAAAATCCAACACGTCATTTCCATCCTGGTCTTTCACCTTCTTGGGGTTCCAGGGACCCTTAGGTTTCCTTTTGAACTTTCCTGGGGTCACAGCCAAGGCCTCTCCGGGAGCGGCTAGCTCGGCTTTGCGCTTCTGCTTCCGACTGGAATTTCCTCCGCCGGCCTCATTGGCGGCCGATTTGTATTTACCACTCCGGAGTCGATCCTCTTCTTCACCATTTGCATACTTGGTGGCAATTTCCATCATTTCGACTCAGGGTCATATCTCCGGTTTGACCAAATTTCAAACTCAACTCTCTGTTCTTGACACCTTCTTTGAAGGCACAAACCGCACTGGTGATCGACATACATTCTCAACTGTGTGGTGCAAAGTGATCCACCTCTGGATATAATCTCTCAAAGTTTCACTCGACTTTTGCACACACGACTGCAACTCCGTCAACTCTGCTGGCTGTTCGCAAGTCCCTTCAAATGTCTTGACAAACACTCGGGCCAGATCTTCCCAAGTGTAAGTACTGCTGGGTGCTAACTGATTCAACCACGCTCTGGCTGAACCCTCCAACATAAGAGGCAAATGCTTCATGGCTACCTCATTGTTGCCGCCGCCGATCTGAATAGCCACTCGGTAATCTTCAAGCCAAGTGTCAGGCTTGGATTCACCGATGAACTTATCGACTCTGGTCGCCAACCTGAAGTTGGGAGGAATCACCGCGCTCGATGGCTCTGCTGAAACACTCTGTCCCGAGACATGAACTCTGCCGCTGGAGGAACATCTCTATCATGGCCGTCTCGGTGAGCTCTGTTCTGTCGACCAAACCATGAACGATAATAGATCTCGCATCAAAGCTCGGGTTACCTGGGGTCGACTGGAACTCTTCGCCCAACACTGTGCTGGCGTCTGTCGTCCTGCTGCCGAGGAGCGTATGATCCACCCCTTGGGGGAGGAGTGGGCACTCGATGTCGATCATTGCGATCGAATCGGTGCTCATACTGCTCGCGGCCCTTGTACTGATCATCACACCGGCCCCCACGTTCCTCACGCCTCGGGGGCGATCTCGGACTATGGGCTGACTGGACTGAATTCGCAGCGACGGATCGTCTGTGAATCCTGTTTCGCGACTGAGTTTTGGTCTCCTGCCGCCCGAAGCAAATCTCTGATTTGTAACAAACCTCTACCTGCCTCCGACTGGGAAGGCTGAATAGACTCTGCTATATGGGCGGCAGCTGCTAAATTCTGGATCGGAGTTCGATATACCTGAGTTGGTGGCTGGAAGAGCTGACGCCGACTGGATTCTGGAACCCTTGGTCGCGCGCGCTTGTCGAGTACTCGTTGAAGGTTCTCCAGTCAAGTGCGCTCAACCAGGGTGGCCAAGCGTGCATCCTCCAAGGCATGAGCCTCGGGGGTTTCTCCAACTATAGGAGTGTGAAGTGCATCCATGTTCCGACGGCGAAGCTCCTCCCTCTGCCGGGCGAGGGGCTCGGGCAGGTACTCTTCGTGGGCTTGCTCCGGATCGCCTCCACCGTCACCTCCGTTGGTGCGGGTGAATCCGGGGACTGCGTGGTCCATCGACCATCGTAACCTCTGCCATTTGGGTCACTGCTATCGCATTCGGACACAGTCTCTGCGGAGCCAGTCGAACAGGCCGTAGAGAGATTCGTCGGGCTCGATCGCCGCGACTTGGGGGGTGGCCGACTGGCGGGCCATCGCATGCCTCACCCACCGCTGAAGCCTCAACCGACTGGAACGCTTGCTCCGGCGGGAAACTGGGAGCGAGGACGGCACAGGAGCCGACCCATACTAGGTCGACAGTTGCCGCAGGAGGACGCCGCGGACACACACGCGAAAGTGCCGCCGCCGCTGGACGGGAGCGCGTCCACGTCGAGTGGAGCCTCCTGAAGCCAAGCGGAGTCGTCGGCGATGAACGTGAGCGCACCGAGACGGATCTCATGGCCGTCGACCAAAACTCCACCTGAAACCATGATGTAGGAGATCGAAAGAATCCCAACTTCTCCAACAAATCGCTAGAACACCGGCCCCACGGTGGGCGCCAACTGTCGTGGTTCTAAGTCCGACAAAGAGAATGGGGGTAGGTATGGAGAGGCAAGATCCTAGCTATGGAGTAGTTGTATACGCAAGGAATTTACGAGTTCAGGCCCTTCTGGAGGAAGTAACAACCCTACGTCTCGGGCCCGGAGGCGGTCGATTGGATTATATGCGTATGTGTTACTGGGTGCGAACCCTTCTACCGTGGAGGGGTGGCTTATATAGAGTGCGCCAGACCGCAGCCAACCCACGTAGCAGAGGGTTTAAGGTACGTTAAGGCTAGGCGTTACTGGTAACGCCTTACATAAAGTATAATAATGATCATAAAGACTATTTAACTACAGACCGTTTGGACACCGAGTGGCTCTTGGACTCCTGGTGGTCGAGTGGATCTTCATGGTCGAGTGTCTTTGAATCTATCGAGTGGAAACCTACCAGGTCGACTGGAAGGTCACTTATTTCGCGAGTGTCCTTGTGGAGGGTACCTTTGGGCATGTCTATGACCCTACCCCAGGTACATGACTTCAACATCGCGAGCTTTGCTATTATACTTGGATATTATGATGTTTCTCCCCCTCTACTCTCTTGTAATGGATTGAGTTTTCCCTTTGAAGATATCTTATCGGATTGAGTCTTTAAGGATTTGAGAACACTTGATGTATGTCTTGCCGTGCTTATCTGTGGTGACAATGGGATATCACGTGATCCACTTGATGTATGTTTTGGTGATCAACTTGCGGGTTCCACCATGAACCTATGCATAGGGGTTGGCACACGTTTTCGTCTTGACTCTCTGGTAGAAACTTTGGGGCACTCTTTGAAGTACTTTGTGTTGGTTTGAATAGATGAATCTGAGATTGTGTGATGCATATCATATAAACATGCCCACGGATACTTGAGGTGACGTTGTAGTATCTAGGTGACATTAGGGTTTTGGTTGATATGTGTCTTAAGGTGTTATTCTAGTACGAACTCTTGAATAGATCGATCCGAAAGAATAACTTTGAGGTGGTTTCGTACCCTACCATAATCTCTTTGTTTGTTCTCCGATATTAGTGGCTTTGGAGTGACACTTTGTTGCACGTTGAGCGATAGTTATATGATCCAGTTATGTTATTATTGTTGAGAGAACTTGCACTAGTGAAAGTATGAACCCTAGGCCTTGTTGCCTAGCATTGCAACACCGTTTACGCTCACTTTTACCACATGTTACCTTGCTGTTTTTATATTTTCAGATTACAAAAACCTATATCTACCATCCATATTGCACTTGTATCACCATCTCTTCGCCAAACTAGTGCACCTATACAGTTTACCATTGTATTGGGTGTGTTGGGGACACAAGAGACTCTTTGTTATTTGGTTGCAGGGTTGCTTGAGAGAGACCATCTTCATCCTACGCCTCCCACAGATTGATAAACCTTAGGTCATCCACTTGAGGGAAATTTGCTACTGTCCTACAAACATCTGCACTTGGAGGCCCAACAACGTTACAATAAGGTTGCGTAGTAGACATCACGCACGTGTCATAGTAGAGGCATGCACGTAGCATGTACACGTACGTACGGCGGAAAGTGTGCAAGAAAGAAAACACGATCACGTACGTACATACGGGCAGGGTCTCGAACGCCTACTCGCGCATACGTACAACCAGGGCTCGTGTACATGGCTGGGTTGGAATGGAGAAACAACGTCGTCGTCGTGTTCATGGGGAGCCAACCGGCTGGGTCGGAACAGAATGTGTCATCGTGTTCATCGGGAGGGCTTGGATGGAACAGCCGATAGAAACGACGCCTGGTGTACCGCAGAACGGAGGAAACGGCCTTGTGTTCGACCGACCACGGTCAAAACGGGATCATGTTCATCGGGAGGGGTCTGGCGTACCGCAAAACGGAGGAAATAGACCTCCTACGGTTGAAACGGGGGTCCTGTTGATCGGGAGGGGTGTGGCGTACCGCAAAACGGAGGAAACGGACTTGTGTTGGAGCGCTATGGTCGAAACAGGGGTCCTGTTCATCGGGAGGGGTGTGGCGTACCGCAAAACGGGACTCCACGGGATACTGTTCATCTCCACTGTCGACCCCCTCCAGCCTCCACGGGCTACTGTTCATCCACCGTCGACCTCCACCATCCTCCACCTACATTGTTCATCCACGGGCTCCTGTTCATCCAGCCTCCACCGCGCGCTACTCCACCGGCTACTGTTCAACCAACCCTCTCCACGGGCTCCTGTTCAACCACCCCTCCATGGGCTACTGTTCATCCAGCCCTCCACCGTCTACTGTTCATCCAGCCCTCCACGGGGTGGTCCTGTTCATCCTGCTCTCCACGGGGTCCTGTTCATCCAGCCCCAACCGGCTCGGTCGATCGGGGTCCTGTTCATCCAGAGACAACACCACGGGGTCTTGTTCGTCCACCCCCACCGGGAACTGTTCATCCAATCCCCCCTGCAACGCTCACTGTTCATCCAGAGGCAGCATCAATTGGCTTCAGTTAGCAACATTTGCGAAAGAATCGCTCGATCGGGTTCAGTTAACAGCCATCGATCGATCGCTCGCGTTCAGTAACGCGTAGCCCGCAATGCAATCACTCGGGTTCAGTTAGAGCCCAACGCCTCGCTCGGGTTCAGTTAGAGCCTGCAAGGACTGGCACCCACGCGTGTGCGTGTATGAGAAAAACGAGCATCGCTCGGCCCCGACCACCCACCGTAATCGGGAACACCCCGATATTTTCCTCGCCCTTGCTTCTACCACAGTTTTTTCCATCATGGACGGCCCAAAGAATGTCATGCAGCTGCGTCTCCGGCCCGCCCAGGACGAAAAGCCCATTTTATGTCATGATTTTTTGTCATAGAAGTAGGACCCCACCACATCTATGTTGATACCGGGTTTTGTCACAATTATCGTCATAGAAGTGTCATAAGTATGACAGAAAAAAATTCGTTCGGCCCAAAATGTCACGGATGTGTCTTTTTTTGTAGTGCAACCAAATGAACAAAGAGTCTCTTGTGTCCCCAACACACCCAATACAATGGTAAATTGTATAGGTGCACTAGTTCGATGAAGATATGGTGATACAAGTGTAGATCGATAGTTGATATATGTTCTTTGTAATCTGAAAATATAAAAACAGCAAGGTAACTAGTAACAAAAGTGAGCAAAAATAGTACCTCGGGAATTACAATGCTTGAAAACAAGGCCTAGGGTTCATACTTTCACTAGTGCAAAATATCTCAACAATGATAACATAATTGGATCATATAACAATCCCTCAACATGCAACAAAGAATCACTCCAAAGTTTCTATCGGAGAACATAGGACGAAAACGTGCATCAACCCCTATGCATAGATTACCCCAAATCTCACCTCGGGAATCCGCGAGTTGAGTGCCAAAACATACATCAAGTGAATCAATATAATACCCCATTGTCACCATGGGTATCCATATGCAAGACATACATCAAGTTTTCTCAAATCCAATATTCCATTCAACATAACGAAACCTCAAAGAGCAAGAATCAATTCATCACAAGAAGGTAGAGAGGGAAGAACACCATAAGATCCAAATATATTAGCAAAGCTTGCGGTACATCAAGATCATGCCAAATCAAGAACACGAGAGAGGAAGACGAAACACATAGCTAATAGTACATACCATTAGCCCCGAGGGTGAACTACTCCCTCCTTATCATGGTAGCCACCGGGATGATGAAGATGGCCTTCGGTGATGATTTCCCCCTCCGGCAGGGTGCCAGAACGGGGTCCCGATTGGTTTTTCGTGGCTACAAAGGCTTACGGCAGCGGAACTTCTCATCTAGGGTTCTTTCTGAGGGATTGGGTATTTATAGGAATTTTTGGCGCCGGTCTCACTTCAAGGGGGTGCCTAAGGGGGCCACAAGCTCAGGGGGGGGGAGGCCCCCCCCCCAGGCTTGTGGCCTCCTCGGTCACCTCCTGGTCCAGCTCCGGTGCTTCGGGGGTCACTTTTGGTCCATAAAAAATCACCATAAATTTTCAGCCCGTGCCGATAACTTTTATTTTTGCACAAAAAATGACACCATGGTAGTTCTGCTGAAAACAGCGTCAGTCCAGGTTAGTTCTAATCAAATCATACCAAAACCATATAAAATTGTTGTAAACATGGCATGAATACTTCATAAATTATAGATATGTTGGAGACGTATCAGCATCCCCAAGCTTAATTTCCGCTCGTCCTCGAGTAGGTAAATGATAAAGGAAAAAAAATATGAAGTGTGAATGCTAGCATAGTGCATAAATTTGATCAATGATTGTTCCAAACACTTTTTCTAGCATCATTATATATCATAAATAGTAGCTCATCTCATAAAACTTCTCACGATCAAGTAACAAGCTATTCACATGTTAAAGCATAGACCGTAACCTTTCTTGAAAACAAACAAACTATGTTCTCAGTCGTCAAACAATTGCAATTCATCTTATTTTCAGGAAGGGTCTATGTAAGTGCTTTGATTTAGCAAATTCCACATAGTCAACTATCATATTGTCTTCCATGATTGCTGACACTCAAAGCATATTTTAGAGCAAATAGCATCCATCGAACGCAGAAAAAGATAGGGGCTTAATGTTTCGCCTCCCAACTTATTTATCATATAGATAATTGTCAACAATAATAATTCATGACCAAATATATTTGAATGGCCATATATGCTTGGATCTTTCCCCACCACATGATACTTGCTAACTAGAGAATAATTGGGGTTGAAATGCGAAGGAATACTACTGACTCTTGCATAAAAGTAAAAGATAGGCCCTTCGCAGAGGGAAGCAGGGATTTGGAGAGGTGCCAGAGCTCGAAGCTTTTAAAATAGAGATGAATATAATTTTGAGAGGTATGCTTTCATTGTCAATGTAACGACCGAGAGTTCCCAATATATTCCATGATAGACACATTATAGGTGTTCCCAAACAGAAAGGTAAAGTTTTCACTCCCCCTCCACCAATAAACACAAGCCATGGTGAGCCAAATCCTCGGGTGCCCCCCATACCAACAACGATCCGGGGGATTTTTGTTTCATTATTATATTTTGGGTTTGATTTTGATCATAGGACTGGGCATCCCAATTACCAGCCACTTTCTCGTGAATGACAAGCGAATAAACACTCATCATGAGAATAACCCACCTAGCATAACCGCCCCCTATCGCTTTATGAGCAATTTGGGCATACAAAATAGATTATTATTTGAAGATTTAGAGTTTGGCACATACAAATTTACTTACAACGGCAGGTAAATACCGCATATAGGTAGGTATGCTGGACTCATATGGAATAACTTTGGGTTTAAGGAAGTGGATGCACAAGCAGTATTTCCGCCTAGTATAGGTGAAGGCTAGAAAAAGGTCCTAGGCAAGCACCACATGTTGGAGGATCCATAACAATATAACTTCTATACAAATATACCCAAACATAACTCATTACGTTGTCTTCCTTGTCTAGCTTCAACTAATTTGCTCAACATAGAAAATATTTAACGGGGCTCACAATCATAGAAGATGTCCAAGATAGTACATTTGTATGTGAAATATCTCTTCCTTCCATATTCTTTCATGAATTGCTCAAGTGACCAATGTTGTGTTTGCTAACTTTCAATAAATTTTACCACCTATACTTCTTATATGTGAAGTCATTACTCCCCATGGGATAAGCATATGAAACATATATAATTTCATATTTATGATATTCAATTCATTCAACAATTTACTCTTAGGATATAAGTGAAGCACAAGAGTAAATGACAAACTACTCCAAAAGATATAAGTAAAGCACAATGAGTTAAGTTAATATAAATCAATGCAAAAACTTATCATTCTCTACTATCGAGAATCAATAAAATTATTATTTAACATTGCATACTAAATTCCACTGCATATTTAATACTCCTATCCTTAAACAGAATCATTAAATAAAGCAAACATATGCAAACAATGCAAACATAATAGCAATCTATCTAAACAGGACAGTCTGTAAAGAATGCAAAAAGATTTATATGTCTCTAACTCCAAAGATTCTGAAAAGTTATCACACTGTAGAAAATTTATCATAGGATAATGTGTAAAAATTTCATGATTTTATCACGTTCTGAATTTCCAGAAGAATTCAAACAATAATAGAAAACTTTTTGTTTTCAAACAACAACATATAGAAATGTAAAATAAGCATGGTAAAGGCTATACTTGACATTTTAATTGAAGTAAAAGATAAAAAAATGTTATAAATAGCAGAAAGAAAATACAAATAAAAGAAAATGGCGCTCCAAGAAAAACACATATCATGTGACGAATAAAAATATAGCTCCTGGTAAGGTTAACGATAATGTTGGAGACGAAAGAGGGGATTCCCTTCCAGGGCATCCCAAAGCTTAGTTGCTTGGGTCTTCCTTGAATATTATCTTGGGGTGCCTTGGTAATCCCCAATCTTAGGGTCTTGCCACTCCTTATTCTCCTCATATCGATATCTCACCCAAAACTTGAAAACTTCAATCACACAAAACTTAACGGAGCTTCGTGAGATAGGTTAGTATGATAAAGACAAATCATTCACTTTGGTACTGTCAAGATAAGATTCATAATTGTTCTCACACAATGCCTACTATTCCTTATCATTTCCACAATTTTTATCACTTAATATAAGCTATGGAAACACTAAAACAAGCAAACTATGCATTGAAAACTGAATCTGTCAAAAATAGTACAGTCTGTAATGATCTGAACAATGACCATACTTATATCACTCCAAAAATTCTGAAAATTATGAAAACAAAGGAAATTAGTATAACAATCATCTGTTAAAAATTCAGAATTTTTCGACGCTCCAGTGATTTTTCATAATTCTGTTACTGGGCGCAAAAGTTTCTGTTTTTGCATAGAATCAAGTCAACTATCATCCACACTATCCCAAAGGTTTTA
The DNA here is from genome assembly GCA_021605145.1 of Aegilops bicornis. NCBI lineage: Eukaryota > Viridiplantae > Streptophyta > Magnoliopsida > Poales > Poaceae > Aegilops > Aegilops bicornis. The sequence goes on from CM038674.1 coordinate 621,893,878, forward strand.
CTTAGTACTTTATTGAAAAAAACTATAAAAAATGACTACTACAGTAGCCTAATCATGTGAACACACAAAAAAAGTAGGGGTAAATGTTAGGTTGTCTCCCAACAAGCGCTTTTCTTTAATGCCTTTCTAGCTAGGCATCATGATTTCAATGATGCTCACATAAAAGATAAGAATTGAAACACAAAGAGAGCATCATGAAGCATATGACACTGGTGCGCGTTGGTCCTAAACAAACGGTTTTTTACCCCTTTCCGCCATGGCATTTGGAACTGTCGCCAAGTGAGTGTGTGCGATAGGGTGTCCTTCCCACAAGACCCAGAAATCATCGGGTATAGGCCCTCCTGGGACCCAGGCTGGAGCCATGTGCGATCAGGCGAGGCATCAAAACCCAATCATTTCCGTAGGTATGTACATCCCACACGGTAATCCGAGAAAATCATTTTTGTAGGTATGTCCATCCCACACGGTAATCCGAGAAAATCATTTCCGTAGGTATGTACATCCCACACAGTGAATCCCAGAAAAACATTTCCGTTTGTATGTATATCACACACAGTCAATCCAAGGAATACATTTCGTTCTTATGTACATCCCACACAACAACCTGTGGAAAAACGTTTCCGTTCGGATGTACATCCCACACGGTTTTATGTATACGCTCGTGTGTGAAAGGTGCAACTATCACACACGCTCTGCCTTGGTTAACTGTTTGCTTTCATGAACTACATCACACACGATTCGATGTAGTGTGGCATTGGGCTATCCATCGCAAGCGCTTTTACTGCTAGAACCGTTTGCAAAGGTCCATGACCGTCTGTTCTATTTTTATTTTGCCTGTAATTTATTATTCTAATTGGAAATTTTGAAATACGAAAGGTGCAATTCAAATTCTCAGCACAATGGTTCAACAACGAATCCATAAATAAAATTGCCAATACAATATGTTCAGTAATTACAGGATTAGGCAGCAATTAACTATGATGAACCACAGTATTTAAAGGCGGTAAAGGTGAAGAGACAAGTGTAAATCATTTCGACTGCTGACGGTGTTGAAGAAGCGGAATGCCCATAATGTGCCTTCCTGCATGCCATAGGCACAAACCACTTTTGTCCAACCCCTTGTGACGATCGCCCGCCCATCCTTCACCGCCTTCAGGAAGACTTCTAGAGCATTATCGTGGTAGCATGAATTATATACTTTAACCTTAGTTGCCTCCATTCCGGTCATGTAGTTTGCAAGGTAATCATCGGTAAATAGCTTTGGAAACCACTAAAAAGAGAAAAATATAATATACTGAGGTCTAATAGAGTAACTTGTTGTGGGCAGGGGGAAAAGGCAACACATTACTTACCATCCTAAAGTTCATTGTTGTCTTCGAAAAAGTGTAAATAAAGAGCTTAATTCCAATCACGTGTTTCTTTCGCCTAACAATCTTTCTTAGTTTCCTCACTCGACGCTTGTTCATGAATATCTCATTGCCCCATATGCAAAAGGGATCGAAGCATGGATCGGTACCCCTCATATATGTACCTACAAGCAACCAGTAAATGTTAGAAGCTAAACTGAGATTGTACAAATGATGTAAAATACAACTACCTATGTTCCTAAGTACAAGTAATTTTTTTGAGATTTCAATATGAACTACATACAGATGTATATAGAATTATAGATATAGTTTAGATTAGAATCTAGATTCACTCATTTTGCTCCTTATGTAGTCTATATTGGAATCTCTAAAAATACTTATATTTAGGAATAGATGGTGTATAAGACATGGGATGCAACTAACCTCGATGGCAAACAACAACATCGCCCATTGTAGCCCTGTGTAAGTACATGGAAAGCCAATGTTAACTACAACAGGGTTAACATCCACCAAAAATAGCAAATGGTAATAAAACGACATCATCTATAGTGATATATTCATTTCGAAAGAGTAGCACGGTAGCAAAGGGACGGATTAAAAATGGATACAACTGTTAATTGCAACAGGCTTAACAACATCCTAATTCATGTTTTGTAAGTTTGTAGCCATTGAAATACAACTCTTTAGAAATGGATACAACTGTTAATTGCAACAGGCTTAATGGCCATTGATACCGGTACTAATAAAAATGCAATTGGCAGAGTTAAACATCACAGGGCAAGTCCTGCCAGAGCAGATAATGGCCCAGTTGTCTCTAAAAAGGAAGGGAAAGTATCTCAAATGTGTTAGGCATGTTTACTACAGCATGCTTAATACATCGACAGTACAAAACATAGCCATTAATTGCAACTGGTATTGGTAAGATTGAACTGGTCGGTACATACTTGGTAAGTCCTGAGAGGTAGTTGCTGGGACACTTCATTTTGGCCAGAGCCCGCCCAAAGTCAGCGGCGGCAGAGGCAAGCTGTTCCTCCGGGTTGAAGCGTGGATCAGTGCCACTGGCATGTGTACCTACAAGCAACCAGTAAATGGTAGAAGTTAAACTACAATTGCACCAATGATGTGAAATACTATAAGACATGGGATGCAGCTAACCTTGACGGCAAACAACAGCATCAGCCGTTATGACCCTGCGTAAGTACATGGATAAGCATGTTAAGTACAACAGGGTTACCATCCACCAAAAATAGCAAATGGGGAAGCATCTCTAGTATATCTTCATTGCGGAGAGTAGCATGGTAGCAAATGGACAGATTAAAAATGGATACAACTGTTAATTGCAACAGGCTTAACAACATCCTAAGTCATGTTTTGTAAGTTTGTAGCCATTGAAATGCAACTGTTTAAAAATGGATTCAACTGTTAATTGCAACAGGCTTAATAGACATTGAAACCAGTACTGATAAAAATGCAATTGGCATAGTTAAAAATTGCAAGGTAGGTGCTGCCAGAGCAGAGAATGGCCCAGATATCTATAAAAAGGTAGGGAAAGTAGAAAAAACGTGTTAGGCATGTTTACTAGAACATGCTTAATACATCGACCGTACAGAACATAGCCATTAATTGCAACTGGTATTGGTAAGATTGAACTGGTGAGTACATACTTGGTAAGTCCTGAGAGGTAGTTCTTTGGGGCACTTCATCTTGGCGAGCTCGCCCAAAAGTCGGCTGACGGCGGAGCTGTTCCTCCTGGGTCGAGCGTGGATCGGTGCCAGCGACATGTGTACCTACAGGCAACCAGTAAATGGGTAGAAGTTAAACTGCAATTGCACAAATTATGTGAAATATTGTAAGATATGGGATGTAGCTCACCTCGACAGCAAACAAAAGCATCGTCCGTTATGACCCTGCGTAAGTACATGGACTGGCATGTTAAGTGCAACAGGGTTAGCATCCACTAGAAATAGCAAATGTGCAGCATCTCTAGTGATATCCCGAGTCATGTATTGTAAGTTTGTTGCTGGTATTGGTGAAATTGAGCTGGACACAGTAATATTTGAACATCACACAGTGTGTAGTACTGAAATAAACAAGGCACGAACATGCTTAATACATCAACCGTACCAATCATAGCCGTTGCAAGTGGTATTGGTAAGATTTAGCTGGTTAGATCTTACCTGTTAAGTCCTGGCGGGTAGTCGCTGGGGGACTTCATCTGGGCCAGAGCCTGCTCCATATCGGCGGCGGAGGCGGAGGCGAGGTGTTCCTCCGGGTCAACACGCACAACGGCCATCGCGCCATGGACCGCCATCAGCTCCTGGCGGGGGGGATTTGGAGGCATGAGGATGTTTCGCAGGCGCCATTTAAGCAATCAGGCTGGGGACATGATAGAGATAGGTGGGTTACCTGACTGGATCCGAGCAGAACGTAGATGTGGTTGAAGGTGTTGTTGCGGCAGCGGCGGTTTGAGATGCTGGTAGGGGGAGGCGCGAGGGAGCGGGGGATACTGAGGGGAAGGTGATGTGGTTGGAGGAATAAATTCAGAAATCGCGTGCCTAACGAAAATTTTGGTGCAAAAAATTTGAAACTTGGGCGGGGGAAACACACAACGCACACGAAGCGCGTGAAATTCTCGTGTACAAGAAAAAAGAAAGTCGGCAGATCCCGTCTCCAAAAAAATGTACACATGTACTTGATTTTTTTGGGTCAATGGTACGCCTGATTTATTAGGAAATGTTGCACAGGTAACTAACTTATGGGTCATTAACACAAAAAACGCAGACGTGTACGGCATCGAAACCGTGTTTTTTGTGATCTTCTAATGATTAATGCAAAAAAACGCACACGGGGACACATGCTAATCAACGCTCAAAGCCCTCAAAGGATGCTCTTACCGACATTGTACATTAATACTACAAACTTAAAGTACTACTGGTAATTTGCTCTAATACTACAAACTTAAACTACTTCTCACATGCTGCCATCAGGGCATGCTGGCCAGACGCCGGCGTTCTCCTTCCCCGGCCTTGTAGGCGGCAGCCTACCGTGCTTTGATCTCCGCCAAGCTCTCCTCACCACGACGTGCGGCCTCAATTTTCTTGCGGCGGCGAGACTCTCTTTTCTTGACTGCTTTCTGCCTTTTCCGCTCCTTCTGTGCAGCTTTGGCCGCCTCTAGATCCACCACCCATTTGGCCATGGCAGCCTCAAAGTCCGCCCATGTAACTTTCTGGCCGCCAGCGGCGATGAACTCGGCGCGGCGAGATGCCATCGCTTCCTTACCATGTGTGCAGTAGCGGGCGGCGAGGAACGCGGCGCAGCGGGATGCCATCGCTTCCTTACCAGTTACTGTGCGCCGCGGTGCCATGGACGACGCCTAGAGAGAGCTCTGGGATGGAGGGGCCGGGCAGCCGTACAGTGGGGTGGTATTCAAGAACTCAACCACAAACCACAACAGAAATTTGACTTCTTTAGAATTTTGCTCGTTCATTATCGCACATGGTTCATCTCCGTCGCTTCTGGAAACAGTATGCGCTGAGCCTATTGTGTGTTGCGTTATAATTGGCCGGAACCCCAGCCATGCGGATCGCGCGTGTGCATCGTTGGATGCACCATGATCGAACGACAATCCATATCCCTCACATCACACCCGTGCACGTGTAGCTCGATTGGATTTATATGCACTAAATGCCTAGAAAATGCACATAATCCCCTAAATATGGTAAATGAGCCCGGAAAAATGCCAAATTTGAACACGGTGATTTGCAGGGTGTATGTTCATCGTAGAAAAAAACTCCAGGGCAAAGAACGAAGAATATTTGGATTCCTCTTCAATCTTGAGGATTTCCCTTTCGAAAGCATGGAACTTCCTCGGTGATAGTTTGATTTATGAAGGGTGTGCATGAAAACATAAGCCAAACCTTCTCAAATTTTTACCAAGGCATGGTGAGGTCATACCATGGCACCATGCCAGGCGTCATGTTTTTAAGCATTTAGTTCAATTTTTCTATAGTTGAAAACCCAACAAACAGACATTTGTGGTTGACTATTGCCACACATTTCATCGAAATATCTGTCCATTCCTTGTAAAAGGCATGAGAATTTACTAAATGGCACGAGCATTGTTTTCTAGGCCGTTCTTGTGGAACCTTTCATGCATCGATTGTTTGAACTTGAATTATGCGCATTAATGCCTAGGAAATGTACATAATCCCCTAAATATGGCAAATGAACCCGGAAAAGTGCCAAATTTGAACACGGTGATTTGCAGGTTGTATGTTCATCGTAGAAAAAACTCATGGACAAAGGTCAAAGGAAATTTGGACCCCCTTCAATCTTGGTGATTTCCCCCCTGAAACCATGAAACTTCCTCGGTGATGGTTCGATTTATGGAAGGCGTGCATCACGACATAAGGAAAACATTCTCCAATTTTTACCAGGGCATGGCGAGGCCATACCATGGCACCACACCAGGCGTCATGTTTTCCAACCATGTGTTTCATTTTTTGTATAGTTGTTAACCGAGTAAACGACGTGTTTATGGTTGACTATTGCCACACATTTCCTTGAAATATCTGCCCATTCCTTGTAAAAGGCATGCGAATGTGCTAAATAACACGAGCATGGTTTTCCAAACCGTTCTTGCGCACCTTTTTATGCACCGATTGTGTGAATTTGAATTATGTCCATTAATGCCTAGAAAATGCACATAATCCCCTAAATATGGTAAATGAGCCCGGGAAAATGTCAAATTTGAACACGTTGCATTTGAGGCGGTATGTTGATCGTTGGAAAAAAACTGAATGACAAACTAGGACGGAAATTAGGATTCCCCTTCAATCTTGGAAATTTTCCCTCTCGAAAGCATGGAACTTCCTCGGTGATGGTTCGATTTATGAAGGGCGTGCATGACGACATAAGCCAAACCTTCTCAAATTTTTACCAGGGCATGCTGAGGTCATACCATGGCACCATGCCAGGCGTCATGTTTTTCAAGCACATATTTCATTGTTCTATAGTTGATAACCTAGTAAATGACGCGTTTGTGGTTGACTATTGCCTCGCAATCCATTGAAATCTCTGCCCATTCCTTGTAAAAGGCTTGAGAAATTACTAAATACTACGAGTATGGTTTTTCCAGACCGTTCTTGTGCACCCTTTCATGCACCAGTTGCTTGAACTTGAATTACGTGCATTAATGCCTGCAAAATGCACATAATCCCCTAAATATTGTAAATGAACCCGGAAAAGTGTCAAATTTGAACATGGTGATTAGCAGGGTTTATGTTCATCGTAGAAAAAAACTCATGGATGAAGGACAAATGAAATTTGGATTCCCATTCAATCTCGGTGATTTACTATCGCACATGATTCATCTCCATCGCCTCTGCGAACCGTGTGTGTTCACTCACACATGGAAAAGGAAAAGAAAACCCTCGCCCACTTCGTCCCCACTCACTCGTCGCGGACTCCTCCGCAACCCTGCACCCTATGCTCGACGGCTGTTGGCGGCGGGCGTAGGTCGCGCTCCAAACGGGACCTGATTTCGCCTCCACCGCTTTCCGCCGCCTATCTGCACCGACATTCTAGACTCTGGTCGACTGGGGTTTTCTGTGGATTGGGCCGAGGTTTTTTCTCATGGAGAAGGTAATCAACTTAATTAGCAAAATATTCACTCATATCTTATCACAGTTCGTCCGTCGCTGTTAATCAACCGGCAGAAATCACCGTGGAATCATTTTTTTTTCTAGCTGATTCGTGGGTGTTCATTCATGTGTGCATAGTGCGAGAACAAATCAGGCAACTGTGGTCGTGGGAAGTCGGAAACGAAGTTCTATCTCACCATTCTGGATGACTTCAGGAAGCGCTCGGTATGTTCAATCTCAACCTACCACGGTCGGCATGGCCTGAATTTGTGAACATATATCGTCTATTGCTACATTATATATATATTTGCATCAAATCTTTGTTACATTATCTATTTTTAATTCTATATTTTTGTACTTTGCTTGCATCTATATATGGATATGTTCTATCGGTTACTCCCATATTTGCATCATGCTCGGTTATTTCAATATATCTAATTTACTATCTTAATTTTCATTTCAAGCAGTACATCCCTTGCTTTGCAAGAACAGGAGTAGAAGGAAATCCTGGTGTTTACTTTGCTGATGACTCCCATGATGTCATATTGACAACGCAACATGGATTTACAATGACGGTTAGCATAAAACTTGGTAAAGATGGTCACTCCTATTTTAATGCGGACCTGTGGAGAAACATGTCTAAGTGTTATGAACTGAAAGCTGGCATTAAAATTCTAGTGCGTGCACCACAACCTGGTCTAATTAACATGGATGTTTACTTCCCCAACGTCATCAGCCGATCAAAGTCTGATAGAGGTTAGTGTCCTTTCAACTTTCTCCATGCTGTCATATTATTTAAGCAACCAATTGATCACTATTTAAGCAACCAATTGTGATATCATATTCTGACCCTGTTCCTAGGCAGTAACTAATTCTGTTTACCAATTTATGCGCACTATATATTCTTCTTCCATGTTCTGAATAAATAATACCTTTCCACGTTTTAAGCAGGATATGTTGGATGCATAGTGAACGATCTATATGCTACTAAGCGTACCAAATTTCACTAGAAGGACTTGAAGCATGTCATAAACTTTGTTGATAATCTGACAGAGATAGCACATCTTATGAACGCTGGATTTTGGATGGGATTAATTAGACCTATGGTGCACACACTGAACAAGACCAATTGTGTGCACAAAGCACTGGTAAAAAGTCTTATTTTAATGTTGATGCTCATAAACTATATATATCTTCAACGATATGTTACAATTGTTTTTTATTCTACATGTCAACAGAAATTGCCCCCTGCAGCCATTCCTGGATCGATTTCCCGACGTGGTCGAATTACACTTGTGCCTGCTAATAATGCCAAAGTGATAGCAAGGTACTACATTTTCCGAAAAAATGGAACCATTCAAATTAACAAGTTCTCGCTTCTCGTGGCAATGCATCCATATTGGAAAATTGGAGACACTGTTCTACTCCTGCTCTACCAAGGCACAGAAGGGCTCTTCCTTTTCATTGACGAGATGCCGAGCCGCCGTGATCAAGCAGCTTCCAGTGGATACGTGTGGTTGTTGGCCCTCAGCCTCTTAAAATGTGCTAGCTGTTGCTATATATGTTAAGTATGTAGATATGGACCATATGGTTGTTGGCCCTTAGCCTCTTAAAATGTGATAGTTGTCACTATGTTAAGTATGTAGATATGGACCATATGGTTGTCAAAACCGTGTTACGAAGATCCTCCTTTTTTTCGAATAGTGTAACCACTATATATATGTTACTCAAATGCTGTTACCCAAGTTCATAAATTTTCATGAAAAGTATTAGTATCGTACACAATTCATTGAGTTTAAGTCTGTGCCCGATGTCCAGAAGGCATTTGAATATTAACTGTCCATATTGCAATTCACACAAATGTTCACATAAGGAAACGTATGTGTAACATACTAATCATCGCACACGAGTACTAGCAGATGCATCGTGTGCGATACTCCTAGCCACCGCAAGCAACTAGTTTGCATTTTTCAAAGTTTTTTGTACACACAGAATCACACACGAAGTAACTGTATTGACCGTCTATGTTGTAATTTCTGATCACAAAAAGTTCATATGAGTCGGCTGTTTGCCACGTATCACACACATCTTGTTTACACGAATCGTTTGTGTTCTTTTGGCTCATCGCAAACAGTTCATCCATGTGAATTGTATGCTGCATATCACACACATCTTGTTAAGTTGAACCGTTTCTGTTGTGTTCCCTAATCAAAAACAATTCGTCCAAGTTAACCTATGCCGTATATCGCACACACATTGATATGGATGCCCGTTTCTATTGTTCTACCTCATCGCAAACAGTTCGAATGGATTAACGTTGTGTCCTGCATCGCACACTCATTTTTATGGCTCCCGTTTCTGTTGTTCTGGCTCATCGCAGACAGTTTGAATGGATTAACCGTATGCACTGCTTCGCACACGCAACTAAAATCTTAACCGTGTTTGATGCATCCATCATCGCAAACGTTTTGCACCTTTTTTGACGGGTTTTTTTACACCACCGTTTGCGATTATTGCATCGCACACAGTTTCGGCAAAGGGTCTCTGATCGTAGTGTCGCATAAGCAGTCTCCTGCAGTGGTGTGACTAGAACATTTAAGACAAACCCACTTCCTATGCATAGGGATTTTGTGAGCAAATAATTTTTGGGAGCCAGAATCAACTAGCATAGGAAGGCAAAACAAGTGCAACTTCAAAACTTTCAACATAAAGAGAGGAAACTTGATATTACAGAGATATGTAGAAGCATATGTTCCTTTCTCATAATAATTTTCAGTAGCATCATGAATGAATTCAACTATATATCTATGACATAAAGCATTCTTTTCATGATCCACAAGCATAGAAATTTTATTACTCTCCACATAAGCAAATTTATTCTCATCCATAATAGTGGGAGCAAACTCAACAAAATAACTATCATGAGATGCTTGATTTACATAATCAATTTGAGCACTAAAATTATGATGACAAATTTCATGGTTATCATTATTCTTTATAGCATAGATGTCATCACAATAATCATCATAGATAGCAACTTTGTTGTCATAATCAATTGAAACCTCTTCCAAAATAGTGGATTCATCACAAAATAAAGTTATGACCGCTCCAAATCCACTTTCATAATTATTACAATAAGATTCAACACCCTCCAAAATAGTTGGATCAAAATTACCTAGAGTTGACACTCTTCCAAACCCACTTTCATCATTGTAATCATCAAAAATAGGAGGCATGCAATCATCATAACAAATTTCCTCATCCAAACTTGGGGGACTAAAAATATCATCTTCATCATATATAGCATCCCCAAGATTATGGCTTTGCATATCGTTAGCATCATGGATATTCATAGCAAGTATACTAACAACATTGCAATCGTACTCATCATTCAAAGATTTTACGCCAAACATTTTATTGATTTCTTTTTCTATCAATTGAGCACAATTTTCCGCTCCGTCATTTTCAAGAAAGACATTATAAAGATGAATAATATGAGGCAACCTCAATTCCATTTTTTGTAGTTTTCTTTTATAGACCAAACTAATGATAAAACAAGAAACCAAAAGATTCAACTGCAAGAACTAAAGATATACCTTCAAGCACTCACTTCCCCGACAACGGTGCCAGAAAAGAGCTTGATGTCTACCACGCAACATTTCTTCTTGTAGACTCATGTTGGGCCTCCAAGCACAGAGTTTTGTAGGACAGTAGCAATTTCCCCTCAAGTGGATGACCTAAGGTTTATCAATCCATGGGTGGCATAGGCCGAAGATTGTCTCTCTCAAACAACCCTGCAACCAAATAACAAAGAGTCTCTTATGTCCCGAACACACCCAATACAATGGTAAATTGTATAGGTGCCCTAGTTCGACGAAGATATGGTGATACAAGTGTAATATGGATAGTAGATATATGTTTTTGTAATCTGAAAATATAAAAACAGCAAGGTAAATAGTAACAAAAGTGAGCAAAACGGTATTGCAATTCTTGAAAACAAGGCCTACAGTTCATACTTTCACTAGTGCAAAATCTCTCAACGATGATAACATAATTGGATCATATAACAATCCTCAACGTGTAACAAAGAATCACTCCCAAGTTTCTATCGGAGAACATAGGACGATAACATGCATCAACCCCTATGCATAGATTACCCCAGTGTCACCTCGGGAATCCGCGAGTTGAGTGCCAAAGCATACATCAAGTGAATCAATATAATACCCCACTGTCACCACGGTTATCCATATGCAAGACATACATCAAGTGTTTTCAAATCCAATATTCAATCCAACATAACGAAACCTCAAAGAGCAAGAAACAATTCATCACAAGAAGGTAGAGAGGGAAGAACACCATAAGATCCAAATATATTAACAAAGCTCGCGGTACATCAAGATCATGCCAAATCAAGAACACGAGAGAGGAAGACCAAACACATAGCTAGTAGTACATACCCCCAGCCTCGATGGTGAACTACTCCCTCCTCAACATGGTGGCCGCTGGGATGATCAAGATTGCCTCCGGTGATGATTTCCCACTCCGGCAGGGTGCCGGAACGGGGTCCCGATTGGTTTTTCGTGGCTACAGAGGCATGCGGTGGCGAAACTTCTTATCTAGGGTTCTTTGTGGGGATTTGGGTATTTATAGGAATTTTTGCGTTGGTCTCATGTCAAGGGGGTCCCCGAGGGGCCCACAAGCTCGGGGGCGCGCCCCCCAGGCTTCTAGCCTCCTCGGTTACCTCCTGGTCCAGCTCCGGTGCTTCGGGGGTCTCTTTTGGTCCATAAAAAAACACCATTAATTTTCAGCCCATGCCGATAACTTTTATTTCTGCACAAAAAACGACACCACGGTAGTTCTGCTGAAAATAGCGTCAGTCCAGGTTAGTTCTAATTAAATCATACCAAAAGCATATAAAATTGTTGTAAACATGGCATGAATACTTCATAAATTAAAGATACGTTGGAGACGTATCAATGCCTATATACATGATCATTGCCTTGATATCATCATAATTATGCGCTTTTCTATCAATTGCCCAAAAGGAATTTGTTCACCCACCGTATGCTATGTGTTTGAGAGAGAAGGCTCTAGTGAAAACTATGGCCCCCGGGTCTAGTTTAATCATATATAATCATTCAAAATTCCTTTGCTACAATTTTATTTGTTTTATTTTGTTTTGTAATTTATATATCTATCACTACAAGATTTGATCCTTGCAATTAACGAGTTCTAGGGGATTGACAACCTCTTGCCCGCGTTGGGTGCAAGTATTTGATTTTGTGTGAGCAGGTGCTAATCACGAGGTTTTGTGTGATTCTCCTATTGGTTCGATAAACCTTGGTTCTCACTGAGGGAAATACTTATCTCTAATGTGCTGCATCTCCCCTCCTCTTCATGTAAAATCCCAACGCAACTCACAAGTAGCAGGAAGAATTTCTGGTGACTTTGCCAGGGAGGATTCACGTCAAAGGAGTCTCCCGTCAACTTGCCAATTTTTGGCGCTGTTGCCGGGAAGACATCATCAAAGCCTATCACTTATGAATAAAAAGCCATGTCCAACATGTGAAGGTTCGAACTGAAAAAATGTTCTGTCGTTGCCTAATAGGCTCTCATTTTCCACTTTCTCTTCTGATGCAAAGTGAATTAGCCTTATGAATCATACAATTCGTGGAATAATCAAAGTGATGTTGTGCTTTATGGTATAGCCATATAGGAATAACTACTACTCTAAGATGTGAAAAGAACTTTCAAAGCATCTAATTACGCTAGCAAAAGACCAGATCAAAATGCATTTGAGTATATACCATTTCCGTAAATGATGAAACTCTTATCTTTTGATAGGCCGACTATTTTTTTGCCTAGAGTAATAGATAATCTGTTGGTAAACGTTGCATGGAAAACAAAAAAAATTCTACGCACACGCAAGATCTATCCATGGAGATGCATAGCAACGAGAGGGGGAGAGTGTGTCTATGTACCCTCGTAGACCATAGGCGGAAGCGTTTCACAACCCAGTTGATGTAGTCGAACTTTCTTCGCGATCCAACCGATCGAGTACCGAACGTACGGCACCTCCGCGTTCAGCACATGTTCAGCAAGACGGCGAGGTAGTGGATGAGTTCCGACAGCACGAAGGAGTGGTGACGATGATGGTAAAGTTATCTCCACGGGGCTTCATCTAAGCACTACAAAAATATGATCGGGGGTGTAAACTGTGGAGGGGGGCACCGCACACGCCTAGGCAAATGTCTTGGGTGTGCTAGGCGCCCCCTCCGACATATATATATATATATATATATATATATATATATATATATATATATATATATATATATATATATATAGGTGGGAGGGAGGAGGGAGCAGCCAAGAGGGCACCCCAAGTAGGCTGAATCCTACTTGGGATCTCCTCCCAAGTGGCGTCCCCTGCCATGTATAGGTGCGGGGGAAAGGCAGGGGAGGGACCCCCCCCTTTCCTTTTCTCCCATGAGAGGGAAAGGCAGGAGGGGCTAGCCCTCCCCCCTTTCCTTCCCAAGGGCTGTCCGACCAGGAAGATGGGTGATACGTCTCCGTCGTATCTACTTTTCCAAACACTTTTGCCCTTGTTTTGGACTCGAACTTGCGTGATTTGAATGTAACTAACCCGGACTGACGCTGTTTTCAGCACACTTTCCATGGTGTTATTTATGTGCAGAAACAAAAGTTCTCGGAATGACCTGAAACTCCACGGAACATCTTTTTGGAAAATATTAAAAATATTGGAAGAAAAATCCACGTCAGGGGGCCCACACCACATCCCACGAGGGTGGGCGCGCCTTGGGCGCCCCCTGCCTCGTGGGCCCCCTGACGCTCCACCAACCTCAACTCCAAACTCCATATATTCACTTTCAGGGAGAAAAAATCAGAGAGAAGGATTCATCACGTTTTACGATACGAAGCCGCCGCCAAGCCCTAAAACCTCTCGGGAGGGTGATCTGGAGTCCGTTCGGTGCTCCGGAGAGGGGGATTCGTTGCCGTCGTCATCATCAACCATCCTCCATCACCAATTTCATGATGATCACCGCCGTGCGTGAGTAATTCCATCATAGGCTTGCTGGACGGTGATGGGTTGGATGAGATCTATCATGTAATCGAGTTAGTTTTGTTAGGGTTTGATCCCTAGTATCCACTATGTTCTGAGATTGATGTTGCTATGACTTTGCTATGCTTAATGCTTGTCACTAGGGCCCGAGTGCCATGATTTCAGATCTTAACCTATTATATTTTCATGAATATATGTGAGTTCTTGATCCTATCTTGCAAGTCTATAGTCAACTACTAAGTGATATGATCAGGAAACAACGAATTGACAATAATCAGGAACACTCACGGTGATTACCATAGTTTGAGGAGTTCATGTATTCACTATGTGTTAATGCTTTGTTCGGTACTCTATTAAAAGGAGGCCTTAATATCCCTTAGTTTCCATTAGGACCCCGCTGCCACGGGAGGGTAGGAAAAAAGATGTCATGCAAGTTCTTTTCCATAAGCACGTATGACTATATTCGGAATACATGCCTACATTACATTGATGAATTGGACCTAGTTCTGTGTCACCCTAGGTTATGACTGTTACATGATGAACCACATCCGGCATAATTCTCCATCACTGATCCAATCCTACAAGCTTTTCACATATTTTTCTCCGCTTATTTACTTTTCCGTTGCTATTGTTACAATCACTACAAAACCAAATTTTTTTACTTTTGCTACCGTTACCGTTACTTCCATACTACTTTGCTACTAAACACTTTGCGGCAGATATTAAGTTATCTAGGTGTGGTTGAATTGACAACTCAGCTACTAATACTTGAGAATATTCTTTGGCTCCCCTTGTGTCGAATCAATAAATTTGGGTTGAATACTCTACCCTCGAAAACTGTTGCGATCCCCTATACTTGTGGGTTATCAAGACTATTTTATGGCGCCGTTGCCGGGGAGTATAGCTCTATTCTTTGAGTCACTTGGGATTTATATCTGCTGGTCACTATGAAGAACTTGAAAGACGAGAAAACAAAAATTTATCCCTCAACTACGAGGGGAGGTAAGGAACTGCCATCTAGCTCTGCACTTGATTCACCTTCTGTTTTGAGTAAGCTTGCGACACCTAAACCTGCTTCTGCTATTCGTTCTGATATGTCGCATGTTATTGATGATGCCACTTCTGCTATGCATGATACTTATGATGAAACTACTTCTATGCTTGATACTACTGTGCCACTTAGTGAATTTCTTGATGAACAACTTGCCAGGGTTAGAGAGAGTGAAATTATTGAAACTGATAACATTGATGAAAGTGATGATGAAGATTCTCCCCCTAATAAATATGAATCGCCTGTTGTTCCTGAGGGTTATGTTTTTGAAAAAGAAGCTGCTATAGCTATTTTAGCTTGCAAAGATAGATACGAGCTCAAGAGGTTATTAGCTAAATGGAAGCAGCAATCTCTTAATGCTAGAATGAAACCTGACCCTGCTTTTGCTACTTCACCTATCTGTATTACTGATAAGGATTATGAATTCTCTATTGATCCTGATATAATTACTTTGGTTGAATCTGATCCTTTTCATGGCTATGAATCTGAAACTGTTGTGGCACATCTTACTAAATTAAATGATATAGCCACCCTGTTTACTAATGATGAGAAATCTCGCTATCTTTATATCCTTAAAATATTTCCGTTCTCATTAAAGGGTGATGCTAAGATATGGTTTAATTCTCTTGATCCTGGTTGTGTGCGTAGTCCCAGGATATGATTTATTACTTCTCTGCTAAATATTTCCCTGCTCATAAGAAACAAGCTGCTTTGAGGGATATATATAATTTTGTGCAAATTGAAGGAGAGAGTCTCCCACAAGCTTGGGGGAGGCTTCTCCAGTTACTTAATGCTTTGCCTGATCATCCTCTTAAGAAAAATTAAATACTTCATATCTTTTATAATGGACTAACCGATGCTTCCACAGATTACCTGGATAGTTGTGCCGGTTCTGTTTTCAGGGAAAGAACACCGGATGAAGCTGAAATTCTATTGAATAATATGTTGACAAATGAAAATAATTGGACACTTCACAGCCAGCTCCTGAGCCAATTCCCGAGCCTATTCCTAAACCAACTCCGAAGAAGAGAGGTGTTCTATTTCTCAGTCCTGAAGATATGCAAGAGGCAAATAAATCTATGAAAGAGAAAGGTATAAAAGACGAAGATGTTAGGAATTTACCTCCTATTGAAGAAATACATGGTCTTAATTTACCGCCTGTTGAAGAAACATATGATCTTAATCCATCACCTATTGAAGAAACTCATGGTCCTGATAACCCGACACAAGTAGTAAAGGTAAATTCTCTCTATAGATATGATAAAGCTGAAATCCCCCCTACTAAGTTTACTAGCCAATGTTTGGATGAATTTGATAACTTTATGGTTAAGCAAGAAAACTTCAATGCTTATTTTGGTAGACAATTGAAATACAATTCCGATACGCTTGAACACTTGGGTAATTATATGTCTAGAGTTAAAGGTGAACTTAAAATCATTACTAAACATGCTTCTATGGTTACCACTCAAGTAGAACAAGTAATTAAAGCTCAAAATGATTTTCTCAATGAATTAAATAGTAAGAATAATGATTATGCTGTTAGAGTGGCAACTAGAATTGGTAAAATGACTTAGGAACCTTTGTATCCTGAAGGCCACCCTAAGAGAATTGAGAAAGATTCTCAAAGAAATAATTTTGACACACCTAGTCCTTTTAAAAAGAAGAAAAAGAAAAATGATAGGACTTTGCATGCTTCTAGTGAACCTATTGCTGAACCACCTGAGAATCCAATTGATATATCTATTTCTGATGCTGAAACACAATCTTGTAAAGAACATGAACCTAGTGATAATATTAATGATGATGTTCATGATGATGCTCAACCTAGTAATGATAATGATGTAGAAATTGAACCTGCTGTTGATCTTGATAACCCACAATCAAAGAATCAATGTTATGATAAGAGAGACTTTGTTGCTAGGAAACATGGTAAAGAAAGAGAACCATGTGTTCAGAAACCCATGCCTTTTTGTCCCAAACCATCCAAGAAAAAGGATGATGAGGATTTTGAGTGCTTTCCTGAAATGATTAGACCTATCTTCTTGCGTATGCGATTAACTGATATGCTCAAAATGAATCCTTATGCTAATTATATGAGAGAAATTATTACAAATAAAAGAAAGATACCGGAAGCTGAGATTTCCACCATGCTTGCTAATTATACTTTTAAGGGTGGAATACCAAAGAAACTTGGAGATTCAGGAGTACCTACTATACCATGCTCCATTAAAAGAAACTATGTTAAAACTGCTTTATGTGATCTTGGCGCCGGTGTTAGTGTTATGCCTCTCTCTTTATATCGTAGACTTGACTTGAATAAGTTGACACCTACAGAAATATATTTGCAAATGGCTGATAAATCAATTGCTATACCTATCGGTATTTGTGAGGATGTGCCTGTTGTGGTTGCAAACGTTACTATTTTAACGGACTTTGTTATACTTGATATTCCCGAGGACGATAGTATGTCTATTATTCTTGGAAGACCCTTTTTGAATACTGCAGGGGCTGTTATTGGTTGCAACAAAGGCAATGTCACTTTTCATGTTAATGGTAATGAGCATACGGTACACTTTCCGAGGAAACAACCTCAAGTCCACAGTATCAATTCTATTGGAAAAATTCCATCGATTATTTTTGGAGGTTTTGAATTTCCTCTTCCTACTGTCAAAAAGAAATATGATATTCTTATTATTGGGGATGTGCATATCCCCGTTGAGGTAACATAGTGTCATTCGAAATTTCTCCGGTTCCATGTTATTCGGAATGAGTTTGTTAACAAGACTTGATCAACCTTGTTAGTTGATTCCTTTTGATGAGCATGAGACGGATGAAACTAGAAGGCACAACCTTCTGTACCCTCTTTCTACTTTCTATTATTTAGTTGAAATAAAGTAAAAATAGTATTTTTCTGTCTGTTTTCCGATTTATCCGTGCAATGTAAAAATACCCCAAAAATAAAAGTTCTCCAAATGCCCTGAAAATGAAATATGATTTTTTCTAGAATGAGAATATCTGGCACTGAGAACACAGCAGGAGGAGCAAACACCTGGCCACGAGGGTCCAGGGCGTGCCCCCCTGCCTTGTGGGCCCATGGTGGCTCCCCTCCACTTATTCCTGCACCCACACACTTCTTCTTCCTCCCAAAAAAATCACCATACAGATCAAGCATGAGTTGTAGCTCATTTTGCTGCGATTTTTGATCTCCTTGCTCAAAGCACCTCTCACAAAACTGCTTGGGGGGATTGTTCCTTGTTATGTGACTCTTCCATTGGTCTAATTAGTTTTTGCTCTAGTGTTTTATTCATTGCAAATTTGTGCTGCCTAGGTGACCATGTTCTTGAGCTTGCATGTCAAATTTATATGGTTCCAAGTAGTTCTAATGCTTGATAAAGGCTCTAGGCACTTGTAGGAGTAGTTGCTATCAATTTTGTTGATCTTGGTTCACTTTTATTTGAAGTTACTAAAAATTTCAGAAATTTTTCAAAGGAAGAAATATGCTTAGGAAAATGTACCAAGGTGGTTCTTCAAGGAAGCAAGGACCCAGGCTTGCAATGGATGATGCTGACGATGAGCCACCAAGGGACGCTCGAGTCTTGACCTTGTGAATGTCCTTGTAAAACTTTATGGATCGGCGGGAATCAAGGAAGAATTTAACGCATATTTATGCGTAACGCTGATCTTGTGAGCTTCGAGGAAGAAAAGTGCACTTGATACCACTATCTCACTAGTTCCTTTGTGAGGAGGTTTGAATTTTGATCTTCACGCAATTCTCCAACTGTCCTGTTTGATCTTTATGAAAAATCTTATACGATGGACTTAGAGGATTTTACTACTGCTTGCAAACTTCCACACTGGGGTAGTGCTAGTGAACCCATAAATCTGAATTTAGAAATTTTCTTGCTAGTATAACTGTGGGGAATCTAGAGACATAACACAAGCTACCATAGGGAGTATTCATTTTCCTGCTATACATTATTTTGCTCTCTTCATAGGTAGATGCATAAATGGTAAAGATGAAGCATGTCACATGTGTGTCCACAGCCTCGATATTCTTAGGAGTGCTGTGTTAGGAGACAAATCTTATAACTTGGGAGCCATTGTTGCACATAGGTTGCATCATAATAGATTTAATGGAGATTTCTTTGCGGAATTTATGCAACCTGCTTAGCTGATTTTCTTGGTGTAACCATACAAAATGATGATATTGAATTGCCTCCTACTTATTTAGACTTTAATGCTATGGTTCACCACCAGTTTGTCGAGAGGAATGAATCACCTCTCCGATATCGCTTAATCTTTGAAAGACGTCGTGCTGTCTGTATTACTCTCCCTGCTCCTGCCTTCTTTGATTATCAGGCAAAAGGAAGACATTTTATTACCAGAGAGGAGGCAGATGAGTACGAGAGGATGGCGGAGGCAGCCCGCCGCCACGCTGCAGCTCAGGAGGCAATAGCCGCTGCATCTTAGTATGACCCCAGCTACAACTATGGAATCCGCCAGGCCATCCGTGGCAATAGACCAACTTAGGCCAAAAGCCTAAGCTTGGGGGAGTACGTATTTCCCACCGACATTACATTTATGTTCACACACTCATTGCTAGATGTCAGTGCTCATACTCTTTCACTGTAATATCCATGCTAGTTTATTTTCTTTTTCTTGCTTTCTTCTTGTTTGTTTAAAAAACCTGAAGAAAACCAAAAAAATTAGTTGTAGCTTTTAGCTAGTTTACCTTCTTGCTGTAGTAGTAATAATTAAAAGAAAATCCAAAAATATTTCCCGTTCTTCTTGTGCTTGTTGGGAGCTTTCCCGTGTAAATAGTTTTATTTCTTTTCTTTTCTTTGGGGGTCAATAGGAGAAGACCATAATTAAATTGTTGAAGTGGCTCTTATATGCATTATAGTTGATTTAACCCAGAGCCCATATTGCCTTGTCTTCTCCTGTTTATTGAATGCTTGCAGATTCCAGCTTAGTCCAATGCACGTGCACTCTTATTATTTTCACATCGTTCGGTCGTGCAAGTGAAAGGCAATTATGATGATATATGATGGACTGACTGAGATGAGAAAAGCTGGTATGAACTCGACCTCTCTTGTTTTTGTAAATATGATTAGTTCATCGTTCCTGATTCCGCCTATTATGAATAAACATGTTTGCAATGAAAATTAGAGATCATAGTTGCTCGTGCCATGCTTGATTAGCTATGAGTTATAATGGTTTACCTTGCATGCCAACATGCTATTAAAATGGTTGTGATGTGGTATAGTGGGTGGTATCCTCCTTTGAATGATTTAAGTGACTCAACTTGGCACATGTTCACACATGTAGTTGAAACAAATCAACATAGCCTTCACGATATTTATGTTCATGGTGGATTATATCCTACTCATGCTTGCACTCAATGTTTATTAATGACTGTTGTCGCTCTCTAGTTGGTCGCTTCCCAGTCTTTTGCTAGCCTTCACTTGTACTAAGCGGGAATACTACTTATGCATCCAATTCCTTAAACCACAAAGTTATTCCATATGAGTCCACTATACCTTCCTATATGCGGTATCTACCTGCCGTTCCAAGTAAATTTGTATGTGCCAAACTCTAAACCTTCAAATGAAATTCTGGTTTCTATGCTCGAATAGCTCATGTATCAACTAGGGCTGTCGGTATCTTCCATGCTAGGCGGGTTATTCTCAAGAGGAGTGGACTCCGCTCCTTACTCACGAGAAAATGGCTGGTCACCGGGATGCCCAGTCCCCTGCTTTATGCAAACTAAATCAAAATAATTGCGAACAAAACTCCCCCTGGGATTGTTGCTAGTTGGAGGCACTCGTTGTTTCGAGCAAGCCATGGATTGATGCTTGTTGGTGGAGGGGGGGGGGGGAACAAAATTAACAATTATTTTTGGGAACCGCCTATAATGTGTGTAGCATGGAAGATATCTCCATCTCTTGGTTGTTATGTTGACAATGAAAGTATGTCGCTCAAAATATTATTTATCTCTATTTCAAAACCGAGCTCTGGCACCTCTACAAATCCCTGCTCCCTCTGCGAAGGGTCTTTCTATTTACTTTTATGTTGAGTCATGACCCTCTTGTTAAAAAGCACTAGCTGGAGAGCACTGCTGTCATTTGCATTCATTACTATTAATTTATATTGGGTATGAGTATGACTGGATCTCTTTTACCATGAATTACAATGTCTAGTCAGTCCTTGATATTTAAAGGTGCTCTGCATTTATGTTTTGCGGTCTCAGAAAGAGCTAGCGAGATACCATCTTATTATATCATATCATGATTGTTTTGAGAAAGTGTTGTCATCCAAGATTTATTATTATGGCTCGCTAGTTGATTATGCCATTGATATGAGTAAACATGAGACCTATGAGTTATTGTGAATGTGGTTAGTCATAATCTTTGCTGAAAACTTGAATGCCAGCTTTACATATTTACAACAACAAGAGCAAACACAGTTTGTAAAAGATTTTCTTTATCAGTTTCAGTTTATCAACCGAATTGCTTGAGGACAAGCAAAGGTTTAAGCTTGGGGGAGTTGATACATCTCCGTCGTATCTACTTTTCCAAACACTTTTGCCCTTGTTTTGGACTCTAACTTGCATGAATGGAACTAACCCAGACAGACGCTGTTTTCAGCAGACTTTCCATGGTGTTATTTATGTGCAAAAACAAAAGTTCTCGGAATGACCTGAAACTCAACGGAACATCTTTTTGGAAAATATTAAAAATACTGGAAGAAAAATCGACGTCAGGGGGTCCACTCCCTGTCCACGAGGGTGGGGGCGCGCCCCCTGCCTCGTGGGCCCCCTGACGCTCCACCGACCTCAACTCCAACTCCATATATTCACTTTCGGGGAGAAAAAAAATCAGCGAGAAGGATTCATCGCATTTTACGATCGGAGCCGCCGCTAAGCCCTAAAACCTCTCGGGAGGGCTGATCTGGAGTCTGCTCGGGGCTCCGGAGAGGGGGATTCGTGGCCGTCGTCATCATCAACCATCCTCCATCACCAATTTCATGATGCTCACTGCCGTGCGTGAGTAATTCCATCGTAGGCTTGCTGGACGGTGATGGGTTGGATGAGATCTATCATGTAATTGAGTTAGTTTTGTTAGAGTTTGATCCCTAGTATCCACTATGTTCTGAGATTTATGTTGCTATGACTTTGCTATGCTTAATGCTTGTCACTAGGGCCCGAGTGCCATGATTTCAGATCTGAACCTATTATGTTTTCATGAATATATGTGAGTTCTTGATCCTATCTTGCAAGTCTATAGTCACCTACTATGTGTTATGATCCGCAACCTGAAGTGACAATAATCGGGACCACTCCCGGTGATGACCATAGTTTGAGGAGTTCATGTATTCACTATGTGTTAATGCTTTGTTCCCGTACTCTATTAAAAGGAGGCCTTAATATCCCTTAGTTTCCATTAGGACCCCGCTACCACGGGAGGGTAGGACAAAAGATGTCATGCAAGTTCTTTTCCATATGCACGTATGACTATATTCGGAATAAATGCCTACATTACATTAATGAATTGGAGCTTGTTCTATGTCACCCTTGGTTATGACTGTTACATGATGAACCGCATCCGACATAATTCTCCATCACCGATCCAATGCCTACGAGCTTTTTACATATTGTTCTCCGCTTATTTACTTTTCCGTTGCTATTGTTACAATCACTACAAAACCCAAAAATATTACTTTTGCTACTATTACCGTTACTTCCATACTACTATGCTACTGAACACTTTGCTGCAGATATTAAGTTATCCATGTGTGGTTGAATTGACAACTCAGCTGCTAATACTTGAGAATATTCTTTGGCTCCCCTTGTGTCGAATCAATACATTTGGGTTGAATACTCTACCCTCGAAAACTGTTGCGATCCCCTATACTTGTGGGTTATCAATGGGCGCACCAACCCCCTGTGGGCTGGTCTGTCCCTCCCTTGGCCCATTAAGCCCATATACCTACCGGGGGGTGTCCGGAACCCCTTCCGGTGACCCGATCGCTACCCGGTGCATCCCGAAACTCTTCCGGTGTCCGAAACATCATCCTATATATCAATCTTTACCTCTCGACAATTTCGAGACTCCTCGTCATGTCCATGATCTCATCCGGGACTCTGAACTACATTCGGTCATCAAATCATATAACTCATATAACACTATATCGTCACCGAGCGTTAAGCGTGCGGACCCTACGGGTTCGAGAATTATGTAGTCATGACCGAGACGCCTCTCCAGTCAATAACCAATACTGGGACATGGATTCCCATAATGATTCCTACATATTCCACGAAGATATTTTATCGGTTGAACCTTTATGACAACATACGTAATTCCCTTTGTCTGTCGGTATGTTACTTCACTACTAGGGAAAAGCCTAGCAGTAGCGCTGGTTTTTGGCCTTGCAGTAGCGCGGGGGACCACGCTACTGCTACGGCGCTACAGCTAAAGGTTAGCAGTAGCGTTGGTTTGCCTGCGCTACTACTACAACTACTTAGTTAGTAGCACTTCTTGCAAAAAGCGCTACTAGTAATTACTAGTAGCGC
Source organism: Aegilops bicornis (assembly GCA_021605145.1). Taxonomy (NCBI): domain Eukaryota; kingdom Viridiplantae; phylum Streptophyta; class Magnoliopsida; order Poales; family Poaceae; genus Aegilops; species Aegilops bicornis. The sequence goes on from CM038674.1 coordinate 621,917,594, forward strand.
GCCTCTCTGCCCGCGCTACTACTATTATTCCGTATTCTATTTATTTTTAATTTTATGCCGTATTCATACACCATTATACAAGTTTTCTTACAGTAGCAATCTAGAGGTTGTTTTTACATAATAATGAGTTATTAAATCACTGGGTGAAAGAACCGTGGATTAGTTTCAAGTGGATGGATCATAACCCATGACTTGATCACTTAAGATCCATCCACTTGAAACTAATTCGCGGTTCTTTCACCCTATGATATAATAACTCATCATCATCATCATCATCATATCATTAACAAGTTATCATCATAATACGTCATTGTCATATTGTAAGTGCATCTAGTGCCCCTTAGTGATTTTGGTGTATTGAAGACTTATAGGTTAAGGAACTAATGTGTTTGTGAGTGTACATAGGTCTATAAGTCTATGAGGAGTTTGATATTTACGGAGAAAGTCGACCCCTAAAAATGAAGTTCTTCGGCTGAAGACTTTGATATTTTGAAGACTTCCTGAAGACTTTGAAAGTGAAGAAATTGGTGTGACCTTGAAGACTTGGTATTCATTTGAGGAACATGAAGCGTGAAGACTTTTGTTTTCGTAGTTTCATTTTCTCTTTCTTGAGTCAAAGGAAACACAAGATCTTGTTAAAGGGGTCGAGGAAATACTAAGGAAAAATTTCCATGTGATGCTCAACTCAAAATCCTACACCTACCAATCCCTTGAGTGAAGCTTTTGGAAATCTCATACAGTTCAGTCAATTTCTTGATGTGAGACGAAGCTCTTACAGTAGCCGAGAATTTTTCTGACCGAGGAGTTAGGAATTCGCCATCTTGGATTGCCTACACAGTGAGGAACATGATAGCCCCGAGGAATTTGATATTCAAATTTCCGACCGTTCTTTGTCTTCTTGGCGCCACCTGTCCCAAAATATCTTATCCACCTAACGGTCATATCATTGAAGGGCATTTATGTCTTATCATGTCGGGCTGCTCCCTAGGCTATAAATAGCCGCCCCCTACAACCACTAGCTAGTCGGCTGCTCGAGAGAACTTGACACTTGTCATTTGAGAGCAACCCATCCTCCGAGGACTTTGAGCGAAAATCATCGAGTGAGGAAAAACCCAAAACCAAACCCCTAAAACCCAAAGTGATTGAGCATCCTTGAAGAGATTGATCCTGTGTGGATCCGGCGCTTGTTACCTTTGAAGACTGTGCTTCTTCCAGACGGTTAGGCGTCATGGTCTAGAAACATCCAAGAGGAATTGTGGATCGCCGAGTGACCAAGTCTGTGAAGGTTTGGAAGTCGCTGAAGACTTACCACGAGTGATTGGGCCAGTGCAATGTGACCTTAGTTCAAGGAGAATATAGTGAGGACTTGGTGTCCTGAGCTGCGTGCTCAACGGCGGGTGTCCGGACTGTGTGTCCTCGAGTTTAAATACTCAGCCGCTCCAACCAGACGTACAACTGAGACAGCAGTTGGAACTGGTCTACCAAACCATTGTCTTCACCAACCTACCTGGTTCTATTTCCTCAACCCTTTCATTTCCTCATTATTGATTTGAGTGTTTGTTCATATCTGTGTTTGAAGACTTTGACTGAAGATTTTCTCAATTTCCTCAGTTCAATTTCTTCACTCTGTTTGTCTTCATCTTGTGCTATCCTATGTTTACGCTTTCTGTACTCTTAGTTTGTCTTCATTTCATCATGATGACCATGCCCGCATTCTCTTATGCTTACTTCTGAGTACTTATTCCGCTGCAAGTAGTTCTTCGCTAAGGAATTTCCTCACCGGCAAATTCCTCAGTGAAGAATTCATAAAAATCGCCTATTCACCCCCCTCTAGTCGATATAACACACTTTCAATTGGTATCAGAGCAAGGTACTCCCTTGTTCTGTGTGATTTTGGTTTAACCACCTGGAGTTTTAGTTATGTCAACCGCAGTATGATCAAGGTCTCAAAGGGTGTCCTACCTTTGATGGGACGGACTACCCCTACTGGAAGAACAAGATGAGAATGCATCTTGAGGCAATTGACAACGATCTCTGGTATGTTGTGGAAAATGGTGTTCCCTCAGTCACACCTTCTCTGAATGCTGCCGATGTGAAGAGATTCAAGCAACTCGATTCTCAAGCGAGGAATATCATATGTGGCCATCTGAGCAAAGGACAATATGGAAGAGTGAGTGCTTTGGAAACTGCCAAGCCCATCTGGACGAGCTGTCCAAAGTAAATGAAGGAGTCTCAACTCAGCGTGACTCTCGAGTTGATGTTCTTTGCAATCTCTTCAACCGCTTCAAAAGACTCGACAACGAAAATGTTCAACAAACCTTCGATCGCCTCACTGACATCTCAAATGAGCTTCAAGCACTTGGCGCCACTGACATCACCGACCATGAGGTGGTGAAGAAATTGTTGAGATCGCTTGATTCCTCATTTGATACTCCGCAGCGATGATACAAGAGCGTCTTGACTACAAGTCACTTGATCCAGGTGATATCCTCGAAAGTCTAAATACTCATGAGTTCCGACTTGCTGAAAAGAGATCTCTATGGTTCTAGCTATGGAAAAACACGTGCCACGAAGGCCAAGGCTGTATGCGAATCTGAGTGTGAAGACTCGGTAGTAGCCTTGGAGATCCTAAAGAATTAGTCCAGGAGCTAGCACCGCTCGTGAAGAAATTCCAGAAGTTCTCAAGGCGTGGTCGCTTTGGAAAATCCTCAAGAAGCGGTGATTCCTCATCCGGTGACTATAAGAGAAGACTTTGTCACAAATGCAAGAAACCTGGTCACTACATCCAAGATTGTCCTCGGTGGGAAAAGGAATTAAAGAAGAAGAAACACAAGGATTACAGTTACGATGGCGAAGAAGAAGAAGAAATGATCAAAATCTTCATCATCAAAATCCTCAAAGCCTTCTTCTCACAAGAAGAGCAGCTCCAAAAAGGCTCGGGCATTCATTGGCAAGGAAATGGACTCTGAAGCTGAATCTGAGGAACATGAGGAAGAGGAGGCATCAGAAGAATCTGAGTGCAGTGTGGCGAGTCTAGCTCTAGCTCTTGCTTTTCGTCGACAAGTCCATCTTCAACTCTGAAGAAAATGACCTCACCAACAAAGGCGATGAAGATAGTGATGACTACGCTCCCACCTATTGCTTCATGGCAAAGGGTGCCAAGGTACTCAAATATACCTCCTCTGAATCTAGTGAAAATGAATCTGATGAAGATCTAAAGCCCAGTTACTCAAAACTTGCTAAGATTGCTGTAAAACAACAAAGGGCTTTTGAAAAGGTTCAAAAGATGCTAGAGAAGAGTGATGATATGTTAGGTAAAGAAATGGATCGCACTAAAGCCCTGATTAAAATCTTCAGAGACTTCAGTCTAGGTTTGACAGCCTTCAAGGTCATCATAACACTCTCTTATTTGATTATGAGAAACTTTCTTATGAATTTCTTCAAAGAAAGCAAGATCTTGAGAAGCTAAGAGTGAATTATGAAGATCTTCAGAAGGAGCGTGATTCATTACTTGCCCAACAAATCAGCGCTTCTCAGGAAGAATTTGCTCCTCCATGCTTAAAGTGTATTGAACGTGAATCTGCTAATTCTTCACCTGAATGTTCAAATGCTTCAACTGTTACAAATTCTTCACCTACCTCTGCTATCACTAATTCCTCATCGAGGACATTGCTAGTATCACTGACGATGCAGGGCTGAAGGAATTGTATATGATGAGCATGTACAAAAGCCTCAAAGGGCATCAGACTCTTTGTGATGTGCTTAAAAAGCAGATCCTCAACAGGAACCTTAGGAAAGAGGGTATTGCCTTTGAGAGGAAACTCAATGCTGATGGAACATATTGGAAGCCTGAGCAATATCCCAAAACCTCATGGGTTGCTGCAAAGGGACCTCCAGTTGATCCATCTAACTTATCTGGCTTTACATGCGAATCTCCTCATTCTTCTGATGAGTCATTTGACTCCAACTATAAACTGTTCAAAAATCAGAATGGTGAAGTATTTGCTAGATATGTTGGCACTAATTGCAGGAACGGTTCCCCTATGAAGAAAATCTGGGTTCCCAAGAAGTGCCTTGAAAGTCTTCAGGTGAATGTCATCATGACACCACCTGTGAAGAATAGAAACCCCAGATCAAATTTTTCATATGGACCAAATTCTTCATATGGATCCAAGTCCTCATACGGACCAAATTCCTCACGTGGATCAAATTCCTCAAAAGGATCAAAGTCCTCATATGATTATCATCGTGCTAATAACTCGCTTTCGCAGGTAGAGCTAAGGAGCTATGAATATGTACATTATTCTTCAAACCAATATGTTCATAAGTCCTCGAAGAATTTCTCTGCTTATTCATATGCTTACCCTAACCCCTCTTATGTGAAACGAAATGGATTGGCCTCTATGCCACCATTCTCATATGGTGCTCGCAGAGTGATGAACTCTTTGCCACCCCTTCAGATGTGGGTGGTGAAGAAAAGGAACTAACCTCTTCTGCAGGGTCAGGTCTCCAGACGTGCTTTAAACGTCTGAAGAATTTGCTGGGGGCCTGACAAAATGCCTGAAAGGACGCAGGCTAATCATGATGAAATGAACTTTCATTTCACACGTCCTCATACTACTTATACATTATCTTTGCTGATGAAATTCATCTGATGAACTTGATATCATATTCTTCACTGATGAAGTATGCGAGATCGTAAGTTGCACTAATTCATCTGAAGGATGATCAACCCAAAGCCACTGAGTGGGTTCTCGATAGTGGATGTACAAATCACATGACTGGTGACAAGAATCTATTGATGGATGCTCCCTTATCACCGTCTCATCTGAAGCATATCATCTTTCTTTGACAAAGGCAAAAGTCAGTGTATTGGGTCTTGGTAAGGTTGCGATCTCTAAGGACATACACATGGACAAAGTCATGCTTGTTGAGTCCTTAGGATACAACCTCATGTCGATCTCAATGCTTTGTGATCTTGATATGGTTGTTATCTTTGGCAAGTATCGTTGTGTTGTGATTATGGAAGCTGACAATTCCAAAGTCTTCGAAGGCTTTAGGAGAGGAGACTTGTATATTGTTGATTTCTCTACAGGACCACAACCAGCCATGTGTCTACTTGCAAAAGCTTCAGAAGGCTGGCTATGGCATCGGCGACTTGGTCACGCAGGCATGAGGAATTTGAACACGCTTGCAAAGAAGAAGCATGTCATTGGCATTGAGAATGTCAAATTCCTCAAGGATCACTTGTGTGGAGCTTGTGAAGCTGGAAAAATGACCAAGGCCAAGCATCCAATGAAGACTATCATGACCACTACTCGTCCCTTCGAATTGCTTCACATGGACCTCTTTGGTCCTAATCATTACTCAGCTGTCGCTAATGACGCATCTCTATATGGCTTTGTTATTGTTGATGATTACTCTCGTTACACATGGGTACACATTGTTACTTACAAAAATGAAGTGCAGGAAGTCTTCAAACAATTTTCCTCGAGGGCTTCAATTAACTTTGGTGTGAAGATCAGACACATTAGGAGTGACAATGGAACTGAGTTCAAGAATTCCGGTCTTGATGCCTATCTTGATGAACTTGGTATTACTCATGAGTTATCTACTCCCTATACTCCTCAGCAAAATGGCGTCGTGGAGCGCAAGAACAGAACTCTTGTTGAGATGGCTCGCACTATGCTTGATGAATACAAAACGCCTAGTCATTTTTGGATCGATGCAATTGATACCGCGTGCCACATCATCAACAGAGTATATCTTCACAAATTCTTCAAGAAGACTGCCTATGAACTCCTCACTGACAAGAAACCCAATGTAAGTTATTTCAAAGTCTTCGGTGCTAAATGCTGGTTTAGAGATCCTCATCACAATTCTAAATTTGCACTGAAAGCAGATGAAGGTTTTATGCTTGGTTACGGAAAGGACTCGCACACCTACAAAGTCTTCAACATCGCTATTCACAAGATTGTTGACACTGTAGATGTGTGATTCGATGAAACTAATGGCTCGCAAAGAGAGCACCTACCTTCTGTGTTAGATGAACCAGCACCTGAGGAATCTATCAAGTTCAAGGCAACTGAGGATGTCATTCCTACTGAAGAATCAGCTGAAGAATTCATTCCAGTATGCGAAGAACGTCGAGCTGATGCACCTGAAGATAATGCTGAAGACAATGGTGCTGAGGAAAATGATCAAATTCCTCGACGACAACCAGCTCATCCTCGCATTGCAAAAGAAGTACAAGTTGACAAGATCATCGATGACATTGAAGCGCCAGGTCCTCTCACACGCTCAAAAGCTTCACATTTATCTAACTTTTGTGGGCACTATGCTTTTGTCTCTATCAGAGCCCACTAAGGTAGATGAAGCATTTCTGGAGCCTGAGTGTATTCAGGCAATGCAAGAATAATTAAATCATTTCGACCTCAACAATGTCCGGAACTGGTCAAACGTCCGGATCCTCGCAAACATAATATCATTGGCACAAAGTGGATCTATCGCAACAAGCAAGATGAAAATGGCCTTGTGGTGACGAATAAGGCACGACTTGTAGCTCAAGGCTACACACGGAGTTGAAGGAATTGATTTCGATGAAACTTTTGCACTGTTGCTAGACTTGAGTCTATTCAGCATATTACTCGCCTATGCTAACCATCACAATATCACTTTATATCAAATGGATGTGAAAAGTGCATTCCTCAATGGTAAGCTTGAGGAAGAAGTATATGTTGCTCAACCCCCAGGTTTTGAAGATCCAATGAATCCCGACAAAGTCTTCAGACTCAACAAGGCTCTCTATGGTCTCAAGCATGCCCCACGGGCGTGGTATGATACATTGAAGGAATTCTTCGTGAAGAATGGCTTCACACCCGGTTCACTCGACCCTACTCTCTTTACTAAATCATATGATGGTGAACTATTTGTGTGCCAAATATATGTTGATGATATTATCTTTGGCTGTACTGACCAACGTTATAGTGATGAACTTGCATATATGATGAGTGAAGAATATCAAATGTCTATGATGGGAGAGTTGAAATTCTTCTTAGGTCTTCAAATTAAATCAACAACACAATGGCATATTCATATCTCGGAGAAATACCTCAAAGATGTCCTCAAGAAATTCGGCATGCAAGATTGCAAAGGCGTCAAAATTCCTATGCCCACAAATGGCCATCTATGCACTAATGAAAATGGTATTGACTTCGATCACAAGGTATACCGCTCCATGATTGGTTCTTTATTGTACTTATGTGCATCTAGGCCATATATAATGCTTAGTGTTTGCATGTGTGCCCGATTTCAAGCTACACCGAAGGAATCACACCATAAGGCTGTGAAGCATATTCTTCGATATCTAGCTCACACACCAACACTAGGATTATGGTACCCCAAGGGCTCTACTTTTGATCTCATTGGATATTACGACTCGACTATCTTTGGTGATCGTGTGGACCGCAAGTCAACATCTGGTACTTGTCATTTCCTCGGACGATCTTTGGTCTGTTGGTCCTCGAAGAAACAGAACTGTGTATCACTGTCTACTGCGGAAGCTGAATACATTGCTGCTGGCTCGTGTTGTGCTCAATTACTGTGGATGAAGCAAACTCTCAAGGACTAAGGCATCAACGTGAAGAATGTGCCTCTCTACTGTGACAATGAGAGTGCCATCAAGATTGATCACAACCCAGTTTAGCACTCGAAGACAAAGCACATTCAAATTCGTCATCATTTTCTTCGTGATCATGTGTTGAAGGGCGACATCTCCATCGAGCATGTGAAGACTGAAGAACAGCTAGCCGATATCTTCACTAAGCCCTTGGATGAGAAAAGATTTAGCAAGTTGCGGTGTGAGCTAAATATCTTAGAATCTTCAAACGTTCTTTGAAAAGGACACACATCCTGACACTTATGCAAAAATGATGACTTAGATATGCAGCACATGAAGAAACGTTTTTCTTCATTCAATGAAGAATAACACTCTAAGTGTGAAGAAATTAATGAAGAATTTCATTCTCAGAACCCTACGACAATTGTACGCGGTGTCTGAAATCATCATTCTTATACGGTGGGTCACGCCACCACCAAAGTTGAAAATCTTCAATTTGAGTTTTTCCTCAGTTTTTCAAATTCTTCAACTTTGCAAAATCTTCACCGTTTTCGTCGTTTTTCTTCATTGGCAATACATATATATGGGTTGATGTCCTCTACAGCATTCACTTATGGCTATTTCCTCAAGTCGCTTTTTCTGCTAAGTGAATATGATCGGACCCTTCCCCCTCTATGCTATACTCAACCCAATCTATTCACAAATTCTTCATGTGCGTTCTATTTGAAACTCATTCAAAATCTTCAGTGTGTCCTTGTCAGCTGAAGAAATTGCAATGAAACTTTAAAACGGGTCTTATCCAAACTTTCAGTTTTGCCGCTCAAACCGTTCCGCATCCCACGATGCATTATTTTACTCACCCACGATCGTACACGATCTCCACTACACAGTACGTGGGTGACACATGTCGTGAGAAGGAGAATGGTCAGGGGCACGTTCGTCCTAAATCTTCGGGCAAACAATTTTTCACTGCCACTATAAATACCCCTCTCTCCATCCTCACTTCTTTTACTCCGCTCGACCTCTCTCTCCCGCTCGAGCTCCTCAAACCCTAGCGCCACCGCTACTCCGTCGTCGCCGGTGAGGAAGAGCTTCACAGCCTCGACCTCGTCGCCCGACGATACTTTCAGCGCCGGCGAAAATCCTCACTCCGCCGCCCGTAGCTGTCTTCCTCCGCCAAGTTAGGCGTGGAAGATCTGAGCAGAACGAACTTCACATCTACAACACCCAGTTCGTCGTGTTCTTCATTTAGGTAATTAAAAGTTACTTTACTGCCCTCGTTGATCCAAATTTTTCACTACAAAATCTTCAAAGGTGTTTTATTCTTCAAATCCTCACACACAAACACCTCACTAGTTATATGCTCTTGATTCGTTTCTCTAAGCAATCATTTTTCTTCAAGATTCCTCAATTGTGTGGATCCTCGATCTGTACAACTCTGGAACCTAAAACAAAGAATGCTTAGTGAAATTCTTTAAGGCTCATCTGGTCAAAATCCTCAAAACTTGTTCTATTTGAAAAACCTTCTGAGAACGCATATGACCTCTCCAAATTCCTCGCAACTATACTCTGTTCACAGGTACTCATGTCCATTCTTTGAATCACTAGGTTCTCATCAACTTAACTCATTTGCAGCGTTCCTCGAAGAAAAGTTGCATACTTCTTCAGAGAATTCGTTTGTTCAAATTCCTCGGATGAAGAATATGGCGGAAGGAAAGAAGCCACGTAAAGGAGGAAAGAGGTCTGAGGTCATGACCGCGTTTGAAATCCCTGAGGAAATATATGTTGATTATTGCACACCTGATGAAGCCGAGTTCGGCAAAGAGAACAAAAATCAGCGCAAGGTGCGCATCCAAAGGATTGAACGGAGATGGGCACGGGAATGGAGGGAGTACCGATATGTAACTCCAAAGTACATGAAGAAATTCGCACTCAATCCTCCATGCCCATGAGCTCCATTGGCACCTGGTCAAGAAGCTGACCCCACCAGCATCAAGCGTGGTGAGGACTTTCCTGAAGAATGGGCCAAGCGCCAAGCCAAGTTGGCAAGACAAGCCAACGAGGCAGTGAGGAAATTCAATGAGGACTCTGCTACTGCTGCTGCCACTGAGGCCTCTGTCAAGCCAAGAAAATCTATGGCAAAGAAGCCTGCACACAAGCCAAGTGCTTCACCAACAGTGCCCTCACGGCCAAGTTCCTCGCCAGTGCCCTCACGACCAATTCCTCATGCTGCCCCTGCTCCTCCAAAATCCTCAGCTCCTTCAAAGTCCTCAGCAGCTCCTCCCAAGTCCTCAACAGTTCCGACAAAGTCCTCAGCACCTGTGCATCTGGCCACGTGCCAAAGGACTGCAGGCTTCTCCATTGCCTCTGGTGTCTCAGCAAGTTCCTCAGTTGCACCAAAGTCTTCATCTGGCCCGACTCTGCTGAAGACTAAGGCCACAGCTGGACGGGGTCCTCGGCCAAGTCCCAAGAAGAAACATGTCATCTTCCAAGAGCCACCTGAAGATGATGAGGCTGATGATGATGAACTTGCGGAAATCATCAGAGATCGCCAAGAGAGGGCCGCTAGAGCCAAAGGCACATCTGTACATCTTTGTTGGATCCGAGGAAAATCCTCGATTACATTGATCTCTCGCACAAGGATCCAAACACCCCTATGCTTGACTTTCATCTCGACTCTGGACAAGGTCATATCTTGACCCATTTCATCATCAAGAGAAATGGAAGTTTGAAAAGGCAAGAGAGATCAAGAAAGCTCAATACGTAAAGGAGAAGTTCACGAAGAAAAAGCGTTGTCGAGAATGACACACGAGGAACTTCTCAAGGTCCAGACTAAAATTCAAGACCTCAAAGAAAACTTGATGCTTATTATGCTTTGATCGGCAAGGGGCCAAGGTCAGATTCGTCAACTGACGAAGAAGTTCACCAATGTTGCTGCCCCAACGCAACATGAAATTCCTCAGTGGAGCCTCGGCTCAGCCGATTGAAGAACATGCCGACCACCGATGAAGTTCAGGTTGAAGAAAATGCTAGTTCCGAGGCTGATGATCCCATTCCACCATCAAGAAATTGCCGGGGCATCCACTAGTGATGCGCTGAAGAAGTTGAACAAGTCGAATCAGCTGCATCGATTGCTTTGAGGAAAATCAACCAGATTCCTCGGCTCCTCTTGCGCCAACACCAACTCCAATTATTCCATCTGCCTCGATGTGAAGAAGACCAAGGCTGCGAGCAATCTGCTGTGAAGAAACGAAAAGCATCAGCTGCGTCAAATTCTTCGGCTGTGAAGAAAATGAAGCCAATGACCAGCTCCTTTGAAAATCCTATTGATGATGTTCTAATTTCCTCAATTCCATCAAAGGACCTTGTTCCTTTTGATGAAGATTATGTGATCCCAAGCGGATCTGATGAAGAAAATCATTCTGCTGCTTCGTCAGAGTAGATTGATGAAGAAATTGAAGTGGAAGCAATCCCTTCAACCCCAATCATTTCCTCGCCTATGCCTCAATTCACAGCTAAAGAGGCCCGTGTTGAGGAACTTGAGGAAGATGTGGATATTGGAAGCACAACGCCAGTGATGAACGATGACTTTTGGGAAAGTCAGCATCCAAATTCTCCACTCTTCACCCCAATCCAACAGATACCTCAGTCCCCTACTCCAACTGTTCAAATGGGCTCAAGAAACTCATCCCACTTCATCATCCATGAAGAAATTCCAGCCACTAAGCCGATGAACTGCTTCTTGCTGATCCTCGATCGCACCTGTTGAGGAACAAGAAATTCCTCACCAAGAACACGAGATTGCGATTCACGAGGTCGTGATGCAACTCACCGACACTCCACCGCCAAAGCCAAAGGATCCCTTCTCAACAAAGCAAAAGTTCAAGGCTGAAGACTTCTTCACGAAAGCACGTATTCTTCACCGATTACAATCCATATGATTCTGCTCGCATAAGGAAGAGGCGTTTTCGACTGCCACCAAGCCAATTTCTATTCCTCGGTGCTCTTCAACAAAGACAAAGTCTTCGATCATGCTCATATTCCTCATGTGGACATGGAGTCTCTGCCAGCTTCGAGCCAGTCCTCGGTGTTCTTCACGACGCAGACTTCTGAATTTCTGCCGATATCTGTGGATCGGAATGAAGAACTCATTCTTCAATTCTATGCAACGCTGCACATCACCGGAGACGCTGAAGACGTAAACTCATGGGTATTAGACTGGATGTCTGAAAATACTCACTACAAGGCACCAGCAACTGAATTGCTTCGTGCTCTACCACTCAGTCCTCCACTTGATGGTGCTCGTTGTAGTTACAACGAACCTGAACTTTCAAATCACTATATGCAAGTGCTGATGAAGCCTTTGAAGCCAAGGCAGGCCCCAAGAACCAAATTCCTCGTCAAGGACTTATTGTATGTGCCTCGGACTGTCTATCGGATTCTGACGAAGACAATGAGTCCTATCAAAGGCCATGACTCAAATGATGAAGAAGTCGTTGGCATCATGAAGAATATGCTTTTCAATATCATTCATGGCGTTCCCGTCAACTTCCATGATTTCTTCATGAGGACTCTGGCAAACATTGCTATGTCACCATTTGAGCTGAAGCCTTATGCGCCTTGGATAATAAGATTCATCAGAACAAGGTCTTCACTCAATTACAAGGCTGACACACTGAACCACTGCAGCTACTTGCCTCCGATTGAAGTCCTCAAACGGACATTTACCTCAGCTGATGACAAGGGCAAGGCTACTGCTGTGATCGATGAAGGCATTCGTCCATTGGATGGACAGTTTTGCAAAGCAGCATCCTACTCCACCAATGATGACTCTGCCACACATGACTCTGCCGCAAATACCTCGGTCAAGCAAAGTCCTCAAGCTCGCACCTGTGGTGATGACTGATCGTGAGTTACTCCTCGGTCTTCATCGGAAGGTTGATCGCAATCATAAATGGATCAAGCGTCGGTTTGGTTCAATTCTTCACAACATGACCTCTACACACAATGTAGTAAAGAAAAACCACTACTACCTCCATGAAACCTTCAAACGCACCTGGGCTGTTCTTTCAAATGTCTACAGTGCGGAAGAACTGACGACCATGGGACTCAAGGAAGACTTTAACTGGTCTGCACCTCCTCCGAAGAAATACACGAAGGTCAAAGTTCCTTCCTTGGTGGCCAGCTCCTATTCTTCATCGTGCGACACTGATGAAAATGAAGACTTGGACAACACCGCGGCAGCCCTACTACAACCACCGACCCCAACAACGCTGGCGCTCCTTCTTCAACTTGAAATTCTTCAGGGGCGTTAGTCCTCAGTTTCGATCCTTTTGGTCATTCGATGACAAAGGGGGAGAAATTTGAGTTAGTCTTCAAGCAGGTCTATTATATGGGCAGATTTTCTTTGTTAAGTTACAACTCTCGTTCTTCTGAAACTTTTATTGGATCGAGTTGTAATCTTAAACCCGATGGTGCTTTGATACTTTTGATGCACTGTGCTCTTGCACTATGCTCTGATACTAGCTCTAATTCTCTTGAGCTCTGATACTCTTGAGGCGTTATTTTGCATGCCTATTCCTCATTAATGTTATTGCACGCATGCTGAATTTCATCAAGCACCATATTTCATCATGCATTTCAAATTCTTCATACTATATGTCAAATGCGTGTATGAATTACAAGATATAGGGGGAGATATCCATGATTCAACTCTTCAAATGTGCATTGCCTCGAAAGTAAATTCCTCACTATGCACATCTTCAGGGGGAGTTCTTCTATATCTTGCAATCAAATTCCTCAATATCAGTATTTACACTTCATATGTTTATCCCCGTTGAAAACTTAACCTATGTTGTCATCAATCACCAAAAAGGGGGAGATTGTAAGTGCATCTAGTACCCCTTAGTGATTTTGGTGTATTGAAGACTTATAGGTTAAGGAACTAATGTGTTTGTGAGTGTACACAGGTCTATAAGTCTATGAGGAGTTTGATATTTACAGAGAAAGTCGACCCCTAAAATGAAGTTCTTGGTGAAGACTTTGGTATTTTTGAAGACTTTCTGAAGACTTTGAAAGTGAAGAAATTGGTGTGACCTTGAGGACTTGGTATTCATTTGAGGAACATGAAGCGTGAAGACTTTTGTTTTCGTAGTTTCATTTTCTCTTTCTTGAGTCATAGGAAACACCGTCTTTGTTAAAGGGGTCGAGGAAATACTAAGGAAAAATTTCCATGTGATGCTCAACTCAAAATCCTACACCTACCAATCCCTTGAGTGAAGCTTTTGGAAATCTCATACAGTTCAGTCAATTTCTTCGATGAGGACGAAGCTCTTACAGTCGCCGAGAATTTGTTCTGACCGAGGAGTTAGGAATTCGCCAGTGCGGATTGCCTACACAGTGAGGAACATGATAGCCCTGAGGAATTTGATATTCAAATTTCCGACCATTGCTGTGTTGCGCGCCAGCTGTCCCAAAATATCTTATCCACCTAACGGTCATATCATTGAAGGGCATATATGTCTTATCATGTCGGGCTGCTCCCTAGGCTATAAATAGCCGCCCCCTACAACCACTAGCTGGTTGGCTGCTCCGAGAGAACATGACACTTGTCATTTGAGAGCAACCCATCCTCCGAGGACTTTGAGCGAAAATCATCGAGTGAGGGAAAATCCAAAACCAAACCCTACAAACCCAAAGTGATTGAGCATCATCAAGAGATTGATCCTGCGTGGATCCGACGCTTGTTACCTTTGAAGACTGTGCTTCTTCCAGACGGTTAGGCGTCATGGTCTAGAAGCATCCAAGAGGAATGTGGATCGCCGAGTGACCAAGTCTGTGAAGGTTTGGAAGTCGCTGAAGACTTACCACGAGTGATTGGACGAGGTCTGTGTGACCTTAGTTCAAGGAGAATACGGTGAGGACTTGGTGTCCTGAGCTGCGTGCTCAGCGACTGGGTGTCCGGGACTGTGTGTCCTCGAGTTTAAATACTTAGCCGCTCCAACCAGACATACAACTGAGACAACAGTTGGAACTGGTCTACCAAACCATTGTCTTCACCAACCTACCTGGTTCTATTTCCTCAACCCTTTCATTTCCTCATTATTGTGTTGAGTGTTTGTTCATATCTGTGTTTGAAGACTTTGACTGAAGACTTTCTCAATTTCCTCAGTTCAATTTCTTTAGTCTGTTTGTCTTCATCTTGTGCTATCCTGTGTTTACGCTTTCTGTACTCTTCGTTTGTCTTCATTTCATCATGATGACCATGCCCGCATTCTCTTATGCTTACATCTGAGTACTTATTCCGCTTCAAGTAGTTCTTCGCTAAGGAGTTTCCTCACCGGCAAATTCCTCAGTGAAGAATTCATAAAAATCGCCTATTCATCCCCCTCTAGTCGATATAACGCACTTTCAATTGGTATCAGAGCAAGGTACTCCCTTGTTCTGTGTGATTTAGTTTAACCACCGGAGTTTTAGTTATGTCGACCGCAGTATGATCAAGGTCTCGGCAGGTGTCCTACCTTTGATCGGACGGACTACCCCTCTTGGAAGAACAAGATGCGAATGCATCTTGAGGCAATTGACAACAATCTACGGTATGTTGTGGAAAATGGTGTTCCCTCACCACACCTTCTCCGAATGCTGCCGATGTGAAGAGATTCAAGGAACTCGATTCTCAAGCGAAGAATATCATATGTGGCCATCTGAGCAAAGGACAATATGGAAGAGTGAGTGCTTTGGAAAATGCCAAGCTCATCTGGGACAGGCTGTCCAAAGTAAATGAAGGAGTCTCAACTCAACGTGAGTCTCGAGTTGATGTTCTTCGCAATCTCTTCAACCGCTTCAAAAGACTCGACAACGAAAATGTTCAACAAACCTTCGATCGCCTCACTGACATCTCAAATGAGCTTCAAGCACTTGGCGCCACTGACATCACCGACCATGAGGTGGTGAAGAAATTGTTGAGATCGCTTGATTCCTCATTTGATACTCTGGCACTGATGATACAAGAGCGTGCTGACTACAAGTCACTTGATCCAGCTGATATCCTCGAAAGGCTAAATACTCATGAGTTCCAGCTTGCTGAAAAGAGAGATCTCTATGGTTCTAGCTATGAAAAACACGTGCCACGAAGGCCAAGGCGTGTCTGAATCTGATTGTGAAGACTCTGGTAGTAGCCTTGGAGATCCTGAAGAATTGAGCGAGGAGCTAGCACTGCTCGTGAAGAAATTCCAAGTTCTCAAGGCGTGGTCACTTTGGAAAATCCTCAAGGAGCGATGATTCCTCATCCGGTGACTATAAGAGAAGACTTTGCCACAAATGCAAGAAACCTGGTCACTAAATTCAAGATTGTCCTCGATGGGAAAAGGAATTAAAGAAGAAGAAATACAAGGATTACAGTTCTGATGACGCTAAGAAGAAGAAGAAATCGTCGAAATCTTCATCATCAAAATCCTCAAAGCCCTCTTCTCACAAGAAAAGCAGTTTCAAGAAGGCTCGGGCATTCATTGGCAAGGAAATGGACTCTGAAGCCGAATCTGAGGAACATGAGGAAGAGGAGGCATCAGAAGAATCTGAGTCTGGTGGTGCGAGTCTAGCTCTACGCTCTTTGCTTTCGTCAGCAAGTCCATCTTCAACTCTGAAGAAAATGACCTCACCAACAAAGCTGATGAAGATAGTGATGACTACGCTCCCACCTATTGCTTCATGGCAAAGGGTGCCAAGGTACTCAAATATACCTCCTCGAATCTAGCGAAAATGAATCTGATGAAGATCTAAAGCCCAGCTACTCAAAACTTGCTAAGATTGTTGTAAAATTACCAAGGGCTTTTGAAAAGGTTCAAAACATGCTAGATAAAAGTGATGATATGTTAGGTGAAGAAATGGATCGCACTAAAGCCCTGACTGAAAATCTTCAGAGACTTCAGTCTAGGTTTGACAGCCTTCAAGGTCATCATAACACTCTTTTGTCTGATCATGAGAAACTTTCTTATGAATTTCTTCAAAGAAAGAAAGATCTTGAGAAGCTAAGAGTGAGTTATGAAGATCTTCAGAAGGAGCGCGATTCATTACTTGCTCAACAAATCAGTGCTTCTCGGGAAGAATTTGTTCCTCCATGCTTAAAGTGCATTGAACGTGAATCTGCTAATTCTTCACCTGAATGTTCAAATGCTTCAACTGTTACAAATTCTTCACCTGCCTCTGCTATCACTAATTCCTCATCTGAGCACATTCCTAGTATCACCGACGATGCAGGCTGAAGGAATTGTACATGACAGGCATGTACAAAAGCCTCAAAGGGCATCGAGACTCTTTGTGATGTGCTTAAAAAGCAGATCCTCAATAGAAACCCTAGGAAAGAGGGTATTGCCTTTGAGAGGAAACTCAATGCTGATGGAACATATTGGAAGCCTGAGCAGGATCCCAAAACCTCATGGGTTGCTGCAAAGGGACCTCTAGTTGATCCATCTAACTTATCTGTCTTTACATGCGAATATCCTCATTCTTCTGATGAGTCATTTGACTCCAACTATAAACTGTTCAAAAATCAGAATGGTGAAGTATTTGCTAGATATGTTGGCACTAACTGCAGGAATGGTTCCCCTATGAATAAAATCTGGGTTCCCAAGAAGTGCCTTGAAAGTCTTCAGGTGAATGTCCTCATGACACCACTTGTGAAGAATAGGAACCCTAGATCAAATTTTTCATATGGACCAAATTCTTCATATGGATCCAAGTCCTCATACGGACCAAATTCCTCACATGGATCAAATTCCTCAAAAGGATCAAAGTCCTCATATGATTATCATCGTGCTAATAACTCTGTTTCGCAGGGTAGAGCTAAGGGCTATGAATATGTACATTATTCTTCAAACCAATATGTTCATAAGTCCTCGAAGAATTTCTCTGCTTATTCATATGCTTACCCTAACCCCTCTTATGTGAAACGAAATAGATTGGCCTCTATGCCACCATTCTCATATGGTGCTCGCAGAGTGATGAACTCTTTGCCACCCTTTCAGATGTGGGTGGTGAAGAAAAAGAACTAACCTCTTCTGCAGGGTCAGGTCTCCAGACGTGCTTTAAACGTGTGAAGAATTTGCTGGGGGCCTAACAAAATGCCTGAAAGGACGCAGGCTAATCATGATGAAATGAACTTTCATTTCACACGTCCTCATACTACTTATCTGTTATACTGCATGATGAAATTCATCTGATGAACTTGATATCATATTCTTCACTGATGAAGTATGCGAGATCGTAAGTTGCACTAATTCATCTGAAGGATGATCAACCCAAAGCCACTGAGTGGGTTCTCGATAGTGGATGTACAAATCACATGACTGGTGACAAGAATCTATTGATGGATGCTCCCTTATCACCGTCTCATCTCAAGCATATCATCTTTTTGACAAAGGCAAAAGTCGTGTATTGGGTCTTGGTAAGGTTGCGATCTCTAAGGACATACACATGGACAAAGTCATGCTTGTTGAGTCCTTAGGATACAACCTCATGTCGATCTCAATGCTTTGTGATCTTGATATGGTTGTTATCTTTGGCAAGTATCGTTGTGTTGTGATTATGGAAGCTGACAATTCCAAAGTCTTCGAAGGCTTTAGGAGAGGAGACTTGTATATTGTTGATTTCTCTACAGGACCACAACCAGCCATCATATAACAACATGGTCACTAGTCATAATCACAGCTCGTCCTCATCATCATCAACAACTCTAACACATTGTAGCACATAATAACACATTGCACCTAGGACTTACTCCTCTTTCATAGGACCTACTACCCTCTCTAAGGTAAAATGTCATAAACCAAGATAGGCCCTGACTCTCCATTATGGAGAATGGAGACTATCCTGTCTCCAATTCTTGCCCTTCGCACAATATTGGTTCCAAGTAGCTCCCTATAATTGTCCATACATTTTTCCGCACTTTGATTGTCATGTCTTCTTCGGTTTTAGAAATTCGGTATGAACAACAGTGAAGCCTAGGATGACCTAGTCATAAGCTAATAACATCAAGGCGACCTTTCGGAAACATCAGATGAGGCACAAAATCCTTCGGGATTTTCTGTTGAAAAACATAGTAATAACGTCGTAGTTAGCAATGTAGTTTAGCTTTAGAAGAATTTATGCAAAAGATGCACGGATGTCGTAATAGTAAAAAATCTTACCATGCCATCTCCATAGATGTTACCGTAGTTCAACATGTGCACTAGTGGCACATATTGACCATAATGTGTAGGAGTTTGATAATTGATATTTTAGTTCTCAACATCCATAATAAATGAGATAAGATGAGCTTTCTCCTGATAAGTTAATTCTGCACCATGGTGCAGTAGATTCTGTCTACCATATTCCGTACATTTTTTAAAGAATGAAAATAAGCTATCAATGGAAATAAGTTGCCAAATATTTTGAAATAAACAATATAAATTACTTAATAAATATGTTTGAGAAAGTCACATAGCGGTAGAATTGGAAGTGTCAACAAGGACCGAAATGTCCATATCCTCTTCGTCGATGTCAGGATCACCAAGATCCAATGTGACAAGCATACCCTCATGAAAATCATATGTCTTGCAAAGTGCTTCCCGATTCGGGCAACCAAAATGGGATACGCTCGCAGAATTGTATAGATTTACAGCAAAATCATAACCACGATGGGTCCTTAGGTGAACTATCTTGGTCTCCATATTTTCATCATCTTCAAAATCCAGCTTCTCCAAGACATAGCGTCCTATATGGCATGGGATAAGCTAGTCGAATTGTAAAAGATGAAAATTACACGTTGAAGAAGCAGAAGTCGTGCTTAAATATTAAAAAATACTTGTCATCGTTGCGTACCGTTTCAACATCGAAGGTCTCCTGGAGCTTAATACTGAGGCGCCGACCTTCTACCTGGTGAGGCCTGTCGCACAGACCCTGGTCGTCGCCGCACCAGTCGCACTCCGGGAGCCTATCATCGTCGGACGACATTTCCTATGTTCATAATTCAAAGGTTAAACTTCTAAAATTAAATATATGTACTACAAAAACTAAATTAGATCATTATTATTCATCACGGGTTGACTATCGGTATGTCAGATATTTTCTTGAAAACTCTCGGCTCACGTGGTGTATATATTCGACCGTCGGTGATAGTAGCTCCTCCCTTCGTTACCATGTGCATTACACCAAATGGTCTAACACACGGGAACGAAGGAGAAGCTACCCCCACGACAACAGTTGGGATTCTTCTTCTCTCATATATGGTGGAGTCCCAACAGACTTAAAGTCAACCTGAAATGTTATTTAATGATATTTCTAGAAAATCCGGGCCACTCGATATTTCCTACATATTCTAGCACAAGTCATGCCAAAATTCACGGAAAAATCCGGCATGACTGTTAAAAAAGGACATATCGAGCACCTGAGATTTGCCAGAGCGGAAATTAATCAACACTCCGGCAAAACACGGGCCACTCGGAGGTGTTCCCTGCAAACATGGCCACTTGGGCAAGAACATGTCCTATTTGAGCAACACTAGATATACAGAGGTGTTCCCTGCAAACATGGCCACTTGGGCAAGAACATGTCCTATTTGAGCAACACTAGATATACATGTTTATATCTACATCATATGAGCATTCAAACTTGATGGTCATTGCATTTCAATGGTTGACAATATGAACAAAAACATTTCAAAATATCTGATATATAATCCTAACATAACTAAATTTGCCAATATAGGTCTCTCTCTCTAAACTGGTTCTATTAAACACTTACTAAATAAACTAGTTCTATTAAGTACTTACTAAATAAACTAGTTCTATTAACCACTTACTAAATAAACTAGTTCTATTAACCACTTAATATAAATAAACTAGTTCTATTAACCACTTACTAAATAAACTATTTCTATTAAACACTTACTAAAAAATAGTAAAAAAACTACATTATACAAGAACAGATCAATGAGAGATGGAGGGAGGCAGGAGGGAGGAGGGGTGGGAGGAGGGAGGAGAGAGGAGGAGGGGGAGGAGGGCGGTGGGAGGAGGGACGCCGGCGGAGGGCTTGGCCGGAGGAGGAGGAAGGAGGGTCATGGCCGGAGGAGGGAGGAGGGAGCGGCCGGAGGAGGAGGGAGGAGGGCGTGGTGGGAGGAGGAGGGAGGAGGGCTAGGAGGAGGGCACATAACGAGGAAGGAGGAGCGAGGACGGCGTCGGCAATGCAGCGGTGGGGGAGGGCCGAACGTCGGCAGCGGCGCACGAGTGGGGTGCGTGGGAGAGTGAGAGTGGGAGTGGGGGAGAGTGAGGGGCGAACGGTGTGGAGCAGATAAACTACTTAGCAGTAGCGTGTGTTAGGGGAAAGCGCTACTGCTAAACTACCTAGCAGTAGCGTGTTTGAAGGGAAAGCGTTGCTACTATACTTAGCCTGGCGGCAACAGTGGGGCAATTTTAGTGGTAGCGCCGTTTGCCCCAGACGTGCTACTGCTATGTACATAGCAGTAGCGCCTTCTGCTGCCATGTGCTACTGCTAAGTAGCAGTAGCGCCCCATTTTATCCAGCACTACTGCTAAAGTTCTGTGTATAAGGTTTTCCCTAGTAGTGCTTGCCGGAGATTCGATCGTCGGTATCTCTATACCTAGTTCAATCTCGTTATCGGCAAGTCTCTTTACTCGTTCCGTAATACATCATTTTGCAACTAACTCCTTAGTCACTTTGCTTGCAAGCTTCTTGTGATGTGTATTACCGAGAGGACCCAGAGATACCTCTCCGATATACGGAGTGACAAATCCCAATCTTGATTCACGCCAACTCAACAGACACCTTCGAAGATGCCTGTAGAGCATCTTTATGATCACTCAGTTACGTTGTGACGTTTGATAGCACACAAGGTATTCCTCCGGTATCCGGGAGTTGCATGATCTCATGGTCGAAGAAACATGTATTTGACATTAAGAAAGCAGTAGCAATAAACTGAACGATCATATGCTATGCTAACAGTTGGGTCTTGCCCATCACATCATTCTCCTAATGATGTCATCCCGTTATCAAATGACAACTCATGTCTAGGTTAGGAAACCTTAACCATCTTTGATCAACAAGCTAGTCTAGTAGAGGCTCACTAGGGGCACGGTATTTGTTTATGTATCCACACATGTATTTAAGTTCCCAGTCAATACAATTCTAGCATGAATAATAAACCATTATCATGATTTAGGAAATGTAATAATAACCATTTTATTATTCCCTCTAGGGCATATTTCCATCATAATCAAAGTATCACTGCATATTTATTGATTCAGTGGTTATGCGTCGAATCATTCTTCAAGGGAATCCATGCCACTGTGCTTAACCTCACCTCCCACCACTTTCCACTAAGGGTGCGATCCTTGCCATGGGCATCATCGTTGTCGTCGTGCAGGAGAACCTCCCATTGCTCGATGCATCGGCAATGATGTTCCTGGAGAGATGTGAAGCGGCGGGGAAACACAGCTACAACAATGACTCCTTCCATTGCCACTGAACGACCCTCCCGCTTAGGCGATACTCTTGGCTTTCCTGGTAGACAACATATATACCTTGTAAGCATGTGTTGAGTTACTACTGCAGGCTATGAATTTGTTTGTTTGCTAACATGAGAAAATCAATGGACCACCATCCTTGCTAATTGATTCGCGCGCGTGTGTGTTCTGTTTATCTGAGACACCAAAGGGGGAGCGTAAACACGAAACATCATGTGTAGCAGATGGCGTTGCACCTCACATGTAGTGGGTGGTGACGCACGGGGCCACGACTATGGCCCATGTGCTGCTGGAGAACAATGCGAGCCTGAAGGTAGTCCGCATGAACGGCCACCGGGTATGGAATTGTTTTCCCTTCTTTTCCCCTAAAACTGCACTCTCTTTTTGGGTGTTGTTGGATTTGTTTTCCCTTTTCCTAACAAACAGACTCTCCCTTTCATTCGTTGATAATGTAGTTGATTCAGCGCCTGATTGGTCATTGGTGGGTCAAGGCTTAAGCCTCATAGGTTTGTGCAAAAGGGTGTAGGTTCATTTTGCGAAGGTCTATTTGTCCACAGAAAACTATTGATTAATGCTTGTGTGTGGGAATTCTGATTTAGGCACACTTGCCAATCTGTAGGGCTATTGACATGAAAAATATTAAATACATTGTCTGGAAAAGGATACAACCTAATCTCGGCTAGATGGTTAACTTTTATTTCCATTTAGAAACTAATTTATTTTCACTACATGGGGCGGACTATTAGATCTGATCTATTTGTGTGATAGAGTTACTTTCTTGTCTGCATCAACGTTTTAGTTTCGACAATAAGATATTGAGGTAACATTTCTTCTACCTCTTGGAGATTTTTTAATGCCGGTGCAACTGGTCTGGAGATGTCTTCGTGAACAAATTTGCAAAGTGATAAGGGAGATATGTGATGGAACATGTGGAAATGTTTTTAGGGCTTAAAAAATAAAAGCACTAAAATTGCAAACTTTCTAAGGGAGATATGTGATGGGATGTGAGCTAACCATTATTTCATACAGATGTGACGCCCCCGATCCAATCGTACACTAATCATGCATGCAAACGTGTACGATCAAGATCAGGGACTCACGGGAAGATATCACAACACAACTCTAAAAATAAAATAAGTCATACAAGAATCATAATACAAGACAGGGGCCTCGAGGGCTCGAATACAAGTGCTCGATCATAGACGAGTCAGCGGAAGCAACAATATCTGAGTACAGAAGTTAAACAAGTTACCATAAGATGGCTAGCATAAACTGGGATACAGATCAAAAGAGCCGCATGCCTCCTGCCTGGGATCCTACTAAACTACTCCTGGTCGTCATCCGCGGCCTGCACGTAGTAGTTGGCACCTCCGGTGTAGTAGGAGTCGTCGTCGACGATGGCGTCTGGCTCCTGGGCTCCAGCATCTGGTTGCGACAACGAGAGGAAAGGAAAGGCGGAAAAGAGGGGGAAAAGCAACCGTGAGTACTCATCCAAAGTACTCGCAAGCAAGGATTTACAATACATATGCATGGGTATCTGTGTAAAAGGGCAATATCGGTGGACTGAACTGCAGAATGCCAGAATAAGAGGGGGATAGCTAGTCATGTCGAAGACTACGCTTCTGGCAGACTCCATCTTGCAGCATGTAGAAGAGACTAGATGGTAAGTTCACCAAGTAACATGGCATAGCATAAACCTACCCAGCGATCCTCCCCTCGTTGCTCCGTGTGAGAGCGATCACCGGGTTATATCTGGCACTTGGAAGGGTGTGTTTTATTAAGTATCCGATTCTAGTTGTCATAAGGTCAAGGTACAACTCCGGGTCGTCCTTTTACCGAGGGACACGGCTATTCGAAAAGATAAACATCCCTGCAGGGGTGCACCACATAACCCAACACGCTCGATCCCCTTTGGCTGAACACACTTTCCTGGGTCATGCACGGCCTTGGAAGATCAACACATCGCAACCCTACCTAGGCACACCAGAGAGGTCAGCACGCCGGTCTAAATCCTATGGCGTAGGGGTCTGGGCCCATCGCCCATTGCACACCTGCATGTTGCGTGGGCGGCCGGAAGCAGACCTAGCCTCCCTAATACAAGAGCAGGCGTTCCTGTCCAATCCGGTAGCGCCGCTTCGATCGGCTGACGTCAAGAAGGCTTCGACTGATACCACGACGTCGAGTGCCCATAACTGTTCCCGCGTAGTTGGTTAGTGCGTATAGGCTAGTGGCCAGACTCAGATCAAATACCAAGATCTCGTTAAGCGTGTTATTATGAAGTAACCGCCGACGCCTGCCAGGGCCAGGCCCACCTCTCACCTTGGTGGTCTCAACCTGCCCTGTCGCTCTGCCACAAAGTAACAGTAGGGGGTCGTCTAGAACCCAGGCCCACCTCTACTGGGATGGAGCCACCTGTCCTTTCAGCCCCCACATCGGAATCACTTGCGGGTACTCTACGAGCCAACCCGACTTTAGTCACCACATGTATCATATAATATGTATAAAACTATATTACCCGTGATCACCTCCTAAGTGATCACGGCCCGGTAGTATAGCATGGCAGACGGACAATAATGTAGGGCCATTGATGGAATACTAGCATCCTATACTAAGCATTTAGGATTACAGGTAAGGGTAACAACTATAGCAACAATGACAGGCTACGCAGCAGAATAGGATTAACCGAAAGCAGTAAGGTCCTACACTACTCTAATGCAAGCAGTAGAGAGAAGGAATAGGCGATATCTGGTGATCAAGGGGGGGGGGGCGTGCCTGGTTGCTCTGGCAAGAAGGAGGGGTCGTCAACACCATAGTCGAACGGGGCACCAGCAGCGGCGTCAGTCTTGTAGTCTACCGGAGAGAAGAGGGGGAAGAAACAAAGAATACAAGGCAAACAGATGCATATCGATGCATGACATGACAAGTAACGGTGTCAGGTGGTGCCCTAACGCAGTAGGAGGTGATACCGGCGAAGGGGGGAAACATCCGGGAAAGTATCCCCGGTGTTTTGCATTTTCGGACAGATGAATCGGAGGGGGAAAGTTGTGTATTTTCTATGCTAAGGATGTGTGGCGGACGAACAGGTTGTGTATTCGGGTTCGTCTCGTCGTTCTGAGCAACTTTCATGTATAAAGTATTTTCATCCGAGCTACGGATTATTTATATGATTTATCAAAGTTTTATTCATTTTTTGAAAGTATTATTAATTTGAAATTAATAGACAAAATGCTATGGGTACCCAACCCTGTGTACACAGTATGTACACAGAGGATGACATGTGGGCCAGGGGGACCCAGTTGACCAGTCAACGTTTGACTGGTCAACAGGGCGTGGGCCCCCCTGTCATTGACACAGACTAACAAACAGTTTTAATTAGTTAAAGTAGGTAATGAGACTAGTTAAAGCATATTAATCTAATTAATTAATTAACTAAATTATTATTATTACTAAAACATTTTTCCCTTTTTTTAAAAGGCCAGGGCGCTGGGGCCCACGTGTAAGTGACCCAGGGGGCTTGCGGGCACTGGGTGAAACGGGCAGCTGGCGCCTGGGCATGGCTGAACCCGGCAGAGTGCTACGGGGAGCCAGGGGCCATAGCGCTGGCCAGGCGACCGGAGGGGCGGCCGCCTCGGCGATAGGCGGCGCAGGGACGCAGGGCGGCGGTGGTCGGCGAGCAGCTGCAGCAGGGTGGAGCGGTTGGGGGCAGCGGTCGAGCCGGCGAGCGGCGAGCCACGACGGGGCAGGGAGGCGCGAGCTCGACGGAGGCACTAAGCGCGGGCGATGATGAGTAGCGCGTATAGGCGAGGCCGGAGAGCGGCCACAGAGGGGCGTGTGCGCGCTGGCCAGCAAGCAATGTCAGCTAGGAGCTGCGGTGCTAGGCAGGAGCAGCGGCGGCTACGCGAAGGCAGGCAACAGTGCAGCAGAGCAATCAGCAACAGCAGACGAGCGCAGGCGGCTGCTGAGGGAGTCCCGGATTAGGGGGTCCTCGGACAGCCGGACTGTTTTACTATGAAGATACAAGATTGGTGACTTCATCCCGTGTCCGGATGGGACTCTCCTTGGCGTGTAAGGCAAGCTTGGCAATACGGATATGGAGATCTCCTCCCTTGTAACTGACTCTGCGTAACCCTAGCCCCCTCCGGTGTCTATATAAACCGGAGGATTTAGTCCATAGGACGACAACAATCATACCATAGGCTAGCTTCTAGGGTTTAGCCTCTACGATCTCGTGGTAGATCAACTCTTGTAATACTCATATCATCAAGATCAATCAAGCAGGAAGTAGGGTATTACTTCCATTGAGAGGGCGAACACAGGTAAACATCGTGTCCCCCGCCTCCTATTACCATCCGCCTTAGACGCACAGTTCGGGACCCCCTACCCGAGATCCGCCGGTATTGACACCGACATTGGTGCTTTCATTGAGAGTTCCGCTGTGCCGTCACCGTAAGGCTAGATGGCTCCTTCGATCATCAGCAACTATGTGATCTGGGGTGAGGTTTTCCTCCCCGGACAGCTCTTCGTGTTCGGCGGCTTCGCACTGCGGGCCAACTTGCTTGTCCATCTGGAGCAGATCGAGAGCTACGCCCCTGGCCATCAGGTCAGGTTTGGAAACTTGAACTATACTGCCGATATCCGCGGAGACTTGATCTTTGACGGATTCGAGCACGTGTCAGGTCTGCCGCACAGTCACAACGAGCATGACTTAGCTCTGCCGCCGGATGGTGTTCGAGAGATCACACCTGTGCCTACTCCGGCCGTAGATCCGGAGTCGATTATGCCGTCCGAGGACGGGTGGATGGACCCCACCTCGGTGGTCACACACTCAGTGGCGATAGAGCCGAATACTGACTTCACCTCCTATGAGACCTGTGCCACCGGATCCTCGGATTCATCCCCGGCCACACGCCCCGATACGCCTGCGTCCATGCCTATCGAATCTGATTGGGCGCCAACCATGGAGTTCACCTCCGCGGATATCTTTCAGCACTTGCCTTTGGGCGATGCGCTAAATTCATTAAAGTCTCTCTCCTTGTCGGGAGAACGTTGGCCGAACTATGTCCGGCTAGAATGGGATGCAGACGACGAAGAAATTCGCTCCTCATGCACCACCCACTTAGTAGCCACTGTCGACAATTTAACCGACATGCTCAATTTCGGCTCCGAAGACATCGACAATATGGACGACGATGCAGGAGACGAATAAGAACCACCGCCCACAGGGCGCTGGACTGCCAATTCATCACAGGATGTATATATGGTGGATACACCCAAAGAAAATAATGATGGGGAATGGAAGGACGCAGCAAAGGATAGCTCGCTCGAGAAGCAACCAAAGCGACGGCGTAGGCGCCGTTCCAAATCCCACCTCGGCAAAAATAGTGATAACACCGCAAGGAAAAATAACACCTCGGTCGACTCCAGAGGAAGTGATGACCACATTGACCCAGCGATAGAGCAGGGAGAACCAGCGAACGGCGAACATAGTACGGAGCCGCTGTCCGAACACGTTGACGCCGAACATAAAGCTCATCAAGCTCTCTCCGGAGAGGGAAACAGTCCAGACGACGTTGACGCACACACCATCCCAGAAAGGAACTTGGAACAAGAGAACCTCCATAGAAGGCTTATTGCCACTGCGAGGAGTCTGAAGAAGCAGAAGCAAAGGCTTAAGGCCGCGCAGAATACGCTCAACAGTAAATGGAACAAAGTGCTCGACACTGAAGAAAAGTATGGTGGTTGTTGCCACACAAAGAGCTATCCAAAGCGCAAGTTGTTGCCTGAATTCGATGATGAGGCCTTAGATCCCACACAGCCGAAAAATAAAATGACTGACCCACGGATCGACCACCTCGTGGCCGCGATAGGGCGGCTAACGAGGCCGTGCATAAGTCAGCACATGATCCACGCGAGGACTTGCATCAAAAGTCCGACGTGACTAGATCCATCTACGGATCTAGGAAGCGCCCTCCAGCGCATAATAAAAACCGAACACTGCAACCGTCAGAACGCAATGACACATCCAAATACAGGGGTGCCGCGCACCCCCTATGTTTCACCGACGAGGTGCTGGATCACGAATTTCCAGAGGGATTCAAACCCGTAAACATAGAGGCATACGACGGAACGACGGACCCTGTGGTCTGGATCGAGGACTTCATCCTCCACATCCATATGGCTCGCAGAGACAATCTCCACGCCATCAAATACTTGCCCCTCAAGCTGAAAGGACCAGCTCGGCGCTGGCTGAAGGGCCTCCCCGAAAATTCAATCAGAAGTTGGGAGGAGCTTGAGGACGCTTTTAGGGCCAACTTTCAAGGGACCTATGTCCGACCTCCGGATGTAGACGATCTAAGTCATATAATTCAACAGCCCGGATAGTCAGCCCGAAAGCTTTGGAACAGATTTCTCACTAAGAAGAATCAAATCGTCGACTGTCCGGACGCCCAAGCCTTAGCAGCTTTCAAACACAGCGTCCGAGACGAATGGCTCGCCAGACACCTCGGCCAAGAAAAACCAAGGACAATGGCAGCCCTAACAAGCCTAATGACCCGCTTTTGCGCCGGCGAAGATAGCTGGCTGGCCCGTAGTAGCACCAGTGACCCAGGCACATCTGAAGTCAGGGATGGTAGTGCAAAACCACGACGCAGTAAAAGCAAGCGTCGAAATAATGAAGAAAGCCCAGATAACACGGCGGTAAACGCCGGATTCAAGGGCTCGCGGCCCGGTCAACGGAAGAAGCCCTTCAAAGGCAATAGGGATGGACCATCCAGCCTCAACAAGATTCTAGACAAATTATGTCAGATTCACGGCACCTCCGATAAACCTACAAATCACACCCACAGAGAATGCTGGGTCTTCAAGCAGGCCGGTAAGCTAAACGCCGAACACAAGGGGAGGGAGACACCAAGTGAAGATGAGGATGAGCCTCGTCAGCAAAACACTGGGGGGCAGAAAGAGTTCCTACCAGAGGTCAAAATAGTGAACATGATTCACGTAACAAAAAGAAGGAGCAAGAATGCACTCCAAGACAAATGCACCGTAGAGCCCGTCACCCCTAAATTCAACCCTTGGTCGGCCTGCCTGATCACTTTCGATCGCAGGGATCACCTGACAGGTATCCGGCACGGAGGATTGGCTGCCTTGGTGCTAGACCCAATTATTGACGGATAACACTTCACCCAAGTCCTAATGGACGGCGGCAGTAGTCTTAATCTGATATATCAGGACAAAGTCCGCAAAATGGGGATAGACCTGACAAGAATCAGCAAAAGTAATAATACCTTTAAAGGGGTAATACCAGGCCCAGAGGTCCGCTGCACGGGCTCTCTCGTACTAGAGGTTGTATTCGGTTCTCTCGGCAACTTCTGAAGTGAAAAGTTAACCTTCGACATCACTCCATTCCGAAGCGGCTATCAAGCACTACTCGGAAGAACATCTTTCCCTCGTTTCAATGCGGTACTGCATTACGCTTCTCTTAAGCTTAAGATGCCCAGTCCACGTGGCATCATCACAGTCAGCGGAAATATCGAGCATTCCTTACGCGTGGAAGAACGTGTGGCGGCTTTAACAGCCGAACACTAAACGACCTCTCCAACCAGAATAAATGATCAGTTGTCAAGACCGCGGACACGGGTAGACGAGTCCGGCGCATCACTAAATTTATGCTTGACTTAGATAAACCTGGGATTGATGGATATACCCCTACATGTGGTACTAGGGGCTTCCTGCATGTAAAAAGGACCACAGCTCGGCTCGACCTTACTTATCTTGAATTTTAATGGTTTATTGAGAATAACCAATTTTTCGCACGACAACTTTCACCTAAGTTTTTCTCTTTTACAGATGATAATCATGCTACACCTGTCCAGGATACGGCACAACGGAGACACAGGCGCAGACGTGCAGCAGGGCCCCGCTCAAAGGTTTCTTTTTAGATTAAGACCCTGTGTAAACCTTTTTTACTATCTCTTGTTGCTTCACATCCTCAGGATACTCAGCATAACCGAGAAGGATGCTGACGTTATTGGCATTTCGCCACGTCAGAATGATGCACGTACCTGGAGACTTAGGGTTCATTATCAAGGGCGTTACTCAGCCCGATATATGTTGTAAAGACCGAATACCTTAGGGAGTGTTCAGCGTCGCGATTGGCCTTATATGCATCAGCTTCGAATCATGTCTTTGGTCAAATGTTGGGTTTGCCCGGCTCCCGCGTTTTGCTACCTTACGTTCCGCTCTATCGGCTAAGGTGGCACCGGGAGAACTACTGCGATTGTGCCCCGGTTCATCCGGACGAGCACCTCAGTAGAGAAAGCCGAAAACTGACTGTCATGATAAAGCGTGAGACTGGTCAACCACTCGATGACTCATCGGAATCTTCGGGATTCCTCCGCATTAACGAAGGACCAGTTTTCCCGGTCATGTACGTACGCGCACCGTATTCGGATAGCCGCGGAAATACCAGGGGCTATATAGTAGCCCCACTGTCAAACTCCCATGGTTAAGTGAAAGTGTTAAACCAATATAGTCTGATTGCCTTTTTGGCCGCACTACCCCCTCCTCAATGGAACAAGACGTTGGATCAAGTGTGAAGACGCGCTTTCATGAACACCCCCGCATTATATGCGTGGGGGCTAAAGCCGACGACTGCAAACTTTCAGGTTATATACACATATACATAAACGAACGCACAGGAGGCATAATAGTACTTTCAGGCAAAAGTATAAACACAACCTTTATCATTCAAATAACATTGTTCTTAAAATTAGGATACATGTCGCTAGAACATGACATTCTTCGAGCACTGAGCCTCTATTAAACGAGCGCCTTCTAGGACTTCTTCAAAATAGTGCTCGGGCAATACCCGGCCTACGGCCGAAGTCTGGGTTGCAATAGCGGTGGCCTCCATCTCTGCCCATTATGTCTAGACACGGGCAAGAGTCATCCGCGCACCCTCTATGTACGCCGACCTCTTCACAACATCGATATGCGGCACAACACCAAGGAATCGTTGCACTAAGCCAAAATAACTATTCGGCGTCGGTCCTTCCGGCCAAAGATGATCCACAACAGACCTCATGGCAAGCCCAGACAACCTATGGAGCTCGGCCCACTTGGTCATTTGCTCATTTGACAACAGCAGACGCGCTGGAGCATTTAACTGCGACCAAAACAGCTTTTCCACTTCATGATCTTTTTTACCTTCGAAAAACTTGGTCGCATCAGCTGCACTTGCCGCCAAATCCAGGTACGCGTCCGCAGAACTCCATGATTGATCCACAAGGGCATACTTAGGATCTCCGTACTTCGTACTTCGTACGCAATAAAAATGGCTTCCCAGCCGCGATATCTCCGGCTTGACGTAGCTCCTCCTTCGCCGCTCTGATTTTAGAGCGAGTTTCCTTGGCTGCTATCATAGGTTTCTCCAGCTCCGCCGTCCTCGTTTGTCTTTCCTTTTCAAGAAGCTCATATCGGTCGGCGGCATCTTTCAGCTCCACAACCATCTTGGCTATTTTCTCTTTGCTCTGGCAATGCGTAGCCTGTTCAGCTCTTAACTCTTCGACCGCCTTTAGGGCGGCTGCATCACTCCTCCTGGCTTGTTTCTTGGCTCGGGCAAGTTCCGCCCGAAGGATCTCCACGGCTGCAGCTCCATCTGCAATTACAACATATTATAGATACGAGCATCATGCCCCTCTTAATATATGATTGACCACTGGAGAACACATACCCTGTGCCTCGTCAAGCCGCTTGTTTACAAGCACGATGTCGGCTTCTGCCGCATCAAGTTGCCGCTTCAGTTCGGCAAACTCACCAGTCGGGCTAGCCACCGGACCCTCAGCCACCTTCACGTGAAAGCATCACGGTTATTATCTGGGACTATGATCCTCTATTTGCTGCCTTTTTCGACAGCAACCAAAGTCTCAGGGGCTACTATCTGCATAGGGCACACCTAGCGTGTGCGGCACCATCAAAAATTATATATTGCTTTGCATACCTCAAAGCCTCTCAGCAGGCTCATAAAAGCTTCATGCAACCCGCTTTCGGCAGATGAAATCTTCTCAACCACCGTACCCATTAGCGTGCGATGCGCTTCCGAGATAGCCGCTTGCTCCAGAAGATTCATCAGTGCGTCTGGTCGCACATCGGACAGTCCCGGACTCTTTTTGTTGCTCTCCTTAGGAGCCGAATGCCCCGGGCTTCAGGTGGCCGAAGGGTTACCCTCTGGCCTTGGCAGATCAGAAGAAATCCTCCATGACGACACCTCAGGGTCATCCGCTTCACGAGGCGGGGAGGCACGGGGAGGCGTTTCGCTCTCCATCATCTCCGGAAGAAGATCCCCCGAAGACGAACTCTATCGAGAAGAGCTATGATCCGAACTACAAGACATACGTCTCGGTTATTGATTTCAGGAATGAAGCAGTGTATATTTACTATAAGGTACTTTTGTTTACTTACAGTTTGGTGGAGGGCTGGTCCCCTTGCGGGTACTATGCGGTAAGGATGCCCTCCGGGGTAGGGCCCCCTGGCAAAGGTTTTTTCCCTCGTTTGGAAACCATTGTTTCCAAGTCGTCAGGGCGGCACTCTTCCTTCCTTGGGGAGAGGGAATTTTAGATTCTTCTCCCCGGTTATCCTCCTTCGCGGAGGCACTAATCCCCCCGGTTTGGATGAATAATGAGTGAGGCTCTCTTTCGGCTTCTTCGCTCCTCCCTTTATCTTCCCCTGATGGCACTTGATAAGGCGCAAGCTCAAGCATCCTGGCTAGTACAGGATCCGGTGAGTCTTCGGGAAGGGGGGCCGGACACCTGATCATCTTCGCCTTTTTTATCCAGTCCTGGTCAAAAGGCGGCTTTTCAGAATGATGTTGTGATAAATTAAAAGACAACATGTTCGGCCATGGAATTACTTACTTGGGTGTCTGGACGATTGCAGCTCAGACCCGCATCCTCAGTGGTGTCCGGACACTCTATTTGTGATCCGAAGAACAATATGTACATCTCTTCGAGCGTCATGCCGAAGAAGTGTTGAATAGTTCGCGGTCCCTCTGGGTTGAACTCCCACATACGGAGAGGTCGACGTTTGCAAGGCAGGATTCGGCGAACTAGCATGACTTGCATTACCTTGACAAGGCTGACATCTCTCTCGAGGAGATCTCGGATGCGACTTCGCAATGTTGGCACATCATTTGCTGGCCTCCAGTCCGGCCCCTTGTTGGTCCATGACGCCAGTTGTGGCAGGGGGCCGGAGCGAAAGGCAGGGGCGGCTACCCACTTAGTACCCCTAGGAGTTGTGATGTAAAACCACTCCCGTTGCCATAAGCTGGACACCTCTGTGAAGGAACCCTTTGGCCATGGAGCATCGGCGCCTTAGCTTATTATGGCACCTCCGCATTCTGCGTGTCGCCCATCAATCATCTTTGGCTTCACATTAAAGGTCTTGAGCCATAAGCTGAAGTGTGGGGTGACGTGGAGGAAGGCCTCACACACGACGATGAATGACGAGATGTGAAGGATGGAATCCGGGGCTAGATCATGGAAATCAAGCCCGTAATAGAACATGAGCCCCCTAACAGAGGGATCTAGACTAAAGCCTAGCCCTCGGAGGAAGTGGGAGACGAATACGACGCTCTCGCCGGGTTCGGGAGTGGGAATGACCTGCCCTCGAGCAGGAAGCCTATGTGAGATTTCGGCGGTCAGATACCTGGCTTCTCTTAGCTTCTTGATGTCCTGACAGAGGAGGACATCCACCGACCTTGAAGGTTGGATCCGGACATGACTGAAGGTCTGAAGCGCCTAGCCTGAGCCTTGGGTGTTGGAACTCGAGGTGGGGGAAGGATTCGATTGAGTGCGAGGAGAAAAAGGACAGGCCTTGGCCACTTTATAAAGAGGGTGAATATCAAGCGTCCTCCGCGTGACCGTTTGGAACTTGCCTGAAATCGCGGAGCCATACCAACAGGTGATGTCTACTACGCAACCTTCTTATTGTAGACATTGTTGGGCCTCCAAGTGTAGAGGTTTGTAGGACAGTAGCAAATTAACCTCAAGTGGATGACCTAAGGTTTATCAGTCCGTCGGAGGCGTAGGATGAAGATGGTCTCTCTCAAGCAACCCTGCAACCAAATAACAAAGAGTCTCTTGTGTCCCCAACGCACCCAATACAATGGTAAATTGTACAGGTGCACTAGTTCAGCGAAGAGATGGTGATACAAGTGCAATATGGATGGTAGATATAGGTTTTTGTAATCTGAAAATATAAAAACAGCAAGGTAACAAGTAATAAAAGTGAGCGTAAACTGTATTGCAATGCTAGGAAACAAGGCCTAGGGTTCATACTTTCACTAGTGCAAGTTCTCTCAACAATAATAACATAGATAGATCATATAACAATCCCTCAACATGCAACAAAGAGTCACTCCAAAGCCACTAATAGCGGAGAACAAACATAGAAATTATGGTAGGGTACAAAACCACCTCAAAGTTATTCTTTCGGATCAATCTATTAAAGAGTTCGTACTAGAATAACACCTTAAGACACAAATCAACCAAAACCCTAATGTCACCTAGATACTCCATTGTCACCTCAAGTATCCGTGGGCATGATTATATGATATGCATCACACAATCTCAGATTCATCCAACCAACACAAAGTACTTCAAAGAGTGCCCCAAAAGTTTCTACCGGAGAGTCAAGAAAACGTGTGCCAACCCCTATGCATAGGTTCATGGGCGGAACCCGCTAGTTGGTCACCAAAACATACATCAAGTGGCACGTGATATCCCATTGTCACCACAGATAAACACGGCAAGACATACATCAAGTGTTCTGAAAATAAAGACTCAATCCGATAAGATAACTTCAAGAGGAAAACTCAATCCATTACAAGAGAGTAGAGGGGGAGAAACATCATAAGATCTAACTATAATAGCAAAGCTTGCGATACATCAAGATCGTGCCATAGAGAGAACACGAGAGAGAGAGAGAGAGAGAGAGAGAGAGATCAAACACATAGCTATTGGTACATACCCTCAGCCCCGAGGGTGAACTACTCCCTCCTCGTCATGGAGAGCGCCAGGATGATGAAGATGGCCGCCGGTGATGGATTCCCCCTCCGGCAGGGTGCCGGAACAGACTCCTGAGAGGTTTTTGGTGGCTACAGAGGCTTGCGGCGGTGGAACTCCCGATCTATCTTCTGTTCTGGAAGTTTTAGGGTACGTGGAGTTATATAGGCGGAAGAAGCACGTCAGGGGAGCCACGAGGGCCCCATGAGGCAGGGGGCGCCCCCCACCCTCGTGGCTTCCTCGTTCCTTCCTTGACGTGGGGTCCAAGTCCATCGGGTGGCTTTAGTTCCAAAAATAACTTCTCTAGTTGATTTCGTTCCGCTTCGACTCCGTCTGATATTCCTTTTCTTCAAAACACTCAAATAGGCAAAAACAACAAATCTGGGCTGGGCCTCCGGTTAATAGGTTAGTCCCAAAAGTAATATAAAAGTGAATAATAAAGCCCAATATTCCCCAAAACAGTAGATAATATAGCATGGAGCAATCAAAAATTATAGATACGTTGGAGACGTATCAAGCATCCCCAAGCTTAATTCCTGCTCGTCCTCGAGTAGGTAAATGATAAAAAAAGATAACTTTTGATGTGGAATGCTAGTTAGCACAATTTCAATGTAATTCTTCTTACTTGTGATATGAATATTCAGATCCGAAAGATTCAAGACAAAAGTTCATATTGACATAAAAATAATAATACTTTAAGCATACTAACAAAGAAATTATGTCTTCTCAAAATAACATGGCCAAAGAAAGTTATCCCTAGAAAATCATATAGTCTGGCACACAAAGTATTTAAATCATGCACAACCCCGATGACAAGCCAAGCAATTGTTTCATACTTTTGACATTCTCAAAACTTTTTCAATCTTCACGCAATACATGAGCATGAGCCATGGACATAGCACTATAGGTGGAATAGAATGGTGGTTGTGGAGAAGACAAAAAGGAGAAGATAGTCTCACATCAACTAGGCGTATCAACGGGCTATGGAGATGCCCATCAATAGATATCAATGTGAGTGAGTAGGGATTGCCATGCAACGGATGCACTAGAGCTATAAGTATATGAAAGCTCAACAAAAGAAACTAAGTGGGTGTGCATCCAACTTGCTTGCTCACGAAGACCTAGGCCATTTTGAGGAAGCCCATCATTGGAATATACAAGCCAAGTTCTATAATGTAAAATTCCCACTAGTATATGAAAGTGACAACATAGGAGACTCTCTATCATGAAGATCACGGTGCTACTTTGAAGCACAAGTGTGGTAAAAGGATAGTAGCATTGCCCCTTCTCTCTTTTTCTCTCATTTTTTTATATTTTTTTATTTGGGCCTTTTCTCCTTTTTTTTTATGGCCTCTTTTTTCTCTTTTTTAATTTTTCGTCCGGAGTCTCATCCCGACTTGTGGGGGGATCATAGTCTCCATCATCCTTTCCTCACTGGGACAATGCTCTAATAATGATGATCATCACACTTTTATTTACTTACAACTCAGGAATTACAACTCAATACTTAAAACAAGATATGACTATGAATGCCTCCGTGATGTCTTGGGAGATGCAATGAATCAAGAGTGACATGTATGAAAGAATTATGAACGGTGGCTTTGCCACAAATACGATGTCAACTACATGATCATGCTAAGCAATATGACAATGATGGAGCGTGTCATAATAACCGAAACGGTGGAAAGTTGCATGGCAATATATCTCGGAATGGCTATGGAAATGCCATGATAGGTAGGTGTGGTGGATTTTTTGAGGAAGATATATGGTGGGTGCATGATACCGGCGAAAGGTGCGCGGTATTAGAGAGGCTAGCAATTGTCGAAGGGTGAGAGTGCGTATAATCCATGGACTCAACATTAGTCACATAGAACTCATATACTTATTGCAAAAATCTACAAGTTATCAAAGCAAAGTATTACGCGCATGCTCCTAGGGGGATAGATTGGTAGGAAAAGACCATCGCTCGTCCCCGACCGCCACTCATAAGGAAGACAATCAATAAATAAATCATGCTCCAACTTCATCACATAACGGTTCACCATATGTGCATGCTACGGGAATCAAAAACCTTAACACAAGTATTTCTCAAATTCACAACTACTCAACTAGCATGACTCTAATATCACCATCTTTATATCTCAAAACAATTATCAAGCATCAAACTTTTCTTAGTATTCAACGCACTCAAAAGAAAGTTTTACAAATCTTGAATACCAAGCATATTATTATTATTAAGCAAATTACCATGCTATTTAAGACTCTCAAAATAATATAAGTGAATTATGAGAGCTCATATATTTATATAAAACAAATCCACCACTGTGCTCTAAAAGATATAAGTGAAGTACTAGAGCAAATAACAAACTACTCCGAAAGATATAAGTGAAGATCAATGAGTAGTCGAAAAAATTATACAACTATGTGAAGACTCTCCCATTTAAGAATTTTAGATCTTGGTATTTCATTCAAACAGCAAGCAAAACTAAAGAAAATAAAATGACACTCCAAGCAAAACACATATCATGTGGTGAATAAAAATATAGCTCTAAATAACGTTACTGATGAACGAAGACGAAAGAGGGGATGCCTTCCGGGCATCCCCAAGCTTAGGATGTTGGTTATCCTTGAATATTACCTTGGGGTGCCTTGGGCATCCCCAAGCTTAGGCTCTTTCCATCCTTATTCCATAGTCCATGGAATCTTCACCCAAAACTTGAAAACTTCACAACACAAAACTCAACAGAAAACTTGTAAGCTCCGTTAGCGAAAGAAAATAAAACACCAATTCAAGGTACTGTAATGAACTCATTATTTATTTATATTGGTGTTAAACCTACTGTATTCCAACTTCTATATGGTTTATAAACTATTTTACTAGCCATAGAGTCATCAAAATAAGCAAACAACACACGAAAAATAGAATCTGTCAAAAACAGAACAGTCTGTAGTAATCTGTAACTAACGCAAACTTCTGGAACTCCAAAAATTCTAAAATAAATTGGTGGACCTGAGGAATTTGTCTAGTAATCATCTTCAAAAGAAATCAACTAAATAGCACTCTCCAGTAAAAAGTAGAAGCTAATCTCGTGAGCGCTAAAGTTTCTGTTTTTTACAGCATGATCATAAAGACTTCACCCAAGTCTTCCCAAAGGTTCTACTTGGCACAAACACTAATTAAAACATAAAACCACATCTAAGCAGAAGCTATATGGATTATTTATTACTAAAAAGAACCAAAAAGTAAGAAACTATTAAAGAGTTCGTACTAGAATAACACCTTAAGACACAAATCAACCAAAACCCTAATGTCACCTAGATACTTCATTGTCACCTCAAGTATCCGTGGGCATGATTATACGATATGCATCACACAATCTCAGATTCATCCAACCAACACAACATACTTCAAAGAGTGCCCCAAAAGTTTCTACCGGAGAGTCAAGAAAACGTGTGCCAACCCCTATGCATAGGTTCATGGGCGGAACCCGCTAGTTGGTCACCAAAACATATATCAGGTGGCACGTGATATCCCATTGTCACCACAGATAAACACGGCAAGACATACATCAAGTGTTCTCAAAATAAAGACTCAATCCGATAAGATAACTTCAAGAGGAAAACTCAATCCATTACAAGAGAGTAGAGGGGGAGAAACATCATAAGATCCAACTATAATGACAAAGCTCGCGATACATCAAGATCGTGCCATAGAGAGAACACGAAAGAGAGAGATCAGACACATAGCTACTGGTACATACCCTCAGCGCCCCGAGGGTGAACTACTCCCTCCTCATCACGAAGAGCACCGGGATGATGAAGATGGCCGCCGGTGATGGATTCCCCCTCCGACAGGGTGCCGCAACGGACTCCCGAGAGGTTTTTGGTGGCTACAGAGGCTTGCGGCAGCGGAACTCCCGATCTATCTTCTGTTCTGGAAGTTTTAGGGTTCGTGGAGTTATATAGGCGGAAGAAGCACGTCAGGGGAGCCACGAGGGCCCCACGAGGCAGGGGGCGCGCCCTGGGGGGTGGGCGTGCCCCCACACTCGTGGCTTCCTCGTTCCTTCCTTGACGTGGGCTCCAAGTCCATCGGGTGGCTTTCGTTCCAAAAATAACTTCTCTAGTTGATTTTGTTCCGTTTCGACTCCGTCTGATATTCCTTTTCTTCAAAACACTGAAATAGGCAAAAAAACAACAAATCTGGGCTGGGCCTCCGGTTAATTGTTAGTCCCAAAAGTAATATAAAAGTGAATAATAAAGCCCAATATTGCCCAAAACAGTAGATAATATAGCATGGAGCTATCAAAAATTATAGATACGTTGGAGACGTATCAACATGCACGATTGGGTTATCCATACCTGTATTGATGAGAATCCCGTGATAAGATGGACACGATCTCTGCTTCGACAGGACGTGCCAATAAAACCGCCTCACGACACGTGCAGTGGTAGGCTCAGAAAAACGGTTCGCCATGACCAGACTAGACTTGTGGAAAGCTGTCAGCAGATTAGACTCGTGGAAATATTATTCTCTCTACAGTGGTATGTGGAATTTGTTTTGCAGAGCCGGACACTATCCTTGTGTTCAAAATCTTCTATGGAGTATTTGGAGGAGGAACCTTCCTTGCAATGCCGAAGACAATCTGCGCCGGACTCATCGTCATTGAAGCCTGGTTCAGGGGCTACTGAGGGAGTCCCGGATTAGGGGGTCCTCGGACAGCCGGACTATATCCTTTAGCTGGACTGTTGGACTATGAAGATACAAGATTGAACACTTTGTCCCGTGTCCGGATGGGACTTTCCTTGGCGTGGAAGGCAAGCTTTGCAATACGGATATGTAGATCTCCTCCCTTGTAACCGACTCTGTGTAACCCTAGCCCCCTCCGGTGTCTATACCGGAGGATTTAGTCCGTAGGACGACAACAATCATACCATAGGCTAGCATCTAGGGTTTAGCCTCTACGATCTCGTGGTAGATCAACTCTTGTAATACTCATATCATCAAGATCAATCAAGCAGGAAGTAGGGTATTACCTCCATCGAGAGGGCCCGAACCTGGGTAAACATCGTGTCCCCCGCCTCTTGTTACCATCCGCCTTAGACGCACAGTTCGGGACCCCCTACCCGAGATCCGCCAGTTTTGACACCGACAGCTGCATTGCAGCGCGTGTGAGCTCGCGGTCAGGCGAGGCGCGCGCGCACGCCTGGCGCGGCGACAGCAGCGGGGAGCACGAGTGGCGCGGTGGAGGTGTGGCGTTCACAGTGACGGCCTGAGTACGTTCCCGTGCTCAGCCGGGCACGAGACCGATGGCAGCGATGGCAGGTAGTGCGGCAGCCACAAGGAGCTTCGACCATGGAGGAAACAACGCGGGGTGCGAGCTACGGGGGAGAAAGAGATGCGCGAGGAGAGGGGAAAGGAGCCGGAGCTCACCGGGAAGGCACAAGGAGGCTCGGCGTTGGCTTAGGAGCAGCAAAGGCGTGGACCGGCGCGGCGGAGCTCCGTTGGCCGAAGACGAAGCCGAGGTCGATGACGACGTCGTGGTAGCTCCCGACTCGGTCTGTTCAAAGCAGAGGCATTCGACTCATGTTCTTCAGCGTAGAGGAAGCAGCGGAGCCATGCAGACCTCTTGGCTCAATCCTAGGTGATGGGGAGGGCAGTAGCCACGGTGGTGGCGACAGCGCGGTCATGGGTCTCTTGGTGGAGCTTGAGAAGGAGCAAAAACGGCGCGTGGAAAGGAAGGGAATGGCGTTAGGGTTCGCTTGGGGAGGCGAGGGTGGTCTTATCCAATCCATGGGACCGCGGGATCAACGAAGCATGTGCATCGGCATCGTCGACGTGCGTGCTACGTCCACGGCGCCTCTGGTGAACAGGGGAAGGAGATGACCGCTGTGGTGGGCTGGGCTGGTATTGTAGCTAGTGGGCTCAAGTGCACATTGCATTTTAGCTCTTTTTCTTTTCTTATAGTTCTGTTACTTTTCTTCTTTCTATTTTGACTTTAATTTTAATAGTAAACTAGTTTTATAAAATGTGAAACTTGGTTCATAAATAGTGTTGCTAATTTTGACTCTGCCACAAAAAGGTTTGACAGCTACTAAATGTTTTGGAATTTTATAATTTGGAAAAGCATTTTAAATTACTATTTTGACCCTGTTTTAATTATTTTAGAGCCTTTAATTACTCTATAAAGATGTGGATTCTCCCCCATAATTACTTATGACTTATTTGGCACATTTAGAACATTTTAGTTTTAATGTCTGAAGACTTTTATCGTTTGCTTGATTTTGAATTTGAATTTGAATTTGAATCTTTCGAACTAACGCGAGATTAGCAACAGTTATCGAGGTGACATGGCATCATTATTAGAGGGTTACTGTAGCTTAATCATCACGCCGTCACAATTCTCCTCCACTACAAAAATATCGTCCCGAGATTTAAGAGGGGGAGAAGGGGGGAAGGTCTAGTTACGAAATGCTAACGGATCTGCTTGGCCTTGGTTGCTCTTCTCGAGGAGTTCAATCCATTACATTGACGTCTTCACTTCTCTACTTCAGATCATCATGGTGAAGTCGTCCTTTTCTTTGGGAACTCCAACGTACTTACGAATCGGCAAGGGGCAGCTTGGCTATGACAGAATGCTTATGAGGGAAACAATCTGGGGTTAACCCATGAATGAGCATAAGAGTATCTCTCGAGTTGAACATATAAAATACATCGAGAATAAGGTACGAAGGTACAATAAGATATTCCAAGCGGATAGATAGTTGCTCGAAGTCTGAATCAGAGTGAGAAAGGGGTTCAGAGCAGGGAGAGTAAGTATTGCCCGATACCGTAATGTAGCACTACGAAGGTGGCCCGTGAATTAAATATGAAGCCTAGCGTGAGGAATAACTTTGGAAACCGGGGGTGTACAGGAGAGTCAGGTTTTGATCCTGTGGAGTTGTGGGTTATGGGCCCACCATGTGGGGTTGAAGGTAGAAAGGGTGATGACATCTTGCACGATCATGTAAGCAAGTCAAGTCAGAGGATAGCCCATCACTTATGTCCGCAACAACATCTATACCAACGGCGAGGGATGAAGAGAACCATTTCCTGCTCGTTGAATGAGGCAGACCAATAGGCAAAGTTCTCGTCCATCGGTGGTTACCGGAATGTCATCAACAATAGTAACAGGGTTACACCAGACATGATGGTAGACCGAGGTGTTTACATAAGCAGGTAAATATTACTGCTTATATCATATAGGTCACAAGAAAGGTTAACCAAAACAATGGAAAGGAAAAGGTGTTTATCAGATTAACAGAACAATGGAAAGGAAAATGTGTTTAAACACATATTTCAGGGGTATATCCTTCCCAAGGACAAACAGAGCATGATATCCATGACCGGATAAAAGTAGAAAACCATTTAGGTAAGGGGAGAGGAATTTCATGACATTACCCAAACAACAGTGTTTGAATAATTGATAAAGAAAATTTAGCATTGTGCTTCAAATGTTCCTATTGATGATAGGAGTACCACATACATGCTTGAGATAGCATTGACATGGTCTTCAAGCAAAGGTCGGACTTTGGATACACAAAGGATTCAACAGGAACAACTTATAGAATAAGTCTTACCATTTCCTCATGGAAGAATAGATAACCTTGCTAAAAGGAAACTATAACAATGGGTCCTCAAGCCAGGTGTGCTAGACATGACATCACCTTATCGGTTTAAAGACCAACGTTATAACTCTTGGCAATATGTTCCAACCATCATATCTGATCGAGATCCAGTTCCGATGGGTGTCAGGATACCTCAGACCAAGGATGAGAAGAAGAGGTGCAACACAATTGACGAGATGGCGTTACAAGATTCTCGGGAAATGAATTATGAAGATAAGTTTTGAATCATGATTTCACCATTTAACCAAGGAGAGGATGAAGGGGTGGCTGATGAACTCAGCGACAATTCATTGAGATTTCCAAAAGATGGATCTCCACAATTAGGTGAACAAGGAGATAACAATTGTCAGATAAAATGATACAATGAGGTATGCTCGAGGAAACATACCCAATTTAAACATTGGTTGAAAGGTGCACCCGAAATATGGGCTGGGTCGCACGAACAACGTTAGAATGGTAACTTAATGAACAAAAGAATTAGAATTAAACTATTGATCATTCACTTCAAAGCAATAGGGTTGCTAGAAGTTTTGAATTCACACCTCAAAGTTCAATTGCCAGTATTCCAATTAGAATCAACACGGGGACCAAGAAATGAACGGAGATGGTGAGAAGTAATACTATACCAAGAATTTTTAAGAGGTGGAGCAATTCTTACAACATCCTTGACATAAAAGATGGTAATACTTCAGGTAGAACATAACACAAGCTGGATAGAAAGTTGCATCCGTAACATGAACCTATTTATGATGAAAGGAAGGTAAGGATGTGGTTGATGGTAACCCAAACTACCAAGGGACGAGGATGGCACTTATCATCATGAATTCGATTAATATCTTGGAAGAGCTCTGAATGCTGATGATGATCACGACACATTTGTCGAGAGATTTCATGAAGATGTAATCGATCGGCGATGACATCAAGTTAAAGGAATGATGAAGCGAAAGGTTATTCGAACCATGGGTACGACACAAACTCGAAATCAAGTTTGTTGTTCAATTAGAAATGATAT
The DNA here is from genome assembly GCA_021605145.1 of Aegilops bicornis. Lineage (NCBI taxonomy): Eukaryota > Viridiplantae > Streptophyta > Magnoliopsida > Poales > Poaceae > Aegilops > Aegilops bicornis. The sequence continues at coordinate 621,961,462 of CM038674.1, forward strand.
GACGAGGAAGATCGACGTAAGATTAGCTCATCGTCGAATGTGCTACGGGAGTAAGGAACAGGTAGCACAGTTAAAATTTAACATGGTAATGATATAGCCGATCAGGCTAGGAATGACTTAAAGGATTTTTAAACTCGTAAGCAACAAAAATTACTTAGAGTTATTGAATCGGAGTGCGGAATCGATTCACTTATTGGTGTTCTCAAGTGACTATTAACTCAGCACCCGGGGGGATTGGAATCGGTGACAATGTAGTACCTGATGAAGAACTCATAAGAAGTTATGTTGTTCCGTGATAATCTCGAGATACCAGGGGTAATACTCGACGACGGATCAAAGTACAGGTTGGACTGGGGTATTGCTCTGTAGAAGACAAGCTCTTATACTTGCATAGGAAATGGTACTTAAGGGAGAACATGGTCGGGACCACGATTGCAAAAGGCCAGATCCCAGATATAAGATGAACTTATACCAAGGGAATAATTAATTTTAAAAGAAGCTTTGATGAGAAGATCTACATCGTGTCCATGGGCATGAACACAAAGTTCAAGGTTGACTCCCACTTCTCCAATGCATAACCTTTCATTCACTTCTCACGTTCTATGAAGTTGTAGTGTTGAAATTTTATCTGGCAAAATACCAGAAGAGTATGACTAGTGAAAACTTTCACGTTCACACATATTAAAGAAGGCATAGGTCAACCCATCGGGGCACCATGGAAACATATACCACAAGATTCAATAGTAAATATCACCAGCTCGAAAGCAGAGCATGGTTGGCCAAATTAGAGTACAGGATTTACCAATGGTATTATGTATCAGGGAAATAACTCACAAGGTGATTAAATATGAAGGACACTGTCGGATAACAATCCAACAAAGGACTTGATGGTCCACAAAGGATCTGATGTGAGTATCGGTACTCAACCGGAAGAGTAAAGAATGCAAATGCAACAGGTTATAGAATCATCCAAATAACTCGGAGCTTAAATGCAAAGGAATTATGTTTCCAAATCGAAGGATCGGAAGCAGATTCTCTGATCAAGGATGGATAAGTTGAGTAGACTTAGGGGCACAATCGACGGCAATTTGATTGGTCGAGAATCAGTTCATGTTTAAAATGACGTCTGAGCCGGAAGGATGAATTCTAGGATCTGATTGAGGATTGCAGGCATTCGCAACATATTGAATCAACGGACTCAAAATGAAAATGACAAGGGAAGTCAATAAGATTACGAGACTTATGGAATTAACCATAATGCAAGAAAGCAAGAATTTCAAGAGCAATAGGCTGCTGAGGATTTTCCTAAGACCGAATAGCATTTCAAAGAATTTTGTGAAACACATGATCAACTGGAGATGAACGAATCCTCGATAAATGTGAGGAATTATTTGCATGTGTATTCACGCTGAAAAGAGCTAACAGTAGGCACAAAGGATTCTCAAGATATTGGAAAATATTCTGTGGTATCTAGTAATAACAAGAGCAACTTCGAATGAAGGTATGAACAGCAAGTGTATGTATTAATCCATAGGGATATATCGATGATAGGGAATTGCAAAAATGACAGGCACAAAGTCTCGAGAGAACATCATAGAGTATCTTCAAAATCTTCTGGTGCAGCAGGCGATCATCTGTAATAAGGAGCTCTCCGGGTGGATGTGATCACGAGATCCTAATGTTAGAGTTAGTAATTTTCTTTTAACCCGAATAGAAGAGAGATCAGAGTCCCAGAGTATAGACGAGGAATAAAAGATCCTAATACCACCCAATGGTGGCGTGGACCCATAACCACACAGCCATGTTAGTAAAATTTTGCAATGTCTAGACTCAACTTTGGCCAAGGAGTGTGTAAGGGCGATTCCTACAGGCAGTCGGCTCTGATACCAACTTGTGACGCCCCCGATTCAATCATACACTAATCATGCATGCGAACGTGTACGATCAAGATCAGGGACTCACGGGAAGATATCACAACACAACTCTAAAAATAAAAAAGTCATACACGCATCATAATACAAGCCAGGGGCCTCGAGGGATCAAATACAAGTGCTCGATCATAGATGAGTCAGCGGAAGCAACAATATCTGAGTACAGACATAAGTTAAACAAGTTGCCATAAGATGGCTAGCACAAACTGGGATACAGATTGAAACAGGCGCAGGCCTCCTGCCTGGGATCCTACTAAACTACTCCGGGTCATCGTCCGCGGCCTGCACATAGTAGTAGGCCCTCCGGTGTAGTAGGAGTCGTCATCGACGGTGGCGTCTGGCTCCGTGGCTCCAGCATCTGGTTGCGACAACTGAGAGGAAAGGAAAGTAGGAAAAGAGGGGGAAAATCAACCGTGAGTACTCATCCAAAGTACTCGCAAGCAAGGATTTACACTACATATGCATGGGTATCTGTGTAAAAGGGCAATATCGGTGGATTGAACTACAGAATGCCAGAATAAGAGGGGGATAGCTAGTCCTATCAAAGACTACGCTTCTGGCAGCCTCCATCTTGCAGCATGTAGAGGAGTGTAGATGGTAAGTTCACCAAGTAACATCGCATAGCATAAACCTACCCGCCGATCCTCCCCTCGTCGCCCTGTGTGAGAGCGATCATCAGGTTATATCTGGCACTTGGAAGGGTGTGTTTTATTAAGTATACGGTTCTAGTTGTCATAAGGTCAAGGTAAAACTCCGGGTCGTCCTTTTACCGAGGGACACGGCTATTCAAATAGATAAACATCCCTGCAGGGGTGCACCACATAACCCAACACGCTGGATCCCCTTTGGCCGGACACACTTTCCTGGGTCATGCCCGGCCTCGGAAGATCAACACGTCGCAACCCTACCTAGGCACAACAGAGATGTCAGCACGCCGGTCTAAATCCTATGGCACAGGGGTCTGGGACCATCGCCCATTGCACACCTGCACGTTGTGTGGGCGGCCGGAAGCAAACCTAGCCTCCTTAATACAAGAGCAAAGCGTTCGGTCCAATCCGGTCTTGGCAGCGCTCGATCGGCGACGTCAAGAATGCTTCGGCTGATACCACGATGTCGAGTGCCCATAACTGTTCCCGCGTTGTTGGTTAGTGCGTATAGGCCAGTGGCCAGACTCGGATCAAATACCAAGATCTCGTTAAGCGTGTTATTATCAAGTAACCGCGGATGCCGACCAGGGCCAGGCCCACCTCTCACCTAGGTGGTCTCAACCTGCCTTGTCACTCCGCCATAAAGTAACACTAGGGGGTCGTCGAGAACCCAGTCCCACCTCTACCGGGATGGAGCCACTTGTCCTTTCAGCCCCCACATCGGAATCACTTGCGGGTACTCTACGAGCCGACCCGACTTTAGTCACCACATGTATCATATAATATGTATGAAAGTATATACCCTTGATCACCTCCCGAATGATCACGGCCCAGTAGTATAGCATGGCAGACGGACACTAATGTAGGGCCACTGATGGGATACTAGCATCCTATACTAAGCATTTAGGATTGCAGGTAAGGGTAACAAGTGTAGCAACAATAACAGGCTATGCAGCAGAATAGGATTAACCGAAAGCAGTAGCATGCTACACTACTCTAATGCAAGCAGTAGAGAGAAGGAATAGGCGATATCTGGTGATCAAGGGGAGGCGCTTGCACAGTTGCTTTCGGCAAGGAGGGGTCGTCAACACCGTAGTCAATCGGGGCACCAGCAGCGGCGTCGGTCTCGTAGTCTATCGGAGAGAAGAGGGGGAAGAAACAATGAATACAAGGCAAACACATGCATACTGATGCATGACATGATAAGTAATAGTGCCAGGTGGTGCCCTAACGTAGTAGGAGGTGATACCGGTGAAGGGGGGAAACATCCGGGAAAGTATCCCCGGTGTTTCGCGTTTTCGGACAGATGAATCGGAGGGGGAAAGTGGTGTGTTTTCTATGCTAGGGATGTGTGGCGGATGAACGGGCTGTGTATTCGGGTTCGTCTCTTTGTTGTGAGCAACTTTCATGTATAAAGTATTTTCATCCGAGCTACGTATTATTTTATATGATTTATCAAAGTTTTATTCATTTTTTGAAAGTATTATTAATTCAATATTAATAAACAAAATGCTATGGGTACCCAGCCCTGTGTACATAGTATGTACACAGAGGTTTTTATGTGGGCTTGAGGGGACCCAGTTGACGATCAACGTTTGGTGATCGTCAATGTATGGGGCCCCCCTGTCATTGACACAGACTAACAAACAGTTGTAATTAGTTAAAGTAGGTAATTAGACTAATTAAAGTAGATTAATATAATTAATTAATTAACTAAATTTATTATTATTACTAAAACATGTTTTTCTTTTTTTTAAAGGCTGTATTTGAGGTCCGCGTAAGTGACCCAGGGGTTTCTGGTCTTTGGGTGAAACGGCCAGTGGCGCTGGCGTGGTGAACCCGGCAGAGTGATGCGGGGAGCCAGGGGCCATAGCGCTGGCCAGGCGGCCAGAGGGGCAGCTGCCGCGACGATAGGCGGCGCGGGACGCTGGGCGGCGGTGGTCGGCGAGCAGTGCAGTGAGGCGGAGCGGTTGGGGGCGGTCGAGCCAATGAGCAGCGAGCCATCACAAGGTGGAGGCGCGAGCTCGACGGAGGCACTAAGCGCGGGCGGTGGCAAGCAGCACTTGTATTCGAGCCCTCGAGGCCCCTGGCTTGTATTATGATGCTTGTTTGACTTATTTTATTTTTAGAGTTGTGTTGTGATATCTTCCCGTGAGTCCCTGATATTGATCGTACACGTTTGCGTGCATGATTAGTGTACGCTTGAATCAGGGGCATCACAACAGAGCTCCCCTCACCCACCCTAACCCTATCACGACGCTCTATGAGCACTTCCTCTAAGAAGAGGAGACACTTGTGCATGCTGTGCAAGGTGATACACAAGATTGAGTGATGGTCTGGTAAGCTCATGGCGATCATGGAAGTTGTGTAGTTCCTTTGTACAAGGAGAAGGACGCCGGGGTGCGGGAGTCTGAAGAGGACCGGGTGCATGTGTGTGAGACCCTCAAAGTTGTGTTTAATCAGCTTGCTCTTGCATAGGTAGAACACCAATGAGTGATTGCGGTGCTATGTGAAATACTGAAATGCGGGTGCTCAAGCAGTCGTTGATTGATATTATGTATCTTTCCTTTGCATACGTTAGCAAGTACATATACATGTGGCCACATATGATAAGTTGTTTTCAAATACATGTGACAAATTCTTGAAAAATTGGATTATAACATTGTGTAGAAGAGATAAGAGAGAAGAGAGAGACATGTAGAGCAAGAGAGGGATAGAGAGAGACTGTTGTTTGATTGTTATATTGTAAAGAGAGAGGGACTGTTCTGGGAGTTTAATATTGAAGGGAGCGAGTTTAACATGATGTAATAAAAAATAAACTACACAGCTTATCTGTGAGGGGGAGCTACGTTGGAAGGGAGGTTGTGAGAAGATGTGGAAAGCCTGTATTACTATTGAGGTTGTGGCATGCTAGTTCAATGCTGAGGCGGCAACGCAAGAGGTTGTCAGGGAGAGAAGGAGGCATGCCATGCTACTTGTGAGCTGCGTTGGGATTTTCCACAAAGAGGAAGAATGAAAAAAAATATAGTAGTGGATAGTATTTCCCTCAGTGGGAACCAAGGTTATCGAACCAATAGGAGAACCAAGCGAATTCCTAATAAGAAGTATCAACACACGCAAAAGCAAATGCTTGCACCTAACACGCACTACTAGGGAAAAGCCTAGCGATGGCGCTGGTCTAAGGCTATCGATGGCGCGGGTTCCCTGGCCATCGATACTGTTACTGACTAACGTTTAGCGATGGCAGCGTTTTGACCAGCTGCCATCGCTATACCATACCAGCGCTACTCCTAAGTGGCTTAGCAGTAGCGTTTTCCTGTGCAGTGCTAAAGAGTGCTACTACTATATTTTCACATATCTTTTTTGCTATGTATTTGCGATGTTTTTGTACAGGTTTAATATAGTATTCTAATCATATCATAAACATTCAATATGCTCATCATATCATACACATAATAGTCTCATCATATCATCCAACACAAATCATGTCATCACATCATAATCACGATATAACGATACAAGTTAACTGGCATGTCTCATCATACATAATTTATTACTTCTTGAGGCGCCGGTTCGGATCCCTCCCTCGCACTAGCGTGAACCTAAACTAACTATTTTCCGCTTCGGCTCTGCTATTGAACCCTCTCTGGTTGTTGATACGTCTCCAACGTATCTATAATTTTTGATTGTTCCATGCTATATTATATTCTGTTTTGGATGTTTATTGGGCTTTATTATACACTTTTATATTATTTTTGGGACTAACCTATTAACCGGAGGCCCAGCCCAAATTGCTGTTTTTTGCCCGTTTCAGTGTTTCGCAGAAAAAGAATATCAAACGGAGTCCAAACGGAATGAAACCTTCGGGAACGTGATTTTCGGAACAAACGTGATCCAGAGGACTTGGAGTCTACGTAAAGCAATCAACGAGGAAGGCACGAGGTAGGGGGCACGCCTACCCCCCCCCCCCCCAGGCGCGCCCTCCACCCTCGTGGGGCCCACATTGCTCCACCGACATACTTCTTCCACCTATATATACCCGTATACCCTGAAAACATCAGAGACGGAGCCGAAACCCTATTTCCACCGCTGCAACCTTCTGTACCTGTGAGATCCCATCTTGGGGCCTTTTCCGGCGCTCCGTCGGAGGGGGCATTGATCACGGAGGGCTTTTACATCAACACCATAGCCTCTCCGATGATGCGTGTCAGACCTTCGGGTCCATAGTTATTAGCTAGATGGCTTCTTCTCTCTGTTTGGATCTCAATACAAAGTTCTCCTTGTTTATCTTGGAGATCTTTTCGATGTAATCTTCTTTTGCGGTGCGTTTGTCGATATCCGATGAATTGTGGGTTTATGATCAAGATTATCTATGAACAATATTTGAATCTCCTCTGAATTCTTTTATGTATGATTGGTTATCTTTGCAAGTCTCTTCGAATTATCAGTTTGGTTTGTCCTACTAGATTGATCTTTCTTGCAATAGGAGAAGTGCTTAGCTTTGGGTTCAATCTTGCAATGTCCTTTCCCAAAGGATGTTAGGGCAGCAAGGCACGTATTGTATTGTTGCCATCGAGGATAAAAATATGGGGTTTATATCATATTGCATGAGTTTATCCCTCTACATCATGTCATCTTTCTTAATGCATTACTCTGTTCTTATGAACTTAATACTCTAGATGAAGGCAGGAGTCAGTCGATGTGTGGAGTAATAGTAGTAGATGCAGAATCGTTTCGGTCTACTTGTCGCGGACATGATGCCTATATACATGACCATACCTAGATATTCTCATAACTATGCTCAATTCTATCAATTGCTCGACAGTAATTTGTTTACCCATCGCAATACTTATGCTATCTTGAGAGAAGCCACTAGTGAAACCTATGGCCCCCGGGTCTATTTTCCATCATATTAATATTCCAACACTTTCCTATTTATGTTTCTGTTTATTTTACTCTGCATCTTTATCATAAAAATACCAAAAATATTATCCTATCATATCTATCAGATCTCACTCTCGTAAGTGACCGTGAAGGGATTGACAACCCCTTTATCGCGTTGGTTGTGAGGTTTGTTTGTGTAGGTGCGTGGGACTCGCGGTAGTCTCCTACTGGATTGATACCTTGGTTCTCAAAACTGAGGGAAATACTTACGCTACTTTGCTGCATCACCCTTTCCTCTTCAAAGGAAAACCAACGCGGTGCTCAAGAGGTAGCAAGAAGGATTTCTGGCGCCGTTGCCGGGGAGTCTACGCACAAGTCAAGACATACCAAGTACCCAACACAAACTCATCTCCCTCGCATTACATTATTTGCCATTTACCTCTCGTTTTCCTCTCCCCCACTTCACCCTTGCCGTTTTATTCGCCCTCTCTTTTCCGTTTGCCTCTTTTTCGGTTGTGTCATCATTATGGCTAGTCCTCTATCTACTCCTTTGTCCCCCGAGAATGAAGTTCTTAATTTTAAACAAAGGGAGGGAGAAAATCTAAAAGATGCTTGGTATAGAATTTGCAATGCTCAAAATAGATCTACTAGGAAGCAATCTGCTTCCATTCTTCTTTGCAACTTTTATGTAGGCATTACTCCTTGGTATAGATACATCCTTGATACCATTACCGGAGGAAATTTCTTCGGTAGCCATACTTTTTATTCTTATAATGCTTTGATAGATTTATTTGGCTCACCACCTCTTTTGGTTAATGGAACCGTGTTAATTTTGGAGCATGTTATGCAAAAGCTTGAAATTATTGAAAATAAAGTTGCTACTACGGAATTGATTCAGAATTTGAATAAAAAGATCCACAATCAAATTACCCAATATGGATCTAAGGTGGGAGTTACTCTGAAAAGTTTTAAGGAAAAAGAACCCATAGTTAATGAAATAATAGATCAAGATTCTACTAGAATCGATAAACTTGAGGGAATTATTACCAACTTAGGGTCCGCTTTTTCTTCCGTTAAAAATACTCGAAATCCTTCTACCAAAATTGCTAAGCTTGTTTATGTTCCAAAAAACAAGGGTAAATCCTCTAGTAAGGAAACTGCGGATTTAAAATCAATAAGTGTTCAACCCAATCTTTTCGCTATCATTAAGGAACCGTTTGCTACAAATGATTTTCTTGATTTGGTGCCTAGGAGTTTGATAATCAATAAAAAGGAAGAAACTACTAGGGTTTATAGGTGTCTTATTGAAGAATTCACTACCAAAGATGGCAATACTTAGATCTATCCTTGCTTTTATGCCTAGCTAGGGGCGTTAAACGATATCGCTTGTTGGGAGGCAACCCAATTTTATTTTAGTTTTCTGATTTTTGCTTATGTTTAGGAATAAATAATTTTTCTAGCCTCTGGTTAGATTCATTTTTGTGTTTTAATTAGTGTTTGTGCCAAGTAAAACCGTTAGGATAACCTACGGTGATAGTTATTTGATCCTGCTGCAGAAAACAGAAACTTTGTGTGCACGAGATAAGTTTTCATAAATCACAGGAACGTACTTTTCAGTTGATTCTTTTTGCAGTAGATCAAAAAACAAATTATCTAGAACTTCTTAATTTTGTGGAATTTTTTGCATTCCATAAGTTTGCGTTAGTTACAGATTACTACAGACTGTTCTGTTTTTGACATATTCTGTTTTCCGTGTGTTGTTTGCTTATTTTGATGAATCTATGGCTAGTAAAATAATTTATAAACCATAGGGAAGTTGGAATACAGTAAGTTTAACACCAATACAAATAAAGAATGAGTTCATTACAGTACCTTGAAGTGGTGTTTTGTTTTCTTTCGCTAACGGAGCTCACGAGATTTTTTGTTGAGTTTTGTGTTGTGAAGTTTTCAAGTTTTGGGTAAAAGATTTGATGGATTATGGAACAAGGAGTGGCAAGAGCCTAAGCTTGGGGATGCCCATGGCACCCCAAGATAATCTAAGGACACCAAAAATCCAAAGCTTGGGGATGCCCCGGAAGGCATCCCCTCTTTCGTCTTCGTCCATCGGTAACTTTACTTGGAGCTATATTTTTATTCACCACATGATATGTGTTTTGCTTGGAGCGTCTTGTATGATTTGAGTCTTTGCTTTTTAGTTTACCACAATCATACTTGTTGTACACACCTTTTGAGAGAGACACACATGATTCGGAATTTATTAGAATACTCTATGTGCTTCACTTATATCTTTTGAGCTATATAGTTTTTTCTCTAGTGCTTCACTTATATCTTTTAGAGCACGGTGGTGGATCTATTTTATATAAACTATTGTTCTCGCATGCTTCACTTATATTATTTTGAGAGTCCTACAAAACAGCATGGTAATTTGCTTTGATCATGAAATTAATCCTAATATACAAAGTATTCAACTTTAGAAAAAAAATCTCTTATGAGTGCGTTGAATACTAACAAAAGTTTGATGCTTGATGATTGTTTTGAGATATTAAGGTAGTAATATTAAAGTTGTGCTAGTTGAGTAGTTGTGAAATTGAGAAATACTTGTGTTGAAGTTTGCAAATCACGTAGCATGCACGTATGGTAAACGTTGTGTAACAAATTTGAAACATGAGATGTTCTTTGAGTGTCATCCCCTGTGTGGAGGTCGGGGGCGCGCGATGGTTAACTCCTACCAACCTCCCCCCTAGGAGCATGCGTGTAGTGCTTGGTTTTGATGACTTGTAGATTTTTGCAATAAGTATGTGAGTTATTTATGACTAATGTTGAGTGCATGGATTATACGCACTCTCACCCTTCCATCATTGCTAGCCTCTTCGGTACCGTGCATTGCCTTTTCTCACCTTGAGAGTTAGCGCAAACTTTGCCGGTGCATCCAAACCCCGTGATACGATATGCTCTATCACACATAAACCTCCCTATATCTTCCTCAAAACAGCCACCATACCTACCTATTATGGCATTTCCATAGCCATTCCGAGATATATTGCCATGCAACATTCCACCGTTCCGTTTATCATGACACGTTTCATCATTGTCATATTGCCTTTCATGATCATGTAGTTGACATCGTATTTGTGGCAAAGCCACCATGCATATTATTTCATACATGTCACTCTTGAATCATTGCCCATCCTGGCACACCGCCGGAGACATGCATATAGAGTCATACTTTGTTCTAGTATCGAGTTGTAATCATTGAGTTGTAAATGAATAGAAGTGTGATGATCATCATTCATAGTGCATTATCCCTAAAAAGAGAGAAAGGCCAAAAGAAAAAAAGGAGGCCCGAAAAAAAAAGAAAAAAAATAAAAAAAGGGGCAATGCTACTATCCTTTTCCATACTTGTGCTTCAAAGTAGCACCATGTTCTTCATGATAGAGAGTCTCTTGCTTTGTCACTTTCATATACTAGTGGGAATTTTTCGTTATAGAACTTGGCTTGTATATTCCTACAATGGGCTTCCTCAAATGCCCTAGGTCTTCGTGAGCAATCAAGTTGGATGCACACCCACTTAGTTGCATTTTGTTGAGCATTCATACATTTATAGCTCTAGTGCATCCGTTGCATGGCAATCCCTACTCCTCACATTGATATCTATTAATGGGCATCTCCATAGCCCGTTGATACGCCTAGTTGATGTGAGACTATCTTCTCCTTTTTGTCTTCTCCACATAACCCCCATCATTATTCTATTCCACCCATAGTGCTATGTCCATGGCTCACACTCAAGTATTGCGTGAAAGTTGAAAGAGTTTGAAAATTCTAAAGTATGAAACAATTGCCTGGCTGAAACCGGGGTTGTGCATGATTTGAGTATTTTGTGTGACGAAGATGGAGCATAACCAAACTATATGATTTTGTAGGGATGAACTTTCTTTGGCCATGTTATTTTGAGAAGACATAATTGCTTAGTTAGTATGCTTGAAGTATTATTGCTTTTATGTCAATATTAAACCATTATCTCGAATCTTTCGGCTCTGAATATTCATACCACAATTAAGAGGGTTACACTAAAAGCCATGCCAAGTAGCATTCCACATCAAAAATTCTGTTTTTATCATTTACCTACTCGAGGACAAGAAGGAATTAAGCTTGGGGATGCTTGATACGTCTCCAACGTATCTATAATTTTTTATTGTTCCATGCTATATTATATTCTGTTTTGGATGTTTATTGGGCTTTATTATACACTTTTATATTATTTTTGGGACTAACCTATTAACCGGAGGCCCGGCCCAAATTGCTGTTTTTTGCCCGTTTCAGTATTTCGCAAAAAAAGAATATCAAACGTAGTCCAAACGGAATGAAACCTTCGCGAACGTGATTTTCGGAACAAACGTGATCCAGAGGACTTGGAGTCTACGTAAAGCAATCAACGAGGAAGGCACGGCGTAGGGGGCGCGCCCTCCACCCTCATGGGGCCCACGTTGCTCCACCGACGTACTTCTTCCTCCTATATATACCCGTATACCCTGAAAACATCAGAGACGGAGCTGAAACCCTATTTCCACCGCCGCAACCTTCTGTACCCGTGAGATCCCATCTTGGGGCCTTTTCCGGCACTCCGCCGGAGGGGGCATTGATCACGTAGGGCTTCTACATCAACAGCATAGCCTCTTCGATGATATGTGAGTAGTTTACCTCAGACCTTCGGGTCCATAGTTATTAGCCAGATGGCTTCTTCTCTCTCTTTGGATGGCTTCTTCTCTCTCTTTGGATCTCAATACAGAGTTCTCATTGTTTCTCTTGGAGATCTATTCGATGTAATCTTGTTTTGTGGTGTGTTTATCGAGATCCGATGAATTGTGGGTTTATGATCAAGATTATCTATGAACAATATTTGAATCTCCTCTGAATTCTTTTACGTATGATTGGTTATCTTTGCAAGTCTCTTCGAATTATCAGTTTGGTTTGTCCTACTAGATTGATCTTTCTTGCAATAGGAGAAGTGCTTAGCTTTGGGTTCAATTTTGCGGTGTCCTTTCCCAGTGACAGCAGGGGCAGCAAGGCGCATATTGTATTGTTTCCATCAAGGATAAAAAGATGGGGTTTATATCATATTGCATGAGTTTATCCCTCTACATCATGTCATCTCTCTTAATGCATTACTCTGTTCTTATGAACTTAATACTCTAGATGCAAGCAGGAGTCGGTCGATGTGTGGAGTAATAGTAGTAGATGCAGAATCGTTTCGGTCTACTTGTCGCGGACGTGATGCCTATATACATGATCATCCCTAGATATTCTCATAACTATTCTCAATTCTATCAATTGCTCAACAGTAATTTGTTTACCCATCGCAATACTTATGCTATCTTGAGAGAAGCCACTAGTGAAACCTATGGCCCCCGGGTCTATTTTCCATCATATTAATCTTCCAACACTTTGCTATTTCTGTTTCTGTTTATTTTACTTTGCATCTTTATCATAAAAATACCAAAAATATTATCCTATCATATCTATCAGATCTCACTCTCGTAAGTGACCGTGAAGAGATTGACAACCCCTTTATCGCGTTGGTTGCGAGGTTCTTGTTTGTTTGTGTAGGTGCGTGGGACTCGCGTGTGGTATCCTACAGGATTGATACCTTGGTTCTCAAAACTAAGGGAAATACTGACGCTACTTTGCTGCAACACCCTTTCCTCTTCAAGGGAAAACCAATGCAGTGCTCAAGAGGTAGCAGCTATCGCTCAGAAACTGGTACACCTGGGCCTAATACTCAGGCCACTCGTCGTATACTCTTGGCGTAGCACTTCTTCGCCATCGATGATCTATGTACATGCATCGTCACATGAGTCGATAATATGCAACATAAATAGTTGAGCAACAGAAAGAGACGGAGTTGGCAAAAATAGAAGCAACATATCATAAGCATAAATAACAAAGTTCATTGTACCCAAAATGCCCTAACTAGAGTGATCTTCGTTAGTTGAGGAGGACGGTTTAATTACATCACAAAGTTTCATCGTGCAAGTCAAAGTTTCGTCATAGAGAAAATATGGACTAAACGGACACATTGTCATATATCGTCAATCACTCCAACATGTCGTGCCATCCATCCAAATCAGGGAGATAGTCCCCGAGCATAGTGAAATGCTTCAGGTCGAGGCACTGAGCGGCTACGCGTGTTCGGACGTCTTCCCGCGACATTTTCCCTTCTTCATAGAACAACCCTATTTTTCGAGGACCTCCTTCATGATGATTTGGGCAAGTTCACGCTGGATGTGAAAGAACTCATCTCGCAGTCGATGATCCGGGAATCTCCTAGTTTCTTTGCCCATTGCAGAATATTGGCATCGCCAGATCTAGGTGACATGCGAAGGTTCTGGTGATCCCGTATGTACTCCAGCATGTGGTGGAGGACATAGAATCCATCTCTGAGAGTACCACTCGGTTGCTGGATGCAGCAAAAGTTGGTCTTATGGCCGAAGGTGGGCGTGTGGTTCCTTGTCTTCTTGAGCATGATCTCTACGCGTGCCCATCGCTACGCAAAATAAGTACACCTCAAATTAGCCTCCACGCGTGCAAATGAATGATTGAAATTGACGGAAGGATATCCGCGGATGACTTACATGGGTTGATAAGGCACGAGAATCGTCTCCTTGTCCATATTGCCGACCATGAAATCAGAGATGTAGTTACTCGTGTATTCACGGTGCTTTGGGCAGACTGCCAAGAACCCCCCCGTGCATGAAGGACGGGTCAGCGACACATATATAAGGTATCTGCTCAATCCTGATGATGTAGTTCATTTACAAGGCAAAAGGCGGACAAACGTAAAATTCAGTTCTTCAAGTGAAACATGTCGAAGATGTAATCAAATCAAAGGAAGAACTTTTCCGCGGGGAATGTGTTGACGTACAACCTTTGCTGCGGCACGTTAACCACGTAGAGCGGGTATCCTAGATTTTTCGAGGCGATCAGGCTTTTCTCTCTCCGTAGCACATCGTCATGAAGTCTCCTTAGATCGCCATATGTGGCCTCTACCGCTGCCTTAGGTAGGATCAGATCACCGGGATATGGTATTTCGCCGCACCTATGATAGGTATACGGTCTTCAACCCGAGGCTGTGGAGGCGGCTGGCTCATAGAAGCAGCTTTGCCTTTCCTTGTTCTCTTCCTATACTTCTTTGCTACTGGAAGTGAGCCTATAATACGTTCATCCTCCAGCAATTCAGGCACCAACTCATCACGCTCAAACTATGAGTACTCATACTGTTGAGCCATCAATCCTCCGTCATCATAGGCGCCGGTATTGAGATACTGTAGAGGGTCATCGTCATCCTCGTCGACGGCATCATGCATTGCTTCTTCAACGGCGGCGACGTCATCAGCCACTAATGGAGCCTCTTCCTCACGTCGTCCGCTATCACCCAGCACAACAGGCGACGCTAATTGGGTAGGTGGGGTGTTGGTGTTCATACCTTGCTGAGGTTGCGTGGTGGTGGGTGTGCTCCCGGCCGCCTCCAGATGAAGCAGACTCTTCGGCCACAACAGGACCCAACTCTTGCAATCGCCAAGACGCCGCGGGGTCACATCGTCATCTCCACCTAGTGCTACCGGAGGAGCCGAATTCTCATGGCCTGGTTTGACACTGGCCACGGAAACCTTGAAGATGGCAGGGGGGATCGGCCGGCTATGGAACAATTCTTCCTTCGGCTTCACTATCGTCGCCTTTCCCACGTCCACCTTCTAACCGCTGACGGTGTACAGTATGGTGCACGGGGTTACGTCGGCCTGCAAAGTCATGTCTGCGACGTGAGACAACCAAAAGGCAACGGAAACGGGATATTATACATATATTGAAGAGGGTCGGTGTGACAGGTACCGTGAGGGCGTCGAGCTCAGCCAAAGATGAAGCCCCACCGAGCACGCCAGAGACGGAGGACGGGCTGCTATGAGCAGGTGCGGGAGCAGTTGCGGTCGCATGAGAAGGTGCTAGTACAACACTAAACGAGCTGCTCACGAAGAATTTGGAAAGGGGAAAGTCCGCCGCCTCTTTATCTAGATTTTTCTTGCTCCAACTTACGATAGCCGGAATCAATACACTATAGGAAGCTTCCATTTCCTATCTTGCGGCAGCTACCGTTGCTTTGACTATCTCAGCTGGTTTCTTATCAATCGCAATCTCAACCTTCTTGTCGATGTTTTCTTCGTTTAACCTCCGTTTTTCCTTTGTCTCCTCGGTGGTCGCACGGTAGTACTTCTTCCAAGTGGTGCCGTCTCCGACGCCGTGCACGCGTCCATACGACGGCCGAGTGTTCACCGGAAGACCTTTCAATATGTTCAAGGCCCGGTTGAATGGGGTGTCCCACTTGGGCCTCGCCAACACTTCAGACGGCGAGTCGCTTTTGGCCGCAATCATGTGCTGCTCTTCTGCAAAAGAACATGGATTGTTTACAAATGTGACTAAACGTGCAGTCGAATTGATCAGAAGCTAAAATTAGGGGTGAGGGAGTCCCGGACTAGGGGGTGTCTGGATAGCCGGACTATCATCACGGCCGGACTCCAAGACTATGAAGATACAAGATTGATGACTTCGTCCCTTGTCCGGATGGGACTTTCCTTGGCGTGGAAGGCAAGCTTGGCGATACGGATACGTAGATCTCCTACCATTGTAACCAACTCTGTGTAACCCTAACCTATCCGGTGTCTATATAAATCGGAGGGTTTTAGTCTGTAAGACGAACAACAATCATACCATAGGCTAGCCTCTAGGGTTTAGCCTCCTTGATCTCGTGGTAGATCTACTCTTGTACTACCCATATCATCAATCTTAATCAAGCAGGAGTAGGGTATTACCTCCATCGAGAGGGCTCGAACCTGGGTAAAAACATCGTGTCCCTTGTCTCCTATTACCATCCGCCTAGACGCACCGTTCGGGACCCCCTACCGAGATCCGCCGGTTTGACACCGACATTGGTGCTTTCATTGAGAGTTCCTCTGTGTCGTCACCGATAGGCCCGATGGCTCCTTCGATCATCAACAACGACGCGGTCCAGGTGAGACTTTTCTCCCGGACAGATCTTCAGATTCGGCGGATTTGCACCGCGGGCAAATTCGCTGGCCATCCGGAGCAGATCGAAAGCTTCGCCCCGCCATCGTGTCAGATTTGGAAGTCTGAACTATACGGCCGATATCCGCGGAGACTTGATCTTCGACGGATTCGAGCCGCAGCCAAGCCGCCGCCGCTCTCGATGGGCATGATCTAGCTCTGCGGCGAGCGATTGCCACGGAGGCCGCACCAGCATCCGCTCCGACCCTTAATCCGAAGCCGGATTCCCCGATCGAGGACGAGTGGTTGGGCACCGCCTCGGGGGCTACAATCTCTACGGCGATTAAGCCAAACTCCATCGTTGTCCTTTGCAAAGACCTCGACTCCAGGATGTCGGACTCTTTTCCGGACTCCGAACCCTCCGCGCCACTGCCAATCGAATCTGATTGGGCGCCGGTCATGGAGTTCACGGCCGCGGAAATCTTTCAGCACTCGCCCTTTGGCGACATCCTGAATTCACTAAAGTCTATCTCTTCATCCGGAGAGCCCTGGCCGAACTATGGTCAGGAAGGTTCGGATGCGGACGACGAAGAAATTCAACGCCCACCCACCACCCACTTCATAGCCACCGTCGAAAGCTTACACGACGTGCTCGATTTCGACTCTGAAGACATCGACGGTATGGACGACGATGTAGGAGACAACAATGAACCAGCACCTATAGGATGCTGGACAACCACCTCATCCCATGATGTATACATGGTGGATACACCTAAAGGAAATGAAGATGAGGAACAACGGGACGCTACAAAGGATAAATCCCTCGAAAAGCAGTCAAAACGGCAACGTAAACGCCGAACAAAGTCCCGCCTCAACAAAAACCCAGCCATAGAGCAGGGCGAACCGGTGGACAATGAACAAGCTATTGAGCAATCGTCCGAACAAGACAACTTGGATAAACAATCTGTCCACGGCGAAGACAACAGTCTGGACGATCTCACGCCGGACAAACTATTGGAGCAAAATGACCTCCAGAAAAGGCTCGTCGCCACTGCGCGTAGCCTGAAAAAGCAGAAGCGGAAGATGCACTCAGGATCAGATGGAGCAAAGTATTCAGCACCGCAGACAAGTACGGCGACAGTCGCCGAACTAAGAGCTACCCGAAAAGAAAGCTACTGCCCGAATTCGACGAGGAGGCCTTAGAGCCCCCACAATTAAAAAGTAAGAAGGCCACCCCCGGATGGACGACCCCACGGCAAAAAAGAGCGGCGAATGGCGCCACACAAGCCAATATGCGATCTCGCTTAAGGATTCACATCAAAAGGATGGCCCAGTTAGGTCCATCTATGGGCCAAGAAAGCAGGCTCACAAAGTAATGCAACACGCCAAAATTCAAGATCACGGCACACCCAAATATAGGGCGCCAGACACCCCTATGTTTCACCGATGAGGTGCCGGATCATGAATTTCAGCCGAGTTCAAACCCGTAAACATAGAGGCATCTGACGGAACAAGAGACCCTCGAGTCTGGATCGAGGATTATATCCTCCACATACACATGGCCGAGAGGAGATGATCTCCACGCCATAAAATACTTACCCTTAAACTCAAAGGGCCAGCTCGGCATTGGCTTAAAAGCCTCCCGAAAATACCATTGGAAGCTGGGAAGAGCTCGAGGATGCGTTTGGGCAAATTTTCAGGGGACCTATGTCCGCCCTCCGGATCGCAGACGATCTAAGTCACATAACTCAACAGCCGAGAGTCAGCCCGGAAATTCCGAACAGGTTCCTTACTAAAAAGAACCAAATAGTCGACTATCCGGACGCCAAGCCTTAGCAGCTTTCAAACACAACTTCCGAGACGAATGGCTCGCTTGACACCTCGGCCAAGAAAACCAAGAACAATGACCGCATTAACAAGCCTCATGACCCGCTTTTTGCGGGAGAGGATAGCTGGCTAGCAAGATGCACCACCAACACCCAAGTACATCCGAAATCAGAGATGGAAATGGGAAACCACGGCGCAACAAGGACCAGCGCCGGATTAAAAGGAACAGTCAAAAGAGCACGGCAGTCAACGCCGGATTCAAAAGCTCACGGCAGAACAACAAAAAACTGCCCCTTAAGGACAATAGCGATAAGCTATCCAACTTCAACAAAATCTTGGACAAGATATGTCAAATCCACAGTACTCACAGGAGGCACGCAAACCATACCCACCGAAATTGTTGGGTCTTCAAACAACAAAGTGCACTCAACGCCCGAACACAAGGGCTCGACACACCAAGTGAAGATGATGACGAGCACCACAAGCAGAGCCCCGGAAAACAAAAGAATTTCCCACAAGAGGTCAAAACAGTAAACTCACTTCACGTGATCAAAGGGAAAAACAGAGTGGCGCCCACTAAAATGCGCAGCGCACACTGGTTGTCAAAGCCAATCACATTCGACCATCAGGACTACTCCGAAAATATCCGGAACGCAGGATGGACTGCCTTGATATTGGATCCTATAATTGACGGATTACAATTTACACAAGTCCTCATGGATGGCGGCAGTGACATAAACCTAATATATCAGGACACAATCCGCAGGATGGGGATAGATCCAACCAAAATTCGCCGTAGCAACACCTCCTTTAAAGGAGTAATGCCAGGCCCATATGCCCATTGTACGGGCTCCATACTGCTAGAAGTTGTGTTCGGTTCATCCGACAACTTCCGCCGTGAAAGGTTAATCTTCCATGTCGCCCCGTTTAAAAGTAGCCATCAAGCACTATTGGGATGCGAAGCTTTCGCCCGCTTTAACGCAATACCGCATTACGCATCTCTAACACTTAAAATGTCCGGTCCACGCGGCATCATCTCGTTAAAAGGAAGTATTAAGTGTTACTCGAGCACGGAAGAGCGAGAGACTGCCTTGACAGCCCCACACCTATCTGGCTCCGCTAGGCAAAGAACCTGAATTGGTCATTCAAACCCCGGACACGGTTAGACGAGTCCGGCGCCTACTAGCGGCATAGCCCATACAAGGGGCTACACGCATATATCATAAGAGACACTAAAGCTCAATTTTATTCACTCCTTCGATTCGTACTCTGTTTATTTAATGTACAGTACATCTTTTGCATGATCCTTTTTCTTTTAAAACTAAGTTCCTCTCTTTTACAGACGAACGACGTGCTACACCCGTCCAGGATACGGCACAACGGAGACACAGGCGCAGACGTGCAGTAGGGACCCGTTGCAAGGATTCTTTTCAGATTAAGACCCTGCGTAAACCTTTTTCTTGTCTCTTGTTGATATACATCCCCGGTTCCTTACTATAACCGAGGAGACTGGCGTTTTGGCATTGACCGCACCAGAGTTTTTGCGCGTACCTGGACATCAGGGGCTTAGGGCATTATTCTGCCCATTTTCATAAAGACCGAATACCTTAGGGAGTATTCGGCGTCTCGAGTTAGGCCTTATATGCATCAGCTCCGAATCATGTCTTTGGTCAAATGTTGGGTTGCCCGGCTCATGTGTTTTGCTGCCTTACGCCCGTTTTCACGGCTAACGCGGCACTAGGAGAACTACTGCGATTGTGCCCGGTTCGCCGGGCGAGCACCTCGAGAGAAAGCCGAAAACCGACCGTCATGATATAGTGAGAGACCGTCAACCACTCGATGACCCACTGGAATGTTTAGGATTCCTCCGCATTAACGAAGGACCGGTTTTCGGTCAGCACATACGCACTTCGGATTCGGGAGAGTGCGGTGCCCTGTGGGCTATATAGTAGCCCCACCCTCGAACTCCCATGGCTAAGTGAAAGTGATAAAGCATTATAGTCCGGTTGCCTGGTTTGCTACGCTATCACCTCCTTAACAGGACCAAGACGTTGGATTAAGTGTGAAAAAGTGCTTTCTTTGCAAACACCCCCGCACTATGTGCGTGGGGTGAAAGCCAAGGACTGTCATCTTTCAAAGTTATATACACATATACATAAACGGCCGCACAAGGAGTAGTTTACTACTTGAATGCACAAGTATAAAAAGCTCTTATATTATACTGAAAACATTGTTTTCACAAATCATACATGTCATTTAATATAATATCCTTCGAGCACTGCGTCTCTATTAAACGAGCGCACGGCAGGACTTCTTCAAAGTAGTGCTTGGCAGGTACTCGGCTTCTATCCGAATCTTGGGATGCAACGTCGGTGGCCTTCATCTCTGCCCAGTATGTCTTGACACGGGCCAGAGCCATCCGCGCTCCCTCAATACACGTCGATCGCTTCATTGCGTCGATACGCGGTACCGCACCAAGGAACGGCTGCACTAAACCAAAATAACTCTTCGGCTGAGGTCCGCCGGCCACAAGTGAGTCATGACATGCTGCATGGCAAGTCCGGATAGTCGATTCAGCTCGGCCCATTCGGCCAACCGATCGGTCAACGGAAGAAGACGCTCCGGTCTATGGAATTGCGACCAATATGGCTCTTCCCTTCTGTGCCCCTTCTGGCCTCGGAAGTGCTCAACCACGTCCGCAGCGCTCGCCGCTAAGTCCAGATAAGCATCCTCTGAACTCCACAACTCGTCCAATTGAGCATACTTTGGATCAGTATATTTCCTCCGTAGCAGAAACGGTTTTCCAGCCGCAATTGCCCCGGCCTGACTCAGCTCCTCCTTGGCAGCTCTCAAAGCAGAATGGGCATTCTTGGATTCGGCGGCCTTTTTCAGCCCTCTTGCTCCGCTTTGACGCGTTCTTTTTCGAGAACCTCGCAGCGATCGGCATCATTCTTCAACTTTCTGGCCATATCGGCCATTTCCTTTTTTGCTTCGGCAGTGAGCAGCCCGTTCGGCTCCTAGCTCTTCGGCCACCCTTAAAGCGGCCGCACTACTATTTCTGGCTTGCTCTTTCGCTCGGGCGAGTTCCGCCCGTAGCTCTTCCACAGCAGCGGCACCATCTGCATTTAGCATACAAATAGTAAGACATGGGCGTCAAGCTCCCTTACTAGGTGTCCGGGTAGAAGTCGCATACCTTGTGACTTGTCAAAACGTTTATTGACCAGCGCGATGTCCGCATCCGCCTCGTCAAGTTGCCGCTTTAGTTCGGCATATTCGTCGATCCGCTGGCCACGGACGCCCGCCACCTGTTCGTGAGCGGCGATATGTTATAATCGAGAATTTGATCCTCGACACGTTGTCAATTTTGACAACATACCGAGTCTCGGGGCTACTATCTATACAGGTATGCATCTTATATGCATAATCGCCGGAAGGTACATCATTTTGCGTACCTCAAACCCCGTCAGTAAGCTTCTGACGGCTTCATGCAATCCGCTCTCCGCGGATGCAATTCTTTCAATCAATGTACCCATTAGAGCACGGTGATCTTCCGAGATAGCCGCTCGCCCGAGCAGATCCTTCAGCTCCTCCGATCGCACACCACTTGGCGCCGGACCTTCCGGCCCCGCCGAACTTGGGGGAACCCTCCGCGACGACACCTCCGGGTCGTCCGCTTCACATGAGGGTGCGACAGGTGGAGGCGTTTCGCTCTCCATCATCTCCGGAAGAAGATCCCCCGAAGACGAGCTCTGCTGAGAAGGGCTGAGGTCCGAACTACAAGGTACACTTTCGGTTATCTTCATAAATAAATACAGGGATGTTCCTTATTTACAAGACCCCTTCTTTTTACTTACGGCTCGCTGGAGGGCTGACCCCCTTGGGGAAATAGTGCGGCTGGGTTACTTCCCAGCGCCGGACTCTCCGACGAAGATTCCTTTCCCCTCTTTGTGGCCTTGACCTCCGGATCTTCTGAAGCGGTCCTCTTTTCTCCTCGAGAGATGGGACTTTTAGTCCCTCCTTCTTGGATAGCCTCCTTCGTAGAGGCAGTTGCTTCCCCGCTCCCCCCTTCGCCTTCTTCAAAAGGCGCGACCTTCAACATCTTGGTCACCATGGGATCCGGCGTGGTCTCCGGGAGGGGAGCCGGACACCTTATTAACTTTGCCTTGGCTATCCACTCCTGTTCAAGAAACGGCTCCATTAAAGGGCACATATATATAAGATAAATGAATGAACAACTTGTCCGGTTACAGGACTACTTACTTGAGTATCTGGGCGATTGCAGCTTAGTCCTGCGTCCTCAGTCAGGTCCGAACACTTCTCTTGTGATCCGAAGAATAGTTTATACATCTCCACGAGCGTCGTGCCCATAAAATTTTGGAGAGCTCGTGGTCCCTCCGGATTGAATTCCCACAGGCGGAGGGGGCGACATTTGCAGGGCTGAAGGCGCCGGATCAACATAACCTGTGCCACCGCAATCAGATTGATCTCCCTCTCTTGGAGGTCTCGAATGCGGCCCTGCAGCGAGGGAACGTCCTTGGACGGCCCCCAGTCGAGCCCCTTGTTAACCCATGACGCCAGCCGCTGTTGTGGACCTGAGCGGAAAGCGGGGATCGCCGCCCATTTGGTGCCCCGGGGAGCGGTGATATAAAACCACTCCCGTTGCCACAAATCAAGCTCCTCTTGAAAAGAGCCCTCGGGCCATGGAGCATCAGCACATTTGCTTATGACTGCCCCTCCGCACTCTGCTTGTTGCCCCCCGATCATCCTTGGCTCCACCTTGAAGGTCTTGAGCCACAATCCAAAGTGGGGGGTAATATGGAGGAAGGCCTCACATACGACAATGAATGACGAGATATGGAGGATGGACTCCGGATTCAAGTCATGGAAATCCAGCCCATAATAAAACATGAGCCCCCGCACAAAGGGATCCGTCGGGAAGCCTAAACCCCGAAGGAAGTGAGACACGAACACCACGTTCTCGCCGGGCTCAGGAGTGGGAATGACCTGCTCTGGAGCAGGTAGCCTATGCGAGATCTCGCCGGTTAGATACCAGCGTCTCGCAGCTTTAGCACATCTTCTTCGTGATGGAGGAAGACATCCATCGGCCGTGCTGGTCGGAGCCGGACATCATCGAAGGTCCGAAGCGCCTAAATCTGAAGCTTTGGGTGTTGGAACTCGAAGCGCGAGGCGAACTCGATGGAGGGTGTAAAAAGAAGAGGGCCTTGGTCTCATTATAAAGAGGTTGAATACCAAGAGCCCACCCCTGGTAGATTAGGACTCGCCTTTGATAGAGGAGGCGTGCCAACGGGCACGGTTGGGTTACCCACGTCTGTATTGATGGGAATCCCGGAATAAGGGGGGGCACGATCTATGCTTTGATAAGACATGCCAAGGAAACCGCCTCGCTAAACGCGCCGAGGTGGAACGGTAAAAAAACGATTCATATAAAGGCCTGGCCATGGTGTGATGTCACGCCGCGGAATACGTCAGCAGATCTGTGCAAAAGTTATTTTCTCTACGGTGGTATGTGGAACTTGTTTTGCAGAGCCGGACACTATCCTTGTGTTCAAAACCTTCTATGAATTATTCGGAGGAGGAACCCGCCTCGCAATGTCGAAGACAATCAACGCGCCGGACTCATCGTCATTGAAGCCTGGTTCGAGGGCTACCGAGGAGTCCCGGACTAGGGGTGTCCGGTTAGCCGGACTATCGCCACGGCGTGACTCAAAGACTATTAATATACAATATTGAAGACTTCGTCCCGTGTCCGGATGGGACTTTCATTGGCGTGTATGGAAAGCTTGGCGTTGCGTTTTTTTTGATCTCCTACAATTGTAACCGACTCTGTGTAACCCTAACCTATCCGGTGTCTATATAAACCGGAGGGTTTTAGTCCGTAGGACGATAAACAATCATACCATAGGCTAGCTTCTAGGGTTTAGCCTCCTTGATCTCGTGGTAGATCTACTCTTGTACTACCCATATCATCAATATTAATCAAGCAGGAGTAGGGTATTACCTCCATCGAGAGGGCCCGAACCTGGGTAAAAACATCGTATCCCTTGTCTCCTGTTACCATCCGCCTAGACGCACAGTTCGGGACCCCCTACCTGAGATCCGCCGGTTTTGACACCGACAAGCGGTAAATTAAAAATTACCAGCAGTCTCATGAACTCTTTCATGACCGCGTTTGTATTGAAAACCTTCTTGACTCGGTCCCAACGGTACCGGGCCCTGATGAGGCCATGCTCATGCGGGGGAACTCCGCCAAGGGGTCTGGGATCCCCAGACTTTCGCGTCCCGCGCCCTCCTTGGCCCATATGGGCCTCTTTCCCGCGTAACCACGGCTTCCAAGGTGGTGGCACCCCATGTTCCTCTCTTGAAGCCCCTTCATGTACTCCGACTTTTCTTTAGCAGCTTAGGCAATGCAAGCCTTCTTGAATATTTCAAACTGCTCTTCTGTAATTGTCGAATTATCCTTTACAAACTCGGAGTAGGGTTCCTCTTTGATGATGATCCGATGTTTCACCCTTACTTTCTAGGCGGACAACGCGCCGCTAAACTTGCCCATGGCGCGTCTGTTTATCTTCTTCATTGTCGGGTCTTGCCATGGTCGAGTATATTTGATTTCATCCCCGCCCGGGAACAAGAATATCTGGTGCAGCTTCCTTAGGAGGGAGTGCTCTATATTTGGTATCTTCTTTAATTTCTCATCGTTGATGGTGGCGGTTGCACGTAGGATGCGTCCTATTTGATTGTCGTAGCATGTGCACACTTCCGCAGGCCCTTTTGGCTCAAAATTATCGGATTCCACCTCCGTGACCACCAGTCTAGTAGTGCTGAGCTGGTTCGGGCGCCGTATCCTCTTCAGTTTCGGTTCTATACCGGCTTCGCCAATCTCGGTGCCGGTCTCGGTCTCAGCCCCGGTCTTGATGTCGGTCTCAGTCTTGGATGTGACAGGTGGGCACTGCGACAACTGTTGCTCCTCGACATAGTTCAAATAGGCGTCTGCCGCTTCGTAGACGTCGCAATCACCAGAACCCTGTCCTTCATCGTTGCGAGCCATGTTTCCTATGATTAAATATAGTCAATTAATTCTAGACCTAATAATGAATAATGACATAAAAAGGCCTATTTTTGCAGGAATGTTGATTCATTGTTGTTGCGGCAAATCCCAGGCACTCGATATGTCCTAGTTTGTAGCACAAGTCATGCCGAAATTCACGGAAAATTTCGGCATGACCTTTGCTACAAAGTGGACAAATCGAGCGCCTGAAATTTGCCCGAATGGAAATGAATCAACATTCCGGCAAAACATAGGCCACTCGGAATCATTCCATGCAAACAACAAAAGGCCACTTGGGCACAATCGAACCACTTCTATGTTTCATATAACAGGACCACTTAAGAACCTGTACATGAGCAACTAATAAAAAATATGTCCTAATAATAAAAATTATGAACCCTCGAACTCAATTTTTGTCCTAAGTTTCAAATTAAGAACCCTAGTACTCATTTCAAATTATGTCCTAAATTTCTGTCATAATAAAAAATAGTAAAAAATAAGAACCTACTGGACTTGCAACACTAATAGAAATTTATATTTTTATACTGGATTTTTCCTCTAAACTAAACCCTACTATCCGAATTAACATCTAGTTAAAAAAACTAAGTTAGAAGAAAATTCAGTTAACTACTAATAGAACAAAATTCAGTTAACTTTAGTGCTCTATAATGATGAAATGAAAAAAAATCAGTTAACTACTAATTTCATTCATTTAACTTCACCTAATTAACCTACTGTACCACTACTACTAGCAGCACTACTAACCTAATTAACCTAGTAAAACGAGAAAATTCCTTATTTGACATTGTATTAAAATCTGGTTCCTTATTTGACACTAAAAAAGTTTTTCTTCCCTATTTAGCACCAATCTTAAATTTTATTCCCTATACGACACTTCCGTCCATTTTGAGCCTAAATGACACGTAAAAAGACCATTTTCCCCTCATGCGGTATGTGTGTGTATGCGCGCGTGTGTGCTGTTGCGTGCGTGGGTGCGCGCGCACATGTGTGCTGCTGCTGCTGTGTGTGTGTGCGCGCGTGCGTGTGTGCGCGCGCGCGTGGGTGCTGCTGCGTGTGTGTTTTCTACTGCATGTGTACGTGCACGTGTGTGTGTGCATTTGCGTTCATGTGTGCTGCATGCGTGTGTGTCTGTGTGTGATGTGTGTGTGTGTGCTGCTGTGTATGAGTGCGCGTTCATGTGTGTTGCTGCGTGTGTGTGTGCGCGCGCGTGTTGCTGCATGTGTGCGCGCATGTGTGTGTTGCTGCATGTGTATGTGCTGCTTCGTGTGTGCGCTACTTCCCCTACGTGTGTGCGCTACTGTCCCGCACACACACCTACCACATGAGGGGCAAAAGAGTCTTTTCAGGTGTCATTTAGGTTCAAAATGGACGGAAATGTCATATAGGGAATAAAATTTAGAACTTGTGTCAAATAGGAAAGAAATCTTTTTCAGTGTCAAATAAGGAAGCAGATTTTAAGGTAGTGTCAAATAAGGAATTTTCTCTAGTAAAACCTTACTGCCCTAACTAAAAAACATCTAATTAACATCTACTAGTACAACTACTGCCCCAATTAACCTAATTAACATCTACTAGTACCACTATATATACTACTAGCAGCACTGCTGCAACATTTTCTTCATTTTGTTCTTTTAAAAAACATCTATGAAAACAAAAACCTTGAACCTAGCCAACCTAGTTTACCTAGCTAGTTAACCTAATGAACCAAATTAACCTAGCTAGTTAACTTAGTTACTTAACCTAGCTAGTTAACCTACTTAACCTAGCTAATTCCTAGGGTTCGTAATTAAATTCACCTAAGTAAATTAACCTAGAGAGGAGGGGTGGGGCCTTACAAAGAGGGTGCTCCGGGGAACGGTTGCGGGGAGGTGCTCGGGGGAGACGGTGGCACGAAGGGCGTCGAGGGTGGCTCCGGTGGCATCTACGGCGGCTTCGGTGACGGCGACAGAGGCAGGGCAGCGAGGAGCGGACGAGGGAGGCTCCGGGGGCGTCGAGGGCGCGCGGCTCCGGTGGCGGCTCTGGTGACGGCGACGGAGGCAGGGCGGCGATTGAGCAGGGGCGGCGAGGGAGCAAGGGCGGCAAAGGAGAGGTAGGAGAAGTGAGAAGAATGGGGAATTGGGGGAAGGAGGGATGCCCGCGGAGGGCAAGTCAAACTTAGTGGTAGCGCTTTTTCCAAACAAGCGCTATAGCTACTTAGCTATAGCATTTTTTGGCGGAACGCGCTACTGCTATAGATAAGTTAGCTATAGCGCTTGTAAAGAAAACGCGCTATAGCTAAAGTAGCTATAGCGCTTTCGTAAAAACGCACTACTGCTATTGCTTTCATTTTTTGTTTTCCTTTAATTTTTCTTTTCTTTTCTTTTCTTTCCATTTTTATTTTCTTTTACTTTTCTTAGTTGCGGCACTGTCGTCTTAAAACACGCTGCTACTGCTTTGTTAGCAGTAGCACTTTCCTTAGAAGGGCGCTACTACCATACCAAGTCTGGCGGCAACGGTGTAACAGTTATAGTAGTAGCGCTTTTTATTGTGGACGCGCTACTGCTATTTATGTAGCAGTAGCGGTGTTTTCACCTCGCGCTATTATTAGATAGTAGTAGCACTTTGTTTTATCAAGCGCTACTGATAAGTCTCTGTGTATAAGCTTTTCCCTAGTAGTGACAGGTAAGAGGGTTGTCAATTCTCTTGAACTTGTTACTTGCAAGGATTAAACCTGGTAATGATAGATAGATAAATTGAAAAGTAAAATAAAAGAAAGAAAATTGCAGTAAGGTATTTTTGGTTTTAACACATAATAAAAGTAGACCCGAGGGTCATAATTTTCACTAGAGGCTTCTCTCTCGAAATATAGCATGCGGTGGGTAGACAAATTATTGTTAAGCAATTGATAGAAAAACGCATAGTTATGACGATATTCATGGCAATGATCATGTATATAGGCATTACGTTTGTGTCAAGTAGACCGAAACGATTCTGCATCTACTACTATTACTCCACCAATCGACCGCTATCCAGCATGCATTTATGGTATTAAGTTCATAACAAACAGAGCAATGCTTTAAGAGCATCTCCAATAGAAGATGTATATGCAAAAATAACTAACTTTTGCATCTCTAAGGGGCAAGGGCCAAAAACAGCTCTCCAATAGATGATGTAGATGCAAAAAGGAATACATCTCCACCTCCTAGAGGTGTAAACAACAACACCTCGCGGTGCAAATTTGCATCTCCACCTACAGAAGATGTAAAAACTCAACAGCCCGCCAACTACCGTTCCATTCTCTTCCGCGCGACCAGCTGCTGATGAAGCTATGTACCTAGGGTAGGGTCATGGACCTGTCCAAACTACCCTCCCCAAGGACATCTCTAAAAGAAACCACCTTTCAATCGACTCAGAAGTGTTCCACTCGACGAACTCGAAGACACTCGACCATGAAGCCAACCACTCGACATCCAGGAGATGATAAGTCACTCTGTACGCAAACGGTCGGTCATTAAGTAGCTTTCATGGCCATTATAGCACTTTATTAGTGGCGTTACCAATAACGCCCGACCTTAATGTACCTTTAACCCTGCATATCCGAGGGCCGGAGGGGTCTGGCGGACTCTATATAAGCCACCCCCCTCCTCAGTGTAAAGGGTTCGCACCCCTGTAATCCATACACACATAATCCAGTCGACCGCCTCCGGGCTCCAAGACGTAGGGCTGTTACTTCCTCCGAGGAGGGGCCGAACTCGTAAACCTCGTGTGTATACAACTACTCTATAGATAGGATCTTGCCTCTCCATTCCTACCCCCCTACCTTACTGTCAGACTTAGAACCACAACAGCTGCCGCCCACCCAACTCCGCCGCTGGCCGAATCACACCAAATAGCCGCCGCCCGCCCGCCGTGACTTTGCCCCACCCCCGTCCCCTGCTCCGGACCTTGGTCCATCTCAAATTTGCATTTTCTATTGGAGATGCTTTAAGCAAGATGACATGATGTAGACAGATTGAAACCAAGCAATAAAGAAGAAACCAACCGAAGAATGACATGTAGAAAATCCGCTTACCATTTATTATTCTCTTACAACGTCCAATATTTCTACATGAGTAGCAAGATTACTAAACCCACGTCCAAATCTCTTCTGCAATTATCATGCAGATCCCATCAGATCGTCGTTACACAAGGCCATCCGTCCTTGGCACACTAATCATCATGAATTTAGTTCATCAGTTGCGTTGTGCTTGGGGAAGGAGGGATTTGCAATAATAGTTGCACTTGCATCCCTCAAGGACGCAGATGCCTTCTCCTCTGACGTACTTCTTCAGGCAGTCTGTGTAGCACGTGACCGCTTGGCATTTGCCGGAGTAGATCACCTTCGAGCAATCATACTGAGGAGGAATTTGCGCCGCCAAGGCTGTGTATGTATGTAAACACAAGGAAATTCAGGCCATGGTCAACCATGTTAGATTAATTGCCCATAACAAAATCATATCAGATAGATCGGAAGTAAATACCTGAGGATGACACTAGAAGGACAGTGGCTAGAAGAAGCAGCAGTTTATTCATAGTCGCCATGGATCGTCTCTTGTAGTCAAAGTTGGAACCGAGAAACTCACCACGTATCCTATTTGCTTTTCGTTGTGATGGTACCTTGTCTCTTGGCCTCACCTAGGAGCTACTATGTGGGTGGCATGAAAGGGCTTTATGATGAAGAGCCCTACTATTTTTGGAATCACATTAATTGACATTGATATCCCCTGATAAAAACCTAACTGATATTGATACTCAGTATTTCAGACGGATATGGATCAATTGAACTTGTGTTGCCAATTTCTGGATTAATTTTAGACTAGTAAAAAAATTCCTTAGTATATGATTTATGCAAAATCTATTTTTTGAAGGGAATTCCTTATTTAACACTATCTTAAATTGTGTTTTCCTATTTGACACTAGAAAACTTTTTCTTCCCTACCTAACATAAAATTCAAATTTTATTCCTT
The DNA here is from genome assembly GCA_021605145.1 of Aegilops bicornis. Classification (NCBI taxonomy): domain Eukaryota; kingdom Viridiplantae; phylum Streptophyta; class Magnoliopsida; order Poales; family Poaceae; genus Aegilops; species Aegilops bicornis. The sequence continues at coordinate 621,991,874 of CM038674.1, forward strand.
GTGACATTTTTCGTCCATTTTAACTACCGACGATGTTAAATGACACCTAAAAGGACGGCTTTACTCCCGTTGTAACTTGGGACCAGAATTATTCGCATGACCAAAGAAACGGTTATTCACATGGCCATGAAAGGTGACGGGCAAAAGCAGAGCCGTCGCTCTCTTACGTCCTCCTCACCCTCCGGCTGCCGGGATGTCGTGACATGCAAGGCGAGCTAGCCAGACATATGAGGGACTGTGTTGTCCATGTGACCGGCACTATACAGGGACTAAGCTGATTAGGCAGACCGAGCTTAATAATGACCGAAAATCCAAAATAGCTCCACCCTCGACGCCCCTTTCCCCATACCTCCTGTGTCGCCCCCGCGCGGGAACCGAGGGAAACCCCTAGGCTGCCGCCGCCAGTCTCATGCCGCCCTCGCCACCGTCACTGGGCTCGGCCGGGCAAAGCTTGTCTGGAGCTAGCGGCAGCGGGGTATTCTCATTCCCGCATGGGTAGGGGCCGGCGTGGTGCGGTTTCCTCCGGCCTAGGCACGGTGCAGTCGCCGGGCGCTGCGGTGTGGCGACATGCTGGTGCTCTGGTGGGCGTAGGTGTGTGTGTGTGTGTGTGTGTGTGTGTGTGTGTGTGTGTGTGTGTGTGTGTCATGCTTCTGGCGGCGGTAGGCGGGGGAATGTGTGGGGTGGCCGTGGTGGCGGGGGTGTTGTGACCAGATCTGCCGGTAGCTATCCCTCGCGGCGAGGATCGTGGGCGGCACGGATCGGTGGATGCTGCTCCATTTCAGCGTGGTAGTGGTGCCGACATGGTGGTGGCTCCATTGGTCCTGCTCGTGGTGGCTTGGTCCGCCAAGTTTGGGTGGCTCTGTGGGCGGCCAGCGGCGTGGGTGCACTGGCAGGTGAGGCGGCCGCTGCGGCTTGGCGGCGGCGGTTGGTGCTTGGCGGCAGGGTGCGGGTGGTTGTAGCCCATCTCTTCTCCTAGATCCGGGCCAGCGGCGTGATTTCTCGTGATGCGGAGATGGCCAGGAACATGGGCTCGTGCTCGGGTGAATCGGCTTGGGGCCCGAGGCAGGTCGGAGTTCTCGCTCTGGGTAGGTGATGGAGGGCTCGGTCCGGATGGTGTCCACGGGTGATGAGGTCTCTCTCCTCGTGGATGCGGTGGTCGGTGGTGGTGGCTGGGTTTCTGCTATTCTGTCGCGCAGATCAGAGTCGGTGACCATGGTCGAGGCGTCGTGCGAGCGGGCCCGGTGGCGGTCGTCAGTAGTCATGGGGTTGTGTCCCCCTCCCTCCCCCCAGTCCACCTAGATTGGATGGGGACGCATGTTTGGACGCCCCCTACTGTTGGGGCATCAACCCAGATTCCATGACTGATGCCGGGCTAGGAGCGAAAGGATACACCTTTTCGCTCCTCCTTCCTTGGTTGGTGCTCCGTGATGTGGACGGATGGCGGTGGCTCGGACTCGGACGCTGGAGCGACGGCTCTAGATGGCGGTTCACATGGTTGGCTCTTGGGCAGGCACCATGTTGATGGTGGTGGCTTCCCTCTCTTGGCCATGTGGGCGGCAGGAGGTGTAGCGGCGGGTGGCCCGGGCGCGCTCCCTGTCATTGACAGTGGCATCGCCCCGAACCGGATCTGGGGAGCTGAACTCGTCGCGCTTGTGCTGAAGACCTCTGGTGCCACGAGGGAGCTGCCGAGCGAAAGCTCCGTGCTTTGTCGCCAACGAAGGCGTGCTCGCGGACACCGCTCTCTTCCTGAAGATGTCGTCGTGGTGCTCCTTGTCGTGCCAGGGTTCCGGGTGAAGACCCTTATCCCTTTTGGACTCGATAGCGGCGACGCTTTGTGTCGTTTCCCTCCTTTTAGGGCCAAGTGTGGCGTTGTACTCAGTTTCCCCTGTTTTCTTTCTCGGTAGCGTAGTCGCGTGCATTCTGAGTGTTCCGGTTATGTTGGGATCGGTATTATATGAGGGCTATCTCACCATCTTATATCGTTCGACCGTGTACTTGATTTGATGATTGCTTTATATATAAAATGAGACGCAAGCCTATTTCAAGAGCTTAATAATGACCATCGAAATGTGACGGTGGGCATCTTAGTGGTCGACTAAACTAAACAAAGCTGCCAACATAATTTAAGCTGGATGTTAGTGATCGCGTGCGCAATGAGGCCACCATTGCACTACATTGTTGTCATTAATTAGCCAATCAACAAGTCTACCACACATCCAAAAATAGATGCGTAGATTATGTTATTGTTCGTGACACTTCAGCCTAGAAAGTGAAATTGTTGATGTCAATATAGACGAAAGTCTACAACAGTAATAAATTGTTGATGCCAGTTTTTGGTACCGCAATAAACGTAACTAAGATGGCCTCGAATGAACGAACTTTCAACATGAAAAAGTTTTGTATATTTGTAGTGAACACGGAAGTCCTATTCTCATCCCGAACTCAAATTCACCCTGATGAACAGTATAATAAAAAAATGGTAAACAAATTCAAAACTTTCTGAAGTTTTTTATGGTAAACTTTGACAAATGTCTTGTATGCTTGCATGGAAGTCGTGGCAAAAAAAATCAACACTCCAAAACGTTTTCAAGACTAGAATTTTTAGTGCACCAATTCTGTTTTTATTTGGCACGACTTCCACTGATGTTATTTCATGCTAAAATTTTGCAACCAGACAAAACATTTGTCAAAAGTTTACCTTTTTTCAGATTTTACTATTTTTCAATTTTATTGTTCGTCGGGGAGCATTTGAACTCGGTAACAGATACTCCACGTCCAGGTGAGCAACTTCTATGTTCCGGTCATTGCCATCTGACCCCATCTCGGGGGCGGAAACTGAGCTCGGAGTATTGAGATTCAGGGTTCTGGAGTATTGTTAAGCCGATTAACCCTTCAAAATGACCTCCGATGGAGAAGTTCTCTACGTGAAATGTCTTCGTCTTGGAAGGATGATCAAATTTTATTTATAAACCATCTCAATTCGAGGTCATCTGCAACCAGTGGAGCTAAAACAAGATCAGGCCGAAATATCCTGTTGGGCAATCCGAGGTCATGTGCAATCTGAGGTCATATACAATCTAAGGTCTCAAAATCTGAGGTCTTCAACTCCCAAGCCTCCAAAGCCAAGGTCTCAAAATTCGAGGGAGATGACATGGAATTCTAAACCCGACTATGTGAGCTAAACCTGGCCAAGAGCTGAAAATGGACCCGTGAAGTCATCCACATGGTCTCGGATGAAAAAATGTTCAAGACAGAAGCTGTTCGCCTCGTCGAAATGGTTAAATTTGCTTTGGGCATGTCTACATCCGAGGTAGTGTATGGCATGTAGAAACCAAAAACCAAACTACTGTCTCGGGCATACCTGAATCCGAGTTCGGTTAAGTTTGGAAGATTTTTGACGAGGTTTGAGGAGTCTTTCCATCCGCCTCTTATATATGTTCTTGGAGGTGACAGTCGATTGAACAACACACAATTGAAACATCAATATACTATTTTTTATCTATGTTTTATCTCTCCATAGTTTTTCACTTTTGTTCTTCGTTGTTCCTCCTGCTCGAGAGCTGTGAATCCCGAGGCTCTAGGGGTGAGCGAATCGACCTAGGGAAGCCCATAGCCGCCGCACTGCCTGGCATGGTCCCTCCTGGGTGTGCGGGGTTTCGGGTCTGCGAAAGCATCCGCCGACTGTCATGTGTATCGCGCTCCCGGTCAGATCTTCTTCGACGTGAGCTGCGGTGCATCATCGTCGACGTTGAAGGTACATGGTGACGTGTACATGCGCGAACACATATAAAAACTTCGTCAGCTTTAGAGGTCACGTCACACACCCCTAAAAGAAAATGAGATCATGTCACACCCAACTTATTCCATAGCCGTTGTATACGCCTTCTTTTACTTATTCCGACGACGACGCTTGCTAGCATCGTAGCTAGTCGTCCCAGTCATCGACAAATTCCTGCCCACTATGTTATATTGTTTTCACTACTATAACAACACATTTATAGACTTTTTTTTTACCAAAGTGATTTTTTTGCGTGAAAAAAGAGCTTTATTTATGTAGGAATAGTTGTACAATCGCTTGCCATCAAGCTAATCAGAGTATTTGGAGGCTCCTGCAACCACAAGTCGGTTCAGAGTTTGACTCTCAGACATATAGGCCAACGATCTGTAGTCCTATTCTGTAAACGACCAATATGTATACATAAAAGCTCTCTCTCCTTCATCACCTCCTTTATCGCATTCACCACATGGCCTAAGTACGACTGATTCTTATCTAGGTCATTTAGCATATTAACAAACTTGGCACAATCCGATTGTATGACCAATGACAACTATGTATGCTCTAGGGCCATTTTGATTCCTTCTCTCGCGGCTATACATTCTGCTTCTAGCACATCCATGCAATAAGGTATATACCAACACGTCTGAAAGCAATATGACTTCCCTTACTGTCCCTTACCACCATCGATGCACTTATCACATGTATTGAAGGACCCATCCAGCGAGACGGCGAACCAGCCCACCGGTAGAGGAGGCCATGGAACTGGCTCCTCAACACGGGACCCTTTTCTCTCCAATGTGCCATCAATCTTAACACTTCTTTTCCCTTTTAACAATTCATAACCGGACTCACTTCTAATCTGCTCCAAGGACAACATATAACTTTGTAAAAATACCTTGGTCGCCTCAACTGGAGTTGGTTCTTTGTCATGCAACACATCGTTGCGCAACTGCCAATTCCGCCATACAATCATAATCACCCTCGCCCTCTCCTTGTCAGACAAAGTTACGAGCAAATCAAATAGCCACTCCCCTCCAGTGTTTACTATTGCTTCTTTTACTAGAATAGACCGCACACCTCCCCCATAGCATCCCACATTGCGCCAGCCGCAGGACAAGCTACCACTGCATGGAAGCTATCCTCGGCCACCCGTCCACACCTCCTACATATATTGGTCACTGACCTCAAGGTGTCTTGCTTTTTTAACTTGGCACGTTGGTAATCCTTCCTGTAACAATTTTCAAGCACAAATCTTCATCTTCTGCGGTACATCAATTTTCCGGAACATACGCCAAACCAGTTGGTCCCCATCAGGTCTCGTACTGAAAGAAATATGTCCTAGAGGCAATAATAAAGTTATTATTTATTTCCTTATTTCATGATAAATGTTTATTATTAATGCTAGAATTATATTAACCGGAAACTTGATACATGTGTGAATACATAGACAAAACAGAGTGTCCCTAGTATGCCTCTACTTGACTAGCTCGTTAATCAAAGATGGTTAAGTTTCCTAGCCATAGACATGTGTTGTCATTTGATGAACGAGATCACATCATCAGAGAATAATGTGATGGACAAGACACATCCGTTAGCTTAGCACTATGATTGTTTAGTTTATTGCTATTGCTTTCTACATGACTTATACATGTTCATATGACTATGAGATTATGCAACTCCCGAATTCCAAAGGAACACTTAGTGTGCTATCAAACGTCACAACGTAACTGGGTGATTATAAAGATGCTCTACAGGTGTCTCCGATGGTGTTTGTTGGGTTGGCATAGATCGAGATTAGGATTTGTCACTCCGTGTTTCGGAGAGGTATCTCTGGTCCCTCTCGGTAATGCACATCACTATAAGCCTTCCAAGCAATGTGACTAATGAGTTAGTTGCGGGATGATGCATTACGGAACGAGTAAAGAGACTTGTCGGTAACGAGATTGAACTAGGTATTGAGATACCGACGATCAAATCTCGGGCAAGTAACATACCGATGACAAAGGGAACAACGTATGTTGTTATGCGGTTTGACCGATAAAGATCTTCGTAGAATATGTAGGAGCCAATATGAGCATCCACGTTCCGCTATTGGTTATTGACCGGAGATGTGTCTCGGTCATGTCTACATAGATCTCGAACCCGTAGGGTCCGCACGCTTAACGTCCGATGACGATTTGTATTATGTGTTATGTGATTTGATGTTCCAAAGGTTGTTCAGAGTCCCGGATGAGATCACAGACATGACGAGGAGTCTTGAAATGGTCGAGACATAAAGATCGATATATTGGAAGGCTATACTCGGACATCGAAAAGGTTTCGAGTGATTCGGGTATTTTTCGGAGTACCGGAGAGTTACGGGAATTCGCCGGGAGAAGTAATGGGCCTTATTGGGATTTAGTGGAGAGAGGGGAGAAGGGCCAAGAGGTGGCGCGCGCCTCCCCCCTGCCCAAACTGAATTGGACAAGGGGTGGGGGCGCAGCCCCCCTTTCCTTCTCCCTCTCCCTCTCTTTCCTTCTCTCCTACTCTGAATAGGAAAGAGGAGGGGAATCCTCACTTGGACTGGGGAGTCCTAATAGGATTCCCCACACCTGGTGTAGCGACCCGACCTCAGATGGTCAAGTCTCTGTGTTTCAGTGTCATCCCTGGATCGGTAATGCTGACACACACAGTACTCGAAGGATTTATAACAGAGTAGCAATCACACACTTATTACATCGAATGTCACAAAAGAGAACTTATTACAATAATATGGCTTGAGGCCATCTAATGCGATAACAGCGGAAGGCTTGGAAAATAAAGTGAGTCCATCAACTCCAACGGCATGACTGAGCTGCACGGCAACGACCTATCGAACCTTACTCCTCGTCTGAAAAGTCTGCAACATAATACGTTGCAGCCCGAGAACGGGTCAGCACATGGAATATGCTGGCAATATAACCTGATGAGAGCAGGAATAGAACAATGCTATCACTACATGCATGTTTGGCTGGTGGAAAGCTCTATGGTTATAATTTTCTTGAAAAGCCAATTTTTCCTACAACAAAGGAATAAATTTTAATTTAACTATCATGGTGGTTGAAACATCATTGAGAATGGTTGACAGCATTCTCAATCCCAATTAAAGTAGTTAACATCCCAACAATATTAATTTAAGAGTGATGAGATACATGTGAATACTCAAGTACTAGATACTCAAAATTGTCCATAACCGGGGACACTGCTAACCATGATTAGATTGTACACTCTGCAGAGGTTTGCGCACTTTTCCCCACAAGACTCAATCGCCTCCGTTGATTTCTCGCACTACATGGTGTTTGAGAAACGGATGACAGAGACACGGTCTTTCAGAAACAATAACTCTCTACTCCGGGTAGACCATACCAAACCTACAAAACCCATTACCTGCTGATCTACCTCTTCAAGAGCTTCACGTAAATTACTCGACTATGCTAGAGCCCATAGTAGCTTGTGGCTGCACACGGAAGTTTCTAGCATGAATAATCTCAGTTCCCTTTGAGCCTGGGTGGCGGTCCATGGGAAGATCGCACGGGTACCCCGGGATTTCCAAAATAAAACAGACAACACTGGGTTCCCCGGGTGCCTCAATCCACCCAGATGTGTATGAAAGTTGCCACCTTAAAGTAAACCATTAATTAATAATCTCACATCTTTCATGGATACACTCACCCGATCCACGTCTACTAGCATAGCATGGCATAATGAGCAAACGTAGAAGTAACTCCCAAGGGTTTGATAGTAACAGGGCAATATGTTCTACCTCAACTACTACTTCCCAACCCACAAGTTAATGACATCCTAACCATGCAATGTTTGAGGATTGGAACTAATGCATAAAAACTGGGTATGAAAATAGTATGATCCGTGAATCCTAGAGACTCGTAGTAAAACACTTCGCACTCCGGGAATTCTATCGCAAGCAAATAATAACATACATAAGCAACAAGCAAAGATGCACAGGTAAAACTCCACTAAAAAAGGTTGACCAGAAAGTTCAACTTAAGAACTCCGGTTTGCAAAAAGAATCAAACCAAACGAAGCAACAAAACTCAAACGGCGAAGAAATAAGATCAGTTTACTAATCTGAAGTAGGGTCAAATTTTACTGGGACAAAAACTTGTTTGAGTAGATTATTCAGAAAGAGGGTTTCGAGACGAAACTCTAGGCGCTTGAATCGCCTGATTCTGATAAACGAGCGAAAAGTTATACTAAATCGAACATCGGATCAGAAATCACGATCGGAAAAATCATGGAATAAATCCGAGAAAAGAAAAGCGACGAACAGCTTAACGAACGAACGTTCGTTATCTGAACATAAACGAAGAACGCGTTCGTTAAAACGAATGAACGAGCGAACGCTCGCTAAATAAATAAACCGAAGAAATAAACCGATCTAGAGAGAAAAAAATAAAAAAAATAAAACGAAATCCAGGGTTTTCAAAAAAAATGAAATGGTTTTCTTCTAAAACCGGCGGGCGGCTACCTCGTTCGCTCGGCTCGCCTGCCTCGACGGCGGGTGGCGGCGGCGGCAGGCGGCGCGGCTGCTCGAGGCGGGGCTCGGGCGGCGGCGGCTCGGCTCGGCCCGAGGCGCGGGAGGCGGCGGTGGCGCCCGGTGGTGGCTAGAGGGGGTGGTATTTAAAGGAGGGGGTCCGTGCCTTGGGAAGGGGCAGGCGGCGGAGTCCGAGCCGACTCTGCGGGCGTGGCACGGGAGGAAGGCGGTGGCGGCGGCTTGGGCCGGCTTTGCCTGGCTGAGCCGGCCACGGTCTTGGCACATGAGTTTTTTTTAAGTTCCGCCTCTGAAAAATTCCTATAAAATAAAATAAAAATCTAAAATGCCAAAACAAATTTTCACCGTCTAAATGAAATATTTAGAACGAGTTGAACATTTTCTTGGCCCTAAAATGCAATTTTAAAAACGTGCAAATTTTTCTAATGCAAATAAAATTCAAAATAAACTCAAATAAAATCCAAATAATGATTTTAACATTTTTCCTCCAATATTTCAATTATTTTGGAGAAGTCATATTATCTCCTCTCATATATTTTAATATGAAATATTTTTCCGGAGAGAAAATAATTAAAATAAAAAATCCTCGTTCTCAGTATTTGATAGAAATCAAAATATGAAAACCGGAAAATCCCCATGAGTTGCTTAGGATTTCGAGGATTACGGAACGAAGATGCAATAAAATATGATATGCATCGATGACCTATGTATAACATTCCAAATTGAAAATTTGGGATGTTACAAACCTACCCCCCTTAAGATGAATCTCGCCCTCGAGATTCGGGTTGGCTAGAAAATAGGTGCGGGTGGTCCTTGCGAATATCATCTTCTCGTTCCCAGGTGGCTTCCTCCTCGGTATGGTGGCTCCACTGATCTTTGCAAAACTTGATAACCTTGCTGCAGGTGACTCGGCTGTCAAAGTCAAGAATCTTCAAATTACTGTCCAACTGTATCGCCTCTAGGGGCACTGTATCTCTTAACAGTATATCGGCCATCTCAGCATGACACTTCTTCAACTGTGATACGTGGAACACATCATGAACTCCTGACAATCCTTCAGGTAATTCCAGCTTCTAGGCAACTTCTCCCATCCGTTCCAAAACACTGTACGGTCCTACAAATCTTGGAGCTAACTTTCCCTTAACTCCAAAACGTTTCACTCCTCGCATAGGGTGATACTCATGAGATAGGCTCTGTCTCCAATTTCATAAGTTACTTCCTTGCGTTTTGAATCTGCATAACTCTTCTGCCTGGACTGAGCAATCTTCAATCTGTCTCGGATTAGTTTAACCTTCTCCTCCGACTCTTTGATCAAATCTGGTCCAAACAACTGACGGTCTCCTACCTCATCCCACATCAGAGGTGTTCTACATCTACGTCCATACAGAGCTTCAAACAGTGCCATCTTCAAACTGGCCTGGTAGCTATTGTTGTATGAGAACTCTGCGTAAGGAAAATTATCATCCCAACTAGATCCATAATCTAGCGCACAGGCTCTCAGCATGTCCTCCAGAATCTGATTGACTCTCTCTGTCTGTCCATCCGTCTGTGGGTGGAATGTTGTACTGAACTCCAATATGGTACCCAGGGTCTGGTGTAGCTAATGCCAAAACTTTGAAGTAAACTGTGTTCCTCTATCCGATACGATGGTCCTAGGAACTCCATGCAAACATACAATCCTGGACATATATATCTTGGCCAACTTTGCACTTGTGTAAGTTGTTTTGACTGGGATGAAGTGAGCTACTTTGGTCAAGCGATCCACTACTACCCATATTGAGTCATATCCTGCTTTGGTTCTGGGCAACCCGGTGATCAAGTCCATGCCAAGCTTATCCCACTTCCATTCGGGTATCGGCATAGGTTGTAGTAGTCCTGCTGGCTTCTGATGCTCTGCCTTCACCCTCTGACATACAACTACATACTCGGCAATATCCTTCTCATACCAGTCCACCAAAAACGTTCCTTCAAATCCAAATACATCTTGGTGTTTCCGGGGTGTATCAAGTATGGTGAGTCATGAGCCTCCTGAAGTATTAACTTCCTGATCTCTGAGTTATTAGGCACATAAACTCGGTCCTCAAACCATAAGGTATCGTGCTCATCCTCTCGAAAACCTTTGGCTTTTCCTTTACTCATCTTCTCCTTTATCTCAGCAATCTCTTTGTCATTCTTCTAAGCTTCTCGAATCTTGTCCAACAATGTAGACTGAACCTCCATTGTTGCAATGAAACCTCGTGGAACAATCTCCAACCGAAGTTCCATGATATCCTCAGCTAACTCCTTGGGCAATCCCTTACTTTCAAGGATATTAGCGTAACTTTTCCGACTCAAAGCGTCGCTACGACATTGGCCTTTCTGGATGATAGTGCAGCTTCATATCGTAATCCTTTATAAGCTCCAGCCATCTCCTTTGTCTAAGGTTCAACTCATACAGGCGAAAATGTACTTCAAACTCTTATGATCCGTGTACACATCACAACGGTTTCCAATAAGATAATGTCTCCAAGTTTTCAATGCATGCACTACGGCTACAAGCTCCAAATCGTGCGTGGCATAATTTAATTCATGGGGCTTCAGTTGTCGTGAGGCATACGAAACAACCTTTCCGTCCTGCATAAGCACACATCCAAGTCCCAAGCGAGAGGCGTCGCAATAAACTTGGAACTCCTTATGTATATCTGGCAGTGTTAGCACCGGGCTGTAGTCAAATGTTTCTTCAAATCCTGAAAACTTGCCTCGCAATCATCATCCATTTAAACTTAGTATCCTTCTTCAGCAATTCAGTCATTGGCTTAGCAATCTTGGAAAAATTCTCAATGAATCTCCGATAATATCCTGCGAGTCCAAGGAAACTGTGGATCTCGCTAACTGTAGTGGGTGCCAACCATTCAGTGACTGATTGTACCTTGCTGGGGTCCACTGCTATACCTTCTCCTGATATAACATGCCCAAGAAATCCAACTTCCTTCAACCAAAACTCGCACTTGCTGAATTTGGCATATAACTGGTGTTCCACGAAGTTTCTCGAGAACCAAACGCAAATGCTCCTTGTGCTCCTCTTCGTTCTTGAGTATACCATAATATCATCAATGAACACCACAACAAACTTGTCCAAATACTCCATGAACACCTTGTTCATCATGCTCATGAAATAGGCGAGGCGTTAGTCAGTCCAAACGACATGACCGTATACTCATATAATCAATACCGCGTGGTGAACGCTGTCTTTGGTATATCCTTCTCTCGAATCTTCAACTGATGGTATCCTGATCGTAGATCGATCTTCGAAAACACCTTAGCTCCTTGCAACCGATCAAACAGATCGTTGATCATCGGTAATGGATACTTGTTCTTTATCGTTACTTCGTTCAAGGCTCGGTAATCAACTACCATCCACAGGGATTTATCCTTTTTCTCGACCAAAAGTACTGGTGCTTCCCAAGGTGATGAGCTCCTGCGAATATAACCTTTCTTCAATAACTCCTTGATCTGTTTCTTAATTTCCTCCAGATCATTTGCGGGCATCCAATAGGGTCTCTTGGATATTGGCCCCTGCACAGCAATAGCTCTATCAAAAACTTCGATGTCTCGATCCGGGGCATGCCTGGTAACTCCTCTGGGAAAACATCCGGGTAATCCTTTACTACAGGCACTTCCTCCTGCACAACTCCCGTGAGGGCATTCACTTGGCTCCTCCTAGGCACATGCCTAGATACATACTTAATCCTTTTTCCCTCTGGGGTGGTAAGATAAATTGATTTGCTAGCACAGTCAATGCTTCCTCCATACTTTGACATCCAGTCCATACCTAATATCACATCCAATCCTTGCGACTCCAGGATAATTAGGTCAGACGGAAAAACATGTGTGCCAATGGTTAGGGGTATCTGGGTGCACCATCGGCTAGCCATGTACTCTGCTCCAGGTGAGCTCACTAAAAGAGGGGTCCTAAGGGTTTGGGTTGGTAACTTAAACTTATCCACAAATCCCCTTGATATGTATGAATGTGATGCACCAGTATCGAAAAGAACAAGAGCGGTAACTGACTTAACCAAAAACTTACCTATTACCGCATCCGGCTGCTCTTCAACCTCCTCCATGTTAACGTGGTTCACTTGTCCTTTGTTGAATGGATTGGGCTTCTTCCCAGCGCTCCCATTTCTGTTCCCATTCCTTCCTTCAGGGAAGTCATTAGCATAGTGCCCAGTCTTCCCGCACTTATAGCAAGTAACTTGACTTAGGTCTCTTTTGGCGGGTGTGGATGGGTTGGAGCGGTTCTGATTGTTATTAACTCTGTTCCCATTGATATTCTTTGCACCATTATGGTTATGCGATCCTCCTCCAGTATGGTTGTGACCTCCATGGTTATGAACAAGTCCTCCCGAGTTCGGGGTTAAACGGGGCTTCTGTTGAGCTCCTGAATTATACTTCCCTTGTCCATACTTCCTCTTACGGCTCTCAATCTGCTGCTGCTTTCCTTCAATCATAAGGGCCTTATCTACCAACTCTTGGTTGTTGAAAGTTGCCACCATCAACTGCATGCTCATCTCATCGTTCAGCCCTTCCATGAACTTCTCCTGCTTCGCGGCATCTGTGGCCACATCATCAGGGGCATAGCGTGATAACTTACTAAAATCATCCACGTACTGAGCCACAGTACGGTTCCCCTGGCGTAAGTTGCGAAACTCACGCTTCTTCATCTGCATGGCTCCGGTTGAGACATGGGCCGTCTGAAAAGGCTTGCCGTCTGGTCCCAAGTGACATTGGCTATAGGAAAAGTAGCCGTGTAATTCTCCCACCATGCGGCTGCTGGTCCATCCAATTGATGTGCGACAAAGCGCACCTTCTCAGCATTCGTGCATCCTGCGGTGGTTAACTCCCTTCCAATATGGCGTAGCCGATCAAGACAACTATTGGATCGGTGTCTTTGGAAAACACCGCGGTAAGAACCTTAAACGGGCTAAATTATCCACTGGCGGAGGGTTGTTGTTTTTATTGTTGCCCTGGTTCTGAACTAGCAATTGCATCAAGGAATTCTGCTGTTGGATCAACTGGGTGAGCTCCGGTGGGAAAACAAAACCGGTGTCACGTCTCAGAGGCATCTGATAGGTTTAGAGGGAAGAGATTAGAATAGAAAGAGGTCTAATGAGAAAAGACTACCCATATGCATATGAGGCAAACACAATCATTTCACTCAATCAATCAAGCAAGGGCATACAAACGGTCTAGGACTATCGCAAAAGTGCTCAACTACTATCAGTTACATGGGGGAATACTACTAGTATATGGTGGTCATCTAGAAATTTTGATCGGTGGAAGACTCCATGATGTCTGCTCCAACCGTCTTCGTAGTCATCATCACTTGGATCGGAATCGGTGTCGTCGATGATGATGTAGTTGTCCGCAAGTGGGATCTTCCTCCTCTTCTCCCGGTGCTGATCCTCCCATGAATACTCCGATCTTCTTAACTAGGTCGTCGTTCTTCTCCAGTAGTGTCTTGATTTCTTCCTCGTATCCATCGCGTGTAAACTTGAGTTCTTCCTCGAGCTCGATGATCCTGGTCTTCGCCTTCTTCAACTCAATCATGTCTGCGCACATCTGGTTCTCCTGACGTCGAATGTGCTGGTTTAGCTCATGGATGAAAGCTGCAATGGACCTATCCTTCTTGGTGCTGATTACTTCCCATTGCTCGTCTCGGCGCCCACATATTTCATAGATGGTCTCCTTAAGCTCCCTGTTGTATACTTCTCCAATGCGTCCCATGGTAATGTGGGCTGCCATGCTCTTGCCTAGACTCCAGGTGGGTGCTTAGAAAGAAAATTCTATGGGTTTAGAAGTTGGCGAGAACGTCCTTCCTGGAACTTGTGCTTCAATCATCCGGCGCTCCTCTTCTGGTAGAGTGGCGTTGTACGTCCCGGTGAAGCTTGGTATTCCAATGTTTAAGTACCTAGTGACTTCCTTTAAATGGCGTCCAAAAGGTGTGTCTTCATCCGGTTGTGCAAACTTGTTCTTCATCTTCGTCATCCTAAAGAGTGGAAAAATGGAGAGGAGTCAGAAATGAGTAGAGAAAAGTGACCTATGGTTTATCTTAATGGTCGTGTCCTACACTCAGCGTGTGCTCTGATACCATCTTGTGGCGACCCGACCTCAGATGGTCAAGTCTCTGTGTTTCAGTGTCATCCCTGGATCGGTAATGCTGACACACACACGATCAAGGATTTATAACAGAGTAGCAACCACACACTTATTACATCGGATGTCTCAAAAGAGAACTTATTACAATAATATGGCTTAAGGCCATCTAATGCGATAACAGCGGAAGGCTTGGAAGATAAAGTGAGTCCATCAACTCCAACGGCATGGCTGAGCTGCACGGCAACGACCTATCGAACCTTACTCCTCGTCTGAAAAGTCTGCAACATAATACGTTGCAGCCCGAGAACGGGTCAGCACATGGAATATGCTAGCAATATAACACAATAGAGCAGGAATAGAATAATGCTATCACTACATGCATGTTTGGCTGGTGGAAAGCTCTATGGTTATAATTTTGCGAAAAGCCAATTTTTCCTACAACAAAGGAATAAATTTTAATTTAACTATCATGGTGGTTGAAACATCATTGAGAATGGTTGACAGCATTCTCAATCCCAATTAAAGTAGTTAACATCCCAACAATATTAATTTAAGAGTGATGAGATACATGTGAATACTCAAGTACTAGATACTCAAAATTGTCCATAACCGGGACATGGCTAACCATGATTAGATTGTACACTCTGCAGAGGTTTGCACTTTTCCCCACAAGACTCGATCGCCTCCGTTGATTTCTCGCACTACATGGTGTTTGAGAAGCGGATGATCGAGACACGATCTTCGTAAACATTAACTCTCTACTCTGGGTAGACCATACCAAACCTACAAAACCCACTACCAGCTAATCTACCTCTTCAAGAGCTTCACGTAACTTACTCGACTATGCTAGAGCCCATAGTAGCTTGTGGCTGCACACGGAAGTTTCTAGCATGAATAATCTCAGTTCCCTTTGAGCCTGGGTGGCGGTCCATAGGAAGATCGCACGGGTACCCCGGGATTTCCAATATAAAACAGCCAACACTGGGTTCCCCAGGTGCCTCAATCCACCCAGATGTGTATTAAAGTTGCCACCTTAAAGTAAACCATTAATTAATAATCTCACATCTGTCATGGATACACTCACCCAATCCACGTCTACTAGCATAGCATGGCATAATGAGCAAACGTAGAAGTAACTCCCAAGGGTTTGATAGTAACAGGGCAATAGGTTCTACCTCAACTACTACTTCCCAACCCACAAGTTAATGACATCCTAACCATGCAATGTTTGAGGATTGGAACTAATGCATAAAAACTGGGTATGAAAAGAGTATGATCAATGTGTTACTTGCCTTGCTGACGGTCCGTGAATCCTAGAGACTCGTAGTAACACGCTTCGCACTCCGGGAATTCTATCGCAAGCAAATAATAACATACATAAGCAACAAGCAAAGATGCACAGGTAAAACTCGACTAAAAAAGGTTGACCAGAAATTTCAACTTAAGAACTCCGGTTTGCAAAAAGAATCAAACCAAACGAAGCAACAAAACTCAAACGGCGAAAGAAATAAGATATGTTTACTAATCTGAACTAGGGTCAAATTTTACTGAGACAAAAACTTGTTTGAGTTGATTATTCCGAAAGAAGGTTTCGAGACGAAACTCTAGGCGCTTGAATCGCCTGATTCCGATAAACGAGCGAAAAGTTATAGTAAATCAAACATCGGATCAGAAATCGCGATCGGAAAAATCGCAGAATAAATCCGAGAAAAGAAAACCGACGAACAGCTTAACGAACGAACGTTCGTTATCTGAACCTAAATGAAGAACACGTTCGTTAAAACGAACGAACGAGCAGACGCTCGCTAAATAAATAAACCGAAGAAATAAACCGATCTAGAGAGAAGAAAAATAAAAAAATAAAACGAAATCTAGGGTTTTCAAAAAAACCGAAACGGTTTTTCTTCCAAAAACCGGACGGCGGGGCGGCTACCTCGTTCGGCTCCGGCGGGGCTCGGGCTCGACGGCGCGGTGGCGGCGGGAGGCGGCGCGGCGGCGGCTGGCGGCGGCGGCTGCTCGGGTGGGGCTCGGGCTCGGCTCGAGGCGCGGAGGCGGCGGCGGCGCGGTGGTGGCTAGAGGGCGGCGGTGGTGGCTAGAGGCGGTGGTATTTAAAGGAGGGGGTGCGGTGCCTTGGGAAGGGGCAGGCGGCGGCAGAGTCCGAGCCGACTCTGCGGGCGGGCGGCGCGCGGAAGGCAGGGCGGCTGCCCGGCTGGCTTGACCCGGTCCAGGTGACGCCATGAGTTTTTTTTCTAAGTTCCGCCGACAGAAAAATTCCTATAAAATAAAATAAAAATGTAAAAATGCCAAAACAAATTTTTCACCGTCTAAATGAAATATTTAGAACGAGTTGAACATTTTCTTGGCCCTAAAATGCAATTTTCAAAAACGTGCAAATTTTTCTAATGCAAATAAAATTCAAAATAAACTCAAATAAAATCCAAATAATG
The DNA here is from genome assembly GCA_021605145.1 of Aegilops bicornis. Taxonomy (NCBI): domain Eukaryota; kingdom Viridiplantae; phylum Streptophyta; class Magnoliopsida; order Poales; family Poaceae; genus Aegilops; species Aegilops bicornis. Next base: position 622,008,765 of record CM038674.1, read on the forward strand.
ATTTTAACACTTTTTCTCCAATATTTCAATTATTTTGGAGAAGTCATATTATCTCCTCTCATATATTTCAATATGAAATATTTTTCAGGAGAGAAAATAATTAAAATAAAAAATCCTCGTTCTCAATATTTGATAGAAATCAAAATATAAAAACCAGAAAATCCACAACTCTCTCCGAGGGTCCTTGAGTTGCTTAGGATTTCAAGGATTGCGGAACGAAGATGCAATAAAATATGATATGCATGGATGACCTATGTATAACATTCCAAATTGAAAATTTGGGATGTTACACCTGGCGCGCCCCCCTTGGGTCGGCCACCTCTTCCCTCCCCTCCTTTATATACATGGCCAGGGGGCACCCCGAAGGCACTCAAGATTTGTCTTAGCAGTGTACGGTGCCCCCCTCAACAGTTACACACCTCGGTCATATCGTCGTAGTGCTTAGGCGAAGCCCTGCGCCGGTAACTTCATCATCACTGTCACCACGCCTCGTGCTGACGGAACTCTCCCTCGACGTCAACTGGATCAAGAGTACGAGGGACGTCATCGAGCTGAACGTGTGCTGAACACAAAGGTGCCGTACATTCGATGCTGAGATCGGTTGGATCGCGAAGATGTTCGACTACATCAACCGTGTCACTTGATGCTTCTGCTTACGGTCTACGAGGGTACGTGGACAACACTCTCCCGCTTGTTGCTATGCATCACATAGATCTTGCGTGTGCGTAGGAATTTTCTTGAAATTACTGCGTTCCCCAACAGTGGCATCCGAGCCAGGTTTTATGCGTCGATGTTATATGCACGAGTAGAACACAATGAGTTATGGGTGATAATAGTCATACTACTTACCAGCATGTCATACTTTGGGTCGGCGGTATTGCTGGATGAAGCTGCCCGGACCGACATTACTCGTACATTTATGCGAGACTGGTTCTACCAACATGCTTCGCACACAGGTGGTTGGCGTGTGTCAGTTTCTCCAACTTTAGTTGAATCGAGTGTGACTACGCCTGGTCCTTGTTGAAGGTTAAAACAGCACACTTGACGAAAAATCGTTGTGGTTTTGATGTGTAGGTAAGAACGGTTTTGGCTCAGCCCGTAGCAGCCACGTAAAACTTGCAACAACAAAGTAGAGGATGTCTAACTTGTTTTTGCAGGGCATGTTGTGATGTGATATGGTCAAGACATGATGCTAAATTTTATTGTATGATATGATCATGTTTTGTAACAGAGTTATCGGCAACTGGCAGGAACCATATGGTTGTTGCTTTATTGTATGCAATGCAATCGCCCTGTAATTGTTTTTACTTTATCACTAAGCGGTAGCGATAGTCGTAGAAATAATAGTTGGCGAGACGACAATGATGCAATGATGGAGATTAAGGTGTCGCGCCGGTGACGATGGTGATTGATACGTCTCCAACGTATCTATAATTTTTGATTTTTCCATGCTATTATATTATCTGTTTTGGATGTTTAATGGGCTTTATTATACACTTTTATATTATTTTTGGGACTAACATACTAACCGGAGGCCCAGTCCAAATTGTTGTTTTTTTGCCTATTTCAGTGTTTCGCAAAAAAGGAATATCAAATGGAATCCAAACGGAATGAAACCTTTGGGAGAGTGATTTTTGGAACAAACTCAATCCAGGAGACTTGGAGTGGACGTCAAGGAAGCGACGAGGTGGCCACGAGGCTGGGGGGCGCGCCCCCCACCCTCGTGGGCCTATATACTCATATACCCCGAAAACATCCGAGAGCGCCACGAAACCCTATTTCGACCGCCGCAACCTTCTATACCCGTGAGATCCCATCTTGGAGCCTTTTCCGGCGCTCCGCCGGAGGGGGAATCGATCATGGAGGGCTTCTACATCAACACCATAGCCTCTCCGATGATGTGTGAGTAGTTAACCTCTGACCTTCGGGTCCATAGTTATTAGCTAGATGGCTTCTTCTCTCTCTTTGGATCTCAATACAAAGTTCTCCTCGATCTTCTTGGAGATCTATTCGATGTAATTCTTTTTGCGGTGTGTTTGTCGAGATCCGATGGATGGTGGGTTTATGATCAAGATTATCTATGAACAATATTTGAATCTCCTCTGAATTCTTTTATGTATGATTTGTTATGTTTGCAAGTCTCTTCGAATTATCAGTTTGGTTTGGCCTACTAGATTGATCTTTCTTACAATGGGAGAAGTGCTTAGCTTTGGGTTCAATCTTGTGGTGTCCTTTCCCAGTGATAGCAGGGGCAGCAAGGCACGCAATGTATTGTTGCCATCGAGGATAAAAAGATGGGGTTTATATCATATTGCTTGAGTTTATCCCTCTACATCATGTCATCTTGCCTAATGTGTTACTCTGTTCTTACGAACTTAATACTCTAGATGCATGCTGGATAGCGGTCGATGTGTGGAGTAATAGTAGTAGATGCAGAATCGTTTCGGTCTACTTGTCATGGACGTGATGCCTATATACATGATCATGCCTAGATATTCTCATAACTATGCCCTTTTCTATCAATTGCTCGACAGTAATTTGTTCACCCACTGTAATATTTATGCTATCTTGAGAGAAGCCACTAATGAAACATATGGCCCCCGTGTCTATCTTCCATCATATAAGTTTCCGATCTATTTTATTTTGCAATCTTTACTTTCCAATCTATACAACAAAAATACCAAAAATATTTATCTTATTATCTCTATCAGATCTCACTTTTGCAAGTGGCCGTGAAGGGATTGACAACCCCGTTATCACGTTGGTTGCAAGGTTCTTATTTGTATGTGCAGGTACGAGGGATTTGCGTGTAGTCTCCTACTGGATTGATACCTTGGTTCTCAAAAACCGAGGGAAATATTACGCTACTTTGCTGCATCATCCTTTCCTCTTCAGGGTAAACCAATGCAGTGCTCAAGAGGTGCAGTGATCATGACGGTGCTTTGAAGATGGTGATTAGAGGCACAAGATGATGATGGCCATATCATATCACTTATATTGATTGCATGTGATGTTTATCCTTTATGCATCTTATTTTGCTTAGTACGGTGGTAGCATTGTAAGATGATCTCTCACTAAATTTCAAGGTATAAGTGTTCTCCCTAAGTATGCACTGTTGCTACAGTTCGTCGTGCCGAGACACCACGTGATGATCGGGTGTGATAAGCTCTACGTTCACATACAACGGGTGGAAGCCAGTTTTGCACACGTGGAATACTCGGGTAAAACTTGATGAGCCTAGCATATGCAGATATGGCCTCGGAACACTGGAGACCGAAAGGTCGAGCGTGAATAATATAGTAGATATGATCAACATAGTGATGTTCACCATTGAAAACTACTCCATCTCACATGATGATCGGACCTGGTTTAGTTGATTTGGATCACGTGATCATTTAGATGACTAGAGAGATGTCTATCTAAGTGGGAGTTCTTAAGTAATATGATTACTTGAACTTTAATTTATCATCAACTTAGTCCTGATAGTATTTTCATATCTATGTTGTAGATCAATAGCTCGTGATGTAGTTTCCCGTTTATTTTTGATATGTTCCTCGAGAAAAATAAGTTGAAAAATGTTAATAGCAATAATGCGGACTAAGTCCGTGATGTGAGGATTATCCTCATTACTGCACAGAAGTATTATGTCCTTGATGCACCGCTAGGTGGCGTATCTATTGCAAGAGCAGATACAGACATTATGAACGTTTGGCAAAGCTCGGTATGATGACTACTTGATAGTTTAGTGCACCATTCTTTACGGCTTAAAACGGGACTTCAAAAAATGTTTTGAACGTCATGGAGCATATAAGATGTTCCAAGAGTTGAAATTAGTATTTCAGACTCGTGCCCGTGTCGAGAGGTATGAGACCTCTGACAGTACTTTGCCTACAAGATGGAGGAAACTAGCTCAACCAGTGAACATGTGCTCAGATTGTCTGGGTACTACAATTGCTTGAATCAAGTGAGAGTTAATCTTCCAGATAAGATAGTAATTGACAAAGTTCTCTAGTCACTATCACCAAGTTACTAGAACTTCATGATGAACTATAATATGCAAGGGATGACGAAAGTAATTCCCGAGCTCTTCGCAATGCTGAAATCGGCAAAGGTAGAAATCAAGAAAGAGCATCAAGTGTTGATGGTTAACAAGACCACTAGTTTCAAGAAAAGGGCAAAGGGATAGAAAGGGAACTTCAATAAGAATGACAAGCAAGTTGTCACTCCCATGAAGAAGCCCAAAGCTAGACCCAAGCCTGAAACTGAGTGCTTCTACTGCAAAGGAAATGGTCACTGGAAGTGGAACTGCCCTAGATACTTGGCGGATAAGAAGGATGGTGTCACGCCCAATTTGCGACCCTATCCAAAAAGGAACTCGAAGGTCCCACCAAGGATAGACCCGCATATTGAAACGCTTTTGCAAGGTGGATATCATTACATCAACATTACATAATAGATGGGGATACATACATAAGGCATACAATGCCACAAGAATACAACATCACATCATATACAAGATCAACATCCGTCTACGGATGAAACATAAACAGAAACTGAAACAATATCCACCCTGCTAGCCCAGGCTGCCGACCTGGAACCTATCCCCGATCGAAGAAGCGGGCCGAAGAACTCAAGACAAGCAAGCATCGCTCTCACGTCATGATCATCGCAAAACCTGTACACTGCAATCGGGTGGTGTAGTAATCATGAGCCACGAGGACTCAAGAATCCCATTACCATGGGTATCAAGACTAGCAAAGCTTAATGGGAAAGGAAGGGGTAAAGTGGTGAGGTTGCAGCAGCGACTAAGCATGTATGGTGGCTAACTTACGCAAATAAGAGTGAGAAGAGAAACAAAGGAACGGTCGTCAACTAGTAATGATCAAGAAGTGATCATGAACTCCTACTTACGTCAGACATAACCCAGAAACCGTGTTCACTTCCCGGACTCCACCGAAAAGAGACCATCACGGCTACACACGCGGTTGATGCGTTTTAATTCGGATCTGGTGTCAAGTTATCTACAACCGGACATTAACAAATTCCCATCTGCCACATAACCGCGGGCACGGCTCTCGAAGTTTATACCTGCGGGGTGTCCCAACTTAGCCCATGATAAGCTCTCGCGATCAACGAAGGATATTCCTTCTCCCCTGGAGGACCCGATCAGTCTCGGAATCCCGGCTACAAGACATTTCGACAGTAATAAAACAAGACCAGCAAAGCCGCCCGATGTGCCGACAAATCCCGATAGGAGCTGCACATATCTCGTTCTCGTGGCACACCGGATAGGTCAGCCCTCTGAGTAAAACCAGCCCTCGAGTTGCCCGTGGTGGCCCCTTGATCTGCCCGTTTCGGACCAACACTCGAAGGAGCACTGGCCCGGGGGGGCTAAAATAAAGATGACCCTTAGGCTCCGGAAACCCAAGGGAAAAAGGGGTAGGTGAGGCAAATGGTAAAACCAAGGTTGGGCCTTCTTTGGAGGAGTCTTATTCAAAGCGAACTGTCAAGGGGTCCCATAAATCACCCGACCGCGTTAGGGACGCAAAATCCGGGAACATAATACCGATATGGCCGGAAACTAGGCGGCAAGAGTGGAACAAAACACCAGGCATAAGGCCGAGCCTTCCACCCTTTACCAAGTATATAGATGCATTAATAATATAAGAGATATTGTGATATCCCAACATAAACATAATCCAACATGGAGCAATCTTCATCTTCACCTGCAACTAGCAACGCTATAAGAGGGGCTGAGCAAAAGCGGTGACATAGCCAAACAACGGTTTGCTAGGAAGGATGATAAAGGTTAGAGGTTCATGGCAATTTGGGAGGCTTGAGCAGCAAGTGGCAGGTAAAGCAGCATAGCGATAGAACGAAGCAACTAGCATAGCAACGATAGTAATGAGATCCAAGGTGACGGTCATCTTGCCTGAAATCCCGCAAGGAAGAAGAACGAGTCCATGAAGAAGATGAAGCCATGAAGACGAACCAAGTGTAGAGCGAGCGAATCCTCACGATCGCATAGCAAGCAGGAACTATCGAGAAGAAGCACACAACATAGTAAACACACCACACATAGACAAGACATGATGCACAACAAGCATGATGCATGACAAAGCTACATGAAGCTACTCATGGCAAGAGATGATGCAAACAAGAACAACACCTCAAAGCAAGTTTAAATGAGGCCGGAAACAACATATAACAATTTCTTGAAGTCCTCATATGCAAATTTCAAAATTGGTCCAGATCTGAATAAACCTTATGTTCAAGTTGTTAAACAGCAAGTTAAGATGCACCACGATGATCTACACGAAATTCTAGTCAAGTTACATATAAAGTTCATTAAATTCTAGTCAAGTTACATATAAAGATTGCAAATAACAACAGTTTCAGACTTTGCAGAAATAACATCAGGTTGCAATGTTTGGAGCTATCAAACAATATGTTACAGCAAGCTATCATGGCAAACAAAGGCATGGCACGAATCTACTTATTTCATAGAACAAAAGTCCTTTACTGACCAAGAGCCAAAAGGGATCAGAAAATGTAATAGCACCCATGTCAATATAGCAAGTTTCGCTAACAGATTCAGCAAACAGGGCATGACATTGACAGAATTATGAAGGCATCTTCGCGAGCTTGATGCACTCACTACAGAGCATTTCATGAGAAACTAAGCATACATCCATCAAGAAGACATGGCATAGAAGCTATACATGGCAAGAAAAACATCATAGCATACACGGATCAACTACAACAACCTTGGAAAAATTGAATAACATGTAAACAACCTGCCAGGAAACATTTTATAGCAAAAGTAGAGCTCGATTGACTCAAGCTATGGCACTCCATAATTGCAAACAAGGGCATGGATGGATAGAGAATAACCATATGTTCAAATCATCCTTACTTAAGTATCTCAAAATAAGCATGGATCTCTCTGTAGCATCAATTTTACATGGCATAAAAATAACAGCAGAACAGGAGCTGAAATCAGCAACATCACGAAGCCTAGTTTGCATGCTTGTGCTAGTCACCACAGAGATCAAAAAAATACATGGCATACACCCCTGTAAATATGGCATGGCATATTACAAAACACATGTAGGCATCAACCGCATAGGATGCACACGCAAAATGCAACAAAAATGACAAATCATCAAGTTATAACAGTTTCAGCAGGTTAACATCACATAGCACTTTTGCAACGATGCTTCAGACATCAAGATGGACCCAAATGAACATGATACAATGGAATGAAATTAATAGCATCTCCTGATGAACATTTTGACATATTACACGCATGAAACGAAGTAGTAGGAAAGAAGTTACAGCAGGTCGAACATGCACACATATTATGAGTTTTTTCCAGACTTGGTCAAATTCGCATGCGCACAGGATAGCTAAAAGATGCTCAGAGCGAGGTTTAGTGGGCTGCTCACCCTGGGCTCGGCCCATGACGAGGAAGCAGGCCGGGGCGTTGGACTGGGCCTTGGAGATGGGCCAGCGGGGCGCGCCCACGTGGCCAGCAACGGCGGATGGATCGGGCTCCTCCCGACGGGCCATGGCATGGCGACGGAGCTTCAGTGGAGGAGCTCGGGCGCTGGCGAAGGGAGGCCGAGGGCGGCGGCAAGCGGAGGGCGCGGCTCGGGCGACGGCGGAGGTTCGGCGGCGCGGCGCACGGAGGAGCTCCGGCGAGGTCAGCGAAGGCCGCCAGGACGGCGCAGACGGGCCGGAGGAGGCGGAGGCCGCGGCGGGCGGCGGCGGCTGCGGGCGTGAGCGCCGGTGAGCGAGGCGGCGGGACGGGCACGCTGGCCGGAGGGCTCGATCCGGGTCCCGACGGGTGGCGAAGGGCGTGGAGGGAGAGAGAGGAGAGGCTGGGTGACGTGGCGGCGGCTGATTCGTCCGGCGCGGCGGCTGGACGTGTCCGGCGGCGGAGTGGACATGTCCGCGTGGAGGTGGAAGAGGCTAGGGTTTGCACCGCGAATTTCGGGGGGATGGGCATATATATATAGGTAGAGGGAGCTAGGAGAGTCCAAATGAGGAGCGGTTTTCGCCCACACGATCGTGATCGAACGACCGAGAGCATGGAGGGGAGTTAGATGGGTTTTGGGCCACTTTGAAGGGGTGTTGGGCTGCACACAAAAGAGGCCTTTACGGCTACCCGGTTAACCGTTGGAGTATCAAACGACCTCCAAATCGCACGAAACTTGACAGGCGGTCTACCGGTGGTATACCAAGGCCGCTTGGCAAACCTCGGGCCATTCCGAGAAAGTTTAACACCCACTCTAGCGAGAGACAAAAGGGGGACGCAGGGGAACATAGGAGTGCCGGATTGCAAAACGGACAACGGGGAAAATGCTCGGATGCATGAGACGAACACGTATGCAAAAAGAAATGCACATGATGACATGATATGAAATGCAGATGATGAAATGGCAAAGTGCAACACGCAAGCACATGACATGGCAAAGATGGCGAATAACTGACGGACACCTGGCGCATCGAATCCGGGGCGTTACAGATGGCAAAGTAAACAAAGGTATATTGGATATACATGTTATTGATGTGTACTTTACTAGTGTTTATAGCAACCCCTCGGTATTTGATACTAGTTCAGTTTCTAAGAGTAGTAACTCGAAACGGGAGTTGCAAAATAAACAGAGACTAGTTAAGGGCGAGGTGATGATGTGTGTTGGAAGTGATTCCAAGGTTGATATGATCACCATCGCACACTCCCTTTACCTTTGGGATTAGTGTTGAACCTAAAATAAATGTTATTTGGTGTTTGCGTTGAGAATAATATGATTGGATCATGTTTATTGCAAACGGTTATTCATTTAAGTCAAAGAATAATTGTTATTCTGTTTACATGAATAAAACCTTCTATGGTCATACACCCAAGGTGAATGGTTTGTTGAATCTCGATCGTAGTAATACACATATTCATAATATTGAAGCCAAAAGATGTAAAGTTAATAATGATAGTGCAACTTATTTGTGGCACTGCCGTTTAGGTCATATTGGTGTAAAGTGCATGAAGAAAATACATGTTGATGGGCTTTTGGAATCACTTGATTATGAATCACTTGATGCTTGTGAACCATGCCTCATGGGCAAGATGACTAAGACTCCAGAACAATGGAGCGAGCAGCTGACTTATTGAAAATAATACATATTGATGTATGTGGTCCGACGAGTGTTGAGGCTCGCGGCAAGTATCGTTATTTTCTGACCTTCACAGATGATTTGAGTAGATATGGGTATATCTACTTGATGAAACATAAGCCTGAAACATTTGAAAAGTTCAAAGAATTTTAGAGTGAAGTGGAAAATCATCGTAACAAGAAAATAAAGTTTCTACGATCTGATCGCGGAGATGAATATTTGAGTTACGAGTTTGGCTTTCATTTAAAACAATGTGGAATAATTTCACAACTCATGCCACCTGGAACACCACAGCATAATGGTGTGTCCAAACGTCGTAAATGTACTTTATTGGATATGATGCGATCTATGATGTCTCTTACCAATTTACCACTATAGTTTTGGGATTATGCATTAGAGACACCTGCATTCACGTTAAATAGGGCACCATCTAAATCCGTTGAGACGACACCGTATGAACTATGGTTTAGCAATAAACCTAAGCTGTCATTTCTTAAAGTTTGGGGTTGCGATGCTTATGTGAAAAAGCTTCAACCTGATAAGCTCGAACCCAAATCGGAGAAATGCGTCTTCATATGATACCCAAAAGAAACTCTTGGGTACACCTTCTATCACAGTTCCGAAGGCAAGATATTCATTGCTGAGAATGGATCCTTTCTAGAGAAGGAGTTTCCCTCGAAAGAAGTGAGTGGGAGGAAAGTAGTGAAGGAAATATGCCCTAGAGGCAATAATAAAGTTATTATTTATTTCCTTACATCATGATAAATGTTTATTATTCATGCTAGAATTGTATTAACCGGAAACATAATACATGTGTGAATACATAGACAAAGCAGTGTCACTAGTATGCCTATACTTGACTAGCTCGTTAATCAAAGATGGTTATGTTTCCTAACCATAGACATGAGTTGTCATTTGATTAACGGGATCACATCATTAGGAGAATGATCTGATTGACATGACCCATTCCGTTAGCCTAGCACTTGATCGTTTAGTATGTTGCTATTGCTTTCTTCATGACTTATACATGTTCACCTGTAACTATGAGATTATGCAACTCCCGTTTACGGAGGAACACTTTGGGTACTACCAAAGCGTCACAACGTAACTGGGTGATTATAAAGGAGTACTACAGGTGTCTCCAAAGGTACTTGTTGGGTTGGCGTATTTCGAGATTAGGTTTTGTCACTCCAATTATCGGAGAGGTATCTCTGGGCCTTCTCGGTAATACTCATCACCTAAGCCTTGCAAGCATTGTAACTAATGAGTTAGTTATGAGATGATGTATTATGGAGCGAGTAAAGAGACTTGCCGATATGAGATTGAACTAGGTATTGGATACCGACGATCGAATCTCGGGCAAGTAACATACCGATGACAAAGGGAACAACGTATGTTGTTATGCGGTTTGACCGATAAAGATCTTCGTAGAATATGTAGGAACCAATATGGGCATCCAGGTTCCGCTATTGGTTATTGACCAAGAATAGTTCTAGGTCATGTCTACATAGTTCTCGAACCCGTAGGGTCCGCACGCAACAAGGTTTCGATGGCAGTTATATTATGAGTTTATGAGTTTTGATGTACCGAAGGAGTTCGGAGTCCCGGATGAGATCGGGGACATGACGAGGAGTCTCGAAATGGTCGAGACGTAAAGATCGATATATTGGGCGACTATATTCGGAGTTCGGAAAGGTTCGAATGATTCGGTATTTTTCGGAGTACCGGAGAGTTACGGGAATTCGCCGGGAGAAGTATTGGGCCTTATTGGGCCCTGCAGGAAAGAGAGAGGGGCTGCCTAGGGCAGGCCGCGCCCCATGGCCTGGTCCGAATTGGACTAGGGGAGGCCGCACCCTTCCCTCTTTCCTTCCTCAAGTCCTAGTCCAACTAGGAGAAGGGGGAGTCCTACTCCGGTGGGAGTAGGACTCCTCCAGCGCCTCTCCTAGGCAGCCACACCCCCCTTTGCTCCTTTATATACGGGGCAGGGGCACCCCAAGACACACAAGTTGATCTACGGATCGTTCCTTAGCCGTGTGCGGTGCCCCTCCACCATATTCCACTTGGTCATATCGTCGCGGAGCTTAGGCGAAGCCCTGCGCGGAGAAGTCATATCGTCGTCAGCGGAGCTTAAGGCGAAGCCCTCGTCGGTGGAGCATCAACATCGTCCTGCCACGCCGTCGTCTTGTGGAACTCATCCCGACACTTTGCTGGATCGAGTCCGGGATCGTCATCGAGCTGAGCGTGTGCGTAACTTCGGAGGTGCCGTGACGTTCGGTGCTTGGATCGGTCGGATCGTGGAGACGTCTGACTACATCAACCGCGTTGTTATAACGCTTCCGCTTCGGTCTCACGAGTACGTGGACGGACACTCTCCCCTCTCGTTGCTATGCCATCACCATGGTCTTGCGTGATCGTAGGAAAATTTTTGAAATTACTACGTTCCCCAACAGTGGCATCCGAGCCTGGTTTTATGCGTTGATGTCATATGCACGAGTAGAACACAAGTGAGTTGTGGACGATACAAGTCATACTGCCTACCAAGCATGTCATACTTTGGTTCAGCGGTATTGTTGGGCCGAGGCGATCCGGACCAACATTACGCGTACTCTTCTGTGAGACCGGTTCCCTCGGCGTGCTTTGCACATAGATGGCTTGCGGAAGACTGTCTCTCCAACTTTAGTTGAACCGAGTGGCTACGCCCGGTCCTTGAGAAGGTTAAAAGCGGAGTCTATTTGACAAACTATCGTTGTGGTTTTTGATGCGTAGGTAAGAACGGTTCTTGCTCAGCCCGTAGCAGCCACGTAAAACTTGCAACAACAAAGTAGAGAACGTCTAACTTGTTTTTGCAGGGCATGTTGTGATGTGATATGGTCAAGACGTGATGCTATATTTTATTGTATGAGATGATCATGTTTTGTAACCGAGTTATCGGCAACTGGCAGAAGCCATATGGTTGTCGCTTTATTGTATGCAATGCAATCGCGATGTAATGCTTTACTTTATTACTAAACGGTAGTGATAGTCGTGGAAGCATAAGATTGGCGAGACGACAACGATGCTACGATGGAGATCAAGGTGTCGCGCCCGGTGGCGATGGTGATCATGACGGTGCTTGGCGATGGAGATCACAAGCACAAGATGATGATGACCATATCATATCACTTATATTGATTGCATGTGATGTTTATCCTTTATGCATCTTATCTTGCTTTGATTGACGGTAGCATTATAAGATGATCTCTCACTAAAATTATCAAGAAGTGTTCTCCCGAGTATGCACCGTTGCGAAAGTTCTTCGTCTTTGAGACACCACGTGATGATCGGGTGTGATAGGCTCTACGTTCAAATACAACGGGTGCAAAACAGTTGCACACGGAATACTCAGGTTAAACTTGACGAGCCTAGCATATAACAGATATGGCCTCGGAACACGAGAGACCGAAAGGTCGGCGTGAATCATATAGTAGATATGATCAACATCTTGATGTTCACCATTGAAACTACTCCGTCTCACGTGATGATCGGACACGGTTTAGTTGATATGGATCACGTGATCACTTAGATGACTAGAGAGATGTCTGTCTAAGTGGGAGTTTTTTTAATATGATTAATCGAACTTAAATTTATCATGAACTTAGTCCTGGTAGTATTTTGCAGATTATGTTGTAGATCAATAGCTCGCGTTGTTGCTTCCCTGTGTTTTTATATGTGTTCCTAGAGAAAGTTGTATTGAAAAATGTTAGTAGCAATATTGCGGATTGGATCCGTGATCTGAGGTTTATCCTCATTGCTGCCTGAAGAATTATGTCCTTGATGCACCGCTAGGTGACAGACCTATTGCGAGGAGCGGTCTGCGGGCGTTATGAGCGTTTGGCTAGCTCAATATGATGACTACTTAATAGTTTAGTGCACCATGCTTAAACGGCTTAGAATCGGGACTTCAAAGGCGTTTTGAACGTCATGGACCATATGAGATGTTCCAGGAGTTGAAGTTAATATTTCAAACAAATACCCGAGTTGAGAGATATGAAGTCTCCAACAAGTTCTATAGCTAAAAGATGGAGGAGAATCGCTCAACTAGTGAGCATGTTCTCAGATTGTCTGAGTACTTCAATCGCTTGAATCTAGTGGGAGTTAATCTTCCAGATAAGATAGTGATTGACAGAATTCTCTAGTCACCATCACTAAGTTATTAGAACTTTGTGATGAACTACAGTATGCAAGGGATGACGAAAACGATTCCCGAGCTCTTCGTGATGTTGAAATCGACGAAGGTAGAAATCGAGAAAAGAGCATCAAGTGTTGATGATTGTCAAGACCACTAGTTTCAAGAAAAGGGCAAAGGGAAAGAAAGGGGAACTTCAAGTAGAATGACAAGCAAGTTGTCACTCCCACGAAGAAACCCAAAGCTGAACCAAAGCACTGAAACCGAAAGTGCTTACACTGCATAGGAAATGGTCCTTTGGAAGCGGAAATATCCGAGATATTCGTAGATAAGAAGGATGGCAAAGTGAACAAGGGTATATTTGATATACAAGTTATTGATGTGTGCTTTACTAGTGTTTATAGTAGCCCCGAGTATTTGATACTTGTTCAGTTGCTAAGATTAGTAACTCAAAGCAGGAGTTCTGAATAATGTAAACTAGTTGAAGGGGCGATGTGATGAGTGTTGGAAATAGTTCCAAGATTGATATGATCATCATCGCACACTCCCTATACTTTCGGGATTAGTGTGGAACCTAAATAAGTGTTATTTGGTGTTGAGCATAAATATGATTTGATCATGTTTATTGCAATACTGATTATTCATTTAAGTAAGAGAATAAATTGTTGTTCTGTTTAGATGAATAAAACCTTATATGGTTACACACCCAATGAAAATGGTTCATTGGATCTCGATCATAGTGATACACATATTCATAATATAGATGCCAAAAGATGCAGAGTTGATAATGATAGTGCAACTTATTTGTGGCACTGCCGTTTAGGTCATATCGGTATAAAGCGCATAAAGAAACTCCATACTGATGGACTTTTGGAGTCACTTGATTATGAATCACTTGGCACTTGCGAACCGTGCCTCATGGGCAAGATGACTAAAACCCGTTCTCGGTACTATGGAGAGAGCAACAGATTTGTTGGAAATCATACATACGTATGTATGTGGTCCGATGAATGTTGAGGCTCGTGGCGGATATCGTTATTTTCTCACCTTCACAGATGATTTAAGCGAGATATGGGTATATCTACTTAATGAAACATAAGTCTGAAACATTTGAAAAGTTCAAAGAATTTCAGAGTGAAGTTGAAAATCATCGTAATAAGAAAATAAAGTTTCTACGATCTGATCGTGGAGGCGAATATTTGAGTTCTGAGTTTGGTCTTCAATTAAAACAAAGTGGAATAGTTTCACAGCTCACGCCACCGGAACACCACAACGTTATGGTGTGTCCGAACGTCGTAACCGTACTTTATTTTGATATGGTGCGATCTATGATGTATCTTACCGATTTACCACTAGTGTTTTGGGGTTATGCATTAGAGACAGCTGCATTCACGTTTAATAGGGCACCATCTAAAACCGTTGAGGCGACACCGTATGAACTATGGTTTAACAGTAAACCTAAGCTGTCGTTTCTTAAAGTTTGGAGTTGTGATGCTTATGTGAAAAAGGTTTCACCTGATAAGCTCGAACCCAAATCGGAGAATTGCGTCTTCATAGAATACCCAAAGGCAACTATTGGGTACACCTTCTATCACAGATCCGAAGGCAAGTTATTCGTTGCTAAGGTGGATCCTTTCTAGAGAAGAAGTTTCTCTCGAAAGAAGTGAGTGGGAGGAAAGTAAGAGCTTGATAAGGTAATTTGTACCTTCTCCCAAATTGGAAAGTAGTTCATCACAGAAATCAGTTCCAGTGATTCCTACACCAATTAGTGAGGAAGCTAATGATGATGATCATGAAACTTCAGATCAAGTTACTACAAAACCTCGTAAGTCTTCCAAAGTACAGTCCGCACCAGAGTGGTACGGTAATCCTATTCTGGAAGTCATGTTACTAGACCATGATGAACCTACGAACTATGAGGAAGCGATGATGAGCCCAGATTCCGCGAAATGGTTTGAGACCATGAAATCTGAGATGGGATCCATGTATGAGAACAAAGTGTGGACTTTGATGGAGTTGCCCGATCGGCAAGCCATATTATATAAATGGATCTTCAAGAGGAAGACAAATGCTGATATTAGTATTACTATCTACAAAGCTCGACTTGTCGCAGAAAGGTTTTCGACAAGTTCAAGGTGTTGACTACAATGAGATTTTCTCAACTGTAGCGATGCTTAAGTCTGTCCGAATCATGTTAGCGATTGCCACATTTTATGAAATCGGCAAATGGATGTCAAAACTACATTCTTTAATGGATTTATTAAAGAAGAGTTGTATATGATGCAACGAAGGTTTTGTCAATCCTAAAGGAGCTAACAAAATGTGCAAGCTCCAGCGATCCATCTATGGACTGGTGCAAGCATCTCGGAGTTGGAATAAACGCTTTGATAGTGTGATCAAAGCATATGGTTTTATCTGAGACTTTTGGAGAAGCCTGTATTTACAAGAAAGTGAGTGGGAGCATTACAACATTTACGATAAGTATATGTGAATGACATATTGTTAATCGGAAATAATGTAGAATTATTCTGCAAAGCATAAAGGAGTATTTGAAAGGAGTTTTTCAAAGAAGGACCTCGGTGAAGCTGCTTACATATTGAGCATCAAGATCTATAGAGATAGATCAAGGCGTTTGATAAGTTTTTCAATAAGTACATACCTTGTCAAGATTTTGAAGTAGTTCAAAATGGAACAGTCAAAGAAAAGTTCTTGCCTGTGTTGCAAAAGCGTATGAAATTGAGTAAGACTCAAATCGACCCACGGCGTAAAATAGAAAAGAGAATGAAAGTCATTCCCTATGCCTCGATCATAGGTTCTATGAAGTATGCTATGCTATGTACCGGACCTATTGTATACCTTGCTCTGAATTTGGCAAGGGGTACAATAGTGATCTAGGAGTAGATCCTTTGGACATTGGTCAAGAACATCCTTAGTGAGGACTAAGGAAATATTTCTCGATTATGGAGGTGATAAAAGAGCCCGTCGTAAAGAGTTACATCGATGCAAGCTTTTACACGAGATCCAGATGACTCTAAGACTCAATCTGGATACATATTGAAAGTGGGAGCAATTAGCTAGAGTAGCTCCGTGCGAGCATTGTAGACATAGAGTATTTGCAAAATACATACGGCTCGAATGTGATGACCCGTTGACTAAGCTTCTCTCACGAGCAAAACATGATCATACCTTAGTACTCTTTGGGTGTTAATCACATGGCGATGTGAACTAGATTACTGACTCTAGTAAACCCTTTGGGTGTTGGTCACATGTCGATGTGAACTATGGGTGTTAACCACATATAGATGTGAACTATTGATGTTGAATCACATGATGATGTGAACTAGATTATTGACTCTAGTGCAAGTGGGAGACTGAAGGAAATATGCCCTAGAGGCAATAATAAAGTTATTATTTATTTCCTTACATCATGATAAATGTTTATTATTCATGCTAGAATTGTATTAACCGGAAACATAATACATGTGTGAATACATAGACAAGCAGTGTCACTAGTATGCCTATACTTGACTAGCTCGTTAATCAAAGATGGTTATGTTTCCTAACCATAGACATGAGTTGTCATTTGATTAACGGGATCACATCATTAGGAGAATGATCTGATTGACATGACCCATTCCGTTAGCCTAGCACTTGATCGTTTAGTATGTTGCTATTGCTTTCTTCATGACTTATACATGTTCCTGTAACTATGAGATTATGCAACTCCGTTTACGGAGGAACACTTTGGGTACTACCAAGCGTCACAACGTAATCGGGTGATTATAAAGGAGTACTACAGGTGTCTCCAAAGGTACATGTTGGGTTGGCGTATTTCGAGATTAGGTTTTGTCACTCCGATTGTCGGAGAGGTATCTCTGGGCCTTCTCGGTAATACTCATCACCTAAGCCTTGCAAGCATTGTAACTAATGAGTTAGTTATGAGATGATGTATTATGGAACGAGTAAAGAGACTTGCGATAACGAGATTGAACTAGGTATTGGATACCGACGATCGAATCTCGGGCAAGTAACATACCGATGACAAAGGGAACAACGTATGTTGTTATCGCGGTTTGACCGATAAAGATCTTAAGTAGAATATGTAGGAACCAATATGGGCATCCAGGTTCTGCTATTGGTTATTGACCAAGAATTGTTCTAGGTCATGTCTACATAGTTCTCGAACCCGTAGGGTCCGCACGCTTAAGGTTTCGATGATGCTTATATTATGAGTTTATGAGTTTTGATGTACCGAAGGAGTTCGAGTCCCGGATGAGATCGGGGACATGACGAGGAGTCTCGAAATGGTCGAGACGTAAAGATCGATATATTGGACGACTATATTCGGAGTTCGGAAAGGTTCGAATGATTCGGGTATTTTTCGAGTACCGGAGAGTTACGGGAATTCGCCGGGAGAAGTATTGGGCCTTATTGGGCCTGCGGAAAGAGAGAGGGCTGCCTAGGGCAGGCGCGCGCCCCATGGCCTGGTCCGGGTGGACTAGGGGAGGGGCCGCACCCCTTCCCTCTTTCCCCTTCCTCAAGTCCTAGTCCAACTAGGAGAAGGGGGGGGAGTCCTACTCCCGGTGGGAGTAGGACTCCTCCAGGCGCGCCTCTCCTAGGCCGGCCACACCCCCCCCCCCTTTGCTCCTTTATATCTGAGGCAGGGGGCACCCCAAGACACACAAGTTGATCTACGGATCGTTCCTTAGCCGTGTGCGGTGCCCCTCCACCATATTCCACTTCGGTCATATCGTCATGAGCTTAGGCGAAGCCCTGCGCCGGAGAAGTCATATCGTCAGCGGAGCTTAGGCGAAGCCCTGCGTCGATGGATCATCAACATCGTGACCACGCCCGTCGTCTTGTGGAACTCATCCCCGACGCTTTCTTTGGATCGGAGTCCCGGGATCGTCATCGAGCTGAGCGTGTGCGAGAACTTCGGAGGTGCCGTCGTTCGGTGCTTGGATCGGTCGGATCGTGGAGACGTCTGACTACATCAACAGCGTTGTTATAACGCTTCCGCTTTCGGTCTACGAGGGTACGTGGACGGACACTCTCCCCTCTCGTTGCTATGCCATCACCATGGTCTTGCGTGATCGTAGGAAATTTTTTGAAATTACTACGTTCCCCAACAAGTAGGACTTGATGAGGTAATTGTACCTTCTCTCGAATTGAAAAGTAGCTCATCACTGAAATCAGTTCCAGTGATGCCTACACGAATTAGTGAGGAAGTTAATGATGATGATCATGAAACTTCAGATCAAGTTACTACCAGACCTCGTAGGTCAACCAGAGCAAGATCCGCACCAGAGTGGTACGATAATCCTGTTCTGGAAGTCATGTTACTAGACCATGATGAACCTGCAAACTATGAGGAAGCGATGATGAGCCTAGATTTCGCAAAATGGCTTGAGGCCATGAAATCTGAGATAGGATCCATGTATGAAAACAAAGTATGGACTTTGGTGGAATTGCCCGATGATCGGCAAGCCATTGAGAATAAATGGATCTTCAAGAGGAAACAGACGCTGATGGTAGTGTCTTTATCTACAAAGCTCGACTTGTCGCGAAAGGTTTTTGACAAGTTCAAGGTGTTGACTACGATGAGTTTTTCTCACTCGTAACGATGGTTAAGTCTGTCCGAATCATGTTAGCACTTGCCGCATTTTATGAAATCTGGCAAATGGATAAACAAAACTGCATTCCTTAATGGATTTATTAAAGAAGAGTTGTATATGATGCAACCAGAAGGTTTTGTCAATCCTAAAGGTGCTAACAAAATATGCAAGCTCCAGCGATCCATCTATGGACTGGTGCTAGCATCTTGGAGTTGGAATATACACTTTGATAAGTTGATCAAAGCATATAGTTTTATACATACTTGCAGTGAAGCCTGTATTTACAAGAAAGTGAGTGGGAGCACTACAACCTTTCTGATAAGTATATGTAAATGACATATTGTTGATCGGAAATGATGTAGAATTTTCTGGAAAGCATAAAGGAGTGTTTGAAAGGAGTTTTTCAAAGAAAGACCTCGGTGAAGCTGCTTACATATTGAGCATCAAGATCTATAGAGATAGATCAAGACGCTTGATAAGTTTTTTCAATGAGTACATACCTTGACAAGTTTTTGAAATAGTTCAAAATGGAACAGTCAAAGAAAGAGTTCTTGCCTGTGTTACAAGGTGTGAAGTTGAGTAAGACTCAAAGCCCGACCACGACAGAAGATAGAGAGAGAATGAAAGCCATTCCCTATGCCTCAGCCATAGGTTCTATAAAGTATGCCATGCTGTGTACCAGACCTATTGTATACCCTGTCCTGAGTTTGGCAAGGGAGTACAATTTTGATCTAGGAGTAGATCACTCGACAATAGTCAAAATATCCTTAGAGTACTAAGGAAATATTTCTTGGTTATGGAGGTGATAAAGAGTTCGTCGTAAAGATTTACGTCGATGCAAGCTTTGACACCGATCTGGATGACTCTAAGTCACAATGCGGATACATATTGAAAGTGAGAGCAATTAGCTAAAGTAGCTCCGTGCAGAGCATTGTAGACATAGAAATTTGCAAAATACATATGGATTTGAATTTGGCAGACCCATTGACTAAACTTCTCTCACAAGCAAAACATGATCACACCTTAGTACTCTTTGGGTGTCAATCACATGGTGATGTGAACTAGATTACTGACTCTAGTAAACCCTTTGAGTGTTGGTCACATGGCGATGTGAACTATGGGTATTAATCACATGGTGATGTGAACTATTGGTGTTAAATCACATGGAGATGTGAACTAGATTATTGACTCTAGTGCAAGTGGGAGACTGAAGGAAATATGCCCTAGAGGCAATGATAAAGTTATTATTTATTTCCTTATTTCATGATAAATGTTTATTATTCATGCTAGAATTATATTAACCGGAAACTTGATACATGTGTGAATACATAGACAAAACAGAGTGTCCCTAGTATGCCTCTACTTGACTAGCTCATTAATCAAAGATGGTTAAGTTTCCTAGACATAGACATGTGTTGTTATTTGATGAACGGGATCACATCATCAGAGAATGATGTGATGGACAAGACCCATCCGTTAGCTTAGCACTATGATCGTTTAGTTTGTTGCTATAGCTTTCTTCATGACTTATACATGTTCCTATGACTATGAGATTATGCAACTCCCGAATACCGTAGGAACACTTAGTGTGCTAT
This sequence comes from Aegilops bicornis, assembly GCA_021605145.1. NCBI lineage: Eukaryota > Viridiplantae > Streptophyta > Magnoliopsida > Poales > Poaceae > Aegilops > Aegilops bicornis. The sequence continues at coordinate 622,029,314 of CM038674.1, forward strand.
CAAAAATCACAACATAACTGGGTGATTATAAAGATGCTCTACAGGTGCCTCCGATGGTGTTTGTTGGGTTGGCATAGATCGAGATTAGGATTTGTCACTCCGTGTTTCGGAGAGGTATCTCTGGGCCCTCTCGGTAATGCACATCACTATAAGCCTTGCAAGCAATGTGACTAATGAGTTAGTTGCGGGATGATGCATTACTGAACGAGTAAAGAGACTTGCCGATAACGAGATTGAACTAGGTATTGAGATACCGACGATCAAATCTCGGGCAAGTAACATACCGATGACAAAGGGAACAACGTATGTTGATATGCGGTTTGACCGATAAAAATCTTTGTAGAATATGTAGGAGCCAATATGAGCATCCTGGTTCCGCTATTGGTTATTGATCGAAGATGTGTCTCGGTCATGTCTACATAGTTCTCGAACCCGTAGGGTCCGCACGTTTAACGTTCAATGACGATTTGTATTATGAGTTATGTGATTTGATGTACCGAAGGTTGTTCAGAGTCCCGGATGAGATCACAGACATGACGAGGAGTCTCGAAATGGTCGAGACGTAAATATCGATATATTGGAAGGCTATATTCGGACATCGGAAAGGTTCTGAGTGATCGGGTATTTTTCGGAGTACCGGAGAGTTACGGGAATTCGCCGGAAGAAGTAATGGGCCTTATTGGGCTTTAGTGGAGAGAGGGGAGAAGGGCCAAGAGGTGGCGCGCGCCTCCCCCCTGCCCAAACCGAATTGGACAAGGGGTGGGGCGGCCCCCTTCTTCTCCTCTCCCTCTCTTCCTTCTCTCCTACTCCGAATAGGAAAGAGGAGGAATCCGACTTGGATTGGGGAGTCCTAGTAGGATTCCCCACACCTGGCGCGCCCCCCTTGGGCCGGCCACCTCTTCCCTCCCCTCCTTTATATACGTGGCCAGGGGGCACCCCAAAGATATTCACGATTTGTCTTAGCCGTGTGCGGTGCCCCCCTCCACAGTTGCACGCCTCGGTCATATGGTCGTAGTGCTTAGGCGAAGCCCTATGCCGGTAACTTCATTATCACTGTCATCATGTTGTTGTGCTGACGGAACCCTCCCTCGGCCTCAACTGGATCAAGAGTACGAGGGACGTCATCGAGCTGAACGTGTGCTGAACAAGGAGGTGTCGTATGTTCGGTGCTGAGATCGGTTGGATCGCGAAGACATTCGACTACATCAACCGCGTCACTTGACGCTTCCGCTTACGGTCTACGAGGGTACATGGACAACACTCTCCCTCTCGTTACTATGCATCACATAGATCTCGCGTGTGCATAAGAATTTTTTTGAAATTACTGTGTTTCTTAACATGTACTTGTAGCCAAAGTGATATTTAAGTTTTTTGATAAAGGCTAATAAATTTGTACCAATACGATACCAATTACGCTCGGGCTATGCGGCAATACAATATCAAGACCAAATCAAGATAGTGAGGACACAATAATAAATAAATAAAAACTAGAAAATGAAAAATAATGAAAGCCAGGGCGCCCAACGCCACACAACAAATAAACATCACTACCCTCCATCATATTTTTTTGCGAAAAGGATCAGATCTATTATAAATATTCAACGGAAGTACAAAGCACCTCAAACATAACAAAAATTACATCGAGGTCCACGGACCACTGAACGACCATTGCCGTCGCTAGAACGAGCCGTTGACGTGTCGCTGTAGTCGCTCTCATATCAGAGCCGGCTTGATCTTGTCGATGACAGTTGGGACGTCTTCGTGCACATGCCCCTAAGTACTAGTGCCCCGGAGCCGCAGTCGTCGCCGTTGAATCCTTGAATCGATCTGAAGAATTTGACACCAAAAATCGCCATTGCATATGCATAGCGAGAAACCCTCACCTCGCCGCCCCAAGGAGCTGGCAGGAATCTACGCCAGAGCTCTGTCTAATGCGTCCTAACGGACAAACTTGAGGAGGATCGAAGCCCGTAAGACTGACTCGAAGAAGCAGCGTCGTTACCCGTCCAAACACCACCCCAGCGAGGACTAAAACCATACCTATCTACTAGAGGGAGCCAAGACACCAGGATTCTTCTCCCCGCCACCAGCCAGCAGAGCAGCAGGCGGAGGGGAGACAAAACCACAGGCTCACCATAAAAATCAAGGGGAGGAAAGCTTTCCCAAGTAACTTTCAACCAGAGAAGAAGATAATAACGGCTGCCATGTATACTTTGAGATTGTACTAGTATAGTCTGGTAGTAGAGGACTTTGTACTGTCTTGACGTTGGAAACAATTGTCCGCCACCATCTACCGTCTTTGACCCCACACAAACTATGGGAAGGTTCTCTTAAGTAACACCCCCTACGAATGAAACGAAGCACCAATGTCGTGCCACTGGGTCCAATTACTAAAGGTCATATATTGGGTTTTCACCCCCAAGGGCACATATAGCAATCAAAGCAATACCTTCAACAAACACATGGCGTGTAAGCACTACCATCAAAGGTCAGACCTTAGACTTTCACAAAGGAGTTCGAGTGCCAGAGTATACTAAAATTTAGATGACCAGCCATATGAATGCATTATTGGACTAGAAACCAACCAAAGAATGGCGTGTAGCAAATCCCCGCCACCAGATAATTTGCTCTCACAATGAACAATCTTTCTACTAGAGTAGATCACCTTGAGCAGTCACATTGTGAAGTATACTGCGCCGCCAAGATTGTGTGCGTATATAAAGATGAAGATATGCAAGCCATGGTCAATCACACAAGATTAAATTCCCGTAAAAAAATACATTAGATGAATAAGAAGAACCTTAGGATCGCACCAAAAGGACAACAAAGTTTTATTGGTAGTCGCCATAGATTGTCTCTCGTAGTCTGGGTTCGCAATGAGAAATCGACCATGTTTGATCGCTTTTTTGCCTGCTCAGTGGGTTGACTTGGAAGGGCTTTATAATGGCATGCCTTGCTATTTCTGGAATCACGTAACTAGGTGACATTTATATCCGGGTTAATATTTGGAAGGGCTATGGACCAGTGGAATCCCTTTAATTGCATCATCGTATTTTCGGGAGTAATTTTATATGTGTGGTACTGGGCACCGGTGCGCCGGCCAAAAGTTTCGGCCGGTCGCACCGCGAGCGTCCGATCTACACGTGCACAGCCGTTAGATCTGTCCCCTATCGTTTCCTTCGCCAACTTCCCACACAGAAAAAAAGAAGAGGAAAAAGAGCGCCACCCCCGCCCGGGCCGACAGCCCCGCCTCATCTCCTCGTCTTCCCGTTGCAGCACCGTCGCGTGCGCCGCCGCACTGCCGGCTTGCCGCATCTCGCCGCACGCCGTGGGGATTGTAGGGCTACCTGGAAAGAATTTGTTGTTTGCATCTCTTCATCGGCTTGTTCCAAGAACTGGCATCGTGGTTGCAGCACCTCCTGCCCCCGCCGTCTCTACTCGTCGCCGACGTCGCCTTCCACCACCGTATTTCAGCATAAAAAACTCAACGAATAGGAAAGGGGATTTTCATGACGGTAGCAAAAACCAAAAACTGTTCCAGCAAAAAATTATCACGGTTCCAGCAAAAAAAAAATGCACTGCCGCCGATGCCTGCAAACAAAAAATCTAGCCGGTTCCAGCTCTGCTTCGGCTGGTTGTAGCAAAAATGATTCTTGGTCATAGCAAAACACATGGCAGCCGCCGTCTATCATCGCCCCAGCACTATTCCTAGCCTATGCAGCAAAATCAAATGCTAGTTCCAACAAAAATCAAAAATGCTTCCAGCCAATAATTTGATGTACCAAAAATCCTGTCTATGCAGCAAAATCAAATGTTGGTTCCAGCAAAAATCAAAAGTGCTTGAAGCCAAAAAAATTGATGTAGCAAAAAATCCTGCGTATGTAGCAAAACCAAAGGTTGGTTCCAGCAAAAATCAAAAAGTGCTTCCAGCCAAAATTTTGATGTAGCAAAATATCAGGGGCGGAGGCACCACTGTCCCTCAATTTACAGCAAAATCGAAAGCTGGTTCGAGCAAAAAAACAGAAGTGGTTCCAGCAAAAACAAATGCAGCAAAAAAAAATCATGGCAGCTCGCTAGCCGCCGTCTCTACCATCCCCACGGTCGTCGCTCGCCCGTGACTCCCGTAGCAGTACCCCCGTGGCCCTCCCTTCAGACTGGTGCGATTTCTAGCCACCAGAGCACCTGATTTTGTTGCCTTGGTGATTAGCGGGGGAAGGGGATTACATGTGTACAGGAGGATGTGTTCGTGGAGATGGGGTAAATGAGTGGTGGAGCTCACTAGAAGGAAGAAGATAAGGCACGGAGGGGGTAAAATGAGTGATGGAGCTCACTCGGAAGAAGATAAGGCACAGAGGGAGACGGTGCGTAGGGCCAGTGTGGAGAAAGGGGAAAAAAGAAAAAAAAAGTGCGGCTGTGAGAGCGAGCGGCGCGACCGGCCAAAGTTTCGGCCGGCGCACCGAATACAAGCGTTTTCCTTTTTATATGTATGGTTTGCTTTAATTTCTAAAATTGTGCATCATGTTGTAATGCAAAAGCTAATCTTTTTTTTTTTTACTTATATATATAATACTATATACTAGATTCAAAGTCAGGTCATGCTCTTAGGAGTTAGTAACTTTTGATCGCGGTCAATCTGGGAATTGTGACATCTACTACATAACATTTCCTTTTCCATTTATATTAAATTTCAAGAATAATAACATGCACATATATGACCCTCTTCTCATCACTGGTCAGCATCCAGCCCCGATCGCTACATCAGGTCACATACTACTTGGGAAGGTGCAGGTGTAGATGCACCGGCAAACCTGGGTGGCGCAACTACCAACTCCGCCCTTGAACTGGCGCGCACAGTCCGCCTTGCACTTGGCCGCCTCGCACTTGGTACCCGTCGGGATCACCGCCGAGCAAGTGTCTTGGAAGTACTGGGGCCCAACTGCCTTGCCCGCCATGCCGTCTGCATTACGCATTTTTCAATTATTATAAGCTCGTTAACCTAAACTGGAAAATTTCCTGCAGGTACTTGCAGTATCCACGGATGCATCTTAAGTTCGTAACATCTTTGTACCTGACGATGATGCGACGAGGACCATGGCTAGGAGCAGTACCATATGGATGGTCTTCATATTTGGCCTCGGTTGATAGGATTTCCCTTGTACTGCTGGGTTGGGTAGTGCTTGGTTGTTCTCTTGGTTCGCGATGGTGGATCGAGTCAGGACGGTTTTATATTGGTGATGCCATTGTTACTTTTGGAAATATAGGAAGCACACAATAAATGCATTGATGGTCAGATATATGGATATAGATGGGACCATATTATTACACGTTTTTTATTTCTGGAATTCTGGAGTGATAGGCGTGTGTGTGAGAAAGCTACATTGGCAATGCGTGAATGGATGGGATCGCATTATCCTCGTTCAGTAGCACTTAATGTACTACTACCTTCGTCCTGGTTTATTAGTCCCCTCGTATTCTGAGTCATATTTTGACCATGATTTTAACTAATAAAATACATGTTTTACATAGCAAAAATGATATCATCGAAAAATATATTTAAATATGAATCCAACAATATGATTTTTAGTGACATGTATTAACATTTAATTAGTTAAATTTATGATCAAACTTTGACACAAAACACGAAGAGGACCAATAAATCAGAACGGAGGTAGTACTAAAAATTTCTCCAACTGTATTGGCACTTTGGCATGGATTGACATGGGATCACACTTGGGCCGGTTCTTTTGGGGCTTATTGCTGCTGTGGAATTTTAGGTTGGGCTTCTAAAATAAGTTGGGGAGAGGACAGCTTATTTTCACAGTCAGCCATAAGCCAAAAAAAAACTGGCCCTTACCACATGATTTGTCAGTTTACATGCAAGAAGGATGACAAAGCTAGCTCATCGGTTTAAAGAATTTATAGTGAATATCTTAGTAGATAAAATGTTATCAATAATTATATTGAGCTAAGCGTGAATTTTCACTTGCGTAAACTTGGAAAGAAATAGTATTGTCCTTAAGGCAATAAGTAAGGAAAAAGTGAGTCACCAAAAAATAGTAAGGAAACAATGTAAATACAAACAAATGTTATTTTCATACTATAAAGAGTATTGCACGACACACATCTTATGGCGATTATTGAATTATGAATGCAAGTTTAAGAATAGAGTGAAGTGCATTGTAGGTCCCTGAACTATTTTAGGCATCTAGGTCCTTGAAGTGTAGGTCATGTAGGTCCTCAAACTATGAAAATCGGCATCCGGATCCTTGAAGTGTAGTAACTGTGCCATTCAGGCTCAAAATCTGTTTGACCCCACCTGACAGGCCAGTTGGCGCAATTGACCCGTGCCATGTTAGAAGGGGGCCTCGCAATGTAACGGTCGGTAACGGAAATATGCAAATAAATTCAAATTCATGGTTTTTAAAAATGTTCATGAATATGAAAAAATGTTCACGATTTTAATAAAATGTTCATTAGTTTGTACAAAAATTCGAATATGGAAAAATGTTCGCGACTTTAAAAAATGTTCAAGAATGATGAATTTGAAAAATACTTCGTGCACAATGAATTTGAAAAAATAATGTCCGCGACCTTAAGAAAATGTTTGCAAATGATAAATTTTATTAGAAAAGAAAATATTTTCACGAACAGTAAATTTGAAAATATGTTCGCGAACAACAAAAGAAAATTCACGAATATGAAATAAATGTTCGCAACTTTAGAAAAGTATTCATGAATAAAAAATTGGAAAATATGTTCCCGAACCACAAATATTGCTTGTGAATATGGAAAATGTTCGTGAACGACAAATGAAACAAGTTCATGAACAATGAATTTTGAAAAAAAAAACATAACATTTACAAAACATGTTTGCAAACCATGAATTTTAAAAGATAAGAAAATTTGTTCGCGGACGATAAATTTTAAAATATGTTCACAGACCACAAAAAATGTTCGTGAATACGGAATAAATGTTTGTTAAAGATGAACTTGAAAAAAAGTTTGCACAAATTTCATAAATGTTCATTAATTTGTTTTAAAATAGTTATTTTAATTTTTTGTGAATTAAAAATGTTCATAAATTTACAAAAACGTTCATTGTTAAAAGAATGCTCATGAATTTGATAATATGTTTATGAATTGAAATAATTTTCATTTATTTAAATGTTAAAGGTTTTAAAAAATGTTTGCGGATAGTGAAAAAAATGTTCACAACTTTTACAAATATCACTAACATTTTCAAATTTAGCGTTCATGAGGTTAAATGATCATTCATTTGTGGTTCGTGAACACATTCTCAAAATTCTCGTTCGTGACATTTTTTAAAATTCATAATTTATTTATCTTATTCACGTACATTTTTTGAAACCATGAATTTGAATTGATTTGGAGTGAAGTGCATTTATCATTCCCCTGAATTTATTTGCATATTTCCATCACCACCCGTTACCTTACTTAGGTCAATGATGCCAGCTGGCCGGTCATGCGGGGTCGAACAGATACGGGATACTGTCCAGTAGGGACTAGGGACAGCATGTCTTCAGCGCTTGAACGCGCAAGCTTAGATGCCCCCGACTCGATGACCGCCAACGGCCCGGACGATCTGGCCGGGACGATGGCAGATGAAGCGCCGCCAGTGATGCCTTCCACGGTCAAGTCCACGAGCGAGGAAATGTCGCCTTCACGCCGTCCAGCTTCGTCTTCCCCAGAACACCCGCCACGTCGCCGTACAGACGCCGGATCAGCCCGACGACGCAGCGCTTGACGTTGGCGGCAGCCTGCTTCACCCACTAGTAGAAAAAGAGGGTTTTGGTCCAGGCCGGGTTAGCCCATTAGTTCCGATTCAGTTCAGAGCCGGGACCCATGGGGGCATTGGTCCCGGTTCGTGAGCTCAGGGAGCCGGCCGGGCCACGTGGGCCATTTGTCCCGGTTTATCTGGACCTTTTGGTCCCGGTTGGTGGGATGAACCGGGACCAATGGGCCTGGCTCCTGGTCCATCATCATTGGTCTCGTTTGGTGGCTTGAACCGGGACAACAGGCTGCCTTTAGTCCCGGTTCGTGCCACGAACCGGGACCATTGAGGTGCCTATATATATATATATCCCTCGCCCGCGAGCAGAGCACTCCACTGCTCTGTTTTTCTCTGGCAGGCGGAGAGGGGGAGGGCTTTGTGGTGCTCTAGCTCACCTCCTATGCACATGAGGTATTCGATGAAATGCCCGAGCCACACTAGTTAAGCTTTCTCCTCTCGAAGCACGACCTCCGAACTCTATTTTTCCCGAGATTTGTCTAGGTTTATATTAGCGGCCCGTCACGCCCGTTCCCCGTCTTCACTGTAAATCGATCGCCCTTTGATCTCGTCACCGGCACCACCGCGGTGAGCCTCTTGTTCTTATCTTATTTCTGAAAGAAAAAAATTCTTGCTTTAAAGATATATACTTGTCTAATTTTCTTACTATTTTATTGCTTGTTATTATATAGTGTGATGGTTTTGGTATCCGCCCCCATCGGCCCTCGTCCTATCTATGATTCGAATTGGTATATATTATCTTTATAGTTGTTGCTTCATTTGTTGTTTATGAAAATTATGCCTACCAACGTGACATAGATTTTATTTATCTAGGAGGTATGTGAACCGGAAATTCCAACCGACCCTATTGTCGAGAGATTAAATTTAGTTGAAGAAGAAAACAATTTCTTGAACGAAAAAATAAAAAAATTAAGGAGGAGAAGATGATATTGGAGTTGCATGTTGCGGATGTAAATGATGATCACAAGATCAAGATGGATGCAATGCGCTTGAAGATTAGAAAGATTAGAAAATATGTCATTCATACCGAGGCTTGGTATCGTTATGCCGTTGGATCAATTGTTACCTTGGTTGCGATTATGATCGCATTTGTTTTCGCATTGAAATGTTTTACATAATTTCAATGTATGGTTTAATTAATTTAGATGCTCTGCAGAGCTTTATGTTCTTATATGAGAGCTATGTATGTAATTTGGTTTTAATGTGATGATGAACTTCTATTAATTTGGTCACTTAATTATCTATTCATGATGTTCTGTAATAGTTTTTGACACACTTAATTATATATAATGTACGCAGATGAACCGGCAATGGATGTACGGTGACAGACACACCTTCGAGTACATTAAGGATGTGCATGATTTTCTCGAAGTGGCTGAGGCAAACAAGCAGAATGGTTTTATGTGTTATCCATGCCCTATATGTGGGAATACGAAGTCTTAGTCTGACCGGAAAATCCTTCACACCCACCTGCTTTACAAGGGTTTCATGTCACACTATAATGTTTGGACGAGGCACGGAGAAATAGGGGTTATGATGGAAGACGGCGAAGAAGAAGAAAATACGATGACAACTATGTGCCCCCTGAATACGTTGATGCTCTTGAACATCAAGAGGAACCAGACGATGTGCATGATGATGCTGCAATGGGCGAAGCTGCTGAAGATCAAGAGGAACCAGACGATGTGCCCGATGATGATGATCTCCGCCGGGTCATTGTCTATGCAAGGACGCAATGCGAAAGTCAAACGGAGAAGCTGAAGTTCGATCGCATGTTAGAGGATCACAAGAAAGGGTTGTACCCCAATTGCGAAGATGGCAACACAAAGCTCGATCAGTCTTTGGAATTGCTGCGATGGAAGGCGTAGAATGTTGTGCCTGACAAAGGATTTGAGAAGCTACTGAAAATATTGAAGAAGAAGCTTCCAAAGGATAACGAATTGCTCGACACTACATACGCATCAAAGAAGGTCGTATGCCATCTAGAATTGGAGGTGCAGAAGATACATGCATGCCCTAATGACTGCATCCTCTACCATGATGCGTACAAGGATCTGAACGCATGCCAGCATGCGGTGCATTACGGTATAAGATCAGACAAGATGACCCTGCTGATGTTGACGGCGAGCCCCCCAGGAAGAGGGTTCCTGCGAAGGTGATGTGGTATGCTCCTATAATACCACGGTTGAAACGTCTGTTCAGAAAAGGAGAGCACGCTAAGTTGATGCGATGGCACAGTAAGGACCGTAAGAAAGACGGGAAGTTGAGAGCACCCGCTGACGGGTCATGATGGAGAAAAATCGAGAGAAATCTTTGGGATGAGTTTGCAAGTGACCCAAGGAACGTATGGTTTGCTTTAAGTGCGGATGGCATTAATCCTTTCGGGGAGCAAAGCAGCAATCACAACACCTGGCCCGTGACTCTATGTATGTATAACCTTCCTCCTTGGATGTGCATGAAGCGGAAGTTCATTATGATGCCAGTTCTCATCCAAGGCCCTAAGCAACCCGGCAACGACATTGATGTGTACCTAAGGCCATTAGTTGAAGAACTTTTACAGCCGTGGAATGGAAACGGTGTACGTACGTGGGATGAGCACAAACATGAGGAATTTGACCTAAAGGCGTTGTTGTTCATGACCATCAACGATTGGCCCGCTCTCAGTAACCTTTCAGGACAGACAAACAAGGGATACCATGCATGCACGCACTGTTTAGATGACACTGAAAGTATATACCTGGGAAGCTGCAGGAAGAATGTGTACAGGCCATCGTCGATTTCTTCCGACCAACCATCAATGTCGAAAGAAAGGCAAGCATTTCAAAGGCGAGGCAGATCACCGGAAGAAGCCCGCCATGCGCACCGGTGATCGCGTACTTGCTATGGTCAATGATTTACACGTAATCTTTGGAAAGGGTCCCGGCAGAATAGCTGTTCCGAATGACGCTGAGAAACACGCACCCATGTGGAAGAAGAAATCTATATTTTAGGACCTACCCTACTGGAAAGACCTAGAGGTCCGCTCTTCGGTCGACGTGATGCACGTGACGAAGAACCTTTGCATGAACCTGCTAGGCTTCTTGGGCGTGTATGGGAAGACAAAAGATACACCTGAGGCACCTGCAACACTTGCACGAAAAAGACGGCATGCCTCCGAAGCACTATGAAGGTCCTGCCAGCTACGCTCTTACGAAAGAAGAGAAAGAAATATTCTTTGAATGCCTGCTTAGTATGAAGGTCCTGACTGGCTTCTCGTCGAATATAAAAGGAATAATAAATATGCTGGAGAAAAAGTTCCGAACCTAAAGTCTCATGGCTGCCACGTGATTATGACGCATATCGCTTCCGGTTGCATTGAGGGGGCTTCTACCGAAAAGCGTCCGATTAGCCATTGTGAAGCTATGTGCATTCCTCAATGCAATATCTCAAGGTGATCGATCCAGAAATCGTACCAACGCTTAAGGAGTGATGTGGCGCAATGTCTTGTCGGTTTCGAGCTGGTGTTCCACCATCCTTCTTCAATATCATGATGCACGTCCTAGTTCATCTAGTCGACGAGATTGCCATTCTGGGGCCCGTATTCTACACAATATGTTTCCCTTTGAGAGGTTCATGGGGGTCCTAAAAAAATATGTCCGTAACCGCGCTAGGACAGAAGGAAGCATCTCCATGGGCAATCAAACATAGGATGTCATTGGGTTTTGTGTTGACTTCATTCCTGGCCTTAAGAAGATAGGTCTAAATCACGGTATGAGGGGAGACTGACTGGAAAAGGCACGCTTGGAGGGGACTCAATAATATGCAGGGACTGATATTCTTGGTCTCAAGCACACTACATAGTTCTACAGAACTCTACCTTGGTGACCCGTATGTCGATGAACACAAGAAACGATCTGCGCTCCAAACACCCGGAGCAGTGCAACGACTGGATTACATGTGAACACATCAGGACTTTCAGCAGTTGGTTGGAAACACGTTCAGAGGTGGCAAGACTGTTTGTGATGAGCTATACTTGTTGTCCAGGGGACCATCTTTGACTGTATTGACTTACAAAGGATACGAGATAAATGGGAATACATTTTACATGATTGAACAAGATCAAAAAAGCACCAACCAAAACAGCGGTGGCCGCTTTGATGCAGCAACCGAGAGGGGAAAGGACACATATTATGGTTACATAGTGGACATATTGGAACTTGACTACGGACATGATTTTAAGGTCCCTTTGTTTAAGTGCAAATGGGTCAATCTGTCAGAAGGCGGGGTACAAGTAGACCCACAGTACGGAATGACAATAGTGGATCTAAAAAATCTTGGGTACACTGACGAACCGTTCGTCCTGGCCAATGATGTGGCATAGGTTATCTATGTGAAGGACATGTCTACCAAACCGAGAAAAAGAAAAGATAACGGGTTAATACATCATACGATGGGCCAAAGCATCACATAGTTCTTTTCGGGAAAAGGGACATCGTGGGAGTGGAGGGCAAGACAGACATGTCTGAAGATTATGAAAAGTTTCATGAAATTCCTCCCTTCATAGTCAAGGCTGACCCAAGCATCCTGATAAACGATGAAGATTATCCATGGTTATGGCGCAATAAGAAAATGACACAAGCGAAGAAAAAGTGAAGACGTTCTCCCGCAACTATTATGATGATACCATGCCAACTATGTAACATACGAGTATGATACCATTGTCCATTTTGTACATGCACATGCTATGTGGGTGAAATTATGATACCATGCCAACTTTTAACTTTTTCAGAGTTCATTTGAAATGTTTTAATTTAATGTCTTATGGTTCGGACCTCGTAATACCATTAATCCCGGTTCGCTCCTTGTCAACTATGTTCTCACCAAGAACACTCAAGAGGGCAGCCACGTGAGCCATTGGTCCCGGTTCGTCTAGACCTTTTGGTCCTGGTTCCACACACGAATCGGGACCTATGCGCCTCGCCCCTGGCCCATGACCATTAGTCCCGGTTTGTGCCACAAACCGGGACTAAAGGGTTGGTCCTCATTATGATCGAGTTTAGTCCCACCTCGCCAACGAAGGCGCTCACACCGGTTTATAAGCCCTCCCTCTCTGCCTTGTTGAGCTCCTCTCAAAGTGAAAATAGATGCCCTTATACGAGAATTTGACCTAAATTCATACTGAATTTCTCTGAAATTCATAGAAATTTATTATGAATTTAGGTTGAATTCTCTCTATAGGCGCATCTATGCTCATTTTTTTAGTAAAGTTAATCACAAACTTGTGATTCACACAAATTTCAAAGAATTCAAATTTTCACTATTCAAATTTGAAAACTAATGGCACTAACAGAAAGTTTATAATTTTTCTAGAACTAATGGCACTAACAGAAAGTTTATAATTTTGCTGACCTAAAAGCAAAAAGAATTAAAAATTAAAGCAAAAAACAAAATAAAATAAATAATACAAAAAACAAAACAAAAAACTGGAAAAAAACTATTTTTTTAGTAAAGTTAATCACAAACTTGTGATTCACATAAATTTCAAAGAATTCAAATTTTAACTATTCAAATCTAAAAACTACTGGCACTAACAGAAAGTTTATAATTTTTCTAAAACTAATGGACTAACAGAAAGTTTATAATTTTGCTGACCTGAAAGAAAAAAGAATTAAAAAATAAAGCAAAAAACAAAAGAAAATAAATAATGCAAAAAAAACAAAAAACGAAAAAAAAAACTATTTTTATAGTAAAGTTAATCACAAACTTGTGATTCACACAAATTTCAAAGAATTCAATTTTTAACTATTCTAATTTGAAAACTAATGGCACTAACAGAAAGTTTATAATTTTTCTGACGTAAAAGCAAAAAGAATTAAAAAATAAAGCAAAATAAAATAAAATAAATAATGCAAAAAACAAAACAAAAAACTGGAAAAAAAATTAAAAATAGCAACAATAAGTATTTCGTTGTAAGTAGAAACAAAATAAAATATATAAAGCAACAAATAAAACAAAAAAAAATTGCCACCTACTGGGCCCCCACGACCTGAATACGAATAGAAATGCTACAGTGGGCCAGGATTCAGGCCCGCAGGAGGCCTAGTAGGCCCACAGGCACACACATCGTAGGGTTAGGCCCGAAAGCCTACAATTGAGAGGAGCTCGAGAGGGTGGGTGCAGCAGCGCTTATAAACCACTCTCGAGCTCTCTCAGCTAGCGAGGTGGTACTAAACTTTGAGCCTGGCAGCACAAGGCCTTTGGTCCCGGTTGGTGGCTCCAACCCGGGACTAAAGGGCATTGGTCCCGGTTGGTGCCACCGGGACTAAAGGCGCATTAGTGCCGGTTCGTGGCACCAACGGGACCAATGCCCCTTTAGTCGTTGGTGCCACCAACCGGGACCAAAGGCCTCTGCTTCCCGCCCTTTGGGCTGCTGAAAAGAGACCTTTGGTCCTGGTTGGTGCCACCAACCGGGACTAAAGGGTGGCATTGGTCCCGGTTGTTGCCACGCACTGGGACCAATGCTCTCAGTATATAAGAAAGCACTTAGCGTTTTTCAGATTCATCTGCATCAGTTCCCCCGCCCCGATGACGCCGCCAGGCTGCCCGAGCTCGTCCCGTCGACGCCGTCGCCGCCCTCTGCTGCCTCGTCGACGCGCAGCCACCCCTGCCCCGAGCACGCCGCCGGCAGCCTGCCCCGACCATGCCGCGCACCCCTACCCCGACCACGTCGTTGTCGCCCCAGCTGCCCCGACCACACCGCCGTCGCCTCTGCCTCGCCCTGCCCCGACCACGCCGCCGTCGCCTCTGCCCCTGCCCCGACCACGCCGCCGTCCCCTCTACCCCGACGCGCACCGTGCCTCTGCCCCTACCCCGACCACGCCGCACCTCTCATCCTTTGGTCAGGGCCGGCACCGCCCCCTTCCTCCCTGTTTTTTCTGCACATATATATGATGTTTTTTCCTGATTATATGTATATGTATGAGTCTATGTATGTGTGTCTATCTGTTTGTATGTCCTTTTTTTAGATCTTTTGTTTTTTGCATTTTTATAAAAATGTATATATGTATGTATATATGTTCTCTGTGTATATATATGTTCATGTATATATGCAAAAGATAGATTTTTAGAAAAGTTAGGATTTTTTTCTGTTCATAGATTTTTTTGGTGATATTAATTATTGTATAATATGCAAATGTTTGTATATTCATATGAACAATGCATCAGGCAAAACCTTTACTTTTTTCAAAATTTTCTATTTGAACATTTAAAAAAACAAGCAATACTAAAAGAATGAGAGGAAAAAGGAAAATAAGAAGAGGAAGAAAGGAGGAGAAGAGGAGAAATAAATAAGAAGAGGAAAAACGAAGAAAAGGAAGAGGAGAAGAAGAAAGCTCCTCTTTTTTTTCTTCTTTTTTTTCTTCGATCTTCTCCTCTATTCCTTTCTTCTTCTCCTCTTTTTATTTCTTCTTCGTTTTCTTATGTATTATCGGGTCTGTCATCGTTGATATACCCCTCCCGATAACTTCAACACGAGGGGGGGGGTCGATATACCCCCTCCCCGATAATATTATTTTCTCATGTACGTATGTCGTCGTTGTCGATATTACTCCCTCCCGGATAACTTCGATATGAGGTGCGGTCGATATATATACCCTCTCTCGACTGTGATAACTTATACCGCGGGAGCACCCCCCGACCCTCTCGCTCGACCAAAACTCTCGAGGACACCCAAACCCTAGAAAAAAACAATGTCGGTCTCCTACCCCCTCCTGCCGCGCCCCTACCCGACAAACTCTCTTGAGGCCACCCCAAACCCTTGAAGCGTTGTCGAGGCCACCGCAAACCCTAGAGAAGCAGCGTCGAGGCCACTAATTAATATGATTCCTTACTGTGATTAGCTAGCTAGTTCTACGTTTGCCACTAATATATCCATCTGTCATGTTTGAATAATAATTGCCATGTTGTAAATATTTGTAGAAACTATGGACACCCCCGAGACGAAGCAATGTAAGCGGGGTTGGGGGACATAATCGCACAAGGAAGTGATGCCGTCTTCTCGTTTCTCAACGACACCGATGGTCCGGAAGGACAGGTGAAGAAGTAGGCTATGATTATGATGGCTCCTTTGACCCAATGCGGTGCAAGAAGGAGACCGTGAGGGCGGCTCCGGTGACCCAATGATGGTGCAAGAAGGAGACCGTGATGACGGCTCCGTGACCGAACCGAGTCGGCCAGGTATATATATTAGTTAATCCTGTCTTGTTGTTAGCTAATTGATGCATTCATTGTTTTGGTATATGTACACATATTAATTCACTCTCGTCTTTCTTCTTTTTTCTAGCCCTCCGGATCGAGCACAACTTCGGTAAGGAGACGAGGCTCGAAGAAAAAGTTGAGCTCGGATGAAAGGTTTGAGATCACGGCAATTGCGCGCGACGGCAAACCGATTGAACCCATCCGGACAAAGAACGCATTTGCTGCTCAGTGCAGGGTTCTTGTTAGGGACAAGATCCCGATCAGCATCCACCAATGGTATAAGCCTAAGAACGAAGACCCTGAGGTGTCTTATGTCAATGATATGCGTAAAGATGATCTTTGGACTAAGTGAAGGCAAATTTCACCCTACCGCCGGAGGAGGATCCGAAGAAGCCAGTTATAGAGCAATTAATCAAGTCTTTTGCTCTTAAGAAGATGGCGAGCCTATTCAGGAGGTGGAGGAAAGAGCTGAAAAAGTTTGTCGACAAAGAAAAGACACCAGAATTCATCGGCAAATATGAGAAGATCAGAGATCATCGCCCGCATTTGTGGCCCACAAGACATCGGAAAAGAGTAAGAAGATGTCGGCGACAAACAAGAAAAATGCTGCGAAGAAGAAGTTTCACCATCGCACGGGGTCGGTGGCTACCTCAAAGCCCGGCCTAAGTGAGCCAAAAGGCTGAGAATGATCTCGCTTGATAAAGGGATCGAACCAGAGACAATGAAGCGGCCAGACCGTTGCGGACTTGGTTTTTCGGGGCTGGCGGAACCTTGGACCTATGTCGAGGAAGTGCCGTTGGGACGGACGAGCAACTGAAAATACCAGTCAAGAGGCTTCGGCACTATATCGATGCAAGTAGCAAGGGACGTTCGTTCCAGACAGAGAGAACGACGAGCTCACAATGGCCCTCGGGAATCCTGAGCATCCTGGACGGACACGAGGCACGCCAGGCTCCGTTCCGTGGAAGGCTGGTTTTCCGGACGCAAGCGATTACAAATGCCAGGAGAGGAAAAAGAAAGTGCAGCAGACCGAACTGCAGGCGCTGCACGCAAGGGTACAAGCAATAGAGGAACGAGAAGCAAATCGCAGCAAACGAACTGCCGAAGCTTCCCCCAAAGCTACCCCGCCATCTCAGTGGAGAAGTAGCGTGGCTTCCACCGAGCTGCTTCAGCCGGAACTTGTCTTGATGGCTCCTGCTAGCTACCCCGTGGATTTTATCACGGAGTCTCAAAATTGCCACCTTATGACGCAATGGCAGAACTTAAAAGTCAAGGCGGCTGTCGGCCAAGTACGACCTTCTGAACCCGGCGCAACTTTTCACTGTCGTCCGATTCCAGAAGGATATGCTAGGGTGACGGTAGACGAAATAACGGAGGGATTTGAGGACCTCCGGATTGACCAGCCTACCGGTGAAGGGGAGACTCGGCTGGGTTCTGCTCTGAAGATTCCATGCCTATGGTGGAAGGAGTTCATCAACCTTCCGAACTGGATGGCTCCTCCTCCTCCTCCGGCGAGTCAGGGCACTCCGCCTCCCCCACTGCCTCCTCCTCCAGCGAGTGACGATCAGGGAACTATGCCTCCTTCTCCGGCGCGTGGCGGCACTCCGCCTCCTTCTCCGCCTGCACCGGCGCGCCCGAGCAGCCAGCAGCCTCTTCCTTCTCCGCCTCGCCAGCAAGGGCGGAAGAGACCCGCCGCTGCCCCGGTTGCTCCGGCGCGTCGTAGTCCTTCTCCTCCACCTCGTAAGCAAGCACGAAAGAAGACAGCCACAGCCGCTTGGCCGCTCCGGCGTCTAGCAAGACAGCCAGAGGCGGGAGGCACATCTGAATCTGGTCCACCTCTCAAGCCTCTAGTGAAGTTACCGTACAAGATGACCGTGGAGGAAAACAAGAAGATCGTGCAGACCGAAGTGAAGGACTTCTTTGAAGGGTTGAAAGCACAGAGACATCCACCTCCGGAGGAGAAGGTAGATCCGGTGAAAGCAAAGCACACTATCGATGCCCTGAGGAAACCACCAAAGTCTCCACTGAAAACAAACTATGAGTGCATTACTGAAAAGGCATATCTCGAAGCGGAGCGGTCGGGAAGTACTGTCCGTGATCAAAGGTTAAAAGAACGAGCAGCTGGGAAAAAAATTGCCCAGCTCGGCGAACAAGCAAAGCAATCATGCCCCCCGCTCAATGTGTCTAGCGACATTGTCGCTAATGCTCCGGGGACGGTGCCCGGTCGTAGCAATCTTGGAGATTACCTACCTGACGATGTAAATTTTGATTTCATGGAGGTGGTCAAACACAGATACGAGTACGGGAAGCCTCTCGTCAAAGATGAAAAATCTCTAACAACGATGATGTGAAGATTCCATAAATGGTACATGAAAACCTGCAGGGAGTCTGGGGGACGAATACTTTGTATCTGAGAATTAAAGAGGAGCACGACCTTGTTGGAACTGATCTGTTGCCTGTTCCATTTGAGGAGTTCTTCGAGTTCTTTAATCAAAAGGCCCTCGATAAATTAACGGTCTTTTGCTACTGTCTGTAAGTACTATTTCTATCATTAAGTCTCTATATGTAGCTCAGCTCTTTCATTGCATGTATTTATAATTAATTATCCTTACTATATTATGCAGATTGAAGATCGTCAAGTGCAGAAAACAAGAAATGTATGATATTGGGTTCATTAACACAAATATCATAGATGAAATTCAGGTTAAAAAGCACGCCGAAGAGGCCGAGGCCAACTTGCTACAATCGTTGATAAAAAATCAAAACAAAAATACCATACTCTTTCCTTACAACTTCTGTCGTGTGCATATTCGGTTTCCCTTATTACTCGAGCGAGGTTATAGTAATGTAAATGATGAGTTATGCATGCGTGCGCAGCTTCCACTATGTTCTTCTGGAGATTAAGCTTGAGCGGGGACTAGTAACCGTCTTAGACTCGAGACGAAAAGATCCCAAAACCTATGTGGACCTGACTAAATTGCTCAACAAGTAAGTTCAATCGATCATTATCGCACCATATCGGCAACTTTTTGTTCATTTCCTGATATCTCAAGTAATAATAATTATTTTCTTTGTCTTGCAGGGTTTGGAAACAGTTCACCGCAGAAGCTCTGGGACTGCCGAAGGAGCTGCGATATACATACCCGAAAGTAAGTACTACTAACTAGCTAGTTGCGCGCATCTCCCGTTGTTTCTATAGCTATACTTTCATCAATGCCATTTATAATGCTTCATTATCAGTTTGATTGACCTATATTTCCTGTAAAGTGCTTGTGGTAGGAACAAGGAAATAATTACTGTGGATACTACGTGTGCGAGTTCATCTACAAAACGACTTTGAAAAATAAGCGGGGCTACTCTAAAAGACAAATGAAGTGCGTAAGCAATAATATTCACAATTTCATTTTATTACACCATCATTTCTGTTGAGTTTCATTCATATATATGTATTAACCCCCTTCTTCAAATTAGACGTGGCAGATGCGGAATGAACTCCTACCACAAGATCGCATTAAAGCAATTCAAGAGGAATTGGCGGGATTCTTTCTTGACCACGTCATTAATAAAGCCGGAGAATACCATGTGGAAGTTGATTTCAAATGCTAGGGGATTGTAAGAGATCTTACATATTGTATATGTATGTAGCTAGTAGCGTCGGATAGATAATACGAAAACTTGTTGTTTGACTAATCTCTCGGAGAAGGAGAGGTCGATCGATTACTTCTCTCGGTATGCATGACGAACTTCTGTACTTAATGGTTTTCTTCATTTTCTTACTAGCTAGCGTGTCGAGGGCCTCTCTATGTATAGTACGTACCGTCGACCAAGCACGGACATAAGAGAGGACACTTCTCTCTGTTAATTAGCTAGCTAACACAATATATGAAACACCTAAATTAACCCGCCAAAACCCCTAACCATCCCCCTTTAAAAAAACAAAAACCCCAGCCCCTGAAATGCTGACGCGTGGATGCCTTTTTTGGTTGATCTGGCCACCAACCCACCAAAGGCCCTCCTACCATCTCTCCCAGTGGTTTGAACCGGGACTAAAGGTCTTCGTTAAGTAACGATTTTTTAGTCCGGTTCAAGAACCGGGACAAAAAACACTTACCAACCGGGACGATAGGGGTTTCTCTACTAGTGACCTTCTCGTATGCCCTGGAGACGGCATGCTTCACTTTCTCGTATGCCCTGGAGGCGGCACAGGCTGCCGCGCTCGATATCGCGTACACATAGCCTGACGCGTCCTCCTTCGCCTTTGTGACGGCCTCGAACATCGCCCCAATGGCCTCCCGAGCGGCCTTGTTACCTTCGTTGAAGCCAGTTGACCAGGGAGTAGTTCTGCCCGGATGGCCGCCGCCGCCGTCACACCCAAAGCCAACGGTGCACATGCTACCACCGCCCCTGCTGCTGCCGAAACTGCCGTCGCCACCCCGTAAGCCACGGAAACACCTGCGGCAACCTTGCTCCCGCTTGCGCCCATGGCTTTGCTATTTGGGTTTCTCAGTGAAAGAAGTGGATGGTCGAGTGAAACGAAAAGGCTTCGGAGCCGGATTTATAGTGAGCGAGAGTTAAGTTGAGGACGGACCGATGGAGTGATCGAGTGAACGCAGATGAATGCATGCATGCATGCACAGGAAACGAAGCGTATGAGAATTAACACACAGTTGGCGTCACTTGGAAATGGGAAGTCGTGGTGGCGTCCGGCGCAACATGACTGGTCTATATTGCTTCGTTTGCAGCATGATTGGTCCCTTGAGAAGTACTCCCTTCGTCACGGTTTAAAAGGCGCGCTTGGAAATTTTCTGGAACCTAGGTGGTTATCTATTGGTTGTGAGATGGGCTAAAAAATAGCATTCACACTATGCATGCATATAGAAATAGTATATCGAAGTATTAATTAGCTACTAAAAATAAATGCAATGCGCCTTAAACCTTGTCTATTGTGAAAACGCACGCAAATTTAACTGTGCCTTCTAAACTGTGACGGAGGAAGTAGGAAAGTTACTAGCTTGCCTGGGAAACTGGAGTAATTATTTTATTGGACACGTAATCGGCTTGCAATATGCAAACGATATTTTGTGCACGTGGTCCAATCCAACATCATGTTGCTCCATCAGCTCTCCACTATGAATGACTTCTCACGATATCGAATTCGCTTAGGCTAGTCATAGTGGGAGTAACTTAGCAAGTAACATAGCGCACTTCGAGAAATTTTTTCTTATGTGGCATGTAGTTAATGAGAAGTGATAACATTATATGTTACTGTAACATAGCGCTTTTCAAGACAAGATGAGTCTACTAGCTAATTAATAAAGTCCTCTATGACACTACTATTATGTTACTTTGCACTATGAAGGTAGTAACTTAGACTAGTGTCATATGCATGACACTAGTATAAGTTACTCCCCACTATGACCAGCCTTAGACTAGCCACAATGGGTAGTAACATAAACTAGTAACATGCCCATGTTACTAGTCTATATTAATACCTATATAGTGGGGAATAACATATGTGTGGTAACATGCAACACTTCATTTATTAGCCTATAGGCACATCTTGCATTGATATGTGTGATGTTACTCATACTACTAGTAACTAGCTATGTTACTCCCTCCGTCGCGCTTTAGAAGGCGCGCTTGGAAATTCTCTAGGACCTAGATGGTTATCTATTGTTTGTGAGATGGGCTAAAAATAGCATTCACACTACGCATGCATATAGAAATAGTATATCGGAGTACTAATTAGCTACTAGAAATAAATGCAATGCGCCCTAAACCTTGTCTATTATGGAAACACACGAAAATTTAACTGTGCCTTCTAAACTATGACGGAGGGAGTACTATCTTTCTCTCTTTCTTCATTTATTGCTTGCCACGTCATCTATTTTATCTAGATATGTGTGATGTTACTACGTATGTTACTCTCATTTTGGGTAGTCTTACAAGCCTTCGATAGTGGCGGGATTCAGAGAAGTCCAGAGAGAAGGGAGTGGTTGACCCATTCTTCTCCTTTTTTTTGAGGGATGGAGCAAACTTTATTCAGAAAAAAACACAGAATGTGTGATAGTGTTCGGGTCATGGGATTGGCCAAACCAATAATAACGTCTTAGATCTAAAGAAAGCGAAAATCTAACTAGACTATGAGCTTCAGTGTTAACAGCAATGACCCTCGAATGAAAAGATAC
Organism: Aegilops bicornis; assembly: GCA_021605145.1. Taxonomy (NCBI): domain Eukaryota; kingdom Viridiplantae; phylum Streptophyta; class Magnoliopsida; order Poales; family Poaceae; genus Aegilops; species Aegilops bicornis. Next base: position 622,051,547 of record CM038674.1, read on the forward strand.
AATCAAATAAAGATGCTTACAACTTGATCTCGCTAATAATGGCTCCATTTCTTCCTCGATTCCCACTCTGAATATCTCGTATCACCTGTTTGGCGCCAGAAGCGACCACGATACGATGGAGATGAAGGTCTTGTGCGAATGTCAGGGCCTCTCTGCATGCGCTAGCCTCCAACACGGAAGGGTTGTCCACGCCTCCTATGACAAGAGAACAACTGCCTAGAAAGGTTCCGTCTCGATTTCTACACATGGCGACGGCCGATCCACCCACTCGTCTCCGCGCACCCCGGTTTCCACATGAATCTTCACATAGTCCACCGGTTCTTCTCGAGCGATGTGACTTGATGGTGCGCTTGGGCCTAGGGCCATGCAGGGTGTACTTGTCAGTAGGGGCCAGCGGTGGTGCTGTTGTACGGAACCTATTTTTCTATTTTGAAAAAAGGATTGTTTTATTTTTATTTTCGTAGCAGTACTATAACATGCGTGAAAAACATTACCGTTCAATGGTTCAAGTTGTACCGGAATTCTTGTGAACACGCTTGTACCGGAATTCTTGTGAACACGCTGGACCAGCTGATGCAGGGATGATTTTAAGGTACTATGGCCACGGCAGTTGTCGGAAAAAAGTATCATGGAATCACTCTAACTTTTTTTGTTGTGAGTAGAATCGCTTTAATTTCAACCGATGAAATACCCACAAATGAGAGATTACTAAGAATGCTCGCTTCCAAAGGAGTAAAATAAGTACAGTAACAGCAGGCACATATATGTTGAGAAATTAACAAGATAATGCTTTGTTATTATAGCTTATTAAAAAATGTTTATGCATTCTGAAACACGTATCACAGTGATTGGTACTAGTTGCTTGTAGTACAACAAGTCATGTAGATTATTGAACTTTATTGATGAACACGGCTATACTCGTGTCACAAAATTATTGGTATCTGCATATGGCACTTTAATGAAGTGTCTTAGACGACTTAGTTGTAGAAGAAGGGGGAATGTTGCAATAATATGAGCACCTGCACTCGCCATCGGCAAGGCAGTTGCCGACACCACTGAGCTTCACATGGCATCGGTCCTTGCACATGCCATATGTGCAGCCACGACGAAAATAACCCGCGTGCATGTGTACTAGATCAGAATCGCGCCTTGGCGCGAGGGTGCCGGTCCCAACATTTTGGTAAAGCAAGTAGTGCTAAGTTAGTAGAAATCTGCGTTTAGCGTATGAAACATGATAACAAACTAAAGTGAAGAAGAAACATTCGTTTGTGATAAAACATAATGGAGTTCAATATCGACATGAGCATGTTCATAAGACCACAAAAGATAACCACTCGTCATTAAGTTCGGTACCAAAAGCATTAATATAGGATAGGAAGGAATGAAAGTAGAAACATAATGCAGAGCCCATGCTTTTAGCAGAGAGAACGATTATCTTTGACATAGAACTTGTACTTGTGGATTAGTAGGTGATATGAGCATGCCGCAGTATAGTACATGTGGATTAGTAGGTGATATGAACTTGTACATTGTGGAATTTTACCTTCGCTGTCAGTATAGTAGCTCAAAGCTTGACGCATCAAGTTTGGCAAAAAGGAATAGATCAAAAGCAATGTGGTATGATAAATCAGAATTAGAGCAAGCCATTTATGTAGAAAGCAGCACACTCCATATGTCATTCATAATAATTAGATCAAGTCATTTGTACATACAGAGATTGAAGGCTGAGTAGTGCATTAGAGGGTAGATGTATAGTACAGAATACATATCCCATTACTTTGAACAGAAGTGTAGAAAAGCATAATCACATTGATTTGTTCTGTGAGTACATCCTTCGACGGTAAATGGCTCTACGAATTCCAAGATGATCCAACATGATATAAAGAATGATCCTGGCCGAGATTCTCACAATAGTATGGTCAACCTGAGTCGTCGGAAATGCTTTAGAGACAACATAAGTAAGTGGTTGAAATGTATAAATAGTAAAATAAAGTACATGTGCAGGACAATAGACCAATTCCAATTGGATTTCTTGTAGAAACAAAGATACATGATACAAATCCTACAAAGCAAGTTGATAATTTTCATCAAACCTTGATAGGTGGATGAACCCAATAAGAACTAAAAACTTTGGCACCATATTCTGCTATGTTTCTTTAATTCTTTACAACATGAGAATGCAAGAAACTCATTTCCTTGTGAAACCTCAGACGTTAATGGATACCCATGGAGTCAATCCAGAGATATGGCATGTATCACTATCAAGCTAGCACACACAGTTCACCTATAAAATCTACTCCTATAAACTAAATCAAGCTAGTATACACAGTTCATATCCAAATAGGATTACATCTCTTGGGTTCTAGTTACCCAAATCCAACCAGAGATCCTCACAAGCGAGGTGGGGGGCATAGAAGAGAAAAAGGAGCTTACTTGCAAGAAGAAGTCATACTCCAGGGTAGCGCAAGTGCTAGACATGCCATCACAAGCACCATTACGGCTCTTGATCCAGATCCCCTCCTTCACCGTATGGTGCCACTTGAAAATAGACCATTTTACTGGGTGGGAAAAAGCATGGCTCATAGGCACTGTGGAGGCTCCATCCTTTACACAAAGGTGTAGAAAAGGCAACTCATCTCCAAACAAAATAACTTGAAATAATTATTTCTTTGGAACTGCTTAATTTAAATGCATGCATCTCTTTATTTGTTTAGGATGTATGCAAGAATTTCTAGTAAGTTCTACATGGAAAGAACTGAACACAACTCGACAGCAAGACAATCTCATGTTTAAGTTGAAGTTGAAACTGTATGCTCAATATTTATGAAATTGGACGCTCAATATGTGTCTAACCATATCTATCACGGGCCTTTGTCACGGAAACAGGGTAAGTAATCGAGTAGCAATACCACATCACCATGGGTAAGCAGTCCTATTTATTTTCATAATAAATACACCATCACCAAGGAACATACTCAGTTTTGAAGCAATGTGTATATCCTATTGTAATGTTTGGCAACTGATCATAAACACTAAGGAGCAAAGCAAGTGTGCGCGAGTCCTTTTTAGTATGCAGAACATCATCCTAGCATTAGAAGCAAGAAAAAAAAATCACCTGCCGCCTGAGCTCTGATTTTCACATGCCTAAAACATTTTGCAATTCATATATAAACCCAAAACAATATAATGATACATTTATAAAACTACTTGCAGTTCATGTATAAACCAAAATCAATATAGTGATGCATTCCTAAAACCCGTTGCAATTGATGTATAAACCTTGAAGGAGTATTGTAGATTTTTCCTAAACACGTATCTAGCAAGCAGGCAGACGGGCGCACAGCGTCCTGCCAACGCTGCCGGACCAAGGATCCATGTGTCCCCCGCCCCCATAAACCAGGCCATGCACCACAGGTCCTGCACCGCGCCAGATCTGGCCGGGCAAACAACTGTCGGTCACCACCAAAGCAGGGAACACCCCGCAGCCGCCGCAAATCACCGGGCCACAGAGGGAGAGCGGTGAAGTGTGAACCTGGAACGTCGAGATGAAGGCGGCAAAGCTCCGACAATGGCCATCTGTAACACCCCAAAAATTTAACCATGTTTTGTTTATTAAAATTTTACCAGGAGATTAAAAATTTTACTTTCTGGATTTTCTTTTGATTTCAGAACCCCCTCTTTATTATTGTGGAGTTTTCACCCCAAGTGGAAACTTTTGAAATATTATAGGACTTGTATACCCTCTCAAGAAAACACCTCTTTTATCAGTGGATTTATTTGCATAATTGCTTTTCCTGAGCTTTATTCTTTTAAAAATGGTTTTTTATAAGCTTTAGGGCCTCTTTTGCACTACAACCATTTGATAAATGCATTTAAAATTTTCACCAAAATTTGGGGATGTCATGTGATGTTTTTAAATCACTTTGATGCAAAAATATTTTTTATTCATTTGAGATTTTGAGCCCTACACCAAATTTTCAAAATCTGGTACAATTTGCACTTTTGCACTACAACCTATTTAAAAATTCCTTTAAAACTTCCACCAAAATTAGGGGGGGGGGGTCAGTAGGAGTATATAATTCAACTTTGTGCAAAAACCCACTGGTGTTCTTTGAAAAATTTGAGCAAAACATCCTCTTTTACTCTCTGGTCCAGTTTGGCATTTTCTACTGCAACTCTATTTTATTTTTCTCTAGTACCCATAATCTTTCTCCTACTTATTAAACACCCTACGAAACCCTTAAGTCCAGGAGAATGGACCCATTGGAGTATTTTTGGTCCATGCAATGATGCCCTATTCTTTCTGTCCAAAATTGGTTTTCTCAAAAACTTGCACTAACAAGTTTTTGTCTTTGATAAACTAACCTTGCCACCCTCTTTATCATCTAAAGAGACACTGATCTGGAGTTTTTGGCCACCCCAAGAGTAGCCTAGATGCCCTTAGCATTCTGTCGAACACCTTGAGTGCAAGAACAGATTTGGCATGAAACTTAGTTTGCATTCTGAATCTGCTTGATTTGCCAAACCAGCTTGTCCACTAAACTCCTAGCTAACCCTAACCCATGCCTGTTAACTACCAGCCTCACTCAAGCTCCTCTAGCATGCCTTGGCATTCTGCCGAACGTCTGGCGTGCGTGCTCTGGGCGCGCCCAGAGCGCATGTTTTGCACGCGCGCGCACCGAGCCGCCGCGTCTCGCTACTGCCCTCCCCGCACCCGTGCTGACCCTTGGCCACTCGCTGCCATCGCGCCCGACCCCTCCCTCACCGCAGAGCCGCCCCTGGAGCCCCACAGCGCCGCCGTCAGGTCGGCCATGGCAGCTAGCAGCCGGCCACAGCAGGCCCCAGCTGTGGCAGCACCGCCCGAGCCACCCCAGCGTGCCAGCTGCCCCTTTGAGCAGCTCAAGCTCATCCGCAAGATCGTCTGCTAGCGCACACCGCCGCCACGTCGCCCTGCAGCTACAGAACGGCGGTTCGCCTTCGAGCTTATCCCCTGCCGCCGCGGAACCGACCTCGACTCCTATAAAAGGGGCCCGAGCTCGTCCCGTCCCTCAGGCAACCTCAAGCTGTCCCCCTAGTGCCCCCACGCTCATCTATCGACGGAGGGAGGCTTTCCCCCTCGTCTCCGGCCAGTTCGGTCGCCGCCACACTTCGGTGCCGTGCGTTGCAGCCAGAGCCTCCCCCATCCATCCAGTTCTTCCATCCCCTTCCCCTCGACCGTGCGGAGCCGCCCAGCCTCTCAGCGTCGATCGGGAACCACCGTAGACCAAACCCCCATTTCCTCCCAAAGCCACCTCCGTCGTGGAGCTCGCCGCCAGCGACTCCCTTCGTCCCCACCTGCCTAGTGACCACCGGGAGGACCGCCCTAGACTGGCGGATCCATCCCCGCCCTCAAAACCTGCGAGCCGCCGTTAAATCGGCGTTGATCGCCGAACTCGTCTCCTTCGGGCGGAAAGAGGAGAAAGGCGAGCGGCGATAGTCAAACTGACCAGTGGGCCCAAGGGACCCACTGTCAGGTACCCCGCCCCGGTCCATGGTGGCGTAAGTTAAAACGTAAAGCCCAGAGTACGCTTCCCCCCCCCCCCCGAACCGTTTTTCTTTTTCTGTTTTATTTAAAAACAGAATTTTGACTAAACTTTGACTGGCTATAACTTTTTAAATATAAGTCCAAATGACTTGATTCTTTTTGTGTTATTTCTCAAATTTTGTCTAGTTTATTCTCATATTTTTTTGAAAAAATTTCAGACAACTTTTTTGTACTGTTTTGAAACTATGTGTTGAATTCAAATTTTCTTAAAATAGGATTATGGAGAGAGGAGAAAACTTCCAAAAGTTTTGGAATGCACCCTGCCTCTCCACAACTTGAAGGCAAGCATTCTGAACCCTGGCATAATATTTTTGTGTGTTGTTTGATACGGTTACAACACCCCTCGTTTCGGAGTTTTCGTTATTTTATGTGATGATATGAACATACTCATAAGTGCATATTGATGATTCCGTGCTATTGGAATTTGATATGTTGTGATAGTACTCACCATCGTATGCCTGTCATGCATACCGGAAGGAATCCGGAAAGGCCTCTGTCTTGGGTAGACACAGGCTTGTCTCTAGTCCTCCGTCGAGACGGTTGTGTCCGGTATGGCATGATGAGGTATGATGAGTGGTGATTCTGTCTGTTGGTTGAATTATACTTGTCATGCTAATCATGCAGGGAATGCTTTAACCTCCTGAGTCAATCGTAGATTGAGTCTTGTTCCGGTAACCCCCCATACTTATTTCGTACTACCACTTGTCCCTGCCATAGGTAGGGTACGGTTTAGTAAGTTGTCAACCCCTTCCTAGCACACACCGTACAGAGAGGCCATGGTGGAAGATACCGGCTGCATCTGGTAGGCATGCCACCTGGTCCGGGGGCATGGGTGTTTCCGGTTGGAGCCGAAGAGGTAACTCCCCTAGTTGCGCACGTTATAAATTTTGTGATCCCATGCTAATCGAGGTTGTAGCCTCCGCACTTAGAGTTTTGCTTAAACGGGTGTCATGGGTGATTCCAGACACTAGTGAGTTAGGCTGGTGTGTGCGGTCAGGTGTGTTTTCAACTAAAAGACCCTTGACGGAATTAGTCCTGATGGACTAAGGAAATCCATTACTCGTGGGTAAAGAGTACACCCTCTGCAGAGGTTATATCTATTCGAATAGCCATGTCCATGGGTAAGGACTACAGTCTGGGATGGGTCAAGTGTCGGTCTTCGGAGGAAAGATTGCTAAACCAAAACATGGATCATGACTTGTGACTCAGCATGATTATGATTACTATGGACTAGCCATTTACATTATCTAAATTATTGAGTATCCCTGGGACGGTTCTACCTCCTGGATATTCACCGTGATTACTCTCCTATAAGCCCTTTATGTGGTGTCGCACAGACGCCCGGCTGTGGCATGCTTGTCATTCCTTATACTTATAAGCCCTTTATGTGGTGTCGTTGAGACGCCCGACTGTGGCATGCTTGTCATTCTTTTTTCCTATAAGCCCTTTATCTGGTGTCGCTCAGACGCCCGACTGTGGCATGCTTGTCATTTCTCTTATTTATAAGCCCTTTATGTGGCGTCGCTCAGACGCCCGACTGAGGCATGTTTTATATTATTATCCTTTCGAGGCGTCGCTTGCATAATTCGATCGATGCATTCTATTTCTACTCCCGTATTGCATATTCATGTTATATATATCAATAACCCGCTTATGTGCATCATGGATTGTATTTACGTGGTAGCGTTATGAACATAGACTATTTCAGAGCATGATTATCATTTGTTATATTATACCTGTGTTTCATAATGTTTGCGAGTACATTCAAAAGTACTCACTGGCTTGTCCCTGGCTATTGTCTTGGCTAGATTTCTTGCTTGGAGAGGAGCGTTGCGATGACAGCCCCGGAACCTACACAATGATGATAGCAGCCTCGCGAAGATAGGAGTTATCCAGGTCAGCTGTTCCTGTGGGAAATGGAGTCCCATAGTCGCAGATGAACCACAAACCGCTTCCGCCATCAGCCACTAGAAACCAATTGTTGTACTCATAGGCCAAAATGTTCTTGTACTACATATTTGTACTTTGCTTGGAATTTCTGTATCAAGTTGGTGCCTCATCAGCCAACAGTAATCCTGGGGCTGGTGAGCACACGGGCCATTCTTTGGGAAATTGATATCCCGAAAATCCAGTCCTGACAACCTTGGTATCAGAGCCAGGCTGACCATTGGCTAATCCTATCTTAGCCAGGTCGAAAAACCTAGGTTAACCAACCCATCATACCTTAACCTAACCCCAGCCGAGCTTCTCATGTAAGATAGCCACACAGTGACCTGACGCCTTTTTGGCAGTCGGTGCCCAACCTATCAGCCTAGCCTGTCAATCACGCGCCAGTGACCGACACCTAAATTGTCTCATTCGCAAGCGTGCGAAGGAAGGCTCCGTCCCCTTTTCCTATAAAAGGGCACGCTAGCCACAACTCAGCACAGCACAAACTCTTCCCCAAACTGAGACATAATGCCTGGACCCATCGTGCACAATGAGACCACAGCAACCAACCTTGGAGGTTTTGTGACCGTGCTCGCAAACCTCACAGGCCATGCCTATGCATTAGAAGAGCCCCCAGAATATGTTGTGTACCAAGGACCCATGAGCGGTGAGAGCCGTCAATTCTGGGCCACTGTGCACGTCTATGGTAGGGGTCTATCGCTGAAACGCCCCTCTGTGTTCACCGGAAGGACAACTTCCTTTGAGCCACAAGCCATCCAACTAGCAGCTCGAGAGGCTATAGTTCAACTCCGGCACTTGTCGCCCAGAGTTAAGTGTCGCTCGTTCTACTACTACCCTAGTCGTGTTGGGTATGGTAGGCCGCCCCAGGTTGCCAATGGTGATCACGAGACAGATCCTGCATTGTTGCATCTCGTGTGCTATGTAAGTGCACTAGAGGAACTGTTCGATCAAATCAACCTTGATCTGATCGCGGCTCGTGGAGAGCTGATTCGCCGAGCCCCGGCGAGAGGAGAAGATGAGCCCAACGCCGACAACCCAGTCGTGTTGTTCGGACACCCAATCGAGTCCTTGAGGTCTGCCCCAGCCATCGACCAAAATACTTTGGTGTCCCCAGAAGTGCTTCGTCGCCTTTTGGGAACACGCTCCAACGGGATTGTGGCCAACAATCCTCGGGATGGTCATCATCGCTACCCCGACCTTGCAGCCCCTCAACCCCCTCCGGCTAATCCCGATGGTGAAACCCGAGGAGAAGCCTCGACATCCACAAGGCACGCCCGCTTAGATATTTACGAGGTAGACTAAGTCACTCGAGTAGTACCAAGCCTTGGTATTTCTACACCCTGTAATTGTATGATCTTGTATCGCCATAGATAATCGCAGCCTACTTGTGTGTCTCTGTTTTGAATAGTAGCCATGCATAACTATGTTAGCATGCAGTTGCATTCTTAATTCCAGGCACAGCTACCAAAACCACCCCGACGACACCCATAGTAATACGTCACTTTTGTGAGATGTGTGTATCTGTAGCATTGACCCTGACCCCATAGAGCAAAACCGACAAACTAGTTACCCTTCACCACGGTAAATAACCCCGGCCCAATGCTATATAAAAGGCCACCTCGTGACCTTGCCAAGTACCCCTCACCTTGTGCACAACACTCACAGCCATTCCTTTGCCATGCCGAGCCCTAGTATTTATCTGAGGACTCCAGACGCAACCCCGGGTAGTTTTGTTAAAATATTGTGGGACTTTACCTGCAGTACCATGAGTTCTATCCTTCCACCCCAGTATGAGTTGCTCAAATCAAGGATCACCCCATCCACCTCGAAATATTGGGCAGTGGTGCACATCCCTCCCGCAAACCCGAACCAAGACCCAACGGAGGTCTCCTTCCTGGGGAAATCTATGCCGACTCCGCATATGGCCATAGAAGCTGCTGCATACGAAGCACTTACTCACCTTCGGTTCACGGTACCCTATGCCAGCGAGCGAGGGTATTATTACTTTCCGAGTCGCGCAGCACCCGGAGAAGTAGCATGTTTTCCCGGTGGAAGAATTGAGAGAGACCCAGATCTTGGCCAACCTTGCCCAGTATGTCATTGCTCAAGAGCGTTTGACCCAGCGAGTAATGGGTTATCTCCAGAGCCTCGCTGATTTGAATCCTCAGATCGCCATTGTCAGACCACTGAGGCCCAACCAGGAGAGGCGCATCCATCGACTAGTCAATCCGCTTCCCCCGATAGAAGAGGAGTGTGCCCCAGTACCAGAGACGTTTTCTCAGGACCCTGTCCATTTACCGTTTTCGTTATAGATGTTACTGCTATGTTCTTTGTTCTAGCATTTATGTATGTGTTGCAACTTAAGCTTTGTGTCCTAGATTTGTGTGATTAATTAAATGTTTGGTTTCAATTAATGTGAGTAGTTGTACTGCTGTTAATTTTGAGTAACTGCTTTCACTCTCAGTAAATTCTGAAGTGAGATTTTCTTTCCTTGAGTTGTTGCAGCATATATCTATTCACGACATAGATTTTTTTATCCACGCAGCACCGCAGCAGACTCACAACCGCAACCACTCGACCTCGTGCACTAATTGCTAATGCAGATACACATGTTACACCTAACTGATCACCTCTGAAGGAGAGGTTAGTGGGTAATCACTCGGGTACAAGCTGCCTCCAGCACACTGACAACAGTTAGCGCCCGACACCGCACTTAATCCTCATGATCACCGCCACCGCGAAGAGCTAACACTCGAGCGGCATCATCACACATAGGAGCACGGAGAACCCCAGCAACGCCGCCAACCCTCCGCACATCAGGATCACGTACCAGTCCGGCATCACCTCCGCCATTACAGCCTCGCTTCGAGCTCCTACAAACAGAAATGAAGGAGAAGGAAGGAGAAGGAGGGGCGAGGACAGGTGTGAGGAAGAAGAAAGGAGCACCGCGGTCATTTTATAGCTCGAGATCGGTGTACGGTGGGCGAAGTCCACCAGCGCCGTTCGTCGCTCGATCGCCGATGTTCGGAGGCGAATCCATGAAAGATCTTGACAGCGACTGGCCATGAGGTGAGTGCACGCTGCCAAAGAGCTAGCACGCCACACTACCGCAGTACGGCCTAGATGCTCTACGCGCTAGATGTCGCTGGTGGAGAAAGCGCGGGAAAGCGCGTGAGAGAGAGGAAGAAGAGAGAGCCAGAGGTAGAAGAAGAGACTGACAGTGGGCCCCGGGTCCACCTGTCAGCCAGAGAGAGCACTATGCTCTCGGGTACGACCAACGTATTTTAGTAATTTAGAAGTTTATTCTAAAATTTACTATTACCAAAAATAGGAATTTCCCATAGATTTTTTCACGATAGCATGAGATGCCACCCTGTAGTTTTACACCACTTATTGCCCGCTCACTGTAGCCACATTTTATTGCATGAATAGGATGGTTATTTTTGTGATATCACTTTGATGGTAGGAGTAATATTTTCAAAACAAATTTTAGCAAATCTCGAGGACGAGATTTTTCTTAAGGGGGTTAGTGTTGTAACACCCCAAAAATTTAACCATGTTTTGTTTATTAAAATTTTGCCAGGAGATTAAATTTTTTTACTTTCTGGATTTTCTTTTGATTTCAGAACCCCTCTTTATTATTGTGGAGTTTTCACCCCAAGTGGAAACTTTTCAAAAATATTATAGGACTTGTATACCCTCTCAAGAAAACACCTCTTTTATCAGTGGATTTATTTGCATAATTGTTTTTCCTGAGCTTTATTCTTTTAAAAATGGTTTTATATAAGCTTTAGGGCTTCTTTTGCACTACAACCATTTGATAAATGCATTCAAAGTTTTCACCAAAATTTGGGGATGTCATGTGATGTTTTTAAATCACTTTGATGCAAAAATATCTTTTATTCATTGGAGATTTTGAGCCCTACACCAAATTTTCAAAATCTTGTCCAGTTTGCACTTTTGTGCTACAACCTATTTAAAAATTCCTTTAAAACTTCCACCAAAATTAGGGGAGGTCAGTAGGAGTATATAATTCAACTTTGTGCAAAAACCCACTGGTGTTCTTTGAAAATTTTGAGCAAAACATCCTCTTTTACTCTCTGGTCCAGTTTGGCATTTTCTACTGCAACTCTATTTTATTTTGCTCTAGTACCCATGATCTTTCTCCTGCTTATTAACCACCCTACGAAACCCTTAAGTCCAGGAGAATGGACCCATTGGAGTATTTTTGGTCCATGCAATGATGCCCTTTTCTTTCTGTCCAAAATTGGTTTTCTCAAAACTTGCACTAACAAGTTTTTGTTTTTGATAAACTAACCTTGCCACCCTCTTTATCATCTAAAGAGACACTGATCTGGAGTTTTTGGCCACCCCAAGAGTTGCCTAGATGCCCTTAGCATTCTGTCGAACACCTTGAGTGCAAGAACAGATTTGGCATGAAACTTAGTTTGCATTACGAACACGCTTGATTTGCCAAACCAGCTTGTCCACTAAACTCCTAGCTAACCCTAACCCAGCACATTAACTACCAGCCTCACTCAAGCTCTCTAGCATGCCTTGGCATTCTGCGAACGTCTGGCGTCGTGCTGCAAGCGCGCCTAGAGCGCCACGTTTTCTGCCAGCGTCTTGACGAGCCGCCAGCGTCTCGCTACCGCCCTCCCTTTTCGTCTTGACCCTTGGCCACTCGCTGCCATCGCGCCTGACCCCTCCCTCGCCGCAGAGCCGCCCTTGGAGCCCCCCAGCGCCGCCGTCAGGTCGGCCATGGCAGCTAGCGGCCCGGCCACAAGAGCCCGGTGTGGCGACACCGCCTGAAACCACCCAGCCGCCAGCTGCCCCCTTGAGCAGCTCAAGCTCATCCGCAAGCTCGTCTACTAGCGCACACCGTCGCCACGTCGCCCTGCGGCTACAGAACGGCGGTTCGTCGTCGAGCTTATCCCCGGCCGCCGCGGAACCGACCTTGACTGCCTATAAAATGGGCCCCCGAGCACGTCCCGTCCCTCAGGCAACCTCAAGCCATCCCCCTAGTGCCCCCAGCTCAGCTATCGACGGAGGGAGGCTTTCCCCCTCGTCTCCGGCCAGTTCGGTCACCGTCGCACTCCGGTGCCGTGTGTCGCAGGCAGAGCCTCCCCCATCCTTCCAGTGCTTCCATCCCCTTCCCCTCGACCGTGCAGAGCCGCCCAGCCTCTCAGCGTTGATCGGGAACCACCGTAGACCAAACCCCCATTTCCTCTCGAAGCCACCTCCGCCGCGGAGCTCGCCGCTGGTGACTCCCTTCGTCCCCACCTGCCTAGCGACCACCGGGAGGACCGCCCTGGACTGGCGGATCCATCCTCTCCCTCAGAACCCCGCGGGGAGCCGCCGTTCACCGGCGTTGATCGCCGGAGCTCCGTCTCCGCTCAGGCAGAGGAGGGAGAAGGCGGGCGACTGGTCAAACCTAACTAGTGGGCCCAAGGGACCCACTGTCAGTGACCCCAAGCCGGTCCATGGTGGCGTAAGTGAGAACGTAAAGCCCAGAGTACGCTCCCCCCCCCCCGAACCGTTTTTCTTTTTCTGTTTTATTTAAAAATAGGATTTTGACTAAACTTTGACTGGCTATAACTTTTTAAATATATGTCCAAATGTCTTGATTCTTTTTCTGTTACTTCTCAAATTTTCTCTAGTTTATTTTCATATTTGTTTGAAAAAAATTCAGACAACTTTTTTGTACTGTTTTGAAACTATGTGTTGAATCCAAATTTTCTTAAAATAGGATTATGGGGAGAGGAAAAAACTTTCAAAAGTTTTGGAATGCACCCTGCCTCTCCACAACTTGAAGGCAAGCATTCTGAACCCTGGCATAATATTGTCGTGTGTTGTTTGATAGGGTTACAACACCCCTTGTTTCGGAGTTTTCGTTATTTTATGTGATGATATGAACATACTCATAAGTGCATATTGATGATTCCGTGCTATTGGAATTTGATATGTTGTGATAGTACTCACCATCGTATGCCTCTCATGCATACCGGAAGGAATCCGGAAGGCCTACATCTTGGGTAGACAGGCTTGTCTCTAGTCCTCCGTCGAGACGGTTGTGTCTGGTATGGCATGATGAGGTATGATGAGTGGTGATTCTGTCTGTTGGTTGAATTATACTTGTCATGCTAATCATGCAGGGAATGCTTTAACCTCCTGAGTCAACCGTAGATCGAGTCTTGTTCCGATAACCCCCATACTTGTTTCGTACTACCACTTGTCCCTGCCATAGGTAGGGTACGGTTCAGTAAGTTGTCAACCCCTTCCTAGCACACACCGTACAGAGAGGCCATGGTGGAAGATACCGGCTGCATATGGTAGGCATGCCACCTGGTCCGGGGGCATGGGTGTTTCCGGTTGGAGCCGAGGGGGTAGCTCCCCTAGTTGCGCGCGTTATAAATTTTGTGATCCCATGCTAATCGAGGTTGTAGCCTCCCCACTTAGAGTTTTGCTTAAACGGGTGTCGTGGGTGATTCCAGACACTGGTGAGTTAGGCTGGTGTGTGTGGTCAGGTGTGTTTTCAACTAAAAGACCCTAGACGGAATTAGTCCTCATGGACTAAGGAAATCCGTTACTCGTGGGTAAAGAGTACACCCTCTGCAGAGGTTATATCTATTCGAATAGACGTGTCCATGGGTAAGGACTACAGTCTGGGATGGGTTAAGTGTCGGTCTTAGTGTCGGTCTTCGGAGGAAATATTGCTAAACCAAAACATGGATCGTGACTTGTGACTCATGATGATTATGATTACTATGGACTAGCCATTTACATTATCTGAATTATTGAGTATCCCTGGGACGGTTCTACCTCCTGTATATTCATCGTGATTACTCTCCTATAACCCCTTTATGTGGTGTCGCACAGACGCCCGACTGTGGCATGCTTGTCATTCCTTTTACTTATAAGCCCTTTATGTGGTGTCGCTGAGACGCCCGACTGTGGCATGCTTGTCATTCCTTTTTCTTATAAGCCCTTTATGTGGTGTCGCTCAGACGCCCGACTGTGGCATGCTTGTCATTTCTCTTATTTATAAGCCCTTTATTTGGCGCCGCTCAGACGCCCGACTGAGGCATTTTTTATATTATTATCCTTTCGAGGCGTCGCTTCAGACACCCGATCGGTGCATTCTATTTCTACTCCCGTATTGCATATTCATGTTATATATATATATCAATAACCCCGCTTGCGTGCATCATGGATTGTATTTTGTGACTGAAGTTATGAACATAGACTATTTCAGAGCATGATTATCATTTGTTATATTATACCTGTGTTTCATAATGTTTGCGAGTACATTCAAAAGTACTCACTGGCTTGTCCCTGGCTATTGTCTTGGCCAGATTTCTTGCATGGAGAGGAGCATTGCGATGACAGCCCCAGAACCTACACAATGATGATAGCAGCCTCGCGAAGATAGGATTATCCAGGTTAGTTGTTCCTGTGAGAAATGGAGTCCCATAGTCGCAGATGAACCACAAACCGCTTCCGCCATCAGCCACTAGAAACCAATTGTTGTACTCATAGGCCAAAATGGTCTTGTACTAAACATTTGTACTTTGCTTGGAATTTCTGTATCAAGTTGGTGCCTCATCAGCCAACAGTAATCCTGGGGCTGGTGAGCACAAGGGCCATTCTCTGGGAAATTGATATCCCGAAAATCCGGTCCGGACACCATCACATATAGATTCAAATAACACTAATCGGAAAGCAAGGATGTAGATTTACAGGACCAACCAGTAGCTAAGAAATCAGGGGCTAAACAATTATCTTGTCTAAGAGCTAGTACATACTATAGAATGAATACTGCAGCAAGAAATAATAGAACACTTGACCAGTCCAACCAAATTAATAGGTTATAATACTACACCATGTCTTGACCAGCTCCAAACTAAATTCTATTTGGATTTTGTGTAAACAAAGCCTAGTTATACTACTACAATAACCTAGAACTACTAAAGAACCCACACAAACATTCACAGTATCCTCATCTTGATGAAAGCAAAAATGTATCATATAGCACGCATGCACACAAATAGTCACAGTATCCTCATCTTGATGAAAGCGAAAATGTATCATATAGCACGCACGCACACAAACAGTCACATTATCCTCATGTTGCTGAAAGCAAAAAATGTAAATACATACCTTGACCTGGAACGGTATGGTCCAGTCTTAGTTGACAGTGTTGATGATTCATGTTGGCCTTTAGATATGTTTTTGAACAACAATTTTTCTTGCTGCTTGTAGAAGACAACATCCTTCACATAACCACCATCTAAGCACTCCGCCAATGGAAGGCCATCAGTGATATAGGCTATCATTGTCAGCTTCACCATTTCAAAAACATAACAAGACACAAGCAAAAGTGCCACCTGCACAAAAAAGCAGAGGAGAGCTAGTAAATACTTGTAACAGTAGTGCACTTTGAGCTTGGATGTGTCGCGAGAGCCAAGCCTTGCCGCATACCATCATTTACATGACTAAGCAAACTTAGAACAAGCATGACATGAGAATATTTAAAAATCCTAATACAAACACTTAATATGCCTAAGCATGGCACCATAATCCAATCAGCAGTACATAATTCAATGATCGGCATCACATATAGCCATGGCACACAGCAAGCAAGTCTTCAACGAAAACACATGTTTTGCAAAGCAAGTCTCTCCCTGCCATAGATTCTTCTCTTCAACCCGGACAATAATAATTAGTAATATGATTTGACTCGTACATCACATTAATTGGCTCAAAAAAAACGGAGACATGTATAGTTGAGCTGGCTATTGTACAACAAGCGAACAACTAACACCTATCTATAGAACATAAAAGAGAGAAGCTGGAAATTAACAGCATTGAACCAACATCTATCTACAGAACATAAAAGAGAAGCTGAACCAACAAGGTTGGATGCAACTCCCGATTGCTTACTTAGTAGAATTTGACAAAACAGAAGGCATAAAAATATATTTAGCAAGCGGGTGAACTACTAACCCGATTCGGTCCACGAGCCAAGATGCATGCCGTGCAATGAAGGAGAATGTAGCAGGCAATCGAATGAATATACGGAGAAGATGAATAAAATGAGGTAATCAACAGCTTAGGCGTGGAGTCCCGGTTGTCGATGGAGAGCGCCTGCTGCTCCAAATCAAACAAACAAATATGTTTAGCCCACCAAGAATGGGAGCAGAACCAAATAGTGACTATGGTCAAAACAAACAAATACTTGCAACAAGAAGTCAGACTCCAGGGTCGCGCAAGTGCTAGACATGCCACCACAAGCACCATTACGGCTCTTGATCCAGATGCCCTCCTTCACCGTATGATGCCACTTGAAAATAGACAATTTTACTGGGTGGGAAAAGCATGGCTCATAGGCACTGTGGAGGTTCCATCCTTTACACAAAGGTGTAGAAAAGGCAACTCATCTCCAAACAAAATAACTTGAAATAATTCTTTCTTTGGAACTGCTTAATTTAAATGCATGCAGCTCTTTATTTGTTTAGGATGTATGCAAGAATTTATAGTAAGTTCTACATGGAAAGAACTGAACACAACTCGACAGCAAGACAATCTCATGTTTAAGTTGAAGTTGAAACTGTATGCTCAATATTTATGAAATTGGACGCTCAATATGTGTCTAACCATATCTATCACGGGCCTTTGTCACGGAAACAGGGTAAGTAATCGAGTAGCAATACCACATCACCATGGGTAAGCAGTCCTATTTATTTTCATAATAAATACACCATCACCAAGGAACATACTCAGTTTTGAAGCAATGTGTATATCCTATTATAATGTTTGGCAACTGATCATAAACACTAAGGAGCAAAGCAAGTGTGCACGAGTCCTTTTTAGTATGCATAACATCATCCTAGCATTAGAAGCAAGAAAAAAATGACCTGCCGCCTGAGCTCTGATTTTCACATGCCTAAAACATTTTGCAATTCATATATAAACCCAAAACAATATAATGATACATTTATAAAACTCGCCGCAGTTCATGTATAAACCAAAATCAATATAGTGATGCATTCCTAAAACCCGTTGCAATTGATGTATAAACCTTGAAGGAGTATTGTAGATTTTTCCTAAACACGTATCTAGCAAGCAGGCAGACGGGCACACAGCATCCTGCCGACGCTGCCGGACCAAGGACCCATGTGTCCCCCGCCCCCATAAACCAGGCCATGCACCACAAGTCCTGCACCGTGCCAGATCTGGCCGGGCAAACACCTGCCGGCCACCACCAAAGCAGGGAAGACCCCGCAGCCATCGCAAATCACCGCGCCGCAGGGGGAGCGCGGTGAAGTGTGAACCTAGAACCCCGACGGAGTCGAGATGAAGGCGGAAAAGCTCCGACAATGGCCATCACATGATAAATAAAGGAAAAAAACAAATTAGCGGATCTTCTACGCATATCCACTTCTATAGATTCAAATAACACTAATCGGAAAGCAAGGATGTAGATTTACAGGACCAACCAGTAGCTAAGAAATCAGGGGCTAAACAATTATCTTGTCTAAGAGCTAGTACATACTATAGAATGAATACTGCAGCAAGAAATAATAGAACACTTGACCAGTCCAACCAAATTAATAGGTTATAATGCTACACCATGTCTTGACCAGCTCCAAACTAAATTCTATTTGGATTTTGTGTAAACAAAGCCTAGTTATACTACTACAATAACATAGAACTACTAAAGAACCCACACAAACATTCACAATATCCTCATCTTGATGAAAGCAAAAATGTATCATATAGCACGCATGCACACAAATAGTCACAGTATCCTCATCTTGATGAAAGCGAAAATGTATCATATAGCACGCACGCACACAAACAGTCACATTGTCCTCATGTTGCTGAAAGCAAAAAATGTAAATACATACCTTGACCTGGAATGGTATGGTCCAGTCTCAGTTGACAGTCTTGATGATTCATGTTGGCCTTTAGATATGTTTTTGAACAACAATTTTTCTTGCTGCTTGTAGAAGACAACATCCTTCACATAACCACCATCTAAGCACTCCGCCAATGGAAGGCCATCGGTGATACAGCTATCATTGTCAGCTTCACCATTTCAAAAGATAACAAGACACAAGCAAAAGTGCCACTGCACAAAAAGCAGAGGTGAGCTAGTAAATACTTGTAACACTAGTGCACTTTGAGCTTGGATGCGTCATGACAAATTAAGCCTTGCCTCATGCCATCATAAACATGACTAAGCAAACTTAGAACAAGCATGACCTGAGAATATTTAAAAAGCCTAATAGAAACACTTAATATGCCTAAGCATGGCACCATAATCCAATCAGCAGTACATAATTCAATGATCAACATCACACATAGCCATGGCACACAGCAAGCAAGTCTTCAATGAAAACACATGTTTTGCAAAGCAAGTCTCTGCCTGCCATAGATTCTTCTCTTCAAACCTAACAATAATAATTAGTAATATGATAGGACTCGTACATCACATTAGTTGGCTCAATAAAAGGAGACATGTATAGTTGAGCTGGCTATTGTACAACATGCGAAAAACTAACACCTAGCTATAGAACATAAAAGAGAGAAGCTGGAAATTAACAGCATTGAACCAACATCTATCTACAGAACATAAAAGAGAACCTGAACCAACAAAGGTTGGATGCAACTCCCGATTTAACTTCTTGAGTAGAATTCGACAAAATAGAAGGCATAAAAATATATTTAGCAAGCAGGTGAACTACTAACTTCGGTCGGTCATGAGCCAAGATGCATGCCCGTGCAATGAAGGAGAATGTAGCAGGCAATCGAATGAATATACGGAGAAGATGAATAAAATGAGGTAATCAACAGCTTAGGCGTGGAGTCCCGGTTGTTGATGGAGAGCGCCTGCTGCTCCAAATCAAACAAACAAATATGTTTAGCCCACCAAGAATGGGAGCACGAACCAAACAAAGGCTATCCGTCGCAATTTTAGGCGGTGAGCTAACTGAGGTACAAACTAAGACATTGTTCAATCATTCAGTAGCAAAACAAGCTTATTATCTAGCTAGTACAGTAGTGCATGACCATCCATCATGCACACACGCATCATGCAGGCATAACCAAATATGAATATTTTGTGTGAGAGAATCATCGAAACCTTGCTTTGGCAGGACTAAAGAGCTCTTGAATGTTGTGAAGATAGGCAAAGAATTAGCTATGCTACCCAGTAGGTCTAGCTAGCATCCAGAGCGAGCATTGACAGAACACACATTACGTTAACAAAATGAAAAGAGTATCATCAGGATCATTACGCTGTTGCTGAAGTAGCATGTTCGTTGTTTCTGCTCCATGGATGTTCTACACAAAACCGCCTTGAAAACCTGAAGAAGAAGAAGAATAAAAAGCTAGTTAGGCGAAAACACAAGAAATGGAGATGGCTTGGTCTAAAAGGCTTCAACTGAAAGCTAGTAGTTAGGCTGGAATCTAAATGCAGCATGTGCACATTGGTTGCACGTGCCAAATCGGCGATGAATGAATGAGCTACTTTTGCAGATGTAAAGCAAACACAAGCAAACAGTACATAAAGCCTGGCTTTGCAAAAGCAAAGATTAAAGGTTGAACATTCAGTGGCAAATATAATATAATGGTAATAAAATGACGCCAATTGTGGCATCAAACAAATTGGCAGCAAGATTTTCTCATCTTGGGCATGGAGAGCCCTATGTAAACTGAACCAAGACAATGGATTGAGATTTTGCCTAGGTAGGACCAACCAACAACCATGGCAAGAACGAGTTGGAAGCTAGCTCGGTCGATGAATTTGTTGCAGGTGATACAAATAAAGAACCCAACGGCTGTACCATCCATGTGTGTCTCTCTCTGGAACAAGAAAAACAGAGTTTCCCCTCATCTTATTTATAGTCTGCCAGTGTTACAAGCTAATTGAAATAACGATTCAGCCGGACATGATCAAGCTAACAGCTGCGCCATCCCACAGCTACTCACGCATCCACTAAGCCGCCGCACTCGCTGCTGCTATTGCGTGCCATCCCAGGAATGCGCATGCAGGAATAGGAAACAACTCCATCCACTTGAACAAGCTCAAGCTGCATGTTCTGTTCTCTCTGATGGCCCGAAGAACAAGTACTGCTAATCGTGCAGCGGGATTAAAACGGCTAACACCCAAGAATAACCACCCCTGCACCCAAACTAACTGACGGTGTCCTGGACTAGGGGGTACTCACCACGTCGTCCCCCAATCGGTTAGATTGGGCCGAGGACCCCCAGGGCCGCATACTCATGGGCCAGTCCGGACAGGTGCCGCATACAAGGAAGATACCACAATACTTGGTCATCAAGACAAGGACTCCACCCCCAATGGCGAATTCGGCTAGTACTCTTGTTATCCTAGGCCTCTGGTGCATTATATAAACCAGGGCCAGGCTAGTCGACAGATATACAATATACAACAATCATACCATAGGCTAGCTTCTAGGGTTTAGCCTCTACGATCTCGTGGTAGATCAACTCTTGTACTACCCATGTTATCAATATTAATCAAGCAGGAGTAGGGTATTACCTCCATCGAGAGGGCCCAAACACAGGTAAAACATCGTGTCCCTTGTCTCCTGTTACCATCCGCCTAGACGCACAGTTCAGGACCCCCTACCCGAGATCCGCCGGTTTTGACACCGACATTGGTGCTTTCATTGAGAGTTTCGTTGTGTGTTCGGCAAAAGGTCGATGGCTCGCCCGCAGATCAATTGCGACTTCGGCATATTCGTCACCAGCTCGACTGGTCACCTTGGTTCGACGAAGGACTGCGCCCTATCTCCGATCGTCATGTTCGGTTGAGGGCCTTCATCAACATCAGCTCCGATCTCTATCAAGATCATGGAGGAATCATCCAGTGAGCCCGGGGGCTCAATGTCAACAATTCCCTCGGGCGACCGTGCTGTTTTCCTGGACAGCGAACTTGTATCCGCCGTCACCGCCTCCTCGAGCGTCGGTTCGACGATTCCTTCGGTGAAATAGTGCGGAATTGGGTCTACAACAACCCTGGAAAATTTCGTCCAGTTCCGATGGAGGAATCTCTGGCAATCTCCGATATACCAGAGCCGCATTGAATCTGGACGAGAATCCGGACGAGTTTAGGGCGTGGTGTCCAGCTTCTATCTCGGACTTCCTTTGGAAGATCCAACCGTTGATCGGCTGCGGAATTCCTATATCTACCATCCCTCAAAATTTTAGCTCGATCCGACCGTCCAAACTCCAGGAACCTTCCGATTAGTGCATCACTTTTCGGATCTGTTTTCTGCGCGAAAACGAATCCGACCCGAGTTCGTCTTATTTCTGAATGGGATTTCGGACATCCTTTTTGAAGGAAGTTTTGTATGGTGTATTGTGTTTCGTTTCCGAACACATCCCACTAGCTTTAAAATCTTTTGAACATGATCTTCAATATTATGTTGGTGTCAAACCAGTCCGGCAATATTGCTCCACGACTGCCGACCTACACTACACGTCGTCACTTTGTTGAGCCGAGCTCAACTTCTTCGGATCATCATCTCAGCAAGCTGAACAAGAGTCCGGCATCGCGAAGGATAAATCATCACCAACATCGCCGCCCCATGGATTGCACGGAGCGGGCACACCTGCATCGCCGCACGGTCACTTCATCAAGCCGGCATCGACCACGTCACGACCTGCATCGGCAGGGCCCGCCTTTATTTCTTTCAAGCTGGTGTCCATCACGCCGACCTACTTCGACTCATCGGCTGACACCAAGGCTTCATCACATTAGCTGGACCGGGGGCTTCATCATCTCTTCATCAACCTACCCCGGAGACTTCGGCGTCGCTGGCCCACTAGCTCCGTCACGTTAGCTGGACCGAGGGCTTTGCCTCGGCGAGCCAAACTTTGCCAGCATCGCCATGCCGTTGCTTTATCGCCCATCAGGCGATAGGTGTGCGGATCGAGTCCCAATTTTGGGAATCACCTTTCTTGGGATTGCTACAACAAATAAACCAGGTGCTATTAATCCTAGTATTTTTTGCTTGTTTGGGTTCATTTTTTCCAACGAATTATTACTCTGGTTTGTCCATCATATGTACGCAGGTCTTTCAAATGGTGGCCGCATTAATGACGGTTGCATGGTGGTTCGGTCGGTTTCAGACATAGTCCGTGACGCCGCATCCGGAACTCGAACCGACCTGTGAATTCAGGCATTGCCATGCCTTTACCGCATCACGCCGCCGCCCTGCGTCGACATTGACTTCGGCGCTAGGCCATATTTATTTTATTACTCACTTTGCATAAATTATTTATTATGCAACGATTTTTTATTACTATTACCTCTGGTTTGCACTATTTTTTGTGCACAGGAAAATGATCCAGCCGGACTATATCCTTTAGCGTCACCTCGGTGGACGGGGGCTTCGTCAACACTTCATTACCCCATGCCGTGGACTTGGCATCACTCTGCCGTCCTGCATTGACCGTGCTATGTCACCACTTCGGAGTGCCGAGCTCTTTGCTCCGCCACCTCGGGACCGGCTTGGGGGATGGAACCTTGTCCCGCATCAAGCTCGTACCGCGTCGTCAATACCGAACACATTAACCAGCTAAGTTGCCTTCATGCTCAAAGTTTTAAATTTCTAACTTGTGTTCGGTTTGACCAAGCATTATACTTTTTCGGAAAAAGTTGCTTGTAAAAAATTTCCTTGTCCAAACTTTGTTCAAGATACTTGACGCTACCCGCTCATTATACTGGGGCTTCTTTAATGTAAGCTTATTAATCTGGGCTTCATGCCCAACACATGCGTCACACTTCCGCATGTACCTTTTATTCACCATTATATTCATCGATATGACTTAAGTTTTGGCCAAGCTGGGTTGCACGGCTCACTGTGCTTACCCCTCGTTCCCGATTGTTCGGCTGGGTGGTAAAGGAAGCACCTCTGCGATTATTCTTGCCGGGTCAGCCGGATGTGTACCTCGGGACTGGGTGAAGCCGAAGCTAGCGTTCTTAAGGGAATACTCGGTCGGTGAACTAAAAGATGATTTCTTACCTATTTATTTACCGCCCCAGATGTTTTTCTGCTCTTTTTCGCAGTCCGTACATGCACTTTCGGGCATGCCTCCTGTGGAAAGGAACCCCTAACGGAACTATTCTCCACGGAAGATGTTTCTTACTAACCATGTAATATAACATAACTAGTTGGGCACTTGTCCGATAAAGCACTAATGACCCTACGCCTGCTCTCCACGCATGCCCCAGCTTTTTATAACCGGGAGGTATTCGGACACACTCCGGACTATTGGGTCCAGAGGTTGAAGCGAAAAGGTCCGCTACGACAAACGATCTACAATCCGGCTAGAAGGCATTCTACATGTCACCTTACATTTTATAGTCAACTTTTACCCAAGTCACTTGGGGGCTCTTATGTTTATTTGAGCCGTTTCATACTAAGTGTTTTTTTCTTAGTCGTTGCAAAGTTAAAGCACGACAGAAGCACCTTTTTTTTTCTAAAGTCCAATTTTCGGATTGGCACCGAACACTTGATCTTGTTCGGACGTCATGTTTTCTTGGCGCTTTTTGGTTTTCCAAGCTTTTGGCACTTTTAACTATTTGTGTGTTTTCAGCACAAGTCTCGCGATTACGCCGGATACCTTTAGAGATTCGGCAAAAACATTCTCGGATATTGCTATATATGCATCAGTTTGGAATTGTGTCTTCGGTCAATAGTTGGGTTGCTGGCTCCCGCTTGCCTCCTACGTCCTGCTTTGTTCGGCTAGGTGTGCAAAGGGAGAACCACTGCGATTGTGCTTCCAGCTCGCATGGTCAAGCACCTCAGTGGAGAAAGCCGAAAACTGACTGTCACAATAGGCGTAAACTGGTCAGCGATCCGATGACTATATTAAATAACGGGCCATTCATAAAATTGGCTGAAGTGTTTCCGGCTTGACCTCGCCTGTCGCCGAACACTACCGGGGGCTATTAACTGGCCTCCCAAACTAAATCCTCGATATTTTGCTCTTACATTGGAGCTGAGGTTTCATGATCATGCTTAGCATGACAACCAAAAGAAAGGAACCGATAGCGGGACTGTTTTCTTTGGAAGACATTTCTTACATTAAACAGTAATATAACATATCTCTGCATACCTTTGTTTATAAAACCGTATGGCCGGATTGCCTTGTTTGTCGTAAATCTTTGCCCTCATAAAGGCTTTATAAAGTAGGACAAACACTCCTCGACTCTTGGCGAGGAGGTTGAAGCCGATGGTCGGTCAACAAAGTTTTGTACAATGCGGATCCGAGCATTAATGACATAAAGTACTTGGATACATTGAGTCATTACACATAATTTGTGATTTTACTATGGATATTGATCCTTAATTCGCCACCCGTGCCCGCATTAAGGCTGGGGGCTACTGGGCTTCAGATTTATTATTTACAAATATTAAAGGGCACATCAATCCCCGATCCGGTGTTGCCACCCGACCGTTGTCTCGGGGCTCTTGCATTGCTTGTTCTATGCAGAAAATCTTAAGTGCAATACAGTTTCCGAGGAGATTTTGATCCTCAGGTTGGTCGGCCGCACCCAACCTGAGTCTTGAGGACTGAGCACGCCAGTTCTTGTGTCCCGAAGTATTCTGCCGAGCTAGGACTTGATCCTCAGACCGGTTTTGCAAATCAACCTGAGTCTCGTGACCACGGGATCAGCGGTCTTATGTCATCCTTCATGTGCATCTCGGGTTTTAGACCGATACACACCTTGAGGGCTACTGGCTATATATCTCGTCAGAGAATAAATTGCATCAATAAAAAATATTGACCAAAAATTAGCCCACATTTGGGGTGGTGCACCACCTCGGAAGCAGTCCGGCATAAAGCTCGGGCGCTAGTGGCTGGCTCCATAGAGGGCATTTCCGGCATTAAGCTTGGCTAAACTCCTTCAAACTTCTTTGAACCAAGGTGATTTACGACACGTCGGATATGGTCAGGCGTTGGAGCTCGGATACATAGTCCGGCGTTGGAGCTCGGATACCGTCCGGCGTTGGAGCTCGGATACATAGTCCGGCGATAGAGCTGGGAAGCAGTCCGGCATTGGTGCTCGGCTGCAAGAGATACCTGGAATGCAGTCCGGCGTTAGAGCTCGGACGCAAGAGGACACTGCCTCCCGGGAACAATTTCGAACCCGAGGTGTGGCATAAAAATAATGAGGCATTGATAAAGGCCGGAAACTTAAAGGGGCTCCTCGGATACCCGACGTGTAAACTCATCGAATGCATTTCGGCGATCCTCAAGATAGAAGATGAGAAGATTTGTTGAACCAGTTTTCAAGACCGGCAACCGAAGATGAAGAACAGTTCGGAAGAATCGAGGAGCGTCCCTAACTTGAAGAACGGTTCAGGGGGCTACTGACGGTGTCCTGGACTAGGGGGTACTCACCACGTCGTCCCCCAATCGGTTAGATTGGGCCGAGGACCCCCAGGCCCGCATACTCATGGGCCAGTCCGGACAGGTGCCGCATACAAGGAAGATTCCACAAGACTTGGTGATCAAGACAAGGACTCCACCCCCACCAGCGTATTAGGCTAGGACTCTTGTTATCCTAGGCCTCTGGTGCATTATATAAACCAGGGCCAGGCTAGTCGACAGATATACAATATACAACAATCATACCATAGGCTAGCTTCTAGGGTTTAGCCTCTACGATCTCGTGGTAGATCAACTCTTGTACTACCCATATCATCAATATTAATCAAGCAGGAGTAGGGTATTACCTCCATCGAGAGGGCCCGAACCTGGGTAGAAACATCGTGTCCCTTGTCTCCTATTACCATCCGCCTAGACGCACAGTTTGGGACCCCCTACCCGAGATCCACCGGTTTTGACACCGACACTAACCCTGGAGGGAGGAGAAGAGAGCAGAGGAGGTGGCGGTGCTTACCCCTGGTGCGTTGGACGGACCCAAGCAAGGAAGGAAGGAACTTGGTGTCCTTGGAGCTTGTTGGGGCCCAAGATTTAAATCTCATGTCCTCATCCACCTCCTCGAGTCCTGCAGCAGGGAGGATTTTCATGAAGAGAGCAACAAAAGCAGCATCGAATCGAGAGAGAAAGACAAGGGGGAAGCAGAGAGGACCTTCACAGGGTCGGAGCAGAGGAACCTCGTGGTCGCCCGAGAGGCCGAGAACGGTGGCAGTGGCCGCCATGTCCTCTTCTCCTGGCGTAGACGCGTCCTCCCTCGAGCACCTCCGTCGCGGGACCGGACGCGCTGCGGCGGCCGTGGTGGATCTGGCCGCCCCTGACCTGCTGCTTGATTTGGGGCCTCGGGTAGGGAGATAGGGTGAGAGGATGGGGTCGGCGACAGTGGGTGGAGGCGGAGGGGCCAGCGCATGGCGGCGAGTCGCCCGGCGTGGCGTGGGTGGTTTGGGGTGGGGGAGCGAGGAGGAAGAAAGCGGCGGCGGGAGGGGTTGTGTACTTGGGTTTGGTGCCAAGAGGAAAGTAGATCCTCTGGTGCTCCTCATCCCACGGCGGTGGCGGACCGTGCGATCTCCATCCACGGTCTCCCTCCACGCATCGGCGGCGGCTGACAAGGTGCGGGTGCTCCTCCTCCTGGATCCGTTGGCCCTCCTCCTCCTCCTGCCGAATCCCACGACGCGAGCGGCGTCCTGCACCACCGATAGCGGATGATGGGAGAGCAGCGACGGCGACGAGCTTGATGACGGGAGAGGAACGGGAGGAGAGGGTGACGGGAGCGCACTGGCGGCGATGGCTGCAGGGGATGGGAGGAGTGTTGGCTAGGTTTTTCACCCAATGGCGAAGTGGAGAGAAGCAGGTGTCCCCATCCGTTCCTTAGCCAGCCATAGCATGCCACGCACGGGCCTAACACATGGAATACCAGCCATACCCTCGGCGGGATGTGAAAATTACGGGCGGTGGCATGATATTTTGACCGCGAAAGGAATACACCAGGCGCCTCTCTAGGCATAGCCGCTGACACCCACGGCCCACCAGCGTGGGGCCCCACACGTCAGCGAGACCCAGGCGGAAACCACAGAGTGAGCGATAGCGCGTGGGAGTAGTAAGGCAGTTGGAGGCAGTAACTATTCATTCCAGCAGTGCTCATCCCAGATCAGACGGCCCAGCTTCCTCCAGATCTCGATCCAACGCCTAGAATCGCATCAAGCAAACCGATCCGACGACCGAGAGTCGCTGAGCTCTAAGAAGCCTTGTAGGAACTTTCATCTCTTATTTCTGGATTGGTTGTAACCTGCGAGAACGTCAGCCTCCTCCCTTACCAATGCCTTAACATTTTGGATGTCTGCAAGGTCAGGACCACATAAAACAAGAGTATAAATGATGAGTGTTGCGTTTCGGTGTGCAGGCTCATCTGCACCCGGTCAGAAAAAACCCAAAACAAATACTAGATTTAAAAAATATCCATTTTTTGTGTAGTAGATAAATTGATGCGTGAGATCCGCTTTAATTTTTAACTCATTTGGACATCTGAGCAGCTCTCAGCAAAAAAGACAAATCGGGTCAGAACCGTGCGTGAATAGTAAAAAGAATTACAAACCCTAAATTTGTTTTTTTTGCCGAAAGATGCTCGGATGTCCAAATGAGTTGAAAATTGGAGCGGAGCTGACACATCAATTAATATACCACACAAACAAAATTGGAATTTTTTTGAATTTTTCTAGTATTTATTTTAATTTTTTTCGTCAGGGCGAGTACGTCTGAGTCTGGCCTCAGAAGTGGATTATGGATAAATGATGTCCTATATAAAGCATAGCTTAATTGTTCTTCCGTCCCAAATCAACTTCCCCAACAGAAAGAGAGATGTTAACCGTACACGCATAGAATGGGAACTACCTGATGATAAGAAAACAAGGACGACAAGGGCAAGTGATAATATCCCGTGGCTAGCCCTCATGGGTGATAGAATACATGGGCGCTCGTGGTTGAACGGTAAGTTTCTATTTTCCGTAGGTATTGTCCAAATATGGTACCCCAATCCTGATCCAGAAGCTCACAGGTTTAGGGGCTTTATAGTAGTTTTCTCAGTAATAAGATCACAATCACTAATTGTTAGTGTTAATGTATACTTATCGCTTTGTCTAAATTTGGAAATAATTGATATTGTCATTATGGTTGTATGTAAAATATAGAAAACATTTTGAGTAGTTCTAATCTACTCCCTCTGTCCCAAAATATAAGAACGTCTTTGATGCTATCATAGTGTCAAAAACGTTCTTATATTTTGGGACGGAGGGAGTATTACGTATTCGAATAAAAAAAATATTTACGTACTAATGAATAGAGAAAAGCATGTTTTTGGTCCCTCAAGTTCCTCACAATTATAGACTTGGTCCCTCAATATTTTTTGGTAGACATTTGGTCCTTCAAGTCTCAAATCCGGATAGGTTTCATCCGAAACCAGATTTTGACCACGTTGATCGGGTTTGACAGATAAATAGTAAATTAAAAAAATAGCAAGAAAGTTCAGAAAAATCTGAAATTTTGTGGCAACTAAGATGTTTGAGTGCGCTAGGTGCATGAAACTTTTTGTGGTGTTTAGACATTCGAGGAGCTCTAGGTAGAAAAAAAAACAAATGTTGTCTCACAAAAAAGCCATTTTTTGTTTTTTCTCCTTGAGCTCCTCCGATATTATTTTACCACAAAAGTTTGCACGCACCTAGCGCAACCAAAGCATCTTAGTTGTCACAAAAATTCAGATTTTTTTTAAATTTGTTTACTATTCTTTTGAATTTACTGTTCATTGGTCAAACCTGATCAACGTGCTCAAAATCTAGTTTTGGACCAAATTTATCCAGTTTTGAGACTTGAAGGACCATATATCTACCAAAATATCTTGAGGGACTAAGTCTATACTTTTGGGGAACTTGAGGGACCAAAAACATACTTTTCTCTAATGAATACACATCATATTCTCGTACGATAAGTTTATAACAAAATAACTCATTTAGGACAGTAAAACTGAACCTAAGCCGGCCCAACCCTCTCCCGACCTCGCAGTTTCTGGACATCCGTTCACGTGATCTGTCCGACCTGGACCATTAGATGTGTGTCAATTATGTCCTCCACGGAGTTTTTTACCTGGGCCAATCCTATATACCTAAGAGATTCATCCCCACTACCTAATTTATCTCCACATGCAGACTATCGTCCACCTAAGACATGCAGCCACATCAGCCCACGTAATCTTATTGTTGAAGGTCCATGCACCACATCATCCCGTTTTTATAATGCTAAAAAAAATTGTAAGTGCATCTAGTGCCCCTTAGTGATTTGGTGTATTGAAGACTTATAGGTTAAGGGACTGATGCGTTTGTGAGTGTACACAGGTCTATAAGTCTATGAGGAGTTTGATATTTACAGAGAAAGTCGACCCCTAAAAATGAATGTCTTCAATCAAGACTTTGGATTTCAAGACTTTCAAGACTTTGAAAGTGAAGAAATTGGTGTGACCCTGAAGACTTGGTATTCATGCGAGGAACATGAAGCGTGAAGACTTTTGTTTTCGTAGTTTCATTTTCTCTTTCTTGAGTCTTAGGAAACACCGTACTATTAAAGGGGGTCGAGGAAAAACTAAGGAAAAATTTCAATGTGATGCTCAACTCAAAATCCTACACCTACCAATCCTTTCGAGTGAAGCCATTGGAAATCTCATACAGTTCAGTCAATTTCTTCAGTGACAGAGACGAAGTTCCTCTGGTCTCTGAGGAATTTGTTCTGACTGAGGAGTTAGGAATTCGCCAGTGCGGATTGCCTACTAGTGAGGAACATGATAGCCCTGAGGAATTTGAACCTCAAATTTCCGACCGTTGTTGTGCTATGCGCCAGCTGTCCCAAAATATTTACCCACCTAACAGTCATGTCATTGAAGGGCATTTATGTCACATCATGTCGAGCTGCTCCCTAGGCTATAAATAGCCGCCCCCTACAACCACCAGCTGGTTGGCTGCTCCGAGAGAAACTGATACTTGTCATTGAGAGCATCTCATCCTCCGAGGACTTTGAGTGAAAATCATCAAGTGAGGAAAACCCAAACCCAAATACCTACAAACCCAAAGTGATTGAGCATCACTGAAGAGATTGATCCTGTGTGGATCCTACGCTTGTTACATTTGAAGATTGTGCATCTACCAAACGGTTATGCGTCATGGTCTAGAGCATCCAAGAGGAAATTGTGGATCGCCGAGTGACCGAGTTTGTGAAGGTTTGGAAGTCACCTGAAGACTTACCACGAGTGATTGGGTGAGGTCTGTGTGACCTTAGCTCAAGGAGAATACGGTAAGGACTGTGTGTCCGGGACTGTGTGTCCTCAGGTTTAAATATCTAGCCGCTCCAACCAGACGTACAACTGTCACAGCAGTTGGAACTGGTGTACCAAACCACCGTCTTCACCTAGCCAATTGGTTCTATTTCCTCAACCCTGCCATTTCCTCATTATTGTGTTGTGTGCTTGTTCATATCTGTTTGAAGACTTTGACTGAAGACTTTCTCAATTTTCTCAGTTCAATTTCTTCAGTCTGTTTGTCTTCATCCTATTTTATCATGTGCTTACGCTTTCTGTACTCTGTGTTTGTTTTCATTTCATCATGATGACTGTGCTTATGTTATGTTATGTCTTCATACGAGTACTTATTCCGCTGCAAGTAGTTCTTTGCTTAGGAATTTCCTCACCCTGAAATTCCCCAGTGAAGAATTCATAAAAATCGCCTATTCACCCCCCACCCTAGTCGACTTAACGCACTTTCAAAAATCAATCCATCCCTTTTCCTGTCGCCTCCAGCATGCATGGGTCGTAGGAATCCTTGCCAATTAACCACCCATCCATTAATTTAGATCATATTCATTTTCTCCACCGAAAGGCAGCCTTTTTCTTTTTCCCGTTCATCTTCTGTAGCCCTTTTCTTTTACCTGTTCGTCTTCTGTAACTGACAAGCCATCCATCGATCATATAAAAAGATACCACCAATTGGTTCCTGCTCGAAGCGCTAAGCGTTGTCGCTGCCTGCCTTGACCCTTGTGCCTCCCTGTCATCGTTGCATCATGAGGGCCCGATCCATCCCATCTCCTCTATCCAGCCCCTTCGTCCACTTCTCCGATCCATCCCCTCTCCTCCCGGTATAGCCCCTGCATGAGGAGGAGGATCGCACGAGGTGGAGAACTCCGGCCCCCTCCTACCCCCACCATGGTGAGGCCTCCTTTCCCGATTCATAGGCAGACGGCGAGCACCCGCGACTGCTCGCTGTCGCTTCATCCCACCAAGGAGGATGATACGCTCCTGCATGCCGTCGGTGAACCCCGTGTGGTGATTAACCCTCCCGCAAGCATCCGCAACTATGAGAAAAGTATTAAGAATAAATTCTAACCATAGCATTAAACTTATGGATCCAATCAGTCCCTTACGGAATAGCGCATAAACTGGGGTTTAAGCTTCTGTCACTCTCGCAGCCCATCATCTATTTGCTACTCCACAATGCATTCCCTTAGGCCCAAGTATGGTGAAGTGTCATGTAGTTGACGTTCACATGACACCACTAAGGGAATCACAACATACATACTATCAAAATATCGAACACATATCAAATTCACATGATTACTTGCAACATGATTTCTCTCGTGACCTCAAGAACAAAAGTAACTACTCACAAATGATAAACATGCTCATGATCAGAGGATTATTAAATAGCATAATGGATCTGAACATATAATCTTCCACCAAATAAACCATATAGTAATCAACTACAAGATGTAATCAACACTACTAGTCACCCATAAGCACCAATCTATAGTTCCAAAGAATAAGATTGAATACAAGAGATGAACTAGGGTTTGAGATGAGATGGTGTTGTTGAAGATGTTGCTGGAGATTGCCCTCCCCAAGATTGGAGAGTTGTTGGTGATGATGATGACGATGATTTCCCCCTCCGAGAGGGAAGTTCCCCCGGCGGAATCGCCCCATCGGAGGGCAAAAGTGCTCCTGCCCAAGTTCCGCCTCGAGACGGCGGTACTCCATTCCGAAAGCCTTCTCCCTATTTTTTCTAGGTAAAAATGACTTATATACTAGAAGATGGGCACGGTGGGCCGAGGAGGGCACAACCCACCAGGGCGCGCCTGGGCTCCCTGGCGCGCCGAGGTGGGTTGTGCCCACCTGGTGGGCCCGCTCTAGTAGTTATTTGCTCCAATAATTTTTAAATAATCCATAAAAAATCTCCGTGAAGTTTCAGCTTGTTTGGAGTTGTGCAGAATAGGTGGCCTGACGTAGCTTTTCCAGGTCCAGATTTCCAGCTACCGGAATTCTCCCTCTATGTGTATTCCTAGCAAATTATGAGAGAAAAGACATTAGAATTACTCCAAAAAGCATTATTATGGATAAAAACATTATAAATAACAGTAAGAAAACATGATGCAAAATGGACGTATCAACGCCCCCAAGCTTAGACCTCGCTTGTCCTCAAGTGAAAACAGAAATCGAAAAACATGTCCACATGCTTTGAGAGAGAGGTGTCAATAAAAACAATATACGGACATAGAAGCATCATGTTGATTATTATAACAGCAACAAATTTAAACATAAGACTTTTATCATAGAACTTGCATCATATACTTCTCATGAATAAGTAATAGTTCATCACATAATCGAAGTATAAAGCAAAAACTCTAGTAGAAACCAACAAACTATGTTCTCAGTCAATTTTGCAACTACAATTCATCATCTTTTCAGGAAGGGTCACGTGTCGGAGCCTTTAGGAAAGTCCACATACTCAACCATCATATAGTCTTCTATGATTGCTAACACTCACCGCGTACACATGAGAAAAACGTTTCAACCAAGACACATAGAAAGATAGGGGCTTATAGTTTCGCCTCCCAACATACTCGCCTCAAGGGTGATGTCAGCAATAATAACTCATGCTATCTATATTCAACTGGACATATGTGCATAGATCTTTCCACACCACATGATGCTTGCCAAAAGAGAAAAATAAAAAAGGAATAGAAGGAAAACTTTGACTCTTTGCATAAAAGTAAATACATGAAAGTAAAAGATAGGCCCTTCGCAGAGGGAAGCAGGAGGTTGCCATGCGCTTATTTGTTTGCATGCTCAATCCCTTAGTGCAAGAGAACATCACATTGTATTGCCCCTTAAGATGACAATCTTTATTATGCAGTCTGTCGCATTTATTCTTTGTCATCCAAATTCGTACAATGCTCAATTTTCTCTTACACTAAATGATCTCACATATTTAGAAGCAATTTTTATTACCTTTTTGCACCGATGACAACTTACTTGAGGGATCTTGCTCAATCCCTAGGTAGGTATGGTGGACACTTGAAAAAGATTTGGGTTTAAGGGTTTTTGGATGCACAAGTAGTATCTCTACTTAGTGCGGAGTTTTTGGCTAGCAAAGATAGGGGCAGGCACCACATGTTAAAGGATCTATGACAATATGACTTCTATGTGAATATAAACAAACATAAACCATTAAGTTGTCTTCCTTGTCCAATGTCAACAATTTTGGCATATAATATTTTGATGAGGGCTCACAATCACAAAAGATTTCTAGGATAGTATATTTATATGTGAATCTTCTCTTCCCTTATTAATTCTTTCATGAGTTGCATCATTGACTAATGCTATGTTTGTCAATCTCTAATAAAATTTTCTACTTATACTCTTCCTTATGTGGTGCCATCACCTACCATAGGATTAGTATATGATCTTATTGGTTTATTTCTTTTCTTTTATTTAATTCCTTTATCCTTTTCTTTCTTTCTTATTTCTTTTCTTTATTTGCAACATGAAAGTAAAGAAAGCAAAAACTCAAACTAAACTTTATTATATAACTTGCACACGATTACAATGAGAGATCACTAAGCAAACTCTCAAAAGGGATCAAACTAAACTTTATTTCATCTAAAGCAAAAAAGATAGAACTAAGATAAGTAAAAGCAAAATGAAAGTGGGATGATACGATACCGGGGCACCTCCCTCAAGCTTGGCGGAAGCCAAGGGGAGTGCCCATACCCGATACTTAGTTCTCCTTTGGTGGTGAAGAAGATGGTGGTGGTGGTGAAGTAGTATTCTCCATTATAACCATGAGTAGGTCCTTCAAACCTTCAATCTCTTGAAGAGCTTGATGAATTAATTCACTCTTTTCCTTCATCTAAGCCATTATGTGTTTATTCTTCGGGCCCCACGGTTTTGTTTCTGCACCTTTTTCTCCTGGTCGAGATATGTCCCAGTTGGACGGTATATGCCTACGCGGAGTATTCTCGAACCCATAATTGGGAATCAAATTGTGAAAATTGTTACGATGTAACCTGTGTAAGGGCCTCCTCGGTGGGAGTTCTTTTGTACTTCCAGGCTCGCTTGATTGTTCGATGATCCCATGGCTTGATGAGGATTAGGGTGAGTGGAGATGCCAGCTAATGTTCCCCTCTCGGAGGCTTGAGAGTGAACCCCAAAAGGATTTCCCTCTTCCTCCTCCATAGCAACCTCTTCAACTTCATCCCTCCTTAGATCCTCCTGAACCAACCTTGTGTCTCCTTCTCCATTGTTGAAGGGTGAGGAAGACATGCTGTTGGTCTAGATGAATCTGTCAGAAAACAGCAAGAAAAGAGAATAGAGGATTTTCTCCGTGATACGGTGGTTAACCGGTTTGGGAAGTATATATAGATTTTTTTTCTTGGGGGACAAGTACATGGAAGAAAAACGGAGTACGGAAGGTGTCGCAGGTGGGCACAACCCACCTGGGCGCGCCAGTCATGCCTTGCTGGTAGTTTCTTTATTCCCAAAATTCTAAAATATTCCAAAACTGATAAAAAATATTTTTGCGGATTTTTCGGAGTCCGTTTACTTACCGTATCACGTACCTCCTTATTTTCATGATTCTGGAGTGTTACGGAAGGACTCTTTTATGTGTTCTTCCGGTGTCAAAGTTTGGATAATATTACTTTCAACATTAATGGGCGTACGTGAGATATAATGCTTTATTCGTTGCCCATTGACAACCTTCGGGTTAGTACCTTTGGAATTATTTATTTTGATGGCTCCAGACCGGTAAACCTCCTCGATGACATATGGGCCTTCCCATTTTGATAGGAGCTTTCCTACAAAGTACCTGAAGCGAGAGTTGTACAAAAGAACATATTCTCCGACTTTAAACTCACGCTTTTGGATTCTTTTGTCATGCCATTTTTTAACTTTCTCTTTGAATAATTTTGCATTTTCATAAGCTTGGGTTCTCCATTCATCTAATGAGCTAATATCAAATAACATCTTTTCACCCGCAAGTTTGAAATTATAGTTGAGCTCTTTGACTGCCCAATATGCTTTATGTTCTAACTCAAGAGGCACATGACAAGCTTTTCCATAAACCATTTTATAAGGAGACATACCCATAGGATTTTTATATGCTGTTCTATAAGCCCAAAGTGCATCATCTAATTTCTTAGACCAATTCTTCTTGGACCTATTGACAGTCTTTTGCAAAATTAATTTTATTTCTCTATTGCTAAGTTCAACTTGACCACTAGACTGAGGATGATAAGGTGATGCAATTCTATGGTTAACATCATACTTAGCAAGCATTTTACGAAAAGCACCATGAATAAAGTGTGAACCACCATCAGTCATTAAATATCTAGGGACTCCAAACCTTAGGAAAATAACTTCCTTAAGCATTTTAATAGAGGTGTTGTGATCAGCACTACTGGTTGGAATAGCTTCTACCCATTTAGTAACATAATCAACAGCAACCAAAATATGTGTATACCCATTAGAGGAAGGAAAAGGTCCCATGTAATCAAATCCCCAAACATCAAAAGGTTCCACAACAAGTGAATAATTCATAGGCATCTCTTGACGCTTATCGATATTACCTATTCTTTGACATTCATCACAAGATGAGACGTACTTACGGGCATCCTTGAAGAGAGTAGGCCAATAAAATCCAGACTGCAATACCTTATGAGCAGTTCTATCTCCAGCATGATGCCCTCCATAAGCCTCAGAGTGACATTTCCGTAGGATTTGTCCCTGTTCATGCTTAGGTACACAACGTCTAATAATACCATCTACTCCTTTTTTATAAAGATGTGGGTCATCCCAAAAGTAATGTCTTAAATCATAAAAGAATTTTTTCTTTTGTTGGTACGTAAAGCTAGGTGGCAAGTATTTTGCAACAATGTAATTAGCATAGTCAGCATACCAAGGAGTACTATTAGCAACCTTTATTGCAGCTAACTGCTCATCAGGAAAACTATCATCGATAGGTAGTGGGTCATCAAGCACATTTTCAAGCCTAGACAAGTTATCAGCTACTGGGTTCTTAGCTCCTTTCCTATCAATGATATGTAAATCAAATTCTTGTAACAAGAGAACCCAATGAATAAGTCTAGGTTTAGCATCTTTATTTTCCATAAGATATTTAATAGCAGCATGGTCTGCGTGAACAGTCACTTTGGAATCAGCAATATAAGGTCTAAATTTATCACAAGCAAAACACCATTGCTAAGAATTCTTTTCCAGTAGTAGCATAATTTCTTTCAGCACTGTCTAGAGTTTTACTAGCATAATGAATAACATTCAATTTCTTATCAACTCTTTGTCCTAGAACAGCACCAACATCATAATTACTAGCATCACACATAATTTCAAAAGGCAAGTTCCAATCAGGTGGTTGAACAATAGGTGCAGAAATTGAGGCTTTCTTGAGTGTTTCGAAGGCTTCAAGACAATCATCATCAAAAACAAAAGGAATATCCTTTTGCAAAAGATTAGTAAGAGGCCTAGAAATTTTAGAAAAGTCTTTGATAAATCTCCTATAGAAACCAACATTACCTAGGAAACTATGAATACCTTTCATATCTTTAGGACATGGCATTTTCTCAATTGCATCAACCTTAGCTTGGTCCACTTCAATACCTCTTTCAGAAATTTTATGACCCAAGACAATGCCTTCATTAACCATAAAGTTGCACTTCTCCCAATTCAAGACAAGATTTGTTTGTTCACATCTCTGCAAAACTCGATCAAGATTGCTTAAACAATCATCAAAAGACTTCCCAAAAACAGAGAAGTCATCCATGAAAACCTCAACAATCTTTTCACAAAAATAAGATAATATAGCAGTCATACATCTTTGAAAGGTAGCAGGTGCATTACATTAACCAAAGGGCATACGTCTATAAGCATAGGTTCCAAAAGGACAAGTAAAAGTGGTATTTTCTTGGTCAGGTTGAGAAACAGGTATTTGTGAAAATCCAGAATATCCATCAAGGAAGCAAAAGTGTGTGTGCTTAGATAATCTTTCAAGCATTTCATCAATAAAAGGCAAAGGGTAATGATCTTTTCAAGTTGCTTTGCTTAATTTTCTGAAATCAATTACCATTCTATAGCCTGTAACAATTCTTTGTGGAATAACTTCATTCTTATCATTATGAACAACATTTATACCTCCTTTCTTAGGGACACAATGAACATGACTTACCCATCTACTATCAGCTATAGGGTAGATTATACCTGGTTCCAGAAGTTTTAGTATTTCCGTTCTTACCACCTCCTTCACCTTCGGATCTAACCGACGTTGGTGATCAACAACGGGTTTATTATCAGGTTCCATATTGATTTTGTGCTGACATAGAGTGGGACTAATGCCCTTTAAATCATCAAGAGTATATCCAATAGAAGCCCGGTGCTTCCTTAGAACTTTCAATAATCTTTCTTCCTCATGTTCTGAAAGGTTAGCACTGGTAATAACAGGATACATTTTATTTTCATCAAGATAAGCATATTTCAAAGTGTCTAGCAATTGTTTTAATTCAAACACAGGATCACCTTTAGGTGGAGGAGGACCTCCCAGAGTTTCAATAGGCAAATTGTGTTTAAGTAGAGGACGTTGTTCAAAGAAGATCTTATCTATTTCATTTCTTTCATGCATATGAAAATCATTTTCATGGTCTAGCAAATATTGTTCTAAAGGATCAGTAGGTGGCATAACAATAGAAGCAAAACCAATTAATTCATCCTTACTAGGCAACTCTTTTTCATGATGATTTCTACTAAAATTGGAAAATTAAAC
Source organism: Aegilops bicornis (assembly GCA_021605145.1). Taxonomy (NCBI): domain Eukaryota; kingdom Viridiplantae; phylum Streptophyta; class Magnoliopsida; order Poales; family Poaceae; genus Aegilops; species Aegilops bicornis. The sequence goes on from CM038674.1 coordinate 622,090,199, forward strand.
TCATGAGACTCATCACCAAAACTAACACCGACAGTTTGTTTCTTACAATCTATCTTAGCATTAACTGTGTTCAAGAAAGGTCTACCAAAGATAATGGGACAGAAGTCATCTTGTGGGGAACCAAGAACAAGAAAATCTGTAGGGTATTTTATTTTCCCACACAAGACTTCAACGTCTCTAACAATCCCAATTGGTGATATGGTGTCTCTATTAGCAAATTTAATAGTAACATCTATTTCTTCTATCTCAGCAGGTGCTATGTCTTTCATAATTTCTTGATATAAAGTGTAAGGAATAGCACTCACACTAGCACACATGTCACATAAACCATGATAACAGTGATCTCCTATTTTAACTGAGATGACAGGCATGCCCACAACAGGTATATGTTTATATTTTTTATCAGGCTTAGCAATTCTAGCAGCTTCTTCACAGAAGTAAATAACATGCCCATCAATATCTTCTTCCAAGAGAGCTTTAACCATAGCAATGCTAGGTTCTACTTTAATTTGTTCATCAGGTTTAGGTGTTCTAATGTAGCTTTTGTTAACCACAGTTGAAACTTTAGCATGTTCCTTTATCCTAACAGGAAAAGGTGGTTTTTCAATATAAATAGAAGGGACAACTGGATCAACATTATAAAGTATAGTTTCTTCTTTAACCGGTATCGGTTCTTTAATTTCTTCTTTAACAGGTGGGTGATATTTAAACCACTTCTCTTTAGGGAGTTCAACATGATTATCAAATGATTCACAAAAGGAGGCTACTATCTCAGAGTCAAGTCCATATTTAGTGCTAAAATTTTGAAAAGCATCGGTATTCATAAAAGATATAATACAATCATACTTAAGCTTAATACCTGACTCTTTACCTTCGTCGAGTTCCCAATCTTCAGAGTTGCGTTTAATTCTTCCCAAAAGATCCCACCGGAATTCAATAGTCTTCTTCATAAAAGAACCAGCACAAGAAATATCGAGCATGGTTTGATCATTACGAGAAAGCCGAGCATAAAGTTCTGAATAATAATTTCTCTTGAGAGCTCATGATTGGGGCATGAATATAACATTGACTTAAGCCTCCCCCAAGCTAGAGCGATACTTTCTCCTTCACGAGGCCAAAAATTATATATATAATTCCGATCACGATGAACTAGATGCATAGGATAAATTTTTTGGTGGAACTCCAATTTCAAACGATTCCAATTCCATGATCCAATATCATCGCATAGCCTATAGCATGCCAATGCTTTTCCCTTCAAAGATAAAGGGAAAACCTTTTTCATCACCTCATCTCCGGGTAAACCTGCAAGGTTAAACAATCCACAAATTTGTTCCACATATATCAAGTATATATTGGGATGTTCTGTTCCATCTCCTGCATAAGGATTAGCTAGCAGTTGTTCTATCATACCCGAAGGAATTTCATATTCAATATTTTCAGTAGGTGCAGTAGGTTGAGGAGTAGCTAATTGTGGTGTCGGACGAGGTGAAGATACCCCGAACAAACCCCTCAAAGGATTGTTTTCCATAGTGACAAGTGACAATAAATTTCAGCACACTATATAAATGTTTCCTTACCAAATTCCACTTACCAAAGGCGCTTCACTCCCCGGCAACGGCGCCAGAAAATAGCCTTGATAACCCACAAGTATAGGGGATCAATTTTAGCTCTTTTCGATAAGTAAGAGTGTCGAACCCAACGAGGAGCAGAAGGAAATGACAAGTAGTTTTCAGTAAGGTAATGTCTGCAAGTGTTGAAATTGTAAGTAGTGGGTAGTTTCATAGCAAGATAATTTGTAACGAGCAAGTAACGAAAGTAGTAACAAAAGTGCAGCAAGGTATCCCAATCCTTTTGAGGCAAAGGACAGGCCAAAACGGTCTCTTATGATAAGAAAAGCGTTCTTGAGGGTACATGGGAATTTCATCTAGTCACTTTCATCATGTTGGTTCGATTTGTGTTTGCTACTTTGATAATTTGATATATGGGTGGACCGGTGCTTAGGTGTTGTTCTTACTTGAACAAACCTCCTACTTATGATTAACCCTCCCGCAAGCATCCGCAACTACGAGAAAAGTATTAAGAATAAATTATAACCATAGCATTAAATTTATGGATCCAATCGGTCCCTTATGGAATAGCGCATAAACTGGGGTTTAAGCTTCTGTCACTCTCGCAACCCATCATCTTTTTGCTACTCCACAATGCATTCCCTTAGGCCCAAATATGGTGAAGTGTCATGTAGTCAACGTTCACATGACACCACTAAGGGAATCACAACATACATACTATCAAAATATCGAACACATATCAAATTCACATGATTACTTGCAACATGATTTCTTCCGTGACCTCAAGAACAAAAGTAAATACTCACAAATGATAAACATGCTCATGATAATAGGAGTATTAAATAGCATAATGGGTCTGAACATATAATCTTCCACCAAATAAACCATATAGTAATCAACTACAAGATGTAATCAACACTACTAGTCACCCACAAGCACCAATCTATAGTTTTGGTAACAAGATTGAATACAAGAGATGAACTAGAGTTTGAGATGAAATGGTGCTGTTGAAGATATTGATGGAGATTGCCCTCCCCAAGATGGGAGAGTTGTTGGTGATGATGATGACGATGATTTCCCCCTCCAGGAGGGAAGTTCCCCCGCCGGAATCGCTCCGTCGGTGGGCAAAAGTGCTCCTGCCCAAGTTCCACCTCGAGATGGCGGCGCTCCATCCCGAAAGCCTTCTCCCTATTTTTTCTAGGTAAAAATGACTTATATACTAGAAGATGGGCACCGGAGGTAGGCCGAGGAGGGCACAACCCACCAGGGCGCGCCTGGGCTCCCTGGCGCGCCCAGGTGGATTGTGCCCACCTGGTGGGACCCCTCTAGTAGTTATTTGCTCCAATAATGTTTAAATAATTCATAAAAAATCTCCGTGAAGTTTCAGCTTGTTTGGAGTTGTGCAGAATAGGTGGCCTGACGTAGCTTTTCCAGGTCCAGATTTCCAACTGCCGAAATTCTCCCTCTTTGTGTATTTCTTGAAAATTATGAGAGAAAAGGTATTAGAATTACTCCAAAAAGAATTATTATGGATAAAAACATTATAAATAACAGTACGAAAACATGATGCAAAATGGACGTATCATGCGGTCAGCTCTGCAGGCTGAAGACAAGGACGACGGGTTGCTCGTCGTCGCCTCATCTGCACGTGATTGAGACCGATCTGATGTGCATGCCGTCGGGAATCACAGGCCAAGGCCGATCTGCTCCACACATAAGGTTATCGTGACATGTCGTATCCACAAACTCTCTTTTCTTCCTCTTGCTTCCTTTTTGTGGATTTAGCTGGTGGATGCATCTACAATTTGTGTATTCATTCTTCTATTGTTTCAATTATTGATTATTGATGTTATCCATATGGGGATTTATGTATTTATAGTAAGTTATTATAGAAGGATGCATCTACAATTTGTGTATTCATTCTTCTATTGTTTCAATTATTGATTATTGATGTTATCCATACGGGGATTTATGTATTTATAGTAAGTTATTATAGAAACTAAAGCTCCGACGTCCACACATACAGCATGAGAAAGCGAGAAGTGTATTCACCGCTAAACTGCATCATCATGTTTTCATTTCACAACAGTCATTCAGAGCCATATGATGTTGGTCACAAATATATTGTTCTCCATTGCGGTCACCAAAACGAGGAGCTAGCTTCTGGTGTCACGGTGATTAAAGGTAAAGTTATCATTATGGCCCAGTTCTAATTATACAAATAATAAACATGTATTGGGTTCTAATGTAGACCTGTTTTGAATGTTCTTGACTCATATGCTAGAAACGTTCTAATTATACAAATAATAAACATGTATTGGCTTCTAATGTAGAGCTGTTTTGAGTGTTCTTGACTCATCTGATGCTAGAAACGTGTTGTGCTAAGGAGCAACTTGCCTGGGAAGACAGCACAGAAGCATCTGATGCATATTGTACTACTTGGGTGCATTGTGGGCGGCAAGGAATGTAGCTTACAAGTTTCCATGCATAGTATCTTTTTGTTGTAAACAAATTCTGACTTCGGTGCAATAGTTTGGATCACGGTGCTGATGATAAGTGCACATGCTCTTTTTAGCCAAATGTTTTGAGACAAAAGAATTTGTACTCACTTTGGCAAAAAAGAGAGAGAAATGATTTTTGTTTTGTTGATATTGGAGCTCCATCACTCACTGCCACGTAATGCAAGCAACTACAATGGTCATTTTTTGTTTAGATCATAAGCATGTAGATATAAAGATTGATTTACGTGAACATTTACAATAATATATACATCAATATTCATGTAAGCCATATGAAATTAGTCCTGCCCTGTATTTAGTAAAAAAAAGATCGCATAATTCACATTTTCCAATATTTATATTTATACCAAGTATTCGGTCCATTGCAATTTTCTTATGTTAGTATGTAAGTACACTATGCAAATAGTTTTTCAATTTATCTACCACCATGTTTATAGACTAAGAATTCTCGCAGCAACACGCGGGGTATCATTTAGTTATACTAAAGGGCTTTTTCTCGAGAAGAAAAAATAGAGATACGTGGTTGCATGAGCTTATCTCCCAGGTCCCGGCCAATTAGCTAACCTCCACACATATCTAACCCCCAAATCCTATTTGGTGTCTTAAGCGCCGGTCATAGTGCAATTTGCAAACCGGCGCACACTCCTCCACAACACCGTTTATGTAAATGGCCCGCCCATTTAGGTCTATTTTTTATTTTAGTTTCCTTTTTTCCTTTGTTTTTGCTTTTTTTTATCAAACACTTGAACATTTCACAAATTGACGGGCTTTTTCCAAATTTATTTTTTAATTTTCCAAATTTTTCTGAACATATTTTAAATCCTTGAAATTTTCTCAAATTTATGATTTTTTTCAAACTATTTACTTTTATTTAATCTTGTAATTTTTTTTCAAATTTGTGAACTTTTTTCATTTTGGTCAACCTTTCAAATTACTAACTTTTCTATGTTTTGACTTTTTTAAATTGATGATTTTTCACAACTTTATTAACTTTTTTCAATTTTTCGAACTTTTTTTCCAAAGGTCAACACCCAACTCTCCATGGTAAACAGTGGACGATCATTGGTGGACCCGTCGACGGTTGCAGGCCCACCAATTCATGTTTTTAAACAAAACGCAGTATGGGCCGGCCCAGATGCTCCCGATCGTGGGCGCCAGTTATCTCAGCTAGCGCCAACTAGAAGCGGGAGCCTGGATCCTATATGACGCTCGCGAGCGTCCAGGCGCTGCACCTTCGCTGAAGCGAGTCCCCACTTGGGCCGGCCCACGTACGATTTCCTGTGCTGTTTTCCTTCGCTGTTCGCTGTCGTTTCCTTCGTTGCTTCTGCAGGGTTTTTTTTTTCATTTTCTCCTGCGGTTTTTTGCTTCCAGTTTTTCACTGTTTTATCCGGCTTTCTGTTGTTTTGTTTCGGGTTTTTTTATTTTTCTGTTTTGGCTCCTTTTCTGTTTCATTTTCTTTTACATTATTTTTTATTTTATGTTTTGTTTCTTTTTCTGTTTTCTTATTTTAATTTGTGTATTATATAAAATGTTCACCGTGCATTACAAGAAATTTCATTGTACTAAGAAAAATGTTCGTTGTATATTATGAAAATTGTTCACCTTTGCGTATAAACATGTTCATCGTGTATTACAAAAATGTTCATCGTGTATTATGAAATTGTTCAACGATTTTTTACTAAATGTTGAATGCATATTAAAAAATTGTTCAACACATATATTCAATATTGTTTCAAAAAAATTCATCAAGTATTATTTAAAATTTGATATAAAAATGTTCAGTAAATACATTTTGCAATTTTTCTATTTTGGTTTTGGTTTTTCAACGAGTATACAAATGTTCACTATGTTTCTTAATTTTGTTCAGTGTATATTACACATTGTTCAATGTGTATTCGTAAATTGTTCGACGTATTTTCACAAATGTTCAGTAAATTGTTCAGCGTGTATATTCATATTTTTATTCAAAAATGTTCATTGTATATTATTTCAAATAGAAAACTTATTTTAATAAAATGTTCAATGGGTATCGCAAAATGTTCAATGGATATTACAAAATATTTTATGTGTACTTTAAAAAAATATTCAACAGTGTGTGGTACTTAAACTTTCGCGCCTCGAATTCGCATACGAGTTTGCTGGTTCCGTCGGTTAGCAACCCTAGCTATAGATTGGGAGTCCTGAGTTCGAGCTCTCTTTCGGGCACATCAATTTTTGTTTCTTTTTTTACTTGTGAGCTTGTTTCCTCCTAATGGGCCGGCCCATGCGCTCTTCCTTCAGCGAAGGCTCGACCATTTGCCGCCCGCGCGCGGCAAATAGGAGCTCTCGGGCGGGAGCTCCTGTTCGAGTGCTCCTAGCTGACGCTCGCGTGCGTCAACAGGAGCAGCTTTCGCGCAGGGTGTGAATCGAATTGGGCCTGCCCATTAGGTGGCATCAATTAAATTAGCAAAAAAAAGGTTGCTTAGTCAAGGAATCGAACTTGCAACCAACGATAGAGAATCAGCATTACTTACCAGTTGAGCTGAGGATTATTAGTTATTGCAGTGGTGCGAGATTGTTGAAGAACTAATCGCATCGGCAGATTAAAAAATCAAATAAATTCAACCATTGAACACCTTTTTAAATATACAATGAACAATTTTTAAATACACATTGAACTTTTTTTTGATATACACTGACTTTTCTAAAATACACATTGAACACTTTTGTGATAAACGCTGAACATTTCTTTGATATACGTTGAACAATTTTTTAGTACACAATGAACATTTTTTAAATACAATGACTATTTTCTTAATATATGGTGAATATTTTGTTAAATGTACGATGAACATTTTCGTAATGCATAGTGAACTTTTTCATAATGTACAGTTAACCATGTTTTTCATATATGATGAATATTTTTGTAATAGGAGGTGACCTTTGAATATAACACACAGGAAAGAGAAGAAGAAATAAAAAAACAGAAAAGAAACGGAAAAGAAAAAAAGAAAGGAAAAAGGAACCAAAACAAAAAGAAACAGAACAAAACCAGTGAAGACCGGACAAAACATTGCAATGAACCGGAAGCAAAAAAAACAGAAAATAAAACGGAGGAAACAACGACGGAAGTTGTAGCGAACGGATAAAACGCGGACCCTGTACATGGGCCCGCCCACCCGGTGGCTCACCTCAGCGAAAGGTCAACCTTTTGACGCTAACGGGCATCAAATAGGTTCTGCCCTCCTGTTCAGCGCCTTCAGCGCCCGAACCGGTTGCTGACGCCCGCGCGCCTCACCACATGGCCGGCCCAGCTAACCTGTAGAAAAAGCAAACCGCGAGAAAAACAATTCACGTTTAGCTAATCACGCAGGAAACACAGCTCCTTTGACCATTCATTCCATAAAAAATTTAAACATATACTATTATTATATAGTCACTATAAGTATTTGGATATAGGAAACATAAATTTCAAAAAGCATACACAAAAACCACGAATTGAAAAAATATATTTTTGCCAAAAAAGGTTTGTAGCAATTGAAAAAAAATTGCAAAAATGGAAAAAGTTCATGAATTTTAAAAAAAGTTCATCAAATTCGGAAAAAAGTTCATCAAATTTTGAGACAGTCAATCAAATTCGAAAAAAATTGATCGAATTTTAAAAACATAGTTCATGAAATTCAAAAAAATCATCGATTTTCTAAAGAGTTCACCAAATTTGAAAAAACAAATCACTTAATTTTGAAAAAGACATTGAATTAAAAAAAAGTTCACCAACTTATGAAAAAAGTTAACGGATTTGAAAAAGATTTCATCGAATTTGAAAATTCTTCATCAAATTTGAAAAATAGTTCATCACATTTTAAGAAAGTTCATCAAATTTGAAAAAAGTTAATCAATTTTAGAAAAATTCATAAAATGTAATAAATAGTTCATGAAATTGAAAAAATTTCATCGAATTTGAAAAAAAGTTCACAGAATTTTGAAAATGTTCACTGAATTAAACAACGTTCACCAACTTTTCAAAAAAGTTCATCAGATTTGAAAAACAATTCATCGAATTTGAAGAAAAATTCATCAATTTGTGTAAAAAGGTGCATTAAAGTTGAATAGAGTTCTTCAATTTGAAAAAGGTTTATCAAATTTCAAAAGAGTTCATGGAATTTGAAAAAGAATTCATCGAATTTGAATTTTTTTTATCAATTTAGAAAAAAGGTTCACGAATTTTCAAAAAGCGCGCATTAAATAAAACAAAAGAAAGAAACAGAAAAGGATAAGGGGAAAAGTAAAAGGAAAAAGGAAATAACAAAGCGAACTAAAACAAGAAGTGAAAAATAGAACAATCGATCAACTAGTGTGGTGTAGCCTAGTGGTTTGAAGCCAGCGCTCGCCAGGAAATGGTTGTGGGTTCGAAACCAAGTAGATGATCCTCTAGCCAATTTCAATTTGGCGCTTGAAGCGCCAAGTAGAGGCCAAGTTGTACGGGACGCACGCCACATGAGCAAACAGGCCGCACCAGTTAGGACTGTACCCAGTAGTGCAGCTTTTCTCGTGTTTTATTATTGTGGCCGGTCATGTATGTCTTTCTATTCTTTTTTGTCTAGTTTTTTTCTTTTTTTCATTTTTTGCTTTTCCTTTTTTCTTGTTTTCGTTTTAGTTTTCTTTTCGAATTCGAAATTTTTCAAATTTTTATTTTTTTTGAATTTTAATCGTTTTTATATAAATTGTGATCTTTTTTCAAATTCGTAAATTTTGTTCTAATTAGTGAGCATTTCTTCAAATACACGAGCTTTTTAAAATTCACAAACTTTTATAAAATTCGTCAACTTTTCTCAAATTCAGAAACTTTTTTCAAGTTTTTGAACTTCCTTCAAATTCAAAAACTTTTTCAAATTAATGAAATTTTTTCACATTTTGTGAACTTTTTTTGTATTTTACTAACCTTATTCATATTCATGAACTTTTTCCAAACTCGTTTTTTTTTAATTTTGTGAATATATTTTTCAAATCCATGATGATTTTCAAATTTGCGATTCGTTTGACTTAATGAATTGTTTTCAAAGTCGGTGGTCTTAGCGGTTAACAGTCTTTTGTGCTCATTGGTCACAGTTTGTTCTTACCTCTCTGAAGAATCACTGTCAAGGAAAACGGTTACCGATGGGCCGCTAGCCCCTACGACGTGTGTGAGCGCCACCATTGCTTCGTGATGCTAAAGGCGTTGTTCAAGAGGACCAGCCGACGCCCGCGACGTCGGCCGGTCGGGCACTGCGCTCACGAGGCGAGGCAATGGGGAACTGGTCGTGCGGTGTGGTGCATCTCTTATAGTGAGCGCTAGCGGGAGGATCACCAAAAGCGCACTAGCATGAGCCACACCTAGCACACCTCCCATGGTCGCTCGTTTTGCCTTTTTTTTCTTTTTCTCTTTCAGGTTTAGTTTTTCTTCTGGTTTTATTTTTTAAAAATCATTCTTATGCTTTTCTTTTTTATAGATTTATGTACTATAAATATTGTTCTAATGTTGAACATTTTTTGAGTTCACACTAAACAATTTCTTAATATACAGTGAACATTTTTTTTTCAAATACACAATGATCAAAAGTAATTATATACGATGAAATTTTTAATATACAATGAACTTATTTTTTTATGTACAATGATTTTTTGGCAAACACATTGAAATACTTTTTAATGATTTTTTTTCAAATACAGACACTACAAAAAAAATGTGTATGAAGCACATTTTTTATCTACATTGAATTTTTTTTAATGCACGCTGAACTATTTCTAATACAAACTAAACATTTTTAAAATGTTGAAAGCACAAGTGCTCTATGGGTGATTTGGTAATTAATGACAACACATTTCTTGTTGGACTAATAGTTCTATCTAGTGTATTTCAGACAAGTTCAACAATGGCGTGGCAAGAATAAGAGGATGTGGAACCCCTTCAAAATGCTGGCAAAAACTCAAGGCTCTTCATCTTTATTTTAGTGATCTAAGATCACATTGAGTCCATAGAAAAACCAATACTATTAAAAGGGGATGAGGCGTTGCTTAATGGCTTACTTGTTCAAGTGCTTATTGATATTGCTCCAAAAGCCTCAGCCATTTTCTCCATCCATATATGTCCAAACCCAAAACTCCAACTAGGCCCCACCGATTCTTTCTATCCACAGTCACCGAGTTCATATGACATAACCACCGTCAGAAACCCTAGCAGTTCGGTCTTACCAATACGGATCTCGGTCTCACCGAGATGGCCTTGTCAGCGCTCTGTGATCTATTGCATTTGCTTTGCTCTCACCAAGTTTATGCAATCGGTCTCACCGAGTTGGCTTGACAGATTCTCTGTTTCTTATTGCTTCACTTCGGTCCCACCGAGTTGATGCAATCGGCTCCACCGAGATGATGTTTGCCCTAAGCCCTAGCATCGGTCCCACCGAGTTGTTTTAGTCAGTCCCACCGAGATTACTAACATTCACATTTTTAAACTGATCGGTGCCACCGAGTTTAACCATTCGGTCCAGCCGAGATGAGTCAAATGTATGTAACGGTTGGATTTTGTGTGGAGGCTATATATACCCCTCCACACCCGTCTCCATTTGTGAGAGAGCTATCAGAACGTGCCTACACTTCCACCATTCATTTTCTGAGAGAGAACCACCTACTCATGTGTTGAGATCAAGAGATTCCATTCCTACCATTTGAACCTTGATTTCTAGCCTTCTCCAGGTTGTTTTTCACTCAACACTCTTCCACCATAGCCAAATCTGAGAGGGGGAGTTGAGTGTTGGGGAGACTATCATTTAAAGCACAAGAGCAAGGACTTCATCATCAACACACCGTACATTACCTTTTGGAGAGTGGTGTCTCCTAGATTGGTTAGGTGTCGCTTGGGAGCCTCCGTCATGATGTGGAGTTGAATCAATAAGTTTGTAAGGGCAAGGATATCGCCTACTTCATGAAGATCTACCCGAGTGAGGCAAGTCCTTCGTGGGCGATGCCCATGGTGAGATAGACAAGGTTGCTTCTTCATGGACCCTTCATGTTGTTGGGGAACGTTGCAGAAAATAAAAATTTTCCTATGGTTTCACCAAGATCAATCTATCAGTTCATCTAGCAACGAGAGAGAGGAGTGCATCTACATACCCTTGTAGATCGAGCGGAAGCGTTCAAGAGAACGGGGTTGAGGGAGTCGTACTCGTCGTGATCCAAATCACCGATGATCCTAGCGCTGAACGGACAACACCTCCGCGTTCAACACACGTACGGTTGAGGAAGACGTCTCCTTCTTCTTGTTCCAGCAAGGGGGAAGGAGAGGTTGATGAAGATCCAGCAGCACGACGGCGTGGTGGTGGATGCAGCAGCGATCTCGGCAGGGCTTCACAAAGCTTCTGTGAGAGGGAGAGGTGTAGCAAGGGGAGAGGGAGGCGCCAAGAGCATGGGGTGCGGCTGCCCTCCCTCCCCCTATTTATATAGGCCTCCTAGGGGGGCGCCGGCCCTAGGAGATGGGATCTCCAAGGGGGGGGGGGGCGGCCAGGGGGGTGGCTTGCCCCCCAAGCCACGTGGAGGCGCCCCCACCCCTAGGGTTTCCCGACCCTAGGTGCAGGGGGCCCAAGGGGGGGCGCACCAGCCCACCAGGGGCTGGTTCACCTCCCACTTCAGCCCATGGGGCCCTCCGGGATAGGTGGCCCCACCCGGTGGACCCCCGGGACCCTTCCGGTGGTCCCGGTACAATACCGGTGACCCCCGAAACTTTCCCGATGGCCGAAATCTGACTTCATATATATAATTCTTTACCTCCGGATCATTCCGGAACTCCTCGTGACGTCCGGGATCTCATCCGGGACTCCGAACAACTTTCAGGTTACTGCATACTCATATCTATACAACCCTAGCGTCACCGAACCTTAAGTGTCTAGACCCTACGGGTTCGGGAGACATGCAGACATGACCGAGACGCCTCTCCGGTCAATAACCAACAGCGGGATCTGGATACCCATGTTGGCTCCCACATGCTCCTCGATGATCTCATCGGATGAACCACGATGTCGAGGATTCAAGCAACCCCGTATACAATTCCCTTTTTCAATCGGTACGTTACTTGCCCGAGATTCGATCGTCGGTATCCCAATACGTCGTTTAATCTCGTTACCGGCAAGTCACTTTACTCGTCTTCGTAATGCATGATCCCGTGACCGGACACTTGGTCACATTGAGCTCATTATGATGATGCATTACCGAGTGGGCCCAGAGATACCTCTCCGTCATACGGAGTGACAAATCCGATCTCGATTCGTACAACCCAATGACACTTTCGGAGATACCCGTAGTGTTCCTTTATAGTCACCCAGTTACGTTGTGACGTTTGGTACACCCAAAGCACTCCTACGGTATCCGGGAGTTGCACAATCTCATGGTCTAAGGAAATGATACTTGACATTTGGAAAAGCTCTAGCTAAACGAACTACACGATCTTTGAGCCATGCTTAGGATTGGGTCTTGTCCATCACATCATTCTCCCAATGATGTGATCCCGTTATCAATGACATCCAATGTCCATAGTCAGGAAACCATGACTATCTGTTGATCAACGAGCTAGTCAACTAGAGGCTCACTAGGGACACGTTGTGGTCTATGTATTCACACGTGTATTACGATTTCCGGATAACACAATTATAGCATGAATAATAGACTATTATCATGAACAAAGAAATATAATAATAACCATTTGATTATTGCCTCTAGGGAATATTTCCAATAGTCTCCCACTTGCACTAGAGTCAATCATCTAGTTACATTGTGATGAATCGAACACACATAGAGTTCTGGTGTTGATCATGTTTTGCCCTAGGGAGAGGTTTAGTCAACGGATCTGCTACATTCAGGTCCGTATGTACTTTACAAATATCTATGTCTCCATCTTGAACATTTTCACGTATGGAGTTGAAGCGGCAACTTGATGTGCCTGGTCTTCTTGTGAAACACAGGCTCCTTGGCAAGTGCAATAGCTCCAATGTTGTCACGGAAGAGTGCGATCGGCCCGACGCATTGGGTATGACTCCTAGGTCGGTGATGAACTCCTTCACCTAGATTGCTTCATGCACCGCCTCCGAGGCTGCCATGTACTCTGCTTCACATGTAGATCCCGCCACGACGCTTTGCTTGCAAATCGCACCAGCCATCGCCCACCATTCAAAATATACACGTATCCGGTTTGTGACTTAGAGTCATCCAGATCTGTGTTGAAGCTAGCGTCGACGTAACCCTTTACGACGAGCTCTTCGTCACCTCCATAGACGAGAAACATGTCCTTTGTCCTTTTCAAGTACGGCACACACAAATTCGATGGCACTCTTTATCGATAGCGCGCGCGCACACACACACACACATCACCCCTCTCTTCAACTCTATGGACACCTCAAGCCGATGATACCTCCACTCTCTTCTCGTGGATCACCCCCTATATATATATGATCTATCCAAGACTCTATTTCACACACATTGCATATGTTACATTTTTTGATTGACCCCCCTCCCCTCCCCCCCAAAAAAAACTCTCACGGACCCACACACTATATCTCTCTATGTTTGTATCTCTCTCACACAACCCCACGTAAGTGGTGTACGTATACAAGAAGAGAATAGGTGCACCGTGCACGTACTCACGCTTCGTGCCCAGCCCACACCCGCGCGGATACACGGTGGAGCTCATTTCTGTACGAAATGGAAGCCACACGTGCTAATTTGAACACGTGTAGCGGTTGTTTACCTACAGAGGTCATGTACCACGCGTGCACGAAACAAAGTTCGACTTGATGCGTTGGCGCGTTATTTTTAAATAAAGTTATATCGCTCAATGACACGTACACAGAATATAAAACGATTTTTATGGAGAAAAAGGTAGTCCGCTCCACTATATACAAGAGCATGCCTGCCTGGTTTGTCTCTCTTCAGAGTATCTCACACAAGGCTGCAGTGGCCTCTCTCTCTTACCGTTGGTCACTGATCCGGCCGCATCCCGTTCACCGGCGGAAAGGGAGGACGTGCATCGTTTCTCCGTTCGACGGTGCCGAGGCAGCACGTCCCGATCTGCGGTACACGTCGTTCTCTTTGACCAAGCTCCGGCGTGGTAGGGCCTATGCCACTTGCTCGCTGCCGCAGTATGGGCAGATTTCGCCCGCTGCCGCTCACCTAGTTACATCCGGACGACCTCCAGGTATCCCCTCCGGCCTTGCTCCACTGCCCGTCTTCCCACGTCGCTGCATGTGGATCTTCCATAGTTCTTTGCCCAAAACGTAGCTCGTTCGGCGTACTTTCCATATTGCAATCTCGTCCTCACACCGTTTTAGACAAACACAACCGTGTTGTTATCTTCCCTTAGGACAAGGAATATGCTTCTTTTTTGTCGTCGCATGTGTCATCAACTGTAATTGGCCAGCAATTGTTTCCTTTCTACCTCTTTTTTGCAAACAGGGCTATCCATTTCACCTCGTTGCTATTGCGACCTTTTGGTGAACTACACAAATCACTTTTTTCTTAAGAGTGTTTTGTGCAGTTCTGCCAAAATGTCACACGGGCAACATCTCTACATTTCATTGCGGCTGCACAAAGGGAGATTAGTTTTGCTCTATCCTCCTCATCCAACTCCGAGCCTAATCTTCTCCAACTAGTTAGTCTTAAGAGAGACTGCAAAGGTGACCGGCTTCTATTTGTGTTTTTATTGTTTCATCAGCAGTCCTCTATTATCGTAATCACACTTAATATCTTTGGAACAGGGACACTCAGCTCTATTTTAGTGGAACTGCACAAAATGATCGGAATGTTGCATGCTCCAGACAGCTACTTTTTTCCCAACATGCCTTGTTGATTTAGACAGAGCTGGGGGGGGGGGTGGGACGTTGCTGCCAATGAAAGCATGGATCAATTTTAATTTAACACCTTCTCACAACTTTGTCTTCAGTTTTGATGTAAATATTAGCTCTGATTAGCAAGGAAGTTAGTTTTTTATTGTTTCCGAAAGAGCATCGATGGAAAGACATACGAAACAAAAGCTGAAAGCTCACACCATTGTACAATTTCATGTGGCTGGAAAATTATTTGCATAGTACGTCAATTATGTAAACAAATGCTGGAAGATTGATAGCATTGCCAAAAGCCTCTTTGGCATCCGGGTCCATGTGCCTTGCACAAAATTATACTCCTTTGTTCCTAAATATTTGTCTTTTTACAAATTTCAAATGGGCATATTTTAGAGTGTAGATTCACTCATTTTTCTTCGTATGTGTACTCCCTCCGTTCCTAAATATTTGTCTTTCTAGAGATTTCAACAAGTGACTACATACAGAGCAAAATGAGTGAATCTACACTCTAAAATATGTCTATATACATCCATATATAGTAGTCCATTTGAATCTCTAAAAAGACAAATATTTGAGTAGTCACTCGTTGAAATCTCTAGAAAGACAAATACTCCGGAGTATATTTAAGAACCGAGGGGGTAGTGCACAGCCACATGGGAGACTCAGACCGGTCGTTGCGCCGCATTAATAGTGAGTAATGAGCAGTCAAATCATAAGCCCCACCTTTCCCACTGTAAGTTGCTCGGAAGAAGCAACCATCAATACGCTCTTCTTTGAATCCGCTCATACTACTCCATCCGTCACTGTTTATAGAGCGCGCTTCAGAAAAAGAGAAAATCTCTGGGACCAAGGCGACTAGCGGTCGGCCTGAAAAATAGCATTGGTAGTTATAGCATGGCGTCTATTACTAGAGGAAATAATGCGTACACACATGCATGCAGTGCTTCCACCCCGGGTAGACACATGCATGCACGTACTCCACTCTGTAGTACTACATCGAGAGAAAATTGCGATTACCACACCCTAATTAATTGAGCATTAAACCAAATGCGTCTAAAGTCTCTCTGGTGGTGGAAATGCATTGAGAGAAATGCATCATAATGAAGCGCGCCCTGTAAACTGTGATGGAGGGAGGAGTAGTATGAAGGTGCAAAACCAAGTACGCGCATGTCCAGTCGGTCAACGCACCTCGTCTTGGCATATCACTGACATGTGGGACCAGAGTGTGAGCAAACCGATCTCAATTGACGGCAAAATGGCCAACCCTCCGTTCCTTGAGAGAGACGAGGAGCAAGAACACACAGACGGGCTCGCACGGAGGCCAAGATATATTCGAGCATGGTTGATTTCTATCATCATTACATGTTGGGCTGTCGTTTTCCGCCCTTCTCCGGAATAAATGTGTACTTTATCAAAGATTAAGAAAAATAAGAGTACAGAGGCTCTACCATGCGGTTCTAGTAGTAGTACTACTCGTACTACTAAACCTTGCGCTTGGCTCTTCGCCTCTTCGTAAAGTCGAACAATGATGGTACTCCGCATGTTAAATTTTCTGATGTATTCCTCGGCAATCTGACACCGAATGAACTGATGCATGTCCACCGCCTGGGCGAGGTATGTTGCATTAGTCAAAAGGCATAAGCGAGCTTCACCTTGTCCTGCAAGCTTCTCCTCGTTCTGCGAGTTGACGGGACACACCAAAAGTAGTGCTAGTCCATACTCCCTCCTTTCCGGTTAATATGGCTTAATCTTTTTTGCGGGTAAATGAGAGAGCTTTATTCATATATAAGCATTCTTAGGACGACCAGCCAAGAAACTTGTCACTAGGAAGCGAGGTACCCCGCACAAAAAGAAGTAGGAAGCAGGGTGTTTCATCAAGCCAGCTCTCAGCCACATTCAAAGTGCAGCAAGCACAGTTCGCACAAAGATGCGCCGCAAGGTTTGCTGACCTGTTTACATGCTGAATAACAAAAAAGAGAGGAAATATTACCGAGCGCTCCTATTTGTAACAGGATATGAGCCAGAATTAAGCGAGAATTGTGGCGAGTGTTCCATGCAATCAACTTCCATTATCACATGCGAGAACCCTCGAAGAGAACCAAATGTGTTGAAGATTGCTTTATCACATTTAAAAAATATAATAAGAGTGCAGACGCTCCTCCATCTGGTTCCTAGCACTAGTATAGTACCTCCATAGACTATACTAGTAGTACTAGTAAACTTTGCGCTTGGTTGTTCGCCTCTTCGGGAAGTGCAACAATAACAGTACTAGTATAGTGTATGCTTCTGGCAATCTGACACCAAATTAACTGTTGCACGTCCACCGCCTGAGCGAAGGACAGCTTGCATTAGTAAAAAGTTTCTCCTTGTCCTGTGAGCCACCGTGCGCAAGCTTCTCCCATCCTGCAAGCTTCTCCTCGTTCGACAAGTTGACGGGACACAGCAAAGTAATGCTAGTCCATACTGCCTCCTCTCCGGTTAATATGGCTTAATTTCAAACGAGATAAATACATTGTCTGTCACTGTATATTTATAAAAATACGGTCAGTGGACTTCATAATATGCTCATTGCGCTCAATATATACATTTTCCGGTGTTTATACGGTCACTAGCTCACCCTGGCTGAGTATGTGTGTGCATGCACGTGTAGGTTGAGCACTTGAGCGTGACCGTGTGTGTTCCGTCATGTGCTCGGACATGCATGCATTAGGGCGTCGCGCGCGTTTTTGCGTCCATGTGTATGTGTGACTATTGCATACACGTGGGGAGTACGGTAGGGGCCACTAAAGGAGCAGTCAAATCACACAAGAAGTTAGTCGGAAGAAGCAACCATCATTTCACTCTTCAATGACACGTCGCAATATAAAATGGTTGATATGGAGAGAAAAATAAAACCACTATATATACACTAGCAGGAGCCTAAGCTACAAGCCTGCTTGCTTGGGTTGCTCTCTTCACAAGCATAGAACGACGGTGGCCACACACCACTGGTCACATATCCGGCTTGATCCCACAGCTGGGGGAAGGGAACAATGTTCTGCGTAGACGCGGTCGACATCGGCGAGGGAGAAAATCCACAGTCGGTGCATCCCAATCGGGGGTAACCGCAGTATGGGCCGATACCGCATCCCAACCGCCCTTCTAGCTACAGCCCGACGTCCCAGGTAGTCCATCTTCCTTTTGGAGCCAGCTTGCTCCACTACCGCAGCTCCCCACGTTGCTCCATCTCCATGTTGATCTTTCTCTACTTCTACTGGCTTCTACTTGTGATGAGTTTATGTCTCATGAACTAGTGCCAGTACTATTATTATTTTTTTGTACTATTATTCTAATCTAACTTCTTCAATATCTTTGCAATCAGGGATGCTCAGCTCGATTTTAGTGGAACTGCACAAAAGCATCGTATGATCCGAGGGTGCCAGCCGTCTTTCCTTCGACAGGTTCTACCTGGCCAGGAAATTAAATCCTGTTTAGGGTTTAGGGTTTGAGTCGTAGTGACCCCATCAGTGGTTTTCTTTTCAGACACACTCTCACAACTTTTGTCTTTAGTTGTGAAGTAAATATTGGCTATGATCTGTGAATCATTGAGATGCATCAGCATGCGTGTTAGTTTTCCTTTGTATTTGATGGAATGTTGTAACGGGGCAACCTTGGAGTAGGAATGAAAATGGAGCGGAAAGTTTCCGTTTTTCCAGAGAAAAAATGGAAACGGAGAGAAACCAACATTTCGTTTCGTTGGATCGCGCCATCGAGCAAAACCAATGTTTAAATCACGTCTGTCGCGTTCGTGTCTCACCCTCTTCCACGGCTTGACCCCACACGGTCGCTCGGCATGCCACTCACCGCAAACCAAGTATACGATAACTTCCCCGCCTGCTTGTCGATGGATCACGCCATGGAGTACTAGTACTACTGCAAGAGATTGACGAGTTGGGGAGGACAAATAGCTGTATACGGACTCCCAAGAACTTTTACATGCATGTTGTGGCCGGCTATTGCGACCTTTGAACGCAGAGCAGTCGCGTGCACCAGGAAGCGGCGCGGGCGATGCTCTCTCGGCCGGCGCACCGCTTCATTGCCGGCGCCAGTGAGAGGTCGTTCACTCTGGACGGGCATGAATGCGGCACTGACCGCTTTGGGCGGGAAGCACGCTGGTGATGTAGAGGGTTCGGGTTGGTCAGGAGCGGCCGTGGCAGCGGTCCGGACGCCCGCAAACAAGAGATGATGTACGTTAATATTGCCGCGTATATAATTAACAACGTAAACAATGTGCCAGTTGGACAAATATGATTGGAGATCGAGATGGAAATGGAATTTTACGTAAACACGGATATGCATGTCTATGTCTATGTGTGTGTGCGCGACGACTCTCGCGACCTGGAAGCGGGGGCGTGTTTTTGATCGAGTTTTCTTTCTTGGTACGTTAAAAAAATTGTCCGCCAGTTTTCGTTTCTTTTTTCCGGGAACGCGCGTATTCTATTTAAAACCACTGCTATGGAGAGATTGTTTTACTCCATTATAGCCTCTTGTTTGATAGAGTTTCTCGCGTCTCGCTCTCTCACCCTCTCCATATCAAAACAAGATGACAGTGTCCACACTATCTCTCTCCTCACTAGTGGTCACAAATCCGGCCGAATCCCGTCCGCTGCGGGAGGTGAGGGAGGTGCAGCGTTGACGTTGTCACCGTCGGCGATTGAGGAAGCCGATGCGCACCATCCTCTCGGAGCTGGCGCTGGCGCGGACGAAGGTCCTCCGCTCCCTTGTTCGCTGCAGACGTGTGGGCAGATCCCGCCCGCCCGCCTAAGCGACATCTCGCCCACCTGAGGTATAACTTCTTGTACTGGTCCAGCTCCCCAGGTCGCTGCATGCGGGTTTTCTTCTATGCGACTACTCCCGGCTCCCCATGTATAGTAGCTAGGGTTATCGGCTGATCCAACAACACCTACTATTATAGAGGAAATGCCACTCGAAAAGTTGTCGTGATTTATGCCTCGGTGGAGGTATACATTTTGTTTTGACAAAAAGTACATGGTGGTTGTGCGGTCATTGTCCATATGCTCCTATTGCTGCTGCTAATCTAATACTATCACTGGTTAAATGAAGAAATGCTTTTTTTCTAGGTATCCTGGTTTAGTTCCCATCAAGATAATCATTGTCAGGTGGTAGGTGCGACATATGCCAACGGGTGGCTAATCATAGTGGGAGCCAATAAGACGTCGCCGGTGCCTGGAAACGGGATGAGGCGAAGACATGCACGCCGGTGAATCTTACCCAGCTTCAGGGCTCTTCGTGGAGATAACACCCCATCGCTGCTCAAGGGTCTCCGCATGGTCACTAGATGAACAAGTGGCTACAAGTGGCTCCTTGAGCTGTTCGGTGTGAGGAAGAAGAAGGGCACGACTAGCTCCCCTTTTCCCTCTATGTGGTCTCTAAAACTCTAAGAGATCAACCCTTTGCATGGGTGCCCTGGGGGGTTTATATAGGCTACCCCCCAGGGGTACAATGGTAATCCGGGTGGGCGCGGGCCCTAGCCGTTAGTGTCTACGTTCGCCGGCTTCTCCGCCGGCCGCTGGGGCCCGCTGACTGGTGGGTCCCGCCGCTGCCGGCTTCTTGGTCGACAGGCTGGCCCCACCGTTGAGGGCCTTGTCGGGGGCTGGTTACTGTTGCCTCAATCATGATGACGAGGGCTTTGTTGCGGTAAGCATGGATACAGTGCCGCCGCCTTAGCGGCGATCACTGTAGCCTCACCTCGTCTTGTCTCCTTAATGAGGTGTTCCCTTCGAGGGAGGGAACAAACCGGCTATGGGAGGCCGGCCATATCTCGGGCCGACTAGGGGAGGCTGAGCCACCTTCGGGCATCTCTCTGACCGGAGGGGCCCGCCGCCTGTGGGTCGTACTGACAGCCTGTCGTGGGTGATGTCATGGTCAACATGGCAACAGTGCCGCGCCGGGCGGGTGATGGCTGCCCCTTACGGCGTACTGTAGCCACGCACGCTCCGGGATGCGGGGGTGGCAGGCTTCACTATAGCCACGCCCTGTCTCATCATCGTTATGTGGGTGCAGATTCTGAGGGTGCGGCCGCGAGGTGGCCGGCTTCTTGGAGTCGGCCTTTTCGTGGCCGGCTACGTGGAGTCGGCCCTCTGGTAGCCGGCTCCTTGGAAGCCGGCCCTTTTGTGGCCTTCTTCCTGTAGGTCTTGGGGCCGGGCCGCCTCCTGACAGCCGGCCTGAGGGGCAGCCGGCCAGGGGAAGGCGGCCCAGCGTCTTGGATGTTGGATGGCTGGATTGGCTGGATTGGCTTGTAATTTTTTCAGAAGCCCCAGGGGGAGCCGGCTAGGCTACACGTGGTTATTTACTCCGACAGTAGTCCCCGAAGCTGATTGAGCTTCGAGGTTGAAAGGAGGACGAGAAGCTCGATCAGCTTCCTATCCTGAGGAGCCGGCAGCTAGGAGCCGGCCTTGAGCGGGTGCGCCGTCTTCGGGAAGTTCCGCAGTCAGAAGGAGAGAACGCGAGCCGACTTGCGCGTTGACCGCGTGCCACCCCGCGCGCCACATGGCCAGAAAGGCCTTTCAGCCCACGCCCGCGACGGGACGTCGCCACAGGCCAGGGCCCACCAAACCTACGCCTCGGCCCATGCACGGATCCTCTGCGGCCCGAACGGACCGCTCGCCTTCCCGCAGCGGTTTCAGCATGCCTTTAGGGTGCAAAAATCGTGGGACGTGGGGGGAGTGGGCGCAGTTAATCCCACGTTCCCCCACGCCTCGCCTCCTCGGCTCTGCCGCCCGAGCCTATAAGTAGGGGGAGGAGGGGGAGCGGCAGAGGCTCGCACGCTCGCCCTTGTTCCTCTCTTTCCTCTACTTCCTTCTTCGCTCTTCCGGCGCCGCGGCGCACTCACCACCGCACCGTTCCGCCGCGAACCCTCTTGGCTCACCGCGGTTCCTCCGCTGCGTGGCTGTGCTCTCCGCCGCCGCGCCTCTCTCATTCCTCTTGTTCCCATGGCGCTGTCGAGCTCGTGGGACGGCTCCAACGTCCATGAAGACCACATCGATTGGCTTCGCAAGACGCGGCGGTTGCCGGGCGAAGACCTCGTGAAGACTCGCGCCACAGGAGATGGAGGTTTCACGGCGCCGAGGAGGGCGAAGGGTCATCTTCCGCCAGACTGCCTGTGTGGCCTCGGCCTGCCGGCGAGCGGGTTCTTCCGCTCCTTCCTCGAGTTCTACAATCTCCAGCCGCATCACCTCACCCCCAACACGGTGATGCTGTTGTCGTCCTTCGTCACCCTGTGCGAGGGTTTTCTAGGAGTGCTCCCCACCCTTGAGCTTTTTGGGGAGTTCTTCCAGTGCAAGCTTGGCACCGTGTCCGCGGGTGTGCCCGCCCCCTGTGGCGCCTTCATCGCCAGGCGGAGGACGGCCGACAACAACCCCTTTCTGCCTATCCCGCTGATCCAGTCGGTGAAGCTCTGGCAGCAATCGTACTTCTATGTGAAGAACGTCGCCTCGCAAGGCGACTACTTGAATCTACCGGCTTACGTAGCCGACCTGCCGCCTGGGAGGCAGCCGTCTTGGTCCTTCCGAGCCCGGTCGCTCTCCTTGGCCGGGAACGCCGCCGTCACCCGGCTCCGGGTGATGGTCCAATCGGAGGGCTTGGTGGGGGCCGACCTGGTGGCCGCCTTCGTGGAGCGCCGGGTGCTCCCACTTCAAAGCCGTCCGCACTTGATCTGTCAGATGAGCGGCCGCTTCAACCCGTGTCGGCTGAGCACCAGAGAGATTCCTCGTGGCGAGGTATCTTACATGGTGAATTACATCTCCAACTGCAAACTCACTGAGGAGTGGCAGTATGGCAAGGCGCCATATTCTCGGGCTGATCCCCCGCCTGTGGTGAGTTTTCCTTACTTTCTTCTTCTTTTGTTGACGGATTCGCGATGGCCGACTCTTGACTAGCCAGCTTGTCTTTGAGCAAAGCCCCCTTCTTCGACCGGCGCCCGGGGCCGCAGGGCCGGAGCGCCAGTTTATGGCCGACCGCACGGTGGATGACCCCGACAACCCAGATCTGGGGGCGGCCGCCATGGACGACGCCATAGTCGGAGCCGGCGGAGAGGCAGGCGGCCCCGAGCTCACGGTCGGCTTCGGGGACTGGTCGGATGATGACGAAGCCGAGGCCATCCCACGCCGCCAGCCGGCGGCCGATCGCCAAGGCGCGGGACCTTCTGCCACGCCAGTTGCTCGGGGTGGCGTGCAAAAGCGTCGGGCCGGGCCGGGTCTCTTCGGCAGCTGGCCGAAAAAACCCAAGAGCTCCGCGGCGGCGACCAAGCGGGACGAGGCGGCCGCGAAAGCAACCCGCTTCCGCAAGGTGGTGAAGCAGCCACAGGCGGTCTCGGCGTAAGTGTTGGGTGTCTTGTAATTTTTGTTGTTTTCTTTGGTTGAGGCTCATCTAAGCCGCCTTCTTGATTTGCTGAACAGGGCGCCGCTTTCCCTTGAATGGGTTGACGCCGCCTCCATAGTCGGACCGACATGAGGGTCTTCGAGTTCCCGCCGCGTGGATCCCCCCGCCGACCTCATGGAGGCAACGGAGTGGAGCGTGCGGGAGGAGCGGGAAGCGGCGGAGCGGAGGGCCATCCAGGTGGCGGCGGAGAAGTCGGCCAAGGCGCAAGCCGACGCGGCGGCCAAGGCCCAGGCGGAAGCCGCGGCCGTGGAGAGGGAGGCGGAGGCTCTGCGCAATCAGCCTCCCCAGCTCGTCATTCCTCTTCGCGCCATGGCTCCCAACGTCCCCGTGCCTTTGTCGGAGGAAGTCGACCGCGACCAGCCGGTGATGGAGAGGGGGGGAGGATGATGTGATGATCCTGGGGGAGGCACCACAGCCGGCGCCAACTGGAGAGGGTCAAGGCAGCCAACCTGCTGCAGCGCCTGAGCAGCCGGTTGGGGGCGAGTCGGCGGCGGGGGCGGATCCTGTGCTGCAGTCGCCGCCTTGTCGGCGCGCGGGAGAGGCGTCCTTGGCGCCGGAACCGCAGAGAGCTACGGGCGCCAGCTCGACGGCTCAGGACCTAGAGGCGGCCAGCGCTAGCACTTCCGAGTGGACGCCCAGCGGCGGGACGACCGAGCTGAATGTGGCGGCGCAGGAGGTCCAACGCCGGCTTCAGACCCAAGCCGCCTCGCTGCAACGGTACACCCAGGAGTTCCTCGCTACGCGCGCGGTCATCTGAGTGAGACTTCTGGCCTTGGTCGATTTCTTTTTTGATTTCTTCTGTGGCAACAATCTTGTTCTTATTTGCACTTCGTCTGATTTTCAGGAGTATCACAATCTCCGTGCGGCCGCCTTTAACTCCCAGGCCGAGGAGCTGAGCCAAAAGGCCGCCGACCTGACCAATAGCCGGAGTGAGTACTTTGAATCTTTTATCTCATGTGGGGGTGCGTCAGCGCACCCACTGGGTGTACTCCCCGAGATTCGGGCCGCCTGCTGAGCAGCCGGGTCGGATCTTCCCTAACGACTTCTTCCTTATCGCTTTTTTCCTTTTTCTCCATGCTTGCAGAGACTAATGCTGACTTGAGGGAGCAGCTCGGCGGGACCCAGACCGCCCTTCGCGCCAAGGAGGCTGAGTGCGGCGCCTTGGCCCAGGAACGCGACCGCCTGGCCAAGAGACTGGCTGACGGTAAGCCGCCTTACTTTTCACTCATTCGCCTGCTCCTTGCCCTCTTGTCCATCTTCTGATTTTTGCGATGTTTCTTTGCTCTTCACGCAGATTACTTCCCTGGTTACTCCATCATCGCCAGCCAAGCCATCGAGGCCCACCGCGAGACACGCCGGCAAGCAGGGGTTGAGATCGAGCCAGACGCCAGCCGGACGCTTGAGGAGCAACTTTTGGCGATCCAGGCCTGGCTGCAGCCGGCTCACCGCATGCTCCGCCGGCTTCAGCGTGCCGGGGCGCAAGTGTTGGCCGCTCTCCCGGGCGAGGTGATCCCCATACCCTCACCGGACTGCCGACCGGCCGAGGTTGTGGTTGGCCGCCGAGGCCCGGAAGGCTTCCGCTGCTCGGTCCGGGCGCCGGGCGGCGCTGGAGTTCGCTCGGGCCTGGTATCTGGGCTGAGCTTGCGCCAGCTGAGCACTTGGAGGCAGGAGGCTGACGAGGAGCTGGTGGCGGTGCGGCCGGCTATCATTCAGCGCGCCTCGGCTATCGCCGAGTATACCTACACCAACATATTTGCTCCTGAGGTGAATGACAACGGCGTCGCCCAGCCGGAGGAATGGTTCGGGCTGAACCCGGCGGAAGGCGAGGACTCGGCGGAGGAGATTGCTTCTAGCGACGAAGCCAAAGACGAAGAAGAGGAGGGCGGCGAAGACGTTGCGCCCGACGGTGAAGCGACCAGCCAGCTTCAGCCTGATCGTGCCTCCAGCAATGAGGCGTGCGCGAGCGCACTGCCTGCCAGGGGTGATGATCAGGCCGAGACTAGCCAGCCGGCCACTCCTCCGGCCAGCACTGCCGCCTCCGCCGACCTGCCCGACTCGCCTGTCACTCCCTTGGCCTGAGATGTCTTTCTTGCTTTCCTGCTGTTGCTCCTTGAACAACTTTTATTAAATTTGTGTAGTTCCACCCACTAGGGCTGTATTCAAACTACGTTGAATGCCGGCCTTTCGAAGGCTTTTGTGTAAATATAATTATGCGTGTGTTTGGCTTCCATCCGAGTTTGCTTTTTATCCTTAGGTTGTTTCCTTTGCCGCCTTCCCTTGGTCGCCGCCTTCTCAGCCGAACAGCTGCTCTGCAGTCTGTGGCTGGGAAGAAACTTGGCCATTTATGGGAAGGCAAGTACTTGAGCTTTCTTAGATTGTGGCAAGGTGGAATGGAAAGCCGGCCGGCCGGCTACTCTGGTAGCCGGTCGGCAATGGGAGGAAGCCGGCTTTTTTTATATGAGTTCGTTAGTCCTTAGCCGTTTTTCGTGTGGGCATCCTTTTCTGCCTTTGACTCTTGCCAGCCGGATAGTCGGTTCTTCGAGCTGCGGCTTTTGACAAGAGAGGGCTTGGGTGCCGGCACACTACTTGTCTGACTGCAGGTGGAACTTTGAATATAACTCAAGGCGGCCAGTCCCCGGGCCGACTAGTCGAACCCGGTGCCGGACGAGGAGGAAGAGTGTAATGACAAAATCATAAGCATGATACTCGTCATTCATAGATAAAAGATGGAAGTCCCCGAGTGATCCTCGGGGGGCCCATTGTCTCATACTTAGTACAAAAGGTAGCGTGATACATACTGCATTTTAACTGTAAAATATTCGGAGGAGGTTGGCGTTCCATGGTCGTTCCGACTCCTTGCCGGAATCATCTCTCTTTCGTGCCTTCGCTTCGTGCGCCGATTAGGTAGTAGGAGTCGCTTCCCAATGCTCACTGGATGACGAAGGGACCTTCCCAAGGGGCCGAGAGCTTGTGCTGGCCGGCTATTCGCTGGATCAGCCGGAGTACAAGGTCGCCCTCTTGAAAGGATCTTGGCTTGACCTTCCGGCTATGGTAGCGGCGCAAACCCTGCTGGTACATGGCGGACCGACTGAGGGCCAACAGCCGGCTTTCTTCCAACAGGTCGACGTCGTCTTCTCGTGCTTCTTTGGCCTCTGCTTCCGTGTACATGGTTACCCGAGGCGAGTCGAACTCGATGTCGGTTGGGATGACAGCCTCGGCACCATATACAAGGAAGAAAGGGGTGAAGCCGGTTGACTTTTTCGGGGTAGTGCGCAGACTCCAGAGGACGGCCGGCAGCTCGTCGAGCCAGCAGCCGGCCGAATGCTCCAGCGGCACGACCAGCCGAGGCTTGATGCCGGAAAGGATGAGGCCGTTGGCTCGCTCAACTTGGTCATTTGACTGCGGGTGGGCAACGGACGCTAGGTCTAGTCGGATGCCCTGCGTCGCGCAGAAACGTGCCAATGCTCCCATGGCAAAATTTGTGCCGTTGTCGGTGATGATGCTGTGTGGCACGCCGTACCGAGTTGTAATGTCTGCGATGAATGTCACGGCAGTCGGCCCGTTCAGCTTCTTAATCGGCTTTGCTTCGATCCACTTGTTAAATTTATCCACGGCGACAAGCAAGTGTGTCATGCCGCCGCGCGCCGTCTTGAATGGGCCCACCATGTCCAGTCCCCAGACAGCAAAAGGCCAGGTGAGGGGGATGGTCTTGAGTGTTGAAGTCGGCAGGTGTTGCTTGGAGCTGAAGACTTGGCAGCCTTTGCAATGTTTGACCAATTCCTTGGCATCGTCCAAGGCAGTCGGCCAAAAGAATCCATGGCGGAAGGCTTTGGCAACGAGGGATCTTGAGGCTGCGTGGTGGCCGCATTCGCCTTGGTGAATGTTCTTGAGGATTGCTATGCCCTTTTTACGGCTCGGCCGCTGGAAGACTCCGGTGACACTGCGTCCCGACGAGCTCTCTGTTAGCAATTGTATATGCTCGCTCGGCGTTGGACTTATCTTGCCGCGATCTCGTCACCGGCAGTTCTCGCTTACCAGAAGTTGAGGATGGGCTGAGCCCATGATGGAGCTGTGACTTCTTCTATAGCCAACACGGCTCATCGCAACTGTATGGTGGGCTGGGTGGTGAAGAGCTGGAGCTGACCGCCGCCTGTTGCGTTGAAGCAGTCCCCGGGCCGACTACCGTAGTCCCCGGGCCGGGTGCGACTATGGCAGTCCCCGAGCCATCTATCGAAGTCCCCAGGACGCCTGCTTGGTTCCCCAAGCCGGATCCGGCTGCGTCGGGGTTAGGCGGCACGAAGATGGAGTCGTACTCTGGAGATGGCTTGATAGACGGCTTGAGGAGGCGTTGGAGAGAGACGCCGGTTGGTATAGCTTGTCGAATTGAGCCTATTCGTGCCAGGGCATCTGCTTGCTCGTTGTCGGCCCGTGGCATGTGGAGGAACTCGCATCCTTCAAAGTACCCGCTGATTTGCTGGACAAGGAAGCGGTAGCTTGCCGTGTTTGCGTCCTTGGCGTCCCAGTCGCCAGATGACTGCTGGACCACCAAATCCGAGTCACCATAGCATAGGATCCGGCGGATGCCGAGCTCTTTGGCTAGCCGAAGTCCGTGTATGAGCGCCTCGTACTCCGCCACGTTGTTGGAGGCCGCAAAGTGAATTTGCAACGTGTATCTGAGTTTGTCGCCTTTGGGAGAGGTGAGGACGATGCCGGCTCCCAAGCCGGTGCGCATCTTGGACCCGTCGAAGTGCATCCGCCAATGAGTGGAGTCGGGAGCCGGCGGCAAGTACTGGGTCTCAGCCCAGTCAACGAGGAAGTCGGCCAATGCTTGGGACTTGATGGCGGTGCAAGGCTGGTAGAAGATCGTGTAAGGGGCCAGCTCAATGGCCCATTTTGCCACCCGGCCGGATGCGTCCCGGCTGCCTATGATCTCGGCGAGCGGGGCGGTGCATAAGACCGTGATGGAGTGCTCTTGAAAGAAGGGTTTCAGCTTCTTGGCGGCGAAGTACACGCCATAGCACATCTTCTGGTAATGCGGGTAGTTCTGCTTCGAGGTGGACAGTACTTCGCTCAAGTAGTAGACCGGCCTCTGGACTGGCTGAGCTCGGCCTTCTTCTGGGCGCTGGACCACGATGACGGCGCTGACCACCCGGCTGGTGGCGGCAATATAAAGGAGCATGTGCTCTTTCTCAGTCGGCGCCGCCAAGACAGGCGGCGTGGCAAGCATCTTCTTCAGCTCGTGAAAAGCTTGGTCAGCTTGGTCATTCCACTCGAAGTGAGTGGTTTTCTTCATGAGTCGGTAGAGGGGGAGAGCCTTTTCTCCAAGCCGGCTGATGAAGCGGTTCAGGGAGGCCAGGCACTCGGTAAACTTCTGGATGTCCCGCAGCTTGGTGGGAATCTCCATTCTCTCAATGTCTTTGATCTTTACTGGGTTGCATTCAATGCCGCGTTCGGAGACCAGGAAGCCTAGGAGCTGGCCGGCTGGCACTCCAAACACGCATTTCTCGGGGTTGAGCTTGATCTGAAGCCGGCGCAGGTTCTCAAATGTTTCCTTGAGGTCTTCTAACAAAGTGCCGCGCTTCTCCGTCTTCACCACGAATGTCATAGTCAGGTAACAGAAAGCTCCGAATGGCGTGATGAAGGCGGTCTTCAGGCGGTCAGCCGGGTCCAACTTTATCTGGTGGTAGCCTGAGTAGGCATCCAAGAAACTCAGCAGCTCGCATCCGGCTGTGGAGTCTATCACTTGATCAATCCTGGGCAAGGCGAAGGGATCTTTGGGGCAGGCTTTGTTGAGGCTTGTGTAGTCTATACACATGCGCCACTTGTTATTCTTCTTCAGAATGAGCATCGGGTTGGCAAGACACTCCAGAAAGAACACCTCCATTATGAAGCCGGCCACCAGGAGCCGGGCTATCTCTTCTCCTACAATTCTTCTCTTCTCCTCCGACAGCCGGCGGAGGGGTTGCTTGACTAGTTTTGCGTCCGCTCGGACGTGTAGCTTGTGCTCGGCGAATTCCTTTGGAACACCCGGCATGTCCTTGGGGGACCATGCGAAAATGTCCCGATTCTCATGGAGGAAATCGACGAGCTCGCCTTCCTATTTGCTGTCCAGGTTTGCCCCAATGACGGCAAACCTTTCCGGGTGCTCTGGGTCCAGAGGTATCTTCTTTGTTTCCTTGGCCGGCTGGAAGGAACCTTGAGCATCACATTCCTTGGGGTCAGGGGACAGGGTTGGCTGCTTGCCGCCATGGCCACGACTTCGTCCAACATCTTCTTCTCTTCGGCGACCACGAGGGACTCGGCCAGCCGGCTGCTGGCTGTAGCGCACTCGGAGGATTTCTTGTAGTCGCCGGCTATGGTGAGGATGCCCTTGGTACTCGGCATCTTCATCTTGAGGTAGGCATAGTGGGGTACAACCATGAACTTGGCCAGAGCAGGCCGGCCAAGCAGCGCATGGTAGGGGCTCTCAAGGTCCACCACTTCAAACCAGATTGCTTCTCGGCGGAAGTGATCCTTGTCTCGAAGAGAACATCTATCTTGATCTTGCCGATTGGTGAACAGGATAGGCCGAATGCGATGCCATGGAACACGGTCCAGCTTGGCATGAGGTGCTTGGCCTTGATGTTCAAACTTCTCCCCGGTGTCTCGATGCACAGATGTTGATGCTGCTCCCGCCGTCTATCAGTACGCGGGAGAATCGGGCAGCAAGCATGTCCGTTGCTAGGGTTGCCTCCAAAACCAATGCATAAGAGCCCGGGGACGGCATCACCTCTGGGTGGTCGGCCTGGCTCCAGCTGATAGGCCTCTCTGACCAAAGGCATGTACTGGGTTGTTGGAGGCGACCGCGTTGACTTCTTGGTCTTTGTTGGCGCCCAATTGCGCCGATCTTCAGGCTGGCTTGTGAAGACGACGTAGGCGGCATGCTCGTTGGGGAACTCGTCTTGGATGGTCCCGACTGCTGGTCGAGCGGCCGGCTGTTGGGGAGCCGGAGGCGGCTGTCCAGCTGGCGGAGGCGGCACCAGCCCTTCGCCTTTGGTGATTCGGGTGAGCCAGTGGCATTTCCGGGTCGTATGGTTGGATGGCTTCGCGCCGCTGTGGAACTTGCAAGGGGCGTCGAGGGCTTGCTCGTAGGAGAAAGCCGGCTGCCAGGCCGGCTTGCCGCCCTTTGGCTTCTTGGGCGCGGGCCGCCCCTCGGGTTGCTCGTCTTCGACGGTGGCCACCTGCCGACTGGTTGGAGGCGGCATTGGGCCCTTGCGCTTGTTGTCGTTCTGGTACGGACGTCGGTTGGAGTCGCCAGCCGGCGTTTTGGGAGCTGGGTTGAGTACCTTCCCAGAGGCGTCTACCCGGAGCTCGGTCTTCATTGAGGAGTCGGCGGTGGCATACTTGTCGGCTATGACTAGTAGCTCGTCGAGGGTAGTCGGCTCGTTGCAGAGAAGCTTGTGCTTAAGGAGGGTGCCTTCTCGGCACCCGGTAGTGAAGTACTCTATGGCTTGAACCTCGTGCACCCCCTCGCAGGAGTTGCGGAGCTCGGCCCAACGCGTGAGGTAGTCGCGAGTCGACTCGGTGGGTCCTTGTACGCACAGGGAGAGCTGCCTGGGCTAGGGAGCCCTCTTGTAGGTGCTGGTGAAGTTGCGGATGAAGGCTTCGGTGAAGTCTAGCTAGCTGTTGATGTTGTACGGCTTGAGGCTGTTGAGCCAGGTTCGCGCTGTGCCCTGAAGCATGAGGGGCACATATTTTACGGCAACGCGCCTGTTGCCGTTCGCTATGCTGACTGCGGTGGAGTAGTCGATCAGCCAATCCTCCGGCTTCACAGAGCCGTTATACTTGGGCGTGTCTCTTGGGAGCGAGAACCCTTTAGGGAAGGGCTCGTCGCGAATGTGGGGGCCGAAGCAAGGCGGACCGACATCGTATTCTTCTTCCAACGCCAGGGATCGCGCCAGGCGGTCGATCCGGTGGCGGGCGTCGTTTTCGCCGACTCCTTCGCGGCGGCCTAGTCAGCCGCTGAGAGTCGGATGTGTGACAGGCGGCGGGGTGGGATATCTTTCCCTGCGAGGTGGAGGAGGGGGCGGGTTTCCTCGCCGCTCCACGGCTCGAGGGCGGCCTTCTGCGTCGTGCTCGATGGAGATCCGGGTTAATTGCGGTGGCGGCCGGCTCCTTTCCGCCGTCTTGTGGCGTTGCCTGATCGGCGTGCGTGACGTCACGCTGTGCTCTCGGCGCGGGGGAGGGATTTCGGCGCGGGCGCTGTCTTCATGCCGCTCTGCGGCCGCACCGATTAGTTGCTGGATGCGCCTAGCCATATAGGGGAGCTCGTCGGGCCCTAGCCCGTTAAGCTATTCTACGGCCGCCTGGGCGGCGCGTAGGTTCTCGAGGGGCATGGCGTAGACGGGGCGGTCCACTCCCAGCATGTCGGTGATGGCTGCGCCGCGTTTCTTGACAATGCCGATTCGGCTCGGCCCTTCAGGAGGCGGCGTGCCGAAGGCGGCACGATCGACTTCGCGCTGGTGGGCCTTCGTGAGGCGTCTCATGGAAGCTATCCTCCGGCCCTCCGCATGGAGGGTGAGGCGGCGCGCCTCCAGTGCCTCGGCATCGGCGTCAGCCGGGAGAGGAGCGGACAGGTCATGCGGCGCCGCTTGTAGGGCGTCGTGGGCGTTCTCGCCAGAGGGGGCGCAGTGACTGATGACCAGCACCTCGGTGATGGCGCTTCCGCAGCTTTCGGCTTGGGGGAGCGGGTCGTTGAAGACCACGACATTGGTGGGGAAAGCATCAAGCGATGTTGTGTCGGAGTCGACAAGCATCGGGTTGGTGGAGCCAACCGACTCCAAATCCACAGCAGGCTCGCTGGAACCGTGGAGTTGGTCGAGGAGGCTGACGAGGTGGCTCTCGAGGCAGCCTGTGCCCGCGTCGGAGGTGGGCTCGTCGGAGATGCGAGCCTCGCCAAGAAGGTCGGCGAGGCAGCTCGCCGCGCAGGCGTCAGCGACGCCCTGCAGCGCATCGGGGCAAGCGCCATCGGGCATGCCGGGCTGGCTACGCCCGCGGGGGAGGAAGAGGGTTCCCGTCCAGAACAGGTCTCCGGACGACGGTGCACCTGGCCCCACGGTGGGCGCCAAATGTCGGGTGGTAGGTGCGACATATGCCAACGGGTGGCTAATCATAGTGGGAGCCAATAAGGCGTCGCCGGTGCACAGAAGCGGGATGAGGCGAAGACATGCACGCCGGCGAATCTTACCCAGCTTCGGGACTCTCCGTGGAGATAACACCCCTACTGCTGCTCTGCGGGGTCTCCGCATGGTCACTAGATGAACAAGTGGCTACAAGTGGCTCCTTGAGATGTTCGGTGTGAGGAAGAAGAAGGGCACGGCTAGCTCCCCTTTTCCCTCTACGTGGTCTCTAAAACTCTAAGAGATCAACCCTTTGCATGGGTGCCCTGGGGGGTTTATATAGGCCTACCCCCCAGGGGTACAATGGTAATCCGGCTGGGCACGGGCCCTAGCCGTCAGTGTCTATGTTCGCCGGCTTCTCCGCCGGCCGCTGGGGCCCGCCGACTGGTGTGTCCCGCCGGCTGCCGGCTTCTTGGTTGATAGGCTGGCCCCACCGTTGAGGGCCTTGTCGGGGGCTGGTTACTGTTGCCTCAATCCTGATGACGAGGGCTTTGTTGGGGTAAGCATGGCTACAGTGCCGCCGCCTTGGCGGCGATCATTGTAGCCTCACCTCGTCTTGTCTCCTTAATGAGGCGCTCCCTTCGAGGGAGGGAACAAACCGGCTATGGGAGGCCGGCCATATCTCAGGCTGACTAGGGGAGGCCGAGCCACCTTCGGGCATCTCTCTGACCGAAGGGGCCCGCCGCCTGCGGGTCGTACTGACAGGCTGTCGTGGGTGATGTCACGGTCAACATGGCAACAGTGCCGAGCCGGACGGGTGATGGCTGCCCCGTACGGCGTACTGTAGCCATGCGCGCTCCGGGATGCGGGGGTGGCAGGCGTCATTGTAGCCACGCCCTGTCTCATCATCGTTATGTGGGTGCAGATTCTGAGGGTGCGGCCTTGGCCGCCTGCGAGGTGGCCGGCTTCTTGGAGTCGGCCTTTTCGTGGCCGGCTACGTGGAGTCGGCCCTCTCGTAGCCGGCTACGTGGAGTCGGCCCTCTCGTAGCCGGCTACGTGGAGTCGGCCCTCTCGTAGCCGGCTCCTTGGAAGCCGGCCCTTTTGTGGCCTTCTTCCTGTAGGTCTTGGGGCCGGGCCGCCTCCTGACAGCCGGCCTGAGGGGCAGCCGGCTGGGGGAAGGCGGCCCATTGTCTTGGATGTTGGATGGCTGGATTGGCTGGATTGGCTTGTAATTTTTTCAGAAGCCCCAGGGGGAGCCGGCTAGGCTACCCGTGGTTATTTACTACGACAATCATGATGCTTCTGTTTGTTGGTGTACTTTTCATCATTCTTATTGACAATTGAGATGTCGTTGTTAATCTTGTAAAACAAAGTAACAACACTATATCCCTTTTTTATATTTTTGGAAACAGCTATGCGTATCTCCATACCCGGGCATGTCTTCCTCAATTTTAGTGGAACTGCACAAAATTGGATGGCCACTGTTGTTCCGCCTCACTGTCCTCTGCCACGTGGTTCTTCCTTCCTCGAGCTTGACTACGGAGAAGAAACAGACCACGGTGAGGATTTGTCGAACTTCATAGGTGCATCACCCAAACTTGATGCCAAATGGATGATGCATCACCACGATGACCTATCGATGCTCATGGTTGCGCCTCATGGTTGCGTCGGCTGGTGAAGCTGGTCGATTTTCAATGAAAAACAAGTTGTCCATCAGTGCTCTTTGCTTGTTACCCACAAAGATGATATCCTTTGTCAGTTCACCTTGGTTGCGTTGGAGACGCAGTCGTCTTTCATGTTGGTGCAATTTTATCACACAATTGGCTATGAACCAAATGTTTCCTCGAAGAAGGATCGATGTTGGTACCAAGAGCATGAGTTTTTTTATTGATTTCTAAGCCTTCTCACAACTTTGTCTCCAGCTCCCCTGTAATTTTATTTGTCTAGCTATTAACTTTGATTAAAAAAATGGTGTGGACTAAAAACCCGAATGGACGTAGTAGCCCTCCATTTTTATTTACTCCGCATATTAGATTTGACTGAAGTCAAACTTTGTAAAGTTTGACCAAGTTTAGGCCGAACACAACAAACCATAATTATTAGAGAGGGCAAACTGTACATACTCTCAAACCTTTCCAATAAATGAAATTAAAATTCTTTATTTGTCCACACTCTCACACGTTCCGATAATTTGGCGCATGTGTGGTTGTTCACTTAAGGGAGGGTAGTGTACCGCACGTGAAGGACATGAAGTGCGACCAAGACGCGTGGATCGTTAGTTCATCGGAAGTAGTAGTAGTTTTCTTCACTGGTACATTAAATAAAGAGTTTCATTTCGTACTTACACAATTTAAAACGATTGTTATGGGGAGAATAAGAAAACAACTCCACTATATATTAGTCGTATACACGAGTACTATATGGACGCAGCTTCATTGACTTTAGTGCACCTGCCTTTGGGTTTATGACAGGTGGGCCCAAAATGTGGCTGGCCCACCTGTCATACAGCCAAAAGCAGGTGCAGTTAAGGCACCAGAGCTAAGTCTGTACTACAGTATATATATATAAGATGGACCCTCAGCGCTTGTTCGCTAGGGTTTGCACTCTCGACACTCTTGCCGCACTACATATATATACACGTTGGAGGCTCAGCGTTCCTTTGCTAGGGTTTGCTATATTCACTGTCTCTCACCCTCTTCACCAGATCTAAACAAGACTGCGTTGTGGCCTCTGTCTCTCTCACCCCCCTCACAGCTGGTGAAGGAGGCGTCCGGATCCTGTCGCACCGGGAAGGGGAGAAGGTGCAGCGTTCACTCTATCGCCTTCGGCGAGGGAGGCAATCCACTGCCGGCTGCGCTTTTCTCTTTCACCTAGTGCCTGTGCGGGAGGGCCACCGACCCCTTCTTCCTCGCTGCCGTACGTAGTGTGAGCAGATCCGACCTCCCGCCGCACGCCTTGCCACATCCTGACGACTCTAAGGTATAAGTTTCTTTGAAACCGTCATTGGTCTAGCTGCATGCTGATCTTTTTCGATTCTGTAGCTGAATCTAGGCCTTGGTTCAAAGAGGAAAGAAGGGTGCGGTGGGGTGGAGCATGAATCTAGGACGTGGTTCAATGAGGAAAGGAGGGAGGGAAAGAAGTATAGACTAGCTATCCAGCCGCTTTGTTGGTCGAAAAGGGAAAAGGGGGTAACCCAGTACACACATCTGTAAGGAACCCAACTCTTTGTTGAAAAGGGAAAGAAACTGGGGGGTCGAGTAGTTTGTGCAGGACTAGATTTGCTGCCCTCACATCAGAAAAAGTTTCAAAGAGAACAAATATGGGACCAACGCAGATATGCTGCTTGGCTACATACTCTGCATCACCCATTTATACGTGTGGACGCACATGGTGCTGGCATGTCCCATGTCCCATCCACATGATTGTGCAGTGTGTTTTGAGATGTTGTACTATGTGTATTGGTACTATTTTAAATAAATTTTGAATTGAAGCTATTGTATTTTTAAGCAATGCCACTCTCAGAATTAACTACTAAACTATTTTAAGAGAATTTCTCTGTTAATATGAATCAATGCAACCGTTTTAGAAATGCTACTGTCCTATACTTTGTTTTCCATCAAGATAAGGTAGATGCTTCTTTTTGTGGCCGCATGTTTCATCCTCCTTTATTGGCAGTAATTGTTTCCTTTTTGCCTCTGTTAAATCAGGGATATCTATTCAACTTGTTGCTATAGCAAACTTAAATGTCTCACCAACGACTTTACTTGATTTCGTAGTAATCGCACAAAACGAGATTGTATTTCCTATTCGTGTTGGCATATTAAATGCGTGATCTTGTGTGCACCATGACAGGTTGGTACTTGCCTTCATCCACATGATTGTGCAGTGTGTTTTCACATGTTGTGCTACTTGTATTGGTACTGTTTTCAATAAATGTTGAATTGAAGCTATTGTATTGCTGTCTTTTCCCATTAAGTAGTGAACAAAAATGGGACCAACCTAGACATTATGCTTGTTGCTTTGTTACAACAAACTTTGCATCACCCCCTTTATAAGTAGATGGAAGCACATGTTGTTGTTGCGCCCACTCTCCCCTCGAACTGTTTATGCTTTTTGTTAATCTAATGCCGCAGGTAAAATTAAGCAATGCCACTCTCAAAATTAACTACTGAATCTTATTTCAAAACTGCAACACTTGTTAGGGATTGGCGGGATTACCATTTTTGTGGCCGCATGTTTCATCCTCCTTTATTGGCCATTAATTGATTCCTTTTTGCCTCTATTAAAACAGGGATATCTATTCAACTTGTTGCTATTGTGACATTTTGCTTCGCTTAATTTTGGTGGAACTGCACAAAACGAGATTGGATTTCCTATTCGTGTTGGCAGATTAAATGCGTGATCTTGTGTGCCTCATGACAAAGTTGGTACTTGCCTTCATCCACATGATCGTGCAGTGTGTTTTGAGATGTTGTGCTACTTGTATTGGTACTGTTTTAAATAAATGTTGAATTGAAGCTATTGTATTGCTGTCTTTTCCCATTAAGTAGTGAACAAAAATGGGACCAACCCAGACATTATGCTTGTTGCTTTGTTACAACAAACTCTGCATCACCCCCTTTATAAGTAGATGGAAGCACATGTTGTTGTTGCACCCACTCTCCCCTGGAACTGTTTATGCTTTTTGTTAATCTAATGTCGCTGGTAAAATTAAGCAATGCCACTCTCAGAATTAACTACTGAATCTTATTTGAAAACTGCAACACTTGTTAGGGATTGGCGGGATTACCATTTTTGTGGCCGCATGTTTCATCCTCCTTTATTGGCCAGTAATTGATTCCTTTTTTGCCTCTGTTAAAACAGGGATATCTATTCAACTTGTTGCTTTTGCGACATTTTGCTTCGCTTAATTTTTGTGGAACTGCACAAAATGAGACCGGATTTCCATATATGTGTTGAGATCTCTTTTAGATCCACCTCAGGCGTTGTTTCAAATCTTGGTCTTGAAAGGTCAGTACCTACTTTCCTCGTAATTAACTACGAATCTTAGTTCAAAACTGCAACACTTGATAGGGATCAGTGAGT
The DNA here is from genome assembly GCA_021605145.1 of Aegilops bicornis. Taxonomy (NCBI): domain Eukaryota; kingdom Viridiplantae; phylum Streptophyta; class Magnoliopsida; order Poales; family Poaceae; genus Aegilops; species Aegilops bicornis. Next base: position 622,127,749 of record CM038674.1, read on the forward strand.
ACCATTTACATTAGGGATTGGCCGGAGTACATGTTTAAGAAATGTATTGTTCAGATAATGTCTCTATTATTATATATCGATTCTGATGTTTTACAAATGGTACTATCCTGCTTTGTAGTTCTTTCTACATGTTTAACCAAGGTATTGTTAAGATAATGTCTCTGTTAAAATGAATCGATCGCATTGTTTTAGGAATGATACTTTTACGCTTTGTCGTTCTTTATACATGTTGAAACAAGGCATTGTTAAGATAATGTATCAGTTACTATGAATGAATCACACTGATTGAAAATTGCTACTCTCCTGCTTTGTTTCCCATTAAGATAAGGTAGATCAGTAGATGTTTTTCTTATGGGAGTACAAGTCATCAACCGTTATTTCTCAGTAATTGTTTCCCTTATACCTTTTGTTGCTTACAGGGATATCAAAATTAAAGCTCGGTTTTATTCTGACTTTGATTTTAGTTGAATTGCACAAAAGGAGCCAATGTGTCCAAGGCAAACTGCTGCATTAGTGGGTCCAGTTGGTCTTACCACTTTGCAGAAAGAAGTAGTCACTATTTGCGCTACATTACACAAGGAATGATCGAGAAGCTTTACAGAGTATTATTAGACGTTGGTGACATGAGTAGTCTGTAGAGAGCACATAGGAAACTCTACAACACGTGGAGTGCACTGGGCAAAAAGTGCCCAAACAAGTACAGGAAGCCAGGACAGGACTCCAAATCTGTCAATGTCATTCTAAGCAACAATGATGGGGCATCTGGGTATGGTAATCTGTTTACCGTACTTTCAGTTTGTTAGTCCACCGATTGGTGGGTTGACACTGGGGCCAATATTCATGTGTGTGCTGCTGTGTCTTTGTTTTCTTGCAGCATATAAATACGATATCCACAGGGATGCTTAGCTTGATTTTAGTGGAACTGCACAAAATGTCCAGATGGTTTGTGTGCTCCATAATACTTCATCATGCACAATTCATTGAATGGTTCTCTAATCATTCGTCATCACCTTGAGCCACCAGACTATATGTTTGAATGGTGCTGCCAGCGTCGGCCATTAAGAAGGGTAAGAAAAAAGACAAAAAGAGAGATGGCTGCTTTACTTGTGGTTCGGAGGAACACTGGGCAAACAAGTGCCCAAACAAGTACCAAGAAGCCAGGACAGGACTCCAAGTCTGTCAATGTCACTCTAAGCAACAATGATGGGGCATCTGGGTATGGTAATCTATTTACCGTACTTTCAGTTTGTTAGTCCATCGATTGGTGGGTTGACACTGGGACCAATATTCATGTGTGTGCTGATGTGTCTTTGTTTTCTGGCAGCATATAAATATGAAATCATGCTCAGCTTGATTTTAGTGGAACTGCACAAAATGGTCAGATGGTTCGTGTCCTCCATAATAATACTTCATCATGCACAATACATCGAACGGTTCTCTAATCATTCATCGTCACCTTGAGCCACCGGACTATCAGATGACAAACTGATGACAAACCCTGCCCGTTCCACAATCATAGGCATTACATATTTTGAATGGGAAAAGCTTGTCAAAGTTGACATTAGTTTAATATATTGGAATTGGAAAACCTTGTCAATTTTGCTGATTGATGTTAGCCAGAAGACATGCATTTGATATTTTTGAGTGGGACGCCCTTTGCTGTGAGCAACGTCGATCGTTTTTTCCTATTCCCGTCTTCGGTTCAGAAGTAAATATTTACTCTATTGAGATGCATAGTCACATGAATGTTGACTTATGTAAGATATTTTAAGAGTTTGTTCTGAATATTGTCTATATAATGCCAGGCCTTGTGTTTCATTGCAAAGTTGAGCTTGGAATGTTGTGGCATGCGGCATCGCGAGCTGTTCACCGTGCCTCCTGAGAATAATGCTTCGTACTGTTTTGCATGTCGATATAATGCCAGTGATTTGCTTGTTAGGAAGATCATCCTCTTCTGTTGTTTCCGTGCTTAAGAAGTTCATCGTCTTATGTTTCATTCATAGCCTATACGACAAGTCGGGTAGATTAGACGTGAAACCATATGATCTTCCGACCAACTCATCATCTTAGGCCGTGATTGGATCGTTGTTTTCCAACCAAAACCGCTTGTAAAACTGACGCTTGTAAATAAAAGCAGATGGTCTCGGGCGAAGCGCTTGGTTGGTCGATTTTGACTAGTAAAATATACACCGGTCTCTCAAATTACACGCGTAACCCGCCGGTTTTACTTACAGACCTCGGGCCCACGGTTTCATTACGCCTGTATTTTACGCGTTGTTTCCGATGACGAGTAAACTACACTTGTATCTTAATACAGTTGCGAAATAAACCAGAGCTCCCAAGCGCGGCCTTACCGTTCCTTGCCGTCTCAGTCTCTCGAAGGTGCTCATAGGTGTCCGATGATCCTGGCTTCCTGAATGAGCAGAGGGCGCTGTATCAGACCATCCGTAGGGCCTGCGAGGCCCTCTCTGTCGTCCTTCAAGTTGTTGCGCTCGCCGTGGCTCCGAGCATTGTTAACATGGTCAATGAACATGAGGATTCAGGAGATGACTTTATTTTGACTGGTTAACAGTAGGGACCCACTAGGACCATAGCCGTACGTAAGCAAGTGCCTCCTTATTATGTACAACTATATATTTTTTGCTTCCTCCTGGTTTCCTGACATCACGGTCCCACACCATTTTCAACCTATGTAGTCAATAAACAAGAGAATTGCACAAGGTGCGGCCGACAGCTGGGACCAAGCAGCTCGAGCAGTATTTGTGTTTTTGAGGCGTGAGCACTGCAGAGTTTTTCTTGGCGATGTTTTTTCGCCGTTGTTCGTGAGGAGAGCAGGGTATTAATCAAGGGCGGGCTGTGGCCCGTCTAGCCCTGTGATGTATATCCAGCCCAGATATTAATTTTTTTCAAGATGAAAATGGCTAGCCCAGCTATACGTTTTTTTTAGGAATACCCAGGCAAGGTCAACTTCTTATTCTCCGCCTCGCTGGGCTATAAATCTTTCCTAGGAGGGATGCATTAGGCTTAACAGGAAAATGGGCTTTAAAAAATAATAAATGAGATGTAATTATAAAAACTGGGCAGTAACTATAAAAAATGCACGAAGCACGGAATTAGTTTATAAAATATTATTTATGGATTTTGAAAATCTTACTTTTTAATTGTTGCGCGCGCAATGTTTTGTTAGATTTTTACGTAATACAAACTTATATTCAATCTGACTAGAAATTTTGGGATAAAAATATTTCGGATCCCATCAAAATGTGGGAAATTTTATTGAATTCTGTCTTGAACGGTTGGTTGAAATTATTAATCGTTGTCCTAGCTAGAAAATGGGCTGTACTTTTAACAAACTGTAAATGGGCTATAGTAAATTCCATTAGAATTCAAAAATGGGTTGTACATTCTTACAAATCGCAAATGGGCTATAAGTTCTCTCCCACACACTTGTGGGCCTACTAAGTTGATGTGTTCCCTAAAAAAAGAAGTTGACGCGTATGCAAGGCTTTGTCAACTTATTGTAGTCAACACACAGTTCTAGCAGCAGTGGCCGTTGGATGTCCATCCAACGGATGTCGTGCTACTTCTTCAATCTCGGATATTCTAGCTTCACCAGCCCAAGAAATGATTCCTCCCCCTGACATCTGGGGTGCACCGTTTCGGAAACTGTTCATCCAACCCCCCCCCCCCCAGCAACGCTCACTGTTCATCCAAAGGCAGCATCGATCGGCTTCAGTTAGCAGCAGTAGCGAAGGAATCGCTCGATCGGGTTCAGTTAACAGCCATCGATCGATCGCTCGGGTTCAGTAACGCATAGCCTGCAGCGCAATCGCTCGGGTTCAGTTAGAGCCCAACGCCTCGCTCGGGTTCAGTTAGATCCCAACGCCGCTTCACGCTGCAGCGTGCGTGTCTGAGAGAAACGCGCATCTCTCGGCCCCGACCACCCACCGTAACCGGGAACACCCCGATATTTTCCTCGCCCTCGCTTCTACCATTGTTTTTTCCGTCATGGACGGCCCAAAGAATGTCATGCAGCTGCGTCTCCGGCCCGCCCAGGACGAAAAGCCCATTTTTTGTCATGATTTTTTGTCATAGAAGTAGGACCCCACCACATCTATGATGATACCGTGTTTTGTCATAATTATTTTCATCGAAGTGTCATAAGTATGACAGAAAAAAAATTCGTTCGGCCCAAAATGTCACGGATGTGTCTTTTTTGTAGTGTTAACTTTGACGGATGAAAGACCAACTAATGAGAGATTACTAATAACGTGTGCTTCCAAAGGAGTAAAATAACAAGGTAACGCTTATTATAACTTAACAAAATGTTAAATTGATAGGTACTAGTTGCTTGCAGTATCAAGTTATGTAGTTTATTGATGAAAACGATGTGCTTATAACACAAAATTTTATCGGTGTCCGCATCTAGCCCTTCAATGGAGCGTCTCATATGACTTGGTCATAAAAGAAGGGGGTGTGTTGCAGTAATATGAGCACCTGCACTCGCCGTCGGCAAGGCAGTTACCGACGCCGCTGAGCTTCTTATGGCATGAGTCCCTACACGTGCGGATGGTGCAGTGGCGGCCAATGACCTTGGTGCATGTGTAATGGTTGTAATCTATGGTAATGTCAACCTCCTCCCTCACCAATGCTCTGACATTTTGGATGTCTGTAAGGCCACAACCACATACAACAAGAATATAAGCATAGCTCAATTGTTCTTCCGTCTCAAATCAACTTCCCCAACAAATAAGAGAGATTTTAATTGTACATGTATAGAACATGAACTACCTGACGATAATAGAACAAGGACGACGATGGTGAGTGGTAATATCCCGTGGCTGGCCGTCATGGCTAGTGGAATACCTCGCGCTCGTTGTTTCTCAGTAAGTTGCTATATTCCCCTATATTAGCCAGATATGGTGTCTCAATCCTGGTCTAGAGGCTCATGGGTTTAGGGGTTTTGTAGTTGTTTTCCCGATAGATAAGATGGCAATCACTAATTGTTACTTGTATTAATGTATACTTATCGTTTTGTGTAAAATTGGAAATAATTGATAGTGTCATTAATATTGTATGTAAATATAGAAACAAATTATGGTACTTCTAATCTATTTACGTGTTCAAATAAAAAATTATGTATTAATGAATACACACCATATTGTCATACAAAAAGTTTATAACAAAATAACTTATTTTGAGGCATTAAAATTGTGCAACTTTCAAGCGCTCTCAGACCGTCAACATTTGCAGCCATCCAATCGGGATAGTAAGAATGAACCTAAACCAAGCCTTCTCATGACCTCCCAGTTTCTGGCCATCAATTTGGATGATGTGGACTATTAGGTGTGTTGTCAATTCCGTCCTCCTCCATAGTTTTTTTCTTGGACCAACCTGGGCTAATTGTACTAAAGGGTTGCTACTTCAGAAGAAAAACGAAGATCTGTGGCTACATGGCCCTTATCTCCCAGCCCATTTGGCTAACCTCCACCCATTGCTAACCCTCCCAAGAGAAAAGACTTCAATTAACAGAACAGGTCAGTTGGTCACTGCTAAATGAAGGTCAACGGGGTCGATTCCGAGTAGAGGCGTTTGTTGATGGATCAGCTATATACTTGATGTTATATGTTAATGATATGTTGATTGCTGCCAAGGGCAATAAATAGATCACTGCTTTAAAGGCATAGTTAAGTAGTGAGTTTGAGATGAAGGATTTTGGTGCTGTTAAGAAAACTTTAGGTATGGAGATTACCCGGGACAGAAATTTTGGTGTGTTATTTCCTAGTTAGCAGAGTTACATTAAGAAAATTCTTCATTGTTTTAACATGCATGATGCTAAGTCAATAAGCACTCCTACTGCTCCTCATTTCAAGTTATCATTTTCTCAATGTCCTAGTACAAATGAAGAGTTTGAGTATATGTCAAGATTTCCATATTCTAGTGTTGTCAGTTCTTTAATGTATGCCATGTTGTGTTCTCGTCCTAATTTTTCATATGCAGTGAGTTTGTTTAGTAATACATGGCTAATCCTGGTAAAGAACATTGGAAGGTTGTTCAGTGGATTTTCAGGTACCTTTGCGGCACTTCCAATGCTTGTTTGCAATTCGGCAGGGCTGGTGAGGGACTAGTTGGTGATATGGATTCAATTTTTTCTTCTAGTGATTTGGATAAGAGGAGGTCCCTCACAGGTTATGTGTTCACTATTGGTGGTTGTGTCGTGAGTTGGAGGGAAACACTGCAGCCTGTTGTTTCCCAATCTAGCACTAAAGCAAAATACATGGCTATTGCAGAAGCATGTAAAGAATCAGTTTGGCTGAAAGGTTTGTATGCTGAGCTTTGGGAGATAATTGTTGCATTACTCTGTTTTGTGATAGTTAGAGTGCCATATACCTTACTAAGGATCAGATGTTCCATGAGGACAAAGCACATTGATATCAAATATAATTATGTTTGAGACATTGTTGCTCAAGGTAACCCGAAGGTATGCAAGATTAGTACTCATGATAATCCTGCTGCTATGATGACAAAGCTCGTTCATGTTGCTAAGTTTGAGCTTTGCTCAGACTTAGTTGGTATAACACATTAGTCATAGTGTCTATTTGGTGCCAAAAGTGTTTTCTTTGTTGTTCGGGAAGAAGGTTCTCATTCATGCTAGAAGATGGAATTTGTCTCAAGGTGGAGTTTCTTATGTTATGATCCAAATTTGCATATATAAGTATAAAGGCTAAGTTCTGACGAGCGAGGCGGAGCGGAGGCCCGTCATCGGGAGGAATGGGCCGTAGAGGATCAGTATTGAACTAGGTCACCTCTACTATATACATCCTTTGTAATCCGCCGCACAGGATAAGTTGATCAGTTGTAAATCCCCCGCATTTGTAACCTCTCCTGATATAGTGAAGTTTCGCGGGCTATCGCCTGTGGTTTTTGCCCCTTCGCATTGGAGGGGTTTTCCACGTTAAAATCTTGTGTCCCATGTGATTGATTTCGTTCTTCGTCATTTCATTTGCCTGTCATATATCTAACACTCCATTCAACAAAAAATCCATGGACTTTGCACGTTTATCAATTGTTGTGGCCCTGTCCCTGCAAGATCCAAGGTAGTGATTTCTTATACAACACGGCCATGCCTTCTCTCACAGGTTCTGCTCACCCTGGCAAGAGTCGCTCTGCCTGGGCTGCGCCCTTGCTACTTGTGAGCTACGTTGGGATTTCCCAGAAGAGGAGGGGATGATGCAACACAGTAGAGATAAGTATTTCCTTAAGTTATGAAACCAAGGTTATCAATCCAGTAGGAGAATCATGCAACAACTCATTAGCAACACCTACACATAAAATAACAAATCCTCGCACCCAACGCGAACAAGGGGTTGTCAATCCCTTGGCAGTTATTTGCAAGATTAAATTGTATGGTGATAGATAGATAGATCGATAAAAATAATATAAAATAAAAGTGCAACAAGGTATTTTAAGGATTTTTAATATATGATAGAAGTAGACCCGGGGGTAATAGTTTTCACTAGAGGCTTCTCCCTTGAAAATAACATACAGTGGGTAGACAAATTATTGTTGGGGAATTGATAGAAAAGCAAATAATTATCATGATATCCAAGGCAATGATCATATATATAGGCATCACGTCCGAGACAAGTAGACCGAAGCGATTCTGCATCTACTACTGTTACTCCACACATCGATCGCTTATGTCTACTACACAACCTTCTTCTTGTAGACGTTGTTGGGCCTCCAAGTGCAGAGGTTTGTAGGACAGTAGCAAATCTCCCTCAAGTGGATGACCTAAGGTTTATCAATCCGTGGGAGGCGTAGGATGAAGATGGTCTCTCTCAATCAACCCTGCAACCAAATAACAAAGAGTCTTTTGTGTCCCCAACACACCCAATACAATGGTAAATTGTATAGGTGCACTAGTTCGGCGAAGAGATGGTGATACAAGTGCAATATGGATGGTAGATATAGGTTTTTGTAATCTGAAAATATAAAAAAGCAAGGTAACGAGTGGGAAAAGTGAGCGTAAACGTTATTGCAATGCTAGGAAACAAGGCCTAGGGTTCATACTTTCACTAGTGCAAGTTCTCTCAACAATAATAACATAATTGGATCATATAACTATCCCTCAACATGCAACAAAGAGTCACTCCAAAGTCACTAATAGTGGAGAACAAACGAAGAGATTATGGTAGGGTACGAAACCACCTCAAAGTTATTCTTTCCAATCGATCCGTTGGGCTATTCCTATAAGTGTCACAAACAGCCCTAGAGTTTGTACTAGAATAACACCTTAAGACACAAATCAACCAAAACCCTAATGTCACCTAGATACTCCAATGTCACCTCAAGTATCCGTGGGTATGATTATATGATATGCATCACACAATCTCAGATTCATCTATTCAGCCAACACATAGAACCTCAAAGAGTGCCCCAAAGTTTCTACCGGAGAATCAAGACGAAAACGTGTGCCAACCCCTATGCATAGGTTCATGGGCGGAACCCGCAAGTTGATCACCAAAACATACATCAAGTGAATCACGTGATATCCCATTGTCACCACAAATACGCACGGCAAGACATACATCAAGTGTTCTCAAATCCTTAAAGACTCAATCCGATAAGATTACTTCAAAGGGAAAACTCAATCCGTTACAAGAGAGTAGAGGGGGAGAAACAATATAAGATCCAACTATAATAGCAGTGCTCGCGATACATCAAGATTGTGCCAGATCAAGAACACGAGAGAGAGAGAGAGAGAGAGAGAGAGAGAGAGAGATCAAACACATAGCTACTGGTACATACCCTCAGCCCCGAGGGTGAACTACTCCCTCCTCGGCATGGAGAGCGTCGGGATGATGAAGATGGCCACCGGTGAGGGTTTCTCCCTCTCGCAGGGTGCCGGAACAGGGTCCCGAGCGGTTTTTGGTGGCTACAGAGGCTTGCGGCGGCGGAACTCCCGACCTATTCTGTTCCCCGAAGTTTTTAGGGTATATGGAGATATATAGGCGGAAGAAGTACGTCACGGGAGCCACGAGGGGCCCACGAGGGTGGAGGGCGCGCCCCCTGCCTCGTGGCTCCCTCGTTTCTTTCTTGACGTGCACTCCAAGTATATCGGGTAGCTTTCCTTCCAAAAATAACTTCTCCAGAAGGTTTCATTCCTTTTCGACTTCGTTTGATATTCCTTTTCTTGAAACATCAAACAAGGGAAAAAAGCAGGAGGCGGCACTAGGCTCGGGTCAATAGGTTAGTCCCAAAATAATATAAAAGTGTTTAATAAAGCCCATAAACATCCAAAACAGATAATATAATAGCATGAAACAATAAAAATTATAGATATGTTGGAGACGTATCAAGATCCCCAAGCTTAATTCACCTGCTCGTCCTCGAGTAGGTAAATGATAAAAACAGAATTTTTGATGTGGAATGCTACTTGGCATAATTTCAATGTAATTCTTCTTAATTGTGATATGAATATTCAGATCCGAAAGATTCAAGATAAAAGTTCATATTGACATAAAAGTAATAATACTTCACGCATACTAACAAAGCTATCATGTCTTCTCAAAATAACATGGACAAAGAAAGCTATCCCTACAAAATCATATAGTCTGGCTATGCTCTATCTTCATCACACAAAGTATTTAAATCATGCACAACCCCGATGGCAAGCCAAGCAATTGTTTCATACTTTTAATGTTCTCAAACTTTTTCAATCTTCACGCAATACATGAGCGTGAGCCATGGACATAGCACTATAGGTGGAATAGAATGGTGGTTGTGGAGAAGACAAAAAGGAGAAGATAGTCTCACATCAACTAGGCGTATCAACGGGCTATGGAGATGCCCATCAAAAGATACCAATGTGAGTGAGTAGGGATTGCCATGAAACGGATGCACTAAAGCTATAAGTATATGAAAGCTCAACAAAAGAAACTAAGTGAGTGTGCATCCAACTCGCTTTCTCACGAAGACCTAGGGCATTTTGAGGAAGCCCATCATTGGAATATACAAGCCAAGTTCTATAATGAAAAATTCCCACTAGTATATGAAAGTGACAACATAGGAGACTCTCTATCATGAAGATTATGGTGCTACTTTGAAGCACAAGTGTGGTAAAACGATACTAGCATTGTCCCTTCTCTCTTTTTCTCTCATTTTTTATTTTTTTATTTGGGCCTTTTCTCTTTTTTTTATGGCCTCTTTTTTTTAAGTCCGGAGTCTCATCCCGACTTGTGGGGGAATCATAGTCTCCATCATCCTTTCCTCACTAGGACAATGCTCTAATAATGATGATCATCACACTTTTATTTACTTACAACTCAAGAATTACAACTCAATACTTAGAACAAAAATATAACTCTATATGAATGCCTCCGGCGGTGTACCGGGATGTGCATTGAATCAAGAGTGACATGTATGAAAGAATTATGAATGGTGGATTTGCCACAAACACGATGTCAACTACATGATCATGCTAAGCAATATGACGATGATGGAGCGTGTCATAAACGGAACGGTGGAAAGTTGCATGGCAATATATCTCGGGATGGCTATGGAAATGCCATGATAGGTAGGTATGGTGGCTGTTTTGAGGAAGGTATATGGTGGGTGTATGATACCGGCGAAAAGTGCGCGGTATTAGAGAGGCTAGCAATGATGGAAGGAAGAAGAGTGTGTATAATCCATGGACTCAACATTAGTCATAAAGAACTCATGTACTTATTGCAAAAATCTACAAGTTATCAAAGCAAAGTATTACGCGCATGATCCTAGGGGGATAGATTGGTAGGAAAAGACCATCGCTCGTCCCCGACCGCCACTCATAAGGAAGACAATCAATAAATAAATTATGCTCCGACTTCATCACATAACGGTTCACCATACGTGCATGCTACGGGAATCACAAACTTTAACACAAATATATCTCAAATTCACAACTACTCAATTAGCACAACTTTGATATCTCTACCTCCATGTCTCAAAACAATCATAAGGAATCAAACTTCTCATAGTATTCAATGCACTCTATATGAAAGTTTTTATTATATCCCGAATACCTAGCATATTAGGATTAAGCACATTACCATGCTGTTTAAGACTCTCAAAATAATATAAGTGAAGCATGAGAGTTCATCTATTTCTTCAAAATAAGACTACCATCGTGCTCTAAAAGATATAAGTGAAGCACTAGAGCAAACAACAAACTACTCCAAAAGGTATGAGTGAAGATCAATGAGTAGTCGAATAATTATGCAACTATGTGAAGACTCTCCCATTTAATAATTTCATATCTTGGTATTTTATTCAAACAGCAAGCAAATCTAAAGAAAATAAAATGACGCTCCAAGCAAAACACATATCATGTGGTGAATAAAAATATAGCTCCAAGTAAAGTTACCGATGAATGAAGACGAAAGAGATTAGGCTCTTGGTTGTCCTTGAATATTACCTTGGGGTGCCTTGGGCATCCCCAAGCTTAGGCTCTCGCCACTCCTTATTCCGTAGTCCATCAAATCTTTACCCAAAATTTGAAAACTTCACAACACAAAACTTAACAGAAAATCTCGTGAACTCCGTTAGCAAAAGAAAACAAAAGACCACTTCAAGGTACTATAATGAACTCATTCTTTATTTATATTGGTGTTAAACATACTGAATTCCAACTTCTATATGGTTTATAAACTATTTTACTAGCCATAGATTCATCAAAATAAGCAAACAACACGCGAAAAACAGAATCTGTCAAAAACAGAACAGTCTTTAGTAATATGTATCAAACGTATACTTCTGTAACTCCAAAAATTCTGAAATAAATTGGTGGACCTGAGGAATTTTTCTAGTAATCATCTGCAAAAAGAATCAACTAAATATCACTCTCCAGTAAAAACATTTAGCTAATATCGTGAGCGCTAAAGTTTCTGTTTTTTACAGCAAGATCATAAAGACTTCACCAAAGTCTTCCCAAAGGTTCTACTTGGCACAAACTATAATTAAAACATGAAACCGCATCTAAACATAGGCTAGATAGATTATTTATTACTAAACAGGAGCAAAAATCAAATAACAAAAATAAAACTTTGTTGCCTCCCAACAAGTGCTATCGTTTAACGCCCCTAGCTAGGCATGATGATTTCAATGATGCTCGCATAAAAGATAAGAATTGAAACATAAAGAGAGCATCATGAAGAATATGACTAGCACATTTAAGTCTAACCCACTTCTTATGCATAGGTATTTTGTGAGCAAACAACATATGGGAACAATAATCAACTAGCATAGGAAGGCAAAACAAGCATAACTTCAAAACTTTAAGCACATAGAGAGGAAACTTGATATTATTGCAATTCCTACAAGCATATATTCCTCCCTCGTAATAATTTTAAGTAGCATCATAATTAATTCAACAATATAACCAGCACCTAAAGCATTCTTTTCATTATCTACTTGCATATAAAATTTACTACTCTCCACATAAGCAAAATTCTTCTTATTCGGAATGGTGGGAGTATCATAAGAGACTTGAATACTATAAATTGTTTCCACATTAAAAGAGTAATGTTCAGAAAGAGGGTAATCATAATCATGACAAGTTCTATAAATATAATCATCACTACTTTTTATAGCATAAGTTTCATCACAATAATCATCATAAGTAGCAACTTTGTTCTCATCATAATCGATTGAAACCTCTTCTGAAATAGTGGATACATCACTAAATAAAGTCATGACCTCTCCAAATCTGCTTTCATAAATATTATAAGATTCAACATCCTCCAAAATAGTGGGATCGTTACTTCCTAGAGTTGACACTCTTCCAAACCCACTTTCATCAATATACTCATCATAGGTAGAAGGAATGCTATCATTATAACAATTTTCCATATCAAAACTTGGGAGACTAAAAATATCATATTCATTGAACGTAGCATCCCCAAGCTTGGGACAAACATTAATTGCAGCAAATATATTCTCAAAAACATCATCTTCATCAATCATAGCATCCCCAAGCTTGGGCCTTTTCATATCATAAGCATAATCACTCTCATCATTAATAGTATGGATAACACCAATAGTATAGCAATTATTATATTCTTCCAAGCAAGTGCCAAACAGATTTTCAAGATCATAAGAAGTATCATTATCTTCCCAATCATAATCATCACAACAAGCAATAGGCATAACGAGATCATTATCAAGTGCATCATCTTCCACAATTATTTTTGATTCATTTTCATGAGGCACAACAATAATAGGAGCAAATTTATTTGGGAGAGATATCTTTTTACCTCTCTTCCTTTTTATTTTCTTCTTCTTTACCACATCATGTGTGGGTTCAATCCTCTTTTTGGAGCTCCTTATTAATGAGATTGGTTGAATAGAAGTCTCCTCTTCGTTACCTGATTCATCATAAGAAATAATAGGAGAATATTGGGAAGTCTCTTCCCTTTCGTTAGTATTCTCTTCATCTTCTATTTGTTTTCTTTTCTTTATGTAATTGGCAATATAAGGATTTCCAATGCAATTCACAACGCAATACATATAAATTTCCTCTAGATCAAAATGAAGAACTCTATCAAGGGCAAATTTGGAATATCCTTAGTTGTCCGTTTCATTTCTTCATAACCCAAGAGCAAACTAAGTTCATTATGATGTGCAAGGGAAATCAAGTCATCACAATTTTTGGACACAATACGATCATTAAACAATTTGCATTGGGTACTGAAATGATCATGTTCATTGCAAAGTTCACAAGTATGGCTAATAAAGTTTAAATTTTCAGCACACGCATCTAGCTTTTCTTGCAACCATTTAGTTACGAAATGCTTATGCCTCTTGCAATATCTATCTTCCCTATTTGGTGTGTACTTGCAAACCCAATGCACTCCACAAAAATTGACATGTTTATAGGAGACATTTTCATCATAATTAGTGCAATCATCATTAGTACCATGGATATTCAAGGAGTTCATACTAACAACGTTGCAATCATGCTCATCATTCAAATATTTAGTGCCAAACATTTTAATACATTCTTCTTCTAACACTTTGGCACAATTTTCCTTTCCATCATACTCACGAAAGATATTAAAAAGGTGAAGCGTATGAGACAAACTCAATTCCTTTTTTGTAGTTTTCTTTCATAAACTAAACTAGTGCTAAAACAAGAAACAAAAAGATTCGATTGCAAGACCTAAAGATATACCTTCAAGCACTCACCTCCCCAGCAACGGCGCCAGAAACTGCTTGATGTCTACTACACAACCTTCTTCTTGTAGACGTTGTTGGGCCTCCAAGTGCAGAGGTTTGTACAACAGTAGCAAATTTCCCTCAAGTGGATGACCTAAGGTTTATCAATCCGTGGGAGGCGTAGGATGAAGATGGTCTCTCTCAAACAACCCTGCAACCAAATAACAAAGAGACTAATGTGTCCCCAACACACCCAATACAATGGTAAATTGTAAAGGTGCAATAATTAATTGAAGAGATGGTGATACAAGTGCAATATGATGGTAGATATAGGTTTTTGTAATCTGAAAATATAAAAACAGCAAGGTAATGAGTGGGAAAAGTGAGCGTAAACGGTATTGCAATGCTAGGAAACAAGGCCTAGGGTTCATACTTTCACTAGTGCAAGTTCTCTCAACAATAATAACATAATTGGGTCATATAACTATCCCTCAACATGCAACAAAGAGTCACTCCAAAGTTACTAATAGTGGAGAACAAACGAAGATATTATGGTAGGGTAGGAAACCACCTCAAAGTTATTCTTTCCAATTAATCCGTTGGGCTATTCCTATAAGTGTCACAAACAGCCCTAGAGTCCGTACTAGAATAACACCTTAAGACACAAATCAACCAAAACCCTAATGTCACCTAGATACTCCAATGTCACTCAAGTATCCGTGGGTATGATTATACGATATGCATCACACAATCTCAGATTCATCTATTCAACCAACACACAGAACCTCAAAGAGTGCCCCAAAGTTTCTACCGGAGAATCAAGACGAAAATGTGTGCCAACCCCTATGCATAGGTTCATGGGCAGAACCCGAAAGTTGATCACCAAAACATACATCAAGTGAATCACGTGATATCCCATTGTCACCACAGATACGCACGGCAAGACATACATCAAGTGTTCTCAAGTCATTAAAGACTCAATCCGATAAGATTAGTTCAAAGGGAAAACTCAATCCATTACAAGAGAGTAGATGGGGAGAAGCAATATAAGATCCAACTATAATAGCAAAGCTCGCGATACATCAAGATCGTGCCAAATCAAGAACACGAGAGAGAGAGAGAGAGAGAGAGAGAGAGAGAGAGAGATCAAACACTTAGCTACTGGTACATACCCTCAGCCCCGAGGGTGAACTACTCCTTCCTCGTCATGGAGAGCGCCGGGATGATGAAGATGGCCAGCGGTGAGGGTTTCCCCCTCCGGCAGGGTGCCGGAACAGGGTCCCGAGAGGTTTTGGGTGGCTACAGAGGCTTGCGGCGGCGGAACTCCCGATCTATTCTGTTCCCCGAAGTTTTTAGGGTTTATGGAGATATATAGGCGGAAGAAGTACGTCAGGGGAGCCACGAGGGGCCCACGAGGGTGGAGGGCGCGCCCCAGGGGGTGGCGCCCCTACCTCGTGGCTCCCTCGTTCTTTCTGACGTGCACTCCAAGTCTATCGTAGTTTTCCTTCCAAAAATAACTTCTCCGAAGGTTTCATTCCTTTTCGACTCCGTTTGATATTCCTTTTCTTTGAAACATCAAACAAGGGAAAAACAGAGGCTGCATGGGCTCTGGGTCAATAGATTAGTCAAAAAAATAATATAAAAGTGCTTAATAAAGCCCATAAACATCCAAAACAGATAATATAATAGCATGGAACAATCAAAAATTATAGATACGTTGGAGACGTATCAACCGCTATCCAGCATGCATCTAGATTATTAAGTTCATAAAGAACAGAGTAACACCTTAAGCAAGATGACATGATGTAGACAAAGTAAACTCACGCGTGAATAAACCCCATCTTTTTACCCTTAATAGCAATGATACAATACGTGTCATGTCCCCTTCTATCACTGGGATGGAGCACCGCAAGATCGAACCCATTACAAAGCACCTCCCCATTGCATGATAAATCAATCTAGTCGGGCAAACCAAATCAATATATCAGAGAGAAATATGATGCTATAAAAATCATGCATAAAAGAGTTCAGAGAAAACTCAAATTATATTCATGGATAAATCTGATCATAAACTCACAGTTCATCGGATCCCAACAAACACACCACAAAAAGTGATTACATTGGATAGAACTCCAAGAACATTGAGGAGAACATAGTATTGAAGATCAAATATACAGAATAAGCCATCTAGCTACTAACTATGGACCCGTAGGTCTATGGTAAACTACTCAAGCATCATCAGAAGGGCAACAAGGATGATGTAGAGCCCCTCCGTGATCGAATCCCCCTCCGACAGAGTGCCGGAGAAGGCCTCCAGATTGCATCTCTCGAGAACAGGAATTTGCGTTGGTAGAAAAAGTATTTCATGGACTCCTCTGTTGGTTTCCCGACTTTAGAGAATTTATAGAGGCGGAGTTAGGTTAAACGGAGCTACATGCGCCCCACAAGCCACTGGGGAGTGCCCTACCCCCCTGGGCGCATCCTGGTGCCTCATGGGCCACTGCTCCATCTTCTCGTCCCCTCCCGAAGCTTCCAGTGTCTCTTATGTCCAGAAGAAAATCTCCAAAAAGTTTTGTGGCATTTGGACTTAGTTTCGTACTGATATTCTGAAAAACCAAAAATAGGCAAAAAACAGCAACTGGCACTGGGCACTAAGTTAATAGGTTAGTCCCAAAAAATGATATATAATTGCTTGTAAATGTATATAAAACATCCAAGATTGGTACTATAATAACATGGAACAATCAAAAATTATAAATACGTTGGAGACATGTCATGTAACGCCCTCGATGCGGCTATATCTCCCACGTGTCGAGGCACGACTTAGAGGCATAACCGCATTGAAAGGAATGTCGCAAGTGAGGTAATCTTCACACAACCCATGTAATACATAAGGGAAAGAGATACATAGTGGGCTTACAGTCGCCACTTCACACAATACATAAATAAACATCCATCATTCAGAGTACACTCAAGGTCCGACTACGGAACCAAAATAAAAGAAGATACCCCAAATGCTACACAGATCCTCGATCGTCCCAACTGGGCACCACTACTGATCATCCGGAAAAGACACATAGTAACGACCACGTTCCTCGTCGAACTCCCACTTGAGTTCGGGTTGAGTCACCGTGACCGCATCGTCGGAACACTGCAATCGTGTTTGGAAATATCTGTGAGTCACGGGGACTCAGCAATCTCACACCCGCGAGATCAAGACTATTTAAGCTTATAGGAAGGACAGAGTAGTATAGTGGAGCTGCAGCAAGCGACTAGCATATATGGTGGCTACTTCGCAAAAGAGAGCGAGAAGAGGAGCAAAGCACGGTCGTGAAGCTAGTAGCGATCAAGAAGTGATCCTGAACTACTTACGTCAGACATAACTCCAACACCGTGTTCAATTCCCGGACTCCGCCGAGAAGAGACCATCACGGTTACACACGCGGTTGATGTGTATTTTAATTGAGGTCAACTTCGGGTTTTCTACAACCGGACATTAACAAATTCCCATCTGCCTCATAATCAAGGGCACGGCTTTGAAAGATATTACCTGCGGGGTGTCCCAACTTAGCCCATTATAAGCTCTCACGGTCAACGAAGGATATTCCTTCTACCGAAGACCCGATCAATCTCGAATCTCGGACTACAAGACATTTCGACAAAGCAATAAAACAAGACCGGCAAAGCCGCCCGATTGTGCCGACAAATCCCGATAGGAGCTGCACATATCTCGTTCTCAGCACATCCGGATAAGTCAAGCTACGAGTAAAACCAAGCCTCGAGTTTCCCGTGGTGGCCCCAGAAGCTCGGTTCGGGCCAAGACTCGAAGGAGCACCGTCCGGGGTTAAAATAAAGATGACCCTCGGGCTCGCGAAAACCCGGGGAAAAAGGCTTAGGTGGCAAATGGTAAAACCAATGTTGGGCCTTGCTTTGGAGGAGTCTTATTCAAAGCGAACTGTCAAGGGGTCCCATAAATCACCCAACCGTGTAAGGAACGCGAAATCAAGGAACATAACACCGGTCTGACGGAAACTAGGGTGGCAAAAGTGGAACAAAACACCAGGCATAAGGCCGAGCCTTCCACCCTTTACCAAGTATATAGATGTATTAATTATAGCAGATATATATTGTGATATCCCCAACAAGTAAACATGTTCCGATCAGGAACAACATCTCCATGTTCCAACAAGGAACAAACTTCAACTTCACCTGCAACTAGCAACGCTATAAGAGGGGCTGAGCGAAGCGGTAACATAGCCAATCAACGGTTTGCTAGGAAAGGATGGTTAGGGCTGACATGGCAATATGGGTGGCATGACATAGCAAGTGGTAGGCATCGCAGCATAGGCATAGCAAAAGAGCGAGCAACTAGCATAGCAAAGATAGAAGTGATTTCGAGGGTATGGTCATCTTGCGCAATGTTCTCGAGTTGTCGAAAACTTGATCCTCGTAAGCGTTCTCAACAGGTTCCTCGTTCACGTGCTCGTCTCCGGCTCTACCCAAAGCAACAACACAAACAAAGGAACCACAATAAATCACGGTGCAATGCACAATCAATATGATGCAAAACATGGCATGATATGCGGGATGTGATATGCAATGCGTATGTGCGCTCCGGAAGGAAAATGATGAACCAGGCATCAACTTGGCAAACCAAGTATGCCACTGGAAAGATGAGATGATTTCGGTTGAAATCGATATAAAGATCACCGGAATCGGATGCACGGTTTGGAAATGACAAGCAAAACAAGAATGGCACAAATCTGCCATTAACAGCATGATGCCACTTAGCAAGCAACAAGAAATTAAGCTACTGCACCCAAACGTACCAACAAAGTATATGGCAGTGATCTACAAGATGCTTGACAAAAGATGAGCACTGAGCTTAGTCTAAATCACTTCATAACAGGTTCAAACAAGCATGGCAAAAGTGCACAAAATATCAGGCTGGACATGGCAAAAACAGCATCAGGTTGGAATGTTTAGAGCAACAAAACTACATGCTACAGGAACTTAAAATAGCTAAACAAGGCATCGCATGAATCTACTCAAAGCATAGAACAAAAGTCCCTTACTGACCATAAGCCAAAAAGGGCTAGAAAATATATTAACACCCATGTCAATATTGAAAGTTTCGTTAACAGATTCAGCAACATGGCATGTCAAAAACTGATAACAAGTAGGCATGTTTAAGAGCTCGATGCACTCACTACAGAGCCTTATATGATAAACTAGGCATACATACATCAAGAATACATGGCATAGAAGACATACATGGCAAAGACAATAACATAGCATACATGGATCAACCACAACAACCTTGGCAAAATTGAATAACATGTAAACAATCTGCCAGGAAACATTTTATAGCAAAAGTAGAGCTCGATCGACTCAAGCTATGGTACTCCATAATTGCAAACAAGGACATGTATGGATAGAGCAAGACATATTTAACAAAACATCCTTACTGAAGTATCTCAAAATATGCATGGATCTCTCGGTAGCTTCAAGTTAACATGGCATCAAAATATCAGCTAAACAGGGCTGAAAACAGCAACATCAGAACACCTAGTTTGCATGCTTGTGCTAGTCACCACATAGATCACAAAAATACATGGCATACACCCCTGGAAAGATGGCATGGCATATTACAAAACACATGTAGGAATCTAATTTATAGGGTGCACACAATAAACATGGCAAAAATAACAAAAGTGCAAGTTCTGTTAAGAAACAGAAACTAACATCACATATCCTCTTCTAACAGCATTTCGGGCATCAAGAAGAGCTCAAATGAAAATGATGCAATGAGATGAAATGATCTACTGTTCGAGACGAACATTTTGACATATTATACGCGCAAAATGGAGCTACAGATGCAAAGATATACTATGATTAAAATGCCACGAAATGAATCACAGGGCAAAATACTTGGAAGAAAAGAGGGGGAAGAAGTCAACGGGCGCGCTTCCCAAGGCCGGATCGGGCCGGATCGGATCGGGGCGACGGCGGCTCGGCACCGGAGTGGCGGCGGGCGCGGGCGGGCGCCGGAGGAGCGGGCGGCCGAGCTCATGGCAAGACGGCGGCGGCTCACGGCGACGGAGGCGGCGAGATAGGGCCGGGAGGAGCGGGCGTAGGGGCGGCGCCGGAGAAGCGGCAGGGCGCGACCGGCGAGATCCGCGGCGGCGGCCTGGCCGTGGCGGGCGGCGGGCGGGCCGGGCCGGGCGGCCGAGGAGGAGACGAGGCGGCGGCGGGCCTCGGCGCCATGGATGGGCGGGCGTGGCGCCGGGCGGGCTGCCGGGCTCGCGGGCTCAGCGGGCGGCGGCGGCGGCTACGTGTCGCGACCGAGTGGCCGGGCGCGGCGGCGGCTGGCGGGGCGGACGTGTCCGGGCGGAGCGGACGCTTCGTCCGGGCGCGAGGTAGGGGAAGGCTAGGGTTAGACCCGAGATTTGGAGGGGGTTTGCTTAAATAAGCATAGAGGGAGCTAGCAGAGTCCAAATGAGGTGTAGTTTTTACCACACGATCGTGATCGAACGACGGAGAGCATGGAAGTGACTTAGATGGGTTATTGGGCTGTTTTGGAGGGGTGTTGGGCTGCAACTTAAAAGAGGCCTTTGCGAGAGTGCGGTTAACCGTTGGAGTACCAAACGAGCTCCAAATGACCCGAAAGTTGACCGGTGGTCTACGGGTGGTATCCCAAGGCCACTAGACAAACCTCGGTCCATTTCGAGAAGGTTTAGTACCCGCACACGGAAAAACGTAAAAGGGACCGCCGGGGGAGATAGGAGTGCCGGATTGCAAAACGGACAACGGGAAAAATGCTCGGAATCATGAGACGAACACGTATGCAAATGCGATGCACATGATGACATGATTAAATGCATGACATGGACAAAATGCAAAATGAAGAAAAACCCAACCACGGGGAATATCATATCACAATGCCGAAAATGGCAAGAGTTGGAGTTACAAATGGAAAGTTACATCCGGGGTGTTACATGTCATCCCTCTTTTGTAGGAACCGGCGGCGGCGGATGAGTGACTAGACCCTCGTGTTCGCATCCATCACATGTGGTTCTAGCCAAGAAGAAGCGCATGCTACACAATGTGAGCAGACGATGAGCTCGGAGCTTGCTGCAACTATGGTGCTAAGAATGTATGGTAACCTTAATGTGTATCTCGCCGACTACCTCATGAGTCAGGATTGGTATGTGCCCATGCTGTTGGGGAACGTTGCAGAAAATAAAAAAATTCTACGGTTTCACCAAGATCTATCTATGAGTTCATCTAGCAACGAGAGAGAAGAGTGCATCTATATACCCTTGTAGATCACGAGCGGAAGCGTTCAAGAGAACAGGGTTGAGGGAGTCGTACTCGTCGTGATCCAAATCACCGATGATCCTAGTGCTGAACGGACAGCACATCCGCGTTGAACACACGTACGGTTGAGGAAGACGTCTCCTCCTTCTTGATCCAGCAAGGGGGAAGGAGAGGTTGACGGAGATCCAGCAGACGACGGCGTGGTGGTGGATGCAGAGTGATCTCGGCAGCCTTCACCGAGCTTCTACGAGAGGGAGAGGTGTAGCAAGGGGAAGGGAGGCGCCTATGGCATGGGTGCGGCTGCCCTCCCTCCCCCTTTATATAGGACCCCTAGGGGGCGCCAGCCACAGGAGATGAGATCTCACGGGGCGGCGGCCAAGGGGAGGCTTGCCCCCAAGACAGTGGAGGCGCCCACCCTAGGGTTTCCAACCCTAGGCGCAGGGGTTTGGGGAGCACCAGCCCACCAGGGGCTGGTTCTCCTCCCCACTTCAGCCCACGGGGCCCTCCGGGATAGGTGGCCCCACCCGGTGGACCCCCGGGACCCTTCCGATGGTCCCGGTACAATACCGGTGACCCCGAAACTTTCCCGATGGCCGAAACTGCACTTCCTATATATAATTCTTCACCTCCGGACCATTCCGGAACTCCTCGTGACGTCCGGGATCTCATCCGGGACTCCGAACAAATTTCGGGTTACTGCATACTCATATCTCTACAACCCTAGCGTCACCGAACCTTAAGTGTGTAGACCCTACGGGTTTGGGAGACATGTAGACATGACCGAGACGCCTCTCCGGTCAATAACCAACAGCGGGATCTAGATACCCATGTTGGCTCCCACATGCTCCTTGATGATCTCATCGGATGAACCATGATGTCGAGGATTCAAGCAACCCCGTATACAATTCCCTTTGTCAATCGGTACGTTACTTGCCCGAGACTCGATCGTCGGTATCCCTATACCTCGCTTAATCTCGTTCGGCAAGTCACTTTAATCGCATCAGTAATGCATGATCCCGTGACCAGACACTTGGTCACATTGAGCTCATTATGATGATGCATTACCGAGTGGGCCCAGAGATACCTCTCCGTCATACGGAGTGACAAACCCCAGTCTCGATTCGTGCCAACCCAACAGACACTTTCGGAGATACCCGTAGTGTACCTTTATAGTCACCCAGTTACGTTGTGACGTTTGGCACACCAAAGCACTCCTACGGTATCCGGAGTTGCACAATCTCATGGTCTAAGGAAATGATACTTGACACTTGGAAAAGCTCTAGCTAAACGAACTACACGGTCTTTGAGCTATGCTTAGGATTGTCTTGTCCATCACATCATTCTCCTAATGATGTGATCCCGTTATCAATGACATCCAATGTCCATAGTCAGGAAACCATGACTATCTGTTGATCAACTAGCTAGTCAACTAGAGGCTTACTAGGGACATGTTGTGGTCTATGTATTCACACGTGTATTACGATTTCCGGATAACACAGTTACAGCATGAATAACAGACTATTATCATGAACAAAGAAATATAATAATAACCATTTTATTATTGCCTCTAGGGCATATTTCCAAGAGTCTCCCACTTGCACTAGAGTCAATATTCTAGTTACATTGTGATGAATCGAACACCCATAGCGTTCTGGTGTTGATCATGTTTTGCTCTAGGGAGAGGTTTAGTCCACGGATCTGCTACATTCAGATCCGTATGTACTTTACAAATATCTATGTCTCCATCTTGAACATTTTCACATATGGAGTTGAAGCGACGCTTGATGTGCCTGGTCTTCCTGTGAAACCTGGGCTCCTTGGCAAGTGCAATAGCTCCAGTGTTGTCACAGAAGAGTGCGATCGGCCCCGACGCATTGGGTATGACTCCAAGGTCGGTGATGAACTCCTTCACCCATATTGCTTCATGCGCTGCTTCCGAGGCTGCCATGTACTCTGCTTCACATGTAGATCCCGCCACGACACTTTGCTTGCAAATCGCACTACCATCGCCCCACCATTCAAAATATACACGTATCCGATCTGTGACTTAGAGTCATCCAGATCTGTGTCAAAACTAAGCGTCGACGTAACCCTTTACGCACGAGCTCTTCGTCACCTCCATAAACGAGAAACATATCCTTAGTCCTTTTCGTGTACTTTAGGATGTTCTTGACCATCGTCGGTGTTCCTTGCGGGATTACTTTGGTACCTTCCTACCAAACTTACGGCAAGGTTTACATCAGGTCTGGTACATAGCATG
This sequence comes from Aegilops bicornis, assembly GCA_021605145.1. Lineage (NCBI taxonomy): Eukaryota > Viridiplantae > Streptophyta > Magnoliopsida > Poales > Poaceae > Aegilops > Aegilops bicornis. The sequence continues at coordinate 622,151,525 of CM038674.1, forward strand.
GCATACATAATAGACCCTATGGCTGAGGCATAGGGGGTGACATTCATCTCTTCTTTATCTTCTGCCGTGGTTGGGCATTGAGCCGAGCTCAATCTCACACCTTGCAATACAGGCAAGAACCCTTTCTTGGACTGATCCATATTGAACTTCTTCAATATCTTATCAAGGTATGTGCTTTGTCAAAGACCTATGAGGCGTCTCGATCTATCCCTATAGATCTTGATGCCTAATATGTAAGCAGCTTCTCCAAGGTCCTTCATTGAAAAACACTTATTCAAGTAGGCCTTAATGTTGTCCAAAGTTCTATATCATTTCCCATCAAAAGTATGTCATCTACATATAATATGAGAAATGCTACAGAGCTCCCACTCACTTTCTTGTAAACACGAGCTTCTCCATAAGTCTGCATAAACCCAAACGCTTTGATCATCTCATCAAAGCGAATGTTCCAACTCCGAGATGCTTGCACCAGCCCATAAATGGATCGCTGGAGCTTGCATACCTTGTTAGCATTCTCAGGGTCGAAAAAACCTTCCGGCTGCATCATATACAGTTCTTCCTTAAGATGGCCGTTAAGGAATTCCGTTTTGACGTCCATTTGCCATATCTCATAATCATAGTATGCGGCAATTGCTAACATGATTCGGACGGACTTCAGCTTCGCTACGGGAGAGAAAGTCTCATCGTAGTCAATCCCTTGAACTTGTCGATAACCCTTAGCGACAAGTCGAGCTTTATATATGGTAACATTACCATCCGCGTCCGTCTTCTTCTTAAAAATCCACTTGTTTTCTATTGCTCGCCGATCATCGGGCAAGTCTGTCAAAGTCCATACTTTGTTTTCATACATGGATCCTATCTCGGATTGCTTGGCTTCAAGCCATCTGTTGGAATCTGGGCCCGCCATCGCTTCTTCATAGTTCGAAGGTTCACCATTGTCTAACAACATGATTTCCAAGACAGGGTTGTCGTACCACTCTGGTGCGGAACGTGTCCTGGTGGACCTTCGAAGTTCAGTAGGAGCTTGAACCGAAGTATCTTGATCATCATCATTAACCTCCTATCTTGTCGGTGCAGGCACCACAGGAACATCTTCCTGAGTTGCGCTACTTACCGTTTCAAGAGGTAATACTTCATCAAGCTCTACTTTCCTCCCACTTAATTTTTTGAGAGAAACTCTTTCTCCAGAAAGGACCCATTCTTGGCAACAAAGATCTTGCCTTCGGATCTTAAGTAGAAGCTATACCCAATGGTTTCCTTAGGGTATCCTATGAAGACGCATTTGTCCGACTTGGGTTCGAGCTTTTCAGGTTGAAGTTTCTTGACATAAGCATCGCATCCCCAAACTTTTAGAAACGACAGCTTAGGTTTCTTGCCAAACCATAATTCATACGGTGTCGTCTCAACGGATTTAGACGGTGCCCTATTTAAAGTGACTGTAGCGAGTATCCCCAAAATGATAGCGGTAAATCGGTAAGAGACATCATAGATCGCACCATATCCAATAAAGTGCGACACGACGTTCAGACACACCGTTCTGTTACCTGAGGTGTTCCAGGCGGCGTGAGTTGTGAAACGATTCCACATTTCCTTAAGTGCGTATCAAATTCGTGACTTAGATATTCTCCCCCACGATCTGATCGTAAGAACTATATCTTTCGGTCACGTTGATTCTCTACCTCATTCTGAAATTCCTTGAACTTTTCAAAGGTCTCAGACTTGTGTTTCATCAAGTAGACATACCCATATCTACTCAAGTCGTGAGTGAGAGTGAGAACATAACGATATCCTCCGCGAGCCTCAACGCTCATTGGACCGCACACATCAGCATGTATGATTTCCAATAAATTGGTTGCTCGCTCCATTGTTCCGGAGAACGGAGTCTTGGTCATTTTTCCCATGAGGCATGGTTCGCATGTGTCAAATGATTCATAATCGAGAGACTCTAAAAGTCCATCAGCATGGAGCTTCTTCATGCGCTTGACACCAATGTGACCAAGGCGGCAAGTGCCACAAGTATGTGGGACTATCGTTATCAACTTTACATCTTTTGGTATTCACACTATGAATATGTGTAACATCACGTTCGAGATTCATTAAGAATAAACCATTGACCATCGGGGCATGACCATAAAACATATCCCTCATATAAATAGAACAACCATTATTCTCGGAATTAAATGAGTAGCCATCTCGTATTAAACGAGATCCAGATACAAAGTTCATGCTCAAAGCTGGTACTAAATAACAATTATTGAGGTTTAAAACTAATCCCGTAGGTCAATGTAGAGGTAGCGTGCCGACGGCGATCACATCGACCTTGGAACCATTCCCGACGCGCATCGTCACCTTGTCCTTCGCCAGTCTCCGCTTATTCCGCAACTCCTGCTTTGAGTTACAAATAAGAGCAACCGCACCGGTATCAAATACCCATGAGCTACTACAAGCACTGGTAAGGTACACATCAATTACATGTATATCAAATATACCTTTGGTTTTGCCGGCCTTCTTGCCCGCTAAGTACTTGGGGCAGTTCCGCTTCGATGACCACTTCCCTTGCAATAAAAGCACTCAATCTCGTGCTTGGGTCCATTGTTTGACTTCTTCCCAGACCGGCTTATCGGGCGCAGCAACTCCTTGCCGTCCTTCTTGAAGTTCTTCTTACCCTTGCCTTTCTTGAACTTAGTGGTTTTATTCACCATCAATACTTGATGTTCCTTTTTGATCTCTACCTCCGCTGATTTCAGCATTGAATGTACCTCAGGAATGGTCTTTTCCATCCCCTGCATATTGAAGTTCATCACAAAGCTCTTGTAGCTCGGTGGAAGCGACTGAAGGATTCTGTCAATGACCGCGTCATTTGGGACATTAACTCCCAGCTGAGTCAAGCGGTTGCACAACCCAGACATCTTGAGTATGTGCTCACCTTGTGAACTATTTTCCTCCATCTTACATTTGAAGAACTTGTCGGAGACTTCATATCTCTCGACCGGGCATGAGCTTGGAAAACCATTTTCAGCTCTTGAACATCTCATATGCTCTGTGTTGCTCAAAAGCGCTTTTGTAGCCCCGGTTCTAAGCTGTAAAGCATGCCGCACTGAACGAGGGAGTAATCATCAGCACGAGACTGCCAAGCATTCATAACGTCTTGGTTCTCTAGGATTGGTGCTTCACCTAGCGGTGCTTCTAGGACATAATCTTTCTTGGCAGCTATGAGGATGATCCTCAGGTTCCGGACCCAGTCAGATAGTTGCTGCCATCATCTTTCAGCTTGGTTTTCTCTAGGAACGCGTTGAAGTTGAGGGTAACATGGGCCATTTGATCTACAAGACATATTGTAAAGATTTTAGACTAAATTCATGATAATTAAGTTCATCTAATCAAATTATTTAATGAACTCCACTCAGATTAGACATCCCTCTAGTCATCTAAGTGAAACATGATCCGAGTCAACTAGGTCGTGTCCGATCATCACGTGAGACGGACTAGTCGACGTCGGTGAACATCTCCATGTTGATCGTATCTTCTATACGACTCATGCTCGAACTTTCGGTCTTCCATGTTCCGAGGCCATGTCTATACATGCTAGGCTCGTCAAGTCAACCTAAGTGTATTGCGTGTGTAAATCTGGCTTACACCCGTTGTATTCGAACGTTAGGATCTATCACACCCGATCATCACGTGGTGCTTCGAAACAACGAACCTTCGCAACGGTGCACAGCTAGGGGGAACACTTTCTTGAAATTGTTGTGAGGGATCATCTTATTTACTACCGTCGTTCTAAGTAAACAAGATGCAAAAACATGATAAACATCACATGCAATCAAATAGTAGTGACATGATATGGCCAATATCATATAGCTCCTTTGATCTCCATCTTCGGGGCTCCATGATCATCTTTGTCACCGGCATGACACCATGATCTCCATCATCGTGTCTCCATGAAGTTTCTCGCCAACTATTACTTCTACTACTATAGCTAACGGTTTAGCAATAAAGTAAAGTAATAACATGGCGTTGAATCAATGACACGCAGGTCATACAATAATTAAGACAACTCCTATGGCTCCTGCCGGTTGTCATACTCATCGACATACAAGTCGTGATTCCTATTACAAGAACATGATCTCATACATCACATATATATATCATTCATCACAACTTTTGGCCATATCACATCACAAAGCAATTGCTGCAAAAACAAGTTAGACGTCCTCTAATTGTTGTTGCATCTTTTACGTGGCTGCAATAGGGTTCTAGCAAGAACGTTTTCTTACCTACGTAAAAGCCACAACGTGATTTGTCAATTTCTATTTACCCTTCATAAGGACCCTTTTCATCGAATCCGCTCCAACTAAAGTGGGAGAGACAGACATCCGCTAGCCACCTTATGCAACTAGTGCATGTCAGTCGGTGGAACTCCGCCTCACGTAAGCGCACGTGTAAGGTCGGTCCGGCCGCTTCATCCCACAATACCGCTGAAGCAAAATAAGACTAGTAGTGGCAAGAAAGTTGACAACATCTACGCCCACAACAAATTGTGTTCTACTCGTGCAAAGAGAACTACGCATAGACCTAGCTCATGATGCCACTATTGGGGAACGTTGCAGAAAATAAAAAATTTCTACGGTTTCACCAAGATCTATCTATGAGTTCATCTAGCAACGAGAGAGAAGAGTGCATCTACATACCCTTGTAGATCGCGAGCGGAAGCGTTCAAGAGAACGGGGTTGAGGGAGTCGTACTCGTCGTGATCCAAATCACCGATGATCCTAGTGCTTTGAGCAGACAGCACCTCCGCGTTCAACACACGTACGGTTGAGGAATCGTCTCCTCCTTCTTGATCCGGCAAGGGGAAGGAGAGGTTGACGGAGATCCAGCAAGACGACGGCGTGGTGGTGGATGCAGTAGTGATCTCGGCAGAGCTTCGCCGAGCTTCTACGAGAGGGAGAGGTGTAGCAAGGGGGAAGGGAGGCGCCTATGGCATGGGTGTGGCTGCCCTCCCTCCCCCGCCCTTTATATAGGCCCCCTAGGGGGTGCGCCGGCCCTGGGAGATGAGATCTCCTGGGGGGCGGCGGCCAAGGGGGGAGGCTTGCCCCCCAAGGCAAGTGGAGGCCCCCCCCCACCCTAGGGTTTCCAACCCTAGGCGCAGGGGGGCCAAGGGGGGCGCACCAGCCCACCAGGGGCTGGTTCACCTCCCCGAAACTTTCCCGATGGCCGAAACTGCACTTCCTATATATAATTCTTCACCTCTGGACCATTCCGGAACTCCTCGTGACGTCCGGGATCTCATCCGGGACTCCGAACAACTTTCAGGTTACTGCATACTCATATCTCTACAACCCTAGTGTCACCGAGCCTTAAGTGTGTAGACCCTACCGGTTTGGGAGACATGCAGACATGACCGAGATGCCTCTCCGGTCAATAACCAACAGCGGGATCTGGATACCCATGTTGGCTCCCACATGCTCCTCGATGATCTCATTGGATGAACCACGATGTCAAGGATTCAAGCAACCCCATATACAGTTCCCTTTGTCAATCGGTACGTTACTTGCCCGAGACTCGATCGTCGGTATCCCAATACCTCGTTTAATCTCGTTACCGGCAAGTCACTTTATTCGTACCGTAACGCATGATCATGTGACCAGACACTTGGTCACATTGAGCTCATTATGATGATGCATTAACGAGTGGGCGCAGAGATACCTCTTCGTCATACGAAGTGACTTATCCCAGTCTCGATTCGTGTCAACCCAACAGACACTTTCGGAGATACCCGTAGTGTACCTTTATAGTCACCTAGTTATGTTGTGACGTTTGGCACACCCAAAGCACTCCTACGGTATCCGTGAGTTGCACAATCTCATGGTTTAAGGAAATGATACTGGACACTTGGAAAAGCTCTAGCTAAACGAACTACACGATCTTTGAGCTATGCTTAGGATTGGGTCTTGTCCATCACATCATTCTCCTAATGATGTGATCCCGTTATCAATGACATCCAATGTCCATAGTCAGGAAACCATGTTGTGGTCTATGTATTCACACGTGTATTACGATTTCCGGATAACACAGTTATAGCATGAATAACAGACTATTATCATGAACAAAGAAATAAAATAGTAACCATTTTATTATTGCCTCTAGGGCATATTTCCAACACATGCAAGCCTGTGGGAACTCATCACACGCTCTCATTTACTTTTTGCATCAACATTCATGTCAGCAAGGTACGTAAACTCCCATGTTATCTAAGCTAATTTATTTTATCTTAATTACTTTTGAGGTCCTAGATGGAAATGATTTCCAACTTGATATTGCACCGATAAGATGGTTACAATTATGATTCGTATTGAACAATTTTATTTATGTAGTTCAGTTTTTGCAGCTTTTAAATTCTTGTAGACAAGTTGTTTGATTTAAGACCTAAAGGTTGTAAATTAGTGTTACTTAATTGGTATACAATTTTACTTTCTATTCATCATTTGTAACTTTATAATTGAAGCAGTTCATCAAGAATAGACTATTTCATTTCCGTTTCATTCAAAGATCTAGCATAGTTCATTCTCTGGTAACATTCAGAGACCATTATGTGTTTTGATGCCATATAAGATAACATAAATGGGATTACTATTCTGTTGGTCAGGAACATAGTTTGAAACAACGTCATGGGAAGAATCATAACTAGAATATTTGTGGTATCTTCCTGAAAATGTTCCAAAACTACTGATACCACATGAGATTAAACTCAATTATTCAATGTTCATATTTTTGTTAGGTGAAGTACATCATATCAAAAAATAAGTACCATTATGTTTATGTTGTTCTCATGTGATTTAGGATAACTGAAACTCCATTATATTTTGTGGATGTCCTACCATTCCATTCAGGCTCAAAATTCCTACTACTTGACTTCCTTATGGATGCAGATGATATGATGAATTTTGACTCTATCAAAAATATTTGAGGATGGTGAAGTGGGTTTCAGGTATGACCTTTCACGATGTTCTACCATACTTTCTCCAAATCCTCAATGTTGTGGACATATGTAGTCTCGGTTTTGCCACAGATATTGATGTTAAGGTTCATCGCTTGTTGCATCAACGCTTTTGCTTCAGACATTGGGAAATTATTCATGCAACTAATGTAAGGCTCAAATATGGTTTCACAACTTGTGTTTTTTCGAGCCAACACGGAATACCCCTCAACCGTAAATGTTCATGTGAATTTATATTTGCATTTTTTATGTCTCCACATATTTAAACAATTCCTATAATTATATTGTAAAATGGAAAGGCATAGCAATGCACGCTATCAATGACCTAGTATTTTAATACAATAAGTTGTGTTTAAGCTGACTCTACACACAGAGCACTAGATATGATGGCATAACGTGTCAATGATGGACATGGAGTTTCTACACTTGAGCTCAAATGCACCCTCGTGAACAGTAAAATCAAAAAACAATGGTAAAAAATAAGATATTATTTGGCAATGGCTATTGTTGAATTTTGTGCATACCTGCAATTTTCATGAATAAAAAACATTTCGAGTGCTATAGGCAAAAAAGACAAATCCGATGCTGCAAAAATATTGTTGTTTAAAGCATTTTGGAGTGCTGATTTTATTATTTTTGCTCACACCTCCATGAATATGATTTCATCATGAAAATTTTCACGCGGGAAGCAAAGTAAGCAATGTTTGTTGTAAAAAACAGAAATTTTGAAAAAAATGGATTTTACTGTTCATAGTAGGAGCGTTTGAGGTCGGCATTAGAAAAACACTTTCGCGTCAATGGTCCACTATTAATATGACTTTTAAATGTGAGCCCAATCTTAACAAAAGGTATGTCATTCTCCCTCCTCTTGGAAGTATTAAGGACTAGCTTATGTAACACCTTTGTAGATGCACTTAATGATTTAATCGTAGAAGATAATTGTAAGTGCAAGACTCCAAAACCGACTGTGATTCCAGATCCTTATGAAACAACGCATCATCGTCGCAATTTCTGCACCAATATAAATATTGAATATATTGATATTCAATTTATGAATCTATTTGTTATACATGGTGATTTCTTCCCACGTGGTAATTTTTGCTCTACTAATGAGTATTTGTTTTACTCTGTTGAAAAAAGTTGTGGAATATATGTTAGTATGACCTTAATTAGGCATATATATGTATATATATATAATGCTCACAATAGTCCACAAATGTATAGAAACATGTACCTCGTTGAAGCTTCATTAGAATTTTTGTATTACCAGCAAAAGCTTCAATAGAAAATAAAATAAAATAAAATGGTGTATCACATATCTCGTTCTTTGCGGGAATCACGTATTTCTAGATTGAATAAAATACTTATTGTTTAACAAAATGAGCATTTAATTCATGACTAAGATTATCACACACAACAAGAAAATAAATACCGTGGATATACTAGAGAAAACACAAATGATAAAATAATGTATTTCACGCCTATCCCACATGTACGAATACGTGGTACATAGGGGAGGGGATAATGACGTATTGTTTTTTCTAGAAGGGCACAAGGAAACCCACATGTGCAATTAATCAAAATTATTGCCACGTTATTCCTTTGTGTATCTTTATTATCTAATATTTTCATACATGTGCTTCCTACATAGAAAGCTCACTGAATTGTGTAGTAAATCTTGTTCTATAGTTTTATCTAGGCTTATCGACTCGTGAGGCGGAGGAAACATAGTCGGTGATGTTAGAAACCGTCAAGCTTCTTGTTGAATCTTCGTTGCGGCAAAACTTAATTTACTACAAAAGAGCAAACAACACAGATACTTCGTGGACTAAAATGATTGTAATCAATTAACGAAAATGGACCTGGGATGTAGTTTCACCTGCAAGCTCGCTATCAATGATAGATTAAAATAACAAAATAGAAAATTAAACATTTGCAATGCAAGATAAAATTGCACAAATGTGAATAATTCTTCACCAAGTCCAAATGACACCATGGCTGAAAACTGGAAAATGATTAATTGGCCAACTTGGTGCATACAAAACATACAAGGTTACATAGGTTACCAATTAAGGCGCAAGCCTGATGTGTGTCTTAGAATTTCGTGATTATCAAGTGACTTCCTAGGAATTGCAACGATCATCCTAATTCGCTTGACTATCTCTAGTTTCAGAATTTATTTTTCCATGCCTTCTTTTCAATTGCCTCATCCTTGTACCAAACATCAAAGCATTAGGTACAACCTAATCCTGAGGCGTTGCAAAAAAAAACAAAACAGATAATATAACTCAATCATACAATAGACCCCTTCTTTGATGTTTACATGAATTGTGAAGCTATGACCCGCCCTTAGCCCATGGAAACTACTTGTGTATCATCGCAATCACCATAAACCCAACATACATTGTGAAATAGTCTTTAATATGAATTATTGAACATGACCATAGAGTCTACAACAATCACATTTGTAGAGTACAAGGACTTGATCTAATGGAATTATGTTTATGGTGATGAAAACGTTAATGGCAAATGATAGGTTCTCAAGACAGTATGACACGGAAACATCTGTGTGGGTGGCGGTTGAGGAATCACGAACTCCTTCAAATTTATGGTTACATGTAGCTAGCTTTTCACTTGGCCCCTTCACAATTTTTTTTTTGAAATGAGGGACTTGAATATGCGTGGAACAACCTAGAATGGCAATAGAGGTTGGCTTGAACTCTAGTCATCAGGGGCCAATCTAGAGTATGAAGATTAATCTTCATATTCTTGGCACCTAAAAACATAATATGATATAAATCTCAAGAATATGAATATTAAACTTATAAAATGATGAGTCCAAAATGCACTATTCATTGTAGCAATTTTTTTTACCATGGATGGAACATGGACAAGAATGCGGTGGAACACAATGGCATACATCATGTATTGTGGCCTGCGGTTGAGTTAGTGAGGGCATATACCCCGTTAGACCTTGTTTGGTTCATAGGATAGGAATATCATTGGAATAGAAAAAGCATAGGAAGTGAGATGACGTGTATCTCAATTCCTATAGTAAAAGATATGACATTTGATGCATAGGATAGGGCCTCCTTTTGTTTGTAGGGATTTTTTAGGTATTCTATAGGACAGGATTTCCAAAGGAAAAATTCCTCTGGAACCCTTTAATATGTACGAACGGGTTCCTATTCCTATGTAAGATAGGAACCAATCCTTCACATTCAAAGGAAAAAACAATAGCCTAGACTCAATGGAAAAATTCCTATCATATGCATCAAATAGCATCTCTTTCCCTATAGAAATTGAGATACATGTCATCTCATTTCCTACGGTTTTCCTGTACTAATGTTATTCCTATCCTATGAACCAAAGGAGGCCTAGGAATTTTTTCATTGAGTCTAGGCTAATATTATTTTCTTTGAAGTTGTGACACTCCAAATTTTTTCCTTTGGTTTGTTCAAAATTTTGTTGGATTTGAAGGAGGTCTCCAAAACCCTTCCAAAAATCTCTCTCAAAGCTTTTTCCTTTATCAAATATTTTTATTTTTGCATCTCCTTCAACTCTAGTGTTTGCTTTTAAATTTTCTTATGATTGCCCTCTTCTCAAAATTTTCAAGAAAGATCTTTGGAGTTTATTTTCTTTCAAAAGGAAACTCTAGGAGTTTTTCATCCTCTCCCATATTTGAAACCATTCATGATTCTTCCATGCACCACATGGTAAAACTTTCCCAAAAATCTCTCCTTCCACTTTGGTACAACTCAAACATTCTGTCCAAACTAATAAAATCCATTTTTGGATTTTATTCCAATTATTTCTCCTCCCAAAATAATTTTGTCTATTATATTGAGCCTAGGTGAATTGCAAAGCAAGTACCTAAATGCATTTGAGTTTTGACCTCAAACCAACTCCCCTGGATAGTCCTTTGTACCCACAACCCAGAACCATCTTGATCCACTCTTCTTCTTTTCAAATATTTCAAATTCCACTCACTGCAAGTTTGGACCAGATTTGCCAAATTTGGTGAAATTCATATCTACACTTCTCCAAAAATTCCACCAAAATTCGGGCAACCTCTAGTTGCAATGAGAGAACACTCCACCAGAAATCAGCTCAAGGAAAAATCCTTGGATAGTAGAATCATTTTGTCGAACACCTGGCATGCACTGTTCTGTTCACTTTCAGAAAGTTCAGAAGTTCAGTGTCGATCTTCGTCGGTAACTTCAGTCTCGAGTCCACAGTGCCCTTGGCACGTTGCTCGCAGCCCGCCTGCCGTCGAAGCTCCACACGCCGCTTGGCGCGTTCTCGGCGTCGGTGGTGCCACAGCCGCTGCGTCGGCGTGCTTTCTTGGCGGTACTGCACCACCGTAACAACAGAGGCAGAAGCTGCGGCGCAACGCCGTTCGGCGCCGCCAAACATCCTGGTGGCTCCGCGTGGCCACCTCCTTGCCTTAACGCCTGCATGCGGCACCGTCGCCGTGGCTTGGCACGCGAGCAGCGCTCTGCCGCCGACGGGCCGTGCGGCCGTTCCGTCGAGGGCAAGTCGTAAACCTTCCTCCCGTGCTGAGCTGGACCCTAAAATGGCACCACTACTCCTCCTAGACGATGCTCGAGCTCCTAACCCTCCCGTGCAGCCACAGAGCCGCCGTAATCAACTCGCCGGACTTATCCGTTCACGGCAACCGACTCGGGCCGGCTATATATAGCCCCCCCGAGCTTGCTCTCGCCTCCGCATGACTCCACCACCTCACCAGACCCCGCCTAACCACTGGAGGGGCCTCGAGGAGCCTTTCTTCCTCGACTCCGGCCACCTCCGTCCGCCTCGGGCTCCGGCATCGTTCTCTCCGGTGAGAACTCCTCCGCCGCCCTGCTTTCGCCCATAGCCTCGTACCACCTCTAGTAAGATAACCCCCCACCTCAATTTTTGCCCCGCAGCTCTCTCCGGCGAGATCCACGACCGTTCGAACTGCCGTCCGCCGGAGCAAGCGTTGCCGTCAACGTCGTACTCGCCGGCGACCACTTCCACCTTCCACAGACGCGGAAGGACGTGCTGATCACGAAGGTACCTTCCGATCACTCTGCCTCGCCGTGGATCGCCGCCGGCGACCACCAAGACCTCTCGGCGCCCGTCGCGCCCTGTTTCCCTCTTTCAAATTTTCAAACATGATAGGTGGAGCCCGCCTGTCAGCCTCTCAGTTGTTTCTTTTAAACGAAACGTTATCTGGAATTTTTCCGCAGAACCCCCTAGAAACTTTCTGTTTCATTACAGATGGGTCCTTGGGTTAAAACTCTTATAACTTTTTAACAGAAAGGAATTTTTGAGTGATTCTTTTTCTGTCCTCTTCAGATTTTTGTCTAGTTTTTTATCATACTTATTTGAAAAGTATTTGGATCAACTTTCTGTACCCCACGGTATTTACGTTATCGCGTGTATTTTTGTGTACCGTAGATACCGAGGGAGGTGACGGAACCGCGAACTTCGCCAAGCTAGACCCCGACTACTCTGAACCAGGCAAGCAAAGTTTGAACCTTTGATATGATGAGTGTCTGGGCATGTTTGCATTATTTTTGTATCATGGCACGTTCATGAGCATTTTCGATGATAGTTTATCTCGTGAGCATTGAGGCAAATGAGCTCGGTAAATCCGTGAGTTGTTGGACAACTTGTTGCATGGCCATGAGTTGGCATGAGTATGGGTAAGGTGGCAGTGTTGTAGCATGCCAGACTTATGCCATATCGTTGAACCAGTGTCAACATAAATCGGTCAGATTCCCGTCCGTCTTCCTTTCCGTACTACCACCTGTTTCCCGCAAGGGGTACGGCTTAGTAGGTTGCAAACCACTTCCTGGTACACACCAAATTGAGAGGCCGGGACGAAGGTTCCATGGCCCTGGATTAAAGCCTTTCATCCGGTCAGGGGGCATGGGTGTTTCCGGTTGGGACCGAGAGGGCACCCTTAGAGCTGCCACAGATATAAATTTGATCCCATGCTATTCGAGATTGTGATCTCCCGTCTCAAAGTTTTTCTTAAACGCTGTCTAGGGTGATTCCTGGCAACGTAAGGTATGATGGGTGTGTACTAGCTAGTTGTGTTTCCTCTGAAATACCGTAAACGGAACTAGTCCTTCGTGACTACGGAAATACGTTGGCCGTGGACAATTTTGGTACAAACTCTGCAGAGTCAAAATTCTTGAATTCATCTTATTCATATCCAAGTACCGTGTTCATCTCACCTTGTCGAGTGTCAGTCTCGGTGATAGGAACTCGTGAGAACCATTTGAGTATCAAATGTTTATTTTCCTGTGAACGGACTAACCCGCTTATTGTCTTGTGATGAATATTTTTTTTCCATGAGCACTATATCTTGTCAGTTATGAATAATGTATTATAAGCCCTTTCTGCGATGTCGCTCAGACATCCGACTGCGGCATTGTTGTTATTTATTGTTATTATAAGCCCTTTCTGCGATGTCGCTCAGACATCCGACTGCGGCATTGTTGTTATTTATTGTTATTATAAGCCCTTTCTGCGATGTCGCTCAGACGTCCGACTGCGGTATTGTTATTACTTTCATTATAAACCCTTTCTGTGATGTCGCTCAGACGTCCGACTGTGGCATTGTTATTACTTTCATTATAAGCCCTTTCTGTGATGTCGCTCAGACGTCCGACTGCGGCATTGTTATTACTTTCATTATAAGCCCTTTTTGTGATGTCGCTCAGACGTCCGACTGCGGCATGCATGTATTTTTATTTCAATATAAGCCCTTTATGAGATGTCGCTCAGACGCCCGACTGTGGCACGTTTTACTTATCTTCACCCTTCGAGGCGTCACTTCAAACACTCGATCGGTTTTGAGTTTATCCTTCTTGGGTTTTCGAGCGGACTACCGCTGATTTCCTTTTTATTTATTTTTGCTATACTGATTTAATTGAGCATTGTTAAGATTAACCATGTCGCATTCATGCATTCATTTGTTATATCTTTTGTCCGAACTGTCTTGCGAGTACTTTCAAAGTACTCACCTGGCTTGTTGATTTGGCCAGATGCTGACGAAGGCGATCTCATGGATGAAGAATTTGATAGCGAGTCCGACGCCTAGAGGAATCCCAGTCAGTCTCGTGCGACCCCTGGATTAGTCATTGTGATATATCCGCTTCCGCTACCCAAATAAATTCATCGAGCCTCACCTCGACGCTCGATGAGCCGCCCGATCTTGATGAACTTATTAACCACCCCGCTGTGTTATTCCACCAACCACTCATATACCGAGTCAGTAGTATTTCCACCCACACCTTTGAGTTATATCCGCCACTATGTATAATTATCGGCGTGTTTGTAATAATTGGTTGGGCATCCTCAGTCCGACCCCTGTAATATTGTAATGCTACTGGCTTATTGTATCAAGGTTTTGTCCACCGGTATGATGGATTTCCTCATATTGGTCTTTATAGGTCGGTTGTTCAATAAATATTTTTATTGGAGAACCGGGCGTGACAAGCTTGGTACCAAAGCCAGGCTGACTGTAGGAAGCCACTAGGTGCGATCGCTAATCGGTTATTAGCATAATAGGGCTATTTCTTATTTTCACAAATGTAGTCAATTTCTGACAGTCAGCATAAACTTATGATTTGACTACTTAGGATTTTTGCCTACTTTTGTAGATGGCCAGCAACGACTGCGAGTCGCAGATGTTCGCCAACATGCCCGATGGGTTTGTCAAGCTTCTCTCCTTCATCGTCCAAGTCGCGATGGGGCCAGATGTGCGCCCGATCTTTCTCTCTCTCGGCACAAGGTCAATGACCGTCTAACCATGCACCAAGCCGCGGTGGAATTCAAGAGAGGATGATTTGGCGTTACGGTTCGTGGGGAGAGCCATGCCCACAGAGAAGCACGCGCTTCTGAGATGGCAGCCCGTGAGGCGATAGCCCGTCGAGGATATCCTGCCTTCGATGAAGACTCGTCGCTACCGCTACCTGCCATGTCACGTGCCATACACCTGCCACTACGCGTTCTCTTGCCCCGAGAGGAGAAGCGGGACGAAGCTTTGAGATGCTCATCGAGTATCTCCGGGCTTTGGAGGCAGCCTTCGACAACCTGGTGGGCGACTTTGTAGCTGCCGCATGGACTCAGTCCATGGCTGTGCCGCCAACAGGAGGGATCTCCTGCGTGCTGCACCACCACTGACTTTCGTCTCGTCATCAGCATCGTTCGCTCCTACTGCTTGCACCGCTACTCGACGCCTGCCTACCACGGAGGAGTTCAACCACGTCATTGCACCTACTCCGGTTCGTTCTGCACCACCCCTCGTGCCCGCTCAGATTCGAGTTGTCCCGCACAGGGCACCTGCTCCACCAACTCCGTGCAGCGCCTCGCGTCTGGAGCCTATCTCCGAAGAGGAGGTTGAGTTCCCAGCCCATCTACGCCTCACCCTTGGCAGGCCAAGGGAAATCCTTACCATCTCCGACTAAGTACGCTTAGCCGCCTTGCGATGTACCGACTTGTTTGATATGTTTATATGTAAATAGGCTGTGAGAAGTAGTTTGTTTGCGCATCATGTAGGATCTGGAGAAGTGCACTAGACTAAATAACATGTCAGGATTTATGTACGCATATCCTGAGTGATGTATTGTATAATTACGGCTTGCGTGTAAGATATGTAATGAATAGTCCTTCTCCGTGCGCAAACATATTTTATCTTGAAAAATCTTGGAGCATTTGCAACTTTTGCATCTTATTGAATTTATTGATTTTTGCGGCTCAATTTCTTCTCTTATGAGTGTTTCAAAATATATCCCTAGAGTGAACTATGTCTCGTCCTTGGACGCGCTCCATGCCAACTCCGACAGAAGAAAATTATGGCACACCCCCAGGCAACAATTTCACACAGGGATAGACAAGTCAGCAGGACAGTGAAACAGCACTTTCCCAAATGTGCCGTCTTTATGAACAAAGTCAGCAGCAACATCAGGAAATACTAAACCAAGTCATCAATATGGGAAATCACCGTGGACAGTATCAGCAGCAACCAAAATTATCTGAGCTACAGAAGACACGTCCCCAAACATTTTCTCACACTGACAAACCTCTTGAAGCCGAGGACTGGCTTCGAGACATGGAGAGAAAATTAATTATCGCCCAGTGTTCAGACCTTGAGAAAGTGCTTTATGCTCCACGCTATCTCACTGGAGCAGCCGCATCGTGGTGGGAAAATTTCCTACACATGCACCCCAACGAAAATAATATATCATGGGAGGAATTTAAAGAAGGTTTTCGTGGGGCACATATTCCTAAGAGCCTTATGAAGATCAAAAAGAGAGAATTTGATGACCTCAAGCAAAGAACAATGACAGTGTCAGAATAGAATAGTCAGTTTACCCTGCTGTCTCGCTACGCCAACGAGGAGCGTATGTCAGAAAACAAAAAGATGGAGAAATTCCTAGACGATTACGACGCCCGCACTTAAATGCCAATTGGTCGTACACACATTTCCAGATTTTAAGACGCTGGTGGATAAGGCCATTACCTTGGAAAATGAGAGACGCAGCCTAGAAGATTTTCGCAAGCGAAAGAGGGAACAGACTAAACACACCCGCAACCACCGCAGCAAGACAGATGTTCAGAAAAACTGGACACCCAAACCCACGACAAGCGTCTCACGCCCAATCAAAAATTTCCACGCAAGGGACAAGGAGTTCACATATCGCCCGAGCGTTACTGTTACGCTTGTGGAGAAGAAGGGCACTATGCCAAGCGGTGCCCCAAGCCAAGGAACTTCGACCCCAAAGCCGAACAATGGAAGCAATAATTGGCGCCAAAGCGCAACAATTTCAACCCAAATAACAACCACAGGAAGGGTCATCCGAACCACGTGACCAAAGAGGAAGCACAAAATGCCCCGGATATCATACTGCACGCGTTTTACATCAACACAATACCTGCCATGGTTTTGTTTGATTACGGAGCTTCTCACTCGTTCGTTTGAAAAGTTTTGCTTTGCAAAATAATTTTTCGATGCTTCCCTTGGGAAAATCTATGATCGTCAAGTCCACAGAGTTAAGCAAGTTACCGTAATTATTGCGGGATGTGGTTATCGAGTTTGAAGGGTTGAAGTTTCACGCAAATCTTATTGTGTTGGAAAATAAAGGACTGGATGTCATCTTAGGGATGGATTGGTTAACTACCAACAAAGGTTTTATTGACCGCTTCAACAGGACCGTGATTCTCACCCATCACCACGGGAAGACCATAAAGGTTTCAGCCAAGGAAAGAAAAATACCCCGGCAACCGAGATTGAATAAGGTGGATATTTCTGAATTGAGCAAGGTTCCAGATGGTGTGAATTTCCAGATGTTTTCCCGAAGAACTACCAGGCATGCCACCAGATCGAGAGATAGAATTCAGCATTGAGCTAGCACCCGGAACCGCTCCCATATACAAGAAACCGTACAGAATGGCACCATCCGAATTGGTAGAACTGAAGAAGCAAATAAAGGAATTGTTGGAAAAAGGGTACATACGAGCCAGTTCCTCACCTTGGGGTTCACCAATTTTGTTTGCCAAAAAGAAGGATGGAACACTGAGATTGTGCATAGACTATCGAGCGCTAAACATGGTCACAATCAAGAACAAATATCCAATGCCGCGAATAAATGATTTATTCGATCAACTCGCTAAGGCCAAGGTGTTCTCAAAAATTGACTTGAGATCGGGATATCATCAACTGAAAGTACGAACCGAGGATATTCCCAAGACCGCTTTCACCTCCAGATACGGATTATGCGAGTTCACCGTGATGCCATTCGGACTAACAAACGCCCCGCATATTTTGTTCACCTCATGAACAAAGTATTCATGAAGTTTATGGATAAGTTTGTTGTGGTATTTATCGATGATATTCGGTATACTCCAAAACACCGGAAGAACACGCTGAACATCTCCGGATTGTACTAGGAGAACTCAGGAAACATCGGTTGTACGCTAAATTCAGCAAGTGTGAATTTTGGCTAAAGCAAGTAGGTTTTCCGGGCCGCGTCTTGACTCAAGAAGGTATCGCCGTGAGACCCGGAAAAGGTCAAGGCCGTGCCATTTGGAAGCCACCAGCCAGCGTGACGGATGTACGAAGTTTCTTGGGAATGGCAGGATACTACCGGAGATTTATTGAAGGATTCTCCACCATAACAAAGCCAATGACACAACTACTCAAGAAAGACAGGAAGTTTGAACGGACGGAAGCCTGCGAGAAAAGTTTCCAAGAACTAAAGAGGAAACTGACGACAGCTCCAGTACTAATTGTGCCAGATATACACAAAAATTTTGAGGTATTTTGTGAAGCATCTCGAAAGGGCCTCAAAAAGGATTAATGCAAGAAGGCAAGGTTGTCACATATGTTTCCAGACAACCGCAAGCATGAGGAAAATTACCCTACCCATGACACGGAATTAGCGGCGATTATTCATGCACTCAAGGAATGGAGACACTTTTTACTTGGTAATCGATGTGAGATATACACGGACCACAAAAGCCTCAAGTATATTTTCACACAACCAGAACTAAATTTACGGCAGCGACGCTGGTTGGAATTAGTAAAGGACTATGATGTTGGGATCCACTCCCACCCGGGCAAGGCAAATGTTGTAGCAGATGCTCTGAGTCGGAACCCCAGTCCGGACAACGACAGCATGCCAGACTTAAGACCTGAATTCCAGCAGGAATTCACAAAGCTCAACCTGATGGTGGTCACCGAAGGCAATATGTCAAACTTAGAAGTACAGCCTACCCTGATAGAGAAAGTTAAAGAGGCTCAACGTGGACACCCCAGCATTGAAGGCATAAAACGGAAGGTGAAGTTGGGCAAGGCCTCGGAATTCATTATTGATGAGCAAGGAATATTGTGGTACGGAAATAGGCTTTGCGTACCAAATATCCATGACCTTAAACAGCAAATCCTGGCTGAAGGCCACACCGCTCCATATTCAATCCATGCCGGAGGAACAAAAATGTACAAAGATCTTCAGGAAACATTTTGGTGCCATGGTATAAAAAGAGACATAGCCACGTTTATTGCATGTTGTGACTCGTGTCAACGCATCAAGGCCGAGCACCAGAAACCGGCCGGGCTATTGCAACCGAATAAGATACCCGAGTGGAAATGGGATGAGATTGGAATGGATTTTATTGTTGGACTACCTCGGTCGCAACACGGACATGATGCCATATGGGTAATCATAGATAGACTGACTAAAGTAGCTCACTTCATCCCCGTGAAGACAACACACACCACTCAGAAGCTTGCTAGGCTCTACCTCTCCCGTATCGTTTGCCTACATGGAGTCCCAAAGAAAATAATCTCGGCAGAGGCACTCAATTCGTCTCCTGGTTTTGGGATCACTTACAACAAGCTTTGGGAACTCAGCTGGCATTCAGTACCGCATACCATCCCTGCATGATGGGCAGATCGAGCGAGTAAACCAGATTCTAGAAGATATGTCGAGAGCATGTGTCCTCACCTATGGGACCAGTTGGGAGGAGAGCTTACCATATGCAGAATTCGCATATAACAACAGCTATCGATCCAGCCTGCAAATGGCACCATTTGAAGCTCAGACGGACGAAGATGTCGTACCCGCTAAATTGGTTGGAAACCGGAGATGTCATATCTTCGGCCTGCACCTGCTCAAAGAGGCTGAAGATAAAGTCAAGGTAATTAAGGACCGACTCAAGACAGCCCAAAGTCGACAAAAGAGTTATTACGATCAGAAGCATCGTGGAGTCCATTTTGAACCCGATGAATTTGCGTACCTACGAGTATCACCCATGAGAGGCCTGCACCGATTCAAGATTAAAGGGAAGCTAGCACCAAGATTCATCGGACCATTCTGCATAGTAGCACGAAGAGGCACGATGGCCTACCAGCTAGACTTACCCGAAGAATTATCCGACATCCACGACGTATTCCACGTCTCCCAATTGAGGAAGTGCGTAAGCAACCCAGAGAAACAAGTACCCCATAAAAACATTGACGTGCAACCAGACCTTACATATCGGGAGCATCCGATAAAAATCTTGGCAGAGTCTGAAAGGAGAACCCGACAGAAAACCACCAAGTTCTTCAAAGTTCAGTGGAGCAACCACACCGAGAGTGAAGCCACTTGGGAAAGAGAGGATTTCCTTCGGGCAGAACACCCACAATTATTTGAGGATCAACTAGAATCTCGGGGACGAGATTTTTCCTAAGGGGGTAGGTGTTGTGACACTCCAAAAATTTTCCTTTGGTTTCTTCAAAATTTTGTTGGATTTGAAGGAGGTCTCCAAAACCCTTCCAAAAATCTCTCTCAAAGCTTTTTCCTTTATCAAATATTTTTATTTTTGCATCTCCTTCAACTCTAGTGTCTGGTTTTAAATTTTCTTCTGATTGCCCTCTTCTCAAAATTTTCAAGAAAGATCTTTGGAGTTTATTTTCTTTCAAAAGGAAACTCTAGGAGTTTTTCATCCTCTCCCATATTTGAAACCATTCATGATTCTTCCATGCACCACATGGTAAAACTTTCCCAAAAATCTCTCCTTCCACTTTGGTACAACTCAAACATTCTGTCCAAACTAATAAAATCCATTTTGGATTTTATTCCAATTATTCTCCTCCCAAAATAATTTTGTCTATTATATTGAGCCTAGGTGAATTGCAAAGCAAGTACCTAAATGCATTTGAGTTTTGACCTCAAACCAACTCCCCTGGATAGTCCTTTGTACCCACAACCCAGAACCATCTTGATCCACTCTTCTTCTTTTCAAATATTTCAAATTCCACTCACTGCAAGTTTGGACCAGATTTGCCAAATTTGGTGAAATTCATATCTACACTTCTCCAAAAATTCCACCAAAATTCGGGCAACCTCTAGTTGCAATGAGAGACCACTCCACCAAAAATCAGCTCAAGGAAAAATCCCTGGATACCGTAATCATTTTGTCGAACACCGCATGCCTTTATTACATTCACTTTCAGAAAGTTCAGAAGTTCAGTGTCGATCTTCGTCAGTAACTTCAGTCTCGAGTCCACAGTGCCCTTGGAACGTTGCTCGCAGCCTGGCCTGCCTGTCCGAAGCTCCACACGCGCGCTTGGCGCGTTCCTGGCATCGGTGGTGCCTGCCCGCCCAAGGCCGGCGCTTTTTGGCGGCTGCACCACCGTAACGGCGACAGGAGGCAGAACTGCGGCGCAACGCCGTTCGGCGCCGCCCAAACATCCTGGTGGCTCCGCGTGGCCACCTCCTTGCCAGCGCACGCATGCGGCACCGTCGCCGTGGCTTGGCACGCGCAGAGCGCGCTCTCTGCCGCCGACGGGCCGTGCGGCCGTTCCGTCGAGGGAAAGCCGTAAACCTTCCTCCCGTGCTGAGCTGGACCCTAAAATGGCACCACTACTCCTCCTAGACGATGCTCGAGCTCCTAACCCTCCCGTGCAGCCACAGCGCTGCCTTAATCAACTCGCCGGACTTATCCGTTCACGGCAACCGACTCGGGCCGGCTATATATAGCCCCCCCCCCGAGCTTGCTCTCGCCTCCGCACGACTCCACCACCTCACCAGACCCCGCCTAGCCACTGGAGGGGCCTCGAGGGGCCTTTCTTCCTCGACTCCGGCCACCTCCGTCCGCCTCGAGACTCCGGCATCGTTCTCTCTGGTGAGAACTCCTCCGCCACTGCTTTACTTTGTAGCCTCGTACCACCTCTAGTAAGATAACCCCCACCTCAATTTTTGCCCCGCAGCTCTCTCCAGCGAGATCCACGACC
Source organism: Aegilops bicornis (assembly GCA_021605145.1). Lineage (NCBI taxonomy): Eukaryota > Viridiplantae > Streptophyta > Magnoliopsida > Poales > Poaceae > Aegilops > Aegilops bicornis. Next base: position 622,173,304 of record CM038674.1, read on the forward strand.
GTCCGAACCGCCGTCCGTCGGAGCAAGCGTCGCCGTCGACGTGGTACTCGCCGGCGACCACTTCCACCTTCCACAGACGGAAGGGCGTCGCGATCACGAAGGTACCGTCCGATCACTCTGCCTCGCCGTGGATCGCCGCCGGCGACCACTGCACCTCTCGGGCGCCGTCGCGCCCTGTTTCCCTCTTTCAAATTTTCAAACATGATAGGTGGAGCCCGCTTGTCAGCCTCTCAGTTGTTTCTTTTAAACGAAACATTATCTGGAATTTTTCTGCAGAACCCCCTGGAAACTTTCTGTTTCATTACAGATGGGTCCTTGGGTTAAAACTCTTATAACTTTTTCACAGAAAGGAATTTTTGAGTGATTCTTTTTCTGTCCTCTTCAGATTTTTGTCTAGTTTTTTATCATATTTATTTGAAAAATATTTGGATCAACTTTCTGTACCCCACGGTATTTACGTTATCGCGTGTATTTTTGTGTACCGTAGATACCGAGGGAGGTGACGGAACCGCGAACTTCGCCGAGCTAGACCCCAACTACTCTGAACCAGGCAAGCAAAGTTTGAACCTTTGATTTGATGAGTGTTTGGGCATGTTTGCATTATTTTTGTATCATGGCACGTTCATGAGCTTTTTCGATGATAGTTTATCTCGTGAGCATTGAGGCAAATGAGCACGGTAAATCCGTGAGTTGTTGGACAACTTGTTGCATGGGCATGAGTTGGCATGAGTATGGGTAAGGTGGCAGTGTTGTAGCATGCCAGGCTTATGCCATATCGTTCAACCAGTGTCAACATAAATCGGTCAGATTCCGTCTGCCTTCTTCCTTTCCAGATTACCACCTGCTTTCCCAAGAAATGCGGCTTAGTAGGTTGCAAACCACTTCCTGGTACACACCAAATTGAGAGGCCGGGATGAAGGTTCCATGGCCCTGGATTAAAGCCTTTCATCCGGTCAGGGGGCATGGGTGTTTCCGGTTGGGACCGAGAGGGGGGCACCACCTTAGAGCGCGCGTATATAAATTTGATCCCATGCTATTCGAGATTGTGATCTCCCCGTCTCAAAGTTTTTCTTAAACGCTGTCTAGGGTGATTCCTGGCAACGTAAGGTATGATGGGTGTGTACTAGCTAGTTGTGTTTCCTCTAAAATACCGTAAACGGAACTAGTCCTTCGTGACTACGGAAATCCGTTGGCCGTGGACAATTTTGGTACAAACTCTGCAGAGTCAAAATTCTTGAATTCATCTTATTCATATCCAAGTACCGTGTTCATCTCACCTTGTCGAGTGTCAGTCTCGGCGACAGGAACTCCTGAGAACCATTTGAGTATCAAATGTTTATTTTCCTGTGAACGGACTAACCCGCTTATTGTCTTGTGATGAATATTTTTTTTCCGTGAGCACTATATCTTGTCAGTTATGAATAATGTATTATAAGCCCTTTCTGCGATGTCGCTCAGACATCCGACTGCGGCATTGTTGTTATTTATTTTTATTATAAGCCCTTTCTGCGATGTCGCTCAGACATCCGACTGCGGCATTGTTGTTATTTATTTTTATTATAAGCCCTTTCTGTGATGTCGCTCAGACGTCCGACTGCGGCATTGTTATTACTTTCATTATAAGCCCTTTCTGTGATGTCGCTCAGACGTCCGACTGCGGCATTGTTATTACTTTCATTATAAGCCCTTTCTGTGATGTCGCTCAGACGTCCGACTGCGGCATTGTTATTACTTTCATTATAAGCCCTTTCTGTGATGTCGCTCAGACGTCCGACTGCGGCACGCATGTATTTTTATTTCAATATAAGCCCTTTATGAGGTGTCGCTCAGACGCCCGACTGTGGCACGTTTTACTTATCTTCACCCTTCGAGGCGTCACTTCAAACACTCGATCGGTTTTCGAGCGGACTACCGCCGATTCCCTTTTTATTTATTTTTGCTATACTTATTTAATTGAGCATTGTTAAGATTAACCATGTCGCATTCATGCATTCATTTGTTATATCTTTTGTCCAAACTGTCTTGCGAGTACTTTCAAAGTACTCACCTGGCTTGTTGATTTGGCTAGATGCTGACGAAGGCGATCTCATGGATGAAGAATTTGATAGCGAGTCCGACGCCTAGAGGAATCCCAGTCAGTCTCGTGCGACCCCTGGATTAGTCATTGTGATATATCCGCTTCCGCTACCCAAATAAAATCATCGAGCCTCACCTCGACGCTCGATGAGCCGCCAGTGCAGTAGACTTATTAACCACCCCGCTGTGTTATTCCACCAACCACTCATATACCGAGTCAGTAGTATTTCCACCCACACCTTTGAGTTATATCCGCCACTATGTATAATTATCGGCGTGTTTGTAATAATTGGTTGGGCATCCTCAGTCTGACCCCTGTAATATTGTAATGCTACTGGCTTATTGTATCAATGTTTTGTCCATCGGTATGATGGATTTCCTCATATTGGTCTTTATAGGTCGGTTGTTCAATAAATATTTTTATTGGAGAACCAGTCGTGACAGAAATATGAAGGACTAGCTCCTACCCTACATAGGAATAGGAATCCATTCCTACAGACCAAAGGGATCCAAAGGAATTTTTTCCTACAAAATTCCTATCCCATAGAATTCCAATGAAATTCCTCCAAACCAAAGGAGGCCTTATGTCATACATATTTGGTTGTCATGGTGTGAGTGTGCGTGTATGTGTGTGCAGTTCATCTTTGTAATCCAAAAGAAAGCAAGATCATAACATTTTTCACATTATAACTTTGTATCATGTCCACCTCTCACAGAATTAAAAATACAAGAGTAATACGCTCAAATTACACTACAATGAGCAACTGAGAATTATTGAGAAATGATGTTAGATACATACTAGGTCCATTTATATAATTTAACATAAGCTACTTGCACGTTTTCTTGATGGGAGAAGGAGTGCCGCATTGAAATGAGCATTGGCACCCCTTATCAACACATTTGACAATGCCATTGAGCTTCATGTTGCAGTCGTCACGGCACTCGTCATTGTCACATGTGCCAAAGCGAATGATCCGTGAGCATGTTGATGGTGAGTAATCCGTGGTGAAGATGCCATCCTCCATAGGCACGACCCTAGAAGTACAAATCTCTGCAAGACACCACCGCACACAAGAATAAAATTAAATGGTGCGATGATTGTTCATTCGTTCTACCATCCCAAATAAACTACCTGACCAGACAAACTGATGTTATCATGCTTAGTCTTACCTGATGGTAACAGGACAAGTACAATGGCCAGTAATAATAGCTTGCTGCTAAGCCTCATGGTTGCTCGAGATGGTTCCTAAATCTTCATCCGAGAGCTCCTGGGTTTATAAGAATTATATATAGAGAATGAAAATTAAACTAATTGTTAATCCAAATTTTAATATATGCCTAAGTAATACGATAATATATGACCAAGTCTTTTCATGCATAATATTAGTACCTTTTAATTGGTAGGGTGTCAATTATTGCATAGACTTAATATAAACTTTGCACTTTGTTCAAATGTAGAAGTAAATAATATAGCAACTAAAGAACAAGTAAATATGGGAATGGTACCAATAGTAATTAATGCCATAGTGTACATAATATGGTTGGTGTCAATGATTTTTATCATGACTTTGAATCTTCATAGTTTATGCATCAATATTCAATAACAACATAATTTATTTTCATAATGATTCTTTTTGTTTGACGTCAGAAATGGGGGGTGGGGAGCTCCCCCATGAATACTAGTATCATTTCAGAGGACAAAAATATTAATCCATTTTGTAAGGGAAATCATATCAAAAATCAAACGGACCGGTCCAATTTGTAAGGAAATCGGGACGAAAAGCACACAAGCAGCTTAGCCTCGTCAACCACATGATACTAGGTTTCAAGTTGTTACTTTTATTCCACCAAAAAAATTGTTAATTTTTTTATTTGATAAATATTCAAATTTATCCCATGGTAATATTTTGGCGTGTGGAAGTATGCTTTATGAAGTAATTTAGCACATGTTTGATTACCTGCATTGTTTTGGGGGTATTTGCACCTATGACTCGGCTCAGGATGAGTATTTACAGGATATACACCATGATTGACACATGGTTTGGTTGATTGCATTGCAACACGAGGTTGTTTGATGCATGGTGTTTGGTTGCTCTGGTCAAATGTTGTGCTCACCCCTTCTCACTCGTGATGATCATACCTCACAGTTCACTTAAGCAATACAAATTAACATTGTTTTAGTCCTAGCTAGTAATCAAATGGTAGTTCGTCCTAGCTAGTAGCAAATGGCATTATAAATTAACAGTCATATGACTCAATGGGGGAAAGTTCATCAATACCAAAAAAGGGGAAGTTGATACCTTGTTTTCCTGAAGGGTGGAAGAACACAATGTCGGCATGCATATCCAGCATCTCCTAGGTAGAACTTACCATCAGGGATATTGATCCAATCGGGTCGAGCCATCTTTTCAGCAAGAATGTTAGCATCATGGCATGATCCTTCCCAGCTAGCTAACATATATGTGAACTTTAGATTGAAGTCGACAACAACAAGCGCAGTCTAGCTTGTGTAGTGCTTTCTACCCCTGTATACTGGACATGTGACCTTGGCACTCTAGCAGTCACATGATTACCATTTATTACGCCAATACAATCCTATCATGGCTTGATAAACCGTTATGGCTCAGTCACAACAATACAAGCATGTAGTGGCATGAACTCTACTCCCATGCTAATCTTGGGTGGAGTTTTCTTAGTTGTTATTTTGATCATCTCTCCTCTAAGCTCCCCAATCGCATACAAGACCTGCTTGAAATACTTGGAAATTGTCTCACTAAACTCCTAAATGTGTTGTTAATCACTCTAAACCTCTGGTTATAACCCACTACGTGAAGGAACATTACTACTTTCTCTTCCATAGTGGTGTGGATACTATTTTATAGCAACCCGGCCTCTTTCCCTAAATGTGTCAACAAGCTTGGCAAAATGTGATCTTCACATTTGAAGCATGTTCACGACCTCCACGTAGCCCACTAGATGTAGTTTAGATTAAACATCCTCTCTTTGTCTCGGTCTAACAATAGGTGATACAGGTCACAATCTTTTCAATGCGACGAATCGCACTCTTGTGTATCAAAATGACTCATGGCTGAATCACATCTATGAGTGTCGATGCCTGAACTACCAGCTTCATCTATTCACCCTAGTGAAATCATTGTTGCAGTAAGTACTGGTGAAACCAATCCTAGAACCTGCCTAACGGTGGAGGGTGGTGGTATGCTACTTACCTCCATTGTAACCGATAACTTGCCCACCCAGAGATGAGGTAAACAAGACGAAGATGAAGGGGACGAGCATGTCCTTGTTCCAGAGATTTAACTCCCTGCCTTTGCTGCATCCGCAGATCTGAATCGTTGACGTCACCAGTGCGAAGAACTGAGGTTTGATTTGTTCTACTGCTAGAGGTCAGCAAGTAAAAGGCGCGGGGGGCAAATTTTGGTCTCCTGCCATCTCCATGTCGATTTCCCCTGCATCATCGTGCACGCCACCGATTTAGCCTGGCTCACTGCAAAGGGTCGATTCGAGTGTTCATAGCGACTCAGCCTTTGGGCTGCTTTAAGCTTCATGCCCGTGCTGGCCAGGCTCTCCTATAAGCAACCAAATAGTATTTTCTTGCATCCAATTGTCCTGTTTGGGAGAGCCGAAGGCAACTAAACATGCCCTTAACAACGATGAGTACATCTATAAATACATTATGCTCCCTATTTTGGAGCTCTATCACTCAATTGAGGTGTTCCATTTTGGATTAGACTCAGGATTTTGACTGGTTCAACAATTTTGATTGAGGTTATTTTCGGTTAGGTTCATAGTTTTTATTCCATTTAGGCGTTCAATTTCAGGTCTTGCTCAAAATTTTGACCAGGTCAACGATTTTGATTGACGTCTCCAGTTTCTAATTTGGTTCATGATTTTGACCGAGCCAATGATTTCTCAAATCAACCAGCAACAACCAGCCTATAAAAGCACATGAGTCCCATGCAACCTCTCATCGCCTGGCAAAAAATAATCATCAACACGCGACATTGTAGTACCAATATTGTACATGTGATCGCCAGTGTAAGAAACTTTCCCACATATATGTGGGTTGATTGGCAGATAACACAAAATCACACCTCTAGAAAAGGCCCATCAAAAGAGTGCATTATACTCGTTGGGTGGAAGCTTGCGTTGCCCCCCCATCGTGCAATCTCGGCGGTTGACGACTGGCACTTCTGTGCCAAGCGGGCCAGGCAGTTCATGAAAGGCTGGGGTGCCAATCATAGGCGTGATCTGCGGGAACGGAAAAAGTCCATCCTTGTTGCCATTCAGGCTCTAGACCTCCGGGCCGACTCGGCCGGCCTTGCTCCGGACAAGTGGCTCCAGCGCTATGACCTTGAGGACCAGCTCATGGTCATATACACGGACGAAGAGGCATATTGGCGTCTCCGCGGGACCCAAAAATGGGTCCTCGAGGGGGATGCCAATGCGTCCTACTTCCAGACCATTGCCAATGGGAGGAGACGTCGGAACACCATCCCCTTCCTCTGGGAGGGCGACGTCCTCCTCTTGCGGCCGCCTGAGATCCACGCCCACGTCGACGGATTCTACCGCGACTTATTCTCGTCCATCCCTTGGGGTGGCCTTTCACTTGCTCTGGATTTCTGGCCTGAACCCCAGTGTGTTTCTGCTGCCGATAACGCGGGCCTGACGGCCCCCTTCTCGGAAGCCAAGGTATGGTCGGCCATCAGTGGCATGAACCCATCCTCCGCTCCGGGCCCCGATGGCCTCCCGGTCAAGTTTTTCCACACCTTGTGGAATGTAGTCAAACCTGAGATCATGGCCCTCTTCGAGGAGTTCTATGTTGGGTCCATTGATCTCCGGTGCCTTAACTTCGGATCATCTCCCTTATCCCCAAGGTCACTGGGGCGACGGATATCCGTCAGTTTCGGCCCATCACGGTGATCAATGTGATCTTCCGCATCTTGGTCAAGGGGTACGCCAATAGGGTGACCCCGTTGGCCGACCGCATCACCCACCCGGACCAGTCTGCCTTCATCCAGGGCCGCTTCATCCTGGATGGTGTCTTGGTCTTCCACGAGGTGTTGCATGAGGTCTGCTCTAGAGGTCTCCAGGCCGTCTTCCTGAAGATAGACTTCCACAAAGCCTAAGATACGGTGAGCTGGCCCTTCCTTCGGGAAGTCCTTCTGCGGAAGGGATTTGACGATCGCTGGGTAACCAGGGTCATGCAGATGGTGTTCTCAGGTCAAACCGCGGTTAATATCAACGGCGAGATTGGTCCCTACTTCCCCACCTTCTGTGCGCCAGGGTGACCCCTTCTTCCCGTTCCTATTTAACATGGTGGTTGATGCTTTGGCTACTATTCTGGATAAAGCCAAAGCGGCCGGACACATTCGAGGGATCGTCCCCCACTTGGTGGGCGGTAACGGCGTGTCCCTCCTCCAGTATGCTGATGACACCATCATTATGTTGGAGGGCTCTAGCAGTGACATCGCGAATGTCAAGTTCCTCCTCTGCTTTCAGGAGCTATCGGGGCTCAAGATTAACTTTGCTAAGAGCGAAGTGATGGTTTTGGGATATCCTCCGGATGAGTCCCAAGGGATCGCCAACCACCTTAACTGTCGGCTTGGCTCCTTCCCCACCTCTTACTTGGGGATCCCCATTAGCGACTCCCGCCTCACGGTCGCTGACTTGCGCCCTGCTGTGGGCAAACTCAGCCTCCGCACTGAGCTGTGGCAGGGCCGGTGGCTCTCCAAGGCGGCGCGCACCATCCTGATCAACTCCTCCCTGACCAGTCTCCTGCTTTTCATCATGAGCTTCTATAGTCTGCCTGAGACTCTGCTACATGAGATTGGTACGACCCAAGCCCGCTTCTTTTGGGCGGGCGATGGAGATAAGCAGAAATACCACATGGTTCGGTGGTCTGAAATCTGCAAGCCCAAGGATCAGGGTGGCCTGGGCATCGTGTCATCCAAGCGGATGAACGTTGCCCTCTTGACCCGCTGGCTTTGGCGCATTGCCAATGGCGAGGGCGGCCTTTGGCTGCAAATAATCCGAAATAAATACTTCGGCGGCCGGCCCCTTGCATTCTGTCAACGGTCCGGTGGCTCGCAGTTCTGGCAATCTCTCATTCAGCTTCTACATGTCCTGCGCATTGGCACCTCCATTTCGGTGGGCACGGATGAGGCCACCCTCTTCTGGTTCGACTGATGGGCCGGCGATGTCCCTTTTGCGGCCCGCTTCCCGGATTTATTCTCCATTGCTGTTGACCCTCGGGTCTCGGTCGAGACAGCCCTTCTTGACTTAGGGCGTCTCGCCTTTCGCCACCCTTTTGGGCCGTGGAACTAGCAGCCTGGCACGATCTCCTTGACGTTGTGGCCCTCCATGAGCCGGCCCTCCCGCCTGCGCCTGACCGGGTGTCCTAGCGCCTTGAGGCCTCGGGTCATTTCTCCACGCGGTCCCTATACCGCTCCATTGTGGCCACCCCGCCCCGCCCCCCTTCGAGGTGATCTGGTCTATCCGTATACCCCTGAAGATTCGCATCTTCCTGTGGCAATGGACTCGAGACCCGAGAAGCTCATGTTCAACAGGACCGTCACGCTACATGACTCGCATGGCAAGGCTGGGGGGACCCAGTTGACTGCTGATTAGTGGAAGGGTTTGGTTTTGCTTGGCTGCATACAGTACAGTACAGGGGTGGTGCCATCGGTACAACATACCGATTGCTGGCAATAGGCCTTTTCTATTTTTGCACATACTGGGATTGTGCTGACTATTGTTGTATCTTCGTTTGAAATCATTCAGAATTTGGATGATCAGATGTGTGCTCACCCCAAAGAACGAGTAAAGGACCAACTTTCTCCATGGTTCTGAGAAGTGCTTTCATGTTTCCCCCAGTGCTCACTTTGTCTGTATTGTCTTCCACCACAACAACATTGTGGTGCAACACCAAGCAGCTCGCTTGTCAAATACTCCCTCCGTTCCGAGATATAAGTCTTTTTAGACATTTCAAATGGACTACAATATACGAATGTATGTAGACATATTTTAGAATGTAGATTCACTCATTTTACTCTGTATGTAGTCACCTATTAGAATTTTTAGAAAGACTTATATTTTGAAACGGAGGGAGTATTTGTTTTCTCTCTGCATGAGAGTACTGGTCAAGCATGGGTTTTTAGGTTTTTGATTTAACCAGTGAAACGTGTGGTGTACGCCATGAAAAATATGTCTTTACATTCGTCAGTCAATGAAGTTCCTAAACATACATTTTTTGTGGCATATCATGTAAACTGTAAGCTCCAACAAATTTGATTGTTTTTTGGAGTAGATATAGCTTCGGTATTGGATAAACAGTACTCCCTCCGTCTGAAAATATTTATCGTAGAAATGCATAAAAATGGATGTATCTAAAACTAAAATATATTTAGATACATCCATTTCTCCCACAAGTATTTCGGGACGGAGGGAGTATAATATTTGGGTCATAACATGTCCAAAACAAGATTATATGCTGCACAATATAGCACAAAAAATGCAGTACATAAATTGGCATATCTTTTTGCGGCAATAATACTTTTATAGTTTGTTATAGATTTGTTTCAAAAGTTAAAATCACTTTGATAGATCTCGTGACATTAAGAGATTTGACATGCCATCGATTAGTTTAAGAGAAAGTTGTCATAATGCCCTTAAAAAATATAGGAAATTGCGATAGAGTTGTTATGAATAAAAAGATGCATCTAACTTGATACTCATTCTTTCTAGGACAGATACCGACTGTGTCGACAAAAACAAGGCAAAGCGAAAGGAACCAAATCGGTCAGCATTCTTTCTTGGTTCATATAAAAAAGCCAAGGCCCAACCAGGCCCACTAGTCGATCGAGGCGCCCGCCCAGATTATAGGCATACGAACTAGGCATGCCAAAGAACTGCCTAAAAGCGGCCCAGATTTAGGTAAAGAATGACGTAACTTGTCAAATCTGGCAATCCACTCCTCTAGGTCAGAATCAATCGATTTAGGTAAGAACTAGGCAGCTTTTCCGGTTTCGGGCCAGCTTTTAGGCCAGACGTCGGGTATCCCAGGTTACACTACCAGCTGGTTTTAGGCTGGTAGACTTGGGCCTTCGGCCGTGGCCCGTGGGATATTTTGTACGTAATTTTCTTTTGATGATGCAGGAGGAACAATTGAGGCCGGCAGCAAAACCTCCTTTCAAGTATGAGGTCATGTGGGAGACACATGACGTGTGGAAGGATACGATCACGCACATTTGGAGGCAGGAGCAGCCGGCTGATAGTTTGGAGGGCTTGAGAACAAAACTCCAGGCAATTTCGGGCGAACTAGGCAAGTGGAACAGAGACACTTTTGGCATCATTCGTAAAGAAATAAAAAAGCTCACAGGGGAGCTGGAAAGGTTGAGGGGGGAGCCATCGAGGACGGGCCCGTCTCATGTTGAGCTCAAGATCAACGAAAAGTTAGTCGAGATGTATCACCGGGAAGAGCTCATGTGGCGCCAGCGGTCGAGGCTTGAGTGGCTGTCGGCAGGGGACAAAAATACCAGGTTTTTTCACATGCGGGCGAACATGAGAAGAAATAAGAATATGATTAAGGCGCTTGCGAGTTCGCTTGGGGTCTCAGTCACCGGTCCAGCTGAGTTGAAGCGGATGGTCACAGAATTTTATACGAGTCTCTATACGACGGAGGGGGTTAGTAACATGAATGAAGTCCTCCAGCATGTTCCCAGGAAAGTGACACAACAGATGAATGACATGCTCCTGGCCCCTTACAGTAAGGAAGAAGTGAAGACGGCGTTATTTCAGATGGTTCCAACCAAGGCTTCTGGACCAGATGGCTTCCCAGCTCACTTCTATCAGAGGCACTGGGACATCTGTGGAGATGAAGTCACAGCTGCAGTTCTCAGAATAATTCGTGGGGAAGAAGGGGCAGAGTGTGTTAACGACACGGTCCTAGTGCTGATTCCGAAGGTGATAAACCCTACTCTCCTCACTCAGTTTCGACCTATAAGCTTATGTAATGTCATATATAAGATTGCATCAAAAGTTATGGCAAACAGGCTGAAAGTAATCCTGCCAGACATTATATCTGAGGAGCAGTCAGCTTTCGTCCCGGGCAGGCTGATAACTGATAATATCATATGTGCGTATGAATGTCTTCACTACATGAAGAGGAGCAAGGCAAAAACAAATAGTCATTGTGTATTGAAATTGGACATGATGAAAGCATATGACCGGTTGGAGTGGAGTTATCTTCGGGCAATAATGATTCAGTTGGGCTTCTCACAACAGTGGGTGGACATTATTATGGGTATGATTAATTCCGTCTCTTTCTCTGTTTTATTTAATGGAGAGAAGCTTGAAAGGTTTAAACCATCCAGGGGCATCCGACAGGGAGATCCTATCTCCCCCTATCTTTTCTTGATTGCAGCAGAGGGCCTTTCGTGCCTACTTAAAACCAGTTCTCGATCATCGCTGCTTGAGGATCAAGGTGGCACCAACAGCTCCGGTTGTTAACCATCTCCTTTTTGCTGATGATAGCCTGTTGTTATTCAAGTCTAGTAATGAGGGGGCAGCAGCAGTTTCAAACCTGTTGGAGTTATATTGCAGTGCATTGGGACAACGGGTAAATCATGATAAATCCTCCATATTTTTTAGTAAAGGATCTCCACGGCACATGCGGGACAGCATTAAGAATATCTTGAATGTGCAAAACGAGTCATTGAGTGACCGGTATTTGGGTATGCCCACTGATGTGGGGCAAAATAAGATGGGAACATTCAGGTACCTCAGAGACCGAGTATGGGAAAAGGTGCGAGGGTGGATGGAGAAACTTCGTCACCAAGGGAAGGAGGTACTTATAAAAGCAGTCGCTCAGGCTCTGCCGGTTTATTCTATGGCATGTTTTAGGCTTCCGAGGGGACTTTGTGAGAATATAACTTCAATCATCAGGCAGTTTTGGTGGGGTAGCAAGGAAGGAAAAAGGAGACCGAGTTGGGTGGCGTGGCATATGATGACAAGGCCAAAACATCTTGGAGGTCTTGGCTTTAGAGATATGGAGATTTTTAATCTAGCGCTTCTAGCTAGACAGGCTTGGAGAATTTTGTGTGACCCTGCTTCTCTCAGTGCACGTATCATAAAAGCTGCATATTTCCTAAATTCATCGCTATTGGAAGCTGAACTTGGAGGCCGACCATCACAGATCTGGAGGGCGATTATTGATGGGAGAGATATGCTCAGGCAAGGGATTATATGGCGGATTGGGAATGGAATGAGCACGGACATATGGGCTCATAACTGGTTGCCAAGGCCGGGGCTGATGAGACCTATCACATCTCTTATTGACAACCCCCCGAGGTATGTATCTGAACTAATCAATTCGGCCTTAGCTTCATGGAATGAGCAACTGGTGCGTTCGGTTTTTGTTCCCATTGATGCGGAAGCAATTTTGGCCATCCCGCTATGCACAAGGAATATTGATGATTTTTGGGCGTGGAGTGGAGAGAAACGCGGCATGTTCTCAGTCAAGTCTGCATATAATATGATTCTGCAAACCAAGCTTTCAGGGGAGAACTGGATCGAAGAAAATGATGGACCCTCAAGAGCTGATCAGGAGGGCAACACATGGACTGGACTGTGGAGAACAGAGATACCATCTAAAGTGAAAAAATTTCTGTGGCGTTTAGCTCGGTGTTCGATCCCAACGGCAGACCTACTTCAGGACAGAAACATGGCAACATCGGGGGCGTGCAGGTTGTGTGGAGTTAGGGACTCTTGGAGACATGCTTTACTCAATTGCTCCATGGCCAGAAGCACGTGGGCTCTTGCTGATGAGTCAATGGTAGAACAGATAACCCAAAGATGACATGGACAATGCGAAGGAGTGGATTTTCAAGATGCAAGAGGCGCTACCAGATGATCTTTTTGTGCGGCTGGCCATCACACTGGGCTATATGGAGCGCTGAAGGAAAGCTATCTATGAGGATATTTTCCAAAGCCCCATGTCAACTCATATGTTTATCCGCATATATCAACGATCTCCAGGTTTTGAAACCGCACAAGGAAGCTCCCGTCCAAAAGCTCCAAGGCCTACCCATCGCTCCCACCGGCGGGTGATTGTGCCAAGGTGAACGTAGATGCGGCAACAAGAGCAACGGCTAGGGCTGGTACGGCCGTCGCAATATGCAGGAACAAAGATGGCTTGTTTCTGGGGGCTTCAGCTTTGGTAGTCAAGGGCATCAATGATCCCACTACTCTGGAGGCGATGGCTGTTCGAGAAGCGATGGCATTGGCAGAGGATCTGGGTTTACAATCCATCCATGTGGCGTCGGACTGCAAGATAGTGGTGGACGATATCAAGCAGAGGAGCGGTGCTGCTTATAGTGCAATAATACATGAGATCATAGACTATTCCAGTAATTTTACTATGTGTAATTTCTTCCATGAGTTTAGGAGCTCGAATTTCGAGGCTCACAATCTCGTGAAGCATGCTTTACAACTAGGTATTGGCCGCCATGTCTGGTTAGGCCATCCTAGCGAACTTACCTTCGTCCCTATAAACATTGTGACGGATCAATAAAAAGCTTCGTGGGAGTGTCTAAAAAAAAGTAACCAACCCTATTTCTAAGAGGAATCAGAAGTTTTGTCATTTACATGCATGAAACGGTCATCTGCATGCCCAGTGCGTTAGAGCCATTTTTTTAATCTTTTTCCACAAGAAAGTGACATGAAAACTTTCAAAATTATATATCCTTTTAGTATGTATCAACCATTAATTAGAACTTACCATCGGGGACAACAACAAGCAAAGTCTAGCTTGTGTAGTGCACTGAATTGTATAGAAATCTTGTTTTGCAGTTTTATCATGCGTATTTGGTTGTCATGGTGTGAGTGTGGGTGTATGTCCCTCTTCTGGTTCGACCGATGGGCCGGCGATGTCCCTTTCGCGGCCCGCTTCCCAGATTTATTCTCCATTGTCGTTGACCCTCGGGTCTCGGTCGAGACAGCCCTTCTTGACTTAGGGCGTCTCGCCTTCCGCCGCTCTTTTGGGCCGTGGAACTAGCAGCCTGGCACGATCTCCTTGACGTTGTGGCCCTCCATGAGCCGGCCCTCCCGCCTGCGCCTGACCGGGTGTCCTGGCGCCTTGAGGCCTCGGGCCGTTTCTCCACGCGGTCCCTATACCACTCCATTGTGGCCACCCTCGCCCCGCCCCCCTTCGAGGTGATCTGGTCTATCCATATACCCCTGAAGATTTGCATCTTCCTGTGGCAATGGATCCGGGGCCGCCTCCCGTCCGGTGTGGAGGTGCGTAAGCGCAATGGCCCTGGCGATGGGCTTTGCCCCCTGTGTGGTACCCCCGAGGACTCGAACCATATTTTCTTCTCCTATGTCTCGGCCCAATTCCTGTGGAGCTGTGCCCGCGAGACATTCGGTGGAAATTGGTGCCACACCAACTTCCCGGACCTCTTCGCCGAAATTCAGGCCTCGCCTCCTACTCATCGCCACATTAGGTGGCTGGTTATAGGGGCCCTGGCCTGGACGCTCTAGACGATTAGGAACAAGCTTGTTATTCAGCGGATTCCCCTTCGACGGGCTACTGACGCGTTGTTCAAACTGTGTGGTTTCTTGCAGCTCTGGCGGCCGCTTAGCCGCCCCCAGGACCGGGACGCCATCCCTGTCATCATCTCCGACCTTCGTGTGTTGGCTCTCCGGCTTGCTCCCCCCCCCCCCCCCCCCCCCCCAGGGCTGATTAGTCGCTTCGGCTCCCCGTTGTCTCCGGCTTTTTCTTTCTTTTCTTTGGGCTTGTTGAGCTGTGCCCGCAACAGAACCTTGTACTTCTTGTTGTGTGTGTGTGTGTGGAGGGGGGGGGGGGGGCAGACTCGTGTTTGATACTAGTTGCTTATGGCAGTTTGCTTTATTTATAAAGCGAGACGAAAGCCTTTTTTGGAAAAGAGTGCATTATAAAAAAAGAAAAAAAAAGTACACCATCATCTTCTTCAGGCACCAGACCAAATAAAAAGATTATGAAATCTCGACAAAGAAAATAACACAACAAAGCACGCACAACCCTTCTAGTAACTTACTAAACTGCAAACTAGAACTAGTCAGTGTACCCATCATGGCTTGCAGCTTGCAGCAATTTTACTCGTCAGCACGTACATTTAACGTATTTATATATTTTTCAAAAAAACTTTCTATCTATTCATCTCCAATTATGACAGTACAACGAACACCATAAATAATAAAATGTACATCCAGATTAGTAGACCACCTAGTGACGACTACAAGCACTGAAGCGAGCCGAAGGCGCGCCGCCATCATCGCCCCTCCCTCGCTGGAACTGGACAAAACTTGTTGTACTAGACAGTCAAAAAGTCGCCGTGTTAAGTCCCCATAGAACCAGCATCCAAGAACAACCGCCGCCGATGAAGAGTAGTATAGATCGGAAGGATCCAAACTGAAAACACATAAACGTAGATGATCGGCGATCAAATTCGAGCAAATCCACTAAAGACAGATCTGCCGGAGACAACCTCCACACGTTCACTTATGATGCTAAATGCAACACTGGGACTAGCCGGGGGAACTTTATTCCATTTTCAGAGAGCCGCTGTTGTCTAGCCTTTCTGGGCAGGATACAAACCCAAACACATCTGAAACATAGCCTCCCGTCAGCAAGGGCCGGGATCCACCGCGCCCCTATGGCCCTAAGGGAGACGAGGTGGACCAACGGTGACGCCGATGGGAGGCAGCTGCATGAAGGGGCGTCGTGGCACATCACATTCACCGTAATATTTTATATATCGGAATAATTAGTTTTGTTATTAATAAGAAAAAGGGTGGCTAATTCCAGCTCGCACCCACTCTGGCCCGCCCAGCGGGGCCTGAGTGAGCTGAGTGGTCAGCCCCTGACGTTAAGGGTCTTTCGCTTTTGCCAGATCCACAGCTGTTGAAATGAAATTTTATGATTACACAGCATTTACGGAATTCACATGTGAGCACACACATTAGAGTCGAGCAGAACACAAGATGGGTTCCGCGACCAATTGTCATGTAAACACATCAAACTTTTGTTCCAACGCACCAGTACACCAACATTTGCATACCGAACATCAAGCCGAGAGCTATGTGGGCTGCAAAGCAGTACAACAGTAGTACTATGAGATACACTATCTCTGAAGTCCTAACACGCCAGAAATAAAGCCAAGGATGAGTTGCCTGACCACACCGGGGCACGGAGGACCCCTTATTACGTATACCGGTCGCTTGACTGGCCGAAGTGGCCGGAGAAGCTGAGATGGTGGGCGTGATGGTGGAAGAAGTCGTCGTCTTTGCGCGCCGCTTGAATCATGGTGAAGGCGGGAGCCGGGGCAGCGACTCTCTTGCTGTTCTCTTGGGAGGACATTGCCTTGGATGCCGAGTTGGTTCGATCTCCGGCTGCGCCGCTGCCTAGCCGTAGATGGGTTGAACCCAAGGAATTCGCGCCATCCGCAATGGCCTTCGTGCATGCACTACCAGACTGCTGCTGCTGCTTCAGCTGTTTGGAATTGAGGAAACGTCCCCCAGAACCTCTTGCCCGCTTCATCGCGTGAAGATGGCGAGACTCGTGGAGGTAGGGCTGCAGATGGACATTGCGTTCAAAGTCAGGTCAACCAGAAACGAGTAGCGATACAAATGTTATGTTATTTTCCTAGAAATACAAAAGTCCCCATTTCACATAACCATGGGCACTATATGAGCGTCTTAATTTGCGAGAGGCAAGAAATATTAATTAACAGTGGCAAAGTAAACAAAGGACAAGTGACAAGAACCTTTCTGCTTTTGGTGAGTTTATTCTGGGCCTCTAACTTAGCGCGCAGCTGCCTTCGCCGGAGAATCCCATTATATTGTTTGGGGTTGACAAATATGGGCTCATCCGCTGCTAATTCGACAGGCAATGGAACCCTTGCCGTTGCAGATGCCCCTCCTCCCGCCATGAGGGGCTGGAACTGTTCCATGTACAACTGGGTCAGTCAAAATCCATGAAAAATTGAAAATATATAGGAACTCCTCATGTAATGCCAACAATTATGATTTACATATGACCTTGCCGAATCTCTTTCCCTGTCTAGCCGCTGATATAGTACCAACCTAGGAAAATGGTTAAAGGCATCTTCCGTACCCTATGACAAGGTAACACTGCACAACTACTATTGGTACTCGGGCTGTACATGATTGCAATAACAGAACCGCAGCAGCAATATATGCAGATCTGGCTGATCACTATACAGGGGCAGGACGGGTCACTTATTCAGTCTCTAACTATAACGAGTGACTAACAGGACACCACATGCGTCTCAGGGAGTTGCAGGTACACTACTGGTGCAGCCATAGATATGTGATTACGGAAGCAAGGTCTGGCCCAGGAAGCACCAACCGGCCTTCCAGAGCAATTACCACTGCTCTGAAAACCTAGGAATTACCTACAAGCTGGTACCACATGTATCCGGCCTCTACATAACTAGATGCACAGAGCCTTTACAAAGCCACGAGAGTTCACACAAATCAGAAGCACATGACATTGTTTAACGCATAAGGGAGAACAGCCTGAGGCAACGGGGGACTGGGTTTATAAACTAGTGGGTATGTGGATGAGAAAGAAATTGAAATCTGGTTCATGCAAACAAATGATATAGACCATAAAACGATATTCTCATCACGGCCTACTAGAAAATAGTGATCAATAGAGAATTCAAGAATCAGACCCACCGGCACATTTTTCCAACCAACTGTAATTGCTCATAACCATAAAACAGCAGTTTTATCAAGGGAAAAATACAAGTTAATGTAAATGGAAAAAATTTGTGCATTCTCATTAGTATCGTGCTTACAAATAAAAACTGCCATTAGAGTTTATAGTATACTGGTGATTTTTAGTATGCGTGGATTATGTTTAACACCCATTCATGCTTGAGTTAAGATGATTTTTGCTAGGAATCACTGGGGGAGAGGGTGGTCCCCAAATCTTATGTTAGATGAACAGATTATAACTCACGCATGTTTATGTTAAGATTAAACCAGGCTGTCTCTACTTGAAAAAAATTTATATCAAAAAATGCAAACTACTAACCTATTTTAACCTTCTACATACATGATATCATTGCAAGATGGACTGTTGAAAGGATGATAAGGGATTCCACTCAGCGTGTCCTCAGATTATTATATGCGCTGATTAAAATGTTGTAGGTTTATAAGCTACCTCAGCGGTGAATTAAACTAATAATAATCGGAGTTGACAACTTGATAGCGTGCAAAATCATGTTTGAAAGACATACCATAGCCCGTGACCCATAGGCCGCCCAAACAGAGCCAGAATCACTGAATGGGTATGAAATGCAAGCCTGAATGATATGTAGAAATATGTCATCAGTCACACACCGTGGAATCAAAGAACAGGACTGAATCTCTTTTGGTGTATCCTAAACGAAGTTCAGTTCGTCCTGAGAGGCAGAGCTTACCATTGGGTGGCCATAGTCAGTGTTTTGACTTGCAAATATAGAATGCTTATCACCAAAAGTCAAAGTTGATCTCATATGATCGTCAACCGATTTCCCAAAGGAGTCACCTGATGAAAGAATGGGACGCTGCATTATTGCAGAATGCCAGATAACGAAATGAATCAACAGTAATGATCCTACACATCCAGACCAGATAAGTCGAGTTATCAACCAAATTATTTACTAGCTTGATATTTCTGTTGCTAACCAACTAAAGGTCGAGAACGACTTCACAATGCTGTCTGTTCATGTCTTTTTCAGCTCTCACCAAGTGTCTAGTTAAACTATGGTTAGTGAAATGACAAGGCTATAAATGAACACAAACAGAGGAACTAGCGCAGGGCGTAGGTATGGGGCAAGGTTGTTAACTGTTTATGCTACCTCTAGTAGTAAACAAAACGCAGGGGGTCAATTATTAGCCGGCCAAGCCATAATTAATGGCGATGATGGCATCCCAATTCCCAAGAACATGCATGTAGACAAGGAGCTGCTCAAGGCGAAAAGTCAAGAACAGCTCCCAGCCCAAATCCACCATCCCATAATCCACACACCATCAAATTATGAAATTAACAGAGCAGCTGTGTGGGAGTGGGAGATCCTCAAGCCCAGCCAACTGCATCCATGCCCACCGACTGACATGCAAACCAAATCCATAAATACCATGCAAGATTCTCCCAGCCAAGAACCACGGAAGAAAGATTCACGTTCCGCGACCACGAAATCATCTAGCAGGACGACGCGGGAGGGCGGAACGATCGAAAAGACCTAGAGGTAGATGGGAAAACCTTTGGGATCGTAGGAGGAAGACGATGAAGAGGGGAGAAGCATGGCTCCCACGCGCCTCCTCCCTGCCGCCGCCCTCTCTCTCGGTGCGTCCGCCCCCGGGAAGCTAGCCTGCCTCCGCCGTCCCTTTGCGCTCCCTCTCTGTCTCTTCCCCCCGCACGCCCCTCCTCGACCGCGTCACTCCACTTGGGCTCCCCCTTTTATCCATTGTTCCAGGGAGCACCCTCAGCTCTTATTTTATTGCGCCTCCGTGTGTCTGCATCTGGTGCGCCCTTTGCACTATTGCATTATGCTGCCCAAGTGGGAGAGAACATTGGCAATACAAAAATGCAAATGGTTTGGCTTCCCCCACAGCAAATTCCAAGTTTGCAATGCGCATGAGCTGGGTTTTTTTGTATAGGGGAGAAGGGTGTGGTTTTATAGTTTAACCCATGGAGGGAACCGATGTGTTTCCTACTACATCATTGTTATTCACGAGGGCTGGTTAAACTTTGACAGCGACAGACATTATCATGATAACTTATGGTTGTTGCAACATGATGTTGGTTTGCTCGCGAGAAAGTAATGCGTGAATTTGTAACTGTGCAAGTTGATGCTAGTGACAATATAGTGGCGTGGAGGACTTTTACTGCTCGGTTTACTTTTTACCGTAGTTACGTATGAGTTATCTTTTTTATGAAGGAGAGCGCAATGGTTTTATAGTTTAACCCAAAGGAGGGGACCAATTTTTGGGTATATAGAAATGACATAGTTGTTCGAGAAGGTCTATAGATTAAACGGTGATAGAGACAGACATTATCATGACAGTATATGATTTGATTGGTTGTTGCTATAGAATTTTGGTTTCCTCGAGAATAAAGTGACATGTAAATTGATAACTATGCAAGTTGATGCGAGTGACAATGTAGTGGCGTGAAGATATTTTGGTGCTTAGTGTACTTTTTGTTTACGAGGACTGTCATAAAAGCAATGACTTTGTGTTTGAAGAAGTAACAGGTAAATTTATAACAACACAAGTTGATGCGAGTGAAAGCATAATAGCGTAATGGGGTTTACAATGTGTTTTTTTTTTCATGAGTGCAATGCTCATAGCAGAGACAAGCCATGTGAGACCTTCTCCTTCATGGACCATGTGTCGTATAGAAAACACTTAACACGATGGCAGCTTTTATATTTCGTGTAGTTGATTCATTGTGAATTAGAAAATCAAATGTGCATATCTTTACTTACATGGCTGTCTGAATCATATCACATACTACTTGATCGACAAAATCATTTTGTCGAATATATATACCATCAAGAAAACAGTATAGCCATCTAAAAATCCTTTTGTATAAAAAAGAAAGAGAAGTGGTCCAAGCCCATGTACCCATAGCAAGAAGCATTGTGGATGTCATGCATGCCACTCATGGTAACCAAAGAGGGAGAATAATATATGTTTTTAGGGGTGGGAGGAAAATATATATCCACTAAACACCATGACTTGCCAAAAATTCCTGTTGGCGACGTCAAGCCATGGCCCACCCGTGACCCGGCTACCATTCATGAAGTCGCCGTTGCTGCCGAGGGCATGCGGTCGCGCATCCAATGCGGCTGCCTACTGTGGCCCGGGAAGGTCCTTGGATGGACGGTGTAGGTAGGTCCGCATTATTTATACCGGTTTGCATCATAAGCTGCTGTTCTTTCTAAAAGAAAGAACTGGAAATGCATGGGGCCGGCTCCACTGGACCGGAGACTCTTCTTCTGCGTGAAAAAGATCGGGTCATCCATGCCATGGTGTGGGTAATGTAGGAGAAGCAACGTGAACCACAGCACCGTGTATTCCAACGTTTATGTAAGTGAACCACGCGCTGGCAAGCCAGTGTCTATTCTACCAACAAAAAGTAGCTGGACCACCAGTCGTGGAAAATATATAGCAACAGCCAACAGGGCGGCATGATGTTGAATACGAGTGCCCTCACGTAGCGCCACCCACACTTTTGAGCAGCTACAACCATCCAGAAACCTAGAGATGGAGATGACTCTTTTGACAAGTCGTATTTGGTGGAATTATTAAAGCGGTGTGCATGCACTTTGATTAGTACTATTCCTTTGCTGTTTCCATGATGTTCTCTGTTAAAAATATAATTGGTTTAACTTAGAGATAAGAAGATAGAGATAGAATTAGTTTAAACCACATGTAATTTGTCTTGGACTCCAAGTCTCTATCCCTCTTGTATTCCTATATATACCCTACACAAGGGTCAGATCAATACAACACATAATTCTAGGCATCCTATAATTTCTACATGGTATTAGAGCGGTTAGTCTCACGACGCCGATCCTAGGTTCCTTCACCACTTCCGCAGCGCGCCGCCCCGGGAAGATTAATTTTCTCTCCCCAGGGACGCGGCACTCGATCGATTCCGTAAATTAGAACAACTCCTTAGATTAGATCAATTCCAGTTTTTGAAATCCCTTAGATCAGTTTCCTTAGCTACAAATAAATCCCGACGACCATCAAATACGGTGGGAAAATATAGGGTTCCGCAAGATGCTCATAACGGCGGAGCACGAGTTGGATCGATTCGTCCAGCGACCATGAAGAGCATGCAAGGACCCGGCGACTCCGCTGCATCCGAGGTCCGGAGCAGATCGGCTACCATGTTGGTTCATCAAGCCAGCTTCTTCGCGCTTAGCGGCAGTCTTTCGAACGAGTCGGCTTCTCCAACAAATCTTGGGCTCATGCGGCGCTGTTCCTCCAAACGAGCCAGCCACCGGCACACTCGGCGACCTCCCAGGCAAGATGCTGTGGCGCGTCCACAGCCGGGCGTCTCCGAACGAGCCGGTAAATCGAGATCCAACGGCGCAACGCAGGTCCGCCTCCATCCGCGCGCATAAGCAGCGCCAGACGGAATTTGGCCATGACGCAGCCAGAGGTCGTGTGCCCCAAGAGATCTAGGTAGCTTCTTCCGGACATGCATCCATGCGTGCATACCCTATGCACACGGCAACTGGAGCTCTATGTCATCTCGAGACAACATGGACCAGGCGACCAACCCGACGCACCAGTGCCTCAATCACTGGAGAGTCTTTGCACGCCGCATCGACGCCTTTAGACACACGTCGACACCTTCATCAAGCCGGCTTCCGGCCACAGGACATCGAGGGCCCGCAGGCCTTCGACTTCGAGGCACACGCACGGACGAGATCTTCACGAAGCCGTTCCATCCACCTCCTGCGCGTCGGCACGCCGTCCACCCTCGAGCCACCGATCTGCACCTTCACCGAAGCGACCGTGCATTGACCCCGAGCCGAACGACATCAACTCATACGACTACTCCGGACTATGAGCCAACATACTTCTTCAAAGACGCGACGACATCGACATTTCGTCGCTGCGGAGGGACGCCTTCAAGCGACGCATCATCGTCGACATTGCCGTTGTAACGTTATCGCCGACACTTCATTGCCAAGGTCTTCATCAACGTGGTCTTCACCAACATCTTCATCAACACACCGCCGCCACCTTGTCCACAAGATGGACACCTAGCGTCCTCTGACAGAATTTTCTGCAAGACGCGACCACGACGACGGCAATGACCGTGTCACGACGACGGCATCGACCGCGTCATCCACGACGGCCCGGCTGCATCGACACGGCGTCACTATAGTGACGATCCTACACGGCCGCACGGTTCTGGCAAAACCGATGTGTGCTCGATGGGCTTCCTCCGGTCTTGGCAAAATCGGTGGACTCATCGCCGACGGCACCTTCTGACATCCGCAAGATGCATCGTCCACGTCTGCAGCTCCGTCATAGCGCATTTTTTTGCGCCTCCGGCTTTATGCGGCTTCATCATCCACGCATTTACTACACCATCGACCACGACTACCTCGACCATCGCTACATCACCATGATCGGCTACCTCAACATTAATGGCTACGTCTACATCAACTCATCGGCAACAACTTAGCCAACGGCGTCAGTCGTCACTAGCGTCCACGCCACTTCCGCTGTGACTGCGGGAGGGAATAGGAGAAGGCATGAAGGCACCAGAAGGGGACGCAGTCAACGTCCTAGGTGCCAACCCATCAGAGACGCAGTTGATGATGGCGCAACAGAGAAGACGACGAAAGCGCAAGACTTCAAATCCAGTCGTACTCGTCCACTTCACTCCCGCTCGACTGAGGGGGAATGTTAAAAATATAATTGGGTTTAAGTTAGAGATAAGGAGATAGAGATAGAATTAGTTTAAACCACATGTAACTTGTCTTGTACTCCAAGTCTCTATCCCTCTTGTATTCCTATATATACCCTATACAAAGGTCAGATCAATACAACACATAATTCTAGGCATCCTATAATTTCTACATTCTCTTCACCTCCTGCCTACGAGATGCCCTGTCCCCGAAGGGCGCCCCTGCCAAAAATACCTACCGTAAAGTGTGTGTATCTGATGCATGCCCACTCGATACATACCTTTTCATTTTGACATGTACTCGATACATACTACTTCAACTTGTTCCTTCTACTTCAACTTGTTCCTGAGGAAGGAGAGAGCCCGTATGGGCAATATAGTACAGCGCCGAATCGGGCATTCTTGTTCTCTCCTGGCTCCCGGACCACCTGAGCGGCCAAAAGCGGTGCATGCATGCCGGAAATCAGATCATGCTAGCCACCTTGAGAAGCTGGCAGTGCAAGGCCAGGCGTGCCGGGATTCCCAAAGTGGCATTATTCTCCCCGGCACTTGCTATTTTTATCAAAGTTTAGATACCCTTTTGACCTTTCTTTCCTCCGAGAAATACCCTTTCTTAGCTTTCATGATACTTGTGGTACAGTTAGGTGTGGTGTAGCTAGGCTCCATTTATGCATGGAAAGGGCTGCGGCTAGGTAATGAGGTGTTGCGGTGGGCATCACGGGGCATTTACATGACATGCCGGTCCACCTAGAAGACACTGTCGAGTGGCGTAGCTATGGGAACCAATGGGCAGTGGTTCCGACTGTTAAACATGTAATCTGTCACGTCTTGTGCGCCTTTGTGTGGCTGCCTTGTGCGCCTTTGTGTGGCTGCCTTGTGCGCCAAGGTTTGTTATAGGAGTAGGATTCCTTATCTTGTTATTCTCTCTTATCTCTCCTGTAAAACCTCATATAGTATCTCTACAGTTGTAACCTATGAGAGATGGGTCTCTCCCAATCAATATAAACACCACGCGGCCCTCTGTATGAGGGTAGAGACGCTTACACAAATCTAACATGATAATCAGAGCCTCCCTCTTCCTCATCTAGCGATCACCACCTCCATCCTATCGTCAACACATAATTTTTTCGCCCTCCCATCCTTCCCATCTCCGGCGCCATGTCCACCTCCTCCAGCCAACCCATCTCCTCCGGCCTGAACAACACCATCTCCGAGCCTCTCACACGTACCAATTACATTCTCTGGCAAGCCCAAGCTCGCTCCCAGATCATGGGAGCCGGGCTATATGGGTACCTTGATCAAACCATACCCGAGCCACCTAGAACCATCACCACAAAATCATCAGACGGGAAAGACCAGATCGGTCCGAACCCCGCCCACACCCCATGGCTCATCCAAGACCAACAAATTGTAGCCTACTTGCTCCGCAACCTGTCCAAGGAGGTTCTCGTGCAAGTTGCTTCCCTCGAGACTGCTCATGCTATCTCGGTCCGCCCTAGCAAACATGTTCTCTGCTCAATCCAAGTCTCGCGTCAACAAGCTGCCGTGTGTGCTCTCCAATGCCTAGAAGGGTTCCCTCGCCGCTGCCTACTTTGGGCAGATCTGGTATTTGTCTCGATGAACTCATGACGCAGAAAACCCATCGGCGAAGATGAACTCATCTCCTTCATCATTGCCGGCCTAGACATGGAATATCAGCCCATCATCTCTGCTCTTGATGTGCGCGTAGATCCTGTCTCCACCGATGAACTCTTTGGCATGATCTCCAACTTGATCAACAAGGCCGAGTTGTTCCAGGAAGCTGGTCCCGGCGCCTTCAAGTCCTCTGCTAATGCCGCCTATCGCGGTCATGGGCCTCCCAAACCCTCTCGAACCCTCCCAAGGGTGGTGGTGGTGGGGCTATCGCGGGCGTCCAGCGGCGGGCGTGAGCCCAACTCAAAGACGGTGGCGGTGGTGGCGGTGCTTCCTATCCGCATCTTTGGTGGCGGTGGTGGTGGCCACGTCCAAAGACGGGCGGCGGTGGTGGCGGCGGCCACTACAACCAACAAGAAGAACAACAACTACCAACAACAACAACAACAACAACTATCGCCGCCCCTTCCAAGATTATGATGAGTATCTTAACAAGTGTCAAATTTGCAAGAAAGATAACCATATTGCGAAGGATTGTGATTACCGTTATGCCGAGAACAACACCCAACGCAAGAAGGTTGCAGCTGTTGTGGACGCTTCCTATGGTGTGGACACAAATTGGTACGCCGACTCCGGCGCCTCCAACCACATCACTCACGAGCTGGACAAGCTGACCATGCATGACAAGTACCCCGGGCAGGATCAGGTTCATAATGCCAATGGAGAAGGTATGGAGATAGCTCATGTTGGTCATTCAATTATTACAACCCCTCATCGTGACATTCATCTTAAAAACATCTTGCATGTTCCCCAAACTGTCAAAAATCTTCTTTCAATACATCGCATTGCTCTTGACAACAATGTTTTTCTTGAATTTCATCCCTATTTCTTTTTGATCAAGGATCAGGTCACACGGAGAATTCTCTATCGCGGTAGATGCGTGCATGGGCTCTACCCTATCTTTCCCGAGTTCAGGAGCTTCAATAAACAAGTCTTTGGTGTCATCAAAATCTCCCCGAACAGGTGGCATGCTAGACTAGGACATCCATCTTTTTATGTAGTTCAACAAGTGCTTAGAAATAATAAGCTCCCATGTGTTGGTGAGCGTAGCATCGAAACTGTTTGTGATTCTTGTCAAAAAGCAAAATCTCATCAATTGCCATATCGTATTTCTACTAGTATTTCTACCAAGCCGCTCCAGCTTATTTTTTCTGATGTATGGGGTCCTGCTCCCTCCTCGGTTGGTAGACATACGTACTACGTTAGCTTCATTGATGATTTCAGTAAATTTACTTGGATTTACCTTCTCAAACGTCGTTCCGATGTTTTCCAAGTATTTAAGAATTTTCAAGCACTTGTTGAACGCCAGTTTGATCGCAAAATACTTGTCGTCCAGTCCGACCGGGTGGTGAGTACGAGAAACTAAACTCGTTTTTTCAAACCCTTGGCATTTCCCATCATGTCTCGTGCCCCCACGCGCACCAACAGAACGGCTTCGCTGAACGCAAGCATAGGCACATTGTGGACGTAGGCCTTGCTCTTCTTGTATGTGCCTCTATGCCTTTAAAATTTTGGGACGAAGCGTTCCTCACTGCGGTCCATCTCATTAATATGCTCCCTAGTCGTGTCATCGATAATGAAACTCCCATGCAACGACTTCTCAAAGTTCGTCCCGATTACAAGTCCCTTCGTGTTTTCGGGTGTGCATGTTGGCCCAATCTCCGTCCCTACAATAATCGCAAACTTATGTTTCGTTCCACCAAATGTGTGTTTCTTGGATATAGTGCCCAGCACAAAGGTGTCAAATGTGTTGACGTACCCAAGGGACGTGTCTACATCTCCAGGGATGTCGTTTTTGACGAGACAGTTTTTCCCTTCGCCACACTTCATCCAAACGCCGGTGCCCTCCTTAGCAAAGAAATCCTCCTTCTTCCTTCTCATTTGACCTCTTTGCATCATGGGGACGATAATTGTGATCACATGACTAACCCTCCTAACCTTGAACTTGAGTCTTCCGCATCGCAGGGTCGGATGCTGAAGCAACAGAAAAAAATTTGGTGCAAAATCATGAAGCAAACAGGTCAAACGAGCAAGATTTCATGTGTCCCCCGTGGTGCAACAACCCTACGGTAGCATCTACCTCGGGATCCCTCGAGCCGCGTCAGGTTCCGGGTGGCAGCGCCTCCTCCGACTCCGCGCCTTCGGGCCAGTCGCCCGCGCCACGCGCGCCTCACCAACAGGGGCGACCGCATAGCCAGCCGGCGGGCCGCTCTCCCCAGCGGCGTCGGCTTCATGAGCCACCCGGCCAAAGCGGTTCGGTGTGGGGCAGCGTCTACACCGAGCGCCTCCACCAACCAGCTGCGGAGTGCGGAAACCAGTCCGATCCGGCGGCGGCCCGCTGGATCGCCTGCGCCATCCTCGCCCGTGTCTTCACCGGCTTTTCGCCACGTAAGATCCGGAGATGGAATGCCCGGATCTGCCGCAGACCACGTGATCCTCTCGCGCCAATGTAAACAAGATCCGTTCACGGCGCGCCACGAACACGTCTTCGATCGGGGTAATTCAACACACAAATTACAAAGTTAAGTTTGGTCCGACATGTTCCAGGTGAACCTCAGACGTTCCAAGAAGCATGCAAGGATTCACGTTGGAAAAAGGCAATGGAAGAAGAATTTCAAGCGTTGCAGAAAAATAGAACATGGCACCTAGTTCCTGCGCACCGAGGTAAAAACTTGATTGACTGCAAATGGGTATTCAGAATAAAGAAGAAATCAGATGGCACAATAGATCGTTATAAAGCTAGGCTTGTTGCAAAAGGATTCAAGCAAAGGTACGGTATTGATTATGAGGATACATTTAGTCCTGTCGTTAAAGCTGCAACTATCCGTCTTGTTTTGTCCATCGCTGTGTCCAGAGGATGGAGCCTCAGACAGCTAGATGTACAGAACGCGTTCCTTCATGGTGTTCTGGAAGAGGAAGTGTACATGCGTCAACCTACTGGTTTTGAAGATAAGAACAAACCCTCATATGTGTGCAAGCTTGATGTGTCTCTTTATGGATTGAAACAAGCCCCTCGAGCTTGGTATTCACGGCTAAGTACAAAGCTTGATCCACTTGGTTTTGTGCCCTCAAAGTCGACACATCTCTGTTTATCTATAATAAGTCACATATCTCCATATTTGTGCTTATTTATGTTGATGATATTATTGTTACAAGTTCATCCAAAGGCAGCAGTAACAGCCTTGTTAAAAGACTTGAATGTAGACTTTGCTCTCAAGGATTTGGGAGATTTGCATTTCTTTCTTGGCATTGAGGTCAAGAGAAACAGGGAAGGTGGTCTTCATCTCTCTCTCGGAGAAGTATGCAGCTGATCTCCTAAGCAAGGTTGGCATGCAAGGGTGCAAATCCTCACCCACACCGTTGTCTAGTACAGAAAAGTTATCTCTTGAAGAAGGTGAACCCTTGAGTCAAGATGACAGCACAAGGTATAGAAGTATGGTAGGAGCTCTTCAGTATCTAACTCTTACAAGGCCTGATATTTCCTTTGCTGTAAACAAAGTATGTCAATTCCTTCATGCACCTACCACTGCACATTGGACTGCTGCAAAACGCATATTAAGATATGTGAAGGATACTTTGAGTGTTGGTCTGACATTCAGCAAGTCACCATCCACTCTTGTTAGTGCCTTCTCTGATTCTGATTGGGCAGGGTGCCTAGATGATGACGCTCAACAGGTGGTTTTGCTGTTTTCTTTGGACCTAACCTTATCTCATGGTGTGCAAGAAAACAGGCCACAGTTTCACGATCAAATCTTGAGGCAGAATACAAGGCTTTAGCAAATGCAACATCAGAAATTATTTGGGTCAAATCCATGCTCGAGAGAACTTGGAATAGGTCATGCACAACCCTCTTGTCTCTGGTGTGATAATCTTGGTGCTACATATCTATCTGCTAATCCTGTTTTCCATGCAAGAACAAAACATATTGAAATTGACTATCATTTTGTTCGAGAAAGAGTTGCAAGCAAAGAATTGGAAATTCGTTTTGTTCACTCCAAAGATCAAGTTGCAGATGGGTTCACAAAAGCTTTGCCTACAAGACAGTTTGAAGAATTCAAGCGTAATCTTAACCTAGTTAAGTTATGATTAAGGAAAGGTGTTAAACATGTAATCTGTCACGTCTTGTACGCCTTGTGTGGCTGCCTTGTGCGCCTTTGTGTGGCTGCCTTGTGCGCCAAGGTCTGTTATAGGAGTAGGATTCCTTATCTTATTATTCTCTCTTATCTCTCCTGTAAAACCTCCTGTAATATCTCTACAGTTGTAACCTATGAGAGATGGGTCTCTCCCAATCAATATAAACACCACGCGGCCCTCTGTATGAGAGTAGAGACGCTTACACAAATCTAACACCGACGTCCTTATCGGCGATCAGGTAACGGCATTCGGTGCTGAAAACAGCTCCATACGTACTAGTAGACGACTTGTCAAAAGACAATCAATATATAAGAACATAAAATAGCCCCCCTATCATGAGTTTCATTAGTTAAGATTGTATTGTTCCTCTAGGTTGCAACGAACTAAAACTAGAGTAATACATATTCGTAAACTTATAAAACATTCAATGTGTTTTTGGTATATATCACTAAAACATGGCATGTTTCATCCAAATGTATTCATCTTGTTTATTTGCGGAGACTAGAGGTTTTCTTGCAAATGTGGAGCAGTGTGACGGGTCTTGTTGCAAAGATACCACATATTATCTCACATGTGTTAGATGTAGATTGAAAAGTCAGAAATGATGGACGACAGATACACTACATCACCAAGTTGGTTTTTATAAGATTTTTAAAAAATACTATCCTTTACCTGAAAAACCCGGCAACATCCTCGGCACAATGGTACAATTTTTAAGACTTTATTTTAAGTGGTATCCCTTTAGGATTTCGATTCATTAAAAAGTAGATGGGAGTTGCCCGGTTAATTTGCAGAAAACCTGGCGAAAGCCATTGCAACACACACGGAAGAAAGGGCACCCGGCCGACCTGTGCAGAGGACGCTGTAATGGTTGCCCACAATGTCATCTTCATCACTTCTTCCCGAGCAAGCGTCTCTAACTTCATCCAAGAACCCTGCAAACAAACGACACATGAGAATCATCTCATCCTATGCTAAACAGACGCCAAAAGCATCGAGGACCAGAAATCTCCGATTTTGCCGATGAGCCTCGTAGGAGAAAGTTGCAATCCTTGCGCTGACCTCATCCAATGCACCAACCGATGAGTGTCGCCATCCAAACCACCCTTCACTAGTCATTGTTGTTGCAGTGACGTCGTCCGAAAACTTCAACTTCATCGCATCATGGCGAGAAACAACATAGACACACTGAAACAACTGCTTCAAAAGGATAAGCCGCGACCTAGCACCGCTCACAAGCCTTGTCGTTGCCACACATCACAGCGTCACAAACACGAACAAACCGCCATCCAGTGGTCTCTTCATCCTGTCAGCTTCAAAGACGAAGTCTCCAAGGAAGGAAACGACACAAGAGACATCGCCATCTTTTGATCTAGGAGTCTGGATCCGAGGTTTCCCTTGAAGCACACATGGGAGGAGAGGCGCACAAACACTGGGAGGAGAGGCGCGCAAACACAACAACATCTTCATGAAGGACACAACATTTGTAGATGTCGTAGTTGCCGGCTTCGGTCATGGACCAGAGGCAATGAGGCATGGCTCTCTCCTGTTGGTGCGCACTCCACCGCCCGGGCCTGGCTAACCACCAAACCTCCACCGATGTGTTGTCATCGATCGCTAAGCACGTTGTGAAGCCACTGAAGACCCAATCTGCCACTACAGGGGGCCATCCCCACCTCTGCCACCTGCCAGTCACCGACGCCGTCGAACGCAGAACCATCGGCCAAGACTAGTTGACGCCATCATGTTCAGGTCCCCGCAAGAGGAAGACCCCCACCTACGTCGCAGCGCTGCAAGCCTCACCGTCATAGCTGCTAGACACGAGAGGTCAGATCCCGCCATCTCCCGCCCCTTGCCACCGCTGCAGGGATCATAGCTCAGGTTGCCGAGCCTTATACACGGTGTGCCAAATCTTTCGCAGAGTCATTTGCATGTTGCTACACCTTAACTCGCCAAATCAAAATATAATACCATGCTATACTTTGCTGGGCCAAAAGTGTGGCGGACAATTTGTGCGTCACACTTGTGGCAAGCCGTAGCTTAGCGTGGTGTGTTGATGGGGCCATCCAGTCATGCCCTTAGTTACACACGCGCACACACGCAAAAGTACGCACGCACGAGCAATTTTAGCAAAGCCGTCTAAACCGTCAAAAATTATGGAGCGTCCTTCATGTCTACCCTCTCAATCGTCATTTTTGGCGTCTCGGGGCTGCCTTTTGAAGCGCCTTTCATATTTGCTTTTTTTTTTGAAGCGTCTAGGTGTACGTCATGCTACGTTGTCTTGCCATGTGGTAAGGTGGAGAGAAACGAGAGAACTTAATGTGTTTTTGCTAATTAATAACAATGCATGCAACGAACTAACCAATGCATGTCGTGTTTGATAGTCTCAAATCATTTAAAGCATGCATGACCCACATCTCCTATTGGTTGATATGTCATGAAACAAGAAACGAGATGAGAGTTAATGTACCACGCCTAAGTGTTTTGGAATTATTTGATTTTCGTAAGATGACTTACACACCTAGACGGAAGGAGTACGTGTGATGACAGGGAAACTTCGAATGGCTCGCCATCTCACGTGGGATTATGGAGAGGTTGGAGAAAAATAGATGTCCCATTGGTGAGTGGATCCCACAATTATGAAGATGACACATATAGAGACTCTTGAGTTTGAGTGTTGCCTCTCTTGACTATGATATTTTGTAGTGCAATAATTATGAAGTGTAAATTTTTTCCTTGGCTTGTCACTCAAAACAGAATTTGGACTGCCGATAGGCTCCAACGACGAGGATGGCCTAATTGCGATCGATGTCCACTCTGTAATCAGGTGCAAGAATCTGCAGCTTACCTCCTCTTCAAGTGCAGGTTCTCTACTAGAGTTTGAAATGAGGTGTTTGCCTGGCTTGGTCTAAATATTCCCACGACTCCTTGGCTCCAGTTTAACACGGTCAAATCTTGGTGAGTAATTGTTTCGCCTTTTGACCGCTTGGTGGTCTGTTTGTAACGAAACCTCTTCTTAATTAATGAAAATAACAAATCTTTTGCTTTGTTTCAAAAAAAAATTATGAAGACCGTCCTTTTGACAACTCTGCTAGTTCCAAACTTCCACACACACACACACGAATGCTTTGTCTTTGAGGGCGCCTCATAGTACGAATGTTTCTTGTGCGATTCCAGCTAATAACTGGTGAAGGTAATCACCCGAACCCGCAAGGCCGGTGGACGGTGGTGCTCGACCTCCTCCATCGGCTTTGCCTCCCAGCAGCCAGCAGGCATCACCATCTGAGCAAAGACAAGCGAAACAAACAATGCCCAAAACGAATATGATACTCCTCACCAATGTAGGTTCACTGTACGGATTTGGACTGAAATTTACACTTGGCTTGGCATTCTTAACTCCTCACCAATGATTTGGCGTCATGAAGACTCAGTTAAAGATTGGTGGCTTAAGGCGGTTAGTGGGGGAGGTGACCACAGAAAGGCCACCGCCTCCTTGATGATGCTTGTCTCATGGGAAATTTGGAAGGAGCGCAATGCAAGAATTTTTCAGAATGTCTCCGCTCCGACCTCTATTGTTATCGCGAAAATCAAGGAGGAGGCTCATCTTTAGACTTTGGCAGGAGCGAAGCAGCTTAGTATTGTTATGTCGCGAGAGTAGACCTTTTCGTTTTTGCCGCCCTGCGGCTTATGTCTAAACCTTCTTCTTAATCAATGAAAATGGCAAGTCTTTTGCCTTGTTTTAAAAAAAAATATGATACTCCAGCTTACTACAGAATTGCAAAAACATTACAAAGATGTCAGACAAAATGTAAGTAAACCTGCAGGGGTAATTTTTGTGTGCAGGGGTAACTGACAAGAAACGTATTGATTAACTCGCATTGGGTATTGCAGCTCCTTCCACCCCTGGATCATATGGAGATGCAGTCTCCTATCTCCAATTGTTCACAGCAGAACCAAAGCGGTAAAAGTCAGAAAACTTCCTAGGGAAATTAACAAGAAGGGTAACGCCGATGGGGCCGGGTTCTTTGCGGTTTATCGAAAAGTTTATGGTTCATAGATACTACTAGTACAAAGCTGACAGCAATTGACGGGTCTAATTATAAAGTTCCATAGCATTCGCTGTTTCAGTTCAACCTGTTAAAAAAAAGACTCCAGCAACATTTCAAAAAAAAAAAAAAGGACTCCAGCAAAGTAACAGGTGTGTTAAAATGGCATACGGTGAGCAGGAACCGGGCCGGGACTGTTACAAGACCACTCGCGTGAGCTCATTGTACGATTCACTGGAAACTGCATGCTCCAGTTATACGATTCACTGGAGAGCTAGCCCAGCCAGTACAGTTCGGTACATGTACATGTCGCGCGCTCAGTATTTTCACAATTTTTTATTTATTTTTATTCTGTTTACTATAAATTTAATATATCTTACAATGAAATTATTAATATCATATGTGTACTGCAAAAAATAAAAAAATTCATATATTCCACAGAAAGGTCAGTCCCATGCTTAATAAATGTTCCCATTTATAAGTGAAATGTATTTGTGTTAAAATACAGAAATAATATATTGCAAAATATATTTACGTACTTAGGAAAAAATACTCATGCACAATTACATGTTCATATACATTAACAAATATGTTTCCAAAACGAATATACACATATTAAGTAAAGATAGAAAAATAACAAAAACAGTTATTTTTGAAGGAAACAGAACAAAATGGAGAGAACAATGAGAAACGAAAAACGAGAAATAATAATAATGAAGGAAAGCACGAACATTGGCTGGCCATGTATAGCCATCCTTGTGCAATATAACGACAATTCAAAGTAAGGAGCGATGAATACGATATTATACCACTTATGGAGGCTCATCGCTCAAATGCCTCAACTACCCCCTATATGGGCTGGACATGATACCAGCCATTTAGTTTGATATTTTCTATTTTTAAGAAATAATATTTCATTTAACATATTTTTTAAAGATGTATTACATAAAATAAGTATAAATATCAAAACCATATATTGCAATTTCGAAAAAAACATATACTGCAAAAATAAAAAAATGTGTGCTCGATATAATTGTCCATGTATATAAAATTAAATATTCATCTCGTGTTTTAGAAATATTCATGCATACAAATGTTTTATATTAATGTATTTCAAAAAAGTTCATACATTTTTGTTAACATGTTCATGCGTGTCTGAATATATGTTCATACACTTTGAAAACATTTGAGTCCAAAATGATAAGTAGAAAACAAAAGCAAATATAAATAAAACTAGAAAAAGAACTAAAAAAGGAAACTTGAAAAAATAAGAGAAAATAAAATAAAAAGAAACAAATAAACATGTAGTAGAAAATAAAAATAAAATGAAAAAGCAAAACTGGGTCCGACCCAGCAGAGGCGAGGGTGCACTTTATAGTGACAAATCGAAGCACCGTGTTACGCTAAAAGAAATACTCCCATGGCCCCTTGGAGCTTTGTGTATGCCTGTTTGCTTTCAAAATGAGCCGGATAATGGCCCGAATTGTTGATAAAATATCTTAAATAATTTTTTAAAAATATTTTTATTTATGCTTTTAACACTTAAAATGGTGTTTGAAATAATTTTATTAAAACCATATAGAGAAACAGGTTGACAATTTATTTGGTCTAGGTTTAAATTTTGTTCACACAACTTAGGGGATTTGTTCATCTATACTAACTAAAACGATGACGCGACTAATAAAAATTGTTTTTTACAAACCACCAAAAAAGTGCTTTAAAAATATTCTTCAATTCTCATTGTAGGTATTCAAACATATCAAAACAAAATCTTTAAGGCAATCTAAATAAATGTTTGTATCTGTCAAGGAGATGTTTTTTATTTTGGAACAAAACTGTTTATATGTATAAAACATTACCATCTCTCCAAAATGGAAATGCTCCATGTACTTATTAAAATTTTCATGGACTAAAAACTCTACAAACTAAGAAAAAGTTTATGTGTCAAAGAATAATACAATATAAAAAGACAGTAGCAAATAGGAAAATTAACGTGATAGAATAAAAAAATGAAAAAAATAATAATATAAAGAACTAAATGACAAAAGAATATAGTAACAAATAAAAAATAAAATAAAACAATGAAAAAAAATGAAAGGTATAGAAAAAAAATAAAAAATGATAAAGAAGAAACATTTACTACTTGGGTGGACCAAGTAGACGTCGCCTTAAAAAACGTAAAAGCCTCCGGCCATAGTCTGGGCGTCCTCCCAATGAGGTCAGAGGGGTTTTGATCTCGCCCAAATGGCACCGAAGCCATACCGAAAGTCGAGGCAGTGTAGCACTTGACTGTAATGTTAGAGGAAGGTGACTATATAAGCCCGCTTTCTTCCCCACGAGAAAGGTGACGACTCTACATCTTTCCTAATCATTGTTCAAAACTCGAAAGCTTTAGATCAACCTCCCCAATTCTTCAGCCTTTCCACAAATTTAGGCAATGCTAGAGGAGAATCAGATCTACACTTTCACCAAACCAAAAGTTGAGATACATTCCTCGCTAGTCCCCTTCTGCATATTTTTTATCTTGGGTTTGTGGGAACTCTAGACAGTTGTGTCACCAAGGAGCTTTCGAGTTGTGGACTTGTGCTCTCGGAAAGTTTGTGAGGGTTCGGAGTTTGAGTGAGGAACTACCGCTAGAAAAGGGAGCTTGTCCATTCATTGACCAATGCTCTCTAATACCTAGGTGATTCATCCGTTGTCATGACGGCATGCATCGGGCTCCACCTCGAGATTAGAACGCCCCGAATGTGGACTCTGGTTTACATATATTCATTAGCAGCACTTGTGGTTACTTCATTTAGTTGTTTGGTAGTGTTAGATCATCATGCATGGTGTATTATTTATTTGAACTTCTAGAGGGCATATAATTTTTTAATCCCTCAAAAATCAACTAAGAAAAGTTAAAAAGAATGGCTAGTCCTCTACTCACCCCGTCGACATCTACGGGCATATTTGACTCTTCAATGTTGATAGCCTATCTGATACTCAGCATTGGCCACTCTTCCATTGACGCATGGTGCATACTTATCTAGCCGTCCAACAGAGATTTTACTTTACTTATCTAGCCGTCCAACAGAGATTTTACTTTAGTTCGTCCACACATAACCCAAGTATCTTACTAAAAATGTTCACCATACATACTTATCATGGCTTTTCCATTTTGTAATACTGGTACATTGTGTGATCATCATTTATAGTTTCTCTCATGCTTAGAACATTCAGCTGAAGTATGACAAAAAGTTGTGTGTTGATCGTCATTGTAAGGTGTTTCTCCTCAAAAGAAGAAAAGATGAACCAAATATATGCCACAATAAAATAAAAATTGTGTCATGGAGGCACCAGATAAAAGCAAGACAAAGAGATGGAGCAACATCATTATCATTTTTTGTATGCACAATGCTTCCTTGGAAGAATTGCTTCAAGCGTTGGAAATTAATAAGTTCATCATCTTCATATTGTCATTTACACTAGTGGGGAACTTAAGTTATAGAACTTGACTTTATATTCTAATGATGAGCCTCCTCAAATGCTAGGTCTTCATCAGTAAGCAAGTTCGACGTGTCCCTACTTAGTACATAGGAGAGCTTTCACAAGTTCATAGTTATATGTGCAGCTTAATTGCATAACAATCCCTACTCCTTGCATTAACATCGACTATATAGGTTTATTAGTTGCCTGATGAACAATTACATTGAGCCAGTTTTTCTTTGTCCTTGACAACGTTTTTTAGTCCAAAAACCTGAAAACAGAGGCACAAAAATAGACAAATAACATTTATAATACTTTATTAATAGGTTAGTAAAACAAAAAAAATATTTTTCCATAAGAAAGTGACATGAAAACTTCAAAAATTATATATACTTTTAGTATGTATCAACATCCGTTTCATCCATGCTCGTCCTTTAGGATGTATTACATCCGTCCGGGTTTATTAGGCCCCGTCGTATATTGTGTCAAAATCTTATCATATATTTGACTAGCAAAATATATGTTATATTTTGCAAAATAGTACCATGAGAAACTGCTTTCAAAGACAAATCTAATATATAATTTTTGTGGCATATCACTTATATTTTTGTAGTCAAATATCTGGTCAAAGTTTGACACAAAATACGCAAGGGGCTAATAAACCCAGACGGAGATAGTACTCTCTGGTCCTTTTTACTCCGCATATTAGATTTGTGTCAAGTCAAACTTTACAAAGTTTGTCCAAATTTATATTGAAAAAATATCAACATCTACAATACCCAATATATATACTATGAAACTACATTTCATAATGAATCTAACAATGTTGATTTGGCATTGTGAAGGTTGATCCTTTTTTTCTATAAGTTTGGCCAATGTAGTGATACATTGACTTCGGACAAAACTTATATGCAGACTAAAAAGGACCGGATTGAGTGATGATAACCCAAAAGATATTTTTTGAAGTTTAAATGCTATCCTAATATAAAGCATGATCATTAATATAATGCTCTTGTGTTGAATCTAAAACAACAAGGTAAATTATACAAGACCATTGTCTATAGTTACAATTATTTCCTATCTCAAAGCACATAGAAAAGTTTCCAAGTAACTGACCACAAGTTAGTGAGTCAATCCAAGGTTCTCAATGCCAAAGATTTAGAATGAGAAGTCTGTAGTTGTGTGGAGCGTACGCCGAGGTGATATGCTGAACTTCCATTCAATCTGGGCTCTTCAATCTTGATACGACAGCTCTCGACCGGACCGCGAGCACCATGCACGTCAAAAGAAGTCCGACACGGGCACAACCACCATGCGCACCATTGTTTGATGCAATGCCTCTGTCGAGAGCTCGGCAGGATCCTCTGGGTGTCATGGTGAAGGAAGTTGTCCCCGCGGCAGAAATTGCATTAGGAAATAATATACTTAGGTGCATCTCGTTCGGCGATCGAAGGTGTGAAAATGAGTAGTGTGAGATGAGTGGTAGCCAGGATATATATATAGTTCATCCCAGATAAACGATTTCAGTTCTGGTCATAAGGGCCATTCTATTGAACAAACACTACACAAGCCATTGACACATTAGTAATATATTTTGCTTGACGGAGCTTTGATTTAAAATAAAAAACCTGTTACAAAATGGAAGAACTTGCGGGAACAGAACTATTTTTTTCTATATGAAATAGGTATATTTGTATATGTTCCCTCTTTTGCAGATTTACAGTAAAAGGAAAACACTAATGCCATAAAGTTCATAGCTCTCTGACCAACTATTCTAACCCCTATGCAAAGCATGAAATTTCCCTAATGCTCCAACCTTATCAAAATAGTTGTCATAGAAAATCAAATACAAATACTTCTAGCAGCAAATGAGTACGATCTCATCAGATAATCAAATAGAAATAATTCACACAGAACAGAAGCATGAGTTGTTCAGCATGGGTTAATGTGACACTATCATGACAGTGCAATAGAGATAAGCAAATCTCTTTATCTTCTTGAGCCATCAATTATGGTTGTACAAAGATAATTTCACACTTAACTCGCAACCATGCATATACGCAGCATACACATGCCAATTTAAATTACATCTGCTACATGCATAAAAAGGCAGTGCTTGCCTAACATCTAATCTCATCCAATTACCATACAGAGAATGATCTGATAGTATTATTTAGCACGGCTCGATGACCGACATGCAACAACCATAGCTCGAAGGCTAGGTAGGGGAATAGAAAAGGAAAAGGAGACCAAGAACTCACTAGAGTAGGCAGTTGTGGAAGCTAGCCAGAGGAGCAGGAGGCCGAGCCGACCACATGCATAATTAAATAGTTTGTAGCTAGGCAAGTTAAATTCCCTGAAAAACAAGAAAGCAAGATAAGATTAACACAAAATGAATGGGCCAAAAGATAACATACATAAATAATTATTTCATTTCAAGATGAACCCGTACATCCATATCTAGCTAGCCATGGATTGTAGGCAAAAGCATCTGTTTAGCTATCTATAGCTATCTAGGAGTGGATGTAACTAAGCAACTAAGTATCTCGGAACTAAGGTCAGATGAGTATGTCAGAAGATGCTCCGCCCCTTTGTTCCAGCCGCTGAGTGCAGGACTGTGGTCATCTCCTCCACTGACGACATGCTAAGACCGTAAGACATCATTCCGGAGCGTTCGTGAGGAGCGGCGGCTGGTCGCGTGTATTGGTGGGTGTGATCATATAATTTACTACATGAATACTAAACACAGAACTTCAAAAGCTGAACTGGTATAAGTAGGAGAAGAGTACCGAATATATACCAAATGTACCTTCTGCCTACAGTCAATGAAGCAGGTGATTTCCTACGCGAACGCCACTTTCAACTGTTATCTCGTTCTCAATTTTTCAGCGGTCAGACAAAATAATGGCCACTGTTGGCACACAAAACATGAATTACGCCCTCGCAAGCATAAAGAAAAAGTGATATAACATGAAAGCGGAGTAGACCAGTGATTATTTCCCACCCTCATCAATAGATAGACCAGCTAAATTCACAACAACATGGGCTTAACTGATGCACATCTCAAACAATCCGGCACAAGTATATTTCCTCAAGCTCATATATTTTATGAGATGATAGGTTGCACCTCACACCGTCTATAGACACCTGAATTTCCAGGTAAACTATTCTACGCTCCTTATGATTTTAG
Source organism: Aegilops bicornis (assembly GCA_021605145.1). NCBI lineage: Eukaryota > Viridiplantae > Streptophyta > Magnoliopsida > Poales > Poaceae > Aegilops > Aegilops bicornis. Next base: position 622,213,421 of record CM038674.1, read on the forward strand.
ATTTTATAGTATATTCCATAATAATTTATTTGTATTGCTCAAACAAAGGCTTGGAGTTTTCTCTTAATCCAGTGATGCTGAATTCCTCGAGCTCTAGTGCTAAATGTTATAATTTTACAGCTTTCTAATGCTTGAACATAAGAAATTCTGATATCTAATACTCCCTCCGTCCCATAATGTAAGACGTTTTTCGACACTACACTAGTGTCAAAAAGTGTCTTACATTATGGGACGGAGGGAGTATATACTTACATGGGCATTGTAAGTCATATAACCAAGACTTTGGTGCAACCATATAAGTAATATATAGAAATTGGCAGAACACGTCAAAATGCAAGAAAGTGACTGCATTTTCACAAAGTTCTTCCTCAAAATTCTTCCTCTTCTTTATCAAATCTGCAGGCGTTGTGTTTAGAAAAAACATAAATAAATTGAGAAATTAGAATAAAATCATCACAGAGAATCATGTAGTAAAAACTGAGAGAAAGATGATGGGATTGAGGACAATCCTCAAACTTTATGTTGTAGTTCTATGACTATATCCGAGTCTTTTGCCTTTTTTCAATCTACACCACAAATTAGTTTCTAGACAAGCGAATCTGCCAAGAAAATTCAATTTTATTTTTAGCTTGGAGGCCCTGCTGTTTGCAGATTGTGCATTAGAGAGCAGTATGAGTTGAAACAAAAATAAAGTACCTGATCTGTTGTGACCTTAGTTTCAGCAGATACTCTCTTAACTCTCGCACCCTGGGTATTGATCCTCCTACAACAGAAAATGGCTGCATCAGAACACTTGAGTTCATGTAGGATAGGGCTGTGTTCTGGTATTGGTTAGTTCAACAAAAAATAAGGTAGTAACAGAGGGCATCAAACTGATTTGCATAGTTGTAGCTACCTCTGCACAAATACAATTCTTGCATCATGTGCATCGAACAACAACAACAATAATAATTCTCCCTGTCATCAAACTCTCACCAGAATAAGATCAGCTGCAGGTAAAAATTCAAGCTAATGATTGACGTACACCACAATTTTTTTAGTCACCCTCGCGTCACTGTAAGAAATATAGCCTAGTTCCACCATGATTATATGTAGCAAAGAGACATAAACCGGCTTAGATAGAAGGAACCCAATGAGTCTTGCTGCATAGATGGGCATGAGGGGGGTACAGAGAGATGGATCTGGAGTGGAGGGGGGAGAATGATTGGGAAAGCTGACCTTGGCATCGACCATCCCTGGTGACTCCCCCCGATCAGTGCTCCTCTCGTCTCCCTCCCATGTTTTCTTCACCGACGACCAATGCTCCTCCCTGGTCGGTTACTCGCTGGCGTCGCCCCTGCGCTCCAGATCCGGCAAGGAAATCGGCTGGCCCGGCCCCCATGTCTCCCCTCCTGCTGCAGCCGCAAGGCTCCCCGGAGGAAGACGCGGAGGAGAGAGACGAGGAGAGGAGGACGGATCTGGACGGATGGGAGGAAGGAGAGGGCCAGGAGAGGCCGTTGGTGTGTCACCCGCTGCCGGGACTCGCCGGAATCAGCCGGCATGGGTCGTGGCGGTGGCGGTGGCGGTGGCGGCGGCGGCGAGGATTCGCGAGGGAGAGAAAGGTCGTAAGAGAGGAGACGAGGGGAGGCTTGCGTGCGAGGAGGGCAAGGATTGAAGGGTCGACGCGTTTTTTACTTTCCCCCTTCGGCCCTGGCCAATCCATTGTGCCCACGTGGCTATCGCGAGGGATGGCCTTTGATGCACACCTTATTATTTTGGATGGTATGGTCAGTGCAAGGAACTCGCTCAAGATGGTATGGATATTTTGATGTTTTTTCCGATAAAAAGCATTTCATTCCATCGATATATCGAGATCGTCAATACAGGCCATCTTAAGATGGGGTAGATCATACCCGAAAATTAGACAATCATCTATGATGGGAGAAAACTTCCTTGGCGGTATGCTCCAAGATGTCATCATAAAAAGGTATTTGTCCTCCGGCCTCTAATAAATCAAGTACCGAGCCATCTGCACTTGATATGGCACACATTTTTTGTTCAGAAAACACATTATCTCTGGTAAGCCACAAATCCAAAAATAAGGTTGTCGATTGCCGAACATATTATGCGCACTACGAGGGGGAAGGGGGGAGGGGTAAAGATTTAAAGCTACTTGAATTATCTCCTACACTAAATGAGCAAACTTACACTAAAAGAATAGGTGTTTAATAAACTCGCCATATTGGCAAAAGACACAAGTCTTGCTACCATGCCAATTACAGTGCATCAGGTTATCTCTAAGCAGGATCACATCTCTGTTTAAAAATCATAGAGATATATTCACTCGAAGAGGTAGTTTGGTCCTCCATTTATTTTCAGCGGGAGCATCAATGTGAGCATTCGCCTCATATAAGGACTTGACAATAAACATGTCGTTCTAGGTCCATCAAAACCAGTTCGTTTGACACCCAAATGTGCTTCAGGATGTTTTGATAATTGAGGTGTGAACTATGAATCTAAATAGCAAAACACACATCAGCTCAGGCATGTGTATGATTTGTGAGGTGTGAAGTATGAATCTACACCAGCAATGAACTCACCTCCTGGCTACCACTCATCTCACACTACTCATTTTCACACCTTCGATCGCCGAACGAGATGCACCTAAGTATATTATTTCCTAATGCAATTTCTGCCGCGGGGACAACTTCCTTCACCATGACACCCAGAGGATCCTGCCGAGCTCTCGACAGAGTCATTGCATCAAACAATGGTGCGCATGGTGGTTGTGCCCGTGTTGGACTTCTTTTGACGTGCATGGTGCTCGCGGTCCGGTCGAGAGCTGTCGTATCAAGATTGAAGAGCCCAGATTGAATGGAAGTTCAGCATATCACCTCGGCGTACGCTCCACACAACTACAGACTTCTCATTCTAAATCTTTGGCATTGAGAACCTTGGATTGACTCACTAACTTGTGGTCAGTTACTTGGAAACTTTTCTATGTGCTTTGAGATAGGTAATAATTGTAACTATAGACAATGGTCTTGTATAATTTACCTTGTTGTTTTAGATTCAACACAAGAGCATTATATTAATGATCATGCTTTATATTAGGATAGCATTTAAACTTCAAAAAATATCTTTTGGGTTATCATCACTCAATCCGGTCCTTTTCAGTCTGCATATAAGTTTTGTCCGAAGTCAATGTATCACTACATTGACCAAACTTATAGAAAAAAAGGATCAACCTTCACAATGCCAAATCAACATTGTTAGATTCATTATGAAATGTAGTTTCATAGTATATATATTGGGTATTGTAGATGTTGATATTTTTTCAATATAAATTTGGACAAACTTTGTAAAGTTTGACTTGACACAAATCTAATATGCGGAGTAAAAAGGACCAGAGGGAGTACTATCTCCGTCTGGGTTTATTAGCCCCTTGCGTATTTTGTGTCAAACTTTGACCAGATATTTGACTACAAAAATATAAGTGATATGTCACAAAAATTATATATTAGATTTGTCTTTGAAAGCAGTTTCTCATGGTACTATTTTGCAAAATATAACATATATTTTGCTAGTCAAATATATGATAAGATTTTGACACAATATACGACGGGGCCTAATAAACCCGGACGGATGTAATACATCCTAAAGGATGAGCATGGATGAAACGGATGTTGATACATACTAAAAGTATATATAATTTTTGAAGTTTTCATGTCACTTTCTTATGGAAAAATATTTTTTTTTTGTTTTACTAACCTATTAATAAAGTATTAGAAATGTTATTCGTCTATTTTTGTGCCTCTGTTTTCAGGTTTTTGGACTAAAAAACGTTGTCAAGGACAAAGAAAAACTGGCTCAATGTAATTGTTCATCAGGCAACTAATAAACCTATATAGTCGATGTTAATGCAAGGAGTAGGGATTGTTATGCAATTAAGCTGCACATATAACTATGAACTTGTGAAAGCTCTCCTATGTACTAAGTAGGGACACGTCGAACTTGCTTACTGATGAAGACCTAGCATTTGAGGAGGCTCATCATTAGAATATAAAGTCAAGTTCTATAACTTAAGTTCCCCACTAGTGTAAATGACAATATGAAGATGATGAACTTATTAATTTCCAACGCTTGAAGCAATTCTTCCAAGGAAGCATTGTGCATACAAAAAATGATAATGATGTTGCTCCATCTCTTTGTCTTGCTTTTTATCTGGTGCCTCCATGACACAATTTTTATTTTATTGTGGCATATATTTGGTTCATCTTTTCTTCTTTTGAGGAGAAACACCTTACAATGACGATCAACACACAACTTTTTGTCATACTTCAGCTGAATGTTCTAAGCATGAGAGAAACTATAAATGATGATCACACAATGTACCAGTATTACAAAATGGAAAAGCCATGATAAGTATGTATGGTGAACATTTTTAGTAAGATACTTGGGTTATGTGTGGACGAACTAAAGTAAAATCTCTGTTGGACGGCTAGATAAGTATGCACCATGCGTCAATGGAAGAGTGGCCAATGCTGAGTATCAGATAGGCTATCAACATTGAAGAGTCAAATATGCCCGTAGATGTCGACGGGGTGAGTAGAGGACTAGCCATTCTTTTTTTAACTTTTCTTAGTTGATTTTTGAGGGATTAAAAAATTATATGCCCTCTAGAAGTTCAAATAAATAATACACCATGCATGATGATCTAACACTACCAAACAACTAAATGAAGTAACCACAAGTGCTGCTAATGAATATATGTAAACCAGAGTCCACATTCGGGGCGTTCTAATCTCGAGGTGGAGCCCGATGCATGCCGTCATGACAACGGATGAATCACCTAGGTATTAGAGAGCATTGGTCAATTTGCAGCCTCATATAGGCTCTATTTCAGATAGCATAAGTGTGCCATGCTTTGGATTCAAACTTCTTTTTCGCAGGATGTGTTGCCAGCATTGTAAGTGATCATGAGACTCACTTCTCCCCCAGCCTTCTATAGTCAACAAGGCTCGACGCTCCTGCTTCTTGTGACCCCAAAGTCAAGGCGCGACTCTGCTACAACCCTAAGACTCCTCTAGATGGGTTTTTCCCCTGATTTTTTCACATCCTCTTGATGAACTTTCTTTACTGAAATTTTTACTGTTTTGTTAACTGATGTTTTGAAGTCTAAGCAGTTTATGTTTTTTATAGATTGATATGTACCCCCTATACTGACAAAGTGGGTCTTTCAATGGATGAATCGGGTCAAACATATGCATATATAAATATACCGCACCTGAGGTCAGTTGTGTTTTCTCAGATTTACGTACGAATGACACCTGTTTTCAGAACTTCTTGACAATCAAGGTCATAGGATGCGGTTGAACATGCAACAACATACCTCATTCAGCTATGATGTTAGCCTTTTGCTTTAGTTATCAGGCAAAATTTCTTGCGTTTTGTACCTTCATGTGCTCTCGTTCAAACGTCAATGATGGTTGGGAAATTTCTGTTAAATGTGGTTAACAATAAGGATAAAGTCGACTATAGTTAGTTTGCTTTTCTATTGCTGGGTAATCTTCTTATTCCATCATTTTATGAGTATTTTTATGTTGAATGTATCTTCTCCAGAGCCGATGGTATTTCTTTCACAATACTGATATGATTCTTGTCTGCTCTAGGTGTCACTGTCATGGCTTGCTTGACATTACTCGGATATATGTCAGGCAGTGGTATCTGGTAACCTTATTTTGATGGTTGTCGAAACACATCTTCAGTCACACATACACCATCTGAGGTATTAAATAACCTATCATCTCATTTTTATCGTCGTGTATGGGAGGGAGATGATGCGGCTGCTCTTTGCGTCCAATGTGCTCGTCTCTGGCTTAAACAGGCTTGGAGCTGAGACCGGTGCGTGCCTCCTTCACTATGTGTGATTTAATCATGTAGTGCTTTATTTAGTACATTGATATTCTAATGTACCCGTCGTTCTGTTTTTTCTGCTCTTAAATATTTGTTGGTAATTTGGAATATGTGATTACTTGCTTAGTTGCTGAATTGAGAAACATATGCGATTACTTCAATTTATCCCATATATGTGCAGACAGGGCTGAGTTGCTAGATAAAAATAATTTTGGTAATAGTTATCAGATGTCTAATTTGTTCAAACAAAGTGAATGCCTTAAACTGTTGACATATGCTGCATGATCATCAGGTTGTTTGCTGCATTCCGAGTTTGTAGTGTTACATAGAGAAATGCAAATCATATATGACCCTTTTCTGCTTGTTATGCAGATTTACTTGTATTTTTGTGCTCAGAATTCCCAAGGCTTGTCTTTATTGTAATAGACAAGGCTGATTACTTCAATGCACTATGTGTTGTTGATTGTTTTGTGATCCTACTTCATGTTTACATTGGTAGGGTTTGTAATTGCCACTAGAAATAGGCGAGAAAATGGTACTACAGGTAGTTGATTGCACTTTACTGATTTTGCAAACCGTGATAACCGCTGAACTGCTTGTTGCTTTGGTGAATCTATTTAATGTAGTGCTCTATGGAGATGGAGAACATATGTCAAGATGTTTATGGTATAGTGGTTGCATACAAAAGTGTTTCCTTGCTATGAACCGAATTTGCAATCCAATGCTTTTGTCTCTATTGGTATGTTCTGAATTCCTGAGTCTTTCGATTTTTAGAGTTTTGGTCATGATGACATCATACCGCATGCAGGGTACTTACGCAACTACTCCCTCCATTCCTAAATAATTGTCTTTCTAGAGATTTCAACATACGGAGCAAAATGAGCGAATCTACACTTTAAAACATGTCTACATACATCCGTATGTTGTAGTCCATTTGAGATGGCTAGAAAGACAAATATTTGGGAACGGAGGGAGTATATATCTATAACCACCAAAATGTATTGTACTCCTTTTTTGCCTACAGCTAAATAGGACCCATCTTAGATTGTTTGGAAGAACTGATCTATGTACTCCCTTTTGCTACAGCTAAATAAGGACCTTCACGATGGGCTGATGAGGGGATGCCCAAGAGGTCCGTGGTAGGGGTGGAGCAGCAAGGCCGGAGACCCAGGCGGCGGATGCCTCATGGGTAGAAGAGAGGTTGACGATGTGGACAAGGAGTAATAGTGTCATGGATACCCTTTAAACTTTCCGTTGTTGTGTTCTTATTATTTTGGTTTAGCACTTCATGTCCCAATTGAATGTTGAATTCTTACCACTATAGAAACTTGCAGCATATGTTGATTCATTATTTCATGAGTATGTGTGAGCTCTCTCCCTCTCTATGGTTCTATCTCATGCCATTCGGTGTTTTGTGTTTTAGATGCCCTAATCTTTTTATATTTGAGTGTCATTTATTTAGCTCTTTTGAAATTAGTAGTGGGACTTCTTACATTCCATGCCCATGTGTTATACAAAATATTAAGAAAGCAAGTGGAATGGGCGCTTGCCAACCTGGCATCGCCCAACTTCCTCTCAAGAGGCGCCACCTGGTGGCGCCCCAACCCCTAGTCCATACCATCTCGAACTGCGCCTGAAGTCTCATGTACTACATGTATCTATAAAACTGCAATCACGAAACAAACATATAGATGACCTGTCTTTAAATGATTTTGCACCAGAACTCTGGTTTAGCAACTGTTATTTTTTGTTTTGGTGAATCCATCACTATGTTTGGAATTATCACTGTAATCTTTCTGTTTTCTACTCCTTGCTTATAGGTGCGCAGAATCAGAAATATTTTTATTTTAACAAATTACCAGATTGTAGACGAACTTGTGATGAATGATTAATTATCGTAACCAAACAATAAAGGATTTTGCTGGTTTCCTAACAAGATATTGCGAGATCGTCTCATTATACACATACACAATCCTATCATGTTTGAGTCAGTCTCCCCAATTACTCTTTCTATGGGCATCTCTAGCAGATCACCTATTCTAAAAATGCAAAATGTATCACTTAGCTTATTTCTTTATAATTTTTAAGGGATTAAACATTTTTTCATATAGTAAATCCCCTAAGAGCATCTCCAACAGCCGCCTAACAAGCGGCGCGCCAAAATTCAGTTTGCAGCGCGCCGATCCCCTGCTTTGGCGCGGCGGGGAGCGCTGGCTCCAGCGGCCAGCGCGCGCGCGTAGCTCCAACAGGCGTGCTAAAATGCAGCGCGCACTCTCGCACAAACACTTTGAACTACGGTGCATAGATATTTTCTTCATAGATAAAAAATGATACATAATTCATAGCATAGATAAAAAACGATACAAAGATATTTTACATAGTTTATAGCATAGATAGATAAAAAAAAACTACGGTGCAACTACATAATTAAACTACAGTGCAACTAGGTAAACTACGGCGCAACTAGAACTACTCCGAGATATCCTCATCATCACCCTCGCTGGTGTTGTCCGAGGTAGAGATCCACACGTCATCCCAACGATCATTGTCTGACAAGAAGAACGACTTCCCACCGGCGTTGACGAGATCTCACTACGATATGGACAGTGCTTTCCATCGACGCCTGTCCGCCCGCTCCGCGTGACGCCTTGCCGTCCTCTCCGCCCAGAAGGCGCGCTCGTTGGCGACGTCCTCCGGGTGGCGCCGGCGCCACTCCGCCATGGCTCGCTCGTCCTCCTCGGTGATGAGGACGACGCTGCCGCCGACGGTGCTCCGCACGGTCCAGGTCCGTGATAAGACGAGGAGGAGGGGCGACGGCCTGCGCTTGCTCGCACGTGTAGACGTCGCGAAAGTTCATCTGCGAGCGAGGTCTCTCTAGGCGCCACGCCGCCGCGTCGTACGTGTGGGTGGCCTCGTGCGCGGTCTCGAACGTGCCGAGGCCGAGCCAGACGTCGCCGGACCGGATCTCAGCGTAGTAGTCGCCGGAGGGGCGCTCGCGGACGCCGCGGTAGCCTGAAGATCCTCGGCGGCGCGGCGGCATGGTGGCCGGTGGCGGCAGGGCGGGGAAGCGGCGAGGAAGCGGCGAGAGCGCGTGTGGTAGTGCGGATAGGGATAGGGGGCCGCGTGGCGAGCGCCGCAATTTATAGGCGCGCCGGAAGCGGTGCGCCAAAATCTAGCGCGTGACTGCCCGCTTTCTCCTACGCGCGAGCATCTTTTGGCGCAGCTGTTGGAGATGCTCTAATACTCCTATCGAGTTTCCTTCATCAAGTAAATTTGTTTAAATGTATTGTGATTTGTTAATACGTTTGTCTTGTGATATTCGGATTTTTTGTGCTGCATACTGACTTATCAGATCTCCAGTGTGAAACTGTTCCTTTGAAAGACCTAACGATCAGTGGATCTAGTTAATGGATGACAAGTAAATGTACTATGATGTACTATTGTCTACGTGATATCAACAGATATTTGAGCCGACAAATTGTAGATACAGGAATACTTTTTATGAATTTGTTCTTGTCATATTTGATGTCCAGCAGGTCTACTCCAATGATTTCTTTCAGAATCGGGACAGAGTTGCCGGCGTTAGGTAGCCGACTGAAAACTGTTTTTCTTTTGTAGGGAAGGACACTGAAACGGGTACGTAGGAGAGTAACTATTGGCCTAAGCTTTGCAAACACCCAGTGATCAAATAAGAGTTGACAGAAAACTTGTGTGGTTGTGTTTACATGGTGATACTCCATCGAGCATATGTCTGGTTTCTGTAATAAAGTATCTAGTTCACTAATTTATTTTCTCCATGTTACTCTAGCAATCTACTCTCTTCGTTCCAAAATTTTTGTCTTAGATTCGTCTATATACAGATGTATCTAATACTAAAACATGACTTGATACATCCGTATATAAATAAATTTAAGACAAGAATTTTCGGATAGAAGGAGTACTTGTTTGAGCTAGCTACGACTACGAGCCATGTAAGCGAGGAATACGAAGCTGAATTGTTCCATATGGCTGGGTAGTTCTCTCCATATCTTAAAGCATCTACATCCGGACGCCTCATACCTGCCTCATTCGTTTGCATGAGTCGCCCGGTCACTGACCGGTTATAAAATTTCAACTCAGATGGGCTCCTCAAACGGGCCTCAAATGCCAGGGTTGATCGGCACACCTCATATCCAGCCCAAATATAGGGCGGATATTGGGACGTCGGGGCGCGTCTGCCACGTTGTCCTCGGTCTGCGATGTCCCACCTGACCCCACATATATTCCTCCCATCCGCTCATCGGACCAAACCCTAGCCACTCCAGCCCACTCTCCTCCGCCATCAAAGCTCCTGTCTGACGACCTACATTGGCGCGCTGAGCAGCAGGATGCACTATGGGCGTCGTCTGACGAAAACATGACATGGTGTGCCCGCCGTGCGAGGCAACGGGCGCGGGAGGCGGCGACAACCCTCGTAGCGCTGGACGGGCGATGCGGATTCGCACTCTCCGGCGCCCCGTATGGTGCAGCAGTCCAAGCGCCGCAACCGCGTCGTGGTGGATGTCACCGGCTCATTCGTGGACGGATCCATCATCGATCTGACGTTCACTAGCACCGTTGGGGTTCCGAGCTCCGACAAGGAAGAGTGGGGCATGGGAGACGGCAGCGCCTTGAGTCCCGTGGGCCGGCTTGTGTCCCATGCCCTACTCGACCTTGCTGGTGACCGGACCAACACTCTTTGGAGCGCAGCCGGTTGCCGGACATGGGCACGGCGGAGACAGACGAGCTCCGCTTAAAGATCGTTTTACGTTGCATGTAATAATATAGATTTGAAGTTTATAATTTGAGGTATCCAGATGTGGAATGCATTATTTGAGGCGTGAATGGTCAGTGTCCACGAACGACGTGTCCGCGGGCATTTGAGGGGTCGGATTTGTCAAGTCCGGCTGTAGATGTTGTAAAAGCATCTACAACCAGACCTCTCAAACCCGCCTCATACGCTTGGGTGGGCCGACCGGTCACTACTCGGTCACAATTTTTTGACCAAGACGGGCCTCTCAAACGGCCTCAAATGCCTGGGCCAACCGGCAACCCCCATATCCAGCTCAAATAGGAGGGCGCGCCACATCAGACTGACGAAGGGGTCCCAGCCGGAAACACCCTCAAACCCAGCGGTCCGAAACTCGTCTCCTCCGTCGGACCGATGGTACCGCGTGGCGCAGCTCTGGCGGGCCGCGTAGTGCATTGTCCGGCTATTTAAGTCGACTGGCGGCACCGAAGCCCTACCACCCATCCACATTTTCCTCCTCCTGTCCGCTGCCGTCACCACTTTTCACTCCACCCATCCGCCTAGTAGCCATGCCCCCACGCCGCCGGGTGAGGAGCGAGCCCTTACTGACGCCGGAGCACCGGCTCGAGCTCCTTGAGCAGAACCGAGCTAGGCGCGAAGCCCGGATCGCCGCGGGGCTACCTCCAGATGCAGTGGATCCGGAGGAGGATTTGGAGGAGGAGGAGGAGGAGGTGGATCAGGAGGAGGACAAGGAGTAGGAGGATGTGGGGGACGCTGGCGACGGGGATCTGCAGGCGGAGCAGCAGGCCATCCTCGATTCCCTCCGGTCAGAGTCAGCTGCGGAGGGAAGACGCCGTCGCCGGCAGGAGATGGAGGCGCAAGAGGCCGCGGAGGAGGGCGGAGATGTTCGCCTACATGGATGAGGTTGAGTAGGAGGAGGATGAGCCAGAACCCTCCTACCCCCCGTTCAGCCGGCGCCCGGCACCATTGACATGGACATCTCCGACGACGAAGAGTAGTTAGGTTAATACGTAGATGTAGTACGTAGGATTATTTTACATGATTTGTATGAATCTAGGTGATGAAATATAAGAAAGGCGAATGCAAAATGGCTAATTTGAGACGTGTCCGATCAATGCCCACGGACGCGTCTGGGCGCGTCTTCGCGCGTTTAAGGTGGCGTATTAGACGTAGGGTTTGTGGGAACTGGCTCAACCCTCTAGGGGGGACCTATCACATGTATTTATAATGATACACAATATACATGTTACACGGTTGGACTACGTTACAAAGTCTAACACCCTCCCTCAATCTCAACTCACTCCTGATGCATCTAGGAGGTTGAGATTGTGCCTACAGACCTCAAACATGGGAGAAGGTAGAGGCTTGGTGAAGATGTCGGCAAGTTGATCCTTTGAGGAGATGAACTTGATCTGTAGTAGCTTCTGTGCAACACGTTCCCTCACAAAATGATAGTCAATCTCAATGTGCTTAGTTCGTGCATGAAACACCGGGTTTGTCAAAAGAAACGTAGCACCGATGTTGTCACACCAAAGAACTGGAGGATGTGACTGGGAGATTCCCAGCTCTCGAAGCAAAGACTCAATCCAGATAAGCTCAGCAGTCGCATTGGCAACTGCTTTGTACTCAACCTCGATTATCATGCGAGAAACAGTGGCTTGCTTGCGTGCACTCCAGGCGATCAAATTAGGACCCAGAAATACAGCATGTCCCCCCATGGATCGCCGGTCATCTGGACACCCAGCCCAATCAGCATCTGAAAATGCAGAGAGAACAGTGGAGGAACTGGGTCGTAGATGAAGACCATAGGAGACAGTGAGGCGCACATAACGAAGAATGCGCTTCACGGCAGACCAGTGTGCATCTGTAGGAGCATGAAGATACTGACATACCCGGTTAACCGCAAATGAAAGATCAGGACGGGTGATAGTCGACATCGCAAGCCACCAACAATACTCCGATACTCAGAGCATCCGTCAAGAAAGAGGAGAACCAGAGTGGCCGAGAGCTTATCCGTAGAGGACATAGGCGTGGGTGACGGCTTACACTTGAGCATACCAGCACGGCGCAAGAGATCAAGGGAGTACTTTTTCTGAGTAAGAGCCAAGCTGCCACGAGACTGATGTGCAACCTCAATGCCCAGAAAGAAGTGTAACTGTCCCAAGTCTTTAACCGCAAAATATCTCCCAAGAGCAGTCACAAGAGCATCAGCAGCCGTCGCAGAAGAACTGACTAGAATAATATCATCCACGTACACAAGCAAATACACAATGGATCAAGGCCAAACAAGAACAGCGAGCTGTCAGCTGTCGACGGAACGAATCCATGAGTACGAAGGGCTGAAGCGAGACGGGCATGCCAGGCACGAGGAGCCTGTTTCAGTCCATAGAGCGCCTTCGTCAATCGATAGAGATGATGAGGCTGATCTGGGTCAACAAACCCTGGTGGCTGCCGCATGTAAACCTCCTCTTCAAGCAACCCATGAAGAAAGGCATTCTGTACATCGAGCTGTCGAAGAGACCAACCACGAGAGACTGCAAGAGACAGAAGAAGCCGGATGGTAGTAGGCTTAACAACCGGGCTGAATGTGTCCTCGTAGTCCGCACCACCGCTGTTTGAACCCTCTAGCCACAAGACGCGCCTTGTAGCGCTCAATAGACCCGTCTGCATGTCTCTTGACTTTGAAAACCCACTTCGAATCAATGATGTTGACACGAGGCGGAGGAGGAACCAATGTCCATGTCTCATTATGCAGAAGAGCATGATACTCGTGCTCCATAGCTGCTCGCCAGTGAGGGATACCCATAGCAACCTCATAGTGGCGTGGCTCATCGGTGGGATCTGCAATGTAATGAGCAAGACAGCAGCCAAATACGTAACAGTACCATCATGACGCTGCTTGGGTTGGACAATACGCAGCGGCTGCATGTATCACGGCGTTGCGGTGCAACGATAACAGAGGCGGCGGCGCCAACACAGTGATGATGGCGGGAGATCAGCGACGGGAGCCCAGGCGAGGGCTCAGCGAAGTCGACAAGAGGCCCGGCCGACCCAGCGAAAAGGGGCGACAGGACAGGCTGGCGGCGAAAGCGGCGGAGGTGAGTCCTCGCGTGCGGCGAGGATGGAGACCGCCGAGCCGCCAGAGAGAGCGTCGGGTCGGGGTCATGGGCGCGCCTCATCCGTCGTGGGCCGCGACCCGGGCGGGACGGCGCCTCGGATGACACCAGCCCGATGTCGGAGGCGGCGTCGGTCCGATTGCATGGACGGGCACATCACTAGAGGCGGGTTGACGACGGGTGCATGCATCGCAGCGACCGGTCAACATGCGCGACGGGAGTTGTATCCGGAAGAAGTTCCAGCGAGCACCACGTCCAATACTTGCACCATGGTTAGGTAACAACACAGGCGAATATGCAACATCTTCAAATTGGCCAAGCATAAGAGGAGATGAATGCATAGATGGTGGTGTGGCAGGTTGGTGCGGCATGGAGGAAAAAGGAAAGACGTTCTCATCAAAGACAACATCACGGGATATATAGACACGATTTGTCGGCACATGAAGGCACTTATAGCCTTTATGAAGAGAGCTATAACCTAGAAACATACATTTCTTAGACCGAAATTCAAGCTTTCTAGAGTTATATGGACGAATATGGGGCCAACAAGCGCACCCGAACACCTTAAAAAAGGTATAATCAGGAGTTTCATGTAAAAGGAGCTCAATAGGAGTTTTCATATGAAGGACACGCGTAGGTAGTCGGTTAACAAGAAAACATTTTGTAGCAAAGGCATCACTCCAAAAATGAAAAGGGACGGATGCATGAGCCAGGAGTGTGAGTCCGGTCTCAACTATATGTCGATGCTTGCGCTCAACAGCGCCGTTCTGCTGATGTGTATGAGAGCATGATAAACGATGAGAGATCCCAAGCTTATTAAAGAAAGCATTGAGGTTGCGATATTCCCCAATCGGGTGAACATGAATAATCTTATGCTTGAGAAGACGTTCTACATGCACTTGAAACTGAATGAATATATCAAACACATCAGATTTGCGCTTAAGAAGATAAAGCCGTAAAGCGACTATAGGCATCAATAAAGCTAACATAATAGTTGTGACCGCTCACGAGAAGTTTGAGCGGGACCCCACACATCGGAGAACACAAGTTCAAGAGGACTCAAGTTACTTGACGAGTAGAGGAAACAAATGGTAATCGATGACTTTTGCCTTGTTGACAGGCATCACACACGGACATCTCCTTATTACTAGACTCAATAGGCAGCTCATGACGGTGAAGTATATGACGAACTATGGGAGTGGCAGGGTGACCAAGGCGAGAGTGCCACTGGGACGGTGACACATGAACACCACTGAAGACGCTTGGCGGATGGATCCTCCAAGCGGTATAAGCCATGGCTGAGACGACCACTAAGCGAGAATTTCCAGGGTGGCTCGGTCCTTAACAAAAAGATCAAACGGGTGAAATTCACATAGGACATTGTTATCAAGAGTGAGTTTTGGAACAGATAACAGATTAAGAGTCACCGAGGGGACCCGTAAAATATTACGAAGATGAAGCTGCCTAGATGGATGACTAGTTAAGAGAGATGCTTGACCAACATGAGAGATGGGCATACCTACACCGTTGGCGGTGTGAACCTTGTCGTGACCGTAGTATGGCTGAGAGGTGGACAGCTTGATGAGCTCGTTCGTCATATGATTCGTGGCGCCAGTGTCCATATACCGCGCAGGATCAATCGGATATGACGGTGTATAGCCAGGGTCGACGCGTGTATCCTTGCTCTTGGCGGCAACATGAGCAGCAAGAGGGCCGAAATCCGCCATGGCAAACTGTCGCTCATTACCTTTTCCATCATTACCAATACCTGTGAAGCTCGCTGAAACCTCTTGTGGCACTTGGAGGCGACATGCCTCTCACGCCCACCGACAGCAACAGACAGGCCTCCGCCCGAGGGTGGCGATGGCGGGGTGGTGTCGCGGGCAGGCGGCGAGGATGCAGGGGGGCACTGGCCTCGCGAGGCCCAGAACGCCGCGGGCTGGTCGGCGATGGAGTTGGTGACGCGGCGAGCTTCGATGCGTTGCTCGGTGAAGAGCAGCCGAGAGAAGAGCTCGTGCGGCGGAAGCGGTGGCTTGGCGTTGTGGACGGCCTCGGCAAGGTTGTCGTAGTCGGCATCAGGACCCTTGATAACATAGCCAGCGAACTCCTCATCACTCAATGGTCGACCGATAGAGGTCAATGTATCCGCCAAGACCTTGAGTTTGTTGAAGTATGTTGTGGCCGAGGAATCCAGTTTCTTGACATCATCAAGCTTGCTGCGCAGAGCCATCGAGTGGGCGGTGGAGGTCTGAGCAAACGCACGTTCGTAGTCGCCCACGCATCCAAGGAGGAGGCAGCACAGAGGCAAAGGCCAGCAACCCCGTCTCCAAGAGAACCCTGGATGGCGGAGAGGATCGCTTGGTCCCGTTGCACCCATAGACGGTGCGCTGGGTTGATGGCCGGGCCATGGACGGTGTGAAGGACCTGCGGCGGACACGGCAGGGATCCATCGACATAGCCAAGGAGGGAGCGGCTGCGGAGCAGCGGTAGAACCTTGGCACGCCAAAACAAGTAGTTATCCGGCGTGAGACGAGTCGTGATGAGGTTGTCGAAGTGGAACGGCCTGGAGATCGCAGCGGCGTCGGTGGCTGCTACCACGGGGACCACCGGGGCTGCAGATGGCACACCCACACGTGGATCATCGGAGCCCCTCGAGGCCGCCGGCAAGACGGCGAGTGTCGGGGACAAGCCAGTGGTAGCCACCGATGGCGCCACCATCGTGGCGGTGGAGGCCGCCGTGGTCGGCCAGCGAGGAGACGGCGGGATCGGGCGGAGACATGAGCCCACCGCCGTGGTGCCGAAGAAGTCTTGGCGTCGGCGAGGCACCGGTGCGGGCAGGGAGATTGAGGAGAGCAGCCAGCGATGCGGGTATGGTCCCGGAGCTGGCGGAGCTAGATGCGGAAGCGGTCATGGCAGCGGCGGCGGCGGCCCGAGGGTTTAGGGCACGGCAGCGGCGGCGGTCAGCGGAGGTGGATTAGGTCCTAGGTTTAGGTGATACCATATTAGGACGTAGGGTTTGTAGGAACTGGCTCAACCCTCTAGGGGTGGCCTATCACATGTATTTATAATGATACACAATATACATGTTACACGGTTGGACTACGTTACAAAGTCTAACATGGCGGATTTGTCAAGTCCGGTTATAGATGCTCTAATGGCTGACTAGCTCGTAAATTACTTACATATATTCTGCTTTTGGGTTCAGTTGACATGTCTTGACAGGGCATGCAGACGCTTTCCCGAAGGCCAGGTCTCGACATTAGCTGCGCTGTACCACAGGAGAGAAAGGCACTTTCTCCTGCTCCCGACTCTCACCGGCGAGGAAGATGCTCTCGTCCACGCCATGCTCCGGATCTGTCACCGCCACACCAAGAGTCAAAACTTATTTTTCCTTTTGGGGTCGACATCCATGCTAGTGGACTCCGAAGTCTGAACAGCAGCAAGCAGAGGTGACATTGGTCAAATCAGGAGGTAAAAAACATCCCGAGAGGGACTGATCATCTCGTTGGGGTCACCAATCATTCATGGCTGGGCAGGGGAAAAGGTGAAGCGCTCTGTTGGGGTGGAAGGGACTCTACACCCAGTCCCAGAGATCACAATCTCCACACCCCGAACTTGGGCGAGGGTCAATGGGACGGCACGAGCGCAGCGGGTGGGCACGTCTTTTCCCATTGTTTCCCCGGCCGGTTGGCTGGCTCTCGTCGTCGCCTCGCGCGCGTGCTGTTTTCCGGCGTCCTGTGGCGTCGATTCATCGCTCGCTCTCGATCCCATGCATGCATGCCCATGCTCCCTCTCTTTCCGCAAAAGCATCTCGTGTTCTTCTTTCGGGTGAAACTGAAAGGGCCTCGTCAGACACGTATTTCCTGGCTGACGTGGATCCGATGATGGTTTAACAATCCCCTCGTCAACCATTGGAAATCCCTTGTTCTCAAAAAGAAAAGAAAAAACGTTGGAAATCCCTTTAGGAGTACTCCGTTTTACAACACATATTGACCTTTTAAAACGGATTGACTAACTCACATCTAGATGTTTTTTAGTTATGTCACATCTAACTTGTCCACCACATGATAAGGGGCTGTAAGATTGGTGCAAAATTCTTTTTCGTTTGTGTTGTCGATGTGTCTCGCGTCGCTAGTGTCCCTCCTGGCTGTTTTTCCTATCACGCGCAGTGGGTCAGCCTTCGTGGGCATATGGGCTTGTTTTTTTTTTCTCAAATGCGATGGTGCCCCGCTGCCTTTGTTCTGCTTTTTTTCAGGTCTGGGCCTTTTTGTGTTGTTTTTCCTTTTATCATTTGTTTATCCTGAGCCTTTTTATTTTAAAATTCTTGATTGTTTATTAGAAATTGAGTCAATCCTAAATCTCGTATGCCTTCTGCTCCCATCCACCACTCTATCTTCTCACTCGCACATTCCCCTTTTTCTTACACTTTTATCATTTTATTTCGATTTTTGTGTTCCTTTTACGAGTGACATTGTTCATTTTTTTCTCAAAATTTTTGTGTTTGCGTGTGTGTGTGTGTGTGCGTGTTTTTCATGCGGGCACAACATTTCCAGTCATTTCAAAGTCACGAATATTTTTTTTGTCATGCAGGCATAATATTTGTTGAACTTTTTGTTGGAGTTATCTTTGCGTGTCTACACACATGGGATCGTCCCTATGTTCTACAGTCATGAATTTTTTCCTACTACATGTTTTGTGCATGGGCTTATCCATTTATGTGCCAGCCCATTTCCTTTTGTTTATTCCTCCTCTTTTCTTTGTTTTTTTATTTGTGTGTCCGTGGTCACTGTCATTTTGAGCTGCAATTTTTTTCTCTTTTTTTGGGAGAATTTTGTTCTGATGTTTCTATTATTTATTTATTTTTTTGTTTTTATTCTCCTTTTCCACTTTTAATCCATAACATTTTTTGTACAAGATATTTTTTGAACTGTGCGAACACTAATTAAAATCCATCAATTTTTTTGAAAAAATTGAACACTTCTTCAAATGCATGAAATTTTGTCAAATTTATTATTGTTTTACAAATTTATATAAATTATGTTTTTTAGATAAATTAACTTTTAAAATTTGTGACTTGTTTTTGTAAATCTTTGTGTGGCTAGTTGCATGTTCACTAGATGGGGGCATATGTTTGTAGGGGTGGGGGGGGGGGGGGCAGTTGCAAATCAACCATCGACTCGCAACTATAGAGGCGTAAGTTTGTAGGGTGGCCAGTTGCAAGTCAACCATCGACTCACAACTAGGGGGACATATGTTTGTAGGGCCCGTAGTTGCAAGTCAACAATCAACTCGTAACTAGGGGGCATATGTTTGTAGGGCCCCCAGTTGCATGTGAACCATCGACTGGCAACTAGGGGGACATATGTTTGTAGGGGGCCACTTGCAAGTCAACCATCGACTTGCAACTAGGAGGGGCGTATGTTTGTAGGGGGGAGACAATTGCAAGTCAACAATCGACTCGCAACTAGGATGCGTCGTGCTTTTTTGTACTTGCCCCAGTTGCAAGTCAACCATCCACTCGAAACTAGGGGGCGTTTGTTTGTACCGGCCCCAGTTGCAAGTCAGCCATCAACTCGCAACTGGGACGCGTCGTACTTTTTTGTAGTTGCACCAGTTGCAAGTCAACCATCGACTCACAACTAGGGGAAGTATGTTTGTAGGGGCCCAGTAACAAGTCAACCATCGACTCGCAACAAGGGGGGATGTATGTTTGTAGGGGGGGTAGTTGCAAGTCAACCATCGACTCAAAATAAAGAGCGTGCGTGTTTGTCGTGGTCCCTAGTTGTCAATGTGTGTTTGTCGAGGATCCTTAGTTGCATGTCGACCATCGACTCGCAACTAGGGGGTGTGTTTTGTTTGTCGACGACACCAAGTTGCATGCCGACCATCAATTCGCAACTCAGAGTGTTTGTGTTTGTCGAGGGTCCCCAGTTGCATGTCAACCATCGACTCGCAACTAGGGGGTGTGTGTGTGTTTGTCGAGGGTCCTCAGTTGCAAGCTGACCATCGACTCGCAACTAAGGGGTGTGTTTGTCGATGGCGCCCAGTTGCAAGCCAACAATCGACACGCAACTAGGGTGTGTGTGTGTGTGTGTGTGTGTGTGTGTGTGTGTGTGTGTGTGTCGAGGGTCCTCAGTTGCAAGCCAAATCATAGAGTCGCAACTAAGATTGTGTTTTGTGTGTATATGTCGAGCGTCCATAGTTGCAAGAAGACCATCGACTCACAACTAGGGGTGTGTGTGTTTGTCGATGGTGCCTAGTTGCAAGCTGACCACCGGCTCGCAACTAGGGGGTGTTTGTCGATGGCGCCCAGTTGCAAGCCGACCATCGACTCAAAACTATGTGTGTGTGTGTGTGTGTGTGTGGGTGTGTGTGGGTGTGTGTGTGTGTGTGTGTGTGTGTGTGTGTGTAGAGGGTGCTTAGTTGCAAGCCAACCATAGACTCGCAACTAAGGGGTGTTGTTTTTGTGTTTGTCGAGGGTCCCAAGTTGCAAGCCGACCATCGACTCGTAACTAGGGGTGTTTGTGTTTGTCGAGGGTCCCCAGTTGCAAGCCAACCATCGACTCACAACTAAGGGTGTGTGTGTGTTTGTCGAGGGTCCCCAATTCCAAGCTGACCACCGACTCGCAACTAGGGGGATGTGTGTTTTGTTGAGGGTCCGCAGTTGCATGTCGACCAATGACTCGCAACTAGGGATGTGTGTGTTTTTCAGGGCCCTCGGTTGCAAGCCGACCGTCGACTTGCAACCAAGGGGATGTGTGTGTTTGTCGAGAGTCCCAGTTTCAAGCCAACCATCGACTTGCAACTAGGGGAGTGTGTTTTTCGAGGGTCCATAGTTGCATGTTGACCATCGACTCGCAACTAGGTGGGAGGGGGTGGGGAAGTGTGTTTCTACAGGTCCAGTTGCAAGTCAACCATTGACTCGCAGCCAAGGGTGTCTGTGTTTGTCGTGACCCCCAATTGCTTGTCAATCATCAACTCGCAAATAAGGGTGTGCATGTTCTTTGTGGTCCCCGGTTGTCACTTTGTGTTTGTCGAAGGTCCTTAGTTTGCATGTCGACCATCGACTCGCAACTCAGGGGTGTGTTTGTTTGTCGATGGCCCCGCGGTTGCAAGCCGACCATCAACTCACAACTAAGGGTGTTTGTGTTTGTCGACGGTCCCTAGTTGCATGTCAACCATTGATACGTCTCCAACGTATCTATAATTTTGATTGCTCCATGCTATATTATCTACTGTTTTGGACAATATTGGGCTTTATTATCCACTTTTATATTATTTTTGGGACTAACCTATTAACCGGAGGCCCAGCCCAGAATTGTTGTTTTTTGCCTATTTCAGTGTTTCGAAGAAAAGGAATATCAAACGGAGTCCAATTGACCTGAAACTCCACGGAACTTATTTTTGGACCAGAAGAAGCCCACGGAGTACCCGAAGATCACCATGGGAGTCTCGGGCTGCCCATGAGGGTAGGGGGCGCGCACACCCCCTAGGGACGCCCCCTGCCTCGTGGACAGCCCGGAGGTCCACCGACGTACTTCTTCCACCCATATATACCCACGTACCCTAAAACTTCCTAAGACGAGAATAGATCGGGAGTTCCGCCGCCGCAAGCCTCTGTAGCCACCAAAAACCAATCGGGACCCTGTTAGGCACCACTGCCGGAGGGAACCCTCATCGGTGGCCATCTTCATCATCCGGCGCTCTCCATGACGAGGAGGAGGAGTAGTTCACCCTCGGGGCTGACGGTATGTACCGGTAGCTATGTGTTTGATCTCTCTCTCTCTCTCTCTCTCTCTCTCTCTCTCTCGTGTTCTTGATTTGGCTTACGATCTTGATGTATCGCGAGCTTTGCTATTATAGTTGGATCTTATGTTTCTTCTCCCCCTCTACTCTCTTGTAATGGATTGAGTTTTCCCTTTGAAGTAATCTTATCGAATTGAGTCTTTAATGACTTGAGAACACTTGATGTATGTCTTGCGTGCGTATCTGTGGTGACAATGGGATATCACATGATTCACTTTATGTATGTTTTGGTGATCAACTTGCGGGTTCCGCCCATGAACTTATGCATAGGGGTTGGCTTTACGTTTTTCGTCGTGATTCTCCGGTAGAAACTTTGGGGCACTCTTTGAGATCTATGTGTTGGTTGAATAGATGAATCTGAGATTGTGTGATGCATATCGTATAATCATACCCACGGATACTTGAGGTCACATTGGAGTATCTAGGTGACATTAGGGTTTTGGCTGATTTGTGTCTTAGGTGTTATTCTGAAATGCGAACTCTAGGGCTGTTTGTGGCACTTATAGGAATAGCCCAACAGATTGATTGGAAAGAATAACTCTGAGGTGGTTTCGTACCCTACCATAATCTCTTGGTTTGTTCTCTGCTATTAGTGACTTTGCAGTGACTCTTTGTTGCATGTTGAGGGATAGTTATATGATCCAATTATGTTATTATTGTTGAGAGAACTTGCACTAGTGAAAGTATGAACCCTAGGCCTTGTTTCCTAGCATTGCAATACCGTTTACGCTCACTTTTTACCACTTGTTACCTTGCTGTTTTATATTTTCATATTACAAATACTCATATCTACCATCCATATTGCACTTGTATCACCATCTCTTGGCGAACTAGTGCACCTATACAATTTACCATTGTATTGGGTGTGTTGGGGACACAAGAGACTCTTTGTTATTTGGTTGCAGGGTTGTTTGAGAGAGACCATCTTCATCCTACGCCTCCCACGGATTGATAAACCTTAGGTCATACACTTGAGGGAAATTTGCTACTGTCCTACAAACCTCTGCACTTGGAGTCTCACTACACAACCTTCTTCTTGTTGGGCCTCCAAGTGCAGAGGTTTGTAGGATAGTAGCAAATTTCCCTCAAGTGGATGACCTAAGGTTTATCAATACGTGGTGTAGGATGAAGATGATCTCTCTCAAACAACCCTGCAACCAAATAACATAGAGTCTCTTGTGTCCCCAACACACCCAATACAATGGTAAATTGTATAGGTGCACTAGTTCGGCGAAGAGATGGTGATACAAGTGCAATATGGATGGTAGATATAGGTTTTGTAATCTGAAAATATAAAAACAGCAAGGTAGCAAGTGATAAAAGTGAGCGTAAACGGTATTGCAATGATAGGAAACAAGGCCTAGGGTTCATACTTTCACTAGTGCAAGTTCTCTCAACAATAATAACATAATTGGATCATATAACTATCCCTCAACATGCAACAAAGAGTCACTCCAAAGTCACTAATAGCGGAGAACAAACGAAGAGATTATGGTAGGGCACGAAACCACCTCAAAGTTATTCTTTCCAATCAATCCGTTGGGCTATTCCTATAAGTGTCACAAACAGCCCTAGAGTTCGTACTAGAATAATACCTTAAGACACGAATCAACCAAAACCCTAACGTCACCTAGATACTCCAATGTCACCACAAGTACACGTGGGTATGATTATACGATATGCATCACACAATCTCAGATTCATCTATTCAACCAACACATAGAACCTCAAAGAGTTCCCCTAAGTCTCTACCGGAGAATCAATACGAAAACGTGTGCCAACCCCTATGCATAGGTTCATGGGCGGAACCCACAAGTTGATCACCAAAACATACATCAAGTGAATCACGTGATATCCCATTGTCACCACAGATACGCACGGCAAGACATACATCAAGTGTTCTCAAATCATTAAAGACTCAATCCGATAAGATTACTTCAAAGGGAAAACTCAATCCATTACAAGAGAGTAGAGGGGGAGAAGAAACATAAGATCCAACTATAATAGCAAAGCTCGCGATACATCAAGATCGTGCCAAATCAAGAACACGAGAGAGAGATCAAACACATAGCTACTGGTACATACCCTCAGCCCCGAGGGTGAACCACTCCCTCCTCTCGTCATGGAGAGCGCCACGATGATGAAGATGGCCACGGTGAGGGTGCCCTCCTCGGCAGGTGCCAACAGGTCCCGATTGACTTTTTGTGGCTACAGAGGCTTGCGGCGGCGGAACTCCCGATCTATTCTCTGTTCTGGAAGTTTTAGGGTACGTGGAGTTATATAGGCGGAAGAAGCACGTCAGGGGAGCCACGAGGGCCCCACGAGGCAGGGGGCGCGCCCTAGGGGGGTGGGCGCGCCCCCACCCTCGTGGCTTCCTCGTTCCTTCCTTGACGTGGGGTCCAAGTCCATCGGGTAGCTTTCGTTCCAAAAATAACTTCTCTAGTTGATTTCGTTCCGTTTCGACTCCATCTGATATTCCTTTTCTTCAAAACACTGAAATAGGCAAAAAAACAACAATTCTGGGCTGGGCCTCCGGTTAATAGATTAGTCCAAAAAATAATATAAAAGTGGAAAATAAAGCCCAATATTGCCCAAAACAGTAGATAATATAGCATGGAGCAATCAAAAATTATAGATATGTTGGAGACGTATCAAGCATCCCCAAGCTTAATTCCTGCTCGTCCTTGAGTAGGTAAATGATAAAAAGATGATTTTTGATGCGGAGTGCTACTTGGCATAATTTCAATGTAATTCTTCTTAATTGTGATATGAATATTCAGATCCGAAAGATTCAAGATAAAAGTTCATATTGACATAAAAATAATAATACTTCAAGTATACTAACTAAGCAATTATGTCCTCTCAAAATAACATGGCCAAAGAAAGTCCATCCCTACAAAATCATATAGTTTAGTTATGCTCCATTTTCGTCACACAAGAATGCTCTCATCAGGCACAACCCCGATGACAAGCCAAGCAATTGTTTCATACTTTAGTAATCTCAAACTTATAAACCCTCACGCAATACATGAGCGCGAGCCATGGATATAGCACTATTGGTGGAATAGAATATGATGATGGGGGGTTATGTAGAGAAGACAAAAAAGGTGAAAGTCTCACATCAACGAGGCTAACCAATGGGCTATGGAGATGCCCATCGATTGATGTTAATTCAAGGAGTAGGGATTGCCATTCAACGGATGCACTAGAGCTATAAATGTTTGAAAGCTCAACAAAAGAAACTAAGTGGGTGTGCATCCAACTTGCTTGCTCACGAAGACCTAAGGCACTTGAGGAGGCCCATTGTTGGAATATACAAGCCAAGTTCTATAATGAAAAATTCCCACTAGTATATGAAATTGACAAAACAAGAGACTCTCTATCATGAAGATTATGGTGCTACTTTGAAGCACAAGTGTGGCAAAGGATAGTAGCATTGTCCCTTCTCTCTTTTTCTCTCATTTTTTGGGCCTTCTCTTTTTTATGGCCTTTCTCTTTTTTTATTCCTCACTTGGGACAATGCTCTAGAAAATGATGATCATCACACTTCTATTTATTTACAACTCAATGATTACAACTCGATATTAGAACAAAGTATGACTCTATATGAATGCCTCCGGCGGTATACCGGGATGTGCAATGATTCAAGAGTGACATGTATGAAAATTATGCATAGTGGCTTTGCCACAAATATGATGTCAACTACATGATCATGCAAAGCAATATGACAATGATGAAGCGTGTCATAATAAACGGAATGGCGGAAAGTTGCATGGCAATATATCTCGGAATGGCTATGGAAATGCCATAATAGGTAGGTATGGTGGCTGTTTTGAGGAAGATATAAGGAGGTTTATGTGTGAAAGAGCGTATCATATCACAGGGTTTGGATGCACCGGTGAAGTTTGCACCAACTCTCAATGTGAGAAAGGGCAATGCACGGCATCAAGAGGCTAGCAATGATGGAAGGGTGAGAGTGCGTATAATCCATGGACTCAACATTAGTCATAAAGAACTCACATACTTATTGCAAAAATCGACAAGTCATCAAAAACCAAAGCACTACGCGCATGCTCCTAGGGGGATAGATTGGTAGGAAAAGACCATCGCTCGTCCCCGACCGCCACTCATAAGGAGGACAATCAAAGAACACCTCATGTTTCAAATTTGTTACATAACGTTTACCATACATGCATGCTACGGGACTTGCAAACTTCAACACAAATATTTCTCAAATTCACAACTACTCAACTAGCACAACTTTAATATCACTACCTCCATATCTCTAACCAATCATCAAGCATCAAACTTTCTCGTAGTATTCAACACACTCAAAGAATTCTTACAAATCTTGTATGCCTAGCATATTAGGATTATTTAAGCAAATTACCATGCTATTTAAGACTCTCAAAATAATCTAAGTGAAGCATGAGAGTTCATATATTTCTTAAAAATAAAACCATCGCCGTGCTCTAAAAAGATATAAGTGAAGCACTAGAGCAAACAACAAACTACTCCGAAAGATATAAGTGAAGATCAATGAGTAGTCGAATAATTATGCAACTATGTGAAGACTCTCCCTTTTAATAATTTCAGATCTTAGTATTTTATTCAAACAGCTAGCAAAACAAAAGAAAATAGCATGACGCTCCAAGCAAAACACATATCATGTGGTGAATAAAAATATAGCTCCAAGTAAAGTTACCGATGAACGAAGACGAAAGAGGGGATGCCATCCGGGGCATCCCCAAGCTTATACGCTTGGTTATCCTTGAATATTACCTTGGGGTGCCTTGGGCATCCCCAAGCTTAGACTCTTGCCACTCCTTATTCCATAGTCCATCGAATCTTTACCCAAAACTTGAAAACTTCACAACACAAAACTTAACAGAAATCTCCTGAGCTCCGTTAGCGAAAGAAAACAAAACACCACTTAAAGGTACTGTAATTAACTCATTCTTTATTTATATTGGTTTTAAACCTACTGTAGTCCAACTTATCTATGGTTTATAAACTATTTTACTAACCATAGATTCATCAAAATAAGCAAGCAACACAAAGAAAACAGAATCTGTCAAAAACAGAACAGTCTGTAGTAATCTTTATCAAACGTATACTTCTGGAAATCCAAAAATTCTAAAATAAATTGCTGGACCTGAGAAATTTGACTAGTAATCATATGCAAAAAGAATCAACAAAATATCACTCTCCAGTAAAACGTTCTAGCTAATCTCGTGAGCGCTAAAGTTTTTGTTTTTAACAGCATGATCATAAAGACTTCACCCAAGTCTTCCCAAAGGTTCTACTTGGCACAAACACTAATTAAAACATAAAACCACATCTAAATAAAAGCTAAATGGGTTATTAATTCCTAAACAGAACCAAAAAGCAAGAAACTAAAATAAAATTGGGTTGCCTCCCAACAAGTGCTAACGTTTAAAGCCCCTAGCTAGGCATGATGATTTCAATGATGCTCACATAAAAAAGATAAGAATTGAAACATAAAGGGAGCATCATGAAGAATATGACTAGCACATTTGAGTCTAACCCACTTACTATGCATAGGGATTTTGTGAGCAAACAACTTATGGGAACAAGAATCAACTTGCATAGGAAGGTAAAACAAGCATAACTTCAAGATTTTAAGCACATAGAGAGGAAACTTGATATTATTGCAATTCCTACAAGCATAAATTCCTCCCTCATAATAATTTTCAGTAGCATCATGAATGAATTCAACAATATTAGCAGAACCTAAAGCATTCTTTTCATGATCTACAAGCATAGAATTTTTATTACTCTCCACATAAGCAAATTTCTTCTCATGAATAGTAGTGGGAGCAAACTCAACAAAATAACTATCATATGATTGAAAATTAAGATCAAGATGACAAGTTTCATGGTTATCATTATTATTTAAAGCATACGTGTCATCACAATAATTATCATAGATAGGAGGCATGCTTTCATCATATTAAATTTTCTCATCAAAGCTTGGGGGACAAAAAATATCATCTTCATCAAACATAGCGTCCCCAAGCTTGTGGCTTTGCATATCATTGGCATCATGGATATTCAAGGAATTCATACTAACAACATTGCAATTATGCTCATCATTCAAAGATTTAGTGCCAAACATTTTAATGCATTCTTCTTCTAACACTTTGGCACAATTTTCCTTTCCATCATACTCACGAAAGATATTAAAAAGATGAAGCGTATGAGACAAACTCAATTCCATTTTTTGTAGTTTTCTTTTATAAACTAAACTAGTGCTAAAACAAGAAACAAAAAGATTCGACTGCAAGATCTAAAGATATACCTTCAAGCACTCACCTCCCCGGCAACGGCGCCAGAAAAGAGCTTGATGTCTACTACACAACCTTATTCTTGTAGACGTTGTTGGGCCTCCAAGTGCAGATGTTTGTCGGACAGTAGCAAATTTCCCTCAAGTGGATGACCTAAAGTTTATCAATCCGTGGGAGGCGTAGGATGAATATGGTCTCTCTCAAACAACCCTGCAACCAAATAACAAAGAGTCTCTTGTGTCCCCAACACTCCCAATACAATGGTAAATTGTATAGGTGCACTAGTCCGTGAAGAGATGGTGATACAAGTGCAATATGGATGGTAGATATAGGTTTTTGTAATCTGAAAATATAAAAACAGCAAGGTAGCGAGTGATAAAAGTGAGCGTAAATGGTATTGCAATGATAGGAAACAAGGCCTAGGGTTCATACTTTCACTAGTGCAAGTTCTCTCAACAATAATAACATAATTGGATCATATAACTTTCCTTTAACATGCAACAAAGAGTCACTCCAAAGTCACTAATAGCGGAGAATAAACGAAGAGATTATGGTAGGGTACGAAACCACCTCAAAGTTATTCTTTCCAATCAATCCGTTGGGCTATTCCTATAAGTGTCACAAACAGCCCTAGAGTTCGTACTAGAATAACACCTTAAGACACGAATCAACCAAAACCCTAATGTCACCTAGATACTCCAATGTGACCTCAAGTATCCGTATGATTATACGATATGCATCACACAATCTCAGATTCATTTATTCTACTAACACATAGAATCTCAAAGAGTGCGCCAAAGTCTCTACCGGAGAATCAATACGAAAATGTGTGCCAACCCCTATGCATAGGTTCATGGGCGGAACCCGCAAGTTGATCACCAAAACATACATCAAGTGAATCACGTGATATCCCATTGTCACCACAGATACGCACGGCAAGATATACATCAAGTGTTCTCAAATCATTAAAGACTCATGGTCCTGATTGACTTTTCATGGCTACAGAGGCTTGCGGTGGCGGAACTCCCGATCTATTCTCTGTTCTGGAAGTTTTAGTGTACGTGGAGTTATATAGGCGGAAGAAGCACGTCAGGGGAGCCACGAGCGCCCCACGAGGCAGGGGGGCGCGCCCCCACCCTCGTGGCTTCCTCGTCCCTTGGTTGACGTCGGGTCCAAGTCCATCGGGTAGCTTTCGTTCCAAAAATAACTTCTCTAGTTGATTTCATTCCGTTTCGACTCCGTCTGATATTCCTTTTCTTCAAAACACTGGAATAGGCCAAAAACAACAATTCTGGGCTGGGCCTCCGGTTAATAGGTTAGTCCCAAAAGTAATATAAAAGTGGAAAATAAAGCCCAATATTGCCCAAAACATTAGATAATATAGCATGGAGCAATCAAAAATTATAGATACGTTGGAGACGTATCAGTAGACATCACGCTCTTTTCTGGCGCTTTTGTCGGGGAGGTGAGTGCTTGAAGGTATATCTTTGGATCTTGTAATCGAATATTTTAGTTTATTGTGTTATCACTAATTTAGTTTATCAAAGAAAACCACAAAAAAATGGAATTGAGTTTGTCTCATACACTTCATCTTTTTAATATCTTTCGTGAGTATGATGGAAATGAAAATTGTGCCAAAGTGTTAGAAGAAGAATGCATTAAAATGTTTGGCACTAAATCTTTGTATGATGAGCATGATTGCAATGTTGTTAGTATGAATTCCTTGAATATCCATGATGCTACTGATATGCAAAGCCACAAGCTTGGGGAAGCTATGTTTGATGAAGATGATATGTTTAGTCCCCCAAGTTTTGATGAGCAAATTTATTATGATGATAGCATGCCTTCTACCTATGATGATTATATTGATGAAAGTGGGTTTGGAAGAGTGTCAACTTTAGGAAGTAATGATCCCACTATTTTGGAGGATGTTGAATTTTATAATATTTATGAAAGTGGATTTGGAGAGGTCATGACTTTATTTAGTGATGAGTCCACTATCTTGGAAGAGGTTTCAATCGATTATGATGAGAACAAAGTTGCTACTTATGATGATTATTGTGATGAAACTTATGCTATAAAAAAGTAGTGATGATTATATTTATACAACTTGTCATGATTATGATTCCCCTTTTTCTGAACATTACTCTTTTAATGTGGAAACAATTTATAGTATTCAAGTCTCTTATGAAACTGCCACTATTCCGAATGAAAATAATTTTGCTTATGTGGAGAGTCATAAAATTTCTATGCAAGTAGATCATGAAAAGAATGCTTTAGGTGCTGGTTATATTGTTGAATTCATTCAAGATGCTACTGAAAATTATTATGAGGGAGGAACATATGCTGGTAGGAATTGCAATAATATCAAGTTTCCTTTCTATGTGCTTAAAGTTTTGAAGTTATGCTTGTTTTACCTTCCTATGCAAGATGATTCTTGTTCCCATAAGTTGTTTGCTCACAAAATCCCTATGCATAGGAAGTGGGTTAGACTTAAATGTGCTAGTCATATTCTTCATGATGCTCTCTTTATGTTTCAATTCTTATCTTTTATGTGAGCATCATTGAAATCATCATGCCTAGCTAGGGGCGTTAAACGATAGCGCTTGTTGGGAGGCAACCCAATTTTATTTTAGTTTCTTGCTTTTTGGTTCTGTTTAGTAATAAAAAATCCATCTAGCTTCTGTTTAGATGTGGTTTTATGTTTTAATTAGTGTTTGTGCCAAGTAGAACCTTTGGGAAGACTTGGTTGAAGTCTTTATGATCATGCTGTAAAAAAACAGAAACTTTAGCGCTCACGTGATTAGCTTCAACTTTTTACTGGAGAGTGATATTTAGTTAATTCTTTTTGCAGATGATTACTAGACAAATTACTCAGGTCCACCAATTTATTTTAGAATTTTTGGAGTTCCATAAGTTTGCGTTAGTTACAGATTACTATAGACTGTTCTGTTTTTGACAGATTCTGTTTTCATTGGGTTGTTTGCTTATTTTGATGACTCTATGGCTAGTAAAATAGTTTACAAACCATAGAGAAGTTGGAATACAGTAGGTTTAACACCAATATAAATAAAGAATGAGTTCATTACAGTACCTTGAAGTGGTGTTTTGTTTTCTTTCGCTAACGGAGCTTACGAAGTTTTACATTAAGTTTTGTGTTGTGAAGTTTTCAAGTTTTGGGTAAAGATTCGATGGACTATGGAATAAGGAGTGGCAAGAGCCTAAGCTTGGTGATGCCCAAGGCACCCCAAGGTAATATTCAAGGACAAACAAGAGCCTAAGCTTGGGTATGCCCCGGATGGCATCCTCTCGTTCGTCTTCGTTCATCGGTAACTTTACTTGGAGCTATATTTTTATTCACCACATGATATTACAAAACAGTAAAACAGAGCTACATAGGACCTATCACAGAGATTTGAGCTCCTTATCCGTCGGATCATGCGTAAGAATTTACCAGATCGTCTCACTGCCGCACGAGAGGTATTTTTCACCCGCTACCTGGCTTCTCATGCCTGGCCCAACGTATTCGGGCCGCTACTCCAGGGACTGAGTCGGCCGTTCTGTAATCAATCGAGCCAAACTGGACCTAGAAACTATGTACGGAAGCTCGGAGGCCTGATGGTGTAGTATAAATATAATTTTGCCCAAGCGTTTCACGAAAAGAAGACAGCATGCACGTCGTCTTCCCTTCATCTCTCCGCCGCGGCGGCAGCGGCGGCGTCCGACACGATTTGGCATTACCACACAATGTTCATGATGGCGTCTTCAGTCATTCGTTTTTTGGGGATATGTTGTTCTTTCTCACATAGTATGTTTCAAGCCTGTGATTTATCTCGTTCTTGCGGCGTTATATGTGTAGGTTGCAGCGGCGCATCAATGTCGATGGTGTGGCAATCGATGGTTGTCTGGTTGAGGACGATAGTGGCTTTCTCGCCCCTCCAGCCTTCTGGATCTCTTTAGCGCCACCCGTGCGTCTTCTTTCCCCTACGGATGGACCTCCACCAGACCAGAGTCGCCTCCTTTTCTTGGATACGGGCCATGAGCCGATGTTGCAGCTGTGAAACACTTCGACGAGAACCATTGTCCTCACAGGTACCATCGCATTCTTCCTTATTCCCTTCGTGTACCCCATTTTCTACTCAGTCTCTCCCAATCCATGTAAAGCTAGAAGTTAATTTCTCAATTGAGATCTCATCATATATTTGATACATTATTCTCCATGCATGGCAGGTCCATTAGAAAGGGAAAATTATGCACAAGTATAAAACAGATGCAATTTTCCTTTTGTCAAATAACAGTATATTTGGGGTTTTTAGATCCTTTTTCCTATTGAGAGTTTACCTTGCATAACAGTATTCTTGTGCTTCCATGCATGAAACTTAACTTACTATGCCACATCATGTATGTTTAAACTTGCGGTCTCCCGTGAACCTAGGTACTTGCGGGTTTGTTTGCATTCATATATTTCCAGTTTTTTGCTTTCATATATCGTCGGGATATTTTGTGTAACCTAAGGTTGTCCACTTTTCTTTGTTTTTTTGCCCTGACCTACTTCATTCCATATCAGGACCAGCCAACAGTTTTAGTTTGTGATATAGCATGGTAATGCATTACTGATGGTCCGAGTCGGCTCACAATTTGAAGAGATGATCCCGATTGACATATGTAGTGGTTTTTCCTCCTGCATAGCCGTAGGGTGTCAGCCTCTTCATCCTTCCCAGAGGTAGGTCAAGTAGAGAGCAAAACCAGCTACATCACCACCACAAGTCCCATTTGCTTATTTGTTAATGTTGTGCTTTGCATTGATCTAAATTTGTCAGTTGGTGCTTAGTTTTAGTTGGCGAGATATGATGATATTACTTGGAGCAAAATTGTATCTTGCGTTAATAGATGAAACTGAAAACATGGTGTGGTCCAATGGCGGAGCTTCTCGGGGGCGAACCTGGGCGGTCCCCCCCCCCCCAGCAAAAGTGAAACTTTTTTAATACCCCATCATAGTAATGAAGCGGCACTGCACACACCAGGCCATATGGCCCTTTTAACATCTCCATATGGAGACAAACTACCTGCGACCTATTGCAGCCAGCAACCAACTCTGATTTCTCTCGTCTTCTACACTTTCCTCTTGCCATCTTGTGTGGACTTGTGGACTGGGCATGGCTGGGTGCCTCCCCTTGATGCAACAAGGAGCTACAAGGCCGACCGCGCTCCACTCCTCACGGATGTGAGTGGTCTGCGTAGAGGTAGAGGCGAGGCACCGATCAGTGAGCGTGCCTGCGTGTGGGTTAGCGGGCAGCTTAGCTATGGATGGCCAGCCAGAGGTGGCGAAGAGGTCAGAACTGAGATCGGTGCCGCATGCAATGAGCTTGTGAGCAGCAAGCAAGCAAGAGCAGTCTTAATTTGTAGGGGAAAGTTTTGAATAGGTCATAGATTTTGTACTAATCCTTTTTGTTTACAGAACGAGCAGTGATGGTTAAAGGAAACCATTGATGCATTTTACAAAATAAAGAGAGGAGAATGTAAAGCTAATGAACTGGCATTAATTGGATCAGAACCCCTGTTCAACCAAATCACAAAAAAAAACCTTTTCAACCTCCTCTATTATTGCAGATGTTCTTGCCATTTAAGAGCACAAAGAAACGAAGAGCTGATTTTTAGTGTGATTAACTCAATACTCCATGGTTAAATAATATTTTGGTATATTTTTTCCATGGAAGTTTTTATAGATATAATCAGCGCTAGAAATGCGATTAATATACTTATCTAAGTTTCTTAATGATTTTCAATATCTAATTTGTCGTAGTAATACAGCTCCGCATTGAGGAAGAAAAAAAATGTCCGCCCCTCCTGAAATTTCGTTCAAGCTCCGCCACTGGTGTGGTCCACTTCATATGTTCTAAAGTTATATGACTTGGGGAAGAGAGATGTTTCAGAATCCAACCCTCTTTTTGACATAATTCCAGATGTTAGATAACTACAAAAAAAGTATTTATGCTAGCGGGTCATTTCAAACTTCGAATAAATATACCTTTTCTCCTCTATCATGGCATTGTAATTTAGGCCGTTTATATTTCATCAAATGTTGATATTGTTCAACTAGACGGGCGCGGCAACGCGCGTCTTCATGGTCTAGTATGTGTTTTACTTGGAGCGTCATGTCATTTTATTTTGTTTTGCTTGCTGTTTGAATAAAATACCAAGATCTAAAATTATTAAATGGGAAAGTCTTCACATAGTTGCATAATTATCCGACTACTCATTGATCTTCACTTATATCTTTCGGAGTAGTTTTTGTTATTGCTCTAGTACTTCACTTATATCTTTTAGAGCATGGTGGTAGTTTTATTTTGGAGAAATATATGAACTCTCATGCTTCACTTATATTATTTTGAGAGTCTTAAATAGCATGGTAATTTGCTTAAATAATCCTAATATGCTAAGCATACAAGATTTGTAAGAATTCTTATGAGTGTGTTGAATACTAATAGAAGTTTGATGCTTGATGATTGTTTTGAGATATTAAGATGGTGATATTAGAGTCATGCTAGTTGAGTATTTGTGAATTTGAGAAATACTTGTGTTAAAGTTTGTGATTCCCGTAGCATGCACGTATGGTGAACCGTTATGTGATGAAGTCGGAGCATAATTTATTTATTGATTGTCTTTCTTATGAGTGGCGGTCGGGGACGAGCGATGGTCTTTTCCTACCAATCTATCCCCCTAGGAGCATGCGCATAGTACTTTGCTTTGATAACTTGTAGATCTTTGCAATAAGTATATGAGTTCTTTATGACTAATGTTGAGTCCATGGATTATACGCACTCTTCTTCCTTCCACCATTGCTAGCCTCTCTAATACCGCACACTTTTCGTCGGTATCATACACCCACCATATACCTTCCTCAAAACAGCCACCATACCTACCTATCATGGCATTTCCATAGCCATTCCGAGATATATTTCCATGCAACTTTCCATCGTTCCAGTTATTATGACACGCTCCATCATTGTCATATTGCTTAGCATGATCATGTAGTTGACATCGTATTTGTGGCAAAGCCACCGTTCATAATTCTTTCATACATGTCACTCTTGATTCATTGCATATCCCGGTACACCGCCGGAGGCATTCATATAGAGTCATATCTTGTTTTAAGTATTGAGTTGTAATTGTTGAGTTGTAATTGTTGAGTTGTAAGTAAATAAAAGTGTGATGATCATCATTTTTAGAGCATTGTCCCAGTGAGGAAAGGATGATGGAGACTATGATTCCCCCACAAGTCGGGATGAGACTCCGGACGAAAAAAAGAAAAAAAAGAGGCCATAAAAAAAGAGAAAAGGCACAAATAAAAAAAAATAAAAAAAAGAGAGAAGGGGCAATGCTACTACCCTTTTACCACACTTGTGCTTCAAAGTAGCACTGTGATCTTCATGATAGAGAGTCTCCTATGATATCACTTTCATATACTAGTGGGAATCTTTCATTATAGAACTTGGCTTGTATATTCCAATGATGGGCTTCCTCAAAATGCCCTTGGTCTTCATGAGCAAGCGAGTTGGATGCACACCCACTTAGTTTGTTTTGTTGAGCTTTCATATACTTATAGCTCTAGTGCATCTGTTGCATGGCAATCCCTACTCACTCACATTGATATCTATTGATGGGCATCTCCATATCCCGTTGATACGCCTAGTTGATGTGAGATTATCTTCTTTTTGTCTTCTCCACAACCACCATTCTATTCCACCTATAGTGCTATGTCCATGGCTCACGCTCATGTATTGCGTGAAGATTGAAAAAGTTTGAGAATGTCAAAAGTATGAAACAATTGCTTGGCTTGTCATCGGGGTTGTGCATGATTTAAATACTTTGTGTGGTGAAGATAGAGCATAGCCAGACTATATGATTTTGTAGGGATAACTTTCTTTGGCCATGTTATTTTGAGAAGACATAATTGATTCGTTAGTATGCTTGAAGTAATATTATTTTTATGTCAATATGAACTTTTGTCTTGAATCTTTCGGATCTGAATATTCATACCACAATTAAGAAGAATTACATTGAAATTATGCCAAGTAGCATTCCACATCAAAAAATATCTTTTTTATCATTTACCTACTCGAGGACGAGCAGGAATTAAGCTTGGGGATGCCTGATACGTCTCCAACGTATCTATAATTTTTATTGCTCCATGCTATATTATCTACTGTTTTGGACAATATTGGGCTTTATTATCCACTTTTATATTATTTTTGGGACTAACCTATTAACCGGAGGCCCAGCCCAGAATTGCTGTTTTTTGCCTATTTCAGTGTTTCGAAGAAAAGGAATATCAAACGGAGTCCAATTGACCTGAAACTCCACGGAACTTACTTTTGGACCAGAAGAAGCCCACGGAGTACGGGAAGCTCACCAGGGGAGTCCCGGGCTGCCCACGAGGGTGGGGGGCGTGCCCACCCCCCTAGGGCGCGCCCCCTGCCTCGGAGGTCCGCCGACGTACTTCTTTCACCCATATATACCCACGTACCCTAAAACTTCCGAAGACGAGAATAGATCGGGAGTTCCACTGCCGCAATCCTCTGTAGCCACCAAAAACCAATCGGACCCTGTTCCGGCACCCTGTCGGAGGGGGGACCCTCACCGGTGGCCATCTTCATCATCCCGGCGCTCTCCATGACGAGGAGGGAGTAGTTCACCCTCGGGGCTGAGGGTATGTACCAAAGAGCTATGTGTTTGATCTCTCTCTCGTGTTCTTGATTTGGCACGATCTTGATGTATCGCGAAGCTTTGGTATTATAGTTGGATCTTATGTTTCTTCTCCCCTCTACTCTCTTGTAATGGATTGAGTTTTCCCTTTGAAGTAATCTTATCGGATTGAGTCTTTAATGACTTGAGAACACTTGATGTACGTCTTGCCGTGCGTATCTGTGGTGACAATGGGATATCACGTGATTCACTTGATGTATGTTTTGGTGATCATCTTGCGGGTTCCGCCCATGAACTTATGCATAGGGGTTGGCACACGTTTTCGTCGTGATTCTCCTGTAGAAACTTTGGGGCACTCTTTGAGGTTCTATGTGTTGGTTGAATAGATGAATCTGAGATTGTGTGATGCATATCGTATAATCATACCCACGGATACTTGAGGTGACATTGGAGTATCTAGGCGACATTAGGGTTTTGGTTGATTTGTGTCTTAAGGTGTTATTCTAGTACGAACTCTAGGGCTGTTTGTGGCACTTATAGGAATAGCCCAACAGATTGATTGGAAAGAATAACTTTGAGGTGGTTTCGTACCCTACCATAATCTCTTCGTTTGTTCTCCGCTATTAGTAACTTTGGAGTGACTCTTTGTTGCATGTTGAGGGATAGTTATATGATCCAATTATGTTATTATTGTTGAGAGAACTTGCACTAGTGAAAGTATGAACCCTAGGCCTTGTTTCCTAGCATTGCAATACCGTTTATGCTCACTTTACCACTTGTTACCTTGCTATTTTTATATTTTCAGATTACAAAAACCTATATCTACCATCCATATTGCACTTGTATCACCATCTCTTCGTCGAACTAGTGCACCTATACAATTTACCATTGTATTGGTGAGTTGGGGACACAAGAGACCCTTTGTTATTTGGTTGCAGGGTTGCTTGAGAGAGATCATCTTGATCCTACGCCTCCCATGGATTGATAAACCTTAGGTCATCCACTTGAGGGAAATTTGCTACTGTCCTATAAACCTCTACACTTGGAGGCCCAACAACGTCTACAAGAAGAAGGTTGTGTAGTAGACATCAACCATCGACCCGCAACTAGGGGAATGTGTGTTTGTCGAGGGTCCCCAGTTGCATGTCGACCATCTACTCGCAACTAGGGGAGGGTGTGTGTCTTTGTCGGGGCCACCAGTTTGCAAGTCAACCATCGAATGGCAACTAGGGGGGTTGTGTGTGTTTGTCGACGGCGCCAAGTTGCATGCCGACCATCAATTCGCAACTAAGAGTGCTTGTGTTTGAGGGTCCCCATTTGCATGTCAACCGCCGACTCGCAACTAGGGGGTGTGTTTGTTGAGGGTCCCTAGTTGCAAGCCGACTATCGCAACTAGGGGGGGTGTGTGTCGATGGCGCCCAGTTGCAAGCCGACCATCGACTTGCAACTAGGGGGTGTGTGTGTGTGTTTGTCGAGGGTCCCCAGTTGCATGTCAACCGTCTTGTTGAGAGTCCCCAGTTGCAAGCTGACCATCGACTCGCAACTAGGGGGATGTGTTTGTCGATGGCGCCCAGTTGCAAGCCGACCATCGATTCACAACTAGGGGGTGTGTGTGTTTGTCGAGGGTCCCCAATTGCATGTCAACCATTGCCACGCAACTAGGGGTTGTGTGTGTTTGTCGAGAGTCCCCAATTGCAAGCCGAGCATCGACTTGCAACTAGGAGTGTGTGTGTTTGTCGAGAGTCTCCAATTGCAAGCTGAGCATCGACTTGCAAATAGGAGTGTGTGTGTGTTTGTTGAGAGTCCTGTTTTTATTGACGATATTATGTCATTTTTTTTATTCCATGTTGTGAAATGTAATTGGGTTGCACAAACATTAGACTGGTTGCTTTGTTAGTCTAGAACCAAGGAAAAACATATGTATGATTTTTTTCATTGCTTTTTAGGCAGGATTAGGTTGTCCAAGTGAAAATGAATGATTTTTTTTTTTTGCATTCGAACACTGAATTATACATGTTTTCCTTTTCTTTTTCCGCAACAGCTCTCCCTGGAAAATCCAGGAATACTTTTGACTGTTATATATAGGCCATGTATTTGTTAAAAAATTGAAACATAAATTTCAGTATATAGTACTTCATGTAAATTGGGTAGGATATGTAAGTTTTGTAAAGTTTTTTGGGACCCTTTTTGAATACTTAATCTTACATTTTTTGAATCAAGCACCTACTCTCATAGACTGTACTGTACTGTATGTAAAGAAGTTTAGGCTTTTTTTTCGCCTTAAAAGACGATTGCAGAGTTCACATATAAAATGATCTTTTAGTTCTGGACATAATTTTCATAGAGCGAATACTGGTTTGTTTCCTTACAGGGTTTGTAAGTCTATACAAATCATGTATCAATTTTACATAAGCCCATAATTCCCACTTAGCATTTTTGTTTTTGTTTTAGTAGCCTTCTCTTTTAGTCCCATTTAGCGTTTTTATTTTTGTCCACTAGCCTATTTTCAGGCCCGTCAGAAACAACCTGTTTACTAGGCTTGTTTAAAAAAAAGCCTTGTTCAGTACTCATAGCAGGCCAAGTAAAGACAGGGGGTGTGGTAGTGGACGCGTGAGTTCTTTTTCTTGGGCTGGAGATGCACGCAACAACAAACAAACCAACAAACAAACGATCAAGAGGACATGGCGGGGGTTATTTGTTTGATGATGTGTGCTGATGTCACATTTAGATGTGACATAGTTATGTCACATCTAGATGAGTCCTAGACACACCCTTTTAAAAAATCAACCTATACAAATTTTCTTTAAGCTTATAGAAAAAAATAGCTAACAATACCAATTACATATAATAAGGTATATCATGAGAAGTATGATTGTAGATATTATTAGTTCTATAAGTCGTTGCATAGAGTCCTCTTGACCTAGCCAGCCACCGCCTCCAAAAAGCTAGGGCACTCTGCCTCCCACTGGCGTCGGCATCGGGCCGTCCCGTCTCCAGTGGCCTTAGGGCCATGGAGGCGGAGTGGATCTCGCCCATTGTCGGTTGGAGGGCTTTGTTTTTAGATCTTTTTTCAAGCTTTGTTAGGGTTTGTGTCCTGTTCAGGAAGACGAGACGGTGGCGGCTCCCTGAAGATGGAATAAAGGTTCCCCCGTCTAGTCCCCATTTCGGTGATGCGTCTAGCATTATCGGTGGGCGTGTGGAGGTGTGTCTTTGGTGGATCTGCTCGGATCTGTTTGTCGTCCGTTTTCGTTCGTGTGTCTTCAGGTTGGATCCTTTTGATCTACACTCTTCATCTGCGGCGGTTGCTATTTTTGTGCGTTGGTTCTATAGGGCCTTAGCACAACGACTTCCTGACTTTCTACTACAACAAGGTTTGCCTGGCTCCAGTGAGGGAGGGGCGATAACAGCGGCGCGCCTTCGACTCGCTTCAGTAGTAGTGCTAAGACGGACAGACGGGTGCTAGGACCTACTGCGGCAACAAATTTCTCGTGGCGATCTCGACCAGGCAAGGAAAACAAAGTCAGCCAAGACAATTACAGACATAGGGGTCAATTCATCTCTCATTGGGCATCACCAAGACCTGTCGCTCCTCATGTTCTATCCTGTTGATCCTCGTCACCATCACACGGCCCTCTCCGTGCTACAGTGTGTTGGAGTTGTGTCAAATATTATGTACAAGGTAGGTTACAGTTAGACTTGTAGTTGTATTGTGTTTACATAGGATATGGAGTCGTGTCCTAGTAGGACACTTGTATCCTAGGCCTCTCATATATATCGGGAATATACACACAATGTAAGCTATGCCAACATAATAGCACCGGAACGCAGGGGAAGCCGGCGGCATGTGCCGGCGTCCAGGGCAA
The DNA here is from genome assembly GCA_021605145.1 of Aegilops bicornis. Taxonomy (NCBI): domain Eukaryota; kingdom Viridiplantae; phylum Streptophyta; class Magnoliopsida; order Poales; family Poaceae; genus Aegilops; species Aegilops bicornis. The sequence continues at coordinate 622,253,904 of CM038674.1, forward strand.
CCGGGTGCGGTATTGTAGCGGTGTCATGGGGAGGAGCGCCCATAGTCAGGCCCCGGGGATGTAGCCATATCGGTGAACCTCATTAACAAATCTCGGTGTCGTTCTCGTGTGATTGCTTAGTCCTCGGATGATCGACGGTGTGCTCGGATTTATTCTAACAAGTGGTATCAGAGCTAGAGGATGGATCGTTCTCAAGTTCATTGCAAAGACGGTGTGGAAAAGAATTGATCGAAGCTAAAGCTGGTCGATCGATCTATCCCGTTGCCGCCGTTCTGCTGATCTGTTGCACGTGTTGCAGCATCATGATTCGGCCGAGTTCCCAAGCACAGACAAGACCGTGTCGCCGATGCTTCCGATTGCTATGCCGATTTCAAATCTCGTCTAGACGCGACCCGGTGACTTCTGCGGGAGAGATACTTTGACCGACCAACTTTAGCTTCGATCAATTCTTCCCCACACCGTCTTCGCAATGAACTTGAGAACGATCCATCCTCTAGATCAACATACCACGCGGCCTCTTCGAACCTTCTCATGATACTCTCTTCTTCGTACACATATGCGTATGTATGGGATGGCAGCGGTGCACGCTACACAAGAATAAAGACGTGATCGCTGGTCCATGGAAGATTGACAGGATTGCTGTCAATGAAGATGGACGTGTGCGGTGAAAGGCAACGTGCGTATAAGGCTCGAAGAAGGAGTCTGGAGCGCGTTGTGCAAGATCATACATACACAGGGCGTCAAAGCAATGTACCGAGGTGTGTAGGGGCGGACACGACGCAGGATGGAGCATGATTGGAGTCGGATAATTTTGGCTGGATCAGACTGGATTGTCTGATAGACTGACATGGATGTTGGTCAAAGCAGAAGACGACGATGATTTCAGCGGCGACGACATAGCCTTGTGCGTGTGAGCACGGGCGCTGCGGGCAAGGTGGCCAGGCGCTAGCGAGGCGGGTGGTGGCGTGTGCGTCGATGGGCGGCGGCCGAGGCAGATCGATTGATCTGTCAGATCGATCGGGAGCAGCAGGGCGCTAGTGTCCTAGTGCGCGCAAGGCCCAAGGCCCACGTGTCGGTGCTGGTGGGCCAGAAACGCAGCAAGGCTGATCGGGAGTCGGGAGCTGCCAGGAGAACAGGACTGCAGAGATCGTGAGATTGTTAAAGGAAAAGAAAAATGGCGTCAGATAGGTGTGCGTGACACTTCCATCGGTGACAAGAAAAAGGGCAGAGATGGAGAAGCTTTGGTGAGCACATGAGCAAGGGTGCATTGATTGATCTCTTGTTCATACGGGAAGGCTACCAGAAGGATTTTCTCATTGGCTCTCTTCTTCGTACACATACGTGTATGTATGGGATGGCAGCAGTGCACGCTACACAAGAATAAAGACACGATCGCTGGTCCATGGAAGATTGACATGATTGCTGTCAATGAAGATGGACGTTTGCGGTGAAAGGCGACGTGCGTATAAGCTCGAAGCAGGAGTCTGGAGCGCGTTGTGCAAGATCATACATACACAGGGCGTCAAAGCAATGCACTGAGATGTGCAGGGGCGGACACGATGCAGGGTGGAGCATGGTTGGAGTCGGATAATTTCGGTTGGGTCGGACTGGATTGTCTGATGGACTGACATGGATGTTGGTCAAAGCAGAAGACGGCGGTAATTTCAGCGACGACGACATAGGAGAGTGATTCTGATGGTGACCGACTTCTGGGGCGTGGAAGCACGTGGTGCAGGCCTAAGGGTTTGTGTGACTTCGACAAGACTATGGCGCGGGGTTGATTCAAGATGGCGTACACATGAGAGCTTGAAGTCGACGGGGCGTGAGGGTGGACTGATTATCTATCATGGAGTCATGTTGAAGGTGGAGCTGGAGTCTGGAACACTTCACTCGGTGCTAATTGAGGGGCTACGACGTAAGTGCACAAAGAGTCGAAGCCTATTCAGCGGGAAAAAAGCGAGTGACACGTAATTTGAACTGGAGCCCAGTGGTCTGATGGAAGCGTGAAACTCGTCATCGGTCGGTGATGATCGGTGGTACTCTGCAGTGGGGTTGAGTGGTGTGGGTTTCACGACCCTTGAGACTCGACCGGAACAGCGGAGGCTCGACGCAGTAATAGCGGCGAGGTGTGCGGTACGCACGGGACATGGTGACGGGCCAGGGCTCTGGTGGTCATACATGTGGTGAGCCAACTGCGAATTTGACTCGGGATGACTACAAGCAACGGTGAAATTCCTTCAAGTTTCAGACAGGCGGTCAAGAAAGGAGCGGTGATGTTGAGTTCAGGTAACCCTTATGTTTGACAGCCAATATGTGAGTTGTTCACTTTCACACAGGTCTGTGATCAGTGTGTGATGGCGTTGGACGGATACTCTGGAAGTTGGGAGCACAAACTAGAGCAACAAGGAACTTAATTTTGCTCGAGTGTTGACTGTGGTCAAGAAAAGAAGGGACTACAAGTTGCAGGTGGAGTCACATGGAGTCTTGGAGTAGCAGCGATTTTCATGGGATAAAATCAAGTCCAATGTACATGGAAGTTTGACGCATTGACGAATTCAAGATGGTGGGGTATATTTGCCAAGATAGAGTTTGTTGAAGTTGTGTCGAATATTGTGTACAAGGTAGGTTACCGTTGGACTTGTAGTTGTATTATGTTTATATAGAATATGGAGTTGTGTCCTAGTATGACACTTGTATCCTAGGCCTCTCATATATATCGGGAGTAGACACACGATGTAAGCTATGTCAACATAATAGCACCGGAACACAGGGAAAGCCGACGGCATGTGCCGGCGTCCAGGGCGACCGGGTGCAGTATTGTAGCGGTGTCATAGGGAGGAGCGTCCATAGTCAGGCCTCAGGGATATAGCCATATTGGTAAACCTTGTTAACAAATCTCAGTGTCGTGCTCGTGTGATTGTTTGGTCCTTGGATGATCCACAGTATACCTCGGATTTATTCTAACACACTTCAACTACAGTCGTTCGGAGTTGACTGCCATTCACCCCACATGCATTGGCGCGGTGAAGGACAACATGTTTGACTAGTCCGTCGGGTTGCGCCTTTGCCTGTATGTGTTGTCGTTCCCGTCCGCACGGTGATGATGCCATAGTGGAAGGAAGAAGGGCGACGAAAGGACATGTGTGGTGGGGGTATGATGACGGAGAGAGGGAGGAGGGGAGAGATGAAGTTTTTCCCATTTTTATTTTAACCTTTCCCCCTTTCTTCCCTTTGCAAGGGATGAGTCCCACATGCCAGTGACCTAGTATATAGAGAGGGCCTATTCGCCGGCTACTTAGGGATATTTTGAACAAAGAAAATGGTGAAACGCCATTGACCATGCAGAAATGGAGTGAAAGTGCATTTCCATAGCACCACCAAACATAATAGAAGTAAAACTGGAGTTTTTCAAAACTTGGAACGATCTTTAGTAGTGGAAACTAACTACTACCTCCGTCCTGGTTTATAAGTCCCTCCTGTATTTTGTGCCAAATTTTAACTAGAGATTTAACTTACAAAATATTAATGCATGTCACCAAAAATTATATCATTGGATTCGTATTTGAAAATAGTTTTCAAGATATAATTTTTATGACATGCATTAAAATTTTCTGAGTTAAATTTAAGGTCAAAATTTGGCACGTAATATAAAGGAGACTAATAAATAACATTAAAATTTATACTGATCATTTTTTTCCTTTGATTATTGGCTACCAATTCTCTGACCATTTTTTAAAGTATTCCAACTTTGGCAACATTTGGTTTTTACAAAATATGAGATTGTCAAATGTGTTATTTTACCCCAAAAGACATATTAGATCTGATAATTATCAAAGAAAACGGTAGCCAGAGTACAATGAAAAGACAACTGACCGCAAAACAATCAGTAAAAAGTAAAATAACATTAAAAATTATACTGATCATTTCTTCCTTCGAATATTAGTACTAGTGAACCAAGTAAGCGTTAATTGTACATGCATGTCAATCGTGCTCACGCAGTGTGAACCGTACAATATGTCCAAGACCAAGAGGCTCCCTGCATTCGGGCGCGTGGGACCTGGACGGAAACCCCACTCCTGCCCATGCCGTGCACGCACAACCAGATAACACGCGGAGAGATGCGTAGGACATGCATAGGTACATAGACAGAGTACATAAAGGTACATTACATAGATAGAGAGCTATCAAGCTGCAGTGCCTACAAGGCTGCAAGTACTTCTAGATCTTGTTTACTAGGAGTAGCTCGTGAACTGTTACACGCTAATGCCTAGCTTACCTACGTACAGCTCTGCTGCTGCCGCTCCTCCTCCTCCTCCTCACGCTCGATCGACTCGACGATACGGTGGACCGCCGCGGCGATGTCGTCCACCGACGAGAGCCGGCAGTCGTCTTCCACCTGCGGCCACCATGCATGGCATCATCAACCAGACGTAGAGCTTTTCAGATGAATTCATTTGCTACATATGACGTTCGATCCTGCAGGCACTACGGCAGCAAACACTGTGGCAGTCAATCCATGCAGTGCAGCCCCTCATCTAGCGTCAAAACAATAATGCAGCTTCATCTTTGCGGTGAAACACGCGGAGGTGTGATGTTTTGGAGGAGTCGTCCCGGACAAGGGCGCGGAAAACGAGGCCAGTTAGTTGTTTCGGCGTCACGCGCGCGCTGCCAAGCGAGCGAATGGTCTCGAAAAAGAAACGGCTACAGCAAGCTAGCATGGGGAGTGGTAATACGTACCTTGAGGCTGAGGCAGTAGAGGGCCATGTGGCCGGCGCTGGTGGCGTTGAGGTGCAGCACGGCCAGCCGGTGGCCCTGCAGGCCCGCCACGATCCTCAGCAGCTGCCTCGGCCGCCGCCGCGACAGCACCTTCAGGCTCGCGTGGCTCTCCACGATGGTCACCTCGATGTCCGCCACGGCCGACTGCTTCGAGCCCGTCGTCGTGTCGTCGTCGGCGGCATTGCCGCCGCCGTCGTCTGCGATTGCGTCTGCTGTGGCTGCGGCGGCCTCAGGGGCGTGGCGGACGCTCATCGTGTACTGCGGGAAGGTGAAGAAGTCTACAAAGGGCACTGCGGCGGCTGAGACGTCGCCGACGACGGGACAGTCGTCGCGGAGGCGGGCGTACCGGTGCGCCTCCAGGGATTGAACAAGCTGCTCCAGCTCCTTGACATAGTTGATTGCGCCGCCAATTATGGATGCCTGGTCTCCCTGTTCGTAATCGTAATCATAATAGATGCCATGTGCTCAGACTTTGGATCGATCAAGTTCGAAATGAGTACTCCCTGAAAATTACATCCAAAATTTCAAAAATAAGCCAAGGAATACGTACCCTGTGCACATAGGAGGCCGGCATGAGGGACCGGAGCACGCCAAGGTACTCGTTCATTTGTTTGCGGCGGTTGCGCTCGACGGCGATGTGGGTCATCCGCTGGCTCTCCGCCTCCTCAATGTTCTTCACGCTCCTCGCTCTTCGCCGCTTCCTCCTCCCTGCGGCACCTGACGCCGACGCCGCGCCAACGGCGCCGTCGTTCGCGTCTCCACGGTCACCGCCGTGCCCCGGCGGCGGCAGCGCCAGCAAGGAGGAACTGCCTTCCGGGACTTCGGTGCTCGGGATCATCACGGAGGCGCTCGCAACCGCGGCACCGCGGTGGGCGTTGCTTCCGTCCAACTCCATGCCACCGCCGTGCCCGTGGTCGTTCCCGCCCCAAACCCCACCGCCTCCTCCTCCTCCTTCGGCAGCCATGGCGCAGCCCCCAAAGAGCCCTTTCGGGAACACCACGGCCTCCAACGCCATACGCGCGCGGCTTGATCAAGGAATTGACGAAAATACAGATGTGCACGCGGAAGAGAGATGTCTCACTACCTAGCTTCTAGCTCTCGGTCCATGGCTCCATTGCCAGAATAATTTATACCCGCAGCACCACTGGAGCGGCCGGGGCGCGGGCTTACGTGGTTTGCGGTGTGATTAGGCTATGATTTGGTCGGACTGCTGGCACTGCACGGCACGGCGCGGCGTCGTGCCATGGCAGAGACAGAGAGAGAAAAGAGGATCTGTGTGCATAGATGACGGGACGGCATGCGGGTCATCCGGAAATGCAACATTGGCTTTGCCAAGAAAAACACGCCCAAGAAAAACGCAAGACACGTCGCGTGGTTTTTCTTTTTCTTTTTCTTTTGGAGACCGGCTTCACGGTCCATCCCGTGCGTACCGGGTAGTAAATTTTCGAATGTACAAAAAAAGTGTGGCAAACTTTTTTATACAATACAGACACAAAAATTTATACATACGCAAATGCACTCATTCCATGAATAAACGACACACACTCTACCCCTTGTGAGCGCCTCAGAGAGACTAGCCGACACATCATCATAGATGCCTTCGAAGGCATGAAATAAATTCAGAAAGATGCGATCACAAACGCTAAGTGTATGACTTGAACTCTGATGAGTTGGTTCCACCACATGTAACCTAACTTTTCGAGCCCATGGTTTATCCATAATTCAAAAATAATAATCTATTTTTAATCCGTTTGTGAGAAAGCGTTAAACGAGACAGGACACTTGAATTTTGGACTTTCAACAATAAGAATAGGCATGGTTAACGTGCCTTACCAAATCGTCCCTTTTTGTTTGGATTGAATGGTTCTTATGCTTTTTAAGTCTTGAATTTTGAACGCATCATGTTTTCGGTCAGATTGGTTCGGACGTCCAAAATCCCTTAGGACGACTCCAAATTGAGGGTCGGTCTTGGGGAGTCGGGACGTCCGCTATGCAGGTTTCCGACAATCCAATCCCACCCAAAACCCTGGCTGGTTCTAGAAACCTCGCCGCATTCACATAGGTTCACTGGCCACTCAATTACCCAAATTAAATCCTGGTGGTCCGGCACGCCACCTGAGAAACCCAGTCCAGCTTTAAAGTTGGCTGGCCTCCCCCAAACCCTATGCTCACCCACTCTTCCCCTCTCCCAAAGTTGTCTCACAACACACCTTCATGGCGTGCCTTCCTCGTCGTTAGGGGAGGGGGAGCTCAAAATGTCTCATCAAGACGGAGGCGCGACAGGCACAGCGCTTGGCACGGTTGCCAAGATACAGTTTTTAAATGCCACAGGTCCTCATGAGGCTTGGGACTTCAATGGTCCAAGTCAATTAAAGAGACAGACACTCGCTGCCAGCTGAACAAGCAGCTCCTCTGCATCGGGCTGGCCGAGTCCGAGCATGAGATCTACCTTCAAGTCGAGAAGAGGCGGCCGGGCTTCTGCAGCACGAGCGCGACGCATGGTCGGGGACGGATGCCACCACGACTGGGGTCGGCTTCCTTAATTGGCGTTGCGACAACAACGACAACGATAACGGCGGTGCCACCGGTCTCGGAGGCCATGCCTACGAGGTCACGGTCTGGTGCTTAACTTAGGTTTTCGTTTAGTTTAGCTAAATTTATATTAGTTTGGATCAAAATTTTTAATTTTATCAAATATGCATTTAATATAGCGTACTAGATTAAATTCCGTCCTTAATTCGTGTTTGATTTGTTTGAAATGAGGAGACATTTAAGGGACATGGTTGGATGGTCGACGTACAGCCCAATGTTCGTGGACAAGCCTTGACGTGTTCACGGACATTTGATAGTATTCGTTTGGCGATTGCAGATGGATAAGCCCTTAGTTCATCTCTAATAGATGCTCTAATAGTTATATTTGGGAAAAATGTTTTGAGGGATCAAGTCCTAGCTAGCAGACACCTCAAACCAATAATCCCTCAAAAATTGATTTTCATCCCTCAAAACATAGCTGTCCCTACTAAATTTAGTACAAAGCGGTAAATTGTCAATAAAATAGTCAGCCGTCCCACCTTCCTCTCGGCACCGACCCACTGCCCTCGTCACCGCCATCCAAAGCCCTACAAGGGAACCTTTTCATGCGACCATCTGACAATCCCCACCCTCTCTTGCACCTTCTACTCGCTTACCGGTGTTGGAATCTGCTTTTTCATTATTGACGAGCCCGCCGCCCGGTAGCTCCGCTCAGTGGCCATGGAGGTCTGTTTTTGCCAGGAATTGAGCCAGCCAAACCTGGAGTTGGCGTAGGAAGGTCCAACGCAACTACTACATAGCCGACATGTCTGAACTGGCGAAGGAGACCGTTGCCGCCACCTTGTCGCCTCCCCGACATTCCAACCATGTTCGTTGCATCCATGCCTGTGAATCGCCTCTGCAAACTGCTAGACAACACCGTCTGTGTCCTCCACCACCATTCGGCCTTAACATAGCTGTAGGATCGAAAGTATGTCTAGAAGGGGGTGATTAGACTACTTGACCAAATAAAAATCTAGCATTTTCCCAATTTTAAGTCTTGGCAGATTTTAGCAACTTAGCACAAGTCAAGCAATCAACCTACACATGCAATTCTAAGAGTATAGCAGCGGAATGTAAATCATTGCATATGAAGGTAAAGGGGAGGAGTTTGGAGGGAACAAACGCAATATAGACACGGAGATTTTTGGCGTGGTTCCTATAGGTGGTGCTATCGTATATCCACGTTGGTGGAGACTTCAACCCACGAAGGGTAACGGTTGCGCGAGTCCACGGAGGGCTCCACTCATGAAGGGTCCACGAAGAAGCAAACTTGTCTATCCCACCACGGCCATCGCGTACGAAGGACTTGCCTCACTAGGGTAGATCTTCACGAAGTAGGCCATCTCCTTGCCCGTATAAACTCCTTGGTTCAACTCCACAATCTTGACGGAGGCTCCCAAGTGACACCTAACCAATCTAGGAGACACAACTCTCCAAAAGGTAATAGATGGTGTGTTGATGATGAACTCCTTGCTCTTGTGCTTCAAATGATAGTCTCCCCAACACTCAACTCTCTCTCACAGATTTGGACATGGTGGAAAGATGATTTGAGTGGAAAGCAACTTGGGGAAGGCTAGAGACCAAGATTCTTGTGGTTGGATTGGAATATCTTGGTCTCAACACATGAGTAGGTGGTTCTCTCTCAGAAAATGAATGCTGGAAGTGTAGGCACGTTCTGATGGCTCTCTTCACGAATGGAGAATGGGTGGAGGGGTATATATAGCCTCCACACAAAATCTAACTGTTACACGTACAATTTACCAAACTCGGCGGGACCGAATAGTGAAACTCGATCAGACCGATATGGTTCAAAATGTGAACGTCAGGCTTTTTGGTGGGACCAACAAGATCAACTCGGTGGGACCGATGCGTTAGGGTAACGGCATAACTTGATCTCGATGAGACCGATCACATGAACTCGGTGAGACCAATTTCAGTAATAGGCAAACAAAGAGTTGGTCAGGCAAACTCGGTGGGACCGACCGCTCATTTCAGTGAGATTGAAACGTTACGAAAAGGAAACAGAGAGTTTGCATTGCGAACTCGGTGGGACCGATCGCTCATCTCGGTTGGACCGAAACATTACGAAGCGAAACAAAGAGTTTGCAATCCCATCTCAGTGAGACCGGGATCCCTATCTGTGAGACCGAATTGATTAGGGTTTCTGGCTATGGCTACGACAAGTGAACTCGGTGGCGCCGGATAGATCAAATCGGTGGGGCCGAGTTTGACTTTAGGTTTAGGACATATGTGGAAATGAGAAAGTGGTTGAGGGATTTTGGAGCATATCACTAAGCATTTTGAGCAAGCAAGCCATTAAGCAACACCTCATCCCCTTTTAATAGTATTGGCTTTTCCTATGGACTCAATGTGATCTTGGATCACTAAAATTAAAATGTAGAGTCTTGAGCTTTTGCCAATATGTGTCCTTTGCATTTTGAAGGGTCCACATCTCTAGTCCATGCCATGCCAATCATTGAACTTTCTGAAATGATTATCTTGAATGGATATTAGTTCAATGAGCTATATGTTGTTAAGAATTACCGAAACCACCCTGGGATTAGGTTGCACTTTCAGTCTCCCCTTTTTGGTAATTGATGACAACATATAAATCAAAGCTTCGACAAATGATAATAAGAATGCAATACATCGTCGCTTTGAGAAGTATGTGATAAGCAAGAGCTCCCCCTAAATTTGTGCATTATTTAAAATTTGCTTTTGAATGCAAATGCACAATCGATTAGGATCATGGGTTGCTCTTCCATGTCACATACATCTTGGTGGAGCGCTCAAAATCATAGAATATGAAATATGCACTCATGACCAAGACAAAGTGTGAATGATCATACATGTGAGATAGAGAATATCATCATCCAAGCACAAACATTAAGGTATGATATGATCAAGCACATGACCATACAAGTATCTCACACACACAAATAGAGTATCAACCAAACAAGCAACCAAATAAGTGGCAAGAGATAGCAAAAAGAAGCAAAGCACTCTCTTTCGAAGCCTATGATCTATACACTTTCTCCCCTTTGGAAACAAGTTACCAAAAAGCTTAAAAATGCATAGTGCTATGCAGCTCTCTAAGCTTGATCTCCGGGAGCTCCGGAGTGCGATGGTGGCGTGGAGAGGAGTCCTGCAATGAATGCATCTAAAGAAGACCGAGGAGCTGGTGGAGTTATAACTGCAGGAGCAACATAGGCTGTAGCTGCTGGTGCTGATGTGGTAGCCCTAGTGTCTGTCACTGGCACTGCTGCAGACCTCTTTGCCCTAGGCACTCTCTGAAAAACTTCAGTGGTAGCTTTCCTTCTTCTCTCTTCAGCTTCATCCTGGAGCTGCTCAACTGCAGTCTGCATCTCTGTGACCTTCAAGTCTAGATCATAAAACTTTTTCTCAATGATCCTTTTAAGAATCTCTTGATTTTGAGTCAGGGTGGCCAAACCTTTCTCAGTCCTCAAGGTAACCTGAATGAGATAGCCAAGTTGATCTTGTTTGGACTTGAGAAATACTTGGGATGCCTCTTCAGCACTTGGCATCTTAGATGCCTTCTCTGCTTTTGCCTTTTCTCTCTTCTCCTGAGCCTCTACTGATGTAGGATGTGAAGCATCCATAACAACTGTGTTGTCCTCACGATCAGGACTCAAGGGAAGGTGCTCTTTATCCAGGAGATACATGCCTTTGCCCATCTTGAAGTTGATGAGCATCTGAATGTGTGGAGCATACCCACATGATCTCTTCTGGTTTGTTGTAGTTCTCTTGACTGTTTCAACTATCAAGCTCATCACCTTGAATTTCTGTGGCACATCAAACAATTGAAGCAAGTTGATGGAGTGGCCTCTGATCATCCCGTGATCTCCTGACTTGGGCAGCAAGGTGTGCCTCGGTATGGTGTTCATGGTGTCCAATCCAGACAACAGATAGTACATTGAGCCTAGCATGTGTGTCTCCAAGGCCTTGTCAGGTATCTCCTTCTACATGTTGGCCATGGAGTTGTGATCCTTCCTGGGCTTTGCATAGACATCAATGTCATCCTCAGCTTCTTCTGGAGCATTGATGAGCTTGGCCCACTCAGCAACAGTTGAATGGTACCTTATACCCTCAGACATCCAGACAATCTTCCCATCTGGATAGAAGTGTGCAGTAGAGTAAAACAACATGATCAACTCATCATTCCACTTGGTCAATTTCTGACCCACAAAGGTGTTAACTCCATTGAGTCTGAAGCTCCCATGCACTCCATGGAAATGGTCTTCATTGTTGTCAATGTACTTCCACTCTACCCACTTCATGTCTCACATAATGGGCTTCTTATCCAAAAGGACTGTCTCATAGAAGTCATGTTGTTCCTTGGTGTGAAATATGTAGTCCACAGCAGTCCTTCTCCTCACAACATAGGGGTCTGATTGTCTCCACAATCTGAGACCTACATCCTTTCTCTCCTTCATGTTTTCAGCCACTGGATGATTATCATCATGATCAGGGATCTTTGGCTTCAATTTTCTGAGCACTTGGGCTCCTTCTTCTTCTTCCACTTCACGCACTGGGCATTGTTTTTCTCAGCTGCAGGGATGTTTCTAGTGCTTCTCTTTGGTGCAGACTTGGAAGCTTGAGCAGTAGCTTTGGGGGCAGTCTTGGGCTTTGATGGAACAACCCCAGACTTGATGGCATCCCCCATCAACTTCTGAGTCTTGGGTTTTGGTGCAGCATCTTCCTCATCATCTTCTTCCTCATCTGATGAGTGCTTCTCAAACTCAGCCATAGGATCAACACGCTTGCACCATCTTCCTCTCTTCCTCTCCTTCTTTTCTTTTCCAGCTCCACTTGCTGGTTGAGCTTGCTCCTGAGTTGATGCTCTAGCTTTGGACATGGGCACTCTCTTGGCAGGAGCTTTCTTGTGCAAACCAGGCTTGGTTGCACCAGCAAAAGCATACTCCTTTTTCAACACTTTCTTGGAGGTGACCTCCTCCTCAACAAAGAACATAATCTTCATCCTCAGAATCTGAGTTTCTCTTCCTCCTGGTCCTGGTTGCAGATTTGGGCAAGTTGCTTGGGGTGCTTCTGCTACCCTCATCATAGTTGCCAGAGGGACTAGTGCCCTCACTCAGGTTGATCTGTTCCTCAGACTTGTTCTGGCTGTCACTTAGACCAGACATGGTTGAAACTACAAACTGACCTGAAAGCTGACCCTGTGAATATATATAGTTGAGATAGAGTGGATGAGCGTCACAAAGGGCAGAGATTTTGCAAAATAATTGAGTCAAAAACTTAGTTTTAGTTTTCTACAGAAAGCATTTCGGAGCTACCGATTTGTTGAACTTGGTGACACCGAAGCAATATTAGAGTCTGAACTAGTGGAATCGGTCAGACCGACATAGTTCAGTGGCTCCGAGATTGCTAGGGTTTCAGTGAGAGTCAAACTCGGTCACACTGATTCGTAAGTTTCGGTCAGACCAAAAATTACAAGTGCAATGGCCTAGGCCAAATCGGTGAGACCGATTTCTACAATTCGGTCGGTCCGAGATGAGTTCGGCGGAAACCTAACCCTAAATTTTCGAACCAAAACTAATCTAGAGGAAGTTTTTGCTGGCTAGAACAATCTCATACGTGGCAAGAACCATGGCATTGACCTAAGTGCAGGAATCAGAGGTTAAGATTGCACATAGGGGTCGAGTTCATACCCTAACTTGGCGGTGAACTCGCTACGGCGACAACGGTGGCGAAGATTCCCGTTGACGGCGGCGGAGACCAGCGGCAAGAGGTCGCTGGTGATGAGGAGGCGATCCGGAGACCTCGAGTCGGCAGAGCGGGATATGCGCGGGTGAAGGGTTTTGGAGGAATTTCCAAAATTTGACCCATGGGTATATATATCCTGACCCTGTCGGTGTGACCAAGTGGAACGACTCGGTGGCACCAAGATGCAGAATCGCAAGCAGTTATTGCAACTCGGTGTGACCAAACTGTTCAAAACAGTTGCATCGAGATTGAAAACCTAGATCAACTCAATGAACTCGGTATGACCGAAAGGGATGAATCTGTCAGACCGAAGTACACAGAGAGGTTTTGGAGGCTTAAGTCTATGACGAATCGGTGGCTCCGAGTGCTCCTCACCCAGAGGGTTTGAATCCGACTTGATCAAACTTTGTGATGCAACATCAATAGAGTTTGAGACGAGAAAAGCATAGATAGCTAGAGGGAGTTCTTAGGCACTTTTGTCCATCCATTTGGTAAAAGAAAAAGACCAAACAAACAAAGCAACAAATGGATGTCCTCTGATAACCCACAAGTATAGGGGATCGCAACAGTTTTCGTGGGTAGAGTATTCAACCCAAATTTATTGATTCGACACAAGGGGAGCCAAAGAATATTCTTGAGTATTAGCAGCTGAGTTGTCAATTCAACCACACCTGGATAACTTAGTATCTGCAGAAAGTATTTAGTAGCAAAGTAGTATGATAGTAATGGTAATGGTAGCAAAAGTAATATTTTTAGGTTTTGTAATAATTGTAACAGTAGCAACGGAAAAGTAAATAAGCAAAGAAAAATATGTGAAAAGCTCGTAGGCATTGGATCGGTGATGGAGAATTATGCCGGATGCGGTTCATCATGTAACATTCATAACATAGAGTGACACAGAACTAGCTCCAATTCATCAATGTAATGTAGGCATGTATTCCGAATATAGTCATACATGCTTATGGAAAAGAACTTGGATGACATCTTTTGTCCTACCCACCCGTGGTAGCGTGGTCCTAATGGAAACTAAGGGATATTAAGGCCTCCTTTTAATAGAGTACCAGACCAAAGCATTAACACATAGTGAATACATGAACTCCTCAAACTATGGTCATCACCGGGAGTGGTCCCGATTATTGTCACTTGAGGTTGCGGATCATAACACATAGTAGGTGACTATAGACTTGCAAGATAGGATCAAGAACTCACATATATTCATGAAATCATAATAGGTTCAGATATGAAATCATGGCACTCGGGCCCTGGTGACAAGCATTAAGCATAGCAAAGTCATAGCAACATCAATCTCAGAACATAGTGGATACTAGGGATCAAGCCCTAACAAATCTAACTCGATTACATGATAAATCTCATCCAACCCATCACCATCCAGCAAGCCTACTATGGAATTACTCACGAACGGCGGTGAGCATCATGAAATTGGTGATGGAGGATGGTTTATGATGACGATTGCAACGGATTCCCCTCTCCGGAGCCCCGAACGGACTCCAGATCAGCCCTCCCGAGAGTGTTTAGGGCTTTGCGGCGGCTCCGTATCGTAAAACGCGATGAATCTTTTTTATATTTTTTTCTCCCTGAACACGAATATATGGAGTTGGAGTTGAGGTCGGTGGAGCTCCAGGGGCCCACGAGGTAGGGGGCGCGCCCCCCCACCCTCGTGGAAAGGGTGTGGGCCCCCTGGCCTTGATTCTTTCGCCAATATTTTTTATATTTTCCAAAAATAATCTCCGTTGATTTTCAGGTCATTCCGAGAACTTTTATTTCTGCACAAAAATAACACCATGACAATTCTTCTGAAAACAGCGTCAGTCCGGTTAGTTCCATTCAAATCATGCAAGTTAGAGTCCAAAACAAGGGCAAAAGTGTTTGAAAAAGTAGACAAGACGGAGACATGCTCACACAATAAGATAGCAAATGAAATATGTGGCAAAGGATGCACAAACACTCTAGCAACTATCAAGCAATTGGCGATGACTAGGTCATCTATATATGAGTATATTGACTGAGGAGTCAAATGAGAAAATTTGATCGTAGGTCATACTCATCATTTAAGCACAAGTGGGGTTACCACTTTTACATAAAGCATTGTTGCGTTCACACCGTTAGAGTTGCTTTAGCTCAATTCTTAGAGTAAAGCTCCCCCTAGATGTGATATCCCCCCTAAGAGGGATGAACTAACCTTGGGTTTTGTCGATGATGACTTCATGTAGGTGTTGAAGATGTAGATGCTCAAAGTTGATGTAGATCATTTGGAACAATCCATCATTGGAGTGAGTTGCACTTTCAATACCTACATGTGTTAGTCCCACAAGGAACAAACAAGGATATCCATAGACATAGAGTGAAGTACACACAAGATGATGTCCATGAAAGCATTAGGTTACCTTGTCCCTTGACTTACCAACAAGAGGGTTTGTGACTCCATGAACTAGTGCAAGATGTGGAAGTTGTTTGCACTTGTCCTTGCCAAAATGAATATGAGTGAAGTATGTTGGCGGAGTCACCCTCAAGAACTCTCTAGTTCTTCTTCTTTGGGGTCCACATCATCTTGATGGGAATCCTTGGAGTTGTAGTCGTAGTTGATGAAGTAGAACTTGATGTAGTCTTGGGAACCTGATACGTCTCCAAAGTATCTATAATTTTTTATTGCTCCATGCTATATTATCTTCTGTTTTGGACATTATTGGGCTTTATTATTCACTTTTAAATTATTTTTGGGACTAACCTATTAACTGGAGGCCCAACCCAGAATTGCTGTTTTTCGCCTATTTCAGAGTTTCGCAGAAAAAGAATATCAAACGGAGTCCAAACGGAATGAAACCTCCGGGAACGTGATTTTCAGAACGAACAGGATCTAGAGGACTCGGACCCTACGTTAAGAAAGCTACCAGGAAGCCACGAGGTAGGGGGCGCGCTTACCCCTCCGGGCTCGCCCTCCACCCTCGTGGGCCCCATGTTGCTCCACCGACGTACTCCTTCCTCCTATATATACCTCACGCACCCCAAGCGATCGAATCTGAGTCAAAAACCTAATTCCACCACCGCAACCTTCATGCATCGTGAGATCCCATCTTGGGGCCTGTTAGGAGCTCCATGGGAAGGGCATCGATCATGGAGGGCTTCTCCATCAACACCATTGCCTCTCCGATGAAGTGTGAGTAGTTTACTTCAGACCTTCGGGTCCATAGTTTAGCTAGATGGCTTCTTCTCTCTTTTTGGATCTCAATACAATGTTCTCCCCCTCTCTTGTGGAGATCTATACGATGTAATCTTCTTTTGCGGTGTGTTTGTTGAGACCGATGAATTGTGGGTTTATGATCAAGTTTATCTATGAACAATATTTGAATCTTCTGAATTCTTTTATGTATGATTGGTTATCTTTGCAAGTCTCTTGAATTATTAGTTTGGTTTGGCCTACTAGATTGATCTTTCTTGCAATGGGAGAAGTGCTTAGCTTTGGGTTCAATCTTGCGGTGTCCTTTCCCGGTGTGATGAGGGCAGCAAAGGCACGTATTGTATTGTTGCCATCGAGGATAACAAGATGGGTTTTTTATCATATTGCATGAATTATCCCTCTACATCATGTCATCTTGCTTAAAGCGTTACTCTGTTCTTATGAACTTAATACTCTAGATGCATGTTGGATAGCGGTCGATGTGTGGAGTAGTAGTAGTAGATGCAGGCAGGAGTCGGTCTACTTGTCTTGGACCTGATGCTTATATACATGATCATACCTAGATATTCTCATAACTATGCTCAATTCTGTCAATTGCTCAACAGTAATTTGTTCACCCACCGTAAAATACTTATGCTCTTGAGAGAAGCCACTAGTGAAACCTATGGCCCCCTGGTCTATTTTCCATCATATTAATCTCCCGACAACAAGTTATTTCTGACGCCGTTTTATTTTTATTACTTTCTTTACTTTGCATCTTTATCACAAAAATACCAAAAATATTATCTTATCATATCTATCAGATCTCACTCTCGTAAGTGACCGTGTAGGGATTGACAACCCCTTATCGCGTTGGTTGCGAGGATTTATTTGTTTGTGTTGGTGCGAGGGACTCGTGCGTGGCCTCCTCTTGGATTGATACCTTGGTTCTCAAAAACTAAGGGAAATACTTACGCTACTTTGCTGCATCACCCTTTCCTCTTCAAGGGAAAACCAACGCAGTGCTCAAGAGGTAGCAAGAAGGATTTACGGCACCGTTGCCGGGAGGTCTACATAAAAGTCAACATACCAAGTACCCATCACAAACCCTTATCTCCCGCTTTACATTATTTGCCATTTGCCTCTCGTTTTCCTCTCCCCCACTTCACCCTTGCCGTTTTATTCGCCCTCTCTTTTCCGTACGCCTTCTTCTTTCCTTTTTGCACCTCGCTCTTTCTGCCGTTATGTCTGAAATTGGGGAAATTATTGTCGATGTGGACAATAATAATATCATGGAAAATTCTGATGCTCCTGCTGAAGAACCCCCTACCTTGCATACAATTTTTTTCCGAATTGGTAGTGGTAATATTATTGGAAAAGGGGTTATCCAAGATTTCTTTACTTGTGCCGGTGCTTTGCCCTCTATGGGTAGTTCTATTCTTCATAGAACTAGTAGTCTTGCGGACGCTATCGCCATGCTTGTAGTTGAACTTGAAAGACAAGTTATGCACATGCATCCCGGCATACAGAGGATTTTCCTAGAATTTCCTAACATTGAGCATTCTTCTGTTAAGCGTGCCTCTACTATTTTTTTGGCTTATGAGTTCAGATTTATTATAAAAGAGGCCAAAGAAATCTTTGCACATTATAGGGTGGACGCTGGACGTCTGATACGTCTCCAACGTATCTATAATTTTTGATTGTTCCATGCTATTATATTATCCATCTTGGATGTTCTATGGGCTTTACTATGCACTTTTATATTGTTTTTGGGACTAACCTATTGACCCAGAGCCCAGTTGTCGGTGTCAAAACCGGCGGATCTCGGGTAGGGGGTCCCGAACTGTTCGTCTAGGCGGATGGTAACAGGAGACAAGGGACACGATGTTTTTACCCAGGTTCGGGCCCTCTCGATGGAGGTAAAACCCTACTCCTGCTTGATTAATATTGATGATATGGGTAGTACAAGAGTAGATCTACCACGAGATTAGAGAGGCTAAACCCTAGAAGCTAGCCTATGGTATGATTGTTTTAGATCCTCTGGGACTAAAACCCTCCGGTTTATATAGACACCGGAGAGGGCTGGGGTTACACAGTCGGTTACAATGGGAGGAGATCTACATATCCGTATCGCCAAGCTTGCCTTCCACGCCAAGGAAAGTCCCATCCGGACATGGGACGAAGTCTTCAATCTTGTATCTTCATAGTCCAGGAGTCCGGCCAAAGGTCATAGTCCGGCTATCCGGACACCCCCTAATCCAGGACTCCCTCAGTAGCCCCTGAACCAGGCTTCAATGATGATAAGTCCGGCGCGCATATTGTCTTCGGCATTGCAAGGCGGGTTCCTCCTTCGAATACTTCATAGAAGATTTTGAACACAAGGATAGTGTCCCGCTCTGAAAATAAGTTCCACATACCACCATAGAGAGAATAATATTTACACAAGTTCAATCTGCTGACGTATTCCGCAGCGTGACATCACACCACGGCCAAGCCTTTATTCGAATCATTTTTACTGTCCCACCTCGGTAGCATTTAGCGAGGTGGTTTCATAACACGCCTTGTCAAAGCAGAGATCGTGTCCCCTTATTCCGGGATTCTCATTAATACGGGCGTAGGTAACCCGATCGTGCCCGTTAGCACGCCTCGTCTATCGAAGGCGAGTCCCGAGCAGTCCGCAGGGAGGGCTCTGGTGTTCAACCTCTTTATAAAGAGACCAAGGCCC
Source organism: Aegilops bicornis (assembly GCA_021605145.1). Taxonomy (NCBI): domain Eukaryota; kingdom Viridiplantae; phylum Streptophyta; class Magnoliopsida; order Poales; family Poaceae; genus Aegilops; species Aegilops bicornis. The sequence goes on from CM038674.1 coordinate 622,272,896, forward strand.
GCTCTTTTCCTCAATCTCAATCGAATCCGCCCCTCGCTTCGAGTCCTAACACCCAAAGCTCCAGATTCAGGCGCTTCGGACCTTCGATGATGTCCGGCTCCGACCTTCAAGGCCGGTGGATGCCTTCCTCCGTCATGAAAGAAGACGTCCTAAAGCTAAGGGATGCCAGGTATCTAACCGGCAAAATCTCGCATAGGCTGCCTGCCCAAGGGCAGGTTATTCCCACTCCCAAGCCCGGTGAAAGCGTGGTGTTCGCGTCTCACTTCCTTGAGGCTAGGCTTCCAGCCGGACCCCTTCGTGAGGGGGCTCATGTTTTATTACGGGCTGGAATTTCACGACTTGGATCCGGAGTCCATCCTCCACATCTCATCATTCATCGTCGTATGCAAAGCCTTCCTCCGCATTACCCCTCACTTCAGATTGTGGCTCAAGACCTTCAAGGTGGAGCGAAGATGATCAAGGGGCAACAGCAGAGTCTTGAGAGGGGCTGTTATAAGCAAGAATGCTGACGCTTCATGGCCCGAGGGCTCTTATCAAGAGGAGCTCAGTCTACGGTAACAAGAGTGGTTTTATATCACAGCTCCCAGGGGCACCAAATGGGTGGCGCCACCTGCCTTTCGCTCGGGTCCTCCATCGCGGCTGGCGTCATGGGTCAATAAAGGGCTTGACTGGGGGCCGTCCAAGGACGTGCCCTTGTTGCGGGCCGTATTCCGGACCTCCTAGAGAGAGAGAGATCAATCTGGTCGTAGTAAGCGCAGGTCATGCTGATTCGCCGCATCCTGCCCTGCAAGCGTCGCCCCCTCACTTTGTGGGAGTTCAATCCGGAGGGACCACGAGCTCTCCAACATTTTATGGGCGCAATGCCCGTGGAGATGTACAAACTTTTCTTCGGATCACAAGCAATGTGTCCGGACTTGACCGAGGACGCAGGTCTGAGCTGCAATCGCCCGGATGCTCAAGTAAGTAGTCCCGTTCCCGGACACGTTATCCGTATTTTTAACATAAACTTGCCCTTAAAAGAGCTGTCCCTTAAACATGAGTGGATAGCGAAAGCAAAACTGATCCGGTGTCTGGCCCCCCTCCCTGAGACCACGCCGGATCCCGTGTTGACCAAGATGCTGGAGACTGTGCCTTTAGAAGAAGGTGAAGGGGGGAACAAGGAAACCACTGCCTCCGCAAAGGAGGTTGTAAAGAAAGGAGGGATCGAGAATCCCTCCATCCAAGGGGAGAAGAGGACCGCCTCTGAAGATCCGGAGACCAAGGCCTCAAAGCGGGGGAATAAATCTTCGCCAGAGGGTCCTGCGCCGGAAGATGCCCCGGCCGCATTATTTCCCCGAGGTGATCAGCCCTTGCCAATGTAAGTAGAGAGGGAGTTTTAAAATAAGAGACATCCCTGTTTTATTTACGAAGATGACCGAAATTTTACCTTGTAGTTCGGATCTCAGCCCTTCTCAAGCAGAGGTCGCCTTCTTGAGGATCTTCGTCCGGAGATGATGGAGCGAACGCCTCCCCTGCCCGTCTTGCCTAGCGAGGCGGACGATCCTGAGGTGTCGCCACGGAGGGTTTCTCCGAATCCGGCGAGGTGGAGGGCGGTCGTAGGACCCCCCAGAGCCCTCCGTGTCCGGCCTTTGAAAAAGGCCATCAAACGAGTCCGGCACCTCCTCGTGCACGGTCGGAGGAGTTGAAGGGTCTGCTCGGGCAAGTGTCTATCTCAGAGGATCACCGTGCATTGATGGGTACGGTGATTGAAAAAATTTCGTTCGCGGAAAGCGGGTTGTACGAGGCCGCTAGAAGTTTACTGACAGGCTTTGAGGTACATGCAATGATGTACCTTTTGACGGTTCCGCATATATAAGATGCGCCCTGTGTAGATAGTAGCCCCTGAGACTCAGTGCGTTTGTCAAGAATGACAACGCGCCGAGGATCATAATCCCAGGTTATAATATGCCGCCCTTCCTATGTAGGTGGCGGAGCGTCCGGTGGCTAGCCGGACTGATGAATTTGCCGAACTAAAGCGGCAACTTGACGTGGCGGATGCCGACATCGTGCTTGTCAATAAGCGGCTTGACGAGTCACAAGGTATGCGGTTTCTCCGCGGACACCTAGTAAGGGAGCTTGATGCCCGTGCCTTACAACATGTATGCTTGATGCAGATGGTGCCGCTGCCATGGAGAACCTTCGGGTGGAGCTTGCCCGAGCCAAAGAGCAGGCCAGAAAAAGTGATGCGGCTGCCTTAAAGGCGGCCGAAGAGCTAAAAGCTGAACAGGCTGCTCACTGCCAAAGCAAGGTGGAAATGGCCAAGATGGCCGTGAAGTTGAAGAATGCTACCGACCGCTGCGAGCTTCCTGAAAAAGAAGGTCGAGCGGAGCAAGAGGACCTGAAGAAGGCCACCACCGAGGCCAAGGATGCTCGCTCTACGATGAGAGCTATGAAGGAGGAGCTACGTCAGGCCGGAGATATCTCGGCTGGAAAGCCCTTTCTGCTGCGGAGGAAGTTCACGGATACTAAATATGCTCAGTTGGGCCGGCTGTGGAGTAGTGAGGATGCTTATCTGGACTTGGCGGCGAGTGCCGCGGACGCGGCCGAACACTTCGGAGATCAAAAGGATCACGAGATGGAAGAGCTTTTTTGGTCGCAGTTCCGTAATCCCGAGCGTCCACTTCCATTAACCGATCGTTTGGCCGAATGGGCGGAGCTGAATAGATTGTCCGGACTTGCCATGAAGAATGTCGTGACTCATTTGTGGCCGAAAAGGCCCGAGCCGAAGAGTTATTTTGGCTTTGTGCAGCAGTTCCTTGGTGTGGTGCCGCATATCAAAGCAATGAGGCGGTCAGCATGCATAGAGGGTGTGCGGATGGCTCTTGCCCGTGTCAAGACATCTTTGGGCGTAGATGAAGGCCACCGATGTTGCATCCCAAGATTGAGACGGAAGCCGAGTACACTGCCGAGCACTATTTTCAGGAAGTTCTGCAGGCGCTCGTTTAATAGAGACGCAGCTTTCGAAGGATATTATGTTCGAATAACATGTATTATTGTGAAACAATGTTTGATGGAATATAAAAGCTATTTATACTTGTGCCTTCAAGAATTAAAATACCTCTGTCTGCGGCCGTTAATGTATATGTGTATATAACACGAAAGATGGCAGTCTTTGGTTTCAGCCCCACGCATATAATGCGGGGGTGTTTGCAGAAAGCGCCTTTTCACACTTGATCCAACGTCTTGGTCCTACAAAGGAGGTGATAGCGCAGCAAACTAGGCAACCGGACTATAATGCTTTAGCACTTTCACTTGGCCATAGGAGTTCGACAGTGGGGCTACTATATAGCCCCTAGGGGCACCGCGCTCACCCGAATTTGGGGCGCGTATGTGCCTGGCCGGGAAACGGCCCTTTGTCAATGCATAGGAATTCTAAAGATTCCAGCGGGTCATCAAGTGGTTGACCAGTCTCACGCTATATCATGACGATCAGTTTTCGGCTTTCTCTCTTGAGGTGCTTGCACGTGAACCGGGCACAATCGCAGTAGTTCTCCTGGTGCCGCCTTAGCCGATAGAGCGGAACGTAAGGCAGCAAAACACAGGAGCCGGGCAAACCCAACATTTGACCAAAGACATGATTTGGAGCTGATGCATATAAGGCCTAACTCGAGACGCCGAACACTCCCTAAGGTATTCGGTCTTTATGAAAGCAGGTCGAACAATCGCCCTTGGTAATAAGCCCCCGTGTCCAGTGCATCGCGAAATTCGGCGTGGCCTATGCCAAACGCCAGCCTCCTCCTCGGTTATAGCAAGAAACCGGGGGATGTGTATCAACAAGAGACAGTGAAAAAGGTTTACGCAGGGTCTTAATCTGAAAAGAATCCTTGCGACGGGTCCCTACTGCACGTCTGTGCCTGTGTCTCCATTGTGCCGTATGCTGGACGGGTGTAGCACGATGTTCATCTATAAAAGAGAGGAACTTAGTTGAAAAAGGTCGTGCAAAAATGTACGTTATATTAAATAAACGAAGTACAATTCAAAGGATGAATAAAATTGAGCTTTATGGTCTCTTGTTGCGGAGCCCCTTGTACGGGGGTATGTGGCTAGTAAGCCCTTGTATGTTTACGCCGGACTCGTCCAGCCGTGTCCGGGGTCTGGACGACCTGTCTAAGTGCTTTTATTGATAAGCCGGTTTATTGTGTGGCTGTCAAGGCGACCGCACGAGTTTCCGGACTCGAGGAACCCTCGATGTTTCCTTTTAACGAGATGATGTCGCGTGGACCGGGCATTTTAAGTGTAAGAGATGCATAAAGCGGTATTGCATTAAAGCGGGCGAAAGCTTCGTGTCCCAATAGTGCTTGATAGCTACTTGTAAATGGGACGAGGTGGAAGGTTAACTTTTCGCGGCGGAAGTTGTCGGGTGAGCCGAACACAACTTCTAGCCATAGAGAGCCTGTACAATGGGCATATGGGCCTGGCATTACCCCTTGAAAGGAAGTGTTGCTATGGCGAAATTTGGTTGGGTCTATCCCCATTTTGCGGATTGTGTCCTGATATAGCAGGTTTAGATCACTGCCGCCGTCCATTAGGACTTGTGAAAATTGGAGTCCGCCAATTATCGGATCTAATATCAAGGAAGTCCAACCTGCATTCCGTATACTTCTAGAGTAACCCTGATGGTCGAAGGTGATTGGTTTTAACAATCAGTGGCGGGACTCCTCCGGGATATGCCGTATGGCGCATACCTCTATGGGCGCCGCTCTATTTTTCCCTTTTGTCACGTGAAGTGAGTTTACTGTTTTGATTTCTTGTGGGAAATTCTTTTGTTTTTCGGTGCTCTGCTTTTGGGGTTCGTCATCGTCCTCGCTTGGTGTGTCGAGCCCCTTGTGTTCGGCGTTGAGTTTGCCGGACTGCTTGAAGACCCAACAATCTCTGTGGGTATGGTTTGCAGCCTTTCCGGGAGTACTGTGGATTTGGCATATCTTGTCCAGGATTTTTGTTTAAGTTAGATAGCTCGTCCCTGTTATCCTTAAGGGGCAGATTTTTATAATTCTGCCGAGAGCTTTTGAATCCGGCGTTGACTGCCGTGCTCTTCGGACTGTTTCCCTTGGTCCGATGCTGGCCCTTGCTGCGTCGTGGTTTCCCGTTTCCATCCTTGACTTCGGATGTACTTGGGTCGCTCGTGCTGCATCTTGCCAGCCAGCTATCCTCTCCCGCGCAAAAGCGGGTCATGAGGCTTGTTAATGTGGCCATTGTTCTTGGCTTTTCTTGGCGAGGTGTCTGGCGAGCCATTCGTCTCGGGCGTTGTGTTTGAAAGCTGCTAAGGCTTCGGCGTCCGGACAGTCGACTATTTGGTTCTTTTTGGTAAGGAATCTGTTCCAAAATTTCCGGGCTGACTCTGTGGGTTGTTGAGTTATGTGACTTAAATCGTCGGCATCCGGAGGTCGGACATAGGTCCCTTGAAAATTTGCCCGAAAAGCATCCTCGAGCTCCTCCCAACTTCCAATGGTGTTTTAGGGAAGGCTTTTAAGCCAATGCCGGGCTGGCCCTTTGAGCTTGAGGGGTAAGTATTTTATGGCGTGGAGATCATCTCCTCTAGCCATGTGTATGTGGAGGATGTAATCCTCAATCCAGACTCCAGGGTCTGTTGTTCTGTCGTATGCCTCTATGTTTACGGGCTTGAATCCCGCTGGAAATTCATAATCCAGCACCTCATCGGTGAAACATAGGGGGTGTGCGGCACCCCTATATTTAGGTGTACCGTGATGTTCGGATACTTGATGTGTTGCATTGCTTACTAGAGCTTGCCTTTTTGGCCCGTAGATAGATCTAACTGGGCCATCTTTTTGATGCGAATCCCTGTGCGGATCGCATGCCGGCTTGTGTGCGGCGCCGTTTGCCGCTCTCTGTTTGCCATAGGGTCGTCCATCCGACCGGGTGGCCTCTTTGTTTTTTGATTGCGGGGGCTCTACGGCCTCCTCATCAAATTCAGGCTGTAGTTTTCGCTTTGGGTAACTCTTCGTTCGGCGACTGTTGCCGTATTTGTCTGCGGTGTTGAGTACTTTGCTCCATCTGATTCTGAGTGCATCTTCCGCTGTTTTGAGCTTCCGCTTCTGCTTTTTCAGGCTACGTGTAGTGGCGACGAGCCTTTTGTGGAGGTTCTTCTCCTCCAGCAACTTGTCCGGCGTGAGATCGTCTGGGCTGTTATCTTCGCGGGGGACGGGTTGTTTATTGAGATTGTCCTGTTCGGACGGTTGCTCGATAGCATGTTCATCGTCCACTGGTTCGCCCTGCTCTATGGCTGGGTCTTTGTCGAGGCGGGACTTCGAGCGGCGCTTACGTTGCCATTTTGACTGCTTTTCGAGGGAATGATCCTTCGTAGCGCCCCGTTGTTCCTCATCATTGCTTCCTTTAGGTGTGTCCACCATGTATACATCGTGAGATGAGGTGGTTCTCCAGTGCCCTATAGGTGCTGGTTCATGTTCCTCCCCTACATCGTCGTCCATACCGTCGATGTCTTCGTAGTCGAAGTCGAGCATGTCGGTTAAATCATCGACAGTGGCTACGAAGTGGGTGGTGGGTGGGCTTTGAATTTCTTCGTCGTCCGCATCCCAACCTTCCTGACCATAATCCGGCCAGGGCTCTCCTGATAAAGAGAGAGACTTTAGTGAATTCAGGATGTCGCCAAAGGGCGAGTGCTGAAAGATGTCCACGACAGTGAATTCCATGGTCGGCGCCCAATCGGATTCGATTGGCGGGGGCGCGGAAGGCTCGGAGTCCGGAGAGGAGTCCGGCACCTTGGAGTCACGAGCTTCGCAAAGGACGGGGTAGGTGTACGGCTCAATCACCGTAGAGATCACAGCCCCAGGTGGTGTCCAGCCACCCGTCCTCGATCGGCGCAGTCGGCTCCGAGCTAAAGGTCGGAGCGACACCGTCTTGACCTCCGGGACACCGTGTTCAGCGGCAGAGCTAGATCATGCCCCTCGTGATAGTGCGGCATGCTTGGCTGTGGCTCGAACCCGTCGAAGATCAAGTCTCCGCGGATGTCAGCCGTGTAGTTCAAACATCCAAATCTGACCTGGTGGCCAGGGGCGTAGCTTTCAATATGCACCAGACGGCCAAGCGAATTGGCCCGCAGTGCAAAGCCGCCGAATACGAAGATCTGTCTGGGGAGAAAAGTCTCACCCTGGAGCGCATCATTGTTGATGATCGGAGGAGCCATCGGGCCTAAAGATGACGACAGAGGAACTCTCAATGAAAGCACCAATGTCGGTGTCAAAACCGCGGATCTCGGGTAGGGGTCCCAACTGCGCGTCTAGGCGGATGGTAACAGGAGACAAGGGACACGATGTTTTTACCCAGGTTCGGGCCCTCTCGATGGAGGTAAAACCCTACTCCTGCTTGATTAATATTGATGATATGGGTAGTACAAGAGTAGATCTACCACGAGATCGGAGAGGCTAAACCCTAGAAGCTAGCACGTGGTATGATTGTTGTTCGTCCTACGGACTAAAACCCTCCGGTTTATATAGACACTTGAGAGGGCTAGGGTTACACAGAGTCGGTTACAATGGGAGGAGATCTACATATCCGTATCGCCAAGCTTGCCTTCCACGCCAAGGAAAGTCCCATCCGGACCCGGGACGAAGTCTTCAATCTTGTATCTTCATAGTCCAGGAGTCCGACCAAAGGTCATAGTCCGGCTATCCGGACACCCCTAATCGAGGACTCCTCACCGGTGCAGTTCTGTTTTTCCCTTGTTTTGATGTTTGAAGAAAAGGAATATCAAGCGAATTCGAAGCGGGCGAAATCTTCTGGAGAAGTTATTTTTGGAAGGAAAGCAACCCGGGAGACTTGGAGTCCACGTCAAGGAAGCAACGAGGAAGGCATGAGGCAGGGGGGCGCACCCTCCACCCTCGTGGGCCCCTCGTGGTTCCCCTGACGTACTTCTTTCACCTATATATATCCATATACCGTAAAAACTTCGGGGAACAGAATAGATCGGGAGTTCCGCCGCCGCAAACCTCCAGAGCCATGAAAAACCAATCGGGACCCTATTCCGGCACCCTGCCGGAGGGGGGAGGTCCCTCACCGGTGGCCATCTTCATCATCCTGACACTCTCCATGACGAGGAGGGAGTAGTTCACCCTCGGGCCTGAGAGTATGTACCAGTAGCTATGTGTTTGATCTCTCTCTCTCGTGTTCTTGATTTGTCACGATCTTGATGTATCGCGAGCTTTGCTATTATAGTTGGATCTTATGTTGCTTCTCCCTCTCTACTCTCTTGTAATGGATTGAGTTTTCCCTTTGAAGTAATCTTATCGGATTGAGTCTTTAATGATTTGAGAACACTTGATGTATGTCTTGCCGTGCGTATCTGTGGTGACAATGGGATATCACGTGATTCACTTGATTTATGTTTTGGTGATCAACTTGCGGGTTCCGCCCATGAACCTATGCATAGGGGTTGGCACACATTTTCGTCTTGACTCTCCGGTATAAACTTTGGGGCACTCTTTGAGGTTCTATGTGTTGGTTGAATAGATGAATCTGAGATTGTATGATGCATATCGTATAATCATACCCACGGATACTTGAGGTGACATTGGAGTATCTAGGTGACATTAGGGTTTTGGTTGATTTGTGTCTTAAGTTGTTATTCTAGTACGAACTCTAGGGCTGTTTGTGACACTTATAGGAATAGCCCAACGGATTGATTGGAAAGAATAACTTTGAGGTGGTTTCGTACCCTACCATAATCTCTTCGTTTGTTCTCCCTATTAGTGACTTTGGAGTGACTCTTTGTTGCATGTTGAGGGATAGTTATATGATCCAATTATGTTATTATTATTGAGAGAACTTGCACTAGTGAAAGTATGAACCCTAGGCCTTGTTTCCTATCATTGCAATACCGTTTATGCTCACTTTTATCATTAGTTACCTTGCTTTTTTATATTTTCAGATTACAAAAACTTATATCTACCATCCATATTGCACTTGTATCACCATCTCTTCGCCGAACTAGTGCACCTATACAATTTACCATTGTATTGGGTGTGTTAGATACACAAGAGACTCTTTGTTATTTGGTTGCAGGGTTGCTTGAGAGAGACCATCTTCAGCCTACGCCTCCCACGTATTGATAAACCTTAGGTCATCCACTTGAGGGAAATTTGCTACTGTCCTACAAACCTCTGCGCTTGGAGGCCCAACAACGTCTACAAGAAGAAGGTTGCGTTGTAGACATCAAGCTCTTTTCTGGCGCTGTTGCCGGGGAGGTGAGTGCTTGAAGGTATTGATGACCCACAAGTATAGGGGATCTATCGTAGTCCTTTCGATAAGTAAGAGTGTCGAACCCAATGAGGAGCAGAAGGAAATGATGAGCGGTTTTCAGCAAGGTATTCTTTGCAAGTACTGAAATAAGTGGTAACAGATAGTTTTGTGATAAGATAATTTGTAACGAGCAACAAGTAAAAAAAGTAAATAAAGTGCAGCAAGGTGGCCCAATCCTTTTTGTGGCAAAGGACAAACCTGGACAAACTCTTATAATAGGAAAAGCGCTCTCGAGGACACATGGGAATATCGTCAAGCTAGTTTTCATCACGTTCATATGATTCGCGTTTGGTACTTTGATAATTTGATATCTGGGTGGACCGGTGCTTGGGTGCTGTTCTTACTTGAACAAGCATCCCACTTATGATTAACCTCTATTACAAGCATCTGTAACTACAACAAAAGTATTAAGGTAAACCTAACCATAGCCTGAAATATATGGATCCAAATCAGCCCCTTACGAAGCTACACATAAACTAGGGTTTAAGCTTCTGTCACTCTAGCAACCCATCATCTACCTTTTACTTCCCAATGCCTTCCTCTAGGCCCAAATAATGGTGAAGTGTTATGTAGTCGACGTTCACATAACACCACTAGAGGCTAGACAACATACATCTAATCAAAATATCGAATGAATACCAAATTCACATGACTACTAATAGCAAGACTTCTCCCATGTCCTCAGGAACAAACGTAACTACTCACAAAGCATATTCATGTTCATAATCAGAGGGGTATTAATATGCATATAGGATCTGAACATATGATCTTCCACCAAATAAACAAACTAACATCAACTACAAGGAGTAATCAACACTACTAGCAACCTACTAGTACCAATCCCGGACTTGGAGACAAGAACTGGATACAAGAGATGAACTAGGGTTTTGAGAGAAGATGGTGCTGGTGAAGATGTTGATGGAGATTGCCCTCTCCCGATGAGAGGAGCATTGGTGATGATGATGATGACGGTGATTTCCCCCTCCCGGAGGGAATTGTCCCCGGTAGAACAGCTCTCCCGGAGCCCTAGATTGGTTCCGCCAAGGTTCCGCCTAAATGGCGTGAGTTTAAATCCCGAAAGGTTGCTTCTGATTTTTTTCTCGACGAAAGACCCCATATAGCAGAAGATGGGCATCGGAGGGCCACCAGGGGGCCCACGAGGTAGGGGGGCGCGCCCCCACTCTTGTGGACAGGGTGTGGGCCCCCTGGCCTTCATCTTTGGTGAGGATTTTTTATTATTTATTGTAAGATATTCCGTGGAGTTTCAGGACTTTTGGAGTTGTGCAGAATAGGTCTCTCATATTTGCTCCTTTTCCGACCTAGAATTCCATTTGCGGCATTCTCCCTTCTTATGTAAACCTTGTAAAATAAGAGAGAATAGGCATAAGTATTGTGACATAACGTGTAATAACAGCCCATAATGCAATAAATATTGATATAAAAGCAAGATGCAAAATGGACGTATCAACTCCCCCAAGCTTAGACCTCGCTTGTCCTCAAGCGAAAGCCGATAACGATAAATATGTCCCCATGTTTAGAGGTAGAGGCGTCGATAAAAATAAAATACGGACATGAAGGCATCATGATTATTCTCATAACAGCAACATATATAGGTATTGTCATATGATTTCTTATGTTCAAGTAATAATCAATTCACAATGCAGAGTACGAATCATAAACTTTATTGAAAACCAACAAACTATAATCTCAGTCACTGAAGCAATTGCAATTTATCATAACATCAAAAAGAGTCTATGTCAGAGCTTAACAGCAGGTCCACATACTCAACTATCATTTAGTCCTTCATAATTGCTAACACTCACGCGATACTTATGGTTACGAAGTTTTAATCGGACACAGAGAAAGATAGGGGCTTATAGTTTTGCCTCCCAACCTTTTACCTCAAGGCTAATGTCAACAATAATAACGCATGCCCCCTACATCTAATTAGATATATCAATCAGGATCTTTCCAACACACTATGCTTGCCAAAGGATAAAATGTAAAAAGGAAAGGTGAAGATCACCATGAATCTTGCATAAGGTAGAGGATAATAATAAAAGATAGGCCCTTCGCAGAGGGAAGCAGAGGTTGCCATGCGCAATGTCACTTTATATTGCCCCTTGTGATGTGAACCTTTATTATGCAGTCTGTCGCTTTATTACTTCCACATCACAAGATCGTATAAAGCTTATTTCTCCCACACCAATCAATCATACATATTTAGAGAGCTTTTTTATTGCTTTGCACCGATGACAACTTACTTGAAGGATCTTACTCAATCCATAGGTAGATATGGTGGAGTCTCATGGCAAAACTGGTTTAAGGGTTTTTTGGAAGCACATGTAGTATCTCTACTTGGTGCTGAGAATTTGGCTAGCATGAGGGGGAAAGGAAAGCTCAACATGTTGGGAGATGACAACATACTTTATCTCAGATATAAGAAAACATAACTCATTACGTTGTCTTCCTTGTCCAACATCAACTCTTTAGCATGTCATATTTTAATGAGTGCTCACAATCACAAAAGATGTCAATAATAGTATATCTATATGTGAAACCTCTCTTTCTTTATTACTTCCTATTAATTGCAACGATGACCAAAGCTATGTTTGCCAACTCCCAACAACTTTCAATCATCATACCCTTTCTATGTGAAGTCATTACTCTCAATAAGATCAATATGAACTCTTTGTTTCTTTTTTATTCTTTTCTCTATTCTTTTATTCACTCAAGATCATGGCAAAACAATCAAGCCCTTGACTCAACACTAATCTTTATTATATAGCTCACGGACTCGATTACATAGAGAGATCATAAAGCAAAAACTCAAAACTAGATCATGCCATAAACTTTATTCTACTAGATCAAGATACTACTAATAGGATCGAACTAAGAAAAACGGTAAAGATAGGAGATGTGACTGTGATACAATACCGGGGCACCTCCCCCAAGCTTGGCAGTTGCCAAGGGGAGTGCCCATACCCATGTGATCATGTCTCCTTTGTTGGTGAAGAAGGTGGAGGTGTTGTTGATGCTGCGGGCTTGTCGTCCATCTTCCAAGGCATGGGCTCACCATCATAGAAGGATGATCGAGTCTCTGGAATCCTCAAATCTGCAGCCAAACTCATCCTTTTGAATCTATATTCATACTCACAATTTTGATTTTGCAGGTCATAGATTTGGGCTTGAAGGTGCTCGATCTTCTCATGAAGCTTGAAGATGGCCTCCCAGATATAGTCGGCCTCCAACTTGTGGTTGCTAGTAAACTCCGCGATCATCATGTGGTTGGAGTTGAGTCCACGTTCCACCATCCCTTGACACTTGAAAACTTGTTGCTCCACTGCTTTGAGCCTCGTCTCCACGCTTCCGGTTCCTTTTGGCCCCTCTTCATCGCGAATGTGCAGCAACCCATCATGCAACTCAATGGTTTGAGGGTGTCGCAGCACCTCCGCGAGGTAAGGGTTGATGACTTTCTCAAAGTACTTGTCCTTGGAAGCACTTGGGGATGTCACGATAATTTAGACCTGTCAGAAAACAGCTCGAAAGAAGAACAGGGGGAGATTTATGCGTGATACGGAGTCAAAACCTTCGGGAGAATATATAATGAATTTTACCGACCAAAATACGTATCGTGCAAGAAAACGGAGTCCGGAAGGCACACGAGGTGTCCACGAGGTAGGCGCGGCGCCGGGGGGTAGGGCGCCCTCCACCCTCGTGGGGCCCTCATGTCCTTCCCGGGCTGATACTTATTTTTCTATTTTTCTAAATATTCCAAAACGGAGACATATTGCCTTAAAAATTGTTTTGGAGTCGGTTTACTTACCGTACCACATACCTACTCCTTTTCGGAGTTTGAAACGTTCCGAAAAGTGTCCCTTATGTATTCCTCCGGGGTTACGATTTCAATGACATTGGTTTCAACATTTATAGGATTACCTGAGATACAACGTTTGATTCTTTGACCGTTTACCACTTTCGGATTTGTGCCTTCGAAGTTGTTGATTTGTATGACACCGGAACGATAGATCTCCTCGATAATGTAAGGGCCTTCCCATTTAGAGAGAAGTTTTCCTGCAATAAATCTTAAACGAGAGTTGTATAGCAATACATAATCACCTACATTAAACTCACGCTTTTGTATCCTTTTGTCATGCCATATTTTAAGTTTTTCTTTAAACAACTTGGCATTTTCATAAGCTTGGGTTCTCCATTCATCAAGTGAGCTAATATCAAATAACCTCTTCTCACCGGCAAGTTTGAAATCATAGTTGAGCTCTTTAATAGCCCAATATGCCTTATGTTCTAGTTCGAGAGGTAAATGACATGTTTTTCCATAAACCATTTTATACGGAGACATACTCATTGGATTTTTATATGCAGTTCTATAGGCCCATAATGCATCATCAAGTTTCTTGGACCAATTCTTTCTAGACCTATTGACAGTCTTTTGCAAAATTAATTTGAGCTCTCTATTACTCAATTCTACTTGACCACTAGACTGTGGGTGATATGGAGATGCAATTCTATGATTAACATCATATTTAGCAAGCATTTTACGGAAAGCACCATGAATAAAATGTGAACCACCATCAGTCGTTAAATATCTAGGGACTCCAAACCTCGGAAAAATAACTTCTTTCAGCATTTTAATAGAGGTGTTATGATCAGCACTACTAGTTGGAATAGCTTCTACCCACTTAGTAACATAATCAACAGCAACTAAAATATGCGTATATCCATTAGAGGTAGGAAAAGGTCCCATATAATCAAAGCCCCAAACATCAAATGGTTCAATAACAAGTGAATAATTCATAGGCATTTCTTGACGTCTACTAATATTACCAATTCTTTGACATTCATCACAAGATAAGACAAACTTACGGGCATCCTTGAAGAGAGTAGGCCAATAAAAACCAGATTGCAATACCTTATGTGCAGTTCTATCTCCAGCGTGGTGTCGTCCATAAGCTTCGGAGTGACACTTGCGTAGGATCATTCTGTTCATGCTCGGTACACAACGTCTAATAACACCATCTACTCCTTCTTTATAAAGATGTGGGTCATCCCAAAAGTAATGTCTCAAATCATAGAAAAACTTTTTTTTTGCTGGTATGTGAAACTAGGTGGTATAAATTTAGCAACGATGTAATTAGCATAATTAGCATGCCATGGAGTACTACGAGAAGTACTTATGACATTTAATTGCTCATCAGGAAAGCTATCATCAATAGGTAGTGGGTCATCAAGAACATTTTCTAACCTAGACAAGTTGTTCCGCAGCAGGGTTCTCGGCTCCTTTCTATCAACAATATACAAATCAAATTCTTGTAGCAAGAGAACCCATCTAATAAGTCTAGGTTTAGCATCTTTCTTTTCCATTAAATATTTAATAGCAGCATGATCAGTGTGAATAGTTACTTTAGAATCAACAATATAAGGTCTGAACTTATCACATGCAAATACAATTGCTAAGAATTCTTTTTCAGTAGTAGCATAATTTCTTTGAGCATTGTCTAGAGTCTTACTAGCATAATGGATAACATTTAATTTCTTATCGACTCTTTGTCCTAGAACAACACCTACAGCATAATCACTAGCATCACACATAATTTCAAAGGGTAAATTCCAATCAGGTGGCTGAACAATAGGTGCAGAGGTCAATGTTTTCTTAAGTATTTCAAATTCTTCTACACAATCATCATCAAAGACAAATGGTATATCTTTTTGTAATAAATTAGTCAGAGGCCGAGAAATTTTTGAGAAGTCCTTAATGAACCTCCTATAAAATCCGGCGTGTCCAAGGAAACTTCTTATACCTTTGATGTCCTTGGGACATGGCATCTTTTCAATAGCATCAACCTTGGCTTTATCAACTTCAATACCTCTTTCAGAAACTTTATGCCCCAAAACAATACCTTCATTAACCATAAAGTGGCACTTTTCCCAATTCAAGACAAGATTAGTTTCTTCACATCTCTACAAAACTCGATCAAGATTGCTCAAGCAATCATCAAAAGAGGATCCATAGACGGAAAAGTCGCCCATGAAAACCTCACAAATCTTTTCACAAAAGTCGAGAATATAGCCATCATGCATCTTTGAAAGGTAGCAGGTGCATTACATAAACCAAAAGGCATACGTCTATAAGCAAAAGTACCAAAAGGGCATGTAAAAGTAGTCTTTGATTGATCCTTAGCCGACACAGGTATTTGAGAGAAACCAAAATAACCATCTAGAAAGCAACAATGTGTATGTTTGCATAATCTTTCTAGCATTTGATCGATAAAAGGCAAGGGGTAATGATCTTTCTTAGTAGCTTTATTTAATTTACAGAAATCAATTACCACCCTATAACCTGTAATAATTCTTTGCGGGATCAATTCATCTTTGTCATTAGGAACAACAGTAATACCTCCCTTCTTAGGGACACAATGGGCAGGACTTACCCACTGACTATCAGCAACGGGATAAATTATACCTGCCTCCAGAAGTTTTAGTATTTCTTTTCTTACCACTTCTTTCATCTTAGGATTAAGCCTTCGTTGATGATCACGAACCGGTTTGGCATCTTCTTCCAAATTTATTTTGTGTTGACATAGAGTGGGACTAATGCCCTTAAGATCATCAAGAGTATATCCAATAGCAGCACGGTGCTTCTTCAAAGTTTTCAATAATCTCTCTTCTTCATGCTCTGAAAGGTTAGCACTAATAATAACAGGATATATTTTCTTCTCATCAAGATAAGCATATTTAAGGTCATCAGGCAACGGTTTAAGCTCAAACACGGGATCACCCTTGGGTGGAGGAGGATCCCCTAGGATTTCAACAGGCATATTGTGTTTCAGAATAGGTTCCTGTTTAAAGAATTAATACTTCATCTATTTCCCTTCTTTCATTCATAAACATATCATTTTCATGGTCTAGTAAATAATGTTCTAGAGGATCACTAGGAGGTACGACAATAGAAGCAAGACCAATGATTTCATCCTTACTAGGTAATTCTTCTTCACGGTGTTGTTTACTAAACTTAGAGAAATTAAACTCATGAATCATATCATCCAAGCCAATAGTAACAACATTCTTTTTGCAGTCTATCTTAGCATTAACAATATTCAAGAAGGGTCTACAAAATATAATGGGACAAAAGCTATCTTGTGGGGAACTTAGAACAAGAAAATCAGCAGGATATTTAATTTTCCCACACAAGACTTCAACATCTCTAACAATTCCCCTTTGGCGATATGGTATCTCTATTGGCAAGTTTAATTGTGACATCAATATCTTCGAACTCAGCAGGTGCAATTTCGTGCTTAATTTCTTTATATAAATCATAGGGTATAACACTAGCACTAGCACCCATATCACATAATCCATGGTAACAACGATCTCCTATTTTAACAGAAATTATAGGCACGCCTACCACAGGTCTATGTTTATCTTTAGCACTAGGTTTAGCTATTCTAGCAGATTCACCACAGAATTGACTAACATGCCCATCAATATTATCAGACAAGAGATCTTTAACAATAGCAATATTAGGTTCTACTTTGACTTGCTCAGGAGGTGTATAAGTTCTAATATTGCTTTTACAAACCATAGTTAAAGCTTTAGCATGATCCTTTATTCTAACAGGGAAAGGTGGTTTCTCAACATAAGAGGTAGGAACAATAGGATCATTATAAGTGACAGTCTTTTCTTCAACTTTAATAGGTGCAGCTACTTTTACTTCTATGGGAGGATGATATTTAAACCACTTCTCCTTGGGGAGATCAACATAAGTAGCAAAAGATTCACAGAAAGAAGCTACTATCTCAGAGTCAAGTCCATATGTAGTGCTAAACTTACGCAAAATATCGTTATCCATAAAAGACTTAACACAATCAAACTTAGGTGTCATACCTGACTCCTTACCTTCGTCAAGGTCCCAATCTTCAGAGTTGCGTTTAATTCTATCCAATAAATTCCATCTGAATTCAATAGTCTTCATCATAAAAGAGCCAGCACAAGAAGTATCTAGCATGGTTTGATTATTATGAGAAAGCCGAGTATAAAAACTTTGAATAATTATTTCTCTCGAGAGCTCATGATTGGGGCATGAATATAACATTGATTTAAGCCTCCCCCAAGCTTGAGCAATGCTTTCTCCTTCGCGAGGCCGAAAATTATATATATAATTGCGATCACGATGAACAAGATGCATATGATCAAATTTCTGATGAAATTCCAATTTCAATCGTCTGTAGTTCCATGTCAATGCATCTCCCTTCAAAGAAAAAGGGAAGACCTTCTTCTTGACAACATCATCGGGTATACCTGCAAGCTTAAATAATCCACAAACCTCATCCACATATATTAAGTGTTCATCAAGATGCTTGGTTCCATCTCCTCCAAAAGTATTAGCTAGCAGTTTTTCCATCATACCCGAAGGAAATTCAAAGGGAATATTTTCATATTCATTTTCAGTAGGTTCATTAGGTTGAGGAGCAGCTCTTTGCTCTACTGTTCGGGGTGAAAATACACTGAACAAGCCCCTCAGAGGATTACTTTCCATAGTAACAAGTGACAGTAAATTTCAGCACACTATATAAATTTTTCCTTACCAAATTCCACCTACCAAAGGCGCTTCACTCCCGGCAACGGCGCTTAGAAAAGAGTCTTGATGACCCACAAGTATAGGGGATCTATCGTAGTCCTTTCGATAAGTAAGAGTGTCGAACCCAACGAGGAGCGAAGGAAATGATAAGCGGTTTTCAGCAAGGTATTCTATGCAAATCTTTGAAATAAGTGGTAACAGATAGTTTTGTGATAAGATAATTTGTAACGAGCAACAAGTAACAAAACTAAATAAAGTGCAGCAAGGTGGCCCAATCCTTTTTGTAGCAAAGGGCAAACCTGGACAAACTCTTAGGGTAGGAAAAGCGCTCCCGAGGACACATGGGAATATCGTCAAGCTAGTTTTCATCACGTTCATATGATTAGCGTTCAGTACTTTGATAATTTGATATCTGGGTGGACCGGTTCTTGGGTGCTGTTCTTACTTGAACAAGCATCCCACTTATGATTAACCTCTATTGCAAGCATCCGCAACTACAACAAAAGTATTAAGTTAAACCTGACCATAGCCTGAAACATATGGATCCAAATCAGCCCCTTACGAAGCAACACATAAACTAGGGTTTAAGCTTACATCACTCTAGCAACCCATCATCTACTTATTACTTCCCAATGCCTTCCTCTAGGCCCAAATAATGGTGAAGTGTTATGTAGTCAATGTTCACATAACACCACTAGAGGCTAGACAACATACATCTCATCAAAATATCAAACGAATACCAAATTCACATGACTACTAATAGCAAGACTTCTCCCTTGTCCTCGGGAACAAACGTAACTACTCACAAAGCATATTCATGTTCATAATCAGAGGGGTATTAATATGCATATAGGATCTGAACATATGATCTTCCACCAAATAAACCAACTAGCATCAACTACAAGGAGTAATCAACACTACTAGCAACCTACTAGTACCAATCCCGGACTTGGAGACAAGAATTGGATACAAGAGATGAACTAGGGTTTTGAGAGAAGATGGTGCTGGTGAAGATGTTGATGGAGATTTCCCTCTCCCGATGAGAGGAGCGTTGGTGATGATGATGACGATGATTTCCCCCTCCCGAAGGGAATTGTCCCCGGCAGAACAGCTCTGCCGGAGCCCTAGATTGGTTCCGCCAAGGTTCCGCCTCGTGGCGGCGGAGTTTCGTCCCGAAAGGTTGCTTCTGATTTTTTTCTCGACGAAAGACCTCATATAGCAGAATATGGGCATTGGAGGGCCACCAGGGGGCCCACGAGGTAGGGGGCGCGCCCTAGGAGGGGGGGCGCGCCCCCACTCTCGTGGACAGGGTGTGGGCCCCCTGGCCTTCATCTTTGGCGAGGATTTTTTATTATTTATTGTAAGATATTCCGTTGAGTTTCAGGACTTTTGGGGTTGTGCAGAATAGGTCTCTAATATTTGCTCCCTTTTCCAGCCCAGAATTCCAGCTGCCGGCATTCTCCCTTCTAATGTAAACCTTTTAAAATAAGAGAGAATAGGCATAAGTATTGTGACATAACGTGTAATAACAGCCCATAATGCAATAAATATTGATATAAAAGCATGATGCAAAATGGACGTATCAGTATATCTTTAGATCTTGCAATCGAATCTTTTAGTTTCTTGTTTTATCACTAGTTTAGTTTATAAAAGAAAACTACAAAAAAAATGGAATTGAGGATGCGTCATATGCTTCATCTTTTTAATGTATTCCGTGAGAATAAGGATTCCGATAATTGTGCTCAATTGCTAGAGGAAGAATGCATTAAAATGTTTGGCACTAAATCTTTGAATGATGGGCATGATTGCAATGTTGTTAGTATGAATTCTTTGAATACCTATGATGCTAATGATATGCAAAGACACAAGCTTGGGGATGATATGTTTGATGAAGATGATATGTTTAGTCCCCCAAGTTTTGATGAGCAAATTTATAATAATGATAGCATGCCTCCTACTTATGATGATTATATTGATCAAAGTGGGTTTGGAAGAGTGTCAACTTTAGGAAGTAATTATCCCACTATTTTGGAGCATGTTGAATCTTATAATATTTATGGAAGTGGATTTGGAGAGGTCATGACTTTATTTAGTGATGTATCCACTATTTCGGAAGAGGTTTCAATTGATTATGATGAGAACAAAGTTGCTACTTATGATGATTATTGTGATGAAACTTATGCTATAAAAAGTAGTGATGATTATATTTATAAAACTTGTCATGATTATGATTACCCTTTTTCTGAACATTACTCTTTTAATGTAGAACCAATTTATAGTATTCAAGTCTCTTATGATACTCCCACTATTCCGAATGAGAATAAATTTGCTTATGTGGAGAGTAGTAAATTTTCTATGCTTGTAGATCATGAAAAGAATGCTTTAGGTGTTGGTTATATTGTTGAATTCATTCGTGATGCTACTGAAAATTATTATGAGGGAGGAATATATGCTTGTAGGAATTGCAATAATATCAAGTTTCCTCTCTATGTGCTTAAAATCTTGAAGTTATGCTCGTTTTACCTTCCTATGTAGGTTGATTCTTGTTCCCATAAGTTGTTTGCTCACAAAATCCCTATGCATAGGAAGTGGGTTAGACTTAAATGTTCTAGTCATATTCTTCATGATGCTCTCTTTATGTTTCAATTCTTATCTTTTATGTGAGCATCATTGAATTCATCATGCCTAGCTAGGGGTGTTAAACGATAGCGCCTGTTGGGAGGCAACCCAATTTTATTTTAGTTTCTTTATTTTTGGTTATGTTTAGGAATAAATAATCCATATATCTTCTTATTAGATGTGGTTTTGTGTTTTAATTAGTATTTGTGCCAAGTGGAACCTTTGGGAAGACTTGGGTGAAGTCTTTATGATCATGCTGTAAAAAACAGAAACTTTAGCGCTCACTAGATTACCTTCAACTTTTTACTGGAGAGTGTTATTTAGTTGATTATTTTTTCAGATTATTACTAGACAAATTACTCAGGTCCACCAATTTAGTTTAGAATTTTTGGAGTTCCATAAGTATACGTTTGATACAGATTACTACGGACTGTTCTGCTTTTGACAGATTCTGTTTTCATTGTGTTGCTTGCTTATTTTGATGAATCTATGGCTAGTAAAATAGTTTATAAACCGTAGAGAAGTTGGAATACAGTAGGTTTAACACCAATATAAATAAAGAATGAGTTCATTACAGTACCTTGAAGTGGTGTTTTGTTTTCTTTCGCTAACGGAGCTCACGAGATTTCCTGTTAAGTTTTGTGTTGTGAAGTTTTCAAGTTTTGGGTAAAGATTCGATGGACTATGGAAGAAGGAGTGGCAAGAGCCTAAGCTTGGGGATTCCCAAGGCACCCCAAGGTAATATTTAAGGACAACCAAGAGCCTAAGCTTGGGATGCCCCGGATGGCATCCCCTCTTTCGTCTTTGTTCATTGGTAACTTTATTTGGAGCTATATTTTTATTCATCACATGATATGTGTTTTGCTTGGAGCATTATTTTATTTTGTTAGTATTTACTTGTTGTTATTTATAATAGTGTTTTGCATCTCTAGTTTCAATAAAAATGTCAAGGATAGCCTTCACCATGCTTATTTTGCAAGTATACATGTTGCTGTTTCAAAACAGAAAGTTTACCGCTGTTGCAAAAATTCCCTAGAAAAGTAAGAATGTGATAAAATGATCAAACATTTTGCATATTAATCTCTGATAAATTTACTACAGTGGTAATTTATTTCATAATTTTTGGAGCTAGGGAAGTATGGATCTTGCTGCATTCTTTACAGACTGTCCTGTTTAGGCAGATTGCTGTTATGTTTGCATTGTTTGCATATGTTTGCTTGTTTAATGATTCTATTCGAGGATAGGACTATTAAATATGCAGAGGCATTTAGTATGCAATGTTGAATAATAATTTTAGTTATTTGCTACAGTAGAGTATGATAAGGTTTTTGCATTGGTTTATACTAACTTATCTCACGAGTCCTTGTTGAGTTTTGTGTGGATGAAGCTTTTGAGATTTAGGGAGACCGTGATATGAGAGGAATTAAGGAGACACAAAAGCTCAAGATTGGGGATGCCCAAGGCATCCCAAGATAATATTTCAAGAAGTCTCAAGCGTCTAAGCTTGGGGATGCCCCGGTTGGCATCCCACCTTTCTTCTTCGACGACTGTCGGTTAGTATCGGTTGATCCTAAGTTTTTGCTTCTTCACATGATGAGTGCTATCCTTGAATTGTCGTTTTATTTTGTTTTGCTTGCTGTTTGAATAAAATACCAAGATCTGAAATCCTTAAATGGGAGAGTCTTCACATAGTTGCATAATTATCCGACTACTCATTGATCTTCACTTATATCTTTTAGAGCACGGCGGTGGTTTTGTTTTATAGAAACTATTATTCTCTCATGCTTCACTTATATTATTTTGAGATTCTTGAACAGCATGGTAATGTGCTTAATCCTAATATGCTTGGTATTCAAGAATAGTAAAAACTTTCTTACGAGTGTGTTGAATACTAAGAGAAGTTTGATGCTTGATGATTGTTTTGAGATATAAAGATGGTGATATTAGAGTCATGCTAGTTGAGTAGTTGTGAATTTGAGAAATACTTGTGTTAAAGTTTGTGATTCATGTAGCATGCACGCATAGTGAACCGTTATGTGATGAAGTCGGAGCATGATTTATTTATTGATTGTCCTCCTTATGTGTGGCGGTCGGGGACGAGCGATGGTCTTTTCCTACCAATCTATCCCCCTAGGGATCATGCGCGTAATACTTTGTTTCGATAACTAATAGATTTTTGCAACAAGTATATGAGTTCTTTATGACTAATGTTGAGTCTATGGACTATACACACTCTCACCCTTCCACCATTGCTAGCCTCTCTAATACCGTGCACTTTTCGCCGGTATCATACACCCACCATAAACCTTCTTCAAAACATCCACCATACCTACCTATCTTGGCATTTCGATAGCCATTCCGAGATATATTGCCATGCAACTTTCCACCATTCCGTTTATTATGACATGCTCTATCATTGTCATATTGCTTTGCATGATCATGTAGTTGACATCGTATTTGTGTCAAAGCCACCGTTCATAATTCTTTCATACATGTCCCTCTTGATTCATTGCATATCCCGGTACACCGCCGGAGGCATTCATATAGAGTCATATTTTGTTCTAAGTATCGAGTTGTAATTCTTGAGTTGTAAGTAAATAAAAGTGTGATGATCATCATTATTACAACATTGTCCTAGTGAGGAAAGGATGATGGAGACTATGATTCCCCCACAAGTCGGGATGAGACTCCGGACGAAAAATAAATAAATAAAAGAGAGAAAAAAAGAGGCCATAAAAAAAGAGAAAAGGCCCAAACAAAAAGAAATGAGAGAAAAAGAGAGAAGGGACAATGTTACTATCCTTTTACCACACTTGTGCTTCAAAGTAGCACCATGATCTTCATGATAGAGAGTCTCTCATTTTGTCACTTTCATATACTAGTGGGAATTTTTCATTATAGAACTTGGCTTGTATATTCCAATGATGGGCTTCCTCAAAATGCCCTAGGTCTTCGTGAGCAAGCGAGTTGGATGCACACCCACTTAGTTTCTTTTCTTGAGCTTTCATATACTTATAGCTCTAGTGCATCCGTTGCATGGCAATCCCTACTCGGTCACATTGATATCTATTGGTGGGCATCTCCATAGCCCATTGATACGCCTAATTGATGTGAGACTATCTTCTCCATTTTTGTCTTCTCCACAACCACCATTCTATTCCACATATAGTGCTATGTCCATGGCTCACGCTCATGTATTGCGTGAAGATTGAAAAAGTTTGAGAACGTCAAAAGTATGAAACAATTGCTTGGCTTGTCATCGGGTTGTGCATGATTTAAATACTTTGTGTGGTGAAGATAGAGCATAGCCAGACTATATGATTTTGTAGGGATAACTTTCTTTGGCCATGTTATTTTGAGAAGACATAATTGCTATGTTAGTATGCTTGAAGTATTATTATTTTTATGTCAATATTAAACTTTTGTCTTGTATCTTTTGGATCTGAATATTCATACCACAATTAAGAAGAATTACATTGAAATTATGCCAAGTAGCATTCCACATCAAAAATTCCATTTTTATCATTTACCTACTCGAGGACGAGCAGGAATTAAGCTTGGGGATGCTGATACGTCTCCAACGTATCTATAATTTTTGATTGTTCCATGCTATTATATTATCCATCTTGGATGTTTTATGGGCTTTACTATGCACTTTTATATTATTTTTGGGACTAACCTATTGACCCAGAGCCAAGTGCCAGTTCCTGTTTTTTCCCTTGTTTCATTGTTTCAAAGAAAAGGAATATCATACAGAGTCGAAACGGAACGAAATCTTCTGGAGAAGTTATTTTTGGAAGGAAAGCAACCCGGGGGACTTGGAGTCCACGTCAAGGAAGCAACGAGGAAGGCATGAGGCAGGGGGCGCGCCCACCCCCCTGGGCGCGCCCTCCACCCTCGTGGGCCCCTCGTGGCTCCCCTGATGTACTTCTTTCACCTATATATCCATATACCCTAAGAACTTCGGGGAACAGAATAGATCGGGAGTTCCGCCGCTGCAAACCTCCAGAGGCACGAAAAACCAATCGGGACCCTGTTCCGGCACCCTGTCGGAGGGGGGATCCCTCATCAGTGGCCATCTTCATCATCCCGGCGCTCTCCATGACGAGGTGGGAGTAATTCACCCTCGGGGCTGAGGGTATGTTCCAGTAGCTATGTGTTTGATCTCTCTCTCTCTCTCTCTCTCTCTCTCTCGTGTTCTTGATTTGGCACGATCTTGATGTATCGCGAGCTTTGCTATTATAGTTGGATCTTATGTTGCTTCTCCCTCTCTACTCTCTTGTAATGGATTGAGTTTTTCCTTTGAAGTAATCTTATCGGATTGAGTCTTTAATGATTTGAGAACACTTGATGTATGTCTTGATGTGCGTATCTGTGGTGACAATGGGGTATCACGTGATTCACTTGATGTATGTTTTGGTGATCAACTTGTGGGTTCCGCCCATGAACCTATGCATAGGGGTTGGCACACGTTTTCGTCTTGACTCTTCGGTATAAACTTTGGGGCACTCTTTGAGGTTCTATGTGTTGGTTGAATAGATGAATCTGAGATTGTGTGACGCATATTGTATAATCATACCCACGGATACTTGAGGTGGCATTGGAGTATCTAGGTGACATTAGGGTTTTGGATGATTTGTGTCTTAAGGTGTTATTCTAGTACGAACTCTAGGGTTGTTTGTGATACTTATAGGAATAGCCCAACGGATTGATTGGAAAGAATAACTTTGAGGTGGTTTCGTACCCTACTATAATCTCTTCGTTTGTTCTCCGCTATTAGTGACTTTGGAGTGAATCTTTGTTGCATGTTGAGGGATAGTTATATGATCCAATTATATTATTATTTTTGAGAGAACTTGCACTAGTGAAAGTATGAACCCTAGGCTTTGTTTCTTATCATTGCAATACCGTTTATGCTCACTTTTATCATTAGTTACCTTGCTGTTTTTATATTTTTAGATTACAAAAACCTATATCTACCATCCATATTGCACTTGTATCACCATCTCTTCGCCAAACTAGTGCACCTATGCAATTTACCATTGTATTGGGTGTGTTGGCGACACAAGAGACTCTTTGTTATTTGGTTGCAGGGTTGCTTGAGAGAGACCATCTTCATCCTACGCCTCCTGCGGATTGATAAACCTTAGGTCATCCACTTGAGGGAAATTTGCTACTGTCCTACAAACCTCTGCACTTGGAGGCCCAATAACATCTACAAGAAGAAGGTTGTGTAGTAGACATCAACTACCTCCCATAGAAACTATCTTATTTGATCAAGAGGAAATAATGCGTTTTCAATCTCTAGATTATGTTGCTTTTAATGAAAACCTTAGAAAAAAGGTCCCTACCAATGTTCTAGTTGATAGAATTTCTGAACTTAATGATGATTTGGCTATTCGAAATAATGAGCTAGGATATTCTCTCGAGTATAGGCTCACAAAGTTCTGCCAAAAGAATGCTTATAACGATGAATTGGTTGTGCAATACGAAGGGCCAAAGGAGGAACCTATACCTCCTAAAATTGATCTTGGGGACTTTTGTCCCATGAAATTTAGCCCTTTTGATTACTTTTTCTTGCCTCAAAGGAAACTTGCTGCTGAATGTAGAGAATATGAAATGAGTTTTAATGATCTATCCTATTACTATGGCAATACCTAGATCTATCCTTGCTTTTATGCCTAGCTAGGGGCGTTAAACGATAGCGCTTGTTGGGAGGCAACCCAATTTTATTTTTAGTTTTTTCTTTTTGCTTCTGTTTAGGAATAAATATTTGTTCTAGCCTCTGGTTAGATGTGTTTTTATGTTTTAATTAGTGTTTGTGCCAAGTTAAACCTATAGGATCTTCTTGGATGATAGTTATTTGATCTTGCTGAAAATTCCAGAAACTTTCTGTTCACGAAAAAAAATCACCAGAACGTGTTAAAATATTGGTTCCAATTTCTGCTGATCAATAAAAAAATTGTCTAGGTCTTCCTATTTTGGATGATTTTTTGGAGTTCCAGAAGTTTGCGTTAGTTACAGATTACTACAGACTGTTCTGGTTTTGACAGATTCTGTTTTTCGTGTGTTGTTTGCTTATTTTGATGAATCTATGGCTAGTAAAAGAGTTTATAAACCATAGAGAAGTTGGAATACAGTAGGTTTAACACCAATATAAATAAAGAATGAGTTCATTACAGTACCTTGAAGTGGTCTTTTGTTTTCTTTCGCTAACGAAGCTCACGAGATTTTCTTCTGAGTTTTGTGTTGTGAAGTTTTGAAGTTTTGGGTGAAAGATTTGATGGATTATGGAACAAGGAGTGGCAAGAGCCTAAGCTTGGGGATGCCCATGGCACCCCCAAGATAATCTAAGGACACCTAAAAGCCAAAGCTTGGGGATGCCCCGGAAGGCATCCCCTCTTTCGTCTACTTCCATCGGTAACTTTACTTGGAGCTATATTTTTATTCACCACATGATATGTGTTTTGCTTGGAGCGTCTTGTATTATTTGAGTCTTTATTTTTAGTTTACCACAATCATCTTTTCTGTACACACCTTTTGAGGGAGACACACATGATTCGGAAATTATTAGAATACTCTATGTGCTTCACTTATATCTTTTGAGTTATATAGTTTTTGCTCTAGTACTTCACTTATATCTTTTAGAGCACGGTGGTGATTTGTTTTATAGAAATTATTGATCTCTCATTCTTCACTTAGATTATTTTGAGAGTATTAAATAGCATGGTAATTTGCTTAAATAATCCTAATATGCTAGGTATTCAAGATTAGTAAAAACTTTCTTATGAGTGTGTTGAATACTAAGAGAAGTTTGATGCTTGATGATCGTTTTGAGACATGGAGGTAGTGATATTATAGTTGTGCTAGTTGAGTAGTTGTGAAATTGAGAAATACTTGTGTTGAAGTTTACAAGTCCTGTAGCATGCACGTATGGTAAACGTTAGGTAACAAATTTTAAACATGAGGTGTTCTTTGATTGTCTTCCTTATGAGTGGTGGTCGGGGACGAGCGATGGTCTTTTCCTACCAATCTATCCCCCTAGGAGCATGCGCGTAGAGCTTGGTTTTTGATGACTTGTAGATTTTTGCAATAAGTACGTGAGTTCTTTATGACTAACGTTGAGTCCATGGATTATACGCACCCTCACCTTTCCATCATTGCTAGCCTCTTCCGTACCGTGCATTGCCCTTTCTCACACTGAGAGTTGGTGCAAACTTCGCCGGTGCATCCAAACCCCGTGATATGATACACTCTTTCACACATAAACCTCCCTATATCTTCCTCAAAACAGCCACCATACCTACCTATTATGGCATTTCCATAGCCATTCCGAGATATATTGCCATGCAACTATCCACTGTTCCGTTTATAATGACACGTTCATCATTGTCATATTGCTTTGCATGATCATATAGTTGACATAGTATTTGTGGCAAAGCCACCGTTCATAATTCTTTCATACATGTCACTCTTGGTTCATTGCATATCCCAAAGACATCACGGAGGCATTCATATAGAGTCATACTTTGTTCTAGTATCGAGTTGTAATCATTGAATTCTAAATAAATAGAAGAGTGATGATCATCATTTTCTAGAGCATTGTCCCAAGTGAGGAATATAAAAAAAGGAGAGAGAAAGGCCATAAAAAAAGAGAAGGCCCAAAAAAATGAGAGAAAAAGAGAGAAGGGACAATGTTACTATCCTTTTACCACACTTGTGCTTCAAAGTAGCACCATAATCTTCATGATAGAGAGTCTCTTGTTTTATCATTTTCATATACTAGTGGGAATTTTTCATTATAGAACTTGGCTTGTATATTCCAACAATGGGCCTCATCAAGTGCCCTAGGTCTTTGTGAGCAAGCAAGTTGGATGCACACCCACTTAGTTTCTTTTGTTGAGCTTTCATACATTTATAGCTCTAGTGCATCCGTTGCATGACAATCCCTACTCCTTGCATTAACATCAATCGATGTGTATCTCCATAGCTCATTGATTAGCCTCGTTGATGTGAGACTTTCTCCTTTTTTGTCTTCTCCACATAACCCCCATCATCATATTCTATTCCACCCATAGTGCTATGTCCATGGCTCACGCTCATGTATTGCGTGAAGGTTGAAAAAGTTTGAGATTACTAAAGTATGAAACAATTTCTTGGCTTGTCATCGGGGTTGTGCATGATGAGAGCATTCTTATGTGATGAAAATGGAGCATGACTAAACTATATGATTTTGTAGGGATGAACTTTATTTGGCCATGTTATTTTGAGAGGACATAATTGCTTAGTTAGTATGCTTGAAGTATTATTATTTTTATGTCAATATTGAACTTTTATCTTGAATATTTCGAATCTGAATATTCATACCACAATTAAGAAGAATTACATTGAAATTATGCCAAGTAGCATTCCACATCAAAAATTCTGTTTTTATCATTTACCTACTCGAGGGGAATGAGCAGGAATTAAGCTTGGGGATGCTTGATACGTCTCCAACGTATCTATAATTTTTGATTGCTCCATGCTATATTATCTTCTGTTTTGGACATTATTGGGCTTTATTATTCATGTTTATATTATTTTGGGACTAACCTATTAACGAGGCCCAACCCAGAATTGCTGTTTTTTTGCCTATTTCAGAGTTTCGCAAAAAAAGAATATCAAACGGAGTCCGAACGGAATGAAACCTTCGAGAAAGTGATTTTCGGAACGAACATGATCCAGAGGACTTGGACCCTACATCAAGAATGCTACCAGGAAGCCACGAGGTTAGGGGCGCGCCTACCCCCTGGGTGCGTCCTCCACCCTCGTGGGCCCCACGTTGCTCCACTGACATACTCCTTCCTCCTATATATACCTACGTACCCCCAAACGATCAGATACAAAGCCAAAAACCTAATTCCACCACCGCAACCTTCTATACCCGTGAGATCCCATCTTGGGGCCTGTTCTGGAGCTCCGTCGGAGGGGGCATCAATCACGGAGGGCTTCTACATCAACACCATAGCCTCTCCGATGAAGTGTGAGTAGTTTACTTCAGACCTTCGGTTCCATAGTTATTAGCTAGATGGCTTCTTCTCTCTTTTTGGATCTCAACACAATGTTCTCCCCCTCTCTTGTGGAGATCTATTCGATGTAATCTTCTTTTGCGGTGTGTTTGTTGAGACCGATGAATTGTGGGTTTATGATCAAGTTTATCTATGAACAATATTTGAATCTTCTGAATTCTTTTATGTACGATGGGTTATCTTTGCAAGTCTCTTCGAATTATCAGTTTGGTTTGGCCTACTAGATTGATCTTTCTTGCAATGGGAGAAGTGCTTAGCTTTGGGTTCAATCTTGCGGTGTCCTTTCCCAGTGACAGTAGGGGCAGCAAGGCTTGTATTGTATTGTTGTCGTCGAGGATAACAAGATGGGGTTTTAATCATATTGCATGAATTTATTCCTCTACATCATGTCATCTTGCTTAAAGCGTTACTCTGTTCTTATGAACTTAATACTCTAGATGCATCTTTGGATAGCGGTCGATGTGTGGAGTAATAGTAGTAGATGCAGCAGAGTCGGTCTACTTGTCTTGGACGTGATGCCTATATACATGATCATACCTAGATATTCTCATAACTATGCTCAATTACATCAATTGCTCAACAGTAATTTGTTCACCCACCGTAAAATACTTATGCTCTTGAGAGAAGCCACTAGTGAAACCTATGGCCCCCGGGTCTATTTTCCATAATATTAATCACCCGACAACAAGTTATTTCTGACGCCGTTTTATTTGTATTACTTTCTTTACTTTGCATCTTTATCACAAAAATACCAAAATATTATCTTATCATATCTATCCGATCTCACTCTCGTAAGTGACCATGTAGGGATTGACAACCCCTTATCGCGTTGGTTGCGAGGATTTATTTGTTTGTGTAGGTGCGAGGGACTCGCGCATAGCCTCCTACCGGATTGATACCTTGGTTCTCAAAAACTGAGGGAAATACTTACGCTACTTTGCCGCATCACCCTTTCCTCTTCAAGGGAAAACCAACGTAGTGCTCAAGAGGTAGCAGAACCCACTTGACCAAGACCTCCGGAGCTTCTTCAAATGCATCAATCTCCTCTTGAAGCTTGTCCTTGCCTTTTAGCTTGTGTTCATGTGGTGGAAGATCATCTTGAGCTTGTGTCCCCTTGAAGGAAGTAGGATCATACTTCTCTTGTTGAGGAACAAACTTCGTCTTGGAGTATTGATCTTCTTCCCACTCAACTCCATTGGCATTGGATTTTCGTTCAAAACCAACACCTTGATTCATGCCTTCCTTGCTTGTGTACAATTTCCTCAAATTGCTTACTTCCGGCAAGGCTCTCGTGAACACCTTTCTCTATAATTCCCTTCAATAAGCTATTTTCTTGCTCAAGTGTAACTTGGCTAAGAGAATCATTAGTGGAGTCAAGAGAACTACTAGAAGCAACAATATTGGATTTAGGATGATTATTGTTACTACTTGAAGAAGAATATTTCTTACTATTGTTGCTAGATTTTACTTTTGGCATGTAAGTAGACAAGAGTAAACGCTTGGCAATGTAAGAAGAACTTTTCTTACGAAGATCATCATTGATTGCTTTTAAGAACCCATGCTCTTGCTCAAGATTGAGCTTTTCAAAGTGTAGCTTCTCATGAGTCTTTAAAAGCTCTCGATGATCTTTTAAGGTAGTTTCATGAGCTAACTTAAGAGTGTTTAGTTCTTTAGTTAAACGCTCAATATCCTTCTTATCATCGTCAATCATTTTATCTTGATTATCATGATTAATAGGAATTTCATCATAGTTTTCATCACTAGAGTTGTCAACAAGTAAAACATCATCACCTAGTAAATCATCTTCGTCACTATTGAAATCAACATACTCGGGGTGTGATACCTTTGGGCCTTTAGCCATGAAGCATCTTCCGATTCCTTCATTTGGGTGAGTCAAATATGTCATAGGAGTTGGTTGACACAAGTGCTATACTGGCAACACCTTCATCTTGAGTATATTCAGAGTTAGAGTGATAACTTCTCTCGGAGTGGTGGTCGGAGTCGGAACCAGATACCCACTCACCAACATGAGCTTGATGTCTGTTTTGTATAACTTCTTGATGACTTGTCCTTCCTTTCCGAATCCTTGTTTATGCGAGAGGTTCTCCATTCATAACGATCATCTCTACTCCTTCTCTCCCTTGGAGGTGATTCTTGTCTTTTGCTTCTCCTTTTAGGCGAGTCTTGTCTTCTTTTGTAGGGAGCTGTACACTCATTGGACTAGTGTCCGGGTCTTCCACAATTGTAGCAATTACACTCACGACTAGAAGATCTTTTGTCATTGTAGGACCTTGACTTGGAACTTCTTTCCTTGCTTCTACTCTTGTAGAACTTGTTGAAGTTCTTCACCATTAGGCTCAATTCTTCATTGAAGGCTTGTTTCTCACTTGATGATGTAGGAGCATCACATGAGGCTTTGTAAGAACCACTAGACTTGTTGTGAAGTTCTTCTTTATCCTTGAGTGCCATCTCATGAGCAACAATTGTACCAATGACTTCCATTGGCTTGAGATCTTTGTAATTGGGCATCATTTGGATCAATGTGCACACAACATCATATTTTCCATCCAAGTCTCTTAGGATCTTCTTGATGTGAATCTATCGGTCATCTCTTCACTTCCTAAGCCGACAATCTCATTTGTGATGAGAGCAAGCCTAGAGTACATTTCAGCGACACCTTCACCATCCTTCATTTTGAATTTGTCAAGTTGACTCTGAAGCACATCCAATTTGGATTCCTTGACGGAGTCGGTACCTTCGTGCATATCAATCAAAGTATCCCAAATTTCCTTTGCATTCTCAAGACGGCTGATTTTGTTGAAATCTTTGGGGCACAATCCGTTGAAGAGGATATTGCAAGCTTGAGCATTGTATTGCAGCATCTTCAATTCTTCCACGGTAGCTTTACGATTCGGTTCTCTCCCATCAAAGAATTCACCCTGCAAGCCAATACACACAATAGCCCAAACGGCAGGGTTATGTCCAAGAGTATGCATTTTCATCATATGCTTCCAACTAGCAAAATTTGTACCATCAAAGTAAGGACCTCTACGGTGGTAATTTCCCTCGCTAGACGCCATACTCTCCTAAGTTGTGAAACCAAGGCTATGATCACCAAAGCTATGGATATCAAGGCAAATGGATACCAAAGCTCTGATACCACTTGTAGGATCGAAAGTATGTCTAGAGGGGGGTGTGATTAGACTACTTGAGCAAATAAAAATCTATCCTTTTCCCGATTTTAAGTCTTGGCAGATTTTAGCAACTTAGCACAAGTCAAGCATTCAACATACACATGCAATTCTAAGAGTATAGCAGCGGAATGTAAATCATTGCATATGAAGGTAAAGGGGAGGAGTTTGGAGGGAACAAACGCAATGTAGACACATAGATTTTTGCATTGGTTTCGATAGGTGGTGCTATTGTACATCCACGTTGGTGGAGACTTCAACCCACTAAGGGTAACGGTTGCACGAGTTCACGGAGGGCTCCACCCATGAAGGGTCCACGAAGAAGCAACCTTGTCTATCCCACCACGGCCATCGCCCATGAAGGACTTGCCTCACTTGGGAAGATCTACACGAAGTAGGCGATCTCCTTGCCCGTACAAACTCCTTGGTTCAACTCCACAATCTTGATGGAGGCTCCCAGGTGACACCTAACCAATCTAGGAGACACCACTCTCCAAAAGGTAATAGATGGTGTGTTGATGATGAACTCCTTGCTCTTGTGCTTCAAATGATAGTCTCCCCAACACTCAACTCTCTCTCACATATTTTGATATGGTGGAAAGATGATTTGAGTGGAAAGCAACTTGGGGAAGGCTAGAGATCAAGATTCTTGTGGTTGGATTGGAATATCTTGGTATCAACACATGAGTAGGTGGTTCTCTCTCAGAAAATGGATGCTGGAAGTGTAGGCACGTTCTGATGGCTCTCTCCACGAATGGAGAATGGGTGGAGGGGTATATATATAGCCTCCACACAAAATCTAACCGTTACACGTACAATTTACCAAACTCGGTGGGAGCGAATAGTGAAACTCGGTCAGACCGATATGGTTCAAAATGTGAACGTTAGGCTTTTTGGTGGGACCGACAAGATCAACTCGGTGGGACCGATGCGTTAGGGTTAGGGCATAACTTGATCTCGGTGAGACCGATCACATGAACTCGGTGAGACCGATTTCAGTAATAGGCAAACAGAGAGTTGGTCTGGCAAACGCGGTGGGACCGATCACTCATTTAGGTGAGACCAAGACATTACGAAAAGGAAACAGAGAGTTTACATTGCGAACTCGGCGGGACCGATCGCTCATCTCGGTTGACCGAAACGTTACGAAGGGAAACAAAGAGTTTGCAATCCCATCTCGGTGAGACCGAGATCCCTATCGGTGAGACCGAATTGATTAGGGTTTCTGGCTATGGCTATGACAAGTGAACTCAATGGCGCCGGATAGATCAAATCGATGGGGCCGAGTTTGACTTTAGGTTTAGGCCATATGTGGAAATGAGAAAGTGGTTGAGGGCTTTTGGAGCATATCACTAAGCATTTTGAGCAAGCAAGCCATGAAGAAACACCTTGTCCCCTTTTAATAGTAGTGGCTTTTCCTATGGACTCAATGTGACCTTGGATCACTAAAATGAAAATGTGGAGTCTTGATCTTTTGCCAATATGTGTCCTTTGCATTTTTAGGGGTCCACATCTCTAGTCCATGCCATGCCAATCATTGAACTTTATGAAATGATTATCTTGAATGGATATTAGTTCAATGAGCTATATGTTGTTATACCAAAACCACCCAGGGATTAGGTTGCACTTTTAATAGCTACATCGCCGGCCACCGTGTCTCTGACCCTGTCCGCCCAAAAGGTATTTGTCAAAATGGCTCTACGATCATTTTTGTTTTTTGCCTGTTTTGGTCAAATAAAGGTCTCGAATTCTGTAGAGGAAGATATTATGAACGATGATCTTCGGCGATTCATCGTGGAAAGAGGAATAAGAAGATGATGACTTTGAGTTGGAGGTTGTTGTGATTTCCATTCAGGAGGATTTTCTGCGGTGAAGGCTCGGTTCTCGGTTTGGTCGAAGGACGTTACTTTGAGATAGAATCATGGGACATGATGATCTAGTGATGGATTACTTTGTGTTGAATGCAATATTTGTTTCCTATTTTCAACACAGATTTTAGATGCACGAAGATCTTTTTAACACCATTGCAAAAGTTGTGGAGAAACATGATCCTTGGTTTCAACTGATAAGGAATGCCGCAGGAGCAGCGGTTGCAAATACATTATTGAAGATTAATGTATTCATTTGAGTACTTTGTTGTGGATGTCCGTCTGGTGTCATTGATGACTATGTTCGCATTAGGGAAGATCTCAGGAGTGTGTGAGACAATTTTGAGATGTTGTGATCAAAATCCATGGAGCAGAGTACTTGAGGGCTCCCAGTGATGAAGATATCGAGAGGCTCATGGTAGAAAAATGAAGAGAGAGATTATACCGTGATGTGTGGATCAAGTGATTGTATGCATTGGACATGGAAGAATTGCCCTGTGGCATGGCAAGGTTAATACAGAGGGTATTGTCATGATCCAACCATTATTCTTGAGGCAGTTGCATCACATGATATCTGGATTTGATACACATACTTCGGGATGCCTGGCTCTCACAATGATACCAATGTGCTCTCTCGATCTGCTCTTTTTGCATGGCTTGTTGTCGGGGACAATCCACCTTGCAACTATATTGTCAATGGCAATGAATACAACATAGGATACTACATAGGCGATGACATCTATCCTCCATGAGCCACATTTGTGAAGACAATCCATCATCCTAAAGGCAACATGAAATCTCACTTTGAAACTACGCAAGAATCTGCTAGAAAGGATGTTGAGATAGCTTTTGGTGCGCTTTAGCGACGCTTCGTGATTGTTCGTGGCCCTGCTGAGTATTGGAACCCGGAGACCTTGTGGAAGACCATGACAACATGTATTACCTTGTGCAACATGATCATCAAGGATGAGGGGGAGAGAGGACCTGCATGACTTTCAGTATATCTTCAATGGGCACCGGTGGAGCCAGAACATAAACCAAACAGGACTGAAGCCATCGTCCAACCACACCGAAAGATCGAAGTCCGTCAAGCTCATAACCGACTTCAAGAAAATCTTATTGAGCACCATTGGTGCCTTCATAGCACTTGATTATTGTGCCATTATCGTCTTTATTTGGATTCTTAGTTCATTTGGACCATTTGTTGTGTTTGAATTTCCATGGTTATGTTTGAGAATATTAAATTTGCTATTTGATTTAAATTGTGCGTACTTGGATTCTTAAGTATTCAACTAATATGTTCTGGTAAAGTTTGAAAATGGTTAGATGAATTAGCAAAATAATATATTTCAGGGTTAAGTTTTAGGGGATATGGTAGCTGAGCAAAAGTTTTAATTCTTTTGAAAAATTGCTTTTTGAAATAGGGAGAAAGTTGAGATTAACTTTATAGCATCTGCTAGAGAGATGCTCTTGGAGTCAATTAGTTTAACTTTAGGGGCATTTCCAACGCCGACCCTCAAATCAGACACCGTATCCGTTTGACCGGTCGTGATCAGTCCATGTGGGAGCGGCCTCCAACCATGCCCGCATACATTTCAAAACGAATATCAGCAAACCAAATGAATTACATACAAACCAGATGATTTTCATATAAACCGGAGCACATTCATTACATTTTTGACATTTTTCATAAAAAAGGCTGGACTTAAACCTAGCCTACAACGACTCCGTCCTCCAAGTCCTTATTGTTCCCTTCCATCGTTTGTGTAGTCCACCTCGCCATCTCCATGAGCGATTGGACGAGACTCGTGAAGTGAAGGGGTGGTCGCTGCGAGGAAGAGTGGGACATGGGAGGCGGATCAGCCCACTTGGGACTTGAGGCCCCGCCGCCTCCAATACACTCCTCTCCCCCGTTGGAGTCCGCGACCTGCCCGTCGCCAACGAACGTGAGGTCGACGATGACGTGGACGGGGCGGCTCGCTCCTTGTGCCACCGGCGAAAACAAAAGTTCGTTCGCGGCGTTCTTGTCCGTGATCGCCAGCGCCAACTCCGCATCTTGCTGCGTCTCTGCATCGGGTTGCACATCGACTGCGTTGTGAGCTGCGGCGTGAGTGTGCGCGACCTCGTAGAGCGCCCGCTACTTGGTAATGAAGTTAGGGTTCACCACGACCATGGCTGCCACTGCTTTCTCGCTCGCACGCTCGTTGTAGATTTGGCCCTCTGCAAGCCGGTGCTGCTCAAGGAGAGAGAGGTTGTACCTTTGCTCTTCCTTTTCCTACTGGAACACTGATATTGACGGCGGCACCGGCTGCTCCTCCGCCATGGCGGCATTGAAG
The DNA here is from genome assembly GCA_021605145.1 of Aegilops bicornis. Classification (NCBI taxonomy): domain Eukaryota; kingdom Viridiplantae; phylum Streptophyta; class Magnoliopsida; order Poales; family Poaceae; genus Aegilops; species Aegilops bicornis. The sequence goes on from CM038674.1 coordinate 622,309,886, forward strand.
TGCGTATGCACCAACTCCATGGTGAAGCTGACATGGACTGGCACCCGGTCATTGTCAGAGACCTCCGGGGACCTCCGACATGCCGACCTCTATTCGCCTGGCACGACAGCTCTGCCAAGTGGCTGCAAGGGCGGCCACCTCGAGCTTCTGCTTCGTCGAGAAGCTTCCCCGCTTGCGGTCATGGCGGATGTAGTGCATGGGAGGAGGATGTGGAGCGGACTTGGTGTGGTGTGGATTGAGACGGGAGTGGCTGTCTTTAAATAGTGGGTGCTAGTGAGCCCAAACGTCTGAGTGTGTCAATGTGCGGGCATCAGAGTTGGTTTATTGGTCGACGTGTCTGTTCAATGGCGGTAGACAGACGAACGGGCAACCTGTTTGAGTGCGGTAGATATCCATCCCGTCCCGTCTCTCAGGCACTGAACAAGCGCAAACATCGGGGACACGGCGCGGACGACGCTCTCAACTGGCGAGCCGCTTCAATGCTGACGCCAGTGAGAGGTTACGTTCATTCTAGGCTAGTGTCAATACTGCTCTAGAGCGGCATGAATACGGGTAATCACTTTGGGCGGGAAAAGGCACGGGCGGAGAAGAGGGTTTTGAGTGGGCTAGGGTTGTCGAATGTCTGCGTTGCAGTTGTCCGAACGGGATTTGTATGCATGCCGGCGGTTAGAGCAACTCTAGCAGACCCCGCAAAATCTCAACCCGCAAAACGCGTTTGCAGTTTGACGAAGATCTCATTTGCGGGTCGAGAACGAGAGCGGCTGAACAGAAACCATATATGAAACTGCATAATTTGAAAAAACAGTTTCGCAGGAGAAATTGCACCACGTGGTCGCGACTAGTTCATCACATACTACATATATTTACATGATCAAACACTACAAACACTACTTCATACTACATACTACATCAGTACAAGTACTAGAGGGGTGGGAATCTCACGGCGGCGAGCTCGCGGCCATGGACGACGCCGTGGAGGAGCTCAATCCTCCTCGCCGGAGCTACCGAGGTCGATGTACTTCGCCCTCTGCTCCTCGCGGATGCGCCGCCACTCGTCGTCCTTCTCCTTGGCAGCGAGGTTGGCCGTGACCGCCTGCCGGAACTCGAGGTCTTCGAGCTCCTCATGGTGGCGGCGGCGCTCTGCCTCCTCGCACACGCTCCGCTCGGCAATGGTGGCGCAACCGCGTCGACATCGGCGACGAAGTCCTTCGGCCTGATGACTCCACGGCGGCCGAGCCCCTCGGGCTCCTCCTTGATGGGGACGAACTCGAAGTCCTCCGGCTCCTCCGACCACTACCTCTTCACGGGGAGAAGGCCCGCGCTGGAAGAGGAGGAGCTCCCGGCGTAGGAAGATCTCGCCGCGGAGGAGAAGGACGCGGCAGAGGACGGGGTACGGCCATGCCGACGGTCGTACTCGTCCGTCTCGCGGACGCGGAAGCTCGGCGGCAGTGAGAGGCCGCGGTTGGTCCACTTCCTCGCTCCGCGCTTCCTCGCGCCGTCCGACCGGACGCGCCGCTCGCGCTCGGGGTTGTTGCCGCCGCCGGATCTGCCGCCGGAGCCGCATCCGGAGCTCCACATGCGGCCCCACATGACGGCTGGAGGCGGAAGGGGGTCGCCAGCGGCGAGAAATGTGAAGGCGGGTGGGGTGGGGAATTGCGTAGCTCGCCGGCGACGGGGGATAGAGTTTCGACCCGCAAACGCGCAGCGAACCCGTAGATATAGTGGTCGGGGCGTGCGGTTTGCTGGCCGCAGCAAATTTTTTTACGGGCCAGGTGAGTATGCGGGCTCTGTTCTGACCAAAAAATTAGGCTAAGTACGCGTACTCACCAGAATTTTACGGGTTCTCGGCTTTTCAGGGTCTGCTAAAGATGCTCTTAGAGGGTCCACGGTCGATATGCCCAAACCTCGCGAATCTGCATCCCTGCTCTTGGCTGTTGCGTCTGGTACCTGCATTTCTCTTTTTTTTTCCCGGGTGACCTGCATTCCTACTCCCTGCTGCTGCTGCGTGCGTGCAGTAGCGCAGGTAGGCGTTCAGGCACAAACTAGCCGCACTCCTATGCCCTCGATGCATGATCTACGTAGGCTTAGCTACAGGGGATTCGCGTGCAGATCCTACACATACGAACACACGCTCATCCCTACGCACTGCAGGACGATCGGAATTATTCGGAGGTCACGAGAACCGTGTGATTGAGCATGCAGGTTGTATTGGTCTGGGTGATATATGTATGCAGCATGCATGTCACGTCTACGCCTTTGGCGCCCTACCTAGCTCTAGCGTGCCTGCGTGCGTGCTGCCAAGTGCCAACGCGTAGTATTGGCCCGTGCTGTCGTGCATCTGTCAAAGGACCAGTGGGCGATGATGATTGATGAGAACAATCGCTCGATTTATGGTACACAACCAAAAGAATGGCTGAAAATTTGCATATCAATTACTAAAATTGATGATGATGGTGAACAACTGAACTGCCTCCAAAATTCACATACAGTAGGTTCCATGGCATCTTAGGGCAAGACTGGTCCTTTGCGTGTAAATGGCATGCTAATCATAGCATGCGAGTGTAAATGGTTCTTTTGGGTAGAAAATGTGCACGCAAAGTGAACTAACATGTGCTTCCAAGTTCCAAATTTTACCGACTCGTGCTCTCAAGTGAAACTAATTTGTACTCCCGCAGGGTGAAGAGTTTCATGTGAGGAAGCATACATGTGGTCCCGAAACAAAAACAAAAAACCAGAAAAAACCAGAAAAAACTGGGAAAATAAAAATAACTAAAAGAATTGAAAACAAGAATAGCAAAAAAAAAAAATCAAATCAAGGAAAAAAATGGACGAGAAGGGAGGGATAGTCCAACACACATGACACTTGATGGTATTGGGATGCACCACAAGTAACCTCTAAGAAGCCTATCTAGAGGGTATCCTTTACCTAGTTGCTCTCATAAAGGGGACAAAGAAGCAACCTGGAACCGGCAATCTCCTACAACCAATAAACCACCAAGTGAAACTAATTTATACTCCCGCAGGGTGAAGAGTTTCATGTGAGGAAGTATACATGTGGTCCCGAAACAAAAACAAAAAACAAGAAAAAACCGGGAAAATAAAAATAACTAAAGAATTGAAAACAAGAATAGCAAAAAAAAAAAAAATCAAATCTAAGAAAAAAATGGACGAGAAGGGAGGGATAGTCCAACACACATGACACTTGATGGTATTGGGATGCACCACACTTGACGGCCCGATGTTACAGTAACTGCTTGTATGACGACCGTAGTTGTAAAGAGTACTCTAGGAAAGTCACCATATGCCCCTCAGTCGTGTCCGCGAGCCTCCATATTTGAAGGTTGTAGGCCGTTGATACGAAGCGGTCTCCAAATGCGGTCGCTCGCCGCCGGGGGTTCAACATGCCCTCTTGCTCCCGTATGCAACCCGGGCGTTGTCGTTCGTGAGACTGCCGCTTCCACTCCTGCCAATGGCACAACCATTTTTTACTGGAAAAGAACTCCCATTAAGTCGTTGCCGCATTTCGTGCCCATTTACCACCGGGCATGCAAAATTCAGCCTCATTTTCCATCAAGGAGCGCCATTCTGAAGTGTATAAATCGGGTCACCACTCGGCGGCACCACTCCTGTGACGCCTCCGATTTGACCGTACACTAATTATACACGCAAATGTGTATGATCAAGATCAGGGACTCACGGGAAGATATCACAACACAACTCTAGACACAAAAATAAAATAATACAAGCTCCGTATTACAAGCCAGGGGTCTCGAGGGCTCGAATACAAGCTCGATGCACAAGAGTCAGCGGAAGCAACAATATCTGAGTACAGACATAAGTTAGACAAGGATGCCTTAAGAAGGCTAGCACAAAAGCAACACGATCGAAGAGGCAAGGCCTCCTGCCTGGACCTCCTAACTACTCCTGGTCTTCGGTGGCCTCCATGTAGTAGTATACGCCGTGGCTTCGCCCAGGGTCCACCATCTGGTTGCATCAACCGGAAAGAAGAAAGAAGGGGGAAAAAGGGGAGCAAAGCAACCGTGAGTACTCATCCAATGTACTCGCAAGCTTCAGATCTATACTAAGTATGCATTGGTATCAAATGGAAAGGCTGTATCTGTGGACTGAACTGCAGAATGCCAGAATAGAGGGGAAAGCCTAACCTATCGAAGACTAGCATCTTCAAGCAGCTCCAAGCATCTTGCAGCATGTAGAAGAATAAAGAATATCAATTTAATTAACAAGCATGTTGTAACATTAAGGCCCAGAGATCCTTCCTCGACTCCCTGCGAGAAAGCAATCCCGGAGCCACATATCCATCACATATTAAGTATCCATTTCTAGTTGTATAAGATCAGGATATAAGTCTGAACGTCCATTACCGTGGACACGGTATTCGAATAAAGATCTTCCCTGCAGGGGTGCACCACGTTTTCCAACACGCTCGATCACTCTGGCCGGACACACCTTTCTGGGGTCAATGCCCGGCCTCGGAAGATCAACACGTCGTAGCCATATCTAGGCTCAGCAGAGAGGTCCCCGCCGGTCTACATCCTAAGCACTCCGGGGTCTGGGCCCATCGCCCGTTGCATTCCGGATCGTTGCGCGCAGGGCGATACAGGCCACCTCCACTGGGCCGCCGACCAGGCCGTGCCGCAATGCTGAACTGGACGTCTGACAAAGCTTCGGCTGATACCATGACGTTGAGGCCCATAATTATTCTCGCGTGGTGGTTAGTGCGTAAAGGCCAAAGGCCAACTCAGAACAAATACCCAAACCATAGTGTATTATTAGCTCGCGGAGATGAGCAGAGACTCACGATAATGTGACCCCGTCGCCCGCCTGCCTCGAGGAAATACGACAAGGGCTAGCCCAGCCCACTCGGGTGGCTCGCTGCCCGGCCAGTGCCTCAGAACCATCTTATGGGTGCTCTTCGGTCCCGCCCGACTTTCCCAAAGGTCTCAAGTAAAGTCAATGAAACAGTGTGTCCAAACATCAAGTGTAAAAACCGAGGAATCACCATAGGAGGAATCAACTCGAAGTAATCATCAAGGTGAACTTAAGATGAACGACCCTCGAGGTTCACACTTGAGGGGTTGCACGACAGAGCCGTATCGGGAATGGTGAAGGAGGAAATCACCCTCGATGACCACGACCGAATAGCTACACTATAGAATTATAATTAGGAGTGCGTTATGAGGGATCACCCTCGACACTCGATAGTAGCTCTGCAGAGTCGAACAACTAAAGGGGCGTGATGTGATGTGTGGTGTCGGGCTCTGGTCGTCGATCATGTAGCTCGAGTCGTCGATGATGAAGGAGGGGCAATAAGGACAAGGTGGAGGTCACTGATGGATCACTATCCAACCTATACTAAGCAGTTTAGGATAAGCTGGTAGGTAACAATAGCAGGTACAAAAGCAGGCTATGCATCAGAATAGGAGCAAACAATAACAATAGCAAAATCTAATGAAAGCATGAGAGTATAGAATGGGCGATATCGGGATGATCAAAGGGGGGGGGGCTTGCCTGGTTGTTCAGACAAGAAGGAGGGTCGTCGTCGACGTAGTCGATCACAGCGGCATCAGCGTCAGTCTCGGGGTCTACCGGAGAGAAGAGGGGGAAGAAATAGTAAATACACACAAACATATGCACAACATGATTACAAGCAGGGCTAGAGGTGTTCTAACGCAGTGCTAGGCGTTACTGGCGAAGGGGGAAACATCCAGGAAAGTTTTCCCGGTCCCGGACGTCTGTCAGATAGATGAACCGGAGGGGAAAGTTTGCAGGTTCGCTATGCTAGGGACGTGTGGCAGACGAACGGACCGTGTATCCGGATTCGTCTCGTCGTTCTGAGTAACTTTCATGTATAAATTTTTTCATCCGAGCTACGGTTTAATTTCTATTAATTTTCAAAGCTTTAAAAGATTTTCTAATATTATTACCATTTAAATTATTTTAGAAAAGGATTATGACGTCAGCATGACGTCATCTACGCATCAGCGGTCAACTGACCAGCTGACCAATCAACAGGGCCCACGCGGGGCCCATTGGCAATGGCTGGGCGATGCCCAGTCAGCCATTGACTGGGACAGGCCAAGGGGGCACGCGGGGGGCCACCGGCAAGCGACCCAGCGGGTGGCCCCGAGGCGCCCACGTTGGCGCGGCCGGCGGTGATGCTCCGGCGACGCAGATTGCGGCGGCGGGGCTCGGGACTTCGCCGGAAACGCGCCACAGGGGGCCGTTTCGAGCGCAACCGAGCTTGTTCGGAAGCGGGCGGAGCGACACATCCAGCGGTGACCTCAGCTCGGGTTGAGGCGGGCTGCAACGACGGCGGCGGTGAGCAGAGGCGACGGCGGTGGCGGGCGATTGCGGATTCGGCGATGCAGGGCACGGGTCGGCACGCGGAGAGGGCCTACGAGTAGCTGGCGCTCGCGCGCGTTCGATGGAGGTAGCGGGAGGCTGCGGGGAGCACTACAAAAAAATTACACTTCCGTGATGATACGTGTTTGTCACAGTAGGTCGCATTTTTTTTCATGCATGTACATCCATGACAAATTTATGACAAAATCAAGATAGTCATACATGTCTTTGTCAGAGAAGTGTTCCATGACATTACCAAAATTATCATCACGAAGTGTCCACTTCCATGACGATAAATCGCGCATCACAGAAGTGCTTTCGTCAAGGGTGACCGACACGTGGCATCCACCGTAACGGAACCCCGTTAAGCTATCGGGTCGGGTTTTGGATCCGATAACCCGTTAACAGCCCCGACCAATGGGGATTTTCCACATGTAAAATCATCATTTGGTGGAGGAAACACGTGTCGGCTCACCGCTGGGATGTATGTCATCCACTCATTGGATGTATAGGCGCCTATGATACGTCGACACGTGGCACGACCCAACAGAGGCCCATTCTTGTGAAAAGGCCGGCCCGTTTGACTTGGTCAAAAGGTGGCGGGCCGGCCCATGTAAAGCCTGTTAACGACATGTTTGCATATAGCCCATTTACAGCCCGCTAACCCAAGGCCCGTTACGCCCTATCCGAATTAGGCCCAGCACCGTCATATGGGCCACCCAATATGATTCCAGCCCGTTTTCACTTCTGGCCCATGTATGGCCCATGACGTCTTTCGGCCCATATGAGGCCCTATGTAACTTTTGGCCTATTAACGGCCAGTGAAACCGCCCATAATGAACAAAGGTATTACTTTACACCCATTAATGGCCCGTGGTGAAATCGCCCGTAATGAACAAAGTGTATCACTTTATACCCATTAAGGGCCCGTTATTCCGCTTGGGCGTTTCCAGCCCATGTTATCTTTCGGCCTTCCGAGAGCCCATTTATTCTTGGGCTCATTTCAAAGATTCGCTTACTTACGGCCATCGCTGTCATTTTACGCTTATGGGCCAAATTCAGCCCGTGGTTACAGCCGCCCGTTTGTGGTCCGTTAACACGCTAATGCTTTTCATAGCGTCATCAAATACGGCCTATTAATGATGGCCCGTTATGGTCGGCCCATGAACGGACGATTCCAACTCTAGCCCGTTTACGGCCATTGTCGGTGTCAAAACCGGCGGATCTCGGGTAGGGGGTCCCGAACTGTGCGTCTAGGCAGATGGTAACAGGAGACAAGGGACACGATGTTTTTACCCAGGTTCGGGCCCTCTCGATGGATGTAATACCCTACCTCTGCTTGATTAATATTGATGATATGGGTAGTACAAGAGTAGATCTACCACGAGATCGTAGAGGCTAAACCCTAGAAGCTAGCCTATGGTATGATTGTTTTTCGCCCCACGGACTAAAACCCTTCGGTTTATATAGACACCAAATAGGGTTAGGGTTACACAGAGTCGGTTACAAGGGTAGGAAATCTACATATCCAGACGCCAAGCTTTCCTTCCACGCCAAGGAAAGTCCTATCCTGACAAGGGACGAAGTCTTCAATCTTGTATCTTCATAGTCTAGGAGTCCGCCAAAGATGATAGTTCGGCTATCCCGGACACCCCCTAGTCGACTCCTCGAGTCTCCTGAACCAGGCTTCAATGACGACGAGTCCGCGCGCATATTGTCTTCGACATTGCAAGGCGGGTTCCTCCTCGAATACTTAGAAGGTTTTGAACACAAGGATAGTGTCCGGCTCGCAAAACAAGTTCCACATACCACCGTAGAGAGAATAATTTTTGCACAGATATCTTTGACGTATTCTGCGGGCGTGACATCACACCACGGCCAAGCCTTTATTCAATCGCTTTTTACCGTCCCACCTCGGTAGCGTTTAGCGAGGCGTTTCTTGGCACGCCTTATCAAAGCGTAGATCATGCCCTTATTCCGTGATTCTCATCAATACGGACGTGGGTAACCCAACCGTGCGTTGGCACGCCTCCTCTATCGGCGAGTCCCAATCGACCACGGGAGGGCTCTTGGTATTCAACCTCTTTATAATGAGACCAAGGCCCTCTTCTTTTTTCCACCCTCCATCGAGTTCGCCTCGCGCTTCGAGTTCTAACACCCAAAGCTTCAGATTTAGGCGTTCGGACCTTCGACGATGTCCGGCTCCGACCAGCTCGACCGATGGATGTCTTCTTCCGTCACAGAAGAATATGTGCTGAAGCTGCGAGACGCCAGGTATCTAACCGGCGAAGCCAGATAGGCTGCCCGCTCGTGGCAGGTCATTCCCACTCCCGAGCCAGGCGAGAGCGTGGTGTTTGTGTCTCACTTCGTGCGGGGGCTCATGTTTTATTATGGGCTGGATTTCCATGACTTGAATCCGGAGTCCATCCTCCATATCTCGTCATTCATTGTCGTATGTGAAGCCTTCCTCCATATTACCCCTCACTTTGGATTGTGGCTCAAGACCTTCAAGGTGGAGTCAAGATGATCGAGGGGAAACAAGCAGAGTGTGAGGGGCGGTCATAAGCAAGTGTCTTGATGGTCCGCGGGTCGAGGGCTCTTTTCAAGAGGAGCTTGGTTTGTGGCAACGGGAGTGGTTTTATATCACCGCTCCTGTGGGCACCAAATGGGTGGTGCCACCCGCCTTCCGCCAGTCCACCACAGCGGCCGGGCATCATGGGTCAACCGGGGCTCGACTGGGGCCGCCCAAGGGCGTTCCTCTGTTGCAGGGCCGTGTCGAGACCTCCAAGAAAGAGAGATCAATCTGGCTGTGGTGGCGCAGGTTATGCTGATTCGGGCGCTTCGCCTCGCAAATGTCGCCCCCTCCGTCTGTGGGAGTTTAATCCGGAGGGACCACGAGCTCTCCAACATTTTATGGGCGCGACGCCCAAGGAGATGTACAAACTGTTCTTTGGATCACAAGAGAAGTGTCCGGACTTGACCGAGGACGCAAGTCTAAGCTGCAATCACCCAGATACTCAAGTAAGTAACCCTGTAACCGGACAGGCTGTTCACTCATTTATCATATATATGCCCTTTAAGGGAGCCGTTTCTTGAACAGGAGTGGATAGCCAAGGCAAAGTTGATAAGGAGTCCGCCTCCTCCAGGAGACCACGCCGGATCCCATGGTGACCAAGATGTTGAAGGCCGCCTTTTAAAGAAGGCGAAGGGGGAGCAGGGAAGCAATCGCCTCCATGAAGGAGGCTTTCAAGGAAGAGGGATCAGGATCGTCCCTCGAAGGGGAGAAGAGGACCGCCAAGACCCGGAAGCCAAGGCCTCAAAACGGGGAAAGAAGTCTTCGTCAGAAAGTCCGGCGCCGGGAAATACCGCAGCCGCACTATTTCCCCAAGGGGATCAGCCCTCCAGCGAGCCGTAAGTAAAAAGAAGGGGTCCTGTGAATAAAGAACATCCTCAGATTTATTTACGAAGATAACCAAATTGTACCTTGTAGTTCGGATCTCACCCTTCTCGCAGAGCTCGTCTTCGGGGATCTTCGTCCGGAGATGATAGAGAGCGAATGCCTCCACCTATTGCGCCTTCGTAGGAGGCGGCGACCTGAAGTGTCGCCACGGAGAGTTTCCACGAGTCCGGCGGGGCCGACGGTCCGGCGCTCAATCGGGCGTGCGCTCGGAGGAGTCAAGGACCTGCCGGCGGCGATATCTCGTAAGATCACCGTGCACTAATGGCTACGGTAATTGAAAGAATTGCATCCGCCGAGAGCGGATTGCATGAAGCCGCCGTAAGTTTATCGACGGGTTTGAGGTACGAAAAAATGATGTACCTTTCCGACAGGTTATGCATATAGAATGCGCCTCAGATAGATAGTAGCCCTCGAGACTCGGTATATCGTCACAATCGACAGCGTGCCGAGGATCATAATCTCAAGATTAACATGTCGCCGTTCCTATGTAGGTGGCGGGCGTCCGTGGCTTGCCGGACCGATGAATTTGCTGAACTAAAGCGGCACTTGACGAGGCGGATGCGGACATCACGCTGGTCAATAAACGGTTTGACGAGTCACAAGGTATGCGACTTCTCCGCGGACACCTGGTAAGGGAGCTTGATGCCCATGCCTTACTACTTGTATGCTTTGATGCAGACGGTGCCGCTGCCGTGGAGAGGCTGTGGGCGGAACTTGCCCGAGCTAAAGAGCAAGCCCGAAAGAGTAATGCGGCGCTTTAAAGGCGGCCAAGAGCTGAAAGCCGAACGGGCTGCTCATCGCCGGGCAAAGAGGAAATGGCCGATTTGGCCTCAAACTGAAGAATACTACCGACCGCTGCGAGGTTCTTGAAAAAGAACGTCAAAGCGGAACAAGAGGACCTGAAAAGGCCACCGCCGAATCCAAGGATGCCTGCTCCGCTATGAGAGCTGCCAAGGAGGAGCTGAGTCGGGCCGATATTGCGGCCGGAAAACCGCTTTCACTGCAGAGGAAATATACGGATCCGAAGTATGCTCAGTTGGACAAGCTGTGGAGTTCGGAGGATGCTTATCTGGACTTAGCGGCGAGCGCTGCAGACGCGATTGAGCACTTCCGAGGCCAGAAGGGGCACAAAAGGGAAGAGCTATTTTGGTCGCAATTCCATAGTCCGGAGCGTCCTCTTCCGTTGACCGATCGGTTGGCCGAATGGGCCGAGCTGAATTGATTATCCGGACTTGCCATGAAGCATGTCATGACTCATTTGTGGCGAAGCGAACCCCACCGAAGGGTTATTTTGGCTTAGTGCAGCAGTTCCTTGGTGCGGTATCTGCAGACGACGCAATGAAGCGGTCGGCGTGTATTGAGGGGGCGCGGATGGCTCTTGCCCGTGTCAAGGTATATGGCTGAGATGAAGGCCACCGATATTGCATCCCCGTATTCGGACGGCAGCCGAGTACCGCCGAGCGCTATTTTGAGGAAGTTCTTCCGGCGCTGCTTAATAGAGACGCAGTGCTCGAAGGATGTTATGTTTGAATGACATGTATAATTTTATGAAACAACATTTCAATTTAATGTAAGAGCTTTTTATACTTGTGCCTTCAAGTAGCAAACTACCTCCCTGTGGCCGTTGATGTATATATGTATATAACTTTGAAAGATGGCAGATCTTGACTTCAGCCCCCACGCACATAGTGCGGGGTGTTTGCAAAGAAGTCGCGCTTTCACACTTAATCCAACGTCTTGGTCCTATAAAGGAGGTGGTAGCGTGAAAACTAGGCAACCGGACTATAATGCTTTATCACTTTCGATTAGCCATAGGAGTTCGATGGTGGGGCTACTATATAGCCCTCGGGGCACCGCACTCTCCCAAATTCGGGTGCGTATGTGCACGACCGAAAACGGTCCTTCGTTAATGCGGAGGAGTTCTAAACATTCCGGTGAGTCATCGAGTGGTTGACTAGTCTCTCGCTATATCATGACAGTCAGTTTTCGGCTTTCTCTACTGAGGTGCTCGCCCGGCCGAACCGGGGCAACAATCGCAGTAGTTCTCCTGGTGCCGCGTTGGCCGATAGAACGGAACGTAAGGCAGCAAAACACAGGAGCCGGGCAAACCGAACATTTGACCAAAGACATGATTCGGAGCTGATGCATATAAGGCCTAACTCGAGACTCCGAACACTCCCTAAGGTATTCGGTCTTTTATAAAGCGGGCCGAACAATGCCCTTGGTAACAAGCCCCTGGTGTCCAGGTACGTGCAAAATTCTCGACGCTGCCGATGCCAAAACGCCACCTCCTCCTCGGTTATAATAAGAGACCGGGATGAGTGACAACAAGAGACAGTGAAAAAGGTTTACGCAGGTCTTAATCTGAAAAGAATCCTTGCAACGGGTCCTCGCCGCACGCTCATACCGTGTCTCCGCAGCCGTATCCTCGGACGGGTATAACACGGCGTTCATCTCAGTAAAAGAGAGGAACTTAGTTTGAAAAAGATCGCACTAAAATGTAATTGGAAATAAAATAGAGTATGATTCAAAAATGAGTAAAATTGAGCTTTATTGTCTCTTGTTGTACATGCGTGGAGCCCCTTGTAAGGGGGGGGTACGCGGCTAGTAAGCATCATGTTTATTTATGCCGGACTCGCCTAACCGTGTCCGGGGTCTGAACGACCTGCTTTAGATGCTTTTGGACAGCAAGGCCGTATTAGTGTGAGGCTGTTAAGGCAGTCTCACATTCTTTCCTTGAGGGACACGCGCAGCTTCCCTTTAATGAAATGATGCCTCGTGGACCGGGCATTTTAAGTTTAAGAGATGCATAATGCGGTATTGCGTTAAAGCGGGCGAAAGCTACGCGTCAAAGAGTGCTTGATGGCTACTTTTAAATGGGGCGATGTGGAAGACCAACTTTTCCGACGGAAGTTGTCGGGTGAGCCGAACATAACTTACAATAGTAGGGAGCCCGCATAATGGGCATATGTGCTCGCATTATTCCTTGGAAGGAAGTGTTGCTATGGCTAATCCTGTTTGGGTTTATCCCCATGTTGCGGATTGTGTCCTGTCATAGCAGGTTTAAATCACTGCCGCTATCCATTAGGACTTGCGTAAATTGAAGACCGTCGATTATAGGTTCTGGTATCAAGGCAGTCCATCCTGCGTTAGGATACTTTCGGAGTAGTCCCGATGGTCGAAGGTAATTGGTTTTGACAACCGGTGTTGGGACTCATTGGGGTAGATTGCGCGCGCGTAATTCAATGGGTGCCGCCTGTTTCCCCTTTTGTTACTTGAAGTAAGTTTACTGTTTTGACCTCTTGTGGGAAATTCTTTTGTTTTCCGGGCTCTTGCTTGTGGTGCTCGTCATCATCCTCACTTGGTGTGTCGAGCCCCTTGTGTTCGGCGTTGAGTCTGCCGGATCGCTTGAAGACCCAACAATCTCTGTGGGTATGGTTTGCGTGCTTCCCGAGTACTGTGGATTTGGCATATCTTGTCCAAGATTTTGTTTAAGTTGGATAGCTCATCGCTATTGTCCTTAAGGGGCAGTTTTTTATTGTTCTGCCGTGAGCTTTTGAATCCGGCGTTGACTGCCGCGCTCTTTGGACCGTTCCCCTTAATCCGGCGCTGGTCCTTGCTGCGTCGTGGTTTCCCATTCCCATCCCTGACTTCGGATGTACTTGGGTCGCTGGTACTGCATCTTGCTAGCCAGCTATCCTCTCCCGCGCAAAAGCGGGTCATGAGGCTTGTTAGTGCGGCCATTGTTCTTGGCTTTTCCTGGCCAAGGTTTCTGGCGAGCCATTCGTCTCAGACGTTGTGTTTAAAAGCTGCTAAGGCTTCGGCGTCCGGACAATCGACTATTTGGTTCTTTTTGGTGAGGAACCTGTTCCAGAATTTTCGAGCTTACTCTCCGGGCTGTTGGGTTATGTGACTTAGATCATCTGTGTCCGGAGGTCGGACATAGGTTCCCTGGAAATTGGCCCGAAAAGCATCCTCAAGCTCTTCCCAACTACCAATGGTGTTTTCGTGGAGGCTTTTAAGCCAATGTCGGGCTGGCCCTTTGAGCTTGAGGGGTAGGTATTTTATGGCATGGAGATCATCTCCTCCGCCATGTGTATGTGGAGGATATAATCCTCAATCTAGACTCTGTGGTCTGCTATTCCGTCAGATGCCTCTATGTTTACGGGCTTGAATCCCATTTGAAATTCATGATCCAAAGACCTCATCGGTGAAACATAGAGGGTGCGCGGCGGCCCTGTATTTGGGTGTGCCGTGATGTTCGGATATTTGACGTGTTGTATTGCTCGCCCGAACTTGTTTACTTGGCCCGTAGATAGATCTAACTGGGCCATCCTTTTGGTGCGAATCCTTATGCGGATCGCGTGCTGGCTTGTGTGCGGCGCCGCTTGCGCTTCTCGTTTGCCATGTGGTCGTCTATCCGACCCGGCGGCCTCTTTGTTTTTTGATCGTGGGGGCTCTACGGCCTCCTCATCGAATCTCGGGCAGTGGTTTGCGCTTTGGGTAGCACTTTGCTTGGCGGCTGTCGCCATATTTGTCTGAAGTGTTGAGTAATTTAGTCCATCTCATTCGGGGTGCGTCTTCCGCTGTCCTGAGCCTCTGTTTCTGCTTTTTCAAGCTACACGCAGTAGCAAGGAGCTCTTTGTGGAGGTTCTTCTGATCCAATGACTTGTCCGGCGTGAGATCGTCCGGACTGTTGTCCTTGCCGGGGACGGGTTGTTTGTCCAAGTTGGCCTGTTCGGATGGTTGCTCAATGTCATGTTCGTCGTCAGCTGGCTCGCCCTGCTCTATGGCAGGGTCTGTGTGGGTGCTATCTTTGTCGAGGTGGGATTTTGAGCGGCGCTTACGCCGCCGCTTTACCGCTTCTGAGGGAATTTTCTTTCGCAGCGTTTAAATCGTTCCTCGTTATCGCTTCCCTTAGGTGTGTCCACCATATATATATCGTAAGTTGAGGTGGCCATCCGGTGCCCGTGGGCGCTGGTTCTTGGTCGCTCCGGCGTCCGCCCATATCGTCGATGTCCTCGAGTCGGCGCGAGCATGTCTGTTAAGTCATCGGCGATGGCTACAAAGTGGGTGGTGGGTGGGCGTTGAATTTCTTCGTCGTCCAATCCCAACCTTCTTGACCGTAGTTCGCCAGGCTCCCGACAAAGAGAGAGACTTTAATGAGTTCAGGATATCGCCAAAGGCGAGTCTTTGAAAGATGTCCGGCGGTGAACTCCATAACCGGCGCCCGATCGGATTCGACCGCGGTATGGCGCTGGAGGTTCGGAGTCCGGAAAGGAGTCCGACACACAGGAGTCACGAGCTTTGCAAAGGACAGATGGTGTTCGGCTCAATCGCCGTAGATTTCAGCCCGGCGGTGTCCAACCAACCGTCCTCGATCGGCTAAACCGGCTCCGGATTAAGGGTCGGAGCGGGCATCGGTGCGGCCTCCGTGGCACCGTTTGGCGGCAGAGCTATATCATACCCATCGAGACAAAGTCACGGCACGCCGGTCAGGCTCGAATCCGTCGAAGATCAAGTCTCCGCGGACATCGGACGTATAGTTCATGCTTCAAAATCTGACCTGATGGCCAGGGGCGTAGCTTTCGATCTGCTCCAGATGGCCTAGCGAATTTGCCCGCAGTGCAAAGCCGCCGAATATGAAGATCTGTTCGGGGAGAAAAGTCTCACCCTGGACTGCGTCGTTGGTGATGATTGAAGGAGCCATCGGTCCTATAGGTGACGACACAGAGGAACTCTCAATGAAAGCACCAATGTCGGTGTCAAAACCGGCGGATCTCGGGTAGGGGGTCCCGAACTGTGCGTCTAGGCGGATGGTAACAGGAGACAAGGGACACGATGTTTTTACCCAGGTTCGGGCCCTCTCGATGGAGGTAATACCCTACTCACCTTGATTAATATTGATGATATGGGTAGTATAAGAGTAGATCTACCACGAGATCAGAGAGGCTAAAGCCTAGAAGCTAGCCTATGGTATGATTGTTTTCCGTCCTACGGACTAAAACCCTTCGGTTTATATAGACACCGAATAGGGTTAGGGTTACACACAGTCGGTTACAAGGGTAGGAAATCTACATATCCAGACGCCAAGCTTGCCTTCCACGCCAAGGAAAGTCCTATCCGGACAAGGGACGAACTCTTCAATCTTGTATCTTCATAGTCTAGGAGTCCGGCCAAAGATGATAGTTCGGCTATCCGGACACCCCCTAGTCCAGGACTCCCTCAGCCATAATGCGGCCTGTTATTGGCCCATGATTGGCCAATCGGTCATACTGTTGTATAAGGCCCATTGATGATACGGCCCGTAGAAGGCCCATTGTTTCTATGACCCATAGAAGGCCCATTGTTTCTACGGCCCGTAGAAGGCCCATCGCTTTCTGACCCGTAGAAGGCCCACTGTTTCTGACCCGTAGGAGGCCCGATGTCACTACAAGAATATTAGCCCATGGTTATTGTGGCCTAGTTTTAAAAAATAGGTTATTGCAGCCACTAGCAAACCGCGGAAAAAGAACGGCAATGACTACAAGCAAACAAATAAACAAGACAACAAGGAAATAAATATGCAAACAACTTACGCTAGGCTATCACGGCTATCGCACATATTACATCCACTGGGCATCAAAGTTCGCCATCAGTGCAAATAAACGCGCCGACAAAAGAATATACAAAACTGAGAACACTTCAAAAGGCACTAGGCCTGGCCAGGTCGGGACCCCCCCAAACAACTGAAGAAGCTGAGTAGACCTCAGTTGTGTCAACGACAGATGCATCAACACTAGATTTAAGGCATGATGGTGCGCACGGCAGTCCTCTCACATCTTCATTGCATCTTTGACTTCAAGTCGGAGCTGAGCTGAAGCAAGCCTTTCCGCTTTAAGTTGAGACTGAAGAAGTCGAGCTGATTGAGGCAGCGACTGCAGAGAGGTTGTCTCACACCTGCTGTTGAGTAGGTTCAACTCACTGTCTTCATCAAGGCAGGACCTTGGGATCATCTCGCTGTCCTCAAGATGGTTTGGCTCACTATCTTCCCTAAAGTTCTGCCTGGCGTAAGAGATACGACTCTGAAAGAGAAATAAGGAGACACGTAACAGGTTTCACAATTATATAAGCAAATAAATGGATTTGTTCTGCATAAGGAACATGTTTTTACAACTACAATTTGAAACTGGTAGTTGTTGCAAACATCCAATCAGATGTAAACAGCAAAGCAAATAGTAGTGGAGGCAATGATGCCTATCCAAATATATACTAGAACAAAGTTTGAAGGCTTGAGAAGGATGAACTTACATTACATGTTAACACAGGCTGGACAAAGCCCTTCTCCATGTTGATGGAAGGATAATTCAATAAATTCCCCAAAGAAAATTCTTTGTAAGCGTTGCCATTATTCTACATTTTGCAAAGAGTAAATATAGATCAAATAATATTGGAAGAAACAGAGGATAATGAAGCTCAAAAGTGCAGATCGATGATACATAATCAAATAGCAATTAATTAAGTACAGCGTTACAAGGCAAAAAGGGAGAGAGGTCTTGACAAGAGCAATGCAGAGCCCATTATTTTTTGAGATCGTATGATCCTTTGAGCAAGGAGATTCATCTGAAATTAGTGTTCATACAAGAGAGAAGGTAAGGCACAAGCAGAAATTTAGGAGTTCAAATTTTGAATTGATATCATAGACAGTACTGACGCTGGGCTCCCAGCAGTTCTAATAGGGGTTTGGCCACTGGAGTAGGGGTAAAGTGTGGTACAGTTGGGCCTGTGTTTTCTATGGCTGCTGATCTATCTGATTTAATAGGTCCCACTACCTTTTCCAAATACCTAGTTTGTACTCCTTGAGGATCTGCACTCACCCTCTTCCTTTTGGACATCTATCACGAAAGAACAACATTTGACTGGAAAAACATAGTGTGATGACACATGGAATAGGTACAGAAAATGGATAGTTATGGCATATACTTATATATGATGCTTAAACTAAGCAGATGGTGTAATAAAGTAGAAGAAATGCAAGAGGTCAGATGCAAAATATAAAAACCAATACAACTTTGCAAAGTTAGAGCAAGCACCTTGATGGGTGAATAAGATAGGCCATCCTCCACCATGCCAAGTTTGTTAGCCGGTGGATCGTTCCGCAATATTCCTCTCGTATGCGCCCATTCTCATATTCATTTTGATAATGTTCAATATCGACATGCATGAAAACATAAAAACAAGTGAGATTTTCTTTGTAATGCGTATGATTCTAATCCAATACTGCCTCCCTGTAAACCCCTTTGTGCTATCTCTGCAATTCTTTTGAAAGATGCCATGCGTGTTGTAATTTGTTGTGTGCATTAATATAATGTGGCCTACTACTCAAAATATGAGAGCTCCAGAAGTGATGACACTTCGCAGATGATAGCTTCAACATATAGTAAAGAAGAACAAGTCGACTGACTGACAGATTCAAAATATACTAAGGAGAACAACTCGACACGACGATCGACCGCAAGAGAATAGTATCATATTAAAGAAGAGCAGAAGAGCAAGCAGATAGAAGATATTACAAGTGTTTCAATACAATGTCGGTTGGCCACCCATGATGAACCAGAGCGCGGAGAAATACTATTCTTTCCGGTCTCTCCATATGTGGCTCACATGCATTTGAAACTAAAGTAGGAACATTTAGCTAACCAATTAAACATCTCTCGGTTTACTAATATCAGCAATAATATCATATATGAATTTGTACAACTAAGCTTGTTTAGCTCGATGGGTGGAGCAGTGCTATTACGACACGAACCACGTAGGCTGATTCTGGTCATCATAAAATGTGGAAAACATAAGCATGATCAGTACAGTGTTGACCGTGGCAGTGGGATGGCATATCTGAAGCTGCAAACCGCGCAAAGGGTAGTTAGCAACCGATGTTTTCTTTGAAATAACAACTAAGATTTGGTATGGACAAGAAAGTACGGTCAACAAGTGACAAAGAAATGCAATTATGCTGTCTATCTATATGTCGCGACATGCATTTGGAAACTCAAGTGGGACCTTTAGCTAACCAATTAAATGTGTCGGTTAACTAATATCGATTATCAAATCACAATCATATTTGAACAACTAAGCTTTCGAATTCTGAGTGTTGTGTTGTTTAGCTTGAAGGGTGGAGTAATGCTAGTACGACAAAAAGCACCTACGGAGATCATAGTAGAGTAGATAAAAGGGGAAAACCCTAAGCATCAAGAGAAAAATCAGGAAAGTGGAACTAGCTGGACCAGTGGGTGGCGCACATGCTTTTTGAAACGAATATAGGAACATTAGGTGACCAATTAAACGTTCTTTGTTTTAGTTATATGAGCATCATATCAGATTCGTATTTGAACACGTAAGCTTTGGGTTGAGGTCTTGAGGAGCAGTGCTAGCACGACACGAAGCACCTACGATGATGCTAGTGAATATAAAGGGGGGAAACCATAAGCTTTACGAGTATAGTGCCCGTTCCATGGCGGATCTGAAGGTGCAAACCTGACAAAGCTACTTCGCAACCAATGTTTGCTTTCAACTAGCCACTACGATTTGATACAGACAAGAAAAGTACAGTAAACAAATTACGATCTATTTTCCGGGTGAGATCAATAACTTAAGCACATATGGAAGAGTACCACCTCTCTTGCGACGCCGTGTAGGCCTATCTTGTCGTTGAGGGTCTGCGGGTGCGATGGCTGTCGGCGGGGAAGAAGACTTTAGACGGCAGACGGCGGGTCGGGGATATATCCTGTTGCCGTGGGCGAAGGCGGTCGTGAGAGCAACAACGGCAAGGTGGACGGCAGCGCCGATGAAGCGAGAGGAGGTGATGAAAGGATCCTGGTCGGCGCCGTGGATGAGAGACGTCCATCTCTTGCGATGGACGACGGGTAGGGGTAGCGGCTCCGGCAAGGTGGAGGATGGGGTGGCGGACGGAGGAGGCTGGCCGCAGTGCCGAGGTTGTCGTGTCGCCGACGGTGTATGAATGGGGAAATTGAGGGGGGGCGATCTCAAACTTTGGGACGCGCTTCTCTAAAATGTGGGAAAGTTACGAACTTATCCCCCGTTTAAAATATCAGACATCGCGTCGGTTGGGGATAGCACGATAATCTCGCATCTCCCAAATATTTGCCTTAACTATTTGAGGCGAGGAGAGGGTGTTTTGCCGCCACGATTGGCGCCCATGGTGTATGAACGGGTTGACAGGTAGGGCGGTTGTGTCACGTCGATGGAAGTTACATCTGCCCCTATTTAAAATATTAGCCTACATCGATTTCGGACGAGGAGAGTTTGTTTTGCCGCCCACCGTGTATGAATGGGGAAATGGAGGAAGAGACACATGTCTTTCGGACGAGCTTGAATCAAATGTGTTTTGCCGCCCACGTTTGGCGCCCACCGTGTCTGAATGGACTCAGAGGCCGTCGTGTCACGTCTGATTGAAGTTACTAGTCTACCCCTATCGACAGCACTGTAAATCCGGTCGATAAGGATGTCAAGTGTCAGGGGTAGAAAGTAATTTCCATCTCACAAACACTTGCTTCGGGCAGCCCACAAATTATAGTGGGTGTTTAGCCGCTTCGTTCAAAACTTGGGAGAATTAGCATTCACGTTTGCCCTGGGACCTGGCAAACTAAATTCAAATCCAGTTTGTATTCGATTATGAATATCCACAGATAATTATACGTTTTGTTATTTATTTCTTCAAAACCACAACAAAGATTTATTCCACCTTTATATATGATTATGATTTAGAAATGCCGTGATCTTCGAATTCAGTAGGTTGGATACACTCTGATTCAAACAGTTATTTCATCAAATACAATATGCTCAACATGGAATTCCGGACAACATAGGGGGTCATGCAACATAATCCATTCAGAGACATGGCACAACATGCAAGTACAATAATCTAATGACAATTTCAACTTGTATCTAAAGAAGAACCGGGATTACCTTGGGCTTCAGAGCAGCGTAAACAGCAGGACCTCCTCCATCTTCAAATGCAACATTCTTACTTCCTCCAATTCTTGGGTTGCTTGCATAACGCGTGCCGCTAATTCCGTAATTTCCAGCCTTAAGATAAAGATTACCTTATTCATGGCAGCCACACCATCTCTTTCTGCCTCTAGTAGAGCCTCAAGCACTATAATATCTGTGCTCAGACTGCTCTCCGGCGGTGTTGCCTCTGAACTGCTACCATCTGGTAACATTGATGGCGCACTGCTTCCACAAATAGATTCTGGGGTTGTACATTGTGTCCTAGTGTGAACGGCATCCTGAAAGGTTTCCGCTGGACATAAGTAAGAGATAGTTATCGTATGACCCAAGCTGTAAGCTTACATGGTAAACGACGGACGAATTATTGCCGAGCATGGCAAACTATATTTAAATGGTTCAAAGCAGCATCAGCCTAAAAGAAATTAAAATGGTAAGATGAAAGTTGAAAGGGAGTGTACAACCGCTATATTTAAGTTGCCAAGGCATCTAAGCAGTTGAAATAATCTGAGAAAGCACTTAAGAGTGTGGCCTCATATAAACTACGAAGACAGTCTTGTGATGAAGTTGAGAGGAAAAGTTAAGGATTCAAATGAAATAGGCATGCATTTCTTTACGATAGTGCAGCAGGAACTGCTGACATATTGGCCAACTCAGGTATAAGGTAACAACAAACAAGCATTCGAATCAAGCAATACAACAAAGCAGACAACTGAACTATTTGTAATTCGGTAGGATTACACGTTGAGGGCACAAGCCAAGAAAGCAGCCCACTCGCATTACATTTAACATGTACTAAAACACACTGGCTTACCATATGTTGCTGTGAAGCCTAGCTGCTGTTGCAATGTTCTTTGAAGATATCGTCAGCATCCCGTGGTTGCAAATCTAGTGGTTGTAGTTTATTCTGCACCATCTATTTAGGTAAAATTAATTTTAATTGCATGCACTGGTCCGAATTGATCATCAATGGTTCATCTAAACTAATGAAAGAAGGGTGTGTGCATACACGACAATATATCTGCTTCCCTCTATTTTTATGCTTGTTCGAGGTGCCAGCACCAAAAGAACAAATATTTTGATTGATGGGGTTGGCAGCTCCATAATTAATAGAAGCATCAAATTAGTCATGTAACTTGGGAAGATCAAGAACACACAAACAAGTAATGAACAGAGGCTCGGAGCAGTGATGTAATAGCTAGCATCAGAAAATGTAGCGTAAAACGAACAAAAAGCAGCGGAACCACATGCTAGTTTGCTGATGTGTAATTAAGCATAGAGAATTAAGCGATCTGATGGAACCAACAGTGGCATCGTAACAAAACTAAAGCATATTAACTATATGTGCACCGGTATGTAATTTAACACATGTAACATGTTCACCGCCGGAAGTATGGCCCTCACAGTGCAAGCGAATAACGCGTCTCATGATTAACTGAATGATTCCGTGATGAAATTCAAAGGTGCGGTGCTTATGCTAGGAAAGTGAACGTGAGGCACCGCCGTTGGATAATAGTACCGATTCTCGGCGGCATATGGGTATCGTTGTCATACTTGATAGCTAAGGATCGCGTCGATGGTGCTTTCCGAGTTGCGGTTGAGTTTGGGCGGTATCGCCCGTCGCTGAAGCTGCTCCGGTGCTACGGTTGCGGCGCCTGTCGACATACAAGAAAACTCATCTGTGGTAAGTGAACAGTTGCACAATAAAGAGAAAAACCGAAGGAGTACAAATCGAAATAACCTGATGAGGCTGCTGATGAAGTCATGTACCTGGGGTAGGGTCATAGACCTGCCCAAAGGTACCCTCCACAAAGACACTCGCAAGAGAAGCGGCCTTCCAGTCGACCTGGTAGGCTTCCATTCGACAGATTCAAGGACACTCGACCATGAAGACCCACTCGACCACCAGGAGTCCAAGAGCCACTCGGTGCCCAAACGGTCTGTAGTTAAATAGTATTTATGATCATAATGATACTTTATGTAAGGCGTTACCAATAACGCCTAGCCTTAACGTACCTTAAACCCTCACTTTCGTGGGCTGGCTGGGGTCTGGCGCACTCTATATAAGCCACCCCCCTCCACAGGTAGAAGGGTTCGCACCCCTGTAACACATATGCATATAATCCAGTCGACCGCCTCCGGGCTCCGAGACGTAGGGCTATTACTTCCTCCGATAAGGGCCTGAACTCATAAATCCCTTGCGTATACAACTACTCCATAGCTAGGATCTTGCCTCTCCATACCTACCCCCATTCTACTGTCAGACTTACAACCACGACAATTGGCGCCCACCTTGGGGCAGGTGTTCTAGCGATTTGTTGGAGAAGTTAGGATTCTTTCGATCTCCTACATCATGGTTTCAGGTGGAGTTCTGGTCGACGGCCACGAGATCCGTCTCGGTGCGCTCACGTTAAATGCGCCGACGACTCCGCTTGGCTTCAGGAGGCTCCACTCGACGTGGACGCGCTCCCGTCTGCGGCGACGACTTTCGGCAGTGTCCGCGACGTCCTCCTGCGGCAACCGTCGACCCAGTATGTGTCGGCTCCTGTGCCGTCCTCGCTCCCAGTCTCCCACCAGCGCAAGCGTTCCTGTCGGTCGAGGCTTCAACGGTGGGTGAGGCATGCGGTGGCCCGTCAGTCGGCCACCCCCCAAGTCGCGGCGATCGAGCCCGACGAATCTCTCTACGGCCTGTTCGACTGGCTCCGCAGAGACTGCGTCCGAATGCGATAGCAGTGACCCGGCGGCAGAGGTTTTGATGGTCGATGGACCACGCAGTCCCGGATTCACCCGCACCAACGGAGGTGACGGTGGAGGCGATCCGGAGCAAGCCCATGAAGAGTACCTGCGAGCCCCTCACTTCGCCTCCAGAGGAGGAGCTTCGCCCGTCGGAACATGGATGCACTTCACACTCCTATCGTTGGAGAAACCCCGAGGCTCGTGCCTTGGAGGATGCGCGCAACAGCCAACCTGGCTGCACTTTTCGACTAGAGAATCTTCAGCGAGTAATCGACGAGCGCGCGCGACCAAGGGTTCCAGAATCCAGTCGACGTCAGCTCTTTCAGCCGCCAACTCAGGTATATCGAACTCCGATTCAGAATTTAGCAGTTGCCGCCCGTATAGCAGAGTCAATTCAGCCTTCCCGATCGAGGCGGGTAGAGGTTTGCTGCAAATCGAGATCTGCCCGAGCGGCAGGAGACCAAAACTCAGTTGTATCACGATCGGAACAGGATTCACACCGATCCGTCACTGCGAATTCACCGGCCGCCCATAGTCCGAGATCGCCCCGGCGTGAGGAACGTGGGGGCGGCGTGATGATCAAGATACAAGGGCCGCGGCGGATGAGCACCGATTCAATCGCAATGATCGACGCCGAGTGCCCACTACTCCCCAAGGGGTGGATCATACGCTCCTTGGAAGCGGAGACGACGACGCCAAAGACAAGTGTTGGGCGAAGAGTTTGATCGACCCTGTGGAACCGAGCTTTGATGCGAGATCTATTATCATTCAAGGTTGATCGACAGAATAGAGCTCACCGAGACGGCCATGATAGAGATGTTCCCTCCAGCAGAGTTCATGTCTCGGGACCGGAGTGTTTCAGCGGGGCCATCGAGCCGCGGTGATTCCTCCCAACTTCAAAGTTGGCGATCGGAGTCGATAAGTTCATCGGTGAATCCAAGCGACACTTGGCTTGAAGATTACCGAGTGGCTGTTCCGATCGGCTGCGGCAACGATGAGGTAGCCATGAAGCATTTGCCTCTTATGTTGGAGGGTTCAGCCAGGGCGTGGTTGAATCAGTTAGCACCCAGCAGTATTTACACTTGGGAAGATCTTTCCCGAGTATTTGTCAGGACATTTGAAGGAACTTGCAAACGACTAGCAGGATTGACGGAGTCGCAGTCGTGTGTGCAAAAGTCGTGTGAAACTTTGAGAGATTATATCCAGAGGTGGATCACTTTGCACCACACAGTCGAGAATGTATCGATCACCGGGCCTGCTGTGCCTTCAAAGAAGGTGTCAAGAACAGAGAGTTGAGTTTGAAATTTGGTCGAACCGGAGATATGACCACGAGTCGGATGATGGAGATTGCCACCAAGTATGCAAATGTGGAAGAATAGGATCGGCTCCGGAGTGATAAATACAAACCGCCGCCAATGAGGCGGAGGAAATTCCAATGGAAGCGTGGTTAAAGCCGAGCCATTTGCTCCCGGAGAGGCCTTTGGCTGTGACCCCAGGAAAGTTCAAGGGGAAAACCAAGGGTCCTTGGAACCCCAAGAAGGTGAAAGACCAGGATGGAAACGACGTGTTGGATTTGCCATGTCATATTCATACGAAGAAAGATGAAGAGGGTAAACTCATTTACCCGAAACATACCACTCGACAGTGTCGGCTCTTGATTCAGCAGTTCCAAGGGAAACAGCTCAAGGATAAGGATAAGGAGACAGACAAAGTTGAGGACAAAGATGACAGTGATGATGGTTATCCCCAAGTCAATTCCACCCTGATGATTTTTGCTGACGTCGAAAGCAAAAGTCGATTGAAGCTTATCAATCGGGAAGTGAACTTGGTTGCTACGGTGACTCCCAATTATCTGAAATGGTCCCAGACCGCCATCACATTCGACCAGTCTGATCACCCGACGCACATTGCCACCCTCGGGAGGCAAGCATTGGTGGTCGACCCGGTTGTTGAGGGCACTCGGTGACCAAAGTCCCGATGGATGGTGGTAGTGGCTTGAACATATTGTACGCGGAGACGTTGAAAGGGATGGGCATTACGATGTCCGGACTCGCATTACCGATAACATGAGCTTCCACGGAGTCATTCCTGGAAAGAAGGCTGAGTCACTCGGCCAAATTGCTCTTGATGTAGTTTTTGGTGATTCGAAGCATTTCCGGAAAGAAAAGTTGACCTTTCAGGTCGTGGATTTCCATAGCGCTTATCACGTTATTCTGGGAAGGCCAGCATATGCACGTTTCATGGCCCGACCATGTTACGTGTATCTTAAACTGAAGATGCCTGGTCCCAAGGGCGTGATCACTGTTACGGGCAATCGGAAGAAGACGGAAGAATGCTTCCAGAAAGGCTCTAAGATCACCGATGCTCAGTTGGCAGTGGTAGAGCTACAAGAGTATCAGAAAACTGCAGATCCGAGTGATTTGTTGCGAGCTAACAAGCACCTTTCTGAGTCAAGCATTTCGGTCATTGGTGAGACGAAACAGGTTCACATTCACCCGACCGATCCCAATGCTGCTCCGACCAACATCTCAACAACACTCGACTCAAAATAGGAAGAAGCGCTCATCCGGTTCCTCCGTGAGAAGCTGGGACATCTTTGCATGGAAGCTTGGCGACATGCGGGTGTTCCTGTGGAGCTGGCTGAGCATCGCCTACGAGTCGACCCAAAATTCAAACCGGTTAAATAATATCTTCGGCGGTCTGCCGTCCAGAAGAGAAAGGCCATTGGCGAGGAGGTGGCTCGGCTCTTAGCGGCAGAGTTCATTCGAGAGATCTACCACTCCGAGTGGCTCGCCAATGTCGTCATGGTCCCCAAGAAGGACAAGTCGTTGCACATGTGCATCGATTTCAAGCATATCAACCGGGCCTGCCCAAAAGATCATTTCCCTCTTCCTCGCATTGACCAAATAGTCGACTCAACTGCGGGATGTGAGAGGTTGTCTTTTTTAGACGCCTATTCCGGGTACCATCAAATCCTTCTGTATGGACCCGATGAGATTAAAACATCATTCATTACTCCATTCGGGTGCTTCTGTTATGTCACCATGCCATTCGGTCTCAAGAATGCCGGAGCCACATTCATGAGGATGATTTAGAAGTGTTTGCTCACTCAAATCAGTCGAAATGTGGAAGCGTACATGGATGATATAGTGGTCAAGTCACGAAAGGGTTCCGACCTGTTGGTGACCTTGCTGAAACATTTGCCAATCTCGGGAGGTATGATATCAAGCTTAACCCATCAAAGTGTACATTTGGAGTTCCCGTGGAAAGTTACTCGGTTTTCGTTTACGGCGAGGAATAGATGCTAACCCGAAAGGTTGGCACCATACTCGAATTAAGCATACTGTGCGTGTGCACGATGTCCGAGCTTCTTGGATGCTTGGCCGCTTTAAGTCGATTCATCTCTCGCCTCGGGAAAAGGCATTGCCTCTTTACCGATCGATGAAGAAGTCGACAAGTTCGAGTAGACTCTAGAAGCTGATGCAGCGTTTGCGAGCTCAAAGCTCGCTCTCCACCCAGCCGGTGCTTGTTTCCCCAATCAGCAAAGAGCCTTTTACGCTTTACATTGCAGCCTTTGGACAATTAAAGACTGCCGTACTTACGGTCGAGCGGGAAGAAGAAGGAAAAGCCTTCAAAGTTCAACGCCCAGTTTATTATCTTTCTGAAGTGCTGACCCCTTCAAAGCAAAGATAACCTCACTATCAGAAGCTTGTTTATGGGATCTATATGACCACAAAGAAGGTTGCTCATTATTTCTCCGATCATTCCATTACGATTAAATCGTGACGCCCCTTTGTCGGAAATTCTTCACAACAGAGATGCAACTGGTCGAGTGGCAAAATGGGCAATTGAACTCCTTCCCCTTGATATCAAATTTGAGGGAAAGAAAGCCATCAAGTCCCAAGCAATAGCAGACTTCCTCGCCGAGTGGATCGAATAGCAGCTTCCGACTCAAGTTCACTCGAACCTTTGGACTATGTTTTTCGACGGTTCCAAGATGCTTTGAACGGTTACAGTGCGGGGGTTGTATTGGTTTCCCGAGGAGATAGGCTCAAATATGTTCTCCAGATTCACTTTGATTCTTCCAACAACGGCAGAATATGAAGCACTCCTGTATGGGTTGCATGTCCATTTCACTTTCGGCGTCCGTCAGCCTTATGGTCTCTACGACTCGGATCTGGTTGTTAATCAAGTGATGAAGGAGTGGGATGTCGAAGCCCAGCTATGACAGGTTATTGTAATGCAAAGGAGAAAGCTGGAGAAGAAATTCGAGGGGTTAGAGCTTCATCATATACCCCGACCGAAAAATCAAGTCATGGATGATTTGGCGAAGATAGGATCCAAGAGGGAAGCCATTCCTAGTAATGTACTTTTGGAGCACATTCATGCACCATCGGTGCAGGAGGATCCGTTCACGTAAGAAGCCCCACGCAAAAGAGTGCCAATGATCCGATCGGAAGTTGAGGTCCCGGCCGTGGTCGACCTGATTATGGAAGTTGTGGTCATCACTCCCGACCGGACGGTGCCGTACATCGTGCATATATCCTAAGGAAAGAGCTCCAGAGAATGAAGAAGAGGCTCGACAGATCGTCCGACGATCCAAGGCCTTTACAGTGATCAAGGGGCAGTTTTTCATAGAAAGCGTGACTGGAGTCGGCCAGAAGTGTATCACGCCAGAAGAAGGTCAGATAGTTCTTGAGGATATCCACTCTGGGACCTGTGGCCATCATGCATCCTCTCGGACCATTGTGTCTAAAGCATATAGAGGCGGGATTTTACTGGCCGAAAGCAAATGAAATGGCAAAAGAAATAGTTGACAAGTGTGAAGGATGTCAGTTCTATTCCAACATGTCGCACAAGCCCGCCTCAGCCTTGAAGACCATTCCACTCGTTTGGCCCTTCGCTGTTTGGGGATTGGACATGATTGGACCGGCCGAGAAGCTGGCGAAGCGGCTTCACTCATTTGCTAGTAGCAGTCGACAAGTTCACCAAGTGGATCGAAGCCAAGCCCATCAAGAACCTCGATGCATGCACTACTATCAGTTTCATCAGAGAGTTGGTATTCAGATATGGAGTTCCGCATAGCATCATCACCGACAATGGGTCAAACTTCGATAATGATAAGTTCAAAGCCTTCTGCGCCTCTCAAGGCACGCGGGTCGACTATGCTTCAGTTGCTCATCCTCAGTCGAATGGACAAGCAGAACGTGCAAATGGCCTCATTCTCAAAGGGCTGAAACCACGGTTGATGCATGATCTCAAACACGCAGCAGGAGCTTGGGTCGACGAACTTCCATCAGTTCTCTGGGGATTGAGGACCACTCCTAATCGGTCGACTGGGAGAACTCCATTCTTCCTAGTCTATGGAGCTGAAGCGATTCTGCCGAGTGACTTGCTTCACAATGCGCCTCGAGTCGAACTATACTCGAAGAAGAAGCGGAACAAGCTCGGCAAGATGCGATCGACCTCTTGGAAGAGGAGAGAGAAATGGCCCAGATCCGCTCGACTATCTATCGCCAAGACTTGCGTCGATTCCATGCCGTAAATGTGAAGAGTTGAGCCTTCCAAGAGGGAGATTTGGTCCTCCGAGTGGATCAATGTAAACCACACAAGCTCGCTCCCAATTGGGAAGGTCCCTTCATCGTCACAAGAGTTCTCCACAATGGAGTGTATCATCTCTACAACGTTGATCGCCAGATCGACGAGCCTCGAAGCTTGGAACGCGGAGCTGCTCCGCCTTTTACACTTAATACTCCCTTTCGGTTGAGATGTAATAAAAGTACTTTTGTAGTTTGTTTATCTAATACAAGAATGTTATAATTTTCCCAAAGGATTGTTATTACTTTTTGTTGAAATTTCCCCCAGTGGGTGGCTTAGTTGCGAATCCGGCTCGCCTAAGTTTGTAAAAAAATGCTTTCCGAGTGGCGAGCCAGTCTCTCACTCGGGGGCTTAGCTGCGAATCCGCTTCGCCTAAGTATTCAAAATCCTACCGAGTGGAGAGCCAATCTCCCACTCAGGGGCTTAGCTGCAGTCCAAGTACTCACCTAAGTATTCAAAATCCTACCGAGTGGTGAGCCAGCCTCCCACTCGGGGGCTTAGCTGCAGTCCAAGTACTCGCCTAAGTATTCAAAATCCTACCGAGTGGTGAGCCAGCCTCCCACTCGGAGGCTTAGCTGCAGTCCAAGTACTCGCCTAAGTATTCAAATCCTACCGAGTGGTGAGCCAGCCTCCCACTCGGGGGCTTGCAACAGCCCAAGGATTCGCCTTAACATCCAAAATAATGAACGCTTCGCAAGGACGACGAGGTGCAGGTCGACTGCTACCTTCTCCTTCAAAGCTACGCCATAAAAATCCTACCGAGTGGAGAGCAAACCTCCCACTCGGGCAGCTGCAGCCCAATGCTCGCCTAAGTAATAGAAATCCTACCGAGTGGAGAGCAAACCTCCCACTCCGGGGCTTAGCTGCAGCCCAGTGCTCGCCTAAGTAATAGAAATCCTACCGAGTGGAGAGCAAACCTCCCACTCGGAGGCTTAGCTGCAGCCTAGTGCTGGCCTAAGTAATAAAAATCCTACCGAGTGGAGAGCGAACCTCCCACTCGGAGGCTTAGCTGCAGCCCAGTGCTCGCCTAAGTAATAGAAATCCTACCAAGTGGAGAGCAAACCTCCCACACGGGGGCTTAGCTGCAGCCCAGTGCTCGCCTAAGTAATAAAAATCCTACCGAGTGGAGAGCGAACCTCCCACTCGGAGGCTTAGCTGCAGCCCAGTGCTCGCCTAAGTAATAGAAATCCTACCTAGTGGAGAGCAAACCTCCCACTCGGAGGCTTAGCTGCAGCCCAGTGCTCGCCTAAGTAATAAAAACCCTACCGAGTGGAGAGCAAACCTCCCACTCGGGGGGCTTAGCTGCGGTACAGTGCTCGCCTAAGTAATAAAAATCCTACCGAGTGGAGAGCAAACCTCCCACTCGGGGGCTTAGCTGCGGTCCAATGCTCGCCTAAGTAAGGAATTCATCCCAATCCGCAAGGACGACGAGGTGCAGGTCGACTGCTACCTTCTCCTTCGGAGCTTCGCCACAAGTACAACGTGCGGTCCATCCCAATCCGCAAGGACGACGAGGTGCAGGTCGATTGCTACCTTCTCCTTCGGAGCTTCGCCACAAGTACAACGTGCGGTTCATCCCAACCCGCAAGAACGACGAGGTCAGTCGCAGTCTGTGCTCCATCTCTACCTGCAGGATAGATGAAGCACAAGTCGACTGGAGTTTCAACGGAATATCTTCCGAATGAGGAACAAAGTTCTCTCGAAGGCAAATAAAGCATGTTCAAGGATAAATCAAGTTCGGATAAACGTCCTACGGATCCAAAGGTGCTTTCGAGCGTTAAGCACATTAAAGTTTATCGGTTACAAAAACCACTCGGCATTCCGAGGCAAATTTAAGGTGGGACTTAGAAGTTTTTTACTCCTCCGGCGGAGGACTGGAAGGTGCAACAAACTGGTCGAGGTCGATTCCGTCGGCAATACGGGTAGCAGCAGCGATGAAAGTTTCCATGAAAGATCTGAAGTCGTACTTCCTGGTGTTGGCAACCTTGAGAGACACCAACTTGTCCTCTTGCGCTTCCTTGCAGTGGACACGAACCAGAGATAGAGCAACATCAGCACCACACCTGGCAGAAGACTTTTTCCATTCTTGCACTCGACTTGGAATCTCATTCAATGAGTCATCGTGATTCAAGGTCATTCTGAAGCGTCTGATCTGGCCAGAGAGTTGAGTCGATCCGCGACACTGCAACTTTCAGTCGAGCAAGATAATCCACCACGCTAGCAATGCGAGACTCCAGTCGGAGCACATTCATAGCAGCTTCATCCTTCACAGGAGAGTTGATGGGGTCCAAGCTGGTCTCCACTCGACTGGTTACTTCTTCGAAGTTTTGACAGAATTCTGAAAACATAGCTCAGACTCAAAATAACAATCATGTGATGAGCCGGTGATAGCAAGACAGTCGGGTAAAAGAGATTACCTTCAAGCATGAGAAACAGCTTCTTGACGAGCCCTCCAAGATAAAACTCCAGGTCATTTTGCTTCCCCGCCAGTTGGCCAGCCTTGTCAGACAGAACAATCTTGTCGTTCTTCAGTCGACTAACTTCCTTGTTAGCCGCGTCAAGAGCGGATTTCAGCTTGGCATTTTGATCTTCAAGTTTGTCGACTGAGGCAAGCTTCTCTTCAAATGACTTTGTTTTCTCCAAAGCCGCCTTTCCGCCTCTACAAGCTCAAGGTCCTTCTTCTTCAAAGTCTCTTCCAGTTTATCTCAAAGCAACAATGAGAACAGAGTTGAGAATGAACAGAAAAACAAAGGCGTTCGTCAAAAGTTCTCACCAGCCATACCTTTTGCTTCATCCTTTGCCTTCTGCAAATTCTCCTGAGAAAGCTTCAAATCGAGGTTGAGCTGGATCTGTTTGTTCTCTAACTCAGTATAACGAGCCACAAGCTCGCAAGATTTCTACAAAGAGTCAACCAACGAAAGACATCAAAGACAGATCACTTCCGAGTGATTAAGGAAAAATAGTAGCACTTCTAAGACTACAGTCGAATCAAAACATTCGACAGTAGTCTCGGGGACTACACCCAGCGGGTGCACTCAGCGTGCCCCCACTGGTTTTACCAATTTGGTTCGACCAGTCGACCAAAAGAGGCAAAAAGGTTATGATTCTAAAACCATGGCTAAGTGTCAGCGGTCAGCCGCGGTAAAAAAACAGTTCTTTAGACTATAGCCGACTGCACGCAGTCGACCATAGTCTCGGGGACTACACCCAGTGGGTGCACTCAGCGTGCCCCCACAAAAATTCAATCGACACACCCACCCAGTGGGTGTACAGATATGGAAATCTCCAGAAGGAAGCAGTTTCAGGTAGCATATCCTAACAGAGCAAGCAACGATCGACTTACTTGGACATTGCTCTGGAGAGCTGAACTAGCATCATAGGCCGCATGGCTAGCCTCTCGGACCGCTTTCACTTGCTCCATCATGATCCCCGTGGCGTATGGCCTCCTTAGCAAGACTCACTTGGTCTTCCGGACGTGGTGTATAGCAAAGAGAGATGGTGGATCATCGATTGACGAAGTGGGTCGGGCACTTGTCGTGATGCTGACAAAAGACACGAAGCCCGAGTGGGGTTGCCTCCCTCGGAAACCAGCGTCTCGTGAATCGTCATGACCGAGCAGCCTTGCCGTGAGCACCCTCTTGTTCTTCCTCTTCCTCAATGGCGCTTCCTCGTCATCGTCGGGGAGATCAATGACATGAGGCGGAACTACAAGAAAGATTCAAAAGTAAACATGGAAGTCCAATCGACTAAAAGCTCCAGTCGACTAAAAGCGAAACCACAGAGATCATACCAAGGTTGGAGGTGGCAGCATCTTCCATTTCCTGATCTTCATGCTTGGCTGAAGTCTCGGAAGTAGCGGCACTGTAGCTTTCAAGAATCGGTTGATCAGTCATCAAGTCGACCAAAAGTTCACTCATGTTGAATAAGGAAATACAAGGTTATGTTGGTTACCCAGAGATGGTGGGGATGACCATCCGCATCTTGGGCAGGGCCTTCGCCGGCTTTGACGACGTTGCTTGAGGTTGCTTCGGCGGTTTCTCAGTCGGCGCAGGGGGAGTTGTCCTAGGTCGCTTCGTCGACTGCCTAGTGGGCACAACAGCTTTACCGCGCCTGGCCGCCGGGCATGCGTCAACTTGGACCTTCCCTCCGAGCGGGGAGGATCGACGTCTTCCTCCTCTTCCTCCTCCTCCTCTTCATCAGAGCTGTCATCCCCCTCATCCTCCTCGTCGTTGGACTCCCATTCCTCCTGACTTTCACCTCCACTTCCTTCTTCTTCTTCGACTGTTTCCTGCATACATTGGGCATCGAGTACATATCGGTGGTGAACTAGAAGACAACAAAACAAAGGCGAAAGTCGATCGATGAATTGGCATCTAAGCAGAATGAATGCAGCGAATCACGATCGAAGATAAGTGGTTGTACCTTGTCTACTTCGTAAGTCTGGTCGAGTGGTGGAATCCTCCTAGCTCCGCGAGGGTTATCTTTGTTTCCTGTGATGGCAGTTATCCACTTCTCAAGCGTGGCGTCATCGACCTCCTATGGATGGACCCGAGTGGTATCATCCATACCAGAGTACATCCACATCGGATGACCTTGGTATTGGAGTGGCTGAATACGCCGTCGGAGGAAAACCTCCAGGAGATCCATGCCGGTCACCCCGTCGCGAATGAGCTGGACTACGCGCTCCATCAGCAATTTTACTTGGGCCTTCTCCTCTGGTAGCACCTTCAGGGAAGATGGCTTGTTCACTCGACTCATGGAGAAAGGAGGGAGCCGGTCATTGCCGGCGTCGGCTGGTCCGGCAAGAGAACCAGGTCGACCGCCACCCTCTAACCGAGTCGTGGAGAGTCATAGTCGGAAAGGCGCTCTTCCCCTCATCCGGACCCGAGTCCCCACACATCTGGATTACTTGGGTTCTCTCGTCATTCGGGTTCGTTTTCTTCACCGTCTGAGAGCGACAGGTGAATATGTGCTTGAAGAGACCCCAGTGCGGTCGACAGCCCAAGAAGTTTTCGCATAACAAAAGAAAAGCAGCAAGGTAGACAATGGAGTTGGGAGTGAAATGATGGAGTTGCGCTCCAAAAAGTTCGTAAACCCCGGAAAAAAGGATTCGTGGCGAGAAAATCCCGATCTACGTGGGTGGCCAGAGAACGCACTCACCCTCTTGAGTTGCGGTTGCCACTCCGTTCCCGGAAGCCTCGCCGACCCATGGGGGATCAGTCCTTCATTGGCCAGATCGGTGAGGTCCTTCTCGGTGATGGTCGAGCGGATCCAGTCTCCCTGGACCCAGCCTTGCGGTAGTTTGGACCGCGAACAGGATCCGCCCCGACTGGGCGCTCTCCCCTTAGCCTTCGCCGCCACCTTCTTCACCCGTTCCAAGGCTGCGGTCTTCTCCTTCACCATGGTCGCCGTGAAGCAGAAATCTTGAGCTGACCTGGGACAAACTAAGAGCGCAGCGAGAAGGTTTGGAGGCGGAGGGAGGAGAAGATTGAGGTCGCCTTGTTCAAAATACCCTTCCGACGCTTTATATGGGGCCGCTTCCGAGTGGGTGACCGTAGGCCCGAGCAATCCCGTCAAATCCCATAGCAGGCGCACCGCGATACGTGGCGAAAAAAGGCGGCGTGAAGATCGAGGCGTCATCGTCTTATCCCATCCGAGTGCCACGATTTTCTGCTTTCACTTCCCAAAATTCAGATCCTTGAAATCCGCTAACCGCGGAGCAACCCGTCAGATAGCAGATTTCCTCCAATCCGTCGCTCGGAAATCCTCAAGTTCACAGAGTTCACTCGACAAAACGTGAAGAATGGATCAAGACGACTGAAAGAGAAGTTGATGCTATCACTAAAAGGTCGTTGATCCGAGTAAGACACACTGCAACACGAAGAACATGTCGGAAAGATTATCAACTCCTTCCTCACTCAAACCTCGATCCATTCGGGGGCTAATGATGAAGTCATGTACCTGGGGTAGGGTCATAGACCTGCCCAAAGGTACCCTCCACAAAGACACTCGCAAGAGAAGCGGCCTTCCAGTCGACCTGGTAGGCTTCCACTCGACAGATTCCAGGATACTCGACCATGAAGACCCACTCAACCACCAGGAGTCCAAGAGCCACTCGGTGCCCAAACGGTCTGTAGTTAAATAGTCTTTATGATCATAATGATACTTTATGTAAGGCGTTACCAGTAACACCTAGTCTTAACGTACCTTAAACCCTCGCTTTCATTGGGCTGGCTGGGGTCTGGCGCACTCTATATAAGCCACCCCTCCACGGTAGAAGGGTTCGCACTGTAACACATACGCATATAATCCAGTCGACCGCCTCCGGGCTCCGAGACGTAGGGCTATTACTTCCTCCGAGAAGGGCCTGAACTCGTAAACCCTTGCGTATACAACTACTCCATAGCTAGGATCTTGCCTCTCCATACCTACCCCCCATTCTACTGTCAGACTTACAACCACGACAGCTGCGGCGTCGGTAAAGCAGGGCCGGTGGAGTTGAATATGGAGTCCGTGGAGCGGGTCCGGTGCAGTGGACGAAGGCTTCGGTGGGCGCGTTGTATAGTGCTTTTGATGAGGCGGATCTGTTGTGTCGGACGAGGGATTGTATGAAGGGACAGCGAAGGGGAGGGAGTCAGTGAAGGGCCTACGCTATGGTGGAGGGCGCCGGTTAAGCAGATCCGGTGCGGTGGACCATGATGGCAGTCAAGGAGATCTGGAGCGGTGGACAAGCCAGTCGCTGAAGCGGCTCCGGTGAAGTGGTGAGTTGGCAGTTGGGGGTTCCAAGGTGCGGAAGGTAGATCCGGCGGGGTGTGAGGTCCACCGCTGCGGCGGAGGACTAGATTTGGCGGCTTGCCGTGGTTGGGGGTCGGGGAGGGGAAGGGGAGGGGCTCTGGGGAAGAATGTTGGGGGCAAAGAGGGGAAAACAATGGAGTTACCAAAGCAGCCCTTTTCCGTTCATGTGGCAGGGGTAAAATAGGAATATCGCAGGGCTAAACTTTCGGGCGCGTGATATTTCGATGTGAGCGGGAAGTTTGAAAGCTTTTGGCGCTTAAAATTATAAGTATTCTGCTCTCGTACGACCGACTATGATATCATGGCCGACAATTTGTTTGTTTTGCAGGCAAAAAAATGTGCAAGTTTTGAAAATCAATGTCTCCAACTCGAAACTTAGATTGTCCATTCAATTCAAATATGGATCATTGAGCTACTACAAGCAAATACCATCATACGGTCCAATTCAAATGAAATTCCAAATGTGTTTATCCTAAATATGATGACAAAAGCAAAAATGTGTATGTGTATGAATAAAGTGGATGATTATAAAGTTTGAACATGCCTGTATGTGTATATCTCTAGGTTTGATATATGAATTTGAAATCACGAAATCCCGACTTAAAAAATGTACCTCCGTTTAAATGAATTACAAAAGCTAATGATGGAGTCGAATTCCAAAATTCCAATCTTAGGTTTGTAATTGGTACATCAAGGTATATCGCGCATGTTCAAAAGTATCGTTATCTCATAGTACAAACTGTGAAACAAATGGATCAACCATGAGTGCACAATATCTCAATTACACTAAAGTCCCTCAAATATAGACACCTCACTCTTTATCTGAAGTCAACCCCCCCCCCCCACCACCACCACACACACACACACACACACACACACATAGAGAAGTCGTTCTCTCCCCCAAACACCAACACACGAGCACATTAACACCCCTCTCTCTTGTAAAGTCCGGACCCCAACTCGGGCATGCACACATCTCTTCCCTCACTCTCTAGGTCTCCCGCTATCTCTCTTACGCAAGCACACGCACTATGTAGAGTGTATATTTCCCATACACACAAAACGTCGCCCCCAAACGTCTATCTCCCTAGTTATATGGTTCTCGCGCACTCACCTCACACACCACCCCCACTGCAAACAAGCACACTTTGTCTCCTTGTGCACCACTCTCCTCTTTCTATCTCTCCCACATGCGGACCCTTGACTCCTTCCTGCATACATATATGTCGTGACTCTTTGCATAGCTCCCTAATGTATAATCGTTCTCGATTTAGCACATTGTTCTCTACACCATCTATTCTAGATCTCTCATGAAGTCCCTATCACACACACGATGACTCGCTTCCTTGCTTCTCCGTTCATAGGCCAATTTCGGACAACATCAACATTGTCTCCCTATCTATACGCCATTTATGGACACAAACGACCCCTCTCGCCCCCTCTCTTCCTCTCTCTCTCTCTCTCTCTCTCTCTCTCTCTCTCTCTGTCGCTAGCTCTCTCTGTCTCTCGCTCTCACACGCCTCTCCCACATACACACTCCATGTCTCTTCCAAATAGTCTACTCCCCAGCCCGCACCGTGCTATCCCGCTACTACACATGTCACACCATTCCCCTTCCCTTATACTAGGTTTACATCATCAGTGGTCTCTCTATTCCACGTACACTCTCTCCCTCTCACACCCAAACGCGTGCACAAACACACACAAACACGCACAAACACCCATTTATCTGGATCCTCATCTCTCCCCATGTCCGCATGTGTATCTCACACACTCACTCTCTAATTATGTATATGTGTCTCCACGTTACACAACACAAAGCCCCATGTACATGTCTCTCTCTATCCTCCACACACATAGACACAAAGAATCTGTTATCATTGCCTCAGTCTCTAACATATCACACACTCAGACTGTCTCTCTCTCTCTCTCTCTCGCAAACACGCTCATCATGGGTTTCCCCGTGAATAACTTACCGGGCGTGGCAGTACGGCAAACACGAGACGTGAAAAAGAATAAATAAACAGGTGCTTAGACCACCTAGTATGACTATACTAGGACTAGAGCAAGCCAAATAGCGCGCCACCGTCACCCCCTCCTTGTCGGCGATGGGAAAATCATTGTTTTACACAGTCGAGAAGTCATTGTGCTAAGGCCCCACATGCCGAGGCGTTGAATAGAATGTAGACGCTAGTTTACGGAAGCAAGTATCGATAATACATTTGTATCTCCATACTTATATTTCTTCTCTTATAAAAAACCGAGGTGGTGATGATGGTACGTGTGACATCTTGCAATATAGACCGTCCGATCTATATCTGACGGATGGAAATTAAACTAAAAGATACCCGCACCCCTCTCCACATTTGCAGACAAGGCCTTGCCTCGTTCATCCCTATCTCCAACAAACCTCATTATTGAGCAATTAAGAAAGGAAGCCTCTGGAACAAAGCGGCACGGTGGCCATTGCCGGCGTCGTCAATCCCCATGCCTCCGCTCGATCCGACCACCAACCACCACCCCACCCCACTCCTCTTCACCTTATCTCATATTTCTCGAGATATCATTAGTTTTTACCCATGGGATTACTCCCTCAAGGGTCAATCACAACAAGTGTTTTATAAAAAAATCCATCTTGATGTTCCGTGCAATGCACGGATCTTGCTAGTACTCCTACACAAGACTAAGTTGGTGATGCTGGTGTATACGCCATCCGTCGTTTCGACCATTAGATCTACATCTAATGATTGTGAGGTAAGTTGTTGCCTTTTCTCACCAACATCCCACTTGTCTACCAATTTGCAGAAAAACCCATAATTAGTATCTTAAAACCAACCACATCCCTCCTCGACCGACCAAAGCATCCCAAGGAATATATTCTAATTGAAACATATGTATATCAAAATTAGAGTGTTTTGTACCAAGTTTGTGAATAAGTATTATTCTAATTATGATTCGTTGCAACGACATGAACATTGCTAGTATTTCCAACCATGCATTTTTTCCTAGTATTCCATAGTTTCGAGTTTTCCATCAAGATATTAGTCACTCGTGGTTGATATTTACTTTCAATCATGTACACATATGCACTATGTAGCTAGCCTTGCTTATTGGCTTCCAAAGCTTAACTTTCACTCCTACTTACAATATGTAGAGTATTTAACAAAACACTACCACTTTCAACCAGCCCTAGGAAGAATCTATTGTACAAAAATAGCAAAACATACCCAAAATTTCTTAATCCATGCCAAAAACTACTACCTAGTACTCCTACCGATTAGGTTCATTTAAACCCATTTATGACAGGGTTGGCCCACACGTCCGTCTTGTGAGGCAGCTTAAACCAACACATTTTGTTTGGACCGTTGACATGAGGGACCCACATCGACCTTCTATCCTGTTATTCCCCTCAAATCATTATTTTTCCTGAACATTACTTCAAACAAGATCTTGATGCGTGTTCGTCGGTGGCGCCGGTGATGAGCGAGTTGGCCGCCGCTCCGCCGGACGGGCCGGACCTTGTGGCCTCCGCACCGTGAGTTGGCGGCTGGCACAGGCATGACTCATGAGCCGAGCAAGCCCGTGCGCAGGCCTTCGCTCGAGCATGGTTGGCCTGGCGCGGCGCAGCGTGAGCAAGCCGCCCATGCTGCCATGCCAATCTAGCTAGCAAACCTTGCGGACAAGCAGCTGGATGGAGCTATCTTGGCTAGCTAGCGGCCATGAAGCGCCGGACGGAGCTGGCATCCGGCTGCCGCAACATGGGCTCCACCGCCGGGCGGTTTGACCTCGCCTTCACGGCTGGCGTGGCTGCGTCCCATGGCCGAGGATGACTAGATGGACGGGCCGGAGGTAGGAGGTCACTCGAGGATTTTTGTTGGTAAGAGCATGTACAATGGTTGATAAGGTAGTCTTATCTTAAGTCTGCCACGTATGCAAGTGGTAGTAGTTTCTTGGCATTTGAGTGGTTTCTTGCATTATTAGGGGTTTCTTGTAAGGAAATGTACGTACTACTAGCGACAAAAGGCGATTCTAGGTTGCGTTGTACTCCAACGAGTAAGACTAGTGGTCGCGGGAGTGTATACCTCGTTTTGTAGGTTCGATCCCGGCCGAACGCATGACGGCCTTTTTCTAAAAAATAGTACTACTACACTTTGCTGCGAGCCATATTTTACACGGGTAGTTTGAGTTTTGAAGTCAAAAGGACGTGCGGCCCCACAATCTGGGTGCACTGGACAGCCTAGCCACGTGAACGGGTTTTCCTTCCCAGCATCCCGTGGCTCGCGTGCTCGCCCTAGCCGCACCTCGCTTGCAGCTTCCTCATCAGCTAGTAGCATATTTAAACTAGCGCCTCCCAATTAAGCCCGAGGAGCCGGAAAAGCTTGGCGGGGCATTGGGAACTGGGCAATATGGCTCTGTACGTAAAGTGCTCTACTACTACTCAGCAGCTTGTGGCGTTGCTGCGCATGGACTTCACTCCATTATCGGCTCTACTATAAAAGAAATTCCTTTTGACGTGTTTTTTAAGCGGAGGCAAAAGCTTTGCTTCATCTCATTCATAAAGAAGGAACTAGTACTAACAAACTTGACGAGATCCATTACACCTCCACAAATGGAAGCGAAAAGCCTAGTCTCATTGTATCAAATAACTCAAATGTTACGCCTTGATAACTGTCATTGATAAACAGGCTGCTAGTGTGTGCGTGAGAGGAGCGGTTGAGTAGGCCAGCTACTCCTACATGAGAGGAGCGGCTGAATATAGCACCGAGAGTACCCACTAGGCTACTACGCAGGTGTACTTCCCCTGCATTGATAGTACAAATGATGGTTCTAGAGAAACGATAGTACCCTCCACTTCCAACCGTAGCTCCTTGGCCCTGAGATTCAAGAGTTCAAAACTGGTGCACTATACTAGACTAGACTAGAAGTACGAGACATCACACTACTAGTTGAGAAAAGTAGTACTAGTACTGCTTTCTGATGCAATCACGTACTCCTCCACATAATGTAAGGCGTTTTTGACACTAGTTGGCGTGTACAAAAAATGGCAAAAATATACCCAAAATTTCTTAATCCAAGCCAAAAACTACTACCTAGTGCCAAAAATTTCTTACTAGTGCTATTATTTACAGTATAATGCAATCCCATAACGTTCCATAATGCTAGTACTAGTAGTAAATAATAGCCTCACCCCTTCATTTGAGGAACGATCTACAGTTGGAAGGGACGAGGCCTTGCGGTTACTATGCTCTTATCTCCTCCTCGCCAGTTCCCTCCCCGAGCAGGCAGTTCGTCGCTGCTCCCATGGATTCGCCAGGCGGTTCTCCTCCTCATCGGGGCTGGGAGACCTTGGACGACGATCCTCTGGGAGAAATCGCACGCCGCTCCGACGTCCTTGATACGTCTCCAACGTATCTATAATTTTTGATTGCTCCATGCTACTTTATCTACTGTTTTAGGCAATATTGGGCTTTATTATCCACTTTTATATTATTTTTGGGACTAACCTATTAACCGGAGGCCCAACCTGCATTTGTTGTTTTATGCCTATTTCAAAGTTTCGAGGAAAAGGAATATCGACGGAGTCAAAACGGAACGAAATCAAGCTGGAGAAGTTATTTTGGAAGGAAACCCACCTGATGGACATGGACTCCACGTCGGAAGATACGGGAGGTGCTCACGAGGGTGGGCGCGCCCACCCACAGGCGCGCCCCACCTCGTGGGGCCCCGTAGCTCCACCGACGTACTCCTTTCACCCATATATACCCTACGTACCCTAAAACTTCCAAAATAGAAGATAGATCGGGAGTTCCGCCGAAAGCCTCCAGAACCACCAAAACCAATCGGGACCCCTTTCCGTACCACTGCCGGAGGGGGATCCATCTCCGTGGCCATCTTCATCATCCCGGCGCTCTCCATGACGACGAGGGAGTAGTTCACCCTCGGGGTTGAGGGTATGTACAAAGTAGCTATGTGTTTGATCTCTCTCTCTCTCTCTCTCTCTCTCTCTCTCTCTCTCTCTCTCTCTCTCTCTCTCTCTCGTGTTCTCTCTCGTGTTCCTCTATGGCACGATCTTGATGTATCCGAGCTTTGCTATTGTAGTTGGATCTTATGATGTTTCTCCCCCTCTACTCTCTTGTGATGAATTGAGTTTCCCCTTTGAAGTTGTCTTATCGGATTGAGTCTTTTATAGAGAACACTTGATGTATGTCTTGGTGATCAACTTGCGGGTTTCGTGACATTGGGAACCAATGCATAAGGTTTGGCACACGTTCTTGACTCTCCGGTAGAAACTTTGGGGCACTATTTGAAGTACTTTTATGTTGGTTGGATGAATCTGAGATTGTGTGATGCATATCGTATAATCATGCCCACAGATACTTGAGGTGACAATGGAGTATCTAGGTGACATTAGGGTTTTGGTTGATTTGTATCTTAAGGTGTTATTCTAGTACAAACTCTTTTATAGATCGATCCGAAAGAATAACTTTGAGGTGGTTTCTGTAACGCCCCGGATACAACTTTCCATATTCGTAGCTCTAACCCTTGCCTTTTCTGGAGATGCGATATGATATTTCCTCCGTGGTTGGGTTTTTGTCTTTTGTTTTGCATTTTGTTCATGTCATGCATTTCATCATCGCATCATCCGCATTGCATCCGCGTGTTTTCATAAAACCTCGTAGCCGTTCATGATTGCCACATCTCTCTTTGCCTCTGTTGTCATTTTGTCGTGCCCTTGTCCTCATTGACCTCTCTTGCCAGCTCGCAGCCCCCTCGCGTCTGTCCAGACCTTGCCCCGAACCCAACCTGCTCAGTCATCACAGTTGCATTTGGTTCATCCCCAAACATCTATAAAATATCTCCGTTTACTCATTTGGACTTTCGAAGCCTATTTTATCTCGATCATCCGATTTTGATTGGATGATCCAAACTCATCTCCCTTTTTTCTTATATATAAATCTCCTTGTCCATTTTTAGACCAAACCCTAAATCTTAGGACATTTGTCCCCCCTAGCCGCCGCCACCTACAGCCTTCCCCCTCCTCGGATCAGCCGCCGCCACCCACTCACCAAACCTCTCTCGGGATCCATCCCCTCCTTGATTTCACACACCAGCCAACCAAATCCCCTTCTCCTCGGTTTCCTCCTCCACCCAATCCTGAAGGCACCACAGTCTCCTCTGCTTCCCTCGTCCTCGCTCGATCCCAGGGGCAGCCACCGCGTCGCCGTTTCCCTGCCTCGGCCTCGCGACCTCGTGCCTGCGCCTCGACAGCCCCGCCGTCGGCCAATCCAACCAGCAGATGAGCCCATGCGACCACCTCCTTCTTCCTCCATTTTCCTCCTCTCTGTCTCTCATTTCTCTCTCGTTTTCTCTCGGTCCAGGAGCACACCAAGCCGGCCCGCTCCGTCCCCAAGTTCACCGAGCCTCCAGCCTCGGATCCGGTCGAACCTGAGCTACTCTGCCGGTCATGGCGCGCCGCCTGGATCCGCGCCCCTCGATCCCCTATGCCGCCAAGTTCCTCGCCGCCGTGCCCTGCATCCGCGTCGCTTGCCCTGCTTCCTCTGCTTCGTCCAGGACGAGGAGCAGCAGCGGCTCGCTCGTTCGAGCGTTGGCCGTGGCCTGCCCAGGTCCTTCGCCTCCGGGGCCACCAGCAACCTCCCCAAGCCGACCCTTCCTGGCCGGATCCCGCCGCCGCGCAGCCGCTCCTCGCCCACAGCTCCGCCCAGCCGCCACCAT
This sequence comes from Aegilops bicornis, assembly GCA_021605145.1. Lineage (NCBI taxonomy): Eukaryota > Viridiplantae > Streptophyta > Magnoliopsida > Poales > Poaceae > Aegilops > Aegilops bicornis. The sequence continues at coordinate 622,353,579 of CM038674.1, forward strand.
CTTCTTCCCGGAGGTCCGCCGACGCTGCAAGTCCCGCTGCCGCCTGCTTCCTCTCGTCAGAGACGAACGAGCACTCGCCCGCGTGCGTTGACCGCGCCCGCGTGGACCATGAGGCCTCGATCGCCTCCAGCCACGCCTCCAAGGCCCAGCGCTCCCTGCCCTGCCTCCTCCTCACCGACTGGGCTAAGCCCATGGTGAGAACCCCAGCCCAGTTCGCCTCAGATTCAGCCAGTTCTGTTTTTTTCCTTTCCAGTGATTTTAGCTATTTATCCAGGGAGTGCAGATTTACAGAAAAGTCCCTCTAGATCATGCATTTAATAACTCACAAACGGTGCATCGGATTAAAATGATTTTAATATGTAAAATGCTTAGATTTTCATCTAGTTTCATAATATGCCACTTTCATCCATGTTTAAAATGTTTTTTGTTTAAATTTGCTCAAATGCCATGTTAAAATGTTTTATTTCATAACTAAATAACCGTAGCTCGGTTTTAAATAAACTTTCTATGTAAATGGGGTGGATAAATGCCTAGATTAACATGGTGAACTTTATTTTCCTGTTTAACAACATTAAAATATGATTTAGAGCAGAACAATACCAAATCAAAATATGCACATGAGGATTTTCCGGAATTGTTGTTTCTTATTTCCGGCCTCATTTAAACTTGCCTAAATAGTTAGTTTAATTATGTTTCACCTCTTGCCATGTTTAATAACATTTAATATTGTTGATTACATAACCGAGATTAAACTAAATATGTCAATGTGGTGTTTTGTCAATATGCAACTCGTTGCATATCGAGTTCCACTTAACTTGTAGCATTGTTTGTTGCACTTTCCCATGTCATGCCTCATTAAACCGGACATGCATCATACTTGATTGTGCACTATGCCATGATTATGCTTGTGTGTTTACCATGTTGTTTGCTTCTTTCCGGTTTGATTCTCTCGTTAGCTTCGGGTTCGTTCCGGAGTTGTGAGGATTCGTTCGACTACTTCCGTTCGTCTTCTTCATGGACCCGTTCTTCTTCCTAGCGGGATTTCAGGCAAGATGAACGTCACCTTGGATCTCATTACTATCATTGCTATGCTAGTTGCTTCGTTCTATCGCTATGCTGCGTTACCTACCACTTGCTTATCAAGCCTCCCAAATTGCCATGAACCTCTAACCTTTGTCACCCCCTAGCAGACCGTTGTTTGGCTATGTTACCGCTTTGCTCAGCCCCTCTTATAGCGTTGCTAGTTGCAGGTGAAGTTGAAGATTGCTCCATGGTGGACAGGATTATGTTGGGATATCACAATATCTCTTATTTAATTAATGCATCTATATACTTGGTAAAGGGTGGAAGGCTCGGCCTTATGCACAGTGTTTTGTTCCACTCTTGCCGCCCTAGTTTACATCATATCGGTATTATGTTCTCGGATTTTGCGTCCCTAACGCGGTTGGGTGATTTATGGGACCCCCTTGACAGTTCGCTTTGAATAAAACTCCTCCAGCAAGGCCCAACATTGGTTTTACCATTTTCCTATACCTTTCCCTTGGGAGTAATTAACCCAAGGGTCATCTTTATTTTAGCCCCCCCCCCCACGGGCCAATGCTTGTCTAAGTGTTGGTCCGAACTAGAGCCCTTTGCAGCGCCTCCTCGGGGAAACTCGGGGCCGGGTTTTAGTTGTACGGACTGCTCATCTGGTCGTGGCACGAGGCAGAGATCTGTGCGGCTACTATCAGGGTGTCGGCACGTCGGGAGGTCTTGCTGGTCTTGTTTTACCATTGTCGAAATGTCTTGTAAACCGGGATTCCGAGACTGATCGGGTCTTCCCGGGAGAAGGAATATCCTTCGTTGATCGCGAGAGCTTATCATGGGCTAAGTTGGGACACCCCTGCAGGGTATAAACTTTCGAGAGCCGTGCCCGCGGTTATGTGGCAAATGGGAATTTGTTAATGTCCGGTTGTAGATAACTTGACACCAGATCCGAATTAAAACGCATCAACCGTGTGTGTAGCCGTGATGGTCTCTTTTCGGCGGAGTCCGGGAAGTGAACACGGTTTCTGTGTTATGTTTGACGTAAGTAGGAGTTCAGGATCACCTCTTGATCATTGCTAGCTTCACGACCGTTCCTTTTGCTTCTCTTCTCGCTCTTATTTGCGTATGTTAGCCACCATATATGCTTAGTCGCTGCTGCAACCTCACCACTTTACCCCTTCCTTTACCCATTAAGCTTTGCTAGTCCTGATACCCATGGTTATGGGATTGCTGAGTCCTCGTGGCTCACAGATTACTACCCCAACAGTTGCAGGTACAGGTTATGCGATGGTCATGACACGAGAGCGATGTTTGCTTGTTTTGGAGTTCTTCTTCTTCTTCGTCGATCAGGGGATAGGTTCCAGGTCGGCAGCCTGGGCTAGCAGGGTGGATGTCGTTTGAGCTTTTATTTGTGTTTCATCCGTAGTCGGATGTTGATGTTATGTATGTTGTATTGATGTTGTATTCGTGTGGCATTGTATGCCTTTTGTATGTATCCGCATCTATTATGTAATGTTGATGTAATGATATCCACCTTGCAAAAAGCGTTTCAAGATGCGCTTCTATCCTTGGTGGGACCTTCGAGTTCCTTTAGGATAGGGTCGCATCTTGGGCGTGACAGTTTCGTACCCTACCATAATTTCTACATTTGTTCTCCGCTATTAGTGGCTTTGGAGTGACTCTTTGTTGCATGTTGAGGGATTGTTATATGATCTATCTATGTTATTATTGTGGTGAGAACTTGCACTAGTGAAAGTATGAACGCTAGGCCTTGTTTCCTATCATTGCAATACCGTTTATGCTCACTTTTACCGCTTGTTACCTTGATGTTTTTATATTTTCAGATTACAAATACCTTTATCTACCATCCATATTGCACTTGTATCACCATCTCTTCACCGAACTAGTGCACCTATGCAATTTACCATTGTATTGGGTGTGTTGGGGACACAAGAGACTTTTTCATATTTGGTTGCAGGGTTGTTGGAGAGAGACCATCTTCCTCCTACGCCTCTTGCGGATTGATAAACCTTAGGTCATCCACTTGAGGGAAATTTGCTACTGTCCTACAAACCTGTGCATAAGGCCCAACAACGTCTACAAGAAGAAGGTTGTGTAGTAGACATCAAGCTCTTTTCTGGTGCCGTTGCCGGGGAGGCTAGGTAAGTGAAGGTATATCTTTAGATCTTGCAATCGAATCTTTTTCTTTCTTGTTTTAGCACTAGTCTAGTTATAAAAGAAAACTACAAAAAAAATGGAATTGAGTTTGTCTCATACGCTTCATCTTTTTAATATCTTTCGTGAGTATGATGGGAAGGAAAATTGTGCCAAAGTGCTAGAAGAAGAATGCATTAGAATGTTTGGCACTAAATATTTATATGATGAGCATGATTGCAATGTTGTTAATATGAATTCCTTGAATATCCATGATGCTAATGATATGCAAAGCCACAAGCTTGGGGAAGCTATGTTTGATCAAGACGATATTTTTTATCCCCCAAGCTTTGATGAGCAAATTTACTATAATGAAAGCATGCCTCCTATCTATGATGATTATTGTGATGACACGTATGCTTTAAAGAATAATGATAACCATGAAACTTGTCATCTTGATCTTAATTTTCAATCACATGATAGTTATTTTGTTGAGTTTGCTCCCACTACTATTGATGAGAAGAATTTTGCTTATGTGGAGAGTAATAAAAATTCTATGCTTGTAGATCATGAAAAAAATGTTTTAGGTGCTGGTTATATTGTTGAATTCATTCATGATGCTACTGAAAATTATTATGAGGGAGGAATATATGCTCATAGGAATTGCAATAATATCAAGTTTCCTCTCTATGTGCTTAAAATCTTGAAGTTATGCTTGTTTTACCTTCCTATGCAAGTTGATTATTGTTCCCATAAGTTGTTTGCTCACAAAATCCCTATGCATAGGAAGTGGGTTAGACTTAAGTGTGCTAGTCATATTGTTCATGATGATCTCTTTATGTTTCAATCCTTATCTTTTATGTGAGCATCATTGAAATCATCATGCCTAGCTAGGGGCATTAAACGATAGCGCTTGTTGGGAGGCAACCCAATTTTATTTTAGTTTCTTGATTTTTGGTTCTGTTTAATACTCCCTCCGTTCCTTGATATAAGGTGTACTGATTTTTTAGAAAAAAAATCCGAAATATAAGGTGCCTTGCGTTGCACCATTTATTTGGATAATTTATTAGAGATTTGATTACATTTACTTATATTAGGCCAGCTCCTCTATTTTCTCATGTCAATTAGTCAGGTGTAATCTCGCCCAAAACTTGTGAAATTTTCACTTCACGAGCGTTCTTTAATTTTCGTGCCAAAAACTATACACCCTATATTTAGGAACAGAGGGAGTAATAAATAATCCATCTAGCCTCTGGTTAGATGTGGTTTTATGTTTCAATTAGTGTTTGTGCCAAGTAGAACCTTTGGGAAGACTTGGGTGAAGTGCTTATGATCATGCTGTAAAAAACAGAAACTTTAGCGCTCACGAGATTAGCTAGAACTTTTTACTGGAGAGTGATATTTAGTTGATTCTTTTTGCAGATGATTACTAGACAAATTACTCAGGCCCACCAATTTATTTTAGAATTTTTGGAGTTCTATAAGTTTGCGTTAGTTACATATTACTACAGACTGTTCTGTTTTTGACAGATTCTGTTTTCATTGTGTTGTTTGCTTATTTTGATGACTCTATGGCTAGTAAAATAGTTTATAAACCATAGAGAAGTTGGAATACAGTAGTTTTAACACCAATATAAATAAATAATGAGTTCATTACAGTACCTTGAAGTGGTGTTTTGTTTTCTTTCGCTAACGGAGCTTACGAGTTTTCTGTTAAGTTTTGTGTTGTGAAGTTTTCAAGTTTTGGGTAAAGATTCGATGGACTACGGAATAAGGAGTGGCCAGAGCCTAAGCTTGAGGATTCCCAAGGCACCCCAAGGTAATATTCAAGTACAACCAAGATCCTAATCTTGGGGATGCCTCGGAAGGCATCCCCTCTTTCGTCTTCGTTCATCGGTAACTTTACTTGGAGCTATATTTTTATTCACCACATGATATGTGTTTTGCTTGGAGCGTCATGTCATTTTGTTTTGTTTTGCTTGCTGTTAGTTAGATTAGTGTTATGCATCTTTATTTTCAATAAAAAGCCAAGGATATCCTTTGCCATGCTTATTTTGCAAGTATGCATGTTGCTGTTTGAAAACAGAAAGTTTACCGCTGTTGCAAAACTTCTCTAGAAAAGTCAGAGAGTGGTATAATGTTGAATCTTTTTGCATATTGAGATCTGATAAATTTATTACAGTGGGAATTTTAGTTCATAATTTTTGGAGTTAGGGAAGTATGATGAATATTGCATTCTTTACAGACTATACTGTTTTGACAGATTGCTGTTATGGTTGCATTGTTTGCATATATTTGCTTGTTTAATGATTCTATTTGAGGATAGGAGTATTAAATATGCAGAGGCATTTAGTATGCAATGTTGAATAATAATGTTAGTGATTTTTTACAGTAGAAAATGATAAGGTTTTGCATTGGTTTATACTAACCTATCTCATGAGTTCTTGTTGAGTTTGATGTGAATGAAGCTTTTGATAAAAAGAGAAACCATGATATGAGAGGAATTAAGGAGACACAAAAGTTAAAGCTTGGGGATGCCCAAGGCACCCCAAGATAATATTTCAAGAAGTCTCAAGCATCTAAGCTTGGGGATGCCCCCGTTGGCATCCCACCTTTCTTCTTCAACAACTATCGGTTAGTATCGGTTGAGCCGAAGTTTTTGCTTCTTCACATGAGTTGTGCTATCGTTGCATTGTAGTTTCCTTTAGCTTTGTTTGCTGTTTGAATAAGGTATCAAGATATGAAATTCTTTAATGAGAGAGAGCCATACACAAATTGGAATTTGCTAGAATACTCTATGTGCTTCACTTATATCTTTTGAGCGTGATATTTTTTGCTCTAGTTCTTCACTTAGATCTTTTAGAGCACGGTGGTGGATTTGTTTTAAAGAAACTATTGATCTCTCATGCCTCACTTAGATTATTTTGAGAGTCGTTAATAGCATGGTAATTTGCTTAATATTAATATACTTGGTATTCAAGATATGTGAAACTTTCTTATGAGTGTGTTGAATACTAAGATAAGTTTGATGCTTGATAATTGTTTTGAGATATGGAGGTGATAATATCAAAGTCGTGCTAGTTGGGTGATTATGAATTTAAAGAATGTTTGTGTTGAAGTTAGCAAGTCCCGTAGCATGCACGTATGGTTAAAGTTGTGTAACAAATTTTAAACATGAAGTGTATCTGGCTTGTGCATCCTTATGAGTGGCGGTTGGGGACGAGCGATGGTCTTTTCCTACCAATCTATCCCCTAGGAGCATGCGCGTAGTACTTGATTTTGATGACTTCTAAATTTTTGCAATAAGTATATGAGTTATTTTGACTAATGTTGAGTCCATGGATTATACGCACTTTTACCTTTCCGCCATTGCTAGCCTCTTGATGCAGTGTATTGCCCTTTCTCACATTGAGAGTTGGTGCAAACTTAGCGGTGCATCCAAACCCCGTGATACGATACGCTCTATCACACATAAACCTCCTTATATGTTCCTCAAAACAGCCACCATACCTACCTATTATGGCATTTCCATAGCCATTCCGAGATATATTGCCATGCAACTTTTCACCGTTCCGTTCATCATCATCATGACATACTTTACTTTTGTCATATTGCCATTGCATGATCATGTAGTTGACATCGTATTTGTGGCAAAGCCACCATGCATTATTTTCCATACATGTCACGCTTGATTCATTGCACCATCCCGGTACACCGCCGTAGGCATTCATATAGAGTCATATCTTGTTCTAGTTTCGAGTTGTAATCCTTATGTTGTAATCAATAGAAGTGTGATGATCATCATTGAAAGATCGTGGATGTCGCCTAGAGGGGGGGGGGGGTGAATAGGCGCTTTAAAATAATTACGGTTGAGGCTTGAACAAATGCGGAATAAACCTAGCGGTTAATTTGTCAAGCACAAAACCTACAACAACTAGGCTCACCTATGTGCACCAACAACTTATGCTAAGCAAGATAAGCAACTATGTGATAGCAAGATATATGACAAGAACAATATGGCTATCACAAAGTAACGTGCATAAGTAAAGGGCTCGGGTAAGAGATAACCGAGGCACGCGGAGACGACAATGTATCCCGAAGTTCACACCCTTGCGGATGCTAGTCTCCGTTTGGAGCGGTGTGGAGGCACAATGCTCCCCAAGAAGCCACTAGGGCCACCGTAATCTCCTCACGCCCTCGCACAATGCAAGATGCCGTGATTCCACTAAAGGGACCCTTGAGGCGGTCACCGAACCTGCATAAATGGCAACCCTTGGGGCGGTCACCGAACCCGTACACTTTGGCAACCCTTGGGGCGGTCACTGTGCCGTAAAATTGCTCGGGGCGACCTCCACAACCTAATTGGAGACCCCGACGCTTGCCCGGAGCTTTACACCACAATGATTGAGCTCCGAACACCACTCAAGATATTGTTGAGTGTGGATTTCCCTTCATGACTCTTTTCCAAGTCTTTCTTCAAAGAAGTGACTTGGGCCTTGAGCTCTTTGATTTCCTCTACATGGTTAGTCTCAATACAAGAACTAGAGGAAGTATAAGCTTCATTGTTAGAGCAACAAGGCAAGGAAAGCAATTCATCACAAGATGTACCAACATTGTGAGTAGATGAATTACAAGGACTAGCACATATCAATATAGCATTTTGACTAGAAGTAGTGCTAGTATCCACATGAGGCTCACTAGATGTTACCTTAGCAAGCATGGCCTCATGAGCTATCTTTAGCACATTATGGGATACTAGAAGATCATCATGAGAGCTTGTGAGCCTTACATGATTTTCTTCCAACATCCCATAATTGCTAGATAGCAACTCAAGTTGAGCCCTTAGCTCAACATTCTCCTTCAATATGGATGCTTCACAAGAGATAGAGTTAGTAGCATAAGCATCATCATTAGCAACAAGAGGAGAAGACAACTTGGCAAGCTCTTTTGAATATGAAGCTTTAAGTTGAGCATGAGACTCGGTGAGTTTGATGAGCTCACTCTTAATGACCCTTGAGCCATTTTCGAGGTGCTCAAAGTCCTCAAGGAGTTTAGCATGCACAACTTCAAGCTCCTCATTTTAGTTTCAAAATCATTGGCCACGCTAAGAGCTCTATCACGAGATTCCCTCACTCTAGATAATTCTAGAGCAAAAGTCTCCTCGAGAGATTCCTTGGTGGTTTGTTCAAGTTCAAGAGCTTGAGAGAGGTCCATAATCTCATTAAGCGTAATCACGCTCATGACCTTCCATTTGATCAATGGTGACCTCATGCTCCTCAAGACGAGATTCCAACTCATCAATATATTTCTTGCCCTCAATAGCAATAGACATGATTTCCATGAAGTTGGAACGAGCAATTTTATTCTTAAGAAGAGCTTTAAAAATCATTCCCCCTTAATTTTTAAGGAGGCAACATCATCACTCTCTTCATCATAATCAACATCATCATCACTCTTGCCATCATCAATATCATCGCAAGATATATTGGGATTCAAAGGGGGAGATACCTTTGAAGCCTTGGCCATAAGGCAAAATGCAATAGATGATGATATAGGATCCCTTGAAGCACCATTCAAGACCACATCTTGTTCCATGGAGTGTTGGGTTTCATCTACATTGTTAGCACAACAACTCGAGGAAATACATGCATTTTTATCATGGCAACAAGATATAGCAAGCATATCATCATGAGATTTAGTCAAGCAATTTCTACATGATACGCAAGGAATATCAACACAAGCAAGTGAAACATTTGGAGTGCTCGAAGTGCTAAGGCCCAAAAGGCAGACATTGCAATAATATAGTGATGAAGAATCATCCACAAAAAGCACACTATCATCATTGCAATGACCGACACTACTCACCATATCATTACCTTGTGGCAAACCACATGTAGGTGAAGTAGAAGAAGTTGAGAAGACTATACGGCCGGAGGTGGAGGGAGAACAATCATCCCTACAAATCTTGGACACACCATATTTATCTTGAAGCTTCGTCCACAACTCATGAGCATCCCGAAACGGCATGAGTTGAAATATAACTACATTGCTCAAAGCATCGAAAAGCACATTAGAAGCTTGAGCATTGAGATAAGAGTTTTTCTCATCCTCTAAAGATAATCTTTGGGGCTCCTTTGGAGAAGAAAACCCATATCTACAATTCGCTCCAAATTTGGGTCCATGACCCTAAAGAGATTAAGCATCTGAATAACCCAAACATCAAAATTTGTGCCATCGAAACTAAGAGTGTCAGAGAATCCTAATCCCCTAGTCGACATCTTTACTCTCTAGGCGGTTAAGCCAAACAAAGAGAGACGAGGCTCTGATACCAACTGAAAGATCGTGGATGTCGCCTAGAGGGGGGGGTGAATAGGCGCTTTAAAATAATTACGGTTGAGGCTTGAACAAATGCGGAATAAACCTAGCGGTTAATTTGTCAAGCACAAAACCTACAACAACTAGGCTCACCTATGTGCACCAACAACTTATGCTAAGCAAGATAAGCAACTATGTGATAGCAAGATATATGACAAGAACAATATGGCTATCACAAAGTAACGTGCATAAGTAAAGGGCTCGGGTAAGATATAACCGAGGCACGCTGGAGACGACGATGTATCTCGAAGTTCACACCCTTGCGGATGCTAGTCTCCGTTTGGGCGGTGTGGAGGCACAATGCTCCCCAAGAAGCCACTAGGGCCACGTAATCTCCTCACGCCCTCGCACAATGCAAGATGCCGTGATTCCACTAAGGGACCCTTGAGGCGGTCACCGAACCCGTACAAATGGCAACCCTTGGGGCGGTCACCGAACCCGTACACTTTGGCAACCCTTGGGGCGGTCACGGTGCCGTCAAATTGCTCAGGCGACCTCCACAACCTAATTGGAGACCCCGACGCTTTCCCGGAGCTTTACACCACAATGATTGAGCTCCGAACACCACCAACCGTCTAGGGCGCCCAAGCACCCAAGAGGAACAAGCTCAAGGGCACCAAGCACCCAGGATTAATAAGCTTCTCAACTTGTAACTTCCATGTATCACCGTGGAGAACTCAAACCGATGCACCAAATGCAATGGCAAGGGCACACGGAGTGCCCAAGTCCTTCTCTCCCAAATCCCACCAAAGCAACTAATGCTAGGGAGGAAAATGAGAGGAAGAACGAAGAAGAACACGCAGAACTCCAAGATCTAGATCCAAGGGGTTCCCCTCACTTAGAGGAGAAAGTGATTGGTGGAAACGTGGATCTAGATCTCCTCTCTCTTTCCCTCAAAAAACTAGCAAGAATCCATGGAGGGATTGAGAGTTAGCAAGCTCGAAGAAGGTCAACAATGGGGGAAGAACACGAGCTCAAAGGATAAGGTTGAATGGGGAAGAAGACCCCCTTTTATAGGAGCTCCCGAATCCAACCGTTATGTTCACAGCCATACAGGCGGTAGTACCGCTCAAGGAGCGGTACTACCGCTAGGGCGGTAGAACCCTTCAAACACAACAGCGAGGAGGCAAAAGGCCAAAGAACCTTCGAGCGGTAGTACCGCTCGTTCTCACGGTACTACCGCTCGACCTCACGGTACTACCGCCAAATGGTAGCGGTACTACTGCTTATGACGGTACTAAAAAAATACTTACGTGCCTACTTCCATTGAGCAAAACACGAGATTTTGGTCGAGCGGTACTACCGCTTAGGAGCCGCGGTAGTACTGCTCTGAGGCGGTACTACCGCTCAGAGCCGCGGTAATCTTGCTCTGGAGCGGTAGTAAAAATTACATCCGCTCTAGTCGCGGTAGTACCGCTGCAGCCTTTACCAAAACAGCCACAACTTTTGCAAACGGACTCCGAATTCAACGAAACCAAGTTTGTTGGAAAGCTAACGACATGGGCTAACACAATCTTGATAAAAATATCAAGAATAAGCAAATGAGAAAAGTTCCAAAGGAAAATGGTGAGAACCCTTCCTCGGAAAAGACCGGTAAAACCTCCAACACCGAAAACATCATAGAAGACGCATGTGAACTCCGTTTTCGATGAACTCAAGCTTGTCATCAAAATGACCATAAGCTCTAAGATTCACAAAGAGAACCAAACAAGAACAAAGAAACATGATGCAAGGATGCAAGGGTTTGAGCTCTCTACTAACGATACGATCAAGCTACCAACTTGAGAGCCCCCCTTGATAGTACGGCAAACGATCATAAAACCCGGTCTCCCTACTACCACCATGAGACCGGTAAAATAGAAAACCTATCAAGGGCAAACCTTTGCCTTGCACATGGTCCACTTGAGCTAGATGATGACGATCTTGACTCCCTCAAGATGGACCACCTTTCTTGATTGCGTTGGCTCGATGAAGACTAGATGATTGCTCCCCATAGTCCACTATGGGTGAGCCACTCTTGACTCATCTTCACAAGTCCATTGACACCACAATGGATGGCAAGCTTCAAGCACTTGATCTCTTCGTGATGCTCCACTTGAACTTGCACACGGCAATCTTGATGACGATCACCACTTGATGTCATCCTTTCCATGGGTTGTATGATATCTTCCTCTTGGCGCAAGCCCATGGACACGTACCTAACCCCACATAGACTCTCACATAGACCATGGGTTAGTACACAAAGTGCAATGGATAATGCTTACCATACCATGGGATCACTTGATCCCTCTCGGTACATCTTCTACGCTTTGTGAGTTGATCAACTTGATTCACTCTTGACTTAGTCTTGATCAACCTTGAATCTTTCCAACTCTATTCATTTGGATGATGTCTTGAAGGTAAACATGAATGATCACACAATCTTCTTCTTCAAGACATGCTTGCAATAAGCTCAACACTCACATGACCAATCTTTGGATAATTCCTTAATAGCACCTTGGTCAACACATAAACTCCTTGAAACCAACACATGGACTTCAAGAAATGGTGATAATTCCTTAATAGCACCTTGGTCAACACATAAACTCCTTGAAACCAACACATGGACTTCAAGAAATGCATATGGACAAATCCTTCAAATATAACTCAATGCAACCATTAGTCCATAGAGAATGTCATCAATTACCAAAACCACACATGGGGGCACCGCATGTCCTTTCAATCTCCCCCATTTTGGTAATTGATGACAATCACTTTCAAGAGAGTTTATATAAGGAATTATGCATCACCATGCAATGCACCAACCAATAATGCATGTGTATGAGATGCAAATGCTTAGGAACAAAACCGAAGCAAGGAGAAAACTCTGAAGACTTCTCCATAAAACTCTCTGAAACTTCTCCCCCATTGGCATCGATTGCCAAAATGGGCGAAAAGCTAAGAAGACCAATGTAAAAGGTGTTCCTCCAAAAGTTGTGTATTTCTCAACAAGAGAGTGGAATGCCATACACATATCCAAAGGTAATACTTGGAGGAAGACCAACTATATTGAGGCACCAAGATTGCAAAAGAATGATATGCCACAAAGACATAACAAAGAGAGAAACAAGCAATCAAGCAATCAAAAGATACCAATTGAAGCAAGCTATCAAAAGATATCAACTGAACCACTAGACCAAAGATCCTACGAGCCACATGAAAAACATATTATGATATGAGCAGAGGATTGTTCTAAAGAAACTAGAGAAGCTCCCCATGATTTGTGCACATCAAGAATTTTTGTATTTGGATACAAAGTGCACAAAATAGGATCATAGCTCCCCAAAGTCAACAGAAACTAACAACCAAAGTGCAAGAGAGCATATAGGAAACTAAGGCTAGCGCTTGCAACAAGCACATGGTTGAGCAACATTGTAAAATAGGCAACTTAAGAATAGGCTCAACCAAAATGATGTGTGTGAGTCATGGCAAAGCACATGAGAATACTAATATACGGATGAGCATAAGCATCAACATAGTCTCGAATGAATGAGATACACGGTGCAAAGCCTTTCATTCTCACACACAACTAGCAAATGGGTTCACAAGCTTACTAATAAGAAAATAGAGAACCCATGCTTGTGACAACCCGTGGTGAAGATAGACGATGAGAGGCTCATCAAGACGAGGGGTACCAATTAAGATGGCAAAAGCCTCGTAAAGATGAGCAAGAGGAAAATAATCTTCATCACACAAGAGTGCGTCAAGATGCAACGATAGAGGACACGCACTCAAGGCAAAAGCTTTCACGGAGCCACCAAAGAATTAACATAAGAAAGACAAGGTGGACGTGAAAGAAAGGATATCAACTAGAGATGTAATTTCTCTCAAGTGTATAAGGTTCTAGGTAGACAAAATCATGATGATATATATCTACAAAGAGGGATGTACACCGAAATAGTTACAACATGAAGGAACTAGATATCCACAAGGAAGTCATAAATATACCAATAAGATATTTGCTTGAAAGCATAGCACTTGGCTAGATATGGTCTTATTGTATATAAATGAATTCCTACCCATGAACATCAAAGACATCACAACTAGCAACATGAGATCATCGTTGAGATGCTTTGAGAAAGGAAACAAGTATCACAAGAAAGAGTGAAATACATGCCATGATACAACCTACACAAGGTTGATGCAAGTAATGTGTACATGTAGTAGATGATGATACTTATTACCGAGATACCATTGGAAGGATGTAGTAGATACCAATTGAAGGTAGATAGTAGTTCATTGATCATCCTAGCTTGACTCCAATATGCACATGGTGACAACACCTTCCTTGTGAGTGAGCCGAGCATCCAATGCATCTCCAAATGTTCCTATAAGAACAACACAAACTAACCGGTACCCAAACTCATCGGGACCAAATAGTTAGAAACACCAATACATAGGACAAACTCCACATAAATATGTGCATATAGATATGAAAATGAATATCATGCACATCTCATCCAAATTGAGACTAGGTGGAGTTTCTCCCATATATTGAGTCAAACAAAGAAAGCATGACAAATAAAATACATGAAGAAAACATGCATGCTCAAGACTTCAAAACCCAAAACCAAAAGACAAAGAAATGCCAAGTGAAAAGGATACCAAATGAATAAAACATCACTTGGAGGATATCCATAAAAGATACATCAAGGAATGAGATATCCATTGATACACTCAAAATAAAAGATATCAAACTCCCAAAAGAGAGGATGGTTCCGCACAAACCAAGCTCTCTACAAAGTTTCATGATAGCACAAAGTACCAAAAGCAACGGCTTGCCTTCCGCCAACACACACTTGATAAGGATCGCAAGAAGAGTGTTCTATAGAGAATAGGATAGATCCCCCAAGACTAGTGCATTATAGAGAATTTGCATTTGAATACAAAATGCACAAGGTGGAATCACCACTTTCACTATATCTAGAAAACACTAGACAAGGACGAGAAAAAAAAAACAAGATCCACAAGTGGTAGGGAAGACAACGGAGTTGACACAAACCTTGGCAAGAGAAAAGGAAAAATAAAAACAAAAGCCAATGTAAAGATGATCAATAAATTCTACCACAAAAGTGAGTACCAATTGTCAAAAGACAAGAAGTAAATGGAAATAATTCCCGGTGGTAGATAGCAAGGATATCCGACATCATCTTCACACCAAACACAAGCAAATTGCAACTTGTAGAGCTAGCATGCCACCTAGGAACAAGATAATTTACAATATCAATTCTAGGTGACAATATCTCAAATGTACACATTTTCTAGGCTAGTAATACACACATAGCATATTACTCCCCATAATGTGAAACCAATTAAAGATAGACAAGAGGCAATTAAAAGGATCCAACAAGAGATAATTAATGGAAAATTTAGAATTTGAATTTCTCATGAGAGATATACCACTTAGAGACTAGATAATCTTGAAATATCAATACTAGATGGTATTACTCATGTACACACATTTATAGGATTGTGAGGTGCACAAAGCACATCACTCCCCCATAATGTGATATTCCATTAATCTCTCACAAGAGCCAACTAAGAAATAAACAAGATGCAAAAGGCTCAACACACAACTCACATGTACATGATGTGCAAACCAACATGCACATACTTGATTTCTCAAGATAAGAAATTTGGAAGCACAACATATACAAGCACATGCAAGATACAAAACCACAACATGCTAAGGGACAAGTAACTTTTAATGTAAGCAATTTAAGCATAAGTTACCGCAAGGAGGAACATTGGATATATGATAGAAAGATAATCCGAATGACTTGGCTTGACACAATATGAATGATGAGGACCCTTAAATCTTCATAATGTAGCCAAGTCTCCAATGACCTCCAACAACACCTATTGATCAAGTTTGAGCTAGTTGGTCCCCAACCAAGTTGGGTCCTAAGAGGTTAGTCACAATAGGCTTGGCCACCCAAATGGTTCTTTTCTTGACACCACTTTGAGTACCAACAAACTTGGCAAACACATTGCCTACCTTATCCTTCCCAAGAGAATAGACATCATCAATAATAATTGGGTTGGATAAGTTACCACTAGTGCATGAAGAAGCGATGTGGCCTTTCTCACGGCATAAGTAGCAACGTCTACTCTTCACTTTCTTCTCACTTGATTTCTCAACAAGAGAAGCATTAACTTGAGTCTTCTTAGGAAGTGGCCTTTCTTCAACTTGAGGTTGAGCATGAGATTGAACTTGTGCCCTCTTCCCTTGTTGCTTGACACTAATGGCCTTCTTCTTCAATGGGCAAGATCTAACATGATGCCCTTCTACTTTGCACTTGAAGCAAATAATCTTGGCCGATTTCTTGACTTGTTCTTGTCCCTTCTTTTTGTTCATCTTGGACTTCTTCTTCTTATTGGAGTTGAATCCAAGTCCACCTTTGTCATTGGGGGATTTTTGCACACTCAAGATATTGTTGAGTGTGGATTTCCCTTCATGACTCTTTTCCAAGTCTTTCTTCAAAGAAGTGACTTGGGCCTTGAGCTCTTTGATTTCCTCTACATGGTTAGTCTCAATACAAGAACTAGAGGAAGTATAAGCTTCATTGTTAGAGCAACAAGGCAAGGAAAGCAATTCATCACAAGATGTACCAACATTGTGAGTAGATGAATTACAAGGACTAGCACATATCAATATAGCATTTTGACTAGAAGTAGTGCTAGTATCCACATGAGGCTCACTAGATGTTACCTTAGCAAGCATGGCCTCATGAGCTATCTTTAGCACATTATGGGATACTAGAAGATCATCATGAGAGCTTGTGAGCCTTACATGATTTTCTTCCAACATCCCATAATTGCTAGATAACAACTCAAGTTGAGCCCTTAGCTCAACATTCTCCTTCAATATGGATGCTTCACAAGAGATAGAGTTAGTAGCACAAGCATCATCATTAGCAACAAGAGGAGAAGACAACTTGGCAAGCTCTTTTGAATATGAAGCTTTAAGTTGAGCATGAGACTCGGTGAGTTTGATGAGCTCACTCTTAATGACCCTTGAGCCATTTTCGAGGTGCTCAAAGTCCTCAAGGAGTTTAGCATGCACAACTTCAAGCTCGTCATTTTTAGTTTCAGAATCATTGGCCACGTCAAGAGCTCTATCACGAGATTCCCTCACTCTAGATAATTCTAGAGCAAAAGTCTCCTCGAGAGATTCCTTGGTGGTTTGTTCAAGTTCAAGAGCTTGAGAGAGGTCCGCAATCTCATTAAGCGTAATCACGCTCATGACCTTCCATTTGATCAATGGTGACCTCATGCTCCTCAAGACGAGATTCCAACTCATCAATATATTTCTTGCCCTCAATAGCAATAGACATGATTTCCATGAAGTTGGAGCGAGCAATTTTATTCTTAAGAAGAGCTTTAAAATCATTTCCCCTTAATTTTTAAGGAGGCAACATCATCACTCTCTTCATCATAATCAACATCATCATCACTCTTGCCATCATCAATATCATCGCAAGATATATTGGGATTCAAAGGGGGAGATACCTTTGAAGCCTTGGCCATAAGGCAAAATGCAATAGATGATGATATAGGATCCCTTGAAGCACCATTCAAGACCACATCTTGTTCCATGGAGTGTTGGGTTTCATCTACATTGTTAGCACAACAACTCGAGGAAATACATGCATTTTATCATGGCAACAAGATATAGCAAGCATATCATCATGAGATTTAGTCAAGCAATTTCTACATGATACGCATAGGAATATCAACACAAGCAAGTGAAACATTTGGAGTGCTCAAGTGCTAAGGCCCAAAGACGGAGCATTGCAATAATATAGTGATGAAGAATCATCCACAAAAAGCACACTATCATCATTGCAATGACCGACACTACTCACCATATCATTACCTTGTGGCAAACCACATGTAGGTGAAGTAGAAGAAGTTGAGAAGACTATACGGCCGGAGGTGGAGGGAGAACAATCATCCCTACAAATCTTGGACACACCATATTTATCTTGAAGCTTCGTCCACAACTCATGAGCATCCCGGAACGGCATGAGTTGAAATATAACTACATTGCTCAAAGCATCGAAAAGCACATTAGAAGCTTGAGCATTGAGATAAGAGTTTTTCTCATCCTCTAAAGATAATCTTTGGGGCTCCTTTGGAGAAGAAAAACCCATATCTACAATTCGCTCCAAATTTGGGTCCATGACCCTAAAGAGATTAAGCATGCGAATAACCCAAACATCAAAATTTGTGCCATCGAAACTAAGAGTGTCAGAGAATCCTAATCCCCTAGTCGACATCTTTACTCTCTAGGCGGTTAAGCCAAACAAAGAGAGACGAGGCTCGATACCAACTGAAAGATCGTGGATGTCGCCTAGAGGGGGTGACTAGGCGCTTTAAAATAATTACGGTTGAGGCTTGAACAAATGCGGAATAAACCTAGCGGTTAATTTGTCAAGCACAAAACCTACAACAACTAGGCTCACCTATGTGCACCAACAACTTATGCTAAGCAAGATAAGCAACTATGTGATAGCAAGATATATGACAAGAACAATATGGCTATCACAAAGTAACGTGCATAAGTAAAGGGCTCGTAAGAGATAACCGAGGCACGCGGAGGCAACGATGTATCTCGAAGTTCACACCCGTGCGGATGCTAGTCTCCGTTTGGAGCGGTGTGGAGGCACAATGCTCCCCAAGAAGCCACTAGGGCCACCGTAATCTCCTCACGCCCTCGCACAATGCAAGATGCCGTGATTCCACTAAGGGACCCTGGTCACCGAACCCGTACAAATGGCAACCCTTGGGGGCGGTCACCGAACCCGTACACTTTGGCAACCCTTGGGGCGGTCACGATGCAAGATCAAATTGCTCAGGCGACCTCCACAACCTAATTGGAGACCCCGGCGCTTTCCGGAGCTTTACACCACAATGATTGAGCTCGAACACCACCAACTGCCTAGGGCGCCCAAGCACCCAAAAGGAACAAGCTCAAGGGCACCAAGCACCCAGGATTAATAAGCTTCTCAACTTGTAACTTCCATGTATCACCGTGGAGAACTCAAACCGATGCACCAAATGCAATGGCAAGGGCACACGGAGTGCCCAAGTCCTTCTCTCCCAAATCCCACCAAAGCAACTAATGCTAGGGAGGAAAATGAGAGGAAGAACGAAAGAAGAACACGAAGAACTCCAAGATCTAGATCCAAGGGGTTCCCCTCACTTAGAGGAGAAAGTGATTGGTGGAAACGTGGATCTAGATCTCCTCTCATTTCCCTCAAAAACTAGCAAGAATCCATGGAGGGATTGAGAGTTAGCAAGCTCGAAGAAGGTCAACAATGGGGAAGAACACGAGCTCAAAGGATAAGGTTGAATGGGGAAGAAGACCCCTTTATAGGAGCTCCCGAATCCAACCGTTATGTTCACAGCCAAGACAGAGCGGTAGTACCGCTCAAGGAGCGGTACTACCGCTAGGGCGGTAGAACCCCTTCAAACACAACAGCGAGGAGGCAAAAGGCCAAAGAACCTTCGAGCGGTAGTACCGCTCGTTCTCACGGTACTACCGCTCGACCTCACGGTACTACCGCAAATGGTAGCGGTACTACTGCTTATGCAGCGTACTAAAAAATACTTCAGTGCCTACTTCCATTTGAGCAAAACACGAGATTTTGGTCCGAGCGGTACTACCGCTTAGGAGCCGCGGTAGTACTGCTGGGGCGGTACTACCGCTCGAGCCGCGGTAATCTTTGCTCTGGAGCGGTAGTAAAAATTACATCCGCTCTAGTCGCGGTAGTACCGCTGACCTTTACCAAAACAGCCACAACTTTTGCAAGCGGACTCCAATTCAACGAAACCAAGTTTGTTGGAAAGCTAACGACATGGGCTAACACAATCTTGATAAAAATATCAAGAATAAGCAAATGAGAAAAGTTCCAAAGGAAAATGGTGAGAACCCTTCCTCGGAAAAAGACCGTAAAACCTCCAACACCGAAAACATCATAGAAGACGCATGTGAACTCCGCTTTCGATGAACTCAAGCTTGTCATCAAGATGACCATAAGCTCTAAGACTCACAAAGAGAACCAAACAAGAACCAAGAAACATGATGCAAGGATGCAAGGGTTTGAGCTCTCTACTAACGATACGATCAAGCTACCAACTTGAGAGCCCCCCTTGATAGTACGGCAAACGATCATAAAACCCGGTCTCCCTACTACCACCATGAGACCGGTAAAATAGAAAACCTATCAAGGGCAAACCTTTTCCTTACACATGGTCCACTTGAGCTAGATGATGACGATCTTGACTCCCTCAAGATGGACCACCTTTCTTGATTGTGTTGGCTCGATGAAGACTAGATGATTGCTCCCCCATAGTCCACTATGGGTGAGCCACTCTTGACTCATCTTCACAAGTCCATTGACACCACAATGGATGGCAAGCTTCAAGCACTTGATCTCTTCGTGATGCTCCACTTGAACTTGCACATGGCAATCTTGATGACGATCACCACTTGATGTCATCCTTTCCATGGGTTGTATGATATCTTCCTCTTGACGCAAGCCCATGGACACGCACCTAACCCCACATAGACTCTCACATAGACCATGGGTTAGTACACAAAGTGCAATGGATAATGCTTACCATACCATGGGATCACTTGATCCCTCTCGGTACATCTTCTACGCTTTGTGAGTTGATCAACTTGATTCACTCTTGACTTAGTCTTGATCAACCTTGAATCTTTCCAACTCTATTCGTTTGGATGATGTCTTGAAGGTAAACATGAATGATCACACAATCTTCTTCTTCAAGACATGCTTGCAATAAGCTCAACACTCACATGACCAATCTTTGGATAATTCCTTAATAGCACCTTGGTCAACACATAAACTCCTTGAAACCAACACATGGACTTCAAGAAATGCATATGGACAAATCCTTCAAATATAACTCAATGCAACCATTAGTCCATAGAGAATGTCATCAATTACCAAAACCACACATGGGGGCACCGCATGTCCTTTCAATCATTATTAGAGCATCGCCCAAAAAAAAGAGAAATGCAAAAAAAAAGGCCCAAAAAAAGAGAAAGGCCAAAAAAAGAAACAAAAAGAAAGGCCCAAAAAAAAGAAAATAAATAAAAAGGGCAATGTTACTATCTCTTTTTCCACACTTGTGCTTCAAAGTAGCACCATGTTCTTCATATTGCGAGTCTCATATATTGTGCTTCAAAGTAGCACCATGTTTTTCATATAGTGAGTCTCATATGTTGTCACTTTCATATACTAGTGGGAACTTTTCATTATAGAACTTGGCTTGTATATTCCTACGATGGGCTTCCTCAAATGCCCTAGGTCTTCGTGAGCAAGCAAGTTGGATGCACACCCAGTAGTTTCCTTTTGTTGAGCATTCATAGCTCTAGTGCATCTGTTGCATGGCAAGCCCTACTCCTCATGTTTACATCAATTGATGGGCATCTCCATAGCCCGTTGATTATCCTCGTCAATGTGAGACTTTCTCCTTTTTTGTCTTCTCCACACAATCCCCATCATCATATTCTATTCCACCCATAGTGCTATATCCATGGCTCACGCTCATGTATTGCGTGAAGGTTGAAAAAGTTTGAGATTATTTAAGTATGAAACAATTGCTTGGCTTGTCATCGGGGTATAGAAGTTGGGAACATCTTTATGTGATTTAAAATGAAGCATAGCTTAACTATATGATTTTGTAGGGATGAACTTTCTTTTGCCATGCTATTTTGAGAAGACATGATTACTTTGATTAGTATGCTTGAAGTATTATTATTTTTATGTCAATATGAACTTTTCTCTTGAATCTTTCGGATCTGAATATTCATATCACAAGTAAGAAGAGTTACAATGAAATTATGCCAACTAGCATTCCACATCAAAAATTATCTTTTTTATCATTTACCTACTCGAGGA
This sequence comes from Aegilops bicornis, assembly GCA_021605145.1. Taxonomy (NCBI): domain Eukaryota; kingdom Viridiplantae; phylum Streptophyta; class Magnoliopsida; order Poales; family Poaceae; genus Aegilops; species Aegilops bicornis. The sequence goes on from CM038674.1 coordinate 622,375,109, forward strand.
TGAGCAGGAATTAAGCTTGGGGATGCTTGATACGTCTCCAACATATCTATAATTTTTTATTGCTCCATGCTACTTTATCTACTGTTTTAGGCAATATTGGGCTTTATTATCCACTTCTATATAATTTTTGGGACTAACCTATTAACCGGAGGCCCAGCCCAGATTTCTTTGTTTTATGCCTATTTCGTGTTTCGAGGAAAAGGAATATCCGATGTAGTCAAAACGGAAGGAAATCAACTGTAGTAGTTATTTTTGGAAGGAAACCCACCGATGGACTTGGACTCCACGTCGGAAGATACGGAGGTGCTCACGAGGGTGGGGGCGCCCCCGCCTCGTGGGGCCCCCGTAGCTCCACCGACGCATCCTTTCACCCATATATACCTACGTGCCCTAAAACTTCCAAAACAGAAGATAGATCGGGAGTTCCGCCACGAAAGCCTCCACAACCACCAAAACCAATCGGGACCCCTTTCCGTACCACGGAGGGGGGATCCATCTCCGTGGCCATCTTCATCATCCCGAGCTCTCCATGACAAGGAGGGAGTAGTTCACCCTCGGGGCCGAGGGTATGTACCAAGAGCTATGTGTTTGATCTCTCTCTCTCTCGTGTTCTCTCTCGTGTTCCTATATGGCACGATCTTGATGTAGCCCGAGCTTTGCTATTGTAGTTGGATCTTATGATGTTTCTCCCCCTCTACTCTCTTGTGATGAATTGAGTTTCCCCTTTGAAGTTATCTTATCGGATTGAGTCTTTTATAGAGAACACTTGATGTATGTCTTGGTGATCAACTTGCGGGTTTCGTGACATTGGGAACCTATGCATAGGGGTTGGCACACGTTCTTGACTCTCCCGGTAGAAACTTTGGGGCACTATTTGAAGTACTTTTATGTTGGTTGGATGAATCTGAGATTGTGTGATGCATATCGTATAATCATGCCCACGGATACTTGAGGTGACAATGGAGTATCTAGGTGACATTAGGGTTTTGGTTGATTTGTATCTTAAGGCGTTATTCTAGTACGAACTCTGCTATAGATCGATCCGAAAGAATAACTTTGAGGTGGTTTCGTACCCTACCATAATATCTACGTTTGTTCTCCGCTATTAGTGGCTTTGGAGTGACTCTTTGTTGCATGTTGAGGGATTGTTATATGATCTATCTATGTTATTATTGTTGAGAGAACTTGCACTAGTGAAAGTATGAACCCTAGGCCTTGTTTCCTATCATTGCAATACCGTTTACGCTCACTTTTACCGCTTGTTACCTTGCCTTTTTATATTTTCAGATTACAAATACCTTTATCTACCATCCATATTGCACTTGTATCACCATCTCTTCGCCGAACTAGTGCACCTATACAATTTACCATTGTATTGGGTGTGTTGGGGACACAAGAGACTTTTTGTTATTTGGTTGCAGGGTTGTTGGAGAGAGACCATCTTCCTCCTACGCCTCTCGCGGATTGATAAACCTTAGGTCATCCACTTGAGGGAAATTTGCTATTGTCCTACAAACCTGTACACTTGCAGGCCCAACAACGTCTACAAGAAGAAGGTTGTGTAGTAGACATCAGTCCTCACCGCCGCAAGACTCGGTGCTTCCTGCACCAACTTTTTTAAGACACTGCTTAAACAGGGTTGGGAAAAGGCCATGCTTGTTGGTCTTCCATGCGTCCACGAGGAGAAGGTTCTTCTATGGGACAATCCTTCAAACAGTCCACCGCTCCCTGGCCATGGTTGCACGTTGACTCTGCTGGAGTTGCCGACGTTGAGAGGTAGTCGGATTTTGTGCGATGAGCAGGTCAGTAATGGAGTTTGATCATGTAGTACTTAGTTATTCCATTTACATCCCATAATTTCTCCGCTGCCCACCGTCTTATATATAGGTTTGGGTCGGTGCCAACGAAGATTGGCTTGCATACCTCCCACGGATACCACCATCATTTTGCACAACATCCACAGCAGTGCGGCCGTTCCGGTAGACCCCTTCTCCACCATTGGGATCGGCCTTCCGGACTGGCTGGGATTGAATACGTATGATGATGCCTACATGAGATTGAAGAATATAGCAATTGCGGACCCACCGACAAAGCGACGCGGCTACGACGATTACTATCTCATCGCGGTGTTCGACATAAGGATTGCCATCAATGCAAGACGCAGTAACGGCAGAGGCTGGCGCATGTTGGCGACGGTAGATTTGTACCCCTACACGTTCGAAGACGCCGTGCGCCATCTAGGACGCTTCTTCGCGGTGACAAGCCAGGGGACTTGTTTCATCTGGTTGCCATCCTACGGTACGGGAGATTACAAACGGAATGCACAAACCATCATTTGCATCCCTAACGGTACTCCATTATTTTGCAGGACCACCATCCCCGATCAAAATAAGATCATCGATCCTGGATGTGCATTTGCATCCGCGATTCGGTCTAACTCGGAACCTTGTAGCTGACTTTGGCATATTGGGATCAACTATCTTAGCAGTCGTTACCCATGGTACCACCGATGTGCAACATGGTCACACAATCTACCACGATCGGACCGTCACCATCTACCAGTATTCCATTTTTTTAGCCCTCTCGCCTTCTCTTTCATTGTTGAACTAGTAGTATACTTAGTAGTACTAGTAGGAGTACTTTTTACCTTGGAGGACGCGTATAGCTAGCTAGGCCCTTGAAGACTTGAACCCACTAGCTGCCATCATTTTTGTTTTTCCATGTCTTACTATCTCATCCATGTAGCCAAGAGTGGCTATATATAATAAGCCGGTTATTTTACTTCCTCTATGCCGGAGTAGTACTATTTGCTGCATAGTATTACTGACCGCCATATTTGAGCACAACACTATTATGCATGGACATTGACTATGTACGTCACCATGTGTCCAGATCTGGGATGCCGCGTGTACCAGATGAACGGCGCCGAGTTCGACCCCCGTGATGCTACGTGGGTGCCGAGGAACACTCTTGGAGAGTACTCGCTTTTCATCGGGGACAGCTACCCCATTGTGAAGCGGATGCCACCTTCCGTGCCACGACAGGAAGGCCTGCCGTTCATGAAGCATGGTTGCGTCTTCATTGCGCATCACGGATGAACGACATGCTGGGACACGCTATCCCTGATTTATGCCGCTTTAGCTTGGATGAGTCTCCATCGTGTGGAACCGGACTAGAAAGCTACGACAATGATTCCCGTTGCCCACCGCTATGGATCGTGCCATCCATGAAGAACACCTGGGACTGGAACCTAGAGGAGGACATGCATGTAGTCCATCTATAACGTGTAAGTGGAGTACGGTAATTGTGAACGGTAGCGCTGTGAATATATGTAGACTAGTCGTGCACACATTTATCACATGAATTGGAGATGAACTTGTGTGGCATACTGGCATTTGTCCTTTAGAATTTATTACTAGTAAATGTGTTATGTGTACGTGCAACTTGTGTGGTTGTTGCGCGGGCTCCAACACGCTCTTTGAGAAAAAAAGGTGGCACAGCTTTGGATATAGGTGACGTGGCATCATCATAAAGTAGCATCGTTCGGTATAGTTGTAGTACACTCCTACTAGGACGACAACTCCTATTAAACCTTGCGCTTGGCTCTTTGCCTCTTCGGGAGGTTCAACAGTTCAGACTCGTGTGAACCTTGCACTTGCCTCTTCGCCTCTTGGAAGGTCCAACAATGATGATACTACAAGACAATATGCTTCCGCAACTGACACCGATTGAACTACTGCACGCCCACCGCGAGGGCGAGGGCGAGGGAGAGGAGAGGGAGAGGAGGGAGAGGAGAGGGCGCTGTAGTCAAAACCTCTCCTCGCCCTGCGGACCACCGCGCGCGTGGGCGAGGGAGAGGCGTAGTAAGCAAGCTTCTCCTCGTTCGGCGAGTTGACGGGACATCAAAGGAGTACTAGTACTAGTAGTAGTCCATATTGCGTCCTTTCCGATTAATATGGCCTAATTTGAAATGAGAAAATACACTGGCGGTCAACGTATGTAACAATACGCTCTTTACGGTCACTATATATAGTTTTGCGGCGATTATACGATCACTAGCTCATCGTGAGAGCACCATATTGCACCTCGCCGACCGCCACATAGTCGACGTGGCACTTTGTTGATCAAGTTAAATTGTCACCTGGTTTCGGGTCCCACCTGTCGGTTGGCGAGCAAAGAAATCAGTTAAACAAAACTTTACGAAGGCGCCGACACGAGTCCAACCCTTGCTTGCGCCGAACCGCCCTGGCTGTGTATGTGAGTGCATGCACGTGTCCTCCCTCGGTCTTCCAACAAAGAGTGTACATCGGCTACAAAACAAAGAGTGTGGTACATAATGTACATCTACACTTCCAATGCATGTAGCCTTTAATCTAAATCGATATTTATTGACTAATGCACCAACTTGTGCTGTAGATATAGGCTACATGTTTATCCTTAATTACATCATGCAACGGCCTTCATTTAATCTTATTATCTCAATGGTCACATGCACACATAAGTCTGCTACTTTTGGGCGTTAATTATGCCCTTGTCAATGTGTAAATCTCTAAATGTACAGTCTTTCACGGACGTAGGGAGTAGGTTGAGCACTTGAGCGTGAGCTGTGTGTTGCGTCGTGTCTTTGTGTGCCGCATGGGTGCGTGAGTGTTGCGTGCGTCCATGTGTACGTGTGAGTGTTGCATGTTGCATGCATGCATGCATGCATGGGGCTTACTCCCTGTCATTGACATGTTCATATTTCAAGCTTCCTCTGTTCCCTCCATATGGTGATACTCCCACTGTTCCCAAATAGTATGGAGTAAAAGCCTCCCTCTGTTCCCAAATACGGAGTATTTGTCTTTCTACAGATTTCAACAAGTGACTAGGTACGGAGCAAAATGAGTGAAGTGAGCGTAGAGGCATAGGGATACTGTAGAAAGGAAGTCCTCGCGATCCATTATTCCCCATCTCGGTCAGAGAGAACTATTCAACTAGTCTTCGCAGTGAAGTGACAATACACGCTGCAGCAGATGGGACACGTAATTAATAAGTTGAACCAGCATGTTGTTGTTACTAAATCAGCCTTACCCAGTACTGCCATCATGTTTGCCAGTAGAGCACGCTTCCGCAAATACGCCTACGCACATCTGTCCTCCATTAACTGACATATGGGCCCTCTTGTGGTAGACCCACATGTCATCGGTGTAACTATTTACACTCCGAAGGACGGTATATCCTGGTAGTAGTACTAGTAGAATTGAGGTTTAATGCACTTTCTTCCCCGTCTTCCACTCTTCTTCCTCCTCTCTTCTTCTTCCTCCTCTCTTCCCCATCGTCGGCCGCACACCATTTACCCCCGCTCACTTTCGCCGCCCGCGCCATCTTCCTTGATAGCTCAGACGTACCATATCCCCCGCTCATTGCTCGCCACACGAGGAGAAGCTTCTTCGCCGCTACCGAATCCACTTCCTCACCGGGCTCGCAGCAACCGAAACCCCAATGGCAGAACCGACTGACACGCAGAGCCGCGATTGGAATTGCCTCCCCGATGTTCTCTTGGAGCAGATCTGTAGTCGTATGGACCTACTCAGCACCGTCCGTCTGGCCGCATGATCGGTGTCTTTGTACCATCTATTCGTCTGCAACCGGCCGGCTCTTTTCAAGACACCCTGCTTGCTGATGCCCGATCCTCGCAGGTGGCCCAGACACCGACTTGACGATCCTCCAGAGGTTGTCGTGGTGCCCCTCGACATGCTACCACTACCCGTCCACCTGTCCTTCATGCGCGGCCACTCATGGCGGGCATGAAGGCCAATCGATCGTCCTCATCCACCACACCGTAGTCCGTGGTGTCTCGTGGATATCTACACCCAGCGAGAGATCACCCTTCTATCGTTGGATACCACCGACATCGAGCCTCGCGCCCGCCGGACACTCTCGCCTACTACGCACGAGACACGCCAAGCTTTTGGCTCGACCTCTGCTTGCGTAAAGTTGTAATCTGCGAAGTGCCCACACCATCGTAAGACTACATGGATTACAAGCTCATTACCTTCTTCAACATGGGATTAGTCTATCTGAATCCGGTGCGCCATACATGGTTATGGCTCATCATCAATCCTGTTGAGGCAACATTTACATGCGATGCTATAGTGCACGATGGCATCGTTTACGCGGTCGACGCACAGATTGGCTGCCTATACTGGTGGAATCTATCGTCGTGTAATTATTCTATCTCATCTCATCTTTACCTTATCAATACGACTGCTTGTTCATTTGTTACAAATTTAGAATGCATAGCATGTCTATAACCACATCATTGCTATGTGTTCCTCTCATTTCCTAGATTTTTATGACCACACATGTTATTGTTAGAGTTGATATGAGAACAATTGGCATCTAATGATTGTTAGAATACATATTATGAGCATAACATCATGATTGCTATATGTTACTCTCGTTTACAAGATTTTTATAACAATGCATGTTATTGCTTAGAGTTGATATGAGAACAGTAGTAGTAAGTGCTATGGTAGAATATGAGTAGGCGTCATAGCTGTTTTCCTCTCATTGTTACATGATGTTTGAACCATGACATGTTGCTAGAATATGAAAGCCATTGGCTTATTTTTTTTAACTTGGGGTATGATTATGACCACGGCATTGCAATTCTCTGCCTATGATATGTGTCACTGTTATAATAATCTTTATTCCACACATACTCTGAACATGATTGTTTATTTTTGTCCTTTTGGTCTCCAATTTGAATTGTTGCAGCAGACGCAAATGCGCCGGCCTTCATGATTCCAGGACCTGGACTCATACCAGTCGATGGGTGCTGGTTTATCGCTCATTCAGCTGATGGCGGTTATTTGATGCTCATTCGCACGTACCAAATTGACCAAACCATTACATCAAACCACATGCAGTACAATGCGTGGGGCGTTCGTGACATTGATGGCTATGGTTGCTTCGTGTTCGAGAAAGATCCCAGCTCCGTTGGGCCAGGTGTATTCAACTGGAGGTGGGTTTACAGCCTCGGCAACCACTCCTTGTTCCTCGGGCTCAATTATCCGATCATCCAACCAATCACCGATCATATCACCGGCGATGATTACTGTGCTATGCAACTTCCATTCGCGAGGGGGCTGTGTTTACACATCATACCATGGGTTTCATGAATCACCATATCCAGAGATTCGTCGACACGCCTTTTTTCCGTGTAATCTTCATTGTGTGAAAGGCATCAAGCTTCCATGCGATGGATGGCTTTTGCAAACCCGACATGCTTGGCGATGTGGTTCATGCCAACAAAGCAAATATGCACAACTTGATTCGTGCGATATCTAGACTGAGCCATGTATTCTGCTTTGTAGCACGACACTCTTTTGTTGGATATTATGTACTGTTGTTAGTTTGAAGCACTCCTCCGGTTTGAAGGATAGATACCTTCACGGGATCAAGTGCATCCTAACTCACTGCGTAGGATGTACCGATAATGATGATGGAGATCTTTGTAGCCATATATATATATATATATATATATATATATATATTATATATATATATATATATATATATATATATCAGTTAGGCTTCAAGTGCGTACTTGTTAGTTAAACCTATGTATAAATTGTGACACTAAATCGACTAGTAAGTAGTACAAGAGCAGATTACTAGTATACGTCAGTCAAATTATTCAACATGTCCACACATTGAATTGACGTGACAACACGCTGCGCGTGAGGTGACACAAGAATCCCGGCGGCGTGTTCGGGTATTCTGGACTTCAAATTCTGACAGCTCAGACCCACCAGCTATATCCTCGTAGGCAAGGAAGTGCCTCCTTATTACGCACAAAAAAAGATGAATACTCCCCCTGCTAGCTGGGACCCAGTATAGTGGCAGGCTGACTTGTGGGCCTACTAAGTTGACGGGGACGGAGGACTTTGTCAACTTAGTTAATATGCACGATTCTAGCTCGATTGACCGTACGATGTCCATCCAACGGTCGTAGTGCTTCTTCAACCTTTGGTCTTCTTGCTCCAGCCGCCCAAACCAGCGCCGGTCGTGCCTCGTGCTCCTGCCTCCCGTGGCTGTCTGCGATGTGGCGGAGGCGTCACCGCCCCCTACTACTCCCACCGCTGGCCAGGCCATCCCTCTACTCACCCACACCTCGTTATTCTCAAGGGCGACGGCAGCCTCACACCGCAGGGAACCAGTGAACCCTCGTACTCCTCTAAGCGTGGGCATCCACTGCCGCGTCTTCCCCGGCTCCGCGTCGTCCCTCTTCCTAGGCCTCGCCGTTGTCCACCGCCCTGGTGCTCTCGGCGTGGCGTGGTCAATGTGTTCAAGGAACGGCTTCCATCGGACGTGGATCAGACGTGGAGAGGCCGACAATTGGTCCACGGCCGCAACAAGGAAGTGCCTCCTTATTACGTGCAAAATAATTATTCCTCCACCGACAATGGGGACCCACGGACGGGCCACCGTATTTCACGAAAAAAACGCTTCTCGATCACCGGGACCCACAAGCTACATCTTCGCACGGAAGGAAGTGCGTCCGGGAAAAAAAACAATTCGCCCCCCTGACTGCTGGGACCCACCAGCTACATCTTCGCACGCAAGGAAGTGCGTCCGGGCAATAAAAAAACAAAACGATTCGCCCCCTGACTGCCGGGACCCACCAGCTACATCTTCGCAGGCAAGGAAGTGCCTGACAGTCGGGACCCACCTGGTCGAAGCGTACGTAGCGTTGTCATTCTGGTCGACGTGTACGTACATACTGTTCGATGTAGAGGAGCGCACGTGTCATAGTAGAGGTGTGCACGTGTCGTAGTAGAGGTGCGCATGTAGCATGTACACGTACGTACAGCGGCGAGGGTGCAAGAAAGAAAATACGGCCACGTACGTACATACGGGCAGGGTCTCGAACGCCTACTCGCGCATACGGATATGGCTGGGTCGGAACGGAGAATCAGCGTCATCGTCGTGTTCATGGGGAGCCAACCGGCTTGGTTGGAACGGAATGTGTGGTCGTGTTCATCGGGAGGGCTTGGACGGAACAGTCGATGGAAACGAGGCCTGGCGTACCGCAGAACGGAGGAAACGGACCTCCTATGTTCGGAACGGGGTCCTGTTGATCGGGAGGGGTGTGGCGTACCGCAAAACAGAGGAACCGGACCTCCTACGGTCGAAACGGGGGTCCTATATTGATCGGGAGGGGTGTGGCATACCGCAAAGCGGAGGAAACGGACCTCCTACGGTCGAAACGGGGGTCCTGTTTATCGGGAGGGGTGTGGCATACCGCAAAACGGACGAAACGGATCTCCTATGGTCGAAACGGGGGTCCTGTTCATCGGGAGGGGTGTGGCATACCGCAAAACGGGACTCCACGGGATATTGTTCATCTCCACCGTCGACCTCCTCCAGCCTCCACGGGCTATTGTGCGACCACCTCCAGCCTCCACGGGCTCCTGTTCATCCAGCCTCCACCGCGCGCTACTCCACTGGCTACAACCACCCCTCCACGGGCACCCCTCCACCGCCCACTGTTCATCCAGCCCTCCACACCACGGGGTCCTATTCAACCACCCCTCCACGGCCACCCCTCCATCGTCTACTGTTCATCCATCCCTCCACACCACGGGGTCCTGTTCATCCAGAGGCAACGCCACCGCCATCGCTCATCAAACCCCCCGCAACGCCATCGCTCATCCAATCGATCGGCTTCGCTTAGCGCAGCAGCGGCGAATCGCTTCCATCGGGTTCGATTAACAGCCATCGATCGATCTCTCGGGTTCAAGAACGCGTAGCTCGCCAGGCAATCACTGGTTCGATTAGAGCCCAATGCCTCGCTTCGGGTTCATTAGAGCCAACGCCGCACACACGCACGCGTCGTGTACGAGAGAAATGCGATCGCTTCGGCCCCGACCTCCCACCGTAACCGCAACTCCCGAAATTTTCCTCCCCTCGCTTCTACCACGGTTTTTTCCGTCATGGACGGCCCAAAGAATGTCATGCAGCTGCGTCTCCGCCCGCCTGTGACGAAAAGCCCATTTTCTGTCAAGATTTTTGTCATAGAAGCAGGAGCCCACCACATCTATGATGATACCGGGTTTTGTCACAACTATCGTCATAGATGTGTCATATGTACGACAGAAAAAAAATTCGTTCGGCCCAAAATGTCACGGATGTGTCTTTTTTTTTGTAGTGGAGGCACGTGGGGACGGCGGCGATGAGCGACGCGCCGGCCGGAGTCGGGCGCAGACGGATCCGGTGCAAGGTGACATGGGGGAACAAGCGGAGGGCACGGGCGGCTTCACCGCGAGGCCCTCAGCACGTGCTCGTGCTCGGCTAGCTCGAAACGAGCGGTGGCCATGGCGGCGATGGAGCAGGGCGTCGGTGGCCTACAGGAGCTATGGCGACGGCGTTTACGCGCATGGAAACGGACAAGGCGGTGAGGGGTTTGATACGTCTCCAACGTATCTATAATTTTTTATTGCTCCATGCTATATTATCTATTGTTTTGGACTATATTGGGCTTTATTTTCCACTTTTATATTACTTTTGGGACTAACCTATTAACCGGAGGCCCAGCCAATTGCTGTTTTTTTGCCTATTTCAAAGGTTTTGAAGAAACGAAATATCAAACGGAGTCCAAACGGAATGAAATCTTCGAACGTGATATTATGATCGATAAGATCCAGAGACTTGGACCCTCCGTCAAGAAAGCCACGAGGCGGTCACGAGGTGGAGGGCGCCCCTAGGGCGCGCCCGCCTCGTGGGCCCTTCGAGCTCCACCGACGCATTTCTTCCTCCTATATATACCCCACGCACTTCAACAGATCAGATACGGAGCCAAAAACCTAATTCCACCGCCGCAACTTTCTCAGATCCACGAGATCCCATCTAGGGGCCTGTTCGGAGTTCACTTAAGGGGATTCCACCACGAAGGGCTTCTACATCGTCATCATAGCCTCTGATGAAGTGTGAGTAGTTTACCTCAGACCTTCGGGTCCATAGTTAGTAGCTAGATGGCTTCTTCTCTCTTTTTGGATCTCAATACAATGTTCTCCCCTCTCTCGTGGAGATCTATTCGATGTAATCTTGTTTTTGCGGTGTGTTTGTTGAGACCGATGAATTGTGGGTTTATGATCAAGATTATCTATGAGCAATATTTGAATCTTCTCTGAATTCTTTTATGTATGATTGAGTTATCTTTCCAAGTCTCTTCGAATTATCCGTTTGGTTTGGCCAACTAGATTGGTAGTTCTTGCTATGGGAGAAGTGCTTAGCTTTGGGTTCAATCTTGCGGTGTCCTTTCCCAAAGGATGAGGGGCAGCAAGGCACGATTGTATTGTTGCCATCGAGGATAACAAGATGTGGTATTTATCATATTGCATGAATTTATTCCTCTACATCATGTCATCTTGCTTACAGGCGTTACTGCTTTCATTAACTTGATACTCTAGATGCATGCCGGATAGCGGTCGATCGCTGGAGTAATAGTAGTAGATGCAGCAGGAGTCGGTCTACTTGTCTCGCACGTGATGCCTATATACATGATCATACCTAGATATTCTCATAACTATGCTCAATTCTGTCAATTGCTCAACAAGAATTCGCTCACCCACCGTAAAATACCTATGCTCTCGAGAGAAGCCACTAGTGAAATCTATGGCCCCGGGTCTATTTTCATCATATTAATCTTCCTACGCTTTATTATTGCTTTGCTTTTTAATTTGCCTTTTTATTTTACTTTGCATCTTTATACCAAAAATACCAAAAATATTATCTATCATCTCTATCAGATCTCACTCTCGTAAGTGACCGTGAAGGGATTGACAACCCCTATTTGCGTTGGTTGCGAGGAGCTATTTGTTTTGTGTAGGTACGAGGGACTTGTGCGTGGCCTCCTACTGGATTGATACCTTGGTTCTCAAAAACTGAGGGAAATGCTTACGCTACTCTGCTGCATCATCCTCTCCTCTTCGGGAAAACCAACGCAAGCTCAAGACGTAGCAAGAAGGATTTCGCGCCATTGTCGAGGAGTCTCACGCAAAAGTCAACATACCAAGTACCCATCACAATCCCTTATCTCTCGCATTACATTATTTGCCATTTGCCTCTCGCTTTCCTCTCCCCCACTTCACCCTTGCCGCTTTATTTGCCCCTCTTCCGCTCATTCTTCCGCTTGCTCGTGTTACCATGTGCCTTCTTTTGGCTTGCATCTTCACTTGCTAAAAGGTTATGGATCCTCATCCACTTGCTAATCTCTTTAAGAGATCCAATTATGATGAACCTATTGCTAGTGAGTTTTGTGCACTAGATTATCTTTATGAGGTTTTGCTTGAAATTCGTGAATCTGAAAATTGTGATGAAGTGTTGAAAGAAGAAGCTTATGAAGTGATTCACGATAGATATTTGAATAAAAAGCATGATTGCAATGATCTTACCATAAATTCTCTTGATGTCAATTGTGCTAATAATATGCAAAACCCTAAGCTTGGAGATGCTAGTTTTGCTATGTCTACTACTTGTTGCAATGATCATGATTGGGGTGATTCTTCTTATGATCTTGAAAATTTATTTAAGCCCCATGATGAGTATGAGATTGATAATAATTTTTGCAATATTATTGAAAGTGGGTTTGGAAGAGTGTCAACTTTAGATCCCACATATTTGGAGAATTTTCAATCTTATGGTATTTTTGATAAAAGTGGGTTTGGAGAGGTCATGACTTTAGTTAATGTTAATCCCACTATTTTGGAAGGGTGTCAACTTTGCATGCATGTGGATCGTGTTGAGAATATTTATTGTGATAGCTATTTTGTTGAATTTTCTTATGATCCCACATGTAATTATTATGAGAGAGGAAAATATGGTTGTAGGAATTTTCATGATAATAAATTACCTCTCGTTATGTTGAGATTGCTATTGTTCCTTTCCGCTTCCTTGCATATGCTAGTTTTTGCTTGCTATGATAATTTGTTTGCCTATAATATGCCTATGCATAGGAAGTATGTTAGACTTAAGTGTGTTTTTCACATGTTTTATGATGCTCTCTTTGTGCCTCAATTCTTGTCTTTCTTGTGAGCATTATTGAAATCTCAATGCCTAGCTAAAAAGGCTTTAAAGAAAAGCGCTTGTTGGGAGACAACCCAATATTTTTCCATCTACCTTCTGTTTAGATGTGGTTTTATGTTTCAATTAGTGTTTGTGCCAAGTTAAACCTTTTGGATCTTCTTGGATAATAGTTATTTGATCTTGCTGTAATTTCCAAAACTTTCGGTTCACGAAAACAATTGTTAAAAATCACCAGAACGTGATAAAATAGTGATTCTAATTGCTGCTGATCAATAAACAAATTTCCTATATCGTCCTATATTGGCTGAAGTTTTGGAGTTCCAGAAGTTTGCGTTAGTTACAGATTACTACAGACTGTTGTGTTTTTGACAGATTCTGTTTTTCGTGTGTTGTTTGCTTATTTTGATGAATCTATGGCTAGTAAAATAGTTTATGATCCATAGAGAATTTGGAATACAGTAGGTTTAACACCAATATAAATAAATAATGAGTTCATTACAGTACCTTGAGGTGGTCTTTTGTTTTCTTTCGCTAACGGAGCTTACAAGATTTCTGTTAAGTTTTGTGTTGTGAAGTTTTCAAATTTTGGGTGAATTTTTTTGATGGATTATGGATCAAAGAGTGGAAAGAGCCTAAGCTTGGGGATGCCCATGGCACCCCCAAGATAATCCAAGGACACCAAAAAGTCGAAGCTTGGGGATGCCCCGGAAGGCATCCCCTCTTTCGTCCACTTTCATCGGTAACTTTACTTGGAGCTATATTTTTATTCACCACATGATATGTGTTTTGCTTGGAGCGTCTTGTATTATTTGCGTCTTTGCTTGTTAGTTTACCACAATCATCCTTGCTGTACACACCTTTTGAGAGAGCTATACATGAATTGGAATTTGTTAGAATACACTATGTGCTTCACTTATATCTTTTGAGCTTGATAGTTTTGCTCTGTGTGCTTCACTTATATCTTTTGAGCTTGATAGTTTTGCTCTGTGTGCTTCACTTATATCTTTTGAGCTTGATAGTTTTGCTCTAGTACTTCACTTATATCTTTTAGAGCGCGGTGGTGGATTTGTTTTAAAGAAACTATTGATCTCTCATGCTTCACTTAGATTATTTTGAGAGTCTTAAATAGCATGGTAATTTGCTTAATAATAATATGCTTGGTATTCAAGATTTGTAAAACTTTCTTTTGAGTGCGTTGAATACTAAGAAAATTTTGATGCTTGATAATTGTTTTGAGATATGGAGGTGATAATATCAAAGTCGTGCTAGTTGAGTAGTTGTGAATTTGAGAAATGCTTGTGTTGAAGTTTGCAAGTCCCGTAGCATGCACGTATGGAAAACGTTATGTAACAAATTTGAAACATGAGGTGTTATTTGATTGTCCTCCTTATGAGTGGTGGTCGGGGATGAGCGATGATCTTTTCCTACCAATCTATCCCCCTAGGAGCATGCGCGTAGTGCTTTGGTTTTTGATGGCTTGTAGATTTTTGCAATAAGTATGTGAGTTCTTTATGACTAATGTTGAGTCCATGGATTATACACACTCTTACCCTTCCATCATTGCTAGCCTCTTCGGTACCGTGCATTGCCCTTTCTCACATTGAGAGTTGGTGCAAACTTCGCCGGTGCATCCAAACCCCGTGATGTGATACGCTCTTTCACACATAAACCTCCTTATATCTTCCTCAAAACAGCCACCATACCTACCTATTATGGCATTTCCATAGCCATTCCGAGATATATTGCCATGCAACTTTCCACCATACCGTTCTTCATGACACATTCATCATTGTCATATTGCTTAGCATGATAATGTAGTTGACATAGTATTTGTGGCAAAGCCACCGTTCATAATTCTTTCATACATGTCACTCTTGGTTCATTGCATATCCCAAAGACATCACGGAGGCATTCATATAGAGTCATACTTTGTTCTAGTATCGAGTTGTAATCATTGAGTTGTAAATAAATAGAAGTGTGATGATCATCATTTTCTAGAGCATTATCCCAAAAAAAAGGCCAAAGAAAAAAAAGAAGGCCCAAAAAAAAAGAAATAAAAAGGGGCAATGTTACTATCTCTTTTTCCACACTTGTGCTTCAAAGTAGCACCATGTTCTTCATATAGCGAGTCTCATATATTGTGCTTCAAAGTAGCACCGTGTTTTTCATATAGAGAGTTCCATATGTTGTCACTTTCATATACTAGTGGGAATTTTTCATTATAGAACTTGGCTTGTATATTCCAACGACGGGCTTCCTCAAATGCCCTAGGTCTTCGTGAGCAAGCAAGTTGGATGCACACCCACTTAGTTTCTTTTGTTAAGCTTTCATACATTTATAGCTCTAGTGCATCCGTTGCATGGCAATCCCTACTCCTTGCATTAACATCAATTGATGGGCATCTCCATAGCCCGTTGATTAGCCTCGTTGATGTGAGACCTTCTCCTTTTTTGTCTTCTCCACATAAGCCCCATCATTATATTCTATTCCACCCATAGTGCTATGTCCATGGCTCACGCTCATGTACTGCGTGAAAGTTTATAGGTTTGAGATTACTAAAGTATGAAACAATTGCTTGGCTTGTCATCGGGGTTGTGCATGATGAGAGCATTCTTGTGTAACAAAAAATGGAGCATGACTAAACTATATGATTTTGTAGGGATGAACTTTCTTTGGCCATGTTATTTTGAGAGGACATAATTGCTTAGTTAGTATGCTTGCAGTATTATTATTTTTATGTCAATCTAAACTTTTGTCTTGAATCTTTCGGATCTGAATATTCATACCACAATTAAGGAGAGTTACATTGAAATTATGCCAAGTAGCACTCCGCATCAAAAATCATTTACCTACTCGAGGACGAGCAGGAATTAAGCTTGGGGATGCCTGATACGTCTCCAACGTATCTATAATTTTTGATTGCTCCATGCTATATTATCTATTGTTTTGGACTATATTGAGCTTTATTTTCCACTTTTATATTACTTTTGGGACTAACCATTAACCGGAGGCCCAGCCCAGAATTGCTGTTTTTTTTGCCTATTTTAGTGTTTCGAAGAAACGAAATACCAAACGGAGTCCAAACGGAATGAAATCTTCGGGAACATGATTTTCTCATCAGATAAGACCCAGGAGACTTGGACCCTCCGTCAAGAGAGCCACGAGGCGGTCACGAGGGTGGAGGGCGCACCCCCCCTAGGGCGCGCCCCCTGCCTCGTGGGCCCCTCGGAGCTCCACCGACGTACTTCTTGCTCCTATATATACCTCACGCACTTCAACAGATCAGACACGGAGCCAAAACCTAATTCCACCGCCGCAACTTTCTCAGATCCACGAGATCCCATAATGGGGCCTGTTCGGAGTTCACTTAAGGGGATTCCACCACGGAGGGCTTCTACATCAACATCATAGCCTCTCCAATGAAGTGTGAGTAGTTTACCTCAGACCTTCGGGTCCATAGTTAGTAGGTAGATGGCTTCTTCCCTCTTTTTAGATATCAATACAATGTTCTCCCCCTCTCTCGTGGAGATCTATTCGATGTAATCTTCTTTTTGTGGTGTGTTTGTTGAGACCGATGAATTGTGGGTTTATGATCAAGATTATCTATGAGCAATATTTGAATCTTCTCTGAATTCTTTTATGTATGATTGAGTTATCTTTGCAAGTCTCTTCGAATTATCCGTTTGGTTTGGCCAACTAGATTGGTAGTTCTTGCAATGGGAGAAGTGCTTAGCTTTGGGTTCAATCTTGCGGTGTACTTTCCCAAAGCGATGAGGGGCAGCAAGGCACGATTGTATTGTTGCCATCGAGGATAACAAGATGGGGTATTTATCATATTGCATGAATTTATTCCTCTACATCATGTCATCTTGCTTACATGCTACTCTGTTTTCATTAACTTAATACTATAGATGCATCGGATAGCGGTCGATGAGTGGAGTAATAGTAGTAGATGCAAAGTGAGTCGGTCTACTTGTCTCGGACGTGATGCCCAGTATACATGATCATACCTAGATATTCTCATAACTATGCTCAATTCTCGCCAATTGCTCAACAAGTAATTCGTTCACCCAATCGTAAAATACCTATGCTCTTGAGAGAAGCCACTAGTGAAATCTATGGCCCCGGTCTATTTTCATCATATTAATCTTCCCACGCTTTTATTATTGATTTGCTTTTTTTACTTTGCTTTTTTATTTTAATTTGCATCTTTATACCAAAAATACCAAAAATATTATCTATCATCTCTATCAGATCTCACTCTCGTAAGTGACCGTGAAGGGATGGACAACCCCTATTCGCGTTGGTTGCGAGGAGCTATTTGTTTTGTGTAGGTACGAGGAACTTGTCCGTGAACTCCTACTGGATTGATACCTTGGTTCTCAAAAACTGAGGGAAATGCATACGTTACTCTGCTGCATCATCCTATCCTCTTCGGGGAAAACCAACGCAAGCTCAAGACGTAGCCGGGTTATGCGCGGGAGCTCACCGTGGAGCCGTAGAGGATGGCAGCGGGCTCGATGGAGGCTCGAGGTGGCCGGATTCGACGATGATGGCGGCGGTGCCCGAGGAAGAAGAAGAAGAAGAAGAAGACAGGGCGGCGATGTAGCGGCTCCCGTCCCCAATGGGTTGCTGTAGAGGATGTAGTTGACGACGGCGGTGCTCGGGAACGCATTGGCGAGGTGCGGCGTGGACGGTGGCCATGTTGACGGTGATCGGTGGCGACGAGCTCGCGCGGCCGAGCTCGAGATCGAGCGAGAGGAGAGGGGAGGGGTGGATCTGGGGGAGGAGAGGCGAGTGGGGAAGTGGGAGTGGCGGTAGGTGAGCGGGGAACTCGAGGCGTCCGGTGCGGCTGAGGGAGTCTTGGATTAGGGGGTGTCCGGATAGCCGAACTATCACCGTTGGCCGGACTCCTGGACTATGAAGATACAAGATTGAAGACTTCGTCCCGTGTCCGGATGGGGCTTTCCTTGGCGTGGATGGCAAGCTTGGCGATACGGATATGTAGATCTCCTACCGTTGTAACCGACTCTGTGTAACCCTAACCCTATCAGGTGTGTATATAAACCGGAGGGTTTTAGTCCGTAGGACGAACAACAATCATACCATAGGCTAGCTTCTAGGGTTTAGCCTCTCTGATCTCGTGGTAGATCTACTCTTGTACTACCCATATCATCAATATTAATCAAGCAGAGTAGGGTTTTACCTCCATCGAGAGGGCCCGAACACTGGGTAAAAACATCGTGTCCCTTGTCTCCTGTTACCATCCGCCTAGACGCACAGTTCGGGACCCCTACCCGAGATCCGCCGGTTTTGACGCCGACATTGGTGCTTTCATTGAGAGTACCTCTGTCGTCATCCTTAGGTCCGATGGCTCCCTCGATCATCAACAACGACGCTGTCCAGGTGAGACTTTTCTCCCGGACAGATCTTCGTGATTCGCGGCTTTGCTGCGGGCCAATTCACTTGGCCATCTGGAGCAGACCGAAGCTACGCCTCGCCATCGTGTCAGATTTGGAAGTTTGAATTATACGGCCGACATCCGCGGAGACTTGATCTTCGACGGATTCGAGCCACAGCCAAGCGCCCCGCACTGTCTCGATGGGCACGATCTGCTCGTCACGAGCAAAGGCCTTGAGGTCAAGATTAGTCATTCGCCCGACCCTTAGCTCGAGCCGACTCCGCCGATCGAGGACGAGTGGTTGGACACCGCCTCGAGGGCTACGATATCTACGGCGATTGAGCCGAACTCCATCCTCGCCCTTTGCGAAGACCGTGACTCCAAGGTGCCGGACTCCTCTCCGGACTCAACCCTTTCATACCGCCAATCGAATCCGATTACGCCGGTCATGGAGTTCATCGTCGGACATCTTTTCAGACTCGCCCTTTGGCGACATCCTGAATTCACTAAACTCTCTCTCTTTATCAGGAGAGCCCTGGCCGGACTACAGTCAGGAAGGTTGGGATGCGGACGACGAAGAAATCCAACGCCCACCCACCACCCACTTTGTAGCCACTGTCGTTGATTTAACCGACATGCTCGACTTCGACTCCGAAGACATCGACGGTATGGATGACGATGCTGGAGACGACCAAGAACTAGCGCCTACAAGGCACTGGAAGGCCACCTCGTCATACGACATATACATGGTGGACATCCCAAAAGATGGGAACGGCGACGGAACAACGGAGGATGACCCCTCCAAGAAACAGCCCAAGCGTCGGCGTCAGCGGGGCCGCTCTAAATCCCGCCACAGCAAAAACGGTGATTCCGGCACGGGAGATAATAACACCGGACAAAGGTCGAAGACAACCGCCTCCAGCGAGATTCAAAGACAGAGGAGGGAGAAGCCAGCCCTCATGATAGAGCGGCACACAGGGAGGTGGAGGACGATAATTATATGCCTCCCTCCGAAGATGAGGCCAGCCTCGGCGACGATGAATTTGTCGTGCCTGAGGATCCCGCCGAACAGGAGCGTTTCAAACGCAGGCTTATGGCCACGGCAAGCAGAATCAAGAAAAAGCAGCAGCAGCTTAGAGCTGACCAACACCTGCTAGCTGACAGATGGACCGAAGTCCTTGTAGCCAAAGAGTACGAACTCGAACACCCCTCCAAGAGATACCCAAAACACAGGCTGCTACCCCAATTAGAGGAAGCAACACCCAAACCTACATCACCAGCGCATGATGCGGCCGACCGGCCACCCCATGGTCGCGATAGAGAGGCCTCTAGACCCTCCATTCAAGCCGCACTCCGGCGTCGCTCGAAAAGTACCAAGGCAAGGCAAACAAGATCGATCTACGGATCACGTGGGCGCCCCACGATACGTGATGATAACCGTCACGCCGGATACAGCAATTCTGGTCTGGCCGAACACAATAGACAAAGCTCATTTGAGCTGCGTCATGATATAGCTCAATACAGAGGCGCCGCACACCCACTATGCTTCACAGACGAAGTGATGGATCATCAAATCCCCGAGGGTTTCAAACCCGTAAACATCGAATCATACGATGGCACAACAGATCCTGCGGTTTGGATCGAGGACTACCTCCTCCATATCCACATGGCCCGCGGCGATGATCTACACACCATCAAATACCTCCCACTCAAGCTTAAAGGACCAGCTCGGCATTGGCTCAACAGCTTGCCAGCAGAATCAATTGGTTGTTGGGAGGACCTGGAAGCCGCATTCCTCGATAACTTCCAGGGCACATACGTGCGACCACCAAACGCCGATGACCTCAGCCACATAATTCAGCAGCCAGAAGAATCGCCCAGACAATTCTGGACACGGTTCCTAACCAAGAAAAATCAAATCGTTGACTGTCCGGATGCAAAGGCCCTTGCAGCCTTCAAACATAACATCTGCGACGAGTGGCTTGCCCGGCACCTAGGACAGGAAAATCCGAAATCCATGGCAGCCCTCATAATGCTCATGACCCGCTTTTGCGCGGGAGAGGACAGCTGGCTAGCTCGTAGTAACAACTTGACCAAAAGCCCTGGTAGTTCGGATACCAAGGACAGCAATGGCAGGTCGCGTCGCAACAAGCACAAGCGCCGCGTGCGGCGATAATGCTGAAGATACGGCGATCAATGCCGGATTCAGAGGCTCTAAACCCGGTCGGCAGAAAAAGGCGTTCAAAAGAAATACTCGAGGCCTGTCAATCTGGACCGAATACTCGATCGCCGTGCCAAATACATGGCACCCCAAAACCAATAACCACACCAACATGGATTGTTGGATCTTCAAACAGGCAGGCAAGTTAAATGCCGAACTCAATGACAAGGGGCTGCATAGCGATGACGAGGAGGAGCCCCGGCCACCGAACAATAGAGGACAGAAGGGCTTCCCCCCACAAGTGCGGACGATGAACATGATATACGCAACCCACATACCCAAAAGGGAGTGGAAGCGTGCACTAAGGGACGTATATGCGATGGAGCCACGCCTGAAGTTCAATCCATGGTCCTCCTGCCCGATCACCTTTGATCGAAGGGACCACCCCACTAGTATCCGCCACGGCGGATTCGCCGCATTGGTTCTTGACCCAATCATCGATGGATTTCACCTCACTAGAGTCCTGATGGACGGCGGTAGCAACTGAACTCGCTTTATCGTGATACAAAGTGCACAAAATGGGCATAGACCCCTCAAGGATTAAACCCACAAAGACGACCTTTAAAGGCGTCATACCGTGTAGAGGCCAATTATGCAGGCTCGGTTACACTCGAAGTGGTCTTGGATCCCGGATAACTTCCGAAGGGAAGAGTTAATCTTCGACATAGTCCCGTTCAGCGGCTATCACGCCTTTGCTTGGACGAACCGCATTTGCAAAGTTCAATGCGGTGCCGCACTCTGGCATTACCTCAAGCTCAAGATGCCAGGCCCTCGAGGAGTAATCACGGTCAATGGAAACACCGAACGCTCTCACCGAACGGAGGAGCACACGGCGGCCCTCGCGGCGGAGGTGCAAAGCAGCCTCACAGCAATTTTTTAGTCCGGCTATTAAACGTCCGGACACCGTCAAGCGCGCCCGGAGTAACCTACAGCAAGACCGTCTGGCACGATCCGAGCACGCGTAGCAATCCGGCCCCAACCCCAGCCCTCGCGAAACTGCGAAGCCAGTACTACGCGTACATAACTCCGCCCGAGATACCATGGGCATAAGGGGAGGGCATGACCACGGCACGCCAAGAATGCGGCTCAACCGCACTGTGGGCTCTGATTGTGTCATTCTTCTTCTTTCTTCTTTTTCTTACTTTCAGACTTCGTTTTCAGAAGTCTTGTCCGCACTAGAATTGCCGAACTCACGATGCAACAGCTAGGGAAGCGTAGCTACGCCGAGTGTCCAGTGGTCTCTATTACGAGCATTATACCTGTTTTACATACCATCCTCATGACTTACCCACGGAGGGGACATGTTAAATAGTCCCATCCCTTGCTTATCACACTATTTGTATCGCTCGCTTTCATTGCAGTACCTTTTGAATAAACAATACATAGCTTTCGCCTATTATTGCACTCCTTTCTTTATCTATATATATGTTCATTCATGACATGTTGCACCCGTACACTTTGGTACGGCCAATACACCGAGGGCTTAAGTACCCCAAAAATATGGTGTGATAAGTTCGAACACTTTCACAAGTGCGGCACACCGAACTTATAGGATTATATGCATCGACTCCGAATCATGTCTTGGGTCAATAGTTGGGTTTGCCCGGCTCCCATGTTTTGGTACCTTACGTTCCGTTATATCGGCTAAGGTAGCGCTGGGAGAACCACTGCGATTGTGCCCGGTTGAGCTGGGTTGAGCACCTCGGTGGAGAGCTAAACCGGCCGTCATGATAGGGCGAGAGCGATGCGTTGTTCGAGAGGTTTTTCGAGTCCCTAAAGACTTATGCCGCTTAGAGCGAGGAGTCGGCATTGTCCGCCAAGGCGTGGATAGCGCCCGAACTCGGTCTTCGAATACTAGGGGCTTCACGAAATTTAAAATTATAGAATTCTATGGCCAAGTGAGAGTGTTCAAGCACTATAGTCCGGTTGCCTTGTTCGTTGCATTGAGCGCCTCCCTCGAAGGACCCAAGAATGGGAACAAGAGCGGTCAAGTTTATCCCAAACACCCCAAAGACTGTGGCATGGGGGCTGAAGCCAACGACTTGCCATCTCTCAAATTTGATAAACGGCCGCATGTAAGGTAATATTTTAAATTCACAAGCGTTGCTTAGCGCATATGAACAAGTTTTCTGCGTGAGGATAACATATGCGAGTCTATTCAAAATTACATATTTGGAGCATTCACCGCTATAAGGCGGACACCCTTGAGATGCCCTCATAGTACATTTCGGTGGCGATGCTCCTTGCCCTTCTAAGGCCCGTCTGTCACAAGCTTCTCGAGATCCAGCTTGCCCAGTGCACTTTAGCACGAGCAAGGGCCCGACGGGCACTTTCAACGCAGACAGGCGCTTGATGACTTCAATCCATGGACAAAGGCCCACCACCGCCGCACTAGCCCGAAGTAGCTCCTAGGCATGGCTTCCAATGGCCACACCGAACTATGAGGCCCTTCATGGCATGTTCGGCGACCTTGTGGAGCTCGACCAGCTGCTTCACCGGTCGCTCAGGGCACCGGATGTCCGCCTCAAAGACATCTTGAGACCGTAACACCTTTTCCGTCGAAGCTCCCTCCTTGGCGCGGTAGAACGCAGCGACATCGGTTTACACTACGGGCAGATCTGCGAATGCTCCTGGAGAGCTCCGGATCCGGGTAAGTAATAGATAATTCACTTTCACATGCTTGCTTTGCATAAAGAATGCCTTACCTGCCGCTATCTTCTTTAATGATTCAATTTCCTGGAGGGCTTTCTGGGCTTCGGCCTTAGCGGCTTCGGCACTCTCAAGAGCCGAGGCGAGCTCGGACTCTCGAGTCTTCGAGTCACGCTCCAAACTCTCGTGTTTTTCCATGAGATCCTGGAGCTCTTGCCGCACCTCCGCCACCCGCGCCTCCTGCTTTTCTCGCTTGGTGCGCTCCACGGCCGCTTTGCTTTCGGCCATGGACAACGCTTCCTTTAGGGTCGCCACCTCGTTCGTGGCCCCTACAATACCCATGTTAGTCCTGTGATTTTTGCAACCAAATCCTTTCTATAAGGTATTACTTTAATAAGGTAATACTTACCTTCCTTGTCCTCGAGCTGCTTCTTGGCAAGGCCGAGCTCGTTCTCGGACCGCTCGAGGCTCTGCTTCAATTCATTGACCTCCAGATCGGTCTTGGCAGAGGTCAAGCAAGCGCACTGCATTCCCATATTGACATACTTATGTTAGACTCCTGCATATATCTTTTTAGATCCTCATCCGCTTTTCTTTCCGAACACCGAACTAAGCATCAGGCTACCGCCTATGCGGTAATATTTTTACATATTCTAAACTTACCTCAAAGCCTGTAAGGCTCGTGCTGAACTTCAGTCGGCCCGCTCTTGGCGGATCGAACTTCTGGATCACCACACTCATAACAAAGGCGGTGCTCCTCGTTGATGGAGGCGCCGTTAAGCGCCTCCAGAAGCTATCCGGTGCCTCCGGATGGACGGAGGTCACCAGTTGCAGTCTTACCCTTCTTACGAAGGGGCGCTTGCCGGACTTCGAACCATCAAGGTTCAGTGCAGAGTCCGGCGCAGGGCCGGACTTAGAGCCCTCTAGGGTCTCGCCCCCTTTGCGCCCAGAGTCCGGGAGGTCGCCTTGCGGCGCCTCCAGGACCACCTCCTCCTAGTTGTGCCCCTTTTGGGACTCCACCGCGGTGTCGTCCGCGTCACAAGGAGAGGAGGCGGTCGGAAGTGAAGTGCTATTCACATCCGACGAGTCCAGGGAGCCACTCGACGAAGCGGCGAGCTCGTCCTTGGGCGGCCTACATGGTTATATTCGGCGTTAGAAACACTATGCGGCAAATAAAAAGTCATGAGCTATTCCGTAGTCCGAACACTTACGATCTCGCCAGGGGCTTGGCCTTTGGTGGCCACTCCTCCTCGTCGTTGTCGGCATTGGTGGAGAAGTCCGGAGGAAGGGTCCTTCCTTTCTTGGACCCTCCGGCCTCCCCAGTCGGGGCGGCCTTCCTTTTCTTCTCTCACTTCCGGGAGAGGCTTCTTTTTCCTCCTCCCCGCCCTCAGGGGAGGATTCCGCCTCAGAGTCGTCGGACGATGAGTCCGACAACACCTGGCGTCGGGCGCTCCTTCGAGTCCCCGTGGCCTCCTTCTTTGCCTTCTTATCCGGCACCACGTGAGGTGCGAGCCAAGAGCTCCCGTCAAGCGGGCGTCCGCTGGGTCTTCTGGCAAGGGAGCCGGACAGTTAACCTGCCCAGACGTGTCACGCCAGTCCTGTCAAAGGTAAGGGAATTTAGATCCCACATAGAGTCAAACTATGAAAAACAAGAGTCCCGTAAAGGACAAAATAGCTTACCTCGGTAGCTTGGCGCTGCGAGCTGAATCCGCGATCTTGATGGCGGATGTGGGAACCTCGGCGCCTTGAACAAAGCACCTTCTGCATCTTCGTGCGTAGTGTCAAAGAGCCTTTTCAGAGTTTGGTGCTGTGCGGATCAAACTCCCACAATTTGAAGGCCCGTTGTTGGCATGGGAGGATCCGGCGGATGAGCATAACCTGGACTACATTGACAAGCCTGAGATTCTTGTCCACCAGGGTTTGGACGCAGGTTTGGAGTCCGGACAGCTCCTCCGAATCACCCCACGTTAGGTCCGTCTCTTTCCATGATGTGAGCCGTGTGGGGGAGCCAGATCGGAATTCAGGGGCCGCCGCCCATTGAGGGTCGCGCGGCTCGGTGATGTAGAACCACCCCGATTGCCGCCCCTTTATGGTCTCCACAAAGGAGCCCTCGAGCCATAGGACTTTGGCCATCTTGCCAACCATGGCGCCTCCGCACTCCACTTGGCGGCCGCCCACTACCTTCGTCTTGACATTGAAGGTCTTCAGCCATAAGCCGAAGTGGGGCTGGATGCAGAGGAAGGCCTCGCACAAGACGATAAACGCCGAGAGGTGGAGGATGAAGTTCGGGCCGGATCGTGGAAATCTAGGCCGTAGTAGAACATGAGCCCCGGACAAATGAGTGAAGTGGAAAACCTAGTCCATGGAGGAAGTGGGTGAGGAACACCACCCTCTCATGGGGCCTGGGGTGGGAATGAGCTGCCCCTCGTCGGGGAGCCGGTCTGTGATGTCATTTGGACAAGTATCCGGCCTTCCGTAGTTTTTTGACTTGTCCCTCCATGACGGAGGAGACCATCCACTTGCCTCCCACTCCGGACATGGATGGAGGAGGTTGAGGAGGGATGTGCGGACTTGGGCATTGGAGCTCGAGTGCGCGGAAATGGATGAGAAAAGGAGGAAGAAGGCGTAGGTGAAAAGGTGGATCCTTATCCCCTTATATGGACGGGACGGGTTATCGTCCCCGCCAGCCTGGTAAACTCGCTTATCTCTGCGCCGTAATCAATGGCGCGATTGGGTTACCCACGTCTGTATTGATGGGAATCCCGGAATAAGGGGGCACGATCTCCGCTCTGATAAGACGTGCCAAGGAAACCGCCTCGCTAGACGCGCTGAGGTGGAACAATAAAAACGATTCGTATAAAGGCCTGGCCGTGGTGTGATGTCACGCCGCGGAATACGTCAGCAGATCTGTGCAAAAGTTATTCTCTCTACGGAGGTATGTGGAACTTGTTTTGCAGATCCGGACACTATCCTTGTGTTCAAAATCTTCTATGAAGTATTCGTAGAGGAACCCGCCTTGCAATGTCGAAGACAATATGCGCGCCGGACTCGTCGTCATTGAAGCCTGGTTCAGAGACTCTTGAGGAGTCCTGGATTAGGGGTGTCCGGGTAGCGAACTATCACCGTTGGCGGACTCTGGACTATGAAGATACAAGATTGAAGACTTCGTCACGTGTCCGGATGGGGCTTTCCTTGGCGTGGAAGGCAAGCTTGGCGTCTGACGGATATGTAGATCTCCTACCGTTGTAACCGACTACTGTAACCCTAACCCTATCCGGTGTCTATATAAACCGGAGGATTTTAGTCCGTGGGACGAACAACAATCATACCATAGGCTAGCTTCTAGGGTTTAGCCTCTCGATCTCGTGGTAGATCTACTCTTGTACTACCCATATCATCAATATTAATCAAGCGAGTAGGGTTTTACCTCCATCGAGAGGGCCCGAACACAGGTAAAAACATCGTGTCCCTTGTCTCCTGTTACCATCCGCCTAGACGCCTTGCAGTTCGGGACCCCCTACCCGAGATCCGCCGGTTTGACAACGACAATGACCTTATCCTCGACGCCGTGAAGCCGGTGTGGCTGCTTCGGCCGTGCCCCCGGTCGGTTGTACAGGAGAGGGAGAAGGCGGCCGGGGGAGGCAAGTGTTGGCCTGGCTTGGGTGGGGGTTAGGTGGGCCGGCTACTGGGGTGGGCTAAAGCCTAGTGGGCAAGGGGGGCTTCTCTCTTCTCCTCTTTCCTTTCTTTTGTTTTTGTTTTTTTACAGAATTTTTTTTGTAATATTTGAGTTTCCAAAAAGGATTCTGTAAAATGTGGGACTTGGCCACATAATTACGTTGCAATAGTTGGCACTGCCACAAAAAGATTGTGAGGCTTTTTGAAAAAGTTTGCCACTTTTAGAAATTGAAAAGGCATTAAATCTATTGTTTTGAACCTTTGCTTTAATTGGTTTAGGCCATTTAAACACCTTGCAAAAAAATGTTGGTTCACCACCAATATTTGTTATGGATTATTTGCCACAAGATGAACATTTTAGATTCCATGTCTGGCAAATATGAATGTTTGAGGTTAGATTGGATTTGAATTTGACTTGTGATTTGGATCAAGTGAAGATTAGCAACAGTAACATGATGACATGGCACCATAAATAGGGGATTACTGTAGCTTGATTATCTGAGCATCACAATTCTCCTCCACTATAAGAATCTCGTCCCGAGATTTAAGGGGTGGAGTAAGGGGGAAGGACTCAGGTAGGACGGAGATCAACATAAGATAGGTACCTGGGGCTATCTCAGTGAACATGGCATAGAGGCATCTCTCGAGTTGAAATTCAAGAAAGTCATCGAGAGCAAGGTAAGGAGGAGCAATAAGAAGCTTCAATCGGGTAGGCAATCGTTCGATGTCTGAAACAGAGGGTGAAAGGGGTTCAAAGCATCGAGAATAAGTATTGCATCTGATACCAGAACAGATCACAAGAAGGTGGCTCGTGAATTACATACGAAACCAAGCGTGAGGAACCATTTTGGAAGACAGAGATGTGCAGAGAGCTGTGTTTCGATCTGTGGAACTGTGGGTTATGGGCCCACCATATGGGTTAATACTAGGAAGGCGCTAATCATTTTGCACGATCATGATAGCAAGGCAGGTCAGAGGATAGCCCGTCAGTTATGTTGGCAACAACGCTGGTACCAAGGGCGAGGGACAAAGAGAACCATTTTCCTGCTCGTTAAGACGAGGCGGACCAATAGGCAAAGTTCTCGTCCATCGGTGGCTACCGGGATGTCATCAACAATAGTAGCAAGGTCTTACTGACAGAGTTTGTACATCGAGGTGTTACATAAGCAGGGAATTATCACTGCTTAGGTATATTAGGTTACAAGAAAGGTTAGACAAAACAATGGAAAGGAAAGTGTAGACTCGAATAAGTTATCGGCGTTCTCGAGTGTCGAACAACTCAGAACCCGTGGAAACTTGGAATCGCGAGAATAATAGTTGATGAAGAACTCATAAGAAGTATAGTTCGGTGATATTCTCGAGATACTAGAGGGTAATACTCGAATGTAGATCAAAGTAGAGGTTGGACAGGTGAAATGATCTGAGGAAGACAAGTACTTTAACTTGTCCAAAAATGGAAACCAAGGAGAACAATCATGGTCGGAACCACGGTTGCAAAGGACCAAATATAGATACAAGATGAACTTATTACAAGGGGATTATTATTATTACAAGAAGCTTCAATGATAAGTTCCACATCAGGTCCATGGGCATGAACACAAAGGTTCAAGGTCGACTCCCACTTCATCAATGCTCAACCTTCCATTCACTTCTCGCATTCGAAGAAGTTGTAGCGTTGAAATCTTACCTGGCGAAAAGCCAGTAGAGTATAACCCGCATAACTTTCGAGTTCGCACGGATTTAGGGAAGACATAGATTCAACCCATCGGGGCATCATAGGGACATATACCACAAATTTTAGGAATAAATAACTCAAGCTCGGAAGCAGAGTATGTTTGACAAGAGTGGGGGATACAATTTACCAAAGGCATTATGTATCCGAGGAAAGACTCACAAGGTTTACTGAATATGAAGGACGATGTAGGATAAACCCAACAAAGGATCTGGTGGTCCACAAGGGATATGATGTGAGCATCGATACTCAACCAGAAGAAGAAAGAATGCAAGGAGATCAGATTATAGAAATAACTGACTATTTCAAGGCTCAAATGCAACGGAATTACGATTCAGAAAATCAAGGGATCAGAAGCAAACGCTCTGACCAAGGATGGATAAGTGGAATAGACTTAGGGCACAATCGATGGCAATCTGATTGGCCGAGAACCAGCTCATGTTCGGGAAGACGTCTGAGCCAGAAATGTAATCTATAAGGATTAACTGATGATCGCGACACCAACATATCAAATCGAGACCGACGATGATAATGACAAAGGATGTCAATGGATACTGCTAGGCATAAGGAATTAACCAGAGTGTAGGCACGTAAGACCTTCTAGAGCAATAGGCGACAGGGGTC
Source organism: Aegilops bicornis (assembly GCA_021605145.1). Classification (NCBI taxonomy): domain Eukaryota; kingdom Viridiplantae; phylum Streptophyta; class Magnoliopsida; order Poales; family Poaceae; genus Aegilops; species Aegilops bicornis. The sequence continues at coordinate 622,404,482 of CM038674.1, forward strand.
ATCGAAAGCTCGGATTGTATTACAAAGTATCTTATGAAGCATAAGAATAACTGGGGATGAATGGATACTCGATAAGAGCGAGTAATTATCCGTAGGGGTATTCATGCGAGAAGGACTGCATGGCAGTAAGCATAAAGGATTCTCGGAACATCAGAGAGTATTTCAGGACATTTTGTAATAACAAGGGCAACTAGGGATGAAGGTATGAACGGAAATTGTAGGTAGTTACCCATAGGGATTTATCGGTGGTAGGAATCGCAACGCGGAGGGTACAAGGGACTTGGTAAAACATCGGAGGGTGTCTTCAGAATCTTCTGATGCGCCAAGCAATCATCTAGAGTGAGGGGCTCCCCGGGAGAAAGTATTTACGAGAACCTAGAGTTAGAGTTAGCAAAATCATTTAACCCGAATAGAAGAGAGATCAGATTCCCAGAGTATAGATGAGGAATAAAAGATCCTAATACCACCCAATGGCGACGTGGGCCGATAAGCCACACGACCATGTTAGTAAAACCATTTTTCTTTGACTAGACTCAACTTCGGCCAAGGAGTTGGAAAGGGGGATCCTACAGGCAGTCGGCTCTGATACCAACTTGTGACGCCCCCGATTCGACCGTACACTAATCATACACGCAAATGTGTACGATCAAGATCAGGGACTCACGGAAGATATCACAACACAACTCTAGACACAAAATGAAATAATACAAGCTCCATATTACAAGCCGGGGCCTCGAGGGCTCGAATACAAGCTCGATACACAAGAGTCGTGGAAGCAACAATATCCGAGTACGAGACATAAGTTAGACAAGGATGCCTAAAGAAGGCTAGCACAAAAGCAACACGATCGAAGAGGCAAGGCCTCCTGCCTGGGACCTCCTAACTACTCCTGGTCTTCGGTGGCCTCCATGTAGTAGTATCCGTCAGCGGTGGCTTTTGGCTCCAGGGGTCCACCATCTGGTTGCATCAACCGAAAAGAAGAAAGAAGGGGGAGCAAAGCAACCGTGAGTACTCATCCAAAGTACTCGCAAGCATCAGATCTATACTAAGTATGCATTGGTATGAAATGGAAAGGTTGTATCTATGGACTGAACTGCAGAATGCCAGAATAGAGGGGAAAGCCTAGCCTATTGAAGACTAGCATCTTCAAGCAGCTCCAAGTGTCTTGCAGCATGTAGAAGAATAAAGAATAGCAATTTAACTAACAAGCATGTTGTAACATTAAGGCTCAGAGATCCATCCTCGACTCCCTGCGAGAAAGCAATCCCGGAGCCACATATCCATCACATATTAAGTATCCATTTCTAGTTGTATAAGATTAGGATATAAGTTTGAACGTCCATTACCGTGGACACGGTATTCGAATAAAGATCTTCCCTGCAGGGGTGCACCACGTTTTCCAACACGCTCGATCACTCTGGCCGGACACACCTTTCTGGGGTCAATGCCCGGCATCGGAAGATCAACACGTCGTAGTCCTACCTAGGCTCAGCAGAGAGGTCCCCGTCGGTCTACATCCTAAGCACTCTAGGGTGCAGGCCCATCGCCGTTACTTTTCAGATCGCTATGCCGCGAGGCGTCTGAGCCACCTCCATCGGGCGCCGACCACCGGCGTCTGCCGCAATCTTTGAATCGACGTCGACAAAGCTTCAACTGATACCACGATGTCGAGGCCCATAACTATTCTCGCGTGGCGGTTAGCGCGTAAAGGCCAAAGGCCAACTCAGAACAAATACCCAAACCATAGTGTATTATTAGCTCGCGGAGACGAGAAGAGACTCATGATAATGTGACCCCGTCGCCCCGTCTCGAGGAAATACGACAAGGGTTAGCCCAGCCCACTCCGGGGCGGCCTGCTGGCCCGGCCGTGCCTCGTAACCATCTTGTGGGTGCTCTCCAGGCCTGCCCGACTTTCCCAAAGGTCTCAAGTAATGTCAAGGTAACCGTGTGTCCAAACATCAAGGGAAAAACCCAATGAATCACCCTCGGAGGATTCCACTCGATGTAATCATCAAGGTGAACGTAAGAGGAACCACCCTCGAGGTTCACACTTGAGGGGTTGCACGACAGAGCCGTATCGGGAATGGTGAAGGAGGAAATCACCCTCGATGACCACGACCGAATAGCTACACTATAGAATTATCATTAGGAGTGCGTTATGAGGGATCACCCTCGGCACTCGATTGTAGCTCTGTAGATTCGAACAACTAAAGGGGCGTGATGTGATGTGCGGTGTCGGGCTCTGGTCGTCGATCATGTAGCTCGAGTCATCAATGATGAAGCAGGGGCAATAAGGACAAGGTGGAGGTCACTGATGGATCATTATCCAACCTATACTAAGAAGTTTAGGATAAGCTGGTAGGTAACAATAGCAGGTACAAAAGCGTGCTATGCATCGTAATAGGAGCAAACAATAATGAGAGCAAAATCTAATGCAAGCATGAGAGTATAGAATGTGCGATATCGGGATGATCAAGGGGGGTGGGCTTGCCTGGTTGTTCAGACAAGAAGGAGGGTCGTCGTCGACGTAGTCGATCAATGCGGCATCAGCGGCAGTCTCGGGGTCTACCAAAGAGAAGAGGGGGAAGAAACAGTAAATACACACAAACATATGCACAACATGATTACAAGCGGGGCTAGAGGTGTTATAACGCAGCGCTAGGCGTTACTGGCGAAGGGGGAAACATCCGGGAAAGTTTTCCTGGTCCCGGACGTCTGTCAGATAGATGAACCGGAGGGGAAAGTTTGCAGGTTCTCTATGCTAGGAACGTGTGGCAGACGAACGGACCGCGTATTCGGATTCGTGTCGTCGTTCTAAGCAACCTTCATGTATAAAACATTTTCATCCGAGCTACAGTTTAATTTCTATTAATTTTTAAAATTTTAAAAAAAATTCTAATATTATTACCATTTAAATTATTTCAGAAAAGGTTTATGACGTCAGCATGCCGTCATCAACGCACGAGCAGTCAACTGACCAGCTGACCAGTCAACAGGGCCCATGCGGGGCCCACTGGCAGTGACTGGGCGATTCCCGGTCAGCCATTGACTGGGTCAACAGGTCAGGGGGCACGCGGGGGCCACCAGTCAGCGACCCAGCGGGTGGCCCCGATGTGGCCACGTCGGCGCAGCCGGTGGTGAAGCTCCGGCGACGCAGATCGCGGCGCCGGGGCTCGGGACTTCACCGGAGACGTGCCACAGGGGGCCGTTTCGAGCGCAGCCGAGCTTGTTCGGAAGCGGGCGGAGCGGCGCGTCCAGCGGTGGCCTCAGCTCGGGCTGAGGCGGGCTGCAACGACGGCGGCGTCGAGCAGAGGCGACGGCGGTGGCGGGCGATGGCGGATTCGGCGATGCAGGGCACGGGTCGGCGCGCGGAGAGGGCCTACGAGTAGCTGGTGCTCGCGCGCGTTCGATGGAGGTAGCGGGAGGCTGCGGGGAGGCCCGTGGGGACGGCGACGATGAGCGACGCGCTGGCCGGAGTCGGGCGCAGACGGATCCGGTGCAAGGGGACATGGGGGAACAAGCGGAGGGCATGGGCGGCTTCACCGCGAGGCCCTCAGCACGTGCTCGTGCTCGGCTAGCTCGGAACGAGCGGTGGCCATGGCGGCGATGGAGCAGGGCGGCGGTGGCCTACGGGAGCTATGGCGACGGCGGTTACACGCATGGAAACGGACGGGGCAGTGAGGGGTTACGCGCGGGAGCTCACCGTGGAGCCGTAGGGGATGGCAGCGGGCTCGATGGAGGCACGAGGTGGCCGGATTCGACGACGATGGCGGCGGTGCTCGAGGAAGAAGAAGAAGACAGGGCGGCGATGTAGCGGCTCCAGGCCCCAATGGTTTTCTGTAGAGGACGTAGTTGATGACGGAGGTGCTCGGGAAAGCGTTGGCGAGGTGCGGCGTGGACGGTGGCCATGTTGACGGTGATCGGTGGCGACGAGCTCGCGCGGCCGAGCTCGGGATCGAGCGAGAGGATAGGGGAGGGGTGGATCTGGGGGAGGAGAGGCGAGTGGGGAAGTGGGAGTGGCGGTAGGTGAGCGGGGAACTCGAGGCGTCCGGTGCGGCCTTATCCCCTCGACGCCGGCGAGCTGGTGTGGCTGCGCGCGCTCGGCCGTGCCCCCGGTCGGTTGTACAGGAGAGGGAGAGGGCGACCGGGGGAGGCAAGTGTTGGGCCGGCTTGGGTGGGGGTTAGGTGGGCTAAAGCCCAGTGGGCAAGGGGGGTTCTCTCTTCTCCTCTTTCCTTTCTTTTTTTTGTTTTTTTTACAAAAAAATGTTTTTGTAATATTTGAGTTGCCAAAAAGGATTCTGTAAAATGTGGGATTGGCCACATAATTACGTTTCAATAGTTGGCACTGCCACAAAAAGATTGTGAGGCTTTTTGAAAAAGTTTGCCACTTTTATAAATTGAAAAGGCTTTAAATCTATTGTTTTAGCCACTGCTTTAATTGGTTTAGGCCATTTAAACACCTTGCAAAAAAATGTTGGTTCACCACCAATATTTGTTATGGATTATTTTCCACAAGATGAACATTTTATATTCCATGTCTGGCAAATATGAATGTTTGAGGTTAGATTGGATTTGAATTTGACTTGTGATTTGGATCAAGTGAAGATTAGCAACAGTAAATATGATGACATGGCACCATAAACAGGGGATTACTGTAGCTTGATTATCCGGGCGTCACAACTCCTCACTCACCCGTCCCATTTGCCAGCGCCACTCGTCACCTATCTTTCTCCTTCCTTGACACCACCACACCACCCCATTGCCAAAATCGTGTCCCTACTCGTGGACCTTTCCCTGATGAGACCAAAGAGAAATGCGTCGAGAGAAAGTTATGGGCAAGCGCATGGGACTACCTCAAGAGGGAAGGACGTGGTCCGTAAGGTGAATTAGCCATCGACTCATAGCGCCTCCCTAGCGCCCACCGCTATTTTGCTCGTATGTCGGTGGGCGCTTAGACAGAAACGGACGGCACGGTAATAGAGGGATACAAAGTTGTGGCCTTCTCCCGGATTAAGATCGCACATGTGTTCGTCGACTGTGTGACCGTGGAAGTGAAAGTAGCTGAAGCATCCCTCGCCCACAAGTCAAAACGGACGGAGCGCCCGTAGTTGAAATCGTAGTAGAATAATAGTTGAAATGTTGAAATCGTTGTAGAAATCCTTATTGAAATCCTTGTTGGGATAGCCCACTACCGGCTCATGGGTCTTTCAAGCTAAGTATGACCCATTTATTCTTTTGGCCCATATGCGACACATGGTTCCTTTCGGCTCGAAGCATAATTGGTTTGCTACCAACATTTGGCATTGCCAATATTTGGCAAGCCAACATTTGGCAAAATCAGAAGTTGCCAACATTTGGCAACTTCTGGTGAGATTGACAATGAAAATTGGCAAGCAACCAATCTCTAGGCAATATTTGGCACTTGCCAAAATTTGACATGTCAACTTTTGGCATCAAACCAATTATGCTATAAATTTATTTTTGTTATATAAAATGAGGGAGGAAGAGGTCTTGTTAACCAAAGACAAACGGGACCCACATGAATTTCTTTTAGGCTTTATTTATGGTGATTTTGTGTTTGCACATCGCCTCAAGAGTCTCTACAAAATTATGGAGGACACTTCATACACGTTATGGCGGCTGCCAATATGACGACTCTCCTAGAGTTGCTCTAAGCAGCCTAGAGTTTGTAAATATGTTGCTCCTTAATGCTTCCTGATAGAAGTGACCCTGTGTGTACCACACATAATATGCAATTTTGTAAGTTTCATTATAAGCAAGTACTAATTGGATTTCCCAATTCGGAATTGCTTATATCATTGAAAAAAAGATTGTGACCACAAGAAATCCTCACACACTAAATGACCTTTGACACAATAGACGTGGGAAAAATGTGATGATAGCCTAAGTGCAAAATGATGTTTCTATGCTTGTTTCGCACTCAAGTTAACAAAAGTGCAAGTGCATTCTTCTTCCGTGCATGATGCATCACATTTGGGCCATAGAGGAGTACTAGGATGGACTTCCGTGTAGGACAACTTTACTTTGATATGCCATCTAGGCATCTACACGCTCAATGCACAAATGCTCCATTGAGAGATCCATCACACGATCACACCACCAAGGCAGGATCATCGATCGACGACTATACAACCATCTCGTCTAGCAGAACGCGACGCCTTGGCGGTGCCAATCCAGCGGCGGCGACTGTCGTCCGCGGCAACTCGGCGTTGTCGAGCGCCGGCGGCAAGCTCTCGAGCTCGAACAGGTCGGAGCTGGACTCGCTGCTCTCCTTGGCCCGCTCCCTCTCCTCCGCCACGCTCAGCGCGCCCAGCAGTTCCTCCACCCTCCGCTCCGCATCAGCAGCCGCCGACCACTCCGTCCCGCTCTCGCTAGCGTCGCGTAGCCTCCCCGTGGTCCTGGCTCCATGGCCGTGCTCCTCCTCGTCCACCACGACCTCCACCGCCGGCGAGAACCTCACGGCCCGCCTCGCCGGAGTCAGAAACCCGCCAGCGGCCGCTGCGGAGTCCCGCCGGGAAGCGCGAGAGGACAGAATTGACCTCGCTGACGCCGGCTCGACCGCAGCTGTCGGCGGCAGAGCCCGCGTCTCCGTCGCGTCGACCGAGGACGACCTTGTCGGCGGCTTCCTGTTGCAGAGCAGAGCGTTCAGAAGGCACGCGAACGTCGCCGACTTGCTTCTCTTCTTCCTCCTTGTCTTCCTATTCTCTTTGCTTTCCGCGGCTGGCGGCGCTGGCATCGATATCGGCGGCGGCGGCGGCAAGAGAAGCGACGGGGCTTGCGGGTGTGGCAGGACGCGGCACGGCCTCGGAGGCTTCGGCGGCCGAGGTGACCTTGTCGAAGACACGGACGGCGACGAGGCAGTAGAAGGACGCCGGTGACGGCTGGGGGGCGGCGACGGCATCTCGCACGGGGACACGTTGGCCCGGCGGAGCTCCTCGGCGGGCGCGCAGGCGTCGGCGTCGAGCGAGTGGTAGATGGCGTCGAGCAGCGCCGCGGAGAAGGACGGGTGGTGCTCCCGCTCCCTGCTCGGCGGCGGTACGCGGCCGGGGCAGCGTCGCGGAGACATGGTGCCCGTCGGCGGGCGCGCGCGCGGTGCCGGGTGCGGTGGACTGGCGGGAGGCAAATGGCAATCAGTGCGAACGGAGTGGAGCGCTCGATCGCGGGGACGGGGAGGCGAAGAGGGAATGATAGCTAGATACTACGTGGTGCATTCGTGCGGAGGTGTCCGGTGGTTGTTTTTTTTTTGAAAAGGAAAACATGGCGCCGCACACAGCACGAAGCAGAGGCCACGACGTACTACGGAGTTTGTTGCGCGCGCCGCGTAAAGCAGAGGCCAGCGGGCGCGGTTGGCGAGCGGGGCCGGATGCGACGGTGGGCCGGTGGCCGGAGCGAAGGAGCGTGACGAGCCGACGTACGGCCGTGGAATTGTGTGACAGCGATCGCTGTCGCTCCGTGGACGGAATTAGTGGTAGATTTGTTTTTTCATCAAGAGTACCATCAGGCGGCGCTAAAGCGGTGCCCCGGGCCGGAGAAAGGCGCCTGCGTAGCTTTCGTTCCACGGATGCAACGGGCCGCCGCTCTCTTTCCTTGTAAAGATACCCAAAGATCGCGCTTTTGTAACCGTGGTTCATGATGGTGTTGGCCAGTGCCGACACCCGCGTGTAGAAATAGAAGCCATAATTCTCTCTCTCTCCCCTGAATTTAATTGAGGTGCCCCCCTCCTTATTACCAATCACAATTCTCCGCATCAGTTTGTATATGTAAAATCGGAAAAGCTAAAATACAGACGACATGATTTTAGTAACAGATCCGAACGCATTAATTGCCGTCGATTTCAGATCGTGCACGCAGATTTTTTTTCCCGCTCGAAACAGTGCATTTGAGATTTTTTTTTGCAAGCACAAGAAACCAAAATCGAACCCGCGCCTCCTTGATTCCAACCTCAAAACAACAACCAACTAAACCAACCATGGTTCATGTTAGGAATCGGAAGTTAGGCCTTTTGACATGTTTTGACCAGTGCATTAGATTTGTTTTTAGGCTTTTTTTTTTGCAACGACCTTACGTGTATATGTTCTCCCGCTGTCCCGCATGCATGTTCTCACTAATTTTTTCCATCGACTTTTGAGTGAGGTGATGATACTATATGTGTCAACAACTATTTTTTCACCAAACGACAAATCTAATCTGGATCATCCGGCCACCCGTGCAATCTGCACAATGTTACTCTACGCGGGTAAAAAAGTACAACAATAAGGCCATTGTGTTGAAAATTTTGGCCCAATCATCTAGTCACATCGGCCGTAGTTGTTGCCCAGTCAATCGAAACAAACTAATTTTCTTTATTTTAAACATGTGGAAATTGTTTACCGTGAATGTTTTCATCGGCCATAGTGTTGGCGAGGGGGTGATGAAATATACCCATGGTAACTTTACTGTTAATAACACGGTAACTTACACATCGCAAACCCGATAACTTATGTACCTGGTCCTGGTAACTTTTGGCGACCAGGGTGGAGGGGGTTGATAGAATATACCCCCCCCCCCCCCCCCGCTCCCCCGATAACTTTTGCGTGAATATCATGGTAACTCACACACTGCAAAATTGATAACTTATGTACCCTAGTCTTGGTAACTTTGGCGACGGGGTTGGAGATGAGGGGAGTTGTTGAAACATACCACAATAACTTTCGTGCAAATAATATGATATGTTTTTACCACCCGAAGACATGATAACTTATTTACACCCCCATGGTAATTTTCGCGTGCGGGGCGTTGGTGGGGGTGGGTGATGAAATATACGCCCGGTAACCTTTGTGTGAATAGCATGATAACTTACAAATCGTAGACCAGATAACTTATGTACCCTGGTCCTGATAACTTTAGCGTCCGGAGGGGGGCCTAGGGTGGTTGATGAAATATCCCCCTGGTAACTTTTGTGTGAATAGCATGATAGCTAACACATCGCATACCTAATAACGTATGTACCCCGGTCCTGATAACTTTGGCGCCGGGGGGGGGGGGAGGGGGGGGCAGGGGTGGTTTATGAAATATACCCTTGGTAACTTTTGTTTGAATAAGATGGTCGCTAACACATCGTAGACCTGATAACGTATGTACCCAGTTACGGTAACTTTGGCGCCTGGGGAAGCGAGGTGGTTGATGAAATATCCTCGGTAACTTTTGTGTGAATAGCATGGTAGCTAACACATCGCAGACCTGATAACGTATGTAACCCGGTCTTGGTAACTTTGGCGCCGGGGGGGGGGGGAGGGCAGGGGTGGTTGATGAAATATACCCCTGCTAACTTTTGTGTGAATATCATGGTAGCTAACATATCGCAGACCTGATAACGTATGTACCCCAGTTCTGGTACTTTTGGCGCGCACACACGCGCGGTGGGGGGTGGGGGGGGGGGGTGACGAAATATCCCCCTAGTAACTTTTGCGTGAGTAGTATGGTAACTCACATATCGCCGACCTGATAACTTATGTGCCTCGATCCTAATAACTTTGGCGAGGGGGTTGTTTACAAACATCCACCCGATAACTTTTGTGTAAATAGTTTGGTAGTTCGTACTATACTCATCGTATACGTGATAACTCACGCACAAACACCGCAGTAACTTTAAGCCGACTTGATAGGAAGAAGTGGTAACTTCTCATCCAAAAAAGCCGGCGGAACATATGAACATGAGATCTAGTTTCGAAGCTTTCATCATGACGATTTTTTATGTGAAAATGGTTTTTCCATCAGACGGCGGTTTGAGCTACAAAAGATTTTAAAATTTTGAAATAGGGGGGAATCTAGGATGACATTAGCTACTATGTCCTTTTGTTCATTCGCACGTGGGGGCAATGTTGGTTAACTATTTTTATGATCCGGTAATTTCTATATAAACAGAATGGTAACTTATGAACCAGAGACATGATAAGTTACTTAGCCTGGGTCTGATAACTTTTGACACGAAAAAAAAGTCGTCGGAACATATCAATATGGGATCTAGTTTCGAAGGTCTCCTCGCGACGAATCTTTCATATGAAAACAGTTTTTCAATTGGGACGACGATATGAGCTACATTTTGAATTTCGAAAATAAAAGGAATCTTGGCTGACTTCATCACTTTTGTCCTTTTCTGCATGCATGCATATTTATGCTAAAACAAAGGAGCAGTGTATGTGAAATGAAGCTAAAGATGAAGGAGTCATGGGGGAGAGGCCCGATGTACCGTCCGTGCCTGTTGCTAGAATCAGTACGACCGGACGTTAGCAACGTCCAAAATGTAAAATTATTAATGAGAAAGCTATCTTCCACACGAACGAGTCGCCAGAGAGCCCAGGAAGACAAATAAAGCGCCCGATAGGGATCGAACCCAGGACGCACAACCTCCGCATGCCCCCTTCGATCAACGAGCTACAATATGTTAGTTGTCCAAGTTGGAAAACATAAGAACTTAACCTTTTGAACCTCATAGCATCAAAATAAAAGTTGTGCTAATTCCCGAAATTTTTTGCTGGGAGCTGGAGTCAAACTCCAGACTCAAGAATTGTGACGAGTGACATGAACCACACGGACTAAGCTGCTTGTTGTGATAAATTGTTGCGTGGTGTACTACTTGTGTAGATTCCTAAAGCTCGACTGAAAGGTAGCGAAAGATCTGTACGACCTGATCTTTGCTCGTTGTGGATCGCACGACCCTGAGGTACCCCGTCCGGATCGCCCGCACAACACACGTCTCTCCCGACACTGGCCCGTTCCCTCTTCCCTTTTCCCCGATGCATACCCGTTCCCTCTACTTTTTTTCCTCACATGATCACATCCCGTCGGCCCATGTCCCTAAATTAAGAGGACCATTTACTGATCGCATCCTTGCCCATGTTCCAAAAAAATAGATAGCTTCATGTGCTGGACAAGAATCGACCGTGTAACTCAAGTAGTAATTCCTACGACACAAACCACTCACTACAAAAAAAACCACTTCAGTGATAATACGTGTTTGTGATCGTAGGTCATGTTTTCTGTCATGCATGTACATCCATGACGATTTTATGAAAGAATCAAGATAGTCATACCTGTGTTGTCATAGAAGTGTTCCATGACAATATCAAAATTATCATCATGAAAGTGTCCACTTCCATGACGATAAATGGCGCGTCACGAAAGTGTTTTTGTCAAGGGTGACTGACACGTGGCATCCACCATAATGGGTCGAAGCTATTGGGTTCGGGTTTGGATTCGATAACCCGTTAACAGCCACGACCAATGATGATTTTCCATGTGTAAAATTCTTATTGGCTGGAGGAACCACGTGTCGGCTCCCCGACAGATGTCATCCCTATGGACGGAAGACGCCCATGATATGCCGACACGTGGCGAAGTCCAACCGTGTCCCATTTATGGTACAAAGGCCGACCCATTTGAAGGCCCACCATATTTTTTAGACACTAGTGGGCCAGCCCATTAACAGCCTGCCATGTTTTGGGTGAAATTAAGGCCCACATCAGATCGGGCCCGTTGTCAGCCTGTCGAGTTTTGGGCTAAACTATGGCCCATATAAGATCAAGCCCGTTGACAGGCCACTGTTCTTTTGGGCCCATTCTAAGCTGGGTTCGTATTCCAGCCTGATAAATACCTGTTTACCAGTTCAGCCCGATAATTGTTTCGGCTTGTTAGCGGCCCTTGGTGCATCTGGGCCATTGTCGGCCCGGTTTCACTTTCGGCCATTTAATGACCCGTGCTGAAACCGGGCTATTTCTTGTCCAAAGTGACTTTAGGCCTCTTAACGGCCCGTAGTCTTCATGGATAAATTTCAGCCCAACGTGCCTATCGACATGTTAATGGCCCGTGTAACAGTTGGGCCTAATTATAGCCCGCGTTGAATCCGGCATGCTTATAGCCCATATGTTAATGGCCCGTGACACTGTTGGGCCTACGGCCCGCTTTGATACCGACCTGCTTAAAGCCCATAATTTTATTGGGCCAAACAGGGCTTGTTTGCTATTTGGACGAAACATGGGCCTAAGACAGTTTCACCTGTGTTGGCCTAGGAATTTTTCGGCTACACGCTAGCCCAATCTATTTTCGAGCCTGTTAAAAGCCCATGGTATTCTCTGGCCCAGCTGGCCCGAACTTCACTCGGCCTGTTAAAGGCAAAAAAGTACTATACGTTTAGACCTGCTAATGGCCCAAGATGATTATAGGCCCACGCTTTGGCCCATACATAGCGAGTTACGGGCCGGCCTTAAGGCAGACAACATTGAGATCCGTTTGAAGGTTCCGGCCTAAATTACAGCATACCAACTAAGAATAAACCTAGACTATACAATAAAGAAATTACGTCATATTACATCCACTGGGCATCAAAGTTCGCCACCAGTGATAATAAAGCGCAATGAGACCGCGGATTACATAAACTGGGCATCAAAGGTCGCCAGCAGTGCATATAAACGCGCCGACAAAAGAATATACAAAACATAAAACACTTCAGAAACCATTAGGCCTGCTCTGCTAGTGCACCAAAAGCAGCAGAACAAGCTGATGAGACCTCAGTTGTGTCAATGATAGATGCTCTAACCCTAGCTGCGTAGCAAGAAGGCGCGCACTGATACGTCTCCGTCGTATCTATTTTTCCAAACACTTTTGCCCTTGTTTTGGACTCTAACTTGCATGATTTGAATGGAACTAACCCGGACTGACGCTGTTTTCAGCAGACTTTCCATGGTGTTATTTATGTGCAGAAACAAAAGTTCTCAGAATGACCTGAAACTCCACGGAACGTCTATTTGGAAATAATAAAAAATCCTTGCAAAAGATGAAGACCAGGGGGCCCACACCCTAGCCACGAGGGTGGGGGCGTGCCCCCTACCTCGTGGGCCCCCTGGAGCTCCTCCGACCTCAACTCCAACTCTATATATTTGCTTTCGGGCAGAAAAAAATCAGAGAGAAGGACTCATCGCGTTTTATGATACGGAGCCGCCGCCAAGCCCTAAGACCTCTCGGGAGGGCTGATCCGAGTCCTGCTCGGGCTCCGAGAGGGAGATTCGTCGCCGTCGTCATCATCAGCCATCCTCCATCACCAATTTCATGATGCTCACCGCCGTCCGTGAGTAATTCCATCGTAGGCTTGCTGGAAGGTGATGGGTTGGATGAGATCTATCATGTAATTGAGTTAGTTTTGTTGGGTTTGATCCCTAGTATCCACTATGTTCCGAGATTGATGTTACTATGACTTTGCTATGCTTAATGCTTGTCATTAGGGCCCGAGTGCCATGATTTCAGATCTGAACCTATTATGTTTTCATGAATATATATGAGTTCTTGATCCTATCTTGCAAGTATATAGTCACCTACTATGTGTTATGATCTGGCAACCCCGAAGTGACAATAATCGGGACCACTCCCGCTGATGACCATAGTTTGAGGAGTTCATGTATTCACTATGTGCTAATGCTTTATTTCGGTACTCTATTAAAAGGAGGCCTTAATATCCCTTAGTTTCCATTAGGAGTTTAGGACCCCGCTGCCATGGGAGGGTAGGAAAAAGGATGTCATGTAAGTTCTTTTCCATAAGCACGTATGACTATATTCGGAATACATGCCTACATTACATTGATGAATTGGAGCTAGTTCTGTGTCACCCTATGTTATGATTGTTACATGATGAACCGCATCCGGCATAATTCTCCATCACCGATCCAAGGCCTACGAGCTTTTCACATATTGTTCTTCACTTATTTACTTTTCCGTTGCTACTATTACAATCACTACAAAACCCAAAAATACTACTTTTGCTACAATTACCGTTACTTCCATGTTACTTTGCTACTAAATAATTTGCTGCAGATACTAAGTTATCCAGGTGTGGTTGAATTGACAACTCAGCTGCTAATACTTGAGAATATTCTTTGGCTCCCCTTGTGTCGAATCAATAAATTTGGGGTGAATACTCTACCCTCGAAAACTGTTGCGATCCCCTATACTTGTGGGTTATCAAGACTATTTTTGGCGCCCGTTGCGGAGCATAGCTCTATTATTTGAGTCACTTGGGATTTATATCTGCTGGTCATTATGAAGAACTTGAAGGACGCTAAGACAACAATTTATCCCTCAACTACGAGGGGAGGTAAGGAACTGCCATCTAGCTCTGCACTTGATTCACCTTCTGTTTTGAGTAAGCTTGCGACACCTAAACCTGCTTCTGCTATTCGTTCTAATATGTCGCATGTTATTGATGATGCCACTTCTGCTATGCATGATACTTATGATGAAACTACTTCTATGCTTGATACTACTATGCCACTTGGTGAATTTGTTGATGAACAAATTGCTAGAGCTAGAGAGAAAGAAATTATTGAAACTGATTATATTGATGAAAGTGATGACGAAGACTTGCCTGTTATTCCCGAGGGTTATGTTTTTGATAAAGAAGCTTCTTTAGCTATTTCTTTAGCTATTTTAGCTTGCAAAGATAGATATGAACTCAAGAGGTTATTAGCTAAATGGAATCAGCAATCTCTTAATGCTAGAATGAAACCTGACCACGCTTTTGCTACTTCACCTATACGTATTCTTGATAAGGATTATGAATTCTCTGTTGATCCCGATATAATTACTTTGGTTGAATCTGATCCTTTTCATGGCTATGAATCTGAAACTGTTGTGGCACATCTTACTAAATTAAATGATATAGCCACCCTGTTCACCAATGATGAGAGATCTCGCTACTTTTATATCCTTAAAATATTTCCTTTCTCATTAAAGGGTGATGCTAAGATATGGTTTAATTCCCATGATCCTGGTTGTGTGCGTAGTCCCCAGGATATGATTTATTACTTCTCTGCTAAATATTTCCCTGCTCATAAGAAACAAGCTGCTTTGAGGGATATATATATATATATAATTTTGTGCAAATTGAAGAAGAGAGTCTCCCACAAGCTTGGGGGAGGCTTCTCAAGTTACTTAATGCTTTGACTGATCATCCTCTCAAGAAAAATGAAATACTTGATATCTTCTATAATGGACTAACCGATGTTTCCAGAGATTACCTGGATAGTTGTGCTGGTTCCGTTTTAAGGGAAAGAACTCCGGATGAAGCTGAAATTCTATTGAATAATATATTGACAAATGAAAATAATTGGACACTTCCTGAGCCAGCTCCTGAGCCAATTCCTGAGCCTATTCCTAAACCAACTCCGAAGAAGAGAGGTGTTCTATTTCTGAGTCCTGAAGATATGCAAGAGGCAAAGAAATCTATGAAAGAAAAAGGTATTAAAGCTGAAGACGTTAAGAATTTACCTACTATTGAAGAAATACATGGTCTTAATCTACTGCCTGTTGAAGAAACATATGATCTTAATCCATTACCTATTGGTCTTGATAACCCGACACAGGTAGTAAGGTAAATTCTCTCTATAGATTTGATGAAGGTGATATTCCTCACTATAAGTATGCTAGACAATACTTAGAAGAGTTTGATAATTTTATTGTCAAACAAGAAAACTTCAATGCTTATTTTGGTAGACAATTGAAATACAATTCCGATATGCTTGAACACTTGAGTAATTACATGGCTAATGTTAAAGGTGAACTTAAACTCATTACTAAACATGCTTGTATGGTTACCACTCAAGTAGAACAAGTACTTAAGGCTCAGAATGATTTGATCAATGAAATGAATAGTAAGAAAAATGATTATGCTGAGTGGCTACTAGAACTGCAAGAATGACTCAGGAACCTTTGTATCCTGAAGGCCACCCTAAGAGAATTGACCAAGATTCTCAGAGAAATAATATTGATGCACCTAGTCCTTCTAAAAAGAAGAAAAAGAAAAATGATAGGACTTTGCATGCTTCTAGTGAACCTATTGCTGAAACACCTGAGAATCCAAATGATATTTCTATTTCTGATGCTGAAACACAATCTGGTAATGAACATGAGCCTAGTGGTAATGTTAATGATGATCTTCATGAGGATGCTCAACCTAGTAATGATAATGATGTAGAAATTGAACCTCCTGTTGATCTTGATAACCCACAATCAAAGAATCAACGTTATGATAAGAGAGACTTTTTTGCTAGGAAACATGGTAAAGAAAGAGAACCATGGGTTCGTAAACCCATGCCTTTTCCTCCCAAACCATCCAAGAAAAAGGATGATGAGGATTTTGAGAGCTTTGCTGAAATGATTAGACCTATCTTTTATGCGTATGCGATTAATCGATATGCTCAAAATGAATCCTTATGCTAAGTATATGAAAGATATTGTTACAAATAAAAGAAAGATACCGGAAGCTGAAATTTCCACCATGCTTGCTAAATATACTTTTAAGGGTGGAATACCTAAGAAACTTGGAGATCCAGGAGTACCAACTATACCATGCTCCATTAAAAGAAACTATGTTAAAACTGCTTTATGTGATCTTGGAGCCGGTGTTAGTGTTATGCCTCTCTCTTTATATCGTAGACTTGATTTGAATAACTTGACACCTACTGAAATATCTTTGCAAATGGCTGATAAATCAACTACTATACCTGTCGGTATTTATGAGGATGTGCCTGTTGTGGTTGCAAATGTTACTATTTTAACGGACTTTGTTATTCTTGATATTCCCAAGGACGATAGTATGTCTATTATTCTTGGAAGACCTTTTTTGAATACTGCAGGGGCTGTTAATGATTGCAACAAAGGCAATGTCACTGTTCATGTTAATGGTAATGAGCATACGGTACACTTTCCGAGGAAACAACCTCAAGTTCATAGTATCAACTCTATTGGAAAAATTCCATCGATTATATTTGGAGGTTTTGAATTCCCGAGGACGATTATATTCATGTGCATATCCCCGTTGAGGTAACATAGTGTTATTCAAAATTTCTCCTGTTCCATGTTATTCGGAATGAGTTTGTTAACAAGACCCGATCAACCTTGTTAGTGGATTCCTTTTGATGAGCATGAGATGGATGAAACTAGAAGGCACAACCTTCTGTACCCTCTTTCTACTTTCTGTTATTTAGTTAAAATAAAGTAAAAATAGTAATTTTTTTTGTCTGTTCTCTGATCTATATGTGCAATATAAAAATACCCCAAAAATAAAAGTTCTCCAAATGCCCTGAAAATGGAATATGATTTTTTCTAGAATTTTTGAGAATATCTGGCACTAAGAACACAACAGGAGGGGCAAGCACCTGGCCACGAGGGTGGAGGGCGCGCCTACCCCTGTATGCGCGCCCTGCCTCGTGGGCCCATGGTGGCTCCCCTCCACTTATTCCTGCACCCACACACTTCTTCTTCCTCCCACAAACACCAATATCTAGCTCAAGCAAGCGTTCTAGCTCATTTTGCTGCGATTTTCGATCTCCTTGCTCAAAGCACCTCTCACAAAACTGCTTGGGGAGATTGTTCCTTGGTATGTGACTCCTCCATTGGTCCAATTAGTTTTTGTTCTACTGCTTTATTCATTGCAAATTTGTGCTGCATAGGTGACCATGTTCTTGAGCTTGCATGTCAAATTTATATGGTTCCAAGTAGTTCTAATGCATGATATAGTCTCTAGGCACTTGTAGGAGTAGTTGCTATCAATTTTATTGAGGTTGGTTCACTTTTGTTTGAAGTTACTAAAAATTTCAGAAATTTTTCAGAGGAAGAAATATGCTTAGGAAAATGTTCCAAGGTGGTTCTTCAAGGAAGCAAGCACACAGGTTTGCAATGCGTGATGCTGACGAGGAGCCACTAAGGACGCCTCCCTGTCTTGACCCTATGAATGGCCTTCGTAAAATTTTATGGATCGAAAGGAATCAAGGAAGAAATTAACGCATATTTGCGTAACGCTGATCTTGTGAGCTTCGAGGCAGACAGATGCCGCCGGTACCACTATCTCACTAGTACATTTGTGAGGAGGTTTGAATTTTCATCTTCACGTAATTCTCCAACTGTCCTGTTTGATATTTATGAAAAATCTTATACCATGGACTTAGAGGATTTTACTTCTACTTGCAAACTTCCACAATGGGGTAGTGTTAGTGAACCCCGTAAATCTAAATTTAGTAACTTTCTTGCTGGTATAACATTGGGGGAATATAGAGATATAGCACAAGCTACCATAGGGGGCATTCACTTTCCTGCAATACATTATTTTGCTCTCTTCATAGGTAGGTGCATAAATGCTAAAGATGAAGCATGTCATATGTGTGTTCCTGACCTCAGTATTCTTAAGAGTGCTGTGTTAGGAGACAAATCTTATAATTTGGGAGCCATTGTTGCACGTAGGTTGCATAATAATAGATTTAATGGAGATTTCTTTGGCGGAATTTATGCAACCCGCTTAGCTGATTTTCTTGGTGTGGACGTTCGTGAGGATGATATTGAGTTGCCTCCTACTTATTTAGACTATAATTCTATGGTCTACCACCAGTTTGTCGAGAGGAATGAATCACCTCTTCATTATCGCTTAATTTTTGACAGACGTCGTGTTGTCTATATTACTCTCCCTGCTCCTGCCTTCTTTGATTATCAGGCAAGAGGAAGACATTTCATTACCAGAGAGGAGGCAGATGAGTACGAGAGGAGGGCGGAGGCAGCTCGCCACCACGCTGCAGCTCAAGAGGCGATAGCCGCTGCATCTCAGTACGACCCCAGCTACACCTACGGGTATCCGCCAGGCCATCCTTGGCAATAAACCAACTTAGGCCAAAAGCCTAAGCTTGGGGGAGTACGTATTTCCCACAGACATTACATTTATGTTCACACACTCATTGCTAGATGTTGGTGCTCATACTTTTTCACTGTAACATCCATGCTAGTTTATTTTCCTTTTTCCTGCTTTCTTCTTGTGTGTTTGATAAACCTTAAGAAAAACAAACAATTTTTTTATTAGTGTAGCTTTTAGTTAGTTTACTTTTCTTGCTGTAGTAGTAATAATTAAAAATAAAACCCCAAAAGATTTCCCGTTCTTCTTTTGCTTTTTGGGAGCTTTCCCGTGTAAATAGTTTTATTTCTTTTCTTTTCTTCAGGGGTCGATAGGAGAAGACCATAATTAAATTGTTGAAGTGGCTCTTATATGCATTATTGTTGATTTAACCAAGAGCCCAAATTGCCTTGTCTTCTCCTGTTTATTGAATGCTCGCAGATTCCAGCTTAGTCCAATGCACGTGCACTCTTATTATTATTCACATCGCTCAATGCAAGTGAAGGGCAATTATGACAATATATGATGGACTGACTGAGATGAGAAAAGCCGGTATGAACTCGACCTCTCTTGTTTTTGTAAATATGATGAGTTCATCGTTCCTGATTCAGCCTATTATGAATAAACATGTTTGCAATGACAATTAGAGATCATAGTTGCTCGTGCCATGCTTGATTAGCTATGAGTTATAATGGTTTACCTTATGCCAACATGCTATTAAAATGGTTGTGATGCGGTATAGTGGGGTGGTATCCTCCTTTGAATGATTTAAGTGACTTGACTTGGCACATGTTCACACATGTAGTTGAAACAAATCAACATAGCCTTCACGATATTTATGTTCATGGTGGATTATATCCTACTCATGCTTGCATCCAATGTTTATTAACTTTAATGCATGTTCATGACTGTTGTCGCTCTCTAGTTGGTCGCTTCCCGCCTTTTGCTAGCCTTCGCTTGTACTAAGCGGGAATACTGCTTTTGCATCCAATCCCTTAAACCCCAAAGTTATTCCAGATGAGTCCACTATACCTTCCTATATGCGGTATTTACCTGCCGTTCCAAGTAAATTTGTATGTGCCAAACTCCAAACCTTCAAATAAACATTCTGTTTTGTATGCTCGAATAGCTCATGTATCAACTAGGGCTGTCTCAGATCTTCCATGTTAGGCGGGTTATTCTCAAGAGGAGTGGACTCCGCTCCTCACTCACGAGAAAATGGCTGGTCACCGGGATGCCCAGTCCCATGCTTTATGCAAACTAAATAAAAATAATTGCAAACAAAACTTCCCCTGGGACTGTTTCGAGTTGGAGACACTCGTTATTTCGAGCAAGTCATGGATTGATGCTTGTTGGTGGAGGGGGAGTATAAACTTTACCATTCTGTTTGGGAACCACCTATAATGTGTGTAGCATGGAAGATATCGCCATCTCTTGGTTGTTATGTTGACAATGAAAGTATGCCCGTCAAAATATTATTTATCTCTATTTCAAAATCGAGCTCTGGCACCTCTATAAATCCCTGCTTCTCTCTGCGAAGGGCCTATCTATTTACTTTCATGTTGAGTCATCACCCTCTCATTAAAAAGCACTAGCTGGAGAGCGCAGTTGTCATTTGCATTCATTACTATTAATTTATATTGGATATGACTATGAATGGATCTCTTTTACCATGAATTACAATATCTAGTCAGTCCTTGATCTTTAAAGGTGCTCTGCATTTATGTTTTGCCGTCTCACAAAGGGCTAGCGAGATACCATCTTGTTATATCATATTATGATTGTTTTGAGAAAGTGTTGTCATCCGAGATTTATTATTATGGCTCGCTAGTTTATTATGCTATTGATATGAGTAAACATGAGACCTAAGAGTTATTGCAAATGCGGTTAGTCATAATCTTTGCTGAAAACTTGAATGCTGGCTTTACATATTTACAACAACAAGAGCAAACAGAGTTTGTAGAAGTTTTTCTTTATCACTTTCAGTTTATCAACTGAATTGCTTGAGGACAAGCAAAGGTTTAAGCTTGGGGGAGTTGATACGTCTCCGTCATATCTACTTTTCCAAACACTTTTGCCCTTGTTTTGGAATCTAACTTGCATGATTTGAATGGAACTAACCCGGATCACTGTTTTCAAAGAGAACTTTCCATAGTGTTATTTATGTGCGTAAACAAAAGTTCTCGGAATGACCTGAACTCCACGGAACGCCTATTTGGAAATAATAAAAATCCTTGCAAAGATGAAGACCAGGGCCCACACACCTAGCCACGAGGGTGGGGCGCCGCTCTAGGGCGCCCTACCTCGTGGGCCCCTCGAGCTCCTCCGACCTCAACTCCAACTCTATATATTTGCTTTCGGGAGAAAAAATCAGAGAGAAGGATTCATCGCGTTTTACGACACGGAGTCACGCCAAGCCCTAAAACCTGTCGGGAGGGCTGATCTGAGTCCGTTCGGGGCTCCGGAGAGGGGATTCGTCGCCGTCGTCATCATCAACCATCCTCCATCACCAATTTCATGATGCTCACCGTCATGCGTGAGTAATTCCATCGTAGGCTTCTTTGGGCCGGTGATGGGTTGGATGAGATCTATCATGTAATCGAGTTAGTTTTGTTAGGGTTTGATCCCTATTATCCACTGTGTTCTGAGATTGATGTTGCTATGAGTTTGCTATGCTTAATGCTTGTCACTAGGGCCCGGCTGCCATGATTTCAGATCTGAACCTATTATGTTTTCATGAATATATGTGAGTTCTTGATCCTATCTTGCAAGTCTATAGTCACCTACTATATGTTATGATCCGCAACCCCAAGTGACAATAATCGACCACTCCGTGATGACCATAGTTTGAGGAGTTCATGTATTCACTATGTGCTAATGCTTTGTTCCGTACTCTATTAAAAGGAGGCCTTAATATCCCTTAGTTTCCATTAGGACCCGCTGCCACGGGAGGGTAGGACAAAAGATGTCATGCAAGTTCTTTTCCATAAGCACGTATGACTATATTCGTATACATGCCTACATTACATTGATGAATTGGAGCTAGTTCTGTGTCACCCTATGTTATGATTGTTACATGATGAACCGCATCCCACATAATTCTCCATCACGATCCAATGCCTACGAGCTTTTCACATATTGTTCTTCGCTTATTTACTTTTCGTTGCTACTGTTACAATCACTACAAAACCCAAAAATATTACTTTTGCTACCGTTACCGTTACTTCCATGTTACTTTGCTACTAAATGCTTTGTTGCAGATACTAAGTTATCTAGGTGTGGTTGAATTTACAACTCAGCTGCTAATACTTGAGAATATTCTTTGGCTCCCCTTGTGTCGAATCAATAAATTTGGGTTGAATACTCTACCCTCGAAAACTGTTGTGATCCCCTATACTTGTGGGTTATCACGCACGGCAGTCCTCTGAGGTCTTCCATACATCATTGACATCAAGTTGGAGCTGAGCTGAAGTAAGCCTTTCCGATTTAAGTTGAGATTGAAGAAGTCGAACTGATTGAGGCAGCAACTGCACAGAGGTTGTCTCAAAGCTGCTGGTGAGTTGCTTCAACTCACTGTCTTCATCAAGACATGACCTTGGGGTCATCTCGCTCCCTTCAAGATGGTTTGGCTAACTATCTTCCCTAAAGCTCTGCCTGGCATGAGAAATATGACTCTGAAAGAGAAACAAGGAGACACGTAACAGGTTTCACAAATATATAAGCAAATAAATGGATCTGTTATGCATAAGGAACATGTTTTTACAACTACAATTTAAAATTGGCAGTTGTTGCAAACATCCAATCAGATGTAAACACCAAAGTAAACAGAAGTGGAGGAAATGATGCCTATCCAAATTTATACTAGAACAAAGTTTGAAGGCTTGAGAAGGATGAATTTACATTACATGTTAACACGGGCTGGACAAAGCACTTCTCCATGTCGATGGAAGGATAATTCAAGAAATTGCCCAAAGAAACTTCTTTATAAGCGTTGCCTTTATTCTACATTTTGTAAAGAGTAAATATAGATCAAATAATATTGGAAGAAATAGAGGATAATGAAGCTCATGTGCAGAGTGATGATACATAATCAAGTAGCTATTAATTAAGTACAACGTTACAAGGCAAAAGGTACTGACAAGAGGAATGCAGATATCAACATGTGCAGTGGCATTGGCTTTATTGTACATTTTGGTAGGAGTAAATGTAGATCTGATAATTTGGAGAAAGTGGAGGGCAGGGCAGATAAGATGCAGAATAATGCTAGACAATCAACCATCTCGCAATGCAAGTACAGTAATACTACCATCGTCCGTTATTACTTGTCACTAAAATGGATGTATCTAGCACTATTAAGTTCTAAATACATCCAATTGAGCAACAATTAATTCGATAAGGAGGGAGTAAATGACAACATGTACTTAAATGAGCAATCCAGAACATCATAACCATTGTGTTAGTTCTACATTTATGTAAGAGTAAATATAGATCTTATAATTTCGAGCAAAGCGTGGATAAGGAAGCGCACATTTACAATGATGCTACATAATCAAACAACAATGAGTGTAATAAGCATGCTGACAAAGGGCAAGATGTACTGACAAGAGCAATGCAGTGCCCAGTATTGTTGTGAGTCCTATGATCCTTTGAGACAGGATATTCATCTGAAATTAGTTTTCATACAAGAGAGAAGGTAAGGCACATGCAGAACTGTCAAATTTTGAATTGATATCATAGACAGTACCTGACGCTGGGCTCTCTGCAGTTCTAATAGGGGTTTGTCCAGTGGAGTAGGGGTTAAGTGTGGTACAGTTGGGCCTGTATTTTCTGTGGCTGCTGATCTATCTGATTTAATAGGTATCACGACCTTTTCCAAATACCTAGTTTGTACTCCTTGATGATCTGCACTCACCCTCTTCCTTGGGACATCTATTACGAAAGAACAATAGTTGACTGAAAAAACATAGCATGATGACAAATGGAATAGGTACAGAAAATGGATTAGGTATGGCATATACTCATATATGATGGTTAAACTAAGTAGATGGTGGTGTAAAAAAGTAGAAGTAATGCAAGAGGTCATATTCAAGATATGTGTGACAAATACAATCTTGCCAAGTTAGAGCAAGCACCTTGATGGGTGAATAAGATAGGCCATCCTCCACCATGCCATGTTTGTTAGCCAGTGGATTGTTCCACAATATTCCTCTCATGCGCCCATTCTCATATTCATTTTGATCATGTTCAATACCTGACATGCATGAAAACATAAAAATAAGTGAGATTATCTTTGTAATGCAGAAGTGATTCTAATCCAATACTGCCTCCCAGTAAACCCCTATGTGCTATCTCTGCAATTCTTCGGAGAGATGCCATGCATGCTGTAATTTGGTGTGTGCATAAATATAAAGTAGCCTACTACTCAAAATATGAGAGCTCCAGAAGTGATGATACTTCGCAGATGACATCTTCAACATATAGTAAAGAAGACCAACTCGACCTGACCTGACAGATTCAAAATATACTAAGGAAGAACAACTCGACCTGACCTATCGACCGCAAATGTCTCTGCTACTCTTCCCAACAAGGAATATACTTATTAAAGAAGAGAAGAGGATCATGTTAAAGAAGAGCAGGAGAGCAAGCAGATTGAAGATATTACAAGTCTTTCTATGCAATGTATGTTGCCCATCCATGATGAACCAGAGCACACCGGGAAATAATATTCCTTCCAGTCTCTCCATATGTGGCTCACATGCACTTCGAAACTAAAGTAGGAACATTTAGCTGATCAATTAAAATTGTCTCAATTTTCATATCATCACTAGTATAGCGAGCTGCTAAACAAACGGTTTTTAACCCCTTTCCGCGGCGGCCTTTGGAACCGTCGCCAAGTGAGTGTGGGCGATAGGGGGGTCCTTCCCACACAACCCAGAAACCGTCGGGGATATGCCGTCCTGGCACACACGGTCGGCAAAATGAGGTCGTGTGCGACCGGCGAGCACTCAAATACAGAAATACGTATAGTAGTGCTGAAAATACAATTATATAGGCGAAATCATTTCCATTCGTAATTACATCCCACACAGTCAGCCAGTGCTAAACGTTTCCGCTCGTATATACATCCCACACAGTCGCTCCAAGGAAAATGTTTCTGTTCGCAAGTACATCACACACAATTTTCCCGGTTAAATCGTTTGTGATAGCGTTTCCATTGCACACGGTATTAACAATTTTATCATTTGCGTTATTGAATTCATCACACACGGTGCCTAGAAGAAACTGTGTGTCAAGAGCTGTCCATCACACACAATTTTTATGTGGTAAACGTTTGCGCCAGGTGGCCTAACGCATACAGTTTTCAAGAGAATGTCGTGTGTGATTGTTCATTAATCTAACACGGTTTATTCCTAGAAACTGCGTGCGTTATTGAATGCATCGCACAAGGCTTTTTTTCAATAACCGTTTGCAATAGAAAACCCAATTAGCAAGCTAATTATCCAATTATTCATAATCCATTTATTAATCTAATTGACATTTCATATTAAGTACACAATATATTTCATTTTCATAATTGAAATACATCAGAGTACAACATCATATAGCTTCAGCACTCAGCTACCCCATTACACAACTACACCAGGACCAAGTTTCACATGCAACATCTATAACCTTTCGAAATTAGCATCATAGATGGTACATAGACAGATGTATCTCATCTAGAAAACTGCTGAAGCAGAAGGCGAATATTGAGCCTTCATTTATGTTGAAGGTCTTTGTAACTTTAGGCCAGTGCCTGTGGATGATTGACTGTCCATCCTTCATCCTCTTCAGGAACACTTCAGTATTGTACTGTGGGTGTTGTATGAATACCTTCCTTGCCTCCTGACCATACAGGTGGTTTGAGAGGTAATCATCAGTGAACTGCTTTGGAAAGGCCTGAAAACAAGGATGTTTATAAATATCTTCTCTATATTGGAAATGGGGAAAAGGAATAAAAAAGGCAAGGTATAATAGTTAGTACCATCCTGTAGTGAACTGATGTCTTCTTCATTGTGCAGACAAAGATCTTGTTGTTTTTTGTCGCTAATTTCTTTATCCTAACAATCTTTCTGAGTTTCTTGACTTGACTGATATTCATGGACAACTCATTTCCCCATATGCAAAAAGGGTCGAATAAAGGTCAAAACCTCCGATAAAGAAGACCTACATGTGCAAGACCAAATTGTTAAAAACCTAAATATTAGAATGGTTCCTGCAATTTGCACAATAATGTGCTATTAGACAACGGACCATGCATGTGCTAACCTCGATTGTAAACCTCGATTGCTTGATTGTCTCCCTACAACACATATAAGGTAGTTAGTCATCGAGGTTAAGTAAGGGTTCACATGCTATCAAGAAAATATGTTGATGAAAAATAAGCACATTGCAGATTCATCAGATTAATTCAAGCCACATGGAAAACCCATTTATCCAAACCAAGCATGATTAAGAACTAGGAAATATAGCACTTGTATATGTTTCTCATGTATTAAGTGCAGCCAAATTCGATTTATTTCTAACATGCACAACAATACAAAATTCTACCCACGACAATTGGACATTGCAGTGTAGAATTGAACCAAGCAGTTAGCTAAACACCACAACAAATGAACCAAACATTAACTGAGCACCACATTGCCCAATATAACATACTCCTAATAGAAGATCAGACAGTTAACCAAACCAAGCATGCTTAACAACTTGGAAATATAGCAATTGTATTTGTTTCTCATGTATTTAGTACAGCCAAATTCAATTTATTCCTCACATAGTATACAATAATAGAATGCAGCCACAACAATTAAACATCGCATTGCAGAATTGAACCAAGCAGTTAACTAAACAGCACAACAAATGAACCAAATGTTAACTGAGCACCACATTGCACAATATAAGATACTCGTAATAGAAGATCAGACAGTTAACCAAACCAAGCATGCTTAACAACTTGGAAATATTGCACCCTGAAGAATTGAACATCACATTTGCAGAATTGAACCAAGCAGTTAACTGAAGACCACAATTCACGACATATAGAACATATACACTATAGCAGAAGATTGCATGGTAAAAGTAAATAGCACAATTCACTAGAATTTGTTAAGGAAAGGCAGTAGCTAGCAAATGATGGCCTCGAGAAAATGCCACGAACTGTCATTTAAAGTAGCCAACCACGTCATGCCGTCGGCGCGCGAGGCGTCAACGGTGGCCTCGACGGCGAGGTGCTCCTTCAAGATCTGGGGGTCGGCACGAATGGCAGCCATCGCGACCTCATCCGCGTGTGCGGTCACAATTTGCTTCTCCGCTGGCAAATGCTCCTTGAGATCCTGGCTATACTGCGTGCACCATGGCTTAGGACAGCGCTTATTTGGTGGAGGGGTCGGTGATTTGGGTGGAAGGTGTCGCGCTGACGCCGGCGGTCGGGGCATGTGGGATGTGGAAGGAGGAGGAGGATGGGGGTCGGGTGTGGTTTACCTGCCTAGATAGGCGAGGCTGAGCAGCGTGAAGGAGGGTCGCCGGCGAGGAGGCGCGCTGCAAGGAAGGAGTGAAGGTTTCAACTTGGAAAGGAAGGCGGAAACAGGGGAAATGTGGCTTTTGGTAAGGGGGAGGGTGTCGGTGTCAAAACCGGCGGATCTTGGGTAAGGGGTCCCGAACTGTGCGTCTAAGGCAGATGGTAACAGGAGGCGGGGGACACAATGTTTACCTAGGTTTGGGCCCTCTCGATGGAGGTAATACCCTACTTCCTGCTTGATTGATCTTGATGATATAAGTATTACAAGAGTTGATCTACCATGAGATTGCAGAGGCTAAACCCTAGAAGCTAGCCTATGATTATGATTGTTGTCGTCCTACGGACTAAACCCTCTGGTTTATATAGACACCGGAGGGGGCTAGGGTTACACAGAGTCGGTTACAAGGGAGGAGATCTACATATCTGAACTGCCAAGCTTGCCTTCCACGCAAAGGAGAGTCCCACCCGGACACGGGACAAAGTCTTCAATCTTGTATCTTCATAGTCCAACAGTCCGGGTGTCCGAGGACCCCCTAATCCAGGACTCCCTCAGTAGCCCCCGAACCAGGCTTCAATGACGATGAGTCCGGCGCGCAGATTGTCTTCGGCATTGCAAGGCGGGTTCTTCTCCAAATTCTGAGTACCTGTAGAGTAGTGTCCGGCTTCCCATGAATGTTGCACTCCTCGGCTTCTGCGCCTAATAATGGCTATCCTCCACGTGTCGAGCGAATGCGAGAAGTCGGGGCATTTTTACATTTGCCACCCTAATCATGTAAGTAAACCGTCTATTTAAAGAGAGAGGGATCCTCAGATCCAGATCACACCATTCTCCCACAGCGAGCATCCATCTGAGAGCACCCTAAAAAATCCACCCCATCATGGCTGACCATCGTAGCTCCTCCTCTCGCTCCCGTAGCCCTAAGCTTGGCAATTGGAAGAAGTGTTCTATTCCCCACAACCAATTAGTAGAGTTAAAAACCCAGGGGTTTCTCCCTCCTGCGTATATGGTCCCCGTCCGAGCCAGATTAGCCACTTATAATGGCGGGGAGCAAGCAGAGAGCTTTCCCAACCCATCCATGGGGGAGCGGGTATGCCTTGTCCCTTACTTATTGAGGGGACTCGGATTTCCAATCCATCCGTTCCTCCGTGGGCTCCTGGAGTTCTACGGCCTCTAGCTGCATAATTTTACTCCCACCTCCATATTACACATCGCTGGCTACGTCGCCCTTTGCGAGCTATTTTTGGGCTGCGAAGCTCATTTCGAGCTATGGAAGAGGCTATTCTGCCTCGTACCCCGTACACAGAAGGGGTCAATATATCAAGTGGGCGGAGCCGAGATATGGTGCATCGCCGGGACGGGGTACTTGTCCGGTTATCCAAAGAAGACGTCCGAAGACTAGCCTTCAGAGTGGTTTTATATGGAGGGTGTCCCCCTTCCGTACCCTGTTCGGATGGGCCTTCCCGAGTTTAGTAACGCCCCTTTGAAGAAACGCCGCAGCTGGCGCCCTCGGAGCCCCCAGGAGGAAGATAACGGAGAAGTCATTTACCTAATGCACTTGATAAAGACGCTGGCCAAATCAGGATTGACAATAATCGAGGTTATGCCAATATGTATAATGCGAGGGGTGCAGCCACTTCAGTATCGGGGGCACCCCATGTAGCACTTCAATTGGGAAGACGATGCCACCCGCTGCGGTCGTAAGGGACCGGACTCTGTCGTTGCTTTAGCGAAAATACTGTCCGATTTATATAAAGGAGAGGAAGAGGAGTTCATCCGCATTAAGCCACGGGATGGATTCTCCATGTACAACCCCCCAAGCTGGGTGAGCTGCTACCTTTTACTCCTAACCTTCCCGCACCTTTCCTCATAGGTATTTACCTTGCTATTTCATAGCAGGAACTGCAAAAAGCTGTGAGGGAGGTCCACAGCTCGCCTCCACAACCAGAGGATCCTGACCGGGCCCTCGACCTCGGACTCGAAGAAGATCCGGACACATTTGTAGAGCTCATCGACAAGACGTTCTATCAATTAAGCTGTGGCGGCACCTTGGTGGCCATCATAGTCGATTATCCTGGACTACTCCCTGCGTCGCATGTAAGTAAAACCGAAGTCCCAACTTCCAAGAAGGATCCTGAGGGAGTTCCAGACTAGGGGGTGTCCGGATAGCCGAACTATCATCATCGGCCGGACTCCAAGACTATGAAGATACAAGATTGAAGACTTCGTCCCGTGTCTGGATGGGACTTTCCTTGGCGTGGAAGGCAAGCTTGGCGATACGGATATGTAGATCTCCTACCTTTGTAACCGACTCTGTAACCCTAACCCTATCTGGTTTCTATATAAACCGGAGGGTTTTAGTCCGTGGGACGAACAACAATCATACCATAGGCTAGCTTCTAGGGTTTAGCCTCTTTGATCTCGTGGTAGATCCACTCTTGTAACACACATCATCAATATTAATCAAGCAGGACGTAGGGTTTTACCTCCATCAAGAGGGCCCGAACCTGGGTAAAACATCGTGTCCCTTGTCTCCTGTTACCATCCGCCTAGATGCACAATATGGGACCCCCTACCCGAGATCCGCCGGTTTTGACACCGACATTGGTGCTTTCATTGAGAGTTCCTTCCGTGTCGTCACCGATAGGCCCGATGGCTCCTTCGATCATCAACAACGATGCAGTCCAGTGGTGAGACCTTTCTCCCGGACAGATTTTCAGATTCGGCGGCTTTTGCATCGGGCCAATTCGCTTGGCCATCTGGAGCAGATCGAAAGCTACGCCCCTGGCCATCAGGTCAGATTTGGAAGTTTGAACTATACGGCCGATATCCGAGGAGACTTGATCTTCGACGGATTCGAGCCGCGGCCGAGCGTGCCGCACTATTTCGATGGGCATGATCTAGCTCTGCAGCCGAACAGTGCCCTGGAGGCCGCACCAACATTCGCTCCGACCCTTAATCCGGAGCCAGATTCCCCGATCGAGGACGAGTGGTTGGACACCGCCTCGGGGGCTACAATCTCTACGGCAATCGAGCCGAACTCCATCCCTGTCCTTTGCGAAGACCTCGACTCCAGGGTGCCGGACTCCTCTCCGGACTCCGAACCCCCCGCGCCCTTGCCAATCGAATCCGATTGGGCGCCCATGATGGAGTTCACTGCCGCGGACATCTTTCAGCACTCGCCCTTTGGCGACATCCTAAATTCACTAAAGTCTCTCTCTTTATCTGGGGAGCCCTGGCCGGATTACGGCCAGGAAGGTTGGGATGCGGACGACGAAGAAATTCAAAGCCCACCCACCACCCACTTGGTAGCCGCTGTCGACGATCTAACCGACATGCTAGACTACGACTCCGAAGACATCGACGGTATGGACGACGATGCCAGAGACGAACAAGACCCAGCACCTACAGGGCACTGGAAGGCCACCTCGTCATACGACATATACATGGTGGACATCCCAAAAGATGGGAACGGCGATGGAACAACGGAGGATGACACCTCCAAGAAGCAACCGAAGCGTGACGTCAGCGGCGCCGCTCTAAATCCCGCCACAGCAAAACGGTGATTCCGGCACGGGAGATGATAACACCCCGGACAGTGCCGAAGAAAACCCCCTCCAGCAGGACTCAGCACAGGAGGAGGGAGAAACAAGCCCTCACGAGAGAGCGGCAGAAGAAGAGGTAGAGGATTATATGCCTCCCTCCGGAGATGAAGCAAGCCTCGACGACGATGAATTCGTCGTGCCTGAGGATCCCGTCGAACAAGAGCGTTTTAGACGCAGGCTTATGGCCACGGCAAACAGCCTCAAGAAAAAGCAGCAACAGCTTAGAGCTGATCAGGATCTGCTAGCCGACAGATGGACTGAAGTCCTCGCGACCAAGAGCATGAGCTCGAACGCCTCCAAAGCTACCCTAAACGCAAGCTGCTTCCCCGATTAGAGGAGGAGGCTTACGAACCCGCATCACCAGGAGACAATACGGCTGACCGACCACCCCGTGGTCGCGACAGAGAGGCCTCTAGGCCCTTCACTAGAACCGTACCCCGGCATCGCTCAAAAAGCACACGGCCACAGGGGAACGCTCCGGACCTGCGAGATATATTGGAGGACAAGGCAAGACAATCAAGATCGATCTATGGATCGCGTGGGCGCCCCACGGTACGTGACGACAACCGTCGCGCCGGACACAATAAGTCCGGCCGGGCCGAACAAAACAGACAAAGCTCTTTTGAGCTCCATCGTGATATCGCCCGATCTGAGGCGCCGCACACCCACTATGCTTCACGCATTTAAGTAATGGATCATCAAATCCCGAAGGGTTTAAACCCGTTAATATTGAATCCTATGATGGCACAACAGACCCAGCGGTTTGGATCAAGACTATCTCCTTCACATCCACATGGCCCGCGGTGACGATCGTCACGCCATCAAATACCTCCCCCTCAAGCTTAAAGGACCAGCCCGACATTGGCTCAACAGCTTGCCAGCAGAGTCAATTGGGAGTTGGGAGGATCCGAAAGCCGCATCCTCGATAACTTCCAGGGCACTTATGTGCGACCACCAGACGCTGATGACCTAAGCCACATAATTCAGCAGCCAGACGAATCGGCCAGACAATTCTGGACACGGTTCTTAACCAAGAAAAACCAAATCATCGACTGTCTGGATGCGGAGGCCCTCGCGGCCTTCAAGCATAACATCCGCGACGAGTGGCTTGCCCGGCACCTAGGAAAGGAAAAGCCGAAATCCATGGTAGCCCTCACATCACTCATGACCCGCTTCTGCGCGGGTGAGGACAGCTGGCTGGCACGCAGCAACAACCTCAAAGAAAATTCGCGGTCCGGACTTCAAGGCCCGAAATGGCAGGCAGCGTCGTAACAAAACAAACGCCGCGTTAACGGCGACAATACCGAGGATACGACAATCAATGCCGGATTCAGAGGCTCTAAACCCGGTCAGCGGAAAAAGCCATTCAAAAGAACTACTCCGGTCCGTCCAATTTGGACCGAATACTCGACCGCTTGTGCGGATACGGCACTTCGAAAAGCCAGCTAACCACAGCAACAGGGACTGTTGGGTATTCAAGCAGTGCAGGCAAGTTAATTGACGAAAAAAATGACAAGGGGCTTCATAGAAATGAAGATGAAGAGTGCCAACCGCCGAAGAATAGAGGACATAAGGGTTTGCCCCCACAGGCTCGGACGGTGTACATGATATACGCAACCCACATACCCAAAAGGGAGCGGAAGCGTGCACTCAGGGATGTCTACGCGATGAAGCCAGTTGCCCGAAGTTCAATCCATGGTCCTCCCGCCCGATCACTTTTGACCAAGGGACCACCCACCGACATCCGCCACGGCGGATTCGCCGCACTGGTCTTAGACCCAATCGTCAATGGATTTCACCTAACCAGAGTCCTGATGGACGGCGGCAGCAGCCTGAACCTGCTTTACCAGGATACAGTGCGCAAAATGGGCATAGACCCCTCAAGGATTAAACCTACCAAAACGACCTTTAAAGGCGTCATACCAGGTGTAGAAGCCAATTGTACAGGCTCAATTACACTGGAAGTGGTCTTCGGATCCCCGGATAACTTCCGAAGCGAGGAGTTAATCTTCGACATAGTCCCGTTCCGCAGCGGCTATCATGCCTTGCTCAGACGTACCACGTTTGCAAAGTTCAACGCGGTGCCACACTACGCATACCTCAAGTTCAAGATGCCAGGCCCACGAGGAGTCATCACGGTCAACGGAAACACTGAACGTTCTCTCCGCACGGAGGAACATACAGCGGCTCTCGCGGCAGAAGCGCAATGCAGCCTCTTAAGGCAATTCTCGAGTCCGGCCGTCAAGCGGCCGGACACAGCTAAGCGCGCCCGGAGTAACTTACAACAAGACCACCGGGCACGTTCCGAGCACGCATAGCAGTGCGGCCCCAACCCCAGCTCCTGCGAAACGTCAAAGCAGGTCCTTCGCGTACACCAAGATGCGCTCAAGATACCATGGGCATGGGGAGAGGGGCACGACCACGATAAACCCAAACTGCGGCTCAACCACACCAGGGGCTCTCAAGTGTGTCGTTTCTTTTTCTTTTTCTTTTTACCTTGAAAGTGCGTTATATCGACTAGAGGGGGGGTGAATAGGCGATTTTTAGAGAATTTTACAAATTCTTCACTGAGGAATTTGCTGGTGAGGAAATTACTTAGCGAAGAAATAAAAGCAGCGGAATAAGTACTCGTAAGTAAGCCTAACGAGGTTACAAGCAAAGTCATCATGATGAAATGAAGACAATCACAGAGTACGTAAAACGTAATCACAGGATAACACAAGATGAAGACAAACAGACTGAAGAAATTGAACTGAGGAAATTGAGAAAGTCTTCAGTCAAAGTCTTCAAACACAGATATGACTAACACTCAACACAGTTATGAGGAAATGAAAGGGTTGAGGAAATAGAACCAGTTATGTTTGTTAAGACAATGATTTGGTAGACCAGTTCCAACTGCTGTCTCGGTTATGCGTCTGGTTGGAGCGGCTGAGTATTTAAACTCGAGGACACACAGTCCGGACACCCAACATCGAGCACGCAGCTCAGACACCAAGTCCTCACCGTATTCTCCTTGAACTAAGGTCACAGACCTCGTCCAATCACTCGTGGTAAGTCTTGAGCGACTTCCAAACCTTCACATACTTGGTCACCCGGCAATCCACAATTCCTCTTGGATGTTTCTAGACCGTGACGCCTAACCGTCTGGAAGAAGCACAGTCTTCAAAGGTAAAAGGCGTCGGATCCACGCAGGATCAATTTCTTCAAGATGCTCAATCACTTTGGGTTTGTTGGGGTTTGGTTTTGGGTTTTCCTCACTTTTGGGTTTTTCCTCACTTGATGATTTTCGCTCAAAATCCTCAGAGGATGGGTTGCTCTCAAATGACAAGTGTCAAGTTCTCTCGGAGCAGCCAACCAACTAGTGGTTGTAGGGGGCGGCTATTTATAGCCTAGGGAGCAGCCCGACATGATAAGACATAAATGCCCTTCAGTGATATGACCGTTAGGTGGAGATATTTTGGGGACAGCTGGCGCGCAGCACAGCAACGGTCGGAATTTGACTCTCAAATTCCTCAGGGCTATCATGTTCCTCACAGTGTAGGCAATTCGCACTGGCGAATTCCTAACTCCTCAGTCAGGACAAATTCCTCAGTGACCAGAAGAGCTTCGTCTCTGTCACTGAAGAAATTGACTGAACTGTATGAGATTTCCAAAGGCTTCACTCGAAGGGATTGGTAGGTGAGGATTTTGAGTTGAGCATCAAATGGAAATTTTCCTTAGTATTTCCTCGACCCCTTTAACGATGCGGTGTTTCCTATGACTCAAGAAAGAGAAAATGAAACTACGAAAACAAAAGTCTTCACGCTTCATATTCCTCAAGCGAATACCAAGTCTTCGTAATCACACCAATTTCTTCACTTTCAAAGTCTTGAAAGTCTTCGTAATATCAAATTCTTCAGATTGAAGAAATTCATTTTTAGGGTCGACTTTCTCTCAGAATATCAAACTCCTCATAGACTTATAGACCTGTGTACACTTACAAACGCATCAGTTACTTAACCTATAAGTCTTCAACTCACCAAAATCACTAAGGGGCACTAGATGCACTTACATACCTTTTACTTTTTACCCACAGGACTCCGTTTGTCAGAAGCCCTGTCCGGCAGCAGACCTGCCGAACTCACGATGCAACAGCCAGGGAAGGATAAAGGCTACAACGAATATACATGTGGTCTCCATTACGAGCATTTTTATACACCAATCTGCAGCCTACCCCTGGAGGGGGACATGTTTAACAGTCCCACACCTTGCTTATCGCACTATTTGTATCGTTCTGCATTCGTAGCAGCACTTGTTAAATAAAATAATGCAGCACCTTTTTGCTTATAATTGCATTTCTTTTTCATACATATGTTCATTAATAGCATGTTACATCCGTACACTTTGGTACGGCTAATATACACCAGGGGCTTATGTTTCCCGCATTATGGTGTGATGAGTCCGAACACTTTCACAAGTGCGGCACCCCGAACTTATAGCACTATATGCATCGGCTCCGAATCATGTCTGGGGTCAATAGTTGGGTTTGCCCGGCTCCCATGTTTTGGTACCTTACGTTCCGTTATATCGGCTAAGGTAGCACTGGGAGAACCACTGCGATTCCGCCCCAGTTGAGCTAGGTTAACGCCTCAGTGGAGAAAGCTAAAACTGACCTCATGATGAGGCGAGAGCCGGTCGTTGTTCGAGAGGTTTTTTGCAAGTCCTTAAAGACTTATGCCGCTTAGAGTGAGGAGCCAGATACTGTCCGGACAAGGCGTGGATAACGCCCCAAATTCGGCCTTCCGAAGACTAGGGGCTTCGCCGAAATTTAAAATTATAGATTTCTATGGCTAAGTGAGAGTGTTCAAGCATTTTAAGTCCGGTTGCCTGGTTCGATGTGTTGAGCGCCTCC
The DNA here is from genome assembly GCA_021605145.1 of Aegilops bicornis. NCBI lineage: Eukaryota > Viridiplantae > Streptophyta > Magnoliopsida > Poales > Poaceae > Aegilops > Aegilops bicornis. The sequence goes on from CM038674.1 coordinate 622,440,236, forward strand.
CTAGATGGACCCAAAAATGGGAACAAGAGCGCTCAAGTTTATCCCGAACACCCCAAAGACTGTGGCATGGGGTCAAGCCGACGACTTGCCATATCTCAAATTTGATAAACAGCCGCACAGAAGGTAATATTTTAAATTAACAAGCGTTGCTTAGCGCATATGAACTAAGTTTTCAGCGCACAGGATAATAAAATGCGAGTCTACTCAAATATTACATCTTTGGAGCACTCACCCGCAATAGTGCGGGCGCCCTTCAGCACACTCTTATAATACATCTCGGTCGTGCGATGCTCCTTGCCCTCTGGTGGCGGGTCCGTCACGAGCTTCTGGGCATCCATCTTGCCCCAGTGCACCTTTGCGCGGGCAATGGCCCGACGGACACCCTCAATACAAGCGGAATGCTTGACGACTTCTACCCACGGGCACGCATCCATCAACCGCCGCACCAGGCCGAAGTAGCTCCCAGGCATGGCCTCCTTAGGCCACAGCCGAACTATTAGGCCCTTCATGGCCTGTTCGGCCGCCTTAGGAGCTCGACCAGCTGCTTCACTGGTCGCTAAGGGGCACCGGATGTCCGGCCTCGATATCGAGACCGTAAGACCTTCTCCGTTGAGCTCCCCTCCTCGGCCCGGTAGAATGCGGCAAGATCGGACACGCCATGAGGAAGATCTGAGAACGCCCCGGAGAGCTCCGAATTGGGTAAGTAATGTGTAATTAACACTCACATGCTTACTTTGCATGAAAAATGCCTTACCCGTTGCTATTTTCTTCACCGCCTCAATCTCCTGGAGGGCCTTGTAGGCTTCGGCCTTAGCGGCTTTGGCACTCTCAAGAGCCGTTGCAAGCTCAGACTCTCGAGTCTTCGAGTCACACTCCAAGCTCTCATGTTTTTTCACGAGATCCTGGAGCTCTTGCTGTACCTCCGCCACCCGCGCCTCCTGCCTCTCTCGCTCGGTGCGCTCATGTCAGCATTATGCTCGGCCGCTGCCACCACCTCCTTCTGTGGTCGCCACCGCGTTAGTGGCCCCTACAATACCCACGTTATCCTTGTCATTTTTCTTGCAACCAAATCCTTTTCTGTAAGGTACAATTTTCATAAGGTATTACTCACCTTCTTTTTCCTCGAGCTGCTTCTTGGCTTGGCCGAGCTCGTTCTCGCACCGCTTGAGGTTTTCCTTCAAAGTATTGACCTCCACAGTTAGTGCGGCGGAGGTCAGCATCACATCCTGCAATCCCATATTGACATATTTTTTATGACTCATGCATTTATCTTTCTAAAGATCCTAAGTCCGGCTTTTCTTTCCGAACACCGAACTGAGCATCAGGGGCTACTGTCTATGCGGTACCATTTTACATATATTGAAATTCTTACCTCAAAGCCTGTTAGAAGGCTACTGCAGGCTTCGGTCAGCCCGCTCTTGGCGAGCTGAACCTTTCAATCACCGCACTCATAATAAAGGCGGTGTTCCTCTTTGATGGAGGCGCCGTTGAGCGCCTCCAGCAAATTATCCGGCACCTCCGGTTGGACGGAGGCAGCCGGCGTCACTGTCTTGCCCTTCTTACGAAGGGGTCGCCTGCCGGACTCCGGAGCCACTGCGTCCTCCGGGGCTGGGTCCGGTGCAAAGTCTGGAAGGGTGTCCTGTGACACCTTCGGGGCCTCATCCTCCTGGTGGGTCCTTTCCTAGGATCCCACCTCGGTGTCGTCTGCGGCACGGGGGGTGGAGGCAGTCGGAAGGGAATCCATATCCGACGCACCCAAGGACCCGCTCGTCGAAACGGGAAGATCATCCTTGGGCGGACTACAGGGTTGTATGCGGCATTAGAAAGACATTATGTGGCGAAAAGATAAAACCTTAAAAGTTATTCGGGAGTCCGGATACTTACGATCTCGCCAGGGGCTTGGCCCTTGGAGGCCAGTCCTCGTCATCGTCACTAGCGTTGGCGGAGCAGTCCGGGGGAAGAGTTTTTCCCTTCTTGGACCCTTCGGCCTCCCTTGTTGGGGAGGCCTTCCTTTTCTTTCCTCCTTCACCGGGAGAGGCTTTCTTCTTCTCCTCCTCGCCTTGGTGGGAGGAGTCGGCCTCGGATTCATCATCCGATGGCACCTGAAATCGGGAACTCTTCTGAGTCCCCGTGGCCGTCTTCTTGGCCTTCTTCTCCGGCACCACGTGGGGTGCCGGAGCCAGCAGCCCCGTTAAGCGGGCGTCCGCTGGGTCCTCTGGCAATAGGGCCGGACAGGTAATCTGTTCAGCCTTTGCCAGCCAGTCCTGTCAAAGGTAAAGGGAGTTTAGATCCCGCATAGAGCCAAACTATGGAAAACAAGTGGTGAAATCACTTACCTCGTCAGCTGGACGCTGCGAGCGGAATCCGCGATCTTCGGTAGGGGATGCGGGAGCTTCGGCGCCCTTGAACAACACCTTCCAGACATCTTCGTACGTAGTGTCGAAGAGCCCGCTCAGGGTCTGGTGCCGCGTCGGATCAAACTCTCACATGTTGAAGCCCCGTCGCTGGCACTGGAGAATCCGGCGGATGAGCATGACCTGGACTACGTTGACAAGCTTGAGCTTCTTGTCCACCAGCTTCTGGATACAGGCTTGGAGTCCGGTCAGCTCCTCCGAATCCCCCCAAATCCGTCCACTCTCTTTCCAGGAGGTGAGCCATGTAGGGATGCCAGATCTAAATTCAGGGGCCGCTGCCCAATCAGGGTCACGCGGCTCGGTGATGTAGAACCACCCCGATTGCCACCCCTTGATGGTTTCCACGGAAGTACCCTCCAGCCACGTAACGTGGGACATCCTGCCCACCATGGCGCCTCCGCACTCCGCTTGGCTGACCTTCACAACCTTCGGCTTGACATCAAGGTCTTGAGCCACAAGTCAAGTGGGGCTGGATGCAGAAGGAAGGCCTCGCATTACCGATAAACGCCGAGATGTTGAGGATGAAATTCGGGGCGAGATCATGGAAATCTAGGCCGTAGTAGAACATGAGCCCCCGGACAAAGGGATGAAGCGGGAAGCCCAGTCCGCGGAGGAAATGGGGAAGAAATACTACCCTCTCATTGGGCCTGGGTTTGGGAACGAGCTCTCCCTCGTCGGCGAGCCGATGCGCGATGTTGCTGGACAAATATCCGGCACCGCGCAGCTTCTGGATCTGCCCCTCCGTGACGGAGGAGGCCATCCACTTGCCTCCCGCTCCGGACATAGTTGGAGAAGGTTGAGGTGAGAAGTGCGGACTTGGGCGCTGGAGCTCGGGTTCGCGGAGATGTATAAGCCAAGGAGGAAGAGGGCGCAGGTAAAAGGGTTGGATCTTTATCCCCTTATATGGGCGGATAAAAACATGTGTCCCCACTGGCCTGGTAAAAATCGCTTATCTCCCAAGCGTCACAATCAATGGCGCGGTTGGGTTACCCTCGTCCGTATTGATGGGAATCCCGGAATAAGGGGAACACGATCTCTGCTTCGACAAGACGTGCCAAGGAAACCGCCGCTAAACGCTACCGAGGTGGAACAATAAAAACAATTTGAATAAAGGCTTGGTGGTGGTGCGACGTCACGCCACAGAATACGTCAGCAGATTGATCTTGTGTAATATTATTCTCTCTATGATGGTATGTGGAATTTATTTTTGCAGAGCCGGACACTATCCTGGTGTTCACAATCTTCTATAAATTATTCGGAGGAAGAACCGACCTTGCAATGCCGAAGACAACATGCGCGCCGGACTCGTCGTCATTGAAGCCTGGTTCAGGGCTACCGAGGAGTTCCGGACTAGGGGGTGTCCGGATAGCCGAACTATCATCATCGGCCGGACTCCAAGACTATGAAGATACAAGATTGAAGACTTCGTCCCGTGTCCGGATGGGACTTTCCTTGGCGTGGAAGGCAAGCTTGGAGATACGGATATGTAGATCTCCTACCTTTGTAACCAACACAGTGTAACCCAAACCCTATCCGGTGTCTATATAAACCGGAGGGTTTTAGTCCAGAGGACGAACAACAATCATACCATAGGCTAGCTTCTAAGGTTTAGCCTCTTTGATCTCGTGGTAGATCCACTATTGTAACACACATCATCAATATTAATCAAGCAGGACGTAGGGTTTTACCTCCATCAAGAGGGCCCGAACCTGGGTAAAACATCGTGTCCCTTGTCTCCTATTACCATCCGCCTAGACGCACAGTTCGGGACCCCCTACCCGAGATCCGCCGGTTTTGACACCGACAGATCCCTTTTTCGCACTTCACCCACCGCACACATATGGTGTCTTACAGGGAAGGTCTTCGGGGCGCCTTGCCGAACCCGCAGTGACTCACCAACAAGGGGCACCGAAACCGGGTAGGCTTAAAAGGAAGGCGGTCAGGACTGAGACGTCGTCGCAAAGGTACGAAAAAGAACCCCGCTTTGTGGTTGTCGTCTTTTAAAATGTAACAACGTCCATGTTTCCTAGCAGAAAAAATGCTCGCCGGACTATATCCGGAGAGCCTGCCGGCAACGCCTCCACCAGCCGAGCTACAGAGCCGGACTTAGAGGCAGAATCTAACGTGGGGCCAACACTGGACGTTCCTCCTACAGAGGATGCAGATAGGCTGTCCGCTACGAATTTCAAAGTGGAGAGTGCCATGAATCACAGGCGTCGCCAGGCCGTGCTCCGCGACGCTTGTTTCTCTCAGGAGGCATTCAATGCCTTCAACAGGGGAGACGCGTACATCCGAGCTGCTCAAAATGGCCTGGCCAGAGCGACGGATCAGTATGTAAAGGATATACGGGTAAGAAAATCTGATAATTATGTACTCCAGTAGCCCCTGAGACTTGAAATAGTTGGTACAACTGATTTGAGGATCATTATATGCGTAGGTTCTTACGGAGAAGAATACCCAATTGTCTCAAGAGCTGGAGGAGTGCAAAGCCCAACTACGGGCCGCAGTTGCCGCAATGAAGGAGTCCGAGAAGGCCCCATTTGGTAATACTTGTTTCTATCAAAAAGAATGACATGTATCCGTTAGTATTCGGCATGCACGCAAATCTAACAATAGATTCTGCAGATGACCCCGGAGTGAATCCGGGGTTGTGCGAGGGGATGAGCAACATGCTCAAGCGACAGCTAAAGGCTGGCGAGTGTGTGCTTACGCAGGTTAGGCGGGAGAAAAATGATCTCCAAGATGCCAATACCTGGCTGGGCGTTGAACTGAAAGATGTTCGGGCCCAGCTTGCGGACTCCGTGAAGGAGAACAAGAGGCTTCGACACGGCATATTTAGTAAGTGCTTGAATGAACTTTTATGGAGTTCGGCGAAGAAAGCAGCTAACAGATGTAGGTATGCTGACGGGTCGTCCCGAAGAGGAAATGCCCGGATCTGCAGGCGATCTTCTGCAAGAGCTCTCACAACTGCACGAACAAGTTTGACAAGTGATGCAGGGCATTGCCCAGGCCTTGTGGCCATCCGCCTCCCTGCCAAGAGGCATGGGGGAGCTCGTAGAGGTGCTCAAGGGAGCGCGGCGGTGCTCCCGATCATGGAATATATCGGCTTGCCGACAAGGTGCAAGGGAAGCCCGGGCCATGGTGAAGACGCGGTATACCAAGGCTGACCCAAACCACATGGCCGAGGTCGGACCTGTAGGTTATGATGGGAAAGAGATCCCCGTTAGTCTGGTATATGACCAGGTAAAATTAGCCGGAAAGTATTCCCAACAGGATTGTAGGCTAGATAGCCTGTTGGATGGTATAGAAGAAGAATTTAGTCAGTCTAAGTGACTATGTACTTCAAATGACATATTTTGTCCCTAGCCGGATTGTAAATCATTTGTCATGGCATACCTTTTCGGTTCGACCTTCGGACCCGACAGTCCGGAGTGTATACGAATACCCGCTCAGTTATGTAAAAACCGGGGTACGCGTGGAAACCAGGCGTAGGGGTCCTAAGTGCTTGAACAGACACGTATCCAACTAGCTATGTTATATTACATGGATAGTAAGAAACATCTTCCAGGGAGAATAGTTCCGTTAAGGGTTCCTTTCCCTGGGTACACATGCATTAATGTGCATGTCCGAACTGCGAAAAGAGGCGCATGATATAAACATCTGGGGGCATGTATTACAATAAGTAAAAATCATCTTTTGTTCACCGACCGAATATTCCCTTAAGAACGCTAGCTTTCGGCTTCACCCAGTCTGAGGTACACATCCAGCTGACCCGACAGTAACAATCGCAGAGGTGCTCCCCTTATTCCCTAGCTAAATTAACGGGAACGTAGGGAATAAACACAAGAGCCAGGCAACCCAGCTTGGCCAAAACTTAAGTCATATCGATGCATATAATGGCGAAGAAAAGGTACATGTGGAGAAGTAGCACATGTGCGGGGGGCATAAAGCCCTGAATATAATTATATTAAGCTTCTGTATAAGAAGCCCCCAGGTATAATGAGCACGCATGGCACGTCAAGATTGTGTAATCAAGACATACTTTAAGCTTTTAATGCCATGAAGAAAAAGGGAAGAAGGAAAGAAAGAAAGACATATAGCGGATATATATATATATATATATATATATATATGTATAAAAGGCTGAGGTAAGAAGACGAACACAGAGTCCGGCACTAGGCATAGAATCTTCGGAGTCTGGCCACGTTCCATGGGTTTGGCTCGAGTCGATTGTCCGATGCATCACGCAGATGGTACGCTCCACCGGTCAAAACTTTATCGATGATGAAGGGACCTTCCCATTTGGGCTTGAGCTTGTTCTTTTTCTTCTCCGGTAGGCGTAGAACGAGTTCGCCGACGTTATACGTTTTGGCCCGTACTTCTCTGCTTTGATACCGTTGAGCCTGTTGCTGATAGAATGCGGAGCGGGCTTTTGCCACGTCACGCTCCTCCTCCAGGGCGTCCAAACTGTCCTGCCGGTCAAGCTCATCTTCTTTCTCTTCATACATGCGCACTCGAGGTGAGTCATGAATTATGTCACAGGGAAGTACCGCCTCTGCGCCGTACACCTTAAAGAATGGTGTGTATCCGGTAGTGCGATTCAGCGTGGTCCGCAGCCCCCATAGTACGGAGTCGAGCTCCTCGACCCAGTGCATATCCGATTCCTTCAAGTATCGCACTAATCTGGGTTTAATGCCGCTCATAACGATACCATTTGCCCGCTCAACCCGACCGTTTGTTTGAGGGTGATAGACAGAGGCATAATCGAGCTTAATGCCCATGTTGCCGCACCAAGTTTTTACCTCATCGGCTGTAAAGTTCGAGCCGTTATTGGTGATGATGCTGTGGGGGACGCCATAACGGTGTACAACCCCGGATATGAAGTCTATCACTGGTCTGGATTCTGTCGTTTTAACTGGTTTGGCTTCTATCCATTTGGTGAATTTATCCACCATGACCAATAGGTATTTTTTCTTATGGCTTCCCCCTTTAAAGGGTCCGACCATATCAAGCCCCCAGACCGCAAAGGGCCAAGTAATGGGGATTGTTTGGAGAGCGGTAGGTGGCATATGGCTTTGGTTTGCGAAAAGCTAGCAACCGATGCAATGTTGAACGAGGTCCTGTGCGTCTGCTCGGGCCGTCGACCAGTAAAAACCAGTACGGAAGGCCTTGCTTACAAGGGCCCGAGCTGTGGCATGGTGTCCGCCAAGTCCAGCATGAATTTCTGCCAAAAGCTGCCATCCTTCCTCTTCGCAGATGCATCTTTGAAGTACTCCGATAGCGCTTTTCTTATAGAGCTCTCCCTCGTGGACTTTGTAGGCTTTAGACCACACCACCGTACAATGCAAGGTGCCTCATTTGGGTCCTGAGGGAGTTCTTGCCTAATTAGGTAGGCCAAGATTGGTTCTGTCCACGGGGCGATGACAGCCATAATCACGTGGGCCGAAGGCGTTATTTTGGTGGCAGAGCCTCCGATTATGTCAGAGTGTTCGGTATCTGGTGTTGTGGCCAGGTCCGGACTGTTGTTGCCGGTATCTCCTTCCCATACCACGGATGGCTTAAACAACCTTTCCAAGAAGATATTAGGTGGGCCAGGGTCGCGCTTAGCATCGATGCGGGCGAGGATATCCTCCGCTTGATTGTTTTCCCTGACCACATGGTGGAATTCAAGCCCCTCGAACCGAGCTGACATTTTGAGGACGGCGCTATGTAAGCCGCCATTTTTGGGTCCTTGGCATCAAAGTCGCCATTTATTTGAGATATTGCGAGGTTCGAATCCCCACGCACCTCTAGGCGTTGAATGCCCATGGAGACTGCTATCCGGAGACCATGAAATAGGGCCCCATATTGTGCTGCATTGTTGGAGTCTGTGTATAATATTTGGAGTACGTATTGGACTGTATCTCCGGTGGGGGATGTCAGGACGACGCCTGCCCCCAGACCAGCCGGAATCTTGGAGCCGTCAAAGTGCATGATCCAATTGGAGTACGCGCCGTACTCTTTAGGGAGTTCGGCTTCTGTCCATTCGGCCTCGAAATCAGCCAGTACTTGTGACTTAATGGCTCGCAGTCGTTTGTATGTTATGTTGAACGAGAGGAGCTCGATAGCCCATTTAGCAATCCGGCCCGTGGCATCGCGGTTGTTTATTATGTCATTGAGTGGTACTTCAGATGCCACCGTAATTGAACACTCTTGAAAGTATTGTCGTAGTTTCCGGGATGCCATGAAGACCGCGTATGCTATATTTTGATAATGTGGGTACCGTGATTTTCATGGAGTGAGGACAGTGGATACATAGTATACCGGCTTTTGAAGCGGGAACTTATGTCCGTCCGTCTCTCGTTCAACGACGAGCACTGCGCTTACAACTTGGTGTGTTGCCGCTATATATAACAGCATTGGTTCGCCGACATTTGGCGCGGCCAAGATTGGGTTAGTGACCAATACGGCTTTTATTTCTTCTAGTCCGGCCGTGGCCGCATCCGTCCACTCAAAGTGTTCGGTGCGTCGAAGGAGGCGATAAAGGGGTAGTGCCTTTTCTCCTAGTCGGGAGATAAAGCGGCTTAAGGTAGCCACACATCCAGTTAATTTCTGGATTTGCTTGAGGTCTGTTGGGATAGCCAACTGTGACACAACTCGGATTTTAGCCGGATTTGCTTCAATTCCTCTACTGGAGACGATGAAGCCCAAGAGCTTTCCGGCGGGTACACCGAAAACGCATTTTTCCGGATTGAGCTTGATGTCATATGTTCGAAGATTGTCGAACGTGAGCCTCAAGTCGTCTATTAATGATTCGGCGTGTTTGGTTTTGATGACCACGTCGTCTACATATGCCTCCACTATTTTGCCAATTTGTGTTTCCAGGCATGTCTGAATCATGCGTTGATAGGTTGCACCGGCGTTTTTGAGCCCAAAAGGCATGGTGTTAAAACAGAAGGGGCAGTATGGAGTGATAAATGCCATTGCGGCTTGATCGGTCTCCGCCATCTTAATTTGATGGTATCCGGAGTATGCGTCGAGGAAACACAATGAGTCGTGTCCCGCGGTAGCATCGATGATTTGATCGATGCGGGGGAGAGGGAAGGGATCCTTGGGGCAAGCCTTGTTAAGGTCCTTGAAATCGACACATAGGCACCAGGATTTTTCCTTCTTTGGCACCATCACCAGGTTTGCTAGCCAGTCAGGATGTTTTATTTCTCTAATGAATCCGGCCTCAAGTAACTTGGCTAGCTCCTCTCCCATGGCTTGTTGCTTAGGCTCAGAGAAACGCCGTAGAGTCTGCTTGACCGACTTGAACCCCTTTAGAATGTTAAGGCTATGCTCGGCCAGCCTGCGTGGGATTCCTGGCATGTCTGAAGGATGCCAGACGAAGATGTCCCAATTCTCGCGCAAGAACTCCCGTGATGCGGCGTCTACTGTGGGGTTTAACTATGCCCCGATGGATGCTGTTTTTGCCGGGTCCGTTGGGTGGACTTGGAATTTTAATATTTCGTCCGCTGGCTTAAAATAGGTGTACTTGGGTCTTTTGTCGAGTATCATGTCGTCCCTGTCCACTGTGGAGCGCAGCGCAGTTAGTTCTTCGGCCACAAGGGCTTTGGATAACGCCTCGAGGGCTAGTGCGGCGGTTTTATTTTCGGCGCGGAGTGTTATGTCCGGTTCACTAGCTAGAGTGATGATTCCATTGGGCCCGGGCATTTTGAGCTTCATGTACCCGTAATGGGGTATAGCTTGGAAGATTGTGAATGCCTCCCGCCCTAAAAGGGCGTGGTATCCGCTACTGAAAGGGGCCACTTGGAATGTGATTTCTTCAGACCTATAATTCTCCTCGTGCGTCAATACCACGTCTAGTGTGATTTTTCCTGCACATCGTGCCTCCCGACTAGGGATGATTCCTCTGAAGGTCGTGTTGCTTTGCTCAATGTGGCTCTTGTCTATTTCCATTTTTCAAAGGGTTTCCTCATAGATGAGGTTTAATCCGCTGCCACCGTCCATGAGCACTTTAGTAAGCCGAAAGCCGTCCACAATTGGACTGAGGACCAAGGCGGCTGGTGCTCGGGCTGTTCGGAATTTAGGTTCGTCACTGGCATTGAAGGTTATAGCTGTGTCGGTCCATGGATTTATTGCTGCTATGTGGCAGACTTTGGCAAGGCTGCGGAGTGCACGCTTACGCCTGTTATTTGAGGCGAAGGTCTCGAAGACCGTCAATACTGTATTGTTATTTTCCATGGGATGGTGCTCTGTTGTATTGTTGATGAGGATATCCTCGTCACTCTTGGCCACCTGCCGGAGTATCCAACATGCTCTAAGGCTATGTGTTGGCATGGTATCCGTTGTGCTGTGGATTTTGCATGGCCCGTTGAGCCATCCCTACAATACAGTTCTACGCCCTGTAGTGGGCTTTGGCTTCTTCGTAATTGGATCGGGTGACTTACAAGAGTACACCCTTTTAGTTCGGACGGGGGGTTTGATGAGGGCCGGGGGATCCCAGAATTTTGTTTGGGTTTTCCAGGCGCTTTCCATCGCACAGTACTTCTGTACTATGGCCGCCAAGTCGCCGAAGTGTGCTATGTCACGGCGACTTATGGCGTTGAGGATTCCCTTTTCCATCAAATTTTCACAAAAGAATGAAATTGCGTCTTCCTCGCGACAGTCCTTAACCTTGCTCATTACAAGGAGGAATCTGGCCCAATAGTGATGTACTGTCTCTTGGGGCTCTTGTCTAATGTGGGAAAGATCACTTATATCTGGGTGGGTGGGTAGATTTAGGTCCGAACCCTGACCCGATCTGAGACCCATGGGCGGAGGAGCTTCTGAGCTTGGCAGTTCGGGCTCCGGAATGTTGCCCACTAGATCTGGCCTGCTGTCTGATTCTAGGTTCAAAGTTTGGGCAATGTCCTCCCGTAGACGGATATCCGACTTGGAGAGCTCGGGAATCCAGACATAGTTCGTCCTCAAGATAGAGGAAGAATTGCTGCGTTGCTCCTCCACCACCGCTATCTGATGGGTGACCGGCGGAGAATTAATCTCCCTTTGGTCGGGTTTAAGCCCGATCCGATCATAGTCCATAGCGACTCCCAAGGCGGCGTTGTGATCCAAGAGCTCGTTTAAGGAAGAGAGCTCCATTGGATCCATCTGCTCGGCGAATCCCGAGCCAACATGGAGGCTGTTTTTGATGACCTGAGAAGTCATCATCGGTGCAACGGCCGAACGGGCGGTCATGACGAAGCCGCCTAATCGGAGGGTTTGGCCTACAGCCAGGGCTCCCCCCAAGGTAATGTTGTCCTTGACAACGAGACGAGCCATCAAGCCTTATGATGACGACATAGTGGAACTCTCAATGAAAGCACCAATGTCGGTGTCAAAACCGGCGGATCTCGGGTAGGAGGTCCCGAACTGTGCGTCTAATGCGGATGGTAACAGGAGGCGGGGGACACAATGTTTACCCAGGTTCGGGCCCTCTCAATGGAGGTAATACTCTACTTCCTGCTTGATTGATCTTGATGATATAAGTATTACAAGAGTTGATCTACTACGAGATCGTAGAGGCTAAACCCTAGAAGCTAGCCTATGATTATGATTGTTGTCATCCTACGGACTAAACCCTCCGGTTTATATAGACACCAGAGGGGGCTAGGGTTACACAGAGTCGGTTACAAGGGAGGATATCTGCATATCCGAACTGCCAAGCTTGCCTTCCACGCAAAGGAGAGTCCCACCCGGACACGGGACAGAGTCTTCAATCTTGTATCTTCATAGTCCAACAGTCCGGCTAAAGGATATAGTCCGGCTGTCCGAGGACCCCCTAATCCAGGACTCCCTCAGAGGGGGCGGGGAGGTAGATATTTCTGCGGAAGCCGAAAATTTGGAATCGCTTTAGCGAAAAAACCGGCGCGCAAAGTGTCATCAGACACGGTCCCTTATTTAGAACTGTGTACGATATGTGAACATCACAAACGATTCAGTGAGCTAGTGTGCTTGACACGCCGGCTGTGGACTGTAGCTGACGCACCTTCTCGCATAAGCCATGGGCGTACTATACACCGACGGTGCTCCAAGATATTTTGCGTTACATCTCACACGGTTGGTGATAATAAACTGTGTGCGATCTACTTGATTTATCGTCTTGATTTGAATTACATAATGGGGTCATAGCTACAAAGGATGGTGTTTCAATTGTTAGAACTTTTATCTGCAGTGAACATGCAACTATAGGTGTGTCGTCAAAAAAATTGGAATTTTTCGGGGTTCGTTTGGACATTTTTATACATTAACTGGGTTTCCCAGGCATTTTATGCACATAATTCAAATTTGAACTACATGCACATGCTCCAGTGCATATAAACTAGTTGAAAAATCAAATATGTGTCCTTGGTTGCATGCTTAGGTCCCATGCAAGAAATGGGAATGAATTTCGAACACCCTGCCACCGTCCACTTGCCCGCAAGCATTGAGATACCTGGTTTTTAAATTCAAGTAAATCCAAAACTCATCTGAAATTCATGAAACTTGGCATGCTATCATGGAGCGGCATAAACATGCCGTGGTAAATTTTTTGTCCCATTTGGGGCAGGTTTGGGTATAAGCTTCTCACAAACCAGAGCTTCTCACAACAAGCGTGATGATTTCGGTAGGGAACGTGCCACCTTTGGGGACGAAACGATATCCGTTCCCTCTTATTGCTTTCAAAAAATTTCGAGTGTCAACATAGAACAACAGGAGTGTTGTGTTCAAATTTGGATTTTTTCGGGGTTCGTTTGGACATTTTTATACATTAACAGGGTTTTCCGCGCATTTTATGTGCATAATTCAAATTTGAACTACATGCACATTCTCCAGTGCATATAAACTGGTTGAAAAATCAAATATGTGTCCTTGGTTGCATGCTTAGGTCCCATGCAAGAAATGGGAATGAATTTCAAGCACCCTGCCACCGTCACTTGGTCGCAAACATTGAAATACCTGGTTTTTAAATTTAGTAAATCCAAAACTCGTCTGAAATTCATGAAACTTAGCATGCTATCATGGAGCGGCATCAACATGTCGTGGTAAATTTTTTGTACCATTTGGGGCAAGTTTGGGTATAAGCTTCTCACAAACCAGAGCTTCTCACAAGCGTGATGGTTTTGGTAGGGAACGTGCCACCTTTGGGGACGAAACGATATCCATTGCCTCTTATTGCTTTCAATATTTTTCGAGTGTCAACATAGAACAACAGGAGTGTTGTGTCGAATTATGGATTTTTTCGGGGTTCGTTTGGACATTTTTATACATTAACTATGTTAGGCATTTTATGCGCATAATTCAAATTTGAACTACATGCACATTCTCCAGTGTATATAAAATGGTTGAAAAATCAAATATGAGTCCTTGGTTGAATGATTAGGTCCCATGCAAGAAACGGGAATGAATTTCAAACACACTGCACCGTCAACTCGGCCGCAAACATTGAGATACATGGTTTTTAAATTCTAGTAAATCCAAAACTCGTCTGAAATTCATGAAACTTGGCATGCTATCATGGAGCGGCATCAACATGTCGTGGTAAATTTTTTGTCCTATTTGGGGAAGGTTTGGGTATAAGTTTCTCATAAACCAGAGCTTCTCACAACATGCGTGATGGTTTCGGTAGGGAACATGCCACCTTTGGGGATGAACCGATATCCGTTGCCTCTTATTGCTTTCAAATTTCTTCGAGTGTCAACATAGAACAACAGGAGTGTTGTGTTCAATTTTTGAATTTTTCGGGGTTCGTTTGGATATTTTTATACATTAACTGGGTTTTATGCGCATAATTCAAATTTGAACTACATGCACATGCTCCAGTGCATATAAACTGGTTGAAAAATCAAATATGTGTCCTTGGTTGCAAGCTTAGGCCCCATGCAAGAAATGGGAAGGAATTTCAAACACCCTGCCACCGTCACTCAGCCGCAAACATTGAGATACCGGATTTTTAAATTCTAGTAAATCCAAAACTCGTATGAAATTCATGAAACTTGGCATGCTATCATGGAGCGGCATCAACATGCCATGGTAAATTTTTTGTCCCATTTGGGGCAGGTTTGGGTATAAGCTTCTCACAAACCAGAGCTTCTCACAACAAGCGTGATGGTTTCGGTAGGGAATGTGCCACCTTTGGGGACGAAATGATATCCGTTGCCTATTATTGCTTTCAATTTTTTTCGAGTGTCAACATAGAACAAGAGGAGTGTTGTGTTCAATTTTGGAATTTTTCGGGGTTCGTTTGGACATTTTTATACATTAACTGGGTTTTCTAGGCATTTCATGTGCATGATTCTAATTTGAACTACATTCACAAGCTCCAGTGCAAATAAATTGGTTGAAAAATCAAATCTGTGTCCTTCGGGGCATGCTTAGGTCCCATGCAAGAAATGGGAATGAATTTCAAACACCAGGGCACTGTTGATTGGCAAAACGTTGAGATACTTTGTTTTTAAATTCTAGTAAATCAAAAACTCGTCTGAAATTCATGAAACTTGGCATGCTATAATGGAATGGCACCCGACATGCTATGGTATTTTTCGTGTCTATTTTGAGAGAAGGCACACTCGAATAACAGCCAACAAAGGCATTTTGAAACAAATAGCTGCCACTGTAACATCTCAAACGTTTTGTATAATTTAAATTGTGTGCGTTCTATTAACCATTCACGTGACGCCATGCCTCACTCTTTTAATGTCTAGGAGGTGCCGTGCAGATAGGTGCTTGAGTGCTTGACTAAATGGAAGGCGTGCGAGCGGTACTCCAATGCGGAGGCTCAACGGGAAGCGTGCGAGCTGTACACCGCGCACGCTCATTGGGAAGCGAGCCCTTTGACTTCCATGGCCGCCCGCCTTTCTCGCATCCTCTCCATTAATGGCACCCAAGACGCAGTTTAATTCGGTTTTAAAATATAAAACACTCATCGCAAATGTTTTAGTTAGACCACCCGTATGCAAACCGACAGCTTCCCCAGGAAGCCAAGGGAAAATATGCCAAGCAGGATTTGTGCAGCTCTTGATTGCAAACGTTTTAGATAGAACACCCGTATGCGAAGTGAGAGCTATGGTCTTCCCCCTTAAGTCAAGGGAAAATCCGCAGCGCATGATTTGTGCATCCCTTCAACGCAAACAGTTGTTTTGGATGACCCGTGTGCAACCACGTACAAACAATTTGGTAAGATTTGCATCTGTCATATTGGGTATGTTGCCATTTATCAAACTGGAAAGATTTACATTTGTTGATCTAGTAACGTTGCCATTTGTCAATCCTTGTAACGCTGCGATTTGACAAAATATGCAGCTAGAAATCACTAGCACTATCTAATTTTTGCAACTAAAATTCAGTAATTAAGCATAGATTTCATTCATAGATTAAGAAGTCGTTCTTAATTTATACGAATAGTTCAACTCGACAGCTGAACCGACCAAACTTCTCTCCAATTGTTGCCAACCATGTATTGAAATAGCTAGTTCAACTATATATACTAGCTAATTTTAAGTATGTTGTACAGTTCGACCACACATCTATAGTCAGATGAACTGAACAAAATTTCCCCTAGATACTACTACTACCACGGAGGGGCTTTGTGCTACTACGTCCGGCAGCCTCTCCTCTGCCGAGTGTGCTCAGTAAGAGGCAGAGGAGGAGGAGCCTACTGACGAGCTGGACAAATGCAATACGGTGCCTGCTGCTACTGCATGTTCAGCGATGCTCGCCAGCTCGAACACCCACTGCCGCTCTAGATGATGCCTCTCGAAGCGGCCGGACTGCTCCTAGATCTCGGATTCCTCGCCTCTGTGTCGGCGTGTGCTGCGGCCACGGCTGCGGTAAGGCTCTTTGCGTGCTTGACGAGGCGCTCCTCCTCCTTTCACAGGAAGTTGATGTAGCGCGCAAGGTAGCTGACGCACGTGCGGGCCTCCACCTCCGCCTCCCGCCTTCGGGCGGCGGCGGCGCAGCGGGTGATAATCCCGGCGGTCAACGGTGGGCTGGTGGCCACGGCGGCCGACGACGGGGTAGCGGCCACGACCACCACCTCCCGCCTTTGGGCCGCGGTGGCGGAACGGGTGATGGCCACGGTGGTCGGCAGTGGGGTGGCGGCCACGACGGCCACCTCCCGCCTTCAGGCCGTGGCGGCAGAGCGGGAGATGACCCTGGCTTTCGACGGTGGTGTGGCCGCAACAGCGGCCGGGAACAGCTACCGACGGGCAGCGGCGGCGGAGCGTGTGGTGGGTGTTCCGAGCATACCCAACAGGGACACCACGCGCACTACACTACGTCGGGGACTGCACGCCGCTGCGGTGTAGCCTCCAGGCTGGAGCCGTCCTCTGATGACGGCGGAGTGGCTGAGCGACGATGACGGAACGGTGCCATTGGCAATTGTTGGAGAAGCAGACGAGATAAGCTACAGGGAGGGAGAGGAAAATGCGACGGATGACTCGTCGGCTGTCGGTGTCAAAACCGGCGGATCTCGGGTAGGGGGTCCCGAACTGTGCGTCTAGGCAGATGGTAACAGGACACAAGGGACACGATGTTTTACCCAGGTTCGGGCCCTCTTGATGGAGGTAAAACCCTACGTCCTGCTTGATTAATATTGATGATGTGTGTTACAAGAGTGGATCTACCACGAGATCAAAGATGCTAAACCCTAGAAGCTAGCCTATGGTATGATTGTTGTTAGTCCCCACGGACTAAAACCCTCCGGTTTATATAGACACCGGTAGGGTTAGGGTTACACAGAGTCGGTTACAATGGTAGGAGATCTACATATCCAGACGCCAAGCTTGCCTTCCACGCCAAGGAAAGTCCCATCCGGACACGGACGAAGTCTTCAATCTTGTATCTTCATAGTCTTGGAGTCTGGCCGATGATGATAGTTCGGCTATCCGGACACCCCCTAGTCCGGAACTCCCTCAGTAGCCCCTGAACCAGGCTTCAATGACGACGAGTCCGGCGCGCATGTTGTCTTCGGAATTGCAAGGCGGGTTCTTCCTCCGAATAATTTATAGAAGATTGTGAACACCAGGATAGTGTCCGGCTCTGCAAAAATAAATTCCACATACCTCCGTAGAGAGAATAATATTACACAAGATCAATCTGCTGACGTATTCTGTGGCGTGACGTCGCACCACTACCAAGCCTTTACTCAAATTGTTTTTATTGTTCCACCTCAGCGCGTTCAGCGAAGCGGTTTCGTTGGCACGTCTTGTCGAAGCAGAGATCGTGTTCCCCTTATTCTGGGATTCCCATCAATACAGACGTGGGTAACCCAACCGCGCCATTGATTGTGACGCTTGGGAGATAAGCGAGTTTTACCAGGCCGGTGGGGACGCATGTTTTTGTCCGCCCATATAAGGGGATAAAGATCCAACCCTTTTACCTGCGCCTTCTTCCTCCTTGGCTTATCCGTCTCCGCGAACTTGAGCTCCAGCGCCCAAGTCCGCACTTCTCACCTCAACCTTCTCCAACTATGTCCGTAGCGGGAGGCAAGTGGATGGCCTCCTCCGTCACGGAGGGGCAGATCCAGAAGCTGCGCGGCGCTGGATATTTGTCCAGCAACATCGCGCATCGGCTCCCGACGAGGGAGAGCTCGTCCCCAACCCCAGGCCCCATGAGAGGGTAGTATTTCTTCCCCATTTCCTCCGCGGACTGGGCTTCCCGCTTCATCCCTTTGTCCGGGGCTCATGTTCTACTACGGACTAGATTTCCATGATCTGGCCCCAATTTCATCCTCAACATCTCGGCGTTATCGCCGTGGTATGCGAGGCCTTCCTCTGCATCCAGCCCCACTTCGCTTGTGGCTCAAGACCTTGATGTCAAGCGAAGGTTGTGAAGGGCAGCCAAGTGGAGTGTGGAGGCGCCATGGTGGGCAGGATGTCCCATGTTATGTGGCTGGAGGGCACTTTCATGGAAACCATCAAGGGGTGGCAATCGGGGTGGTTCTACATCACCGAGCCACGTGACCCTGATTGGGCAGCGGCCCCCGAATTCAGACCTGGCATGCCTACACAGCTCACCTCCTGGAAAGAGAGTGGCCGGATTTGGGGGGATTCGGAGGAGCTGACCGGACTCCAGGCCTGTATCCAGAAGCTGGTGGACAAGAAGCTCAAGCTTGTCAACGTAGTCCAGGTCATGCTCATCCGCCGGATTCTCCCGTGCCAGCGACGGGGCTTCAATATGTGGGAGTTTGATCCAGCGCAGCACCAGACCCTGAGCGGGCTCTTCGACACTACGTACGAAGATGTCTGGAAGGTGCTGCTCAAGGGCGCCGAAGCTCCCGCATCCGCTACCGAAGGTCGCGGATTCCGCTCGCAGCGTCCAGCTGACGAGGTAAGTGATTTCACCACTTGTTTTCCATAGTTTGGCTCTATGCGGGATCTAAACTCCCTTTACCTTTGACAGGAATGGCTGGCAAAAACCGAACGGATTACCTGTACGGCCCCATTGCCAGAGGACCCAGCGGACGCCCGCTTAACGGGGCTGCTGGCTCCGGCTCCCCACGTGGTGCCGGAGAAGAAGGCCAAGAAGACGGCCACGGGGACTCGGAAGAGTTCCCGTTTTCAGGTGCTATCGGATGATGAATCCGAGGCCGACTCCTCCCACCAAGGCGAGGAGGAGAAGAAGAAAGCCTCTCCCGGTGAAGGCAAGAAAGGAAGGCCTCCCCAACAAGGGAGGCGAAGGGTCCAAGAAGGAAAACTCTTCCCGGACTGCTCGCCAACGCCAAAGGATTTACGATTTAGGATCGGCCTCCAAGGGCCAAGCCTGGCGAGATCGTAAGTATCCGGACTCCCGATTAACTTTAAGGTTTTATCTTTTCGCCACATAATGTCTTTTCTAATGCCGCATACAACCCTGCAGTCCGCCCAAGGATGATCTTCCCGTTCGACGAAGCGGGTCCTTGGGTGCGTCGGATATGGATTCCTTCATTGCCTCCACCCCGTGCAATGACGACGCCGAGGTGGGATCCCAGGAAAGGACCCACCAGGAGGATGAGGCCCCGAAGGTGTCACAGGACACCCTCCCGGACTTTGCACCGGACTCAGCCCCGGAGGCCACAGTGGCTCCGAAGTCCGGCGGGCGACCCCTTCGTAAGAAGGGCGAGACCGCGACGCTGGCTGCCTCCGTCCAACCGGAGGTGCCGGATAATTTGCTGGAGGCGCTCAACGGCGCCTCCATCAAAGAGGAACACCGCACTGTTATGAGTGTGGTGATTCAGAAGGTTCGGCTCGCCAAGAGCGGGCTGACCGAAGCCTGCAGCAGCCTTCTAACAGGCTTTGAGGTGAGAATTTCAATATATGTAAAATGGCACCGCATAGACAGTAGCCCCTGATGCTCGGTTCGGTGTTTGGAAAGAATAGCCGGACTGAGGATCCTTAGAAAGATAAACACAGGAGTCATAAAAGATATGTCAATATGGGATTGCAGGCTGTGCTGCTGACCTCCGTCGCACTGACTGCGGAGGTCAATACTTTGAAGGAAAACCTCGAGCGGTCCGAGAATGAGCTCGGCCATGCCAAGAAGCAGCTCGAGGAAAAAGAAGGTGAGTAATACCTTATGAAAATTGTACCTTCTGAAAAGGATTTGGTTGCAAGAAAAATGACAAGGATAACGTGGGTATTGTAGGGGCCACTAACGAGGTGGCGACCTGAAGGAGGCGGTGGCCGGCCGATCTGCAATGCGGACGCGGAGCGCACTGCCATGAGAGAAGCAGGAGGCGTGGGTGGCGGAGGTACAGCAAGAGCTCCAGGATCTCGTGAAAAAACATGAGAGCTTGGAGTGTGACTCGAAGACTCGAGAGTCTGAGCTTGCAACGGCTCTTGAGAGTGCCAAGGCTGCTAAGGCCGAAGCCTACAAGGCCCTCCAGGAGATTGAGGCGGTGAAGAAAATAGCAGCGGGTAAGGCATATTTCATGCAAAGTAAGCATGTGAGTGTTAATTACCTGTTGCTTACCCAAATTCGGAGCTCTCCAGGAGTGTTCGCAGATCTTCCTCGCAGCGTGTCCGATGCTGCCGCATTCTACCGGGCCGAGGAGGGAGCTCGACGGAGAAGGTCTTCTAGTCTCGATATCGAGGCCGGACATCCGATGCCCCTTAGCGACCAGCTGAAGTAGCTGGTCGAGCTCCACAAGGCGGCCGAACAGGCCATGAAGGGCCTCATAGTTCGGCTGTGGCCTAAGGAGGCCGTGCCTGGGAGCTACTTCGGCCTGGTGTGGCGGCTGATGGATGCGTGCCCGTCGGTAGAAGTCATCAAGCATTCCGCTTGTATTGAGGGTGCCCGTCGGGCCCTTGCCCGCGGAAAGGTGCACAGGGGCAAGATGGATGCCCAGAAGCTCGTGACGGACCCGCCACCAGAGGGCAAGGAGCATCGCACGCCCGAGATGTATTATAAGAGTGTGCTGAAGGGCGCCCGCACTATTGTGGGTGAGTGCTCCAAAGATGTAATATTTGAGTAAAATCGCATTTTATTATCCTGTGCGCTGAAAACTTAGTTCATATGCGCTAAGCAACGCTTGTTAATTTAAAATATTACCTTCTGTGCGGCTGTTTATCAAATCTGAGAGATGGCAAGTCGTCGGCTTCAGCCCCCATGCCACGAGTCTTTGGGGTGTTCGGATAAACTTGAGTGCTCTTGTTCCCATTTTGGGTCCATCTAGGAGGCGCTCAACACAATGAACCAGGCAACCAGACTTATAATGCTTGAACACTCTCACTTAGCCATAGAATTCTATAATTTTAAATTTCGTGAAGCCCCTAGTTTTTGGAAGGCAGAATTTGGGGCGCTATCCACGCCTTGGCTAGACTGTATCCAGCTCCTCGCTCTAAGCGGCATAAGTCTTTAAGGACTCGCAAAAAACCTCTCGAACAGCGACCGACTCTCGACTCATCATGACGGTCAGTTTTAGCTTTCTCCACTGAGGCGTTAACCCAGCTCAACTGGGGCGGAATCGCAGTTGTTCTCCCAGTGCTACCTTAGCCGATATAACGGAACATAAGGTACCAAAACATGGGAGCCGGGCAAACCCAACTATTGACCCAAGACATGATTCGGAGCCGATGCATATAGTGCTATAAGTTCGGAGTGCCGCACTTGTGAAAGTGTTCGGACTCATCACACCATAATGCGGGAAACATAAGCCCCTGGTGTATATTAGCCGTACCAAAGTGTACGGATGCAACATGCTGTTAATGAACATATGTATGAAAAAGAAATGCAATTATAAGAAAAAAGGTGCTGCAATGTTTTATTTAATAAGTGCTGCTACAAATGCAGAACGATACAAATAGTGCGATAAGCAAGGTATGGGACTGTTAAACATGTCCCCCTCTAGGGGTAGGCTGCAGATTGGCGTATAAAAATGCTCGTAATGGAGACCACCTGTACATTCGTTGTAGCCTTTATCCTTCCCTGGCTGTTGCATCGTGGTCGTGCCCCTCTCCCCATGCCCATGGTATCTTCAGAGCGTAATGGTGTACGCGAAGGACCTGCTTTGACGTTTCGCAGGAGCTGGGGTTGGGGCACCGATACGCTGGCGATGCTTGGAACGTGCCAGGTGGTCTTGTTGTAAGTTACTCCGGGCGCGCTTAGCTGTGTCCGGCCGCTTAACGGCCGGACTCGAGAATTGCCTTGAGAGGCCGCATTGCGCTTCTGCCGCGAGAGCCGCTGTATGTTCCTCCGTGCGGAGAGAACGTTCAGTGTTTCCGTAGACCGTGATGACTCCTCGAGGGCCTGGCATCTTGAGCTTGAGGTATGCGTAGTAAGGCACCGCGTTGAACTTTGCAAACGCGGTACGTCCGAGCAAGGCATGATAGCCGCTGCAGAACGAGACTATGTCGAAGATTAACTCCTTGCTTCGGAAGTTATCCGGGGATCCGAAGACCACTTCGGTGTAATTGAGCCTGTACAATTGGCTTCTACACTGTATGACGCCTTTAAAGGTCGTTTTGGTAGGTTTAATCCTTGAGGGTCTATGCCCATTTTGCGACCGTATCCTGGTAAAGCAGGTTCAGTCGCCGCCGCCGGCCCATCGTGACTCGTAAGGTGAAATCCATCGACGATTGGGTCTAAGACCAGTCGCGGCCGAATCCGCCGTGGCGGATCTTTGGTGGGGTGGTCCTTCGGTCTAAAGTGATCGGGCAGGAGGACCATGGATTGAACTTTGGGGCAACCGGCTCCATCGCGTGAGACATCTCTGAGTGCACGCTTCCGCTCCCTTTTGGGTATGTGCGCTATGTATATCATGTTCACTGTCTGCACTTTGGGGGAAACCCTTCATCCTCTATTGTTTGGCGGTTGGGTCTCGTCTTCGCTATCGCTATGCAGCCCCTTGTCATTGTTTTCGGCAATTAACTTGCCTGCCTTGAATACCCAACAGTCCCTGTTGGTGTGGTTAGCTGGCTTTTCGGGGGTGCCGTGTATCTGGCACAAGCGGTCGAGTATTCGGTCCAAATTGGACGGACCCGGAGTAGTTCTTTTGAATGGCTTTTTCCGCTGACCGGGTTTAGAGCCTCTGAATCCGGCATTGATTTCCGTATCCTCAGTATTGTCGCCAAGCACGCGGCGTTTGTTTTTGTTACGACACGGCCTGCCATTTCGGTCCTTGAAGTCCGGACTGCCAGAATTTTTGCTGAGGTTGTTGCTGCGTGCTAGCCAGCTGTCCTCACCCACGCAGAAGCGGGTCATGAGTGATGTGAGGGATGCCATGGATTTCGGCTTTTCCTGCCCTAGGTGCCGGGCAAGCCACTCGTCGCGGATGTTATGCTTGAAGGCCGCGAGGGCCTCCGCATCCGGACAGTTGACGATTTGGTTTTTCTTGGTTAATAACCGTGTCCAGAATTGTCTGGCCGATTCGTCTGGCTGCTGAATTATGTGGCTTAGGTCATCAGCATCTGGTGGTCGCATAAGTGCCACAGGAAGTTATCGAGAATGCGGCTTCGAGTCCTCCCAGCTCCCAATTGACTCTGGCGGCAAGCTGTTGAGCCAATGCCGGGCTGGTCCTTTAAGCTTGAGTGGGAGGTATTTGATGGCGTGAAGATCGTCACCGCGGGCCATGTGGATGTGAAGGAGATAGTCTTCGATCCAAACCGCGGGGTCTGTTGTGCCATCATAGGATTCAATATTGACGGGTTAAAACCCTTCGGGGATCTGATGATCCATTACTTCGTCTGTGAAGCATAGTGGGTGTGCGGCGCCTCTGTACTGGGCGATATCACGACGGAGCTCAAAAGAGCTTTATGCATTTGGTTCGGCCTGGCCGGACTTATCGTGTCCGCGCGACGGTTGTCGCCACGTGCCGCCCACGCCGATCCATAGATCGATCTTGATTGTCTTGCCTTGTCCTCCAATATATCTCGCAGGTCCGGAGCGTTCCCACGTGGCCGTGTGCTTTTTGAGCGATGCCGGGTGCGGTTCTAGTGAAGGGCCTAGAGGCCTCTGTCAGCGACCACGGGTGAGTCGGTCAGCCGTATTGTCTCCTGGTGATGCGGGTTCGTAAGCCTCCTCCTCTAATCGGGGGAGCAGCTTGCGTTTAGGGTAGCTTTTGGAGGGGCGTTCGAGCTCATGCTCTTCGGCCGCGAGGACTTCGGTCCATCTATCGGCTAGCAGATCCTGATCAGCTCTAAGCTGTTGCTGCTTTTTCTTGAGGCTATTCGCCATGGCCATAAGCCTGCGTCTAAAACGCTCTTGTTCGACGGGATCCTCAGGCACGCATTTAATTCATCGTCGTCGAGGCTTGCTTCGTCTCCGGAGGGAGGCATATAATCCTCTACCTCTTCTTCTGCCGCTCTCTCGTGAGGGCTGGCATCTCTATCCTCCTGCGCTGGATCCTGCTGGAGGGGGTTTTCTTCGGCACTGTCCGGGGTGTTATTGTCTCCCGTGCCGGAATCACCGTTTTTGCTGTGGCGGGATTTAGAGCGGCGCCGCTGACGTCGGCGCTTTGGTTGCTTCTTGGAGGGGTCATCCTCCGTTGTTCCATCGCCGTTCCCATCTTTTGGGATGTCCACCATGTATATGTCGTATGACGAGGTGGCCTTCCAGTGCCCTGTAGGCGCTGGGTCTTGGTCGTCTCCGGCATCGTCGTCCATACCGTCGATGTCTTCGGAGTCGTAGTCTAGCATGTCGGTTAGATCATCGACAACGACTACCAAGTGGGTGGTGGGTGGGCTTTGAATTTTTTCGTCGTCCGCATCCCAACCTTCCTGACCGTAATCCGGCCAGGGCTCTCCGGATAAAGAGAGAGACTTTAGTGAATTCAGGATGTCGCCAAAGGGCGAGTGCTGAAAGATGTCCGCGATAGTGAACTCCATGACGGGCGCCTAATCGGATTCGATTGGCAGGGGCGCGGGGGGTTCGGAATCCGGAGAGGAGTCCGGCACCCTGGGGTCGAGGTTTTCGCAACGGACAGGGATAGAGTTCGGCTCAATCGCCGTAGGGATTGTAGCCCCCGAGGCGGTGTCCAACCACTCGTCCTCGATCGGGGAATCCGGCTCCGGATTAAGGGTCGGAGGGATGTTGGTGCGGCCGCCAGGGCACTGTTCGGCTGCAGAGCTAGATCATGCCCATCGAAACAGTGCGGCACGCTCGGCCGCGGCTCGAATCCGTCAAAGATCAAGTCTCCGCGGATATCGGCTGTATAGTTCAAACATCCAAATCTGACCTGATGGCCAGGGGCGTAGCTTTCGATCTACTCCAGATGGCCAAGCGAATTGGCCCACAGTGCAAAGCCGCCGAATACGAAGATCTGTCCAGGGAGAAAGGTCTCACCCTGGACTGCGTCGTTGTTGATGATCGAAGGAGCCATCGGGCCTATCGGTGACGACACAGAGGAACTGTCAATGAAAGCACCAATGTCGGTGTCAAAACCGGCGGATATCGGGTAGGGGGTCCCGAACTGTGCGTCTAGGCGGATGGTAACATGAGACAACGGACACGATGTTTTACCCAGGTTCAGGCCCTCTTGATGGAGGTAAAACCCTACGTCCTGCTTGATTAGTATTGATGATGTGTGTTACAAGAGTGGATCTACCACGAGATCAAAGAGGCTAAACCCGAAGCTAGCCTATGGTATGATTGTTGTTCGTCCTACGGACTAAAACCCTCCGGTTTATATAGACACCGGGTAGGGTTAAGGTTACACAGAGTCGGTTACAATGGTAGGAGATCTACATATCCGTATCGCCAAGCTTGCCTTCCACGCCAAGGAAAGTCCCATCCGGACACGGGACGAAGTCTTCAATCTTGTATCTTCATAGTCTTGGAGTCCGGCCGATGATGATAGTTCGGCTATCCGGACACCCCCTAGTCCGGAACTCCCTCATCGGTCGTGATGGTTTTTGTAGCAGGCCGGTAAGCATTGGGATTTTGGGGGATTTCACCGAGTCGAGCGGGACGCTTGCGCGGGAACTTGCGAGGTTGCGCGGGAATGGGCTCACCGACAATTCATTGGCGCCACCGTTTGTCTAGAAGAATGCCCCCGCGCGCTGCGCAAGCTTGCGCTATAAGCCGTCTGCGGCAGCGGGGTGACAAGACGTGCGAGAGGAGGACGAAAGGACACGTACACACACGGTTAATAAAAAACATTTGTGATTTAATTACCTACTATACCACCGTCCTGGTTTATAAGTAGGATTTAACTAATAAAATACGAATGCATGTCGCCAAAGATTATATCGTTGGAGTCATATTTGAACATAGTTTCCAGGTATACAATTTTTGTAACATGCATTAACACCTTTTTGGTTAAATTTAAGGTTATATACCAGCAAGCGTTTGCCCGCAACACACATGACTTATTCCATCACAAACAACTCGGATGGATGAACTGTATGCCACGTATCGCACACACAACTCTAATCTGAATCATGCTTGATGTCTCCGACATCGCTCGCACAGTTCGTCTTATTTGCCACGTATCATTGTGCCGGCCTCTGCTCGTGCCCCTCGGCAAGCTGTGCTCGCCGTTAGGCGCCGCGGCACGCTCTGTTGCGTCTGTTGGCGCGCTCTGCTCGCGTCTGTCGGCGCGCTCGACTTGTGGATAACTGTTCCTTGCACGTTCAACTGCTATATGCATATATATGGTTGCTCGCTGTTGAGGCGACTGCGGAGCGCTCTGCTCGTGTCCCTCGGTGTGTGCTCTGCCAGCGGCTGGGCGTGCGCACGATCACGTCGGGGGCCTCATATGCATGCGGTTGTGCCGCGCACGTTGCCACGCGATGCAGTTACGTGCGACACGATGGAGTTACGCGCTGCAAATTAGAACTGCCATCAGGGCCTGCTGATATTCCTAGCCGTCCGGCTTCCCCTTAATTCCCGCGGCCATTATAACCTTAGTCTCTTGAACCTTTCGATCGCGCCCCACAACACAACAAGTGCACCCACGACGACACATAGAGAGGGGATGTCCAGCGGTGCTCCAATGGAGTTTGGCGAGCATAGAGTGGAGACCCACGCGAGGGAGACGGATCTCTAGGTGGTGTACACGACCCAGCCGTGGCGGACGACTACATCAACAGCGTTGAGCAGTTGCTTGCTCGAGACAAGTACAAGGTGGTCGGCATTGACCTCCAGTACACCGTCGGTCGTCCCGGCATAGATCAGAAGGTTGCCGTCGCCCAGTTGTGCATGTGCCATCATGTCCTCATCTACCACTACTGCATGGCCATAGAGCCTTGCGACCGTTTCAACAGTTTGTCAACAACACCGACTACAAGTTCGCCATGGTGGAAACCATCGACGATGTAAAAGCGTTAAGTGTTACGGGATTGGCCTGCAAGAACCTTGTCAAAATCCGTGAGCACTACAGGGTCTGGGGCAGCACAAAGAAGGACTCCCTGGTCGAACTCGCCTCGGCCATCATCGACCCCTACAACAAAAAGATGAAGCAGGATGCCCAGAGAACAAGTCCCCTATCCTGGCACAGGGCCTGGATGCGGCAACTAGATGAACCTCACCTCAGGTTCGCGGCCAAGAGCGTGTACACATGCTACGAGATGCACAGGAGGATCGTTGACATGAGGAAGTGCCTCGTTACCCAAATCGACGAGCCCAGATCAAGCCACAAGCAGAGCAAGCGTCACAAGAAGTAAATGATGATCTGATGATCATTTATGCTAGTTAATCATGCATTTAATATATAGTTTACTTTATTGGTGTGTGGAAATGTCATGTGTGTAGTAGCCACCTATTTAATTATGCATGTAATAGTTTACTTTGTTGTGTGCTAATGCCATGGTTGTAGTAGCCACCTATGTAAGTGGATGTTTAATTTGGTTATGCAAGCATGTCCTTATAAGTGTGTGTATATGTGTGTGTGTATATATATATATATGTTGTTGTTGTTCTGTATGCAATCCCATCGCACAACACACACGTCTTATTAGCAGCAACCGTCTGTGTTATTATCGGTCTTCACACACATTTCCGATTACAGACCTGTTTGCCGCGTATCACACACATCTTGTTAAGTTGAACCATTTCTGTTCTCATGTCTCAACACAAATAGTTCATCCGAGTGAACCGCATGCCGTATATCGCACACACCTTGATCTGGCTGACCGTTTCTTTTGTGTTGCCTAACCACAAATAGTTCATCCTAGTGAACCGTATGCTGTATATCCTCCTCATCGCAAACAGTTAATTGAACTGGACCGTATGCCCTGCATCGCACACGCAGCTAAAATCTGAACCGTGTTTGATGGCTCCGCCATCGCAAACATTTTGCACCTTTTTTGACGGTTTTTACACCACCGTTTGCGATTATGGCATCGCACACAGTTTCGTCGAAGGGTCTCTGATCGTAGTGTCGCGTTAGCAGCATCCTGCAGTAGTGCATCATCATATCAGATTCGAATTTGTACAACTAAGCTTGTTTAGCTTGATGGGTGGAGCAGTGCTATTACGACACGAATCACGTAGGCTGATTGTGGTCATCATAAAATGGGGAAACGTAAGCATGATGAGTATAGTCTTGACCGTGGGAGTGGCATGGCGGATCTGAAGCTGCAAACCGCACATAGGGTACTTAGCAATCGATGTTTGCTTTGAAATAACAACTAATATTTTGTATGGACAAGAAAGTACAGTCAACAAGTGACAAAGAAATGCAATTCCTGCCGCCTCTCTATATGTCGCAACATGCATTTGGAAACACAAGTGGGACCTTTAGCTAACCAATTAAATGTGTCTGTTAACTAATATCAGTATCATATCACAATCATATTTTAACAACTAAGCTTTGGAATTATGAGTGATGTGTTGTTTAGCTTGAAGGGTGGAGTACTGCTAGTACGGCAGAAATCACCTACACAAATCATAGTAGTGTAGATAAAAGGGGAAAACCCTAAGCATCACGAGTAAAGTAGGGAAAGTGGAACTAGCTGGAACATATGGGCTTGTATTGCCGGTACGTCTAGAAAGGGTTCGGAAAGGCTTCCACCCCAAAAGGGGCAGCTATATTCAACTAAGGGCACAATACTGTTACTATCAGTCTAGACTCTCAAAGATGACATAGCTCCCAGCATTTCCCGGATATTTCGACAGACCATCTAGAATCTTTGAAAGCATCCATCTAAAGTGACCCAATAGACCTATCAACTTCAAATGTCCCAGCTCCACTTCCCAACAAGGAACATACTGTACTACTCCCTCCGTTCTAAATTTCTTAGAGATTTGAATGCGGACTACATAAGGAGAAAAATGAGTGAATGTACACTATAAAATATGTCTATATACACCCGTATGTAGTTCTTATTGGAATATCTAAAAAGACTTATGTTTTACAGAAAAAGGCTTTCGCCCCGCTTTATAAAGAAAGCAACGATGAACAACACCCGGTACAAACGCATGCCACCACAACACACGCCCGCATCCAGGGCAGTTTAGGAACGGGGGAAGTAATATACTTATTAAGAAGAACAAAAGAGGAACATGATAACAAAGAGCAAGCAGATTCTAGATAATACAATGTGTGTTGCCTACCCATGATGAACCAGAGCGTACAAAGAAATGCATATCCATGTTGTCTCTCTATATGTGGCGCACATGCTTTTCGAAACGAATATAGGAACATTAGCGGACCAATTAAACGCTCTCTGTTTTAGTAATATGAGCATCATATTAGATTCGTACTGCGACAACTAACCTTTGGAATTATGAGTGGCATGTGTTTCGCTTGATGAGTTGAGGTCTTGAGGAGCAATGCTAGCACGACATGAAGCACCTACGATGATGGTAGTGAATATAAAGGGGGAAAACCATAAGCTTTATGTATAGTGTCCGTGCCATGGAAGATCTGAAGGTGCAAACCGGACAAAGGCTACTTCACAACAAATGTTTGCTTTCAACTAGCCACTACGATTTGGTATGGACAAGAAAAGTACAGTAAACAAGTTACGATCTATTTTCCGGTTGAGATCAATAACTTAAGAAGATATGAAAGAGTACCACCTCTCTTGCAATGCTGTGTAGGCCCCTGCCGATACGTTGAGGGTGCTACGGGTGCGATGGCTGTCGGCGGCGGGGAAGAAGACATGAGACGGTAGGATTAGGGGATAAGTCCTGTCGCCATGGTCGAGGCGGTTGTAGGAGCGGCAACGACAAGGTGGACGACGACGCCGATGAAGTGAGTGGACGCGATGAAAGGATCCTGGTCCGGCGTCGTGGATGAGAGACGTCCATCTCTTGCAGTGGACGACGGGGTAGGGGTAGCGGCTCCGGCAAGGTGGAGGATGGGGTGGTGGATGGAGGAGGCTGGCCGGTGTGGGGCAGGTATTGTGGCGCCGACGCTGTATGAATGAGGAGCCCCCGTTTAAAATTTCGGACATGTCGTCGGTTGGGGATAGGACGGTAATCTCGCATCTCCCCATAATTTCCAATAGCAATTTCGGGCGAGGATTGGGTGTTTTGCTGCCCACGGTTGGTGCACACGGTTTATGAACGGGGCTGACAAGTAGGGCGGTTGTGTCACGTTTGAGTGAAGTTACACACCTGCCCCTATTCAAAATATTTGCCTACATTGATTTCGGCGGAGAAGAGTTTGTTTTGCCGCCCACGTGTATGAATGGGAAAATCGAGGGAGAGAAAGAGAGGTCTTTCGAACGATTTTGAATCAGATGTGTGTTTGGCGCCCACCGTGTCTGAATGGGGTAACCAGCGGTCGTGTCACGTCTGATTGAAGTTACTAACCTACCCCTATCAATAGCAGTGGAAATCGGGCCTATTAGGATGTGAAGTGTCAAGGGTAGACAGTAATTTTCATCTCGCAAACATTGGCTTCGGGCAGCCGACAAAAGAGAGTGGGTGTTTTGTCGCTTGGTTCAAAATTTGGGAGAATTAGCATTCACGTTTACCCTCGGCCCTAGCAACTAAATTCAAATCCAATTTGTATTCGATTACGAATATCCATACATCATTCTACGTTTTGTTATTTATTTCTTCAAATACACAACAAATATTTATTCCACCTTTATATATGAATATTATTTAGAAAGGTCATGATCTTCGAATTCAGTAGGTTGGATAATGGATACACTTTGAGTCAAACAGTTATTTCATCCAATAAAATCTCCTCACACGAAAAACAGTTCACCTTATGTCCATCATACAAGTACTGAGGATTACCTTGCCCAAAAAATTTAGATCATTACAACACATGCACAACACAAAGGGGACTTACAACATACTCCATTCAAAGACATGACACAACATGCAACTATATTGATCTAATGACAAATTCAACTGGTATCTAAAGAAGAACCGGGATTACCCTGGGCTTCAGATAGCAGAAGCAGCAGGACCTCCTCCGTCTTCAAATGCAACATTCTTACTTCCTCCAATTCTTGGCTTGCTTGCATAATGCGTACAACTAATTACATAATTTCCAGCCTCAAGATCAAGATTACCTCATTCATGGCAGCCACACCATCTCTTGCTGCCTCTAGTAGAGCCTCAAGAACTGCAATATTTGTGCTTAGATTGCTCTGCAACGGTGTTGCCTCTGAACTTCTACCAACTGGTGACATGGATGGCGCACTGCTTCCACAAATAGATTCTGGGGTTGTACATTGTGTCCTAGTGTGAAGTGCATCCTTAAGGGTTTCCGCTGGACATAAGTAAGAGATAGTTATCGCATGATCCAGACAGTAAGCTTACATGCATGGTAAACGACATACAAAATATTGCCGAGCATGGCAAGCTATATTTAAATGGTTCAAAGCAGCATCGGCCTAAAACAAATTAAAATGGTAAGATGAAAGGCAGTGTACCACCGCTATAGTTAAGTTGCCCATGCATATAAGCAGTTGAAATAATCTGAGAAAGCACTTAAACAATGTGGCCACATATAAACTACGAAGACAGTTTTCGGGGAAAACAAACATGGGCATATGTTTTCCCCTAACTTGTGCTCGGACAGTGAAGACACAGGCACGAGTACAAAATTGTGAATCAAAGCTCAAGAGACCAAGATCTTCACAGGACCAACATGCAGATCAAGAGGACCAAGGCCAAGCCGAAGAAGTAAGAATCTACCAAGAGACAAGCCTCACTTGCCGGGCAGGCGAGCCCGGCGAGGACGGGGCCACCCCCGGAAGAAAACCCCTAAGACGCCCCGGCAGGTCCTGCCGGGGCTCGCAGAGGCGGAACCACCTCACCACGATGCACGCTGTCGATCAGTGCGGTGTCAAGCCGCAAAGTGACTAAGTGGCAGCCATTTACCACATGGCGGCCTCTTTCTATAGGAAATACCTACAGGCGACACACGTCCTGCGACGTGTTGAGCGAGCAGGTGCGAAGCTGGCAAAACAGCCCAGCAAGCCTTGCCAGGCAAGCGACGATGTGACGTCGAGCAGCGCATTTAATGCACCCATGTCAGCCTGTAGAGTTAGGTATGATAGCACTATTTGCTATCTTATCAATGCATAATGACTGATTTGCCACTATGGTGACTGAGGGAGTCCTGGACTAGGGGGTGTCCGGATAGCCGAACTGCCATCTTTGGCCGGACTCCTAGACTATGAAGATACAAGATTGAAGACTTCGTCCCGTGTCCGGATGGGACTTTCCTTGGCGTGGAAGGAAAGCTTGGCGATACGGATATGTAGATCTCCTACCATTGCAACCGACTCTGTGTAACCCTAACCCTATCCGGTGTCTATATAAACCGGAGGGTTTTAGTCCGTAGGACAAACAACAATCATACCATAGTCTAGCTTCTAGGGTTTAGCCTCCTTGATCTCGTGGTAGATCTACTCTTGTACTCCCATATCTTCAATATTAATCAAGCAGGAGTAGGGTATTACCTCCATCGAGAGGGCCCGAACCTGGGTAAAAACATCGTGTCCCTTGTCTCCTGTTACCATCCGCCTAGACGCACAGTTTGGGACCCCCTACCCGAGATCCACCGGTTTTGACACCGACATTGGTTCTTTCATTGAGAGCTCCTCTGTGTCGTCACCTATAGGCCCGATGACTCCTTCGATCATCAACAACGATGTAGTCCAGGGTGAGACTTTTCTCCCCGGACAGATCTTCGTATTCGACGGCTTTGCACTGCGGGCCAATTTACTTGGCTATCTGGAGCAGATCGAAAGCTACGCCCCTGGCCATCAGGTCAGATTTGGAAGTTTAAACTATACGACCGACGTCCGCGGAGACTTGATCTTCAACGGATTCGAGCCACAGCCAAGCGCGCCGCACTGTCTCGATGGGCACGATCTAGCTCTGCCGCCGAACAGTGTCCTGGAGGCCGCACCAGTGCCCACTCCGACCCTTAATCCGGAGCCGGATTCCCCGATCGAGGACGAGTGGTTGGACACCGCCTCGGTGGCTACGATCTCAGCGGCGATTGAGCCGAACTCCATCCCTGTCCTTTGCGAAGACCGTGACTCCAAGGTGCCGGACTCCTCTCCGGACTCCGAACCCTCCGCGCCCCTACCAATCGAATCCGATTGGCTGCCGGTCATGGAGTTCACTGCCGCGGACATCTTTCAGCACTCGCCCTTTGGCGACATCCTGAGTTCAGTAAAGTCTCTCTCTTTATCTGGAGAGCCCTGGCCGGACTACGGTCAGGAAGGTTGGGATGCGGACGACAAAGAAATTCAACGCCCACCCACCACCCACTTTGTAGCCACTGTCGATGATTTAACCGACATGCTCGACTTCGACTCCGAGGACATCGACGGTATGGACGACGATACCAGAGACGACCAAGACCCAGCGCCTATAGGGCACTGGAAGGCCACCTCGTCATACGACATATACATGGTGGACATCCCAAAAGATGGGAACGGTGATGGAACATCGGAGGATGACCCCTCCAAGAAACAGCCCAAGCGCCGACGTCAACAAGGCGCTCTAAATCCCGCCACAAAGAAACGGTGATTCCGCACGGAGATAATAACAGCCCTGACAAGGTTGAAGACAACCCCCTCCAGCAGGACTCAGCGCAGGAGGAGGGAGAAGCAAGTCCGCACAACAGTGTGGCAGAAAGAGAGATAGAGGATGATAATTATGCGCCTCCCTCCGAAGATGAGGCAAGCCTCAACGACGCATTTAATTGGCTGCGTGCCTGAGGATCCCGCCGAACAGGAGCGTTTCAAACGCAGGCTTATAGCCACGGCAAGCAGCCTCAAGAAAAAGCAGCAATAGCTTAGAGCTGACCAAGACCTGCTAGCTGACAGATGGACTGACGTCCTTGCAGCCGAAGAGTATGAACTCGAACGCCCCTCCAAAAGCTACCCCAAACGCAGGCTGTTGCCTCGATCAGAGGAGGAAGCACCCAAGTCACCAAAGGCACGACATGGTAGACCGCCACCCTGCGGCGCGATAGAGAAGCCTCTCGACCCTCCGCTCAAGCCGCACTCGACGCCGCTCAAAAAGTACCAAGGCACGGGAAAACGCGCCGGACTTGCGAGATATATTGGAGGATAAGGCAAAACATACAAGATCGATCTACGGATCGCGTGGGCGCCCCACGACAAGTGATGATAACCGTCACGCCGGATACATCCAATCCGGCCGGGCCGAACACAGTATACAAAGCTCATATGAGCAACATCGTGATATAGCCCAATACAGAGGCGCCGCACACCCACTATGCTTCACAGATGAAGTAATGGATCATCAAATTCCCGAGGGCTTCAAACCCGTAAACATCGAATCATACGATGGTACCACAGATCCTGAGGTGTGGATCGAGGACTATCTCCTCCATATCCACATGGCCCGCGGCGATGATCTACACGCCATCAAATACCTCCCCCTCAAGCTTAGAGGACCAGCTCGGCATTGTCTTAACAGCTTTCCAGCAGAATCAATTGGTTGTTGGGAGGACCTGGAAGCCGCATTCCTTGATAACTTCCAGGGCACATATGTGCGACCACCAGACGCCGATGACCTTAGCCATATAATTCAGCAGCGGAAGAATCGGCCGCACAATTCTTTACACGGTTCCTAACCAAGAAAAATCAAATCGTTGATTGTCCGGATGCAGAGGCCCTTGCGGCCTTCAAACATAACATCCGTGACGAGTGGCTTGCCCGGCACCTGGGACAGGAAAAGCCGAAATCCATGGCAGCCCTCACAACACTCATGACCCGCTTTTGTGCAGGAGAGGACAGCTGGCTAGCTCGTAGCAACAACTTGACCAAAAACCCTGGTAGTTCGGATACCAAGGACATCAATGGCAGGTCGGCGTCGCCGCGGGAACAAGCGCCGCATAAACGGGCGATAATGTCAAGATACGACCGTCAATGCCGGATTCAGAGGCTCTAAACCCGGTCAGCGGAAGAAGCCATTCAAAAGAAATACCAGGGCCCGTCCAACTTGGACCGAATACTCGATCGCTTGTGCCAAATACATGGCACCCCCGAAAAACCAGCCAATCACACCAACAGGGATTGTTGGGTGTTCAAGCAAGCAGGCAAGCTAAGTGCCGAACTCAATGACAAGGGGTTGCATAGCGATGACGAGGATGAGCCCCGGCCGCCGAACAATAGAGGACAAAGGGATTTCCCCCCACAAGTGCGGACGGTGACATGATATATGCAACCCATATACCCAAAAGGGAGTGGAAGCGTGCGCTAAGGGAAGTATACGCGATGGAGCCAGTCGCCCCAAAGTTCAACCCATGGTCTTCCTGCCCGATCACCTTTGATCGAAGGGACCACCCCACTAGCATCCATCACGGCGGTTTCGCCGCATTGGTTCTTGACCCAATTATTGACGGATTTCACCTCACTAGAGTCCCGATGAATGGCGGCAAAGACTGAACCTGCTTTATCAGGATACAATGCGCAAAATGGGCATAGACCCCTCAAGGATTAAACCTACAAAGACGACCTTTAAAGGCGTCATACCGGGTGTAGAGGCCAATTGTAGAGGCTTAGTTACACTCGAAGTGGTCTTCGGATCCCCGGATAACTTCCAAAGCGAAGAGTTAATCTGCGACATAGTCCCGTTCCGCAGCGGCTATCACGCACTGCTTGTTCAATGCGGTGCCGCACTACGCATACCTCAAGCTCAAGATGCCAGACCCTCGAGGAGTAATCACGGTCAATGGAAACACCGAACGCTCTCTCCGAACGGAGGAGCACACGGCGGCCCTCGCGGCGGAGGTACAAAGCAGCCTCTCACAGTAGTTCTCGAGTCCGGCCGCTAAACGTCCGGACACTGTCAAGCGCGCCCGGAGTAACCTACAACAAGGCCGCCTGGCACGATTCAAGCACGCATAGCAATCCGGCCCCAACCCCAGCCCTCGCGAAATTGCGAAGCCAGTATTACGCGTGCATAACTACGCTCTGGAGATACCATGGGCATAAGGGGAGGGGCACGACCACGGCACGCCAAGAATGCGGCTCGACCGCACCAGGGGCTCCCGATTGTGTCATTCTTTTTCTTTTTTTCCTTTTTTCTTACTTTCAGGACTCTGTTCTCCAGAAGTCCTGTCCGGCACTAGAATTGCCGAACTAACGATGCAACAGCTAGGGAAGCGTAGTTACGTCAGTGTTCGTGTGGTCTCTACTACGAGCATTATACCTGTTTTGCATACCGTCCCGCAGCTTACCCCTGGAGGGGACATGTTAAATAGTCCCATCCCTTGCTTATCGCACAATTTGTATCATTCCGCTTTTATTTGCAGTTTCTTTTTAATAACCAATACATAGCTCTTGCCTATTATTACATTTTTTATCTATATATATGTTCATTTCATGACATGTTGCACCCGTACACTTTGGTACGGCCAAAACACCAGGGGCTTAAGTACCCCTAAATTATGGTGTGATAAGTCCGAACACTTTCACAAGTGCGGCACCCCGAACTTATAGCATTATATGAATCGGCTCTGAATCATGTCTTGGGTCAATAGTTGGGTTTGCCCGGCTCCTGTGTTTTGGTACCTTACGTTCCGTTATATCGGCTAAGGTAGCACCGGGAGAACCACTGCGATTGTGCCCCAGTTGAGCTGGGTTGAGCACCTCAGTGGAGAAAGCTAAAACTGACCGTCATGATAGGGCGAGAGCCAGTCGCTGTTCGAGAGGTTTTTTCAGGTCCCTAAAGACTTATGCTGCTTAGAGCGAGGAACCGGAATTGTCCGGCAAAGGCGTGGATAGCGCCCCAAACTCGGTCTTCCGAATACTAGGGGCTTCAGAAATTTAAAATTATAGAATTATATGGCTAAGTGAGAGTGTTCAAGCATTATAAGTCCGGTTGCCTTGTTCGTTGCGTTGAGCGCCTCCCTCGATAGGACCCAAGAATGGGAACAAGAGCGCTCAAGTTTATCCCGAACACCCCAAAGACTGTGGTATGGGGGCTGAAGCCAACGACTTGCCATCTCTCAAATTTGATAAACGGCCGCACAGAAGGTAATATTTTAAATTAACAAGCGTTGCTTAGCGCATATGAACAAGTTTTCAGCGTACAGGATAACAAATGCGAGTCTATTCAAAAATTACATCTTTGGAGCACTCATCCGCTATACGGCGGGCACCCTTCATAGTACATTTCGGGCGTGCGATGCTCCTTGCCCTTCGGTGGCCCGTCTGGTCACAAGCTTCTCCGCATCCAGCTTGCCCCAAAGGTCTTTGGCACGGGCAAGGCCCAACGGGCACCTTCAATGCAGACGGAGCGCTTGATGACTTCAATCCGTGGACAAAGGCGTCCACCAGCCGCCGCTTACTAAGTGAAGTAGCTCCTGTGCATGGCTTCCAATGGCCACACCGAACTATGAGGCCCTTCATGGCCTGTTCGGCGACCTTTGTGGAGCTCTCGACCAGCCGCTTCAGCTGGTTGCTTAGGGGCACTGAATGTCCGCCTCGATATCGAGACCAGAACACCTTTTCCGTGGAGCTCCCCTCCTTGGCGTGGTAGAACGCGGCAGCATCAGACACACTATGGGGCAGATCTGCGAATGCTCCTGGAGAGCTCCGAATCCGGGTAAGTAATAGGTAATTCACTTCTACATGCTTGCTTTGCATAAAGAATGCCTTACCCGCCGCTATCTTCTTTATTGACTCAATTTCTTGGAGGGCTTTTTGGGCCTCGGCCTTAGCAGCTTTGGCACTCTCAAGAGCTGAGGCGAGCTCGGACTCTCGGGTCTTCGAGTCACGCTCCAAACCCTCGTGTTTTTTCACGAGAGCCTGGAGCTCTTGTTGCACCTCCGCCAGCTGCGCCTCCCCCTTCTCTCGCTCGGTGCGCTCCGCGGCCGCTTTCTTTTCGGCCACGGACACCGCTTCCTTCAGGGTCGCCACCTCGTTCATGGCCCCTGCAGTACCCATGTTATTCCTGTTATTTTTTGCAACCAAAACCTTTCTATAAGGTATTTCTTTAATAAGGTATTACTTACCTTCCTTGTCCTCGAGCTACTTCTGGACAAAGCCGAGCTCGTTCTCGGACCGCCGAGGCTCGCTTCAATGCATCGACCTCCATGATCCGGTCGAAAAGAGGTCAAGCCCTTTGCATTCCCATATTGACATACTTATGTTAGACTCCTGCGTATATCTTTTTAGATCCTTAGTCTGGCTTTTCCTTCCGAACACCGAACTAAGCATCAGGGGCTACTGTCTACGCGGTAATATTTTTACATATTCTAAACTTACCTCAAAGCCTGTTAGAAGGCTTGTACAGGCTTCGGTCAGCCCGCTCTTGGCGGACTGAACTGTCCAGATCACCACACTCATAACAGTGCGGTGCTCCTCCTCGATGGAGGCGCTGTTAAGCGCCTCCAGTAAGCTATCTGGTGCCTCTGGTTGGACGGAGGACACCGGCGTCTTACCCTTCCTTCGAAGGGACCACTTGCCGGACTCCGGAACCGCTGAAGGTTCTGGCATGGAGTCCGGACGAGGGTCGGGCTTAGAGCCCCTGGGGGTCTCGCCCCCCACGCGCCTGGAGTGCGGGAGGTTGCCTTGCGGTGCCTCCTGCGCCACCTCCTCTCGACCAGGCCCCCCTTGGGGTCCCACCTCGGCGTCGTCCGCAGCGTGAGGTGAGGAGGCGGCCGGAAGTGAAGTACTCTCCATTTCCGACGAACTCAGGGACCCGCTCGTCGAAGCGGCGAGCTCGCCCTTGGGCGGGCTACATGATTGTTCGGCATTAGAGAACACTATGCAATGATAAAAAAGCCATGGGTATCCGGACACTTACGATCTCGCCAGGGGCTTGGCCCTTGTTGGCCACTCCTCCTCGTCGTCATCGACGTTGGTGGAGAAGTCCGGAGGAAGGGTCCTTCCCTTCTTAGACCCTCCGGCCTCCCCAGTTGGGGCGGCCTTCCTTTTCCTCTCCTCCCCCGCTGGGAGAGAGGCTTCTTTTTCCTCCTCCTCGTTCTCAGGAGAAGATTCTGCTTCAGAATCTGACAGCACCTGGCGTCGGGAGCTCCTTCGAGTTCCCGTGGCCTCCTTCTTGGCCTTCTTCTCCGGCACCACATGGGGTACCAGAGCCAGCAGCCCCGTCAATCGGGTGTCCGCCGGGTCTTCCGGCAAAGGAGCCGGACAGCTAATCTGTCCGGACGTCTTCAGCCAGTCCTGTCAAAGATTAGGGAGTTTTACATCCCACATAGAGTCAATCTATGAAAAACAAGAGTCCCATAAAGGGTAAAATAACTTACCTCGCTGGCTTGACGCTGCGAGCTGTATCCGCGATCTTCAGTAGCGGATGAAAGAGCCTTGGTGCCCTTGAACAGCACCTTCCAGGCATCTTCGTACATAGTGTCGAAGTGCCTTTTTAGAGTTGAGTGCTGTGCCGGATCGAACTCCCACAATTTGAAGGCCCGTTGTTGGCATGGGAGAATCCGGCGGATGAGCATCACCTGGGTTATGTTGACAAGCCTGAGATTCTTGTCCACCAGGTTTCGGACGCATGTTTGGAGTCCGGATAGCTCGTCCGAATTCCCCCACGTCAGGCCCGTCTCTTTCCATGACGAGAGCCATGTGGGGAATCCAGATCTTAATTCGGGGGCCGCCGCCCATTTGGGGTCGCGCGGTTCGGTGATATAGAACCACCCCGATTGCCACCCCTTTATTGTCTCCACGAAGGAGCCCTCGAGCCATAGGACTTTGGCCATCTTGCCAACCATGGTGCCTCCGCACTCCGCTTGACGGCCGCCCACTACCTTCGGCCTGACATTGAAGATCTTCAGCCATAAGACGAAGTGGGGCGGGATGCAGAGGAAGGCCTCGCACACGACGATGAACGCCGAGATGTTGAGGATGAAATTCGGGGCCAGATCGTGGAAGTCCAGGCCGTAGTAGAACATGAGCCCCTGGACAAATGGGTGAAGTGGAAAACCTAGTCCGCAGAGGAAATGGGGGAGAAACACCACCCTCTCATGGGGCCTGGGGGTTGGAATGAGCTGCCCCTCGTCGGGTAGCCGACACGCGATGTCGCCGGACAAGTATCCAGCCTCCCGCAGCTTTGTGATGTGCCCCTCCGTGACGGAGGAGGCCATCCACCTACCTCCCGCTCCAGACATAGTTGGAGAAGGTTGAGGTGGGATGTGCGGACTTGGGCGCTGGAGCTTGAGTGCGCGGAAATGGATGAGCAAAGGAGGAAGAAGGCGTAGGTGAAAAGGTGGATCCTTATCCCCTTATATGGACGGACGAAGCTATGCGTCCCCCGCCAGCCTGGTAAAACTCGCTTATCTCCCAAGCGCCGTAATCAAAGGCGCGGATGGGTTACCCACGTCCGTATTGATGAGAATCCCGGAATAAGGGGGCACGATCTACGCTTTGATAAAGACGTGCCAAGGAAACCGCCTCGCTAATCGCGCTAAGGTGGAACAGTAAAAAAACGATTCATATAAAGGCCTGGGCGTGGCGTGATGTCACGCCGCGGAATACGTCAGTAGATCTGTGCAAAAGTTATTCTCTCTATGGTAGTATGTGGAACTTGTTTTGCAGAGCCGGATACTATCCTGGTGTTCAAAACCTTCTATGAAGAATTCGGAGGAGGAACCCGCCTTGCAATGCCGAAGAAAATATGCGCGCCGGACTAAATGCGTCATTGAAGCCTGGTGCAGGGGCTACTGAGGGAGTCCTGGACTAGGGGGTGTCCGGATAGCCGAACTGTCATCTTTGGCCGGACTCCTAGACTATGAAGATACAAGATTGAAGACTTCGTCCCGTGTCCGGATGGGACTTTCCTTGGCGTGGAAGGCAAGCTTGGCGATACGGATATGTAGATCTCCTACCATTGTAACCGACTCTGTGTAACCCTAACCCTATCCAAAGTGTCTATATAAACCGGAGGGTTTTAGTCTCAGAGGACGAACAACAATCATACCATAGGCTAGCTTCTAGGGTTTAGCCTCCTTGATCTCGTGGTAGATCTACTCTTGTACTACCCATATCATCAATATTAATCAAGGCGGAGTAGGGTATTACCTCCATCGAGAGGGCCCGAACCTGGGTAAAAACATCGTGTCCCTTGTCTCATGTTACCATACGCCTAGACGCACAGTTCGGGACCCCCTACCCGAGATCCGCCGGTTTTGACACCGACAGTGACCCCTTGGCCTATAAAAGGAGGCCCATGGCAACCTTATAAAGGGTTGGACCCTGGATTAGAGAATCCACCCACTCACATTTCATATGCACGTAACTCTTTTGTCTCGAGGCAACTCTGGCGGGCAAACGCGCTACGACCACCACCATTTTTCCACCATCAATCCACGAAAGCAGTAGTAGGGTTTTACGCCTCACGGCGGGCCGAACCTAGGTAAAATTGCTCGTGTGATCTCTACTGTGCTGCCCCACGTTCTTTTGGCCTATGTGTAACGTGCCATCCCCCCGTGAAACCAGCAAGGGACCCTTGGTCCCATATGTGGCCGTGGTTTCCCGTGACATCTTTGGCGCGCTAGGTAGGGGGATGCACTTGCGCGAACCTGAAAACGTGAGCAACGCGCCATATCTATGGTAGTCCACCCGAAGCTTTTGGCATCGGTGGCGCCCACAAAGATACGGAGACCAGGCAGGGCCACCCCCACGCCCGCCTCGTCCATTGCCACATTCCGTCATGGCCGCAGCTACAGCGGGGATCGCGCCGTGTGGAAAAAAAAGACAAGGCGTGCGGGCGCGAAGTTCGTCTTTTCCGTCCCTCCATTTTGTCAGCAGCCAAGCCACTTTGACCCTGGCGTCACCAATGTCGATGATTACCGCGCGATACTTGGTTCAGCATTACTCCGTTTCAGGAAATCCTGAGTGAAAGCTGGTATGAATCCATTGGTCGATGCCTCGGCAAGTGTGCTCCGACAAGGCCATCTGCATTGGCGTGATCCATGCGACAACCATTGCCATGCTGCTCAAAAGGACTGGGGGAAAGAACGAGGGACCAGAAGAGCCCGACATTATACCCCACTGCCCGCCAGGCACACATGACGTGTATTGGCCCCTGCCGGGAACCACATAATCATTCATTTGATTTCCCTCCTCTCGGGCGTCGCGGGCGCACCAGGCGCACGTGGCTCGGAGGGATGAAAAGGAACCAAAAACAAAAGCTAAGTACATGCCATCATTTCTTATTGATGCATCTCCGATTTTTGCGATTGCTTATCCCCTAGCTTTAGTAAGTGTTCGTATTCTGAAAAACCTCGTGTGATGGAACCTGGGCTAGTTTCTTTGACCGCACCATTGTTCTGTCTCGAGCCTTGATCGCAGGACGAGAGGCTGTGTCAAGAGCTACATAGGAAAAACTTGCCGGGACGCATCCACGCCAAGATGAGCGCTAAGGGCCGGACCCTTTAAACAATCACGACAATATGATACCGGCAAGCATCCAGAACATATATAGGGGACTAATAGTATGAACACAAACACATAAGCTCAAAGGGATAAGCGCGCAGTTTAAAATTCTACAAAGGGCATCAGTTTCACGCAAGCATAAATAGTACGGTACCTAAACACCAATCATATGTCATGTCTTGTTACATGATAACATGGGAAAGACAACGACTCGCCACTTGGTTCGGCTACTTCGTTAGGCCTTTGGGATGCGGAGGACCTTGGCGGCCTGCGGGGCAGCTTTCTCCTTGGCGGCTTCGACGTCGGCACCCGCTGGCAGCTTCCTGAACCCGTTGTCAAGGTCGAGGTTCGGATGGCGGCAGGCGATGTTGCTCAAGACCATGAGGAGGGCGTCGTGGGCAAGCCTCCGAGACTCAACCTCGAAGCGCTTGGCCCTCCCCTCCTCGTGCACCTTCAGCTTGTCGATCAACTCATTGAAGAAGACTCCCAGCTTGGCGCTAGGAACCTCATGCCTGTTGATTGAGAAAGCCCATCCATGCCCATCACTACAGTTTGAGCAGCAAGGCGCATGGCGATGTCGATCAGGCTCTTGATCCAAAGATTGACCTACTTGGACTGATTCTCCAGTTTTTCCTTTGCATCCTTCCGGAGACGCTGGGTAGAGATCTTTGGACAGCAGCTGTTGGCGGGATTCACTGAACTCTACCGCCCTCTCCAAGGAGCCGATCCTGGCCTTCAGATCTGTGATGGTGCCATTGGCAGTCTCAAGGCTATGGACTTTGGAGGAGAGTTGCGACTGCACGTCAGCCAGTAGAACCTCCGCCTTCCGTGCTTTTTCTATGAGAGCCTCCACCTCCTTGGTGCTCCCGGCAAGGTCCTCAATTAGCTTGGCCACCTGCTGGTCGAGGTCAGTCTTGGCGGCAGAGGGGACAACCAGGTCTTCAGTGAGCTTCTTCAATTGGGCGGCAGAGTCAGTGGCAACAGCGTCCAGGGCAGCTCCGTGCTTGTCTTCCAGCTCCTTGGTATGCTGTCGTACAAGAGCCTCCAGATCATCATCCTTGGCGCGAAGGGTGGCCTCGAGTTTCTCTTCCCGGAGAGAGATCTCTTGCTCTCTGCCGTCCAGGAGTGCCTTGCGGT
The DNA here is from genome assembly GCA_021605145.1 of Aegilops bicornis. Lineage (NCBI taxonomy): Eukaryota > Viridiplantae > Streptophyta > Magnoliopsida > Poales > Poaceae > Aegilops > Aegilops bicornis. Next base: position 622,484,004 of record CM038674.1, read on the forward strand.
CCGGCAGACGTGTTTCGCGGGCTATGACATCTTCCTTTGTCATCAGGAGCATCTTTTGCTGCCTCATGAGCACCTTGAACCTCTTATCATGCCATTCGTGCAGCTTCAAGCATTTGTCCTTCAGTCTTTGGTCCACCTTGCTGGCGGACTCGCGCCGCTCCTTGAGCGCCTGCCACTTCTGATCGTGACGGGCCATCATCTCCTTCACGCTCGCTGCCATGGACTCTAGGAAAGACAAGTCCAGTGCGACGGCGGCTAAATCATCTGCCTCCCCAACTCCCTGGTACAGCGGTGCCAGGAGGCGCTGAAGCTCTTCGTCAAGCTCCGTGCCCGACATCATAGACAGGCCGGGGGCTCCAGTCTCAGGCTACGCCAGCACCATTGCCAACTGATTTGAGGGGGGTAGCGAGGTCCCCATAGTGATTCCAGAGGAGGGGAACGGATCCATGGTTTGGAGAGGGACTTTCCCCTCAACCACCACTCCCTCCTCCGGGGCGTTCACCATAGAACGCTCCGCCACCGCTAAGGCATCTTGAGCGCGCTCTGCAAGGAGGTCCTGCTCCTCCCCCGTGGCAATCTTGGTGGCCTCGTCCGCGACAGCTCTCTTTATGCTGGCCGACTCTTCCAGCGGCTCTGGCTCTTCAGCCTGTGGGACTACAGAGAAATAAACAGGCGAACAATGAAGAAACAGAAGCTTCAGATAATTGGAAGACAGGGAGAGGTAATCGGGACAAGAAAGGAAAAAGGGCATGAGTTGATTACCTGGAGAAGTCTGCCAAGCAGAGGCATCGTTTTCCCGGGCAAGATCTGTTGCCGGGCCATGGACTCACCCTCTGCCGCGACAGTCACGGCAGCTCTCTGTGCGGTCTCATCCGCGGAGGGCTCCGTCAGGGGTTCTTTAGCTCGGGCGGCGGAGGGGACATGCCCCTCCAAAAGGGGCTCACCTGCGTCGTCTCGCCGTCCCCTCCGGCCGAGGGAGCAGGAAGGCCGTCCCCATCGCCTCTGGTGGAAGAGACTGGCCCACCACTTCCGGGCCGGGGGTTGGGCTTAGGGCTCGGCACGGAATCCTCCGTGTCGCTCCCCGCCAATACTGGGCTCTCCGCATTTTTCGGTGACCCAGCACGCCGGAGCCTCTTCCGTGGGCGGTAGATGAGGGTTTCCGTGTCCTCCTCCACCTCCCTACCAGTGACAGCCAGACAAAAGGTCAGTCAACAAAGTTAATCAAGTATGTTGAGGCTATTTACGAGGAGGAAAATCTTCCTTACTCTTCTTCAATGAGCATGGAGTTCAAATTGAACTCCATGGGAGGCGAGGGCTCCTTTCCTCTCTTCGGTGGTGGAGGGGCAGAACTCTTCGGCAACTCTGACACCAGGCGAGGTGCTGGGGGCTCCGACGAAGGTGAGCTCTGCGAAGAGCTCGAGCGGGAGTGGGGGCTGGAATCAACTTCCACATCCGCCGATTGCTTGGCGTGGGAAGCCTTGATCCCGGCAAGGCAAGGGGATTGGAGACACGCCACATCAGTCTTGGTGATCTTTGTGGTAGTCTTCTTCACCCTTTTGACGGCAGGCGCTGGGTTGGGAGTGACCACCCCCCGGTTAGTAGCTCGCCTACGTGGGCACTGGTCCAAAATCGGCTCGGGGGCAGGAGACCCAGCCGCAAGCCACTCCGCCTCGAGCTGCGCCACCTCGCCAATCTCCTCATCCTCCTGGAGCTTCGTTGCCTCTATGGCCACAGCGTCGAGCCCGGAAAACTCGTTCCTGACAGAACCCTCCTCGACAAGTTCTTCCCCGGCAGCCTCTTCCGTGGCCTGCGCCTTGCTACCGCCATGGGAAGAACTCCCATCCTCAACTTTCCCCTTGCCCATCCCAGCCTTCGCGGCCCTTTCCTTCTCCGCAAGCCGGGCAGCTTTGTCCTCCTCAACCTTCCTCAAGAAATACGCCACCTCCACAGAGGAGGTGCGTTTGTACATCCCAGTCTCAACCCTGGTGGCCTTCTCCATGAGGGCACTGATGAACCACAAGTATAGGGTATCTATCATAGTCCTTTCGATAAGTAAGAGTGTCAAACCCAATGAGGAGCAGAAGGAAATGATAAGCGGTTTTTAGCAAGGTATTCTCTGCAAGCACTGAAATTATAGGTAACACATAGTTTTGTGATTAGATAATTTGTAACAAGCAATAAGTAACAAAAGTAAATAAAGTGCAGCAAGGTGGCCCAATCCCTTTTGTAGCAAAGGACAAGCCCGGACAAACTCTTATATAGACAAAAGCGCTCCCGAGGACACATGGGAATTATCGTCAAACTAGTTCTCATCACGTTCATATGATTCGCGTTCGGTAGTTTGATAATTTGATATGTGGGTGGACCGGTGCTTGGGTGCTGCCCTTACTTGGACAAGCATCCCACTTATGATTAACTCCTATTGCAAGCATCCGCAACTACAAAAGAAGTATTAAGGTAAACCTAACCATAGCATGAAACATATGGATCGAAATCAGCCCCTTACGAAGCAACACTGTCGGATGTCGGGTTCCGGCAGACCCTTAAGGTTCGAACCCTGGGGTGCACACGGAGATCTTTCCCCTACCGATCTACGTCCGATCGTCTCGCGAGAATCTAGGCTAAACGATGAACAACACGAGGGACACAAGATTTATACTGGCTCGGGCCACCGTCGTGGTGTAATACCCTACTCTAGTGTGTGGTGTGGTGGATTGCATCTGGGCTGGTGATGGATAGTACCAAGGACGAACAGCCTTGTGAGAGGTGTTCTTGAGCTGGTGCGATGAACTGCTAGGGTGAGTTCGATCGCCTCTCTCTCTCTCTCTCTGGCTAGGGTTCTCTCCTACCCTTTTCCTTCCCTTTTCTCTAGGTGGTAGCTAGCTCTATTTATAGAGGCCCTAGTCCTCTTCCCAAATATTGAGCGGGAAGGCCGCTAACAACGGCCATTTTGAAGGGGAACATCTAGTACAAGTTATCCTGACTAAAGTTGGTCTTCGGCTGCCAAAAGCACTGGTGATGATGCCGTCTTGGGCTCCACAGTGACCTCCATCCTGCCGCTCCGCTGGCCTTGGTCTCGTTGCACTGAAATGGAAACCTTTGCCTGATGCCTCGATACTCCATGCCTATGCTTGCCCCCTTTGCACCAAAGAGGAAACAAGGACACTGCGCAGGCTGGCGCCCACCTGGTCTCGATCGTCATGGCTTGCGTCACGAGCACCTCGCGAGGTACCCTGCCTTGATCTCTCCGCCTCCTCGCGAGCTTGCCTGGCGAGGCCGTTCCTGAGGAGGCCCTGTGTCGTCTGCCTCGCGAGGCTTGGCCCCTCACGAGGGTCTTGAGTCTTGTGAAGATGAAGATGGGCCGCACTGGGCCACCACTTGAGCCACGCCGCAGGCCGCAGGCAGGCATGTCTGGGGACCCCCGTTCCCAGAACACCGACAGTAGACCCCGGGCCCAAGGCGCGCTCGGACTTGGCGTAGCAGAGAAGCGAAGGGGCAAGTGCGGAGCGCCACGGGCCCCATCAGCCTGCGGCCTTGGGCGGCGCATGGCGGTTGACTGGACCTGGGCGTCTTCGCTTCCCCTTGCTCCCTCATTATGCGCCTGGCTAGGCGGCCACGAGGCTTGTACATAGTTATCCTTCCTGCGCGCTCCTTTTTCCCTTTTCCTCCTCAAGACTCTACTTCCGCTTTCAATCCATCTCGAGTGCTTCCCCCTTTCCATCGCCATGGCACTGACGAAAAAGGATAAGGGGAAGAAACCTGCGCCTTCGACCAGCACGCCTCCGGCGGCCGCTCCCGCTGTCGACAAGTCGCTCATACTCCATCTGGAAGCCCGGGAGTAGGTCCGCTCCGCGCTTGCCTCCAGCTTCAATGAGTGCGGGAGGACGACGGTCTGGCACGCATCTCATGCCTCCTTCTACAGGATCGTTACTGAGGTCCGCTTCTTTGCCGATGCCTTGTGGGCGGGCCTGGTTCCCCCCTTCTCCAATTTCTTCAATGCGGTGTTGTCCCATTACCAGATCCACATGATGCATCTTGGCCCCCAATCTATTGCTCTGCTTGCTGTCTTCGCCTTCGTCTGCGAGGCCATGGTGGGGATTACTCCTTCCGTTGCCCTTCCGTGCCACTTCTTCTCTCTGTGCCTGTCTGATCCTTCCCAGTGTTCGGGGTGCGTGAGCTTCCAGGTCGTGCCGGAGACGGCCGCCTCGGGGATCGGTTTTGGCCTCCCATCTTCTGCAAGCTGGTTCCGGGAGCGGTGGCTGTATGTGGATGCCGGGGTGCCCAGCCCCCTGCTCGCGCACCCGACACGGCCTGCCATTCCCAATCATGGTTGGGGTCAGGAGGAGCTTACGAGCCCCCAGCTCGCTTTTACCTGGCATCACTTTGAGAGGCTGAGGGAGCTCGGGGTGGCGGCGCCCCGGGTGGTGAAGGAGTTCCTCGAACGCCGCATCGCTCCTCTCCAGCCACTCCCACCCAATGTGGGACTACTCCGGTCGTCAGGACCGCATGAGGCTCCAGGAAGGGGATCTCGCGCCTGAAACGCCGAAGAAGGTGTTGCAGGTCCTGACTGGCGACCCCTCTCCTGGTAGCGTTCATCATGGAGGCGCCCTATTGTACCTTTGCACAAACAGGGTCAACTTTGTGAGGCAGATGCCCCGCTTCGACGAATGGGGGCTGCGCCCAGCTGGCCTTGTGGGGCCCCGCGAGAACCCGGTTGCTGTGGTCCTTCCCCAAGCCGCCCGCGCCTACCTTGCCTCAGGAGTCGTTGCAGGGAGGCAAGTATTGGCGGGAGCTGGGGGGCCTGATGTCGAGGTGCTGATGTCGCGTGGGGCTCCCGAAGCGTCATCCTCCGGAGCTGGCGGGACCCCCCTTGAGGCGGCGGCTGACGAGGGGGCGCGGCCTGCAGCTCACGAGGCCGAAGCCCCCGAGGCCTCGGCAGGCCACCAAGAGGTGGCACCTGATCGCTCCTCTCTGGCTGGTGCCCTTGATGTAGGCCATCCGGATGCTTCACCTCCTATGCCGCGCGCCGGCCCTCACGTCGCGAGCTTGGGCCGGTTCCGCTTAGATTTCGAGGCCCTTCAGAAGAGGAAAGAGGCTTCTGGTGGTCATGATCGCCCATACCGCCCGCTAAAGCACAGGAAGTACTTCGCCATGGACGAGTAAGTCCTTCCTTCTTATAGTTCCTCGCTTGCCTCTCCCTTTGTTGATCGTGGCTTTTCAGGATCCCTTCTGCCGAGCCCGCGGAGCCAGCTGAGGAGCCGCTTCCTCAGGCTTCCCCTCCATCACCGTCCTTGATTATTCCGAGCCTGCGTGTTGCCCTTGGCGCGAGCTCGACTGGAGATGCAGGCCGGCTTGTGGTGCGCCTTGAACCTGTTGACGCACTGTTCTTCCCTTGCGAGCTCTCCTTGGGCACAACCAGCCTGCCCCGAGCTCCTCCACTGACCATAGGCGGTGAGTGGCTGAAGTCGGTCTTCGGGTCCTCAGCGGGGAATGGATCGACGCCTGGCTGGGTCCCTTGCGGGGCCCGCTCGGCGGTCGCTGGGGGGCCAGCCCCCAGCCCCCTGCCAAGAGGGTGCGAACCACTCCAAGGCCCTCCACCAGCGTCGATGGCGGAGGATGGTGTTGATGAACTGCTTGGTCGTGCGCGGGAGCGCAGCGCTGTCCGCCGGGAGTTCATCCAGAGGGCGGCTGATGCAGTGAGCCAGCTTGGCGCAGAGCTGGCGGGCGAAGACGCGCGTCCCGAAGCTGAAGGCTTGAGGCTGGTCGAGGAGCGGCGCAAGCTGAAGGCGGCTGTTGGTCTTGTGCCACCAGCGTGACCTTGAAAATGCTAAGGCCGAGGCATCCCTGGCGGCCTCTCGGGAGGCCTGCTCCCGGGCCCTTGAGGAAGCTCAGAAGGTAGATAGGCGACGCGAAGCTGCGGAGGAGCGCGCGTGGGAGCTCCAAGACTGGTGCAACTCCACGAGTGGCGGTGTCGAAGGCGCCACCGCCTTGCACGGCTGAAATGGGGCCCGCTAAAGAGGAGGAGCTCCGGAGGCGCGAGGAAGCACTGACGCTGGAGACTGCCGAGCGCAACCTTGATCTGGAGCGGTTGGAGACGAGGGAGCGCCAGGTCGCCCAGGCGGAGGACGAGGTCGGCGCGCGGGAGGCCCGGATCCAGGAGGAGATCGACCGTCGCGTGGCGGAGGCTCGCGCTGACCTTGAGCACGAGTATGAAGAGCAGCTAGAGTTGATCAGGGCTGAAGCCGCGGGCAGGACTGCCGCCCTCAGGGCCAGGTTGACTGAAGCCACACAGCGAGCTGAGGCCACCGCTGTTGCACTAAGCTCGGTGCAGGCTGAGCTGGCCTCCTCCCGCGCCGAACTGCTCCTTCTTCAACGGCGGGTTGATGATGCCGAGACCATCGTGCAGCAGAATGCGGACGAGATCCGCCAGCGGCAGACGTTGGAACACATGCACGGCCCCATGCTCCGGACACTCAGAGAGAGGGCTAACGCGGCCTTGGGCAACATCTGCGAGGCCGTCGCCGAGGAGCCGCACGTGACCAACTACGCCGGCAACCTTCGGTTCTTCACTGATGTAGTGACGCATCTAGAGAATCGCTCTGAGAGGTCTCGCCAGCTGGTGGAGGAACGAAGCCGCAGCCTGCTCGCGCGGGCATTCTCCCGCGTCTTCAGCCATCTCCAGAACCTCGATCCCCTCTTCGACTTCGATGCCGCCATCGCCCCAGTGCCTGAGGCCGTCCGAGATGACCTAGTGCGGTGGGTGGAGGACAATGTAGACACGCTCGTCCAGGCCTTCACCTTCGATGACGACGGGGTGATCGTTGCTGCTGATGAAGGCGACGTGGTGAACGGTGGTGAGGACGGTGCCAACAATGGCGACGAAGAGGCTGGCGGTGACGATGGCGGTGCCAGCGACGCCTCCGGGAACACCTTGGGGGATGCGGTGAGCGATATGTCCGATTGATCCCGCGCTTCCCCCCGTTGTTTGCCCTGCGCAGGAAGAGACTCAGGCGTGGCCCCAAAGGTCATGAGAGCATTTTTGGGAGGGGAAGCCCCTCATGTAAAAAGATTGTTCCCTACGTGTTGTCTAGATCGGCGCCGGATGGGTTCCTGCATGATTCCATGATTCTCGTGATGAGTAGATTGTCATGTTTTTACCTTTGTCTCGGCGAGCCTCGTGCGGGATCGCGGTGTCCACCCGTGGGCCTCATGAGGATCCCATTTGACCATGCAGCGAGAACTTGGCTGGAGCGAGCGCCGGCCTCGGGACGGCAGGCGCACATGTTGGGCCCTGCCCTACTCGCGAGGGGCCCGCGAGAGGGAGGCAGCTAGTGTGAATTCCAATTAGAACAGAAATCGGAGCACGAGAAAGCACACGAATAAGACACGACACCCCTCCCCGCGTACGCAAACACAAATTCGACTTCAACTTAGATCCAAAACAAGAGAACTTGTTCTCACGAAAAAAGGAAAGCAAGAGCAAAAGGCCGCATCTGGCACCTAGTCTAGTCTTCGACGTCTTCTCACCAGCGCGGAGCTAAGTGCTGCCACTGGGCATGGGAGGGAGCCCCCGAGGCCCGAGGGCGGATCTCCGGAGACTCCGGGGCGTGTACAGCCCCAACTCATTATTACATGAGAGTGTCACGGGCGGTGAGCTTCACAGGCACTGGGCCTTCTTCACAGGTACTGGCCTTGCTTCATATCGCCAGATGAGGGCCCCATCTTGCGCCGCCCTTGACCCCACCGACGGCGACCGGAAACCAGGACGATGCCAATGGGGAAAAGGGGATGCCAGCGGTTCCCCCGACGACCGCGGGTCCTCTGCCGGGGGCAGGCCCTGGGGCACCTCCCCGGCAAAGGGCCTACCTCCGAAGAACGCCTTGCCCCGCATGCCGCGGGGAGGAGCCTGGCTCCCGACCCCTCTCCTGCTAACCCCAGTGCCCTCCTCCTGAGGGGAAGGATATTGCCGCACTGGGGCAGCCATCCGCTGCAGCGACCTGAACCTCCTGCAACCCATGGTTAGCATAAACCTGCTCCTGAGGAATTAGCGGTACCGGTAGTTGTCGAGGCTCCCGTGAGGCTCCTGAAAGAGCTCGGCTTCTGGCGCCTCGTCCTCCTAGCCTAGCCCGAGGAAGGAGCCATGGTCTTCTTCCAGTGCATACCCTTGATCCACCATGTGGGGCACGTAGGCCTCCGGGGTCACCACCCCAAGGGCCTCGCCGTGGTGCTCCGCGCGCCATGCAGTTCGGCTTGAAACTCCACCTTGGGGACGGTAGGGCGGCGGCCCGCTGGGACCAAAGGCCGCGATGTGCATGCCCTCGCTTACCGGGGGCGGTGTCGGCGCAGCTTGCAGCCCGGTGCTGATGGCCAGGCTGGTGTTAGTGAAGCCTTGAGGCGTGCCCGGGGGCGCGTGGGCGCGGATCGGTCCACCCCGTGATCCACCCGGGGCCTGGGGTGGAAGTCGGACGCTGAACGGGGGAGCCCCTGACGCAGTGGCATCCAAGAGCTCGGTGATGCGCTCCAGCAGCACGTCGCGACCGCTTTCTTCTAGCCTGCACCGCAGCAGCTCTCGCGCCACCGTAAGCGCAACCTTCATATTTGCCTGCTCCCGATGGGTGTGCGGTGCCGTGGCCGCAGCATGGCTTGAGGCCCTCGCTGCCGATCGTACCTGCCGCGGAGTGAGGGCAGGCGACGCCTGACCGCGTCGCCCGCGCCCCGCAGCGCTCTGCGGGGCGCGGGCTGCCTGAGGTGCGGGGTTGAGGTCACCTTGGGCAGGCGGCACGGCATGGGCAGGCCATGCCGCCCAGCTGTCAGGGTTGGCCGTCAGGTCGCCGGACATGGATGTGGTGGAGCGGCGGAACGTAGGACGGAAGAAGGAAGATTCTGGCGCACCCCTACCTGGCGCGCCAAATGTCGGATGTCGGGTTCCGGCAGACCCTTAAGGTTCGAACTCTGGGGTGCGCACGGAGATCTGTCCCCTACCGATCTACGTCCGATCGTCTCGCGAGAATCTAGGCTAGACGATGAACAACACGAGGGACACAAGATTTATACTGGACCGGGCCACCGTCGTGGTGTAATACCCTACTCCTGTGTGTGGTGTGGTGGATTGCCTCTGGGGCTGGTGATGGACAGTACAAAGGACGAAAAGTCTCACGAGAGGTGTTCTTGAGCTGGTGCGATGAACTGCTAGGGTGAGTTCGATCGCCTCTCTCTCTCTCTCTCTCTGGCTAGGGTTCTCTCCTTTCCTTTTCCTTCCCTTTTCTCTACGGTGGTGGCTAGCTCTATTTATAGAGGCCCTGGTCCTCTTCCCAAATATTGAGCGGGAAGGCCGCCAACAACGGCCATTTTGAAGGGGAACATCTAGTACAAGTTATCCTGGCTAAAGTTGGTCTTGGCTGCCAAAAGCACCGGCGATGACGCCTGCCTTGGGCTCCACGGTGACCTCCATCCTGCCACCCGCTGGCCTTGTTCTCGTTAATCAAATGGAAACCTTTGTCCGATGCCTCGGTACTCCACGCCTGCTTGCCCCCTTTGCACCAAAGAGGAAACAAGGACATCAAGCAGAGGTCGGCGCGCCTGGCGCCCACCAGTCTCGATCGTCATGGCTTGCGTCACGAGCACCTCGCGAGGTACCCTGCCTTGCTCTCTTCGCCTCCTCACGAGCCTGCCTGGCGAGGCCGTTCCTGAGGAGGCCCTGTGTCGTCCGACCCGCGAGGCTTGGCCCCTCGCGAGGGTCTTGAGTCTTGTGCTGATGAAGATGGGCCGCACTAGGCCACCACTTGAGCCATGCCGCAGGCCGCAGGCAGGCAAGTCTGGGGGACCCCCGTTCCCAGAACGACGACAAACGCATAAACTAGGGTTTAAGCTTCTGTCAAGCAACCCATCATCTACTTATTACATCCCAATGCCTTCCTCTAGGCCCAAATAATGGTGAAGTGTCATGTAGTCGACGTTCACATAACACCACTAGAGGACAGACAACATACATCTCATCAAAAAATCGAACGAATACCAAATTCACATGACTACTAATAGCAAGACTTCTCCCATGTCCTCAGGAACAAACATAACTACTCACAAAGCATATTCATGTTCATAATCATAGGAGTATTAATATGCATATAGGATCTGAACATATGATCTTCCGCCAAATAAACCAACTAGCATCAACTACAAGGAGTAATCAACACTACTAGCAACCTACAGGTACCAATCCCAGACTTAGAGACAAGAGATGAACTAGGGTTTGAGAGGAGATGATGTTGGTGAAGATGTTGATGGAGACTGGCCCCCTCCCTACCAGAGGAGCGTTTGTGATGACGATGGTGATGATTTCCCCCTCCCGGAGGGAAGTGTCCCCGGCAGAACAGCTCCGTCTGAGCCCTAGATTGGTTCCGCCAAGGTTCCGCCTCGTGGCGGCGGAGTCTCGTCCCGAAAGCTTGCTTATGATTTTTCTTCAGACGAAAAACTTCATATAGCAGAAGATGGGCACCCGAGGGCCAACAGGGGGCCCACGAGGCAGGGGGCCGCGCCCAGGGGGTAGGGCGCGCCCCCCAACATCATGGCCAGGGTGTGGGCCCCCTCTGGTATTTCTTCCGCTCAGTATTTTTCATTATTTCCAAAAACAACTTCCATGGAGTTTCAGGACTTTTGGAGTTGCGGGCAGAATAGGTCTCTAATATTTGCTCGTTTTCCAGCCTAGAATTCCAGCTGCCGGCATTCTCCCTCCTTATGTAAACCTTGTAAAATAAGAGAGAATAGGCATAAGTACTGTGACATAATGTGTAATAACATCCCATAATGCAATAAATATTGATATAAAAGCATGATGCAAAATGGACGTATCAACTCCCCCAAGCTTAGACCTCGCTTGTCCTCAAGCGGAAGCCAATAACGATAAATATGTCCACATGTGTAGAGGTAGAGGTGTCGATAAAATAAAATACGGACATGAGGGCATCATGATTATTCTCATAACAGCAACATTTATGGATAATGTCATATGATTTCTTATGCTTAAGTAATAATCTATTCACAATGCAAAGTATGAATCAGAAACTTTGTTGAGAACTAACAAACTATAATCTCATTCATTGAAGCAATTGCAATTTATCATAACATCAGAAAGAGTCTATGCCAGAGCTTTTCAGCAAGTCCACATACTCAACTATCGTTTAGTCTTTCACAATTGCTAACACTCACGCAATACTTGTGGTTACAGAGTTTTAAGCGGTCACAGAGAAAGATAGGGGCTTATAGTTTCGCCTCCCAGCCTTTTACCTCAAGGGTAATGTCAACAATAATAGTTCATGCTAACTTACATCCAATTAGATATATATGCCTGGATCTTTCCAACATACTGTGCTTGCCAAAGGATAAAATGTAAAAAGGAAAGGTTAAAATTCACCAAGACTCTTGATAAGGTAGAAGATAAAAGTAAAAGATAAGCCTTTCGCAGAGGGAAGCAGAGGTTGCCATGCGCTTTCAGGGTTGGATGCACAAAATCTTAATGCGAAAGAACTTCACTTTATATTGCCACTTGTGATATGGACCTTTATTATGCAGTCCGTCGCTTTTATTTCTTCCACATGACAAGATCGTATAAAACTTATTTCCTCCACACCAATCAATCATACATATTTAGAGAGAAATTTTTATTGCTTGCACCGATGATAACTTACTTGAAGGATCTTACTCAATCCATAGGTAGATATGGTGGACTCTCATGGCAAAACTGGGTTTAAGGGTATTTGGAAGCACAAGTAGTATCTCTACTTGGTGAAAAGAATTTGGCTAGCATGAGGGAGAAAGGCAAGCTCAACATGTTGGATGATCCATAACAATATACTTTATTTCAGATATAAGAAAACATAACCCATTACGTTGTCTTCCTTGTCCAACATTAACTCTTTAGCATGTCATATTTTAATGAGTGCTCACAATCATAAAAGATGTCCAAGATAGTATATTTATATTTTAAATCTCTCTTTCTTTTTCACTTCCTATTAATTGCAACGATGACCAAAACTAAATTTGTCAACTCTCAACAACTTTTAATCATCATACTCTTTCTATATGAAGTCATTACTCTCCATAAGATCAATATGATCTCTTTGTTTCTTTTTATTATTTCTTTTTCTTTTGTTCCCTCAAGATCATGGAAAAATAATCAAGCCCTTGACTCAACACTAATCTTTATTATATAGCTCACGGACTCGATTACATCGAGGAATCATAAAGCAAAACTCAAAACTAGATCATACTAAAACTTTATTCCACTAGATCAATATAATACTAAAAAGGATTGAACTAAGGAAAGCGGTAAAGATAGAGATGTGATGGTGATACGATACCGGGGCACCTCCCAAGCTTGGCAGTTGCCAAGGGGAGTGCCCATACCCATGTGATTATATCTCCTTTGTTGGTGAAGGGGTTGTTGATGATGTAGGCTTGTCGTCCATCTTCTAAGGCATAGGCTCACCATCATAGAAGGATGATCGAGTCTCCGGGATCCTTAAATCTGCATCAAAACTCATCCTCTTGAATCTATATTCATACTCACAGTTTTGGTCTTGCAGGTCATAGATTTGGGCTTGGAGGTGCTCGATTTTTTCGAGGAGCTTGAAGATGGCCTCCCCAATGTCCTTGGCATCCAGCTTGTGGTTGTTGGTGAACTCCGTGATCATTATGTGATTGGAGTTAAGTCCACGCTCCACCATCTCCTGGCACTTGAAAACTTGTTGCTCCATTGCCTCGAGCCTTGTCTCCACACTTCCGGTCCTCCTGGATCCCTCAACATCGCGGATGTGCAGCACCCCCTCATGCATCTCAATGGTTTGAGGGTGTTGCAACACCTCCGCGAGGTAGGGGTTGATGACCTTCTCGAAGAACTTGTCCTTGGGGGTACTTGGAGACGTCATGATGATCTAGATATGTCAGAAAAACAGCTCGAAACAAGAACAGAGGACAATTGCGTGATACAGTGGTCAAAATCTTCGGGAGAATATATAATGAATTTTTACCGACCAAAATACGTAATGTGCAAGAAAACAGAGTCCAGAGAGCGCACGAGGTGCCCACGAGGCAGGGGCGCGCGCTCCACCCTCGTGGAGGCCTCGTGTTCTTCCTGGACTGCTTCTTATTTTTCTATTTTTCTAAATATTCCAAAACAGAGAAAAATTGCCATTAGAACTGTTTTGGAGTCGGTTTACTTACCATACCACATACCTATTCCTTTTCGGAGTCTGAAACATTCTGGAAAGTGTCCCTTATGTATTCCTCCGGGGTTACGGTTTCAATAACGTTGGTTTCAACATTTATGGGATTACCTGAGATATAATGTTTGATTCTTTGACCGTTCACCACCTTCGGATTTGTGCCTTCGAAGTTGTTGATTTTTATGGCACCAGAATGATAGACCTCCTCGATAACGTAAGGACCTTCCCATTTAGAGAGAAGTTTTCCTGCAAAAAATCTTAAATGACAGTTGTATAGCAATACATAATCACCTACTGTCGGATCATGGGTTCCGGCAGACCCTTAAGGTTCATACTCTGGGGTGCGCGCGGAGATCCAACCCTCCACCGTCTCGTACCTCGCCGAATCGCAGGGATCTAAACTACTAACAAGAACAACACAAGAGACGCAAGATTTATACTAGTTCGGGCCACCGTTGTGGTGTAATACCCTACTCTAGTTTGTGGTGTGTGGATTGCCTCTGGGGCCGACGAAGAACAGTACAGGGAAGAACAGCCTCACGAGGGTCTGTTCTTGGTGGGTGTGATGAACTGCTAAGTGGTGCCCCCTGCTGTTTCAGCTTGAGGAACGGGTTTCTCTCTCTCTCTGGATTCCGACTGCTCGATCCGATCGTCCTCCCCTCTCTGAGTGTGGCTTCTCCTATTTATAAGCGAAGGCCCTGGGCCTCTTCCCCAAATATTGAGCGGGAAGGGCGCCAACAATTGGCCATTTTGAAGGGGAATAGCGGGTACACTTATCCTAACTAAAGTTGGTCCTCGCCTGCCAAAGGCTCTGGTGATGACGCTGCTTGGGCTCCACGATGATCGCATTCCAGCCGTTGGGGCTGGTCTTGGTCTTGTTGCACGAAACGGATGCCTTTGCACGATGCCCTTGCTCGCGCTTGCCCCTTTGCACCAAAGAGGAAAGGAGGACGCCAAGGCTGGCTGGCGCCTGATCGGGCGCCTCGATCGCGCCTCTTTGGTCGCCATGGCTTACATCACGGGCACCTTGCGAGGCACCCCGCTTGAACTCTCCGCCTCCTCGTGAGCTTGACTGACGAGGCTGTGCTCGAGGAAGCTCTTGGTCATCCGCCCATGAGGCTTGGCCCCTCGTGAGGGTATTGAGCTTGTGTTGATGAAGATGGGCCGTCCACCGGCCTCCTTCGAGCCACGCCGCAGCCGCAGTGTGCAAGTCTGGGACCCCTGCTCCTGTAACGCCGACAAGAGCCCCCGGGGCCACGACGCGCCCGGACTTGGCCGTGCAGAGAGGCGAAAGGGCAAGTGCGAAGCGTCATGGGCCCTAACAGCCTGTGGCCTTGGGCGCCGTGTGGCGGTTGATTGGACGTGGGCGGTACTGTTCCCCCACGCCTCCTTGTTTCGTGCCTTGCTAGGCGGACACGCTGCTGCACACATCTGTTCCCCTCTCTGCTGCTTGCGCGCTCCAGTCCTTCCCTCTCTCGAACTCCGGTTTCCATTTCCAATCAAATCTCAAATCTCCCCTTCCCCCTTTCGACGCCATGGCTCCGACGAAGAAGGGGAAAGGGAAGAAAACCTGCGCCTTCGCCGCTTCAGCCGCGGCGCCTCCATTGTCGACCCGTCGATCATAATCAATCTGGAGGGCTTGGGCAAGGTCGATTCGGCTCGCCACTTCCTTTAATGACGCGGAGGACGACGGCCTGGCCCGCGTCCCACTTTGCCATCGACAGGACAGTCACCGAGGTCCGGTATTTATTGACGCATACGTACAATGGCGGGCTGGTTCCCCCTTTCTCTGATATCTTCATTGCCGTGCTTTCCCACTACCAGATCCACATGATGCATCTGGGTCCTGAGTCCATTACTCTTCTCTCAGTCTCCGCCTTCGTTTTGAGGCAATGATGGGCATCCTTCCCTCGGTTGCCTTGCTGCGCCACTTCTTTTCTCTGCGCCTTGTCGACCCCGCTCAATGCTCGGCGTGCGTGAGCTTCGTCGCCGCGCCCGAGACCGTGGCCTCAGGGATTGACTTCAGCCTGCCTCACGCTGGCTGGGTTCCGCGAGAGGTGGTTGTACGTGGATGCGGGGGTGCCCAGCCCCCTGCTATCGGAGCCAACTTCGCCGGCTGTCCCCAATTCTGGCTGGGGCCAGGAGACGCTTTCAAGCCCTCGGCTCTTCTTCGTCTGGCGGCGCTTCACATTCTTGAGGTCGCTCGCAGTGACAGCGCCCAAGGTGGTGAAGGAGTTCCTGACGCGCCGCATTGCTCCTCTCCAACGCCATTCCCACCGGATGTGGGCCTTCAAGGCCCGGTGATTGTATGAGGCTGTGAAGAAGACTGACGCCGTAAGCGCTTAAGGAAGGTGCTCATGGTCCCGACTAGCGATCCTTACCCGGTGGCATCCAGCATGAAGGGGCCTTTGGCTGCATCATTGCCGGAATTGGGGTGATTTGGTGAACCAGATGCCTATCTTCGATGAATGGGGGCTGCGCCCGCTGGTCTCGTGGGCCTCGCAAGAATCCAGTGGTGGTGACAGCCCTTCCAATGGCCGAGGCGGCTCCTCCTCCAGTGGTGGAGCAGGGAGGTACGAGCCGCCAGAAGCCGAAGGGTCCCCCGCCGGGGTGGCAACGCCTGGCGATGCTCGTGAGGGGGCAACTCCTGAGGCTCATGTCGCTGCGTCTGAGGGCGGCAAGCAGCCGCCCGCAGCGCCCGCGGCTGGAGCCCCCGAGGCCCCTGCTGCTTCCCCTGGTGAGGCGACTAGCAGCGCGCGTCAGGCAGACGCTCCTGACGCAAGCTGCCTGGATGCTCTTCCCTTGCTGTAGGCTGATCCCTGCGCCCAAATCTTGGGCCGTTTCCGCGTGAAGTTCGAGGCCCTCCGGAGGAGAAGGGAGGCCCTGGGCGATGACTACCCTTGTCGCCTGCTGAAGCTCAGGAAGTACTTCGCTACTGATGAGTAAGCCTTCTTCTTCTCCAGCTCTTGATTCTTCTGTTGCTTGTACTGATCCTTGCCCTACAGGCCCCTTCCTGCCGAGCTCATGGAGACGGGTGAGGAGACGTCCTCCCCGGCTTCGCCCCCTCCCCAGTCCTCGAGTGCTCCAAGCAGCGGAGCTCTTGTGGTGAGGGCGACCAGGGAGGTGAGCCGTTCCGAGGCGCGTCGTGGCCCTGCACGCCTCGCGATCCTTCGTCGTGAGCCTTCCCGAGGCATAGCTAGCCTACCGTGGGCTTCTCACCTGGTCGTGGACGGCGATTGGCTGAGGCGCTTCCTGCGCCCCTCGTCTGGGGACGAGCTGGCTCCAGGCCGGGCCCATGGCGCTGCGCGCCCGGCCGTCGCAAGGGTGCCAGCCCCCATCCCCCTGCCCGGAGGGGGAGTGTTGATTCGTGGCTCCCGGCGCCCGTCCGTGGCGGCCGAGGAGTGAGGACGGCGCCAGCTGCCGGAGCGCCGCGCCCTTCGCCAAGGATTTCTTCGAAGGGCGGCCGACGCGGTGGGCCTTCTTGGTGAAGAGCTTGCTGACGAAGACGCGCGCCTTGAGGCCGAGGGCCTGCGCCTGGTTGCAGAGAGGCGCGAGCTGGAGGACGCTGCCGCCCTTGCGCGTCGCCAGCGCGAGCTTGATGATGAGGAGGCCAAGGTGTCGCTGGCAGCCTCCCGAGAGGCCTGTTCTCGGGCCATCGAAGAGGCTCGGGCAGCTGACAGGCGGCGAGAGGCGGTGGAGGAGCGGGCACGGGAAGCCCTAGCCCGGTGCCACTCGTTGGAGGAGCAAGCGAAGCTGCGCGAGGCTGCCCTCGCGTCGATGAAGGTGGCTTCTGGCGATTCGGCGAGCTCCGTGGTGAAGAGGCGCCGACGCCGGTCAGCCAACGCTGCTACAGCACGAGCGCTTGGAGACGCGGGCAGAGGATGAGGTTGTAGCACGGGAATCCCGTGTCATGGAGGAGGTCGGACGCCGAGTGGCGGCGGCGCGCTCGAACCTCGAGCGCGAGTTTGAGGAGCGGTTGGGGTTGATCAAGGCCGAGGCTGAGGGCAGGACTGCTGCCTTGAGGACCAAACTGGAGGAGGCTATGCGGCGGGCCGATGCTCTTCAGGCCGCCCTTGAGGTGGCGCAGAGGGAGTCCACCACCTCTCAGGCCGAGGCGCTCCTTCTTCGCGAGCGGGTGGAGGAGGCTGAGGCTGTTGCGCGCCAGAACGCGGACGAGATGCGTCAGCGGCGAGTCTTGGAGCATGAGCACCGCCCCTTGCTCGCCACGCTCCGGGAAAGAGCTAACATGGCCTTGGATAATATCTGCGAGGCGGCGGTAGGCCAGCGACGCTGATCAACTACGCCGGCAACCTTCAGTTCTTCATCGACGTGGTGGCGCGGTTGAGGCGCGGCCGGTCGTGGCCGACAGGTTGGTGGAGGAGAGGAGTCGCGCGCTGCTCGGGCGCGCCTTCTCTCTTGTCTTTAGCCATCTCCGGGACATGGACCCTCACTTCGATTTTGACGTGGCCATCGCGCCAGTTCCCCAGGCCGTCCGGGGCGACCTGGCGCACTGGGTGGAAGACAACGTGGATGCCCTCGTCCGGGCCTTCGCTTCAGATGATGACGGCGTGGTCGTGGCCGCCGATGAGGGCGGCGTGGTGAACGGCCCGGGCGCCGCCGACGATCACGCGGGCAGCGACGGCGAGGCCAGCGACGCCAGCCACGGCTCGGGAGGTGCTCCTGAGGATGCATTGGGGGATTTGTCCGACTGATTATGTATTGTCCTTGTTCTGTTACCCTGCACGAGAAGAACTCAGGTTTTGGCCTGATGGAGGTGAGAGCATTTTGGGGAGGGGGAGCCCCTCATGTAAGACTTGTGTTCTATGTATTAGCAGGTGTTACATCGCCCATACACCCGCGCCAAGTGGTAGGCTAGGCGACGCGCTAGTTTGACGGTTTACCTTAGTTTCGTACGAGCCCCGAGATAGCCTGCGGGAGACTGCGGCAATCCGAGTGTATATCGATCGAATCCGTAGGATCTGCAGCAAAAACCCTCCGGAGAGGACGCGGCGGTGACAGGCTGGGCTGTGCGCAAGCTTGGCCTGGCCCAGCTCGCGAGGGGCTCGCGAGGGGAGGCGGTGGAGGCGGAGTTGTAACCGAAACGCGAGAGATTTGCTTGAACGAGACTAAGCACCCCTTCCCCGAATATACGCAAATCTTCAAGCTCAAATTCAACTTAAATCCAACGGGGGAAAACGACAGCCAGAGGAAAAACCAAATGAAAGCAGAAAAAAGGCCGCGTCCGGCACATAGTCTAGTCTTGGACGTCTTCTCACCAGCGCGGAGCTAAGTGCTGCTACTGGGCGTAGGAAGGAGCCCCAGGGCCTGAGGCCGGCACCCCTAAGACTCCGGGGCGTGTACAGCCCCACTCATTATTACGTGAGAGTCTCACGAGGCGGCGAGCTTCACAGGCACTGGGCCTTCTTCACAGGTACCGGCCTTGCTTCATATCGCCAGATGAGGGCCCGCCTTTGCGCCACACTCTAGTGCCACCAACGACGACCGGAAACCAGGACGCCGCGGTGGGTAGAGCGATCGCCAGCCAGTTCCCCGACGACCACGGGTCCTCCGCCCGAGGCAGGCCCCGAGGCACCTCCCCAGAGGGCCTACCTCCCGAGAACGCCTTGCTCCGAACGCGCGGTGGTGATGTCGGATCTCTGCCCCTCTCCGCAGCCTCGCGCCCCTCCCGAGGGGTAGGAGACCTGAGGAACGGGCAGCTGTTCGTCGTGGCGACCTGTACCTCCTGCGACCTATGGTTAGCGTATGTTTGCTCTTGTGGAAGTAGCGGTACCCGATAATCGTTGCCCCCGGCGTGACCAGTCGGACCATCTCGAGACTCCTGGAAGAGCGCGGCTTCTGGTGCCTCATCCCGAAGGCCACGCCATAGTGCTGAGCGTGCCTTGCTGCTTTGCTTGATGCGCCCGCCGTGGGGTGGTGGCGTGGCGGTCCACCAGGGCCGTGATTTGCGTCGAGTCCTTCTTCTCCGCGGGCCGGGGGCGGGGGCAACCCCGCCACCGGCCCGACGCTAATAGCTTCGCCGGTGCTGGAGTAGCTTTGGAGCCTGCGGGCGCGCGTGGAGCCCCCGTGCGGGCCGCCCTCGGCCGGAGGTGGGAGTTGGGTGCAGAAGGGGTGAGCCCCCGAGGCGGCGAAGCCCAGGAGCTCCGCCACTCGCTCCAGCAGCACGTCGCGACCGCCCTCCAGTAGCCTGCACTGCAACAGCTCTCGGGCCACTGTGAGCGCGGCCCTCGAGTTCGCCTGCTCCCGACGGGTGTAGGGTGAAGTGGTCGCGGCGTGGTTGGAGGCTCTTGCTGTCGACCGCGCCTGTCGCGGTATGAGCACCGTCGGAGCCTGTCCGCGTCGCCCGCGGCTCGCAGCGCCCTACGGACCGCGAGCTGCCTGGGGCATGGGGTCGCCCGAGGCGAGCGGCTCTGCGTGGGCGGGCCACGCTGCCCATGGATCTGGGTTGCCCGCTTGGTCGCCGGTCATGGCGATGACGATCTGACGGACGCGAGGTGGCGAAGGCGGACTCGGCGCACTTCTACCGGGCGCGCCAAATGTCGGATCACGGGTTCCGCAGACCCTTAAGGTTCGAACTCGGTGCGCGCGGAGATCCAACCCTCCACCGTCTCGTACCTCGCCGAATCGCAGGGATCTAAACTACTAACAAGAACAACACAAGAGACGCAAGATTTAGACTAGTTCGGGCCACCGTTGTGGTGTAATACCCTACTCTAGTTTGTGGTGTGTGGATTGCCTCTGGGCCGACGAAGAACAATACAGGGAAGAACAACCTCGCGAGGGTCTGTTCTTGGTGGGTGTGATGAACTGCTAAGTGGTGCCCCGTTGCTCTAGCTTGAGGAACGGGTTTCTCTCTCTCTCTGGATTCCGACTGCTCGATCCGATCGTCCTCCCCTCTCTGAGTGTGGCTTCCCCTATTTATAAGCGAAGGCCCTGGGCCTCTTCCCCAAATATTGAGCGGGAAGGGTGCCAACAATTGGCCATTTTGAAGGGGAACAGCGGGTACACTTATCCAGACTAAAGTTGGTCCTCGCCTGCCAAAAGCTCTGGTGATGACGCCTGCTTGGGCTCCACGATGACTGCATTCCAGCCGTTGGGGCTGGTCTTGGTCTTGTTGCACCGAAACGGATGCCTTTGCTCGATGCCCTTGCCTGCGCTTGCCCCCTTTGCACCAAAGAGGAAAGGAGGACGCTGCGCGGGCTGGCGCCCGACTGGCGCCCTTGGTCGTCATGGCTTACGTCACGGGCACCTCGCGAGGCACCCCGCCTTGAACTCTCTGCCTCCTCGTGAGCCAGCCTGACGAGGCCGTGCCTGAGGAAGCTCTTGGTATTCCGCCCCGCGAGGCTTGGCCCCTCGCGAGGGTCTTGAGCTTGTGTTGATGAAGATGGGCCGTCCTGGGCCTCCTTCGAGCCACGCCGCAGGCCGCAGGCAGGCAAGTCTGGGGACCCCCGTTCCCAGAACGCCGACACCTTTTGTATTCACGCTTTTGTATTCTTTTGTCATGCTATCTTTTAAATTTTTATTTAAACAACTTGGCATTCTCATAGGTTTGGGTTCTCCATTCATCAAGTGAGCTAATGTCAAATAACCTCTTCTCACCGGCAAGTTTGAAATCATAGTTGAGCTCTTTAATAGCCTAATATGCCTTATGTTCTAATTCGAGAGGTAAGTGACATGCATTTCCATAAACCATTTTATACTGAGACATTCCCATAGGATTTTTATATGCAGTTCTATGGGCCCATAATGCATCATCAAGTTTCTTGGACCAATTCTTTCTAGATCTATTAACAGTCTTTTGCAAAATTAATTTGAGTTCTCTATTGCTCAATTCTACTTGACCACTAGACTGCGGGTGATAAGGAGATGCAATTCTATGATCAACATCATACTTAGCAAGCATTTTACGAAAGGCACACGATGAATAAAATGTGAACCACCATCAGTCATTAAATATCTAGGGACTCCAAACCTCGGAAAATAACTTCTTTAAGCATCTTAATAGAAGTGTTATGATCAGCACTACTAGTTGGAATAGCTTCTACTCACTTAGTAACGTAATCAACAACAACTAAAATATGTGTATATCCATTAGAGGCAGGAAACGGTCCCATATAATCAAAGCCCCAAACATCAAATGGTTCAATAACAAGTGAATAATTCATAGGCATTTCTTGGCGTCTACTAATATTACCAATTCTTTGACATGCATCACAAGATAAGACAAACTTACGGGCATCCTTGAAGAGAGTAGGCCAATACAAACCGGATTGCAATACCTTGTGTGCAGTTCTATCCCCAGCGTGGTGTCCTCCATAAGCCTCGGAGTGGCACTTGCGTAGGATCTGTTCCTGTTCATGCTCAGGCACACAACGTCTAATAACACCATCTACTCCTTCTTTATAAAGATGCGGGTCATCCCAGAGGTAATGTCTCAAATCATAGAAAAACTTTTTCTTTTGCTGCTATGTGAAACTAGGCGGGATAAATTTAGCAACAATGTAATTAGCATAATCAGCATACCATGGAGTAGTACGAGAAGCATTTATGACATTTAATTGTTCATCAGGAAAACTATCATCAATAGGTAGTGGGTCATCAAGAACATTCTCTAACCCAGACAAGTTGTCTGCAACGGGGTTCTCAGCTCCCTTCCTATCAATAATGTGCAAATCAAATTCTTGTAGCAAGAGAACCCATCTAATAAGTCTAGGTTTAGCATCTTTCTTTTCCATAAGATATTTAATAGCAACATGATCGGTGTGAATAGTTACTTTAGAATCAACAATGTAAGGTCTGAACTTATCACAAGCAAATACAACTGCTAAGAATTCTTTTTCAGTAGTAGCATAATTTCTCTGGGAATTGTCGAGAGTTTTACTATCATATTGAATAAGATTTAATTTCTTATCAACACTTTGCCCTAGAACAGCACCTACAGCATAATCACTAGCATCACACATGATTTAAAAGGGTAAATTCCAATCAGGTGGCTGAACAATAGGTGCAGAAATTAATGCTTTCTTAAGTATTTCAAATGCTTCTACACAGTCATCATCGAAGACAAATGGTATATCTTTTTGCAATAGATTAGTCAGAGGCCGAGAAATTTTTGAGAAGTCCTTAATGAACCTCCTATAAAATCCGGCGTGACCAAGGAAGCTTCTTATACCTTTGATGTCCTTGGGACAGGGCAGCCTTTCAATAGCATCAACTTTAGCTTTATCAACTTCAATACCTCTTTCAGAAATTTTATGCCCCAAGACAATGCCTTCATTAACCATAAAGTGGCACTTTTCCCAGTTCAAGACAAGGTTAGTGTCTTCACATCTCTGCAAAACTCGATCAAGGTTGCTCAAGCAATCATCAAAAGAGGATGCATAGACGGAGAAATCATCCATGAAAACCTCACAAATCTTTTCACATAAGTCAGAGAATATAGCCATCATGCATTTTGAAAGGTAGCAGGTGCATTACATAAACCAAAAGACATACGTCTATAAGCAAAAGTACCAAAAGGGCAAGTAAATGTGGTCTTAGCTTGATCATCAGCTGACACAGGTATTTGAGAGAAACTGGAATAACCATTTAGAAAGAAAAAATGTGTATATTTGGATAATATTTCTAGCATTTGATCAATGAAAGGTTAGGGGTAATGATCTTTTTAGTAGCTTTATTTAATTTTTGAAAATCAATTACCATCTGATAACCCACAAGTATAGGGGATCGCAACAGTTTTCGAGGGTAGAGTATTCAACCCAAATTTATTGATTCGACACAAGGGGAGCCAAAGAATATTCTCGAGTATTAGCAGTTGAGTTGTGAATTCAACCACACCTGGATAACTTCGTATCTACAGCAAAGTATTTAGTATCAAAGTAATATGGAAGTAACGGTAACGGTAACAAAAGTAATATTTTTGGGTTTTGTAGTGATTGTAGCAGTAACAACGGAAAAGTAAATAAGCGAAGAACAATATGTTAAAAGCTCGTAGGGATTGGATCAGTGATGGAAAATTATGCCGGATGCGGTTCATCATGTAACAGTCATAACATAGGGTGACACAGAACTAGCTCCAATTCATCAATGTAATGTAGGCATGTATTTCGAATATAGTTATATGTGCTTATGGAAAAGAACTTGCATGACATCTTTTGTCCTACCCTCCCGTGGCAGCGGGGTCCTAATGGAAACTAAGGGATATTAAGGCTGCTTTTAATAGAGTACTGCAACAAAGCATTAGCACATAGTGAACACATGAACTCCTCAAACTATGGTCATCACCGGGAATGGTCCCGATTATTATCACTTCGGGGTTGCCGGATCATAACACATAGTAGGTGACTATAGACTTGCAAGATAGGATCAAGAACTCGCATATATTCATGAAAACATAATAGGTTCAGATCTGAAATCATGGCACTCGGGCCCTAGTGACAAGCCTTAAGCATAGCAAAGTCATAGCAACATCAATCTCAGAACATAGTGGATACTAGGGATCAAACCCTAACAAAACTAACTCGATTACATGATAGATCTCATCCAACCCATCACCGTCCAGGAAGCCTACGATGGAATTACTCACGCACGGCGGTGAGAATCATGAAATTGGTGATGGAGGATGGTTGATGATGACGACGGTGACGGATTCCCCTCTCCGGAGCCTCGAACGGACTCCAGATCAGCCCTCCAGAGAGGTTTTAGGGCTTGGCGGCGGCTCCGTATCGTAAAACGCGATGAATCCTTCTCCTTGATTTTTTTCTCCCCTAAAGTGAATATATGGAGTTGGAGTTGAGGTCGGTGGAGCGTCAGGGGGCCCATGAGGTAGGGGACGCGCCCAGGGGGGGCAGGCGCGCCCCCACCCTGTTGGACAGGGTGTGGGCCCCCTAAGTGTATTTTTCTTCTGGTATTTTTCTTATTTTCCAAATAGATGTTTCGTGGAGTTTCAGGTCATTCCGAGAACTTTTGTTTCTGCACATAAATAACACCATGGAAAGTCTGCTGAAAACAGCGGTTAGTTCCATTCAAATCATGCAAGTTAGATTCCAAAACAAGGGCAAAAGTGTTTGGAAAAGTAGATACGACGGAGACGTATAACCATCCTATAACCTGTAATAATTCTTTGCGGAATCAATTCATCTTTATCATTAGGAACATCAGTAATACCTCCTTTCTTAGGGACACAATGCACAAGACTTACCCACTAACTATCAACAACGGTATAGATTATACCAGCCTCAAGGAGCTTTAATATTTCCTTTCTTACCACTTCTTTCATCTTAGGATTCAGGCGTCGTTGGTGATCAATAACTGGTTTGGCATCTTTCTCCAAATTTGTTTTGTGTTGGCATAGAGTGAGACTAATGCCCTTAAGATCATCAAGAGTATATCCAATAGCAGCACGGTGCTTCTTCAGAGTTTTCAATAATTTTTCTTCCTCCTTCTCTGAAAGGTTAGCACTAATAATAAAAGGATATATCTTCTTTTCATCAAGATAAGCATATTTAAGAGTATCAGGCAATGGTTTAAGCTCAAACACGGGATCACCCTTAGGTGGAGAAGGATCCCCTAGGATTTCAACAGGCAAGTTGTGTTTCAGAATAGGTCCTTGTTTAAAGAACACTTCATCTATTTCCCTTCTTCCATTCATAAACATATCATTTTCATGGTCTAGCAAATATTGTTCTAAAGGATCACTAGGAGGTACGGCAATAGAAGCAAGACCAATAATTTCATCTTTACTAGGCAGTTCCTCTTCACGGTGTTGTCTACAAAATTTAGAAAAATTAAACTCATGAGACATATCACCTAAACGAATAGTAACAACATCCTTTTCGCAGTCTATCCTAGCATTAACAGTGTTTAAGAAGGGTCTACCAAATATAGTGGGACAAAAGCTATCTTGTGGAAAACCAAGAACGAGAAAATCAACAGGGTATTTAGTTTTCCCACACAAGACTTCAACATCTCTAACAATTCCAATTTGTGATATAGTATCTCTATTGGCAAGTTTAATTGTGACATCAATTTATTCTAACTCAGTAGGTGCAATATCATGCATAATTTCTTTATATAAGTCAATAGGTATTGCACTAGCACTAGCACCCATGTCACACAAGCCATGATAACAATGATCTCCTATTTTAATAGAAATAACAGGCATGCCCACCACCGGACTATGTTTATCTTTAGCACATGGTTTAGCAATTCTAGCAGTCTCATCATAGAAATAAATAACATGCACATCTATATTATAAGCCAAGAGATCTTTAACAATAGCAATATTAGGTTCAACTTTAACTTGCTCAGGAGGAGTATAAGTTCTAATATTGCTTTTACGAACCACAGTTGAAGCTTTAGCATGATCCTTTATTTTAACAGGGAAAAGTGGTTTCTCAACATCGGAAGTAGGAACAATAGGATCATTATAAGTGATAGTCTTTTCTTCAACTTTAATAGGTGCAACTACTTTTACTTCTATGGGAGGATGATATTTAAACCACTTCTCCTTAGGGATATCAACATGAGTAGCAAAAGATTCACAGAAAGAAGCTACTATCTCAGAGTCAAGTCCATATTTAGTGCTAAATTTACAGAAAACATCGGTATCCATAAAAGATTTAACACAATAAAACTTAGGTGTCATACCTGAATCCTTACCTTCGTCGAGGTCCCAATCTTCAGAGTTGCGTTTAATTCTTTCCAATAAATCCTATTTGAATTCCATAGTCTTCATCATAAAAGAGCCAGCACAAGAAGTATCGAGCATGGTGCGATTGTTATCAGAAAGCCGAGCATAAATTTTTTGAATAATCATTTCTCTTGAGAGCTCATGATTGGGGCATGAATATAATATTGACTTAAGCCTCCCCCAAGCTTGAGCGATGCTTTCTCCTTCGCGAGGCCAAAAATTATATATATAATTGCGATTACGATGAACAAGATGCATAGGATAAAACTTCTGATGAAATTCCAATTTCAATCGTTTGTAGTTCCATGATCCCATATCATCACATAGTCTATACCATGTCAATGCATCTCCCTTCAAAGATAAAGGGAAGACCTTCTTCTTGATAACATAATCGGGCATACCTGCAAGCTTAAATAATCCGCAAACTTCATCCACATATATTAGGTGCTCATCAGGATGTAATGTTCCATCTCCTTCAAAAGGATTAGCTAGCAGTTTTTCTATCATACCCGAAGGAATTTGAAAGTAGACATTTTTATTTTCAGTAGGTTCAGTAGGTTGAGGAGCAACTCTTTGCTCTACTGGACGGGGTGAAGATACCCCGAACAAGCCCCTCAGAGCATTACTTTCAATAGTAACAGGTGACAACAAATTTCAGCACTCTATATAAATTTTTCCTTACCAAATTCCACCTACCAAAGGCGCTTCACTCCTCGGCAACAGCGCCAGAAAAGAGTCTTGATGACCCACAAGTATAGGGGATCTATCGTAGTCCTTCCGATAAGTAAGAGTGTCGAACCCAACGAGGAGCAGAAGGAAATGAAAAGCGGTTTTCAACAAGGTATTCTCTGCAAGCACTGAAATTATAGGTAACAGATAGTTTTGTGATAAGATAATTTGTAACGAGCAACAAGTAACAAAAGTAAATAAAGTGCAGCAAGGTGGCCCAATCCTTTTTGTAGCAAAGGACAAGCCTGAACAAACTCTTATATAAAGGAAAACGCTCCCGAGGACACATGGGAAATATCGTCAAGCTAGTTTTCATCACGTTCATATGATTCGTGTTCGGTACTTTGATAATTTGATATGTGGGTGGACCGGTGCTTGGGTGCTGTCCTTACTTGGACAAGCATCCCACTTATGATTAACTCCTATTGCAAGCATCTGCAACTACAAAAGAAGTATTAAGGTAAACCTAACCATAGCATGAAACATATGGATCCAAATCAGCCCCTTACGAAGCAGCGGATAAACTAGGGTTTAAGCTTCTGTCACTCTAGCAACCCATCATCTACTTATTACTTCCCAATGCCTTCCTCTAGGCCCAAATAATGGTGAAATTTCATGTAGTCGACGTTCACATAACACCACTAGAGGAGAGACAACATACATCTCATCAAAATATCGAACGAATACCAAATTCACATGACTACTAATAGCAAGACTTCTCCCATGTCCTCAGGAACAAACGTAACTACTCACAAAGCATATTCATGTTCATAATCAGAGGAGTATTAATATGCATATACGATCTGAACATATGATGTTGCACCAAATAAACGAACTAGCATCAACTACAAGGAGTAATCAACACTACTAGCAACCTATAGGTACCAATCCCAGACTTCGAGACAAGAATTGGATACAAGAGATGAACTAGGGTTTGAGAGGAGATGATGCTGGTGAAGATGTTGATGGAGATTGGCCCCTCCTGATCAGAGGAGCGTTGGTGATGACGATGGCGATGATTTCCCCCTCCCGAAGGGAAGTGTCCCCGGCAGAACAGCTCCGTAGGAGCCCTAGATTGGTTCCGCCAAGGTTCCGCCTCGTGGCGGTGGAGTCTCGTCCCGAAAGCTTGCTTATAATTTTTCTTCGGACGGAAGACTTCATATAGCAGAAGATGGGCACCAGAGGGCCAACAGGGGGCCCATGATGTAGGGGGCGCGCCCAGGGGGTAGCGCGCGCCCCCACCCTCGTGGCCAGGGTGTGGGCCCTCTCTGGTATTTATTCCGCTCAGTATTTTTCATTATTTCCGAAAACAACTTCCGTGGAGTTTCAGGACCTTTGGAGTTGCGCAGAATAGGTCTCTAATATTTGCTCCTTTTCCAGCCCAGAATTTTAGCTACCGACATTCTCCCTCCTTATGTAAACCTTGTAAAATAAGAGAGAATAGGCATAAGTATTGTGACATAATGTGTAATAACAGCCCATAATGCAATAAATATCGATATAAAAGCATGATGCAAAATGGATGTATCAGGCACCGGACCACTCGAGCTCTTCATCAAGAGTGGGCAGCCGCCAATCGTTTGTCACTCCATGTGCGGTGCAGTCTGGCATCCATTTCAGTATCTGGTCCCAGGCTGAATTCATATTCAGAGGGATAAATGTAGCCGGGAGTTTGAACATCTTGAAGCGGTCAAACAACTGGTCACACAGCTAGGCGTGGCAATAAACTGACAAGTTATTGGCCAACCCTGGGAGCAACCTCATCCTATCCATAGCATCACTATACAACTAGGCTGGGGTGTCTCTCTCCTGCAGTGGCAAGATGCGGCTAAGAAGAAAATCTGCGTCCACGTGCTCGATGGTTAGCCCGACAGTCTTCAAACGGGTGATCCTATTTATTGTCGGCGCAACCTATCGTTGGTGAGGCCATAAGCACTCGATTCCTTGCTGCGCTCGACGCACTCCATCTGTGCTTCACAGAAACCCGGGGCTTCCTCCTCCTGAATCCAACACCAATCCCCTCTCCACTCATCCCAAAGCTTCCTCGCTACCCGCGACATCCAGCTAATATTCCAGGAGCGATGACCGTTATTCTCCACTCGTAGAACAAAATAGTGCCTGAACAGATCCACATTGTGGGCGACCCCAACAAAGTTCTCGCATAAGTGGACAAAAATGGCCATGGTCGCCATTGCATTTGGCGTGAAGTCAAGAAGGTGAAATCCATAAATGGTCATGATCGCCTCGAATAATTCAGAGAAATGGGGGAAAGAGGCCGCAGATGAAATAAGCACAGAAGAATCGGTACGAGTTTGGCGGATCTTCTTTCCCCTCCGCCAAAACTTTGGGCGCTCCATGCCCTTTCGGGACAAGCCTCCCCCATAGGTACTCGTACCTCGCTTGGAGAACTGAGCCGCCAAGATTCGACGGAAGGAAGACAACGTCTCCCATCTGCTTCTGGTTCAACTCCGCCGCCCTCTTGCTCCCCTCGGTGACCGCCTCCTTTGCCGCGGCCTTCTGCTTCCCCTTTTCTGCAGGTTTCTTCCCTATTCCCGCCAGCAGCGAAATCTGGTGAGAAGGGCAGCGGCGAGCAAGAGAAAGTGGGGGGAGGAGCGGTGGTTTGCTTTGCAGAGGAAGATGATGGAAGAGCGAAACGGGTGACAGGTGAACCGTGCCGCTCTGTGTTTTCCTATCTTTAAGGGGAGAGGCACGGAGCGGAGGCACGACGCTTCAGAAAGTTACCGTTTTACCTTAACTGCAATAGTCCCACGTCCCCACGACTCATAAATTACGCGAAGTGGACGTTGGATTGACTAGTCGTCATGGCAAAACCGACATAAGCAGCCTTCTCCTGCCACGTGTCCGTGCACTGTTTGGGGCCTAACCCAATGTGCCGCGCTACATGTATGGCTCAGGCCCGGGGGCTTATGTCAGGGAAAACAAACAGGGGCATATGTTTTCCCCTGACTTGTGCACGAACAGTGAAGACACAGGCACGAGTACAAAATTGTGAAAGAAAGCACAAGAGACCAAGATCTTCAAAGGACCAACGTGCATATCAAGAGGACCAAGGCCAAGCCGAAGAAGTAAGAAGCTACCAAGAGACAAGCCTCCTTTGCTGGGAAGGAGAGCCCGTCGAGGACGGGGACACCCCCGGAAGAAAACCCCTAAGACGGCCACGCAGGGCCTGCCGAGGCTCGCAGAGGCAGAACTGAAGGAGTCCTGGACTAAGGGGTCCTCGGGCGTCAGGCCTGTTATCTATGGGCCGGACTGATGGGCTGTGAAGACATGAAGGCCGAAGACCGTACCCGTGTCCGGATTGGACTTTCCTTGGCGTGGAAGGCAAGCTTGGCAAATCAACTATGAAGATTCCTTTCTATGTAACCTATTCTATGTAAACCCTAGATCTCTCCGTGTCTATATAAACCGGAGAGAGTAGTCCGGATAGGCGGATACACATTATCATAGTCATACAGGCTAAACTTCTAGGGTTTAGCCATTACGATCTCGTGGTAGATCAACTCTTGTAATACTCATATTCATCAAGATCAATCAAGCAAGAAGTAGAGTATTACCTCCATAGAGAGGGCTCGAACCTGGGTAAACATCGTGTCCCCTGTCTCCTGTTACCATCGATCCTAGACGCACAGTTCGGGACCCCCTACCCGAGATCCGCCGGTTTTCACACCAACATTGGTGCTTTCATTGAGAGTTCCACTATGCCGTCGATGAAAGGTTCGATGGCCCCTTCAATCATCGGCAATGACGCTGTCTAAGGAGGAACCTTCCTCCCCGGACAGGTCTTCGTATTCGGCGGCTTCGTGCTGCGGGCCAACTCCCTTGGCCATCTGGAGCAGATCGACAGCTACGCCCCTGGCCATCAGGTCAGATTCGGAAGCCTGAATTATGTCGCGGACATCCGTGGAGACTTGATCTTCACCGGACTCGAGACCGTGGCGATCACTCACCCCGATGAACATGACTTAAATCTGTCACTGGATCGCGTCCAGGAGATGGTTCCTGTTGCTGCAAGGACCTTAAGGCGGGAGTATATTGCGCCATCCGAGGCCATAGAGTCTGCGGGTTTGGAGCCGCACACAGACTCAACCTCATGCAACATCCGCGATAACGGAACGCCGGACTCATATCCGGCTGCGAGTTCCGAACCGCGCGCTCCCGCGAACATCAATCTTGATCGTTTATCGATTTTCGAGTTTAGCGCCGCAGATGTCTTCCAACACTCGCCCATGGGCGACCTACTAAACTCATTAAAAAACCTATCCCTGGCGGATGACTCGTCGCCGAACTATGTTCGGTTCTAACTTACGGCGGATGATGGAGAATTTTGCTTCCCACCCGCCACCCACTTCATAGCCACTGTTGAAGACCAAACCAACATGCCTGACCCCCACTCCGAAGACATCGACGGTACGGGGCAGGGCCAGAGCCTAGTACCCGCTAGACACGGGATGGCCACTTCCTGGTATGACGTGTGTATGATAGACACACTTGACGACGCTCTCAACGATGACAAGGAGGATCCAGTTGAGGATAAATCTCCTGGTACACAGTCCGAACACCGGCGCCCACGGCGCCTCCCTAAGTCACATCACCAAAGAGAAAACGCTTCTAGCACCAGAGAAGACAACACTCCGGACAATGAAGACCTTTTGAGGTAGAATCCGACCAAGAGGAACATGAAGCGTTCAAGACAACCTTGATGGACAGGCCACATATGGTGACTCGGAGGATAGTAATTATCTCCCACTCTACGTGGATGAGGAAAGCCTCGACAACGAGGATTTTATCATGCCTGAGGAACCTCTCGAGCAGGAGCACTTTAAACGCCGGCTCATAGCCACATCAAGGAGCCTAAGGAATAAGCAGCTGCAGCTTCAAGCGAGCCAAGATTTGCTCAACGAAAGATGGACCGAGTTCCTGGCCACTGAAGAATACGGCCTTAGCGACCCAGACAAATGCCACCCCAAGTATAGGTGGCCCCCTCAATACGATGGCAGGGCGTTGGAGCCCACACCAGCATCGAACGATGTGGTAGGACGACCACAGTTCGGTCCGGACAAAGCAGCAGCCCAAGCAGAGCACCATACCAACCCATCCGGCCGTCAACACAAGAACAAAACAGCTCGTGGGAATACTCGCGACATCCAACAAGACCTGGAGGGTAGAACAGGACACACAAAATCGATATACAAATCGCTGGGACATGCACTAACCGGCGATGAGGGTTACCTATTTGGACACAACAGAGCCAACCACATCCTGTCCGAACACCGTAAATGGAGTCCGTCGGAGGTGCTTTATAGTGTGGCTCAACATAGAGGGGCCGCACACCCTCTCTGCTTCACTGACGAGGTAATGGAGCATGAATTTCCAGACGGGTTGAAACCCATTAACATCGAATCATACGATGGAACAACAGATCCCGTGGTATGGATTGAGGATTACCTCCTCCATATTCACATGGCACGCGGAGACGACCTTCATGCCATTAAATACCTACCTATCAAGCTTAAAGGGCCAGCTCGGTACTAGCTAAACAGTTTGCCAGAAAATTCCATTGGCAGCTGGGAAAATTTGGAAGACGCCTTTCGAGACAACTTCCAAGGAACATATGTCCGGCCACCAGATGCCGATGACTTAAGTCATATTGTCCAGCAGCCCGGCGAATCAGCTAGGGAGCTCTGGACTAGGTTCTTTGTCAAAAAGAACCAAATTGTCGACTGCCCTGACGCGGAAGCCCTTGTGGCCTTCAAACATAGCGTCCAGGATGAATGGCTAGCACGTCACCTAGGCCAGGAAGGACCCAAATCCATGACAACACTCACCGCTCTCATGACTCGCTTTTGCGTGGGAGAAGACAACTGGCTCGCTCGTAAAAGCAACAACACCAGCAACCCGGGCACCTTCGAAATCCGTGACGGCAACGGCATGCCACGACGAACCAAACATAATAGTTGCAATAACAATGATAGATCACGCAACGCAGCGGTCAACGCCGGATTCAACAATCCAAAAATTGGTCAACGGAACAAGCCACTGAAGGCAAACCAAGACGAACCATCCACCCTTGACAGGATATTGGACCGACCTTGCCAGATTCATGGCCACCCTGTGAAAGTGCAACTATCCCTAGGTGGTTTTGGTAATTCATAACAACATATAGCTCATTGAGCTAATGCTATTCCAAGACAAATATTTCAGGAAAGCTCAATGAATGGCATGGCATGGATGATGAAAGTGGATCCCTCAACATATTAAGGACAAAGGATTGGCTCAAGCTCAAAAGCTCAAGACTCTACATATTACATTTTAGTGATCCAAGATCACATTGAGTCTATAGGAAAAGCCAATACTATCAAGGAGGGATGAGGTGTTGCTTAATGAGCCTCTTGCTTCATGTGCTTAGTGATATGCTCCAAAGCGCTCAACTACTTTCTCACATCCACATATGACCTAAACCTAAAGTCAAAATTGGTCCTACCGATTCTTTCTATCCGGCACCATCGAGTTCAAATGTCATAGCCACTGCCACAAACCCTAGGCAAATCTGTTTCACCGATAGGGATCTCGGTCTCACCGAGATGGGATTGTAATCTCCCTGTTTCCCTTCGTAACGTTTTGGTCTAACCCAAGTGAGCGATCGGCCCCACCGAGATTGCAATGTAAACTCTCTGTTTCCCTTTCGTAACATTTCGGTCTCACCGAAAGAGCGAATCGGTCCCACCGAGTTTACCTGACCAACTCTCTGGTTAGCTAATTACCAAAATCGGTCTCACCGAGTTTGTGTAATCGGTCTCACCGAGATTACGTTATGCCCTAACCCAAACCATATCAGTCCTACCGAGTTGCATGTCGGTCCCACCGAAAACCTTAACGGTCACTAGGTTTACTAAATCGGTCCGACCGAGTTTGTTGATTCAGTCCCACCGAGTTTGGTAAATTGTGTGTAACGGTTAGATTTTATGTGGAGGTTATATATACCCCTCCACCTCCTCTTCATTCGTGGAGAGAGCCATCAGAACAAACCTACACTTCCAACTTACCAGTTCTGAGAGAGAACCATCTACTCATGTGTTTAGGCCAAGATATTCCATTCCAACCACATGAATCTTTATCTCTAGCCTTCCCCAAGTTGCTTTCCACTCAAATCTTGTTTCCACCAAATCCAAATCCTGTGAGAGAGAGTTGAGTGTTGGGGAGACTATCATTTGAAGCACAAGAGCAAGGAGTTCATCATCAACACACCATTTGTTACTTCTTGGAGAGTGGTGTCTCCTAGATTGGCTAGGTGTCACTTGGGAGCCTCCGACAAGATTTTGGAGTTGAACCAAGGAGTTTGTAAGGGCAAGGAGATCGCCTACTTCGTGAAGATCTACCGCTAGTGAGGCAAGTCCTTCGTGGGCGACGGCCATGGTGGGATAGACAAGATTGCTTCTTCGTGGACCCTTCGTGGGTGGAGCCCTCCGTGGACTCACATGGCCGTTACCCTTCGTGGGTTGAAGTCTCCATCAACGTGGATGTACGATAGCACCACCAATCGGAACCACGACAAAAACATCCGTGTCTCCAATTGCGTTTGAATCATCCAAACCCTTCCCTTTACTTTCTTGCAAGTTGCATGCTTTAAATTCCGCTGCTCATATACTATTTGCATGCTTGCTTGAATTGTGTGAAGATTGCTTGACTTGTGCAAAGATAGCTAAAATCTGCCAAAGTCTAAAATTGGGAAAAGGTTAAGTTTTTCATTGGTCAAGTAGTCTAATCACCCCCTCTAGACATACTTCAAGGTCCTACAAGTGGTATCAAGCTTTGGTCTCCATTTGCTTTGATTTCCATAGCTTTTGGTGGTCATAGCCTTGGTTTCACAACCTAGGAGAGTATGGCGTCTAGCAAGGGAAATTATCACCGTAGAGGTCCTTACTTTGATGGCACTAATTTTGCTAGTTGGAAGCATAAGATGAAAATGCATATTCTCGGACATAACCCCGCCGTTTGGGCTATTGTGTGTATTGGCTTGCAAGGTGAATTCTTTGATGGGAGAGAACCGAACCGTGAAGCTAGCGCGGAAGAGTTGAAGATGCTGCAATACAACGCTCAAGCTTGTGATATCCTCTTCAATGGCTTGTGCCCCTCAGAATTCAACAAAATCAGCCGTCTTGAGAATGCAATGGAAATTTGGGATACGTTGATTGATATGCATGAAGGTACTGACTCCGTCAAGAAATCCAAATTGGATGTGCTCCAAAGTCAGCTTGACAAGTTCAAAATGAAGGGTGGTGAAGGTTTCGCTGAAATGTACTCTAGGCTTGCTCTTATCACAAATGAGATTGTCAGCTTAGGAAGTGAAGAGATGACCGACAGATTCATCATCAAGAAGATCCTAAGAGCATTGGATGGAAAATATGATACCATGTGCACATTGATCCAAATGATGCCAAATTACAAAGATCTCAAGCCAACGGAAGTCATTGGAAGAATTGTTGCTCATGAGATGTCACTCAAGGATAAGGAGGAACTTCACAACAAGTCAAGTGGTGCGTACAAAGCCTCATGTGAAGCCCCCACATCATCAAGTGAGAAACAAACCTTCAATGAGGAATTGAGCTTAATGGTGAAGAACTTCAACAAATTCTACAAGAGTAGAAGCAAAGAAAGAAGCTCTAAGTCAAGGTCCTAAAATGACAAAAGGTCTTCTAGTCGAGAGCGCAATTGCTACAATTGTGGGAGACCCGGACACTATTCCAATGAGTGTACGACACCCTACAAAAGAAGAGAAGATTCTCCAAAGAGAAGAAGTAGAAGAGAAGAATCACCACCAAGAGAGAGAAGGAGTAGAGATGATCGTTATGAACGAAGACCCTCACGGAGAAGCAAGGATTCAAAAAGGAAGGACAAGTCATCAAAGAGCTACACAAAACAAAGACATCAAGCTCATGTTGGTGAATGGGGATCCGGCTCCGACTCCGACAATCACTCTGAGAGAAGCTATCACTCCGACTCCGAATACACTCAAGATGAAGGTGTTGCCGGTCTAGCACTTGTGTCAACCAACTCCTACGACATATTTGATTCACCAAATGAAGGAATTGGAAGATGCTTCATGGCCGAAGGTCCTAAGGTAACACACCCCGAGTATGTTGATTTTAATAGTGTTGAAGATGACTTGTTAGGTGATGATGATTTACTTGTTGACAACTCTAGTGATGAATACTATGATGAAACTTCAATTAATCATGCTAATCAAGATGAAACGAATGACAATGATAAGGAGAAGATTGAGCTTCTAACTAAAGAACTAAACACTCTTAAGTTAGCTCATGAAACTATCTTCGAATATCATCGAGAACTTTTAAGGGCTCATGAGAAGTTACGCTTTGAAAAGCTCAATCTTGAGAAAGAGCATGAGTTCCTAAAAGCAATCAATGATGATCTCCGTAAGAAAAGTTCTTCTTACATTGCCAAGCGTTTACTCTTATCTACTTACATGCCTCAAGTCAAGTCTAGTAACAAGAACAAGAAAGATTCTTCCTCTAGTAGTAACAATAACAATGCTAAATGCAATATTGTTGCTTCTAGTAGCTCTCTTGATTCCACTAATGATTCTCTTAGCCAAGTTACACTTGAGCAAGAAAACAACTTATTGAAGGGAATTATAGAGAAAGGTGTATACAAGAGCCTTGCCGGGAGTAAGCAATTCGAGGAAATTGTACGCAAGCAAGGAAGGCACCGGAAGAATCAAGGTGTTGGTTTTGAACGGAAGTTCAATGCCAATGGAGTAGAGTGGGAAGAAGATCAATACCCCAAGACGAAGTTTGTTCCTCAACAAGAGAAGTATGATCCTACTTCCTTCAAGGGAACACAAGCACAAGATGATCTTCCACCACAAGACCACAAGAACAAAGGCAAGGACAAGATTCAAGAGGAGATTGATGCATTTCAAAAAGCTTCTAAGGCCTTGGTCAAGTGGGTTCCCAAGACTACGTCAAGTTCTACTTCATCAAGTACAACTACTACACCAAGGATTACCATCAAGATGATGTGGATCCCGAAGAAGAAGAACTAGAGATTTCTTGAGGGTGACTTCGCCAACATTCTTCACTCATATCATTATGGCAAGGACAAGTGTAATCATCTTCCATATCTTGCACTAGTTCAAGGAGTCACAAAACCCTCATGTTGGTAAGGCAAGGGACAAGGTAACCTAATGTTTTCATGGACATCATTTTGTGTGTGCATCACTCTATGTCTATGGATATTCTTGTTTGTTCCTTGTGGGACTAACCCATGTAGGTATTGAAAGTGCAACTCACTCCAAAGGATTGCTCCAAAAGATCTACATCAACATTGAGCATCCACATCTTCAACACCTACATGAAGTCATCATCGACAAAACCCAAGGTTAGTTCATCCCTCAAAGGGGGATCTGACATCTAGCGGGAGCTTAACTCAAAGAATTGAGTCAAAGCAACTCTAATGATGTGAACACATAAATGCTTTATGTAAAAGTGGTAACCCCACTTGAGCTTAAACGATGAGTATGACCTATGATCAAATGTTCTCATTTGACTCCTAAGTCAATATACTCATATATAGATGACCTGGTCATTGCCAATTGTTTGAAAGATGCTAGAATTGGTTGTGCATGCTTTATCACATATTTAATTTGTCATTTTATTGTGTGAGCATGTTGGTTGCATATTTTACTCATTCGAGGACATCCACTTGTTGTTTTGATTGATTGGTTTCTTTTTCTTTGGCCAAGTGGATGGACAAGAATGCCTAAGAACCTTCTCTAGCTATCTATGCCTTTCTCGTATCAAACTCTATTCATGCTACATCACAAAATTTGATCAAGTCAGATTCGAACCACTCGGTGTGAGGAGCACTCGGAGTCCCCGATTCGTCATAGACTTAAACTTCCAAAACTTCTTTGTGCTTTTCTGTCTGACCGATTTCTCCATTTCGGTCATACCGAGATCACTAAGTCGATCTAGGTTTTCATCTCGGTGCAACCGATTTGAACTTTTTGGTCACACCGAGTTGTTGTAACTGTTAACAGTTGTGCATCTCGGTGCCACCGAGTTGTTCCACTCGGTCACACCGATAGTGTCAGGCTATATATTCTCACGGGCAAAATTTTGGAAAACTTTCTCCGAAACTCTTCGCCGGCGCATAGCTTGCACTGCCTTCTAGGTCTCCGGATCATCGACTTAAATGCATGACCGCCTCCTGTCGCTGGTCTCCGCCGCCGTCAACGGATTTCATCTCTGCAGTTGCCGCCGTAGCGAGTTCACCGCCGAACTAGGGTATGAACTCGATCACAGTGCTATCCTCGTCTGATTCTCAGCACATTGTGTTCATTATGCTTCTTGCCATGATTGAAACACCTCTATCCAGCCAAAACAATCCTTAGAATAGGTGTGATTCGAAAATTCAGGGTTAGGTTTCCGCCGAAACTATCTCGGACCCACCGAGTTGAAAAACTTGGTCCCACCGATTCGGCTAACGCCATTGCACTAGTAACTCTCGGTCAGACCGAGAATTGTTAATCGGTGTGACCGATTTTAAAACTTTTTGAAACCCTAGCAGTCTCGGTGCCACCAAACTGTGACTCGGTCTGACCGAGTTCACTAGTTTAGGTTCCAAAACTGCTTCGGTATCACCGAGTTTGAAAATCGGTAGATCCGAAATGCTTTCTGTGGAAAACTAAAACTAAGTTTTTGAATCATTCTTTTGCAAAAATCTCCGCATTTTGTGATGCTCATCCACTCTATCTCATCTATAACTATTCACAGGGTCAGCAGTCAGTGTTTGCAGCATGTCAGACCAAAGTGATAGTCAAAACAGGGAAGAAGAGCAGATTCACATGAGTGAGGGCACTAGTCCCTCGAGCAGCTCAGATGAAGGAAGCAGAAGCACTCCCAGCAATTTGCCCAAAGCTGCCACCAGGACAAGGAAGAAGAAGACCTCAGAGTCTGAGGATGAGGATTATGTGGTAGTTGAGGATGAGGCTATTTCAAAGAAGAAAGTGCTCAAGAAGGAGTACAGCTCAATTTGCGAGAAAGCCGAGAATGAAGATCAAAAGGCCTGCAGGAAGACAACCAATGTCTAAAGCCAGAGTCTCCACTCAAGCATCTTTGGAATCCCAACCCAAAGAACATGCTTTGCGAAGGAAAGACAAGGAAGGAAAGGGTCAAGAAGACCATGGCCAGAGTGATTGGAAAGCCTTCCATGATGGAAGAAGAGGAAGAAGAAGAGGTTGCTGCACCAGCACCCAAGGCACAAAAGCTGATGGGTGATGCTATAAAGTCAGGGGTGGCAACTTCAAAGCCCAAAGAAGCACCCAAAGCTGCCTCCAAGCCCAAGAGTGCACGTAAGAGGAATACCAGGAGTATACCAGCTGCTGAAAAGAACAAGGCCCAGT
This sequence comes from Aegilops bicornis, assembly GCA_021605145.1. Lineage (NCBI taxonomy): Eukaryota > Viridiplantae > Streptophyta > Magnoliopsida > Poales > Poaceae > Aegilops > Aegilops bicornis. The sequence continues at coordinate 622,523,107 of CM038674.1, forward strand.
GCACGATGTTGTCATTGAGGAAGATGATGAAGGACAAGTCCTAAGGAAGCTCAAACCCAAGATTCCAGACCACAATGATGATCATCCTGTGGCTGAGAACATGAAGATCAGGAGAGACTTAGGGTTGAGGCTATGGATAGAGTCAGATCCATATGCCACCAGGAGAAGGACTGCTATTGATTACATGTTCCACACAAAGGAGAAGCATGACTTCTATGAGACAATCTTGTTGGACAAGAAGCCCATAGTGTGTGATATGAGGTGGGTCGACTGGACCTACATACAAGAAAATGAAGAACACTATCCTGGAGTGTATGACAGCTTCAGTGCGTGTGGAGTTGCAGACTTTGTTGGGCAGAAGCTCACAAACTGGAATGATGAGCTCATTATGCAATTCTACTCCACATCACATTTCTATCCAGATGGCAGGATAGTTTGATGTCTGAAGGAACGAGATACCAATCAACCATTGAGGAATGGGCAAGTCTGATCAATGCCCCAAGGGAGAGTGAAGATGACTTGGACGTTTATGCCAAGAAGAAGATGGATCACAACTCTATGTCACATATGTACAAGGAGATCCCAGACAAAGCTCTTGAGACTTTCAAGCTTGGGTCAGTTCATTTTCTTCTGTCAGGGCTGCCAACGATCAACTGGATCCTAAGGCACACTCTTTTGCCCAAATCAGTTGACCACAACATGATCAAAGGGCATGCAATTAATTTACTACACATATTTGATGTGCCACAGAAATTCAAGGTCCCGAGCCTCATGGTTGAGACTATCAAGAGGACAGCAGCAGACCAAAAGAGAAGCTGTGGATATGCCCCACAAATTCAGGAGTTGATTAACTCAAAGATGGGCACAGGGAAGTATCTGTTGTATAAGGAACACTTTGTTCTCTATCCTGACTTTGAGGACAATCAAGTTGTCATGACTGAGAATGAACCATCATCAGTACAAGCTCAAGAGAAGAAGGAGAAAGCAAGGAAAGAGAAGGCTACAAAGATGCCAACACAAGAGGAGGCATCTGAGTACTTTTTGAAGAGCAAGCAGGACCAGCTTAGTTACTTGATAGCATCATCACTGAGGATTGAGAAAGGGTTGGCCACCCTAATTCAAAACCAGGAGAGCCTGGAAAGAGTCATGGAACAAAAATTCTATGATCTTGATGTCAAAGTAACTGAGATTCAGTCAGTTGGGGAGCAGCTACAGGATGACATGCAGGAGAGCAAGGGCAGGACAACAACTAATGCATTTGCGAGAGTGCCTCGAGCTCGGAGATCAGCTACAGAGCCAGTAACCGACACCAGAGTCACTTCATCTGCTCCAGCTACAGCTCCAGCACAACCAGCTCCAGCACCAACTCCTTCAGCTCCTTCCACATCAACAGAAGTCTTCGTCCAAGGAGCCATCTCTACGCCACCAGCTGAAGACCAAGCCTGAGAGACTATATAGTACTATGCATTTTCTAGGAACTTTTTGGTAACTTGTTGCCAAAGGGGGAGAAAAAATATATAGATCATAGGCTTCGAGAGAGAGAGTTTGCTTTTGTTCTGTTCTCTCTTGTTTTCTTGGTTGAACTTTGTTTGCCTTTGATTGCTTGAGATACTATGCTATTATCCGTGAGACATTGATGATCATGTGTTTGATCATAAGCTACACTTATGCTTGTTAGATGATATTATCTTACTTATCCTTATATGATCATTCACTTTGCTTGGTGATGAGTGCATGTATTCAATCTTTAGTATTTTGAGCGCTCCACCAAGATGTATGTGACATGGAAAAGTAACCCATCAGCCTAATTCCTTGTGCATTTGCAGTCCAAAGCAAATCTTAAAATATGCACAAATTTAGGGGGAGCTCTTGCTTATCACATACTTCTCAAAGCGACGATGTTTTTCAATCTTATTATCATTTGTCGAAGCTTTGATCTATATGTTGTCATGAATTACCAAAAAGGGGGAGATTGAAAGTGCAACTATCCCTAGGTGGTTTTGGTAATTCATAACAACATATAGCTCATTGAGCTAATGCTATTCCAAGACAAATATTTCAGGAACGCTCAATGGATGGCATGGCATGGATGATGATAGTGGATCCCTCAAAATATTAAGGACAAAGGATTGGCTCAAGCTCAAAAGCTCAAGACTCTACATTTTACATTTTAGTGATCCAAGATCACATTGAGTCTATAGGAAAGGCCAATACTATCAAGGAGGGATGAGGTGTTGCTTAATGAGCCTCTTGCTTCATGTGCTTAGTGATATGCTCCAAAACCCTCAACTACTTTCTCACATCCACATATGACCTAAACCTAAAGTCAAAATCGGTCCTACCGTTTCTTTCTATCCGGCGCCACCGAGTTCAAATGTCATAGCCACTGCCACAAACCCTAGGCAAATCGGTTTCACCGATAGGGATCTCGGTCTCACCGAGATGGGATTGTAAGCTCTCTGTTTCCCTTCGTAACATTTCGGTCTAACCCAAGTGAGCGATCGGTCCCACCGAGATTGCAATGTAAACTCTCTGTTTCCCTTGCATAACATTTCGGTCTCACCGAAAGAGCGAATCGGTCCCACCGAGTTTACCTGACCAACTCTCTGGTTAGCTAATTACCAAAATCGGTCTCACCGAGTTTGTGTAATCGGTCTCACCGAGATTATGTTATGCCCTAACCCTAACCATATCGGTCCTACCGAGTTGCATGTCGGTCCCACCGAAAACCCTAACGGTCACTAGGTTTACTAAATCAGTCTGACCGAGTTTCTTGATTCGGCCCCACCGAGATTGGTAAATTGTGTGTAGCAGTTAGATTTTGTGTGGAGGCTATATATACCCCTCCACTTCCTCTTCATTCGTGGAGAGAGCCATCAGAACAAACCTACAATTCCAACTTACCATTTCTGAGAGAGAACCACCTACTCATGTGTTGAGGCCAAGATATTCCATTCCAACCACATGAATCTTGATCTCTAGCCTTACCCAAGTTGCTTTCCACTCAAATCTTCTTTCCACCAAATCCTAATCCTGTGAGAGAGAGTTGAGTGTTGGGGAGACTATCATTTGAAGCACAAGAGTAAGGAGTTCATCATCAACACACCATTTGTTACTTCTTGGAGAGTGGTGTCTCCTAGATTGGCTAGGTGTCACTTGGGAGCCTCCGACAAGATTGTGGAGTTGAACCAAGGAGTTTGTAAGGGCAAGCAGATCGCCTACTTCGTGAAGATCTACCACTAGTGAGGCAAGTCCTTCGTGGGCGACGGCGATGGTGGGATAGACAAGATTGCTTCTTCGTGGACCCTTCGTGGGTGGAGCCCTCCGTGGACTCAAGAACCGTTACCCTTCGTGGGTTGAAGTCTCCATCGACGTGGATGTACGATAGCACCACCTATCGGAACCACGACAAAAACATACGTGTCTCCAATTGCGTTTGAATCCTCCAAACCCCTCCCTTTACTTTCTTGCAAGTTGCATGCTTTAAATTCCGCTGCCTATATACTCTTTGCATGCTTGCTTGAATTGTGTGAAGATTGCCTGACTTGTGCAAAGATAGCTAAAATCTGCCAAAGTCTAAAATTGGGAAAAGGTTAAGTTTTTCATTGGTCAAGTAGTCTAATAACCCCCCCCCCCTCCAGACATACTTCAAGGTCCTACACCCTGATAAGCCAGCTAACCATACCAACAGAAACTGTTGGGTCTTCAAGCAGGCAGGCAAGCTCAGCACCGAACACAAGGGGAGGAGGTCGCCAGGCCCTAAAGACGATAGAGTGGCTCACCAGCCAAGTACCAGGGGCCAGAAGAAGTTTCCCCCTGTAGTTCGACCACTCCCGGAACGGAAATAGTAGTTCGGCTTCCGCCGCCAACTTCTTATCCCGGCAAGATTCACACACCGCGTACATCACTACACACTCAAGATACCATGGGCGTCGACGGAAGCACAATACGGACAACCCTGCGAGCATTCCCTTAACGTTTTTTATCTGTTTTCTATCTTTCTTTCTTTATTATCTTTAAAAAAACAGGTGCCGAAAAGGATAGCATCTACAACGGGCTCTATCGGAGTTCGGTTCCGTACATTCACCTAAGGGGCTACTTCCGTTAAGGATCCCCCTCCCCGAGGACGGGCGGCGCAGCCGTGCGACAGGAGGTTCAAAATCACTTTTTGTAGACCGCACTCTATATTTCGAGCCTGTACTATGCCCTTTTACCTCCATCCCCGATCCCGAGCATGTCAAATAGTCGGGTTGGTGGTTTCTATATATGAATTTACCATTGGCATATTGCTCCGCTCCCAGTAAACTTTATCCGACCTAATCTTTCATACTCTTTCAGCAATGAATACTGCCTTAACGGCTACTTTACAGAGGCACCATGGCATAACCTGCCAGGGGCTCAGTATAGGAACAAATGAGTTGCCAGCAAAAGCCCGAACAGCTCTATAGCGTACTTCGGTGTCGCAAGTTTGGCCTTATATGCATCAGCTCCGAATCATTGTCTTGGGTCAATAGTTGGGTTGCCCGGCTCCTGTGCTTGCTAACCTACGTTCCGCTCCGTCGGCTAGGGTAGTAAAGCGAGAACTACTGCGATTGTGCCCTGGTCTAAACCGGATGAGCACCTCAGTAGAGAAAGCCAAAAATTGACTGTCATGATGCGGCGAGAGCTGGTCAACCACTTGACGACTTCTTGGAATCCTTAGTGATTCTCCGTGTTGCAGGAAGGATCTTTTCCAGATCAACTATGCAGGGCACCACACGCTGCATACATACTATGGGCTATGTCATATCCCCACCATAAAACTCCTATGGCTAAGTGAAAGTGTTAACGCGTTATAGTCCAATTGCCTGGTTCGCCACATTATCACCTCCTTCATGGACCAAGACGTTGGACAAAGAGTGATTAAATGCTTTTCCAAACACCCTCGTACTTCCTACGAGGGGGCTGGGCTCGGCAATCGAAAACTTTCAGATTATATTAAAACGGCCACACAGGAGGAATTCACGCTTTCGAGCAAAACATAAAAATAGATTAACTATAAAGTTGTCTTTTACAATTATCATACACCTTACTCGAACATTACGTCTTTCGAGCATTGATCCTCTATCAAGCGGACGCCCTCTAGGACGTCCTCAAAATAATGCTCCGGTTCCGGATGGTCCTTGCCTTTGGGTGGACACTTTGTCGCAACATCGATGGCTTTCATCTTTCCCCAGAATGTCTTGACTCGGGCAAAAGCCATCCGTGCACCCTCAATGCACGTTGACCGCTTCACAGCGTCGATACGCGGCACCGCGTCAACAAGCCTTTGCACCAAACAGAAATAACTCTTCGGAACAGGCTCGGTGGGCCACAACCGGACTATAACATCCTTCATGGCAGCGCTGGATATCCTATGAAGTTCGGCCCACTGGGACACCTGTTCATTTAGCAACAGGGGGCGCCTCGATGCGCCAAACTGCGACCAAAAAAGCTTCTCCGTTGCATGCCCATCTTGCGCTTGATAATACTGCGCCGCATCGGAAGAACTCTTTGGCAAGTCCAAGAACTCGTTCGGAGAACTCCACACTTGGTTAAGCTGGGCATAGTTCTGGTCGCCGAACTTAGCCTGCAGCAGAAAGGGCTTTCCAGCCGCAATCTCCCTTGCCTATCGAATTTACTCACGGGCCGCTCTGGATTCAGACTGCGCTTCTCTCGCCTCTCGTAAGGCCTTGTTAAGTTCAGCCGTTTTGGCTTCGTTTTCCTTCTCAAGAAGTTTACAGCGGCTAGCCGCATTCTCTAATTCGTGCGCCGTGGTGGACATCTTCTCCTTGTCTTGGCACCGTGCAGCTTGTTCGGCTTTCAACTGAGCCGATGCCTTTTCGGTAGCAGCATTACTAAACCGGGCCTACTCCTTGGCCCGGGCAAGCTCCGCCCGAAGGGCCTCCATGGCGGCAGCACCATCTGCATTCATGCACATCCCATACAAAACTCTTTTTAGAGTTAGGCTTCAATTACAAGCACTTTGGTGTAAGGAATGCTCGAAATATATACCTTGTGAGTCATCAAGACGCCTGTTGATCAACACAATGTCATCTTCCGCAATATCCAGCTTCCGCCGCAGTTCGGCTACTTCCGTATTTCGGGTAGCCGCAGGAGAAGAGACAACATGTACTCCAAGTTAAATCAAGGTTAGTACCTGAGCACATCTTTTTGATCCCCCGATCGCTTCCTTTGGAAGGCAATCCGAGTCTCAGGGGCTACTGCATATACAACCGGTGCATTATGTCAATAAAATACCATTGGCAAAATTATGTCACAAACCTCGAAACCCTTTAGCAGGCTTGTGAAAGCTTCATTTAATCCGCTTTCCGCGGACAAAATCTTCTCAATCACCGTACCCAACAAGGTACATTGTTCCCCCGAGACAGGTGCTTTTTGTAGCATGCCCCGCAATATATCCGGAGCTTCCTGGTCTCCGGAAGCCGCTCTAGGAGCAACCCGTCCTTCAAAGGAATCTGTTCACCCATCTCCGGAGTCATTGTCGGCTAGGAGCCGGATAGCCCGGGGCCTGTATTGCCAGCCCCAGAATATCAAACGGTCGGAGATCCGCCTTCGGGCACGTCCCCTTTTGTCCGCTGATTAAGAGTGACCCTCCGTGACGACACTTCTGAGTCATCTGCCTTATTGGGCGAGGGGATTCGAGGAGGCATCTCACTCTCCATCATCTCTGGAAGGAGACTTCCGAAGAGGAGGATTGCCCAGAAAAACTTTGCGCCGACCTGTAAAAATGCATGAACGCGTTACGTATATCTTCGGTTAACGGCAAAGGAGCGGATGCTATCAAATTAATCCAGATTCACTTACGGTTCGACCGAGGGCTTGTCCCCTTGTTGAAGTTGTTCAACGGCATCGCTTCCCAAACCTAAGCCGCTCGACGGTGGCATCTTGCCCTTCTCGGAAGACCGCCCCTCCCAATTTTCGGAGGCGGCCCTTTTTCTTCTGCTAGGAGAAGGGATACTGGATCCTTTTTCGCCTCTGTCTTCAGGCGAGGAAAGGTCGATCTCGACGGACTCAGTATCCGACTTACATCTGGAACCAAGGTCCTCTTGGGCCTTCTCACTCTCCTCTTTACCCTCCGGCGCCTGGTACGACGCCGAGGCCAGCATCCTTGCTAGCACAGGAGTAGCTGAGTCTTCTGGAAGGGGAGCCAGACACCTAATATGGTCCACCTTGTTTATCCAGCCCTGCAAAAAGATAATAATGTCGGTATCTCGCCACTGGGTATCAGATTACAAGGTATTCGGCAAACAGACCTTATCGGGGTATCCGGATGGTTACAGTCTAGGCCGACATCTTCAGTGGTGTCTGGCCATTGCCTTCGTTTCCCGAAGAATAACTTCCACATTCCTTCGTGCGTAGTGCCGAAGAAGTGCTGAAGAGCCCGCGACCCTTCTGGATTGAACTCCCACATGCGGAGTGGCCCTCGCTGGCACGGCAGAGTCCGGCAGACCAGCATTACTTGAACGACGTTGACGATATTGACACCCCTCTCGATGAGGTTTCGGATGCGACTTTGCAAAATATGCACCTCGTCCGTTGACCCCCCAGTCCAACCACTTATTAATCCACGACGCAAGCTGAGCTGGGGGGCCGAATCGAAATACAGGCGCGACTGCCCACTTGGAGCCACGGGGCTCGGTGACATAGAACCACTCCTGCTGCCACAGATCGGAAGACTTAGCAAAGGATCCTTTCAGCCAAACAGCGCTGTCGAGCTTACTCACTACAGCGCCGCCACGCTCTGCCTGCTCCTCCTCTATCGTTCGCAGCTCCACACTGAAAGTCTTGAGCCACAAACCAAAGTGCAGAGGGGTTCGGAGGAAGGGTTCACACATGACGATAAACGTCGAGATAAGAAGAATAGAGTCCGGGGCCAGATCATGAAAATCTAGCCCGTAATAAAACATGAGCCCTCGGACAAAGGAATTAAGCGCAAACCCTAACCCGCGGAGGAAGTGGGACACGAATACAACCCTCACGCCAGGTCTAGGGGTGGGAATAACCTGCCCCTCAAGCCGATGGGGAATCTCTGCGGTCAAATACCTCGCCGCCTGAAGCTTTACAATGTCACTCTCCATGACAGAAGAAGCCACCCACCGGCCCTGATGGCTGGATTCGTACATGATTGGAGCTTGCGGTGGTCTAAACCCGGGTGTTGGAACTCGGGGAAGAAAGGGCCCAGGAAGAAGCAAGCATAAAGAAAAAGATGGATTAGTGCCCCTATATAAAGGCCGCAAATATCAAGCGTCTCTGCCTGGGCCTCAAAACTTACCTATTCCCACGGGGTTGTACCCAGGCGATGGTTGGGTTGCCCCCTGAAAGTGCAACTATCCCTAGGTGGTTTTGGTAATTCGTAACAACATATAGCTCATTGAGCTAATGCTATTCCAAGATGAACATTTCAGGAAAGGTCAATGAATGGCATGGCATGGATGATGAAAGTGGATCCCTCAAAATGCTAATGACAAAGGATTGGCTCAAGCTCAAAAGCTCAAGACTCTTCATTTTATATTTTAGTGATTCAAGATCACATTGAGTCTATAGGAAAGCCAATACTATCAAGGAGGGATGAGGTGTTGCTTAATGAGCCTCTTGCTTCATGTGCTTAGTGATATGCTCCAAAACCCTCAGCTACTTTCTCACATCCACATATGACCTAAACCTAAAGACAAAATCGGTCTCACCGATTCTTCCTATCTGGCGCCACCGATTCCAAATGTCATAGCCACTGCCACAAACCCAAGGCAAATCGGTTCTAGCGATAGGAATCTCGGTCTCATCGAGCTGGGATTGTAATCTCTTTGTTTCCTTTCCGTAACTTTTCGGTTTCACTAAAAGAGCGGATCGGTCCCACCGAGATTGCAATGTAAACTTTATTTTTCCTTTCCGTAACGTTTCGGTCTCACCGAAAGAGCGAATCGGTCCTATCGAGTTTACCTGACCAACTCTCTGGCTAGCAAATTACCAAAATCGGTCTGACCGAGTTTGTTGATTCGGTCCCACCGAGATTGGTAAATTGTGTGTAACGGTTAGATTTTGTGTGGAGGCTATATATATCCCTCCACCTCCTCTTCATTCGTGGAGAGAGCCATCAGAACAAACCTACACTTCCAACTTACCATTTCTGAGAGAGAACCACCTACTCATGTGTTGAGACCAAGATATTCCATTCCTACCATATGAATCTTGAGCTCTAGCCCTCCCCAAGTTGCTTTCCACTCAAATCTTTTTTCCACCAGATCCAAATCCTATGAGAGAGAGTTGAGTGTTGGTGAGACTATCATTTGAAGCACAAGAGCAAGGAGTTCATCATCAACACACCATTTGTTACTTCTTGGAGAGTGGTGTCTCCTAGATTGGCTAGGTGTCACTTGGGAGCCTCTGACGAGATTGTGGAGTTTAACCAAGGAGTTTGTAAGGGCAAGGAGATCGCCTACTTTGTGAAGATCTACCGCTAGTGAGGCAAGTCCTTCGTGGGCGACGGCCATGGTGGGATAGACAAGGTTGCTACTTGGCGGACCCTTCGTGGGTGGAGCCCTCCATGGACTCAGCAAGAACCGTTACCCTTCGTGGGTTGAAGTCTCCATCAACGTGGAGGTATGATAGCACCACCTATCGGAACCATGCCAAAAACATCCGTGTCTCCAATTGCGTTTGAATCCTCGAAACCCTTCCCTTTACTTTCTTGCAAGTTGCTTGCTTTAATTTCCGCTGCTCATACACTCGTTGCATGCTTGCTTGAATTGTGTGATGATTGCTTGACTTGTCCTAAGATAGCTAAAATCTGCCAAACTCTAAAACTGGGAAAAGGCTAAGTTTTTAATTGGTCAAGTAGTCTAATCACCCCCCCTCTAGACATACTTCAAGGTCCTACACCCCCGTCCGGGTTGATAAGAATACCTTAAAAAAGGGAGACATGATCTGCTCTTGGATAAGACCTGCAATGAAACCACGCCTCGAGACGTGGGACGATGGGCCAGCCAAACGGCTCGAACATAATGGCCATGTAGGCATGATGTCATACTACCCAAAGAGTCGTCAGCAGATGGGACTCGTAAAATATTATATCCTCTACAATTGTGTATACAGGTCCGGATACTATCATCGCATCCAAAGACAATCTTGGAGTTCGGAAAGGAGGGAACCCGCCTTGCAATGCCGAAGACAATCTGCGCGCCGGACTCCTCGTCATTGAAGTCAGGTTCAGGGGCTACTGAGGGAGTCCTGGACTAAGGGGTCTTCGGGCATCCGGCCTATTATCTGTGGGCCGGACTGATGGGCTGTGAAGACATGAAGGCCGAAGACCGTAGCCGTGTCCGGATAGGACTTTCCTTGGCATGGAAGGCAAGCTTGGCAATCAACTATGAAGATTCCTTTCTATGTAACCGATTTCTATGTAAACCCTAGATCTCTCCAGTGTCTATATAAACCGGAGAGAGTAGTCCGGATAGACGGATACACATTATCATAGTCATACAGGCTAGACTTCTAGGGTTTAGCCATTACGATCTCGTGGTAGATCAACTCTTGTAATACTCATATTCATCAAGATCAATCAAGCAGCAAGTAGGGTATTACCTCCATAGAGAGGGCCCGAACCTGGGTAAACATCGTGTCCCCCGTCTCCTGTTACCATCGATCCTAGACGCATAGTTCGGGACCCCCTACCCGAGATCCGCTAGTTTTGACACCGATAGGAACCACCTCACCACGATGCACATCGTTGATTAGTGCAGTGTCAAGCCGCAAGACTAAGTGGCAGCCATTTGCCACATGGCAGCCTCTTTGTACAGGAAATACCTACAGGCAACACCCGTCCTACGACATGTCGAGTTAGCAGGCGTGAAGCTGGCAAAACAGCCCCGCAAGCCTTGCTGGGCAAGCGACGATGTGACGTCGAGTGACGCATTTAATGTGCCCCTGTTAGGTTGCGGAGTTAGGTATGATAGCACTATTTGCTATATTATCAATGCATAATGACTGATTTGCCACTATGGTGACCACTTAGCCTATAAAAAGGAGGCCCATGGCAACCTTAGAAAGGGTTGGACCCTGGATGAGAGAATCCACCCCCTCACATTTCATACGCACATGACCTTTTCACCCTGAGGAAACCCTGCCGGGCAAACGCGCTACGACCACCACCATTTTTTTACCAAATCAGGAGTAGGGTTTTACGCCTCACGGCGGCCCGAACCTGGGTAAAGTTTCTCGTGTGATCTCTGTCATACTGCCCCACATTCTTCTGCTCTTTGTGCAAGATGCCATCCCCCACCAAACCAGCAAGGGACCCTTGGTCCCATAGGTGGCCGTGTTTTCCTGCGACATCTTTGGCGCACCAGGTAGGGGGATGCACTTGCGCGAACCTGAACGCGTGAGCAACGCGCCATATCTATGGTAGTCCACCCGAAGCTTTTGGCGTCGGTGGCGGCCGCGGAGATACGAAGACCAAGCAGGGCCGCCCCCATGCCCGCCTCATCCATTGCCACATTCTAACTCGCATACACCAAAACTCTCCATCTCTCTAACTCACACATCTCTCCCCATATCCGCATGTGTATCGCACACACTCACTCTCTAATTATGTCTATGTGTCTCCACGTTACACAACACAAAGCCGCATGCACATGCATGTATCTATCTATCCTCCATGCACAAAGACACACAAAGAATCTCTTATCATTGCATCAGTCTCTCCATATCACACATCTCTCCCCATGTCCGCATGTGTATCTCACACACTTACTCTCTAATTATGTCTATGTGTCTCCACGTTACACAACACAAAGCCGCATGCACATGTCTCTCTCTAGCCTCCACACGCACAGACACACAAAGAATCTCTTATCATTGCATCAGTCTCTCCGTATCACACACATGTGCTATCTCTCTCTCTCGCACGCATGCTCAACCAAGATTTTCTCGTGAATAACTTACCGTTTATTCATCAACAGTCATGGTAGTATGACGAACACGAGACGTGAAAAAGAATACATCTACACGTCCGTAGACCACCTAGTATGGCTACGAGGACTAGAGCGAGCCGAAAGCGCGCCGCCGTCACCCCCTCCTTATAGGCGACGGTAAACCTTTGTTTTACACAGTCGGGAAGCCATTGTGCTAAGGCCCCACATGCTCAGTCGTTGAATAGAACATAGATCCAAGTTTTTGGAAACAAGTATCGATAATACGTTTGTATCTCCATACTTATACTCCTGTAAATTACTTAGTTGGTGATGATGGTGTGTTTGCCATCCGTCATTTCTGACCATTAGATCTACATCTAATGACTGTGAGGTAAGTTGTTGCCTTTTCGCAACATCCCACTTCTCTACTCCAAATTGTAGAAAACCCCTTGGTATCTTAAGGCCAACCACATCCCTCCCTCACCTCATCAAAACAATCCAAGGAATATATTCTGACTGAAACATAATATATTTTTAGTGACATATGTATATCAAAATTAGAGTGTTTTCTATCAAGTTTGTGAACAAGTATTATTCTACTTATGATCCATTGCAACACATGTGCACATTGCTAGTATTTCCGTAGTTTCGAGTTTTCCATCAAGATATTAGTCACTCATGGTCGATATTTAGTTTGACTTACGTACACATAGCCACTATGTAACTAGTCGTGCTTATTGGCTTCCAAAGCTTAACTTCCACTCCTACTTACATTATGTAGAATATTTAAAACAACTACCACTTTCAACCAGCCCTAGGAAGAAACTACTGTACAAAAATAGCAAAAAACATACCCAAAATTTCTTAATCCACGCCAAAAACTACTACCTAGTGTCAATTAGGATCGTTTAAACCCATTTATGACAGGGTTGGCCCACACGTCCGTGCTGACGAGGCACCTTAAACCAACACCGTCTGTTTGACCGTTGTGTTTAATGTTAAGAAACGAGGGACCCACATCTGACCATCTATCCTCTTCTTCCTCCTCCAATCATTATTTTTCCTGAACATTACTTCAAACATTTCGAATGTGTGTTCGTCCCTGGCGCCGGTGATGAGCGAGCTGGCCGCCACTCCGCTGGACAGGCAGGACGCCGCGCTAGCCTCCGCACGGGTTGGCTGGCTGGCCCGAGCATGGCTCACGCACGATCAAGCCGCCGCACCGCCGTGCCAACCTAGCTAGCAAACCTTGTTGACAAGCAGCTGGATGCATCCTGCGGGGTGTGTGCTAGGTTGGCTAGCTAGCGGCCACGAGCGCCGCACGGAGGTGGCATCCGGGCTCTCGCAAGATGGGCCCCGTGCCGCTGGAGCTTTTGACCTCGCCTTGTGCCGGCGGCGGTAGGTGCCTCCCATGGTCGAGGATGACTAGGTGGACGGGCCGGAGGTAGGAGGTGACTCGGGGATTTTTGTCCAGACTGACATGTAGGTCCCACAAGTCATAATGCCTAACTTGCTGGTCTAATAGACGGCGTTAACTTAAGGGGCGACATGGGTTTAAACATGCCTATAATGGCACTTGGTAGTTTGTTGCGACGTAAGAATTTTTTGGTATGTTTTTGCAAATTTTTGTAGAGTAGTGGTTGCTTGGTATGGCTTGTTGAAAAGTGTAGCTAGTTTCTTGGTAGTGGTATCTTGTAAGGAACAATGTACTAGCGACAAAAGGCGATTCTAGGTTGAGTGTATAGCTCATTTTGTGGGTTCGATCATGGCCGTACACACAGCGGCCTTTAAAAAAATATTAACCTAGCTGCGAGCAATTTTTTTTACTGTGGAGCAAAGCCCCACAACCTTTCATTCCAAGCCCAATAAAATAGTCAGAAGTGCATATGATACAAGAAAAGGGGGAAACCCTACCTATACTTACCTATACACTAGGGCAGGGAGTTAACCCAAGCCAGAAGGTTATCCCTGGTGGGACTAGTTAGCTTATGAGAGAGTAAAGTTACATCATGTACAAAATTACACCTCCAAACAGCAAAAGAAGCTCGCTCCCCTTTGAAAGTTCTTCCATTGCGCATTATCCAGATGTTCCATGCTACTGTGAGCATTACTTGAAAGAAGAATGGGTGCCTGAAAGAGTTCCTTGCATGTGAGATACATTGTGATATGTCATCACCACATGTACACTCTATCCTCAGGTAGTTCCAGACTCTGGAGCTGAAGTTTTAGTTAACAAAGAGGTGGAGCCTATCTTCATAAACCTGGGAAGCGCAGATGACACACAAGTTATCATCCTCAGGTAGCCAGTACACTGGTAGACTGGTAGTTAGACTTTTGAAGATGAATGGACGTGTCGCACCACAATCTGGGTGCACTAGATAGCCCAGCCACGTGAACGGGGTTTCCCTCCCATCATCTCATGGCTTGTGTACTAGAGTAGTAGTGACGGTGTCCTGCACTAGGGGGTACTCACCACGTCATCTCCCGATCAGTTGGATCGGGCCGAGGATCCCCATGGCCGTATACTCATGGGCCAGTCCGGACAGTTACCGCATACAAGGAAGATTCCACAAGACTTGGCGATCAAGACAAGGACTCCTCCCCACCAGCGTATTCGGCTAGGACTCTTGTTATCCTAGGCCTCTGGTGCATTATATAAACCGAGGCCAGGCTAGTCGATAGACATACAACAATCATACCATAGGCTAGCTTCTAGGGTTTAGCCTCCTTGATCTCGTGGTAGATCTACTCTTGTACTACCCATATCATCAATATTAATCAAGCAGGAGTAGGGTATTACCTCCATCGAGAGGGCCGAATCTGGGTAAAAACATCGTGTCCCTTTCCTCCTGTTACCATCCGCCTAGGCCTTGCGATTCGGGACCCCCCTACCGAGATCCGCGGTTTGACACCGACATTGGTGCTTTCATTGAGAGTTCCGCTGTGTGTTCGGCAAAAGGTCGATGGCTCGCTTGCGAGATCAAGCTGCGACTTGACATCTTCGTCACCAGCTCATTGGTCACCTTGAATTCGACCAAGGACTGCGCCCTACCTCCGATTGTCATGTTTGGATGAGGGCCTTCATCAACATCAACTCCGTTCTCTATCAAGATCATGGAGGAATCATCCAGGGAGCCCGGGGACTCAACGTCAACATTGCCCTCGGGCGACCGTACTGTTTTTCTGGACAGCGGACTTGTGTCCGCCGCCACCGCCTCCTCAAGCGTCGTTTTAACGATTGCTTCGGTGGAATTGTGCGGAATTGAGTCTACAAGAACCCTGGAAAATTTCGTCGAGTTTCGATGGAGGAATCTCTGGCAATCTCTCATATACCGGAGCCGCATTGAATCTGGACGAGAATCTGGACGAGTTTAGGGCGTGGTGTCCAGCTTCTAGCTCGGACTTCCTTTGGAAGATCCAACCGTTTATCGGCTGTGGAATTCCTATATCTACCACCCCTCAAACTTTCAGCTCGATCCGACCGTCCAAACTCCGGGAACCTTCCGATTAGTGCATCACTTTCATATCTGTTTTCTGCACGAAAACGAATCCGACCCGAGTTCGTGTTTTTTATGAATGGGATTTCGGACATCCTTTTTGAAGGAAGTTTTGTATGGGGTGTTGTGTTTTGTTTCCGAACACATCCCACTATCTTCAATATCATGCTGGTGTCAAACCAGTCCGGCAATATTGCTCCACGGCTGCCGACCTACGCTAGACACGTCGTCACTTTGTTGAGCCGAGCTCAACTTCTTCGGATCATCATCTCGGCAAGCCGAACAAGAGTCCGGCATCGCGAAGGATAAATCATCACCAACATCGGCGCCCCACGGATTACATGGAGCGGGCATACCGGCATTGCTGCACGGTCGCTTCATCAAGCCGGCATCGACCACGTCACGACCTGCATTGGCAGGGCCGCACTATTGTTTCTTCAAGCTGGTGTCCATCACGCCGACCTACTTCGACTATTTGGCTGGACCGGGGGCTTCGCCATCTCTTCATCAACCTACTCCGGATGCTTCGGCGTCGCTAGCCGACCAGCTCCGTCGCGTTAGCTAGACCGAGGGCTTTGCCTCGACGAGCCAACCTTTGCCATCATTGCCATGTCGTCGTTTTATCGCCCATCGGGCAATGGGTGCGCGGATCGAGTCCCAATTTTGGGAATCACCTCCCTTCGGATTGCTACAACAAATAAACCAGGTCTATCAAATGGTGGCGCGTGCGGCGATCGCATGGTGGTTCGGTCGGTTTCGTACATAGTGTGGCGACGCCGCATCCGAACTCGGACCGACCTGTGAATTCAGGCTTTGCCACGCCTTTATTGCATTACACCGACGACCTGCATCAACATTGACTTCGGCGCCAGGCCATATTTCTTTTATTACTCACTTTTCATAAATTATTTATTATGCAACATTTTTTTTAATTCTTATTATTACTATTATCCCCGGTCTGCACTATTTTTTGTGCACAAGAAAATGATCCAGCCGGACTATATCCTTTGGCGTCACCTCGGGCCATGGGCTTCGTCAACACTTCATTACCCCATACAGGGGACTTCGGCATCACTCCGCCGTCCTGCATTGACCGTGCTAGGTCACCACTTCGGAGTGCCGAGCTCTTTGCTCTGCCACCTCGGGATCGGCTTGGGGGATGGAACCTTGTCCTGCATCAAGCTCGGACCGCGTCGTCAATACCGAACACATTAACCAGCTAAGTTGCCTTCATGCTCAAAGTTTTAAATTTTTAACTTGTGTTCAGCTCGACCAAGCGTTATACTTTTTGGGGAAAAAGTAGCTTGTAAAAATTTTCCTTGTCCAAACTTTGTTTGTGACGCGCAAATTCAAATACCCCATTTACTTGGGGGCTTCCTTCATGAAGCTTTTTCCTCTTGCACATGATTATACTTGTACGGCTTCGTTCCTTGTCCGTGTATTATGCCATAATATGCACCATATTGACTTAAGTGATTTGCAAGCTGGGTTGCCTTGCTCCTGTGTTTACCCCTACGTTCCCGATTGTTCGGCTAGGGAGTAAAGGGAGCACCTCTGCGATTGTCATGATCGGGTCACCCGAGCCGGACCTCAGACTGGGTGAAGCCGAAAGCTAGCGCTCTTACTGTTTTCAATAATGGTCGGCACACAACGGAACTCATGAGTACAAAAAATCTATTGCACAAGTCTCATATTAATAATGAGCACCGAAGAAAGCTATCGGTGGCGGTACTATTTTCTTAGAAGATGCTTCTTACACTTTATCAGTAATATAGCATAAGTTCCTGGCGTGCTTTATGCATTACTGACCTTATGACCTGATTGCACGGTTATTGGAAACACCGTCGATATTCTCGACGGATGGAGTACATAACACTTTTCGGTCCTTGACCGAAGAGGGAGAAAGCCGACGATTCGGTTAAGGCAGCGTTTAAAGTTCGGTTGAACATAGATATGATATAAGTACTTCGGTACATAGAATCATTCTTTTACCCAAGTCACTTGGGGGCTCTTATGTTTATTTGAGCCGTTTTATAATAAGTGTTTTTCTTCTTAGTCGTTGCAGAGTTATTATTATTATTTATCACTCCTTTTCTCGACACGAGTGTGCGGTCACTAGACGGGGAGCCTAATTTCTCTCTCAAAACCGCTAGAGTTTAGTTTTTAAACTGGCCTAATGAGAAGTACTCCGCCTTCGGGATGGGAGACTGAAGTCGTAGGCTGACCCGCTTGAAGTCTTGAGATAGGATGTGTCATGTTAAAACACGATAGAAGCACTTTTTTTTTCTAAAGTCCAATTTTCGGATTGGCACCGAACACTTGATCTTGTTCGGACGTCATGTTTTTACTGACGTTTTTTTGTTTTCCAAGCTTTTGGCACTTTTAAACTATTTGTGTGTTTTCAGCACTAGTCTCCCAGTGCAACGCCAGACACCTTTAGAGATTCGGCAAAAACATTCTCAGATATGGCTATATATGCATCAGTTTCGAATTGTGTCTTCGGTCAATAGTTGGGTTGCCCGGCTCCCGCGCTTGCCTCCTACGTTCCGCCTTGTTCGGCTAGGTGTGCAAAGGGAGAACCACTGTGATTGTGCTTCTAGCTCGCATAATCAAGCACCTCAGTGGAGAAAGCCAAAAACTGACTGTCACAATAGGTGTAAACTGGTCAGCGATCCGATGACTATATTAAATGACGGGCCATTCATAAAATTGGCTGAAGTGTTTCCGGCTTGACCTCGACTGTCGCCGAACACTACCGGGGGCTAGTAACTGGCCTCCCAAACCAAATCCTCAATATTTTGGTCTTACATTGGAGCTGAGGTTTCATGATCATGCTTAGCATGACAACCCAAAGAAAGGAACCGATAGCGGGACTATTTTCTTTGGAAGACATTTCTTACATTAGCGGTAATATAACATATCTCTCTGCGTACCTTTGTTTATAAAACCATATGGCCAGATTGCCTTGTTTGTCGTAAATCTTTGCCCTCATAAAGGCTTTATAAAGTAGGACAAACACTCCTCGGCTACTAGCCGAGGAGGTTGAAGCCAATGGTCGGTCAACAAAGTTTTGTACAATGCGGATCCGAGCATTAATGACGTAAAATACTTGGATACATTGAGTCATTACACATAATTTGTGATTTTACTATGGATAAATTCGGCCACCCGTGCCCGCATTAAGGCTCGGGGGCTACTGGGCTTCAGTTTTATTATTTACAAATATTAAAGGGGCACATCAATCCCCTGATCTGGTGTTGCCACCCGACCAGTGTCTCGGGGGCTCTTGCCTTTGCTGTTCTATGCGAGAAAATTTTAAGTGCAATACTGTTTCCGAGGAGATTTTGATCCTCGGGTTGGTCGGCCGCACCCAACCCGAGTCTCGAGGACTGAGCACGCCGCTTTTGTGTCCCAGTATTATCTTGAGCTAGGACTTGATCCTCGGACCGATTTTGCAAATCAACTTTGAGTCTCGGTGACTCACGAGGATCAGCGGTCTTATGTCATCCTTCATGGGCATCTCGGGTTTTAGACCGATACCCACCTTGAGGACTCACGGCTATGTATCTCGGCGGAGAATAAACTGCACCAATCAAAAATATTGACAAAAATCGGCCCACATTAGGTGGTGCACCACCTCGGAAGCGATCCGACATAAAGCTTGGGCGCTAGTGGCTGGCTCCATAGAGGGCATTTCCGGCATTAAGCTCGGCTAAACTTCGTTCAAACTTCTTTGAACCATGGTGATTCTGACACCTCGGATACGGTCGGCGTTGGAGCTCGGATACATAGTCCGGCGTTGGAGCTCGAATACATTCGGCGTTAGAGCTGGGAAGCGATCCGGCGTTGGTGCTCATTTGCAAAAGATACCTCAAATGCAGTCCGGCGTTGGAGCTCGGACGCAAGAGGACGCTGCCGCCCGGGAACAACTTCAAACACGTGGTGTGGCATAAAAATAACAAGGCATTGATAAAGGCCGGAAACTTAAACGGGCTCCTCAGATACCCGACGTATAAACTCGTCGAATGAATTTCGGCGATCCTCAAGATCGAAGATGAGAAGATTTGTTGAACCAGTTTTCAAGACCGACGACTGAAATTGAAGAACAGTTCGGAAGAATTGAGGAGCGTCCCTAAACTTGAAGACCGGTTCGAGGGGCTCTTGGCGGTGTCACTGGACTGAGGGGTACTCACCACGTCGTCTCTGATCAGTTGGATTGGGCCGAGGATCCCCATGGCCGTATACTCATGGGCGATCCGGACGGTTACGCATACAAGGAAGATTCCACAAGACTTGGTGATCAAGACAAGGACTCCTCCCCCACCGGCGTATTCGGCTAGGACTCTTGTTATCCTAGGCCTCTGGTGCATTATATAAACCGAGGCCAGGCTAGTCGATAGACATACAACAATCATACCATAGGCTAGCTTCTAGGGTTTAGCTTCCTTGATCTCGTGGTAGATCTACTCTTGTACTACCCATATCATCAATATTAATCAAGCGAGGGTAGGGTATTACCTCCATCGAGAGGGCCCGAACCTGGGTAAAACATCGTGTCCCTTGTCTCCTATTACCATCCGCCTAGGCCTTGCAGTTCGGGACCCCCTACCGAGATCCGCCCGATTTTGACACCGACAAGTAGTACTATACATATATACATAAAGTACTCATATATATATATATATATATATATATATATATATATATATATATATCAATTCACATTGTGCAGCGTTTGTCTCCCAGCGTCGCGCCCTAGCCGCACCTAAACTTCTTCTTCCTCATCAGCTACCATCTTTAAACTAGCACCTCCCAATTAAGCCCGAGGAGCCAGAAAAGCCTGGCACGACATTGGGAACTGTGCAATATGGCTCTGGACGTACAGTACTAGCACTATTTGTAGCTTGTTGCGTTGCACGCATGGACTTCGCTCCATTATCAGCTCTAAACTCTATAAAAAACCTTCCTCTTGACACGATTTTTTTTAAACAGAGGCAAAAGCTTTGCCTCATCTCATTAATAAAGAAGGAAGGACCAACAAACAAAGTTCGAAGAGATCCATTACACCTCCACAAATGGAAGCGAAAAGCCTGGTCTGGCTGTATCAAAGAACTGAAATGTTCTGCCCCCGCAGTTTGCTAGCCTACCTTTGAGTCACTAACACATGGGTCCCAAAGTGCATTGGGCTTACCTATTAGTGACTCAAAGGCAGGGTATGGTAGGGATTGCTAAGTCAGAGTATCGACGTCCCCTGAGTAGGCCAGCTACGCGCTTGAATAGAGCACGGAGAGTACACAGGTGTACTTTCCCTGCATTGATAGTACAACGATGGTTCGAGAGAACAGTAGTACCCTCCACTTGCAACTGTAGCTTCTTGGCCTTGAGATTCAAGAGTTCCAAACCGGTGCACTATAGAAGTATATAGTACATAAAGTACTATTGCTATAATACTACGTACTAGTACTAAACAATAACCGCACCATCGCGCTACCACTATGTGTGCCCGCATAACTTCCTTAATGAAGGGACGAGGCGCTGCGGTTACACTCTTATCACCTCCTCACCAGTTCCCCTCCCCTCGAAGAGACCAAGGCAGTTTGTCGCTGCTGCCATGGATATGCCAGGTGGTTCTCCTCCTCGTCGGGGCTGGGAGACCTTGGACGACGATCCTCTGGGAGAAATCGCATGCCGCTCCGATGTCCTCACCGATGCAAGACTCGGTGCTTCCTGCACCAACTTTTTTAAGACGATGCGTAAACACGCTTTGGAAAAGGCCATGCGTGTTGGCCTTCCATGCGTTCTCGAGCAGAAGGTTATTGTCGGTGTCAAAACCGGCAGATCTCAGGTAGGGGGTCCCGAACTGTGCATCTAAGGCGGATGGTAACAGGAGATAGGGGACACGATGTTTACCCAGGTTCGGGCCCTCTCTCTGGAGGTAATACCCTACTTCCTGCTTGATTGATCTTGATGATATGAGTATTACAAGAGTTGATCTACCACAAGATCGTAGAGGCTAAACCATAGAAGCTAGCCTATTGTATGATTGTTGTATATATCTATCGACTAGCCTGGCCTTGGTTTATATAATGCACCAGAGGCCTAGGATAACAAGAGTCCTGGCCGAATACGCCGATGGGGGAGGAGTCATTGTCTTGATCGCCAAGTCTTGTGGAATCTTCCTTGTATGCGGCAACTGTCCGGACTGGCCCATGAGTATCTGACCATGGGGATCCTCGGCCCAATCCAAGCGATCGGGAGGCAGCGTGGTGAGTACCCCTAGTCCGAGGACACCGTCGATAGCCCCCTGAACCGGTCTTCAAGTTTAGGGGCGCTCCTTGATTCTTCCGAACTGTTCTTCATCTTGATCGTCGGTCTTGAAAACTGGTTCAACAAATCTTCTCATCTTCGATCTTGAGGATCGCCGAAATGCATTCGACGAGTTTACACGTCGGGTATCCGAGGAGCCCCTTTAAGTTTCCGACCTTTATCAATGCCTTGTTATTTTTATGCCACACCTCGGGTTTGAAGTTTTTCCCGGGAGGCAATGTCCTCTTGCGTCCGAGCTCCAACGCCGGACTGCATTCGAGGTATCTTTTGCAGCCGAGCACCAACGCCGGACCGCTTCCTAGCTCTAACGCTGGTATGTATCCGAGCTCCAACGCCGGACTAGGTATCCGAGCTCCAACGCCGGACTGTATCCGAGCTCCAACGCCGGACTATGTATCCAAGCTCCAACGCCAGACTGTATCCGAGGTGTCGTAAATCACCTTGGTTCAAAGAAGTTTGAAGGAGTTTAGCCGAGCTTAATGCCGAAAATGCCCTCTATGGAGCCAGCCACTAGCGCCCGAGCTTTATGCCGGACTGCTTCGGTGGTGCACCACCCGAATGTGGGCCGATTTTGTCAATATTTTTGATTGGTGCAATTTATTCTCTGCCGAGATACATAGCCAGTAGCCCTCAAGGTGGGTATCGGTCTAAAACCGAGATGCACATGAAGGATGACATAAGACCACTTGATCCACATGGCCCGAGACTCAGGTTGATTTGCAAAATCGGTCTGAGGATCAAGTCCTAGATCGGCAGAATACTTTGGGACACAAAAAGCGGTGTGCTCAGTACTCAAGACTCAGGTTGGGTGCGGCCGACCAACCTGAGGATCAAAATCTCCTCGAAGACTGTATTACACTTAAAATTTTCTGCATTGGACTGGCAATACAGTAGCCCTCGAGACACTGGTCGGGTGGCAACACCAGATCAGGGGATCGATGTGCCTCTTTAATATTTGTAAATAATAAGCCCGAAGCCCAGTAGCCCTCGATCCTTAATGCGGGCACGGGTGGCCGAATTAAGGATTGATATCCATAGTAAAATCACAAATTATGTGTAATGACTCTATGTAACTAAGTACTTTACGTCATTAATGCTCGGGTCCGCATTGTACAAAACTTTGTTGACCGACCATCGACTTCCACCTCCTCAGCCAATTGCCAAGGAGTGTTTGTCCTAATTTATAAAGCCTTTATGAGGGCAAAGATTTACGACAAACAAGGCAATCTGACCATACGGTTTTATAAACAAAGGTACGCAAATAGATATGTTATATTACTGTTTAACAGAAGAAATGTCTTCGAAAGAAAATAGTCCCGCTATCGGTTCCTTTCTTTGGGTTGTCATGCTAAGCATGATCATGAAACCTCAGCTCCAATGTAAGAGCAAAATATCGAGGATTTAGTTTGGGAGGCCAGTTAATAGCCCCCGCTAGTGTTCGGCGACAGTCGAGGTCACGCCGTAAACACTTCGGCCATTGTTATGAATGGCCCGTCGTTTAACACCGTCATTGGATCGCTGACCAGTTTACGCTTATTGTGACAGTCAGTTTTCGGCTTTCTCCAGTGAGGTGCTTAACCATGTGAGCTGGATGCACAATCGCAGTGGTTCTCCCTTTGCACACCTAGCCGAACAAAGGCGGGCGTAGGAGGCAAGCGCGGGGCAGGCAACCCAACTATTGACCGAAGACACAATTGAAACCGATGCATATATAGCAATATCCGAGAATGTTTTTGCGAATCTCTAAAGGTGTCGGCGTTGCCTTTGCGAGACTTGTGCTGAAAACACACAAATAGTTTAAAAAGTGCCATAAGCTTGGAAAACCAAAAAACGTCAGTAAAAACTTGACGTCCAAACGAGATCAAGTGTTCGGTGCCAATCCAAAATTGGCCTTAGCAAAAGAAGTGCTTCTGTCGTGCTTGAACATCATACATCCTATCTCAAGACTTCAAGCGGGTCAGCCTACGGCTTCACCCTCCTATCCCGAGGGCGGAGTACTTCTCATTAGGCCAGTTTAGCAAACTAAACTCTAGCGGCTTTGAGAGAGAAATTAGGCTCCCGGCTAGTGACCACGCTCGTGTCGAAAAAAAGGTGATAGATAATAATAATAAAACTTTGCAACGACTAAGAAGAAGAACACTTATCATAAAACGGCTCATATAAATTTAAGAGCCCCCAAGTGACTTAGGTAAAAGAATGATTGCATGTACCAAAGTACTTATATCATATCAATGTTCAACCGAACTTTAAACGCGTCTTAACCGACCGTCGGCTTCTCCCTCCTCGGTCAAGGACCGAAAAGTGTTATGTACTCCATCTGTTGAGAATATCGACGGTGTTTCCAATAACCAGGCAATCAGGGCATAAGGCTGTAACAGACAAAGCGCGCTCAGGGAACTTACGCTATATTACTGCGAAGTGTAAGAAGCATCTTCGAAGAAAATAGTACCCCCACTTATACCTTTCTTCGGTGCTCATTGTTATTATGAGACTTGTGCAATAGATTTTTTGTACTCACGAGTTCCGTTGTGTGCCAACCATTATTGAAAACAGTAAGAGCGCTAGCTTTCGGCTTTACCTAGTCTGAGGTCCGGCTCGGGTGACCCGATCGTGACAATCGCAGAGGTGCTCCCTTTACTCCCTAGTTGAACAATCGGGAACGTAGGGGTAAACACAAGAGCGAGGCAACCTAGCTTGCAAATCGCTTAAGTCAATATGGTGCATATTGTGGCATAATACACGAACAAGGAATGAAGCCGTACAAGTATAATCATATGCAAGAGGAAAAGCTTCATGAAGGAAGCCCCAAATGAATTGGGTATTTGAATTTATGCGTCACAAACAAAGTTTGGACAAGGAAATTTTTTACAAGCAATTTTTTTCCAAAAAAGTATAATGCTTGGTCGAACCGAACACAAGTTAGAAATTAAAGCTTTGAGCATGGAAGCGACTTAGCTGGTTAATGTGTTCGGTATTGATGGCCGGTCCGAGCTTGATACGGGACAAGGTTCCATCCCCAAGCCGGTCCCAAGGTGGCGGAGCGGAGAGCTCGACACGCCCGAAGTGGTGACATAGCACGGTCAATGCAGACCCGTGAGTGGCCTTGAAGTCCCCGGATCATTTTCCTGTGCACAAAAAATGGTGCAAACCGGAGATAATAGTAATAATGATAAAAAACTCGTTGCATAATAAATAATTTATGCAAAGTGAGTAATAAAAGAAATATGGCCTGGCGCCGAAGTCAATGGCGATGCAGGGCGTCGGCGTGATGCGGTAAGGCGTGGCAAAGCATGAATTCACAGGTTGGTCCGAGCTCCGGATGCGGCGTTCGCCGGACTATGTACGGAAACTGACCGAACCACCATGCGACTGTCATTAATGCGGTCACCATTTGATAGACCTGTGTACATATGATGGACAAACCAGAGTAATAATTCCTTGGGGAAAATGAACCCAAAAAATACTGGGATTAGTAGCACCTGGTTTATTTGTTGTAGCAATTCGAAGGAAGGTGATTCCCAAAGTTGGGACTCGATCCGCGCACCCATTGCCTGATGAGTGATAAAACAACGGCATGGCAATGCTGGCAAAGGTTGGCTCGCCGAGGCAAAGCCCTCGGTCCAGCTAATGTGACGGAGCTGGTCGGCTAGTGACGCCGAAGTGTCCGGAGTAGGTTGATGAAAAGATGGCGAAGCCCCCGGTCCAGCCGAGATGTCGAAGTAGGTCGGCGTGATGGACACCAGTTTGAAGAAGCAATAGTGCGGCCCTGCCGATGCAGGTCGTGACGTGGTCGATGCCGGTTTGATGAAGCGACTGTGCGTCGATGCCGGTATGCCCGCTCCGTGTAATGCGTGGGGTGGCGATGTTGGTGATGATTTATCCTTCGTGATGCCGGACTCTTGTTCGGCTTGCCGAGATGTTGATCCGAAGAAGTTGAGCTTGGCTCAACAAAGTGACGACGTGTCTAGCGTAGGTCGGCAGCCGTGGAGCAATATTGCCGGACTGGTTTGACACCAACATGATATTGAAGATCATGTACAAAAGATTTTAAAGTTAGTGGGATGTGTTCGGGAACAAAACACAATACCCCATACAAAACTTCCTTCAAAAAGGATGTCTGAAATCCCGTTCATAAAAAAGACGAACTCGGGTCGGATTCGTTTTCGCGCAGAAAACAGATCCGAAAAGTGATGCACTAATCAGAAGGTTCCCGGAGTTTGGACGGTCGGATCGAGCTGGAATTTTGAGGGGTGGTAGATATAGGAATTCCGCAGACGATCAACGGTTGGATCTTCCAAAAGAAGTCCGAGCTAGAAGCTGGAAACCACGCCCTAAACTCGTCCGGATTCTCGTCCAGATTTGATAGGGCTCCGGTATATCGTAGATTGTCGGAGATTCCTCCATCGGAACTCGACGAAATTTTGCGTGGCTGTTGTAGACGTAATTCCGCACTATTCCACCGAAGCAATCGTCAAACCGACGCTCGAGGAGGCGGTGACGGCGGATACAAGTTCACTGTCCAGAAAAACAGCACGGTCGCCCGAGGGCAATGTTGACGTTGAGCCCCCGGGCTCCCTGGATGATTCCTCCATGATATTGATAGAGATCGGAGCTGATGTTGATGAAGGCCCTCATCCGAACATGACGATAGGAGATAGGGCACAGTCCTTGGTCGAACCAAGGTGACCAGTCGAGCTGGTGACGAAGATGCCGAAGTCGTAGTTGATCTGCAGGCGAGCCATCGACCTTTTGCCGAACACACAGCGGAACTCTCAATGAAAGCACCAATGTCGGTGTCAAAACCGGCGGATCTCAGGTAGGGGTCCCGAACTGTGCGTCTAAGGCGGATGGTAACAGGAGGCGGGGGACACGATGTTTACCCAGGTTCGGGCCCTCTCTATGGAGGTAATACCCTACTTCCTGCTTGATTGATCTTGATGATATGAGTACTACAAGAGTTGATCTACCACGAGATCGTAGAGGCTAAACCCTAGAAGCTAGCCTATGGTATGATTGTTGTATATATCTATCGACTAGTCTGGCCTCGGTTTATATCTTGCACTGCAGGCCTAGGATAACAAGAGTCCTAGCCGAATACGCCCGATTAGAGGAGGAGTCCTTGTCTTGATCGCCAAGTCTTGTGGAATCTTCCTTGTATGCGGCAACTGTCCGGACTGGCCCATGAGTATACGGCCATGGGGATCCTCGGCCCAATCCAACTGATCGGGAGACGACGTGGTGAGTACCCCCTAGTCCAGGACACCGTCAGTTATTTTATGGGACAATCCATTGAAGAGTCCACCGCAACGTGGACGTGGTTGCACCTTGACTCCGCTAGAGTTGCCGACGTTGAGAGGTAGTCGGATTTTGTCGGATGAGCAGGTCAGTCTTGGAGTTTGATCCTGTAGTGTATATTATAAATATAGTACTTAGTTATTCCATCCCGTAATTTCTCCGCCGCCCACCGTCTTATATATAGGTTTGAGTTGGTGCCAACGGAGATTGGCTTGCATACCTCCGGCCGGATACCACCATAATTTTGCACAACATCCACAACAGTGCGTTTGTTCCCGTAGTCCCCTTCTCCACCATTGGGGTCGGCCTTCCGGACTGGTTGGGCTTGAATATGTATGATGATTCCTACATGAGATTGAAAAAGATAGGAATTGCTGACCCGCCGACAAAGTGATACAGCTACGACGATTACTATCTCATCACGGTGTTCGACATAAGGATTGCCATCAATACACAAGGTAGTAACAGCAGAGGCTGGCACATGTTGGCCGCGGCAGATTTGTACCCCTACACGTTCGAAGATGTCATGTGCCATGTAGGCCGCATCTTCGCGGTGACAAGATAGGGGACTTGTTTCATCTGGTTGCCATCCTATGGTAGGGGAGATTACAAACGGAATGCACAAACCATCATTTGTATACCTAACTGTACTCCATTATTTTGCAGGGACCAGTCATCCCCCGATCAAAATAAGATTGCCGATCCTGGATGTGCATTTGCATCCGCGATTCGGTCTAACCTGGAACCTTGTATCTGACTTTGGCATATTGGGATCAACTATCTTAGCAGTCGTTACGCATGGTACCACTGATGTGCAACATGGTCACACGATCTACCACGATCGGACCATCACCATCTACCCAGGTATTTCTGTTGGATTTTGGGTTCCGGCAAACCCTTGAGGTTCGAACACTGGGGTGCGCATGAAGGTCTCTCTCTCTCTCTCTCTCTAGCTCGCTCGCTCAACGATCCACGGCCTAGCTCGACGAACCTGAAGAACACGAGGGACACAAGGGTTTATACTGGTCCGGGCCACCATTGTGGTGTAATACCCTACTCTTGTGTGTGGTGGTGGATTGCCTCGTAGGCTGAGGATGAACAAGTACAAGGGAAGAACAGCCTCCTGAGGAGAGGTGTTCTCCTGCTAGGTGAGCTGGTGGGTGCCAGGGTGGTCTCAATGATCTGTCCCCTTCTATGGTGGTGGCTAGTCCTATTTATAGAGGCCATGGTCCTCTTCCCAAATATTAGGCGGGAAGGGATCCCACAACGGCCAATTTGAAGGGGGACAGCTAGTACAAGCTATCCTGACAAAAGTAGTCTTCGCATGCCAAAGGCTCTGGTGGTGACGTCGTCCTAGGCTCCACGATGACCTTCGTCCTGCCGTCCTGCTGGTCTTGGCCATGTTGCACCGATATGAAAACCTTTGCCTGACGCCTCAGGACTCCTCGCCTGCGCTTGCCCCTTTAGCACCAAAGAGGCAACTGGTACTCTGCGCCCGCTGGCGCCCGCCGGGCCTTGGTCGTCACGGCTCACGTCACGCGCACCTCGCGAGGTGCCCTCCCTTCACGCGCACCTCGCGAGGTGCCCCTTGCATAGATATCTCCGCTCCTCACTGGCCAGTCCGGCGAGGCCGCCCCTGAGGAGGTCTTGCATCGTCCGCCTCGCGAGGCTTGGCCCCCCGCGAGGGTCTTGAGTGGTTGCTGATGAAGATGGGTCGTACCAGGCCGTGGGTGATCCACGCCCTGGGCAGCAGGTAGGCAAGTCTAGGTACCCCCGTTCCCACGATGTCAACAATTCCATTTTCTCATTGTTGTGTGTTAGAGTAGTCGTACTTGTTAATTCTTTTCTTTTCTTGAATGGGACATGTTTACTAGTACGACAATTTAGTATTAGATTTTTTAACCCTCTCGCCTTCTCTTTCATTGGAGTACTACTAGTACTCCTTACCTTGGAGGACGCGTATAGCTAGCTAGGCTCTTGAAGACTTGAACCTACTAGCTCCCACAATTTTTCTTTTTCCATGTCTTACTATCTCATCCATATAGCCAAGAGTGGCTATATATAATAAGCCAGCTATTTTACTTCCTCTAGACTGGAGTAGTAGTACTTGCTGCACAATATTACTGACCGCCATGTTTGAGCACAACATTATCATGCGGCATGGACCTTGACCATGTACGTCACCATGTGTGCAGATCTGAGATGCCACGTGAACCAGATGAACGGCACCGAGTTCGACCCCCGTGATACTATGTGGGTGCTGAGGAAAACTCTTGGAGAGTGCTAGCTTTTCATTGGGGACAGCTACCCCATTGTGAAGCAGATGCCACCTTCTGTGCACGACATCGAAGGCCTGCCGTTCATGAAGCATGGTTTTGTCTTAAGTGTGCACTGCCGGATGAACGACATGCTGGGACACGCTATCCCTGATTTATGCCGCTTTAGCTTGGATGAGTCTCCATCGTGTGGAACCGGACTAGAAAGCTGCGACAATGATTCTCGTTGCCTACCACTATGGATCGTGCCATCTATGAAGAACACCTAGGACTGGAACCTAGAGGAGGACATGGAGCCCATCTATAACGTGTAAGTGGAGTATGGGAAATTGTGAATGGTAGCGCTGTAAATATATGCAGACTAGTCGTGCACAAATTTATACATGAAGTGGATATGAACTTGTGTGACATGCTGGCATTTGTCCTTTAGAATTTATTACTAGTAAATGTGTTATGTGTGCGTGCAACTTGTGTGGCTGTTGCATGGGCTCCGACACGCTCTGTGAGAAAAAAAGTGGCACAACACTGGCTATAGGTGACGTGGCGGCATCATACAGTAGCGATTGTTCGCTATAGTTGTAGTACAAGGACGACAACTCTTGTAAACCTTGCGCTTGGTTCTTCGCCTCTTCGGGAGGTTCAACAGTTCGTACTCCTATGAACCTTGCACTTACATTTGTCTCTTCGCCTCTTCAGAAGGTCCAACAATGATGATACTACAGTACAATATGCTTCTGGCAATCTGACACCGAATGAACTGCACGTCCACCGCGAGGGCGAGGGCGCTCTAGACAAAACCTTCTCCTCATCCTACGAGCCACCATGTGCATGGGCGAGGGAGAGGGCGTAGGCATACATAGTAGCAAGCTTCTCCTCGACCTGTGAGCCACCACGCGTGGGCGAGGGAGAGGGCGTAGTAAGCAAGATTCTCCTCGTTCTGCGAGTTGATGGGACACATCAAAGTAGTAGTCCATACGAGTATAAGCACTACATGTCTTAAAGAGTTAGCATCATTAATTACTCATACAATAGAGTAGACTATATAAGGTTGGCTATAATGGTAGAACTTTCTTAAGCTTTCTCTCTAAGCTCATGTAGAGGCTGGCTAAGCAAAAGTGCCATATAAGAGGGCTTATAGCCCACTATTGTACTTGCTCTACTGTGTCCTTTCCGGTTAATATGTCTTAACTTGAAACGAGATATATACACTGGCGGACAATGCATGTAACAGTACGGTCACTTTGCTTCATACTACGCTCATTACGGTCACTATTTAGTTTTGCGGTGACTGCACGGTCACTAGCTCACCGTAGAGCACCGTATTGCACCCTGCTGACCGGCCACATAGTTCACATGGCACTTTGTTGACGGGTTAAATTGGCACCTAGTTTCTCGGTCCCACCTGTCAGTTGGCAGAGCAAAGAAATTAGTTAAACAAAATTTACGCAGGCGCGATGGGATTCCAACCCTTGCGCACGAACCACCCTGGCTTTGTATGTGAGTGCATGCACGTGTACTCCCTCAGTCCATGAAAAAGAGTACATCTAGCATCAGAATTTTTTCCAACTAATGTGTACATCTACACTTCCAATGCACTAGCCTTTAATCTAATCATTATTGGTTGACTAATGCAGCAACTTGTGCTCTAGCTATAGGCTGCATGTTTATCCTTAATTACAGCATGCAACAACTTTCATTTAATCTTCTTCTCTCAATGCTCGCATAAGGCTGCTACTTTTGGCGTTAATTGTGCTATGGAGTTCTGGTTCCTCTTGGTCAATGTGTGAATCTCTTTTTTTACAGTCTTTCATGGATGGAGGGAGTACAGTAGGTTGAGCACATTGAGCCTGAGCGTGTGTGTTGCGTCTTGTGCTGTGTGCCGATGGATGCGTGAGTGTTGCGTGCGTGCATGTGTACGTGTGAGTGTTGTGTGCATGCATGCATGCATGCATGAGGCTTCTACTCCCTCCAATTGACATGTTCATATTTCAAGCTTCATTAAAACGTTGCATGCAAGAATTAAGAGAAAACTCACCAATGCATGTAAAAGTTCCGGTCTTTTCTTCTTCACGCATGCACGCATGCATTCCAATTAATATGTTCGTAAACACAATTTTCTAGAGGAAAACGAGCCCATTATTGAGTACTTTTGAAAAAAAATCTTCGGGCGCTCATCATTTACTACTACTACATTGGTTGATGATTTTATTATTGGCTTGTATATAAACCGGAAGGAGGGAGTAAATAGTACTAGTAGTACACCTACATAATTGGCGCCGGGTGCCTTGGACAATGGTTATTGTTGTTGGACAGGATGAGAGTAAAGGCATAGGGATACTATAGATAGGAAGTCTTGGCGATCCATTATTCCCCATCCCGGTCAAAGAGAACTATTCAACTAGTCTTCACAGTGAAGTGAAAATACACGCTGCAGCAAATGGGACACTTAATTAATAAGTTGAGCCAGCGTGTTGGTGTTACTAAATCAGCCTTACCCAGTACTTCCATCATGTTTGCCAGTGGATCACGCTTCCGCAAATATGCCTACGCACCTCTTTCTTCTGTTAACTGACATCTGGGCCCTCTTGAGGTAGACCCACATGTCATCAACTTAATTATTTACACTCTGAAGGACGGTATATCCTGGTAGTAGTAGTAGAATTAAGATTTTGCACTTTCTTGCCCGTCTTTCCCTCTTCCTCCTCTCTTCTTCCTCGTCTCTTCACCATCATCGGTCGCACACCGTTTTCCCCCGCTTACTGCTCGCTCACCCGTGCCATCTTCCTCGGTAGCTCACGTGTACCATATCCCCCGCTCACTGCTCGGCCACACACACCATTTTCTTCACTTGCTCGCCTGAATCCACTTCCACACTGGCTCGCAGGCACCGAAAACCCCAATCACTCAACGCCCTAAAAAACATATGGCATAACCGACTGACACGCAGAGCCGCGATTGGAATTCCGTGCCCAATGTTCTCTTGGAGCAGATATGCAATCGTATGGACCTGCTCAGCACTGTGCGTCTGGCCGCATGCTCGGTGTCTATGTACCGTTTACTCATCTGCAACCAGCCGGCCCTTTTTCAAGACACCTTGCTTGCTGATGCCCGATCCTCGCAGGTGGCCCAGTCACCGACTTCGCAATCGTACGAAGGTTGCTGTCGTGCCCCTCGACATGCTACCACTACCCACCCACCTGTCCTTTATGTGCGGCCACTACTGGATGGGCATGAAGGCCAACTGGATCGTCCTCATCCACCAATCCGGTAGTCCATGTCGTCTCGTGGATATCTACACCCAGCGAGAGATCACCCTTCCATCGTTGGATACCGCCAGCATCGAGCCTCGCAGCCCGCCGGACACTCCTACCTACGACGCATGAGACGTGTTGAGCTTTTGGTACAACCTCCATTGGCTGAAGGTTGTAATCTGCGAAGTGCCCACACCATCAGAAGACTACATGGATTACAAGCTCATTGGCTTGTTCGACGGAGGATTAGTCTGGAATCTGGTAATCATACATGGTTATGGCTCATCTCAATCCTGTTGACCCTCCATTTATGTCTGATGCTATCGTGCATGATGGAATCGTTTACGCGACAAATGCACAAATTGGCTGCATATACTGTCGGTGCTCTGGGAACGGGGGTCCCCAGACTTGCCTGCCTGCGGCCCGGAGGGTGGCGCTGCTAGCGGGCCCATACGGCCTATATTCACCAACAAGCATTCAAGACCCTCGCGAGGGGCCAAGCCTCGCGAGGCGGATGACAAAAGACCTCCTCGGGAGCGGCCTCACTAGGTTGACTCGTGAGGGCGGAGAGATCAAGGCAAGGAAAACCTCGTGAGGTTCTCGTGATGAGCCATGACGATCGAGGCCAGGCGGGCGCCAGGCGGGGGCCAGCGCGCACAGTGTACTCGCTTCCTCTTTGGTGCTAAGGCGGCAAGCGCAGGTGCGGAGTACCAAGGCGTCAAGCAAAGGTTTCCATATCAGTGCAACGAGACCAGGACCGGAAGGACGGCAAGAAGGAGGTCACCATGGAGCCCAAGGCGGCGTCACCACCAGAGCCTTTTGCAGGCGAAGAATGCTTTTGTCAGGATAAGCTGTACTAGCTGTCCCCTTTCAAATTGGCCGTTGTTGGATCCCTTCCCGCTCAATATTTGGGAAGAGGACCAGGGCCTCTATAAATAAAACTAGCCACCACCGTAGCTAGGAAGACCAAATCCTTCGCCAATTCACCAAGCACAGAACATCTCAACCTCAGGAGGTTGTTCTTCCCCTTGTACTGTTCATCCATAGCCCAAGAGGCAATCCACCACCACCACACTGGATTAGGGTATTACACCACAACAGTGGCCCGAACTAGTATAAACCTTGTGTCCCTTGTGTTGCGAGTTCGTAGAGTTAGTTCTTGAGATCATAATGAAACTAGGACGTGGATCAATAGGGAGGAGATCTTCGCGCGCACCCCAGAGTTCGAACCTTGAGAGTGTTGCCGGAACCCGTGATCCGACATTTGGCGCGCCAGGTAGGGGTGCGCTAGAGCTCTTCTCTCACCAGCTGATCCGCTCGTCGATTCTTCGGTGCTCCGCGGCTCCGATGTCCGGTGACTCGAGAGCCAATACCGACAGCTGGGCGGCCTGGCCGGCCCGGGCGGCGCCATCCGCCCAAGAAGACCTCAACCCCGCGCCTCAGGCAGCACGCGCACCGCCAAACACCACATGGCATGGGCGGCGCGGTCACTCACCTTCTGCTCTCGCTCCACGACAAGAACAAGCGGCCGCGAGGGCCGCAAGCCACGCTGCCGCCACGGCGTCGCACACCTGACGGCAGCAGGCGAACATGAGGGCCGCACTCACAGTGGCTCGAGAGCTGCTGCGATGCCGGTTGATGGAGAGCAGTCGGGATGCTTTGCTGGAGCGCGTCGCTGAGCTCTTGGATGCCGCGGCTTCAGGAGCACCGGCCTTCTGCACTCCGCTCACACCACAAGCCGCGGCCGGGTCCCATGGCGGACCGCGCCGCGCTCGCATACCCACGGGCGCACCACCAGGCTTCGTCAACACCGGCGCCACCAACGGGGCTGTATGCCCGCTCGCACCCACGCACCCTCCGCTGGGCGCGGGCACGAGCACCGCCACCCACGGTCCAGACGGGATGCAGCCCTACTATCCTCGAGGCGGCGCTAGGACGGGCGACATGGAGCCTGGGGCACTACGGCGAGGTCTTTGAGGCGGTGGCCCCGGAGGCCTACGTGCCCCGCATGATGGACCAGGAGTACATGCTGGAGGACGACCCCGACTCGTTCCTCGAGCAGGGCTGGGAGGAGGAAGCGCTAGAGGCCGGCACCTTTCGGGAGCCATCCGGAAGCCTCACCAACCGCGCCGACGACAACGACTACAGGGCACCACTACTCCCTCAGGGACATGCTTATGCTAACCATGGTGCGCAGGAGGATCAGGTCGCCATAGCAGATGGCGGCCCCAGCTCGACGGCCTCCCTTCCGTCAGGGAGAACACACTAGGGGCCGCAGGAGAGGGGTCGGGAGCCGGACCCCTCCCCGCGCCGCGCGGAGCAAGGCATCCCCCGGAGGTAGGCCCTCTGCCGGTCAGGTGCTGAAAAGCCTACCCCCGGCAGAGGACCCATGGTCGCCAAGGGTTCCGCTGGCATCCCCTTTGCCCCTTTGGTGTCGTCCTGGTCTCCGGTCGCCCCCAATGGTGGTCAAGGGCGGCACAAGGCGGGGCCCTTGTCTGGCGATATGAAGTAAGGCTCGCGCCTGTGAAGATCGCCGCCCGTGACACTGTCACGTAATAATGAGTGGGGTTGTACACTCCCCGGAGTCTTCGGAGAGCCTCCCTCGGGCCTTTGGGGCTCCCTCCCACGCCCAGTGGCAACATTTAGCTCCACGCTGGTGAGAAGACTTGAAGACAAGAAGACTAGACTAGGTGCCAGACACGGCCATTTGCTTTGGATCCCTTTTCTGTAGCCTTGCCTTCTGGATTTGGATTTAAGTTGAAGTTGAATTTTCATTGATGCGCGGGGGGGGTGCCTTTTCTCGTTCGAGTGATTTCTTGCTTTCTGGTTCTTGCCTTATTCCAAGGCTCGCACTTGCTGCCTCCCCCTCGCGGGCCCCCCGCGAGCGGGGCTGGGCGGAACGTACGCACCGCGCGTGGCAATACCACGTCGGCACCTGATTCTCGTGAGGCCCTCTAGGGCGGATCAGTAGACCCCTCAGGAGCTCCTCGGAAGCTCACGACCTCACGACCTGGTTCGGGGCTTGCCCCGGCTAAGGTAAAGCCGTAACCGCAAACTTGCCACCGGATTCATGGGTTAACCAAGGCACATACTCAGCTTGATACAGAAGGATAAAGGCAGCGGTTTGTTTACACGAGGGGCTCCCCCTCTCAAAATCCTCTTACAACCTCTAGGGCCATGCCCAAGTTTTTGCGTATAGGGTAAACAGCAGGGAACATGGGATCAGTTGGATATGTCGCTCGCCGCGTCCTCCAGGTCATCTTCAGATGCGCCGCTAGTGTCGCCTCCACCTTCGCCGGCCCCGGCATCGCCGTCGTCTACCACGCCGCCTTCATGCCGCAACTACCACCGCGTCGTCCTCAGAAGCAAAGGCCCTGACCAGCGCATCCATGTTGTCCTCCACCCACCGCGCCAGGTCGCCTCGGATGGCCGCGGGTACGGGGGCAATGGAGGCATCAAAGTCAAAGTCTGGAGATGGCTGAAGACGCGAGAGAACACGCGCCTGAGCAATCCACGGCTCCTCTCTTCCACGAGCTGGTGAGCTTTATCAGATCGAGCTTCCAGGCGCGTCACCACGTTGGAGAATAAGCGAAGGTGACTAGCGTACTCTTCCGAGTGGGGATGCGGAGCATTCTCGTCGCAAACGTGGCACAGCGTCGCGTTGGCCCTGGCCCTGAGGGCCTGAAGCATGGGGGCATGCTCACGCTCCAGCGTCTGCCGCTAAAGCACCTCCTCCCTGTTCTGCCGCGCAACAGACTCGGCGTCAACAACCCGCTTCGTGAGTGAGAGCAACTCGGCACGGGCAGAGGCCAAGTCCACCTGTGCTGTGGCCAGGGCGGCTGCAGTGGCCTCCTCGCGTCTCTCCACCTCAGCCAGCCTTGACCTGAGGGCAGTGGCCCTACCCGTCACCTCTGTCTCCGCAAGCTTCAACTTCAGGTCATGCCTACCCTCAAGACCCGCGCGAACCTCGGCCACCCGGCGATCGACCTCCTCCTGGGCCTTGGCCTCGCGAGCACCAATGGCATCTTCCGCCTGGGCAACTTGGCGCTCCCTCATTTCCAGTGGCTCAAGCTCGAGGTTGCGCTCTGAGGCTTCCAGTGCCAACGCCACCTCGTGCCTCCGGATCTCTTCTTCTTCGGCGGGCGTCCCCTGCAGCGATGCGAGGGAGGCTTTGCGCGCCTCCATCTACTGCTCCAAGGACACGCTCCAGGCTTGGAGCTCCCACGCACGCTTCTCCACAGGCTCGCGACGGCGGTCGGCCTCGCGAACCTCCTCCAAAGCTCGGGAGGAAGCCTCACGGGAGGTCTTAAGAGACGCCTCAGCCTTCGCGTTAACAAGATCGCGCCGATGGCCGCTAAGGTTGATAGCAACCTTCAGCTTGTGTCGTTCCTCTGCCAGCCAAAGACCGTCAGCCTTGAGGCGCGCGTCGACGTCCGCGAGTTCACCACCAAGCCCGTTCGTCACGCCCATCGCCTCCTGATAGAGCTCGTGGGAAACGACGCTCCGTTCGTGCTCAAGCTCAAGCGCACGGCCCATCTCGTCTTCCACCATGGGGGCTGTGGGCGAGGCCTGAAGCGGTGCCCCCTCTCTTGGCAGGGGGCTGGGGGCTGGCGCTGCCCCAGGAACCGGCCAGGCCTCGCGGGTGAGGGAGTCTTGGATTAGGGGGTCCTCAAACAGCCGGACTATATCCTTTGGCCGGACTGTTGGACTATGAAGATACAAGATTGAAGACTTCGTCCCGTGTCCGGATGGGACTCTCCTTGGCGTGGAAGGCAAG
Organism: Aegilops bicornis; assembly: GCA_021605145.1. Classification (NCBI taxonomy): domain Eukaryota; kingdom Viridiplantae; phylum Streptophyta; class Magnoliopsida; order Poales; family Poaceae; genus Aegilops; species Aegilops bicornis. The sequence continues at coordinate 622,560,478 of CM038674.1, forward strand.
CTTATCCATTCAGATATGTAGATATCCTCCCTTGTAACCGACTCTGTGTAACCCTAGCCCCCTCCGGTGTCTATATAAACCGGAGGATTTAGTCCGTAGGACAAGAACAGTCATAATCATGGACTAGCTTCTAGGGTTTAGCCTCTACGATCTCGTGGTAGATCAACTCTTGTAATACTCATATCATCAAGATCAATCAAGTAGGAAGTAGGGTATTACCTCCATCGAGAGGGCCCGAACCTGGGTAAACATTGTGTCCCCCGCCTCCTGTTACCATCTGCCTCAGATGCATAGTTCGGGACCCCCTACCCGAGATCCCCCGATTTTGACACCGACATTGGTGCTTTCATTGAGAGTTCCACTGTGCCGCCGCCATAAGGCTCAGTGGCTCCTTCGATCATCGGCAAGGATGCGATCCAGGGTGAGGTTTTTCTCCACGGACAGATCTTCGTATTCGGTGGCTTCGCACTGCGGGCCAACTCGCTTGGCCATCTGGAGCAGATCGAGAGTTACGCCCCTGTCCGTCAGGTCAGGTTTGGAAATTTAAACTATACAGCCTATATCCGCGGAGACTTGATCTTTGACGGATTCGAGCCTATGTCAGATGCGCCGCACAGTCACGACAAGCACGACCTAACTCTGTCGTCGGACGGTGTTCAGGAGATCACACCTGTGGCTACTCTGGCCCTAAATCCGGAGCAGAGTGCGCCGTCCGAGGGCGGGTGGATGGACCCCGCCTCGGAGGCTGCACACTCAGTGGCTATAGAGCCGAATACTGACTTCACCTCCCATGAGACCAGTGTCGCCGGACTCTTGGATTCGTCCCTGGCCATGGGCTCCGAACCGCCTGCGTCAGTGCCTATTGAATCTGATTGGGCACCGATCATGGAGTTTTCCTCCGCGGATATCTTTCAGCACTCGCCCCTAGGCGACATGCTAAATTCATTAAGGTCTCTCTCCTTGTCAGGAGACCCTTGGCCGAACTATGTCCGGCTCGAGTGGGAAGCGGACGACGAAGAAATTCGTTCCCCACCCACCACCCACTTAATAGCCACTGTCGACGACTTAACCGACATGCTCGATTTCGGCTCCGAAGACATCGACGGTATGGACGACGATGCAGGAGAAGAACAGGAACCATCACGCCTATTGTATGCGCTGGACTGCCACCTCATCATATGATATATACATGGTGGACGCCCCCAAAGAAGGCGATGGCGATAAGGCAACGGAGGATAATCCCCCCCAAGAAGCAATCCAAGCACCGGCGTCAGCAGCACCGCTCTAAGTCCCGCCATGGCAAAAGCACCGATACCGGAACAAGAGACAATAACGCTCTGCCGAAGACGAAGACAATCCCTCCCAGCCAGGCCTCGAGCGGGAGGATGAGCAAGCTAGCCCTAAGGAACAGGCAGCAGACGAAGAATCAGAGGATGACAATTACATGCCTCTCTCTGAAGACGAGGTGAGCCTCGGCGATGAAGAATTTATCGTGCCTGTGGATCCCGTCGAACAGGAGCGCTTCCAGCACCGGCTTATAGCCACAGCAAAATGCCTGAAGAAAAAGCAACAGCAGCTTAAAGCTGACCAAGATCTGCTAGCGGATAGATGGACCGAGGTCCTAGCGGCCGAGGAATCTGAACTCGGCGCCCAACCAAAAGTTAACCCAAGTGCAGGTTGCTACCTCAACTCGAGGAGGAAGCATTAAAGCCTACGCCTCTACCGTGTGATCACGGTGACCGGCCACCTCGTGGCCGAGACAAAGCGGCATATCAGGCCGAATTCCAGCCCGCACCCCGTCGCCAGTCGAACAAAAATACCAAGGCCCCGGGAAACATGCAGGACCTGCGAGATATATTGGAAAACAAAGCAGGACATGCAAGATCGATCTACGGATCACGGGGGGCGTGCCCCAGCACGTGACAATGACCGTCACGCCGGATATACTAAAAGCAAATCCGGCCGGGCCAAATACAGCAGACAAGACTCGTATGAACTGCGTCGTGACATAGCCCGACACAGAGGCGCTGCACACCCCCTATGCTTCATTGATGAAGTAATGGATCATGAATCCTCGGAAGGTTTTAAACCCATAAACATCGAATCATATGATGGTACAACAGACCCCGCAGTATGGATTGAAGATTTCCTCCTCCACATCCACATGGCCCGCGGCGACGATCTACATGCCATCAAGTACCTCCCATTAAAACTCAAAGTACCTGCTCGGCATTGGCTCAATAGCCTGCTGGCAAACTCCATTGGCAATTGGGAGAATTTGGAGGACGCATTCCTTGACAACTTCCAGGGTACTTATGTGCGACCACTGGTTGCCGATGACTTGAGTCATATAACTCAACAGCCAGGGGAATCAGCCAGGAAATTCTGGACTCGGTTCCTAACTAAAGAGAACAAATTGTCGACTGTCCGGATGCCGAGGCCTTAGCGGCATTTAAGCATAACATCTGCGACGAGTGGCTCGCCCGACACCTCGGCCAAGAAAAACCGAAGTTCATGGTAGCCCTCATGACACTCATGGCCCGCTTTTGTGCGGGCGAGGACAGCTGGCTGGCTCGCAGCAACAACACATCGAGAGAACCTGGCAATTCAGATGCCAAAGATAGCAACGGCAGGCCACGGTGCAACAGACACAAGCGCCGCATCAACGGTGACAACGCCGAAGACACGGCAGTTAATGCCGGATTCAGTGGCTCTAAATCCGGTCAGTGGAAAAAGCCGTTCAAAAGAAGCAATCCGGGCTCGTCCAGTTTGGACCGCATACTCGATCGCTCGTGTCAAATTCACGGCACCCCCAACAAACCAGCCAACCACACCAACAGAAAATGCTGGGTGTTCAAACAGGTCGGCAAGTTGAATGCTGAAAACAAGGAAAAGGGGATGCATAGTGACGACGAGGAGGAGCACTGGCTGCCGAACACAGGAGGACGGAAGATATTTCCTCCCCAAGTGAAAACGGTAAACATGATATACGCAACCCATATTCCCAAGCGGGAGCGGAAGCGTGCACTCAGGGACGTCTATGCGATGGAGCCAGTCGCCCCAAAGTTCAACCCATGGTCTTCTTGTCCGATCACTTCGATCGTAGGGAACACCCCACTAGTATCCGTCATGGCGGTTCCGCCGCGTTGGTCCTTGATCCCATCATCGACGGATTTCACCTCACTCGAGTCCTTATGGATGGTGGCAGCAGCCTGAACCTGCTCTGTCAGGATACAGTGTGCAAAATGGGTATAGACCCCTCAAGGATCAAACCCACAAAAACCACCTTCAAAGGTGTCATACCAGTGTAGAGGCACATTGCGGGCTCAATCACACTGGAAGTGGTCATAGGATCTCCGGACAACTTCCGAAGCGAGGAATTAATCTTCGATGTCGTCCCCTTCTGTAATGGCTATCACGCACTACTCGGACGTACCGCATTTGCTAGATTCAATGCGGTACCGCATTACGCATACCTCAAGCTCAAAATTCCAGGACCTCGCGGGGTTATAACAGTTAATGGAAACACATAACGCTCGCTCCACACGGAGGAGCACACTGCGGCCCTCGCAGCAGAAGCACAAAGCAACCTTATGAGGCAAACCGCCAATTCGGTGAAAAGAGCCCGGATACCTTCAAGCGAGTCCGGAGTACCCTGCAGGAAGATCGCCAGACACGTTTAGAGCTCGCCTAGCAATTCGGCCTCCGCCCTAGTCCCAGTCAAGCGGCGAATTTTGTGTCGCGCGTACATAACTACGCACTCAAGATACCATGGGCATAGGCGGAGGCATGGCTATGGCACGTCCCACAATGCGGCTCAACCGCCCCAGGGGCAATATACCCTTATCATTTTCTCTCTTTCAGGACCTTACTCTCTGGAATCCCTTTCCGGCAGTCTGATTGTCGGACCCATTATGGGAAGGAAATACCAAGGAAGCAAGAAGCTCTGACGTACAAGGAAATTCCCAGGTGGTCTATGATAACGATCGATGTACCTGTTTTTACATACCCATACGCAGCTTGCCCTTGGATAGGACATGTCAAATAGTCCTATTTTTTTGCTAATTGCACTAATTGTATACGTATGATTTGACGTATTATTTAAATAACAATGTATAGCGTTAGCCTATTATTGCTTTTCTTTTGTTTTCCTTATGCCTTATTTACGACAAATTGCACCGTACATTTTGATCGACCGGTCGCCCGGCTTGTGTACCCCATAACACGGCATGAAAAGTCCGAACACTTTCGACAGTGCGGCACCCCGAACTTATAGTATTATATGCATCGGCTCCGAATCATGTCTTGGGTCAATAGTTAGGTTTGCCCGGCTCCCATGTTTTGGTACCTTACGTTCCGCTAAGGTAGCGCTGGGAGAACTACTGCGATTGTGTCCCGGTTCTTCCGGACGAATACCTCGATGAAAGCCGAAACTGATTTGTCATGATGAGGCGAGAGCTGGTCGCTGTTTGAGAGGTCTCAAATCCTTCAAGATTTTTTCCGCTTCGAGCGAGGAGTCGGCCTTGTCCGATTTAGGCGTACATTGCGCCCCAAGTTCGGCCTTCCAAATACTAGGGGCTTCGCCAAAATTTAAAATTGTAGACTTCTATGGCTAAGTGAGAGTGATAAAGCTTTATAGTCTGATTGCTTGGTTCGTTGTGCTGAACAACTCCTTCGAAGGACCCAATATTGGGATAAAGAGTGGTCAGGTTTATCCCGAACACCTCAGTACTAGTTACATGGGGGCAGAAGCCGACGACTCGCCAGCTCTCATAATTTATAAACGGCTGCACATAAGGTAATATTTTAAATTAGCAAGCGTTATATAGCGCACATGAACTAGTCATATTACAGGATCACATGAGTACATTCATTCAAATATTACATCCTTAGCACATTCCTCTGCCACAAGGCGAGCACCCTTTAGGACACTGTCATAATACTTTTCGGGGTGGCGATGCTCCTTGCCCTCCGGTGGCCCCTCCTTCACCAGCTTTTCGGCGTCCAACTTCGCCCAGTGCACTTTCGCCCGGGCAAAGTCCCTGCGTGCACCCTCGATGCAGACAGACCGCTTTATGACTTCAAACCATGGGCAGGCATTCACAAGCCGCCTTACCACACCAAAGTAGCTACTAGGCAGGGGCTCGCCAGGCCACATCCAGACTATAAGAACCTTCATGGAAAGTTCGGCCGCCTTGTGAAGCTCGACCAGTTGCTTCAATTGGTCGCTCAAGGGCATCGAATGTGCGGTCTCAGTATACTGAGACCAGAACAACTTCTCCGTCGAGCTCCCTTCCTCGGCCCGATAGAACTCCGCGGCATCGGATACACTGCTGGGTAGATCTGCGAACGCTCCTGGAGAGCTCGAATTCGGGTAAGTAAAGAAAAGTTTCCTTCACATGCTTGCTTTGCATAATGAATGCCTTACCGCCCGCTATCTTCTTGATCGTCTTAATTTCTGGAGGGCCTTTTGGGCTTCGCCTTGGCATTTTGCATTCTCGAGGGCCTTACATGGCTTCGGACCCTTGCGTCTTAGAGTCACGCTCCAAGGACTCGTATTTCTTGACGATAGCCTGGAGCTCTTGCTGCACCTTGCCGACTCGGGCCTCTTGCTTCTCTCGCTCGATGCGCTCCTTGGCCGCTTTGTCTTCGGCCTCGGACAACGCCTTCTTCAGGGCCGCCACTTCGATCGTGGCCCCTAGCAAACTTCATGACGATCCTATTACTCAAAAACCACATTTTTCTTTATCAATATACAGACGTGGTATCACTTACCTTTGTTCTCTTCGAGCTACCTCTTGGTAAGGCCGAGCTCTTCCTTGGACCGCTCAAGGTCCCGCTTCAGTGTGGCGTCCTCCGCAGTACGAGCGGCAGCAGCCAGTAGTGAAGCCTGCTTATTCACATAGACACATTATAATTAGACTCCTTCAATTATTATTTGATCCTCTATTCGGCCTTTCTTTGCGAACACCGAACAGAGCATCGAGGCTCTTGTCTATCTTTGTGACATTTTCTTATAACGATTACTAACCTCAAAGCACATTAGGAGGCTGGCACGAGCTTGATCAGCCCGCTTTTGGCGGACTGAACCTTCTCAACCACCGCACTCATGATAGTGCGGTGCTCTTCGTCGATGGAAGCGGCTGCGAAGCGCTTCCGAAGAAGTTGTCCGATGCCTCTGGATGGACAGAGGCCATCGGCACGGACGGCTTGCCCCTCTTAGTGAGGGGTTGCCTGATAGAATCCGGAACCACTGGAGGTTCCGGAGCAGTATTCGGCTGGGGGCTAGACTCACTGCCCCCGGCGTTAGGGCCCAGGGGAGTCTTGCCCCTCGTGTGCCCAACGCCTGGAATGTCGCCTTGGGGCGCCTCCGGAACTGTCTCCCCTTGGTTCAGTGCCCTTTGAGACAAAACCTCGGCGTCATCCGTAGGGCGGGGGGAGGAGGCGATCGGGAGTGAATCGTTGTTCATATCCGACGGGCCCAAAGAATCATTCGACGAAGATACGTCAATGCGGGCTCGGGATGGACTGCATAATCATGTTCGGCGTGATAAGAAGCAATAAAATAAAACATACCAAGAACTATTATGGTATCCGGATAGTTATGACTTCGCCATGGGCTTGTCCCTGGGTAACCACTCCTCGTCGCTAAAAGCGGCCGCCGTGGAACGGTCGGAAGGAGAGTCCTTCCCTTCTTGAACCCTTCGGCCTCCCCAGAATGGGCGGCCTTCCTTTTCTTGTCTCCCCCGGCTGGGGGGGGGGGAGAACTTTCCTCTTCCCCCTCCTCATTTTCGTAGGAGGAGTGCGCCTCGGTGTTTTCAGATGATGAGTCTGATATAACCTTGCACTAGAGACCTTTCCTGGTCCCCGTGGCCTTCTTCTTGGCCTTCTTCTCCGGCGCCTCATAAGGCACCGGAACCAGCATCTCCGTTAGGAGAGCATCTGCTGGATCTTCGGGCAGGGGTGCTGGACAATCGATCATCTCCGCTATCGCTACCCAGTCCTGTTAAAAGGCGTGGAGGCTTAGATCCCTCACACGGTTATACTGGGGAAAAGAACATCTTATGAGATATAAAAGACTTACCGGATTGGCAGGGTGCTTTGCGCTGAGTCCGCGATCCTCGGTAAGGGGAGGAGGTACCTCGGCGCCCTTGAATAGCACCTTCCAGACGTCCTTGTGCATTGTGTCGAAGAGCTCTCGCAGCGTCTGGTGCTTAGCCGGGTCGAACTCCCACAAATTGAATGCCCGTCTTTGACACGGGAGGATCCTGCGGAAGACCATGACTTGGACCACGTTGACAGGCTTGATTTTCTTTCTTATCATGTTTCTGACGCAGGTCTGGAGTCCGGTCAGCTCCACCGATGAACCCCAAGACAGGCCCTTCTCTTTCCAGGAGGTGAGCCGCATGGGGATTCCGGATCGAAATTTGGGGGCCGCCACCCAGTTGGTGTCGCGCGGCTCGGTGATGTAGAACCACCCCGATTGCCACCCCTTCTGGTCTCCACATAGGAGCCTTCAAGCCAGGTGACGTTGGGCATTTTGCCCACCATGGCGCCTCCGCACTCCGCTTGCTAGCCGACCACCACCTTTGGTTTAACATTGAAGGTCTTCAGCCACAGGCCGAAGTGGGGCTTGATGCGGAGGAAGGCCTTGAGGGAGTCCTGGATTAGGGGGTATCCGGACAGCCGGACTATATACATCGTCTGGACTATTGAAGCGTGGAGATACAAGACTCAAGACTTCGTCCCGTGTCCGGATGGGACTCTCCTTTGCGTGGAAGGCAAGCTGGGCGATCCGGATATTGTGTTTCCTTTCTTGTAACTGACTCCATGTAAACCCTAGCCCTCTCCAGTGTCTATATAAACCGGAGAGGTTGGTCCTTAGAAGGCCGATCACAATTACGATCATACCATCATAGGCTAGATCTTAGGGTTTAGCCTCCACGATCTCGTGGTAGATCTACTCTTGTACTACCCATATCATCAATATTAATCAAGCAGGAAGTAGGGTTTACCTCCATCGAGAGGGCGAACACAGGTAAACATCTGTGTCCCTTGCTTCCGGTAACCATCCGCCTTGGCCTTGCAGATCAGGACCCCCTACCGAGATCCGCCGGTTTTGACACCGACATTGGTGCTTTCATTGAGAGTTCCTACGTGTATGCGTCATTTGTCGAGCTTGATGGCTCCTTCAATCATCATCAACGACGCTGTCCAGGGAGAGACTTTCCTCCCCGGACAAGTCTTCATGTTCGGCGGCTTCGCACTGCGGGCCAACTCGCTTGGCCGTCTGGAGCAGATCAACAGCTATGCCCCTGGCCACCAGATCAGGTTCGGAAACCTGAACTACACGGCGGACATCCGCGGAGACTTGATCTTCGATGGATTTGGGCCTATCCAGAGCACCGGACGATCACGGCGAAACACGGCTTAGACCTGCCGTCGGACGAAGCTCGGGGTATCACCCCCGTAGTATGCCCGGGCCTAGATCCGGAGCAGGCCGCGCTGCCTAAGGACGGAGGAATGGACCCCGCCCCACAGGTCGCACACTCATCGATGGTGGAGCCGAACACGGGTCTTACCTCTGCAGTGGCCTATGACTCCAAAACCCCGGATTTGTATCCGGACGTTGGTTCCAGTCCGCGCACCCCCGAGCCCGTCGGTCCAGGTTGGGCTCCGGTAATGGAGTTCACCACTGCGGACATTTTCCAGCACTCGCCCTTTGGCGACATGCTGGACTCATTAAAGTCTCTCTCTTTGTCAGGAGGCTCTTCGCCAAACTATGTCCGGCTCGAGAGGGAGGCAGGCGACGAAGGAATCCGTTGCCCACCCACCACCCACTTCATTGCCATGGTCGATGATTTAACCGAGGTACTGAACTTCGACTCCGAAGACATCGAAGGTATGGACAACGATGCAGGAGAAGAACATGAACCACCGCTCACTGGGCGGTGGACAGCCACCTCTTCTTATGATATATATATATATATATATGGTGGACACTCGAAGGAAACAAATGGCGATGAGGCAGCGGAGGATAAAACCTCGGGGAAAAAAAGCAAAGAATGGGCGTAAATCGGCGCCACTCCGAGCCCCGCCACAGCAATACCGGCCCAGGAGATGAAAACAATCCGAATGGTGCCGAAGAATAATACAACCCTGATCAGCCTGCCTTCGAGCAGGCCGAACAGGAGAACGAGCAAGTCAGCCCAGAAGAACAGGCGACGGACGAATACCCGGAGGAGGACAGCTACATGCCCCCCTCCGAAGACGAGATTAGCCTCGGCGACGACGAGTTCGGCGTGCCTAAGGATCCTGTAGAGCAGGAGCGCTTCAAGCGTCGGCTTATAGCCACAGCGAGGAGCCTGAAAAAGAAGCAGCAGCAACTCCAAGATGATCAAGACCTCCTCACAGACAGATGGACTGAAGTCCTGGCAGCCGAGGAATATGGACTCGAGCACCATACGGCTGACCGGCCACCTCGTGGCGGGATAAAAACATATCAGTCCGCATACCAGCCAACACCCCACGCCAACATGCTATGGCACAGGGCAACAAAAGCAAGGACAGCCAAGATCGATCTACGGATCGGCGGGCGCTCCTCGGCAGCGACGGCGACCGTCACGCCGGATACACCTTCAACAAGTCGGCGGGGCGAATATAGCCACCCGAGCAATTCGACCTGCGTAGCCACATAGCCCGACACAGGCGCGCGCACCCCTACGCTTCAGCGGCGAAGTAATGGATCATGAATTCCCAGAAAGGTTCAAACCCGTAAACATCGAATCATACGATGGCACAACAGACCCCGCAGTATGGATCGAAGATTTCCTTCTCCCCATTCACATGGCCCGCGGAGACGATCTACATGCCATCAAATATCTTCCCCTTAAGCTCAAAGGACCAGCCCGGCAGCAGCTAAACGATCTGCCAGCAAATTCCATTGGCAGTTGGGAAAACCTGGAAGACGCATTCCTCGACAACTTCCAGGGCACATATGTGCGACCACCTGACACCGATGACTTGAGACACATTACTCAACAGCCCGCAGAGTCAGCCAAGAAATTCTGGACTCGGTTCCTAACTAAAAAGAACCAAATAGTTGGTATCCGGGGCCAAGCCCTGGCGGCTTTTAAGCATAATATCCGTGACGAGTGGCTCGCTCGACACCTCGGCCAGGAAAAACCCAAGTCCATGGCAGCTCTCACAACACTAATGACCCGCTTTTGCATAGGCGAGGACAGTTGGTTGGCTCGCAGCAGCACTACGCCACATTCTGGCAATTCGGATGGCCGCGACAATAATGACAAGCCACGGCGTATGAGACATAAGCGGCGAACAACGGCAGCGGCCGCGAAGACACGGCGATCAGCGCTGGATTCAGCGGACCCAAGCCGGTCGTGAAGAAGCCGTTCAAAAGAAGTAATCGAGGACCGTCGATGCGGACCGCATCTTTGGGCGCTCGTGCCAAATTCATGGCACCCCGGACAAGCCAGCCAACCACACCAATAGAGATTGCTGGGTATTCAAACAGGCCTGCAAGATAAACGCCGAAGACAAGGACTAGGGGCTGCACAGCAACGATGACGAGGAGCCCCGACGTCCGAATACGGGGGGACAGAAGAAATTTATCCCCCAGGTGAAAACGGTCAACATGATCTACGCCATGCACATCCTCAAGCAGGAACTGAAGCGGGCACTAAGGGACGTCTATGCGATGGAGCTAGTCGCCCCCAAATTCAACCCATGGTCAGCTTGTCCGATCACCTTCGATCGTAGGGATCATCCTACTAGCATCCGTCATGGCGGCACAGCCGCATTGGTCTTAGACCCAATCATCGACGGATTCCACCTCACGCGAGTCCTTATGGGCGGCGGCGGCTGAACACTGCTTTATCGGGACATAGTCGCATAAAATGGACATTGATCCCGAGGATCAAGCCCACTAAAACCACCTTTAAGGGTGTAATTCACGGAGTAGAGGCCCGGTATGCGGGCTCTATAACATTGGAAGTGGTCTTCGGATCCCCGGACAACTTCCGGAGCGAAGAGTTAATCTTCGACATCGTCCCTTTCCGCAGTGGTTACCACGCACTGCTCGGACGAACCGCATTCGATAGATTCAATGTGGTACCACATTATGCATACCTCAAGCTCAAGATGCCAGGACCACGCGGGGTCATCACTGTCAACAGAAATATGGACCGCTCCCTTCGAACAGAAGAGCATACGGCAGCCCTCGCGGCAGAAGTACAATGCGGCCTACTCCGACAAACCAACCCGGCGACAACTTCGAGCACGATCAAAGCGAGTCCGGAGCACCCCGCAACAGGATAATCGAGGAGCGCCAAGGCGTGATTAGCAGTCGGCCTCCGCCCAAGCCCCTTCAAAGCAGCATTCGCGCCACACGCACACAATTACGCACTCAAAATACCATGGGCATAGGCGGAGGCGCATCAACGACTCAGTCAATAGTGCGGGTAACCGCCAAATACCTTCATACTCTTTCCCTCTTACCTTTCAGGACACCGCGTTGGTGTAGCATCCTCAAAAGAGCCGAATTGCCGGACTTATAGGGGAGAGCCATCCAAGGAGGCAACAGACGTTGTGCACAGAAGGAAATACCCAGGTGAAATCTATTTACGATCATTATACCTGCTTTATCTATCTGAACACAGCCTGCCCCTGGATAGGACATGTTAAATAGTCCTATTTTATCTCTGCTTAACGCATCCATTGTAAACGTACGCTTAAACGTATTTTTCGTCAATGGGAGATTATATATAGCGTCAGCTTATTATTCTTATTTGAGCATTTTTCTCTTATAAATGTTTATTTGATATTGCATCCGTACACCTTGGTGCGGTCAGTTTGCCGAGGGCTTCTCATGGCATACTGTAATATGGCAAATAAAGTCCGAACACTTTCAACAAGGCGGCACCCGAACTTATAGCACTATATGCATCAGCTCGAATCATGTCTTGGGTCTACAGTTGGGATAGCCCGGCTCCCTTGTTTTGGTGCCTTACGTTCCGTTATATCGGCTAAGGTAGCGCAGGAGAACTACTCGCAATTGTGTCCCGGTTCTTCGGACGAGCACCTCGATGAGAAAGCGAAAACTGACCCGGCATGATGTGGCGAGAGTTGGTCGCTGTTCGAGAGGTTTTAAAATCCTTAAAGATTTTCCGCTTTAAGCGATAAATCGGCTTCGTCCGATCTAGGCGTGTATAAGCGCCCGATTGACCTTCCGATTCTAGGGGCTTCAACGAAATTTAAAATTGTAGACTTCTATGGCTAAGTGAAAGTTATAAAGCCGCATAGTCCGATTGCCTTATTATTTGCGCCGGACACCTCCTTAAGGGACCAAACATTTGGATAAAGAGTGTCTGGGTTTTCCACGAACACCCCAGTACTAGTTACGTGGGGGAGGAAGCCGACGGCTGGCCTACTTTCAGAATTTTATAAACAGCCGCACAGAAGGTAATATTTTAAATAACAAAAGCGCTACATAGCGCTAGTAACTTCGTCTTTAATTACAAACATGACAGAAGTGAATTCATTCCAAAATGGCATCCTTGGTACACTCATCGGCGTCGAGACGAGCACCCTTCATCACGCCATCGTAGTACATTTCGGGATGGCGATGCGCCTTGCCCTCCGGCGGCCCGTCCTTGACCAGCTTCTCCGCATCCAGCTTGCCCCAATGCACCTTGATGCGGGCAAAGGCTCGGCGGGCACCTTCGATGCAAACGGATCGCTTGATCACTTCAAGCCGCGGGCAGGCATCCACCATCCGGCAGATCGTGCCAAAGTAGCTATTGGGCGAGGAGCTCACCGGGCCACATCCTGACTATGAAGTCCTTCATAGCAAGTCCGGCCGCCTGTGGACTTCGATCAACTGCTTGATTGGTCGCTCGAGAGGCATCGGATGATCGGCCCGGACATCTTTGGGATCGAACAGCTTCTCCGTTGAGCTCCCCTCCACAGGCACGGTAGAACTCCGCAGTGTCTAAGACGCTGCGTGGCAGATCTGCAAATGCCCCTGGAGAGCTCCGAATTCGAGTAAGTAAAAGAAACGCCTCCTCCACATGTTTGCTTTGCATAAGGAATTTCATACCCGCTGCTATCTTTTTGTCCTCCTGGATCTCCTGTTGTGCTTTCTCGGCTTCGGCCTTTGCATCTTTCAAATTTACAAGGGCCTTCGCAAGCTCGGCCTCCTTCATCTTCAGATCATGCTCCACAGACTCGCACTTCTTGCCGAGGTCCTGGAGCTCTTGTTGTACCTCGCCCACTCTAGCACTTTGCTTTTCACGCTCCTTGCATTCCAAGGCCGCTTTGTTTTCAGCCTCGGACATCGCTTTCTTCAGGGACGCCACTTCGGCGGTGGCCCCTGTTACACAGTCACGACGCTTTGGCGTTAGACTGGCCAATTTTGCCTATCTTTAAATACATACGAACGGGGAATCGTTTACCTTTATTCTCCTCGATTTGCCTCTTCGTGAGGCCGAGCTCTCCCTGCGCCTGCTCCAGATCCCGCTTCAGTTCGGCAACTTCGGCAGTATGGGCAGCAGCAGCAAGCAGCACAACCTCCTTATGCACACGAATATTTATTGTTAGACCCTTGCGGATTTTAATTGACCCTCCGTTTGGTTTTTCTTTCCGAACACCAAACAGAGTATCAGGGGCTACTACCTATCGGGTGGTAACTTTACACATATTTATTACTTACCTCAAAACCTTTCAAGAGGCTGGTGCAAGCTTCGGTTAGTCCCTCTTGGCGGACAAAACCTTCCAAATCACCGAACTCATAAGAGTACGGTGCTCCTCATCTATGGAAGCGGCGCGAAGCGCTTCCAGCAGACAATCCGGCGCCTCAGGCGCACCGGAAGTCCTCGATGCAGACAGCTCGCTCTCCCTGACGAGGGGTTGTCTGCCTGGGTTTGGAACCATTGAAGGTTCCGGGACAGTGTTCGGCTGAGAGCCCGGCCTATCGTGGCTCTCATTGACACGATCCGTGGGGACCTTGAACTCCGCGTGTCCGACGTCTGGGACCCCGCCTTGGGGTGTCTCCAGAGTCACCTCCCCCCGCTCGGGGAGCCTTTGGGATAACACCTTTGTGTCATCCACGGGTTGAGGAGTAGTGGCTGTCAGAAGCGAATTGATCTCCAAATCACTCAGGGATCCGGAGGAAGACACTTCGGGGTAAGCCCTGGCCGGACTGCACATATGTCCGGCGTTAAACAAAAGCTATAGAACAAAGTTATGATGGAGTGCGGACACTTACGATCGCACCGGGGGCTTCCCCCTGGGCAGCCATCCTTCCTCACTATGGCGGCCATGGAGGAGTAGTCCGGAAGGGTACCTTCCCTTCTTGGGCCTTGACCTCCCCTCAAGGCGGCTTTTCTCTTCTTCTCCTCCCAGTGCGGGGAGGTGGAATTTCTTCTTGATTCCCCCCGCCTCCGCGGGAGGAATCTGTCTCGTCGTCATCGGACGACAGGGGTATAACGGCCTTGCGCCGAGGGCCTTTTCCGGCCCCCTGGCCCGCCTCTCCGGGCCCCTCATCCTTTCTGGATGGGGCGTCTTCTTCTTCTTCCTCCTCCTCCCCTTCGTGGGAGGAGTCTGCCTCGTCATCTTCGGACGAGGCTTCTGGCACAACCTTACGCCGGAGACCCTTTCGGATCCTCGGGGCCTTCTTCTCGGCCTTCTTCTCCGGCACCTTGTACGGTGCCAGGACCAGCATCTCCGTCAGGAGAGCGTCAGCTGGGCCCTCTGGCAGCAGAGCTGGACAGTAAACCTGCTCCTCTGTCTCCACGTAATCCTGAGGCAAATATGTATAACTACTTAAGGATCTCCCTTGAACATATTGGGAAAAACCGAGTCCAGTGGTAGTCTGAGAACTCACCTGACTAGGAGCCAGCGGCGTGAAGCCCGCGGTCCTCGGATGTAGGAGGAGGCACTTGAGGCCTTGAACAGCACCTTCCATGCGCCTTTGTGCGTCATGTCATAGAGCTTCGGAGTGTCTGTGTTGGCGGGGCGAACTCCCATAGATTATTTGCCCGCCTTTGTGAGGCGGGATCCGGTGAACAAACATGACCTGGATCACGTTGACGAGCTTGATGTTCTTGTCCTTCATGCTTTTGATGCATGTCTGGAGTCTGGTCAGCTCCGTAGAATCGCCCCAGGATAGGCCCTTCCTTTCCCAGGAGGTGAGCCGCATGGGGGCTCTAGACCTGAATTCGGGGGCCGCCGCCCAGTTGGTGCCTCGCGGTTCGGTGATGTAGAACCACCCCGATTGCCATCCTTTTACGGTCTCAGCAAAGGAGCCGTCCAGCCAGGTGACATTAGGCATATTTCCCACCATGGCTCCTCTTCACTCTGCTTGCTGGCCGCTTACAATCTTCGGCTTCACGCAGAAGGTTTGCAGCCATAGGCCGAAATGAGGTCGGATGCGGAGGAAGGCCTCGCATACGACGATGAACGCCGAGATGTTGAGGACAAAATTTGGGGCTAGATCATGGAAATCTAGTCCGTAGTAGAACATGAGCCCGCGGACGAAGGGATGGAGTGGAAATCCCAGTCCACGGACGAAGTGGGCAACGAATACGACCCTCTCGTGGGGTCCTGGGGTCGGAATGACCTGCCCGGCGTCCGGTAGCCGGTGCGCTATGTCCGCGGCCAAGTATCCGGCCGCCCGAAGGTTTGTGATGTGCTTCTCCTTGACGGTGGAAGCCACCCACTTGCCTCCTGCTCCGGACATGTTTAGCTATGCGGAGGAGACGAAGGCTTGGGCGTTGGAGCTCGAGGGGGCAAGAGTGGACGAAGGAGGAGGAAGGCGTGGGTAAATATGAGGAAATCTTATCCCTTTATAGAGGTGCCGAAAGAGGTACGCCTCCCCACTTGCCCGTTGGGAATCGCTTGCTTCCCAAGCGCCACGCTTGATGGCGTGGTGGGATTACCCGTACCCGTATTGATGAGAATCCCGTGATAAGGGGACACGATCTCTGCTTCGACAAGACGTGCCAAGGAAACCGCCTTATAATATGCGATGTGGCTGGTTGTGGGGAAAACGGTTCGAATAATGACCCGACCGTAATGACACGTCACGTTGCCTAAAAAGTTGTCAACAGATTGCATTTGTGAAACATCATTCTCTCTACGGTGGCATGCGAAGATCATCTTGTGGATCCGGACACGGTTCAAGTGTTCGATAATTACCTTGGAGTATTCGAAGGAGGAACCCGCCCTGCAATGCCAAAGACAAGTCTGCGCGCCGGACTCATCGTCATTGAAGCCTGGTTCAGGGGCTACTGAGGGAGTCCTGGATTAGGGGGTATCTGGACAGCCGGACTATATACATCGTTCGGACTATTGAAGCTTGGAGATAAAAGACTCAAGACTTTGTCCCGTGTCCGGATGGGACTCTCCTTTGCGTGGAAGGCAAGCTGGGCGATCCGGATATTGTGTTTCCTTTCTTGTAATCGACTCCATGTAAACCCTAGCCCTCTCTGGTGTCTATATAAACCGGGGAGGTTGGTCCTTAAAAGGCCGATCGCAATTACAATCATACCATCATAGGCTAGCTCTTAGGGTTTAGCCTCTACGATCTCATGGTAGATCTACTCTTGTACTACCCATATCATCAATATTAATCAAGCAGGAAGTAGAGTTTTACCTCCATTGAGAGGGCCCGAACCTGGGTAAACATTTGTGTCCCTTGCTTCATGTTACCATCTGCCTTGACGCACAGATCGGGAACCTCTACTCGAGATCCGCCGGTTTTGACACCGACAGGCCTCACACATGACGATAAACGCCGAGATGTTGAGGATGAAATTGGGGGCCAGATCATGGAAGTCCAGCCTGTAGTAGAACATGAGCCCGCGGACAAATGGGTGGAGGGGAAATCCCAGTCCGCGGACGAAATGTGTAAGGAACACGACCCTTTCGTGAGGCTCAGGGGTGGGGACGATCTGCCCCGTATCTAGGAGCCGGTGCGCGATATCTGCGGCTAGGTATCCGGCTTCCCGGAGCTTCGTAATGTTCTCCTCCTTAACTGAGGAGGCCATCCACTTGCCTCCCGCTCCGGACATGTTTGGAGTAATTTTGCGGAGAAGATGTGAACTTGGGGGTTGGAGCTCGAGTGCGCGAGAATGGATGGGCAGGGAAGAAGAAGGCGTGGGTAAAAAGGAGGAGTCCTTGTCCCTTTATAAGGGCGGAGAAAACTGTGCGCCTCCTCACTTGCCTGGTAAACTCGCTTATTCCCCAAGCGCCGTAATTGATGGCGCGGTTGGGTTACCCACACCCGTATTGATGAGAATCCCGTGATAAGGGGACACGATCTCTGCTTCGACAAGACGTGCCAAGAAAACCGCATCGCAATATGTGCAGTAGCTGGTTGAGAAAAACGGTTCGAATAATGACCGGGCCATGGCGTGATGTCACGTTAAGAAAAGTTGTCAGCAGATTAGATTTGTGGAAATATTATACTCTCTACGGTGGTATGTGGAATTTGTTTTGCAGAGCCGGACACTATCCTTGTGTTCAAAATCTTCTATGGAGTATTCAGAGGAAGAACCCGCCTTGCAATGCCGAAGACAATCTATGCGTCGGACTCATCGTCATTGAAGCTTGGTTCGAGACTCTTGAGGAGTCCTGGATTAGGGGGTCCTCGGACAACCGGACTATATCCTTTGGCCGGACTGTTGGACTATGAAGATACAAGATTGAAGACTTCGTCCGTGTCCGGTTGGGACTCTCCTTGGCGTGGAAGGCAAGCTTGGCCATTCGGATATGTAGATCTCCTCCCTTGTAACCGACTCTGTGTAACCTTAGCCCCCTATGGTGTCTATATAAACCGGAGGGTTTGGTCCGAAGGACAAGAACAATCATAATCATAGGCTAGCTTCTAGGGTTTAGCCTCTACGATCTCGTGGTAGATCAAATCTTGTAATACTCATATCGTCAAGATCAACCAAGCAGGAAGTAGGGTATTACCTCCATCGAGAGGGCCCGAACCTAGGTAAACATTATGTCCCCCGCCTCATGTTACCATCCGCCTTAGACGCACAGTTCGAGACCCCCTACCTGAGATCCGCCGGTTTTGACACCGACAGCGGAGGGCCCGAACCAGTTGGGCCCGCTACTTGAAGAGGAGCCGAAGACCGAAGCCAACCAGCCACCGTCCATGACCAGAGGAGGGGTCCTGGGCACGCCCGCCAAACTCCAAGCAAGGCCGCAGAGGAGGGGCGACGAGGTCGCGGACTCAAGGCGCCATAGAGGCAAGCGCGCCTCTCCAACCGATCCAGCACCGGGAGCGACATGCAGACTCGGGGCGCTCAAGGCCAGCAGGGGACTCAAGGAGAGAGGAGGCCGCTCCTCAGGAGATGCAGCAGCTTTGACGGAAGGGACCCTAGAGGACCACAGTCAGGAAGAAAGCAAAACTCAGAAAACCACAAAGATGCAGTACTTAATCATCGATAGCGACGTACTTCCTCCGCTTCAACGGCCCGAAGATGCCGCTGCTACCACTCGGAGACCTCTTCCTCTTTTGGAGCTCCTCGAAGTCCATGCAGAACCGACCAAAGCGTTGGACATGGCAGCCAGTACGAGGCGCAGTAGGAGAAGCGCTTAAAGGGACAGCTTCGGGAGCGCCAAGCTAAGGAGGGCCATCGGACAACACCTTGCGAAGATCTGCCGAGGTCTCAGGAGCTTCGGCCTCGGGATTCGAGCGCTGCATCGCCTCCTCAGATGCCGCGCCAGGGCAAGAGTCACGAGTTCCTGAGGACGGCACCTAGGGAGCTCCAGGCGGCGTCAGCACCATGGCACTCGTACCACCAGCCTCCAACGGTGCTCGCCCCCCAGCGCCCACACTCGGGGCAAGCTCGGCGCCAGCAGTGAAGAGGGGAACCACGTTGGTGGGGTTCTCACAGGGCCCCACCAGGCCATTTGGGCGCAAGCCCCACTCGTCAAAGGAAGGCATGAGCTCCACAAACTTCTCCTTGTTCGAGCAACGGTACAACAAGCAACTCTTCCCGGGCATATCATCCGGCGACGAAGCACCCGCCAAGACCCCAAGCACTGTCTGACGTGTCTCAAGAGGGAGCCCGGACTCCTGAAGCTTCATGTGGTCCTTGCTGTTGAGAAAGGACGACATCGGTCGAGAATGGTGCTGAAGCGGGGCGACTCGGCGCCTGACAAACTCCTTCACCACCATAGGCGCGGTCACACCAAGATCTTTCAACTTCTTCAGCCTGAGCCAGACGGGGACAAGGCGAGGGCTCGTGAGCCTCTCATGGCTCCAATTGGAGTTGGGGACGGCAGGCACAGACAAAGAATGGAGCAGAGGGCTGAGCACTCCGACATCAACAAATGCCCACCACGTCCGTAACTCGCTCGTGGATGGAGGGAGCTCGAAGTCGATCCCCGTGCCCGCCGTCGCGGCCACAGCCTGGAAGCTCAGGCATCTTGAGCTCTGCTGGGGGTCAATCAGGTGCAGCAAAAAGAAGTGGCGAAGAAGGGCCCCGGAAGGGGCAATGCCCACCATGGCCTCACACACGAAGGCGAAGACGGCAAGAAGGGTCACGGATTGAGGATCAAGGTGCAGCATGTGGATCTAGTAATGTTCAAGCACCGCGTTGAAGAAAGCAGAGAGAGGGGGGACTAGGCCATCCCAGAGAGCGTTGATGAATATTGGGACCTCGGTGACAGCCCGTTCAATGCGAGCACGAGACGCGGGCCAAGACATCGTCTCCCCCCACTCATTGAAGCTGGAGGCAAGCATGGGACGCACCTTGTCCATGGCCTCATTGTTGAGCACCAAGGATCGGTGAACCACGGGCTCGATGGCCGGAGGCACGCTGGTAGAAGACAGAGGTTTTTTTCCCTATCCGCTTGTTTCAGCGCCATGGAGATGGAGTAGGCGGAGCTCAAGACAGTTTGGGGATAGAGAAGAGTCCCGGGGAAGCAGAGGAATTGGGGAAGTATGGTGCGGCGATGGAAGAATAACTGTGTAGGTTGCGGTGGCCGCATAGCCAGGTGGATTCCAAGGTTGCGTGGGGAAGCGGAGACACCCACGTCCAATCAACCGCCACGCGTCGACCAAGGCCGTAAGCTATGGGGGGCCTGCGGCGCTCCGTACTTGCCCTTTGGGTTCGCCCCGAAGCCAAGCCCAGCCGCCGCCTTGGGCACAGGGGCTACTGCTCGATGTTACGGGAATGGGGTCCCCGGACATGCACGCCTCTGACCCAGCGGCGTGGCGCTGCTAGCGGGCCCGTACGGCCCATCTTCACCAACAAGCATTCAAGACCCTCGCGAGAGGCCATGCCTCGCGAGGCGGACGACACAAGGCCTCCTTGGGAGCGGCCTCACCAGGTTGGCTTGCGAGGGGCGCAGAGATCAAGGTAAGGCAAACCTCGCGAGGTTCTCGTGACGTGAGCCATGGCAATCGATACCAAGCGGGGGCCAGCGCACATAGTGTACTCGCTTCCTCTTTGGTGCTAAGGCGGCAAGCGCAGGCGCGGAGTACCGAGGCATCAAGCAAAGGTTTCCATATCATTGCAACGAGACTAGGACCGGAAGGACGGCAAGACGGAGGTCAGCATGCAGCCCAAGGCGACGTCAACACCAGAGCCTTTTGCAGGCGAAGACTGCTTTTGTCAGGATAAGTTGTACTAGTCGTCCCCTTTCAAATTGGCCGTTGTTGGCTCCCTTCCCGCTCAATATTTTGGAAGAGGACCAGGGCCTCTATAAATGGGACTAGCCACCACCGTAGCTAGGAAGGTCGAATCCTTCACCAGTTCCCCAAGCACAAGAACACCTCAACCTCAGGAGGCTGTTCTTCCCCTTGTACTGTTCATCCATAGCCCAACAGGCAATCCACCACCACCACCACACTGGATTAGGGTATTACACCACAATGGTGGCCCGAACCAGTATAAACCTTGTGTCCCTTGTGTTGCGAGTTCGTAGAGTTAGTTCTTGAGATCATAGTGAAACTAGGACGTGGATCGATAGGGAGGAGATCTTCGCGCGCACCCCAGAGTTCGAACCTTGAGGGTTTTGCCGGAACCCGTGATCCGACATATACCTTATGCATCCTGTTGATTGTTAGAAATTTAAAATAGATAGTATCTCTATGACCGTCGGATCGTGGGTTCCGGCAAACCCTTGAGGTTCGAACACTGGGGTGCGCACGAAGAACTCTCTCCCTCACTAGCTCGCCCCGCTCAACGATCCACGTCCTAGCTCGACGAACACGTAGAACATGAGACACGGAGATTTATACTGGTTCGGGCCACCGTTGCGGTGTAATACCCTACTCCAGTGTGTGGTGGTGGATTGCCTCGGAGGGCTGAGGATGAACTAGTACAGTGGTCGAACCGCCTCAGGAGGAAAGGTGTTCTTGAGCTTAATGAGCTGGTGGGTGTGAGGATGATTCGAATGATCCGTCCCTTGCTACAGTGGTGGCTAGTCCTATTTATAGAGGCCGTGGTCCTCTTCCCAAATATCAGGCGGGAAGGGACCCCACAACGGTCAATTTGATGGGGGACGGCTAGTACAAGCTATCCTAACAAAAGTAGTGTTCGCCTGCCAAAGGCTCTGGTGGTGACGCCGTCCTGGGCTCCATGATGACCTGCGTCCTGCCGTCCTACTGGTCTTGGTCTTGTTGCACCAATATGGAAACCTTTTGCCTGACACCTCGGGACTCCTCGCTTGTGCTTGCCATCCTTCGCAGAAAAGGGTAAAATGGTACACTGCGCCCGCTGGCACCCGCCTGGCCTTGGTCGTCACGGCTCACGTCAGGTGAACCTCGCGAGGTGCCCCTTGCATAGATATCTCCGCTCCTCAGGAGCCAGCCTAGCGAGGCTGCCCCTAGGGAGGTCTTGGTGTCGTCCGCCTCGCGAGGCTTGGCCCCTCGTGAGGGTCTTGAGCTATTGTTGTTGGCACTGGGTCGTACCAGGCCGTTGGTGAATTCACGCCATGGGCGCGGTAGGTAAGTGCAGGTACCTCCGTTCCCAGGACGCCGACAGTAGGCCCCGGGCCCAAGGCGCGCTCGAACTTGGCTTCGGGGCGAAGCCAAAGGGCAAGTGCGGAGTGCCGCGGGCCCCAACCGCCTGCGGCCTTGGTCGATGCATGGCGACTGATTGGACATGGGCATCTCCGCTTCCCCACGCTGCCTCGGCAACCGTTTGACTTGACGAGACCTTGCTGCATGCAGAAAAAAATCATCATTACCTATGATCGTGGAGGTCGGCGGTTGGCCTCCTTCTAGCTATAAATAAGGAGGGGGCGGAGCCCCCGCTGCTCATCTCCTTCTTCTTTCTCCTTGCTTCGTCGTCTTGCTGCAACTCCCATGGCGTCGATAAGGAGGTTCTCTGCCGCCGAGAAGGGGAAATCCCCCCACGAAGAGCAAGGGCCTCTACCGCCGAAGAAGAGGTTAAGCTGCTCCCGGTCTTTGGCCTTGAGTCCGGAGGTGTGAGGCCTCGGCACGGCGACCTCCGCCAGGCTATCTGCTGCCCTTGTATGCTCGAGCGCATGGCTCCGTAGGAGGAGGCGACGCCTCGCGCCGCTTGCGCCACGGCGGTGGTGGCCAGGTCGTGGTGGCGTGGGCCGCCGTACCATGTACCCATGCCGAGGTTCCTCGAGGGAGTTCCTGATATGGGCGGCGATGCCACCGCGCTCCTGGATCAGGTTCCCGGGGTTCTTTGCCGGAGAGATGCCGCCGAGGGGGCCGCTCGAGTTGTGGCTGCAGCATGCTAGATGCAATTCCCCCGCCACAGGGGTGAAAGTTGAAGTCGTCGCTCTGGGAAAGATCTTCATGACGCGTGGATGGGGCGAGGTCGCCCACGCCTGCCGCGCGGAAGGGGCCCTCGCCATCCACTTTGAGTATGACGGCACCTCCACGCTGTTCTTCAAGGTCTTCGACGAGGAGGGACGCCGCCTGGAGTGCTGCTCTGGAGGGGGCCGCCAGGGTGGTGAAGCGACCAGCGCTGAACCCGCCCTTGGTCCTGCCAGCAGCTCTCCTTGTAGCAACGGTGACTCCTGGGAGTCCAGCGATTCTCCCGAGATTGACGAGACTCCGGAGACGAGCGATGACAGCTGATACGTCTCCAACGTATCTATAATTTATGAAGTATTCATGCTATTATATTATCTGTTTTGGATATTTATGGGATTTACTAAACACTTTTATATTATTTTTGGGACTAACCTATTAACCGGAGGCCCAGCCCAAATTGTTGTTTTCTTGCCTATTTCAGTGTTTCGAAGAAAAGGAATATCAAATGGAGTAAAGCGGAATGAAACCTTCGGGAGAGTTATTTTTGAAACAGAAGCAATCAAGGAGTCTTGGAGTAGACGTCAGGGAAGCTTTGAGGAAGCCACGAGGTAGGGAGGCGCGCCCGACCCCCTTGGGCGCGCCCCCACCCTCGTGGTCCCCTCGTGGCTTCCCTGACCGACTTCTTTCGCCTATAAATGTCCATATACCCTAAAAACATCGGAGAGCACAATAAATCGGGAGTTCCGCCGCCGCAAGCCTCTGTAGCCACCAAAAACCAATCGGGACTCTGTTAGGCACCTATGGGAGGGATCCCTCACCGGTGGGCATCTTCATCATCCCGACGCTATCCATGACGAGGAGGGAGTAGTTCACCCTCGGGCTGAGGGTATGTACCAGTATCTATGTGTTTGATCTCTCTCTCTCTCTCTCTCTCTCTCTCTCTCGTGTTCTTGAGGTGGTACGATCTTGATGTATCGCGAGCTTTGATATTATAGTTGGATCTTATGATGTTTCTCCCCCTCTACTCTCTTGTAATGGATTCAGTTTTCCCTTTGAAGTGATCTTATCGGATTGAGTCTTTAAGGATTTGAGAACACTTGATGTATGTATTGCATGTGCTTATCTGTGGTGACAATGGGATATTCACGTGATCTACTTGATGTATGTTTTGGTGATCAACTTGCGGGTTCCGTGACCTCGTGAACTTATGCATAGGGGTTGGCACACGTTTTTGTCTTGACTCTCCGGTAGAAACTTTGGGGCACTCTTTGAAGTACTTTGTGTTGGTTGAATAGATGAATCTGAGATTGTGTGATGCATATCGTATAATCATGCCCACGGATACTTGAGGTGACATTGGAGTATCTAGGTGACATTAGGGTTTTGGTTGATTTGTGTCTTAAGGTGTTATTCTAGTACGAACTCTATGATAGATCGAACAGAAATAATAGCTTCGTGTTACTTTACTACGGACTCTTGAATATATTGATCAGAAAGAATAACTTTGAGGTGGTTTCATACCCTACAATAATCTCTTCGTTTGTTTTCCGTTGTTAGTGACTTTGGAGTGACTCTTTGTTGCATGTTGATGGATAGTTATATGATCCAGTTATTTTATTATTGTTGAGAGAACTTGTACTAGTGAAAGTATGAACCCTAGGCTTGCAATACCGTTTACGCTCACTTTTACCACTTGTTACCTTGCTGTTTTTATATTTTCAGATTACAAATACTCATATCTACCATCCATATTGCACTTGTATCACCATCTCTTTGCCGAACTAGTGCACCTGTACATTTTACCATTGTATTGGGTGTGTTGGGGACACAAGAGACTCTTTGTTATTTGGTTGCAAGGTTGTTTGAGAGAGACCATCTTCAACCTACGCCTCCCACAGATTGATAAACCTTAGGTCATCCACTTGAGGAAATTTGCTCTTGTCCTACAAACCTCTGCACTTGGAGGCCCAACAACGTCTACAAGGAGAAGGTTGCGTAGTAGACATCAAGCTCTTTTCTGGCGCCGTTGCCGGGAAGGTGAGTGCTTGAAGGTATATCTTTAGATTTGCAATCGAATCTTTTTGTTTCTTGTTTTATCACTAATTTAGTCTATAAAAGAAAACTAAAAAATGGAATTGAGGGTGCCTCATATGCTTCATCTTTTTAATGTCTTCCGTGAAAATAAGGCCGATAATTGTGCTCAATTGCTAGAGGAAGAATGCATTAGAATGTTTGGCACTAAATCTTTGAATGATGAGCATGATTGCAATATTGTTAGTACGAATTCCTTGAATATCCATGATGCTAATGATATGCAAAGCCACAAGCTTGGGGATGCTATGTTTGATGAAGATGATATGTTTAGTCCCCCAAGTTTTGATGAGAAAATTTATTATGATGAAAGCATGTCTCCTATTTATGATGATTATTGTGATGACACATATGCCATAAAGAATAAAGATAACCATGAAACTTGTCATCATGATTTTAACTTTCAATTGGATTATGCTTCACATGATAGTTACTTTGTTGAGTTTGCTCCCACTACCATTCATGAGAAGAAATTTGCTTATGTGGAGAGTAATAAAAATTATATGTGTATGAATCATGAGAATAATGCTTTATGTGATGGTTATATTGTTGAATTCATTCATGATGCTACTGATAATTATTATTAGGGAGGAACATTTGCTTGTAGGAATTGCAATATCATCAAGTTTCATCTCTATGTGCTTAAAGTTTTAAAGTTATGCTTGTTTTGCCTTCCTATGCTAGTTGATTATTGTTCCCATAAGTTGTTTGGTAACAAAATCCCTATGCATAATAAGTGGGTTAGGCTTAAATGTGCTAGTCATATGCTTCATGATTCTCCCGTTATGTTTCAATTATTATCTTTTATGTGAGCATCATTGTCATCATCATGCCTGGCTAAAAAGGCATTAAAGAAAAGCGCTTGTTGGGAGACAACCCAATATTTACCCTCACTGCTTTTGTGTGTTCACATGATTATGATACTTTATTAATCATGTTCTATAGCTTTTGTTTCAATAAAGTGCCAAGTAAGACCTTTAGGATAGCTTACGGTGATAGTTGTGTTGATCCTGCTGAAAATCAGAAACTTTTGCGCCCAGTAAATTAGTTTTTATAATTCATAGAAACGTGTGTTTGATCTGATTCTTTTTTCTGTGGATTGGTACACAAATTTCTCAGGTTTTCCTAATTTGGTAGGTTTTTTGGAGTTATCAAAGTATTCGAATGATACAGATTACTACAGACTGTTCTGTTTTTGACAGATTCTGTTTTCTATGTGTTGTTCGCTTATTTTGATGAATCTATGAGTAGTATCGGAGGGTCTGAACCATATATAAGTTGTAATACAGTAGATATTACACCAATATGAATTTAGAATGAGTTTACAACAGTACCTAAGTGGTGATTTATTTTCTTATACTAACGGACCTTACGAGTTTTCTGTTGAGTTTTGTGTTGTGAAGTTTTCATGTTTTGGGTAAAGATTCCATGAACTATATAATAAGGAGTGGCAAGAGCCTAAGCTTGGGGATGCCCAAGGCACCCCAAGGTAGTATTCAAGGACAACCAAGAGCCTAAGCTTGGGGATGCCCCGGATGGCATCCCCTCTTTCGTCTTTGTTCATCGGTAACTTTACTTGGAGCTATATTTTTATTCACCACATGATATGTGTTTTTCTTGGAGCATCATTTTATTTTCTTAGTATTTGCTTGATGTTATTTAGAATAATGTTTTGCATCTTTATTTTCAACAAAAATGTCAAGGATAGCTTTTACCATGTTTATTTTGCAAGTATACATGTTGTTGTTTCAAAACAGAAAGTTTAGCGCTGTTGCAAAAATTCCCTAGAAAAGTCAGAATATGATAAAATGTTGAAACTTTTTGCATATTGAGCTCTGATAAATTTTCTACAGTGTGGTAGAATTTCATAATGTTTGGAGTTAGGGAAGTATGATGAATCTTGCATTCTTTACAGACTGTACTGTTTTGGCAGATTGCTGTTATGTTTGCATTGTTTGCTTATGTTTGTTTGTTTAATGATTCTATTTGAGGATAGGAGTATTAAATATGCAGAGGCATTTTAGTATGCAATGTTGAATAATAATTTTAGTGATTTGTTACAGTAGAAAATGATAAGGTTTTTGCATTGGTTTATACTAACTTATCTCACGAGTTCTTGTTGAGTTTGGTGTGGATGAAGCTTTCGAGATTTAGGAAACCGTGATATGAGAGGAATTAAGGAGACACAAAAGCTCAAGCTTGGGGATGCCCAAGGCACCCCAAGATAATATTTCAAGAACTCTCAAGCATCTAAGCTTGGGGATGCCCCGGTAGGCATCCCACCTTTCTTCTTCAACAATTACCTGTTAGTATCGGTTGAGCCTAAGTTTTTGCTTCTTCACATGATGAGTGCTATCCTTGAAATGTCGTTTTATTTTGTTTTGCTCGTTGTTTGAATAATATCCCAAGATCTGAAACTCTTAAATGAGAGAGAGTCTTCACATAGCTACATAATTATTTAACTACTCATTGATCTTCACTTATATCTTTTTGGAGTAGTTTGTCATTTACTCATGTGCTTCACTTATATCCTATAGTAAATGGTTGAATGATTTGAATATCATAAATCTGAAATTATATATGTTTCATATGCTTATCCCATGGGGAATAATGACTTCACATATAATAAGTAGAGGTGGTAAAATTATAGAAGGTTAGCAAACTTTGTATTGGTCACTTGAACAATTCATGAAAGAATATTGAAGGAAGAGAGATTTCACATATAAATATACTATCTTGGACATCTTCTATGATTTTGAGCCCCATTAATTATTTTCAAACTTGAGCAAATAGTTGAAGTTGGACAAGGAAGACAACATAATGAGTAATGCTTGGGTATATTTGTACAGAAGTTATATTGTTATGGATCCTTCAACATGTGGTGCTTTCTATTTAGAATCTTTTGCTAGCCTAAATTTCTGTACTAAGCGGGAATACTGCTTGTGCATCCAAAATCCTTGAACCAAGTTTCTTCCATGAGTGTCCACCATATCTACCTATATGTGGTATTTACCTGCCGTTCCAAGTAAATTTGCATGTGCCAAACTCTAAACCTTCAAATAATAATCTGTTTTGTATGCCCGAATCGCTCATGTAGCGACTAGGGGCTGTCAGTATCTTCCATGCTAGGTGGGCTATTCTCACGATGAGTGGACTCCACTCATCATTCACGAGAAAATGGCTGGTAACTGGGATGCCTAGTCCTATGATCAAAAGATCAAAAACAAAATCGCAAATAATTTAAACAAAACTCCCCCAGGATTGTTGATAAGTTGGACGGCACCCATTGTTTCGAACAAGCCATGGAGTGTGATTGTTGGTGGAGGGGGAGTTAAATCTTTGCCTTTCTGTTTGGGAACCGCCTATCATGTATGTAGTATGGAAGATATTGGGAACTCTTGGTCGTTATGTTGACAATGAAAGCATACCTCTCAAAATTATTTTCATCTCCGTTTTAAGGCTTCGAGCTCTGGCACCTTTGCAAATCCCTGCTTCCCTCTGCGAAGGGCCTATCTTTTACTTTTATGAAAGAGTCAGTAGTATTCCTTCTCATTCCAACCTACTCTTTAGTTGGAAAGCATCATGTGATGGAAGATCTGAGCATATATGGCCATTCAAACATACACTACTAGGGAAAAGCCTAGCAGCATCGTGGGTTTTAGGCCTATCAGTAGCGCGGGATGGTGCGCTCTTGATAAAGCGCTTCTGACTAACCTATAGCGATGGCGTGCCCCAGCCCACACTTGCTAAATCGGTTTAGTAGTAGCGACTTCCCGAAGGAGCGCTCTTGGTAATTAGTAGTAGCGCTTCTCCCACCTACCGCTACTATTATTTCGTATTTTATTTCTTTTTTATTTCATGTTGTATTCATACAACTTTACACAAGTTTTCATACAACAGGAATTTACAGATTTTTTTTACATCATAATGAGTTATTACATCACGGGGTGAAAGAACTGTGGACTAGTTTCAAGTGGATGTCCATCCACTTGAAACTAATCTGCGGTTCTTTCACCCAGTGATATAATATCATCATCATCATCATCATATCATTAACAAATTATCATCATAATACATCATTGTCATATAACACCTCCTCAAGATCATCGTTTTCATCAATGAGACATCACATAGCAAATTGGTCACTAGTTGTAATCACAACTCTAACACATTGTACCACATAATAAACATATTGTACCTCATAGGACCTACTACATTCTCTTAGGACCTACTATATTCTCTAAGGTAGAATAGCAAAAAACAAGATAGCCCCTGACTCTCCATTATGGAGAATGGAGATTATCCTGTCTCCAATTCTTGCCTTTTGCTTAATGTTACTTCCAAGAACCTCCTTGCGAATCTCCAAACATTTTCTCCATTCTTTGATTAGCATGTGTTCACCAGTTTTAGATGTCCGATATGCATAGGTGAGCTCCTTAGGTTGACCTGGCTGTATGTTCAGAACTGCAAGGTGACCATTCTGATACATCAGAAGAGGCACACAATCCATCGGGATTTTCTGTTGAAAAACATAGTAATAACTTCATAGTTAGCAATGATGTACTAGTTTTAGAAGTATGCAAAAGATGCACGGATGTCGTAAGAGTAAAAAATCTTACGGTATCTCCATAGAAGTTACCGTGGTTCAACACATGCACTAGTGGCACGTATTCACCATAATTTGGAGGAGTACGATAATAGGTATTGTAATTCTCAAGATAAGTACAGTAAGCGATCAGATGACTTTTCTCCTTAAAAGTTAATTCAGAGCCATCAGTGTTGTGGGTTTTGTCTACCATCTTCCGCACATTGTTTGAACATTCAGAATAAGCTGTCAATGGAAATAAGCTGTCAACTATTTTGAAATAAACAATATAAATTAGTTAATAACTATGTTTGAGAAACTCACATTGCGGTAGAATCGGAAGTGTATCAACAAGGACCCAAATGTCCATATTATCTTGCTCGATGTCAGGATCACCAAGATCTATGGTGACAATCATACCCTCATAAAAACCATACATTTTGCAAAGTGCTTCCCAATTTTGGCAACCAAAATGGGTTACACTCTGAGAATTGTACAGATTTACTTCAAAATCCATATCATGATGGGTCCTTAGGTGTATTTTCTTTGTTTGAAAATTTTCATGGTCTTCAAAACCCATCCTCTCCAAGACATAGCGTCTTGCATGGCATGGGATAAGCTAGTCGAATTGTAAAAGATGAAAATTAGATGTTGAAATAGTTGAAGTCATGCTTAATTACGAAAAAAACACTTTTTGTTGTTGCGTACCGTTTCAACATCGAAGGTCTCCTCGAGCTTAATGCTGAAGTGCCGATCTTCGTCCAGCTCAACGAACCTGTCGCACATACCTCGATCGTCATGGCACCAGCTGCACTCCCGGAGAGGCGTAAATGCGTCCGAGTACGACATTTCCTACGTTCATAATTCAAAGATTAAACTTGTACAATTAAATATATGTACTACAAAACCTAAATTAGATCATTATTTTTCGAGAAAATCCAGGCCACTCGATATTTCCTACATATTCTAGCACAAGTCATGCCAGAATTCACGGAAAAATCCGGCATGACCTTTGCTAAAAAAGGACATATCGAGCGCCTGAAATTTGCCGGAACGGAAATTAATCAACACTCCGGCAAAACATAGGCCACTCGGAGGTGTAACTTTGAACATGACCGCCACTTGGGCAACCACATATCCTATTTGAGCAACACAAGATATACATGGAGATTTGGCTGGTCTCTCCTCGAGGTCGGAGGGGTGGAAATTGGCCAGGGGAGACGGCACGGCGGGGATGATGGAGGGCTCCTTGATTTCTTCAAAATCAAAAAACCTATAAGTTATCACTAATACATCACGAATAATTGTTTAACTTAAAAGATAACAACAAATATGACATGTTCAACTAGTTCTATTAATTCAACTAGTTCTTACTAAATATAAACTTACTATAAATAGAAAAAAAACTAATTCTTTCTAAAAATAAAGTAGTTCAACTAGTTGTATTAATTATCTTACTAAAAATACATTAGTTCTATTAATTCAACTAGTTTATTAATTTACTTACTAAACTAGTTCAACTAAAACTTAACTAGTTCAACTAGTTTATTAATTTACTTAGTAATTATTTTAAACACTTACTAAAAACAGTGAAAATAAACTACATTATACAATAGTTAACTAGTACCATCACTACTACTAATTAACATCTACTACTGCTAAAAATCATTATCTATGAACCCTCAATTATCATCTCCTACTCCTACTAAAAACATCTAGTACTAACTAAGCAGAGAGAACGGGGGTGGGGGAGGGGTGGGGGGCTTACAGAGAGGGGAGAGACGGTGGCGGGGAGGTGCTCGGCGACGGAGAGGTAGGGGCGACTGTTGGGGAACGCAGTAATTTCAAAAATATTCCTACGCACACACAGGACCATGGTGATGGCATAGCAACGAGAGGGGAGAGTGTTGTCTCATTGCCCTCGTGAACCCGTGGCGGAAGCGATCACAACGTAGAGGAAGTAGTCGTACTTTCTCCTCGCGATCCTGCCGATCCCAGCGCCGTTACTCCGGCACCTCCGAGTCGATGATGACGTAGAGGAAGTAGTCGTACGTTCTCCTCACGATCCAACCGATCACAGCGCCGTTACTCCGGCGCCTCCGAGTTCTTGGCACACGTTCAGCTCGATGGCGCTCCACGGGCTTCGATCCAGCAAAGCTCCGGGGAGGGAGTTCCGTCGACCTGACGGCGTGGTGACGATCTTGATGTTTCACCGTCGCGAGGCTTCGCCTAAGCACCGCTACAATATGACCGAGGTGGAATATGGTGGAGGGGGCACCGCACGGCTAAGAGCGATCTCAAGGATCAACTTGTGTGTCTATGGGGTGCCCCTGCCCCGTATATAAAGGAGCAAGGGAGGGAGGAGGCCGGCCCTATGTTTGGCGGCGCCAGGGGAGTCCTACTCCCACCGGAGTAGGATTCCCCTTTCCTAGTCCAACTAGGAATCCTTCCATGTAGGGGAGGAAGGGAGAAGGAAGTGGAGGAGTAGGAAGGTGGCGGCCCCTTTCCCTAGTCCAATTCGGACTAGAGGGAGGGGCGCAGCAGCCTTTTCCTCTTCCCACTAAAGCCCATCAAGGCCCATTACTTCTCCCGTAACTACCGGTACTCCGAAAAATACCCGAATCACTCGGAACCTTTCCGAACTCCGAATATAGTCGTCCAATATATCGATCTTTACGTCTCGACCATTTCGAGACTCCTCGTCATGTCCCCGATCTCATCCGGGACTCCGAACTCCTTCGGTACATCAAAACTCACAATAAGCATCGCCGTAACCTTAAGCGTGCGGACCCTACGGTTCGAGAACAATGTAGACATGACCGAGACATCGTCTCCGGTCAATAACCAATAGCGGGACCTGGATGCCCATATTGGTTCCTACATATTCTCTGAAGATCTTTATCGGTCAGACCGCATAACAACATACGTTGTTCCTTTTGTCATCGGTATGTTACTTGCCCGAGATTCGATCGTCGGTATCCAATACCTAGTTCAATCTCGTTACCGGCAAGTCTCTTTACTCGTTCTGTAATGCTTCATCCCGTAACCAACTCATTGGTCACATTGCTTGCAAGGCTTATAATGATGTGCATTACCGAGAGGGCCCCAGAGATACCTCTCCGACAATCGGAGTGACAAAACCTAATCTCGAAATACGCCAACCCAACATGTACCTTTGGAGACACCTGTAGTACTCCTTTATAATCACCCAGATTACGTTGTGACGTTTGGTAGCACCCAAAGTGTTCCTCCGTAAAGCAGGAGTTGCATAATCTCATAGTTACAGGAACATGTATAAGTCATGAAGAAAGCAATAGCAACATACTAAGCGATCAAGTGCTAGGCTAACGGAATGGGTCATGTCAATCAGATCATTCTCCTAATGATGTGATCCCGTTAATCAAATGACAACTCATGTCTATGGTTAGGAAACATAACCATCTTCGATTAACGAGCTAGTCAAGTAGAGGCATACTAGTGACACTGTTTGTCTATGTATTCACACATGTATTATGTTTCCGGTTAATACAATTCTAGCATGAATAATAAACATTTATCATGAAATAAGGAAATAAATAATAACTTTATTATTGCCTCTAGGGCATATTTCCTTGATCTCCCACTTGCACTAGAGTCAATAATCTAGTTCACATCATCATGTGATTCAACACTAATATTCACATCTGTATGTGATTAACACCCATAGTTCACATCGTCATGTGACCAACACCCAAAGGGTTTACTAGAGTCAATAATCTAGTTCACATCGTTATGTGATTAACACCCAAAGAGTACTAAGGGATGATCATGTTTTGCTCGTGAGAGAAGCTTAGTCAACGGGTCCTGTCATATTCGTGAGCCGTATGTATTTTGCAAATATTCTATGTCTACAATGCTCGCACGGGCTACTCTAGCTAATTGCTCCCACTTATAATATGTATCCAGATTGAAACTTAGAGTCATCCGGATCAGTGTAAAAAGCTTGCATCGATGTAACTCTTTCTGACGGGCTCTTTTATCACCTCCATAATCGAGAAATATTTCCTTAGTCCTCACTAAGGATGTTCTTGACCAATGTCCAAAGTGATCTACTCCTAGATCACTATTGTACTCCTTGCAAAATTCAGAGCAAGGTATACAATAGGTCCGTACATAGCATAGTATACTTTATAGAACCTATGACTGAGGCATAGGGAATGACTTTCATTCTCTTTTCTATTTTCTGCTGTGGTCGGGATTTGAGTCTTACTCAATTTCACACCTTTGCAACACATGCAAGAACTTTTCTTTGACTGTTCCATTTTGAACTACTTCAAAAATCTTGACAAGGTATGTTCTTATTGAAAAAACTCATCAAGCGTTTTTTGATCTATCTCAATAGATCTTGATGCTCAATTTGTACGCAGCTTCACCGAGGTCCTTCTTTGAAAAACTCCTTTCAAATACTCCTTTATGCTTTGCAGAATAATTCTACATTATTTCCGATTAACAATATGTCATTCACATATACTTATCGTAAATGCCGTAGTGCTCCCACTCACTTGCTTGTAAATACAGGCTTCTCCAAAAGTCTGTATAAAACCATATGCTTTGATCACACTATCAAAGCGTTTATTCCAACTCTGAGATGCTTGCACCAGTCCATAGTTGGATCGCTGGAGCTTGCACATTTTGTTAGTTCCTTTAGGATTGAAAAAACCTTCTGGTTGCATCATATACAACTCTTCTTTAATAAATCCATTAAAGAATGTAGTTTTGACATCCATTTGCCAGATTTCATAAAATGTGGCAATTGCTAACATGATTCGGACAGACTTAAGCATCGCTACGGTTGAGAAAATCTCATTATAGTCAACACCTTGAACTTGTCGAAAACCTTTTTGTGACAAGTCGAGCTTTGTAGATAGTAACACTACTATCAGTGTCCGTCTTCCTCTTGAAGATCCATTTATTTAATACGGCTTGCTGATCATTGAGCAAGTCAATCAAAGTCCATACTTTGTTCTCATACATGGATCCTATCTCAGATTTCATGGCCTCAAGCCATTTCGCGGAATCTGGGCTCATCATCGCTTCCTCATAGTTCGTAGGTTCATCATGGTCTAGTAACATGACTTCCAGAACAGGATTGCCGTACCACTTTGGTGAGGATCTCACTCTGGTTTACCTACGGGATTCGGTAGTGACTTGATCTGAAGTTACATGATCATCATCATTAGCTTCCTCACTAATTGGTGTAGGAATCACTGGAACTGATTTCCGTGATGAAATACTTTCCAATTCGGGAGAAGGTACAAATTACCTTATCAAGCTCCACTTTCCTCCCACTCACTTCTTTCGAGAGAAACTCCTTCTCTAGAAAGGATCCATTTATAAGCAACGAATGTTTTTGCCTTCGGATCTGTGATAGAAGGTATACCCAACAATTTCTTTTGGGTATTCTATGAAGACGCACTTCTCCGATTTGGGTTTGAGCTTATCAGGTGAAAACTTTTTCACATAAGCATCACAACCCCAAACTTTTAAGAAACGACAGCTTAGGTTTACTGTTAAACCATAGTTCATATGGTGTCGTCTCAACGGATTTAGATGGTGCCCTATTAAACGTGAATGCAGCTGTCTAATGCATAACCCCAAAATGATAGTGGTAAACCGATAAGAGACATCATAGATCGCACCATATCCAATAAAGTGCGGTTAAGACGTTCGGACACACCATAACATTGTGGTGTTCCAGGTGGCGTGAGCTGTGAAATTTTTCCACATTATTTTAATTGAAGACCAAACTCGTAACTCAATTATTCGTCCTCGCGATCAGATCGCAGAAACTTTATTTTCTTGTTACGATGATTACTTCACTCTGAAATTCTTTGAACCTTTCAACTATTTCAGATTTATGTTTCATCAAGTAGATACACCCATATCTGCTCAAATCATCTTGTGAAGGTCTAAAATAACGATACTTGCCACGAGCATCAACACTCATTGGATCGCATACATCGGTATGTATTATTTCCAATAAGTCAGTAGCTTGTTCCATTGTTCCGGAGAACGGAGTTTTAGTCATTTTGCCCAAACGGCACGGTTCGCAAGCATCAAATGATTCATAACCAAGTGATTCCGAAAGTCCATCAGCATGGAGTTTTCTTCATGCGCTTTACACCAATATGACCTAAGCGGCGATTGCCACAAATAAGTTGCACTATCATTATTAACTTTGCATCTTTTGGTTTCAATATTATGAATATGTGTATCACTATGATCGAGATCCAATGAACCATTTTCATTGGGTGTGTAACCATATAAGGTTTTATTCATGTAAATGTAACAACAATTTATTCTCTTACTTAAATGAATAACCGTATTGCAATAAACATGATCAAATCATATTTATGCTCAACACCAAATAACACTTATTTAGGTTCCACACTAATCCCGAAAGTATAGGGAGTGTGTGATGATGATCAAATCAATCTTGGAACTACTTCCAACACTCATCGTCACTTCCCCTTCAACTAGTTTATGTTCATTCTGCAACTCCCGTTTCAAGTTACTACTCTTAGCAACTGAACCAGTATCAAATACCGAGGGGTTACTACGAACACTAGTGAAATACACATCAATGATCTGTATATCAAATATACTTTTGTTCACTTTGCCATCCTTCTTATCAGCCAAATACTTGGGGTAGTTCCGCTTCTAGTGACCAGTTCCATTGCAGCAAAGCACTTAGTCTCGGGCTTAGGTCCAGACTTGGGCTTCTTCACTCGAGCAACAACTTGCTTGCCGTTCTTCTTGAAGTTCCCCTTCTTCCCTTTGCCCTTTTCCTTGAGACTAGTGGTCTTGTCAATCATCAACACTTGATGCTCTTTCTTGATTTCTACCTTCGTCGATTTCAACATCACGAAGAGCTCGGGAATCGTTTTCGTCATCCCTTGCATACTATAGTTCATCACGAAGTTCTAGTAACTTAGTGATGGTGACTAGAGAATTCTGTCAATCACCATCTTATCTGGAAGATTAACTCCCACTTGATTCAAGCGATTGAAGTACCCAGACAATCTGAGCACATGCTCACTAGTTGAGCGATTCTCCTCCATCTTTTAGCTTTAGAACTTTGTTGGAGACTTCATATCTCTCAACTCGGGTATTTGCTGGAAATATTAACTTCAACTCCTGGAACATCTCATATGGTCCATGACGTTCAAAACGTCTTTGAAATCCCGATTCTAAGCCGTTAAGCATGGTGCACTAAACTATCAAGTAGTCATCATATTGAGCTAGCAAAACGTTCATAACGTCTGCATCTGCTCCTGCAATAGGCCTGTCACCTAGCGGTGCATTAAGGACATAATTCTTCTGTGCAGCAATGAGGATAAACCTCAGATCACGGATCCAATCCGCATCATTGCTACTAACATTTTTCAATACAATTTTCTCTAGGAACACATATAAAAACATAGGGTAGCAACAACGCGAGCTATTGATCTACAACATAATTTGCAAAATACTACCAGGACTAAGTTCATGATAAATTAAAGTTCAATTAATCATATTACTTAAGAACTCCCACTTAGATAGACATCTCTCTAGTCATCTAAGTGATCACGCGATCCAAATCAACTAAACCATGTCCGATCATCACGTGAGATGGAGTAGTTTCAATGGTGAACATCACTATGTTGATCATATCTACTATATGATTCACGCTCGACCTTTCGGTCTCCGTGTTCGAGGTCATATCTTATATGCATAGCTCGTCAAGTATAACCTGAGTATTCCGCGTGTGCAACTGTTTTGCACCCGTTGTATTTGAACGTAGAGCCTATCACACCCGATCATCACGTGGTGTCTCAAAGACGAAGAACTTTCATAGCGGTGCATACTCAGGGAGAACACTTCTTGATAATTAGTGAGAGATCATCTTATAATGCTACCGTCAATCAAGCAAAATAAGATGCATAAAGGATAAACATCACATGCAATCAATATAAGTGATATGATATGGCCATCATCATCTCGTGCTTGTGATCTCCATCTTCGAAGCACCGTCATGATCACCATCGTCACCGGTAGCGACACCTTGATCTCCATCGTAGCATCGTTGTTGTCTCGCCAATCTTATGCTTCCACGACTATCACTACCGCTTAGTAATAAAGTAAAGCATTACATCGCGATTGCATTGCATACAATAAAGCGACAACCATATGGCTCCTGCCGATTGCCGATAACTCGGTTACAAAACATGATCATCTCATACAATAAAATTTAGCATCATGTCTTGACCATATCACATCACAACATGCCCTGCAAAAACAAGTTAGACGTCCTCTACTTTGTTGTTGCAAGTTTTACGTGGCTGCTACGGGCTTAAGCAAGAACTCATCTTACCTACGCATCAAAACCACAACGATAGTTTGTCAAATAGACTCCATTTTAACCTTCTCAAGGACCGGGCGTA
Organism: Aegilops bicornis; assembly: GCA_021605145.1. NCBI lineage: Eukaryota > Viridiplantae > Streptophyta > Magnoliopsida > Poales > Poaceae > Aegilops > Aegilops bicornis. The sequence goes on from CM038674.1 coordinate 622,598,393, forward strand.
GCCACACTCGGTTCAACTAAAGTTGGAGAGACAGTCTTCCACAAGCCATCTATGTGCAAAGCACGTCGAGGGAACCGGTCTCAGCGTGAAATGCACGCGTAAGGTTGGTCCGGATCGTCTCGTCCAACAATACCGCTGAACCAAAGTATGACATGCTTTGGTAGGCGGTATGACTTGTATCGTCCACAACTCACTTGTGTTCTACTCGTGCATATGACATCAACTCATAAAACCTAGGCTCGATACCACCGTTGGGGAGCGCGGTAATTTCAAAAATATTCCCTCGCACACAGGACCATGGTGATGGCATAGCAACGAGAGGGGAGAGTGTTGTCTACGTACCCTCGTGAACCGTGGCGGAAGCGATCACAACGTAGAGGAAGTAGTCGTACTTTCTCCTCGCGATCCTGCCGATCCCAAGCGCCCGTTACTCCGGCACCTCCGAGTCGATGATGGCGTAGAGGAAGTAGTCGTCACGTTCTCCTCACGATCCAACCGATCACAGCGCCGTTACTCCGGCGCCTCCGAGTTCTTGGCACACGTTCAGCTCGATGGCGCTCACGGGCTTCGATCCAGCAAAGCTCCGGGGAGGAGTTCCGTCGGCCTGACGGCGTGGTGACGATCTTGATGTTTCACCGTCGCGAGGCTTCGCCTAAGCACCGCTACAATATGACCGAGGTGGAATATGGTGGAGGGGCACCGCACACGGCTGAGGAACGATCTCAAGGATCAACTTGTGTGTCTATGGGGTGCCCCTGCCCCCGTATATAAAGGAGCAAGGGAGGGAGGAGGCGGCCCTATGTTTGGCGCCAAGGGGAGTCCTACTCCCACCGAGTAGGATTCCCCTTTCCTAGTCCAACTAGGAATCCTTCCATGTAGGGGAGGAAGGGAGAAGGAAGTGGAGGAGTAGGAAAGGTGGCGGCCCCTTTTCCCTAGTCCAATTCGGACTAGAGGGAGGGGGCGCAGCAGCCTTTTCCTCTTCCCACTAAAGCCCATCAAGGCCCATTACTTCTCCCGTAACTACCGGTACTCCGAAAAATACCCGAATCACTCGGAACCTTTCCGAACTCCGAATATAGTCGTCCAATATATCGATCTTTACGTCTCGACCATTTCGAGACTCCTCGTCATGTCCCCGATCTCATCCGGGACTCCGAACTCCTTCGGTACATCAAAACTCACAATAACTGTCATCGTAACCTTAAGCGTGCGGACCCTACGGTTCGAGAACAATGTAGACATGACCGAGACACGTCTCCGGTCAATAACCAATAGCGGGACCTGGATGCCCATATTGGTTCCTACATATTCTCTGAAGATATTTATCGGTCAGACCGCATAACAACATACGTTGTTCACTTTGTCATCGGTATGTTACAAGCCCGAGATTCGATCGTCGGTATCCAATACCTAGTTCAATCACGTCACCGGCAAGTCTCATAACTCGTTCTGTAAAGCTTCATCCCGAAACCAACTCATAGGTCACATAGCTAGCAAGGCTAATAATGATGTGCATTACAGAGAGGGCCCCAGAGATACCTCTCCGACAATCGGAGTGACAAAACCTAATCTCGAAATCGCCAACCCAACATGTACCTTTGGAGACACCTGTAGTACTCCTTTATAATCACCCGATTACGTTGTGACGTTTGGTAGCACCAAAGTGTTCCTCCGTAAACAGGAGTTGCATAATCTCATAGTTACGGGAACATGTATAAGTCATGAAGAAAGCAATAGCAACATACTAAAGCGATCAAGTGCTAGGCTAACGGAATGGGTCATGTCAATCAGATCATTCTCCTAATGATGTGATCCCGTTAATCAAATGACAACTCATGTCTATGGTTAGGAAACATAACCATCTTGATTAACGAGCTAGTCAAGTAGAGGCATACTAGTGACACTCTGTTTGTCTATGTATTCACACATGTATTATGTTTCCGGTTAATACAATTCTAGCATGAATAATAAACATTTATCATGAAATAAGGAAATAAATAATAACTTTATTATTGCCTCTAGGGCATATTTCCTTCAGCGACGAGGGCGGGCTCGTGATCGGGAGGCGGCGGTGGGGTTGGGAGAGGCGGCGGCGACGTTGAGGTCGAGAGCGACGGTGAGGTCGAGCGCGGGGGGGGTGGGGGAGGCGGCGGCGACGGTGAGCGGCAGCGGGCGGCGGCGGTGAGGTTGAGGGCGGCCTCGGGCGGCGGCGGTCAGGCCAGGCTCGGGCTCGGGCGGCGGCGACAGAGGAGTAGGGGAACAAGGGGAGGAAGGAGGACTTAGCGAAATTTTGAGCAGGCGGGTGGTTAAGTCGAACTAGCAGTAGCGCACTTTAGGAAACGCGCTATAGCTAAAGTAGCTACAGCTGCGTTTCTGACGTAAAAACGCCATCGCTAAGTCTAAGCACGCATCAAAATATACATTGGTCATCATTGATCTTTTTGTGTAGAATCTAAATAGTCAACATGAATCCTCCACGATTACTGTATAGGCACCGTGAAGATTCATATTGCAGCCACAAATCCTACACATATAGTTCAATGAAGACCAAGTGCTCGAGGTAGTTTGATAAGTAACATATTTAAGGTGGTAAACACCTTGTTAAGCTTAGCAGTATGGGACTAAACTTAATTAGGTGCAACACTTAGCAGCAGCGAGTTTTGCAGAAAAACGCTGCTACTAAGTACTTTAGCAGCAGCGCGTCCATGGAAGGGCGCTACTACTATATCTATCCTGGAGGCAAATCTGTGGCAACTATAGTAGTAGTGCTTGTTTCACCTAGAGCGCTACTGCTACCTAGTTATTAGTAGCGCGGTTCCGTTAAGCTCGCTACTGCTAGTTAGCAGTAGCGCCTGTTTTTAAACCGCGCTGCTACTAAGATTCTATGTATAAGGTTTTCCCTAGTAGTGATATTTGATCATGAATTATTATTGTTGACAATTATCTATGTGATAAATAAGTTGGGAGGTGAAACATTAAGCCCCTATCTTTCTTTGTGTTCGATGGATGCTATTTGTTCCCAAAATATGCTTTGAGTGGTAGCAATCATGGAAGACTATATGATAGTTGAGTATGTGGGATTTGCTAAATCAAAGCTCTTACATAGACCCTTCCTAAAAATAAGATGAATTGCAATTGTTTGATGACTGAGAACATAGTTTGTTAGTTTTCAAGAAGTTTATGGTCTATGCTTTAACATGTGAATAGCTTGTTACTTGATCATGAGAAGTTTTATGAGATGAGCTACTGTTACGACATATAATGATGCTAGAAAAGGTGATTGAAATTATCATTGATCAAACTTGTGCACCGGCTAGCATTCGCACTTCATAAATTATTTCTTTTATCATTTACCTACTCGAGGACGAGCAGGAATTAAGCTTGGGGATGCTGATACGACTCCAACGTATCTATAATTTATGAAGTATTCGTGCTATTATATTATCTGTTTTGGATGTTTATGGGCTTTACTAAACACTTTTATATTATTTTTGTGACTAACCTATTAACCGGAGGCCCAGCCCAAATTGCAGTTTTCTTGCCTATTTCAGTGTTTCAAAGAAAAGGAATATCAAACGGAGTCCAAACGAAATGAAACCTTCGGGAGAGTTATTTTTGGAACGAAAGCAATCTAGGAGACTTGGAGTAGACGTCAGGGAAGCTTCAAGGAAGCCACGAGGCAGGGAGGCGCGCCCTACCCCCCTGGGCGCAACCCCCACCCTTGTGGGCCCCTCGTGGCTTCCCTGACCGACTTCTTTCGCCTATATATGTCCATATACCCTAAAAACATCGGAGAGCACAATAGATCGGGAGTTCCGCCGCGGCAAGCCTCTGTAGCCACCAAAAACCAATCAGAACCTTGTTCCGGCACCCTGCCGGAGGGGAGATCCCTCACCGGTGGCCATCTTCATCATCCCGGTGCTCTGCATGACGAGGAGGGAGTAGTTCACCCTCGGGCCTGAGGGTATGTACCAGTAGCTATGTGTTTGATCTCTCTCTCTCTCTCTCTCTCTCTCTCGTGTTCTTGAGGTGGTACGTGATGACCCACAAGTATAGGGGATCTATCGTAATCCTTTCGATAAGTAAGAGTGTCAAACCCAACGAGGAGCAGAAGGAAATGATAAGCGGTTTTCAGCAAGGTATTCTCTGCAAGCACCGAAATTATAGGTAACAGATAGTTTTGTGATAAGATAATTGGTAACGAGAAACAAGTAATAAAAGTAAATAAAGTGCAGCAAGGTGGCCCAATCCTTTTTGTAGCAAAGGACAAGCCTGGACAAACTCTTATATAGACAAAAGCGCTCCCGAGGACACATGAGAATTATCGTCAAGCTAGTTTTCATCACGTTCATATGATTTGCATTCGGTACTTTGATAATTTGATATGTGGGTGGACCGGTGCTTGGGTGCTGCCCTTACTTGGACAAGCATCCCACTTATGATTAACTCCTATTGCAAGCATCCGCAACTACAAAAGAAGTATTAACGTAAACCTAACCATAGCATGAAACATATGGATCCAAATCAGCCCCTTACGAAGCAACGCATAAACTAGGGTTTAAGCTTACATCACTCTAGCAACCCATCATCTACTTATTACTTCCCAATGCCTTCCTCTAGGCCCAAATAAAGGTGAAGTGTCATGTAGTCGGCGTTCACATAACACCACTAGAGGAGAGACAACATACATCTCATCAAAATATCGAACGAATACCAAATTCACATGACTACTAATAGCAAGACTTCTCCCATGTCCTCAGGAACAAACGTAATTACTCACAAAACATATTCATGTTCATAATCAGAGGAGTATTAATATGCATATAGGATCTGAACGTATGATCTTCCACCAAATAAACTAACTAGCATCAACTACAAGGAGTAATCAACACTACTAGCAACCTACAGGTACCAATCCCAGACTTGGAGACAAGAATTGGATACAAGAGATGAACTAGGGTTTGAGAGGAGATGGTGCTGGTGAAGATGTTGATGGAGATTGCCCTCTCCCAATGAGAGGAGCGTTGGTGATGACGATGGCGATGATTTCCCCCTCCCGGAGGGAAGTGTCCCCAGCAGAACAGCTCTGCCGGAGCCCTAGATTGGTTCCGCCAAGGTTCCGCATCAAGCATATTTAAGAGTAGCAGGTAACGGTTTGAGCTCAAACACAGGATCACCCTTGGGTGGAGGAGGATCCCCTAGGATTTCAACAGGCAAATTCTGTTTCAGGATGGGTTCCTGTTTAAAGAATACTTCATCTATTTCCCTTCTTTCATTCATAAACATATCATTTTCATGGTCTAGGAAATATTGTTCTAAAGGATCACTAGGAGGTACGGCAATAGAAGCAAGACCAATAATTTCACCCTTACTAGGCAATTCCTCTTCACGGTGTTGTCTACGAAATTTAGAGAAATTAAACTCATGAGACATATCACCCAAGCCAATAGTAACAACATCCTTTTTGCAGTCTATCTTAGCATTAACATTGTTCAAGAAGGGCCTACCAAATATAATGGGGCAAAAACTATCTTATGGGGAACCAAGAACAAGAAAATCAGCACGATATTTAGTTTTCCCACACAAGACTTCAACATCTCTAACAATTCCCATGGGTGAAATAGTACCTCTATTGGCAAGTTTAATTGCGACATCAATATCTTCTAACTCAATAGGTGCAATATCATGCATAATTTCTTTGTATAAGTCAATAGGTATTGCACTAGCACTAGCACCCATATCACATAAGCCATGATAGCAATGATCTCCTTTTTTAACTGAAATAACAGGCATGCCTACCACAGGTCTATGTTTATCTTTAGCACAAGGTTTGGCAATTCTAGCAGTTTCATCACAGAAATGAATAACATGCCCATCAATATTATCAGACAAGAGATCTTTAACAATAGCAATATTAGGTTCAACTTTAACTTGCTCAGGAGGTGTATAGGTTCTAATATTGCTTTTACGAACCACAGTTGAAGCTTTAGCATGATCTTTTATCCTAACAGGAAAATGTGGTTTCTCAACATAAGCAGTAGGAATAATTAGATCATTATAAGTGATATTCTTTTCTTCAACTTTAATAGGTGCATCTACTTTTACTCCTATGGGAGGATGATATTTAAACCACTTCTCCTTAGGGAGAACAACATGAGTAGCAAAAGATTCACAGAAAGAAGCTACTATCTCAGAGTCAAGTCCATATTTAGTGCTAAATATACCGAAAAGATCGGTATCCATAAAAGATTTAACACAATCAAACTTAGGTGTAATACCTGACTCCTTTCCTTCGTCGAGGTCCCAATCTTCAGAGTTGCGTTTAATTATTTCCAATAAATCCCATTTGAATTCAATAGTCTTCATCGTAAAAGAGCCAGCATAAGAAGTATCAAGCATGGTGCGATTGTTATCAGAAAGCCGAGCATAAAAATTTTGAATAATTATTTCTCTTGGGAGCTCATGATTGGGGCATGAATATAACATTGATTTAAGCCTCCCCAAGCTTGAGCGATGCTTTCTCCTTCGCGAGGCCAAAAATTATATATATAATTGCGATCACGATGAACAAGGTGCATAGGATAAAACTTCTGATGAAACTCCAATTTCAATCATTTGTAGTTCCATGATCGCATATCATCACATAGCCTATACCATGTCAATGCATCTCCCTTCAAAGATAAAGGGAAGACCTTCTTCTTAATAACATCATCGAGCACACACCGCAAGCTTAAATAATCCACAAACTTCATCCACATATATTAGGTGCTCATCGGGATGCATTGTTCCGTCTCCTGCAAAAGGATTAGCTAGCAGTTTTTCTATCACCCGAAGGAATATCAAAGTAGACATTTTCATTTTCGGTAGGTTCGGTAGGTTGAGGAGCAACTCTTTGATACCTGGTCGGGGTGAAGATACCCCGAACAAGCCCCTCAGAGGATTACTTTCCATAGCAACAAGGGACAGTAAATTTCAGCACACTGTATAAATTTTTTCCTTACCAAATTCCACCTACCAAAGGCGCTTCACTCCCGACAGCGGCGCCGGAAAAGAGTTTTGATGACCCACAAGTATAGGGGATCTATCGTAGTCCTTTCGATAAGTAAGAGTGTCGAACCCAACGAGGAGCAGAAGGAAATGATAAGCGGTTTTCAGCAAGGTATTCTCTGCAAGCACTGAAATTATAGGTAACATATAGTTTTGTGATAAGATAATTGGTAACGAGCAACAAGTAACAAAAGTAAATAAAGTGCAGCAACGTGGCCCAATCCTTTTTGTAGCAAAGGACAAGCCTGGACAAACTCTTATATAGACAAAAGCGCTCCCGAGGACACATGGGAATTATCGTCAAGCTAGTTCTCATCACGTTCATATGATTCGCGTTCGGTAGTTTGATAATTTGATATGTGGGTGGACCGGTGCTTGGGTGCTGCCCTTACTTGGACAAGCATCCCACTTATGATTAACTCCTATTGCAAGCATCCGCAACTACAAAAGAAGTATTAAGGTAAACCTAACCATAGCATGAAACATATGGATCGAAATCAGCCCTGTACGAAGCAACGCATAAACTAGGGTTTAAGCTTCATCACTCTAGCAACCCATCATCTACTTATTACTTCCCAATGCCTTCCTTTAGGCCCAAATAATGGTGAAGTGTCATGTAGTCGACGCGTTCACATAACACCACTAGAGGAGAGACAAAATACATCTCATCAAAATATCGAATCTAATACCAAATTCACATGACTACTAATAGCAAGACTTCTCCCATGTCCTCGGGAACAAACGTAACTACTCAAAAAGCATATTCATGTTCATAATAAAAGGAGTATTAATATGCATATAGGATATGAACATATGATCTTCCACCAAATAAACCAACTAGCATCAACTACAAGGAGTAATCAACACTACTAGCAACCTACAGGTACAAATCCCAGACTTAGAGACAAGAATTGGATACAAGAGAGAACTAGGGTTTGAGAGGAGATGGTGCTGGTGAAGATGTTGATGGAGATTGCCCTCTCCCAATGAGAGGAGCGTTGGTGATGATGATGGCGATGATTTCCCCCTCCCGGAGGGAAGTGTCCCCAGCAGAAGAGCTCAGCCGGAGCCCTAGATTGGTTCCGCCAAGGTTTCGCCTCAAGCATATTTAAGAGTATTAGGTAACGGTTTGAGCTTAAACACGGGGTCACCCTTGGGTGGAGGAGGATCCCCTAGGATTTCAATAGGCAAATTGTGTTTCGGCATGGGTTCCTGTTTAAAGAATACTTCATGTATTTCCCTTCTTTCATTCATAAACATATCATTTTTATGGTCTAGCAAATATTGTTCTAAAGGATAACTAGGAGGTACGGCAATAGAAGCAAGACCAATAATTTCATCCTTACTAGGCAATTCCTCTTCACGGTGTTGTCTACGAAATTTAGAGAAATTAAACTCATGAGATATATCACCCAAGCCAATAGTAACAACATCCTTTTTGCAGTCTATCTTAGCATTAACCGTGTTCAAGAAGGGCCTACCAAATATAATGGGGCAAAAACTATCTTGTGGGGAACCAAGAACAAAAAAATCAGCACGATATTTAGTTTTCCCACACAAGACTTCAACATCTCTAACAATTCCCATGGGTGAAATAGTATCTCTATTGGCAAGTTTAATTGTGACATCAATATCTTCTAACTCAGTAGGTGAAATATCATGCATAATCTTCTATTATATACTTAAAACGATAGAAAAAGAACGGCTCAGATTTTGTAGTAAAAAGGACATAAAAAGAACGGCTGTGATTTAAAGAAAATAAGTACGTGTGTATGCATGTATCCTGATTTCATACGATAGAATAGAATATAGAATAAAAGGAAAGAAGAGTTTCCATTGTAATCACGCATTACGCATACAAATATTATAAGGAGACGTGCTGATGTAGGTAACGGAGGGATATAGAATATAATAGAAGGAGAAGCAAAACCATAAGTGCCTCGGCTCGGCTCCAACTCGACAACGTCGCGCCGCTGCGATCCCATCGGAGCCTGTGGAGCTGCCGACGTTGGCACCACTGCAAGTGAGCTGGAGCTAGGAAAGGACAACGCGAAACTCCAGAAACTCTGTGGAAGAGGGCCACTAACTTGACATGAAACGCAAGACCTCATGCGAGAGTGACGGAGAGGGTGACAACACCGACCCGACGACAACACACAGTCGACGGCTAACATGGACGCGATAACTTCTTCTCAAAGTGGACCGCCTTACCGTGGGCTCCTTCCGCATCAACGCCCGAACGCACCAGTCTTCCCTGTCGTTCGGCACTGGCAAAACTAGGACAAACTCTTTGTCATCGTCGCCATTGAGCAGGAAGCTGACAAGCTCCTTTGGGTCCGCCACAGCACCACCGGCTTGAACAACAATCGCTTGGACAAAAACACGCTGAGAAGCATCATTTGCATGAGAGCAGCGTGTTAGTAAGGAAGACAAGGATTGAAACAAGGGCGGTGCAAGATGCGGCGGGTAAGCAAGGAGGGGCCATCCGTCAATGAGCGACAGTTGGTGTGGCAATCGATGTGCCGACATGTACACTGTGGAGCTGAAGGAGCAGCAGGGTAGCAATTAGGAGTGCCCTCATGGAGATGGAAGATGGAAAGTGCTGCCCACGTGAAAAGCTTCTTCGGCGGACGGCGAGCAACAAGCTTCGATTGGATTGCTGGCTCGACTACTTAAACTGGAGCCAAGCCGAGGCATCATGAGATGAAATAAGGATTCCGTAGTATTGCTGCACCACATGGCGCGTTGGACAGGATTACCTTTCTTCTAAGTCTTCACAGAATAATATATTATTAAATGACAAAAATTCGAATGTTTTTAGTCATTAGCATTTGTCTTGCATGTCCGTTCAATTCACCATTAAAATTTGATAAGGTTTGCTTGCAATTTCTAAAATTATTTTCATGATTACAAGATTGTTGCTTTTAACAAAATTATTTTTTCATTGTTTCAGGTATAACTAATTTTAATTTTATATTTATGTTACACGTGCTTGAAGTATGAATGTGTACACTTGCAAGCAGTTCATTTGGTAATATCAACTCTTCTCTGAATTTAGCGAACAACATTATCCTCCCTTAATAGCTTCTACAGGAGAATCTTAATTAGCTCAAGTTATATGTTTGCGACAAAATAGATGAATTACATGTGAAAGTAGGACAGTAACTACCTAGAAAATATAACCAAAGACTTGAGAGTCAAGGAGGGAACAATGTCCAATAGAAATATGGCATGACACATAAATATATATCGGGGGCACGATCGAGTCAATGGTTTCCATCCAAAATCTATGTACACCAGCAAACATACATCCTTGAAGGCACTTTTCCTATCATCTATACATAACATCGCACAAATATAAGCTTGAAGATGCCACGAGAAAAGCGGTAGCAGCGGACTGATATGGCAAAACGACATCATATGGAAAAAACCAAGAAGGCCAGCGAGTGCTCATTAAGGTGAAAAAACATCACAGTTAAGGCTTTGTTTTAATTGTACACTTTCATGATATGGCAAAACGACATCATATGGAAAAAACCAAGAAGGCCAGCGAGTGCTCATTAAGGTGAAAAAACATCACAGTTAAGGCTTTGTTTTAATTGTACACTTTCATCCTTACATCACACATAATAGTTATAAGCGGCTTGCACATAATGGAAAAATAAATTTGTGCATGAAATTATAGGTTTTGTAAAACCAATGACATAGAAAGGGAATACATAGTATGATATCTATCAATCAAAAAGCCTAGAGTAGAAGCGAGCTCCAACTTGCTATCGGTGCCTTCAAGGATTGTAATTTTACATTATTTGCATTATTTAACGATTAGTGTTTGGAGAAACATATTCACACCTAATACAATAATGTAATAGTTAGAGTTTGACAATCAAACTAAGTAAGATCGTAAAATCAAGTTTGCTGAATTTATTGAAGGCTAACAATTAGACGAGCAGAAGGAAAGCAAGTGACATGAGACTACAACTACTGTTTCATAGAGACAATTGCTGATGAAAGCGTGCCACTCTCTGAGAGTATCATAGCTTCATGGGTAAAGAGAGGCTGGCGACATAGAGCAAAACAGTGTAAGAACAATGTAGACATACTTAAATGGTATAACTACATCAAGGTAACCCTCAACACATACATCATGACAAAAATTAAATAACTTGCTATAAATGTGTTTATTTAAATATCATACTTGCACTTACCATAACATAATCTAAGGCCCATTGTCGAACAACTTTTAGTGGGACCTAACAAATAAACTTCGAATGGTATGCTATGTAGTGTCATCACATATAGAAACAGATGCTCAAATACCAAAAAAATGGTTGTCTAAAATACATAACTAAAAATAATAAACATCTAGCCGCGCAAATGCGCGGGTGGACCCGCTAGTTTCTTTGTATAAGTCAATAGGTATTGCACTAGCACTAGAACCCATATCACATAAGCCATGATAACAATGATCTCCTATTTTAACTGAAATACCAGGCATGCCTACCACAGGTCTATGTTTATCTTTAGCACAAGGTTTGGCAATTCTAGCAGTTTCATCACAGAAATGAATAACATGCCCATCAATATTATCAGACAAGAGATCTTTAACAATAGCAATATTAGGCTCAAATTTAACTTGCTCAGGAGGTGTATAGGTTCTAATATTGCTTTTACGAACCACAGTTGAAGCTTTAGCATGATCTTTGATCCTAACAGGAAAAGGTGGTTTCTCAACATAAGCAGTAGGAACAATTGGATCATTATAAGTGATAGTATTTTCTTAAACTTTAATTGGTGCAGCTACTTTTACTTCTATGGGACGATGATATTTAAACCACTTCTCCTTAGGGAGATCAACATGAGTAGCAAAAGATTCACAGAAAGAAGCTACTATCTCAGAGTCAAGTCCATATTTAGTGCTAAATTTACGGAAAACATCGGTATCCATAAAAGATTTAACACAATCAAACTTAGGTGTCATACCTGACTCCTTACCTTCTTCGAGGTCCCAATCTTCAGAGTTGCGTTTAATTCTTTCCAATAAATCCCATTTGAATTCAATAGTCTTGATCGTAAAAGAGCCAAAGACAAGAAGTATCGAGCATGGTGCGATTGTTATCAGAAAGCCGAGCATAAAAATTTTGAATAATTATTTCTCTTGGGAGCTCATGATTGGGGCATGAATATAACATTGATTTAAGCCTCCCCAAGCTTGAAAGATGCTTTCTCCTTCGCCAGGCCAAAAATTATATATATAATTGCGATCACGATGAACAAGGTGCATAGGATAAAACTTCTGATGAAATTCCAATTTCAATCGTTTGTAGTTCCATGACCCCATATCACCACATAGCCTATGCCATGTCAATGCATCTCCCTTCAAAGATAAAGGGAAGACCTTCTTCTTAATAACATCATCGGGCACACCTGCAAGCTTAAATAATCCACAAACTTCATCCACATATATTAGGTGCTCATCGGGATGCATTGTTCCGTCTCCTGCAAAAGGATTAGCTAGCAGTTTTTCTATCACCCGAAGGAATATCAAAGTAGACATTTTCATTTTCGGTAGGTTCGGTAGGTTGAGGAGCAACTCTTTGATACCTGGTCGGGGTGAAGATACCCCGAACAAGCCCCTCAGAGGATTACTTTCCATAGCAACAAGTAACAAAAGTAAATAAAGTGCAGCAAGGTGGCCCAATCCCTTTTGTAGCAAAGGACAAGCCCGGACAAACTCTTATATAGACAAAAGCGCTCCCGAGGACACATGGGAATTATCGTCAAACTAGTTCTCATCACGTTCATATGATCCGCGTTCGGTAGTTTGATAATTTGATATGTGGGTGGACGGTGCTTGGGTGCTGCCCTTACTTGGACAAGCATCCCACTTATGATTAACTCCTATTGCAAGCATCCGCAACTACAAAAGAAGTATTAAGGTAAACCTAACCATAGCATGAAACATATGGATCGAAATCAGCCCCTTACGAAGCAACGCATAAACTAGGGTTTAAGCTTCTGTCACTCTAGCAACCCATCATCTACTTATTACTTCCCAATGCCTTCCTTTAGGCCCAAATAATGGTGAAGTGTCATGTAGTCGACGTTCACATAACACCACTAGAGGAGAGACAACATACATCTCATCAAAATATCGAACGAATACCAAATTCACATGACTACTAATAGCAAGACTTCTCCCATGTCCTCGGGAACAAACGTAACTACTCAAAAAGCATATTCATGTTCATAATAAAAGGAGTTTTAATATGCATATAGGATCTGAACATATGATCTTCCACCAAATAAACCAACTAGCATCAACTACATGGAGTAATCAACACTGCTAGCAACCTACAGGTACCAATCCCAGATTTTTCTTCGGACAAAAGACTTCATATAGCAGAAGATGGGCACCGGAGGGCCAACATGGGGCCCACGAGGCAGGGGGCGTGCCCAGGGGGTAAGGTGCGCCCCCCACCCTCGTGGCCAGGGTGTGGGACCCCTCTGGTATTTCTTCCGCTGAGTAGTTTTTATTATTTCCAAAAATAACTTCCGTGGAGTTTCAGGGCTTTTGGAGTTGTGCAAAATAGGTCTCTAATATTTGCTCCTTTTCCAGCCCAGAATTCTAGCTGTCGGCATTCTCCCTCCTTATGTAAACGTAGTAAAATAAGAGAGAATAGGCATAAGTATTGTGACATAATGTGTAATAACATCACATGAAGCAATAAATATCGATATAAAAGCATGACGCAAAATGGACGTATCAGTACGATCTTGATGTATCGCGAGCTTTGCTATTATAGTTGGATCTTATGATGTTTCTCCCCCTCTACTCTCTTGTAATGGATTGAGTTTTCCCTTTGAAGTGATCTTATCGGATTGAGTCTTTAAGGATTTGAGAACACTTGATGTATGTCTTGCATGTGCTTATATGTGGTGACAATGGGATATTCACGTGATCTACTTGATGTATGTTTTGGTGATCAACTTGCGGGTTCTGTGACCTCGTGAACTTATGCATAGGGGTTGGCACTCGTTTTCGTCTTGACTCTCCGGTAGAAACTTTGGGGCACTCTTTGAATTACTTTGTGTTAGTTGAATAGATGAATCTGAGATTGTGTGATGCATATCGTATAATCATGCCCACGGATACTTGAGGTGACATTGGAGTATCTAGGTGACATTAGGGTTTTGGTTGATTTGTGTCTTAAGGTGTTATTCTAGTACGAACTCTATGATAGATCGAACGGAAAGAATAGCTTCGTGTTATTTTACTACTGACTCTTGAATAGATTGATCAGAAAGAATAACTTTGAGGTGGTTTCGTACCCTACAATAATCTCTTCGTTTGTTTTCCACTGTTAGTGACTTTGGAGTGACTCTTTGTTGCATGTTGATGGATAGTTATATGATCCAGTTATGTTATTATTGTTGAGAGAACTTGCACTAGTGAAAGTATGAACCCTAGGCCTTGTTTCGAATCATTGCAATACCATTTACGCTCACTTTTACCACTTGTTACCTTGCTGTTTTTATATTTTCAGATTACAAATACTCGTATCTACCATCCATATTGCACGTGTATCACCATCTCTTCGCCGAACTAGTGCACCTATACAATTTACCATTGTATTGGGTGTGTTGGGGGCACAAGAGACTCTTTGTTATTTGGTTGCAGGGTTGTTTGAGAGAGACCATCTTCAACCTACGCCTCCCACGGATTGATAAACCTTAGGTCATCCACTTGAGGGAAATTTGCTACTATCCTACAAAACTCTGCACTTGGAGGCCCAACAACATCTACAAGGAGAAGGTTGCATAGTAGACATCAACAGCTACGTGCCCCCAAGCTCAATACATGCCCGAAGCGCGGCGGCGGCATCTGCCCGCCGTCGTCGATGATCTGGATGGGGTTGGCGTCCACCCCCAGGGGCCCACTATTGGTGATGGTGTCGGTGACCGTGGCTACAGATTCCTCTTCCTTTTGTTCCCTGCGAGGAATCGAGACGAACCCCGTGGGTGTGTGTAAAGAACTAGTAGTGCTTTTGGCTCAATGTAATATGGTCCTTCATCTAGTGTTGTGGTCGTGTATTCCGCTTCGGCTAGTCAACCCTTTGTGTCCCTTGCGGTAACTTGGTGCTCTAAGCTGACAGGTCCCACTCCCCAGGCAGGCTGCAGCCGTCGCTGGTATGTCAGGTCGCGATGTCGTGGTCAAGGCCAGCAGGTTAGCGGCCCGAGATCCGGTAAGAGCTCCCGAGACGCGATGCTCGGGGGGTCCCCTTTAGCATGCAAGTGGCTACCTCAGGGCCGAAAGGGTGGCGAGGTTGCCCAAGCGGATGCGCGTTGGTGAAGGTGGTGAAGTTTACATATGCGTGTCTCGCTTCGGCCTTGCTCTCCCTCTTTTTCATTCTCGCGGTAGCTTGGCGCTCTACGCCGGTAGGTTCTAGTCCCCAGGCAAGCGTCAGCCGTCGCTGGTATGCTAGGTCATGATGCCGTGGTCAAGGCCAGGAGGTGAGCGGCCCGAGGTCCGGTAAGAGCCCCTGAGGCGCGATGCTCAAGAGGTCCCTGAGGGAGTCCCGGATTAGGGGGTGTCCGGATAGCCGAACTATCACCATTGGCCGGACTCCTCGACTATGAAGATACAAGATTGAAGACTTCGTCCCGTGTCCGGATGGGACTTTCCTTGGCGTGGAAGGCAAGCTTGGCGATGCGGATATGTAGATCTCCTACCATTGTAACCGACTCTGTGTAACCCTAACCCTATCCGGTGTCTATATATACCGGAGGGTTTTAGTCCGTAGGACGAACAACAATCATACCATAGGCTAGCTTCTAGGGTTTAGCCTCTCACGATCTCGTGGTAGATCTACTCTTGTACTACCCATATCATCAATATTAATCAAGCGGGGTAGGGTATTACCTCCATCGAGAGGGCCCGAACCTGGGTAAAAACATTGTGTCCCTTGTCTCCTGTTACCATCCGCCTAGACGCACAGTTCGGGACCCCCTACCCGAGATCCACCAGTTTTGACACCGACATTGGTGCTTTCATTGAGAGTTCCTCTGTGCCGTCACCGTCAGGAAGGATGCCTCATCCTGTCTTTAAAGATGATTCTATCGCCAAAGGAGCCTTGGCCACTGGCCAGACTCTCCGGCTAGGTGGTTTTCTTATGACCGCCAGTTCGGCCGTCGCGCCGATGGTGACTTCTCGAGTCATCGAAACCAATCTTCATGTCAATTCGGAACTTGCCGAACAGTTAGATCCGATCGAGCTCTCCTCCGTAAACGAGCTCTTGGATCGCATCGCCGCCCTGGGAGTCGCCACAAACTACGACCAGATCGGGCCTAAAACCGATTTGAGAGAGATCAACTCTCCCCAAGCTACCCATCATGTTGCCGTGATAGAGGAGCAATGCGGCGATTCTTCTTCTATCTTAAGGACTAGCTACATCCGGATTCCCGCAGAGGGACGGATGTCGATCAAGCCCTAAACTTAAAGTCAGGCGGCGGGTTAGAATCATTGGATAGCATTCAAAAATCCAAGCTTCCGAGTTCGGAAACTTCTCGGCCCCTGAGTCTTAAATTGGACAAGGTTCCGGATCTAGTTCCACCCGCCCACCCAAACATTAGCGATCTATCCCGAATTCGGCAAGAGCCAACTGAAACAGTACATCATTACTCGGCCAGATTCCTCCTGGTTCTGGACAGGATAAAGGACTGCCGAGAGGAGGACGCAATCTCACTTTTTTGCAATAATTGCACGGACAAAGGAATCCTAAACGCCATAAGTCGTCGCGAAATTACACGCTTGGATGACTTGGTGACCATAGTACAAAAGTACTGTGTGATGGAGAGTGCTTGCAAAACCGAAAGTCAATTTTGGGAAAATCCGGCCCCGAATACATCCTTAGTCCAGAATAAAAGGGTGCATCATCACCAAGCACCTGCATTAAATATAAAAAAACAAAAACCCCCTAAAGGGTGCAATGAAACCCGTCTTGGAGGGTTGGCTAAACGGACCTACCAAAATTCATAGCGCAGAGGGTGCCACTCCAACTCATAGCCTTCGAGCATGTTGGATACTACGGCGGTGGCCAAAAGTGGCGAAGAGCTTCTAGCTTGAGAATCCCAGCCCAGCAATACCGATGACGGTGTTAATAGTCTTGAGACTTTCGCATCAAATAACATGCGGAAACGAACACTCCGCAACCTTGCCGAAGTCTACCAAGTAGCAACAATACATCCATGGAGTGACACGGCTATTACCTTTAATGCCAGTGACGAACCCAAATTCCGAACAGCCAGAGCACCAGCCGCATTGGTTCTCAGTCCAATAGTGGACGGCTTTCGCCTTACAAAGGTACTCATGGATGGCGGCAGCGGACTGAACCTCATCTACGAGGAAACCCTCCGAAAAATGGAAATAGACTGGAACCACATTGAGCGAAGCAGCACAACCTTTAGAGGAATAATCCCCAGCCGGGAAGCATGCTGCACAGGAAAAATCACACTGGACGTAGTGTTCGCTCACGGACAATTACAGTCCGAGGAGGTCACATTTCAAGTGGCCCCGTTCAGCAGCGGATATCATGCTTTATTAGGGCGAGAGGCATTCACAATTTTTCAAGCTATACCCCATTATGGGTACATGAAGCTTAAAATGCCCGGACCTAACGGAATCATCACTCTCGCTAGTGATCCGAACATAATACTCCGCGCCGAAAACAAGACAGCCGCACTAGCCCTCGAGGCACTATCCGAAGCCCTAGCGGCCGAGGAACTCACTGCGATGCGCTCCACGGTGAACAGGGACGATGTCATACTCGATAAAAGATCCAAGTCCACCTCTTTCAAACCAGCGGATGAAATAGTCAAATTCCAAGTCCACCCAACGGACCCTGCAAAGACTGCCTCCATTGGGGCACAATTAAACCCTGATGTAGACGCCGCACTACGAGAATTCCTCTGAAAAGCGGGACATTTTTGCCTTCCACCCTTGAGACATGCCAGAATCCCATGTCGGTGGCCGAGCACAGCCTAAATATCCTAAAAGGATTCAAGCCGATCAAACAGGCTCTTGGTAGCTTTTCCGAACCTAAGAGACAGGCCATGGGAGAGGAGCTAGCCAAACTTCCGAAGCCGGATTCATCGAGAGATATAAAACATCCGGACTGGTTAGCAAATCTGGTGATGGTACCAAAGAAGGACAAATCCTGGCGCCTATGTGTTGATTTCAAAGACCTTAATAAGGCTTGCCCAAAGGATCCCTTCCCCCTCCCTCGAATTGATTAAATTATCGACACTACAGCAGGACACGACTCATTGTGCTTCCTCGACGCATACTCCGGCTACCACCAAATCAAGATGGCAGAGCCAGACCAAGCCGCAACAGCATTCATCACTCCATACAGCCCATTCTACTTCAACACAATGCCCTTTGGGCTCAAAAACGCCGGCGCAACATATCAGCGCATGATTCAGACATGTCTGGCTAACCAGATCGGCAAAACAGTGGAAGCATATGTAGATGACGTGGTCGTCAAATCCAAGCATGTCGAAACTATAATAGACGATTTGAGGCTCACATTCGACAATCTTCGAAAATATGACATCAAGCTCAATCCGAAAAATGCGTCTTGGCGTTCGGCCCGGAAAGCTCCTGGGCTTCATTGTGTCCGGTAGAGGAATTGAAGCAAACCCAGCCAAGATCCGAGCTCTATCACAATTGGATATTCCAAAAGACCTCAAACAAATACAAAAATTGACTGGATGTGTAGCGGCTCTAAGCCGCTTTATTTCCCGTTTGGGAGAAAAGGCGTTACCCCTTTACCGCCTCCTCCGCCGCACCGAACACTTCGAGTGGGCCGGATGCCGCATAACCGGACTTCGAAGAGATAAAAGCCATATTGGCAACTAATCCGGTCCTGGCCGCACCCAACATGGGCGAACCAATGCTATTATATATCACCGCAACACATCAAGTTGTCAGCGCGGTGCTCGTCGTCGAATGAGAAACGGACGGACACCGGTTCCCTCTTCAAAGACCGGTTTATTATGTGTCCACTGTCCTCACTCCAAGCAAGTCCCGTACCCACATTATCAAAAGATAGCATACGCGGTGTTCATGGCATCCGGAAGCTGCGACACTACTTTCAAGAGTGTTCGATAACGGTAGCCTCAAGTACCTCTTAACGACATTATAAACAACCGCGACGCCGACGGGCGGATTGCTAAATGGGCCATAGAGCTCCTTCCATTCGACATAACCTATAAGCCACGGCGAGCCATCAAGTCGCAGGTTTTGGCCGACTTCGTGGCGAATGGACCGGCGAACTCCCTAAAGAGTACGGGCGCATACTCCAATTGGATCATGCACTTTGACGGCTCCAAAATGTTGGCGGCCTGAGGGCTGGCGTCTTAGCGTCCCCAACCGGGATACAGTCCAATCGTCCTTGAGATAATGTATCTGAGACTCCAACAACATAGCGAATCTGAGGCCCTTACGCACGGCCTCCGGATGGCGATCTCCATGGGCATTAAACGCCTAGAGGTGCGCGGGGATTCGAACCTCGCGATATCTCAAATAAACGGAGACTTTGATGCCAAAGATCCGAAAATGGCAGCATACCGCAATTTGGTCCTAAAAATGTCGGCCGCAGTTGAAGGGCTCGAATTTCATCATATAGCCGGGATAACAACCAGGCGGCGGACATATTGGCACGCATCGGTGCAAAAGCAGCGATGCCGTCCCACCCAACATCTTTCTGGAGCGGCTGTTCAAGCCATCCGTACTATGGGAAGGAGTCCGGCAATAACAATCCGGACCCAACCGCCTTTGCCTAACGCCGAACACTCGACACAATCGGAGGCTCGCCACCGAGATAACACCCTCCACCCATGAAATAATGGCGGTCATCGCCCGTGGGCCGGAGCCATTCCTAGCCTACCTAACTAGGCGGGAACTCCACGAAGACCAAAAGCGAGGCCCGCTGCATAGTACAGCGATCTAAAGCTGTAAAGTCCATGAGGAGAGCTTTATAAGAAAAGCACTACCGGAGTCCTTCAAAGGTGTATCTTCGAAGAGGAAGGGCGAAACCTTCTGGCTGAAATTCATGCCGGACTGGGTGGGCACCACGCCGCAGCCCGGGCCCTTGTAGGCAAGGCCTTCCGTAGGATTTTTATTGGCCGACGGCCCGGGCAGAATCTTGAGACTTAGTCCAACGATGCGTCGGTTGCCGACTTTTGCTAACCAAAGCCACATGCCACCCACCGCCCTCAAAACTATACCCATCACCTGGCCGTTCGCGATGCAGGGGCTTGACATGGTTGGACCCCTTAAGGGAGGAACCCACAAGCAAAAATACCTATTGGTCATGGTGGATAAATTCGCCAAATGGATAGAGGCCAAGCCTGTTAAAGCGGCGAATCCGGACCGGTGATAGACTTCATATCGGGGGTAGTGCACCGTTACGGTGTCCCCACGATATCATCACTGATAACGGCACCAACTTCACGGCCGATGAGGTCAAATTATGGTGCAAAAACATGGGCATCAAGCTCGATTACGCCTCAATCTATCACCCTCAAACCAACGGTCAAGTCGAGCGAGCAAACAGTCTAATCATGAGCGGCATTAAACCCAGACTAGTGCGGTCCTCAAGGAATCTAACACGCCTTTGGGTTGAGGAGCTCGACTCCGTACTACGGGGTTGCGGACCACGCCAAATCGTACTACCGAATTCACACCATTTTTTATGGTGTACGGCGCAGAGGCAGTCTTGCCCTGCGACATAATTCATGACTCACCTCGCGTGCGCATGTATGAAGAAAGAGAAGCCGAGCTCGATCGGCGGGACAGTTGGACGCATTGGAGGAGGAGCGCAACATGGCAAAAGCTCGTTCGCGTTCTATCAATAGCAGGCTCGAAGATATCAAAGCGAGGAAATGCGGGCCAAAGCTTATAACGTTGGCGAACTAGTTCTACGCCTGCCGGACCAGAAAAAGGACAAACTCAAGCCCAAATGGGAAGGTCCCTTCATCATCGACCAGGTCCTGACCGGCGGAGCATACCGTCTGTGAAGCGCGTCGGACAACCGACTCGAGCTGAACCCATGGAACGCAGCCCGTCTACGAAGATTCTACGCCTAAGCGCCGGACTCCAAGTTCGTCTCCTTCCTCCGTCCACATTTTTTATTTTTGCTATCTTTTATTTCTCTCCTTCCTCCTCCTTCTTTTTGAAGCCTTTAGAGGCTCATTAGCGCTTTATTTGCGCATATTTGATGCGCTATGCGCGCTCATTATACCTGGGGGCTTCTTTAACAGAAGCTTACTTATACGGGCTTCATGCCCAACACATGTGTCAAACTTCCGCATGTACCTTTTATTCACCATTGTATGCATCGATATGACTTAAGTTTTGGCCAAGCTGGGTTGCCTGGCTCATGTGCTTACCCCTACGTTCCCGATTATTCGGCTAGGTGGTAAAGGGAGCACCTCTGCGATTATTCTTGCCGCTGGTCAGCCGGATGTGTACCTCAGACTGGGTGAAGCCGAAAGCTAGTGTTCTTAAGGGAATATTCGGTCGGTGAACTGAAAGATGATTTTTAACTATTTATCCATCTACCCCTAGATGATTTTCTGCTTTCTTAGCAGCTTTGACATGCACTTTAGGGCATGCATCCCAGCGAAAGGAACCCTTAACGGAACTATTCTCCCTGGAAGATGTTTCTTACTATCCATGTAATATAACATAACTAGTTGGGCACTTATGCGATACAGCACTAATGACCCCTACGCCTTGTCTCCATGCATACCACGGTTCTTATATAACCACGAAGGTATTCGGACACACTCCGGACTATTGGGTCCACGAGGTCGGCGAAAAAGGTCTGCTATGACAAACGATCTACAATCCGGGTAGAAGACATTTTTCATGTCATATTTAATTACATAGTCAACTCGACTCATTGTATTCCTCCTCAATGCCATCTAATAGGCTATCTAATTTACAATCTTGCTAGGAATACTTGGCGGCCAATTCTACTTGGCCGTACACTAACTTACATGGATCTCCTTCCCATCAGGCCCCACAAGTCCGACCTCGGCCATGTGGTTTGGGTCAGCCTTCGTGTACCGCGTCTTCACCATGGCCCAGGCCTCCCTGGCGCCCTGACGGCAGGCCGATATCTTCCATAGTCGGAAGCGCCGCCGTGCTCCTTGAAGCCGCTCTGCCAGCTCTCCAATGCCTTCGGGCAGGGAGATAGATGGCCACAAGGCCTGGCCGACGCCTTTCATCACCTGCCGAACTCGTTCGTGCAGCTGACGCAGTTCGGGAAGAAGATCACCCGAAGAAATGGGCATCTCCTCTTCAGGATGATCTGTGAGCAAACCTACATACATGTTTATGTTAGTCGCCTTCCTCGCCGAACTCTTTCAAAGTTCGCTCAAGCACTTACTGAAAATGTCACGACGAAGCCGTCGATTCTCCTTACTGAGTCGCATAACTTGGCACGAACATCCTTTAGTTCCTCACCCAGTTGGGTGTTGGCATCTTGGAGGTTATTTTTCTCCTGCCGCACCCTCGTAAGCACGCTCTCGCCAGCCTTTAGCTGACGTAAGAGCTATTGCTTGTCCGGATCTAGTCCGGCGCCATCTGCAATATTTTTGTCAGATTTACACACCCGCATCATTTCATAAACTATTTATCTTTTGAAACATATCTTACCAGAGGGGGTCTCTGTGGCTCCCCCTGTAGCGGCTAGTGCGGCCTCAAGTTGGGCCTTGCATTCTTCAAGCTCATGGGACAGTCGGGTATTCTTTTTTGTAAGATCCTGCATAACAAATGATCCTTAAATCAGTTATTCTAACTATTTTAAGTCTCGGGGGCTACTGGCATATATAACTATCAAATCTCCTTACCCGTATGTCCTTTACATACTGCTCCGTGGCTCTGGCTAGACCATCTTGAGCGGCACGGAGGTGCGCATCTCCCGAATTGAAGGCATTCAAGGCCTCTTGGGAGAAACACGCGTCACGAAGAACTCTCCGGTGGCGCCTGTGATTCATGGCGCTCTCCACCTCGGAGTTGGTGGCGGACAATTTGTCGGCATCCTCTGTCGGAGGAGCATCCGGCCACGTCTCGTGCTCGCCTCGACCTCCGGACCCGGCTTTGAAGCCTGGCGGTGAACGTTCGATTGGCAACCTCTCCGGACTCAGTCCGGCGAGCGCTCTTTTTCCTGAAAAGAGCACCAGCGTTAGTACGCCTTCCAGGAATCAATCCTGGGAGTATGGTGACACGCCATACCGTTGCGGCGGAGTTTCGATCCGAACCGCACTTCTTTTTAGCCTGCGGGGCCGCACTGCCCTTTGTTGGCTGGCCACCGCGGGCTCGGCTTCCTGCCTCAAAGGTACCCCCTGCGAAACACCATTGGTATACGGTGATCAAAAAATAAGCATGGATGGGTCATTATCAGGGTTTTGGGACCTCGGTCTCGATTACTGTGAAATTTGGAAGTATTCGAGAATGTCGGCCGTAATGGCAACCAAAGCATTGTTGATGCTAAGTTGGTAGAACACCCGTCGATCAACTCCACCTTTCTATCCAGATCCTCTTGAAGGCGGATCGAGGACCGTTCTGGATCCTCGGGTTGTGAGGGGCGGGCTGTGTATCTTCTCCATAGTCCGGTAGCGATTCCTGCGCAGAAACCAAGAAATGAGATATTTAATCATGGGAACATGGATTGGACAGGCCACAAAGATGTTTGCTTACCCAGCTTCGAGGATTATTCGAAGAAAACTCGCTCAGTGGGTTGACGCGGAGAAAATCCTCCTCCTCCCCTTTATACATGGCAGACAAGATCTTCACCAGTTCGGTGACCGATCCCGGCCCTTTGCGGCCGTGGCGGGTGGCATCATCCTCCCCGTTGAAATCCCACATGGGGTGGCCCCTATATTGGAGCGACTGCACTCCCCTCATAATGCAGATTGCCATGACTCCAATCATGGTCAATTCGGCATGAGCCAGTAACCTTATTCGGCTCATCAAGTAAAGGACATGCCGGTCATTTTCCCTCTGGGGGCTCCGCGGGCGCCAGCTTAGGCGCTTCTTCAGAGGAGCATTGCTAAACTCCGGAAGGCCGATCCGAATAGGATCCGGCAACGAGATGTCCTCTATATAAAACCATTCCGAAGGCCAGTCTTCGGACGCCTTCTTCGGGGTTCCGGATAGATATCCGGTCCCGGCGATGTGCCATAGTTCGGCTCCGCCCACTTGATATATTGACCCCTCTTGAGAACGGGGAACTAGGCAGAATAATCTCTTCCATAGCGCGAAATGAGCCTCGACGCCCAAGAATAGTTTGCAGAGGGCCACGAAGCCCGCGATGTGCAAAATGGAGGCAGGCGTAAGGTGGTGCAACTGGAGGCCGTAGAACTCCAAGAGCCCCCAGAGAAACGGATGGATTGGAAATCCGAGTCCTCTTACTAGATAAGAGATGAAGCATACCCGCTCTCCTTTAGAGGGATAGGGGACGCTCTCCGCTTGCTTTCCGCCCTTGTAGGTGGCGAGTCCGGCTCGAACCGGAACCATGAAGGCCGGGGGAAGGAATCCCTTGGTTTGGAGTATAACTAGCTCGCTATGCGGGACTGAGCATCTCTCCCAATTTCCAGGCTGAGGGCTGGGAGCGCGAGAGGAGGAGCCGCGTCGACTGTCCATGATGGAATGGGCTTTGGTCAGAGGCGCTCCAATGAAAGCTCACGAAGGGGGGATGGTGTGACTCAGATCTAGATCCTCGCCCCTTTATAGGCAGCTCATTTGCGCAGCTAGGGGGGTAAGTGAAAAAATACCCTGGCTTTTCGCAGTCATTCAAACATGTGGAAGATGGCCATTATTGGGCGTAGAAGCCAAGGGCGCAGCATTTATCAGAAGCCGGACACTATTCGACAAGTATATGGAATACGGAGAAGAACCCGCCTCGCAATGCCGAAGACAATCAACGCCGGACTCATCGTCATTGAAGCCTGGTTCGGGGCTCTTGAGGAGTCCGGATTAGGGGTGTCCGGATAGCCGAACTATCACCGTTGGCGGACTCTGGACTATGAAGATACAAGATTGAAGACTTCGTCCGTGTCCGGATGGGACTTTCCTTAGCGTGGAAGGCAAGCTTGGCGATACGGATATGTAGATCTCCTACCATTGTAACCGACTGTGTAACCCTAACGCTATCCTGTGTCTATATAAACCGGAGGGTTTTAGTCCATAGGACGAACAAGAATCATACCATAGGCTAGCTTCTAGGGTTTAGCCTCTACGATCTCGTGGTAGATCTACTCTTGTACTACCCATATCATCAATATTAATCAAGCAGGAGTAGGGTATTACCTCCATCGAGAGGGCCCGAACCTGGGTAAAAACACTATGTCCCTTGTCTCCTGCTACCATCCGCCTAGACGCACAGTTCGGGACCCCCTACCCGAGATCCGCCGGTTTTGACACCGACAGTCCCCCTTGGCGTGCAAGCAGCTTCCTGAGGCTGAAGAAGAGGTCGGCGTTGCCGGAGCGAGGCAACGAAAGCTAAACATCTTGTGTAATAGCACCGGGCTGACTCGAATGCTTGACTTATATTAGTGATCTTGGGTCGATTCCTTGCGCCGCGCCTAGTTCGCGCGCCTGCGGTGGTGGTACTACTAGGTTAGGCTTGCGCCAGCTTCCTCCTCCTTCCATGCTCTTCAGGGTGCTCTGCGTCCTCGGGTCCCAACCCTCGAGCAGGACTTAGCCGCCGCTGGTATGCCAGGTCGCGATGCCGTGGCCAAGGCCAGGGGGTGAGGGCTGGAGAGTCAGTGAGAGATCCAGAGACGCGATGCTCAGGAGCCCCCCTTCCCTTTAGCAGCATAAGCGAAACGCCTGAGGAAAAGGAGGGAGTTGGCGGGGCCACCCACAGTGAAGCTCCGGAGATTCCTGCAGGTCATGATGAGGGAGGTATTGTTCGCAATCGCGTTGGCTGCCCTGCCGCTGAGCGTCACACAAGAGGATGAAGGCACTGAGGATCTGGTGAGGTGACGTGCGCGGAGCTGGCCGCGAGTCAGGGCTCAATCTCTCAGGTTTATCAGCGTTGCAGGGACAGACCCAAGCACAAGCGTCGCGCCAGCGTGTAGAGTCCTTGTCGCGGGACGAGCAGAAGATTGGGCGGCAACACGGGATGGCATGAGGTGTAATCAGGTAGGTAAATATCATCTCAGGAAGGGCAAGTAATGCCAGCTCAGGTAAATGCAAGAACAATACATGCCACAGGGTCGGACCCATGCGGCCTGGGGATGATGCAGCCCGAGGGGCGCCCCCAACAAGGTAAATTAAAGATGCATAAAGATACACTTCGCAGGGACAGACCCATGCGACCTGGGAATAATGCAGCCTGAGGGGTGCTCCCAGCTGAATGAACTAAAAAATGTCACCTGGCACAGTTGCAGAAGAGATGTCGACGTAGCTCGGGACGCGTGCTGAGGAAGTTGCTCCTTAGGTGTCGTCTGGTGGCCGGTTCCCAGGAGATCCTGGAGGTTCCGGGTCCTCCTCCCTCGGGACCGCCTGGCGTCTGGCCTCGCGAGCCGCTAGGATGCCCTGCATGAGCCGGTGGTATGTGACAGTCGTGTCCGGCAGGCCATAAGGCACGCGAACGTAGCTACGAGGGGGGCCCTCACACCGACCAGCACGTGACGGCCAGTAACGCTCCTGCGATGCGGCCCTGTTGAGTCCGAGGTAGTCGATGCAGACGCGCAGCTCACTGTCCTCGCCAGGACGTGGAGCTGCACCAAGTGGTGGGTGGCAGTCGCCGCGAATGACTCTTGCTTCCTGAAGATCCTTGGTTTTGTTGGCGATGAACTCTTGAGCGCCAGGCATCCCATGCCTTGCGTCCTCGTGAGGGAAACATGCGGCGAAGCACGCCTCCACATGGTACCCGAGCGCCTCCCTTGTGACGTTGGCTAGGTCTGAGGCCCTGCAGAAGAAAGCCCCCGAGCCCAGCCTGAGGAGGGCACCAGGCACGCCTTCCTATGCAAGGGAGGGAGGCGCCCCATCCGTGGGCGCAGGTCTTGAGGTGGTAACGCCGCTCTCCAGAGGCAATTGGCACAGCAGCTGCTTCTTCTTCTTGGGGACGGCCTCAGGAGGGTAGATGGTGCCTTTGTTGTCTGGGTCCTCGACCGCAGCATCTTGGTAGGCGCGCTCGAGAGAGCACACCGCGTCCTTCTCTTCGCAGGTGACCGTGATGACGCCGCAACTTCTTGGCATCTTGAGGACATTGTAGCCATGGTGAGTCACTGCCATGAACTTGGCCAGGGCTAGATACCCGAGGATGAGGTTGTAGGGAAGACGAATGTGGGCGACGTCGAAGTCAATGAGCTCGGTGCGGTAGTTTTCACGCTTGCCGAAGGTGACAGGGAGGCGGATCTGCCCTATCGGGGTGGTGGAGCCGTCAGTCACTCCTGAGAAAGGCTTGGTAGGCTGCAGCTGATCATATGGCACTTGGAGGCGGTCGAACGTGTCGACAGAGAGGACGGTGAGCCCTGCCCCTCCATCGATGAGGGTCTTGGTGACTTGGACGTTGTTGATGATGGGAGAGCAGAGCATCGGGAGGGCGCCGGCAGTTGCCGTGCACTTCAGCTAGTCCGCCGAGCTGAAGGTGATGGCGCACTTGGACCACCTGAGTGGGCGCATGGCCTCGAGCCTGGGGAGAGCCGCGTTCACTTCTCGGGCGAACTTCTTGAAGAGGTGCTGAGAGATTGGGGCCTGCGCACCTCCCAAGATGCAGGCGATGGTGCGATACTCCTAGAAGCCCCCAGCCCCCTCGTCCTGGTCGTCGTTTCTTCTGGATGGTGGTGGCAGAGGAGGAAGGCCAGCCTTGCCCTGAGGGCGATCCTCACGAGGCTGGTCCCTCCAAGCGCCCTCGCGAGGCTGGTCATGCCAGCGGTCCTCACGAGGCTGGTCGCGCCACTCCTAGTGAGGGTCGCAGTCGTCCCAGCGTCCTCCTATTCGGCCTCCTCCATGGCCGTAGCCTCGATCGTTGCGCTCGTGGCATCGGTCGAAGCACCCGTCATGGATGGCCCTGAGCTCCTGGCAATCGTTGGTGTTGTGACTGTGCACGTTGTGGAAGGCGCAGAACGGACGGCTGCCCCTGGATGACTCTGGGTGGTCGCGGCCGTGCCTCACCTCTGGCTCGGCCGCAAGCACGGCTGTTGCCTTGCGTTTCACGTCCTTGACCTTGGCCTTCTTGTCTTCTGGGTCTGCAGCTGGGAGCTCGATGAGGGAGAGGCGCCCTTCCTTGGCTCTTGTGTAGTTGGTCGCTAGGTTGAACAGCTCCAAGGCCGTGCATAGGTCTTCGTGGATGGCGAGCTCTTCCTTCATCTTGACGTCGCGGACACCGTCGGAGAACACGGAGAAGATGGCCACGTCCGTCACCTTGGGGATCTTGAGGCGGACGTTGTTGAAGTGCCGGATGTACTTCTGCAGGGTTTCCCCGGGTTGTTGCTTGATGCGTCGCAGGTCGCCCGCGGCCGGCGGGCGGTCGCGAGTGCCCTGGAAGTTGGCGATGAAACGCTCACGCATCTCGCCCTAGGAGGAGATCAATCCCACGGGCAGGTTCAGGAGCCACGAGCGTGCACCATCTTTAAGGGCCATGGGGAACCAGTTCGCCATGACCTTCTCGTCACCGTTGGTCGCCTCGATACTCAGCTCGTAGAGCTGCAGGAACTCCGCTTGGTCGGGGGTGCCATCATAGCGTGGAGGCAGGTCGGGCTTGAACTTCCCTTGCCAGATGACGCTGCACAGCTCAGGAGTGAAGGCGCGGCAGCCTGCTGTAGTCATTGGAGCTTGTTGTGGAGGCAGAGCCTGGTCTTGGTATCCGTGCACAGCCGCCACGGGCGATGCACGGTCTTGACGCGGTTGTGCGGGGAGTGCGGGAGCGCCTTCTTGCGGCCGAGGGACTTCCCGGCAGCTTCCTTCTTCACATGTCGGCGCCCTGCACGGCGGGTCACATCGCGGGGCCGCGCATCTTGGTGCCAGGGCGACGTCTTGACATGGAGGTGGCGGAGGCGCTCCATGGGCCACGTTGCCCGCGGCAGGAGGCGGACGAGGCAGTGAGAGGGACGGCGCGGGAGAGCCCCCGCCGGCACTGATGAGCTCGATGATGCGGTCCAGCCACTCCTCATAGAGGTCGTTGACTGGGCGGTAGTGCAGGAGCTCGCGTGCCATGAGCAGTGCAGCCTGCGCGTTCATGGGTCCGCGACGAACCGGCCGGAGTCAGCGACGGGGCGGCGGTGCATCCGTCCCGCTGCACAGAGGGGTGCCGCGACGAGGCCTGCTGCTCATTCCCTGCCGGGCCAGTGGCGGCGTTGGCGGCAGGCGATGGAGAACGACAGGGAGGCCCCCCGACGGGCGCCGTCTGGGCGCGGGCGTTGAGAGCGGCCCGATGCTCGGCGCGGGCTCGGCGAGCATCGGCCATGGGGCTGACGGAACGGTGGAGCGTGGACCGACGGAGGGAAAGCTTCGACGCAACCCTACCTGGCGCACCAAATGTTGGATCGTGGGTTCTGGCAAACCCTTGAGGTTCAAACACTGGGGTGCGCACGAAGAACTCTCTCCCTCACTAGCTCACCCGCTCAACGATCCACGGCCTAGCTCGACGAACAAAAAGAACACAAGACGACACAGAGATTTATACTGGTTCGGGCCACCGTTGCGGTGTAATACCCTACTCCAGTGTGTGGTGGTGGATTGCCTCGAGGGGCTGAGGATGAACTAGTACAGTGGTCAAACCACCTCAGGAGGAGAGGTGTTCTTGAGCTCAATGAGCTGGTGGGTGTGAGGATGATCCGAATGATTCGTCCCTTGCTACGGTGGTGGCTAGTCCTATTTATAGAGGCCCTGGTCCTCTTCCCAAATATCAGGCGGGAAGGGATCCCACAACGTCCAATTTGAAGGGGGCCAGCTAGTACAAGCTATCCTGACAAAAGTAGTCTTTGCTTGCCAAAGCCTCTGGTGGTGACGCCATCCTGGGCTCCACGATGACCTCCGTCCTACCGTCCTGCTCGTCTTGTTCTTGTTGCACCAATATGGAAACCTTTGCCCGACGCCTCGAGACTCCTCGCCTGCGCTTGCCCCCCTTGGCACCAAAGGGGAAACTGGTACACTGCGCCCGCTGGCACCCGCCTGGCCTTGGTCGTCATGGCTCACGTCACGTGTACCTTGCGAGGTGCCCCTTGCATAGATATCTCCGCTCCTCAGGAGCCAGCCTAGCGAGGCCGCCCCTAGGGAGGTCTTGGTGTCGTCCGCCTTGCGAGGCTTGGCCCCTCGCGAGGGTCTTGAGCTGTTGTTGTTGGCGCTGGGCCGTACTAGGCCGTTGGTGGAGCCATGCCATGGGCCGCACGCAGGCAAGTCTGGGTACCCCCGTTCCCAGGACGCCGACAATAACCACATCATTGCTATATGTTCCTCTCGTTTCCTAGATTTTTATGACCGAACATGTTATTGTTGCAGTTGATATGAGAACAATTGGCATCTAATGATAGTTAGAATAGATATTATGAGTATAACCTCATGATTGCTATATGTTACTCTCATTTCCAAGATTTTTATAACAACACATGTTATTGTAGAATATGAGAACAGTAGTAACTGCTATGGTAGAATATGAGTGGGCCCTGGCATAGTTGTTTTCCTCTCATTTTTACATGATATTTGAACCATGACATGTTGCTAGAATATGAAAGCCATTGGCTTATTATTTTTAAACTAGGGGTATGATTATGACCACGGCATTGCATTTCTCTGGCTATGGCATGTGTCACTGTTATAATAATCTTAATTCCACACATACTCTGAACATTATTGTATATTTTTGTCCTTTGGGTCTCCAATTTGATTTGTTGCAGCAGACACAAATGCACTGGCCTTCATAATTCCAGGACATGGAAATATACAAGTCAATGTGTGGTGGTTTATTGCTTGTTCAACTGACGGTGGGCACTTGATGCTCATTCGCACGTACCAAATTGACCAAACCATTTCATCAAACCACATGCAGTACATGCTTGGGGCGTACGCGACTGTGATGGCTATGGCTGCTTCGCGTTCGAGAAAGATCCCATCTCGGTTGGGCCAAGCGTATTCATATGGAGGCGGTTTTACAGCCTCGGCAACCACTCCATGTTCCTTGGGCTCAATTATTCGATCATCCAACCAATCATCGATCATATCACCGGCGGTGATTACCGTGCTATGCAACTTCCATTCGCCAGGGGGAACTGTGTTTACACATCGTACCATCGGTTTCATGAATCACCATATCTAGAGATTCGTCGACACAGCTTGTTGCCAGATAATTTTCAGTGTGTGAAAGGCATCAAGCTTCCAAGCGATGAATGGCTTTTGCAAACCCGAGACACAGCGATGTGGTTCATGCCAACAGCAAATATGCACAATTTGATTCGTAGTGATATCTAGACTGAGCCTTGTATCCTGCTATTGTAGCATGACCCTCTTTTGTTGGATATCTAGACTGAGTATTATGTACTGTTGTTAGTTTGAAGGATAGATACCTTTCTTGGGATCAAGCACATCCTAACTCACCTGCGTAGCATGTAGTGATATTGATGATGGAGATGATGTGCAGAAGCCATATATATCAATTAGGCTTCAAGTGCGTACTTGTTGGTGAAAGTGTTGTCCAATGGGAATTATATTTTGTATTACTCATGTAGCCTACAAAGTCTGTCGCACAGCCCTGTAACTTCGTAGTACTCAATTTCTAAATTTGTAAGTAGTCCTCTATACTGTATATTGCACTACTCGTACTACTACCTCCCTCCTGGTTTATTGGTCCCCTTCGTAATTTGTGTCAAAATTTGACCATAAATTTAACTAACTAAATGTTAATGCATGTCACAGAAAATTATATCGTTGGAGTCGTATTTGAACATCGTTTCCAATGGTATAATTTTCGGTGGCATGCATTCACATTTTGTTAGTTAAACCTATGGTTAAAATGTGACACTAAATACGACTAGTAAGTAGTATAGTAGTACTAGTACACGTCGGTCAAATTATTCAACATGCCCTCACATTGAATTGACGTGACAACACGCTCCGTGTGAGGTGACACAAGAGTCCTGGTTGCGTGTTCAGTTCACCAAAGTGAGGCTCACCCCTCTCGTAGCACTCTCCCATTCTCTACAAAATCACTCTCCCATTCTCTCCCGGTCTCCTCGCCTCCGAGCCGCCGCCTTGTTCCGATCCAGTTGGTATGATGAGCGATGAGCTACTAGAGCTACTATACTTAATTTCAAGTAGTCAAAAGGAAGACGCTGAAAAAATTGATCTCAATAAGGATGCTTTTTAAGCTAAGCAGATGAAGGAAGGAACCAGCGAGGCCGCTCCTGTGAGTATTCGTCCCGTCGCCCTGTATGATGATTTCGATCTTTATGGGGGTTTTCAAGTCTTTATAGTATGCATGTACTCCCTCTGTTCCCAAATATTTGTATTTCTAGAGATTTCAACAAGTGAATACATACGAAGCAAAATGAGTGAATCTACACTCTAAAATATGTCTACATACATCTGTATGTTGTAGTCCATTTCAAATGTCTAGAAAGACAAATATTTGGGAACAGAGGGAGCAGTAATGAAGCCGAGACCCCAGTTTGTTCAGGTATTGTGGACTTCAGATTTGGAGTAGCACTTATCTGTCGAAATATTTCATCATTTACTTAAAGAGTTGACTGATCATACGTTGAGTACCATTTAACTGGAATTAACCGATGCAAGTGCAAGAAGGATTGGTCGGTGCTGCCGGCTGGCGTCAAGTTTGATCTAACTGAGCACCTTGAGGCCAAAGTGAGTGCTGACATCGCGAGATCTCATCCTCTCATCGATTTGTTAATACCAACCATCGGCATCGAGCATGGCATATGCTACACCCATCCTGAGAAACTTCCAGGTGAGACACCGATCGACCGTCTACTTGCACAAATATATTCCTTTGTTTATACCTCTATTTTTCCTTTTAGACGCAGACCTAGTGAAGCAATTACAATTTGACAGTTAATAAAAGTGAAGCAAGTGACTGCAACATGCCAAAGATGTTATGAAAATGCCAACTACGTGCCCTAAAAATCTTGTATTCGCCAATACTGCAGGTATCACACTGAGTGGCCTAAACCAGCATTTCTTCTAGTGCAACTCCAGGGCGTTCAAAAGGGGCACGCGGATGCGTCGCAAGATACAGTTCGAGTGCCGAATGCATGCGATGTGGCACAAGACTGGCAATACCTTGCCGGTGATGGTCAACGGCCGGCAGACGGGCAACAAAAAGGTTCTGGTGGTGCACACCAACAAGAACTTCAACCAATCAAGGACCAACTGGGTGATGCACCAGTACCACCTCGGAGACCTGAAATAAGAGAGGGAGCGGGAGCTGGTCGTCTGCAAGATTTTCTACTAGACGAACACAAGGGCCAGGACTACAAAGATTATAAGTTAGTTTTGTATTGGTACTTGTTCTACCTGGACGTCTGGAAGTTGGTATTGTTGTTAAGGATCTTTCAGTATGAACTTGGCATTTGCTTCCAACCATCATGTCGAAGGTCGACGTGGATATAAAGCTGAATCATTTGTTCCGAAACGAATTTTCAGGCACCTTATTTTTTTGGGATATTTAAATTAGTGCCCCTGGTCCTTAGTTGTGCTCAGTTTTCCCCACGCTCCAAACTTTTGCTCACTTTTCCCCTCTTCCTTAGCTGAAACTCTCACAAATGCTCATAACGGGCGTTTGCCGTCTTGACCGTCCATTGACCGTTAATTAATGACGAGTGGGGCCGAGTCTTCATCTGACCGTTGCTTGCTGACAGGTGGGACCGCAAGGAGACACGTATTGGGCAGCTTGTCTAAATCTGAAACAGATCTAGACAGGCTGCACCGCACCGCGCCGCCCCGCCCCCTCCGCCGGCATTGTGCTAAGTCCACCACACTTGTTTCCTCCACCCTATGCCCCTATTCCGTTCGTCGGCGACGCCGCGTCTCCGCCAGATATAGCCCACCACCCCATCTGGGATTACATAGTGATGTTGAGTGAGGGCGCCGAATGCGATCGACCGTGGAGAGGATTGGGTCGAATCCATGGCGAGATAATTCATGGATTAAACACAGGTAAGCATCATTTCGTCACGCAATTGGCGTTCTAGAAATCGTATTGTAGGCCGTATTTGACTTCATTTGCTTGAATCGTTCGAATTTGTGCTTGATTTTACCAGGCTAATCAAGCCTTTGTTTCAACAAAATAGGATTGATCCCATAGCGGCTTTCCTACCGGGCGATTAGAATGGAAACTAGTGTGCTGCGTGGTACTAAACCGCATTTGGTTTCATCATTTTCTATCCCAAAGTGGTAGAAACCAGCATATCTTTCAAAGATTTGCGAGCTGAGCTCAAACACCTATCCACAGGTGATGCCGATGATGTTGAACTGAATTACTTCAGCGGTGACGAGCAAAGATTTCTCCCACTAACTTCGATGATCATATGTCGTTGCTTTTTGCTGGGATTCTTTGGCTGCCGATTCGGTAAACTCCAAATCGATGTGCTTCACCACGCCGCAGAATGGGCGAAGGGAAGGGAGTTCAGACATCATTTATGCATGCTAATAGCCAGCACCCGACACTCCTTGTAGGTCGACACCAAGTAAAGCAAGTGGTTCATGGAGCCACAACATACTGCTGCCAATTCTGGTTCCGATTCGGTGATGCTTCTCGTGTACCTTCTGCGGTTGGTGTAGAAGAAGATGCAGAACTGACGAGGCAAAGGCCTACAAATGATGATGAAGGCGAGATGATGTTTCCTGAACTAGTCGATGTAGCGATCGACAAGCGATGGATGATGAATATATGGAGGAGCCCATCAGCCAAGCTAGGTTTGATGACACTGACGATGAAGAAAAGGTGGAGAACATGGACAGCTTAATCGAGGATGAATACGATGGTGATGACATGCCAACAATTGAGTGGAACAGGGAAAAACCTGAGCTTAGTGTAGGTACCATTTTCCAATCAATGGTGGAATGTCGGAATGCAATGACAGCATGGTGCATTATATCTGAAAACACCTATAAGATTAAAAGGAGTGAGCCGTCAAGGTTTACAGTTTTTTGTCCATATCCTAGGTGTAGGTGGAAGTTGCATGCATCACTAATGAGAAAGAGCAAATATATTCAGGTAATCTAAGTTCAGTTAGTAATTTAGTTTCAGATCATTGAGTAAGGTTTCTTAACTGTTTTTCACCCTTTTATTTTGTTTCAGATAAAGAAAAACCCACACAAGCACACCTGTCCACCTGGAGGGGGGGGGGAAGGCCAAAACCAAGCTAGCAAAAACTAGGTGGGTGGCAGATGCTATATTGGATTGGCTGAGAGAAGAACCTGGACTTGGTCCAACAGCACTCCATGGGAAGCTTTTTGAGAAGTAAAAGATAGAAATTCCTTACATGAGAATTTTCAATGCTAGGTAAAAGGCTCCTGACAGAATTAATGGCCAATGGAATGACAGTTTTCAGCTGCTTTACACTTTCAAAGCTGAAGTGGAGATGGCAAGTCCAGGGAGTGTTGTAGAGATTTACAAGCATACGGTTCCATTCAAAATAAAAGGAAAGTCATTTGAGAAGGAGTGCTTCAGAAGGGCTTTTGTTTGTTTCAAGGCTTGCTGGCAGGGGTTTGTAGATGGTTGCAGACCCTATTTGGTCAGAGATGCTACACATTTGACCTCGGAAGATGGAGAGGACAGCTAGTAGCAGCTTCTGCAGTTGATGGACACAACTGGCTATTTCCAGTTGCATTTGGTGTGGTGGAGGCAGAGTCTGAGGAAAGTTGGGTTTGGTTTCTGCAGCAGTTGCGCAACATTATAGGCACACCCCCAGGTTTAGCTATACATACAGATGCTTGCAAGGGTTTAGAGAGTGCAGTAGAAATTTTATTCCCTAGAGTGGAGCATAGGGAATGTATGCGACACGTAGCGCATAATTTCAAAAAGAAGTTCAAAGGTAAAGTTTATGATGAGAACTTATGGCCAGCATCATACACATGCAGCAAAAGGAAGCATGAACACCATTTGAGAGTGTTGTATGCTCAAAATCCTCTTGTGAAGGAGTACATGAATGCACATCATGGCAAGGTGTGGTAAAGAAGCAAATTCAACGAAATCTGCAAAGTAGATTATGTGACCAGTAACCTTGCAGAATGATTCAATTCAAAGATCAAGTCAGTGAAAGGGCTCTTGTTGTGGCAAGCATTTGACAAGATGAGGCAGATGATCATGATAAAGATGTCTCTTCGCAAAAGAATTGCAGAAACACAATATGTTGGTCATCAAATGCTCCCATCACTGATTAAGGCGTTGCACTTGAAGGCAAGAGGACTGAAGATGAAATGTATTCGATCTGGTACATATGAGGGAGAGGTTACTGTCTTGACACTAAAAATAGGGTATGGAGGTATCCTGTGAACCTAAGTACTAGAGAATGTACTTGTAGGCAATGGCAGATCCATGGGAAGCCATGCATACATGCCCTACATCTGATGACCGTTATCGGGGGTGCAGATGGTGAAGTTGATCAATATTGCTCTGAGTATTTCTCTGTTGCCAAATTTATGGCTGCTTATGCTGACAATGTGCCTGCACTCTTGGGGAAAGATCAATGGAACATAGTAGATCCAGGGTTCAAACTCCATGCTCCTGTCATTACTAGACCACCAGGAAGACCAAGGAACCAGAGGATTAGAGCAGGTGAGGAGGGTCGTCTACCAAAGAAGCGTGCTTGCAAAAATGTGGAGTTCTGGGGCATATTGCTAGGCTTTGTACCAATGCAGTGGATGCATCATTTGGAGAGGAGGAAAGATGGACAGCAGCCAATGCTGAGGAGAATGCAACAACAATGGAGACTGAAGATGCAGAGGAGAATGCAGCAGCAATGGAGACCGAAGATGCAAAGGAGAATGCAGTAACAATTGAAGCAGTGGAGAATGCAGCAGCAAATGAAGCATCTTGGTATGTCTTTGCATTTGTAGAATGCATCAACCCTTTTGTTTGCATTTGTTCTCTTTTTTGCCTATGGCTTATAATTTTATTTACCAGCTCTAGGAAGAAAAGGCCAAGAGATGAAGAAGCAGAAGATTTTGAAACCATGGCCTTTGATGGTTTTGAAGCTATAAGAGAGGAAGAGGAGGGGGTAATTTTTCCAATTGTGCCTTTAAAGATTACTGAACTCATAGATGACCGTCAAATGGTCGTCAAGTGCTGGGCGAGTGGAACTACTCCATCAAGACCTCCACGGTGAAAACCCCAAGTAAAGATCAAAAGGAACAAGAGTCTGAAAGAAAAGAGCATCTCAACTAGGGAAACCAGGAGCAAGACGGTGAAGCCAGCTGCAAACACAAGGAGCAAGTCGAAAATTTTAATTAAGTTGTTGGGAAATGTTTGTGTTGTCAATTTGAGGGCGAGTCGATCGCTTAAAACTTGGTAGATTTGTATTAAGATGTTGGCATCTTCAAACTTGGTAGATTTGAGCTACTGTGAAAACTTATCAGTTGTAATAATGTTGCTTCTACTTTGGTTTCTTATTTGAGTCAGAATTCAAATTTCCATCAAATTTGAATTTAAATCAATATCTGAATTTGGGCCAAAATTTGGATTCGAGCCAAAGTTGAAGTTGAACATTGGAGGTTCATTGCTCTGTGCGGTGTATTTGATCGAGCATTTGAAGTCCAATATTCGTAGGTGAACAGTCCGAATGAGAAATGTGCTAGAAACGAGCTCGAAAACTAGGGTAAACAGCCCTATTTGAAATCAAGTTTTTTGACCTTGTCTAAATGAGGCATATATATTTTTATTAACACTTGTTCCATATATATAGGGTAAAAACGAAGTCTCACTATTTATTTATTAATATTCATATTACTACATTTTTTTGAAAAAACATGCTTTTAATTCAAAACTGTCAAATACCACTTTTTAGATATGAAAATGAAAAGGTAAGTTCAGATCCTTCTTATTCACTCCAAAATGAAGCTATGGAGATTTTTCTGATTTTTTTTGAATTATTTTGATTTTTTTCAAACCCTAAACCCTCTCTCCCTATTCTACAAACTCTAAACATGTTCATAGGTGATAGCTCATTTGTGTGAAGCCTTTTTTCATGAAAATGACCTACACCAAGTTTATATTTTTTTTCTCATAACCTCGTCACATATGACGGCTATGTGCGCAAGAATTACAACATTTTGATTTTTTTTGAACTTTTTAAAAACATTTGAACTTCATTTTGATAGATCACTTCAAAAATGATTTTTCAATAAAACGCCCCTATACCGAGTTTATGTTTTTTATGGTAACTAGGTCTCATAAACGGACGAACTACGTTTTTTTATATTTTTGCAATTTTTTCTAATTTAGTTATGGCCATTTGAAATCTGGACAAACCCTAATAACCCCGTTGACTGGCTCATAACCCCGCAGAAATGCTCCAAACCCTAGCGTCGAATGTCCACCGTCGGATCCTACCAAGCGCCAAACACCACCCGTCAGATGTGGGGGCAGGCATGTGTGATCCGCGTGACGCATCCTGATTGGCTACTGCACTCCCTTTTACAATCTGCTCCACTTTACATATGAAATTGTATTTTTCGCACATGACCACCACATGTCAGTGTTATGAGTTGGTTCAAATATTCAAACTGCAAAATACAATGTGGCAAATCGTCAATATAGCTTCCCCTTCTCCTCTTCTCCATCTGACAGACAAAGGCATCGAGCAGATCTCGAGCAGTTCCTCTGTTTCTTTCCCCATCTTCTCGTTCTTCTTCCTCTCGAGCAATTCCTCTGTTTCTTCCTCTCCGGCGATATGTCGACCTCCTCGTCAGCCCCCCGTTCCACGTGGCCGGTGTATGGTCCAGTGCCGATGACTCGATGCACTAACTGCCCACGGACTGTGCCACTGAAGCGGTTGACTTTGAAGGAGGAGAAGAATGGGAACTTTGGGTGCGAGTTTATCAAATGCGAGAGCAAGCCGGAGGGGCAGGTTAGATCTGAGTTTTCCTCGCATTCTTTATCTCTAATTTCTCAAAAAAATCTGTTAGATTTGGGATTTAGGTTACGTGATTTCGTTTTCAGATCGTGAAGAAATGCCACCATTTCGAGTGGATGGATGATTACATCCAGAGGCTTCAGGGTTGGGCTTGCTGGATTCGAGAGGGAATGCAATCCGCGAGTTCAATCTGCCCCATGATAGTGTCGCTCCGGCGCAAAGACGTCCGGAATACCCGACGGTGGTAGATGTCGAACTGAAGACGGAATTGAAGAAGATGAACAAGAATTTCAAGCAGCTGATTGAGTTGAAGAATCAATCCAATCTGATAGCTTTAGGAATACTTGCTCTAGGATTTTTTACTTGATGGCCATCTCTCGTTAGAGATCTTTGTCTAATGTTGTTGCCATTTAGCAATCCAAGTCTGTTTATCTCAAATGCAACTCTGTTTAGTGCAACTGTCGATCTCTGAATGTATGCAGTTTACTGTTATGTTTCGACACTTTCAGTTTCAGCAGAAGACAACTACCGATTCGGTGATAGGATTATTTTGTTAGCTAATAACCTCGAGTGTTGATCATACCCTAGCTCTCGGATAATGATGCAGCGATGCTTGAGCAGCACAAGGGATATACATCAAGTTCATCTCTTCTCTCTCGCACTTGCCAAACTTTTGTCCTCGAGTTAAATCGGTTCAGCTAGAAAAAAACCTGCAGCGGGCCCAAAGAGAATCAAGCAGCAATAGGCCCACAAATGATAAATGAGGCCCAAAAACAAGCGATGTTTCTTTTTTTGTTTACGAACGATTGCTTTGTTCTTTTTTGTTTTTGGTTGATTTTTTCATTGATTTGATTGCCCAATCTCTTCTATATCTTTGAGGAATTTTTTTGGCTTTCCTTTATGGGTCCCTTCATTTTTTTTGATTTGATTTCTCTTCACCGTATGTGCTTTTGTTTTGCTTGCTCACAACCTGGCTTAGTTTGGCGGTGAAGTAATTTTAGAATCAAAGTATCTGCAAACCGCATGATATTATTGTGCCTAGCAAACCAATACTTGATATTGGAAAAGAGGTCCAACCCTCTTTTTATATAATTCAAAAATAGTGTAGTTTTCTACATATTAAAGTATATAAAACTACACTTTTGACTAAAGCCAAACATCTCAAAGTATTTGATACTTCAATATTTCGAAACCAAAGTATTCTTGGAATACCTAAAAATCTGAGCTCCCAAACCAAAGCCGTGTACAATATGTTCTTATTTTTAGAAGGCATCTATAAACACATCATTTTTAGTTAGTTTGGTTAATTTTGCCCACATCAATTAGCCGTGTCTAAACTTGGGACAAACAAAATAAAAACATAACAAAGCATTAATATAACACACATAACTTAACTTAGATAGGGTTTCTAGGGCAACACAAGTTCTTACATATAACACGATACCGATAGATAATTAACCTTACATAGATGGGATAGGGTAGCTAGCTCGGGCAACACACACACCAAACTCACACTACATAGTAGATAGGGTAGCTAGGGCAACACGGCCATGTCTTCCCCGTCGTCTTCACCTTAACCGCCGGCTTCACCGTCTTCTTCGCCGCTGGCTTCAGTACTGCTCCTCTTCAAGGCCATTCTCGCTAAGGTAGTATGGGAGGCTGTGCACGCGGTTGCGGGCGGGGAAGACGCTCTCGAAGTCGATGAAGATGTTATAGGTGGTGAATGCGATGGACTCGCACCCACACCAATACACCTTGCCGAGCAGGTAGTAGGCATCGAACCTGTTGGTGAAGTGGACGACGAGCCCTACCACTGGAGCGTTGGCGTGGGGACGCTGCTCCACGAGGTTGAACATGGGCGGCGAGCCCTCCGGGAGGTGGTGGAAGCCCGCACGGAGGAACCCCCGTGCAAGCTCAGTGCTACCCCTCCAGCGTGAGAACACCCACACGCGGAGCGATGCCTCCACGACGACGTTGGCGGGGTACCGCCGTTCCGGCATGGTGGGCGGCTCTTGGAACGTTGGCCCATTGTACTGCATCTTGCTCGCTTCGCTGAGTGTTTGCTTTGGCTTTTGGGGGAAGAAGAGAAGGGGGAGGCGCAGATGGATCTGTAGAAGAAGAGTCAATGAAGGGCGGTTTAAATAGCCGGGGGAGACGAAGAGGGTACACGTGGAAACGGCGTCGATCGTGACTCAGTGTGTGCGTGAATCGATGCGATCGTGAATTGATGCGAGTGTGCGTGAACCAATGTGTGAACGTGAATTGATGTGAGCGTGCTCTGCATTGGCGGCCTGCCTGCCTCCCCCTTCTGCGTGCTCTGCGTTGGCGGCTGCCTGCCTCCCCCTTCTGTGTGCTCTGCGTTGGCGGTTGCCTGCCTTCCACAACTGAACCGATGCCTCGACATATGGACGCGAGCGTGCAGCCTTCCCCTTCTGCCACCGGCATGTATGCCTGCGGCACGTGAAACGATGCTGCAAAGCGACCGTGCAACACGATGTGTGCATGCGGTGTGCACGCCATGTCGGCAACCGTGCGGCATGGATCGATGCGTGCGTGTCGGCGTGCATGCATGCGATTAGGTCTAGGTCACTAGATGCGTGCGTGGCGGCGTTCGCATGCATAGCAGGCCACATCGATGCCAAAGCCGGGCATGCATAGCAGGCTGCATCCATCGATAGCAGGCTTTTTTAATTGGGCTCCCTTTTTAATTTATTACCAACAAACTAACGGGCCCGTCCTATGAACACAAACACGGCCCAACCAGCGAAGCCACAGCCACAGTCAACAGAGTCCAACGCGGCCCCACAAGTCAGTTAACGGCCAAGACGGCAAACGTATGCTATGAACATTTGTGAGAGTTTCAGCTAAGAGAGTGGGAAAAGTGAGCAAAACTTTGGAGCGTGGGGAAAACTGAGCACAACTAAGGAATTGGGGGCACAGATGGAATAAGCCCTATTTTTTTGATGGGTAGCATAAGCACTTGCCGTTCGAATTCTCAGTTCTCCAATTTTTTTTACATATTGGGTACGCACCGAATCCATCCGGTTTCATAGGCTGGTAGTTTTTTTTAGAGAATCACAGGCTGATAGTGTTGGACATAGCACGTCGGGACTGGGTTGTGATACGCCAAGCCCAGTTGCAAACTGTTAAAAGAGAGGAGCGATGGATTTGGCCCTTCCAGAACAGTTAAGTATCGCGACAAGCGCCTCCCATGGACTCAAAAAAGGCCTAGCCGGTTATTTTTAGTTAAATATGTAAAATATTCCATAATAAAAGAAATATGTAAAATGCAATGAATTTAGTCCGGTTTCACTGAAAATCATCCGATTTTGAAAGGATCGAGAAGAGGTGTCTAGAGGGGGGTGATTAGACCCTCAACAAAGAAAAGTGGCAGTTTTTAAGTTCTTCAAGTTAAGGTGGAGTTTTAGCACAAGTTTAAGCATTCACAATACATTTCAAGCAAGCATGGCAAGACTATATGAGAAGCGGAAAGTAAAGATGCAATTTGCAAGAAAGTAAAGGGATGGGATTGGAATGTGCAAACGCAATTGGAGACACGGAGATTTTTGGCGTGGTTCCGATAGGTGGTGCTATCGTACATCCACGTTGATGGAGACTTCAACCCACGAAGGATAACGGCTGCACGAGTCCACGGAGGGTTCCACCCATGAAGGGTCCACGAAGAATCAACCTTGTCTATCCCATCATGGCCATCGCCCACGAAGGACATGCCTCACTAGGGTAGATCTTCACGAAGTAGGCGATCTCCTTGACCGTACAAACTCCTTGGTTCAACTCCACAATATTGACAGAGGCTCCCAAGTGACACCTAACCAATCTAGGAGATACCACTCTCCAAAAGGTAATAGATGGTGTGTTGATGATGAAATCCTTGCTCTTGTGCTTCAAATGATAGTCTCCCCAACACTCAACTCTCTCTCACAGATTTGGATTTGGTGGAAAGATGATTTGAGTGGAAAGCAACTTGGGGAAGGCTAGAGATCAAGATTCTTGTGGTTGGATTTGAATATCTTGGTCTCAACACATGAGTAGGTGGTTCTCTCTCAGAAAATGTATGCTGGAAGTGTAGGCACGTTCTGATGGCTTTCTCCATGAATGAAAAGTGGGTGGAGGGGTATAAATAGCCTCCACACAAAATCTAGCCGTTACACACAATTTACCAAACTCGGTGGGACCGAATCTAGAAACTCGGTCAGACCGATTTAGTTCAAAATGTAAACATTAGGATTTTCGGTGGGACCAATGTGCTAGGGTTAGGGTAAAACCTCAACTCGGTTTGATCAATTACACAAAGTCAGTGAGACCGATTTGGTAATAAGAAAAACAGAGAGTTGGTCAAGCAAACTCGATGGGACTGATTGCGTATCTCGGTGAGACCGAAATTATTGCAACATGCAATAGAGAGTTTGCAAGCCCATCTCGGTGAGATCGAGATTCCACCGCTGAGACCGAACTGATTAGGGTTTCTGGTAGTGGCTATGTCAAGTGAACTCGGTGGCGCCAGATAGATCAAATCGGTGGTTCCGAGTTTGACTTTAGGTTTGGGACATATGTGGATATGAGAAAGTGGTTGATGGATTTGGAGCATGTCGCTAAGCACTTTGAGAAAGCAAGCCATTAAGAAACACCTCATCCCCTTTTAATAGTATTGGCTTTCCTATGGACTCAATGTGATCTTGGATCATTAAAATGAAAATGAGGAGTCTTGAGCTTTGAGCTTTTGCCAATCTTCTGTCCTTAGCATTTTGAAGGGGTTCCACATCCTCTAGTCCATGCCACTCCACTGTTGAACTCATCTGAAATATACTAGGTAAAAATATTAGTCCAACAAGAGATATGTTGACATTAATTACCAAAATCACCCAGGGAGCACTTGTGCTTTCAATATGCCCCTT
Source organism: Aegilops bicornis (assembly GCA_021605145.1). Classification (NCBI taxonomy): domain Eukaryota; kingdom Viridiplantae; phylum Streptophyta; class Magnoliopsida; order Poales; family Poaceae; genus Aegilops; species Aegilops bicornis. Next base: position 622,642,465 of record CM038674.1, read on the forward strand.
TTTGGTAATTGATGACAACATACATCAAAGCTTTAGATAAAGATATGAAGAATAGCACGTAAAGCTTTGGAAAGACATTTAACATGCACAGGCTCCCTCTACATGTATGCAATCATGTAAATATGGAATGTAAGAGCATGTGAATGCATAAGCATGACAGAGCAAGCAATGAGTTACATGTATCTTGGCTATATGCATCATAGCAAATGGTGAGAATATAGGAAATGTACCTTCATGTTCATGAGTCCTTCTTGCAAACAATATGCACATCAGCAAGAGATCATCATGCACATGAGTGTGATGCATATACTTACCTTGTGGTCTTGAGCTGGCTTTGGAAGAGATGAACCTGAGTAAACAAGGTTAGATAACACAGAAACATCTACTAAATAGAGCAAGAATAGCAAACCACAAGAGTACCAAGATTGGGATGACATGTAGTGAATGAGTTCTAGGTACTCTATTGGATATAGACACTTCCCCACATAGTAAAGATATGCAATGAATTCGATATTTCCTTCCCTTAGATGTCTTTCTCCCCATGAATCTTATATGGGATACTGGGAGAACGCAGGGAAAAGAAAATCAGAGCAAAACAAACAATCATAACATATACTAGCATGTCTTTTCCCCTCTTAAAGACATGTAACTTCTCTCCTCTTCTAATACCAAGCATCTGGGAAGACTAAGAATCTCTCCCATAGGGTCTCTCTCTCCCTTTGATGTGAGTAAGCTTTGATGTGATCTCTCTCACACCCTTTGACATCAATTTCCAAGAAGGTTTATGAGTCAAGTGGGTTTGGTCCTTGAGTCACAATACAAAGCAACATGTAATATAAGATGCTGGTAGATGATAAGAATCATCGAGTGGAGCTAGAACAAATATGCAGAATTCAAATGGCAAAGTGTCTTCTCAACATTGAAATCGGTAACTCTGAGTTGTCTTCTTCGGTGCCATCGAGGTGGTTTGGTTTGACCGAAAGAGACAAACCGGTGAGTCCGAGTTCAACTCAGAGAGAGAACAATTGTCATCTCATCTCACTAGGCAAATAAGATCTCACAAGGATTTGCAGAGAATTAACTAGAAGATTTGCAATGAATTGGAAGCAGGGAATGCAGAAAATAAAAAGGAAATCTAGATGAAGTTTTTTTTAAAGGGGAAACAAACATGCAATAGACAAATGCAAGAGCACAGAGAAACACTAGAGAACTTCATCTAGAATAGATCAGCGACAAAGTCACCTATGTTAGAGTATATTGACTTAGGAGTCAAGTGTAGACACTTGATCATAGGTCATACTCATCGTTTAAGATCAAAATGGGGTTACCATTTTTGTTTAAGCATTTTGATGTACTCACATCTTGTTGAGCTGCTTTGACCCATGACTTGGGGTAAAGATTCTCTAAGATGGAATGACATACCTTGGGTGGTGGTGTTGATCTTAATCATGTAGTTGAACTTGTGTAGGATGCTCAAGGTAGATGTAGCTCATCAAGAGTCGGGAGCACCACTTGTAGTTTGAGTTCATCTACCTACATGGGTTAGTTTTGCAAGGAAGAGAACTTGTGTATCCAAAATGACAATCATGAAGTTTGATACCAAATGAAATTTGATATAAATAAATTGTCAAAGGATATGTTGAAAAGTTTCATGCTTCCTTGTCTTCAACCACCATATTGTAGAGACTTGGTGATGTAGAGATTGCTCAAGATGTGAGTGAATTGCAATCTCATAGATTTAGATTCATCCAAGTACCTACAAGGGTTAGATAGCATGCAAGGGTACAAATATATATATCCAAGACATGTGATCAACATCATAAGCAAAATATCAAGGATTAGTCGAAGGCTCATGCCTTGCATGTATCCAAATGGAGTGACTACTCCAAGTTTGAGGCATAAATGATGTTCAATTCACCTCTCAAACGGCAAAATACTTTCTCAAGCGGTTTGGTGAATATATCCGCCAATTGCTTATCGGTGTGAACATGCTTAAGATCAATGTTTCCTTTGGCAACATGATCTCGAATGAAATGATGAAGAACTTCAATATGCTTAGTTCGAGAATGTTGCACGGGATTATGAGCAATCTTAATAGCACTTTCATTGTCACAAAGCAATGGAACATGTTTCACATAGATCCCATAATCTTTAAGAGTTTGAGTCATCCAAAGTAACTGAGCACAACATGAACCGGTGGCAATGTATTCCGCTTCAGTGGTGGATAAGGATGCCTACTTTTGTTTCTTGAAGGACCAAGACACAAGAGATCTACCAAGAAATTGACAAGTACCTGAAGTGGACTTTCTATCAACCTTGTCACTGGCATAGTCCGAGTCGGAGTAGCCAACCAGATGAAAACAAGACCTCTTAGGATACCAAATGCCAAAAATTGGTGTATGAATTAAGTATCTCACTATCCTTTTCACAGCCTTAAGCTGACATTCTTTGGGGGCCGCTTGATATCGTGCACACATGCACACACTTAGCATAATGTCGGGACGAGAGGCACATAGATATAACAATGAACCAATCATTGAGCGGTAAACCTTTTGATCAATCGGTTCGCCATCCTTAGTCAGGTCAAGATGTCCACTGATAACCCACAAGTATAGGGGATCAATTGTAGCCTCTTTCGATAAGTAAGAGTGTCGAACCCAACGAGGAGCTAGAGGTAGAACAAATATTCCCTCAAGTTCTATCGACCACCGATACAACTCTACGCACGCTTGACGTTCGCTTTACCGGAAACAAGTACGAAACTAGAAGTACTTTGTAGGTGTTGTTGGGTAAGCTTGCAAGAAAGTAAAGAGCACGAAAATAAAGACTAGGGGTTGTTTAGATAAAGATACAACTAAATTAGTAAAGAGCTTTTTGTTACGAGAAAGTTATTTGTCCCTAGGCAATCGATAACTAGACCAGTAATCATTATTGCAATTTTATTTGAGGGAGAGGCGTAAGCTAACATACTTTCTCTACTTGGATCATATGCACTTATGATTGGAACTCTAGCAAGCATCCGCAACTACTAAAGATCATTAAGGTAAAACCCAACCATAGCATTAAAGTATCAAGTCCCCTTTATCCCATACGTAAACAACCTACTTACTCAGGTCTGTGCTTCTGTTACTCACGCCACCCACCATAAGCAAATCATGAACATATTGCAAACCCTACAGCGGGAATCCCTCACGCGTGCGCGACACGGAGAGCACCATAGGGCAGCACCAATAATAAAACATGCAACTCAAACCAATCTTGATCATCAAATAGCCCGTAGGACAAAACAGATCTACTCAAACATCATTGGGAAATAATATATAGCGTTGAGCACCATGTTTAAGTAGAGATTACAGCGGGTAATAGAGAGGTTACACCGCTGCATAGAGGGGGGAAGAGTTGGTGATGATGGCGGTGAAGTTGTTGGTGAAGATTGCGGTGATGATGATGGCCACGGCGGTGTTCTGGTGCCACCGGAAGAGAAGGGGAGAGGGGGGCCCTTCGTCTTCTTCTTCCTTGACCTCCTCCCTAGATGGGAGAAGGGTTTCCCCTCTGGTCCTTGGCCTCCATGGCGCGGGAGGGGTGAGAGCCCCTCCGAGATTGGATTTATCTCTCTGTTTCTCTATGTTTCTATGTTCTGTTCTGCTGCCTTTTCATCGTTCCTTTTATATCCGGAGATCCGTAACTCCGATTGGACTGAAACCTTCGCCGTGATTTTTTTCAAAAATTAGCTTTCTTGCGGCCGAAGAAGGGCATCAACCGCCTTACGGGTGGCCCACGAGGGTGGGGGCACGCCCTCCTGGTACGGGCGTGGGCCCCTGCCTCGTGGCCACCTCGGACACCGTTTCGCGTTGATCTTTCTCCCAGATTTTCCAAATATTCCAAAATAAGCTCCGTCCGTTTTATCCCGTTTGGACTTTGTTTGATATGGATATTCTCTGAAACCAAAAACATGCAATGTGAGGCAGGGGACCGCTTTGAGCCTTTGGATCAATATGTTAGTCCCAAAAATAGTATAAAAAGTTTCCAAAAGTATATGGAAGTTGTAGAATATTGGCATGGAATAATCAAAAATTATAGATCTGACGGAGACGTATCGGCATCCCCAAGCTTAATTCCTGCTCGTCCTCGAGTAGGTAAATGATAAAAAGATAATTTTGATGTGGAATGCTACCTAGCATAATCTTGATCATATGTCTAATCATGGCATGAATATTAAGACACGAGTGATTCAAAGCAATAGTCTATCCTTTGACATAAAAACAATAATACTTCAAGCATACCAACCAAGCAATTATGTCTTATTGAAATAACATAGCCAAGAAAGCTCATCCCTACAAAATCATATAGTCTGGGTATGCTCCATCTTCACCACACAAAATATTCACATCATGCACAACCCCGATGACAAGCCAAGCAATTGTTTCATACTTTTGACGTTTCTCAAACCTTTTCAACTTTCACGCAATACATGAGCGTGAGCCGTGGACATAGCAGGTGGAATAGAATATGATGATAGGGATTATGTGGAGAAGACAAAAAAGGAGAAAGTCTCACATCAACTAGGCGTATCAACGGGCTATGGAGATGCCCACTAATAGATATCAATGGAGGAGTAGGGATTGCCATGCAACGGATGCACTAAGAGCTATAAGTGTATGAAAGCTCAAACTGAAACTAAGTGGGTGTGCATCCAACTTGCTTGCTCATGAAGACCTAGGGCATTTGAGGAAGCCCATCGTTGGAATATACAAGCCAAGTTCTATAATGAAAATTACCACTAGTATATGAAACTGATAACTCAAGAGACTCTCTATATGAAGAACATGGTGCTACTTTGAAGCACAAGTGCGGTAAAAGGATAGTAACATTGCCCCTTCTCTCTTTTTCTCTCATTTTTTTTCTTTTTTTTCTTTTTTTGGGCCTTCTATTTTTTTGGCCTTTCTCTTTTTTATATATTTTATTTTATTTTTTTTATTTTTTTTTCCGAAGTCTCATCCCGACTTGTGGGGGAATCATAGTCTCCATCATCCTTTCCTCACTGGGCAATGCTCTAATAATGATGATCATCACACTTTTATTTACTTACAACTCAATATTACAACTCGATATCTAGAACAAAGATATGACTCTATATGAATGCCTCCGTGATGTACCGGATGTGCAATGATCTAGCGTAGCAATGACATCAAAAACGGACAAGCCATGAAAACATCATGCTAGCTATCTTACGATCATGCAAAGCAATATGACAATGAATGCTCAAGTCATGTATATGATGATGATGGAAGTTGCATGGCAATATATCTCGGAATGGCTATGGAAATGCCATGATAGGTAGGTATGGTGGCTGTTTTGAGGAAGATATAATGAGGCTTATGTGTGACAGGCGTATCGTATCACGGGGTTTGGATGCACCGGTGAAGTTTGCACCAACTCTCAAGGTGAGAAAGGGCAATGCACGGCATCAAGAGGCTAGCAATGATGGAAGGGTGAGAGTGTGTATAATCCATGGACTCAACATTAGTCATAAAGAACTCACATACTTATTGCAAAAATCTATTAGTCATCAAAACAAAGTACTACGTGCATGCTCCTAGGGGATAGATTGGTAGGAAAAAGACCATCGCTCGTCCCCGACCGCCACTCATAAGAAAGACAATCAATAAACACCTCATGCTCCGACTTCGTTACATAATGGTTCACCATACGTGCATGCTATGGGACTTGCAAACCTCAACACAAGTATTTCTCAATTTCACAATTACTCGACTAGCATGACTCTAATATCACCACCTTTATATCGCAAAACTATTGCAAGGAATCGAACATATCATATTCAGTGATCTACAAATTTATGTAGGGTTTTATGACTAACCATGTGAATGACCAGTTCCTGTCATCTCCCTAAATAGATATAAGTGAAGCAAGAGAGTTTAATTCTTTCTACAAAAGATATGCCCATGCTCTAACAAATATAAGTGAAGCAAAAGAGCATTCTACAAATGGCGGTTGTCTAAGTAAAGAGAAACAGGTAATCCAAACTTCAAATGATATAAGTGAAGCACATGAAGCATTCTATAAATCCATACTCAAAAGATATAAGTGAAGTGCAAAGAGCATTCTATAAATCAACCAAGGACCATCTCATACCAGCATGGTGCATAAAATAAAAATGAAAACTAAATGCAAAAGACGCTCCAAGATTTGCACATATCACATGAACGAAACGAATCTGAAAACATACCGATATTTGTTGAAGAAAGAGGGGATTCCTTCCGGGGCATCCCCAAGCTTAGACACTTGAGTCTCCTTGAATATTTACTTGGGGTTCCTCGTGCATCCCCAAGCTTGAGCTCTTGCCTCTCTTCCTTCTTTTCACATCGAGACCTTCTCGATCATCGAACACTTCATCCACACAAAACTTCAACAGAAAACTCGGTAAGATCCGTTAGTATAATAAATCAAATCACTACTCTAAGTACTATTGCAAACCAATTAATATTTTGTTTTTTCATTGTTTCTACTGTAATATAACTTTTTCATGGCTTAATCCACTGATAGGAATTGATAGTTTCATCAAAACTAGCAAACTATGCATCAAAAACAGAATCTGTCTAAAACAGAACAGTATGTAATAATCTGAACATTCACCATACTTCTGATACTTGAAAAATTCTGAAAAATTTAGAAAGAATTAAAAAATTGTATATAAAGACAGTGCAGAAAGAATCATAACCATTTGACGTTCCAGTAAAAAATTAAAAATCGTGCACTACAGCCAAAGTTTCTGTCCTGCATCATACAAACCAACAAGCATTGTAAACATCCTAAAGGCAAACCTTGGCACATTATTTTCATAATACAATGGAATTGTACAAGGGGATAATTATTTTTGTTGAAAAGTTTCTGTAATCAAGATTCACAAAGTTGCCGTGAGCATGAACAAAGTTCAAGGAGCTCTCCCACTTCAACAATGCTTGTCTTTCTCACTTTCACTTTCCTTTTTTGTAAAAGTTTGGGGTTCCCCTCTTTATTTTTGTTGTTTTTAAACTAAATGAAAGCACTCAACAGAAATAAATGACTCTCTAAAACTTCCGGGTTGTCTCCCCGGCAGCACTTTCTTTAAAGCCATTAAGCTAGGCATATAGTGCTCGATAATGGATCCACCGGATCCCAAGGTATATCAAAGCCAATTTTAATTAGCAATGATTTGTAATTTAGTAGCGAGCACAAAGCAACATATATCATGCAACAACGAAGTCTAACTCTCTTCCTATGCATCGGCATGTCATAAAAGAACAATTCATGCACACATAGTAAAGGCCAATGCATAGTATAAACAGTTTCATGCAATTTTATCGTGTTGGAAACATAGAGAGGTGGAGATATAGTTCCTCTCTCATAATAATTGCAAGTAGGAGCAGAAAGCACATGCATATTATATTCATCAAAATCATCATGTGTAGTGGTAAAAGGCAACCCATCAATATAATCCTTAATAAGCACAAATTTCTCCGATATAGTGTAGTCGGGAGAATTCAAAAAGATAATAGGACTATCATGCGTGGGTGCAATAGCAACAATTTCATGTTTAACATAAGGAACTATAGCAAGTTCATCTTCATAAGCATAATTCATATTGGCATCTTGGCCACAAGCATAGCAAGCATCATCAAAAAGGATATTTCAAAAGAATCAAAGGGATCATAACAGTCATCATAGCAATCATCCTTCGGTAAGCACGAAGGGGAATTAAACAATGTATGAGTTGAAGAGTTACTCTCATTAGAAGGTGGGCACGGGTGATCAATCCGATCTTCCTCCTTTTGTTCTTCGCTCTCCTCCTCATATTTTTCATCCAATGAGCTCACAGTTTCATCAATTTCTTCTTCCATAGACTCCTGCAAAATATTAGTCTCTTCTTGGACAGCGGAGACTTTCTTAATAAGTGCATTAATATCGGAATTGTATTCATAATTCTCATAGCAATATTTGAGGATAGCTAAATTTTCAGGTCTATAAGCAGCATCTTCAAAATCTTCAAACTCTTTAAACATAGATTCAATTTCATAAGCACCCATAAAATCAACAAATTCTTCTATTTGCTCCACATCATAGTAATCATATATACCATTAGCATAAGAAGCTAAGGTTTTATTATCATTAAATTTGCATGAAAAGGGAAGGTGTGGAGCCTTCATCCTAGAGCAACAAGTATAATCATAACTCAAGCATAGTTGCCTAGCATACCACTTCAATATATGAATTTGATCCCATAATAGTTTCCCTTTTGTGTCAGCGATAATCCCTAAAGTATTCATGTTGATCCAACGTTACTCCCATTACATAGTTGAATGGGGTTTTCTCAGGATTACTAAAGTAGTACATAATATCTTTCACATAACCAGCATCGAGGGTTTTAGGAGGTTCCCCATCTCCATGAGCAGCAAGTACACCTAATTTTTTTGGTATTTTGTGTTCCATATCCATAACTAAAGATAGAGAACAACTAAGAACAGCAAAATAAAAAATTACTTAGTGATAAAGCAAACAAGCACACACGAGAATATTCACCCCACGTTATTGCTCCCCGGCAACGGCGCCAGAAAAAGGTCTTGATAACCCACAAGTATAGGGGATCAATTGTAGCCTCTTTCGATAAGTAAGAGTGTCGAACCCAATGAGGAGCTAGAGGTAGAACAAATATTCCCTCAGATTCTATCGACCACCGATACAACTCTACGCACGCTTGACGTTCGCTTTACCGGAAACAAGTATGAAATTAGAAGTACTTTGTAGGCGTTGTTGGGTAAGCTTGCAAGAAAGTAAAGAGCACGAAAATAAAGACTAGGGGTTGTTTAGATAAAGACACAACTAAATTAGTAAAGAGCTTTTTGTTACGAGAAAGTTATTTGTCCCTAGGAAATCGATAACTAGACCAGTAATCATTATTGAGAGGTGTAAGCTAACATACTTTCTCTACTTGGATCATATGCACTTATGATTGGAACTCTAGCAAGCATCCGCAACTACTAAAGATCATTAAGGTAAAACTCAACCATAGCATTAAAGTATCAAGTCCCCTTTATCCCATACGTAAACAACCTACTTACTCGGTCTCAGGCTTACATCACTCCGCCACCCACCATAAGCAAATCGTGAACATATTGCAAACCCTACAGCGGGAATCCCTCACGCTTGCGCGACACGGAGAGCGCCATAGGACAGCACCAATAATAAAACATGCAACTCAAACCAATCTTGATCATCAAATAGCCCGTAGGACAAAACAGATCTACTCAAACATCATAGGATAGCCATACATCATTGGGAAATAATATATAGCGTTGAGCACCATGTTTAAGTAGATATTACAGCGGGTAAGAGAGAGGTTACACCGCTGCATAGAGGGGGGAAGAGTTGGTGATGATGGCGGTGAAGTTGTTGGTGAAGATTGCGGTGATGATGATGGCCATGACGGCGTTCCAGCGCCACCGGAAGAGAAGGGGAGAGGGGGGCCCTTCGTCTTCTTCTTCCTTGACCTCCTCCCTAGATGGGAGAAGGGTTTCCCCTCTGGTCCTTGGCCTCCATGGTGTGGGAGGGGCGAGAGCCCCTCCGAGATTGGATCTATCTCTGTTTCTCTCTGTTTACGCATTACATTCTGCTGCCTTTTCACCGTTTCTTTTATATCCGGAGATCTGTAACTCCGATTGGACTGAAACCTTCGCCGTGATTTTTTCCAAAAATTAGCTTTCTTGCGGCCAAAGAAGGGCATCAACCGCCTTACGGGTGGTCCACGAGGGTGGGGGCGCGCCCTCCTGGTACGGGCGTGGGCCCCTGCCTCGTGGCCACCTCGGACACCGTTTCGCATTGATCTTTCTCCCAGATTTTCCAAATATTCCAAAAATAAGCTCCGTCCGTTTTTATCCCGTTTGGACTCCGTTTGATATGGATATTCTACGAAACCAAAAACATGCAACAGACGAGGGGGACCTTTGAGCCTTTGGATCAATATGTTAGTCCCAAAAATAGTATAAAAAGTTGCCAAAAAGTATATGGAAGTTGTAGAATATTGGCATGGAACAATCAAAAATTATAGATACGACGGAGACGTATCATCCACTAGTAGGCATGGGTGTATTCATACCTTTGCATTCTTGCATGTTGAACTTCTTGAATAGGTCCTTGGTATACTTTGTTTGAGAGACAAAGGTACCTTCCTTAGTTTGCTTGATTTGCAACCCAAGAAAGAATTTGAGTTCACTCATCATAGACATCTCAAACTTCTCCGACATTAGCTTTCCAAACTTTTCACTAAAATGAGGGTTAGTCGAACCAAATATTATATCATCAACATAAATTTGGCACACAAATAATTCACCATTAACCCTTTTAGTAAAAAGAGTGGAATCTATCTTTCCAATCTCAAAGCCTTTTTCAATAAGGAACTTGGTCAAGCATTTGTACCACGCTCTAGGAGCTTGTTTAAGACCATAAAGAGCTTTGTGAAGTTTCTAAACATGGTCGGGTTTCTTAGGATTAACAAAGCCGGGAGGTTGTTTAACATAAACTTCCTCCTCAATTTCTCCATTTAGAAAAGCACTTTTAATGTCCATTTGGTACAAGGTAATGTCATGGTGATTAGCATAGGCAAGTAAGATGCAAATGGACTCAAGTCTAGCAACAGGGGCATATGTCTCACCATAGTCCATACCTTCGACTTGAGTGCAGCCTTGGGCGACGAGACGTGCTTTGTTGCGAACGACTTTTCCATCTTCGTCTTGCTTGTTGTGAAACACCCATTTGGTACCGATGATGTTGTGGTTGTTGTCGGACTTCTCGACCAATGTCCACACTTGGTTCCTCTCAAAATTGTGTAGCTCTTCGTGCATGGCGTTTATCCAATCTGGATCTTCCTATGCTTCTTTAGCCTTCATAGGTTCAATGCTACAGATGAATGAATAATGTTCACAAAAATTAGCCAAACCAGTTTTAGAGCGGGTAATTCTTCCGGTTTGGATATCATTGAAGATTTGTTCAACGGGATGGTCTCTTGAGACTCTTGCTCTAACTCGTGAGAGCTTTTGTTTGGGTCAGGGTGGAACATCTTCTTCATCATCTTGTTCTTCTTCTTGGCCTTCTTCATTGTTGACGTTGTCGTTCTCTTGTCGAGGTGGAGAAGGAGGTTGATGAGGTTCATCTTGGTGTACTTCCCCGTTTTCTTCATCTTGGTGTGTCCCATTCGTGGATGCCTCCATGTCCACTCTTGGTTCACCTTGACGAGAGGTGGCAGCTTACACTTGGACGGACAAGGTACTCTCCTTCACCTCCATTGGACGGATCTTGCCAATAGACAAGTCTTGGATTACTTCCGAAGGGTCTTTGTCTCCTACATCAATTAGCAATTGCTCTACTTGCGAGCCGTTAGATTCATCAAACTTCACATCTACCGTCTCTTCAACCTTTCGGGTGAAATTGTTGTAGACACGGTAAGTGTGAGAGTTTGAGCCATAACCGAGTAGAAAACCCTCATGAGATTTAGGAGCAAATTTAGAACGACGATGCTTATCAAGAATGTAGCACTTTGAGCCGAATACTCGAAAGTATCCAACTTGGGGTTTGTTACCGCTGAGAAGCTCATATGTCGTCTTGCCGAGTAGCTTGTAAAGATATAAGCGATTTGTTGCATGACAAGCTGTCTCAACCGCTTCCGCCCAAAAGTGTTTCGGTGTCTTGTATTCATCAAGCATTGTTCTAGCCATTTCGATGAGCGTCCGGTTCTTCCTCTCAACAACTCCATTCCGTTGAGGTGCGTACGTAGCCTAGAACTCGTGTGAAATCCCTTCTTCGTCAAGAAAGGTGTCCACATTGGCGTTCTTGAACTCCATTCCATTGTTGCTGCGAACCTTCTTGATCTTCACTTCAAATTGATTTTGGGCCTTCCTAGCGAAGTTCTTGAAGATCTTTTGGACCTGTTATTTATCATCAGCAAAGAACACCCACGTAAATCTTGAAAAATCATCGACTATAACTAGACCAAATGAGTTTCCACCAAGACTTTTGTAGGCATTGGGACCAAAGAGATCCATATGAAGTAGCTCGAGCGGTCTTCTCGTGGTCATGATGTTCTTCATGGGGTGGCTTCCTCCAACTTGTTTTCCTGCTTGACAAGCACTGCACAATCTATCCTTGTCAAATATACCATCCTTTACTCTAAGGATATGATCACCTTTAATAAGCTTATCAAGATTTAGCATGCCCACATGACCTAACCTTCTATGCCACAACCAACCTTTAGAAGATTTAGTGATTAAGCAAGTTCTAGGTAGAGCCTTTTTAGTGAAATCAACGATATATAGATCACCTCTACGTATACCGGTAAAGACCATTTTATGATTATCTCTACGAAACATGTGGCAATCTACTTCAGTAAATACGGCATTGAAACCAAAGTCAGCAAGTCTAGATACGTAAAGTAAATTATAGCCAAGAGATTCAACGAGCATGACATTTTGTATGGAGCTATCATGTGAGATGGGCACCTTACCAAGGCCAACCACCTTACCCTTTGAGTTATCACCAAAGTTGACATACTTTCGAGGGTCGTTGTTTTCAGCAAGCTCGTGAAACATGTCCTTGTCTCCGGTCATGTGATCGGTACATCCACTATCAAGAACCCATTCCTTTCCTCTAGCCATGTAGCCGTGAAGATTAGCCATAAGACCAAAATGTTTCATAGACTCATCAAGATCAAAGTCACTATCATCATCCTAATCATAGTATCCATGTTCAACATTGTTTTGTGATTGATCAATTCCTAGAGAGAGTGATTCATTAGATAAATGATCATCACAATGTTCATCTTTATGAATTCTAATGGCTTCGGAGATGATATTACTAATGATTACAAGATCTCCTTTGGCACGCATGAGGTTACTAAGCTCAAATAAACAATCACCAAACTTAGGATCATTGGAATTCATCTTACTTAAAGCAATAGACTTGTGAAGAATCTCTCTAAGTTTTGCAAGGAATAATTTGGGAGTCGTTCCTCAAGAAATCTCCATATGGTGTAAGCACAATCAAGAGCAGGCAAGCTAGCAATCAAGTTTCTAGGTAATCCTCTAGTGATTAAATTGACAGTTCTAAGATTACGGATCATGTCAATAGACTCATCAAGGGTAGAATGCAAGGGGTTAACAAGGCGCGCACAAGGGGTAGTAATGTACTTGTTCAAGTTATATTCATTGAAAATCTCAAGCATCTCATTTTTTCACTCATGAAAGAACTCTCCATCAAGTATAGGCACTCTATGTCTAAGACTCCCCAATGTAGACTCATCCATCTTCCTCCAATGGTGATTAAAACAAAGCAATGGAGACCAATGCTCTGATACTAATTGAAAGGATTGAGAAGAGGTGTCTAGAGGGGGTGATTAGACCCTCAACAAAGAAAAGTAGCAGTTTTTAAGTTCTTCAAGTTAAGGTGGAGTTTTAGCACAAGTTTAAGCATCCACAATACATTTCAAGCAAGCATGGCAAGAGTATATGAGCAGCGGAAAGTAAAGCACCAATTTGCAAGAAAGTAAAGGGATGGGATTGGAATGTGCAAATGCAATTGGAGACACGGAGATTTTTGGTGTGGTTCTGATAGGTGGTGCTATTGTACATCCACATTGATGGAGGCTTCAACCCATGAAGGGTAACGGCTGCGCGAGTCCACGGAGGGCTCCACCCACGAAGGGTCCACAAAGAATCAACCTTGTCTATCCCATCATGGCCATGGCCCACGAAGGACTTGCCTCACTAGGGTAGATCTTCACGAAGTAGGCGATCTCCTTGCCCGTACAAACTCCTTGGTTCAACTCCACAATCTTGACGGAGGCTCCCAAGTGACACCTAACCAATCTAGGAGACACCACTCTCCAAAAGGTAATGGATGGTATATTGATGATGAACTCCTTGCTCTTGTACTTCTAATGATAGTCTCCCCAACACTCAACTCTCTCTCATAGATTTGGATTTGGTGGAAAGATGATTTGAGTGGAAAGCAACTTGGGGAAGGCTAGAGATCAAGATTCTTGTGGTTGGATTGGAATATCTTGGTCTCAACACATGAGTAGGTGGTTCTCTCTCAGAAAATGTATGTTGGAAGTGTAGGCACGTTCTGATGGCTTTCTCCATGAATGAAGAGTGGGTGGAGGGGTATAAATAGCCTCCACACAAAATCTAGCCGTTACACACAATTTACCAAACTCGGTGGGACCGAATCGAGAAACTCGGTCAGACCGATTTAGTTCAAAATGTGAACGTTAGGATTTTCGGTGGGACCGATATGATAAACTCGGTGGGACCGATGTGCTAGGGTTAGGGTAAAACCTCAACTCGGTTTAACCGATTACACAAACTCAGTGAGACTGATTTGGGTAATAAGCAAAACAGAGAGTTGGTCAAGCAAACTCGGTGGGACCGATTGCGTATCTCGATGAGACTGAAATTATTGCAACAGGCAAGAGAGAGTCTGCAATCCCATCTCGGTGAGACCGAACTGATTAGGATTTCTGGCAGTGGCTATGTCAAGTGAACTCGGTGGCGCCGGATAGATCAAATCGGTGGGGCCGTGTTTGACTTTAGTTTGGGACATATGTGGATATGAGAAAGCGGTTGAGGGCTTTGGAGCATATCACTAAGCACTTTGAGCAAGCAAGCCATTAAGCAACACCTCATCCCCTTTTAATAGTATTGGCTTTCCTATTGACTCAATGTGATCTTGGATCACTAAAATAAAAATGAAGAGTCTTGAGCTTTGAGCTTTTGCCAATCTTCTGTCATTAGCATCTTTAAGGGGTTCCACATCCTCTAGTCCATGCCACTCCACTGTTGAACTCATCTGAAATATACTAGGTAAAAGTATTAGTCCAACAAGAGATATGTTCACATTAATTACCAAAATCACCCAGGGAGCACTTGTGCTTTCAGATTTGCATGAAATTTGTCTATGAAACCACAAGACCTGTCCATACAGAGCCTATCCGTATGGAACCAGCAGGTCCATGGCCATACGCAAGCAAGTGCATGCACTTATTATCATGATGGAAAAATAATGTTGACGTCTGGATGGTGAAACCCTTGGAAGTTTCAACGTAGTCACAATAAACGAGAGAGTTCTACAAGTACATACTGATAACTGGGATCCAACAAGTATATTTTTTTTTAGAAACAAATATATTGTTTTTTCAGGTCGAGCAAATATCAACTGGGCTGTAGACTGCCCAGGATTGGTTTTGTATTTAACAGGCCTAGCCCATGTCGACAATGGGGCACAAAGATCCAGCAGGTATCGACTGGCCTCTGGCCCGCCAGCCTTAGTTATATTTTTTTAGAACATCCGCGGGCAGATTTTTTACTGAAGAAAACGCACAACCCAGTTCTATTTTCCTCTAAAAACGCCATGTCCTACTTCCATTTTCTGATCTCTACCTATAGTTTTACTAGTTCATGTAGATATATTATTATATTTAAAATACGTAAAGTTCCCTTTTCATCTTTACATCCTTATATTTTGTTGTTGTTTTCCTTCCCATCGCTGATTTTTTTACCACTGGTTTCCCTAAAACCAACTCAATTGTCGCATGTCTTATTAGCTTACAAAAAGAAAACAATATTTTATTTGGCAAATCAATAAGTTCTTCAAAAATAAATGTTTATCATTTATGGATTAAAATAGTTCGGACTCCACCGAGATATGCAAAATTAGGTTGAAATTTTTTACCGTGGTCCTGGGCAGAAAATGGGCTGTAATAAATTCCTTAAGAATTAGCAAATGGGCTAAAAATTATTAAAAAAATAGGAAATGGGCTCAATGTTGTCTGCCACAGATTTGGAGGCTGACTTGTGGGCCTACTAAGTTCATGCGTACACAAGGTTTCTCAAAAAAACTTAGTCAACAATTGACTCTACCAACGTTAGACCGTTACATGTCAATCCAACGGCAATCGTGCTTCTTCAGTCTCTGATCTTCCTGCTCCAACCGCCCAAACCAGCGCCGGTGGAACCGCCCCGTGGCCGACTGTGCTGCCGGGAAGGCCTCATGGCCCCACCCTGCCTGGCCATCCCTCTAATCACCCACACATCCTGTTATTCTATGGCGACGGCAGCCTTTTCACACTGCAGCCGAACCAGTACACCCTCGTACCCCCCTCCGCGTGGGAAACAACTGCCGAGTCTTTGTCGGTTCCGGGCCGTTCCCTTACTTGGCCTCGCCGAGTCGCCGTCATCCACCGCCTTGGTGCTCTCGGCGCGGCGTGGTCAATGATCGACACCCATCGGAAGAGGACTGTACGTGGAGAGGCTGACAGTTGGGTCCAAGGCCGCACTCAAGGAAGTGCCTCCTTATTACGCACAAAATAATGATTCATCCACCAGAAGCGAGGACCTACCGAAAGGGCCTTTTTTGTCACGAAAAAATGTTCCTCCCGCTGACAGCTCAGACCCACCATCTATATCTTCGCAGGCAAGGAAGTGCCTCCTTAGTATGCACAAAAAATGAACACTCCTCCTGCTAGCTGGGACCCACCAGATTTGGAGGCTGACTTGTGGGCCTACAAAGTTGACACGTATGCATGGCTTTGTCAACTTAGTCAACAAACGATTCTAGATGCAGTGACCGTTGGATGTTAATTCAACCGCCGTCGTGATTCTTCAACCTCTGGTCTTCTTGCTCCAGCTGCCCAAACCAGTGTCAGCCGTGTCACCTGCTCCTGCCTCTCGTGGTCGGCTGTTCTACTATGCATGCCTCGCCGCTCCACCCTACTACCAGTCACTGGCCTGGCCATCCCTGCACTCACCCAGACCTCATGTTATTCTCCGGCGACTACAGCCTCACACTGCAGCCAAATTAGTAAACCCTCACACTCCCCTCTGCGTGGGAAACAACTGCTGAGTCTTCCCCGGCTCCGGGTCAATCCCTTCCTATGCCTCGCCATCATCCACCGCCTTGGTGCTCTCGGCGCGGCATGGTTAACGTGGTCAAGGAACGACTTCCATCGGAAGAGGACGATATGTGGAGAGGCTGACAGCTGGGTCCACGGCCGCACACAACGAAGTGCCTCCTTATTACGGGGAAAAATGATTCGCCCCTGACAACTGGGACCCGCCAGCTATAACTTCGCACGCAAGGAAGTGCCTCCTTGTCCTCCCTGATAGTTGGAACCAACCCGGTGGAAG
Source organism: Aegilops bicornis (assembly GCA_021605145.1). Classification (NCBI taxonomy): domain Eukaryota; kingdom Viridiplantae; phylum Streptophyta; class Magnoliopsida; order Poales; family Poaceae; genus Aegilops; species Aegilops bicornis. The sequence continues at coordinate 622,659,693 of CM038674.1, forward strand.
CGTACGTAGCGTTATCTGTCTGGTCGCGAACGTGTACACATGGTCTTCCAACGGATGTGCATTCCAAAACCCACATTATGCCTTCCCTCAAACTCAACGATATCACTTGGGTCCATCTAGTTCAAATCTTTCCTCACTTGTTCCAAGACCTCGGCATAGCTAGGACTACTCTCAAACACCATGTCAAGCTCATCCCGGTCCGGTTCAATATTGCCTTTCAAAACGGCATCTTTGTCCACATGATGAACATACACACATGTTCTTCCCATCCCTACAGTAATTAAAACAACACAACGTAACATATCTTCCATAAGTACTCATCCGAAGATTAACACAAAATGCAAAGCCCTAACATAGATATGAAACAATAACCCTAACCCACACTTAACAATGACCATAAGCACAACCCTAACACACTAAGAACCCTAACCCTAGCCCCAACATAACAACACCCATAACCCTAACCCTAACATATTAAGAAGCCTAATCCTAGCAAATTGGCAAACAAACATCTCATATCTCCATACAAATTTCAAGATCCATAAAAAACTAGGGTTTCCCAAAACTAGCAACAAATGAGCAAATGTGAGCATTTTTTGGATGAAAACAAGGGGATCGGGGGAGATTACCTTGAGGGAGGGATTGGGTTCGAAATCCACAGAGAAAATCTTCAGATTTGGAGAAGGATTTGAGAGGGGTGAGAGGGGAAATCACGGGTGGGGGAGAGGGCCATCCTAGCAACTACTAACAGAATGTGCAACGCCTAAGAGCTAGGCGTTGCACATTACATGTGTGGCGCCTAGCTCCAAGACGCTGCACATTACATGTGTGGCGTCTAGCTCCAAGGCGCTACATTGCTTGGTGCAGGGCCCAATTGTGCCACGCTGGCCAGACATGCAACGCCTGAGAGCTAGGTGTTGCACAGTGGTGTGTGGCTCCTGTCTGTTGGGCGCCACATGAAAGGGTCAGCTGAGCGATTTTTTCTGAAAGCAGTTTAGTTTGTGAATTCTTTCCGTTCTCAAGTCGATTTTGTTGGTTTTGCCCCCTACCGCTCCTACAACATTTCAATATATGACTCGTGCTGATGTGGCCGACATGTTGGCCGTTGTCCACATTCACTCAAAAAGTCTCTTTGGAGGACGGGGCATTGGAGTTGGTGGTGGCTGAGGCCCCATGTTTGCTATCCCCCGCACTGGATCAGCCTCTACCCCCTCCTATTGGTGCGCAGGACAAGGCTGATGATGCTGCTATGGAGGGTTTTGCGGATCCCGAGGCTGGCGCATCTGGACGACAGGACGTGCCCAATGAGGCTGCCCAGGGACAGGGAGTTGGGATTGCTTCGGAGACCGGTCAAATAAAGCTCCTGGAGAGCGGGCCAACTAATGAGGTTGGGAATCAGGCTGCTGTTGCAGCTTCGGCTGTCGCTGTGGGCCCGTACGAGGGCACAGCTGGACAGCAGGTGAGGGAACAGGCTGCTTCGGAGACTGGTCAAACTCAGCCCCAGGTGTGTGGGCCAATCTGTGCGGCACGAAACACGGAGCATTTGGTATCCTTATCCCAGATTTAGGACGCGACGCCTGAGTGGGACCCGGTGGAGGAACTGTCGACGCCCACCACTGCCATGCATGCGGAGGTGAGGACATGGGTCCCAGTTGGAGAGAATGCTATGCGGCAGAGTGAGGCTGGTGGGGAGGCGATGGCTCGTTTGGAGGGGCCACGTCTAGTGGACTGTGTAGGCTGCATGGATGTTGATGTGCACATGCACGTACCCCACGTACCCAACGACATACTCTTGCCACCCAAGGAGTAGATTGCAGTAGCCAACATTAAGGCTTTCTGCACGGGCCTACTGAAAAAATTAGCACCGCCATTGCTTAAAGAGATTGAAGCGGTACGTTCGAAGAGCATAGGGCCGGATTTCACACCTCACCGCAACACACGATCCACGGCAGTAAGCGTGCCAAGGAAGTCCAAAGCGACGGCGGCGGAGACGGTCCACCTCAAAGCTCTTGGCATCTTGCCGAAGGGCCTGGCAGTTATCGATGAGGCTCTAGGGGAGCTTCGACTGATGTTTGACTCACCAATCCAGGAGCCGCAGCTACGGGCGATTGCGTCGATATTCGGCAAAGCTATCCCGTTCGATCTTGGTCAGGAGGATGTCCCAAGGGTGGCATTGCTTGCCTAATAGGCAAGCGTTGGAGTTCTACGTCGACATCATGTCGTCCATCAAACTGGAGTTGGTGTGTTGGAACGTGCGCGGCTTGAACAGCCTGGCGAAGAAGAAGGCGCTCCGTGAATTTGCGGAATCGGCGCACCCGGCTATTTTTTGTATCCAGGAGACTAAGCTAGCTTGTATCGACACGTTTACGGTTATGCAATGCCTTGGCCCGTCGTATGATGGGTTTTATTACTTGTCGGCTTCGGATACAAGGGGTGGGATCCTTTTAGCCTGGAATTCGGTGTTGGTGAACATTACGAACTGTGTCAGAGACACACATTGCATCACAGGGTACCTATCTCCTATAGATGGTGCGCCTTGGTGGCTCACAACGGTATATGGACCACAGGAGGATCAGGAGAAGGTGTAGTTTCTTGAGGAGCTTGTGGTGAGGAGGGAACTGTGCCCAGGTGCTTGGATGGTCATCTGTGACTTTAATATGATACTCCAAGCCTCGGATAAAAACAGCTCGCTCTTGGATAGGCGAATGATGCATAAATCCCGTCAGTTCATAGATGGCAATGGGCTCAAGGAATTGTACATGCATGGGCGTGCGTTTACGTGGAGCAATGAGAAGGAGGTACCCACCCTAACAAAAGTCGACAAGGCGCTTGTCTCAGTGGATTGGGAGCTGGATCATCCGGACTGCCTGCTTCAAGTTATGTCAATGTCGGCTTCGGATCACTCCCCGTTGCATCTTGCCTTGAATGAGCACATACACCCGCAACGAAGTTTCAGATTTGAGGTGTTCTGGACTAGACTTGACGGATTCAAGGATGCGGTCAAGGAGGCTTGGGTTTGCGACCCCATCGTGCAAGATCCCTTCAAACGACTTGACGCGCTGTTCAGGAACACTACTCGGTACCTGACTTCCTGGGGGCAAAAGAGGATCGGCAACGTCAAGCTGTAGATTGCGATGGTTAATTGGATCATCTTCCAGCTTGACGTGGCGCAGGAAAGGCGCCTGCTAACGGAAGGGGAGAGATGGTTGTGCAGAACGCTAAAGCTCGTAGCCGGGACTGGCCTCGCTCGAGCGTACGATCGCTAAGCAAAGTTCGCGCATAAGATGGCTACAGGAGCGCGACGCGAGTACCAAGCTGTTTCACCTCGTGGCTAATGGTAGAAAGACGAAAAACTTCATCCCGGCTATCATGCACAACAGAAATCTGATTATGGACCAGATCGGCAAGGAGCAAATATTCTTCCAAACTTATAAAGATCTACTGGGAATGGCAAGAGGGCGCAAGAACACTATTGACTTGGACTTCCTTGAGATCCAGCCTATCAACTTGATTGATCAGGACATTTTGTTCATGGAGGATGAGGTGTGGGCCACTATCAAAGAGATGCCGGTGGTCGTGCACCGGGGCCGGACGGCTTCATTGGCAATTTCTTCCAGAAAGCGTGGAGTATCATCAAAGGAGACTTGATGGCCGCCCTTCACCATCTGTTTCTAGGCAATGGTCGCGGTTTTGGACGACTAAATCAAGCCCTGATCACGCCCATACCCAAAAAGGCTGGCGCCTGCCGTGTGGGTGACTTCCGGCCCATTAGCCCGGTTCATAGCTTGCCCAAGATCGGTGCCAAGCTTCTTGCAAACAGATTGCGACCACGTATGAATGAGCTCGTCCAAGCCAATCAATCAGCGTTCATCAAGGGGAGGATTCTGCACGACAATTTTATGCTCGTCAGACAAGTGGCTTGATCCATCCATCGCCGGAGAGCTAAAGGTGTCATGCTAAAGTTGGATATATCGCGAGCGTTCGACACTTTGTCTTGGCCTTTCTTATTTGAGGTACTACCACCCAAGGGTTTTTCGGATACATGGTTGTCCTGGATAGCGACCCTACTCTCGATGGCCTCTTCGCGAGTGGTGGTTAATGGACATGCGGGGCAAAAGTTCTTACACGCTCAAGGGCTACGGCAAGGAGACTCGGTCTCACCGCTCCTTTTTGTCATTGCCATGGATGTCCTCACGTCCCTCATCACTAGAGCCCAGGAGTGTGGCATGTTGAGTAGAATGCCGGGATGTACTCCTATGCAGCGGCTTTCTATCTATGTGGACGATGTCGTTCTATTCGTCAGGCCCACCGTTTCAGATCTAAGGTTTGTCAAGGAAGCACTGCACATTTTTGGGAATGCTTCGGGACTCCACATCAACTATGGAAAATCAATGACTATCATGATCGGAGAAGAGGATGGTGACAAGGAGTTGGTTCAGGGTGCAATGTCGTGGAGCATGGAGTCCTTTCCCTGCAAGTATTTGGGTCTATAACTCTCAATATGGCAATTGACTCGCTCGGAGTGGCAACAGGTAGTGGATAGTGTGCTTAACTTCATGTTAGGCTGGCAGAAGGGGCTTATCACTAGAGCAGGGCGGCTGGTGCTTGTGCATGATGTGGTGATGGCACGCCCTACCCACCATCTTATTATAGCGGATGCTCCCAAATGGGCTGTCGAGCAAGTGAACAAAGCGGCTGATGCGCTTTTAAGGAAGGATCTGAAGCGATCCACGGAGGAAAGTGTTTAGTGGCCTGGCAAAGAGTGTGCCGGCCCAAGGAGCTTGGTGGACTTGGGTTGCTAGATTTAAACTGTCAAGACCTGGCCTTAAGACTGCGTTGGGAGTGGCTTAGGCGCACTGATTCAAGCGGACCGTGGCATGGGCTCCCGATGGCAAAGGATCCACAAGTACAGTCAGCTTTTGACAGTCTGGTCCACTGCAGACTTGGGGACGGAAATAAGGTGTTGTTTTGGAAAGAAAGATGGATGGGAGGTGCGACAGCCAGGGAGATAGCTCCGAACATCTAGGCCAAGGTTCGCACGCAAACGGTGAACAAGCGGACTGTGCACGATGGACTGCTCAACCACCGCTGGACCTCAGATATCACAGGAGAGCTATCCACGGAGGATCTAGTGCAATTTATCAGGCTCTGGGAGATCGCAATTGTGGCATAGCTTAGCCCCAATGAGCAAGATGAGGCGGTTTGGCCCTAGAATGCTAAGAAAGTATACACTTCGGCCTCTGCCTATCAAATGCTCTTCAAAGGTGCGATCAGGGTGACCTATGCAAGGTGGATATGGAAGTGCTGGGCACCGCTCACTTGCAAGGTCTTCATGTGGCTCGCTATTCAACATAGAATATGGACATCCGACCGAAGGCTGCGGCATGGGTTGCAGGATAACCCCTCGCCATGTTACCTATGTGGCCAGGAGGAGGATAACGTTGATCATCTACTGGTCCAGTGAGTCTACTCGCGTCAATTGTGGCACAAGATCCTATCCAGCACGAGGATTGATCATGCCTTAACACCGGTGGTGAACGACAATTTGGAGTTATGGTGGGGCAATAACCGAAAACGACTTGACAAGGAAAACCGCAAAGCTTTTTATAGCGTGGTGATGCTAGTGTGCTGGCACTTATGGAAGCAAAGGAATGATGGGGTTTTCCGCTCGGTGGCCATACCAATGTCGGTTACATACCTTGTAAATAAGATTCTAGATGAACTTCTCACTTGGGCGATAGCGGGAGGGCGTGGAGTTGAAATCATTTTGTGAGGAGTTAACGTAGTGTGTGGAGTTGGAGTTTTGCGTGGCCTCGGTCGACATGTGGCTGTTGGCTGCGCATAAAACACTCTTGTACATTGTTTTCTCTCCTCTATAAAGCTAAGGTACGCAATTTGCGTACTCTTGAAAAAAAAAGAACAGTGCATTGGATCCCTATAATTTGAATGGTGCCAAAATGCTATTTAGAAGTTTTGAAAAAATCTAAAAATAAACCAACATGTTTATATGGATGTATATTACACATGTGCATATTTTGATGCTGAAATAGGTAACCATGTGAGTTACACAAAAATGACAAAATCATGATTTTGAAAAGATGAATGGTGCATGTATTATCCACTATTTTGAAATCACCATGTTGTCATTTTTATATAGCTCACATGTTTACTTATTTCATCACCAAATTTTGATCACGTACAAAAAAAAATCAGCAATTTTTGAACTTTTAAATGTTTTTATTTTGAAACGGAGGCACAAGATTTTCTTCATGCATTAAATAAGGGAGAATAGAGTTAAGAATTTTACAACACTCATATACACGGCATGACAATTACTCACGCAAAATTATATGCCCTAGTCTTTTCACGCCTGCGGTGTGAAGTAGGATTGGTGGTGGCAGTGGCGGCGCCAGGATGGGGCAAGGCCCCAGGCCGTCTTCAAGCACTGTAGACTGTATACACACTGTAGCTACACTGTTTGCTACATTTAATGAAGGTGAATGGTCTCACGCCCTAGGCAGCCGCCCAGGCTGTCTGGGGCCCGTCTCCACCTCTGGGTGGTGGTGCGGATTTGTGGAGGAAAACCCAAGCATTCCTCTCATTCCAAATGGTCCAAGTGACAAGCATGATGAGGGAGGCCATAGCATGCCGCTTGAGGTTACGGTTGTCGGTTCTCCTGTCCCGCCACTCGTAAACGGATGTGTGAAGGTGCCAGTCGGATGTGTCCAAGTGTGCGAGGCCAAGCTTCGTGATGACAGATCTCCAAAGCCTAATATTGAACCTTTAAATGTGACTTTTAAAGTATTTAAAATAAGGTCCTTCAATACACCGGGCTTCAAAAATCCACTCTCTCTCCGAGATGAGATGGACACGCTTCTGGATGAAGTTGTGATAGGATTCTCCGTGTTCAATGTTAGATAGTCTCGACGCTTCCACTGCAGCGCCTTTTAACCTGGTTTCTTCGTGTACATTCCTGCACAGTTGCAGCTACCCAGCTGAACAAGTTGTCATGTGTAGGTTGTGGATGATTAGCTGTGTGAGAGCATCTTCAACAGTCAATGTGCCACGCTAAAAATGCTTTACATACGCCCCTCGCTGGAAAAGCACGCGGGCAGCGCTCAGCTCAGTAGCTCCAAAGCAGCTTAAAATGCAGCGCGCGTTATCGCACGAACATTCCGTACATATTTTAATAAAAAAGATACATAATAAAATTCATAGATAAAAACGATACATATATATTTTACATAGTTTCATAGCATAGATAGATAAAACTACGGTGCAACGACATAAAAAAATGACTAGACAGTGCAACTAGATAGTGCAACTGCAACCTACTCCCAGTCGTCATCATCATCATCATCATCCTCGCTGGTCTGGTCCGAGGTATCGAGCCACATGTCCTTCCAACGAGGATCATTATCCGTAAAGATCGACTGCCTACCTGCTTCAACGATATCGCACTGCGATAACGCCAGGGCCTTCCGCCGACGCCTGTCCAACCGATCCGCGCGGCGCTTTGCCATCTTCTCCGCCCAGTAGGCTTGCTCGTTGGCGACGTCCTCTGGGTGGCGCCCGCGCCACTCCGCCATGGCCCGCTCGTCCTCCGTGGCGATGAGGAGGCGGCGCTGCCGCCGAGCATGCTCCGCTCGGTCCTGGTCCGTGATAAGACGAGGCGGAGGGGCGACGTCCTGCGCCTGCTGGCGCGTGTGGACGTCCTGGAAGTTCATCTGCGCGGGCAGCCTGTCTAGGCGCCACGCCGCCGCATTGTACGCGCGGGCGGCCTCGTGCATAGTCTGGAAGGTGCCGAGGCCGAGCCGGACGTCGTCGGACCGGATCTCAGCGTAGTATCAGCCGTTGGGGCGCTGGCGGACGCCGCAGTAGTCCGACGCTCCTCGGCAGCGCGGCGGCATGGTGGCGGGGCGCTGGAGCGGCGAAGAAGCAAAGGGAGCTACGAGAAAGCGGGGGAGAACGCGCGTAGCAGTGTGTATAGCCTCATGGCGAGCATCACAATTTATAGGCGCGCCGGACGCGGCGCGTCAAATTTAGCGCGCGCAAGTTTTCTGCCACCGCTGGAGCGCGCGAAAACGTCCCGCTCGCTTAAAAGCCAGTTTACCGCACGCTGTTGGAGATGCTCTGAAGCGAATGCCTACAGTGCAGTGCCATATACAAGACTGGACAAACGAAGATTAAGGAACAATATACAAGGCTGAACAAACGAAGATTAAGTACCCATGTTCTTTCATGGACAGATAGATCAGAGATTCAAGCTGGATAAGAGAGGCCTTCAAAAACCGTGACCACCAGTTACATTGGAACAGCATTGGTAAGTTAAAAAGCAGGGATGCCATAACACAGACATCAACTTGATTTAGTAGCTACTCCCTCCGTTCCAAATTACTTGACCCATATTTATCTAGATATGGATGTATCTAGACACTAAACTAGTATAGATACATCCGTATTTAGACAAATGTATGTCAACTAATTTGGAACGGAGGGAGTACATCTGAATTGATTCGTTAAAATTAAACAAGGACAGAAAGTCTACATAGGCCAAGACATTGGCATGCTTACTGTTACTATCACATCAAAGACATCGGTATGAACTGAATAAATCCTCAATCTCTAATATGGTAAGCAAAAGAGAACATGTTATGGACACCGCCACACCTCTTCGGGTGAAACTCGCTGCTCAATACGATGCCACCGACCTTGAAAGTAAATCGAGCAGATATCTACTTTCGGCAGCAGGATCAAACATCTCCACTTTGACCAATGTATTCTTGACTCTCCGCTCGTCGCTGTACGTTTCTTCTTTGACTTTCAGCCTGAGCAGATAATCCTTGAACAAACAGCTGAGCATGGTCTCTGCAAAACGAGGGTCTCCGTTCTCTTTGTATGTAACAAGTTCTAGCGCCGAGCAGCCTAGTAACTCTTGCGCGGTCTCCTGAAACGCTGTCACCCAAGTTGTTCCTGAGTGATCTTGAATCTGAAGCTGCAGCAGATACCTGTAGTCACACTCTGGAAACTCCTTGTCGCATTTGTCACACACCCACAAGCCAGAGGTCCCCTTTGTCACTTTCTTATTGCACTGCCGGTCACCTTCCTTGGTAGGGCAAGCTGTGTAGCAGAAGTTGTCGCTCTTGAAGAATATAATGGAGGCTTTCACCGTAACCCAATCAGGTTTGTCTCCCATTCCGAGACCATCATCCTTGATTTTAGCAACTGTCGTTCGGACCTCGTTCCTTGATGCTGCAGGAGTGTGATCCCTGGATATGGACTGAGTAGAAGCATCCCTTCCTCCACCGTCGAACCATTGCCTCAGAGTATGAGCATCAGAGAGATCAGGGTCTATGAGGAGTTGAGAGGAAGAAATTGTGCCGACACACTTGCCATTGAAATCATTCACTCTTCCTGTTTTGACACCCAGCACGGGGAAGACCCCACGTTCAACCATTTCTTGCAGCTGTGAGCCTTCTCTGTTGCAAAAGTCACCCCACATGGTTAGATCAACACTTCGACCAGACATATCCTTCAGGCCAATAATTCTTTTCAGAGTTTCCGTGCCATTTTTCTTCTGTACTGTGGTGGAAGGGCTGACAGAGATAGCAACACCTATGATATCAAGTATAGTACCAGTCGGAGTATCCTCAATTTCACTGATCGGTCTGAAGTTAAACTGCTGAGAGGGAATTGAGCTGTTCTCATCAGGACAAAGATCCACTGATGAATCTCTCCAACGTAATCTCCCACTCACTGTTCAGATGGTTATAGTTCCTCTGTACAGGTTTCAAGTTTCCTCTTGATACCACATAGACCTTACCAACTTCCACAACTTCATAGAAGCGATCAAGTTGAGTGTTGAAACATGCCACCCGTATCTCACCCCCATCAGAATCAAGCAGGTCAAAGTTGAACACTTTGCCTTCGCCTTTTGCATTGTGGTACCGGCGGATGTCTCCCTTCGCAGTAACTCTACCCTTGATAGCCCAGCGGCCCTGATAAGGATTTAAAGAAGATATGGGGATTATTCTAGCAGGGGCTTCATTTTTCGCAATTGCTCCTTGATTTTTGTAACTGGGTGCAGGACGATAAGATGGCTGTGCTGTTGGCTGGAAGACTGGAGATTTGTCACTGAGCCTGGTGGGAGTGTTCAAGGAGCTCCCTGCCACCGAAGGTTGGAAGACTGGAACATTGCCATTGGGCCTTGTGGGACTTGGGTTTCCTGCCGCCAAACCATATTGACGTGTTCCATTAAATTGCTCCACTCTTGGGTTGTTTTGATTAGAAGATTCACTTTCTGGAGTAATCACTGGATTGCCAATGATGTCGCACTCCGCGAGAAGAACTGTCAAATTTAGAACGACGATAACCCTACAGATATTCAACCAATCAGCTCAAAAACAACAAATAATTTCACATACCCTCAAGACAAAAGGACAAATTTGCATTTGCATTAGTTAGTTAAGACATATGAGAGAGAAACTTGAATCATGGCACATTTCGGTTCACAAATTTTGTTCCAGCAGCATTTATTGACAAGCAGATTTCAAAAGACACAATGAAACAAAGTCAATTGGCAGCTAAAATAGGTAAATGACAACTTGTATCATCAAGTATACTGCTGAACCAAGTGGGTAAAGCTGAAAGACATAAACCACTAAATGATTCAACCAGATAAAGACACCTACATCTGTGAGCATGACGTAAACTACAGTGATCAAATCAAACTTCCATGCACCTAAGGACCCAATCAGTAAACAAGGAACCTAGCTGATGCACAGCAACATGACCAGTCAACTGGAGTATATAGCAATAACTTGCTGCATAACTAACTAAATGAACCAAAGCACACAACAAACTTCTTCTAATCATCAAAACGACCATAATGTCAGCTCTCTTTGCAGGTTTATTCCCAGTCTATTTGACTCTTATCTCTTATATTGATTGTTTTACGAAATTCAAGGTAGAGGACCTCCTCTCCCGTTCATTCAGAAAATAACATCATTTAACCAGCCAGAAATGCACAGCGCCATAGCCAGATCTACGATTTTGCGACCATTATGAGTAGCAGAAATATAATCCAATGAACTAACTTTTACACAAACACCAAACTGTACCATACCTCACAACACAACTTAATTACACATCCCAGTTGGTACACAGATATCTTCTAGTCCTAAAAAGGAATTACATAATCCAATTCAATCAGCAGCAGGTCAGTGGAACAAAATTTCGACGCCAAACTGGTTGAGTACTGTTATCCTAGAGGGAGAAGTCCCAGTTCACTTCTACGGAGTAGTACCTAAGGAAGCATAACATGAGTATCAGGATTAGCGTACACTGAATTTTCCAAGTAGTTAGAAAAGTATCAATCTAAAGCGAGACCCCCAATCAATTTGAGGGACAGCAACTCGCAGGGACCAATTAGACTACACTTACAGGCACAGAATTCGCAGCGAATCACGGACCGCGACCACACATGCCCAGCGAGAGCCCGCGCGCGGGCACGAACCCTAGCCGAAACCGCCCCAATCGCAAGCGCAAACAATCGAACATCGATCTACGGTACGCTGAGGGATGCGGAGGCGAACCTTCTGCCGCCGACCATGTTGATGACGTACTCGTCGAGCTGCACGACGGAGCCGCGGCGGATGAGCCCGGAGCGCGCGAGGTCGCTGAGCTGGCCGGCGAACATCGCGGGACAGGTCTCGGCGCCGTCGGAGACGAGGCCGCGCCACCGGTCGCTCCGGGGCGTGCCCTTGCCGTCGACGTTGACGCAGCGCAGGTTGACGACCTGCACGATGGGCCTGACGTTCGTGTCCCCCGCCAGCGCCGCCCCCACGCCGTTCGGGGTCAGCCTCGCCGACGCCATCGCCTCGCGGTGGGCCGGATTCGCGGAAGCCTCGCGTCTGCGGCGGGAAGGGGCGGAGGAGAGGGGTCGGGGGAGGCGAATGGTGGTGCGGATTTGAAAATCTAGGAGGTTTGGGGGGGCGTCGGAAATGGCGACGGGAGTCGAAGGGGGAAGAGGCGGTTGCTCGGTGGCCTCGCGGGCTCCTTCCCGGGGAAGACTGAGCTTCGATGAATCTGGCCGTTGAATCGGGTCCGGATGAGATGATCGAACGACGGTGGCCGACCTAACGAGAGCGCGCCCGGCATAAACTTGGGCCTGGGCTGGCTACTGGTGGAGCCCTGCGACTGTGAGAACAAATCACTGGCCTGAACGAGAGAGGATTTCTCCTATTCTGCACTCATTGCGAATGGGTCGGCCCATTTCTTCTTCTTTTTCTGCTATTTTTTTTCTTTTCTGTTTCTTATCTAGTTTTCTCATCCAGTTTTTCAGCTTTTTTATCCATTTTTTATTTTCCTTTTTGCTTGTTATTTACTTTTCATTTCCTGGTTAAATTTTTTGTTTCTTTTTCTTGTGTGTGAACATAAATTTAGTCATGCATCATATATATGCATGATCATTTTGTCAAAATTAAAAACTTTTTCTCAAAATACATTGTTTTAACTACCCATTTGACACTTAACTCCTACGAAGGGTGTGCCCCCGCAGGCCAAAGCCCATACGTCCGAACAGTGTCTGCTCCAAACCCCAAGCTAGCGGCTTCTTCTTTTTTGGTTTTTAATCTTTATTTCAGTTTTCTTCTATTTTCAAATTTATTTCCCTTTTTTCATCAATGTTATTATCAAACTACATATCATGTGTATGTGTATGCTACCTGTTGAACTAGTTCATAGCGGCACACGTCAAATTTCCATAAAATGTTTGGAAGGGGACATGGGTCGAAGCACATTCATCATGGAAAGTGCTGCCAGTCGCGGCTTGCAATTTGTTCAAGTACAGAAGTACACATCGGTGTATATGAGCAATACACAACCAACAATGGGTCATATACCCCAAGAGTACGATCCCAATGAAGTAACGATATAATGGCGTTGTCGTAATCCGACCAAGGTTGGATCTGAGGCTTTTCACTTATAGCACACATGAGGTGGACATGATGCTGAAGTTCAAGACAAAGACTCCGTTATCGACGCACGCATTGCACAATCGCATCTGGAAGTCTTTCACCATGTCGGAATGGGCCAGATCGAGTGCGAGGAGAAGAAGGGAAGGAAGGAACTGAGATGAACGAAGGTAAAGTACATCTAAAACATTGGTCGCTTATAATTGCTAAACCTAACAATTTAGATGATGTTTTGTTAGGTTAAAGAAGATCCAAGTCCAATTTTAATGACTGTTTGATTAATGGTTGTATGTTTCTCCTTTCTAATGGGATTTTCTAGCATGTTTTTTTCTGGATAACTCATCACATACTTGTTATATATACTACTCCCTCTGTCTTCAAATAAGTGTCTCAACTTTAGTACAAATTTGTATTAAAATTAGTACAAAATTAAGACATAATATTTTGGACGGAGGTAGTATTAGATTATATTAGATAGATCGCTGGTATATAGAGTATCATTTTTGTAAATTTTAACAGTCCAAAGAGAGCCTGAACAGTGCAATGAAACATGAGAGCAAGCACAAAGGCTGAATTTCAACACATTATTAGAATAAATAAACAATGGCAGGAAATACTACAACACACTGGGAGCTTCTCTGTTCTGTCCCTGCTTCCGGCATGTGCTTGAACCTTGTGACGGGCTTTGCAGAGACACAATTGAGAAGAAGTAAAACAGACGAAGAGGTTGTTCTCTAAAATAGTGACACACTGAGGTTGTTCTCTAAAATAGTGACACACTGTTCCCACAGTTGCTGTTCACCATAGTAGTAGTGTCCGTGTTCTTTGCTCGTCGCTTCTCAATCGTTACCAAGTCTTTACTCGTCGCTTCTCAATCGTTACCAAGTACCGTGAAGTCCTCACAATTGTTGTTGTACTCAGGTTCTCCTTTTCATTATTTTCTCTTGCAGGAAGTAGCATTTTTTTAAGGTAATGGGCAGTTGCACTCTTTCATTCATTCATAACTGATTCATTACATATATGGTCCTGACGAACCCATTAAGCCAACAGGACCAAACATCATGATCTGCCGATTTAGCCAGAACATGTGCCGGCGCCGCCTACAAGAACGATTGACATGGATACAAGAACATGTGCTGCCTAGTGCCTACAAGAACGATTGACATGGATAAAAGTACAAGATACAAATTTTGTGGCACATTTTCTAATATCATGGACTATGGCTCCAGTAGGGGACCTATCAAAACCTAAACCCAATGATAGGCAATCAGATGCTACCATGATCTTCATTATACCAGTTTTATTGGCAAGGATTAAGGCTTGACGAAGTGCCATGGCTTCTGCTACTTCAGGAATTTGAACTCTTTCGAAGTAGCCTCTGTTCACCGCCTGTGCACCCTTCCCAGGTGATTATGTATCACCGGACCAAAGCCCGCTCTTGCAGATTGGGAGAAGATCGCTGCATCCACATTGACGAGCATCGACCCCTTCCAGCGGCTGAGATGCTTGCTCATATGCTAAGGGCTTGGTTTCCTCGCTGGCTCGGTGTCAATGCACTCCATCACTCAGAGCATACTCGTTCCAGTGTCTGCCTCCCAGTGATCTGTCCAATCTATTCCTCCAAATTTTGAGTACCTGCTCAATTGCAACAGTGAGATGTGGGTTAATGAAAAGGATCAACATCTATGTAATCAGCAATTAAGTGTGTAATCTTTTGCATACGAACCCCATAAATATGATGTTAATGTCCAAACCACATAAATTACTAAATTACAATATCAGACTAACAATAATTTATAACAAAAATGTAAAAACTGCACCATGTAATCTGTGTTCTACTGTTCGGTAAAATTAAAAAGAAACAGAGATAAAGTAGTGTCAAATTGTATTAAAGAATGTGTTCATTTTACCCCCTTTGCATTACTATAGGTTTACATTACAATAAGTCTGTTGTGTCTTTTGCAGAATGTGTTCATTTTACCCCCTTTGCATAACTATAGGTTTACATTACAATAAGTCTGTTGTGTCTTTTGCAGCTAATTTGTGCCCTGCCGGGTGTGCTTCCAACAGTATGCATAAGTAAAAGGCACGACATCAGTATTTGAACATTTTATCATTGAAGGGTGATATAAATTCATACATAATCAACTTCAAAATACCTCTTCATCATAATCAATATCTCCATAATTATTGACATATAGACTAAGATTGTATATGTCTGATTTGAATGTGATTATTCCACTGAAAAAGAACTTCTAGTAAAACATATCCCCTGCATGAAATGAGAAGATAATGAATACATAATTTAAAAGTGAACCCTGAAAAAAAGAGCTTGAGAGCTTTCGAGAGGCTTAGCCGGCTTACACTAATCCCATCACTTTTGAAGTAATAACAAGTCCTTGTTTCATCAAAACATCTTGAGATACCAAAGTCAGTTATTTTAGGAACCATAGTATATTCCATAAAGTATATTTGTCGGTTTTAAGTCGAAGTGAACAATATGGTTCTTGTGGAGATAACTTAAACCCTCACAAATTCCTTTGATTATATTATAGCGCTCTCTTCATTCAATCCATAAGCATTCTACACAAGGAAGAGAAGATATTAAAACAGGTTATTGTGTGAGATACTTAAAGTTCGTAATCTTTAAAATCTAGCTAGATGTAGACGAGAGCATATACTTATATACTAGTACTACTCCGATTGTGGATGATCAAAAGAAAGAAAACGAACATGGAAATCATGTTATGTGTTGTGTGATCCTACCGGTGATATAGTCACAAAGACTTCCTTTCGGTAGATACTCAAAGCAGAGCAACCTTTGTTGTACATCTGCCATGGAAATTTTTCCCTCGTAGGAAGCCATTTCCCCATGTGCATAGCCAAATAACTCATAAACCGTACTTTTTGTGCTTGGCCTTCATCAAACATTCAACCTCTCACTAGAATTCGCTATCATGAATATAAGACGTGTTGGAAAGCTTCTTCACAGCGATTGCCCCATTTTAAGAATTCCCTGCAGCCAACATGCCTTGCTAGAATAAACTCAACTTTTCTACTAATAAAGCATAAACTCAGCTATCAGACCAAGAGTAGTTGAGAGTTAGCATACCTTATAAACCACTGCAAAGCCACCATTGATGAGCTTTGAGAGACTTAATCGGCTTACATTGATCCAATTTTGATTTTCATCATAACATCTTACATCTTGGGAGACCAAAGTCGGCAATTTTGGGCAACATATTGTTGTCCATCGATATATTGGCTGGTTTCAGATCTAAGTGAATAATACTTTCTTGTTCAAGGTAATATAAGCCCTCACAAATTCCTTTAACATTTAGATACCTCTTGCCCCATTCAAGTCCACGAGATGCATCTACAATAGGGGGAGATGAAAGTATGTTTAGTATTTGAGATACTTGAAGTCATTATAATAGTAGAGAGATAACAACACAACAAATAACTTCCATTATACGTAACTTCTATTATATGCTTCTGATGCTTGAACCAAATCTTCTATTATGATGGTAAAAATAGAGATAGCAAGAAAATGAAAGGAGAAGACAAAACATTCGACCACGGTGGACCATCTCATAATGAATGAATTAATGACCACATGCTGATAGATCTTCCCAACATTGCATGTATGTATAGATCATCGTGACTGTATATGAACATGTCGCAAATGATAATAGTTGAACCTATGTCATGTACATTTGTGGGCTCTTTACAAATGGATGATTGTTCAACTCATGACCTGAACTTAAATTACGCATATCAATCCAAGATCTCGTAGAAACAACACATCTGACTGATAGTCTAGTTTTTTTTGCGGGTAGCCTGATAGTCTAGTTAATGTTCTTACAAAATGTGGTAAGCAATCCAAACAACTCACAACTCAAAAAAAATGTTCTTACAAAATGTTGTTACACCATAGTGTCTCAAAAAGATTGAAGATGATTAAAGACATTTCCCACACGGTTACATGAGATTATGTGCTAGTTTTATTGTAAAAAAGAGGGATGATATGGTGATCATACCGGTGATATAATCATGAAGACTCCCTTTAGGTACATACTCAAAGCAGAGCAATCTTTGGTATATCCCATATGTCATGTTAGTATCTCTATGATTATAACACCCAAACTGTATATGTCTGACTTGAATGTGACCGGTGATATAATCATAAAGATACCCTTTGGGTATATACTCAAAGCAGAGCAGTCTTTGGTATATTTCATATGACATATTAATATCTCTATGATTATAACACCCAAACTGTATATGTCTGACTTGAATGTGAGTTTTCCACCGTAGAATTCTGGTGCCAAATAACCCCTGCAAAAAAATTGATGGATGAATACTAAAATATACAATATGATTCATATATGGCTACTGGAAAGATCAAGATTTCAAGAGATTAGCCAACTTACGATGTTAATCCAAATTTTGAAATGATAATCCGGCACGAAAGTACTTTGAGAGACCAAAGTCAGCTATTTTCGGTACCATATTATTATCCAACAATATATTATCAGGTTTTAGGTCCAAGTGAACAATATGATTACGGTGGAGGTACCATAAACCCTTGCAATTTCCTTGATTATTTCATAGTGCTCTCTCCATTCAACTCCACTGTATGTATCTACACACAAGAGAAGAGGGGGAGTTAGTATCTGAGATAGTTGAAGTACTTTAGTTTCATATGCTAGAATATATGGCACCATAGTAATTGTTGTTATCAGATGGGAACCCATAATTATGACCCAAGAAAAGATGTCATCACATGTTCCTACCTTTGTGTCGATACTTAAAACAGAGGAACTGTCGTCGTACATCTGCCATTACAAAGCTTCCCTCAAAGTCTACCACTTTGCCCTGTGTGTCGGCACAATATCCTAGAAACCGTGCGACGTTTTTGTGCTTCACCTCCATGAGGCATTTGACCGCTTCCCGGAACTTATCCCCTTCCATGTGTTCTAGGTCACTTTGTGTAGTACCCTGCAAACAAAGGTAAGCAAACATACACGGTTTATAAGGCTACTAAACTCAACTCCTGAATCACTCAAGTGTTATAACAGAAATATGCAATAATCACTCCTCTGTTCTGCACATAGAGGAGGTTCCATGACAAAACTCTCGTTTCCATGGGGCTGGCCTGGATACAATCAAATACGCCTCGATGTGAACCGACAGAGTCTAACTCATGTATACCACGTGACAGGCTCTTCCTCTGTTAATCAGAGGCTCAGCGCACCACCCCACAAGGCCACAGCCACGGGTGAAAACAGAAAAGAAACTCCCAGCTCGGTGTACACCGATGGCAGCACAGTCAGCGTATCTAGCAACATGATGTGTTGACCATCTGTGAAAGAATGATCCCCAAACAAGGCCTCAGATCCTCACAAAGATAGACACCTTACAATAATAACAATAAAATATGAACATCATTACTGTGACATAGATCGAGCAAGCATATCTCGTTCCTAGACCTAGACCAAGCAACAATTTTTCTTTCGTTTGCTATCGTTCCCCGCCGCAGCTAGATCTGTCGAGGCCCTTGAGGCGTTGACATCTTATTTGGAGGGGATAACAAGCTGGAAGCAAAGCAACTGGTGGTAACCAGTTCACAGAGGGCTAGGACAACGACACAGGCAAGCATACGGAGGATTCTACCAAAACATCCTAACCACGATAAGCTAAAGCTCGCGAGCACGAGAGAACAGCACAGTCTGCGGCAACACCCCAAGTCCCCAAGATCGTGCTAGTTACCTGCAGGAGCGCAGATGCGTAGCCAAGGCGAGCTTCAGATGCTGCAGGAGTCCGGGGCAGGAGAAGGATATGGTTGCTGGAGTGAGTTCACCAACTGGGTGATGGGGGGTGTGATATAGGGACGGGCACCTCCACGGAGCTGATAGTAGATATTTTCTTTGAACTCAGCTGGTTAGATCTAGATCGGGCATCGATAGTAGCAGTAAGTATAGTTTAAACGCTTCACGAGAAAATTAATTATGCGGGAATCGTGCTGACGCAACATTTCAATAATGTAATAAGCAGAGACGTGTGAATGTGTGACACCCACCATTTTTCTACAGAGGGAGAGAGTGACACACACCCCTATGGGCGTCCGCATCCGGTCAAATTTGTCCGGCCGCGACCCAAGATATGCTAGTACATGGATTGTCTTCTGTCTACTGGTAATATGGACTTGTTAATATAAATGTTTGAATTTATACAAAGATTCATGTACATTTTTCCTTTTTGAGTTCTTGTGTTTTCTATTCTTTTTTGCACGGGGTTGCACACATTGGGCTTGTCCCTTTTTCTCACGAATTTTGTTATTTTCTTGATGTTTTAAAATTTATTTCCTTTTTGCACAGTTGTCAAGTTCATCCTTACATATGTACTCCCTCCGTAAACTAATATAAGAGCGTTCAGATCACTAATGTATGTAGTGATCTAAACGCTTTTATATTAGTTCTGAAGAAGATATCTACTAACTCCAGGTAAGATAGCCCGACAGAAACCCAAGATCTACAAGATGCATATCTATCTTCTGTCAAGTGTATACTTATTTCTCCTTTTGTTCCAAATTAATTGAAGTTTTGCGTGTGTTCTCAATCAATCTTTTTTAAGTTTGACCAAGTCTAAAAAGAATGAGCTAAGATATACAACCTCAATTATATATGAAATGAAAATATATTTAAAAAACACCAAATGCAAATAATTTGATGTTGTAGATGTTAATGTACTTTATAAATTAGGACAAACCTAGAACTTTAATTAATTTGGAGCAAAGGAAGTACATATTAAAAACCCAATACCACAAAAAAGGGAGATACACTATAAAAAGATCAAAACGGTATATTTGATGGACCTTCTTTTGGTTAGTACAACACAACCGTCAGATTTTTATAATATCATCTAAACATTTTTTTCAGAACTAACCTACTCCTTAGTAAACAAATTATAACCCTTAGTAAGTCTTCAGAACTTAATCCCAGCCATTGATTTGACCCTAAAAAACGTATTGGCAAGACGATTCTTTCGTACAACTTCAAAGTGGTTCGGTACTCTGTCATGAGAAGAAAAATTACAACTCACGACAAAGCAAATATAAATACCACTACAAGAAAACTTAAGAAAAAATACCGCCGCTGCCCTCAACCAAATCCAATGACATGAATCAAGAACCAATAAACATACTCTTGGACAGTTCAATGCCAGAAAAGGCAGTCTCGCAAGAACCTTTACTTTCATCATCAACATATGTGAGAGCTAGTGCCTCTTTGACTGACCAACTACAACTCCAGCTATACACAGTAAAACGTTCAAATTTCAAACGGCCTTTTCGATCCATTCGATTCTTCCCACAAATCCAATCTTTTAACCCCACGCTGCCGATAAAGCATAGTTTACCACAAGCTTCCCGTCTATTGCAAAATTCTGCAGAGTTATAACATAAGAACATGATCAGCATTCTTCTTCATTAATATGCCTTCTGAAATAACAGAAAGTCAGTGGCAACAACAAATGATGCTTGGTAACTAAGGAATCCATGAAAAATAGTATATGCATACGAACCATACATTCTTGGGCAGATATAAAAGATCCAAGACTTTGTATTATGTAAGTTTGCCAACTAGAGATTTAAGAAAGAATACAACTAGTCGCCAATTAACCAATCCAGTGATAGACACTCTAGGAGTTATTACCATGTGTCTCAGTGGAATGTGGCCCATTAAGACAAAGGGTGACAATCACATAAAAAGGTTGACAAATCCTAGAGTATCAATCACTCAATCTTCGGGGTGATAATAAATAAATGATTTCCCAAGAAAGGAATTATTCAGGTGCTAATTGATGACATAAACACACATCATACATGAGTGTACACATTAATCATTAAAGGATGGAGATGTAATAAAACATGTTTATAAATAGATAGAATCCAGAATCTTACATTATACAAGTCAATTATCAGCTCGTCTGGGCTTGGAGAAAAAGAACTGTTGACATAGACAAACTGGGAGCAACATAGAAAACTGTCAGTGAAAACCTAGGGTGTCATGGATTAAATTTGCATCAAACTCACGACTATATTCCTACCAGTGTATCCTGATGAAGTTGTCGACGAAGAAATTCAATAACCCTCAAGAATTTATCTCGTCCTGAAATCTAGAAGGAGACACAGATAGACAAGCGACAGATTAATGGAGTTCATGGCGTGCAACACAAGGTAAACAGTTCATAATCAAATTTCAAGGACAAACACAAATGATACTAGCAGGATTTCAGTAAAGTCAACAAATTGAAGCAGTGGTATATCAATAAAGCCAACCAACTGAAGTAGCCACTATAAGCCTACTAAATGTATCCCCGGTACTCCTGTAACTCAGGCTAGGTTAACATAAGATCCTCCGCAATGTTCATATATATAGTATCTATGAGCCATGGGAATAGGCTAAGTACTCAATTTCCTGTCAAAGTCGCTCTTCTAGGTGGTTACAACAAAGAGCAGGTCCTAGCAAGGTATCCAACTAGCGACATTCAGTTCAGCAAATACATTATCTTCCACAACCAGCAAGCAGACCAAACTGCTACAAGGAACCATCAATCGATCAAGGGATGAAAAATATGCTCGGATTCATTGTCCCCATAGTACCTTCACATCCGGCGACTAGTAGCCTACCACTAGAAAAGTTTTCATCAGCTTATCTGAATTCGCTGACAAAATTCAGCGGAGAAAACCCCAAGATCCGTGTAGAACCGAAACCTCGATTCCACTAGGCAGAGGCTGTTTGCAGGCAGGAACAAGATTAAAAGAAGAGAAGGAAGGGGGGCGGAACGAGAGCCGCACCTTGAACTTGTCTTGCTTCAGTATCGGCGCGTTGCCGGCCGAGCGCACGTGCACCACGACTGCAAGATTCCACGCGAACAAGGAGAAATTAAGCCCGTGGGGGGAAAAGAGCGACGCAGGAGACGATGGAACCCATGGGCGGGAGTCGCAAACCTTTCTGCTCGGCCTCGGAGGCCGCCATCGGAGCAGCTGGGAAGGCCGAGGAGGACGAGGAGGGGGATTCAGGCGGTCCTGCTCGGCGACGCGATGAACTGACGAACTACCCCTACCTTCTCCGTTGGGGATTATTAGCAGCAGACCGGTCCGTAAGCAAACCCAGTCCCAGGAGAAAGGTATCAATCAGTACTCTGGGCCGAAGGGCCGACGGGCGCGTCTAGGTCTCGCCTCCAGACCAAAGAACACCACGCTTCCCGAAACATCTATACCGAGCCGGCCCATTAACATCTATAAGGTTCGTTCGTTTCTTTCTTGCTTGTTTTCGATCGTTTATTATTTTATAAAAAAATTAAATTTATAATATTGCGAATGTAATTTTTTAAATAATTTATAAAAATATAAATTCTTTATCATGCATTAAAAAAATTCATGTATTTTGTAAAAAAATCTCCATGTCATTAAAAAATTGTTCATTACATTAAAAACAGTTCACACATTTCAAATATAGTATATTCGTGGCATTTTAAAAAATGTTGATACAATGTAAAAAAATTCCGAAGTTTTGGGAAAATGTTTTGTGTCATTCAAAAAACATTTTGTCACATTTAAACAAAAGATATTTCACATGATTTTAAAATATTCACTGCATTTATGAAAAATATTGAATACGTGTTCAAAGAAACATGTTAAAAACGAACATAGAAAAACAGATGAAAACCAATACAGAAAAACACACATAAAAAACATGCGGAAGCTTCTAAGACCGATCCATAAAACCGCTCCAAGAAGCAGCACACCTATTGGGCCACTCCGCTAGCGAAGTGCCAAAGGCGAGATGGTGTTCGGTTTATCAATAGACAAGAAATAATGCTAGAGAAGGTATCAATCAGTACACTGAACCAAAGAGGTTGGTAGGTACATCTAAGCTGGCCTCTCAGGCCCACTAAGGCCTGAAAGCCCATTCGCATTCCAAATGGGTTGCTATACGCTACTTTCAATTGAAACCTTCTTTACGGGTACTTGACACTTTTGTGAATCAACACATTGTCCACTATCGGAAAAATATCTGGTGCACCTGAGCTTGTGGTGCTACAGGTGCACTGAACTCACATTATGCTTTTAAAATGTTTAAAAAATTCTGAAAAAAATTAGCACGCTCGTACAACATCAATGTGGGTTGTCACAAAAGTTCAAGATAAAATTCGAAATATAACTCAAAAACAAAAATGACAAATTGGACACTAAATAGTACTACATAACATAACTTGGGCTTTAGATTTGGCCCATTATCACACTGATGTCAAATTTGTCATTTTTGTAGCTCAAAAGATATTTCAATTTTTTGTACGAATTTTTGTGACATCATACATTGATGTTGCGTCAACGTGCTAGAATTTTTTTCAGATTTTGTAAAACATTCTATAGCATCCGGTGCACCGGTAGCACCAAAAGTGCGGGTGCGCCAGATACATTCCCGTCCACTACCAAGCTACAATGCTGCTTTCAAACGCACATCCACCCCAACGCCCCGAGCACCGCATAGAACATGGGACAACCCATATTTAGGATTTATCATGTGTCTTTCTACATTTGTTTTAGGAAGGTTCTAGAACCTTCTCTAAACTGGGTTTTTCCTATGTTTACTCTAGTTGGGTTTCTTCTAGTTATTTTTTTGGCTTTTTAGTTATTTGTAGTATTTTAACTTTTGAACTTATTTTTTAGTTCACAACAATTTTTCCAAAAAATACTCAATTTTTTAATTTGGGAACATTTTGTGAATTCGTGAACATTTTTAGAACTAAAAATATTTCATTTAGTTAAGCTTTTAGAACAATCAAGAATAATTTTGGAATTCAAAATGAATTTTGATTTTTTTTTTAAATTGTGAACGATTTTTGAATATGGAAACCTTTTTTTAATACATTAAATTTTTTAATTTGTACTTTTTAAAGTAATGGATCTTTTTGTAATTGAATAGTTTTGAAATTGCAAACAGTATTCAAAATCATTTAAATCTGTCTAAATTTGCTAATAGTTTCTAAAATTGCAAATATTTTTTTGAATTGGTGCACAATTTGTGATTTCGCAAACACTTCCCTATTTTGAAAACATTTTTTGAATTCATGATCATTTATGTATTCAGGAACATTTTTAAAACTTATAAACTTTTCACGTTCTCTGACATATTTATTGAATTCATAAACTCTATCGGTATTTACGGACATTTTTTGAATTTCTGAACATTTTTCAAGATTATAATATCTTGAAAATTCGTTGATTTTTTGAATTCATGGTCATTTCTTAAATCATAGCCATTTTCTGAATATTTTCCCAAATCAAGATCATTTTTAAAATTCTTAAAGATTTTTGAATTCATTAAAAAATGAATATTGTGTACATTTTTTCAGTTTTGCAATTTTTTAATGGGGCATGCTACGCGTCCGCGAGCTGATCTTTTCAAAAGATCGGCTGGGTCGTGAGCCGTCGGATTGTATGCCGCGAGCCATTCGATTGTCTCTGTTCCCTATTTTTCTACAGCAGGATTGCAAAACTATGTCCCGACGAAATCTTTGTTGCAAAAGCATCTACAGATTCTTCTATGTATTCCTTCAGCAAGACAATTGTTGCAAAAGTTGCAACAAAATATCCGGCCTCTTCTCTACGTTCCTGCAACAAGACCTTTGTTACAAAAATTGCAACATCATTTTCGGCCTCTTCTCGACATCCACAATAAGACCTTTGTTGCAAAAAAAGTTTTCATTGTATTCCTGCAACAAGACACTTGTTGCAAAAATTACAACAACTTCTCTAACCTCTTCTTTGTATTCCTGCAACAAGACCATTGTTCTAAAAATTCCATCTGAAGCACTTGTAGCATTAGGCCATGGATTTCATCCAAACCTCGATGGTGAGGGACGAACGTATGTAGCATCCAAGGTCTGGCCTACAACGCCGGAGCCTTGAAGTTGGCATGCCATGGGTCTGGCCGGCCACCGTCCCATGCGTGAGGTGCGTCGATCTGAATCTTGTCAATCTTATCCCCTGTAACAGATGCAACACCATAGTATGGAGAAGAGATATGGAAGGCGAGAGATGGACGAGCAACGTGGGCTCAGTGGAGAGAGATTGGGCGGGGGGGGGGGGGGGGGGGGGGGAGATGGAACCATGCGGGATGGACGAATGGAAAAGAAAACGGTTTCACCGAGAAGTTTCAGGAACGGGAGGTGAGGTCGTGGGCGTGAGGATAAGAACGAGCTGGTCGAACACGCGTCACAAGCGCGACGAGGCGAATGAGCGACAGAAAATCGGTCAGTTGAAGCCAATCATTTCCCTTTTTTAATTCATGGACAGTTTTTCAAATTCACGGATATTTTTCAAACTCATTAACATTTTTTCATATTCATGAATAAATTATGAATTGATAAACATTTTTTCCAGTTCTTTTACATTTAAAAAAAATTATGAACCTTTTAAATTTCTTTAGAACATTTTTTTCCTTCCAAAATAAAGAAAAATAGACACGGAAAAAGGCGGAAAAAAGCTGTGAAAACATTACGTATGTTTATACAATATCATCTTACATTGTACGGAGGTTGCGTCAATTAATTCGGGTCAGAGGGAGTACCTTTCTTGAATCAAAGGATATGGTACGGAAAAAATCATATTTTTTTTGTAATATTTCACTTGGGAAATGACATCCTAAATTTTTATACCTATGCATCCTATGGGAACGGTTTGGTTTTTTCTATAGACTATAAAATTATGTACTTTTACTTCATATAAGAAGTTGAATAGTAAAAATAATTATCGACTAAAGTGTTGCCCGGCCACATGCTATTTTAGTTCAAGACAAAGGGAAACCACTCAATGGAAAACTTGAAATTTATAGTAGCAAGAGGGTGCACATGCGTAATAGGTCCAAGAAGAAACTACTAATTTTGTTGAAATTTTATGAGCCTATGTGTTTTAGCCTCACATGATTTTTTTTACATGTTTGTTATGTATTGGCGGAACTAGATGCCTATTTTAGGGGGGAAGTATGCATTAGATATGTTTTTGCGCAAGCCATGAACCTTTACTTTCATAGATATATGCAAGGAACTTTACAGTGCCTATTGGACTGACTAACACTACAACTCCCAACTATACAGAAGCTGACGAATTTTAAAGAGTCAATATCACTGGGAGTCATACAACTTGCGTTTGATGTGCAGTTTGGTTTAAAACTTGCAAAATACGGAATTGCGATCATATAACTTGTTCGCACATTCAAATACAATGCTTCCTCTCGTATCTGGACCTATGGCCTACACATGTGGCCTACCAGCATGGCGTAGGCCCACCTGTCAGTGGCGGCTGGAAGCATTTTTTTCCAGATAACTCCCTTGCATTTTATTTACTCACGTACAAAATCAATCAAATAAAATGAAAAAAAGACACCGCAATGTGGATCAAATGAATGATCCCCTACTAAACGACTAGCATGGATAGCCACCAGACCAATAATGACTCTTGTTAAACTTTCACAACTATACATGATATGTCCTTTGAAGACCATACAAAATACTCCCTCCGTCTCAAAATAAGTGTCTCAACTTTGTACTAGCTCTAGTAAAAATTTGTACTAAGCTCAAGACACTTATTTTGGGACGGAGGGAGTAATATCTAAATCTGAACGGAAGATTGTGAGCCCCATGGTTCAAACCTTTGTGTCCTGCTGGTGGCTGGCTGCATGTGCATGGGCTAACCATCCGACCATGATGACACTTGTTACTATAAAGGGATCCAAATCTTTGTTGTCTATTTTTTTTCTTTTACTTATGTAAGAAAACAACATTTTTTTTAAAAAATTAACAATTTATATTCTCATGTATTTTGCTTTTTCTTTATGTTGCCTTTGCATTTTACATTGTTCACAATTAGCTGAAGACAGACTTGATTTTAGTTTCTTAGAGACAAATATAGATAAAAGTGTTTTGTGTTGTATAGTTTCAAGTTTATGAGCCCCAAGTCCAGCCAGCTATATATAAATTTTCTTTTGTGGGAAAGCTATATTTAAAAGTTAGGTACTGTGTGCAAATTTGTAGTCTTAGCCACACTTTTATTATCTACTAGGGATACTGCCAGCTCAACCTAAATATAGTAAGTAATCTTAAGCTACATCACGATGAAAAGTTTCACTATTCCACAAAATTTTTAGAAAAAACATAATTTAGTTTTGGATAGACATGACATAAGAACCGACAACATAAAAATAAAATTTGCGAGGTCTGACAGCATAAATGTTGTTTATCCATTTAAAACATGAAGTGTGATAGGTTATCCAACTCACACGCAACCTTCATTCAGAAGGTAACAGGTTCGAACCACGGTGCTCGCGTCTTCCGTCTAGATTTAAAATTTAATATAATTTGTACAGTCCGTATTTATAGGATATATAGTTGTTTTTGTAAATACTAAGCGTCTAGCCTACTTTGTCTCGTGGTAATGTATGTGAGTAACTGGGCTGCAGATTGTGGGATCAAATCCCTATTGTTGCAGTTTTAAATTTTATTTGAGGAATTTTGTGTGTAAATAAATAAAATGAAAGGGAGTAATCTGGAAAAATGCTTTCGGTCATTGACAGGCGGGCCTACGCACTGCTGGCACGCCACGTGTGCAGGCTGTACACCCTGAAATGGTAGAAAGCACCGTATTTGCACATTTAGACAAGTTCAGTGATCAAAATTCCGTATTTTGCAAGTTTTAGAACCAAACTGCACATCCAGCACAAGTTCTATGACTTGCACTGATATTACCTCAATTTTAAACGTCCTTCTCAATCCACTCAATTATTCCCGCAAATCCAACCTTTTAACCCCACGCTGCCCAAAAAGCATAAGATACCACAAGATTTCCGTCAATTGCAAAATTCTGCAGAGTTAACATAAAGAACATTAGCAATCTTCTTCTCTAATATATGCTCCTCAAATAACATGAAGTCAATGGCAATGACAAATGATGCTTTCGTAACTAAGGAATCCATTAAAAGATAGTACTCCAAGAGTATATGTGTGCAAACCATACATTCCTTGGAAGATATAAATCTAGTTAGCAGGTACCAATATCCAAGACTTTGTATCTACTTTTTGCCAACTAGAGATTTAAGCAAGAATCCACTATTCGCCAATTTAACAACCCATTGAATCTATGTCTCACTGAAATGTGGCTCATTAACATAAAGGGTGACAAATCCTAGAGTGGCAATCGGGGTGATAAATAAATAAATGATTACCCAAGCAAGAGAATTATTAAGGTACTAATTGATGATGTAAACACACATCATATGCAAGTGTATGTTAAGGATGAAGATGCAAGAACGTATTCATAAGTAGATTTTTTTTTCGAAAAGGGGGGCTCCCCGGCCTCTGCATCAGAGTGATGCATACGGCCATCTTATTAACCAAATAACAAAAAGTGCCAACAAGGTTCCAAAGTCTTCATCTGAAAAAAGAAAAAGACAGCTCACACAGAGCCTAAAAGGCTAGATACACAAACTAGCTAGGAAAAGACGCCACAACCGGCTGGCTAAAAAAAGATAGGTAAACTAATTGCCTATCCTATTACATGACCGCCATCCAAACCGGTTGAAGATATCCCGAGCTACCATCTCCCAACGGATGGATCCAGTAACCAAATGCTCCCTGGCCTCCATCGGAGTGAGTAGCGACCACGAACAGATGACTGCTGTAGCTCGGAAAATAACCTGCAAAAAATGAATCCGTGATGTTCTGTTAAAAACCAAATCATTTCTGCAATTCCAGATAGTCCACAACATAGCGCAAACTCCAACCCGAATATGTCTTGCTAAGTCAGGATCAACCCCATTAAGCCATGTCCCAAATAATGCGTTGACAGAAGTCGATGGAGTAATATTAAAAGCAATATGGACCGTCCGCCAAAGAACTTTGGCCAACGGGCAATCAAAGAATAGATGCTTAATCGTCTCATCCCGATCACAGAAACTACACCTAGTAGGTCATGTCCAATTAGGCTTTATCAAGTTGTCCTTTGTTAAAATAACTTGTTTATGGACAAACCACATAAACACTTTAATTTTTAAAGGGACTTTGACAGCCCAGACATACTTGGAAGTTGGAATGGAGTTCGAATTAATAACATCAATATACATTGATTTAACTGAAAATACTCCTGATCTAGTCAACTTCCAACGTAATTCATCGGGTCGGTGAGAAAATTGAACCTCCATCAGTCTCCTAACTAGATGGAGCCATTCTTCCCAACGATTGCCCGCTAGCGACCGTCTAAACTGAATATTAAGGGGGATAGATTGAAATACTGTTGCCACGAACACCTCACGACGTTGAGCAATCCGATATAAAGACGGATATTGAATGGCTAAAGGTGAGTCGCCAAGCCAAGTATCCTCCCAGAAACGTGTACTTGCACCGTTTCCAATAACAAACCTCGTCCTATTGAACATTGATTGTTTGACTTCCATTAGTCCTTTCCAGAAAGGCGAATCAGTCGGCCTGACTGTGACCTGTGACAATGTTTTAGTCTGGAGGTACTTGCTGCGGAGGATCTGCGCCCACTTGGCCTCAGCCCCGGAAGAAAGCTTCCACAAGGCATATGTTCTTAACTTCAACATTTTCAATACCAAGACCCCCTTGATCTTTCGGTCGACAGATGATGTCCCATTTAGCAAGCCGGTATTTTCTTTTAAGTTCATCACCAAGCCAAAAGAAGAGCGACCGATAGAAGTCCAGTCTTTTCCTAACACCAACTGGGACCTCAAAGAACGATAAGAGGAACATGGGCATACTCGTGAGCACCGAATTAATCAAGATCAAACGGCCTCCGTATGACATGAGTTTACCCTTCCAGCAGCTCAATTTCTTCTCAAATCGATCCTCGATGCACTTCCATTCTCTGTTTGTCAGCCTACGATGGTGTATCGGAATACCAAGGTATGAGAAAGGTAAACTCCCCAACTCGCACCCAAACAATTGCCTATAAGACTCCTGTTCGTCTTTGGCTCTACCAAAGCAGAACAACTCGCTCTTATTAAAGTTAATTTTTAACCCGGTCAATTGTTCAAAAAGGCATAACACCAGCTTCATATTTCTCGCCTTGGCCAAATCATGCTCCATAAAGATGATGGTATCATCAGCATATTGAAGGATGGGTACACCTCCATCAACAAGATGAGGTACCAAACCACCCACTTGACCATTCTCCTTAGCCCTTCCTATCAAAATTGCTAACATATCCACCACAATGTTAAACAGGATAGGGGACATCGGATCTCCTTGTCTGAGGCCTTTATGTGTCTGGAAGTAATGACCGATATCGCCATTCATTTTAATTCCCACACTCCCTTTTTGCGTAAAGGATTAGACCTGTCGGCGCCAGGCTTCATCAAAACCTTTCATACGCAATGCCTATTGGAGGAACGGCCACTTGACCTTATCGTACGCTTTTTTGAAATCCACCTTAAAAATTACTCCATCTAATTTTTTGGAGTGGATTTCATGGAGTGTTTCATGAAGAACGACCACCCCTTCAAGGATGTTCCTGTCCGGCATGAAAGCAGTTTGGGATTGTTGCACCACAGAATGCGCAATCTGTGTGAGCCTATTGGTCCCGACCTTGGTGAAGATTTTGAAACTAACATTGAGGAGGCAGATCGGTCTGAACTGCTCAATTCTCACAGCATCCGTTTTCTTAGTGAGCAATGTGATAGTTCCAAAATTCAAGTGAAATAATTGAAGCTGTCCAGAGAATAGATCATGAAACATAGGTAGTAAATCCCTCTTAATAATGTGCCAGCACTTTTTATAGAACTCGACCGGGAACCCATCCGGTCCGGGAGCCTTATTGTTTTTCATTAGTGCAATAGCATCAAACACATCCTTCTCTGAGAACGGGGCAACCAGGATATCATTATCGGCATCAGACAATTGAGGCACAATCTCAATCCTAGACTCATCGAGGGACACACAATTATCCTCCGGAGGTCCAAATAATTGTCTATAATAATCGGTAATATAGGTTTTGAGATTATCCTGACCTAAAATAGTACCCTCATCCTGTTCAAGTTGAAAGATCCGCTTTTTTCTGTGCTTACCATTAGCAATGAGGTGAAAGAATTGAGTATTCGCGTCCCCTTGGACCACTTTACGGACCTTAGCTCGCAAAACCCACTTCAATTCTTCTTCACGGAGAAGTTCTTTCAACCCCTTCTGGTTCATAAGTAGATAGAATGCAGAATCTTACATTATGCAAGTCGATTAGCAGCTCGTCTGGTTCTGGTGAAAATGGGTTTGGTGAAAATGCACTGTGGACATAGACAAACTGTGGGCAACATAGAAAACTGTCAGTGAAAATTTAGAGTGTCATGGATTAAATTTCCATCAAACTCGCAACTATATTCCTACCAGTGTATCCTTATGAAGGTGTCCGCAAAGAAACTCGATAATCTTCGAGAATTTCTCTCGTCCTGAAATCTAGCAGCAGATACAGACACAGAAGCAACAAATTAATAGAAGTTCATTGTGTGCAACACAAAGTAAACAGTTCAGAATCCAATTTCAAAGACGGCAGAATTTCAGTAAAGCCAACCAATTGAAGCAGCAACTATAAGGCTACTAATGTATCACCGTGATTACTGTAACTCAGGCTAGGTTAAACACTATATCCTCTATGAAGTTCATATATATATATATATATATGTGAGTCAATTTCATGCTAGAGTCGCCCTTCTAGTTGGCTACAATGCAGGTCCAAGCAAGGTTTCCATCCTGCGACATTCAGTTCAACAAATAGACTACCTTCCACAACCAGCAAGCAGACGGGATTGCTACAAGTATAACAATCAAGTTGACAAAAAATGCCTGGTTTATTTGCCTCCCCAGCAAACCTCCCCTGGTTTCTTAGCAAGCATCTGGCTATACTACTTACTGGTAAAGTTCTTCAGTTTATCTGATCTCGCTGACTAAATTCAACAGGGAAAACCCCACGATCCCAGTAAAACCCAAACATCGATTCCACTAAGCAGCATGTAACTGCCGGGGGCGAGGCCCCTGTAGGCGCTTTGCAGGCAGGAACAAGAATTAGAAGGGTAAAAAAAGAGGTACGTCGACGAGACGGGAGCCGCACCTTGAACTTGTTTCGCCTCAGCATCGGCGCGCTGCCGAGCGAGCGTAAGCACACCACGACTGCAAAATTCCACAGCAACAAGAGAACTTGTTAAGCCCGCAAGGCAGAGCAGAGGGGCGGAGGACACGGGCGAGAGTCGCAAACCTTCTGATCATCGTCGGAGCCGGCCATCGGAGCCGAGGAGAGGGATTCCGGAGGTCTTGCTCGGCGACGCGATCCCGTAATAATAATCACAAGAAACCGAGCGGCCGGGGATACATAAATACGTAGACCTGCGATGAACTGACGAACAATCAGCTCTCCATTGGGGACTAGCAGACCGTGTCCGTAAGCAAACCCAGTTCCGGGGAGAAGGGCCGAAGGCTCAACGGGCACGTCAAAAGGGTGCCTGTGTCAGTCTGCTGCCGCGCTCGTGTCCCCTCTCTCTCTCTCGCTCTCGATGAACTCACAGGAGACAGTGGTTTTTTTCGCGCAGCGCACAACTTGCTGCTTTTCCCGTTTTCGCTTCCTCTTATTTAATAAGAAACCAATAGACCCGACCGATTCGCACACCACAACCCCGTTCCTTCGAACGTGCCATCCCACGTTCACGAAGAAGGGCGTGCTCACCGCGGCCACCTCCTACTCCTAGTCGCGCACGGCACGCACAGACCACGGCCATGCACCTTATTACATGCAAAGCAACACTAAAGAACCGGGGAAACCGGCTCAACTACGATCGGTTCAGGGTTTAACTAACATTGCCTCCCTAAACCCTGAACCACTACTGGATTTGAACCACACCAATTTCTTCTCGGAGTTTTTGAAACTTGACACGCCTGAGTGCCTTCGTCAGGATGTCGGCGAGCTGTCCACTGGTGCCGATGAACTCAACCTCAACACGCCCATCTTCAACACATTCGCGCAGGAAGTGAAACCTTGTGTCAATGTGCTTACTGCGATCATGGAAGACGGGGTTCTTGCTGAGGGAGATAGCTGCCTTGTTGTCGATCTTCAGCATGACCTGTTCGGCCTCTTCGTTTTTGATGTCACCGAGCAGCCGAGCGAGCCAGACGCCTGGCGAGCCGCCGTTCTTGGCGGCGATGTACTACTCGCGGTGGGACAGAGCCACCACCCGTTTCTTGTGTGGATCGCCGGTGATCAAGCTCCTCCCGAGGAAGAAGAGGACGCCGGTCGTGCTCTTGCGAGTGTCGATGTCGCCGGCCATGTCGCTGTCGCTGAACCCGACCAGGGATGCCCCGGTCGCTCCCCTTGCATAGTAGCAGCCGTGACGCTGCGTTCCGGCCACATACCTGATAATCTGCTTGACAGCTGCGAGATGCTCCGTCGTTGGCGCCTCCATAAACCGGCTCACGTAGCCCACGGAGTAGGCCAGGTCCGGGCGCGTGTGCACCAGGTAGCGCAATGCGCCCACGACGCTCCTGTATTCCGTCTCGTCTGTGGCCGGAGCTATGCTCACCCTGCTGAGCTTGAATCGTGGCTCCATAGGAGTGTGACACGGATTGCAGCCTAGCAGGCCGGCCTTCTCGATGATCTTGCCAGCATACGCCGCCTGGTTGAGGGAGATGCCGTTCGCCGTCTACTTCACTTCGATGCCGAGGTAGAAGATTAGCAGACCCAGATCGCTCATGCGGAAGAGTTTCTGCATCTCCATCTTGAACTTGCCGATCTCGACGTGGTCGTTGCTGGTGATGATCAGGTCATCCACGTACACGCCGACGAGCAGGCGCGTCGCCCCCGTTCCCCGTCCGTAGACGGCGTTCTCCGCTGGGCTCCTGCTGAAACCAAGATCCAGCAGGAAGCGGTCGAGCTTCGCGTTCCACGCGCGCGGCGCTTGCCGCAGTCCGTAGAGGGCCTTGTCGAGGCGTAGCACCTTGTGCTCCTGGCCCTCGATGACGTAACCCGGCGGCTGCGCGACGTAGACCTCCTCCTTCAGATCGCCGTTGAGGAAGGCGCTTTTGACGTCCATGTGGTGGACTTGCCATCCCTCGTGCGCGGCTAGAGCGATCAACAGCCGCACGGACTCAAGCCTCGCCACGGGAGAGAATGTTGGAAATATGCCCTAGAGGCAATAATAAAATGGTTATTATTATATTTCCTCGTTTATGATAATTGTCTATTATTCATGCTATAATTGTGTTATCCGGAAATCGTAATACATGTGTGAATACATAGACCACAACATGTCCCTAGTGAACCTCTAGTTGACTAGCTCGTTTATCAATAGATGGTCACGGTTTCCTGACCATGGACATTGGATGTCATTGATAACGGGATCACATCATTGGAAGAATGATGTGATGGACAAGACCCAATCCTAAGCATAGCACAAGATCGTGTAGTTCGTTTGCTAGAGCTTTCCAATGTCAAGTATCATTTCCTTAGACCATGAGATCGTGTAACTCCCGGATGCCGTAGGAGTGCTTTGGGTGTACCAAACGTCACAACGTAACTGGGTGACTATAAAAGTATACTACAGGTATCTCCGAAAGTGTCTGCATTGGGTTGACACGGATCGGGACTCGATTTGTCACTCCGTATGACGGAGAGGTATCTCTGGGCCCACTCGGTAATGCATCATCATAATGAGCTCAAAGTGACTAAGTAGTTGGTCACAGGATCATGCATTACGGTACGAGTAAAGTGACTCGCCGGTAACAAGATTGAACGAGGTATTGGGATACCGATGATCGAATCTCAGGCAAGTAACATACCGATTGACAAAGGGAATTGTATACGGGATTACTTGAATCCTCGACATCGTGGTTCATCCGATGAGATCATCGAGGAGCATGTGGGAGCCAACATGGGTATCCAGATCCCGCTGTTGGTTATTGACCGGAGAGTCGTCTCGGTCATTTCTGCGTGTCTCCCGAACCCGTAGGGTCTACACACTTAAGGTTCGGTGACGCTAGGGTTGTAGAGATATTAGTATGCGGTAACCCGAAAGTTGTTCGGAGTCCTGGATGAGATCCCAGACGTCACGAGGAGTTCCAGAATGGTCCGGAGGTGAAGAATTGTATATAGGAAGTCCAGTTTGACCCACCGGAAAGTTTCGGGTCACCGATATTGTACTGGGACCACGGAAGGGTCGAGGGTCCACCGGTGGGGCCACCTATCTCGGAGGGCCCCATGGGCTGAAGTGGGAGGAACCAGCCTGGTGGGCTGGTGCGCCCCCAGGCCTCCCCCTGCGCCTAGGGTTGGAAACCCTAGGGGTGGGGGGCGCCCCACTTGGCTTGGGGGGCAAGCCAACCCCTTGGCCGCCGCCCCCCCTTGAGATCCAATATCTAGGGGGCCGGTGCCCCCCCAGGGCCCCTATATAAAGAGGGGGGAGGGAGGGCTGCGCACCCTAGTCCTTGGCGCCTCCCTCTCCCCCTGCAACACCTCTCCCTCCCGCTGAGCTTGGCAAATCCCTGCCGAGATCGCCGCTACTTCCACCACCACGCCGTCTTGCTGCTGGATCTCCATCAACCTCCCCCTTGCTGGATCAAGAAGGAGACGTCTTCCCCAATCGTACGTGTGTTGAACGCGGAGGTGCCGTCCGTTCGGCGCTAGGATCATCGGTGATTTGGATCACGACGAGTACGACTCCATCATCCCCGTTCTCTTGAACGCTTCCGCTCGCGATCTACAAGGGTATGTAGATGCATTACTCTCTCTCATTGCTAGATGACTCCATTGATTGATCTTGGTGAAGCGTAATTTTTTTTATTTTCTGCAACGTTCCCCAACAGTGGCATCATGAGCTAGGTCTATGCGTAGTTTCTACGCACGAGTAGAACACAATCTTGTTGTGGGCGTAGATGTTGTCAATTTTCTTGCCACTAATAGTCTTATCTTGTTTCGGCGGCATCGTGGGATGAAGCGGCCCGGACCGGCCTTACACGTACGCTTACGTGGGACAGGTTCCACCGAGTGACATGCACTAGTTGCATAAGGTGACTAGCGGGTGTCTGTCTCTCCCACTTTAGTCGGATCGGATTCGATGAAAAGGGTCCTTATGAAGGGTAAATAGAAATTGGCATATCACGTTGTGGTTTTACGTAGGTAAGAAACGTTCTTGCTAGAAACCTATAGAAGCCATGTAAAAACATGCAACAACAATTAGAGGATGTCTAACTTGTTTTTGCAGCATATGCCTTGTGATGTGATATGGCCAAAAGGATGTGATGAATGAAATATATGTGATGTATGAGATTGATAATGTTCTTCTAATAGGAATCACGACTTGCATGTTGATGAGTATGACAACCGGCAGGAGCCATAGGAGTTGTCTTTATTTTTTGTATGACCTGCGTGTCATTGAATAACGCCATGTAAATTACTTTACTTTATTGCTAAACGTGTTAGCCATAGAAGTAGAAGTAATCGTTGGTGTGCCAACTTCATGAAGATACGATGATGGAGATCATGATGATGGAGATCATGGTGTCATGCCGGTGACGAAGATGATCATGGCGCCCCGAAGATGGAGATCAAAGGAGCAATATGATATTGGCCATATCATGTCACTATTTGATTGCATGTGATGTTTATCATGTTTTGCTTCTTATTTTCTTAGTACGACGGTAGTAAATAAGATGATCCCTTATAATAATTTCAAGAAAGTGTTCCCCCTAACTGTGCGCCGTTGCGAAAGTTCGTTGTTTCGAAGCACCATGTGATGATCGGGTGTGATAGATTCTAACTTCACATACAACGGGTGTAAGACAGATTTACACATGCAAAACACTTAGGTTGACTTGACGAGCCTAGCATGTACAGACATGGCCTCGAAGCACAAGAGACCGAAAGGTCGAACATGAGTCGTATGGAAGATACGATCAACATGGATATGTTCACCGATGATGACTAGTCCGTCTCACGTGATGATCGGACACGGTCTAGTTGAGTCAGATCATGTATAACTTAGATGACTAGACGGATGTCTAATCTGAGTGGGAGTTCATTAAATAATTTGATTTGATGAACTTAATTATCATGAACTTAGTCTAAAAACCTTTGCAAAATGTCTTGTAGATCAAATGGCCAACGCTCATGTCAACCTCAACTTCAACGTGTTCCTAGAGAAAACCAAGTCGAAAGATGATGGCAGCAACTATTCGGACTGGTCTCGAACACGAGGATCATCCTCATAGCTGCCAAGAAAGCATATGTCCTAGAAGGACCGCTAGGTGAAGCACCCATCCTGCAGAACCAAGACGTTATGAACGCTTGGCGATCCACGTGCTAATGATTACTCCCTCGTTCGGTCTGCGGCATGCTTTACAGCTTAGAACCGGGCTCCAAAAGCGTTTTGAGCAACACGGAGCATATGAGATGTTCAAGAGCTGAAAATGGTTTTCCAAGATCATGCCGGGTCGAGAGATATGAAGTCTCCGACAAGTTCTACAGATTGTAAGATGGAGGAAAATAGTTACATCGGTGAGCACATACTCAAAATGTCAGGTTGCACAACCGCTTGTCCCAAATTTGGACATTAACCTCCCGGACGAGGCGGTCATTGACAGAATCCTTGATCGCTCCCACCTAGCTACAAGAGCTTTGTGATGAACTACAATATGCAGGGGATGGTGAAAACTATTCCTAAAGTATTTTCAATGCTGAAATCAGCGGAAGTGGAAATCAAAAAGGAACATCAAGTGTTGATGGTCAATAAAACCACTAGTTTCAAAAGGGGCAAGGGTAAGAAGAACTTCAAGAAGGAAAGCAAGGGAGTTGCCGCGCCCGGTAAACCAGTTGCCGAGAAGAAGCCAAAGAATGGACCCAAACCTGAGACCGAGTGCTTTTATTGCAAGGAAAAGGGACACTCGAAGCGGAACTGCCCCAAATACTTATCAGACAATAAGGCCGGCAACACTAAAGGTATATGTGATATACATGTAACTGATGTGTACCTTACCAGTACTCGTAGTAGCTCCTGGGTATTTGATACCTGTGCGGTTGCTCATATTTGTAACTCAAAGCAGGAGCTGCGGAATAAGCGGAGACTGGCGAAGAACGAGGTGACGATCGCGTCGGGGAATGGTTCCAAGGTCGATGTGATCGCCGTCGGCACGCTACCTCTACATTTACCTACGGGATTAGTTTTTTAAACCTCAATAATTGTTATTTAGTGCCAGCTTTGAGCATGAACATTGTATCTGGATCTCGTTTAATACGAGATGGCTACTCATTTAAATCCGAGAATAATGGTTGTTCTATTTATATGAGAGATATATTTTATGGTCATGCCCCGCTGGTCAATGGTTTATTATTAATGAATCTCGAACGTGATGTTACACATATTCATAGTGTGAATACCAAAAGATGTAAAGTTGATAACGATAGTCCCACATACTTGTGGTAATCGCCGCTTGGTCACATTGGTGTCAAACGCATGAAGAAGCTCCATCTTTGATGGACTTTTGGAGTCTCTTGATTACGAATCATTTGACACATGCGAACCATGCCTTATGGGCAAAATGACCAAGACTCCATTCTCCGGAACAATGGAGCGAGCAACCAACTTATTGGAAATCATACATACTGATGTGTGCGGTCTAATGAGCGTTGAGGCTCGCGGAGGCTATCGTTATGTTCTCACTCTCACTGACGACTTGAGTAGATATGGGTATGTCTACTTGATGAAACACAAGTCTGAGACCTTTGAAAAGTTCAAGGAATTTCAGAATGAGGTAGAGAATCAACGTGACCGAAAGATAAAGTTCTTACGATTAGATCATGGGGGAGAATATTTAAGTCACGAATTTGGTACGCACTTAAGGAAATGTGGAATCATTTCACAACTCACGCTACCGAACACCTCGGTAATAGCAGGTGTGTCCGAACGTCGTAATCGCACTCTATTGGATATGGTGCGATCTATGATGTCACTCACCGATTTACCGCTATCATTTTGGGAATACGCTCTAGAGACAGCTGCATTCAATTTAAATAGGGCACCGTCTAAATCCGTTGAGACGACACCGTATGAATTATGGTTTGGGAAGAAACCTAAGCTGTCGTTTCTAAAAGTTTGGGGATGCGATGCTTATGTCAAGAAACTTCAACCTGAAAAGCTCGAACCCAAGTCGGAAAAATGCGTCTTCATAGGATACCCTAAGGAAACCATTGGGTATACCTTCTACCTCAGATCCGAAGGCAAGATATTTGTTCCCAAAAACGGGTCCTTTCTGGAGAAAGAGTTTCTCTCGAAAGAAGTAAGTGGGAGGAAAGTGGAACTTGATGAAGTACTACCTCTTGAACCGGAAAGTAGCGCAGCTCGGGAAGATGTTCCTGTGGTGCCTGCACCAACTAGAGAGGAAATTAATGATGATGATCAAGGTACTTCGATCAAGT
This sequence comes from Aegilops bicornis, assembly GCA_021605145.1. Lineage (NCBI taxonomy): Eukaryota > Viridiplantae > Streptophyta > Magnoliopsida > Poales > Poaceae > Aegilops > Aegilops bicornis. The sequence goes on from CM038674.1 coordinate 622,699,185, forward strand.
CACTACTGAACTTCGTAGGTCCACGAGGACACGTTCCACACCAGAGTGGTATGGCAATCCTGTCCTGGAAATCATGTTGTTAGACAACGGTGAACCTTCGAACTATGAAGAAGCAATGGCGGGCCCAGATTCCAACAAATGGCTTGAAGCCATGCAATCCGAGGTAGCATCCATGTATGAAAACAAAGTATGGACTTTGACAGACTTGCCCGATGATCGTGAGGCGATAGAAAACAAATGGATCTTTAAGAAGAAGAGACGCGGATGGTAATGTTACCATCTATAAAGCTCGACTTGTCGCTAAGGGTTATCGACAAGTTCAAGGGGTTGACTACGATGAGACTTTCTCTCCCGTAGCGAAGCTAAAGTCCGTCCGAATCATGTTAGCAATTGCCGCATACTATGATTATGAGATATGGCAAATGGACGTCAAAACGGCATTCCTTAACGGCTTTCTTAAGGAAGAATTGTATATGATGCAGCCGGAAGGTTTTGTCGATCCTAAGAATGTTAACAAGGTATGCAAGCTCCAGCACTCCATCTATGGGCTGGTGCAAGCATCTCGGAGTTGGAACATTCGCTTTAATGAAATGATCAAAGCGTTTGGGTTTATGCAGACTTATGGAGAAGCCTGTGTTTACAAGAAAGTGAGTGGGAGCTCTGTAGAATTTCTCATATTATTTGTGGATGACATACTTTTGATGGGAAATGATATAGAACTTTTGGACAACATTAAGGCCTACTTGAATAAGTGTTTTTCAATGAAGGACCTTGGAGAAGTTGCTTACATATTAGGCATCAATATCTATAGAGATAGATCGAGACGCCTCATAGGTCTTTCACAAAGCACATACCTTGATAAGATATTGAAGAAGTTCAATATGGATCAGTCCAAGAAGGGGTTCTTGCACGTGTTGCAAGGTGTGAAATTGATCTCGGCTCAATGTCCGACCACGGCAGAAGATAGAGAAAAGATGAGTGTCGTCCCCTATGCCTCGGCCATAGGGTCTATCATGTATGCCATGTTGTGTACCAGACCTGATGTAAACCTTGTTGTAAGTTTGGTAGGAAGGTACCAAAGTAATCCCGGCATGGAACACTGGACACCGGTCAAGAATATCCTGAAGTACCTGAAAAGGACTAAGGATATGTTTCTCGTATATGGAGGTGACGAAGAGCTCGTCGTAAAGGGTTACGTTGACGTTAGCTTCGACACAGATCTGGATGACTCTAAGTCACAAACCGGATACGTGTATATTTTGAATGGTGGGGCGATGGTAGTGCGATTGCAAGAAAAGCGTCGTGGCGGGATCTACATGTGAAGCGGAGTACATGGCAGCCTCGGAGGCAGCGCATGAAGCAATCTGGATGAAGGAGTTCATCACCGACCTAGGAGTCATACCCAATGCGTCGGGGCCAATCACCCTCTTCTGTGACAACACTGGAGCTACTGCCCTTGCCAAGGAGCCCAGGTTTCACAAGAAGACCAGGCACATGAAGCGTCGCTTCAACTCCATTCGTGAAAATGTTCAAGATGGAGACATAGATATTTGCAAAGTGCATACGGATCTGAATGTCGCAGATCCGTTGACTAAACCTCTACCACGAGCAAAACATGATCAACACCCGAACTCTATGGGTGTTCGATTCATCACAATGTAACTAGATTATTGACTCTAGTGCAAGTGGGAGACTGTTGGAAATATGCCCTAGAGGCAATAATAAAATGGTTATTATTATATTTCCTCGTTCATGATAATTGTCTATTATTCATGCTATAATTGTGTTATCCGGAAATCGTAATACATGTGTGAATACATAGACCACAACATGTCCCTAGTGAACCTCTAGTTGACTAGCTCATTTATCAATAGATGGTCACGGTTTCCTGACCATGGACATTGGATGTCATTGATAACGGGATCACATCATTGGGAGAATGATGTGATGGACAAGACCCAGTCCTAAGCATAGCACAAGATCGTGTAGTTCGTTTGCTAGAGCTTTCCAATGTCAAGTATCATTTCCTTAGACCATGAGATCGTGTAACTCCCGGATGCCGTAGGAGTGCTTTGGGTGTACCAAACGTCACAACGTAACTGGGTGACTATAAAAGTATACTACAGGTATCTCCGAAAGTGTCTGTTGGGTTGACACGGATCGAGACTGGGATTTGTCACTCCGTATGACGGAGAGGTATCTCTAGGCCCACTCGGTAATGCATCATCATAATGAGCTCAAAGTGACTAAGTGGTTGGTCACGGGATCATGCATTACGGTACAAGTAAAGTGACTTGCCGGTAACGAGATTGAACGAGGTATTGGGATACCGACGATCGAATCTCGGGCAAGTAACGTACCGATTGACAAAGGGAATTGTATACGGGATTACTTGAATCCTCGACATCGTGGTTCATCCGATGAGATCATCGAGGAGCATGTGGGAGCCAACATGGGTATCTAGATCCCGCTGTTGGTTATTGACCGGAGAGTCATCTCGGTCATGTCTGCGTGTCTCCCGAACCTGTAGGGTCTACACACTTAAGGTTTGGTGATGCTAGGGTTGTAGAGATATTAGTATGCGGTAACCCGAAAGTTGTTCGGAGTCCCGGATGAGATACCGGACGTCACGAAGAGTTCCAGAATGGTCCGGAGGTGAAGAATTGTATATAGGAAGTCCAGTTTCGGCCACCGGGAAAGTTTCGGGGGTCACTGGTATTGTACGGGGACCACCGGAAGGGTCCCGAGGGTCCACCGGGTGGGGCCACCTATCCCGGGGGGCCCCATGGGATGAAGTGGGAGGGGAACCAGCCCCTCGTGGGCTGGTGCGCCCCCCTTGGGCCTCCCCCTGCGCCTAGGGTTGGAAACCCTAGGGGTGGGGGGCGCCCCACTTGGCTTGGGGGGCAAGCCAACCCCTTGCCCTCCCTTGAGATCCAATCTCTAGGGGTCGGCGCCCCCCCAGGGCCCCTATATAAAGAGGGGGGAGGGGGGCTGCGCACCCTAGTCCCTGGCGCCTCCCTCTCCCCCTGCAACACCTCTCCCTCCCGCTGAGCTTGGTAAAGCCCTGCCGAGATCGCCGCTACTTCCACCACCACGCCGTCGTGCTGCTGGATCTCCATCAACCTCTTCCTCCCCCTTGCTGGATCAAGAAGGAGGAGACGTCTTCCCCAACCGTATGTGTGTTGAACGCGGAGGTGCCGTCCGTTTGGCGCTAGGATCATCGATGATTTGGATCACGACGAGTACGACTCCATCATCCCCGTTCTCTTGAACGCTTTCGCTCGCGATCTACAAGGGTATGTAGATGCATTCCTCTCTCTCGTTGCTAGATGACTCCATATATTGATCTTGGTGAAGCATAATTTTTTTTATTTTCTGCAACGTTCCCCAACAGCGAACACTTCCTCGAAGTCGAGTCCTTGCCTCTGGACGTAGCCCTTAGCCACCAGACGCGCCTTGTGTTTCTGGATGTCGTCATTCGCATCGCGCTTGAGCTTGTACACCCATTTGAGCCCAATCGTCTTGTGGCCTACGGGGAGATCAACGAGGCGCCAAGTGTTGTTGGAGACGATTGAGGCCATCTCCTCATCCATGGTGCGGCGCGAGGTTCCCTCCCCCTCGGCTTCAGCGAACGTCTTGGGCTCGTCGATCTCACCAAGGTACAACTCGTCGTCGTGGGCGAGCATGACGTGGTCCTCGTACTGCCGGTTTGGCTGTACAACTCCGTCCCGTGCACGCGTCGTCATGGGATGCCGTGGATGTGGTGCCTCGTCGTCATTGACGTGGGAGGTGCCAGTGGCCTCTCCCTGCTCCGAGGCGAGCTCTGGGCTCGGTGGGGACGTTTTCGCTTGCCCTGGCGAGGTCGTCCCAGGAGCAGCGCTTTCGCCGCGCGCGCTCGCCGTGGTTGGGGTTCCTGCGCTTGGTGAAGATGGTGCCGCCGGCCGTGTCACCGCGTAGGAGCAGGAATCAACGGTGAACTCCACGGCCACCGGAGCTGCTGCATTGCTCTCCCAGTCCCATCGTGCGGCCTCGTCGAAGACGACGTCGCGAGACACCTGCACACGGTTACAGACTGGGTCGTAGACTCGATACCCCGCCGTTACAGGCTCATATCCCAGGAACACCATGGGACTGCTCCGGTCGTCGAGCTTGGCGGTGTGCGGCTTCACCACCTTGACATGCGCCACACAGCCGAACACGCACATGTGATCCACATTAGGTTTATGCCCATGCCATACCTCGTAGGGAGTCTTGCCGTCCACACTCTTCGTAGGTGATCGGTTGAGGAGATAGACTGCGGTCGCCACCACCTCCCCCCAGAATCTCGCCGGCACCCCCTTCGCCTTCATAAGGCACCTCGCCGTCGCGACGATGGTTTGGTTCCGTCGTTCCACGACGCCGTTCTGTTGGGAGGAATAGGGCGCTGTTAGCTGGCGCCCCACCCCCTCATCGGCGCAGTAGGTGGCGAACGTGGCGGCGGTGAACTCTCCACCGCGATCCATGCGGAGAAGACGAAGCTTGCGGCCGGTCTCGACCTCGACGCCAGCCTTGAAGCGCCTGATCTCCGTGGCCGCCTCGTCCTTCGTGGTGAGCAGCCTTATCCACATGTAGCGGCTCAGATCATCGACGAGGAGGAAGTACCGCCTCCCTCCCGCAGTGGCCGGAGCGATCGGCCCGCACAGGTCACCGTGCGCGAGGTCTAGGAGCCCCTCCGCGCGGCGCGTGGCAGCTTCAAGGGAACGGGCGCCCGCTCGCTTGCCCGCCAGCGGCTCGCACCGCTGTCGCGTGCTCGATCGTTGGGAGTCCGTGCACCATGCCGTGGCGTGCGAGCTTTCGGAGTGCGTCGAAGTTAAGGTGCCCATAGCGCTCGTGCCATGTCCAGGCCACCTCACCCGCGTGCGCGGCGAGGCACACCGGCTGCGTGACAGCCAGCGTGACCACGTACAGTCGGTTCCTGGTGCGCTCCACCTTGACGAGGAGCTGCCGCTGCTGGTCACGCAAGCGGAGGACGCCATGCTCGATGAGGGTCTGGCAGCCCGTTTCGTCGAGCTGCCCGAGACAGACGATGTTGCTGCGTAGCCGAGGGATGTAGTAAACATTAGTCTGAGCGCGGTGCTCACCGTTGCGGCAAGCGAAGAGAATCGTGCCGCGCCCCTGGATGTCCACCAGCGAACCGTCCCTGAACTTGACCGTGCCCGTGAGGCCGGTGTCGAGCTCGGCGAAGACTCCCCTCGCGCCAGTCATGTGGTTGCTGGCTCCTGTGTCGAGGAACCAGACATTGTCGCCACGTCCCTCCTTGGCCAGGTGCACTTGGTCCTCGACCAGCTCAACGTGGGTGGGCGCACCGATGGCAGGCCCGTGCTGTGGCAGCGCCCTCCTCCTCCTTGTGGGCACTGGACAGGGGAACCGTGGCCATCAGGAGCGCGGGCTCTCGCTCGTGGAGGGTACAAGACTGCGCCAACAGAAGGCCAGCCTCGTCGTCGTTGATCCGGGCCAGATTGGCCCTTGGCTGGGGCTGGGCCGCCGGCGGCTGGCCCGACGCGCCCTGTCCTTGTCCTCACCGTTCACGGCGTGGCTCCTTGCAGTCCCTGGAGAAGTGCCCTGGTTCATTGCAGTTATAGCACTTCACCTTTGACATGTCACGGCCGCGCCGCTGCCCGCTGTTGCCGGGCGGCTTGCCTTGTCGTTGCCCGCCGTTGCTGCTTCCGCCAGCGTTCGAGCCAAAGCCTTGCCCGAGTTTGCGCTGGTTCTTGCGCGCCTCCCACTCCTGCTCTGTGAACAGAAGCTGGCCGCTCTGGTTCTTCGTGTCGCCGGCGTAACGTTCCTCCGCGAATCAGAGGCGACCAACTGGCTCCTCAACCGTCAGAGTCGACAGGTCAAGGAGCGTCTCGATGGCGCAGGCGATCTGCATATAACGCGCCGGCACCATGCGCAGAATCTTCCGGACCACGCGTACCTCCTCCACGTCGTCTCCCAGCGATCGGAGGTTGTTGGCGAGACCGGTGATGCGCATGGCGAAGGCGTCCAGGGTTTCGCCATCCCTGAACGTGATCTGCTCGAAGTCGATGCGGAGGTGTTGGGCCGTCGCCTTCCTGACACGGGTCGCTCCTAGCCGCATCATGCGCACGGCCTCCCAGTCTTCATACGCGGAGTTCTTGACGGCGAGGACGCTGTGCATCTCAGGAGGCACGGCGCGAATGAGCGCGGCGAGCGCCGCCATGTCCTCCCGATCGGTGACCATGCCCTCGCCGAGCATGTTCTCCCATAGGCCCTGTGCGCGTAGGTTGATCTGCATGATCCGGGCCCACTCGATGTAGTTGGTCGGCGTCAGAGTGGGGTAGACGATTGCGCCGCCGTGCCCGGTTGCCTCCCGGATCACGCGCTCGTGGACGATCACCTCGCCCGGGTTCCTTCTGATGCGATTGCGTCCGCGGCTCCGTCCCCGCGTCTCCGTCTGCGCCCGTGGCGTCGCCTCCCTGCCGAGTCCCTAGGCAGCTGTGTCCGGCGCCTCGTGGGTGCCGGCCTCCCTGCTGCCCGCCATGGCCCCTCGTCGCCGGTGGCTCTGATACCAAATGTCAGTCTGCCGCCGCGCTCGTGTCCTCTCTCTCCCTCGCTCTCGATGAACTCACAGGAGACAATGGGTTTTTTTTGCGCAACGCACAACTTGCTGCTTTTCCCGTTTTCGCTTCCTCTTATTCAGTAAGAAACCAACAGACCCGACCGATTCGCACGCCACAACCCCGTTCCTTTGAACGTGCCATCCCACGTTCACGAAGAGAGCGTGCTCACCGCGGCCACCTCCTGCTCCTAGTCGCGCACAGCACGCATAGACCACGGCCATGCACCTTATTACATGCAAAGCAAAACTAAAGAACCGGGGAAACCGGCTCAACTACGATCGGTTCAGGGTTTAACTAACAGCCTGGCAGGCCCACTAAGGCCTTGAGGCCGCCACACACAAACGGGCTGTTATACGCTACTTTCATTTGAAATTTTCCTCAAGCACGAGCAACACACTGTCCGCTGTCGCGCTGCAGTGCTGCCTGCACAAGACATGCTTGGAGGAGCAGCGAAAACAGGCCAGAGGTTGAGGCAAACCAACCAAGCAGGCCACGCCCTAATCCTCGTTCTGTCAGAGGCTTTCAGTCTGTCACAGCTACACAGTAACAGGAGTAGTAGCACCGATGCTAGAAGCAAAGCCATTGGAGCCACCAGCAGCATCTCGTCAAGTTGGAGTGCGCCACTGACTTAGCTGACAATGTGCAGGTGAAGGTGCAGGTGCGTACGTGTCTGAACATCGATTGATACTCCTGCATTGCACCTGCACCCGCACCCAGAGCCCCAGGCCCGATCGACGCAGCTTAATATTAATAGCTAGATTACGACGCCTAGTTTAAGCGCCCTGGCGAGCCGCGACACCGGCGACGGAGCACGGGAAACCGAGATAAATACATCCTCTGCCCGCATCGGATCCCCCTGAACTGACAAAATAACCCAAGAAAACAGACGCAGAGGATTCAAAATCTAAACTAAACTGACGCACAGTACAGTACTACTGAGCTAGCACTAACTAACGCGTGCGGTGACGACGCGGCGAGGCAGGCAGGCATCTCCGCGCCACACCGACCTCCCGATCCCAGTATGCAAAGGAGGAAAGGGTCGTGGCCGCGAGCTACCGCTACCGGCTTCCCTGCGCCTGCGGTGAGCACGTTGCAGGGCTCGCTATCCCGAGGTGTCAGACTGCGCAGCCGGGTTAGTTAAATCGGCATGTCTGCTAGTACACTAGCTACTAATTCACCGCGCATGACGGTTGTTTAGCCGGTTTGCCCCTGACAGGATCCCAGAGTTCTAGGTTGCCCATCAACATGACAGTCGCTTTCCTAGCTAATCATCATTGTTTTTTGCTTGTTAGCTGGCCCTTGATCTGCCTGTCGCCCTTTGACTTGAATGAATCCTCTACGCTTAGCACCTTGTTAGTCAGTGCACATAGCTTGACACGTGTTTCGCCATGATTTCTACACGCTAGGAACAACACTTGCGCTGCGACGTCGATCAATCATGCTCCTCAGAACCGAAAGAACACGATAATGGTGCTACACCATTCACCAAGCACCGTAGAAACCGTAACAGCTTTCTGATCATAATCATCAAAGGAACCAGACATGCTCTCCGTCGATCGACCTCCTGGGTTTCCCGCAACCGTGTCGCGGGGGCTGGTGCAGGTGCCTGCCCATACCATGATACAGACATGCAGCGCCATCGAACCTCCCGCTTCAAACAGGAAAGCAAAAACAAACCAGTGGTCACCACTCACCAGTCAGGCAGTCACCACGCCAATATACTACGCGCCACACCAGGCAGGGATCAGAGACCAGACCAGCCAGTGCAGCACATGCGAAGCTTACACGGAAATGGCAGCCAGGACCATGGCGCGGCAGCTGGGGAGAGGGAGGGAGGGGACAGTGTCAGCAGCAGCACAATAATGCGGTGCCATGCCATTGCTAACCAACTCCAAAGCGGCGACATACATACATACATGATGCGTGCACGGGCACGACGGAGACACGGCGCCGTACGCCCACCGCCACCGCCACCGCTCGCCGGGACCCGTCGTCGAGCGCCTCCTCCTCGTGCGCCCTCACGTGAACCCTGCCGGCAGGCCGCAGATTCGTCGCTGCGCTGCAGGTGGTGGCGCACGGGTCGGTCTCGGCTCCGTGTTGAACGGACCGGGCGTGCGTGCGTGCGTGCGTGCGTGGCAGCGGCGCCCTGTGCGCGGTGGCCGTGCGGCGTTGTTTAATCGGCGCCGCTGGCGAAGAGATGCTACCGTCGGGCTAATGTTTAGTGGCCGCGTACGTACGGCCGACTGACGAGCACTGACCGGTTTCTTGGCCGTTTCGGCTAACAAACTCGTGGTTACGCACTGAAATCAATTTAACCTCTAGCTCCACTCGTACGAACTGCCAGCCGGAAGAAAACGGCTCGATCCACTAACCCAAGTACGTGCTAGCAAGTTTCTCCAAGTTGATATGCATCTGAAAGAGTGGTTCGAGCTGCGGCCACCGTAGGGACTGGCTGCAGTGTTTGGACGTACGCATTGGCTGGCCCACGGGGCAGGGACTCGTACCGCTCAACCGGTACATGCGCCCATGACTCGCGACACTGTCACGGCGGTGCTACGGCAGACAGCGACCTACCCAAACCCACTGTGGAGCGCATGCATGCATGCACACAGGGGCCACGCAGCGCTGGCGTGCAGATGCAGGACGCCGGTCAGCACTCAGCAAATCTGAGCCTAGATCGGTCAATCCGTCGCATGGGCGCAACGCCTGACACACGCCCTGACATCGTCTCAGGGGCTGGGCCGGCCGGCAGCAATTGCACTGCGGCTGCCGCTGCCACTGCCAGCCATTCAATTCGCCCAGCCAGCCCAGCCCAGGAGTCGTTGTCAGTCTCCTCCTCCCCCTGCAGCTCGGCCAGTGACACTGCACCCAGGCAGCTTCTCGCAGCGACTGAGTGAGAAACGGCTGAATAGAGCTTGGACTTGCCATGCAGCGTGTAGAGCACGCACTGAAACCTAGCTCTAGCTCCAGCCAGTGACGTGACATCACGAAGGAAACGGTAGAGACTAGAGAGCGTAGGAGGCCTGCGCTTGACAGGAGCAAAGCAAAGACCATGCCAAAAGGTCAGTCGTGGAGGAAAAAGTAACAATATGTTTAGCGCATGGTGTGACCGAGTTGGCGTACTGTATTGTCCTAAATAAGTACTGTACGAGCGTCTCAGGCAGCGTAAAGTAAAGCTGCTGATGCTGAGCAGCGTGTGTGTGTGTGTGGTGTGGGCGGGGTTCTGAGGTTTGGGCAGAATCAGCAGATGTGACAAACCATCTCAGACAGACTCACAGAGGTATCAGAAAGAGAAAAGAAAAAGGATGTTAACTAAAGCGAACACGCTCGGCTCAGCTCAGCTCGCAAGCTAGCATCTCATGATATTGATATCACAGGTGGCAAGGAAAAAGGAAGATCTATTCCGCTAATGAAAAGATTCAGATTGCCTCAACCCCAACTGATTAATATAGTAGCCTCGCCACCCCATGGATGCCGTGGAAATGTTACACTCGACCAAAGCAAAGATTACAAATCAAAGAGAAGGAAGAAGAAATGAAAATGATGGTCGTAGTAGGTTCCGGCTTTTCAAGATCTTCAGCGCTCGAACTGTGCATGCATGCCTCGAGGTAGCTGGTCCAGGTCTCAGCGGCATGCAGCTGGAGTAGCACGCCGGGAAAGGACCAATGGATTCTCTCCGTACGAGCGTGTTCGTGGAGATGGTCTCTCGTTGCAGCTTCGTTCTTGGTCTTCTCGTTGGGACTTGGGATCATTCACCTGCGGATCGTGAAAGCGAACCATTGAGCCAAGTAAAACAATGGCTAGTTTCAAAGTGTAAGGGAAGAAGAGCTGAACGTACCATGGTGGTAGCGGGAGGTGGTGGTGATGGGGAGCTCGTTGGCGATGGAGATGGAGAGCTGCGTCTCCCCCTCGAGCCCCATCCAGGACCCCTTGCTCCCGGTCTTCTCGTGCGGCCACTCGTCGAAGAACGGCCGGAGAGGCTTCTGGTCGGCGGAGTCGCCGTGCCCCGACGACGGCTTGTCGAGCCTCAGGTCGGCGCCCAGCAGGAAGCAGTGCTGCTGCTGCTGCCGCCTCTCCTTCTCCTCGTCCTCTTCTTTGCTGGACAGGTCGATGGCGTAGGCCGCGTTGTTGCCGTAGCCGCCGCAGCCGGGGAAGAGCGACGTGGGGTTGTGCTGCTTCGGCTCCATGCCGCCGAGCTGCTTGAACTGCCACTGGCCGTTGCCGCCGGCGCTAGCGTGGTGTTGGTGCTGACGGTGGTGGTGGTCCCTGTCGGTGGTGACGTCGGAGGAGAAGAAGGCGTGCTCGCCGCCGCCGTGCACTTCCTTGACGCTGTGCCCGTAGGCGTAGCTGTCCTTGCTGTGGTCCATGGTGGAGTAGTAGGACGGCGGCGGGTGCGGGTGGGTGGTGTCGAGGTGGAGGTGGAACGGGCTGACCTGCGCGGCGTGGTGGTAGGGGCTCGCGTGTTGCTGGCGGCCGGCGGAGGAGTAGGGGCCGCCGTAGAGCGCGTGGTAGGGCGTCGTGTCGTGAGTCGCGGCGGCGTGGCGGTGGTAGGAAGGCGCGGGGGAGGTGGTGGTGGTGGCGACGTTGACGGCGGAGTGGACGTTGGATGAGGAGGAGGAGGCCGAGGAGGAAGGCGGCGGCGGGGGCGTGGCCAAGGACATTTCCACAGGCTTTCTTGAACGGTTCTTGCCGCGGTGCATGTGCTTCTCGCAGTACTTGGAGTCCGGGTACGCCTCCTTGGAGCAGCGCCACTTCTTGCCGTCCGTCCGCCGGCACCGCCCCGGCTCCGGGTCCTCCGCCTTCCGGCCGAACCCCATGCCAAAGCAACCCCAGCCAACTGCAACACCGTCCATCACGAGTCAGTATCAACACGTAGATGCATGCAAGCAAGGCCGACATGGAAGCAAATCAAAGAAATAAGTTGGTGAAGAAGACGCGGTACGTACGTGCGGCCTGGGGAGGGAAGGCGAGGGAGGGGGAGGTGGCGAGGGCGGAGTCAAGGAGGAAGCTGCGGCGGAGCGGGAGGAGGAGGTCGGAGGGGATGGGCACGCCGGAGGCCATGTACTTGTAGATGAGCGCCTGGTGCTCCAGCTCCTGCCACTGCGTCGCCGTGAACGGGCACCGGCCCCCGCCTGCCCCGACGCCGCCGGCCCCCGCGCGACCGCCCATCATCATCATCGTCTCCGGCTCGTACCCCGCTCGGCTGCCCGAACACAGAAACCTAGCTAGCTACTAGCTACGCTGTGGTTGTGCGGCACGGACCTTGGCGATCGACGTGGTGCGGTTGTTGAGAATGGCGATGCTCTTGTGAGGAGGGAGAGGTGGTGAGCGGAGGGGAGCACTCTCTGAGGATGGGAGGCTGGGGGGTTTTGTAGTGGGAATGGGACGGAGGAAGCAGGAGGGCTGACGCGCGCAGTCACGGAGACCGTTCCCGTCCCGTGGCGTAACGTGGGATTCTACAGTACGGTGGCTTCACCGTTGGCGGTCTGTGTCGCCGATGAACCCATTCAAACGATCAACAGTTCAGGTCGTCCTATGCCAAAAAGTATCTACGACAGTGCACCTCGTGTGCACGTCAGCCATATCTTGGCTCTTGTGTGTCAAGCTGATTTTCTAAAAGGTGCGATTTAAGGGGCTCTTTGGTTTGTGACTAATTTTGCCAACGAAGCTGCTAAATCTCAGTCGACTGAGACTTTGCGAAGTCTCAGTCGACGAGTCAGCCCGTGTAGTATCGGCCCATTCTGATGCAACCAGCCTCTTCTTGTTCTGTTTTTTGTTTCTTTCCTTGCGTTGGGCAGGGATGCATCATGGGCTGAGTGTGAGGGAGGATCTCTTGTCTATTTGGCCTTTTTTCTGGACGTGTGAGAAATATTGTGTCTGAGCTATACAACTCCCTTTTTAAAAATAAAATTAAGATATACGTTGTTTTTCAGTTTGGTGGTTAATTTATGTTTTATTTTTGTTCCACTCAAAATCAAATTGTGGTTATTTTCTAATTGATAAGGCAAGTTGTAAAAAAGACGAGGGCCTCGTTATTTTTTTCTTTGTTGTTTCCCTTCTTGTCCATTTTTTATGTTCACGTCGAGACACTCCTCCGACACTTAGTGAGTCTTTTTTTGTTTCTTTATATGTTCATGTCCTTTTTGTGTTTTTTTGTCATTTTTTGTTCATGTCCTTTTCCTTGTTTTTTCTTCTTTTTGCTCTACTTTTTGTCTTTGGGGTTTGGTTTTGTTTTCTTTTCTAGTAAAGGGTGCTGTTTTTTCAAACTCGTCCTTAGGTTGCATGCATGTCTCCCACACGGAACGGAAAGATATGAACACATATGTGTAACTAAGTATGCTATAGGCTAGGTGCATAGGCGGCCAGTAGGTATATTTATAATTTTTCCACACACAAAATAGGTATATTTACTGTTAATTTTACCTTATTTTATTTTTTAATTCATTTTGCACAACCATTGCTCACTCGTCATATGTGTGCAACTGATTTGATTTGTTTTTTCTATGGAAAACATCTGGATGTGTGTAGTTGCATGTCTTTCACGTGTGTGGAACCAAATTCGTTATTATTTTGCTTTTTGCAATTGTTTTATTGACAGATATTTTTTCCTAATAAATTTTCCTCTTTGTTTTCTGCTTTTATTTATCTATATTTTAGTTTATTTTGTTTTTTATTTGTATAAATAGTTTTTTTATTTGCCACCTAGTTGCATGTTCGTCCTTGATGTGCAATTGTGCTATTATACCACATGCAACTTCAAGTAACTCACATGAGTGCACCTGCAACTTCAGTGATGTTTTGTTTCATGGAAGCGGGGCAATTGCATGCCTACTACTAGTCACGCAACTCCAAGTGTCGCCTCCATCGCAACTTTGTGTCTTCAACGCGGCTGCAACTCTGTCTTGTTTTATTGAGCTGGGGGATGGGTTGCATATCTTTCAATAGGCACGCAACTACAAGTGTGTCCCCGAAATGCAACTTCAACTCAATGGTGTTTTTGTCCGAGGGAGGGGGCAGTTGCACCACTAGGCACACAACTGCAAGTGTCGCATCCGACTGTAACTCTGTGTTGTTTTGTTGGGGAGGAGGGCAGTTTGCATGTATGCCAATAGGCATGCAACTGCAAGTATCTCCTGACTAAAACTGCAACTCAGTGATGTGTTTTCATGTAAGTGAGGTAGTTGCATGCCTGCTACTACTCACGCAACGGCAATTGTCGCACTAATTGCAACTCTGTATTGTTTTATCGACGAGGGAGGTGGGTTGCATGTCTCCAATAGGCACGCAACTGCAAGTGTGTCCCTGAGATGCAACTTCAACTCAATGGTGTTGCCCTCGATTGGAACTCTGTGTTGCTTTCTTGGGTAGGAGGGCAATTGCATGTCTGCCAATAGGCTCGCAACTGCAAGTGCGCCCCTTGACTGCAACTGCAACTCAGTGGTGGTTTGTTCGAAGGGAGGGCGAGAGTTGCGTATCTACTACTAGTCATGCAACTACAAGTGACGTCCCCGACTACAACTACATGTCTTATACGTGGTTGTAATTTTGTAGTGCTTCATCGGGGGAGGGGCAGCTGCATGTCTAGTCACTAGGCATGCAACTGCAAGTGTCGACCCTGACTGCAACTAAATGTCTTCCAGGTGGTTGCAACTCAGTGGTGTTTTGTCGGGCGGAGGAGATGCAATTGCATGTCCACCACTAGGCATGTAACTGCAAGTGTCTCCCCCTACTGCAACTGCATGTCTTCAACGTAGTTGCATTTTTGTAGTGTTTTGTCAGGGGGAGGGTGGTTGCATGACTGTCACTAGACATGCAGAGGAGTTACTTGCATGTCCTTCACTAGGAACGCAACCGCACGTGTCCCCTAACTACAAATGCATGTGTTCAACATGATTGTAACTACGTAATGTTTTGTCGGGGAAGGGGTTAGTTGCATGTTATTCACTAGGTACGCAACTGCAAGTGCCATCCCCGGATGCAACAGAATGTCTTCCACACGGTTGCAACTCATTGGTGTTTTGTGGTACGAAGGAGAGGCAACTGCATGCCCACCACTAGGCACACAACTGCAAGTGTCACCCTCCGACTGCAACTTTTTCATGGGGAAGGGGCAGTTGCATGCCTGTCACTAGGCATGCAACTAGAAGTGTCACCTCCGACTGCAATTGCATATCTTCCAACGCGACTGCAACTTAGTGAAGTTTTGTTGGTGGAAGAAGAGGCAATTGCATGCCTACCACTAGGCACGTAATTGCAATTGTCATCCCGACTACAATTGCATGTCTTCAGTGCAGTTGCAATTTTGTAGTGCTTCGTGAGGGGGAGGGGCAGTTGCATGACCGTCACTAGGCATGCAACTTCAAGTGTCGTGCCGACTGCAATTGCATATCTTCCATTGCGACTGCAACTAGTGAAGTTTTGTTGGTGGAAGGGGATGAGTTTCATGTCTGACTGCAAGTGTCATCCTCGATTGCGACTGCATGTCTTCAACGTGACAACCGCTGGGGAGGGGGGGGGGAGGGGAAAAAGTTGTGTATTGTCGACGGCAGGGAAGGATGTATTTGCATGTGTCTGCCAATAAGAGTTTATTAATATATTTAAAAAATCGACCACGGGATATGAAAGTGAGATTAAAAAGTAGGATTTTATTATTTTTGACAAATTAGCAGCAAGTTGCATATAAATGCAACAAGCACAAACTCACATAGTTTTTTTTGGGGGGGGGGGGGAGTAGTTGTACACCTTCAATATATTTCTATTGTTTTTGGCCGCATGTAAATGTAACAAGCACAACTCACATATTTTTTTTCTTATTTTTCACCTCGAGCTACCGGCTGGACTTTTTATCCTATTATTTTACTTTGCATTTGCAAGCGCTACTACATATGTGCAACTTGTTTTTTTTGCGAGTACATATGTGCAACTTGTGCGGGCTTTACATTTTTTTTTAGTTTTCCTTTTCTTGAGACAATTTAGTTTTTCCTATTACTCACGCGCGAGCGTCTTCTGTGCAAGTGGCCGCAGCTTGCCCATGCTCAAATTGCAAGCCCTCCAACGCTCTAGTTGCACATTCACAAGTCGCGTGGAACTGCATATGACACATTTGTGTCCATAAAAATGTCCAACCATACAAAAACCCACAAAACCGAAAAAAAACAAAGAAAAACTAAGGCGAAACGCACAGGCAAAACACAATACCGTCCGCGATAATTGAAAATGGATGAAAAAAAGAAGCAAAAGGATACGAGGGGGAGGTACTACGGATCGGCTGTACACACACAAACATGGAAGAAAAACAATGGGCCGACTACCGGCCCATGGGAGGGATGGCACGGCCTATGGGAGGGATCGCACCAGCTCCAGTGATTCTGATACGTTATGTGCGTACCGTAAGCTGACGTAAGCCTCGACTGAGACTTCCTTATTTTTCAGTCGATTGAGACATAGACGGACCCTTTTGCCAAAGGTTACCTCACCTAAGGTTAGGCAAGTTTGACTAACTTAGATGAGTGTTTGGTTCAAGCCACACTTAACCCCACATGACATACACATAAAAAGCGTGGCAAGATTCCTTAGGCTTGCCAACTTGTGGCTCTCATTTTGATGAAGTAAACTTAGGCAAGGTTGGCAAAAATATGTGGCAAAGTGTGGCAATGCTAGGTCTAGAACCAAACAGCCCGTTAGTTTCATGAAAAATGCAACCTGTACTTTGTCATCACAAGTGCAAGTTGCACTTAAAGTTCTTGTGTGCTCGCGTCTCGTGGGCCCTAGCTCCGCCGACAGTGATCTCCTTGCTCCTCCTTGCCGTCGCCGGTGGGCGTTCGCTGGGCGAAGCCCATGCGACACAGGCGGCGGCGGGTTCCACCATCCCTCCCTTGGTCGAGGTCGTGACGACACGGGTTAGCCACTCGTGGTGGCGCAGGGTTCGGCAGGGACACCCGGATCCGGGGGTTGTGTGGCCCTGCGGCGCTGGTGACGGGGCCTAGGTCATGTCTGCCCCGATCAGGATCCTATCGTGCTTCGGTGACGTTGGCTAGCTGTGGTCTGTGCCTGAAGCACTTGGTCTGATGGTGGCAGCCACTACCGGAGAGGGTGCCTCCTTACCGGCGGCCCCGGGGGGGGGGGGGCAGGGGGTTGGCGGCGCCATATGTTGTTGCGGGGCGTTATAGGTTGCTTGAGCAGCGAGGCGGTGGGCAAGCGTGGATAAGACCTTGGCTGCTCCATCAGCCCGTCGTACTGTAAGTGCATCTAGTGCCTCTTAGTGATTTTGGTGTATTTAAGACTTATAGATTAAGGGATTAATGTGTTTGTGAGTGTACACAGGTCTAATAAGTCTACGAGGAGTTTGATATTTCTGAAGAAAGTAGACCCCTAAAAATGAATGTCTTCGGTTGAAGACTTTGAAAATGAGGAAACTGGTGTGACCTTGGAGATACTGATATTGATGCGAGGACTATGAAGCGTGAAGACTTTTGTTTTCGTAGTTTCATTTTCCTTTCTTGAGTCATAGAAAACCCCGTACTGTTAAAGGGGGTCGACGTAAAACTAAAAAAAAAACCAAGTGATGCTCATCTCAAAACCTACACCTACTCAATCCTTCGAGTGAAGCCTTTGAAATCTCATACAGTTCAGTCAATTTCTTCAGTGACAGAGACGAATATCTTCTGGTCTTTAAGGAATTTGTTCTTACTGAGGAGTTAGGAATCCGCCAGTGCGGATTGCCTACAAGTGAGGAACATGATAGCCCTGAGGAATATGAGAGCTCAAATTTCCAACTGTTGTTGTGCTATGCGCCAGCTGTCTCAAATATCTTATCCACCTAACAGTCATATCATTGAAGGGCATTTATGTCTTATCATGTCGGGCTGCTCCCCGGCTATAAATAGATGCCCCCCTCAACTACTAGTTGGTTGGCTGCTCTGAGAGAAACTGACACTTGTCATTTAGAGCATCCCATCTTTCGAGGACTTTGAGCGAAAATCATCAGTGAGGAAAACCCAAAAACCCCAACACCTAAAACCCAAAGTGATAGAGCATCACTGAAGAGATTGTTCCTGTGTGGAACTGACGCTTGTTACCTTTGTAGACTATGCATCTTCCGGACGGTTAGGCGTCATAGTCTAGAGCATCCAAGAGGAATTGTGGATTGCCAGATGACCAAGTCTGTGAAGGTTTGGAAGTCACCTTGAAGACATACCATAAGTGATTGGACGAGGTCTGTGTGACCTTAGCTCACGGAGAATACAGTAAGGACTGTGTGTCCTTTGTTTAAATACCAAGCTGCTCCAACCAGACATACAACTCTCACAGTAGTTGGAACTGGTCTACCAAATCACTGTCTTCACCGAGCTACTGGTTCTATTTGCTCAACCCTTTCATTTCCGCGCTCATGTGTTGATGAAATTGATCATTACTGTCGGTGTCAAAACCGGCGGATCTCGGGTAGGGGGTCCCGGACTGTGCGTCTAGGCGGATGGTAACAGGAGACAAGGGACACGATGTTTTTACCCAGGTTCGGGCCCTCTCGATGGAGGTAAAACCCTACTCATGCTTGATTAATATTGATAATAGGGGTAGTACAAGAGTAGATCTACCACGAGATCGAGAGGCTAAACCCTAGAAGCTAGCCTATGGTATGATCGTTGTTAGTCCCTCGGACTAAAACCCTCCGGTTTATATAGACACCGGAGGGTTAGGGTTACATAGAGTCGGTTACAAATGGGAGGAGATCTACATATACATATCGCCAAGCTTGCCTTCCACGCCAAGGAAAGTCCCATCCGGACACGGGACGAAGTCTTCAATCTTGTATCTTCATAGTCCAGGAGTCCAGCCAAAGGTTATAGTCCGGCCATCCGGACACCCCCTAATCCAGGACTCCCTCAGTAGCCCCTGAACCAGGCTTCAATGACGACGAGTCCGGCGCGCAGATTGTCTTCGGCATTGCAAGGCGGGTTCCTCCTTCGAATACTTCATAGAAGATTTTGAACACCACGATAGTGTCCGGCTCTGCAAAATAAGTTCCACATACCACCGTAGAGAGAATAATATTTACACAAATCCAATCTGCTGACGTATTCCGCAGCGTGACATCACACCACGGCCAAGCCTTTATTCGAATCGTTTTTATTGTCCCACCTCAGCACGCTTAGCGAGGCGGTTTCCTTGGCACGTCTTGTCGAAGCGGAGATCGTGTCCCTTTCTCCCGGGATTCTCATCAATACGGGCGTGGGTAACCCAACCGTGCCATTAATTTACGGCGCTTGGGAGATAAGCGAGTTTTACCAGGTGGTGGGGGCACATAGTTTCGTCCGCCCATATAAGGGATAAGGATCCACCTTTTCCATCTACGCCTTCTTCCTCCTTTGCTTATCCATTTCGCCAAGACTCGAGCTCCAGCGCCAAGTCCGCACATCCCACCTCAACCTTCTCCAACCACGTCCGGAGCGGGAGGCAAGTGGATGGTCTCCTCCGTCACGGAGGGACACATCAAGAAGTCGAGGAGGCCGGATACTTGTCTAACGACATCGCGCACCGGCTCCCAGACAAGGGGCAGCTCATCCCCACCCCCAGGCCCCATGAGAGGGTGGTGTTCCTCACCCATTTCCTCCGCGGACTAGGTTTACCACTGCACTCATTTGTCCGGGGCTCATGTTCTACTACGGCCCTGGATTTCCACGATCCGCCCCAAACTTCATCCTCAACATCTCGGCGTTTATCGTCAGGTATGCGAAACCTTCCTCCGCATCAAGCCCCACTTCGGCTTATGGATGAAGACCTTCAATGTCAAGCCGAAGGTAGTGGGCGGCCAGCAAGCGGAGTACGGAGGCGCCATGGTGGGAAAGATGCCCAACGTTACATGGCTCGAGGGCTCCTTCGTGGAGACCATAAAGGGGTGGCAATCGGGGTGGTTCTACATCACCGAGCCGCGTGACCCTGAATGGGCAGCGGCCTCCGAATTCCGATCTGGCATCCCCACACGGCTCACCTCCTGGAAAGAGAAGGGCCTGTCGTGGGGTAATTCGGAAGAGCGGACCGGACTCCAAACCTGCGTCCAAGACCTGGTGGACAAAAAGGTTAAACTCGTCAACATAGTCCAGGTCATGCTTATCCGCCGGATCCTCCCGTGTCAACGACGGGCTTTTAACTTGTGGGAGTTCAACCCGGCCCAGCACCAAACTCTGACCAGGCTCTTTGACACATCGCACGAGGATGCCTGGAAGGTGCTATTCAAGGCGCCGAGGTTCCCTCCCATCACCGAGGATCGCGGATTCCACGCTAAGCGCCAAGCCGCCGCAGATAAGCTTATTTTACCCTTTACGGGATACTTGTTTTCATAGTTTGACTCTATCACGGGATCTAAGCTCCGTTCCTTTTGACAGAATGGCAGAAGAAGACCGGACGGATCGACCGTCCGGCTCCTTTGCCCCAGACCCAATGGACGCCCGCTTGACGGGTTTCTTTGATTCCGGCACCTTACGTGGTGCCGAGAAGAAGGCCAAGAAAAGGCCGCGGGAACTCGAAGAGTTCCCAGCGCTGCGATGTCGGATTCATCGTCCGATGACTCGAGGCGCCTCCTCCCACGAAGACGAGGAGGAGGAAGAAGAGGCCTCTCCCCTCCGGCGGGGAGGACAGAAAGGAAGGCTGCCCCAATCGGGGGCGGAGGGTCCAAGAAGGAAGGACCCTTCCTCCGGACTACCCGCCAACGCCGACGACGGCGAAGAGGAGTGGCCATCCAGGCCAAGCCCCAGCAAAATTGTAAGTATCCGGATACCGTAATAACTCATGGCGTTCCTTTATTGCACAAAGTATCTTCGACGCCGAATATAATCATGCAGTCCGCCATGCCCATTTCGATGCTTCGTCGGCGGATCCTCGGATTCGCCGGATGTGAATAGCCTTTCACTTCCGATCACCTCCCTCGTCCCTACGGACGATGCCGAGGTGGAGTCCCAAAAGGGTCCAAGCCAGAGAAGGTGGTCCTAGAGGCGCGCAAGGCGACCTCCCGGACTCGAGCACAAAAGGGACAAAACCCCAAGGGCTCCAAGTCCGGCCCTAGGTCGACACCGCCTCGAACCTTCAAGTGGTTCCGAGTCCGTGGCGCCCCTAATAAGAAGGGCAAGCCTACGACACGGTGACCTCCGGCCCAACCGAGGCACATGATAATCTGCTTTGGAGGTGCTTAACGCGCCTCCATCGATGAGGAGCACCGCACTATTATGAGTGTAGTGATCCGGAAGGTTCATCCGCCAAGAGCGGGCTGGTCAAGCTTGTGCCAGCCTTCTAACAAAGCTTTGAGGTATGTATTTAAGATATGTAAAAATATTACCGCATAGACAAGAGCCCCGATGCTCAGTTTGGTGCTCGGAAAGAAAAGCCGAACTGAGGATCAAAAAGATATACGCAGGAGTCTAACATAAGTATGTCAATATGGGAATGCAGGCGCTGGCCGACCTCTGCCACACTAAATGCGGAGGTCGATGCATTGAAGCAGAGCCTCGAGCGGTCCTAGAACGAGCTCGGCCTTGCCAAGAAGCAGCTCGAGGACAAGGAAGGTAAGTAATACCTTATTTAAGTATATATAAAAAAGATGTGGTTGCAAAAAATGACAGGACCAAAGTGAGTATTACAGGGGCCACAACCGAGGTGGCGACCCTGAAGGAAGCGCTGTCCAAGGCCGAAGACAATGCGGCCGTGGAGCGCACCGAGCGAGAAAAGCAAGAGGCGCGGGTGGCGGAGGTACATCAAGAGCTCCAGGCTCTCGTGAAAAAAACACGAGAGTTTGGAGCTCGACTCAAAGACTCGAGAGTCCGAGCTCGCCTCGGCGCTTGAGAGCGCCAAATCTGCCAAGGCCGAAGCCCAAAAAGCCCTCCAGGAAATTGAGGCGATGAAGAAGATAGTGGCGGGTAAGGCATTCTTTATGCAAAGCAAGCACGTTAAAGTGAATTACTTGTTACTTACCCGAGTCCGGAGCTCTCCAGGAGCATTCACATATCTTCCCCAGCAGTGTCCGACGCCGCATTCTACCGGGCCAAGGAGGGAGCTCGACCGAGAAGGTGTTCGGTCCCAAGATGTTGAGGCCGGACACCCGGTGCCCTTGAGCGACCGGCTGAAGCAGCTGGTCGAGCTCCATAAGGTGGCCGAACAGGCCATGAAGGGTCTCATAGTCCGGCTGTGGCCTGGGGAAGCCATGCACAGGAGCTACTTGGGCCTGGTGAGGCGGTGGTGGATGCCTGTCCATGGCTTGAAGTCATCAAGCGCTCCGTATGCATCGAAGGTGCTTTCGTGGGGCCCTTGCCCGTGCTAAAGTGCACTTTGGGGCAAGATGGGCGCCGAGAAGCTTGTGACGGATGGACCACCGCCGGGCAAGGAGCATCGCAAGCCCGAGATGTATTATGAGGGCGTCTGAAGGGTGCCCGCCTTTATAGCGGATGAGTGCTCCAAAGATGTAATTTTTGAGTAAACTCGCATTTGTGATCTGTCAGACGCTGAAAACTTGTTCATATGCGCTTAAGCAACGCTTTTGAATTTAAAATATTACCTTCAGGCGGCCGTTTATTAAAATTGAGAGATGGCGAGTCGTCGGCTTCTCGCCCCCATGCCACGAGTCTTTGGGGTGTTCGGGATAAACTTGAGCGCTCTTTTTCCCATTCTTGGGTCCTTGAGGAGGCGCTCAACGCAACGAACAAGGCAACCGGACTATAATGCTTGAACACTCTCACTTAGCCATAGAATTCTATAATTTTAAATTTCGGCAAAGCCCCTAGTATTCGAAAGACCGAGTTCGGGGCGCTATCCACGCCTAGGCCGGACAAAGCCGACTCCTCGCTCTAAGCGGCATAAGTCTTTAGGGACTCGAAAACCTCTCGAACAGCGACCAGCTCTCGCCCTATCATGACGGTTAGTTTTAGCTTTCTCCACTGAGGTGCTTAGCCCAGCTCAACCGGGGCACAATTGCAGTGGTTCTCCCAGCGCTACCTTAGCCGATATAATGGAACGTAAGGTACCAAAACATGGGAGCCGGGCAAACCCAACTATTGACCCAAGACATGATTCAGAGCCGATGCATATAATGCTATAAGTTCGGGGTGCCGCACTCGTGAGAGTGTTCATACTTCTCACACCATGTTCTGGGGTACGTAAGCCCCTGGTGTATTGGCCGTACCAGAGTGTACGGGTGCAACATGTCATTAATGAACATATATAGACAAAAGCTATGTATTGTTTATTTGAAAAGGCCGCGGTAAAAGCAGGACGATACAAATAGTGCGATAAGCAAGAGATGGGACTATTTGACATGTCCCCCCTCGAGGCGTCTGCGGGATGATATGTGAAACAAGTATACTGCTCGTTATAAAGACCACCTGGAGACTCGATGTAGCTTTCCGCCTCCCTGGCTGTTGCATCGTGTGTTCGGCGATTGTACTGCCGGACAGGCCTTCCGGAAAGTGGAGTCCTAAAAGTAAGAAAAAGAGGAATGACAAAATCAGGAGCCCCTGGTGCGGTTGAGCCACATTTTGGGCATGCCGTGGTCGTGCCCCTCCCCCTATGCCCATGGTATTTCCAGAGCGTAGTTATGTACGCGTAGTACTGGTTTCGGAATTTCGCGAGGGCTGGGGTTGGGGCCGCATTGCTACACTTGCTCGGAACGTGCCAGGCGGTCTTGTTGTAGGTTACTCCGGGTGCGCTTGACGGTGTCCGGACGTTTAATAGCCGGACTGGAGAATTGCCTTGAGAGGCTGCTTTGTACTTCCGCCGCGAGGGCCGCCGTTTGCACCTCCGTTCGGAGAGAGTGTTCAGTGTTTCCATTGACCGTAATGACTCCTCGAGGGCCTGGCATCTTGAGCTTGAGGTATGCGTAGTGCGGCACCGCATTGAACTTTGCAAATGCGGTTCGTCCGAGTAGTGCGTGATAGCCATCATGAACGGACTATGTCAAAGATTAACTCCTCGCTTGAAATTATCCGGGATCCGAAGACCACCTCAAGTGTGACCGAGCACTGTCAGTTGGCCTCTACACCTGGTATGACGCCTTTAAAGGTCGTCTTTGTGGGTTTAATCCTTGAGGGATCTATGCCCATTTTTCGCACTTTATCCTGATAAAGCAGGTTCAGGCTGCCGCCGCCGTCCATACGGACTCTAGTGAGGTGAAATCCGTCAATGATTGGGTCTAGAACCAATACGGCGAATCCGCCATGGCGGATGCTAGTGGGGTGGTCCCTTCGATCAAAAGTGATCGGGCAGGAGGACCATGGGTTGAACTTTGGGGCGACTGGCTCCAATGCATATACGTCCCTGAGTGCACGCTTCCGCTCCCTTTTAGGGATGTGGGTTGCGTCTATCATGTTCACGGTTCGCACTTGTGGGGGAAGCCCTTCTGTCCTCTATTGTTCGACGGCCGGGGCTCCTCCCCGTCATCGCTATGCAGCCCCTTGTCTCTGTTTTTGGCACTTAACTTGCCTGCCTGCTTGAACACCCAACAATCCTCATTGGTGTGATTGGTAACTTTTCGAAGTGCCGTGTATCCGCACGAGCGATCGAGTATTCGGTCCAAACTGGACGGCCCGAGTATTTCTTTTAAATGGCTTTTTCCGTTGACCGGGTTTAGAGCCTCTGAATCCGGCATTAATCGCCAGATTGCCGCATTGTCGCCGTTAATGCGGGCGCTTTGTGCTTGTTGCGACGCCGACCGCCATTGCTGTCCTTGGTATCCGAATTACCAGGGCTCTTGGTCATGTTATTACCACAAGCTAGCCAGCTGTCTTCTCCCGCGCAAAAGCGGGTCATGAGTGTTGTGAGGGCTGCCATGGATTTCGAATTTTCCTGTCCTAGGTGCCGGGCAAGCCACTCGTCACGGATGTTATGTTTGAAGGCTGCAAGGGCCTCTACGTCCGGACAGTCGACTATTTGATTTTTCTTGGTTAGGAACCGTGTCCAGAATTGTCCGGCCGATTCCTCCGCTGCTGAATTATGTGGCTTAGGTCATCGACATCCGGTGGTCGCACATAGGTGCCACTGAAATTGTCGAGGAATGCGGCTTCCGTGTCCTCCCAACAACCAATTAATTCTGGCCGGCAAGTTGTTAAGCCAATGCCGAGCTGGTCCTTTAAGCTTGAGTGGGAGGTATTTGATGGCGTGTAGATCATCACCAAGGGCCATGTGGATATGAAGGAGATAATCCTCGATCCATACCGCAGGATCTGTTGTGCCATCGTATGATTCGATGTTTACGGGTTTGAAACCCTCGGGATTTGATGATCCATTACTTCATCTGTGAAGCATAGTGGGTGTCTTGGCGCCTGCATCGGGCTATATCACGATGTAGCTCAAACGAGCTTTGTCTACTTTGTTCGCCCGCCGGATTTACCATATCTGGCATGACGGTTATCGCCACGTGTCGTAGGCGCCCACGCCGATCCATAGATCGATCTTGTTTGTCTTGCCTCGTCCTCCAATATATCTCGCAGTGTCCGGGCGATTTCCCGTGCCTTGGTATTCTTTGAGCGACGCTGGTGCGGCTTGAGTGGAGGGCCGAGAGGCCTCTTCTGTCATGACCACGAGGTGGCCGATCGGCCGCATCATGCGCTGGTGATGTAGGTCTAGGTGCTTCCTCCTCTAATCGGGTAGCAGCCTGCGTTTTGGGTAGCTCTTGGAGGGGCGTTCGAGTTCAGACTCTTGACGCAAGGACTTGATCCATCCGTCGGCTAGCAAGTCTTGGTCAGCTCTAAGCTGTTGCTGTTTTTCTTGAGGCTGCTCGCCGTGGCCATAAGCCCTGCGTTTGAAAGCAGCTCCTGTTCGACGGGATCCTCGTGCCACGACAAATTGGCTGCCGCCGAGGCTTGCCTCGTCTTCGGAGGGAGGCATGTAATTATCGTCCTCTACCTCTTTGTCTGCCGCTCTCTCATGAGGGCTGGTTTCACCAACCTCCTGCGCTGAATCCTGCTGGAGGGGGTTGTCTTCGGCACTGTCCGGGGTGTTATTGTCTCCCGTGCCGGAATCACCATTTTTTCTTTGGCGGGATTTAGAGCGGCACCGCTGACGCCGGCGCTTAGGCTGCTTCTTGGAGGGGTCATCCTCCGTTGTTCCATCGCCGTTCCCTTCTTTTGGGGTGTCCACCATGTGTATGTCATACGACGAGGTGGCCTTCCAGTCGTGTGGCTGGTTCTTGGTCGTCTCTGCATCGGGCGTCCATATCGTCGATGTCATCGAGTCAAGTCGAGCATGTTGGTTAAATCATCGGCGGTGGCTACGAAGTGGGTGGTGGGTGGGCTTTGAATTTCTTCGTCGTCCGCATCCCAACCTTGCGACCATAGTCCGGCGAGGCTCTCGACAAAGAGAGAGACTTTAGTGAATTGAGAATGTCGCCGAAGGGCAAGTCTTTGAAAAGATGTCCATGACGGTGAACTCCATGATCGGCCAATCGGATTCGATTGGCGGTAGCGGAAGGTTGGTCCGGAGGAGTCCGGCACCTTGGAGTCACAAGCCCATAAGCGACAAAGGCTGGTGTTCGCTCGATCGCCCGTAGAGATTGCAGCCCCGAGGCGGTGTCCAACCACCCATCCTCGATTAGCGCGATCCGCTCCGAGCTAAGTGTCGGGCCGGACACGAATCTTGACCTCTAGGGCCTGTTCGGCTGACGGATCTAGATCATGCCCACCGTAACGGTCTGGTAGCGCTCGGGCTCGAACCCGTCGAAGATCAAGTCTCCGGGCGTTAGCCGTGTAGTTCAAACTTCCAAATCGACACGATGGCGAGGCGTAGCTTCGATCTGCTCGGATGGCCAAGCAATTGGCCCGATGCAAAGCCGCGGATCTGAAGATCTGTCCGGGGAGAAAAGTCTCACCCTGGACCGCATCGTTGTTGATGATCGGAGGAGCCATCGGGCCTAAAGATGGCGACACAGAGGAACTCTCAATGAAAGCACCAATGTCGGTGTCAAAACCGGCGGATCTCGGGTAGGGGGTCCCGAACTGTGCGTCTAGGCGGATGGTAACGAGACAAGGGACACGATGTTTTACCCGAGTTCGGGCCCTCTCGATGGAGGTAAAACCCTACTCTGCTTGATTAATATTGATGATATGGGTAGTACAAGAGTAGATCTACCACGAGATCAGAGAGGCTAAACCCTAGAAGCTAGCCTATGGTATGATTGTTGTTCGTCCGATGGGACTTTCCTTGGCGTGGAAGGCAAGCTTGGCGATACGGATATGTAGATCTCCTCCCATTTGTAACCGACTCTATGTAACCCTAACCCCCTCCGGTGTCTATAAAAACCGGAGGGTTTTAGTCCGTAGGACGAACAACAATCATACCATAGGCTAGCTTCTAGGGTTTAGCCTCTCTGATCTCATGGTAGATCTACTCTTGTACTACCCATATCATCAATATTAATCAAGCAGGAGTAGGGTTTTACCTCCATCGAGAGGGCCCGAACCTGGGTAAAAACATCGTGTCCCTTGTCTCCTGTTACCATCCACCTAGACGCACAGTTCGGGACCCCCTACCCGAGATCCACCGGTTTTGACACCGACATTGGTGCTTTCATTGAGAGTTCCTCTGTGTCGTCATCTTTAGGCCCGATGGCTCCTCCGATCATCAACAACGATGCGGTCCAGGGTGAGACTTTTCTCCTCGGATAGATCTTCGTGTCGGCGGCTTTGCATCAGGGCCAATTAAGCAGCCATCTGGAGCAGATCGAAAGCTACGCCCCTGGCCATCAGGTCAGATTTGGAAGATTGAACTACACGGCTGACGTCCGCGGAGACTTGATCTTCGACGGGTTCAAGCCACAGCCGAGCGCGCCGCACTGTCGCGATGGGCATGATCTAGCTCTGCCGTCAAACGGTGCCCTAGAGGCCGCACCCGTGTCCACTCCGACCCTCAGCACGGAGCCGACTGCGCCAATCGAGGACGGGTGGCTGGACACCGCCTCGGGGGCTGCAATCTCTACGGCGATCGAGCCGAACACCAGCCTTGTCCTTTGCAAAGCTTGTGACTCCAAGGTGCCGGACTCCCCTCCGGACTCCGAACCTTCCGCGCCCCTGCCAATCGAATCCGATTGGGCGCCGATCATGGAGTTCTCCGCCGCAGACATCTTTTCAAGACTTTCGCCTTCGGCGACATTCTGAATTCACTAAAGTCTCTCTCTTTATCGAGAGCCCCTGGCGGACTATGGTCGGCAAGGTTGGGATGCGACGACGAAGAAATTCAAAGCCCACCCACCACCCACTTCATAGCCACCGCCGATGATTTAACCGACATGCTCGACTTCGACTCCGAAGACATCGACGGTATGGACGACGATGTAGGAGACGAACAAGAACCAGCGCCTATAGGGCACTGGACAACCACCCCATCTCATGATGTATACATGGTGGACACACATAAAATAAAAGACGACGAGGAACAAGGGGACGCAACGAGGGACCGTTCCCTCGAAAAGCAGTCAAAACGGCGGCGTAAGCGCCGCTCCAAACCCCACCTCGACAGAGACAGAAGTCATACAGACCCAGCCATAGAGCAGGGCGAACCGGCGGACGACGAACATGCCATCGAGCAACCGTCCGAACAGGGCAACTTGGATAAACAACCCGTCCCCGGCGAAGATAACAGTCCGGACGACCTCACGCCGGACAAGCTACCGGAGCAGAAGAACCTCCACAAAAGGCTCATCGCCACTGCGCGTAGCCTGAAAAGGCAGAAGCGGAAGCTCAAAACAGCGGAAGATGCACTCAGAACTAGGTGGAGCAAAGTACTCAACACCGCAGACAAATACGGCGACAGTCGCCGCACAAAGAGCTACCCGAAGTGAAAATTATCGCTGAATTTGATGAGGAGGCCTTAGAGCCCCGCAATCAAAAATAAGGAAGCCACCCGGTCAGATAAACGACCCCATGCCCAACATAGTGCGGCAAATGGTGCCGCACACAAGCCGGCACGCGATCCGCACAAGGATTCGCATCAAAAAGATGGCCCAGCCAGATCTATCTACGGGCCAAGAAAGCAAGCTCTAGTAAGCAACGCAATGCAACAAGTATCCGAACATCACGACACACCCAAATATAGGCGCGCCGCACACCCCCTATGTTTCATCGATGAGGTGCTGGACCATGAATTTCCAGCAGGATTCAAGCCCGTAAACATAGAGGCATACGACGGAACAACAGACCCTGGAGTCTGGATTGAGGATTATATCCTCCACATACACATGGCTAGAGGAGATGACCTCCACGCCATAAAATACTTACCCCTCAAGCTCAAAGGGCCAGCCCGGCATTAGCTTAAAAGCCTCCCCAAAAACACCATGGAAGTTGGGAAGAGCTCGAGGATGCCTTTCGGGCAAATTTTCAAGGGACCTATGTCTGACCTCCGGATGCAGACGATTTAAGTCATATAACCCAACAACCCGGAGAGTCGGCCAGAACTCGGAACAAATTTCTTACTAAAAAGAACCGGATAGTCGATTGTCCGGACGCCAAGCCTTAGCAGCTTTCAAACACACGGTGTTCATGACGAATGGCTCGCCGAACATCTCGCCAAGAAAAGCCAAGAACAATGGCCGCATTAACAAGCCTCATGACCCGCTTTTTTTGCGCGAGGAGAGGATAGCTGGTTGGCAAGATGCGATCAATGACCCAAGTACATCCGGGTTAGGGATGGAACGGAAACCGCGACGCAGCAAGGACCAGCGCCGGACCAAGGGAAACAGCCCGAAGAGCACGGCAGTTAACGCCAGATTCAAAAGCTCTCGGCGCAATCAGAAAAAGCTGCCCCTCAAGGATAACAGGGACGAGCTATCTGACCTAAACAAAATCTTGGACGAGATATGTCAAATCCACAGTACTCCCGGGAAGCCTGCAAACCATACCCACAGAGATTGTTGGGTCTTCAAGCAATCCGGCAAACTCAACACCGAACACAAGGGGCTCGACACACCAAGCGAGGACGATGACGAACCCCACAAGAAGATCACCGGAAAACAAAAGAATTTCCCACAAGAAGTCAAAACAGTAAACTCACTTCACGTGACAAGAGGGAAAAACGTAGTGGCGCCTATAGAGATACGCGCCATACGGCCTATCCCAGAGGAGTCCCGCCACTGGTTGTTAAAACCAATCACCTTTGACCAACAGGATTACTCTAGAAGTATCCGGAACGCAGGCTGGACTGCGTTGGTATTAGATCCGATAATTGACGGACTCCATTTTACACAAGTCCTAATGGACGGTGGCAGTGATCTAAACCTGCTATATCAGGACACAATCCGCAAAATGGGGATAGACCCAACAACAATTCGTCATAGCAACACTTCCTTTCAAGGGGTTACGCCAGGCCCAGATGCCCATTGTATGGGCTCTCTCCTGCTAGAAGTTATGTTCGGCTCACCCGATAACTTCCGCCGCGAAAAGCTAACCTTCCACATCGCCCCATTCACAAGTAGCTATCAAGCACTCCTGGGACGCGAAGCTTACCGCTTTAACGCAATACCGCATTATGCATCTCTTATACTTAAAATGCCCGGTCCGCGAGGCATCATCTCATTAAAGGAAATTTCGAGTGTTCCTCGGCCTTGGAAGAATTGTGCGGCTGCCTTGACAGCCACACACTAAACCGCTTCACTGATCAAAGCACCTAAACAGTCGTTTAGACCCGGACATGGCTAGACGAGTCCAGCGTAAACATACAAGGGCTTACTAGCCGCATACCCCGCATAAGGGGCTCAGCGCATGTACAACACGAGACAATAAAGCTCAACTTTATTCATTTTTGAATTGTACTTTGTTTATTTAATATAACGCATTACATTTTTGCACGATCTTTTCAACTAAGTTCCTCTCTTTACAGATGAACACCGTGCTACACCCGTCCGAGATACGACACAACGGAGACACAGCGCAGACGCGCAAGAGGGACCCGTTCAAGGATTCTTTTCAGATTAAGACCCTTCAGTAAACCTTTTTTTACTGTCTCTTGTTGATACACATCCCCGGTTTCTTGCTATAATCGAGGTGGAGGCTGGCGTCTTGGCATGTGGCCACGTCGAATTTTCGCTGCACTGGACACGTGGGCTTATTACTAAGGGCGTTCTTCAGCCCGTTTTCATAAAGACTGAATACCTTAGGGAGTGTTCGGCGTCGCGAGTTTGGCCTTATATGCTCCGAATCATGTCTTTGGTAAAATGTTGGGTTTGCCCGGCTCCTGTGTTTTGCTGCCTTACGTTCCGCTCTATCGGCTAAGGCGGCACCAGGAGAACTACTCTGATTGTGCCCGGTTCGCCAAAGCGAAAGCACCTCAGTAGAGAAAGCCGAAAACTGACTGTCATGATATAGCGTGAGACTGGTCAACCACTCGATGACCCACCGGAATCTTTAGGATTCCTCTGCATTAACGAAGGGCCGTTTCCCGGCCAGGCACACACGCGCCCCGAATTCGGGTGAGCGCGGTGCCCCCAGGGGCTATATAGTAGCCCCACTGTCAAACTCCTATGGCTAAGTGAAAGTGATAAAGCATTATAGTCCGGTTGCCTAGTTTGCTGCGCTATCACCTCCTTTATAGGACCAAGACGTTGGATCAAGTGTGAAAATGCGCCTGCGAACACCCCGCATTATATGCGTGAAAGCCGATATTTGCCATCTTTCAAAGTTATATATACATATACATTAACGGCCGCCAGAGGTATTTTAATTCTTGAAGGCACAAGTATAAAAAGCTTTTATATTTCATCGAAACATTGTTTTACAATAATACATGTTATTCGAACATAATATCCTTCGAGCAACTGCGTTTCTATTAAACGAAGCGCCCATGAACTTCCTAAAAATAGTGCTCGGCGGTACTCGGCTCCCGTCCGAATCTTGGGATGCAACATCGGTGGCCTTCATCTCCGCCCAGTATGTCTTGACACGGGCAAGAGCCATCCGCGCACCCTCTATGCACGCTGACCTTTTTATTGCATTGATATGCGGCACCGCACTAAGGAACTGCTGCACCAAGTTAAAATAACTCTTCGGCTCGGGCCTTTCCGTCCACAGATGACTCACGACATCCTTCATGGCGAGTCCGGATAACCTATTCAGCTCCGCCCATGCGGCCATACGATCGGTTAATGGAAGTGGGCGCTCTGGATTGTGGAACTGCGACCAAAAAAGCTTTTCCACTTCGTGATCATTTTGATCTCGGAAGTGTTCGGCCATTCCGCACTTGCCGCCAAGTCCGAGATAAGTATCCGCCAGACTCCACAGCCGGTCCAATTGAGCATATTTAGGATCCCGGAACTTCATCCGCAGCATAAAGGGATTTCCAGCCGCGATATCTCCGGCCTGACGTAGCTCCTCCTTCATAGCTCTCATTGCAGAGCGAGCATCCTTGGCCTCGGTAGTGGCCTTCTCCAGGTCCTTCTGTTCCGCCCGATCTTCCTTTTCAAGAAGCTTGCAGCAGTCGGCAGCATTCTTCAACTTCACAGCCATCTCGGCCATTTCCTTCTTGCTTCGGCAGTGAGCAGCCTGTTCGGCTTTCAGCTATTCGACCGCCTTTAAGGCAGCCGCATCACTTTTCCTGGCCTGCTCCTTGGCTCGGGCGAGTTCGGGTTCTCCATGGCAGCGGCACCATCCGCATCAAGCATACATGTTGTAAGGCATGGGCATCAAGCCCCCTTACTAGGTGTCCGCGGAGAAATTGCATACCTTGGAACTCGTCAAGCCGCTTGTTGACAAGCGCGATGTCGGCATCTGCCACGTCAAGTTGCCGCTTTAGCTCGACAAATTCATCAGTCCGGCTAGCCACCGGACACTTCGCCACCTACATAGGAAAAGCGACATATCATACACAGGATTATGATCCTCGGCGCCGTCATTTTTGACAACGCACCGAGTCTCGGGGCTACTATCTATACTGGCGCATCTTTTATATGCGGAACTGTCAAAAGGTACATCATTTCACAGACCTCAAAACCTCCGATAAACTCCCGACAACCCAGACAACCCGCTTTCCGCGGATGGAATCCTTTCAATCACCGTATCCATCAACACACGGTGTTCTTCTGAAATAGATGCTCGCCCGAGAAGATCCTTCAGCTCCTCCGACCGTGCACCGGACGGTGCGGACTCGTCCGATGGCCTTTTTTGAAGGCCGGACACGGAGGGCTTTGGGGGGCCATACGACTGCCTTCCGGCCCTGCCGAATTCGGAGAAACCCTCCGTGACGACACCTCAGGGTCGCCCGCCTCGCATGGCGGTACGGCAGGGGGAGGCGTTCCGCTCTCCATCATCTCCGGTCGAAGATCCCCTAAAGATGAGCTCTGCTGAGAAGGGCTGCGATCCTAACTACAAGGTAAACATTCAGTTATCTTCCTTAGAAATAGAACAGGGATGTCTCTTATTTTAAAACTCCCCTCTCTACTTACGGCTCGCTGGAGGGCTGATCCCCTTGGGGGTATAGTGCGGCCGAGGCATCTCCCGGCGCAGGACCCTCTGACGAAGACTTCTTCCCCCGCTTTGAGACCATGGTCTCCGGGTCTTTAGAGGCGGTCCTCTTCTTCTCCTGGATGGAGGGATTCTCGGTTCCTCCTTTCCTGACAGCCTCCTTCTAGGAGGCGGTAGCTTCCTTGTTCCCCCCTTCGCCTTCTTCCAAAGGCGCAACCTCTAGCATCCTGGTTAACACGGGATCCGGCGTGGTCTCAGGGAGGGAGGCCGGACACCTGATTAGCTTTGCTTTCGCTATCCACTCCTGTTTAAGGGACAACTCTTTAAGGGCAATTTTATGATAAATATACGGATGGCGTGTCCGGGTACATGACTACTTACTTGAGTATCCGGGCGATTGCAGCTCAGACCTGCGTCCTCGGTCGAGTCCGGACACATTGCTTGTGA
Source organism: Aegilops bicornis (assembly GCA_021605145.1). Lineage (NCBI taxonomy): Eukaryota > Viridiplantae > Streptophyta > Magnoliopsida > Poales > Poaceae > Aegilops > Aegilops bicornis. Next base: position 622,732,672 of record CM038674.1, read on the forward strand.
TCCAAGAACAATTTGTACATCTCCATGGGCGTCGCGCCCAGAAATGTTGGAGAGCTCGTGGTCCCTCCGGATTAAACTCCCACAGGCGGAGGGGGCGACGTTTGCAGGGCAAGGTGCGGCGAATCAACATGACCTGCGTCACCGCGACCAGATTGATGTATCTCTCTAGGAGATCTCGAATGCGGCCCTGCAACAAGGGCACGTCCTTGGACGGCCCCAGTAAAACCCTTTATTGACCCATGACGCTAGCTGTGGTGGGGGACCCGAGCGAAAGGCAGGTGGCGCCACCCACTTGGTGCCCCTGGGAGCTGTGATATAAAACCACTCTTGTTGCCATAAGCTGAACTCCTCTTGAAAAGAGCCATCGGGCCATGGAGTGTCAGCATTCTTGCTTATAACAGCGCCTCCGCACTCCGCGTGCTGCCCCTCGATCATCTTCGGCTCTACTTTGAAGGTCTTAAGCCACAATCCGAAGTGAGGAGTAATGCAGAGGAAGGCTTCACACACTACGATGAACGATGAGATGTGGAGGATGGACTCCGGAGTCAAGTCGTGAAATTCCAGCCCATAATAAAACATGAGCCCCCTCACGAAGGGGTCCGTCGAAAAGCCTAGCCCCCGAAGGAAGTGAGGCGCGAACACCACGCTCTCACCAGGCTTGGGAGTGGGAATAACCTGCCCTTGAGCAGGCAGCCTATGCGAGATCTCGCCGGTTAGATACCTGGCATCTCTCAGTTTAGCACGTCTTCTTCCGTAACGGAGCAAGGCATCCACCGGCCTTGAAGGCCGGAGCCGGACATAATCGAAGGTCCGAAGCGCCTGAATCTGGAGCTTTGGGTGTTGGAACTCGAGGCGAGAGGCGGATTCGATTGAGATTGAAAGAAAGGAGTAGAGCCTTGGTCTCTTTATACACAGGTTGAATACCAAGAGCCCTCCCCGTGACCGTTTGGGACTCGCCTTCGATTGAGGAAATATACCAACAGGCACGATTGGGTTACCCACGCCCGTATTGATGAGAATCCCGGAATAAGGGGACACGATCTCTGCCGACAAGACGCGTGCTGGAAACCGCCCGCTAAACGCCTGGCGAGGTGGGACAAGAAAAGCGATTCGAATAAAGGCTTGGCGTGGTGTGATGTCATCTTTGCGGAATACGTCGCCAGATTGGATTTAATGTAAATATTATTCTCTCTACGGTGGTATGTGGAACTTATTTTGCAGAGCCGGACACTATCCTTGTGTTCAAAATCTTCTATGAAGTATTCGGAGGAGGAACCCCCCTTGCAATGCCGAAGACAATCTGCACGCCGGACTCATCGTCATTGAAGCCTAGTTCAGGGGCTACTGAGGGAGTCCTGGATTAGGGGGTGTCCGGATGGCCGGACTAACCTTTGGCCGGACTCCTGGACTATGAAGATACAAGATTGAAGACTTCGTCCCGTGTCCGAATGGGACTTTCCTTGGCGTGGAAGGCAAGCTTGGCGATACGGATATGTAGACCTCCTCCCATTTGTAACCGACTCTATGTAACCCTAACCCCCTCCGGTGTCTATATAAACCGGAGGGTTTTAGTCCATAGGACGAACAACAATCATACCATAGGCTAGCTTCTAGGGTTTAGCCTCTCTGATCTCGTGGTAGATCTACTCTTGTACTACCCATATCATCAATATTAATCAAGCGAGGAGTAGGGTTTTACCTCCATCGAGAGGGCCCGAACCTGGGTAAAAACATTGTGTCCCTTGTCTCCTGTTACCATCCGCCTAGACGCACAGTTCGGGACCCCCTACCCGAGATCCGCCGGTTTTGACACTGACAGATATCATCTGCTCCTGCCTATCCAGAAATCAGTTCATGCTCATTATACATCTTTGCAATGCGAAGCTTATCTGGGACCGAATCTCTGACGTCTATTAAGGTCATCGAACATGTCAGGATCCCTGATTCTTCGATTTTAAGGAATCACTCAAAATGATGATTTTCGAACCTGAATCATCCTCTTCTTCAGCACCATGCCTTATGGCAAAAGGTGCCAAGGTACTCGAATATCCCTCATCTGAATCTAGTGAAGATGAATCTGCTGATGAGCTCAGACCCAGCTATTCCAAGCTTGCTAATATTGCCACTAAACAACAAAAAGCTTTGGAAAGGGTTCAAAACTTGCTAGACAAAAGTGATGACCTGTTGGGTGAGGAGATGGATCAAACTCGAACTCTGACTGATAATCTTCAAAGACTACAGTCTAAGTTTGATAATCTTCAAAGTCGTCATGTAACCCTCTTAGCTGATCATGAGAAGCTTTCTTAAGAATTTCTTCAAAGAGAGAAAGATCTTGAGAAACTAAGAGTGAGTCATGAAGATCTTCAGAAGGAAAGCGATTCATTGCTTGCTCAACAGATCAGTTCCGCTCAGGATGAATTCCTTCCACCATGTGTGAAATGCATTGAACGTGAATCTGCTAATTCTTCACCCGAAAGTTCAAATGCTTCTATTGCTGCAAATTCTTCAACTATTTCTGTGGTCACAAATTCCCCATCTGAGGATACCACAAGTATCACTGACGATAATGTAGGGATGAAGGAATTGTATGTGACAGGAATGTACAAAAGCCTCAAAGGGCATCAGGCTCTTTGTGATGGGCTCAAAAAGCAGATCTTGAACAGGAACCCTAGGAAAGAGGGTATTGTCTTTGAGAGGAAACTCAATGCTGATGGGACCTACTGGGAACCTGAGCAGTATCCCAAAACCTCATGGGTTGCTGCAAAAGGACTTCCCGTAGATCCATCCACTTTATCTGGCTTCATAAGTGAATCTTCATATTCATCCGATGAGTCAATTGACTCTAACTATAAGTTGTTCAAAAATCAGAATGGTGAAGTATTTGCTAGGTATGTTGGAACTAACTGCAGGAATGGCCCCCCTATGAAGAAAATCTGGGTTCCCAAAAGGTGCCTTGAAAGTCTTCAGGTGAATGTCCTCATGACACCACTTGTGAAGAATAGGAAGCTCTGATCAAATTCTTCATATGGACCAAAGTCTTCATATGGATCCAAATCCTCGTATGAACATCATCATGCTAATGCTCATGTTTCATAGGGAAAATCTAAGGGTTATGAATATGTGCACTATTCTTCAAATCATTATGTTCACAAGTCCTCAAAGAATTTATCTTCTTATTCATATGCATATTCTAACCCCTGTTCTGTGAAACGAAGTGCACTGGCTTCCATGCCACCATTCTCTTATGGAGCTTGCAAAATGATGAACTCTTTGCCACCCCTCCAGATGTGGGTGGTGAAAAAAAGAACTAATCTCTTATGCAGGATCAGGTCTCCAGATGAACATAAACGTCTGAAGAATTTGCTGGAGACCTAAATGTGCTTGAAAGGGTGCAAGCTAATCATGAAGAAACGAATTACTCATTTCTCACGTCCTTATACTTCTATATCTCCTACACTACTTGATGAAATTATATTCGATGAATTTGATGTCATATTCTTCACCATGAAGTATATGAGTTCGTAAAATACCACTAATTCATCTGCAGGATGAATCTGTCAAAGCTACTGTGTGGGTCCTTGACAGTGGGTGTAAAAATCACATGACCGGTGACAAGAGCTTATTGATGGACTCTCCATTATGTCCATCACATCTGAAGCATATCACCTTCGCTCATAAAGGAAAAAAGCAAGGTATTGGGTCTAGGTAGAGTTGCAATGTCAAAGGATCGACACATGGACAAAGTCATGCTTGTCGAGTCCCTCGGATTCAACCTCATGTCTGTCTCAATGCTTTGAGATCTTGATATGGTTGTCATCTTTGGAAAATATCGATGCATAGTACTCATGGAATCTGACAAATCCAAAGTCTTCGAAGGCTTTAGGAGAGGAGACTTGTATATTGTTGATTTCTCTGCAGGACCACAGCCTGCCACATGTCTACTTGCAAAAGCTTCAGAAGGCTGGCTATGGCATCGACGACTAGGTCATGCTGGGATGAGGAACTTGCACACAATAGCAAAGAAGAAGCACGTCATTGGCATCGAGGGTGTCAAATTCCTCAAAGACCACCTTTGCGGGGCTTGTGAGGCTGGAAAGATGAGTAGATCCAAGCATCCCTCGATACTATCATGACTACCTCTCGTCCATTCGAATTGCTTCACATGGATCTCCTTGGCCCTACTCATTATGCCACACTAACAAATGCATCATCTCTATATGGCTTTGTTATTTTTGATGATTATTCTCGTTACACTTGGGTGCATATCATTGCTTACAAAACTAAAGTGTAGGAAGTCTTCAAACGATTTTCCTCAAGGCCCTTGGATTTAATTTCAGCAGGACGATCAAGCATATCAGGAGTGACAATGGGACCGAGTTCAATAACACTCGCCTTGATGATTATCTTGATGAACTTGGTATTACTCATGAGTTATCTACCCCATACACTCCTAATTAAGCAAAATGGCAAAGTGGAGCGCAAGAACAGGACTCTTGTTGAGATGGCTCACACTATGCTTGATGAATACAAGACACCTCTTCGCTTCTGGCCTGAGGCTATTGATACTGCTTGCCACATCATCAACAAGGTATATCTTCACAAATTCTTCAAGAAGACCTCTGATACGACTCCGTTATATCTATGATTTTTGTTTGTTTCATGGCAATATTCTACAACTTTCATATACTTTTGGCAACTTTTTATACTATTTTTGGGACTAACATATTGATCCAGTGCCTAGTGGCAGTTCCTGTTTGTTGCATGTTTTTTGTTTCCCAAAATATCCAAACCAAACGAAGTCCAAACGCGATAAAAAAACTTACGGAGATTTTTTTGGGAATATATGTAATTTTGGGGAATTGGAATCAATGCGAGACGATGCCAAGGGGCCCACAAGCCTTGGAGGAGCGCCCCCTACCCAGAGCGCGGCCAGGGGGCTTGTGGCCACCCCATAAGGCGGTTGGTGCCCTTCTTTCGCCGCAAGAAAGATAATATTCGGATAAAAATCGTGTTAAAATTTTAGCCCAATCGGAGTTACGGATCTTCGGGTATTTAAGAAATGGTGAAAGGCCAGAATCTGAAAAACGCAGAAACAGAAGGAAACAGAGAGAGAGATCCAACCTCGGAGGGGCTCCCGCCCCTCTGCCGCCATGGAGGCCAAGGCCCAGAGAGGAAACCCTCCTCATATCTAGGGGGAGGTCAAGGAAGAACAAGAAGGAGGGGGGCTCTCTCCCCCTCTCTCCCGATGGTGCCGGAACGCCGACGGGGCCATCATCGTGACGGCGGTCTACACCAACAACTTCACCGCCGTTATCACCAACTCTCTCCCCCACTATGCAGCGGTGTAACACCCCTTCTCCACGCTGTAATCTCTACTTAAACATGGTTCTTAACGTTATATATTATTTCCCAATGATGTATGGTTATCCTATGATGTTTGAGTAGATCCATTTTGTCCTATGGGTTGATTGATGATCACGATTGGTTTGAGTTGTATGTTTTACTATTGGTGTTGTCCTATGGTGCTCCCCGTGTCGCGCAAGCGTGAGGGGTCCCCGTTGTAGGGTTTGCAATATGTTCATGATTCGCTTATGGTGGGTTGCTAGAGTGACAGAAGCTTAAACCCGAGTAAGGGGGTTGTTTGCATATGGGAGTAAAGAGGACTTGATACTTCAATGCTATGGTTGGGTTTTACCTTAATGATCTTTAGTAGTTGCGGATGCTTGGTAGAGTTCCAATCATAAGTGCATATGATCCAAGTAGAGAAAGTATGTTAGCTTATGCCTCTCCCTCATATAAAATTGCAATAATGATTACTGGTCTAGTTATCGATTGCCTAGGGACAAATAACTTTCTTGTGACAAAATGCTATCTACTAAAACTAACTTAGTTATTTCTTTATATAAACAGCACCTAGCTTTTATTTACGTGTTCTTTATTATCTTGCGAACCTATCCGATCACACATACATAGCACTTCTAGTTTCATACTTGTTCTAGGTAAAGCAAGCGTAAAGTGTGCGTAGAGTTGTATCGGTGGTTGCTAGAACTTGAGGGAATATTTGTTCTACCTTTAGCTCCTCGTTGGGTTCGACACTCTTACTTATCGAGAAAGGTTACAATTGATTCCCTATACTTGTGGGTTATCAAGACCTTTTTCTGGCGCCGTTGCCGGGGAGCAATAGCGTGGGGTGAATATTCTCGTGTGTGCTTGTTTGCTCTATCACTAAGTAGATTTTATTTGATGTTCTAAATTGTTCTCTATCTTTATTTATGGATATGGAACACGTAATACCAAAAAAATTAGGTGTACTTGCTACTCGTGGAGATGGGGAACCTCCTAAAACCCTCGATGCTCATCATGCGGAAAATATTAAACACTACTTTGATAATCCTAAGAAACCCCATTCAACTTGATAATGGGAGACACGTTGGATCAACGTGAATACTTTAGGGATTATCGCTTGACTCAAAAAGGGAAACTCTTATGGGATCAAATTCATATGTTGCATTGGTATGCTTGGAATTTAATGATAATGAAACATTGGCTTCTTATGCTAATGGTATATATGATTACTATGATGTGGAACAAATAGAAGAAGTTGTTGCTTTTAAGGGTGCTTATGAAATTGAATCTTTGTTTGAAAAGTGTGAAAATCTTGATGATGCTATTTACAAACCTGAAAATTATGCTATACTTAAATATTACTATGAGAGTTATGAATACAATGCAGATATTAATGAGTTTATTGGGATAGTCTCCGCTGTCCAAGAAGAGACTAATATTTTGCAGGAATCTGAAGAAATTGAACACACTGTGAGCTCATTGGATGAAAAAGATGAGGAGGAGAGCGAAGAACAAAAGGAGGAAGAGCGGATTGATCACCCTTGCCCACCTTCTAGTGAGAGTAACTCTTCAAATCATACATTGTTTAATTTCCCTTCGTGCTTACCGAAGGATGAATGCTATGTTGATTGCTATGATCCCGTTGATTCGTTTGAAATATCCCTTTTTGATGAAATTGATGCTTGCTATGCTTGTGGCCATGATGCCAATATGAATGATGCTTATGGAGATGAACTTGCTATAGTTCCTTATGAAAAGAATGAAATTGTTGCTATTGCACCCACACATGATAGTCCTATTATCTTTTTCAATTCTCCCAATTACATTATATCGGAGAAGTTTGTGCTTATTAGGGATTACATTGATGGGTTGCATTCTACCATTACACATGATGATTTTGATGAATATAATATGCATGTGCTTTCTGCTCCTACTTGCAATTATTATGAGAGAGGAACCACATCTCCGCCTCTCTACGTTTCCAATATGATAAAATTGCAAGAAACTGTCTATGCTATGTATTGGCGTTTACTTGATGTGCATGAATTGTTCTTTTACGACATGCCGATGCATAGGAAGAGAGTTCGACTTCGTCATTGCATGATATATATTGCTTTGTGCTCACTACTAAATTACAAATCATTGTTAATTAAAATTGGCTTTCATATACCTTGGGACCCATGTGGATCAATTACCTGAGCACGTTATGCCTAGCTTAATGGCTTTAAAGAAAATGCTGCCAGGGAGACAACCCAGAAGTTTTAGAGAGTCATTTTATTCTGTTGAGTGCTTTTATAATTTTTAAAAACAAATAAATATAGAGGGAACCTAAAACTTTTTCGAAAAGAAAACTGAAAATAAGAAAGACGAGCACCGTTGGAGTGGGGGAGCTCCTTGAACCTTGTTCATGCCCATGGTGTAGCGACCTGACCTCAGGCGGTCTGTGCTTCAGTGTCATCCCTGGATCGGTAATGCTAACACACGATTACTCGAAGGATTTATAACAGAGTAGCAATCACACACTTATTACATCGAATGTCTCCAAAGAGAACTTATTACAATAAATATGGATTAAGGCCATCTAAATAAGATAACAACGGAAGACTTGGAAGATAAAGTGAGTCCATCAACTCCAACGGCATAGCTGAGTGCACGGCAACGGCCTAGCGAAACTTACTCCTCGTATGAAAAGTCTGCAACATAATACGCTTGACGAGAACGGGTCGACACATGGAATATCTTTGGCAATACAACACAAGATGAAACAACGAATGATAAATGCTATCACTACATGCATATATGGCTGGTAGAAGCTCTATGGTTATATGATTTTTTCGAAAAGACAATTTTTCCCTACAACAAAGGAATACATTTTATTTAACTATCATGGTGGTTGAAACATTGAGAATGGTACCCCCATCTCAATCCCAATTAAGGTAATCATTAATAACCCAACAAATTAATTTAGAGTGATGAGATCAAATCAATAATTCAAGTACCAGATACTCAAGATGTCCATAACCGGGGACACGACTAATCATGATTAGATTATACACTCTGCAGAGGTTTGCACACTTTTCCCCACAAGACTCGATCTCCTCCGTTGGATTTCTCGCACTACTTGGTGTTTGAGAAACGGATGACCGAGACACAGTATTTCAGAAGCATTAACTCTTTACTCTGGGTGGATAGTTACACCTACTTTCCCTCTACATCTTCTAGCCCACCACTGAAAGAGGTCACACAACATACTCAACTATGCTAGAGCCCATAATGGCTTGTGGCTGCACACGGAAGTTTCTAGCATGAATAATCTTATGATCCCTTTGAGCCAGGGTGGCGGACCGTAGGATGATCACATGGTTTAACCCAGGGATATCCTAGGACAACACTGGATTCCCCAGGTGCCCAAAACAAACAATCCACCCAGATGTGTATTAAAGTTGCCACCTTAAGTTGAACCATTAATTAACAACTCACATCTGTCATGGATACACTCAAACCCAATTCACGTCTACGAGCATAGCATGGCAATATAAGCTTAACGTAGAAGTAACTCCCAGGGTTTGATAATAAACAGGGCAATAGGTTCTACCTCATCAACTACTTCCCAACACCCACAAGTTAATCACATCCTAATCATGCAGTTTTTGAGGATTGTAACTAATGCATAAAACTGGGTATGAAAAGAGTATGATCAATGTGTTACTTGCCTTCTTGACGATCCATAAAACCTAGGGACTCGTAGTAGCACGCTTCGCACTCCGGGAATTCTATCGCAAACAAACAACAACATACATAAGCAATCAACCAAAGATGCACGGGTAAAACTCAAATAAGAAGATCTAACCAGAAAGTTCAACTGAAGAACTCCGGTTTGCAAAAAGAATCAAATCAAACTGAGCAACGAAACTCAAACTGCGAAAGAAACAAGATCCGATTACTAATATGGACTAAAGTCATATTTTACAGTACCAAAATCTTGTTCAAGTTGGTTAAATAGAAAGAGGGCTTCGGGACGAAGATCTAGGCGCTTGAATCGCCTGATTTCGATAAACGAGCGAAAAGATAAACTAAAACAAAAATCAGGGCAGAAATCGTGATCGAAAATAATCTCGGAAAAACCCTGGAAAAGGAAAACTGACGAACAGGCTAACGAACGAACGTTCGCTGTCTACGGCTAACGGGTGAACGGCGTTCATTAAAATGAACGTACGGACAAACGTTCACTAAATAAATAAACCGACATAAAACCGATCTAAAAAAAGTAATCCGGAAACTAAAAAAACCGGATCTAGATATTTACCGCAATAAACCGACGAAGAAATAAAAACGGCAGCGACGGCGGCTAACTCCGGCGGCGGCGCGACGGTGAGCGGCGATGCTGGCCTTGGGCGCGCGCCACGCTAGGGTTTGGCAGTTGGGTGGGCTGCGGCGGTGACGGGCTGGCGGGGTGGGCTGCGGGGTAGGGGGGCGGCTTATAAAGGCCCGGGCGGAGGACTCCGGCTTGGGCACGGCTCGGAGTCGATTCGAACCTCTTTTTTTTAATATTCTAATGCGCAGAAAAATGAAGAAAAGAAATACTAAACGGACTCCAAAAATCTTGAAATAAATTTTCCCCATCCTCTAAAAATATGCCGAACAAGGTGAACATTTATTTGGGCATATAATGCAATTTTGCAAAACACGTATGTTTCCTAATTCGAATAAAATAGCAATAAAATCCAAATAAAATTATTTATTTGATTTTAATATTTTCCTCCAATATTTCATATATTTTGGAGAAGTCATATTATCTCCTCTCATATATTTTAAATTCGAAATATTTTCGGAGAGAAAAATCATTAAAACCAAAATGATCCTTGTTTCGATATTTGATAAAATTCAAATATGAAAATCGTGAAATCCCCAACTCTCTCCGCGGGTCCTTGAGTTGCTTGGAATTTCAAGGATCACAAATGAAAATGCAATAAAATATGATATGCATGAATGACCTATGTATAACATTCCAAATTGAAAATTTGGGATGTTACAAACCTACCCCCTTAAGATGAATCTCGCCCTCGAGATTCGGGTTGGCTAGAAAATAGGTGCGGGTGGTCTTTGCATAGATCATCTTCTCGTTCCCAGGTGGCTTCATCCTCGGTATGGTGGCTCCACTGAACTTTGCAAAGCTTGATAACCTTGCTGCGAGTAACTCGGCTGGCATACTCAAGAATCTTGACATGTTTCTCCTCATATGTCAATTCACTGTCCAACTGAATCGCTTCCAGGGGCACTGTATCTCTCAGAGGAATATCGGCCATCTCTGCATGGCACTTCTTCAACTGGGAAACGTGAAACACATCATGTACTCCCGACAGTCCTTCGGGTAACTCCAACTTGTAGGCAACCTCTCCCATGCGTTCCAAAACACGGTACGGTCCCACAAATCTCGGGGCTAACTTTCCCTTAACTCCAAAACGTTTAACTCCTCGAAGAGGTGACACTCGCAGATACGCTCTGTCTCCGATTTCATAGACTACCTCCTTGCATTTTGAATCTGCATAACTCTTCTGTCGGGACTGAGCTACCTTCAGTCTATCTCGAATTAGCTTAACCTTCTCTTCAGACTCCTTAATCAAATCCGGTCCAAACAACTAGCGGTCTCCAACTCCATCCCACATCAACGGTGTTCTGCACCTTCTTCCATACAGGGCTTCGAACGGTGCCATCTTTAAACTAGCCTTGTAGCTGTTGTTGTACGAGAACTCCGCGTAGGGAAAGTTGTCATCCCAACTAGATCCATAATCTAGCACACAAGCTCTCAAGATGTCCTACAGAATCTGATTGACTCTCTCGGTCCGTCCATCTGTCTGCGGGTGAAAAGCAGTACTGAATTCTAGCCTGGTTCCCAAAGTCTGGTGCAGCTGGTGCCAAAACTTTGAAGTAAACTGTGTTCCTCTGTCTGATATGATCCTCGGAACTCCGTGCAGACATATGATCCTGGTCATATATATCTTGGCCAACTTCGGACTTGTATAAGTGGTTTTCACTGGGATAAAGTGGGCTACTTTGGTCAAGTTATCCACTACCACCCAGATAGAATCATATCCCGACCGGGTCCTGGGTAATTCGGTGATAAAATCCATGCCAAGCTTGTCCCACTTCCATTCGGGTATCGGCATAGGCTGCAGTAATCCTGCTGGCTTCTGATGTTCTACCTTCACTCTCTGACATACATCACATATGGCTACATACTCGGCAATATCCTTCTTCATACCATTCCACCAGAAACGCTCCTTCAAGTCCAAATACATCTTAGTGTTTCCGGGGTGTACCGAGTATGGCGAGTCATGAGCTTCCTGTAGTATCAACTTCATGATCTCTGCATTATTGTGCACATATACACGGTCCTCGAACCACAAGGTGTCGTGCTCATCCTCACGAAAACCTTTGGCTTTCCCTTCACTCATCTTTTCCCTTATTTCGGCAATTTCTTTGTCATCTTTCTGAGCTTCTCGAATCTTTCCCAATAATGTCGACTGAACCTCCAACGCTGCAACAAAACCTCTAGGGACTATCTCCAAACGTAGCTCCCTGAGATCTTCTACCAACTCCCTTGGCATTCCTTCGCTTATGAGGGTATTGACGCAACTCTTCCGGCTCAAAGCGTCTGCTACGACATTGGCCTTGCCCGGATGATAATGCAACTTCATATCATAATCTTTTATGAGCTCCAACCATCTCCTCTGCCTGAGGTTCAGCTCCTTCTGAGTAAAAATATACTTCAAACTCTTGTGATCTGTGTACACATTGCAACGGTTTCCAATGAGAAAATGTCTCCAGGTTTTGAGCGCATGTACCATAGCTACTAACTCCAAGTCATGTGTGGCATAGTTCAACTCATGTGGTCGAAGTTGTCGTGAGGCATATGAAACAACTCTTCCGTCTTGCATAAGTACTCCTCCAAGTCCTAAGCGAGTGGCGTCGCAGTACACTTGTAAATCCTTGCGTATATCCGGCAGAATCAGCACTGGGGCTGTAGTCAAACGTTTCTTCAACTCCTGGAAACTTGCTTCACATTCTTCTGCCCACTTGAACTTAGTGTCCTTCTTCAACAACTCTATCATGGGTTTCGCAATTTTAGAGAAATTCTAAATAAATCTCCGATAAGATCCCGCGAGTCCAAGAAAACTACGGATCTCTCCAACTGAGGTGGGTGCCAACCACTCAGTGACTGACTGAACCTTGGTAGGATCCACTGCTATACCTTCTCCTGATATAACATGTCCAAGAAATCCAACTTCCTTCAACAAAAAGTGGCACTTGCTGAACTTGGCATATAACTGATGTTCCCTGAGCTTCTCGAGAACTAAACGCAAATTCTCCTTGTGTTCCTCTTCATTCTTCGAGTATACCAGGATATCATCAATGAACACCACGACAAACTTATCCAAGAACTCCATGAACACCTTATTCGTCATACTCATGAAATAGGCAGGGGCGTTAGTTAGTCCAAATGACATAACCGTATACTCGTATAACCGTACCTTGTGGTGAAAGATGTTTTAAGTATATATTTTTCTCTAATCTTCAGCTGGTGATATCCTGATCGCAGGTCGATCTTCGAAAACACTTTATCTCCTTGCAACTGGTCAAACAAATCATTGATCATCGGCAGTGGGTACTTATTCTTGATTGTTACTTCATTCAACACACGATAATCAACCACCATCCTTAACGATCCATCCTTTTTCTCGACCAGGAGCACTGGGGCTCCCCATGGTGATGAAATTCGTCGAATGTAACCTTTTTCCAACAACTCCTTAATCTGCTTCTTAATCTCCTCCAGATCATTTGCGGGCATCCGGTATGGTCTCTTAGATATTGGTCCGGTGCCTGGCAATAGTTCTATCAAAAACTCGATGTCTCAATCTGGCGGCATGCCCGGTAACTCCTTTGGAAATACATTCGGGTAATCCTTTACTACTAGCACTTCCTCTTGAACAACTCTCGTGAGAGAATTTACTTGAGTCCTCCTCGGGGCATACCTGGATACATACTTGATCCCTTTTCCCTCTGGGGTGGTGAGCAAAATCGACTTACTGGCGCAATCGATGTTTCCCCCATACATCGATAGCCAATCCATTCCTAGTATCACATCCAATCCTTGTGACTCCAAAATTATCAGGTCTGAGGGGAAAACATGGCTTCCAATGGTCAATGGCATCTGAAAACATCCTTGTCTTGCCATATATTCCGCTCCTGGCGAACTTACTAACATAGGTGTTGTCGGATTTCGGGTTCCGGCAGGCCCTCTAGGTTCGAACTCTGGGGTGCACGCGGAGATCTCACCTCCTACCTACCTACACCTCGTCGCCTCGCAAGGATCTAAAACTACACAAAGAGCAACACAAGGGACACAAGGTTTATACTGGTTCGGGCCACCATTGTGGTGTAGTACCCTACTCCAGTGTGTGGTGTGGTGGATTGCCTCAGTGGCTGATGATGAACAGTACAGGGAAGAACAACCTCGCAAGGTTCTGTTCTTGGTCGGTGCGACGAACTGCTAGGGGGAGTTCGGTCGCTCTCCCTCTCTCTATCTCTATCTCTTTCTAGATTCCACCTCGGCTCTCTCTCCTACCTTGTGGGTGGCTAGTCCTATTTATAGGCACAGGCCCTGGGCCTCTTCCCAAATATTGAGCGGGAAGGGCGCCAACAATTGGCCATTTTGAAGGGGAACATCTATTACACTTATCCTGACTAAAGTTGGTCCTCGCTTGTCAAAGGCTCTGACGATGACGCCGGCTTGGGCTCCACGATGACCTCCTTCCTGCCGGTGTGTTGGTCTTGGTCTTGTTGCAATCGAAATGGTTGCCTTTGCTTGATGCTCTCGCTGCGCTTGCCTCCTTTGCACCAAAGAGGAAATGAGGATATCACTGGGCTGGGCGCCTCGATGCGTCATGGCTTGCGTCATGGGCACCTCGTGAGGTACCCCGCCTTGATTTCTCCGCCTCCTCGCGAGCCAGCCTGACGAGGCCGTGCCTGAGGAAGCTTCCTGTTGTCCGCACCGCGAGGCTTGGCCCCTCGCGAGGGTCTTGAGCTTGTGCTGATGAAGATGGGCCGTCTTTGGGCCACCCCTTGAGCCACGCCCTTGCAGCCGCAGCGAGGAAAGTCTGGGTACCCCGTTCCTAGAACACCGACAGTAGCCCCTGTGCCCAAAGCGCGCTGGACTTTGCTTAGCGTAGAAGCGAAGGGCAAGTCTGGCGCCATGGGCCCTAACAGCCTGCGGCCTTGGGCGCCGCGTGGCGGTTGATTGGACGTGGGCGCCTCTGCTTCCCCACGACGCCTCGGCGACTGCACGAACTGACAAGTCCCTACATGCAAAGCGGGTCATGATTACCTGTGATCGTGGAGGTTGACGGTTGGCCTTCCCCGGTTATAGGTACGGGACGGCGCGTGCCCTTCCAGTCCATCTCTTGTTGCTTCTCCTTCTTCTCCATCCCTTGCTCCACATTGCGGCAATGGCTCCGATCCGCCGGTTCTCCGCGGAAGAGAAAGGAAAGGCTCCCCGAGAGGGTCCCGACCCGCTGCCGCCGAAGAAACGGCCAGCCCTCTGTCGTCAAGATGAGGGCGCCCGACAGGAGGAGTCGAGGCCCTGGTACGAGCGGCCGCCGCTAGGGTTCCCGCTGCCCTTGTACGGCCGCATTGAGGGCCCTGAAGGAGTTGTCGCCGAGCGCCATGGACGACGCCGCCGTCGGCGCCGGCGGGTCACGGCGGTGCGCGTTGTTCCCCCCAGAGTCCATGTCGAGGGCTCCGCCCGAGAGTTTGTGCTCCACGCCACCATGCCTCCTCAGTCTTGGATTCGCCTTCCTCCCTCCTTCACCTCCGCGATTTCGTAGAGAGGATCTCTGGAGCTCTGGCTGCAGCACGCCAACTGCATCACCCTTGCGACCGGAGCGGAGGTCGCGGTCATCGCCCCGGGCAAGGTCTTCATGACTCGAGGCTGGGGCGAGATCGCCCGGTCTCTGAGACGAGGCGCCCTCGCGATCCACCGAGTACGATGGCGCTTCCGTGATGCTCTTCAAGGTCTTCGACGGAAGGACACCGGCTGGAGTGCTGCCACGAGAGGTGGTCGGGCCTGCCCAGCTAGGACTAGGCTCATGACCGCTCCCCAAAGCAGCTCCTCGAGGCGGTAGGCGTCGAAGGATCCAGCGACTCCGCCGAGCTCCTCGCGACTCCGGAGACGAGTGACGACAGCTACGAGCCCCCGAGCTTGCGTCGCTCTGGGAGCAGGGCGGGCTTGTCAGGCCGCCGCCACTGATCTGGATGAGGTTGGCGCCGGTGCCTGTTGATGATGGCGTCTCTTGCAGAGGCGCGTGTAGTTAGCGTTCTTTAGGATCTGCTCCCTTTGTTCCCTGCGAGGAATCAAAAAACGCGCCCCGTGGGGGCTTGTAAGGCGCCTGTGGTTCTGTTTGTTAATATGATCCTTGTCGTGAAGTGGCGTGCGATGCTCATCCCATCTTAGCTTAGTTCCTCCTTTCGAACCTCGCGAGGGTTTGATGCTCTGCACCGACAGGTCCCGGTCCCAAAGGCGGGCTTGACCGTCGGCCGGTATGCCAGTTGCAATGCCGTGGGCAAGGCCAGAGGTGAGCGGCACAGGCTCGATAGAGCCCCTGAGTCGCGATGCTCAGGAGGTCCCCTTTAGCGCTCAAGCAGCCATCGTTCGGCGAGAAAGGAGCGCGACATTGCTAGAACGGGATTGCTCTAGGTGCGAGGTCGGTGCTGCGATGGCTAGCATTTCCGGAGGATGATTTATCTCGGGGGTCAGGAACCGCTTATTGGCGTGGCGCTAGGTCCGCGCATCGGCAGATGAGGAGTTTCCTGGCGAGGTCCCCGCGTGCCTCTTCCCTCTCGCCTTTACTCCCCTTTCTGCTCTACATCCTCGGGTCCCGGCCCTCGAGCGGGTCTCAGCCGTCGCTGGTATGCCAGGTCGCGATGCCGTGGACAAGGCCAGAGGGTGAGGGCTGGAGAGCCAGTAAGAGCCCATGAGTTGCGATGCTCAGGTACCCACCCTTTAACGTGCAAGCGGTTCGCGCGGACGAGAGTGAAGGAGACGCCGTGAGGGCCTCGCCTGACGCTGCTCCTTGAAGAGATCCTGCAGGCTTATCACAAAAAGAACAAGAGTTCACCATGACAATCGACAGTCAGCCGTTGGTTGCTCTGGAGGGATGATGAGGCACTGGAGGCTTGACGAGGTGGCGCTATGCGGGGCTGCCGCGGCCAGAGCTCAGCCATTCAGGTTTGTCGGCGTTGCAGGGATGGACCCATGCGCAAGCGTCGTGCCGTTAGGGAGCAGCTCCATCAGTTGGTGTCAATCGAGCGGGCGACTAGGTCAAGCACGTTAATCACGAAGGAGCAAGTCTATTTAAATAGGTGCAGGGAAGGCAGCCATCGCTGGGTCTGGCCCGAGTGACTTGGGGATGATGCAGCCCGAGGGGCGCCCCCAATAAGGTAAACTAGGAACATGAAGAAAAAGGGATACACGCCGCAGGGACGGACCCACGCGGCCTGGGAATGATGCAGCCACAGGCGCCTCGGCTGAAAATGAAACTCGAAGGATGTCACCGATAACGTTGAAGACGAAGGATCTTTGAAGTAGCGGACGTTGTGCCGCGGAAGCCGATCTTCATAAGCCCCTGGCCCGGGGAGCCTCGGGAGGCTCGGAGGCCAGTGGCTCCTCGCGGACCATCTCCATCTCCGCCAGGACTGCGGAACGCCTGGCCTCTTGAGCCTCCAGGATGCTCCTCATGAGGCGCTGGCGCGTGGCAGCCGCGTTCGGCAAACCGTAAGGCATGCGAACGTAGCTGTGGGGTGGACCTTCACAGCGCCCCACGCGTGAGGGCCAGAGGCGCTCCAGAGAGGCGGCTCGGTTGAGCCCTGGCATGTCTATGCAGATGCACAGCCCTCCATCCTCGCCTGGATGGGGAGCTACGGCGGGTAAGCGGCGGCTGCCACTCATGACTCTCGGCTCCTGCAGCTCCTGAATGATCTTGCTCACGAACTCCTGAGGGTTTGGCCCTCCTTGCCTCGCTCCTTCCTGAGGGAAACGTGCTTTGAAACACGCCTCCAAGTGGTGCCCAAGCGCCTCCCTCGTGATCTTAGCAAGGTCGGTGGCCCTCCAGGAGAGAGCCCCCGAGCCTTGCTCAAGGAGGGCGTCGGGCGCGCCTTCCTATGCGACAGAAGGAGGTGCCCCTGAGCAGTAGCGGACCACTGAGGGGCCTGCCTCCCGAGGTCGGGCTAGGCGATGTCTTCTTCTTCTTGGGAGCAGCCTCGGGGAGCCTCCCGCCTCTGTCATCTGGGTCTTCAAGTGATGCGGCTTGAAAAGCACGCTCCGGGGAACCTGCTGCGTCTCTCTCTTCACAAGGCACCGTGATGACTCCACCGCTTCTTGGCATCTTGAGGACATTGTAGCCGTGATGAGTCACGGCCATGAATTTGGCCAGAGCTGGGTACCCGAGGATGGCATTGTATGACAGGCGAATGTGGGCGACGTCGAAGTCGATGAGCTCGGTCTTGATGGTTGTCGCGCCCGAAGGTGACAGGAGGCGGACCTGCCCAATCGGGCTGTGGAGCCATCGGTGACTCGGAGAAAAGGCTTGGTTGGTGAAGCTGATTGTAAGGCACTTGGAGATTGTTGGATGTCTCGGCCAGACGGGACATTGAGCCCTGCTCCGCCATCGATGAGGGTCCTGGTGACTTGCACGTTGCTGATGATTGGGGAACAAAGCATTGGGAGGACTTCGGCTGTGGCTGCGCACTTGAGCTGATCCGCTGAGCTGAACGTGATAGCGCACGCTGACCACCTGAGAGGGCGCGTGGCTCCGAGCATGGGGAGGACTGCATTCACTTCGCGGGCGAACTGCTTGAAGATGCGCTGAGAGGCTGGGGCTTGAGCTCCGCCCAGGATGCAAGCGATCGTGGCGGCTCCCGGAAGCCCCCATCCCCTCGTCGATGATGGTCTTCGTTTCTCCTTGGCTGCGGTGGCAGAGGAGGGAGGCCTGCGTTGCCTTGCGGGCGATCCTCGCGAGGCTGAGCCCTCTAGCCTCCCTCGCGAGGCTGATCCTGCCAGCGGTCCTCGCGAGGTCGATCGCGCCACCCTTGGCGAGGGCCACGGTCTTCCCAGCGTCCTGTGTTTCTTCCTCCTCCTCGGCCGTAGCCTCAATCACTGCGGTCGGGGCGTCGACCGATTCACCCTTCTCGCACGGCTCTGAGTTCTTGACATTCGTTGGTGTTGTGGGTGTGGAGGTCGTGGTACACACAATACCGGCTGCCCTTGGAAGACTCGGGCTGATCCCTGCCTCGCTTGGTGTCTGGTTCTGCCGCGAGCACGACAGCCCCCTTGCGCTTCACGTCCTTGACCTAGGGCTTCTTTTCTTACGGGTCAGCAAGCAGCTCAAGGAGGGAAAGGCGTCCTTCCTCGACCACAGCGCGCACTTGGTCGCCAAGTTGAACAGCTCCAGGGATGTGCAAAGGTCTTCATGCATCGCCAGCTCCTCCTTCATCTTGACGTCACGCACACCATCGGAGAAGGCTGAGATGATGGCCTCCTCGGTCACCTTGGGAATCTTGAGGCGCGCGTTGTTGAAGCACTGGATGTACTGCAGGTCTCTCTGCTGCTTGATGCGGCGCATGTCGCTCACGGCAGGAGGACAGTCGCGAGTGCCTTGGAAGTTGGCGATGAAGCGGGTGCACATCTCGTCCCAAGAGGAGATCGTGCCAGGAGCCAGGTTCAGGAGCCAGGTGCGGGCACCGTCCTTGAGCGCCATGGGAAACCAGTTTGCCATGACCTTCTCGTCCCCGTTGGCGGCTTTGATGCCCAGCTCATAGAGCTGGAGGAACTCCGCAGGGTTGGCCGTGCCGTCGTAGCGAGGACGTAGGTCTGGCTTGAACTTGCCGGGCCACGCGACGCTGCGTAGCTCGGCGGTGAAGGCGCGGCAGCTGCGGTAGCCACGGAGGCCTTTGGTGACGAAGGGCTTGGTCTTGCGGGTCTCGTCTTGTTGCCGCTGGGAGCAGCGGGTCTTGGCGTCTTGCGGGCGAGCGCCTTGATCGTGACAGGCCGGTGCGAGGAGCACTCGGGCAACTTCTTGGGGACGAGGACCTCTTGACAGCTCTGCTCTTCTGCTTGGCCGGTGCCGGGAGTGGGTTCCGCCCAGGCCACGCCTTGGGGCCAAGGCGCCTTCTTGAGGGGGAGGCGGCTGAGGCGCCCCCGGAGCTTCATCGCCTGCGCAAGGCGGGGCGCGGTGCAGCGAGAAGGACGGCGTGGGGGAGCCCCCTGCGGCGCGGACGAGCTCGGCGACGCGGTCGAGCCACTCCTCGTAGACGTCGCCGACGTCGTCGGCAGAGCGTGCAGAGCTTCGTTTACGATGGCGGCGGCTCGAGCCTCCATGAAGCGCAGCCTTGCGAGACGAAGAACCAAATTTGGCGGCGAGAATGGCGGTGCGGCCGTCTCGCCTCACGGACGGATGTCGGATGATGCTTGCTGCTCGTTCCGCCGGGCGGTAGCAGCGTTGACGGCGGCGCGGCGAAACGGCGGGCGCCGGCCGACGGGGCCGTCACGACGCAGGTAGCGAGAGCGGACCGGCGCCAGCGGGCTCGACGACCGTCTGACATGGATGCGAGGGGCGGCGAAGAACAGGGCGGCGGAAGAGGGATTCCGGTGCACCCCTACCTGGCGCACCAAATGTCAGATTTAGAGTTCCGGTAGACCCTCTAGGTTCGAACTCTGGGGTGCACGCGGAGATCTCACCTCCTACCTACCTACACCTCGACGCCTCGCAAGGATCTAAAACTACACAAAGAGCAACATTAGGGACACAAGGTTTATACTGGTTCAGGCCACCATTGTGGTGTAATACCCTACTCCAGTGTGTGGTGTGGTGGATTGCCTCAGGGGCTGATGATGAACAGTACAGGGAAGAACAACCTCGCGAGGGTCTGTTCTTGGCCGGTGCGACGAACTGCTAGGGGGAGTTCGGTCGCTCTCTCTCTCTTCTCTTTCTAGATTCCACCTCGGATCTCTCTCCTACCTTCTGGGTGGCTAGTCCTATTTATAGGCAGAGGCCCTGGGCCTCTTCCTAAATATTGAGCGGGAAGGGCGCCAACAATTGGCCATTTGGAAGGGGAACATCTAGTACACTTATCCTGACTAAAGTTGGTCCTCGCCTGTCAAAGGCTCTGACGATGACGCCGGCTTGGGCTCCACGAAGACCTCCTTCCTGCCGTTGTGTTGGTCTTGGTCTTGTTGCACCGAAATGGTTTCCTTTTCTTGATGCTCTCGGCTGCGCTTGCCTCCTTTGCACCAAAGAGGAAATGAGGACACTGCGCGGGCTGGCGCCCTCGGTCGTCATTGCTTGCGTCATGGGCACCCGTGAGGTACTCCGCCTTGATCTCTCCGCCTCCTCGCGAGCCAGCCTGACGAGGCCGTGCCTGAGGAAGTTTCCTGTCGTCCGCCCCGCGAGGCTTGGCCCCTCGCGAGGGTCTTGAGCTTGTGCTAATGAAGATGGGCCGTGCTGGGCCACCCCTTGAGCCACGCCGCAGGCCGCAGGCAGACAAGTCTGAGTACCCCCGTTCCGAGAACGCCGACAGGTGTCCTAAGTACCTTAGTGGGCAACTTATACTTATCCATGAATCCCTTTGATATGTATGAACGCGATGCACCAGTATCAAAAAGAACGATTGCAGTAAAAGACTTGACTAAAAACTTACCGATAACTGCATCTGGCTGCTCCTCAACTTCCTCCACGTTCACGTGGTTCACTTGTCCCCTGTTGAAAGGGTTGGGCTTCTTCCCAGCGCTTCCATTGCCATTACCGTTCTTCAACTCCGGACAATCGTTGGCATAGTGCCCAGTCTTCCCGCACTTGAAACAAGTAATGTGACTTTGATCCTTCTTGGCTGGTGTGGCTAGGTTAGAGCGGTTCTGATTGCTGCCTGCTCCATTCCCGTTTCCATTCTTGGAGCCATTGTGGTTGTAAGAGCTCCCTCCATTGTGGGTGTGGCCTCCATGGTTATGGATAAGTCCTCCCGAGTTCGGGGTGAAACGAGGCTTCTGCTGAGCTCCAGAATTGTACTTTCCTTGTCCATACTTCCTCTTGCGGTTCTCAATCTGCTGCTGCTTCCCTTCCATCATAAGAGCCTTCTCTACCAACTCCTGTTAGTTGTTAAATGTTGCCACCATCAACTGCATGCTCATCTCATCATTCAACCCTTCCATAAACTTCTCCTGCTTCGCGACATCTGTGGCCACATCATCAGGGGCATAGCAAGACAGCTTACTAAACTCATCTACGTACTGAGCCACAGTATGATTTCCCTGGCGTAAGTTGCAAAACTCACGCTTCTTCATGCTCATAGCTCCAGTTGAGACATGGGCTGTGTGGAAAGCTTGCTGAAACTGATCCCAAGTGATATTGGCTATTGGGAAAGTGGCGGTGTAATTCTCCCACCATGACGCTGTTGGTCCATCCAATTGGTGTGCGGCAAAACGAACCTTCTCAGCATCTGTGCAACCTGCGGTGGTCAAGTCCCTTCCAATCTTGCGTAACCAGTCATCCGCAACTATGGGCTCGGTGCTACTGGAAAACACCGGCGGATGTAACCTCAGAAAACGGGCTAAGTTGTCAACTGGTGGAGGGTTGTTGTTGTTGTTGTTGTTGTTGTTGTTGTTGTTGTTGTTGTTGTTGTTGTTGTTGTTGTTGTTGTTGTTGTTGTTGTTGTTGTTGTTGTTGTTGTTGTTGTTGTTGGTGTTGTGGGTGTTGGTGTTGTTGAAGTTGTTGTTGTAGTAGTTGTTGTTGTTTTTGATGTTGTTGTTGTTGTTGTTGTTGTTGTTGTTGTTGTTGTTGTTGTTGTTGTTGCTTGTTCTTTGTTGTTGTTGTTGCTATTGTTGTTCTTTATTCTTCTTTATTCTTCTTCTTCTTCTTTATTCTTCTTTATTCTTCTTTATTCTTTGTTATTCTTGTTATTTATTCTTTGTTATTCTTTATTCTTTGTTGTTCTTTATTCTTTGTTATTCTTTGTTATTCTTTGTTATTCTTTGTTGTTGTTGTTGTTGTTGTTGTTGTTGTTGTTGTTGTTGTTGTTGTTGTTGTTGTTGGATCAACTGGGTGATCTCCGGTGGGAAGACAAATCCGGTGTCACGTCTCGGAGGCATCTGATGGGTTTAGAGGGGAGAGATTAGAATAGAAAAAGGTCTAGTGAGAAAGCACTAGCCATATGCACATGAGACAAACACAATCATATCACTCAATCAATCAAGCAAGGGCATACAATCGGTCTAGAACTATCGTTAAAAAGAGCTCAGACTACTACTATATACATGGGGAAATACTACTAGTCATATGGTGGTCATCTAAAATTTTTGATCGGTGGAAGACTCCATGATGTCCGCTCCAGCTTCATCTTCATAATCATCATCACTATCATCGAGGTCGGAGTCGGTGTCTTCGATGATGATGTAGTTCTCCGGGCAAGTGGAATCGTCGTCCTCTCCTCCTGGCGCGGGGTCTCCCATGAAAACACCTAGCTTCCTTGTTAGGTCGTCATTCTTCTCCACGAGTATCGTCATTCCTCATCATATCCATCGCGTGTAGACTTGAGTTCCTCTTCTAGCTCGGTGATCCTTGTCATCACCTTCTTCAAATCTATCATGCTTGCACACATCTGGTTCTCCTGGCGTCGAATGTGTTGATTTAGCTCCTGGATGAATGTTGCAATGGACCCATCCCTCCTGGTGCTGACTATCTCCCATTGCTCATCTCGGCGCCCTCATATCTGGTAGATAGTATCCTTGAGATCCTTGTGGTAAACTTCACCAATGCGTCCCATGGCGATGTGGGATGCCATGCTCCTTCCTAGACTCCAGGTTGGGGCATCAAAGGAAAACTCTATAGGTTCAGTGACTGGCATGAATGTCCTTCCTGGAACTTGAACTCGAATCATCCAGCGCTCCTCTTCTGGTAAACTAGCGTTGTAGGTCCCGGTGAAGCTTGGTATTCCAATGTTCAGGTATCTAGTGACTTCCTTCAGGTGTCGTCCAAAGGGGGTGTCTTCATCTGGTTGTGCAAACTTGTTCCTTGAGTCCGCCATCCTAAAGAGTAGAAAATGGAGAGGAGCCAGAAATGAGTAGAGAAGAGTGACCTATGGCTTTTCTTAGTGGTCGTGTCCTACATTCAGCGTGTGCTCTGATACCATCTTATAGCGACCCGACCTCAGGCGGTCAAGTCTCTGTGCTTCAGTGTCATCCCGTGATCGGTAATGTTGACACACACAGTACTCGAAGGATTTATAACAGAGTAGCAATCTCACACTTATTACATCGAATGTCTCCAAAGAGAACTTATTACAATAAATATGGCTTAAGGCCATCTAAATAAGATAACAGCGGAAGACTTGGAAGAGAAAGTGAGTCCATCAACTCCAACGGCATAGCTGAGTGCACGACAACGGCCTAGCGAACCTTACTCCTCGTCTGAAAAGTCTGCAACATAATACGTTGCAGCCCGAGAATGGGTCAGCACATGGAATATGCTGGCAATATGACATAGTAGAGCAATGAACAGATAATGCTATCACTACATGCATATATGGCTAGTGGAAGCTCTATGGTTATATGATGTCCATAACCGGGGACACGGCTAATCATGATTAGATTGTACACTCTGCAGAGGTTTGCGCACTTTTCCCCACAAGACTCGATCTCCTCCGTTGGATTTCTCGCACTACATGGTGTTTGAGAAACGGATGACCAAGACACAGTCTTTCAGAAGCATTAACTCTTTACTCTGAGTGGACAGTTACACCTACTTTCCATCTACATCTTCTAGCCCACCACTGAAAGAGGTCACACAACATACTCAACTATGCCAGAGCCCATAATGGCTTGTGGCTGCACACGGAAGTTTCTAGCATGAATAATCTTATGATGCCTTTGAGCCTGGGTGGCGGACCGTAGGATGATCACACTGTATAACCCCGGGATATCCTAGGACAACACTGGATTCCCCAGGTGCCCGAAACAAACAATCCACCTAGATGTGTATTAAAGTTGCCACATTAAGTTGAACCATTAATTAACAACTCACATCTGTCATGGATACACTCAAACCCAATTCACGTCTACGAGCATATCATGGCAATATAAGCTTAACGTAGAAGTAACTCCCAGGGTTTGATAATAAACAGGGCAATAGGTTCTACCTCATCAACTACTTTCCAATACACACAAGTTAATCACATCCTAATCATGCAGTGTTTGAGGATTGTAACTAATGCATAGAACTGGGTATGAAAAGAGTATGATCAATGTGTTACTTGCCTTGCTGACGATCCGCAAAACCTAGGGACTCGTAGTAGCACGCTTTGCACTCCGGGAATTCTATCGCAAACAAACAATAGCATACAAAAGCAATCAACCAAATATGCACGGGTAAAACTCAAATAAGAAGATCTAACCAGAAATTTCAACTCAAGAACTCCGGTTTGCAAAAAGAATCAAATCAAACGGAGCAATGAAACTCAAACTGCGAAAGAAACAAGATCCGATTACTAATCTGGACTAAAGTCAAATTTTATAGTACCAAAATCTTGTTCAAGTTGGTTAAACAGAAAGAGGGCTTCGAGACGAAGATCTAGGCGCTTGAATCGCCTGATTCCGATAAACAAGCGAAAAGATAAACTAAAACAAAAATCAGGGCAGAAATCGCGATAAAAAATAATCGCGGAAAAACCCTGGAAAAGGAAAACTGACGAAGAGGCTAACGAACGAACGTTCGCTGTCTGCGGCTAACGGGTAAACGACGTTCGTTAAAACGAACATATGGACGAACATCCGCTAAATAAATAAACCGACAGAAAACCGATCTAAAAAATAAACCAGAAAGTAAAAAAACCGCATCTAGATCTAGGGTTTACCGCAATAAACCAATGAAGAAAGAAAAACGGCGGGGGCGTCGGCTAACTCCGGCGGCCAGCGAGGTGGCGCGAGGCGGCGACAGGTGGCGGCTTGCGCGGGCGACGCTAGGGTTTGGCGGCGGGGTGGGCTGCGGCGGCGACGGCTGGCGGGGTGGGCTACGGGGCAAGGGGGAGGCGTGGCTTATAAAGGCCCGGGCGGAGGACTCCATCTCGGAAACGGCCCGGAGTCGGTTCGAACCTCTTTTTTGTTAATATTCTGATGCGTAAAAACGAAGAAAAGAAATACTAAACAGACTCCAAAAATCCCGAAATTAATTTTCCCCGTCCTCTAAAAATGTACTGGACAAGGTGAACATTTATTTGGTCCTATAATGCAATTTTGAAAAACGCGTATTTTTCCTAATTCGAATAAAATGGCAATAAAATCCAAATAAAATTATTTATTTGATTTTAATATTTTTCCTACAATATTTCATAAATTTTGGAGAAGTCATATTATCTCCTCTCATATATTTTAAATTTGAAATATTTTCAGAGAGAAAAATCCTTAAAACCAAAATGATCCTTGTTTCAATATTTGATAAAATTCTAACATGAAAATCGTGAAATCCCCAACTCTCTCCGCGAGTCCTTGAGTTGCTTGGAATTTCGAGGATCACAAACGAAAATGCAACAAAATATGATATGCATGGATGACCTATGTATAACATTCCAAATTGAAAATTTGGGATGTTACACATGGAAACTTTGCAAATCTATCTACAAAAACTTTTCAACAAAAATAATTATCCCCTTGTAAAAATCCTTTGTATTATAAAAATAATGTGCCAAGATTTGCCTTTGGATGATTAGATTGCTTGTTTGGTATGTGCGATGAAAGACAGAAACTTTGGCTGTAGTGCATGAATTTACATTTTTTACTGGAATGTCAAAAGCTTTTGAAACTTTTTACATAGTACTTCTATACAATTTTTTTATTTTTTCCTAATTTTTCAGAATTTTTGGAGTTACATAAGTTTCATGAATCTGCAGATTACTACAGGCTGTCCTGTTTAAGATAGATTCTGTTTTTGATGCATTGTTTTGCTAGTTTTGATGAAACTATTGATTTTATCGGTGGTATAAGCCATGGAGAAGTTATAATACAGTAGATACAATGCAAAAACGAAATATGAATGGGTGCAACAGTACTTAAAGTGGTGATTTGTTTTATTATACTAATGAATCTCATGAGGGTTTTGTTAAGTTTTGTGTGATTGAAATTTTCAAGTTTTGGGTGAGATCAGGATGGATGAAGGAATAAGGAGTGGCAAGATCCTAAGCTTGGGGATGTCCGAGGCACCCCAAGGTAATATTCAAGGACTCCCAAGCAACTAAGCTTGGGGATGTCCAGGAAGGCATCCCCTCTTCCTTCTAACGATCATCGGTAATTTTACTTGGAGCTATATTTTTATTCGTCACATGATATGCGTAAATTCTTGGAGCGTCTTTTGTGTTTATTATTTCCTTTTTCCTTTATGCACTATGCTGGTATGAGATAGTCCTTGGTTGATTTATAGAATGCTCTTCGCACTTCACTTATATCTTTTCAGTTTGGCTTTATAGAATGCTTCATGTTCTTCACTTATATCATTTGAAGTTTGGATTGCCTGTTTCTCTACACATAAAAAACCACCATTTGTAGAATGCTCTTTTGCTTCACTTATATTTGTTAGAGCGTGGACATATCTTTTGTAGAAAGAATTAAACTCTCATGCTTTCCTTATATCTATTTACATAGTTGACAGGAATTGGTCATTCACATGGTTAGTCATAAAATCCTACATAAAACTTGTAGATCACTAAATATGATATGTTTAATTCCTTGCAATAGTTTTGCGATATAAAGATGGCGATATTAGATTCATGCTAGTGATTAATTGTGGATTGGTAGAAATACTTGTGTTGAGGTTTGCGATTCCCGAAGCATGCACGTATGGTGAACCGTTATGTGATGAGGTCGGAGCATGATTTATTTTTGATTGTCTTCCTCATGAGATGAGCGATGGTCTTTTCCTACCAATCTACCCCCCTAGGAGCATGCGTATTAGTATTTTGTTTTGATGGTTGATAAACTTTTGCAATAAGTATGTGAGTTCTTTATGACTAATGTTGAGTCCATGGATTATACGCACTCTCACCCTTCCATCATTGCTAGCCTCTTCGGTACCGTGCATTGCCCTTTCTCACCTTGAGAGTCAGTGCAAACTTTGTCGGTGCATCCAAACCCCGTGATATGATACACTCTATCACACATAAGCCTCCTTATATCTTCCTCAAAATAGCCACCATATCTACCTATAATGGCATTTCCATGGCCATTCCGAGATATATTGCCATGCAACTTCCATCATCGTATACATGACTTGGGCATTCATTGTCATATTGCTTTGCATGATCGTAAGATAGCTAGCATGGTATTTTCATGGCTTGTCCATTTTTTGATATCTTTGTTATGCTAGATCATTGCACATCCTGGCACACTGCCAGAGGCATTCATATACAATCATACTTTGTTCTAGATATCGAGTTGTAATATCGAGTTGTAAGTAAATAGGAGTGTGATGATCATCATTATTAGAGCATTCTCCCAGTGAGGAAAGGATGATGGAGACTATGATTACCCCACAAGTCGGATGAGACTCCGGACGAGAAAAAAAACAGGCCAAAAAAATGAGAGAAAAAGAGAGAAGGGGCTATGCTACTATCCTTTTACCACACTTGTGCTTCAGAGTAGCACCATGTTCTTCATATAGAGCGTCTCTTGAGTTATCACTTTCATATACTAGTGGGAATTTTCATTATATAACTTGGCTTTTATATTCCGATGATGGGCTTCCTCAAATGCGTGAGGTCTTCATGAGCAAGCAAGTTGGATGCATACCCACTTAGTTTTCAGCTTGAGCATTCATACACTTATAGCTCTTAGTGCATCCGTTGCATGGCAATCCCTACTCCTCGCATTGACATCATTGATGGGCATCTCCATAACCCATTGATTAGCCGCGTTGATGTGAGACTTTCTCCTTTTTTTCTTCTCCACACAACCTCCACCATCATATTATATTCCACCTATAGTGCTATATCCATGGTCACGCTCATGTATTGCGTGAAAGTTGAAAAGGCTTGAGAACATTAAAAGTATGAAACAATTGTTTGGCTTGTCACTGGGGTTGTACACGGTGGAATACTTTGTGTGATGAAGATGGAGCATAGCCAGACTATATGATTTTGTAGGGATAACTTTCTTTGGCCATGTTATTTTGAGAAGACATGATTGCTTTATTAGTATGCTTGAAGTATTATTGTCTTAATGTCAAATGATATACTATTGCTTTGAATCACTCGTGTCTTAATATTCATGCTATGATTAGATTATATGATCAATATTATGCTAGGTAGCATTCCACACAAAAAATTATCTTTTTTATCATTTACCTACTCGAGGACGAGCATGAATTAAGCTTGGGGATGTTGATACATCTCCGTCGTATCTATAATTCTTGATTGTTTCATGCCAATATTCTACAACTTTCATATACCTGTGGCAACTTTTTATACTAGTTTTGGGACTAACATATTGATCCAGTGCCCAGTGGCAGTTCCTATTTGTTGCATGTTTTTTGTTTTGCAAAATATCCATACCAAACGAAGTCCAAAGTCGATAAAAACTTACGGAGAATTTTTTGGAATATATGTGATTTTTGGCATTTGGAATCAACGCGAGACGATGCCCGAGGGGCCCACAAGCCCTGGAGGCGCGCCCCTACCCTGAGTGCGGCCAGGGGGCTTGTGGCCACACCGTAAGGCGGTTGGTGCCCTTCCTTCACCGTAAGAAAGATAATATCCGGATAAAAATCGTGTTAAAATTTCATCCCAACCGGAGTTACGGATCTCCGTGAATTTAGGAAACGGTGAAAGGCCAGAATATGAAAAACACAAAAACAGAAGGAAACATAGAGTGAGAGAGAGAGAGAGAGAGATCCAATCTCGGAGGGGCTCTCGCCTCTCCGCCATCATGGAGACCAAGGACCAGAGGGGAAACCCTCCTCCCATCTAGGGGGAGGTCAAGGAAGAAGAAGGAGGGTGCTCTCTCCCCTCTCTCCCAATGGCGCCGGAACGCCGCCGGGGCCATCATCGTGACGGCGGTCTACACCAACAACTTAGCCGCCATCATCACCAACTCTCTCCCCCTTTATGCAGCGGTGTAACACCCCTTCTCCCCACTGTAATCTCTACTTAAACATGGTGCTTGACGCTACATATTATTTTCCAATGATGTATGGCTATCCCATGATGTTTGAGTAGATCTGTTTTGTCCTATGGGTAGATTGATGATCATGATTGGTTTGAGTTGTATGTTTTACTATTGGTGCTATCCTATGGTGCTCTCCGTGTCGCGCATAAGCATGAGGGATCCCGTTGTAGGTTTTGCAATATGTTCATGATTCGCTTATGGTGGGTTGCTAGAGTGACAGAAGCTTAAACCCAAGTAAGGGGGTTGTTTGCGTATGGGAGTAAAGAGGACTTGATACTTTAATGATATGGTTGGGTTTTACCTTAATGATCTTTAGTAGTTGCAGATGCTTGCTAGAGTTCCAATCATAAGTGCATATGATCCAAGTAGAGAAAGTATGTTAGCTTATGCCTCTCCCTCATATAAAATTGCAATAATGATTACCGGTCTAGTTATCGATTGCCTAGGGACAAATAACTTTCTTGTGAAAAAAAGCTCTCTACTAAAACTAACTTGTTATTTCTTTATCTAAACAGCCCCTAGGTTTTATTTACATGTTCTTTATTATCTTACAAACCTATCCTATCACCCCTACAAAGTACTTCTAGTTTCAGACTTGTTCTAGGTAAAGCAAGCGTAAAGTGTGTGTAGAGTTGTATCGGTGGTCGATAGAACTTGAGGGAATATCTGTTCTACCTTTAGCTCCTCGTTGGGTTCAACACTCTTACTTATCGAGAAAGGATACAATTGATCCCCTATACTTGTGGGTTATAAACCTCATATGAACTCCTTACTGACAAGAAACCCAATGTGAGTTATTTCAATGTCTTCGGTGCTAAATGTTGGATTAGAGATCCTCATCACAATTCTAAATTTGCACCGAAAGCACATGCGGGTTCTATGCTTGGTTACGGAAAGGACTCACACACCTACAGAGTCTTCAACACCTATCACCACAAGGTTGTTGAAACTGTAGATTGCTACTTCTTGAGCTTGCGTATGTTTTTCCCTTGAAGAGGAAAGGGTGATGCAACAAAGTAGAGATAAGTATTTCCCTCAGTTTGAGAACCAAGGTATCAATCCAGTAGGAGAGAACGCACAAATCACCAATACCTGCACAAACAATCAAACAACTTCCACCCAATGCGATAAAGGGGTTGTCAATCCCTTCACGGTTACTTTCAAGAGTGAGATCTGATAGAGATAGATGAAACTAAACAAACGATAAAGTAATATATTTTTGGGTTTTCTAGTTTATAGATCAGAAAGTAAAAGATTGCAAAATAGTAGATTGGAAACTAATATGATGGAAAATAGACCCGGGGGCCATAGGTTTCACTAGAGGCTTCTCTCAAGATAGAAAATAATAGGGTGGGTGAACAAATTACTGTCGAGCAATTGATAGAAAAGCGCAAAGTTATGACAATAACTAAGGCAATGATTATGAAATATAGGCATCGCGTCTGTGTCAAGTACAAAAAAAAATGATTCTGCATCTACTACTATTACTCCACACATCGACCGACTCCTTCCTGCATCTAGAGTATTAAGTTCATGAAGAACAGAGTAACGCATTAAGTAAGATGACATGATGTAGAGGAATAAACTCAAGCAATATGATGTAAACCCCATCTTTTTATCCTCGATGGCAACAATACAATACGTGCCTTGCTGCCCCTACTGTCACTGGGAAATGACACCGCAAGATTGAACCCAAACCTAAGCACTTCTCCCATTGCAAGAAAAACCAATCTAGTTGGCCAAACCAAACCGATAGTTCAAAGATAATTGCAAAGATATCAAATCATGCATACAAGAATTCAGAGAAGATTCAAATCATATTAATAGATAAGCTGATCATAAATCTACAATTCACTGGATCTCAACAAACACACCGCAAAAGAAGATTACATCGGATGGATCTCCAAGAACATCGAGGAGAACAAGGTATTGAGAATCAAAGAGAGAGAACAAGCCATCTAGCTACTAGCTATGGACCCGTAGGTCTGTAGTAAACTACTCACCATTCATCGGAAGGGTAATAGAGTTGATGTAGAAGCCCGCCGTGATCGAATCCCCCTCCGGCAGGATGCCAGAAAAGGCCCCAAGATGGGATCTCACGGGAACAGAAGGTTGCGGCGGTGAAAAAGTGTTTTCGTCGATACTTCTGGTGGTTTGGGAATATATGTGAATACATAGGAAGAAGAATTAGGTCAGGGGTGTCACGAGGGGCCCACAAGGCAGGGGCGCGCCCTACCCCTCTAGGCGCGCCCTCCCCCCTTGTGTCCGCCTCGTGGCTCTTCCGACTTGATCTCCAAGTCTCCTGGGTGTCTTCTGGTCCAAGAAAAATCATCGTGAAGGTTTTATTCCGTTTGGACTCTGTTTGGTATTCCTTTTCTGCGAAACAAGGAAAAAAAAGAAACTGGTACTGGGCTCTAGGTTAATAAATTAGTCCCAAAAATAATATAAAATAGCATATTAATGCATATAAAACATCCAAAACAGATAATATAATAGCATGGAACAATCAATAATTGTAGATACATTGGAGACGTATCATAGATGTGTGGTTCGATGAAACTAACGACTCGCAAAGAGAACATCTACCTCCTGTGCTAGATGAAGTACGTCCTGAAGAATCCATTAAGCTCAAGGCCACTGAGGATGTCATACCCACTGAATAACCCGCTGAAGAAGTTATTCCAGATCCTGAGAACAATCATACTGGTGCACCTGTGGAAAATGGCTCTGAAGAAAATGGCCAGCCTAACCGAAGTCGTCAACCTACCCATCCTGGCAAATGAAGTGGATATTGAAAAAATCCTCGACGACATCAACGCACCAGGTCCTATCACATGCTCAAAAGCTTCAAATTTGTCTAACTTTTTTGGGCACCTTGCTTTCGTCTCTATCACAAAGCCCACCAAAGTTGATGAGGCATTTCTAGAGCCTGAGTGGATTCAAGCTATGCAAGAGGAATTGCATCAATTCAAGCTCAACAATGTGTGGGAACTTGTCAAGCGACCAGATCCTCACAAGCATAACATCATAGGTACCAAGTGGATCTACCACAACAAGCAAGACAAAAATGGCCAAGTGGTGAGGAATAAGGATCGTCTTGTAGCTCAGGGCTAAAAACAGGTTGAAGGAATTGAATTCGATGAAACTTTTGCACCTGTTGCTAGACTTGAAGCTATTCGGATATTGCTTGCTTATGCTAACCATCATAATATCATCTTATATCAAATGGATGTGAAAACTGCATTCCTCAATGGTAAGCTTGAGGAAGAAGTATATGTTGCTCAACCCCTAGGTTTTGAAGATCCTAAGCATCCTGACAAAGTCTTCAGACTCAACAAGGCTCTCTATGGCCTCAAGCAGGCCCCTCGAGCGTGGTATAATACTCTGAAGGAATTCCTCATGAAGAAAGGCTTCAAACCCAGTTCACTTGACCCAACTCTTTTCACCAAAACTTTTCATGATGAATTATTCGTGCGCCAAATATATGTGGATGATATTATCTTTGGTTGTACTAACCAATGTTACAGTGACGAATTTGCCTATATGATGAGTGAGGAATATCAAATGTCTATGTTGGGAGAACTGAAATTCTTCTTAGGTCTCCAAATTCGTCAACAACGCAATGGCATCTTCATATCCCAAGAGAAATACCTCAAGGATGTACTGAGAAAATTTGGCATGCAAGATTGCAAAGGCGTCAAAATCCCTATGCCCACAAATGGCCATCTATGCACCGATGAAAATGGTAAAGACTTCGATCAAAAGGTATACCACTCCATGATTGGTTCTTTATTGTATCTATGTGCATCTAGGCCAGATATTATGCTTAGTGTTTGCATGTGTGCCCATTTTCAAGCTACACCAAAGGAATCACACCACAAGGCCGTGAAACATATTCTTTGATATCTAGCTCACACTCCAACACTTGGATTATGGTATCCCAAGGGCTCGGCTTTTGATCTCATTGATATTCTGACTTGACTATGCTAGTGATCGAGTGGATTGCAAGTCAACATCAGGAAAATGCCATTTCCTCGGACGATCCTTAGTATGTTGGTCCTCGAAGAAGCAGAACTGTGTATCACTATCTACTGATGAAGCTGAGTACATTGCTGCTGGTGCTTGTTGTGCTCAATTGTTGCAGATGAAGCAAACCCTCAAGGACTATGGCATCAACATGAAGAATGTGCACTCTACTATGACTATGAGAGTGCCATCAAGATTGCTCACAACCCAGTTCAGCACTCGAAGACTAAGCACATCCAGATTCGTCATCATTTTCTTCGAGATCATGTGTTGAAGGGCGACATCTCCATCGACCACGTGAAGACTGAAGAACAGCTGGCAGATATCTTCACAAAGCCCTTGGATGAGAAGAAATTTAGCAAGTTGCGGTGTGAGCTAAATATCATAGAATTGTCGAATGTTCTTTGAAAGGACACATATCCTAACGTTTATGCAAAATTCATGCCTTAGATGTGCAACACACAAAGTAATGTTTTTCTTCAATCAATGAAGACTAACCCTCTAAGTGTGAATGATTAATGAAGAATTTGATTCTCAGATTCCTATGATAATTGTACTCTGTGTCTGAAATTATCATTCTTATACGGTGGGTCACGCCACAAACCAAAGTTGAAAATCTTCAAATTTGAGTTTTTCTTCATTTTTGCAAATTCTTCAATTTTCAAATTCCTCAAGTTTGCAATTTCCTCAACTTTTCGACTAGTGTTTTTGATTTATTATATATATATATATATATATATATATATATATATATATATATATATATATATATGAGTTTTCCATGTCCTCAACATCATTCAATTATTGCTAATTCTTCAAGTTGATTTTCTTCTATGTGAATGTGATCGGACCCGTTCCCCCTTTATGCTAAACTCAATCCAGTCTATTCACAAATTCTTCATGTGCATTATATTTGAAACCCGTTCAAAATCTTCACTGTCCTTGACAACTGAAGAATTTGGGAACGAAACTTTAAAATATTCCTTTCAAATTTTTGGCTGTTGCCGCTCAAACCGTTCTGCATCCTATGATGGATTAAACAACTCACCGACGATCCCCCACGATATCCACCTCTGTGTATGTGGGTGACACATGTTGTTAGGATAGCAAGGGCCAGGGGCATGTTTTTCCAAAATCTTCAGACGAGCAGTTTTCACTGCAGCTATAAATACCCCTCACCCTCCTCATACTTCATTTAGTCCGCTCGACCTAAACCTCGCTCGAGCTCTCTAAACTTAGCACCGCCGCTACACTTCATCATCGCCTGTGAGGAAGAGATTCATTGCCTCGACCTCATCGCCGTCGTACTCGCGCCGACCGCAGATATCTTCACTCCACCGTCGCCGTAGCCATCTCCCACTGTCGAGTTAGGGCGTGGGAGATCTGAACTAACGAACTTCTCCAACGCCAATCCCAGTTCGTCGTGTTCTTCGTCAAGGGTAATTAAAATCTGATTTTACTGCCCTACTTTGATTCTCATGATTTCCTGAAAATCCTCAAAAGGTGTTTTATTCTTCAAATCTACTCATTAGAACATCTTAATGCTTCTTTCCCTTGATTTGTTTCTCTAAGCTATGATTTTCTTCAAGATTCCTCAATTGTGTGGATTTTCTAATCTGTACAACTCTAGAACCCGAGTCAAGAATGCTTAGTGAAATTCCTCAAGAGACCCATGGTCAAATTCCTCAAACTTGATACTTTTTGAAAAATTTATGAGAACGCATATGACCTCTCCAAATTCTTCGCACCTATACTGTGTTCACAGGTACAAAATGTCTACTGTTGAATCACTAGGTTCTCATCAACTTAACTCATTGCATCGTTCCTTGAAGAAAATTTGCATACTTCCACAGAAACATCCAAAGTTCAAAGTCCTCAAGTGAGGAAAATGGCAGATGGGAAGAGACCACAAAAGGGAGGAAAGAGGCCTGAGACAAGCACAACTTTTGAGATCCCTGAGGACATATATGATGAATACTGCACATCAGATGAAGAAACTCATGGGAAGGAAAACAAGATTCAGTGCAGAGTGTGTATTCAGAGAATTGAGAGGAGATGGGCGAAGGAATAGAGGGAATATCATTATGTAACTCCCAAGTACATGAAGAAATTTGTTGTGAACCCTCCACGTCCAAGACCACCCTTGGCTTCTGGCCAAATAGCTGATCCCACCAGCGTCGGACGCGATGAGAAATTTCCAAAAGAATGGGCCAAGCGCTAGGCCAAGCTTCAGAAAACTGCTGCAAAAGCAGTGAGGAAATTCAATGAGGATTTTCAAGCTTCTACCGCCGAGGCCTCTGCTAGTAAAGCTGTACCAAAGAAGGCTATCCTGAAGAAATCTGCTATGAAGAAATCTTCAGGTTCTATGCCCTCACGCCCAAGTTCTTCAACGGCAAAGCTCTCGGGGCAAATTCCTAAAGAAACTTCCTCAAGTGCAGTGCCAAGCCCCTTAGTTGCTTTAAAATCCTCAGCAGCTGCCTCAAAGTCCTCAACACCTATGCACCTTGCAATGTGTCAGCGGACAACAGACTTCTCTATTGCCTCAGGGGCATCTGCATCTTCCTTAGCTCAACCACAATCCTCAAGTGGTCCAACTTGGCTAGACATGGAAAGAGGCCAAGTCCTCACAAGAAGTAAGTGGCATTCCATGTTCCGTCTGATGACGATGATCAAGCTGATGATGAAGAACTGACTGAAATCATTCAAGATAGACTGGAAAGGGCTGCAAGAGTCAAAGGAAGCTCTGTGCCTCTTATGTTGGATCCAAAGAAGATCCTCGACTTCATTGACATATGGCACAAAGATCTCAACACTCCACTCCCTGACTTTATCCTGACTCTTGGTCAAAGTCACATGTTGACTGCCTTCATAGGCGAAGAAAAATGGAAATTTCAGAAGGCCAGACAAGTGAAGAAGTCCCAGTATAAGAAGGAGCGATTTTTGAGGAACAACGTCCTTACACTGGCTCCTGAAGAACTTGTCACTATTCAGAAGGAGATCAGAGACCTCAGTGATGAATTTGACAGATATCATGCAGATTGTTTTGATGCCAAAGTCAGATTTGTCAAGGTTGCCAAAAACCTCAAGGCAGATGTTGCAGCAACATCGCAACAACAAATTCCTCAGGCTGAAGCATCTGCTCAGCATGCAGAAGAAACTGCAAGCGCGGCTGATGAAAATCAGGCTACTGAAGAAATTCCAGCTCCTGAAGACAATGCCAGGGCAACCACCAGTGTTGCGCCTGAAGAACAACCCAGGCCAGCTGAAGAATCTGCCATGTCTAAAGAAATTGCACCAAATTCATCTGCTCCTCCAGCAAAATCTTCAAAGGTGAATAAAACCACACTTCCTTCTACATCAGAAGTGAAGAAAACAAAGGTTGCGGAGAAGGAAGCCGCAAAGAAGAGGAAAGCATCAACCTCTGCAGAGTCCTCAACTCCCAAGAAATCCAGGGCTTTGACGAGCTCTTTCACTGAACCAATTGATGTTGTTCCTATCTCAATAGTACCATCAAAGGAGCTCATTCTATTTGGTGAAGAATATGTCATTCCAGATGACACTGATGAAGAAAATCCTTCTGATGCTTCCTCAGAGCAGTTGGATGAAGAAATAGAAGTGGAAGATGCTATTTCCACACCATTGGTATCATCGCATGTGCCTCAGTTCACTTCAGAAGAGGCGGGCATTGAAGAAATTGAAGAAAATGTGGACATTAGCTCCACAACTCCTGTGCTGAATGATGACTATTGGAAAAATCTTCACCCCAACTCTCTAATGGCCACACCTCTGCATCCAATTCCTTAGTCCCATGTGCAGACTAAAGAAATATTCACAGGGTCTGAAGGACGTCCAACCTCTCTCCAGTCCATACCTAAAGAAATTCCAGCTGCAACGGCTGAAGAATTGGAGAACCAGACTGCTGCTGATGAAACTGCTGCCTCAATTCCTCAGTCTGAGGCACCTGAAGTTGTGACTCAAGAAGTTTTGAGGCCTGCTACTACAAATCTTTAGCCCAAGCCTCAAAGTACTCATAAAAAGAGGCCAAAATTCAAGGCTGATGATTTCTTTGATGAGCATCATTTCTTCACTGATACAAATCCATATGACTCAGCAAGGCTAAGGTGCAAGAGGTTTTGGACTACAAGCCAGATGAACTTCTATGCATCTGTTCTATTTGACAAGGACAAGGTATTTCAGCACCGTCAAATTCCTCATGTGGATATGGAGTCCATTTCGTGCTTCCAACCAATTCTCAATGTTCTTCATGAAGCTGGGCTCTGAAATTTCTGTGTTGATATATGTGACTGGAATGAAGAGCTAATTCTTCAGTTATGCAACCATGCATCTCACTGGATGACCGAAAACACTCACTATAAAGCTCCGGCCTCTGCATTACTTCATGCCATCATAGTCAGCCCTCCTGCTGAAGGCGCAAGGCTTATGTATGAAGAAACTGAACTTCTAAATCATCTCATGCAAGTGTTAATGAAGCCTTTGTGGCCTGGCCAAGCTCCAAGAACCACCTTCCTAGTGAATGATTTGTTGTATGTGCCAAGAACCATCTATCACATATTGACCAAAACCCTCAGTCCAATCAAAGGCCACAACATTGAAGAAGAAGAAGTTGTTGGCATCATGAAGAATCTGCTGTTCAACATCATACATTGGATTCCCATTAACTATCACGATTTCTTCATGAGGACTTTGGCTAATGTTGCACTGTCGCTGTCTGAATTGAAGCCCTATGCTCCTTGGATAATGAAATTCATCAGAACCAGGTCTTCAATTCCATACAAGGCTGATTTCCAGAATCACCTCAGCTTTTTTCCTCCCATTGAAGTCCTCAAAAGGACTATTTCTTCAGTTGATGAAAAAGGCAAAGCTGCTATTATTGATGAAGGCACTCGTCCATTGGATGGTCAATTCCGTAAGGCTGCATCTTACTCCACAAATGATGACTCTGCCACCCAAGATTCTGCCGGTAAAGCCTCAAAGCAAAATCCTCAAGACACTGCTCCACGAGTGATGACTGGTCGTGAGCTTCTTCTAAGTCTTCATCACAAGGTCGATCACAATCACAAGTGGGTCAAGCGTCAGGTTGGCTCAATTCTTCAGAACATGACTATCACTCAGAATACTGTGAGGAAGAATCACTATTATGCGCATGAAATCTTCGATCGCACTTGGGCCATACTTTCTTATCTTTACAGTGATGAAGACCTCAAGCAAATGGACTTTCAACAGAACTTTGAGTGGTCAAATCCTCCCCCGAAGAAATTTAAGAAGGTCAAAGTTCCTCAGTTGGTCACAAGTTCATTTTCTTCATCGTGTGAGACAAATGAAGCTGAGGATCTCGACGACACTGCGGCGTGCCCAACTCCAACAAACGACCCCAACAACTGTGGTGCTCCTCCATCGACCTCATGATGATATTCTTCAGGGGCGTTAATCCTCACTTTTCGTCCCTTTTGATCATTTGATGACAAAGGGGGAGAAATTTGAGTTAGTCTTCAAGTGGGTCTTATATATGGGCTGTTTTTTTCTTTAAGTTACAACTCTCACTTTTCTGAAGTGTTTGTTGATTGAGTTGTAAACTTAAGTCTGATGGTGGTCTGATACTTTTGAACTGCCTTCTGCATGCTTATTTCCTCAAATACCTTAATGCACGCATGCTGAATTTTGTCAGACACCATTTTCCATCATGCATTTCAAATTCTTCATATTATATGTTAAATGCATGTATGGATTACAAGATATAGGGGGAGATCTCCAAGATTTTATTCTACAATGTGCATTTGCAATCCAAAGAAATTGCTCAAATATCCACATCTTCAGGGGGAGTTCTTCTATATCTTGCAATCAAATTCCTCAATATCAGTATTTACACTTCGTATGTTTATCCCCATTGAAAACTTAACCTATTTGTCATCAATCACCAAAAAGGGGGAGATTGTAAGTGACTCTAGTGCCCTTTAGTGATTTTGGTGTATTGAAGACTTATAGGTTAAGGACCAATGTGTTTGTGAGTGTATACAGGTCTAATAAGTCTATGAGGAGTTTGATACTTCTTGAAGACTTTAAAAATGAGGAAATTGGTGTGACCTTTAAGATATTGATATTGATATTGATGCGAGGACTATGAAGCATGAAGACTTTGTTTTCGAAGTTTCATTTTATTTTCTTGAGTCATAGGAAACACCGTACTGTTAAAGGGTGTGGAGGTAAAACTAAGGAAAAATTTCCAAGTGATGCTCATCTCAGAACCTACACCTACCCAATCCTTCGAGTGAAGCCTTTGCAAATCTCATATAGTTCAGTCAATTTCTCTAGTGACAGAGAGGAAGATCTTATGGTCTCTGAGGAATTTGTTCTGACTAAGGAGTTAGGAAGTCGCTAATGCGGATTGCCTACAAGTGAGGAACATGTAGCCCTGAGGAATTTGAGAGCTCAAATTTTCGACGGTTCTTGTGCTATGCGCCAGCTGTCTCAAATATCTTATCCACCTAACGACATTTATGTCTTATCATGTCGGGATGCTCCCCAACTATAAATAACCACCCCCTGATGACCCACAAGTATAGGGGATCAATCGTAGTCCTTTCGATAAGTAAGAGTGTCGAACCCAACGAGGAGCAGAAGGAAATGACAAGTAGTTTTCAGCAAGGTATTCTCTGCAAGCACTGAAATTGTAAGTAACAAGTAGTTTGATAGCAAGATAATTTGTACCGAGCAAGTAACGGTAACGGTAACAAAAGTGCAGCAAGGTAGCCCAATCCTTTTCAGGCAAAGGACATGCGAAAACGGTCTCTTATGATGAGCAAAGCGTTCTTGAGGGTACACGGGAATTTCATCTAGTCACTTTCATCATGTTGGTTTGATTGGTGTTCGCTACTTTGATAATTTGATATGTGGGTGGACCGATGCTTAGGTGTTGTTCTTACTTGAACAAACCTCCTACTTATGATTAACCCCCTCGCAAGCATCCGCAACTACGAGGAAAGTATTAAGAATAAATCTAACCATAACATTAAACTTTTGGATGCAAATCAGTCCCTTACGAAGTAGCGCATAAACTAGGGTTTAAGCTTATGACACTCTCGCAACCCATCATCTAATAAATACTCTACAATGCATTCCCTTAGGCCCTAATAAGGTGAAGTGCCATGTATTCGACGTTCACATGACACCACTAAGGGAATCATGTAAGTGCATCTAGTGCCCCTTAGTGATTTTGGTGTATTGAAGACTTATAGGTTAAGGGACTAATGTGTTTATGAGTGTACACATGTCTATAAGTCTATGAGGAGTTTGATATTTACAGAGAAAGTCGACCCTAAAAATGAAGTTCTTCGATCAAGACTTTGATATTCAAGACTTTCTCAAGACTTTGAAAGTGAAGAAATTGGTGTGACCTTGAAGACTTGGTATTCATTTGAGGAACATGAAGCGTGAAGACTTTTGTTTTCGTAGTTTCGTTTTCTCTTTCTTGAGTCATAGGAAACACCGTCTTTGTTAAAGGGGTCGAGGAAATACTAAGGAAAAATTTCCATGTGATGCTCAACTCAAAATCCTACACCTACCAATCCCTTCGAGTGAAGCCTTTGGAAATCTCATACAGCTCAGTCAATTTCTTCAGTGACAGAGACGAAGTTCTTCTGGTCGCGGTGGAATTTGTTCTGACTGAGGAGTTAGGAATTTGCCAGTGCGGATTGCCTACACAGTGAGGAACATGATAGCCCTGAGGAATTTGAAAGTCAAATTTCCGACCGTTGTTGTCTTCTTGGCGCCACTGTCCCAAAATATCTTATCCACCTAACGGTCATATCATTGAAGGGCATTTATGTCTTATCATGTCGGGCTTCTCCCTAGGCTATAAATAGCCGCCCCTACAACCACTAGCTGGTTGCCTGCTCGAGAGAACTTGACACTTGTCATTTGAGAGCAACCCATCCTCCGAGGACTTTGAGCGAAAATCATCGAGTGAGGAAAAACCCAAAAACCAAACCCCTACAAACCCAAAGTGATTGAGCATCACTAAAGAGATTGATCCTGCGTGGATCTGACGCTTGTTACCTTTGAAGACTGTGCTTCTTCCACGCGGTTAGGCGTCATAGTCTAGAGCATCCA
Organism: Aegilops bicornis; assembly: GCA_021605145.1. Lineage (NCBI taxonomy): Eukaryota > Viridiplantae > Streptophyta > Magnoliopsida > Poales > Poaceae > Aegilops > Aegilops bicornis. The sequence continues at coordinate 622,774,421 of CM038674.1, forward strand.
AGAGGAATTGTGGATCGCCGAGTGACCAAGTCTGTGAAGGTTTGGAAGTCGCCTGAAGACTTACCACGAGTGATTGGACGAGGTCTGTGTGACCTTAGTTCAAGGAGAATACGGTGAGGACTTGGTGTCTTTGAGCTGCGTGCTTTCGGCTGGAGTGTCCGGGGTGTGTGTCCTCGAGTTTAAATACTCACCGCTCAACCAGACGTACAAGCTGAGACAACAGTTGGAACTGGTCTACCAAATCATTGTCTTCACCAACCTAAGCTGGTTCTATTTCCTCAACCCTTTCATTTCCTCATTCTTTGTGTTGAGTGTTCGTTCATATTTGTGTTTGAAGACTTTGGTGAAGACTTTCTCAATTTCCTGAGTTCAATTTCTTGATCTGTTTGTCTTCATCTTGTGCTATCCTGTGTTTACGCTTTTCTCGTACTCTTTGATTGTCTTCATTTCATCATGATGACCATGCCCGCATTCTCTTATGCTTACTTCGAGTACTTATTCCATCAAGTAGTTCTTCACTTAGGAATTTCCTCACCTGCAAATTCCTCATTGAAGAATTCATAAAATAGCCTATTCACCCCCTCTAGTCGATATAACGCACTTTCAATTGGTATCAAAGCAAGGTACTCCTTGTTCTGTGTGATTTTGGTTTAACCACCGGAGTTTTAGTTATGTCGACCGCAGGTATGATCAAGGTCTCACTGGGTGTCCTACCTTTGATGGGACGGACTACCCCTCTTTGGAAGAACAAGATGCGAATGCATCTTGAGGCAATTGACAACGATCTACGGTATGTTGTGGAAAATGGTGTTCCCTCTGTCACACCTTCTCCGAATCTTTGCCGATGTGAAGAGATTCAAGCAACTTGATTCTCAAGCGAAGAATATCATATGTGCCCATCTGAGCAAAGGACAATATGGAAGAGTGAGTGCTTTGGAAACTGCTAAGCTCATCTGGGACAGGCTGTCCAAAGTAAATGAAGGAGTCTCAACTCAGCGTGACTCTCGAGTTGATGTTCTTCGCAATCTCTTCAACTGGTTCAAAAGACTCGACAATGAAAATGTTCAACAAACCTTCGATCGCCTCACTGACATCGCAAATGAGCTTCAAGCGCTTGGTGCCACTGACATCACCGACCATGAGGTGGTGAAGAAATTGTTGAGATCGCTTGATTCCTCATTTGACACTCCGCACCGATGATACAAGAGCGTCTTGACTACAAGTCACTTGATCCAGGTGATATCCTCGAGAGGCTAAATACTCATGAGTTCCAAATTTGAAAAGAGAGATCTCTATGGTTCTAGCTATGGAAAATCACGTGCCCTCAAGGCCAAGGCTGTGTATGAATCTGATTGTGAAGACTCGGTAGTAGCCTTGGAGACCTCAAGAATTGAGCCAGAGCTAGCACCGCTCGTGAAGAAATTCCGAGAAGTTCTCAAGGCGTGGTCGCTTTGGAAAATCCTCAAGGAGCAGTGATTCCTCATCCGGGACTATAAGAGAAGACTTTGCCACAAATGCAAGAAACCTGGTCACTACATTCAAGATTGTCCTCGATTGGGAAAAGGAATTAAAGAAGAAGAAATACAAGGATTACAGTTCTGATGACGCTAAGAAGAAGAAGAAGAAATCGTCGAAATCTTCATCATCAAAATCCTCAAAGCCTTCTTCTCACAAGAAGAGTAGCTCCAAAAAGGCTCGGGCATTCATTGGCAAGGAAATGGACTCTGAAGCTTAATCTGAAGAACATGAGGAAGAGGAGGCATCAGAAGAATCTGAGTCTGGTGTGGCGAGTCTTGCTCTCGCTACTGCTTTCGTCAGCAAGTCCATCTTCAACTCTGAAGAAAATGACCTCACCAACAAAGCTGATGAAGATAGTGATGACTACACTCCCACCTATTGCTTCATGGCAAAGGGTGCCAAGGTACTCAAATATACCTCCTCCGAATCTAGTGAAAATGAATCTGATGAAGATCTAAAGCCCAGCTACTCAAAACTTGCTAAGATTGCTGTAAAACAACAAAGGGCTTTTGAAAAGGTTCAAAACATGCTAGATAAAAGTGATGATATGTTAGGTGAAGAAATGGATCGCACTAAAGCCCCGATTGAAAATCTTCAGAGACTTCTTGATCTAGGTTTGACAGCCTTCAAGGTCATCATAACACTCTCTTGTCTGATCATGAGAAACTTTCTTATGAATTTCTTCAAAGAAAGCAAGATCTTGAGAAGCTAAGAGTGAGTTATGAAGATCTTCCGAAGGAGCGTGATTCATTACTTGCTCAACAAATCAGCGCTTCTCAGGAAGAATTTGTTCCTCCATGCTTAAAGTGCATTGAACGTGAATCTGCTATTTCTTCACCTAAATGTTCAAATGCTTCAACTGTTACAAATTCTTCACCTGCCTCTGCTATCATTAATTCCTCATCTGAGGACATTGCTAGTATCACTGACGATGCAGGGCTGAAGGAATTGTACATGACAGGCATGTACAAAATCCTCAAAGGGCATCGACTCTTTGTGATGTGCTTAAAAGCAGATCCTCAACGAAACCCTAGGAAAGAGGGTATTGCCTTTGAGAGGAAACTCAATGCTGATGGAACATATTGGAAGCCCGAGCGGTATCCCAAAACCTCATGGGTTGTCGCAAAGGGACCTCCAGTTGATCCATCTAACTTATCTGGCTTTACATGCGAATCTCCTCATTCTTCTAATGAGTCATTTGACTCCAACTATAAACTGTTCAAAAATCAGAATGGTGAAGTATTTGCTAGATATGTTGGTACTAACTGCAGGAACGGTTCCCATATGAAGAAAATCTGGGTTCCCAAGAAGTACCTTGAAAGTCTTCATGTGAATGTCCTTATGACACCACCTGTGAAGAATAGGAACCCCGGATCAAACTCTTCATATGGACCAAATTCTTCATATGGATCCAAGTCCTCATACGGACCAAATTCCTCACGTGGATCAAATTCCTCAAAAGGATCAAAGTCCTCATATGATTATCATCGTGCTAACAACTCTGCTTTCGCAGGTAGAGCTAAGGGCTATGAATATGTGCATTATTCTTCAAACCAATATGTTCATAAGTCCTCGAAGAATTTCTCCGCTTATTCATATGCTTACCCTAACCCCTCTTATGTGAAACGAAATGGATTGGCCTCTATGCCACCATTCTCATATGGAGCTCACAGAGTGATGAACTCTTTGCCACCCCTTCAGATGTGGGTGGTGAAGAAAAGAACTAACCTCTTCTGCGAGGTCAGGTCTCGGGCGTGCTTTAAACGTCTGAAGAATTTCTTTGAGGGCACGACAAAAATGCTGAAAAGGGCCTTGAGGCTAATCATGAAGAAATGAACTTTCATTTCACACGTCCTCATATCGCTTATCTGTTATCTTTGCTGATGAAATTCATCTCGATGAACTTGATATCATATTCTTCACCGATGAAGTATATGAGATCGTAAGTTGCACTAATTCATCTGCAGGATGATCAACCCAAAGCCAATGAGTGGGTCCTTGATAGTGGATGTACAAATCACATGATCGGTGACAAGAATCTATTGATGGATACTCCCTTATCACCGTCACATCTCAAGCATATCATCTTTGGCTGACAAAGGCAAAAGTCGGTATTGGGTCTTGGTAAGGTTGCGATCTCTAAGGACATACACATGGACAAAGTCATGCTTGTTGAGTCCTTAGGATACAACCTCATGTCGATCTCAATGCTTTGTGATCTTGATATGGTTGTTGTCTTTGGCAAGTATCGTTGTGTTGTGATCATGGAAGTCGACAAGTCCAAAGTCTCTGAAGGCTTTAGGAGAGGAGACTTGTATATTGTTGATTTCTCTATAGGACCACAACCAGCCGTGTGTCTACTTGCAAAAGCTTCAGAAGGCTGGCTATGGCATCGGCGACTTGGTCACGCAGGCATGAGGAATTTGCACACGCTTGCGAAGAAGAAGCATGTCATTGGCATTGAAAATGTCAAATTCCTCAAGGATCACTTATGTGGAGCCTGTGAGGCTAGAAAAATGACCAAGGCCAAGCATCCAGCTAAGACTATCATGACCACTACTCGTCCCTTCGAATTGCTTCACATGGACCTCTTTGGTCCTAATCATTACTCAGCAGTCACTAATGATGCATCTTTATATGGCTTTGTTATTTTTGATGATTACTCTCATTACACATGGGTACACATTGTTACTTACAAACATGAAGTGCAGGAAGTCTTCAAACGATTTTCCTCGAGGGCTTCAACCAACTTTGGTGTGAAGATCAGGCACATCAGGAGTGACAATGGAACTGAGTTCAAGAATTCAGGTCTTGATGACTATCTTGATGAACTTGGTATTACTCATGAGTTATCTCCTCCCTATACTCCTCAGCAAAATGGCGTCGTGGAGCGCAAGAACAGAACTCTTGTTGAGATGGCTCGCACTATGCTTGATGAATACAAAACACCTCGTCGTTTTTGGATTGATGCAATTGATACTGTGTGCCCATCATCAACAGAGTATATCTTCACAAATTCTTCAAGAGGACTGCCTATGAACTCCTCACTGACAAGAAACCCAATGTGAGTTATTTCAAAGTCTTGATTGCTAAATGCCGGATTAGAGATCCTCATCACAATGCTAAATTTGCACGAAAGCACATGAAGGTTTTATGCTTGGTTACGAAAGGACTCGCACACCTACAGAGTCTTCAACATCGCTCTTCACAAGATTGTTGATCTTGTAGATGTGCGGTTCGATGAAACTAATGGCTCGCAAAGAGAGCACCTACCTTCCGTGTTAGATGAACCAGCTCTGAGGAATCTATCAAGTTCAAGGCAACCGAGGATGTCATTCCCTCTTGAAGAATCTGTGAAGAATTCATTCCTGTCTGTGAAGAGAACGTCGAGTGATGCACCTGAAGATAATGTCAAGACAATGGTGCTGAAGAAAATGCTGATCAAATTCCTCGATGGCAACCAGCTCAACCTCGCGTTGCAAAAGAAGTGCAAGTTGACAAGATCATCGATGACATTGACGCGCCAGGTCCTCTCACACGCTCAAAAGCTTCACATTTATCTAACTTTTGTGGGTACTATGCTTTTGTCTCTATCACAGAGCCCACTAAGGTAGATGAAGCATTTCTGGAGCCTAAGTGGATTCAGGCCATGCAAGAAGAATTACATCAGTTCGAGCTCAACAATGTCTTGGAACTGGTCAAACGTCCAGATCCTCGCAAGCATAATATCATTGGCACAAAGTGGATCTACCGCAACAAGCAAGATGAAAATGGCCTTGTGGTGAGGAATAAGGCACGACTTGTAGCTCAAGGCTACACATAGATTGAAGGAATTGATTTCGATGAAACTTTTGCACCTGTTGCTAGACTTGAGGCTATTCGCATATTACTTGCTTATGCTAACCATCATAATATCACTTTATATCAAATGGATGTGAAAAGTGCATTCCTCAATGGTAAGCTTGAGGAAGAAGTATATGTTGCTCAACCCCCAGGTTTTGAAGATCCAAAGAATCCCGACAAAGTCTTCAGACTCAACAAGGCCCTCTATGGTCTCAAACAGGCCCCATGGGCGTGGTATGATACATTGAAGGAATTCGTGAAGAATGGCTTCACACCCGGTTCACTCGACCCTACTCTCTTTACTAAATCATATGATGGTGAACTGTTTGTGTGCCAAATATATGTTGATGATATTATCTTTGGCTGTACTGACCAACGTTATAGTGATGAATTTGCCTATATGATGAGTGAAGAATATCAAATGTCTATGATGGGAGAGTTGAAATTCTTCTTAGGTCTTCAAATTAAATCAACAACACAATGGCATATTCATATCTCAGGAGAAATACCTCAAAGATGTCCTAAAGAAATTGGCATGCAAGATTGCAAAGGCGTCAAAATTCCTATGCCCACAAATGGCCATCTATGCAATCGATGAAAATGGTATTGACTTCGATCACAAGGTATACCGCTCCATGATTGGTTCTCTATTGTACTTATGTGCATCTAGGCCAGATATAATGCTTAGTGTTTGCATGTGTGCCCGATTTCAAGCTACACCGAAGGAATGACACCATAAGGCTATGAAGCATATTCTTCGATATCTAGCTCACACACCAACACTAGGATTATGGTACCCCAATGGCTCTACTTTTGATCTCATTGGATATTCTGATTCTGACTATGCTGGTGATCGTGTGGACCGCAAATCAACATCTAGTACTTGTCATTTCCTCAGACGATCTTTGGTCTGTTGGTCCTCGAAGAAAGCAGGCTGCGTATCACCGCTTCATCTGCGGAAGCTGAATACATTGCTTCTTGGCTCTTGTTGTGCTCAATTCGTGGATGAAGCAAACTCTCAAGGACTACGACATCAACGTGAAGAATGTGCCTCTCTCATCGTGACAATGAGAGTGCCATCAAGATTGCTCACAACCCAGTTCAAGACTCGAAGACAAAGCACATTCAAATTCGTCATCATTTTCTTCGTGATCATGTGTTGAAGGCGACATCTCCATCGAGCATGTGAAGATCAAGAACAGCTAGCCGATATCTTCACAAAGCCCTTGGATGAGAAGAGATTTAGCAAGTTGCGGTGTGAGCTAAATATCTTAGAATCTTGAATGTTCTTTGAAAAGGACACACATCCTGACACTTATGCAAAATTGATGACTTAGATGTGCAACACATGAAGAAACGTTTTTCTTCAATCAATGAAGAATAACACTCTAAGTGTGAAGAAATTAATGAAGAATTTTATTCTCAGAACCCTACGACAATTGTACGCGGTGTCTGAAATCATCATTCTTATACGGTGGGTCATGCCACCACCAAATTTGAAAATCTTCAATTTGAGTTTTTCCTCAGTTTTGAAATTTTTCAGTTTTTCACATTCTTCAACTTTGCAAAATCTACACTGTTTCCGTCATTTTTCTTCATTGGCTATATATATATATATATATATATATATATATATATATATATATATATGGGTTTATGTCCTCTACAACATTCACTTATGGCTATTTCTTCAAGTTGCTTTCTCTGCTAAGTGAATGTGATCGGACCCTTCCCCCTCTATGCTATACTCAACCCAATCTATTCACAAATTCTTCATGTGCGTTCTATTTGAAACTCGTTCAAAATCTTCACTGTGTCCTTGTCAGCTGAAGAAATTGCGAACGGAACTTTAAAACTGATCTTATCCAAACTTTCGTTTTTGCCGCTCAAACCGTTCCGCATCCCACGATAGATTTATCTATTCACCTACGATATAACACAATCTCCACTTCTCAGTACGTGGGTGACACATGTCAAGCGAATGAGAAGGGTCAGGGGCACGTTCGTCCCAAACCTTCGGGCGAACAGTTTTTCACCGTGGCTATATATACCCCCTCTCCCCTTCCTCACTTCCTTTACTCCGCTCGACCGCTCTCTCTCTCGCTCAAGCTTCTCAAACCCTAGCGCTGCCGCTACTCCATCGTCGCCGGTGAGGAAGAGCTTCACTGCCTCAACCTCGTCGCCGTCGTACTCGCCTCGATCATGAAATCTTCACTCCGCCCTTGTAGCTGTCTTCCTCCGCCAAGTTAGGGCGTGGAAGATCTAACTGACGAACTTCCCATCTGTTCTTCTCGGTTCATCGTGTTCTTCGATTAAATGTAATTAAAAGTTACTTTTATTACTCGCTTTGATTCTCAAGCCTTCCTGAAAATCTTCAAAGGTGTTTATTCTTCAAATCTTCACAAATATGAACACCTCAAGCAAAATATGCTCTTGATTCGTTTGTCTAAGCAATGTTTTTTTAAGATTCCTCAATTGTGTGGATCCTCGATCTATACAACTCTGGAACCTAAGACAAAGATCGCTTAGTGAAATTCTTCAAGGCTCATCTGGTCAAATTCCTCAAAGTAGTTCTTTTTGAAAAACCTTCTGAGAACGCATATGACCTCTCCAAATTCCTCGCAACTATACTCTGTTCCACGGTACTCATGTCCATTCTGAATCACTAGGTTCTCATCAACTTAACTCATTTGCAGATTCCTCGAAGAAAAGTTGCATACTTCTTCAGAGAATTCGATTGTTCAAATTCCTCAGCTGAAGAATATGGCAGAAGGAAAGAAGCCACAGAAAGGAGGAAAGAGGCCTGAGGTCATGACTGCGTTTGAGATTCCTGAGGAAATCTATGTTGATTGTTGCACACTTGATGAAGCCGAGTTCGGCAAAGAAAACAAAAATCAGCGCAAGGTGCGCATTCAAAGGATTGAAAGGAGATGGGCAAGGGAATGGAGGGAGTACAGATATGTTACTCCAAAGTACATGAGGAAATTCGCTCTCAATCCTCCATGCCCAAGAGCTCCATTGGCACCTGGTCAAGAAGTCGACCCCACCAAAGATCAAGCGTGGTGAGGACTTTCTGAAGAATGGGCCAAGCGCCAAGCCAAATTGGCAAGACAAGCCAACAAGGCGAGTGAGGAAATTTAATGATGACTCACATCGCTGCTGCCATCGAGGCCTCTGTCAAGCCAAGAAAATCTATGGCAAAGAAGCCCGCACACAAGCCAAGTGTTTCACCAACAAAGGCCCAAGACGGCCAAGTTCTCCTCACCGTGCCCTCACGGCCAATTCCTCATGTTGCTCCAGCTCCTCCCAAATCCTCGGCTCCTACAAAGTCCTCGGCTCCTCCCAAGTCCTCGCTAGCCCGACAAAGTCCTCAAAGACTGTGCATCCGGCCACGTGCCAAAGGATTGCAGGCATCTCCATTGCCTCTGGTGTTTCAAAGAAGTTCCTCATTTGCACCAAATTCTTCATCTGGCCCGACTCTGTTGAAGACTAAGGCCACAATTGGGACGAGGTCCTCGGCCAAGTCCCAAGAAGAAACAGTCGCCTTGAAGAGCCACACGAAGATGATGAGGCGATGATGATGAACTTGCGGAAATCATTAGAGACCGACAAGAAAGGGCCGCTAGAGCCAAAGGCACACACAATGCCCTTCATTGTATCCAAGAGCGATCCTAGACTACATTGATATCTGGCACAAGGAACCATACACTCCTATGCACGACTTCAAGTTGACACCTGGTCAAAGTCACATGCTGACTCATTTCATCCAAGAGGAGAAATGGAAATTTGATACGGCCAGAGAGATCAAGAAATCGCAGTACATAAAGGAGAAACTGGTGAAGAAAAACGTTGTCAAGATGACAACAGAAGAACTTATCAAGATGCAGGCTGACATGAAAGCCCTCAGCGACAAATTTGACTCCTATTATGCTGATTGGCAAGGAGCCAAAGTCAGATTCGTCAACCTGATGAAGAAGTTCACCAATGTTGCAGCCCCAATGCAACAAGAAATTCCTCAGGCTGGAGCCTCTGCTCAGCCGACTGAAGAACATGCCAGCATCGCTGATGAAGTTCAAGCTGCTGAAGACAATGCTAGTTCCAGGGCTGATGACTCCATTCCAGCCGCTGAAGAAATTGCCAGGGCATCCACTAGTGGTGCGCCTGAAGAAATCAAGAAGTCAGGCAAGCTGCATCAATTGCGCCTGAGGAAATTCAACCAGATTCCTCAGCTCCTCCTGCGCCTACATCAACACTAATCCTTCCATCTGCATCTGATGTGAAGAAGACCAAGGCTGCAGAACGAGCTGTAGTGAAGAAAAGGAAAGCATCTGCTGCTTCAAATTCTTCAGCCGCGAAGAAGATGAAGACAATGACCAGCTCATTTGAAAATCCCATTGATGCTGTTCCAATTTCCTCCATGCCATCAAAGGACCTTGTTCCTTTTGGTGAAGATTATGAGATCCCAAGCGGATCTGATGAAGAAGATCATTCTGCTGCTTCGTCAGAGCAGATTGATGAAGAAATTGAAGTGGAAGCTATCCTTCAACCCCAATCATTTCCTCGCCTATGCCTCGGTTCACGGTGAAGAGGCCGGTGTTGAGGAAATTGAATAAGATGTGGACATTGGAAGCACAACGCCCGGTGATGAGCGATGACTTTTGGGAAAGTCAAGATCCAAATTCTCCACTCTTCACCCCAATTCAACAGATTCCTCACCCCTGCTCCAATAGTTCAAATGGGCTCTGAAGAAACTCATCCCACTTCATACATGCATGAAGAAATTCCAGCCACTAAGCTGATGAACCTGCTCCTACCGATCCTCGGGGATCACATGTAGAGGAACAGAAATTCCTCACCTGAAGAACACGAGATTGCGATTCCAGAGGTCGTGATGCAACTCATCGACACTCCACCGCCAAAGCCAAAGAATCTCTTCTCAACAAAGCAAAAGTTCAAGGCTGAAGATTTCTTCGGCGAAAGCACGTATTCTTCATCGACATAATCCATATGATTACGCTTTCGCATAAGGAAGAGGCGTTTACGGACTGCCAGTCAAGCCAATTTCTATTCCTCGGTCTTTGTTCAACAAAGACAAAGTCTTCGATCATGCACATATTTCTCATGTGGACATGGAATCTCTGTCAGGCTTCGAGCCAGTCCTCAGTGTTCTTCACGATGCAGGACTTCTAAATTTCTGCACGGACATCTGCGATTGGAATGAGGAACTCATTCTTCAATTCTATGCAACGCTGCACATCACCGGAGACGCTAAAGATGTGAACTCATGTGTGTTAGACTGGATGTCTGAAAACACTCACTACAAGGCACCAACAACTGAATTGCTTCGTGCCCTACCACTCAGTCCTCCACTTGATGGTGCTCGTTGTATCTACAACGAACCTGGGCTTTCAAATCACTATATGCAAGTGCTGATGAAGCCTTTGAAGCCAGGGCAGGCCCCAAGAACCAAATTCCTCGCCAAGGAATTATTGTATGTGCCTCGGACTATCTATCGGATTCTGACGAAGACAATGAGTCCTATCAAAGGCCACGACTCAAATGATGAAGAAGTCATTGGCATCATGAAGAATATGCTTTTCAATATCATTCATGGCGTTCCCTGGTCAACTTCCATGATTTCTTCATGAGGACTCGCGAACATTGCTATGTCACCATTTGAGCTGAAGCCTTATGCACCTTGGATCATGAGATTCATCAGGACAAGGTCTTCACTCAATTACAAGGCTGATACTCTGAACCACTACAGCTACTTGCCCCCGATTGAAGTCCTCAAACGGACATTTTCCTCGGTGATGACAAGGGCAAGGCTACTCTCAGGATCGATGAAGGCACTCGTCCATTGGATGGTCAGTTTCGCAAAGCTGCATCCTACTCCACCAATGATGACTCTGCCACACATGACTCTGTCGCCAATACCTCAGCCAAGCAAAGTCCTCAAGCCACAACACCCAGGGTGATGACTGATCGTGAGTTACTCCTCAGTCTTCATCAGAAGGTTGATCGCAATCATAGATGGGTCAAGCGTCAGTTTGGTTCAATTCTTCACAACATGACCTCTACACACAATGCAGTGAAGAAAAACCACTACTACCTCCATGAAACCTTCAAATGCACCTGGGCTGTTCTTTCTAATGTCTACAACGCGAAAGAACTGAAGACAATGGGTCTCAAGGAAGACTTTGACTGGTCTGCACCTCCACCGAAGAAATACAAGAAGGTCAAAGTTCCTTCCTTGGTGGCCAGCTCCTATTCTTCATCGCGAGACACTCATGAAAATGAAGACTTGGACGACACTGCGGCAGGCCCTACTACGACAACCGACCCCAACAATGCTGGCGCTCCTTCATTAACTTGAAATTCTTCAGGGGCGTTAGTCCTCAGTTTTGATCCTTTTGGTCATCTGATGACAAAGGGGGAGAAATGTGAGTTAGTCTTCAAGCGGGTCTATTATATGGGCAATTTTTTTGTTAAGTTACAACTCTCGTTCTTCTGAAACTTTTATTGGATCGAGTTGTAATCTTAAACCCGATGGTGCTTTGATACTTTTGATGCACTGTGCTCTGATACTCTTGATGCGTTATTCTGCATGCTTGTTCCTCATTAATGTTATCGCACGCATGCTGAATTTCATCAAGCACTATATTTCATCATGCATTTCAAATTCTTCATATTATATGTCAAATGCGTGTATGAATTACAAGATATAGGGGGAGATCTCCATGATTCAACTCTTCAAATGTGCATTGCCTCAAAAGCAAATTCCTCACTATGCACATCTTCAGGGGGAGTTCTTCTACATCTTGCAATCAAATTCCTCAATATCAGTAGTTACACCTCATCAGTTTATCCCCGTTGAAAACTTAACCTATATTGTCATCAATCACCAAAAAGGGGGAGATTGTAAGTGCATCTAGTGCCCCTTAGTGATTTTGGTGTATTGAAGACTTATAGGTTAAGGGACTAATGTGTTTACGAGTGTACACAGGTCTATAAGTCTATGAGGAGTTTGATATTTAGAGAGAAAGTCGACCCCTAAAAATGAAGTTCTTCGACTGAAGACTTTGATATTCTGAAGACTTTCTGAAGACTTTGGAAGTGAAGAAATTGGTGTGACCTTGAAGACTTGGTATTCATTTGAGGAACATGAAGCGTGAAGACTTTTGTTTTCGTAGTTTCGTTTTTCTCTTTCTTGAGTCATAGGAAACACCGTCTTTGTTAAAGGGGTCGAGGAAATACTAAGGAAAAATTTCCATGTGATGCTCAACTCAAAATCCTACACCTACCAATCCCTTGAGTGAAGCCTTTGGAAATCTCATACAACTCAGTCAATTTCTTGATGTGAGAGATGAAGTTCTTCCGTCATTTGAGAATTTGTTCTGACCGAGGAGTTAGGAATTCGCTAGTGCGGATTGCCTACAAATGAGGAACATGATAGCCCCGAGGAATTTCAAAGTCAAATTTCGACCGTTCTTTGTCTTTCTTGGCACCTGTCCCAAAATATCTTATCCACCTAACGGTCATATCATTGAAGGAATTTATGTCTTATCATGTCGGGCTGCTCCCTAGGCTATAAATAGCCGCCCTACAACCACTAGCTGGTTGGCTGCTCGAGAGAAACTTGACACTTGTCATTTGAGAGCAACCCATCCTCCGAGGACTTTGAGCGAAAATCATCGAGTGAGGAAAAACCCAAAAACCAAACCCCTACAAACCCAAAATGATTGAGCATCACTGAAGAGATTGATCCTGCGTGGATCCGACGCTTGTTTCCTTTGAAGACTATGCTTCTTCCAGACGGTTAGGCGTCATGGTCTAGAGCATCCAAGAGGAATTGTGGATCGCCGAGTGACCAAGTCTGTGAAGGTTTGGAAGTCGCCTGAAGACTTACCACGAGTGATTGGACGAGGTCTGTGTGACCTTAGGTCAAGGAGAATACAATGAGGACTTGGTGTCCTGAGCTGCGTGCTCAGCGACTGGGTGTCCGGGACCGTGTGTCCTCGAGTTTAAATACTCAGCCGCTCCAACCAGACATACAACTGAGACAATGTTGGAACTGGTCTACCAAATCATTGTCTTCACCAACCTAATCGGTTCTATTTCCTCAACCCTTTCATTTCCTCATTCTTGTGTTGAGTGTTCGTTCATATCTGTGTTTGAAGACTTTGGTGAAGACTTTCTCAATTTCCTCAGTTCAATTTCTTGATCTGTTTGTCTTCATCTTGTGCTATCCTGTGTTTACGCTTTCTGTACTCCTTGATTGTCTTCATTTCATCATGGTGACCATGCCCGCATTCTCTTATGCTTACTTCTGAGTACTTATTCCGCTGCAAGTAGTTCTTCATTTAGGAATTTCCTCACCGGCAAATTCCTCATTGAAGAATTCATAAAAATAGCCTATTCACCCCCCCTCTAGTCGATATAACGCACTTTCAAATCAAAACATACATACCATCAAAATATTAAACACATGCAAGGTCACATGATTACTTGTAACAAGATTTCTCCCGTGACCTCAAGAACAAAAGTAACTACTCACAAATGATAATCATGCTCAAGATAAGAGGGGTATTAAATAGCATAATGGATCTCAACATATAATCTTCCACCAAATAAACCATATAGTAATCAACTACAAGATGTAATCAACACTACTAGTCACCCACAAGCACCAATCTAAGGTTCCGGTACAAAGATTGAACACAAGAGATGAACTAGGTTTTGAGAGGAGATGGTGTTGTTGAATATGTTGATGGATATTGCCCTCCCCAAGATGGAAGAGTTGTTGGTGATGATGATGACGATGATTTCCCCCTCCGGGAGGAAAGTTCCCCCGGCGAAATCGCTCCCCCGGAGGGCAAAAGTGCTCCTGCCAAAGTTCCGCCTCGAGACGGCGGCGCTTCGTCCCGAAAGTCCTCTCATCATTTTTTTCTAGGTCAAAATGTCTTATATACCAAAAAAGGGGCACCGGAGGTGGGCCAAGGAGGGCACAACCCACCAGGGGGCGTCTGGGCTCCCGGGCGGACCGAGGTTGGTTCTGCCCACCTGGTGGGCCCCCTTCTGGTAGTTATTTGCTCCAATAATTCTTATATATTCCATAAAAAATCATCGTGAAGTTTCAGATCATTTGGAGATGTGCAGAGTAGGTGGCCTGACGTAGCTTTTTCAGGTCCAGAATTCTAGCTGCCGGTATTCTCGTTCTTTGTGTGAACCTTGCATATTATGCGAGAAAAAAGCATTAGAATTACTCCAAAAAGCATTATTATGCATAAAAACATTATAAATAATAGTAGGTAAACATGATGCAAAATTGACGTATCACCCCCCTCAACCACTAGTTGGTTGGCTGCTTCGAGAGAAACTAACACTTTTCATTTAGAGTATCCCATCCTCCGAGGACTTTGAGCGAAAATCATTAGTGAGGAAAACCCAAAAACCCCAACACCTAAAATCCAAAGTGATAGAGCATCACTGAAGAGATTTTTCCTGTGTGGAACCGACGCTTGTTACCTTTGAAGATTGTGCATCTTCCAGACGGTTAGGCGTCATGGTCAATTGTGGATTGCCGGGTGACCAAGTCTGCGAAGGTTTGGAATTCACCTTGAAGACTTACCTCGAGTGATTGGGTGAGGTCTGTATGACCTTACCTCAAGGAGAATACAGTAAGGACTGTGTGTCCTTTGGTTTAAACACCAAGCTGCTCCGACCAGACGTACAACTTTCACAGCCACTACTAGGGAAAAGCTTATAGGCAGACACTTACTAGTAGCGAGGGTTTATAACCCTTGCTACTGCTACTTACTAGTAGCGCGGGTTTTTACCCCTCGCTACTACTAAGTTGATACTAGTAGTGCGGGTTTTTAACCCGCGCTACTACTAAGCGGTCTCTACCGTGCTCTCCCGGGACAAGCCATAGTAGTAGCGAGGGGTACAAACCCGCGCTACTACTAAGTTGATAGTAGTAGCGCGCTTTTATACCCCTCGCTACTACTAAGTACGAGGTAGGTGAAATCCCCATATCCACGGCCGAATCCCTCCTCTCTCCCTCACTTTCCCCCTCTCTCACTTTCCTCCTCTCTCCCTCGTACTCAAGCGGTGGCCACCGCTAGTACACTCTGCTTTCTTCCCCCTCCCTCTCCGAGATCCCTCTGGTGGGCGGTCGCCTGAGCTCCTCGCTGCCACCAAGATGTGGAAGCGCGACCTCAGCATCCTCCACCTCGCCGCCTTCACTGTCTTCTTCTCCCTCCAGGTCAGCCCTCCTCCTCCTCCCCCTCTCTGATTCGATTCGAAATCCTAGCTGACCCATCCCCCTCCTCCTCCGGCAACACGAGGGCGACTTCTCATTTCGGGAGGCATAGTACCACCTGTCGGACGACGGGTTCCCGATCAAGCACGACGTGGACCGCCTCCCGCCGCCGACCTCAACAGCGACGACCGCCACGAGGTGCTGCTCCCCATGCACGATGCCAAGATCCAGGTCCTCCAGCTCCCGGCCCACACCAGGTGGGCCTCCGCAGCCAACCTCGACGGCTTCCACGAGGCGCGTGTCATGGACGAGATCTCCTTGCACGATTGACAGCACGCACAGGGTCGAGATTTTTTTTTGTTTTTCAAATCAATAGTAGTACCGCGGGTCACAGACACGTGCTACAGATAGTAAGTAGCACTACAAAAAAAAGACACATCCGTGACATTTTGGGCCGAACGATTTTTTTTCTGTCATACATATGACATTTCTAAGACGATAATTGTGACAAAACCCGGTATCATCATAGATGTGGTGGGCTCCTACTTCTATGACAAAAAGTCATGACAGAAAATGGGCTTTTCGTCCTGGGCGGGCCGGAGACGCAGCTGCATGACATTCTTTGGGCCGTCCATGATGGAAAAACCCGTGGTAGAAGCGAGGGGGAGAAAAATTTCGGGGAGTTGCCGGTTACGGTGGGAGGTCGGGGGCGGAGCGATGCGCGTTTCTCTTGTATGTACGCGCGTGTGTGTGAGGCATTGGCTCTAATAGAAGTCGAGCAAGGCGTTGGGCTCTAACTGAACCCGAGCGATTGCACCGCAGGCTACGCGTTACTGAACCCGAGCGATCGATCGATGGCTGTTAACTGAACCCGATGTAGCGAGTCCTTCGCTACTGCTGCTAACTGAAGCCGATCGATGCTGCCTTTGGGATGAAAAGTGAGCATTGCGGCGGGGGGGGGGGGGGGGGGTGGATGAATAGTGAGCGGTGGCGTTGCCTCTGGATGAACAGGACCCCGTGGTGTGGCGGGCTGGATGAGCAGATGAAGCGAGTGGAGGGGTGGTCGTGGAGGGGTGGTTGAACATGACCCGTGGTGTGGAGGGCTGGATGAGCAGTGAAGCGGTGGAGGGGTGCCCGTGTGGAGGGTGGTTGAGCGAGAGCCGATGGAGTAGCGCGGTGGAGGCTGGATGAGCGAGGAGCCCGTGGAGGCTGGAGGAGGTCGACGGTAGCCCGTGGAGGCCGGAGGAGGTCGACGGTGGAGATGAACAATATCCCGTGGAGTCCGTTTTGCGATGCGCCACACCTCTCCCCGTTTTGACCGTGGCGCTCCAACACAAGTCCGTTTAAATGCATTTTGCGGCATGCGCCACACCCCTCTCGATCAACAGGACCCCCGTTTCGACCGTAGGAGGTCCGTTTCCTCCGTTTTGTGGTACGCCACACCCCTCCCGATCAACATGACCCCCATTTCGACCGTAGGAGGTCCGTTTCCTCCGTTTTGCGGTACGCCAGGCCCCTCCCGATCAACAGGACCCCGTTTCGAACGTGGCCGGTCAAACACAAGGCCGTTTCTTCCGTTGTGCGGTACGCCAGGCCTCGTTTCCATCGCCTGTTCCGTCCAAGCCCTCCCGATGAACACGACCACGCATTCCGTTCCGACCCAACTGGTTGGCTCCCCATGAACACGAAGACGATGCTGTTTCTCCATTCCGACCCAGCCATGTATGTATGCGCGATAGGCGTTAGAGACCCTACCCGTATGTACGTACGTGGCCGTATTTTCTTTCTTGCACCCTCGCCGCTGTACGTACGTGTACATGCTACGTGTGCGCCTCTACTACGACACGTGCGTGCCTCTACATCCACCAGTATATATGTACGTACACGTTCGCGACGAGAATGACAACGCTACATACGCTTCGACCAGGTGGGTCCCGACTGTCAGGCACTTCATTGCGTGCGACGATGTAGCTGGTGGATCCCAGCAGTCAGGGGGGCGAATCGTTTTTTTTCGGATGCACTTCCTTGCGTGCGAAGATGTAATTGGTGGGTCCCAGCGGAGCGGGAGAAGCGTTTTTTTCGCTAAATACGGTGGCCCGTGCGGTGGGTCCCCGCTGTCAGGTGGAGGAATAATTATTTTGCGCGTAATAAGGAGGCACTTCCTTGCTGCGGTCGTGGACCCAGCTGTCAACCTCTCCACGTATAGTCCACGTCCGATGGAATACTTGACCACGTTGACCATGCCGCGCCGAGAGCACCAGGTCGGTGGACGACGGCGAGGCCAAGGAAGGGGACGACACGTAGCCGGGGAAGACGCGGCAGTGGATGCCCACGCGTAGAGGAGTATGAGGGTTCACTCGTTCGACTGCGGTGTGAGGCTGCCGTCACCGCAGAATAACAGGGGGTGTGGGTGCGTAGAGGATGGCCCGCCAGCGGTGGGAGTAGCGAGGCGGTGAGGCCTCCAGCGGCATCACAGCCGACCACGGCCGCAGGCAGCGAGGAAGCGGCACGACCGGCGCTGCTTTGGGCGGCTGGAGCAAGAAGACCAGAGGTTGAAGAAGCACTACGGCCGTTGGATGGACATCGTACGGTCACTGGAGCTAGAATCATTCATATATTGACTAAAGTTGACAAAGGCCTCCGTCCCAGTCAACTTAGTAGGCCCACAAGTCAGCCTCCCACCAAGGTTGGTCCCCGCTAGCAGGGGGTATTCATTTTTGTGCGTAATAAGGAGGAACTTCCGGTGGTCCGAAATGACGGCGGGGGCGTTTTTTCGAAATACGGTGGCCCGTCACTGTGGGTCCCAACGAGGGGAAGCGTTTTTTCATGAAATCTTGGTGACCCGTCCGGTGGGTCCCTCGCTGTCGGTGGAGGAATAATTATTTTCAGCGTAATAAGGAGGCACTTCCTTGCGGCTGCCGTGGGCCCGGTATCGGCCTCTCCACGTGAAGTACTCTTCCGATGGAAGTCGGTCGTTGACCACATTGACCACTCAGCGCCGAGAGCACCACAGCGGTGGGCGACGGCGAGGCCTAGGAATGGGACGACGGGAGCCGGGAAGACGCGGCGGTGGAAGCCCGCGGAGAGAGTCTGAGGTTCACCGGTTTGGCTGCGGTTTGAGGCTGCCGTCGTCGCAGGCCTGGCCAGCGGTGGGAATAGTAAAGGCGATGAGGCCTCCAGCGGCACAGCCGCCACGGAGGCGGAGAGCATGCGGCACGACCGGCGCTGCTTTGGGTGGCTGGAGCAAGAACACCAGAGGTTGACGAAGCACTACGGCCGTTGGATGGCCATCATACGGTCACTGGAGCTAGAATCATTCATATTGACTAAAGTTGACAAAGGCCCCCGTCCCAGTCAACCAAGTAGGCCCACAAGTCAGCCTCCCACGATGGTGGGTCCCAGCTAGCAGGGGGAGTATTCATTTTTTTGTGCGTAATAAGGAGGCACTTCCGGTGGGTCTGAGATGAAAGCGCGGGGAATGTTTTTTTTTGCGAAATACACTGGCCCTTCCGGTGGGTCCCAGCAGTCAGGGGGGAAACGTTTTTTCGCGAAATAAGGTGGCCTGTCCGGTGGGTCCCTGCTGTCAGGTGGAGGAATAATTATTTTGCGCGTAATAAGGAGGTACTTCCTTGCGGCCGCCTGGACCCGGTATCGACCTCTCCACGAACAGTACTCTTCCGATGGAAGTCGATTCGTTGACCACGTTGACCACGCCAAGGCCGAGAGCACCAGGCGGTGGTGCAGACGATGGCGAGGCCTAGGAAGGGGACGACGCAGAGCCGGGAAGACGCAGTGGTAGCCAGCAGAGAGGAGTACGAGGGTTCATCGTTCGGCCGCCGTCGCCAGAGAATAACAGGGGTGTGGGTGAGTAGAGGGATGGCCTGGCCAGCGGTGGGAGTAATGCAGGCGGTGAGGCCTCCATGGCATCCTGACCCGGCCACGGGAGGCAGGAGCACGCGGCATGACCGGCTGGTTTGGGCGGCTGGAGCAAGAAGACCAGAGGTTGAAGAAGCACTACGGCCGTTGGATGGACATCGTTGACCATGCGCGCCGAGAGCACCAGGGTGGTGGACGACGGCGAGGTCTACGAAGGGAACGACAGGGAGCCGGTGAAGACACGGTAGTGGCTGCCCACGCGGTGGAGAGTACGAGGGTTGACTGGTTCGGTTGCCGTCGTCGGAAAATAACAGGAGGTGTGGGTGAGTAGAGGGATAGACAGGCCAGGGATGCGAGTATGATGGGGCCGTGAGGCCTGCCCGGCAGCACTGTCGGCCACGGGAGGCGGGAGCAGGCGGTTCCGACGGTGCTGGTTTGGGCGGCTGAGGCAGGAAGATCAGAGACTGAAGAAGCACGATTGCCGTTAGATTGACATCTAATGGTCTGATGCTGGTAGAGTCGATTGTTGACTAAGTTTCTTTTTTAAGAAACCTTGTGTATGCATGAACTTAGTAGGCCCACAAGTCAGCCTCCAAATCTATGGCAGACAACATGAAGCCCATTTGCTATTTTTTACAATTTGCAGCCCATTTGCTATTTTTTATAATTTGCAGCCCATTGGCTAATTCTTAAGTAATTTATTACAGCCCATTTTCTGCCGGGACCACGGTCAAAAAGTTCAACCTTATTTTGCATATATGATGGAGCCCAAACTGGTGTAATCCCGAAATGATAAACATTTTTTAAGAACTTATTGATTTGCCAAAAAATCGTTTTGTTTTTGTAAGCAAATAAGACGTGGGACAATTGAGTTGGTTTAAGGAAAACCGGTGGTAAAAAATCAATATTTGGGTGGGAAAAAACAACAAAAATAAGGATGTAAATATGAAAAGGAATTTTATGTGTTTTCAATATAATGATACGTGTATATGAACTAGTAAAACTATAGGTAGAGATTAGAAAAGCGGATGTAGGACATGTGTTTCAAGAGGAAAATAGAACTGGGCTGTGTGTTTGATTCAAGTAACAAAACTGCTGCGATGTTGTAAGACAAAATATAACTAAGCGCTGGCGGGCGAGGCCGATAGATACCTTTGGATCTTTGTGCCCCGTTGTCGTCATGGGCTGGGCCTGTTAAAAACAAAACAAACCCTGGTCAGTCTACAGCCCAGTTGAAACTTGCTCGAGCTGAAAAAACAATATACGTGCTCAATAAACGAGAGAATTCTGCAAGCACAGACTGATAACTGGGATGCAGCATGGATATTGTTTTTTTATCGTGATAATAAGTGCATGCACTTGTTTCGAAAAAACTGCAGCACCGGGAATTCGAACGGCGGGTGCTTATGCTACCCATCAAATAAAAATCAGGTGACTGAGAATTCGTTTCGAAACAAATGATTCAGCTTTATATCCAGTCGACCCTCGGCATGATGGTTGGAAGAAAATGCAAGTTCATACCAAAAGATCATTAACAACAATACCAACTTGCGGACGACAAGGTAGTACAACTACCAAGACCAAACTACTCCTGGCCCTAGTGTTCGTCTGGTAGAAAATCTTGCAGAGGACCAGCTCCGCTCCTTCTCTTGCTCCAGTCCCCGATGTGGTACGGTGCATCACCCAGTTGGTCCTCTGCTGGTCGAAGTTCTTGTTGGTGTGCAGCACCAGAACCTTTTTTGCTGCCCGTCTGCCGGCCGTTGACCATCACATGCAAGGTATTGCCGATCTTGTGACACATCGCGTGCGTGCCGCACTCCGACTGTATCTTGCGACGCGTCCTCGTGCCCCTTTTGAACGCCCTGGATTTGCGCTGGAAGAAATGCTTCCTTAGGCCACTCAGTGTGATACCTGCAGTATTGTGGAATACAGGTTTTAGTGTACCTAGTTGGCATTGTCATAACATCTTTGGCATGTTGCAGTCACTTGTTTCACTTTTTATTAACTGTCAAATTGTAATTGTTTCACCAAGTCCGCGTCTAAAAAGAAAAATAGAGCTATAAACAAAGGAATATGTTTGTGCAAGTAGACGGTCGATCGGTGTCTTACCTGGAAGTTTCTCAAGTTGGGTGTAGCATATGCCGTGCTCGCTGTCGATGGTTGGTATGAACAAATCGATGAGAGACTGAAATCTCGCGCTGTCAACACTCACTTTGGCCTCAAGGTGCTCGATCAGCTCCTGATCCGTCGGATCGAAAACTTGACGCCAGCCGGCAGCACCGGCCAATCCTTCTTCGACTTGCATCGGTAATTCCAGTTATATGGTACTCAATGTATGACCAATCGACTGTTTTAAGTGAATGATGAAAGATTTTGACAGAGTAAAAACTCGCACTTCTTCGACAGTTGTACGAGAGTAATTGCCATGCCGTTTTGCAAGGGCGCTTGTAGAAACTCTAAACTCTATTCTCCTCTTATTTAATGGACGAGGCAATCTTTTGCCTCCGTTTCGAAAAAAAAGATTTCGACAGATAAGTGGTACTCCAAATCTGAAGTACGGAATACCCGAACACGCCACCGGGATTCTTGTGTCACCTCACGCGCAGCGTGTTGTCATGTCAATTCAATGTGTGGACATGATGAATAATTTGACCGACGTATACTAGTACTGCTCTTTGTACTACTTACTAGTCGTATTTAGTGTCACAATTTATACATAGGTTTAACTAACAAGTACGCACTTGAAGCCTAACTGGTATATTATGTATATATATGGCTTCTGCACAGCATCTCCATCATCATTATCAGTACATCCTATGCAGGTGAGTTAGGATGCACTTGATCCCAGGAAGGTATCTATCCTTCAAACCAGAGGAGTGCTTCAAACTAACAACAATACATAATATCCAACAAAAGAGGGTCGTGCTACAGCAGCAGAATACATGGCTCAATCTAGATATCACCACGAATCAAGTTGTGCATATTTGCTGTTGGCATGAACCACATCGCCGCATGTCGGGTTTGCAAAAGCCATCCATCGCATGGAAGCTTGATGCCTTTCACACACCAAGATTACACGGCAACAAGCCGTGTCGACGAATCTCTGGATATGGTGATTCATGAAACCCATGGTATGATGTGTAAACACAGCCCCCCCCCCTCGCGAATGGAAGTTGCATAGCATAGTAATCATCGCCGATGATATGATCGATGATTGGTTGGATGATCGGATAATTGAGCCCAGGAATAAGGAGTGGTTTCCGAGGCTGTAAACCCACCTCCAGTTGAATACGCCTGGCCCAACGTAGCTGGGATGTTTCTCGAACACGAAGCAGCCATAGCCATCAGTGTCACGAACGCCCCATGCATTGTACTGCATGTGGTTTGATGTAATGGTTTGGTCAATTTGGTATGTGCGAATGAGCATCAAATGACCGCCGTCAGCTGAACGAGTGATAAACCAGCACCCATTGGCTGGTATGATTCCAGGTCCTGGAATCATGAAGGCCAGCGCATTTGCGTCTGCTGCAAAAATTCAAATTGGAGACCAAAAGGACAAAAATAAACAATCATGTTCAGAGTATGTGTGGAATTAAGATTATTATAACAGTGACACATATCATAGACAGAGAATTGCAATGCCGTGGTCATAATCATACCCCAAGTTAAAAAAAAGCCAATGGCTTTCATATTATAGCAACATGTCATGGTTCAAACATCATGTAACAATGAGAGGAAAACAACT
Source organism: Aegilops bicornis (assembly GCA_021605145.1). Taxonomy (NCBI): domain Eukaryota; kingdom Viridiplantae; phylum Streptophyta; class Magnoliopsida; order Poales; family Poaceae; genus Aegilops; species Aegilops bicornis. The sequence continues at coordinate 622,797,667 of CM038674.1, forward strand.
ATGACAAATACTTACTCATATTCTACCATAGCACTTACTACTACTATTCTCATATCAACTCTAAGCAATAACATGCGTTGTTATAAAAATCTAGTAAACGAGAGTAACATATAGCAATCATGATGTTATGCTCATAATATGTATTCTAACAATCATTAGATGCCAATTGTTCTCATATCAACTCTAACAATAACATGTGTGGTCATAAAAATCTAGGAAATGAGAGGAACATATAGCAATGATGTGGTTATAGACATGCTATGCATTCTAAATTTGTAACAAATGAACAGGTAGTCGTATTCATAAGGTAAAGATGAGATGAGATAGAACAATTACACGACGATAGATTCCACCAGTATATGCAGCCAATCTGTGCGTCGACCGCGTAAACGATGCCATTGTGCACTATAACATCAGACAAAAATGTTGCCTCAACAGGATTGATGATGAGCCATAACCATGTATGGCGACCGGATTCCAGATAGACTAATCCCATGTTGAACAAGGCAATGAGCTTGTAATCCTTGTAGTCTTCTGATGGTGTGGGCACTTCGCAGATTACAACTTTATGCAAACAGAGGTCGAGCCAAAAGCTTGACGCGTCTCGTGCATAGTAGGCAGGAGTGTCCATCGGGCCGCGAGGCTCGATGTCGGCGGTATCCAACGATGGAAGGGTGATCTCTCGCTGGGTGTAGATATCCACGAGACGCCACGGACTACCGGTGTGGTGGATGAGGACGATCCAGTTGGCCTTCATGCCCGCCCAATAGTGGCCGCGCATGAAGGACATGTGGACGGGTAGTGGTAGCATGTCGAGGCACCACGGCAACCTCCGTGAGATCGTCAAGTCGGTGTCTGGGCCACTGCGAGGATCGGGCATCGCAAAGGTGGTGTCTTGAAAAGAGCCGGCCGGTTGCAGACGAGTAGACGGTACAAAGACACCGAGCATGCGGCCAGACGGACGGTGCTGAGTAGGTCCATACAACTACAGATCTGCTCCAAGAGAACATCGGGGAGGGAATTCCAATCGCGGCTCTGCGTGTCGATCCGGTTCTGCAATTGGGGTTTTCGGTGCCTGCGAGCCAGTGGGAAGTGGATTCAAAGTGGCGGCGAAGAAGCTTCTCCTCGTGTGTCCGAGCAGTGTGCGGGGGTATATGGTACGCTCGAGCTACCAAGGAAGATGGAGCGGGCGGTTGATCAGTGAGAGGGGGTAAATGGTGTGCGGCCGAAGATGGGGAAGAGAGGAGGAAGAAGAAGAGAGGAGGAAGAAGAGTGGAAGACGGGAAGAAAGTGCATTAAATCTCAATTCTACTAGTACTACTACCGGGATATAGGCACCGCCCTCGAGTGTAAATAGTTACACCGATGACATGTGGGTCTACCACAAGAGGGCCCATATGTCGATTAATGGAGGACACAGTGCGTGGCGTATTTATGGAAGCATGCTCTCTTGGCAAACATGATGGCGATCTTGGGTAAGGCTGATTTAGTAACACCAACACGCTGGTTCAACTTATTAATTACGTGTCCCATCTGCTGCAGTGTATTGTCACTTCACTGCGAAGACTAGTTGAATAGTTCTCTCGACCGAGATGGGGAATGATGGATCGCGAGGATTACCTTTCTACAGTATCCCTATGCCTCTACGCTCACTTCACTCATTTTGCTTCGTACCTAGTCACTTGTTGAAATCTGTAGAAAGACAAATACTCCGTATTTGGGATCAGAGGGAGGCTTTTACTCCGTACTAGAGTATTTGGGAACAGAGGGAGTATCACCATATGGAGGGAATAGAGGAAGTTTGAAATATGAACATGTCAATGGGAGGGAGTAAGCCCCATGCATGCATGCATGCAACATGCAACACTCACATGTACTCCACATGGGCGCTTGCATAGCGATCCACGCACCCCATGCGGCACACAACACACGACGCAACACACACGCTCACGCTCAAGTGCTCAACCTACTCCCTACGTCCGTGAAAGACTGTACATTTAGAGATTTACACATTGACCAGGGTATAATTAACGCCCAAAAGTAGCAGACTTATGTGTGCATGCGACCATTGAGATAAGAAGATTAATTTAAGGCCGTTGCATGCTGTAATTAAGGATAGACATGTAGCCCATACCTACAGCACAAGTTGGTGCATTAGTCAATCAATATCGATTTAGATTAAAGGCTAAATGCATTGGAAGTGTAGATGTACATCATGTACTACTACACTCTTTGTTTTATAGCCGATGTACACTCTTTGTTGGAAGGCCGAGGAGGACACGTGCATGCACTCACATACACAGCCAGGCGGTTCGGGCGCAAGGGTTGGACTCGTGTGGCGCCTGCGTAAAGTTTTGTTTAACTGTTTTATTTGCTCCGCCAACCGGCATGTGGGACCCGTAAAACAGGTGACAATTTAACCACCAACAAAGTGCCACGTCGACTATGTGGCGGTCAAGAGGGTGCAATACGGTGCTCTACGATGAGCTAGTGATCGTATAATCGACACAAAACTATATATAGTGACCGTAAAGAGCATATTGTTACATACATTGACCGCCAGTGTATTTTTCTCGTTTCAAATTAAGCCATATTAATCGGAAAGGACGCAGTATGGACTACTACTAGTACTAGTACTGCTTTGATGTGTCCCGTCAACTCGCCGAACGAGGAGAAGCTTGCTTACTACGCCTCTCCCTCGCCCACGCGCGTGGTGGTTCGCAGGACGAGGAGAGGGTTTTGACTACAGCGCCCTCTCCCTCGCCCTCGCCCTCGCCCTCGCGGTGGACGTGCAGCAGTTCAATCGGTGTCAGATTGCCAGACGCATATTGTACTGTAGTATCATCATTGTTGGACCTTCCGAAGAGGCGAAGAGGCAAGTGCAAGGTTCACACGAGTACGAACTGTTGAACCTCCTGAAGAGGCAAAGAGCCAAGCGCAAGGTTTTATAGTTGTCATCCTAGTAGGAGTGTACTACAAGTATAGCGAACGATGCTACTGTATGATGCCGCCACGTCACGGATATCCAAAGTTGTGCCACCTTTTTTTCTCAAAGAGTGTGTTGGAGCCCGCGCAACAACCACACAAGTTGCACGTACACATAACACATTTACTAGTAATAAATTCTAAAGGACAAATGCCAGTATGCCACACAAGTTCATCTCCAATTCATGTGATAAATTTGTGCACGACTAGTCTACATATATTCACAGCGCTACCGTTCACAATTACCGTACTCCACTTACACGTTATAGATGGGCTAAATGCATGTCCTCCTCCGGGTTCCAGTCCAGTGTTCTTCATGGATGGCACGATCCATAGCGGTGGGCAACGGGAATGATTGTCGCAGCTTTCTAGTCCGGTTCCACAAGATGGAGACTCATCCAAGCTGAAGCGGCATAAATCAGGGATAGCGTGTCCCAGCATGTCGTTCATCCGGCGGTGCACAATGAAGACACCACCATGCTTCATGAACGGCATGCCTTCCGTGTCGTGCATGGAAGGTGGCATCCGCTTCACAATGGGGTAGCTGTCCCCGATGAAAAGCGAGTACTCTCCAAGAGTGTTCCTCGGCACCCACGTAGCATCACAGGGGTCGAACTCGGCGCCGTTCATCCGTACATGCGGCATCCCAGATCTGGACACATGGTGACGTACATAGTCAAGGTCCATGCATAATAATGCTGTGCTCAAATATGGCGGTCGATGTCTTTGTGCAGCAAATAGTACTACTCCGGTATAGAGGAAGTAAAATAATCGGCTTATTATATATAGCCACTCTTGGCTACATGGATGAGATAGTAAGACACGGAAAAACAAAAATGGTGGCAGCTAGTGGGTTCAAGTCTTCAAGGGCCCAGCTAGCTATACGCGTCCTCCAAGGTAAAAAGTACTCCTACTAGTAGTACTAAGTATACTACTAGTACAACAATGAAAGAGAAGGCGAGAGGGTTAAAAAATGGAATACCTGGGTAGATGGTGACGGTCCGATCATGGTAGATTGTGTGAACATGTTGCACATCAGTGGTACCCGAGTGCTAAGATAGTTGATCCCAATATGCCAAAGTCAGCTACAAGGTTCCGAGTTAGACCGAATCGCGGATGCAAATGCACATCCAGATCGGCGATCTTATTTTGATCGGGGATGACTGGTCCTGCAAAAAATAATGGAGTACCGTTAGGGATGCAAATGATGGTTTTGCATTCTGTTTGTAATCTCCCGTGCAGTAGGATGGCAACCAGATGAAACAAGTCCCTGGCTTGTCACCAGAAGATGCGGCCTAGATGGCGCCTGGCGTATTCGAACATGTAGGGGTACAAATCTGCCGCCGCCAACATGCGCCGACCTCTGCCATTCTGCGTCTTGCATTGATGGCAATCCTTATGTCGAACACCGCGATGAGATAGTAATAAATCGTCGTGGCAGCGTCGGTTTGTCGGCGGGTCCGCAATTGCTATCTTCTTCAATCTCATGTAGGCATCATCATACGTATTCAAGCCCAGCCGGTCAGGAAGGCCGATCCCAATGGTGGAGAAGGGTCTCTACGGGCAGCGGCCTTCTTGTGGATGTCGTGCAAAATGATGGTGGTATCCGGTAGGAGGTATGCAAGACAATCTTCGTTGGCACCGACCGGAACCTATATATAAGGCGGTGGGCAGCATAGAAATTACGGGATGGAAATGGAATAACTAAGTACTACATGATCAAACTCCATTCTTGACCTGCTCATCGGACAAAATCCGACTACCTCTCAGCGTCGGCAACTCTATCGAGTCAACGTGCAACCATGGCGAGGAGCGGTGGACTATTCGAAGAATTGGCCCATAGAAGAACCTTCTCCTCGAGGACGCATGGAAGACCAACAGGCATGGCCTTTTACCAAACCTGTTTAAGCAGCGTCTTGAAAAAGTTGGTGCAGGAAGCACCGAGTCTTGCGGCAGTGAGGACGTCGGAGTGGCGTGCGATTTCTCCCAGAGGATCGTCGTCCAAGGTCTCCCAGCCCCGACGAGGAGGAGAACCGCCTGGCGAATCCATGGGAGCAGCGACGAACTGGAACTGGCGAGGAGGAGATAAGAGCGTAGTAACCGCAGGGCCTCGTCCCTTCCAACTGTAGATCGTTCCTCAGCGAAGGGGTGAGGTTATTATTTACTACTAGTACTAGCATTATGGAACGTTATGGGATTGCATTATACTGTAAATAATAGCACTAGCAAGAAATTTTTGGCACTAGGTAGTAGTTTTTGGCGTGGATTAAGAAATTTTGGGTATGTTTTTGCCATTTTTTGTACACGCCAACTAGTGTCAAAAAACGTCTTAGAGCAAGTACAATAGAGCTGAGTCAGCTGGCTATAAGGAATAAACTAGTATATTTCTGCTTAGTTGGAGGAAAGAGAAGAGGAGAGAGAAGGTAAGCGGGCTCTTCATGAAGAGCCGACTCTATACGTGCTCCTGGGCACTATGTGAGAATAAAAGGTGGGCCACATAATAAAAAAGTAGTATACTTTTTTGATCTACTATTGTACATGTTGGCTATAAGATGGACTATAGATGACATGGCACTGGCTTATAGCCAGCAGCTAGTTGTACTATTAACCATGCTCTTACATTATGTGACGGAGAATGCATTACCGTATTGTAGGAGTACCAAGTACTACTTTTATCAACTACAGTATTAGTGCGATGTCTTGTACTTCTAGTCTAGTCTAGTCTAGTATAGTGCACCAGTTTTGAACTCTTGAATCTCAGGGCCAAGGAGCTACAGTTGGAAGTGGAGGGTACTACTGTTCTCTAGAACCATCGTTGTACCATCAATGCAGGGAAAGTACACCTGCGTAGTGGCCTAGTGGGTACTCTCGGTGCTATATTCAGCCGCTCCTCTCACGTAGGAGTAGCTGGCCTACTCAGCCGCTCCTCTCACGCACACACTAGCAGCCTATTTATCGGCTGACGATTCTTTACTGCGGTTTGAGGGCAAAACATTTGAGTTATTTGTTACAATGAGACTAGGCTTTTCGCTTCCATTTGTGGAGGTGTAATGGATCTCGTCGAACTTTGTTAGTAGTTCCTTCTTTATGAATGAGATGAAGCAAAGCTTTTGCCTCTGTTTCAAAAAAACACGTCAAGAGGAATTTCTTTTATAGTAGAGCCGATAATGGAGTGAAGTCCATGCGTGCAACGCCACAAGCTACAGAGTACTAGTAGTACAACACTTTAAATAGAGTACATAGCCATATTGCACAGTTCCCAATGCCCCGCCAGGCTTTTCTGGCTCCTTGGGCTTAATTGGGAGGCGCTAGTTTAAATATACTCTACTAGCAGATGAGGAAGCTGCAAGCGAGGTGGGGCTAGGGCGAGCACGCGAGCCATGAGATGCTGGGAAGGAAAACCCGTTCACGTGGCTAGGCTGTCCAGTGCACCCAGATTGTGGGGCCGCACGTCCGTTTGACTTCAAAACTCAAACTACCCGTGTAAAATATTGGCTCGCAGCGAAGTGTAGTTGAGGGAGTCCTGGATTAGGGGGTGTCCGGATGGCTGGTCTCTTGGACTATGAAGATACAAGATTGAAGACTTCGTCCCGTGTCCGGATGGGACTTTCCTTGGCGTGGAAGGCAAGCTTGGCGATACGGATATGTAGATCTCCTCCCATTTGTAACCGACTCTATGTAACCCTAACCCTCTCCGGTGTCTATATAAACCGGAGGGTTTTAGTCCGTGGGACGAACAACAATCATACCATAGGCTAGCTTCTAGGGTTTAGCCTCTCTGATCTCGTGGTAGATCTACTCTTGTACTACCCGTATCATCAATATTAATCAAGCAAGAGTAGGGTTTTACCTCCATCGAGAGGGCCCGAACCTGGGTAAAAGCATCGTGTCCCTTATCTCCTGTTACCATCTGCCTACACGCACAGTTCGGGACCCCCTACCCGAGATCCGCTGGTTTTGACACCCACATTGGTGCTTTCATTGAGAGTTCCTCTGTGTCGTCACCTTTAGGCCCGATGGCTCCTCCGATCATCAACAATGATGCGGTCCAGGGTGGGACTTTTCTCCCGGACAGATCTTCGTGATTCGGCGGCTTTGCCGCTGCGGGCCAATTAAGCAGCCATCTGGAGCAGATCGAAGCTTCGCCCCTGGCCATCGTGTCAGATTTGGAAGTTTGAACTACACGACCGACGTCCGCGGAGACTTGATCTTCGACGGGTTCGAGCCACACCAAAGCGCGCCGCCGCATCACGACGGGCATGATCTAGCTCTGCCACCGAGCGGTGTCTGGAGGCCGCACGATGTCCGCTCCGACCCTTAGCTCGGGCCGATTGCTATGTCGAGGACGGGTGGCTGGACGCCGCCTCGGGGCCTGCAATCTCTACGGCGATCGAGCCTAACACTACACCTGTCCTTTGCGAAGCTTGTGACTCCAAGGTGTCGGACTCCTCTCCGGACTCCGAACCTTCCGTGCCCCTGCCAATTGAATCCGATTGGGCGCCGATCATGGAGTTCACCGCCGCGGACATCTTTCAGCACTCGCCTTTCGTCGACATTCTGAATTCACTAAAGTCTCTCTCTTTATCAGGAGAGCCTTGGTCGGACTATGGTCAACAAGGCTGGGATGCGGACGATGAAGGAATTCAAAGCCCACCCACCACCCACTTCGTAGCAACTGTCGATGATTTAACCGACATGCTCGACTTCGACTCCGAAGACATCGACGGTATGGGCGCCCGATGCGAGAGGCGACCAAGAACCAGCGCCCACAGGGGCGGAAGGCCACCTCGTTGTATGACATATACATGGTGGACACCCCAAAAGAAGGGAACGGCGATGGAACAACGGAGGATGACCCCTCCAAGAAACAGCCTAAGCGCCGGCATCAGCGGCGCCGCTCTAAATCCTGCCACAGCAAAAACGGCGATTCCGGCATGGGAGATAATAACACCCCGGACAGTGCGAAGACAACCCCCTCCAGCAGGATTCAGCACAGGAGGATGGAGAACCCAACCCTCACGAGAGAGCGGCAGACAGAGAGGTAGAGGACGATAATTACATGCCTCCCTCCGAAGACGAGGCAAGCCTCGACGACGACGAATTTGTCGTGCATGAGGATCCCGTCGAACAAGAGTGTTTCAAACGCACGCTTATGGCCACGACGAGCAGCCTCAAGAAAAAACAGCAACAGCTTAGAGCTGACCAAGACTTGCTAGCCGACAGATGGACTGATGTCCTTGCGGCTGAAGAGTATGAACTCGAACGCCCCTCCAAGAGCTACCCAAAACGCAGGCTGCTACCCCGATTAGAGTAGGAAGCACCTAGACCTACATCACCAGTGCATGATGCGGCCGACCGGCCACCTCGTGGCCGCGACAGAGATTTCCTGAGTAGGCCCCCTTTTTTGCGCGTCATGGTATCGGACTCTGTTTAAACTCCCAGTCATCCGCTCTTTTGAGAAGTTATGACCTGGCCACATGTCCTTTTGGTCTGGGTAGTGGACCGACCAACCACATGAAAAACGATGACGAGTGCATCGCGACGTACCCTGACCAGGTCGAGTAGCCAGTGACAATTCTTTGTGGAATAAGCTCATTTTTATCAGTAGGAACAACAGTGATACATCCCTTCTTAGGGACACAATAAACGGGACTTACCCATATAATATCAACTATGGGATAGATTATACATGCTTCTAGAAGCTTTAATATTTAAGTTCTTACCACTTCTTTCATCTTAGGATTCAAACATCGTTGGTGACAAACAACGGGTTTAGCATCTGGTTCCATATTAATCTTGTGTTGACAGAGAGTAGGACTAATGCCCTTAAGATCATCAAGAGTATATCCAATAGCAGCTTGGTGCTTCTTTAGAATTTTCAATAATCTTTCTTCTTCATGTTCTGAAAGGTTAGTGATACGTCTCCAACATATCTATAATTTTTGATTGTTCCATGCTATTATATTATCTATCTTGGATATTTCAAATGTATTTATATGCTATTTTATATGATTTTTGGTACTAACCTATTAACCTAGAGCCTAGTGCCAGTTTTTGTTTTTTCCTTGTTTTTGAGTTTTAAAGAAAAGGAATACCAAACGGAGTCCAAACGAGCTGAGACTTTACGACGAATTTTTATGGACCAAAAGAAGCCGACAGAGTATCGGAGATGGACCAAAGGAGCCACGAGGCATCCACAAGGGTGGAGGGCGCCCCCCTAGAGCGCTCCCCTAGGGCGCGCCCCCCTGCCTTGTCGTCGCCTCGTGGACCCCCTGACTTGTTCCCGATGCCAAAAATTCCTATAAATATAGAAACCCCTAGAAATAAACCTAGATCGGAAGTTCCGCCGCCGCAAGCCTCTGTAGGCACAAAAAACCAATCGGGAGCCCGCTCCGCCACCCTGCCGGAGGGGAAAACCATCACCAGTGGCCATCTTAATCATTCCGGCGGTCTCCATGGCGAGGAGGGAGTAGTTCACTGATACGTCTCCAACGTATCTATAATTATTGATTGTTCCATGCTATTATATTATCTGTTTTGGATGTTTTATATGCATTAATATGCTATTTTATATGATTTTTGGGACTAAGCTATTAACCTAGAGCCCAGTGCCAGTTCCTGTTTTTTCCTTGTTTTAGAGTTTCACAGAAAAGGAATACCAAACGGAATGAAACTTTCGCGATGATTTCTCTTGGACCACAAGACATCCAGATGGCTTGGAGTGCATGACAGGAAAGCCACCAGGCGGCCACAAGGTCGGGAGGCGCGCCCAGGGGGTAGGGCGCACCCCCACCCTTGTGGGCCCCACGTGACTCCACCGACCTATTTCTTCCGCCTATATATATTCTCAAATATCCCAAAACCTTCCAGGAGAGCCACGAAACCACTTTCCCACTACCGCAACCTTCTGTACCAGTGAGATCCCATCTAGGGGCCTTTTTCGGTGTCCAGCCAGAGGGGGATTATTCGATCATGGAGGGCATCTACTCGTGAGATTCTATTTTTGATGCATTGTTTTGCTTGTTTTGATGAAACTATCAATTTTTATCGGTGGTATAAGCCATGTAAAAGTTATATTACAGTAGCTACAATGCAAAAACAACATATGAATTGGTTTGCAACAGTACTTAGAGTAGTGATTTGCTTTATTATACTAACGGATCTTACCGAGCTTTACATTGAGTTTTGTGTGGATGAAGTGATCAAAGAGCGAGGAGGTCTCGATATGAGGAGAAGGAGGAGAGGCAAGAGCTCAAGCTTGGGGATGCCCAAGGCACCCCAAGTATGTATTCAAGGATACTCAAGCGTCTAAGCTTGGGGATGCCCCGGAAGGCATCCCATCTTTCTTCAACAAGTATCAGTATGTTTTCGTCTTTGTTTCGTTCGTGTGATATGTGCAAATCTTGGAGCGTCTTTTGCATTTAGTTTTCACTTTCATCTTATGCACCATGTTGGTATGAGATAGTCCATGGTTGATTTATAGAATGCTCATTGCACTTCACTTATATTTTTGAGTATGGCTTTATAGAATTCTTCATGTGCTTCACTTATATCATTTGAAGTTTGGATTGCCTGTTTCTCTTTGCATAGCAAACCGTTGTTTGAAGAATGCTCTTTTGCTTCACTTATATTTATTAGAGCATGATATTTTGTAGAAAGAATTAAACTCTCATGCTTCACTTATATCTGTTTAGAGAGTCAACAGGAAATGGTCAATTGCATGGTTAGTCATAAAATCCTACATAAAACTTGTGGATCACTGAATATGATGTGTTTGATTCCTTGCAATAGTTTTGCGATATAGAGATGGAATATATGGAAGGTACTAGTAAACGGTTGTGGTTAGTAGGAATATTGGTGTTAAGGTTTGTGATTCCCGAATCATGCGCGTATAGTCTCTCGTTATGCTATGAAGTTGGAGCATGATTTATTATTGATTGTCCTCCTTATGAGTGGCGGTCGGGGACGAGCGATGGTCTTTTCCTACCAATCTATCCCCCTAGGGGCATGCGTAGTAATACTTTGCTTCGAGGGCTAATAAACTTCTGCAATAAGTATATGAGTTCTTTATGACTAATGTGAGTCCATGCATGGATTATACTGTAACATCCCAATTTTCAATTTGGATGTTATTAGTTAGATCATACATATGCATCCATGAGTTATGCATTTTGCCATTGGTTTTATTTGAATTTTGATCCAAGAAAAGGTTAAGCAACTCAAGGACCAATTGAGAGAGTTGGAAGTTTCCCAAAAATCCTTTTTTTTTAATTTTCAAAATTTGTAAAAATTGGATCAAGTTGGTTTATTCAAAATTATTTTTCCAATAATTTCAAAAAAATAAAATAATAAGAGAAGATAATGTGACTTCTTCAAAAACAACAAAGAAATATTGGAAATTTAAATTTGAATAAAAATATATTTTATTTTGATTTTTTATTTGCAAGTTTATCTCTTATTAGTACTAAAATGTTTATTTTTATTCTAGGCATTTAGGTGAGAAAAATGTTCACAAGGTCATTAATAAGGCCCTATAGCTACGTGAATTTTTATGGAATTTTTAAAAATATTTTTATTAGGGTTTTTCTATTTTCTATATTTTTAGAAAATGTTTAAAACAAACTTTTTTTGGGCCGACCGAACTGGGCCGCGCCCAGCCCAGCCGGCCCAACGCACCACCGCCTCGGCTTGCCCCCTCCTCCAAGCCGCCACACCCCCTCCCACCTATAAATATCGGACCCACCGGCCCTCTCACTCCCTCAAGCAATGGCAGCTTGACAAGCCACCGCCGCCTCGCCGCCCGTGCCACAGCAGCCACCGTCGCCAGCGCCACCGCCGTCCGCCGCCCCGCCTCGCCTAAGCCACCGCCTCGCCGCCGTCGCTGGAGAGCTATTGTCGCCGCGGACGTCGAAACCGCCCCAACCGGTAAAAACCGCCACAGGTCTGGTTTTCTTTTAGTTTATCGGTTGTTGGTTCGATTTATTTTTGGGTTCGATCTACTTAGCGAACGTTCGTTCGTTTAGATCTGTTAACGAACAGTTTCATTCGTTAGTCTCCCGTAGCGGACGTTCGTCCGATAGATTTTTCTTTTTCTGCATATTTTCGGTTAGGAACCTATCTGTGATTATTTTCTTCGCAGATTAGTCCATGTTCTTCAAACGATCACAACTTTTTGCTCCCGTAGCGGATGTCAAAGTCTTCCTTATGACCCCCTCTGTACAGATAATCAACTTAAACATATTTTTGAAAATTTAAAGTTTGGTTTTCAAACAGATTTGAATTTGAACTTTTTTGTTCATAACTTGCGTTTCATAATCCCGATTTGATTAACTCTTTTTGCAAATCAAAGCTCTTCACTTGAACTTTCTATTAAGATCCTTTTCTTTGGTTTTCCTTTGCATCTTATGCTTGTGTGCTTAGGTATGCTATTGTTTGTCTATGATAGATTTTCCGGATTGCGAAGCTTGCTACTACGAATCTCTAGGGTTTACTGATCGTCAGCAAGGCAAGTTACAATTTGATCATACCCTATATTACCCAGTTTTTATGCATTAGTTACATCCTCAAATATTGCATGAGTAGGAGTGGGAACATGTGGTTATTGCTTTGTAGTTCATGAGGTAGGAACCTATTACCTTTGATCACCCTGGGAATATATTCTATGCTCATATTGCTTAGCCATGCTCATAGACGGGATTGGTATGTGAGGTTCATGAATGACGCGAGAGATAATAATTAAGGGTTAAACTTAAGGAGGCTACTTTAATACACATCTGGGTGGAATGGTTGGGGCACCCTGGAGAGCCCAGTGGCTTGGCCGGGCACTTGGAGAACCCAATGCTTGCCCATGGGGATCCCGGAATACCGTGTGATCACCCTATGGAATGACACCCAGGCTCAAAGGGATCATAAGATTATTCATGCTAGAAACTTCCATGTGCAACCACAAGCCATTATGGGCTCTAGCATAGTTGAGTAAGTTGTGTGACCTCTTTAGTGGTAGACTAGCAGATGTAGGGGAAATTAGGTGTAACTATCTACCCAGAGTAAAGAGTTAATGCTTCAAAAAGACCGTGTCTCGATCTTCCTATCATGGAGGCAGTCGAGTCTTGTGGGGGAAAAGTGCGCAAACCTCTGCAGAGTGTCCAAACTAATCATGATTAGCCGTATCCCCAGTTATGGACAATTGTGAGTATCTAGAAGTGAATTATTGGTTGATCTCATCATTTTATTTAATGAAATTGTTAGGTTAATAATTATACTTGGTAATTTGGGATTGAGTTGGAGGAACCCTCTCAATGATGGCATAAACAGGGTAGTTAAATAAAATTTACTCCTTTGTTGTAGGAAAAAAATTAGCTTTATGCAAAATTAAACCTAGAGCCTCTACCAACCAAATATGCATGTAGTGATAGATATTTGTTCATCATTCTCTATAGTGTGATCTTGCCAGCACATTCAGTATACTGACCTACATGGCTGCAATGTTTCATGTTGTAGGATTCTTACGACGAGTAAGTGATACGTTAGGGTTACGATGTCTACACTCAACTTTGCCATTGGTGTTGGTGGGACTCCACAACTTTGTTGTTACTTCCGCTATATGGATTGAGGTAATAGTATTTACGTTACTTTATACATGTGATTTACCTCTGTTATAAATCCTCGAGTATTGTGTGTGTCAGCATACCGATCCAGGGATGGCCCTTAAACACAGAGATTTTGATCCATTCGGGTCGGGTAGCTACATATACGCACTATTAATTACCTTTCCGCAATTTGCTAGCCTCTACGGTACCGTGCATTGCCCTTTATCACCTCGAGACGTGGTGCAAACTTTGCAGGTGCATCCAAACCCAGTGATATGATATGCTCTATCACACACAAGCCTTGTTATATCTTCCTCAAAACAGACACCATACCAACCTATTATGGCTTTTCCATGGCCATTCCGAGATATATTGCCATGTAACTTCCACCGCTTCTGTTTTGATGACTTGAGCATTCATTGTCATATTGCTTTGCATGATCATATAGCTGACATAGTAGTTGTGGCTTAGCCACTCTTCATCATTTTTTATACATGTTACGCTAGATCATTGCACATCCTGGTACATTGCGAGAGGTATTCATATAGAGTCATAGTTTGTCATAGGTATCGAGTTGTAATTTTTATTTCTTTTGCATTATAAGTAAATAGAAGTGTGATGATCATCATTATTCATTTTTAGAGTAGTGCCCCAGTGAGGAAAGGATGATGGAGACTATGATTCCCCCACAGGTCGGGATGAGACTCCGGACAATGAGAGAAAAAGAAAAAGAAAAAAAAGAAAAAAAGAAAAAAAGAAAAAAAGAAAAGAAAAAAGAAAAAATAAAAAATAAACAAAGAGAGAAGGGGCATTCTTAGTATCCTTTACCACACTTGTGCTTCAAAGTAGCACCATGTTTTTCATATGGAGAGTCTCCTATGTTGTCACTGTCATACACTAGTGGGAATTTTTCATTATAGGATTAGATGCATACCCACTTAGTTTTCATATTGAGCTTTCTTACACTTATAGCTCTTAGTGCATTCGTTGCATGGCAATCCCTACTCCTCACGGTGATATCAATTGATGGGCATCTCCATAGCCCGTTGATTAGCCACGTCGACGTGAGACTGTCTTACTTTTTTTATCTTCTCTATATTTACCCCTATCATCATACTCTTTTCCACCCGTAGTGCTATATCCATGGATTGCGCTCATGTATTGCGTGAGGGTTGAAAAGGCTAAAGCGCGTTAACAAGTATGAACCAATTGCTTGGCTTGTCATCGGGGTTGTGCATGATAAATACTTTGTGTTAAGAAGACAGAGCATGACAAGACTATATGATTTTGTTGGGATAGCTTTCTTTTGCATTGATATTTTGAAAGACATGATTGTTTGTTGGGATGCCTGAGTATTGATGTATTTATGTCAAATTATAGACTATTGCTCTGAATCACTTATGTCTTAATATTCATGCCATGATTAGATATACGATCAAGTTTATGATAGGTAGCATTCCACATCAAAAATTATCTTTCTATAATTTACCTGCTCGAGGACGAGCAGGTATTAAGCTTGGGGATGATGATATGTCTCTGTTGTATCTATAATTTTTGATTGTTTCATGCCAATATTACATAACTTTCACATATTTTTGGCACCTTTTTATATGATTTATTGGACTAACCTACTGATCCAGTGCCCAGTGCCAGTTCTAATTTTCTGCATGTTTTTTGTATCGCAGAATATCCATATCAAACGAAGTCCAAATGCATTAATATTTTATGGAGAATTATTTTGGAATATATGTGATTTTTGGGAGTTGTAATCACCGCAAATAGAGGCCCACACACACCATAAGAAACCAGGTATGCGACCCAGGAGCGGTAGCGTGGTGGTGGGTTGTGCTCACCTCGTACGTCGGTTGGGGCTCTACTTCGGGCACAGGGAAGCTTATATCCGGAAAAAAAATCGTGTTAAAATCTCAGCGCAATCGGAGTTACGGATCTCCGGGAATATAAGAAATGGTTTTCGGCCAGATCTGGGGAATGCGAAACGAAAGAGAACAGAGAGGGAGATCCCGTCTCGGAGGGGCTCCGCCCCTCCGCCACCAATGAGGCCATTGACCACAGGGGGAACTCTCCTCCCATTTAGGGGGAGGCCAAGGAAGAAGAAGAAGGAGGGGGCTCTCTCCCCCTCTCTATCGGTGGCGCCGGAGTTCTGCCGGGGCAAGGATTGTGACGGTGATCTACATCAACAACCTTGCTACCGTCAACATCAACATTCTCCCCCTCTATGTAGCAATGTAACCTCTCTTATCCCTGTTTTAATCTCTACTTGATCATGGTGCTCAACTCCATATATTATTTCCCAATGATCTATGGTTATCCTATGATTTTTGAGTAGATCCGTTTTGTACTATGGGTTAATCGTGATCTTGGTTGGTATGATTGTATATTCTATTTATGGTGCTGTCCTACGGTACCCTCCGTCTCGCGCAAACATGAGGGGCCCTCGCTATAGGGTGTTGCAATACATTCATGATTTGCTTATGGTGGGTTGCGAGAGTGACAGAAGCTTAAACCCGAGTAGGTGGGTTCTTGTGTATGGGATAAAGAGGACTTGATACTTAATGCTTAGGTTGGGTTTCACGACCTTAATGATCTTTGGTAGTTGCAGATGCTTGCTAGAGTTCCAATCATAAGTGCATATGTTCCAAGTAGAGAAAGTATGTTAGCTCATGCCTCTCCCTCATATAGAATTAAAAAGAATGATTACCGGTACTTGATATCGATTGCCTAGGGATAAATGACTTTCTTGTTGACAACAGGTATCCACTTTTATTACCTCGCAATTTATTCGTAGTTTTATTCTCGCAAAGTACTAGAAGTTTTATTGTTGGAAAATAGTTTCATACTTGTTTTAGGTAAAGCAAACGTCAAGTGTGCGTAGAGTTGTATTGGTGGTTGATAGAACTTGAGGGAATATTTGTTCTGCCTTTAGCTCCTCGTTGGGTTCAACACTCTTTTTTATCGAAGAAGGATACAAATGATCCCCTATACTTGTGGGTTATTGATGCGGCTTGAATCTACGTCGGTAATTCCCCAAAGAGGAAGGGATGATGCAGCACAACAGCGGTAGGTATTTCCCTCACTCATGAAACCAAGGTTATCGAACCAGTAGGAGAACCAAGCAACACAACGTAAATAGGACCTGCACACAAATAACAACTACTCGCAACCCGACATGCAAAAGGGGTTGTCAATCCCTTTCGGGTAGTGGCGCCCAAAGATAGGCAAACAGACGTGAGGAAATTGTAGTAAATTGATAGATCGAATGGCAAATAAAATAAATAATAATAAATTGCAGCAAGGTATTTTTGGTTTAGTAGATCTGAAAATAAAAGCAAAGGAAAATAGATCGCAAAGGCAAATAATATGAGAAAGAGACCCGGGGGCCGTAGGTTTCACTAGTGGCTTCTCTTGAGAAAAATAGCAAACGGTGGGTAAACAAATTACTGTTGGGCAATTGATAGAATTTCAAATAATCATGACAATATCCAGGCAGTGATACTTATATAGGCATCACGTCAAAGATTAGTAGACCGACTCCTGCCTGCATCTACTACAATTACTCCACACATCGACCGCTATCCAGCATGCATCTAGTGTATTAAGTTCATGGAGAAATGGAGTAATGCAATAAGAACGATGACGTGACGTAGACAAGATCTATTTATGTAGAAATAGACCCCATCGTTTTATCCTTAGTAGCAACGGTACATACTTGTCGGTTCCACTTCTTTCACTGGGATCAAGCACCGTAAGATCGAACCCACTACAAAGCACCTCTTCCCATTGCAAGATAAATAGATCAAGTTGGCCAAACAAAACCCAAATATCGGATAAGAAATACGAGGCTATAAGCAATCATGCATATAAGAGATCAAAGAAACTAAAATAACTTTCATGGATATAAAAAGATATAACTGATCATAAACTCAAAGTTCTTCAGATTCCAACAAACACACTGCAAAAAGAGTTACATCATATGGATCTCCAAGAGACCATTGTATTGAGAATCCAGCGAGAGAGAGGGAGCTGTCTAGCTACTAACTACGCACCCGAAGGTCTACAAAGAACTACTCATGCATCATCCGAGAGGCACCAATGGAAGTGGTGAACCCCTCCGTGATGGTGTCTAGATTGGATCTAGTGGTTCTGGACTCTGTGGCGGCTGGAATTGATTTTCGTTGACTCCCCTAGGGTTTCTGGAATATTGGGGTATTTATAGAGCAAAGAGGCGGTCCGGGGGGCACCCGAGGTGGGCACAACCCACCAGGGCGCGCCTGGGCCTCCTGGCGTGCCCTGGTGGGTTGTGCTCCCCTCGGAGCACCCCCCAGGTGCTGCCTTGGCCCATTGGGTGTCTTCTAGCCCATAAAAAATCTCCGTGAAGTTTGATTGCATGTGGACTCCGTTTGGTATTGATTTCCTATGATGTAAAAAACATGCAGAAAACAGCAACTGGCACTTGGCACTATGTCAATAGGTTAGTACCAAAAAATGATATAAAATGACTATAAAATGAATATAAAAGATCCAAGATTGATAATATAACAACATGAAACAATCAAAAATTATAGATACGTTGGAGACGTATCACCATCCCCAAGCTTAACTCGTGCTCGTCCTCGAGTAGGTAATTGATACAAACAGAATTTTTGATGTGGAATGCTGCCTAACATGTCATATCATATTCTTTCCTTTATAGCATGGACATTTGGACTTTTATATGATTCAAAGCAATAGTCTAGTTTTGACATGATGACTTAAATACTCAAGCATATCAACAAGCAACCATGTCTTTCAAAATATCAATGCTAAAATAAGTTATCCCTAGCCCATCATGCTCAATCATTGATCCATTCATGAAACACACTCGCACATTAGCTACACACAGTACTCAAGTACGATCATATTGCCTCCTAGTTGGTGCCTTTATAAGAGAAGATGGAGACTCAAATTCAAAATAGAAATTGCGTAAATTAAAAGAAAAGGCCCTTCATAGAGGGAAGTAGGGATTTGTAGAGGTGCCAGAGCTCAAAGTGAAAAACTTAGAGATAAAAACATTTTGGGAGGTGTGCCTTTCCCACCAACGAAAACGACTTAGATTTCCCAAGACTTTCCATGCTAGATGTATCATAGGCGGTTCCCGAACAAAAAATAAAGTTTATTCCTTTTTCCACCATACTTTCACTTTCCATGGCTAGCCGTATCCACGGTTGCTTTCCACACCAACACTTTCCATGGAATTTATTATTTGATAACATAAATTAAATTCATTTTTCATTTCGGGACTAGGCATCCCTAATACCTTTGCCTTACTCTCGTGCTATGACAAGTGAATAAACACTCATCATGAGAATAACACATCTAGGATGGAAAATATTAGCCACCGCTCACCGCTCCGCGAGCAGTACGAACACACAAAAAATAAGTTTATTTTGAAAATTAGAGATGGCCCATACAAATTTTCTTAGAACGGAAAAAGAATACCGCGTATAGGTAGATATAGTGGAATCATGTGACAAAACTGCTTTAAAGGTTTTTGGATGCACAAGTAGTGATCATACTTAATGCAAAATGAAGGCTAGCAAAAGATTGAGAAGCGACCAACCAAGAAACGAAAAATCTCATAAGCGAGCATTAACTATTGACAACCCCTAACCGCGTTGGTTGCGAGGAGCTATCATTTTGTGAAGGTACAAGGTACTTGTGCGTGGCCTCCTACTGGATTGATACCTTGGTTCTAAAAAACTAAGGGAAATACTTACGCTACTTTGCTGCATCATCCTCTCCTCTTTGGGGAAATCTAACGCAGTGCTCAAGAGGTAGCAAGAAGAATTTCTGGCGCCGTTGCCGGGGAGGCTCACGCAAGAGCAAGTCAAGCACCATACCAAGTACCCATCACAATCCCTATCTCTTGCATTACATTATTTGCCATTTGCCTCTCGTTTTCCTCTCCCCCACTTCGCCCTTGCCGTTTTATTCGCCCTCTCTTTCCCAATGTCCTCCTCTTTTTCCCGTTGCCTTTTCCTCGTCCATTTGTTTGCTCGTGTGTTGGATTTCTTGTTTGTCGCGATGGCTCAGGATACTACCAAATAATGTGACTTCACCAATACCAATAATAATGATTTCCTCAGCACTCCGATTGCTCCTCTTGCCAATAATGAATCTTGTCAAATCAATACTGCTTTGTTGAATCTTGTTATGAAAGATCAATTCACCGGCCTTCCTAAGGAAGATGCCGCTACTCATCTGAATAGCTTCGTTGATTTATGTGATATGCAAAAGAAAAAAGATGTCGATAATGATGTCGTTAAATTGAAGCTATTTCCTTTTTCACTTAGAGATCGTGCTAAAGCGTGGTTTTCATCTCGGCCTAAAAATAGTATTGATTCTTGGAACAAGTGCAAAGATGCTTTTATCTCTAAGTATTTTCCTCCCGCTAAGATTATCTCTCTTAGGAATGATATTATGAATTTTAAGCAACTTGATCATGAACATGTTGCACAAGCTTGGGAGAGAATGAAATTAATGATACGTAATTGTCCTACTCATGGTTTGAACTTGTGGAATATTATATAAAACTTTTATGCCGGATTGAATTTTGTTTCTAGAATTCTCTTAGATTCGGCCGCGGGAGGCACTTTTATGGAAATCACTTTAGGAGATGCTACTAAACTTCTAGATAATATTATGGTTAATTATTCTCAATGGCATACTGAAATATCTACTAATAAAAAAGTGCATGCGATAGAAGAAATCAATGTTTCGAGTGGAAAGATGGATGAACTTATGAAATTATTTGCTACTTAGAGTGTTTCTTCTGATCCTAATGATATGCCTTTGTCTACTTTGATTGAGAATAATAATGAATCTATGGATGTGAATTTTGTTGGTAGGAATAATTTTGGTAACAACGCGTATAGAGGGAACCTAGGCCTTATCCTAGTAATCCTTCTAATAATTATGGAAATTCCTACAACAACTCTTATGGAAATTTTAATGCTTTGCTTGAGGAGAAATTGCTTAAAGTTGATGATTTGGCTAGGAACGTTGATAGAATTTCTCTTGAGGTTGATTGTTTAAAGCTTAGATCTATTCCTCCTAAGCATGTTATCAATGAGTCTCTCAAAGCTGTGAGAATTTCCATTGATAAGTGCAAAGAAAGAACCGCTAGGATGCGTGCTTCCAAATATGCGTTTATTAAAGCGTGTTCTTCCAATTCCTATGAAAATCAAGAAGAAGATCTAAAAGTTATTGATGTGTCCCCTATTAAATCTTTGTTTTGCAATATGAATCTTGATGAAACTGAATATGATCTTCCCTTACCTAGAAGGCGTTCTAAGAATTGAGTTTTAGATCTTGATGATGAAATTGATAAATGTGGGATTGAAAGAAATAAAACCTAGATGTTGCTAAACCCACTATATTGGATCTCAAGGAATTTAATTATGAAAATTGCTCTTTAATTGATTGTATTTCCTTGTTGCAATCCGTGCTAAATTCTCCTCATGCTTATAGTCAAAATAAGGCCTTTACCGAACACATTGTTGATGCCTTGATGCAATCTTATGAAGAAAAACTTGAGTTGAAAGTTTCTATCCCTAGAAAACTCTATGATGAGTGGGAACCAAATATTAAAATTAAAATTAAAAATTATGAGTTTCATGCCTTGTGTGATTTGGGTGCTACTGTTTCCACTATTCCCAAAATTTTGTGTGATTTGCTAGATTTCCGTGACTTTGATGATTGCTCTCTAAACTTGCATCTTGCAGATTCCACTATTAAAAAGCCTTTGGGAAGAATTAATGATGTTCTTATTGTTGCAAATAGGAATTATGTGCCCGTAGATTTTATCGGTCTTGATATAGATTGCAATCCTTCATGTCCTATTATTCTTGGTAGACCTTTCCTTAGAACGATTGGTGCAATTATTGATATGAAGGAAGGGAATATTAGATTCCAATTTTCATTAAAGAAAGGCATGGAACACTTTCCTAGGAAGAAAATAAAATTACCATATGAATCTATCATGAGAGCCACTTATGGATTGCCTATCAAAGATGGCGATACCTAGATCTATCCTTGTTTTTATGCCTAGCTAGGGGCGTTAAACGATAGCGCTTGTTGGGAGGCAACCCAATTTTATTTTTAGTTTTTTGTTTTTGCTTATGTTTAGGAATAAATAATCCATCTAGCCTCTGTTTATATGTGGTTTTATGTTTTAATTAGTGTTTGTGCCAAGCTAGACCTATTGGATCTTCTTGGATGATAGTTATTTGATCTTGCTATAATTTCCAGAAACTTTGCGCTCAGTGCCCGAATTATTAAAAATCACCAGAACGTGATAAAATACTGATTCCAATTGCTGCTGATCAATAAACAAATTGTGTAGGTCTTCTAGTTTTGGTAGAGTTTTTGGAGTTCCAGAAGTTTGCGTTAGTTACATATTACTACAGACTGTTCTGTTTTTGACAGATTCTGTTTATCGCGTGTTGTTTGCTTACTTTGATGAATCTATGGCTAGTAAAATAGTTTATAATCCATAGATAAGTTGGAATAAAGTAGGTTTAATACCAATATAAATAAATAATGAGTTCATTACAGTACCTTAAAGTAGTCTTTTGTTTTCTTTCTCTAAAGGAGCTCACGAGATTTCTATTGAGTTTTGTGTTGTGAAGTTTTCAAGTTTTGGGTAAATTCTTTTGATGGATTATGGAACAAGGAGGGGCAAGAGCCTAAGCTTGGGGATGCCCATGGAAACCCCCAGATAATCCAAGGACACTAAAAAGTCAAAGCTTGGGGGAAGGCATCCCCTCTTTCGTCTACTTCCATCGGTAATTTACTTGGAGCTATATTTTTATTCACCACATGATATGTGTTTTGCTTGGAGCGTCTTGTATCATTTGCGTCTTTGCTTGTTAGTTTACCACAATAATACTTGCTGTACACACCTTTTGAGAGAGCCATACATGAATTGGAATTTGCTAGAATACTCTATGTGCTTCACTTATATCTTTTGAGCTTGATAGTTTTGCTCATAGTGTTTCACTTATATCTTTTGAGCGTGATAATTTTTGCTCTAGTGCTTCACTTAGTTCTTTTAGAGCACGGTGGTGGATTTGTTTTAAAGAAACTATTGATCTCTCATGCTTCAGTTAGATCATTTTGAGAGTCGTTAATAGCATGGTAATTTGCTTAATATTAATATACTTGGTGTTCAAGATATGCGAAACTTTCTTTTGAGTGCGTTGAATATTAAGAAAAGTTTGATGCTTGATAATTGTTTTGAGATATGGAGGTGATAATATCAAAGTCGTGCTAGTTGAGTAGTTGTGAATTTGAGAAATGCTTGTGTTGAAGTTTGCAAGTCCCGCAACATGCACCTATGGTTAAAGTTGTGTAACAAATTTGAAACATGAAGTGTACCTGCCTTGTGCATCCTTATGAGTGGCGGTCGGGGACGAGCGATGGTCTTTTCCTACCAATCTATCCCCCTAGGAGCATGCGCATAGTACTTGATTTTTTATGACTTATAAATTTTTGCAATAAGTATATGAGTTCTTTTGACTAATGTTGAGTCCATGGATTATACGAACTTTTACATTTACGCCTTTGCTAGCCTCTTGATGCGTGAATTGCCCTTTCTCACCTTGAGAGTTGGTGCAAACTCCGCCGGTGCATCCAAACCCCGTGATATGATATGCTCTATCACACATAAACCTCCTTATATCTTCCTCAAAACAGCCACCATACCTACCTATTATGGCATTTCCATAGCCATTCCGAGATATATTGCCATGCAACTTTCCGCCGTTCCGTTCATCATCATCACGACATACTTTACTTTTGTCATATTGCCATTGCATGATCATGTAGTTGACATCGTATTTGTGGCAAAGCCACCATGCATTATTTTTCATACATGTCACTCTTGATTCATTGCACCATCCTGCACATCACGGAGGCATTCATATAGAGTCATATCTTGTTCTATTATCGAGTTGTAATCCTTATGTTGTAATCAATAGAAGTGTGATGATCATCATTATTAGAGCATTGCCCAATTAAAAAAAAGAGAAAGGCCAAAAAAAGTAAGGCCCAAAAAAAAGTAAAAGAAATAAAAGGGGCAATGTTAATATCTCTTTTTCCACACTTGTGCTTCAAACTAGCACCTAGTTCTTCATGTAGCGAGTCTCATATATTGTACTTCAAAGTAGCACCATGTTTTTCATATAGTGAGTCTCATAAGTTGTCTTTTTATACTAGTGGGAATTTTTCATTATAGAACTTGGCTTGTATATTCCTACGATGGGCTTCCTCAAATGCCCTAGGTCTTCATGAGCAAGCAAGTTGGATGCACACCCACTAGTTTTCTTTTGTTGAGCATTCACAGCTCTAGTGCATCCGTTGCATGGAAATCCCTTCTCCTCATGTTGACATCAATTGATGGGCATCTCCATAGCCCGTTGATTATCCTCGTCAATATGAGACTTTCTCCTTTTTTTTCTTCTCCACACAATCCCCATCATCATATTCTATTCCACCCATAGTGTTATATCGATGGCTCACGCTCATGTATTGCGTGAAGGTTGAAAAAGTTTGAGATTATTTAACTATGAAACAAATGCTTGACTTATCATCGGGGGTATAGAAGTTGGGAACATCTTTGTGTGACGAAAATGAAGCATAGCCTAACTATATGATTTCGTAGGGATGAACTTTCTTTTGCCATGCTATTTTGAGAAGACATGATTACTTTGATTAGTATGCTTGAAGTATTATTATTTTTATGTTAATATGAACTTTTGCCTTGAATCTTTCGGATCTTAATATTCATAGCACAATTAAGAAGATTTACATTGAAATTATGCCAAAGTATCACTCCGCGTAAAAAATTCTCTTTTTATCATTTACCTACTCGAGGACGAGCAGGAATTAAGCTTGGGGATGCCTGATACGTCTCCAACGTAACTATAATTTTTGATTGCTCCATGCTATTTTATCTACTGTTTTGGACTATATTGGGCTTTATTTTCCACTTTTATATTATTTTTGGGACTAACCTATTAACCGGAGGCCCAGCCCAGAATTGGTGTTTTTTTGCCTATTTCAGTGTTTCGAGGAAACAGAATATCAAACGGAGTCCAAACGGAATGAAACCTTGAGCGTGATTTTCTCACCGAGCGTGATCCAGGGACTTGGACCCTACTCCAAGGAACAAAGAGGCGGTCACGAGGGTGGGGCGCGCCTGCCTCGTGGCCCCTGTTGCTCCATCGACGTACTCCTTCCTCCTGTATATACCTCACGCCCCAAGCGATCGTAACAGGAGCCAAAACCTAATTCCACCGCCGCAACTTCCTGTATCCACGAGATCCCATCTTGGGGCCTGTTAGGAGCTCCGCCCGGGGGGCATCCACTACGGAGGGCTTCTACATCAACACCATAGCCCCTCCGATGAAGTGTGAGTAGTTTACTTCAGACCTTCGGGTCCATAGCTAGTAGCTAGATGGCTTCTTCTCTCTTTTTGGATCTCAATACAATGTTCTCCCTCTCTCGTGGAGATCTATTCGATGTAATCTTCTTTTTGCGGTGTGTTTGTTGAGACCGATGAATTGTGGGTTTATGATCCAGATTATCTGTGAATAATATTTGAATCTTTTCTGAATTCTTTTATGTATGATTGAGTTATCTTTGCAAGTTTCTTTGAATTATCCGTTTAGTTTGGCCAACTAGATTGGTAGTTCTTGCAATGGGAGAAGTGTTTAGCTTTGGGTTCAATCTTGCAGTGTCCTTACCCAATGACAGAAAGGGTTGCAAGGCACATATTGTATTGTTGCAATCGAGGATAACAAGATGGGGTATTTATCATATTGCATGAATTTATTCGTCTACATCATGTCATCTTGCTTAAGGCATTACTCTGTTTTAACTTAATACTCTAGATGCATGCTGGATAGCGGTCGATGAGTGGAGTAATAGTAGTAGATGCAGAATCGTTTCGGTCTACTTGTCTTGGACGTGATGCCTATATACATGATCATACCTAGATATACTCATAACTATGCTCAATTACATCAATTGGTCAACAGTAATTTGTTCACCCACCGTAGAATACTTATGCTCTCGAGAGAAGCCACTAGTGAAACCTATGGCCCCGGGTCTATTCTCATCATATCAATCTCCATCACTTTAATATTTGCTTTGTTTTTGCTTTGCCTTTTACTTTTCACTTTGCATCTCTATATCAAAAATACCAAAAATATTATTTATCATCTCTATCATATCTCACTCTCGTAAGTGACCGTGAAGGGATTGACAACCCCTAACCGCGTTGATCGCGAGGAGCTATCGTTTTGTGCAGGTACGAGGGACTTGTGCGTGGCCTCCTACTGGATTGATACCTTGGTTCTAAAAAACTGAGGGAAATACTTACGCTACTTTGTGTTGGGGAACGTTGCAGAAAATAAATTTTTTCCTACGGTTTCACCAAGATCCATCTATGAGTTCATCTAGCAACGAGTGATAGGAGTGCATCTACATACCTTTGTAGATCGTGAGCGGAAGCGTTCAAGAGAACGGGGTTGAGGGAGTCGTACTCGTCGTGATCCAAATCACCGATGACCAAGTGCCGAACGGACAACACCTCCGCGTTCAACACACGTACGGAGCGGATGACGTCTCCCGCACCTTGATCCAGCAAGGAGGAGGGAGAGGTTGAGGAAGAAGGCTCCAACAGCAGCACGACGGCGTGGTGGTGATGGAGTGGCAGTTCTCCGGCAGGGCTTCACCAAGCACACGCGGAGGAGGAGAGGTGTTGGGGAGGGGAGGGGCTGCGCCTCGGATTGTGTCTGCAGCCCTCGCCTCGCCCCTATATTTATAGGGGAAGGGGGAATGGGGCCGGCCCCCTCTAGATGAGATCTAGAGGGGGGGGGGCGGCCAAGGGGAGGGGGGCTTGCCCCCAAGCAAGGGGGCGCCCCCTCTAGGGTTCCCCCCCAAACCCTAGGCGCATGGGCCCTAGGGGGTTGTGGCGCCCCAGCCCACTTGGGCTGGTTCCCTTCTCCATACAGCCCATAAGGTCCTCCGGAAGAGGTGGCCCCTCCCGGTGGACCCCCGGAACCCCTCCGGTGGCCCCGGTACAATACCGATATGCCCCCGAAACATTTCGGTGACCGTATGACAACTTCCCATATATAATTCTTTACCTCCGGACCATTCCGGAACTCCTCGTGACGTCCGGGATCTTATCCGGGACTCCGAACAACATTCGGTAATCACATACAAGTCTTCCTAATAACCCTAGCGTCACCGAACCTTAAGTGTGTAGACCCTACGGGTTCGGGAATCATGCAGACATGACCGAGACAGCTCTCCGGCCAATAACCAACAGCGGGATCTGGATACCCATGTTGGCTCCCACATGTTCCACGATGATCTCATCGGATGAACCACGATTTCGAGGATTCAAGCAACCCCGTATACAATTCCCTTTGTCAATCGGTACGTTACTTGCCCGAGATTCGATCGTCGGTATCCCAATACCTCGTTCAATCTCGTTACCGGCAAGTCACTTTACTCGTGCCGTAATGCATGATCCCGTGACCAAACACTTGGTCACTTTGAGCTCATTATGATGATGCATTACCGAGTGGGCCCGGTGATACCTCTCCATAATACGGAGTGACAAATCCCAGTCTTGATTCGTGTCAACCCAACAGACACTTTCGGAGATACCTGTAGTGCACCTTTATAGTCACACAGTTACGTTGTGATGTTTGGTACACCCAAAGCACCCCTACGGTATCCGGGAGTTACAAGATCTCATGGTCTAAGGAAAAGATACTTGACATTGGAAAAGCTCTAGCAAAACGAACTACACGATCTTGTGCTATGCTTAGGATTGGGTCTTGTCCATCACATCATTTTCCTAATGATGTGATCCCGTTATCAATGAAATCCAATGTCCATAGTCAGGAAACCATGACTATCTATTGATCAACGAGCTAGTCAACTAGAGGCTCACTAGGGACATGTTGTAGTCTATGTATTCACACGTGTATTACGATTTCCGGATAATACAATTATAGCATGAATAAAAGACAATTATCATGAACAAGAAATACAATAATAATCCTTTTATTATTGCCTCTAGGGCATATTTCCAACACTTTGTTGCATCATCCTCTCCTCTTCGGGGAAATCCAACGCAGTGCTCAAGAGGTAGCACCAGGGAGCGAATACGCTTGACCTAGTTCTCGATCTTTTTTTCTTGCCTTAACCCGCCGTCGGGTCACCCCCTTATATACACAGGTTGATGCCCGATGCCTTACAGAGTCCCGGCCGGCTCTTACACAATGTGTCCGGCTCGGTGACCAACTAAGCTTGCGTTACATTACAAGTTACACATATGGCAGTTTATCCTCTTGGGCCTCAAGTCGCCTCTGGGTCTTGGGCCTTCAATAGGCTTGCTTTATAACCTGCCATGTTCACCCTTCAGTTGCCAGCGGTATGACCCAGCCCCTCCTGGGCGGGTAATACCCAGTAGTTATATCCCCAACATTAGGCCCCAGGTTGATTTGAACTTTTTCATATCAATCTTCAGTGCTTGACTTGGCAAAATTTTGTATCGTCAATTTTCATAAACTTGCTATAACCCGCCATGACGCCAGCTTACAGAATCTCATTAACCCGCCATGACGTCATCTTGTATTAACTTCACACGAAGCCCAGAACATCTCCATAGATCGTTATCTTTAATGGACTTCCTGAAATTCGAGGCGCCCGTGCAGCCACAAAATCATTTTTTGGCCTCCTCGATTCCCGTGCATGCCTGTTATCCGTCCCCTTATAAATAGGGATAGGGTTCCTTTTCATTTTCTCCCCTTGCCTCCTCGTCTTCATCTTCTTCCTTGCAACACCGCGCGCGCCCGAGCTCCACCGCCGTCGACCTCGTCAACTGCCTTAACTCCGGCTGCTGCATCGACCTAAACGAACCAGAGGACCACCGCACACCTTTGCTGTCTAGAAGCCCCAGTAGGTACTCCTTTTTCCTCGTAGCAGATCTTCATTAGGGTTAGTCCCAGTTCATTGGAGTTCCCCTCTGTTCCTCTTCATTCTTCTCTAGATCGCACGATTGAATCTGAAGATGATATTGAAAACGCGCGGTAGTAGCGTAGCACCCCTTTTCCAACTGTAGTAGGTACTTTTTCTGTGTAAGATCCATCTGAATACATGTGTTCTTCCACTGCCTTCAGTTTAGGTCTAAAATTTATTTTATTTTCCAAACTATCATAGATCCAAAATCATAGTGTCGGTCTGTGGAATCTGTTTGTCCATCACTTAGCAAATGCTCATTCATAGATCTGAAATATAGCAACTGTTTGGGCGGCTTAACCAATAAAACATAACCCACCAGGTACCATTAGTCCCCTTGTAAGTCGCCAATATGAATATCCGCATACTTCAGTGTTTATCTTTCGGCTTAACACATTGGCCTTTTGTATCACTAACTTTTGAATCAATGGCCGGCTTAACAGCATAATTTTAAACAGGCAATATTTCCTTTTTAGATCTCCAAAAAATGACCAAGACTGTCACCTCCTACAACTGGGTCACTTCCCGGGTTACCGAACAAATGCTAAATGAATATGTTCAAGTAGGCGTGTTAGCCGCAAAGGATGGCATTCATTGGAGTGCCCAGGAATGGAAACCGTCCCTGAACCCAAGGAGGGTGAAGTAACCGTCTTCACTAATCATATGCTCCGGGGGTTCACTCCGCCCGGCTCAAAAAATTTCCGTGATGTATTGCACTTTTTCAAACTCCGTCCTCAAGACATCAGACCCAATTCTGTCACAAACATTTGCAATTTTCAAGTATTTTGCAAAGTATACCTTCAACAGAGCCCACTGTAGAAGTATTCAGAGAGTTCTATTATTTAAACCGCCAAACTGAACTTATGGCATTTCAATCCAGAGGCGGAAAGACGCCACTTTCCCAGCCGCCAAGCTATCCAGTCACCCCAAGGACTAGAATCAAACATGGTTTTACTATCAAGACACCTCTCTAGAAGGGGAAAACCCTCTGCCGGGTTATCATGAGAGCCGGCTCAGCAACAGGCACCCCCTCCTTGATTGGATCAGCACAACGGGACGGGCCAATGGTTTGACCAGAATCAGAGCCGCCAATGGTTGACCAGAATCGACTTGGTTCGATGCTGGGTCGCTTGATGTGTGAGTACACCTACGATTTAAAAGATCCACATCACCACTGCCAGATTCAGCTAACTGATGATGATATCAACGACATGACCAAGTCTCTGCTGAACGAGAGCTTGGCAGATTGGAGCAAAACTGGAATGAATCATTTATGCGCTCTAAACAAGCCGCCAGCCGTAAGCTTTTAACCAATTTTTCAATTGAATCATATCTTTACTTAAATTGCCCTTTTATACCCATTTGATTTTTGCAGGCCGACTCGCCTTTTTGGAGTAAGA
Organism: Aegilops bicornis; assembly: GCA_021605145.1. Taxonomy (NCBI): domain Eukaryota; kingdom Viridiplantae; phylum Streptophyta; class Magnoliopsida; order Poales; family Poaceae; genus Aegilops; species Aegilops bicornis. The sequence goes on from CM038674.1 coordinate 622,827,740, forward strand.
AGCTGCAAGATAAGCCGGCCAAGAAACCCCGGGCGAAGAACAAGGCTCCTAAAAAGCCTACCAAGAATAAGTCCAATCCTTCCAAGTTGTTTGACTTGGATGATAATGATGAGTCAGAGGTAAAACTTGACTCCCTTGGCTCATTTTTTTTGTGCATCTTATTGATAATGATGAGTCGGAAGTAAAACTTGACTCCCTTGGCTCATTTGTTGTACATCTTATTGATAATGATCACTATCAGGATGATGCGGAAGGAAGCCAAGCCAATGTTGAAGAGGTAACTGTCCTTTCCTCTGACTCTGAACCTCTGATCAGACAGAAAGTGCGTCAAGCGAGCCGAAAAGTAATGTTTTCTCACCCTTTAGCTTACTTGGATCCCAACTTTATTTTGAAGAAGTAGCAACATGAAGCTCGCCGTACGAACTGGAACAACAGTGTGGGTTTCTTTCCTCCGGCTTACCCAACACACCAGCACCTCGCAAGCGCCTACCAGAGGTTTCAAATATTTCTGACTTAGCTTATCTCAAGGCGGGTCTTTTATGACAACCTCTTAACCCGTCTGATTCAAACTATCAGGGGACCTCTCACTCTTCCTCTGGCTACTCGACCAGGACTCGGGTCCCTCTTTTCAAGACTGTGCCTAGGTAAGAAACATTTAAGCCTATTTGCTCTCAATCATGTATTCAACTATCATAACAATCCTGTATTATGCCTTATTTTTAGCGCTGCGGCCAAGCCCGGCAAGAAGCAGAAAGTTGATAGACCAGCTGAAGAGCCCAAAACTGTTGATCTGGAGAAACATGCCACATCTGAATCTTTGCATCAAGTTTAAGAAGCAGCTATGGATGACCCGTCTCCAGAGGAACACCCTGTCACCAAAGACGCCATGGACATTGACCCGGAAAATGACAAGCCGCCCAGTTTTGCTCAGCCGGCTCAGGAAACTGAGGATATAATGATTACTGGGATGACTTACAAATCCCCAATCAACCCCACTGTCTTATCAAAACACAACGCCAAAGAAGAATTTTCTGGTGTTGATAAGGGCAAGTGGAAGTTGGATTTGGAGAGATATGCTCAATTTAATGCCCAGGAGCTTCATGCGGGCTATTTGAACTGCCTCCACACCAGACGCGACTTTGAGGTTGGCTTGGTGAATCTCATGAAAGATCGCTTTGAGTTACATAAAAAACTTATCTCATATAATGTGTATCTGTCAGCCGCCAAGTTTACTGGATATGATAATCTTGAATATATTGTAGACTTTTAAATTTCCTTATTGAACTTGATATCCATGTGATAGCAATGTTGAAACATAGAATCAACTGAAGTAGCCCCCAAGGGCTAGCTTAGTCCACATGGTTGAGCTGGGACTTCAAAAATATAATTCTGAATTTCTCATATGTAGCTCCCAAGGTCCGGCTTATTCAACATAGATAAACCGGGAGTTATCACCATAACTGTGAATAAAATCCAAGTATATAGCCCCCATGAGTCGGCTATAGTCATAACAAGGTAGCCGGTCATCATATAATTGTCTTCAAAAAAGAGCAATATGCATTAGTCCCCAAGTGCCAAGTAAAATACTTGTATTGTGCTTGGGACTTCAATAATATGATCATAATACTTCCTATCGTGTTCATGTTGCAGGAAGAATTAAATATGAAAGAATCCCAAGTCTAGGATCTAAGAGTCAATATCCAAACCCAGCAATCTGAGACTGCAAAAGCCAAATCAGAACTGAAGACTGCCTTGGAGAACATCGAGAATCTTAAACAAGATTTCAGTGGTGACAAAACCGGCTGGGAAACCGAGAAGGCAGCTCTTCTTAAAAGAGCAGAAGATGCCGAAACTGCCCTTAAGTCGGCAACTGATGAGTTTTCCGGTTTAAAATATCAAATTAACAGCATGACAACGGCCATCTTTGGTAAGTAACAATGTACTATAACATCTCTTCATCAAAATTGAACACCCATTGAGCCGGTTCATAAATGTATCTGCCAATGCAGGTTCCAGAAGCTCCAAACTAGGTGATGATATGCGCATAAGGCTGAAAGCCGTATATACCCTTGTGGAGCAGCTGTACGCTGGCGCCCAACGAGCGATTTCTGCTGCCTTACACAAGAAGCAACCACCTTCCCTTATCAAGGAAGTGTTAGAAAAGCTATCTGTTATCCCACAAAGGGTGGAAGAGCTAAAGAAGAGCTAAAGCGATCATCCGCTAGAGCCGGGGCCATTGCTGCCTTAAGCCGTTCAAAGGCATGGCAGGCTGAGCTTGACCCGGAAGAAATATCAGCTGGCTATCCAAGTGTCAAAGAAGACGGCTCTCCTTTCAGTGCTGAAGACTTCACTCAAATAGCAAGAGAAATGTGTCCATGGGTAGGCAAGATGGCTGAGGAAACTGATCTTTCCACATACCATCCGGTTTATGATGTTGCAAATTCCAAAGTGATGGCGCCGGTTCATGAGACCATGGACCTTATCCCACCAACACGTAAGCACACCTTCGCTCCTGATATTGACCCGTCAACACTTATTGATGACGAGGCTGTGTTCAGAGCTTTGACTGGGATCGATTGGTCATCGCCTAACTTCCAGACAATAGAGGAAGAAGAAGAGCCAGCACAGGATGACCCGGAAGCCTCGACACGCCAAGACTAAAAGTCTTCATTCTTGAGCCGGTTTACCACCCATAGCATTTGGATGCCGTGTGCCTCAAAAACACTTATTCTTGTTGGCCGCATGATGCCTTTGTATTAGGCTAGTTGAAAACAATGACCTGCCATGCCATCATGCATGCTGATTTGCATAACACTTTTGAACCGCCGATCTGACGTTGAAGATCATGCACTTATGCTTTATAACATCATCGAATTCTGCAGATCATAGCTATCATATGTCCTGCACATAAGCAGATAACATGTGCCCTGGCGGTTTACCCCAGGGCGGGTCACAATGCCCCATATAAAATCCACTGGAGACTGCATAGTCCATAACCAGGGCGGGTTTATCAAATCCTTATGTAATCATAACAAAGTAAATATCATACCTGTGATATTTGTTCATAATGCCGGCTTACCATGCCACACGCAGTAAGGGTAACAGCCCAAAGACTTGGAGCGCGAAACTCCAAGCTTACAATCAAGACTCACTGGCAACTTATCATCCAAAGCCCGGTCGGGTTATCAAAACTCTGGATAAATTCAGATATGAATCATACGGATCAAGGCAACATGGCCTGAACCAATTTTAAACCGTATACCAATATGGTAGACAAGATGAACTCAAAAATGTTCAAAACTAATACTAATCAGAAAAACAAGGCCTTCATAGGCTGCCAAGCCTCAATATCAAGTGCTATTCAAGGGCCGCACACCCACTGAGTTAAACCTTTATGCAAACCTGTACGCTGGGCCTCAAATGACCAATCACCGTTTTAACTTTTATGTTCAGGGTCTTTATAAGATTGACTGTCAAGAGTTCGGCAAGTCATTCCAGGATTACCTGGGTGGAGTGGCAGGCATACAAAGGCATGATAACCCAGATTTCTGGTGAATACACCTGGCGTCCAAGCCTATTACAAGGGACAACAAAGCTCTTGTTCATTAACAAGGAGCCCCCAAGTAATATGTCATTCCAGGCGTATAAGCTGGAACAGTAGGGTAGTCATAGCTATGCTCCATGAGCAGGAAGCCCCCAAGTAATTTTCCAATCAAGGCGTACAAGCCGGATCAAGAGGGTAGTCATAGCTATGATCAATAAGCAGGAAGCCCCCAAGTGATCTTATGAAGAGACAAAGAAGACTCAGATTCTCAGAAATGAAACGACAGAGGCCCTGAAATATACGGGATGCCAACTTTATTATACTAGTCATAATATATACATTGGTAGAAATATGTACATCACGAGATCCAATGGCTCAGGTGTAATAAGGCCGAAGATGAGCAATATTACACGGCCGGCGGGTCTCCTCCTCCGACGTGCGTGCGTCCTTGTGGTCTCGAACATCGATAAGGTAGTATGACCCGTTGTTCAGATTTTTGCTGACCACAAAGGGTCCTTCCCAAGGTGGGTGTCGGTGTCAAAACCGGCGGATCTCGGGTAGGGGGTCCCGAACTGTGCGTCTAGGCGGATGGTAACAGGAGACAAGGGACACGATGTTTTTACCCAGGTTCGGGCCCTCTCGATGGAGGTAATACCCTGCTCCTGCTTGATTAATATTGATGATATGGGTAGTACAAGAGTAGATCTACCACGAGATCGTAGAGGCTAAACCCTAGAAGCTAGCCTATGGTATGATTGTTGTTCGTCCTACGGACTAAAACCCTCCGGTTTATATAGACACCGGATAGGTTAGGGTTACACAGAGTCGGTTACAATGGTAGGAGATCTACATATCCGTATCGCCAAGCTTGCCTTCCACGCCAAGGAAAGTCCCATCCAGACACGGGACGAAGTCTTCAATCTTGTATCTTCATAGTCTTGGAGTCCGGCCGTGATGATAGTTCGGCTATCCGGACACCCCCTAGTCCAGGACTCCATCAGTAGCCCCTGAACCAGGCTTCAATGACGACGAGTCCGGTGCGCATATTGTCTTCGGCATTGCAAGGCGGGTTCCTCCTCCGAATACTTCATGGAAGGTGTTGAACACCAGGATAGTGTCCGGCTCTGCAAAACAAGTTCCACATTCCACCGTAGAGAGAATAACTTTTGCACAGATCTGCTGACGTATTCCGCGGCGTGACATCACACCACGGCCAGGCCTTCACATGAATCGTTTTTTACTGTTTCACCTTAGCGCGTTTAGCGAGGCGGTCTCCTTGGCACGTCTTATCAAAGCATAGACCGTGCCCCCTTATTCCGGGATTCTCATCAATACGGACGTGGGTAACCCATCCGCGCCATTGATTACGGCGCTTGGGAGATAAGCGAGTTTTACCAGTCTGGTGGGGGACGCATAGCTTCGTTCGTCCATATATGGGGATAAGGATCCACCTTTTCACCTACGCCTCCTTCCTCCTTTGCTCATCCATTTTCGCGCACTCGAGCTCCAGCGCCCAAGTCTGCACATCCCACCTCAACCTTCTCCAACTATGTCCGGAGCGGGAGGCGGGTGGATGGCCTCCTCCGTCACGGAGGGGCACATCACCAAGCTGCGGGAGGCCGGATACTTATCCAAAGCAACATCAAGACCGGCTGCCCGGACGCGGGCAGCTCATTCCAACCCCAGGCCCCATGAGAGGGTGGTGTTTCTCCCCACTTCCTCCGTGGACTAGGTTTTCCACTTCACCCATTTGTCCGGGGCTCATGTTCTACTACGGCTGGACTTCCACGACTTGGCCCCAATTTCATCCTCAACATCTCGGCGTTCATCGTGGGTAATGCGAAACCTTCCTCTGCATCCAGCCCCACTTGACTTATGGCTGAAGATCTTCAATGTCGGCCGAAGGTAGTGGGCGGCCGTCAAGCGGAGTCTTGGGCGCCATGGTTGGCAAGACGACCAAAGTCCTATGGCTCGAGGGCTCCTTCGTGGAGACAATAAAGGGGTGGCAATCGGGGTGGTTCTATATCACCGAGCCGCGCGACTCCAAATGGGCGGCGGCCCCCGAATTCAGATCTGGCTTCCCCACATGGCTCTTGTCATGGAAAGAGACGGGCCTGATGTGGGGGAATTCAGACGAGCTATCCGGACTCCAAACATGCGTCCAAAACCTAGTGGACAAGAATCTCAGGCTTGTCAACGTAATCCAGGTGATGCTCATCCGCCGGATTCTCCCATGCTAACAACGGGCCTTCAAATTGTGGGAGTTCGATCGGCAAAGACCTCAACTCGACAAGGCTCTTCAACACTACGTGCGAAGATGCCCGGAAGGTGTTGTTCAAGGGCGCCGAGGCTCCCACATCCGCCATCAAGATCGCGGATTCATTTCATGACGTCAAGCCCGGAGGTGAGTTATTTTACCCTTTATGGGACTCTTTTTTCATAGTTTGATTCTATGCGGGATCTAAAACTCCCTAATCCTTTAACCAAGGTTTGAAAAAGCGGTAGGCGTAAGCGAGGCGGTTGGCCTTCGCCTAGTGCCTAGGCGGTGCTTAAGCGCCCTAGGTGCAGCCTAGGCGGTTACATTTTTTTACTATCAGGTTTATATGTGGTTATTATATCTGTATTTTATTAATTTAGAGCATATAAGTATGTTACCTACTAGATACTACCATTGGAATATGGCCCTTTTGGCATATCAGTGCAATATGGCATGATTTCTCGCTTGGGTAGAAAAATTATTACTTACTCTGCCTAGACTTGTGCTTATGCCCTAGGCGAGGCGTTTGGCCATTGCCTAGCGCCTAGGTGTGCCTAAGCGCCTCCTAGGCACTGCCTTTTCCAACAGAGCCTTTAACAGGACTAGTTGAAGACGTCCGGACAGGTTAACTGTCCGGCTCCTTTGCCAGAAGACCCAGCGGACGCCCGATTGATGGGGCTGCTGGCTCCGGTACCTCATGTGGTGCCGGAGAAGAAGGCCAAGAAGGAGGCAAAGGGAACTCGAAGGAGCTCCCGACGCTTTGGTCTTTATCGATTCTAAAGCAGAATCTTCTCACGAGAACGAGGAGGAGGAAAAAGCCTCCCCCAGCGGGGGAGGAGAGGAAAAGGAAGGCCGCCCCAACTGGGGAAGCCGGAGGGTCCAAGAAGGGAAGAACCCTTCCTCCGGACTTCTCCACCAACATCGACAACGACGAGGAGGATTGGCCGACAAGGGCCAATCCCCTGGCGAGATCGTAAGTGTGCGGATACCCATGGCTTTTTTATTGCATAGTGTTCTCTAATGCCGAACAATCATGCAGCCCGCCCAGGCGAAGTTCGCCGCTTCGTCGGCGGCTCCACGAGTTCGCCGGAAATGGAGAGTACTTCACTTCCGGTCGCCTCATCGCCTCACGCTGCGGACGACGCCGAGGTGGTGCCCCAAGGGGGGCCTGGTCAAGAGGAGGTGGCACAGGAGGCGCCGCAAGGCAACCTCCCGGACTCCACGCGCGTGGGGGGCGAGACCCTCAGGGGCTCTAAGCCCGACCCTCGTCCGGACTCCATGCCGGAACCTTCAGTGATTCCGGAGTCCGGCAAGCGGTCCCTTCGTAAGAAGGGTAAGACGCCGGTGTATTCCGTCCAACCGGAGGCACCGGATAGCTTACTGGAGGCGCTTAACAGCGCCTCCATCGAGGAGGAGCACCGCACTGTTATGAGTGTGGTGATCCAGAAAGTTCAGTCTGCCAAGAGCGAGCAGGCTGAAGCCTATACCAGCCTTCTAACAGGCTTTGAGGTAAGTTTAGAATATGTAAAAATATTACCGCATAGACAGTAGCCCCTGATGCTTAGTTCGGTGTTCGGAAAGAAAAGCCAGACTAAGGATCTGAAAGATATACGCAGGAATCTAACATAAGTATGTCAATATCGGAATGCAGGCTGCTTCTTGACCTCTGCCAGACCTTGTTGTGGAGGTCAATGCATTGAAGCAGAGTCTCGAGCGGTCCGAGAACTTGCTCGGCCTTGCCAAGAAGCAGCTCGAGGACAAGGAAGGTAAGTAATACCTTATTAAAGAAATACCTTATAGAGAGGTTTCGGTTGTGAAAAATAACAGGAATAACATGGGTACCGCAGGGGCCACGAACAAGGTGGCGACCCTGAAGGAGGCGGTGTCCGTGGCCAAAAGCAAAGCGGCCGCGGAGCGCACCGAGCGAGAGAAGGGGGAGGCGCAGCTGGCGGAGGTGCGGCAAGAGCTCCAGGCTCTCATGAAAAAACACGAGGGTATGGAGCGTGACTCGAAGACCCGAGAGTCCGAGCTTGCCTCGGCTCTTGAGAGTGCCAAAGCTGCTAAGGCCGAGGCCCAAAAAGCCCTCCAAGAAATTGAATCATTAAAGAATATAGTGGCGGGTAAGGCGTTCTTTCAGCAAAGCAAGCATGTGAAAGTGAATTACCTATTACTTACCCGGATTCGGAGCTCTCCAGGAGCATTCGCAGATCTGCCCCATAGTGTCTGATGCTGCCGCATTCTACTGCGCCAAGGAGGGGAGGTCGACGGACAAGGTGTTCTGGTCTCAGTATGCTGAGGTCGGACATCCGGTGCCCCTAAGCGACCAACTGAAGCAGCTGGTCGAGCTCCACAAGGTCGCCGAACAGGCTGTGAGGGGCCTCATAGTTCGGCTGTGGCCATTGGAAGCCATGTCTGGGAGCTACTTTGGGCTAGTGCGGCGGCTGGTGGACGCCTGTCCATGGGTTGAAGTCATCAAGCGCTCCGTCTGCATTGAAGGTGCCCGTCGGGCCCTTGCCCGTGCTAAAGTGCACTTTGGGGCAAGCTGGATGCGGAGAAGCTTGTGACGGACGGGCCACCGAAGGGCAAGGAGCATCGCACGCCCGAAATGTACTATGAGGGCCTCTTGAAGGGTGCCTGCCGAATAGCGGATGAGTGCTCCAAAGATGTAATTTTTTAATAGACTCACATTTGTTATCCTGTACACTGAAAACTTGTTCATATGCGCTAAGCAACGCTTGTTAATTTAAAATATTACCTTCAGGCGGCGGTTTATCAAATTTGAGAGATGGCAAGTCGTTGGCTTCAATTTCACGCCACAGTCTTTGGGGTGTTCGGGATAAACTTGAGCACTCTTGTTCCCATTCTTGGGTCCATCTAGGAGGCGCTCAGCATAGCGAACAAGGCAACCGGACTTATAATGCTTGAACACTCCCACTTAGCCATAGAATTCTATAATTTTAAATTTCGGCGAAGCCCCTAGTATTCGGAAGACCGAGTTCGGGGCGCTATCCACGCCTTGGCTGGACAATTCTGGTTCCTCGCTCTAAGCGGCATAAGTCTTTAGGGACCCGAAAAAAACGTCTCGAACAGCGACCGGCTCTCGCCCTATCATGACGGTCAGTTTTAGCTTTCTCCACTGAGGTGCTCAACCCAGCTCAACCGGGGCACAATCGCAGTGGTTCTCCTAGTGCTACCTTAGCCGATATAACGGAACGTAAGGTACCAAAACATAGGAGCCGCAAACCCAACTATTGACCCAAGACATGATTGAGCCGATGCATATAATGCTATAAGTTCAGGGTGCCACACTTGTGAAAGTGTTCGGACTTATCACACCATACTTTTGGGGTACTTGAGCCCCTGGTGTATTGGTCGTACCAAAGTGTACGGGTGCAACATGTCATGAAATGAACGTATATATAGATAATGAAAGGAGTGCAATAATAGGCAAAAGCTATGTATTGTTTATTCAAAAAGGTACTGCAACGAAAGCAGAACGATACAAATAGTGCGATAAGCAAGGGATGGGACTATCTAACGTGTCCCCCTCCAGGGGTAAGCTGCGGGATGGTATGTAAAACAGGTATAATGCTTGTAATAGAGACCACCTGAACACTCGACGTAGCTTTCTGCTTCCCTGGCTGTTGCATCGTGAGTGCGCGATTCTAGTGCCGGACGGGACTTCTGGAAAGCGGAGTCCTGAAAGTAAGAAAAAAGAAGAAAAGAAAAAGGAAAAGAATGACACAATCGGGGCCCACAGTGCGGTTGAGCCGCGTGCAGGCGTGCGTGGTCGTGCCCTCCCTTATGCCCATGGTATCTCCAGGGCGTAGTTATGTACGCGTAGTAATCGGCTTCGCAATTTCGCGAGGGCTGGGGTTTGGGCGGATTGCTACAGCGATGCTTGAATCGTGCCGAGCGGTCTTGTTGTAGGTTACTTGGTAGCTTGGCGGTGTCCGGACGCTTAGTGGCCGGACTCGAGAATTGCTGTGAGAGGCTGCTTTGCACCTCCGCGCGAGAACGCCCGTGTGCTCCTCCGTTCGGAGAGCGTTCGGTGTTTCCATTGACCGTGATTACTCCTCGAGGGCCTGGCATCTTGAGCTTGAGGTATCGTGGTGCGGCACCGCAATGAACTTTTGCAAATGCGGTTCGTCCAAGCGGTCGCGTGATAGCCGCCATTGCGGAACGGGACTATGTCGAAGATTAACTCTTTGCTTGGAAGTTATCCGGGATCCGAAGACCACTTGAGTGTAACGAGCACTGTACAATTGGCCTCTACACCGGTTTGGCGCGGTCTTCTTTGTAGGTTTAATACTAGAGGGGTCTATGCCCATTTTGAGCACTGTATCCTGATAAATCAGCTTCAGTCTGCTACCGACGTCCATCAGGACTCTGGTGAGGTGAAATCCGTCAATAATTTGGTCAAGAACCAATGCGGCGAAACCGCCATGACGAATGCTAGTGGGGTGGTCCCTTCGATCGAAGGTGATCGGGCAGGAAGACCATGGGTTGAACTTTGGGGAGACTGGCTCCATCGCATATACGTCCCTTAGTGCATGCTTCCGCTCCCTTTTGGGTATGTGGGTTGTGTATATCATGTTCACCGTCCGCACTTGTGTGGGAAAGCCCTTCTGTCCTCTATTGTTCGGCGACCGGGGGTCTTCCTTGTCATCTCTATGCAGCCCCTTTTCATTGAGTTCGGCACTTAACTTGCCTGCTTGCTTGAACACCCAACAATCCCTGTTGGTGTGGTTGGCTGGTTTTAGGGTGCCATGTATACGCACAAGCGATCGAGTATTCGCCCAAGTTGGGCCGGGCCACAGGTATTTCTTTTGAATGGCTTTTTTCACGACCGGGTTTAGAGCCTCTGAATCCGGCATTGACTGTCGTATCTTGACATTATCGCCGTTAATGCGGCGCTTGTTCTTGTTGCGTGGCGACCTGCCATTGCTGTCCTTGGTATCCGAACTATCGTGGTGTTTGGCCAAGTTGTTGCTTCGAGCTAGCCAGCTGTCCTCTCAGCATAAGCGGGTCATGAGTGTTGTGAGGGCTGCCATGGATTTTGGCTTTTCCTGTCCTAGGTGCGGGTAAGCCACTGCGTCGCGGATGTTATGTTTGAAGGCTGCAAGGGCCTCTGCGTCCAGGACGATCAACGATTTGATTTTTATTTGTTAGGAACCGTGTCCAATTGTCCGCCGATTCTTTTGGATGCTGAATTATATGGCTGAGGTCATCGGCGTCACGGTGGTCGCACATATGTGCCTGGAAGTTATCGAGGAATGCGGCTTCGTGTCCTCCCAACAACCAATTGATTCTGCTGGCAAGCTGTTGAGCCAATGCCGGGCTGGTCCTTTAAGTTTGAGTGGGAGGTATTTGATGGCATGTAGATCAGCACCGTGGGCCATGTGGATATGGAGGAGATAATCCTCGATCCAGACCGCGGGACCTGTGGTACCATCGTATGATTCGATGTTTACGGGTTTGAAGCCCTCAGGGATTTGATGATCCATTACTTCATCTGTAAAGCATAGTGGGTGTGTGGCGCCTTTGTATTGGGCTATATCATGACGTAGCTCATATGAGCTTTGTCTACTGTGTTCGGCCCGGCCGGGTTTGCTGTATCCGGTGTGACGGTTATCATCACGTGTTGTGGGGCGCCCACGCGATCCGTAGATCGATCTTGTATGTTTTGCCTTATCCTCCAATATATCTCGCAAGTCCAACGCGTTTTCCCGTGCCTTGGTACTTTTTGAGCGGCGTTAGGGTGTGGCTTGAGCGGAGGGCCGAGAGGCTTCTCTGTCGCGGCCACGGGGTGGCCGACCTGCCATGTCGTGCGCTGGTGACTTGGGTGCTTCCTCCCTTGATCGAGGCAACGGCCTGCATTTGGGGTAGCTTTTGGAGGGGCGTTCGAGTTCATACTATTTGGCTGTAAGGACTTGATCCATCCGCCGACTAGCAGGTCTTGGTCAGCTCTAAGCTGTTGCTGCTTTTCTTGAGGCTGCTTGCCGTGTCCATAAGCCTGTGTTTGAAAGCGCCTCTGTTGGCGAGATCCTCGGGCACGACAAATTAAATGCGTCGTCGAGGCTTGCCTCATCTTCGGAGGGAGGCGCAGAATTATCGTCCTCTACCTCTCTTTCTGCCGTACTGTCGTGCGGACTTGCTTCTCCCTCCTCCTGCGCTGAGTCCTGCTGGAGGGGGTTGTCTTCGGCACTGTCCGGGGTGTTATTATCTCCCGTGCCGGAATCACCGTTTTTGCTGTGGCGGGATTTGGAGCGGCGCCACGGCGTCGGCGCGGTTGCTTCTTGGAGGGGTCATCCTCCGTTGTTCCATCGCTGTTCCCATCTTTTGGGATGTCCACTATGTATATGTCGTATGACGAGGTGGCCTTCCAGTGCCCTGTAGGCGCTGGGTCTTGGTCGTCTCCGGCATCGTCGTCCATACCGTCGATGTCTTCGGAGTCGAAGTCGAGCATGTCGGTTAAATCATCGGCGGTGGCTACAAAGTGGGTGGTGGGTGGGCGTTGAATTTCTTCGTCGTCCGTATCCCAACCTTCTGTCCGTAGTCGGCCGGGGCTCTCCGGATAAAGAGAGAGACTTTAGTTAATTCAGGATGTCGCCAAAGGGCGAGTCTTTGAAAGATGTCCTGACGATGAACTCCATGACCGGCGCCCAATCGGATTCGATTGGCGGTATGGAGGGTTCGGAGTCCAGAGAGGAGTCCGGCACCTTGGAGTCACGGTCTTCGCAAAGGACAGAGATTGTGTTCGGCTCAATCACCGTAGAGGTTTCAGCCCCCGAGGTGGCGTCCAACCAACCATCCTCGATCGGCGAGATCGGCTCTTAATTAATGTTCAGAGCGGACACTAGTGCGGTCTCCAGGACACTGTTCGGCGGCAGAGTTAGATCATGCCCATCGAGATAGTGCGGCACGCTTGGCTGCGGCTCGAATCCGTCGAAGATCAAGTCTCCGCGGATGTCGGCCGTGTAGTTTAAACTTCCAAATCTGACCTGATGGCCAGGGGCGTAGCTTTCGATCTGCTCCAGATGGCCAAGTGAATTGGCCCGCAGTGCAAAGCCGCCGAATCTGAAGATCTATCCGGGAGAAAAGTCTCACCACTGGACTGCGTCGTTCTTGATGATTGAAGGAGCCATCGGGCCTATCGGTGGCGACACGGAGGAACTCTCAATGAAAGCACCAATGTCGATTGTCAAAACCGGCGGATCTCGGGTAGGGGTCCCGAACTGTGCGTCTAGGCGGATGGTAACAGGAGACAAGGGACACGATGTTTTTACCCGAGTTCGGGCCCTCTCGATGGAGGTAATACCCTACTCCTTCTTGATTAATATTGATGATATGGGTAGTACAAGAGTAGATCTACCACGAGATCGGAGAGGCTAAACCCTAGAAGCTAGCCTATGGTATGATTGTTGTTAGATCCTCTGGGACTAAAACCCTCCTGTTTATATAGACACCGGATAGGTTAGGGTTACACGGAGTCGGTTACAATAGTAGGAGATCTACATATCCGTATCGCCAAGCTTGCCTTCCACGCCAAGGAAAGTCCCATCCGGACACGGGACGAAGTCTTCAATCTTGTATCTTCATAGTCTTGGAGTCCGGCCGTGATGATAGTTCGGTTATCCGGACACCCCCTAGTCCAGGAGTCCCTCAGTGGGGATAGTTTGTGCATGTCAGTTTGATCCTGGATGAGCCGGAGCACCAAATCTCCTTCTTGAAAGGTCCTGGTTTTAACCTGGCGGCTATGGTAATGACGCAGATCTTGCTGGTAAATCGCCGAACGAGCCGCCGTAAGGTCACGCTCCTCATCCAAAAGGTCAAGAGTATCCTCACGTGATTGCTCATTATCAGCTTCAACATATGCAGCCACACGGGACGAGTCGTGACGGATGTCACTAGGGAGAACCGCCTCTGCACCGTAATCCATGAAGAAAGGCGTGTAACCTGTAGATCTGTTAGGGGTAGTATTGATACTCCATAACACTGAGGGCAACTCCTCCACCCAACAACCCGCGTCCTCTGCAAAGGGACTATAAGCCAGGATTTGATGCCTCTCAAGATTTCTTGATTGGCTCTTTCAGCTTGACCAATGGACTGGGGGTGAGCCACAGATGACACATCAAGACGAATATGTTCATGTTGACAAAATTCTTTCATACTACCCTTAGATAAATTAGTACCATTATCAGTGATGATGTTGTGTGGGTAGCAAAAATGGAAAATCACCTTTTTGATGAATTGAACCACCGTTGCCGCGTCACACTTACTGACCGGCTCTGCCTCAACCCACTTTATAAACTTGTAAACTGCCACCAAGAGGTGAGTCTTTTTGTCCTTGGACCTTTTAAAAGGCCCAACCATATTTAGCCCCCAGACTGCAAACGGCCAAGTAATTAGAATCATCCTCAATTCTTGAGCCGGCACATGAGCTCGTCTTGAAATTTTTTGACAACCATAACAGTTGCTGACCAAATCCTCTGCGTCAGCATGAGCCATCAGCCAATAAAACCCATGACGAGAAGCCTTAGCTATGAGAGACTTAGAGCCGGCATGATGGCCACAATGTCCTTCATGAATCTCTCGTAGAATCTCGCGGCCCTCTTCAGGAGAAACTGTCACACCCTGATTTTCATGCCACTACACTTAAGCTAACAATCATGATAAAATGTGGTAAAAAAAACTTTTGAGTGTTTTGGACCTTGCCTTGATTGGATTTTTGTCTTTTGTTTGCAAGTGCTCTAAAAATCAAATAAATCCTCCAACTCCTATACTTCATCTCGTTGCTCAAAACTCTTGAACCAATGATCATGCCATGTGTATAGGAAATAAAAATAATTTCTTACAAAAATAATTTGGCCAAATAGTGTTTTTGAAAATTTGTTTTCCAAAAACCCCTGAATTGAGGTTTGCACTGCAAGTACTTAATTAAAGGCAATGAAAATCTTTCCAAAAATATATTTGACTCCTATTAGATATAGTATACCCAGAAACCATAAAAATATAATTTTAAAAGTTATTTTCCTATTTTATTTAAAGGCTTTTTCTTAAGTCCAGAAATGGTCTTTAATAGGTTAAAATTATTTTAAAGATTTAAAAATATTTGGGAAAAATTAGGAAGACTCAATGGACATATAGTTTCCATATATAAGAGTTTCAATACATTTTCATGTTCAAAATATTGGTCAAATCCCTCAAAAACCCTTTCTGGATATTTCAAGCTTTTGAAATATTTACAAAGGAAATATTCTCCAAAAATTCCAAGAAAATTCTAGCATGTCACATATGACATGTTTGATGATCTTGCCAAGTCTCATGTCATGGAGAACAGTATAACCCCATGAAACCCTCTCAAAACCACTTCTGTCCTTTTTCAAGTTTGAATAACTTTGCACTGTCAAATATGTCCAAATGCTCTCACACTTGGTGCACATGATCAAATGATGTAATAATGCATCTAGACCATGTGGCACAAGTTGGAGAACAAGTTAACTTGATCAAAGAGCCCCAAAACCCTTCCTGTCCAGAACCAAATTTGAACAACTCTACATTGGTAACTTTCTCATTTTGACCCCAACTTTTGTGGACAAGTTCATAACCTTAAATTATGATACTAATACAAGTGGTGCATCAAGGAGAATTTATTTGCATGCCTAAATATTGAAAAGTCCATTTCTGTTGATTTCCAGGGTTCACAAAAGTTGCATTGGCAACTTTGCCCAAATGAACTCAATCTTGGTGGAACCTCTTATTTTCTAATGCCATTTGACCCTGTCAAGCCTCATGACAAGGGAAGTCCATTTGCTTGCCCAAACCGACATCAAACACCTTCTGGCAGAAGTTTAAAATGCAGGTTTTGTCCATTTCCACTAATCTCCATGAGCTCCGCTTTCTCCCGCAGCCCCATCTGCTCCTCCTCTACCTCCTGCATGCTTAGCTGCCCAAGGAGCAATTATTAAGGGGGGCAAAGACCCATATTTCCTCTCTGGACAACCACTTTACCCTCCCTTTCTCATCTCTCTCTCTCACTCCTGGCAAGTCCCAGAGCATCCAATGCCTTTGCCACTTTGTTTACTCCCCCCTAAAGCTCCCAGACACCAAAGGGTCGCGCCCACTCAAAGAAAAATAGATGCCCATGTCGGCCAAAGTCACGCTCTGGAGCACCAGAGCACTGTTGCTCGGCCCTCCCGGGGTTTCCCGCAGGCCTTGGGCAGAGGTATGATGTCCCTCGAGGTCGCCTCGACGTCCGCAACACGCCACCATGCTGGGCCCCTCCTCTCTCCCTCGCTCGCCTCTAGCAGCACGCGCGCCAGAGCCGCCCGAGAGCCCCAATGGGCAAGCCCACACGTGAGGCGCTCTGCCACTCCCCTGCTCTCTCTCTCTCCTCCTCCCTCGACTTGGACCATGCCCACGAGCGCCGTAGATAGCCCCTCTCCCTCCCTCCTGGCCTCCCGAGCCGTTGCTGTGGCCACCCGTGCGCCGCTTCCACGGTGAGCCACGGGTCGGCTACATAAGGCCACCCCCGAGCCCTCTCTCTACTCCTTTGGCTCTATATCTCCCCCAGCAACCTCCCGGGCAAGCTCTCTCTCCCCTTAGTGCTCTCCTTGCCTCTCCATCGCCGCCATGGTCGCCGTCGGCCTCCACTCGGCTCCGTGAACCCAAGCCTCCCCGCCCCTCCTTTGGCCACCAGTAGAACCGCAGATGACCGGCGGAGCTCTCCCCCTCCTTTTCTCCTGCTCTAGTGCCCCATGGTGCCGCAGCAATCTTCCCCCAAAGCCCCGTCCGCCGGCGTCAAGGCCACCATTGTCTCGGTCCAACCCAGCCTGCGTTAGGCCCATGGATGGGTGCAGCTCGGCCTCCCGAGTCCGTCGGTATGCCGAACGTCGCCGGGGACGGCCGGAGTCACCGGGAAGAGCGTCGACGCCGTTCGGCCTCACTCCCTCTATCTCTCGTCGCGTCGCGCGGGAGGTTGGAGATGGACCTGCAGACGGGCCCCGCTCGTCAGTGGCCCAGCCTCCAGGCCACGCTGGCAAGTGGAGGCGAGTTCACCCTGTCCCGTGTCCCCGCAGCGAAGGCGCATCGCGCCTGGGGGCCTTCAACGTCGCCCCGTCGTCTGCATGGCCGAGCCACTGGGCCAGCTCAGTGCGCTGCGACGCTATGCTGCGCTCGATGCGCGGTATAGGTATAACACCCACTACCTTTGTCTTTTTCTTTTTCCAGAAATTTGTAAAATCTCCCAAATATTCATATTAACTCCAAATTGAATGATTCAAATTTCTGGTGACTCCATAAATCATGCTCTACCTGTTGATGCAACATGCACATTTTTCCAGAAAACCTTCCTTCACACAAATTAAATAAAATCCCATTTTCCATTTTTGTGATGAACTTTAGAAAATCACAGAGAGCTCAGATTCTGTAACATCCCAAATTTTCAATTTGGAATGTTATACATAGATCATCATTGCATATCATAATTTTATTACATTTTGTCTTGATCCTAGAAATTTCACGCAACTCAAGGACCCACGGAGAGAGTTGGAGATTTCGTTATTTTCATATTTGAGTTTTCTCAAATTTTGAGAATAGGATCATTTGATTTTATTTATTTTATCTTCAATTATTTCTATTATAAAAATATGAGAGAGGGAATAAAATGACTTTCCCAAAATAAAGAAATATTGAAGGTTTAATAAAAAGATCAAATAAGATTTTATTTTGGAGTTTTTGGCTATTTTATTTGAATTTAGGAAAAATGCACGTTTTCAAAGTTGCATTTTAGGGCCAAGAAAATGATCATCTCGTCCTAAATATATTATTTAGGCGGCGAAAATTTATTTTGGCATTTTTAGAATTTTATTTTCTTTTCTAGAATTTTTTTTCCTATTTCGGCGGAAATTTGTTAAAAAAAAACGCCCCGCGCCCGATTGGTCCGAAGGCCCAGCCACGCCGACCCGCTCACCCGCCGTCTCCCGCTCCGGATCGGGACCGGAGTCCCAATCGCCGCCGCCGCCCGAGTCCGGGAGGACTCCGCCTCCCCGCCCCCTCCATAAGCCACCGCCGCCTCCCCCTTTAAAAAGGCCAACCGGGGCCCCTGAGCCCCAAGCCTCCGCCCATGCCATGCTCGCCCGCCGGCGTCGGCCACCGATGCCTGCCGCCGCCCCGCCACCCCACGCCGCCCAACCCTGGGACCCGTGAGCCGAGCCGAGGTAGCCGCCCCGTCGCCCGGTTTTATAAAGAAAACCGATCAGTTTTTTAAAAAACCCTAGGTTTTCGTTTTTTAGAATAGATCAATTTTTTCGATTCATTTATTTAGCGAGCGTTTGCTCGTTCGTTCGTTTTAACGAACGATTTTTGTTGTTTAGTTTCAGTTAACGAACGTCCGTTCATTAGCCTGTTCGTCCGTTTTTCTTTTTCTCGGATTTTCCGCGATTATTTCTGATCGCGATGTCTGATCCGATTTTCGTTCTAGTATAACTTTTCGCTTGTTTATGGGAATCAGGCGATTCAAGTGCCTAGAGTTTCGTCTCGAAACCCTCTTTCCGATTAATCAACTCAAATAAGTTTTTGCTTCTGTAAAATTTGACTTAGGTCCAGATTAGTAAATGAAGCTTGTTTCTTTCGCCGTTTGCTTTTCGTTGCTTCGTTTTTTTGTTTCTTTTTGCAAACGGGAGTTCTTAAGTTGAACTTTCTGGTTAGATCTTTTATTTGAGTTTTACCTGTGCATTAGTTGAGTATTTATTGTATGCTTTCTTGTTTGTTTGCGATAGAGTACCCGGAGTGTGCCGCTTGCTACTTTGAATCTCTAGGTTTTGCGGATCATCAGCAAGGCAAGTAACACTTTGATCATATCCCTTTCATACCCAGTTTTTTTGCATTAGATCAATCCTCAAACATTTCATGGCTAGGATCTAATTAAATTGTGGGTTTTGGGAAAGTAGATGAGGTAGTACCTATTACCTGTTTTATTATCAAACCCTTGGGAGTTACTTCTACATTTGCTTATATTGCCATGCTATGCTAGTAGACGTGGATTGGGTGAGTGTATCCATGACATATGTGAGATTGTTAATTAATGGTTTATTTAAGGTGGCAACTTTAATACACATCTGGGTGGATTGAGGTACAGGTATTCGAGGATTACTGTTTCTTTTGGACCGCCACTCAGGCTCAAAGGGATCATGAGATTATTCATGCTAGAAACTTCGGTGTGCAGCCACAAGCTAATATGGGCTCTAGCATAGTTGATTAAGTCGTGCGAACTCTTACAGTGGTAGACTAGCAGATGTAGGCTAAAGTAGGTGTAACGGTCTAAACGTTCGTAAGGTGCTAGCGCTTCTGAAAGACTATGTCTCGGTCATCCGTTTCTCAAACACCGTGTAGTGCGAGAATACCAACGGAGGAGATCGAGTCTTGTGGGGAAAAGTGCGCAAACCTCTGCAGAGTGTATACAACTAATCATGGTTAGCCGTGTCCTCGGTTTTGGACATGTTGAGTATCTAGTACTTGGATTATCATGTGAATCTCATCATGTTACTTTAATTAATATTGTTGGGTTTTTAATGATGATGCTTAATTGGGATTGAGAATGCTGTCAACCATTCTCAATGTTTAACAACCACCATGATAGTTAAATAAAATTTATTCCTTTGCAGTACGGAAAAATTGGCTTTATGAAAAACTGTAACCATAGAGCTTTCCACCAGCCATATATTATAGCTTGTTTCTGTATATTTTCTCTATGTGTTACATTGCCAGCATATTCCATGTGCTGACCCATTTTCGGGCTGCAACGTTAATGTTGCAGACTTTTCAGACGACGAGTAAGGTGCCTTTAGGTTGTGGTTCTATACTCAGTGATGCCGTTGGAGTTGATGGACTCGCTTATCTTCCAAGCCTTCCGTTGTTATCGTTATTAGATGGCCTTAAGCCATATTTATTGTAATAAGTTCTCTTTTGAGACATTCGATGTAATAAGTGTGTGATTGCTACTCTGTTATAAATCCTTCAAATGCTTTGCGTGTCAAGATTCTTGATCCGGGCATGACAACGGCCTTACGAGAGGTAAGACTGTTTAAGGTCTGGTCGCTACAAGATGGTATAAGAGCACACGCTGACTGTAGGACACGACCACTAAGTTAAAACCCTAGATCACTACTCTTTCTTCTCATTTCTGACTCCTCATCTATTCTATTCTTTTAGGATGGCGGATGCAAGGAACAAGTTCATGCAACCGTATGAAGATACACCCTTTGGACGTCACTTGAAGGAAATCACTAGATACCTGAACATCGAAGTTCCAAGCTTCACCGGGACCTACAATGCCAGTTTACCCGAAGAGGAGCGCTGGATGATTCAAGTTCAAGTTCCAGGAAGGACGTTCGCGCCAGTCTCGGAGCCCATAGAGTTTTCCTTTGATGCACCAACTTGGAATCTAGGAAAGAGCATGGCAGCCCACATCACCATGGGACGTAGTGGAGAAGAATGATGACCTAACCAGGAAGCTAGGGGTTTTCATGGGAGACCCTGCACCAGGAAGAGAAGACGATGATTCCATTTGCCCAAATAACTATATCATCATCGACGACACCGACTCGGACCCAGACGACAGCGATGATGACTATGTTGATGAAGCTGGAGCGGATATCATGGAGTCTTCATCGGAGCAGTTTTCTAGTTGACCACCATAATAGTAGTAGTAATTTCCCCATTATATCTAGTATAGTCTGAGCACTTTTGTAACAATAGATAGACCGTTGTATGCCTTTGTTTGAATTGATTGAAGTGATTTTGTTTGCTTTTGTCTCATATGCATATGGGTAGTGTTTTCTCTCTAGACCTCATTCTATTCTATATTCTCATCTTCTCTAAAACCCTCAGATGCCTCCGAGACGCGACACCGGATTTGTTTTCCCGCCGGAGATCACTCAGTTGATTCACCAGCAGAATGCTTTGATGCAAGCACTAGTACAGAACCAAGGCAACAACAACAACAACAACAACCCACCACCACCACCACCTGTTGACCATTTGACTCGTTTCTTAAGGCTAAATCCGCCGGTGTTTTCCAGTAGCACTGAGCCGATTGTTGCAGATGATTGGCTCCGCAAAGTTGAAAGGGAGCTGGCCACTGCAGGATGCACATATGCGAAGAGAGTGCGTTTTGCCGCACATCAGCTTGATGGACCCGCAACATCGTGGTGGGAAAATTACACAGCCACACACCCTATTGAAACTGTCACATGGGACCAGTTTCAGCAAGCTTTCCGTACTGCCCATATTTCAGCAGGAGCTATGGCCATGAAGAAGCGTGAGTTTCACAACTTACGCCAAGGAGGACGCACTGTAGGCCAGTATGTGGAGGACTTTAGTAAGTTAGCACGTTATGCCCCAGATGACGTTGCTACAGATGCAACTAAGCAGGAGAAGTTTCTGGAAGGACTAAATGATGAGCTGAGCATGCAGTTGATGGTAGCAACTTTCAACAACTACCAGGAGTTGGTAGATCGTGCTCTTATGATTGAAGGGAAGCAACAACAGATTGAAAACCACAAGAGGAAGTATGGTCAATGGAAATACAATTCTGGAGCTCAGCAGAAGCTATGCTTTACCCTGAAACCGGGAGGACAATTTCAGCATACCCATGGAGGAGGGAATACGCATAATCATAATGGCTCCAAGAATGGTAACGGGAATGGAGGAAGCAACGGACAAAACCGCACCAACCCGTCAACCCCAGCCAAGAGAGACCTGAGCCAAGTCACTTGCTTTAAGTGTCAGGAGACTGGACATTATGCCAATTAATGTCCTGAAGCCCAGAATGGAAATGGCAATGAAGCTCTAGGAAGAAGCCGAACCCTTTCAACAGGGGACAGGTGAAGCACGTTAACGTGGAGGAGGTTGAAGCCCAGCCAGATGCAGTAATAGGTAAGTTTTTGGTTAAGACATTTAATGCAACCATTCTTTTTGATACTGGTGCATCGCATTCATACATATCACGGGGATTTGTGGATAAGTATAAACTGCCCACCAAGGTTCTTAGAACACCTATGTTAGTAAGCTCACCAGGAGCGGAGTATATGGCTAGTCGAGGATGTTTTCAAGTGCCTTTGAGCATAGGTAGGCATGTTTTCCCCATGGATTTAATCATTACGGAATCGCAAGGTTTGGGCGTGATTCTAGGTATGGATTGGCTATCGATGTATGGAGGAAACATCGATTGCGCCCGATGAAAGTCGATTTTACTTACCACTCCAGAAGGAAGAAGGATCAAGTATGTGTCACGGCATGAGCCGAAGGGGACTCAAGTAAATTCCTTATCAGGAGTTGTGCAGGAAGAAGTATCAGTGGTAAAGGATTTCCCTGATGTATTTCCAGAGGAGTTGCCAGGTATGCCACCGGATAGAGACATTGAGTTTTTGATTGAGCTTTTGCGAACAGGGCGATATCTAAGAGACCGTCTGGGATGCCGCACAAGATTTGGAAGAAATTAAGAAGCAGATTAAGGAGTTACTGGATAAAGGTTTTATTCGCCCAAGTTCTTCACCTTGGGAATCGCCAGTGCTTCTAGTGGAGAAGAAGGATGGATCGTTAAGGATCGTTGTTGATTATTGAATGAAGTAACTATCAAGAATAAGTACCCGTTGCCGACGATCAACGATTTGTTTGACCAATTGCAAGGAGCTAAGGTATTTCCAAGATCGATTTGCGATTAGGATACCATCAGTTAAACATTCGAGAGCAGGATATACCTAAGACCGCTTTTACCACCAGGTATGGACTATATGAGTATACCGTTATGTCATTTGGTCTGACTAACACACCTGCCTATTTCATGAACATGATGAACAAGGTGTTTATGGAGTTTTTGGACAGGTTCGTCGTGGTGTTCATTGATGATATTTTGGTTTACTCGAAGAATGAAGAGGAGCATAAGGAGCATTTGCGTTTAGTACTTGAGAAGCTTCGAGAGAACATCAGTTATATGCCAAGTTCAGCAAATGTGAGTTTTGGTTGAAGGAAGTTGGATTTCTCGGACATGTTATATCCGGAGAAGGAATAGCAGTAGACCCCACCAAAGTTGTCACTGTGACAAATTGGGAAGCACCAGCGACAGTTGGAGAGATCCGGAGTTTCCTTGGACTGGAAGGATACTACCGGAGATTCATTGAGAATTTCTCGAAAATTGCGAAACCTATGACGGAGTTGTTAAAGAAGGATACCAAGTTCAATTGGACTGAAGAATGTGAGGCTAGTTTCCAGGAGTTGAAGAAACATTTGGTTACATCACCAGTGTTGATTCTGCCAGATCAGAGCAAAGATTACGAGGTATATTGTGACGCTTCACGTCGAGGACTTGGAGCAGTGCTTATGCAGGAGGGAAGAGTTGTTTCGTATGCTTCACAACAACTTAAGCCCCATGAGTTGAATTATGCTACACATGATTTGGAGTTAGCAGCCGTTGTGCATGCATTGAAGACGTGGAGACATTTTCTCATTGGAAACCATTGTGAGGTGTATACGGATCACAAGAGTTTGAAGTACATCTTCACGCAGAAGGAGTTGAATCTCAGGCAAAGGAGATGGTTGGAGCTCATCAAGGATGATGACATGAGATTGCATTACCACCCTAGAAAGGCTAACGTAGTAGCAGATGCGTTGAGCCGCAAGAGCCATATCAACACACTAATGACCGGAGGTTTACCAAAGGAGTTAGCCGAGGATCTTCGAGAGCTATGTTTGGAGATAGTTCCGAGAGGCTATGTAGCAGCATTGGAGATTCAGTCTACTTTGATGGATAAGATCAGAGAAGCCCAGAAAAATGACAAGGAGATTGCCGCTATAAAGGAGAAAATGAGCAAGGGAAAAGCTAAAGGATTTCGTGAGGATGAACACGATACCTTATGGTTTGAGGACCACGTTTACGTGCCTAATGATCCGGAGATCAGGAAGTTGATTTTGCAAGAGGCCCATGATTCGCCGTACTCGATTCACCCAGGAAATACCAAGATGTATTTGGATCTAAAGGACACTTTCTGGTGGACCGGAACGAAGAAGGATATTGCGGAGTATGTAGTAGTCTGTGATGTATGTCAGAGAGTGAAGGCGGAGCATCAGAAGCCAGCAGGATTGTTACAGCCATTGCCGATACCCGAATGGAAGTGGGATAAACTAGGCATGGATTTTATTACGGGATTGCCCAGGACCCGTTCTGGCTATGACTCGATATGGGTCGTAGTTGATCATTCGACGAAGGTAGCTCATTTCATCCCAGTGAAGACCACTTACACCAGTGCTAAGGTGGCTAAGATATACATGACCAGGATCGTATGTCTGCATGGAGTTCCGAGGAGCATTGTATCGAGATAGGAACCCGGTTTACCTCAAAGTTCGAATCGGTTACCGCGAAACTTTGGGAACCAGACTAGAGTTCAAGTACAACTTTTCATCCGCAGATAGATGGACGAACCGAGAGAGTCAATCAGATTTTGGAGGATATCTTTGAGAGCTTGTGCACTAGATTATGGATCAAGTTGGGATGACAACTTGCCATATGCGGAGTTCTCTTACAACAACAGTTATCAATCTAGTTTGAAGATGGCCCCTATTGAAGACTTGTACGGAAGGAGGTGCAGAACACCATTGTCATGGGATGAAGTTGGAGACCGCCAGTTGTTTGGACCAGATTTGATTAAGGAGTCTGAACAGAAGGTGAAGTTGAATCACGATAGGCTCAAGGTAGCCCAGTCCAGGCAGAAGAGCTATGTAGATTCTAAACGCAAGGAGACAGTTTACGAAGTCGGAGATAGAGTTTATCTTCGTGTATCTCCACTTCGAGGAGTTAAGTGCTTTGGAGTTAAGGGAAAGTTAGCGCCAGGTTTTGTGGGACCATACAAAGTTTTGGAATGCATGGGAGAAGTTGCTTACAAATTGGAATTGCCCGAAGGATTGTCAGGAGTTCACGATGTGTTCCACGTTTCCCAGTTGAAGAAGTGCCACGCAGAGATGGCTGATATACCGCTGAGAGATACAGTGCCGCTGGAAGCCATTCAGTTAGATAGTGATTTGACCTATGAGGAGAAACCAGTCAAGATTCTCGAGTATGCCAGCCGAGTCACCCGCAGCAAGGTTATCAAGTTCTGTAAAGTTCAGTGGAGCCACCACACCGAGGATGAAGCCACCTGGGAACGAGAGGAAGATCTGCTGAAGGACCACCCTCACCTATTTTCTAACCAACCCGAATCTCGAGGGAGAGATTCATCTTAAGGGGGGGGGGGGTAGGTTTGTAACATCCCAAATTTTCAATTTGTAATGTTATACATAGATCATCATTGCATATCATAATTTTATTGCATTTTGGCTTAATCCTAGAAATTTCACGCAACTCAAGGACCCACGGAGAGAGTTGGAGATTTCGTTATTTTCATATTTGAGTTTTCTCAAATTTTGAAAATAGGATCATTTGATTTTATTTATTTTATCTTCAATTATTTCTATTATAAAAATATGAGAGAGGGAATAAAATGACTTTCCCAAAATAAATAAATATTGAAGGTTTAATAAAAAATCAAATAAATTTTATTTCGGAGTTTTTGGCTATTTTATTTGAATTTAGGAAAAATTGCACGTTTTCAAAGTTGCATTTTAGGGCCAAGAAAATGTTCATCTCGTCCTAAATATTTTATTTAGGCGGTGAAAATTTATTTTGGCATTTTTAGAATTATATTCTAGTTTCTAGAATTTTTCGAAGGCCCACCAGTAAGCCCTTTCCGCCGTCTCTCCGCTCGGATCGGGACGGAGTCCCGATCGCCCGCCATGACCGAGTCCGGAGGACTCCGCCTCCCACCCCACACTGCAAGCCACGCCGCCGCCTCTCCCCTTTAAAAGGCCAACCGGGGCCCCCTTGGAGCCCAAACCGCCGCCGCATGCCGCCGCACTCCACGCCCTTGTGTGCTCGCCCGCCGCCTAAGCGCCGCCGCCCATTGTCGACCGCCGCCGCCGCCGCCTGCCGCCGCCAGACCCCGCCGGACCTCGCCGGAGCCCGAGCCAAGGTAGCGCCCCGTCGCCTGGTTTTCTAAAGAAAACCGATCCGGTTTACTAAAGAAAACTGATCCTGTTTAAAAAAAACCCTAGGTTTTCGTTTTTCTAGAATAGATCGGTTTTTTTTGGTTTATTTATTTAGGGAGCGTTCGCTCGTTCGTTCGTTTTAACGAACGATTTTCGTCGTTTAGTTTCAGTTAACGAACGTCTGTTTGTTAGCCTGTTCGTCCGTTTTTCTTTTTCTCGGATTTTCCGCGATTATTTCTGATCGCGATTTCTGATCCGATTTTCGTTCTAGTATAACTTTTCGCACGTTTACCAGAATCAGGCGATTAAAGCGCCTAGAGTTTCGTCTCGAAACCCTCTTTCTGATTAATCAATTCAAACAAGTTTTTGCTTCTGTAAAATTTGACTTATGTCCAGATTAGTAAACGAAGCTTGTTTCTTTCGCCGTTTGCTTTCGTTGCTTCGTTTATTTTGTTTCTTTTTGCAAACCGGAGTTCTTAAGTTGAACTTTCTGGTTAGATCTTTTATTTGAGTTTTACCTGTGCATTAGATGAGTATTTATTGTATGCTTGCTTGTTTGTTTGCGATAGAGTACCCGGAGTGTGCCGCTTGCTACTTTGAATCTCTAGGT
Organism: Aegilops bicornis; assembly: GCA_021605145.1. Taxonomy (NCBI): domain Eukaryota; kingdom Viridiplantae; phylum Streptophyta; class Magnoliopsida; order Poales; family Poaceae; genus Aegilops; species Aegilops bicornis. Next base: position 622,854,230 of record CM038674.1, read on the forward strand.
TTCACGGATCATCAGCAAGGCAAGTAACACTTTGATCATATCCCTTTCATACCCAGTTTTTATGCATTAGATCAATCCTCAAACATTGCATGACTAGGATCTAATTAAATTGTGGGTTTTGGGAAAGTAGATGAGGTAGTACCTATTACCTGTTTTATTATCAAACCCTTGGGAGTTCCTTCTACGTTTGCTTACATTGCCATGCTATGCTAGTAGACGTGGATCGGGTGAGTGTATCCATGACAGATATGAGATTGTTAATTAATGGTTTATTTAAGCTGGCAATTTTAATACACATCTGGGTGGATTGAGGTACAGGTATTCGGGATTACTGTTTCTTTTTGGACCGCCACCCAGGCTCAAAGGGATCATGAGATTATTCATGCTAGAAACTTATGTGGGCAGCCACAAGCTACTATGGGCTCTAGCATAGTTGATTAAGTCGTGCGAACTCTTAAAGTGGTAGACTAGCAGATGTAGGGGAAAGTAGGTGTAACGGTCTACCCGTTTGTAAGGTGCTAGCGCTTCTGAAAGACTATGTCTCAGTCATTCATTTCTCAAACACCGTGTAGTGCGAGAATACCAACGGAGGAGATCGAGTCTTGTGGGGAAAAGTACGCAAACCTCTACAGAGTGTATAAAACTAATCATGGTTAGCCGTGTCCCCGGTTATGGACATGTTGAGTATCTAGTACTTGGATTATCATGTGAATCTCATCATGTTACTTTAATTAATATTGTTGGGTTTTAATGATGATGCTTAATTGGGATTGAGAATGCTGTCAACCATTCTCAATGTTTAACAACCACCATGATAGTTAAATAAAATTTATTCCTTTGCAGTAGGGAAAATTGGCTTTACGCAAAACTGTAACCATAGAGCTTTCCATCAGCCATATATGCATGTAGTATAGCTTGTTTCTGTATATTTCTCTCTATGTGTTACATTGCCAAAGATATTCCATGTCTTTGACCCGTTTTCGAGCTGCAATGTTTATGTTGCAGACTTCTCGAACTGACAGTAAGGTGCCTTTAGGTCGTGGTTCTATACTTTCGATGATGCCGTTGGAGTTGATGGACTCGCTTATCTTGCAAGCCTTCCGTTGTTATCGTTATTAGATGGCCTTAAGCCATATTTATTGTAATAAGTTCTCTTTTGAGACATTCGATGTAATAAGTGTGTGATTGCTACTCTGTTATAAATCCTTCAAGTACTGTGCATGTCAGCATTACTGATCCAGGGATGACACTAATGCACAGAGGTCAGACTGTTTGAGGTCTGGTCGCTACAGATTTGATCCAAATGCCATGATTCAAATTCCTAGATGCTTCTAAGTTCATAATTTAGTTTATGAACATTTTCTTAATACTATCTGTGCAACACAATATAATGAGCCATTTCTTCATATTTGTCAACTTTGCAAATTCATAGGAAATTCATTTGAACTCCAAATCCAGTGAAACCAAGTCCTAGATGCTTCTAAAATCATGGTTTGTTAAATGGGTGCCTTTGCTCATTTTTCAAAAATATGTTTCTGTACACTTATTACAAGTCCATAAACCCATTGATTCCAACATATTGAAATGATCAGAAATATCCACTAGTCCAGTCCCAATGAAACCACTCTGGTTATTTTTCATATAATCAGGGATGTCCTAGAAAAGTAAATTTCATAATTTTTAGCGCACTTTAATTTTTGCCTTGTTGTGTTGCTTATTGCGATTGTTTCTGACATTTGTTGACAAGTACGGAGTACTCGGAGATGGACCAGAAGACTTGAAGACTCTGATGAACCAGGCAAGCAGCCCTTTGACCATGTCTATGAAACCCTTTTTATGCATGACATATAGCACCATATTGTTGTTGCAACGGAATCATGATGAGGTGGAACCACTTTGATGGTTTTCCTCCCTTACTTCCTCGTTGATACTTGCATTGTGCATGATCCTACCTCCTTATGAGGGTTGTGCCGGTGGGAGTAGATAGGATGCTAAAGTAGTTGCTACGCAAAAAGGGACGGGAATATCCATGGTGATGGAGACAAAGTATTTAAAAAAGACTTTTCGAAAACCACAGCCGGGTGCCACTTACATGGGGAGATAATGAGTTGGGTAACCACTTGATGATGAAGTGGTGTACCGAGGCAAGTGTGAGTGTTGTTTTCGAAACGGATTGGTTTAAGTTGCGACCATTATTCCAACCTTACATGCGAAACCACTCTACCCTTATATGGGAAAGGGCATTATTGATTACCTAGGCCGATACTAGCTTGGAGCCCGCATTACTAGTGACGGGAGAGTTGTTGTTGCGCTCTCTCGGGACGGGGTCGTGCCAGGTAGGGCGGCCAAGAAATTTTTTATGGGGCACCGGACACACCGTTGGTACCCCGTGCCAGTGGTATGTGATGAATATGGGAGCAAGGCTCCACAGATTTTAAGTTGTGAAATGTTGGGCACGGGGGTTACTACCAATTGAGTGGACTCCATGTTAGTGTCGTCTAGGGAAAGATAGTGATCGGATGCTTACCCCGGGTACTTGAGGTACCGCGGGTCGTGGATGACATGGAAGTTCCCCGGATCTTGTGGGTAAAGTGTGCAACCTCTGCAGAGTGTAAAACTATTCGAATATCCGTGTCCACGGTCAAGGACAATTGGGTGACCGCTCTTGGGCTACGTCCACATGTTTACAAACCAGTGTATGTGTTTGGATAAGTGGGAAGAACTACTTGGGTCAAGTCAAAGGACTTGACATGATTGAGTTGGGTTGATGCCCACTCTATTTATGTTGATATCTATAACCTGTCCTCATGGTTACTTGAATTCTCCTGATGCATGTCTTACAAGTTGTTGAACCTGTCATTGCACTCAAAACTAGCTTTTTGCAATAATTTACCTATATCATGCATTGTTGTATCTTGAACCAAAACATGGATTGCTTGCGAGTACATTCAAAGTACTCATTGGCTTGCCACTGGTTATTTTATTGGCCAGGCATGAAAGAACATGATATGAAGAAGAATACTTCAGTGACGAACATGCGAGCTAGGACGCTTCCCAGTCAGAATGCCTGTAGGGTTAAGGCAGATGGCATGGGTCCAAGTTATCGATGAAGATTTCCGCTGCAATGTTATACTCAAGACTGGACCATAATGGTCATAATTTATGTAAGACGGTATGAATGGATGTACGACTCTTGTTATTCAGCTTTTGTGAGTTCAGTGAGCATTGATCTCTGGGATCACTGTACACGTGCATTCGGTGGTCACGACTTATGAGTCGGGGTCCCCATAGAAACACAACGTTGAAACGTCCCTGTAACACTGCATCGGTGCAGCTCTCCATTGACAATAGTCATTGACTTAGACCGCCAGGTTATCTACCTGGCCAAAACTTCATCTTCAGGTAACTCACCCCAGGTCATATAAGCCAAATATGGAACTGGCCAATCAGGAATAGCATGAAGAGCCACCACCAGTTGTGCCTCTGGGTCAGGAATAGCAAGATCTTCCTCCGTAGGTAGTTTAACTGAAGTATTATGCAAAATATCAAGGAAAACATTAAGTGGTACCGGCTTACGCTGGGATCCTAGCCGGCTTAAAGCATCAGCCGCCTCGTTTTCCTGCGGTCAACATGTTCCACCTGATAACCTTTGAAATGACCAGCAATAGCATCAACCTCTCGGTGATAGGCCGCCATGAGTGGATCTTTGGAATCCCAAGTTCCTGAAACTTGGTGAGCCACAAAATCTGAGTTGCCAAATGTCGGTGTACAAAAGTAGGGGCACATCTTTGTACCCCTTTACTTGTGCACGGGCAGTCGGAGCCACGCGCCACGGCCACACTAAGCAGGGCAGAGGAAGGGAGCCAGAGAGAAGCCGAAGCACAAGATGGCCAAGGCAACGCCAAGACCAAAGATACCAAAGAGTGAGAGGGCGAGGTGGACTCCCCCGGCAAGGCCCTTGCCGGGGCAGCCTCCGCGGCCCCGGCAAGAGCCTTGCCGGGGCGACTTGCCCGATGCTGACAGAGCAAGCCACCCTTGAGCCCACGGGTTCCAACTCAACCAACCACATTGGAACTAGGGCTATGGAGGCATCTCCGTGGTAGCATGCAAATCTTTGTCAAGACCATAGAGATATGAGATAAGATGAGAACCAGAAGACGGCAATCCTCGGTGGGATCCTTGTCGAGGAGATCCACAAAACCCCCAGCAAGCGCCTTGCCGGGGACGACTGCAACACCATGGCAAGACCCTTGCCAGGCCCCCGACAAGGCCCTTGCCGAGGGCGTCAGCGGGGCCACAGCCAGGTCCGTGTCGACCAAGACTCCACCACCGTCCCCAAGCAGCTCCTGGCTCAACCAGCTGGGCAGGCACCTGCGTGGCGACGGGCAGCCTCTATGCCAACTCAGCAAGCACCTGCGTGGTGGCATGTAGATCTTCGTGAAGACCCTAGCACCGCGCCACCTCAGCTGCCTGCCTTCCTGCATGGCGCCGCATGCACCGCTGGCCTGGGCGCATGTCGAAGCAAGGCGAGGCGGCAACGGACGGGACGGGCCTCGTTCCCGTCCCCAATAAAGCTAAGGGACACCTAAGCTACGCATTAAATGCGTCTTCTCCTGTAACACGAGCGATAAGCTCGCAGCACTGTAGGCCTTTCCACCTCCCGTGTGCCACTGTGGCAGCCCTTTCCGACTATAAAAGGAGGCCCTTGGCATACTGGAGGCGGATTCGGCTCTTTTGAACTACGCAGCCACCATAGCTAGTTTGAGAGCTCAAGAACTCTCTCAAATACACACCAAAGCAGGACTAGGGTATTACGCATCCTCGCAGCCCGAACTTGGGTAAACGATCCTTGTGTTGACTGCTAATCCTGCTCTTCTCACAACCCCGCGCCCCGACAACCGTAGTAGGGATTCTTGTGATCCCATAGGTGTCCTTTCCCACCGACACCAAAGCACCTCATCCGACTTAGATTCATCTCTTTAGCCATCCGAAGACCATGGAGCAAGGCTTCATACTTAGCTGCATTGTTAGTGCAAGGGAACATCAACCTTGAGACATAACAAAATTTATCACCTTGTGGGGAAGTCAAAATAACTCCAGCCCCCGAGCCTTCCAATTGCCTGGATCCGTCAAAGTGAATAGTCCAATATGTGCTATCCGGCTTCTCCTCAGGCATCTGCAACTCTGTCCAGTGATTGATGAAATCCACAAGTGCTTGAGACTTGATGGCTGTTCAAGGCATGTACTTCAAACCATGGGGTTCAAGCTCAATAGCCCACTTGGCGACCCGACCAGTGGCTTCTCTGTTTTGAATAATATCTCCTAAAGAAGCGTAATCCACTACGGTGATGGGATGACCAAAGAAATACTGCTTCAGCTTACGACTAGCCATGAACACTCCATATACCAATTTCTGCCAATGTGGATACCTCTGTTTGGATTCAGTGAGCACTTCACTGATATAATAAACCCGCCACTGAACCGGATATTCCTTTCATGCTTCCTTCCATTCCACAACAATCGCCACACTGACAGCTCGACTATTGGCAGCCACATATAACAGTAAGGGCTCTTTGTCAATAGGAGCTGCTAGGATCGGCAGCTCAGCCAACTGCTTTTTCAATGCCTCAAACGCCTGATCAACAACATCACTCCAAAAAAAGTGGTATGTTTTCTTCATCATCGTCTGAGAGGATAGCCTTTTCGACCAACCGGCTTATAAACCGGCTTAAGGTCGCAATACATCCTGCCAGACGCTGGACATGATTAATACACACCGGTTTAGACAAAGAAGTAATAGCCTTGATTTTCACCGGGTTAGCTTCAATGCCTCTTTCAGATACCAAAAAACCCAAGAGCTTGCTAGCTGGCACGCCAAAGACACACTTGGCCAGGTTAAGCATCATTTTGTAGACCCGGAGATTGTCAAAGGTCTCTTTAAAATCATCTATCAAGCTTTCCTTCTTCCTGGATTCACAACGATATCATCCACATAAGCGTGAACATTTCGTCCAATCTGGTCATGCAAGCAATTTTGAACACACCGCTGATAAGTCGCTTGGGCACTCTTGAGCCCAAAAGGCATAGATACATAGCAGAGGGCCCCAAAGGGAGTGATAAAAGTCGTCTTCTCCTGGTCCTTGACTGCCATTTTGATCTGATGATAACCAGAGTAAGCATCCAAAAAACTCAAACGCTCACGACCCGCCGTAGTGCCAGATCTGATCAATACGGGGGAGAGCAAAAGGATCAGCCAGACAGGCCTTGTTAAGGTATGTGTAATCCACACACATATGCCAAGTGATGTTCTTCTTGAGTACCAGCACCGGGTTAGCCAACCACTCAGGATGAAAAACCTCAATGATAAACCCAACTGCCAAGAACCGGGCCATTTCTTCACCAATGGCCTTGCGCCTCTCTTCACTAAAATGATGAAGGAATTGCTTGACTGGTTTAAACTTTGGATAAATATTATGAGTGTGCTCAGCAAGTTCCCTTGGTACACCTGGCATGTCAGAAGGTTTCCATGCAAAGATGTCCCGGTTCTCACGAATGAACTCGATGAGCGCGCCTTCCTACTTCGGATCCATATTCGCACTGATACTGAATTGCTTGGACGAGTCGCCAGGAATAAAATCAACCAGCTTAGTGTCATCTGCCAACTTAAACTTCAGTAGAGGGTCATGTTCTGTGGTCGGCTTCTTCAAAGGTGTCATATCTGCAGGGTCAACATTATCTTTATGAAACTTCAACTCCTCTATTACACAAACAGACTTAGCATAAGCAACATCGCCCTCTTCACATTCCAAGGCTATCTTCCTGTTCCCATGCACTGTAATGGTACCCTTATGACCCGACATCTTAAGCTATAGATAAACATAACAAAGTCTTGCCATAAACCTAGCATAAGCCGGTGATACGTCTCCGACGTATCTAAAATTTTTGATTGTTCCATGCTGTTATATTATCAATCTAGGATGTTTATAATCATTTTATATCATTTTTTGGTACTAACCTATTGACATAGTGCCAAGTGCCGATTCTTTGTTTTACGTATGTTTTTACATCACAGGAAATCAATACCAAACGGAGTCCAAATGCAATGATTAAACCAAATCTTGGACGTGATGTCTATATAACGATCATTACCTGGATATCGTCATGATTATTTGAAGTTCTATCAATTGCCCAACAGTAATTTGTTTACCCACCGTTTGCTATTTTTCTTGAGAGAAGCCACTAGTGAAACCTACGGCCCCGGGTCTCTTTCTCATATATTAGCCTTTGTGATCTAGTTTTCCTTTGCTTTTATTTTCAGATCTATTAAATCAAAAATAGAACAATTCCTTGCTGCTTTTTATTCTTATTTATTTTATTTGGCGTTTGATCTATCAATCTACTACAATTTAACTCACGTCCATTTGCCAATTTCTGGCGCCGTTGCTCGAAAGGGATTGACAACCCCTTTAACATGTCGGGTTGCGAGTAGTTGTTATTAGCGTGCAGGGGCTGTTTACATTGTGTTGCTTGGTTCTCCTACTGTTTCGATAACCTTGGTTTCATCAGTAAGGGAAATATCTACCGTCGCTATGCTGCATCGTCCCTTCCTCTTTGGAGAAATACCGACGTAGTCCTAGCAGACATCAAAAGGAATTTCTGGCGCCGTTGCCGGGTAGGATCTTCAACATATAACAGGTTCCTAATCACAAATCTCATCTCCTCACGATTTACATTATTTGCCATTTGCCTCTCATTTTCCTCTCCCCCACTTCACAAAAAATCGCTGTTTTATTTGCCCCTCTTTTTCGTTCACCGTTTTCTTGCCGGATCTGTTTTTGAGTGCAATCTTGTTGAGTAGTCATCATGACTCAAGAGAACACCAAGTTGTGTGATTTATCGAATACCAACAACAATCATTTTATTGGTACTCCGATTGCTCCTCCCTCCACTAGTGCGGAGTCTTGTGATATTAATACTGCTTTGCTGAATATTTTTATGAAATATCAATTTTCCGGTACTCCTAATGAGGATGCCGCGTCCCATCTTAACACATTCGTATAATTATGCGATATGCAAAAGAAAAAAGTTGTGGACAATGATGTTGTGAAGATGAAATTATTTCCGTTTTCTTTGCGCGATTCTGCAAAATGTTGGTTCTCTTCTTTACCTCGCAATAGTATCAATTCTTGGAATAAGTGCAAAGATGCTTTTATCACTAAGTATTTTCCGCCCACAAACATTATTTCCCTTAGAACCCAGATCAGGAATTTCAAGCAACTTGAACATGAGCATGTTGCACAATCTTGGGAAAGGATGAAAATGGTGCTAAGGAGTTGCCCAACTCATGGGTTAAATCTTTGGACGATCACACAAAATTTTTACGCGGGGTTGATTTTTGTTTCTTGTAATATTTTAGATTCCACCGCGGGTGGTATTTTTATGGGGATTACTTTGGGTAAAGAGACCAAATTGCTTGATAATATTGTGGCAAATTATTCGCAATGGCATACTGAAAGAGCTCCTACTAGTAAAGAAATTAATTCGGTTGAAGAAATTTCATCTTTGAGTGAAAAAGTTGATGCTCTTATGAAATTGGTTGATAGTAAAAGTGCTCCTATTGATTTTAATGATATGCCCTTGTTTACTTTGATTGAGCAAAATAGTGATGCCATAGATGTGAATTTTATCTCTCAAAATAATTTCAATAACAATGCTTATAGAGGTAATTTTAATCCTAGGCCTTTTCCAAGTAATTCCTCTAATAATTATGGTAATTCCTATGGAAATCAATCTTATATAATAATGGAACACCTCTGATCTTGAGAATAATATTAAATAATTTATCAACACGCAAAAAAAATTCAACACTACCACAGAAGAAAAGTTGAATAAGATTGATGATTTGTCTAGAAGTGTTGATAGAATTTCTCATGATGTGGAAAATCTCAAGATGAAATTTTTTGTGCCTAAGGTTGATGAATCAATTAAAGCTCTTTATGTTTCTATGGATGAAAGTAAGAAAAGAACCGCTATGCTTAGAGCTAAAAGAGAATTTTTAGAAAAAGCGTTCTCTAGTGATTACTTTCGTAAAAGTGATGAAGATCTTAAAATGATTTGTGTTTCTTCTATTGATTCCTTGTTTAGTAAAGTTAAGATTGTTGAAAAAGGGACTGGAGAAGAGTCAACTTTAGCTAGAAGGCGTCCTGATAATTCGGAGGGTGAAAATCTTGTTGAGAAAATTGATAAAGGTGGGTTTGAAGATGTCAAGACTTTAACTAGTGATGTAACCACTCTTTTTGATTACAAAGACTTTGATTATGATAGTTGCTCTTTAATTGATTGTGTTTATTTGTTGCAATCCATGGTAAATTCACCCCATGCCTATGAACAAAATAAAGCTTTTACTAAACATATTGTTGATGCTATGATGAAACCTTTTGAAGAAAAATTGGAATTAGAAGTATCAATTCATAGAAAATTGCAGGATGAGTGGGAATCTACTATCAAAGTCAAGATTAAAAATTATGAGTGTTTTGCTTTTTGTGACTTGGGTGCTAGTGTTTCTACAATTCTGAAATCTTTATGTGATGTGCGTGGTCTTACCGATATTGAATCGTGTTCTTTGAGTTTGCGCTTGGCGGATTCTACTATTAAAAACCTATGGAAAGAATTAATGATGTTCTTATTCTTGCAAAAAGGAATTATGTGCCCATAGATTTTATTGTTCTTGATATTGATTGCAATCTGTCTTGTCTAATTATTCTTGGTAGACCGTTTTTACGCACTATCGATGTCGTGATTGATATGAAAGAAGGCAATATTAAGTTCCAATTTCCTTTGAGAAAGGGTATGGAACACTTCCCTAGAACAAGAATTAGGCCGCCATATGAATCAATCATGATAGCATCTTATGGATCTCGAACCAAAAATGACAATACTTAGATCCTTGTTTTATGCCTATTTAGGGCGTAAAACTATAGCGCTTGTTGGGATGCAATCCAATGAATAAAATTCATTTTTCATTTTTTATTTATGTTCTTGACTATTTGAACAAATATTCTACTGTTATGATTGTGTGTTTTTTGTTTTAATTAGTGTTTGTCCCAAGTAAAGCCTTTAGGATCTTCTTGGGTGATAGTTGTTTGATCTTGCTGAAAAACAGAAACTTTTGCGGTCACGAAAACAATTCTAATTTTTAACCAGAGAGTGATAAAATACCAATTATTTTTGCAAAAGATTAATATACAAATTTCTCAAGCCATCCTAATTTTTCAGAATTTTTGGAGTTACATAAGTATTCAAAATAGTCAGATTGCTACAGACTGTTCTGTTTTTGATAGATTCTGTTTTCTTTGTGTTTTGTGCTTGTTTTGATGATTCTCTGCTTTTCTTTGGTGAGTTTTTGCCATAGAAAAGTTGGAATACAGTAGATATAATGCAATAATAAAATATGAATTGGTTTGATACAGTACTTGTAGTAGTGATTTGCTTTCTTATACTAACGGATCTCACAAAGGTTTTGTTGAGTTCTGTGTGATTGAAGTTTTCAAGTTTTGGGTTATCTTACGATGGATGAAGGAATAAGGAGTAAGAAGAGCCTAAGCTTGGGGATGCCCCCACATCCCAAGCCATTATCCAAAGAGAGAAAGCAACTAAGCTTGGGGATGCCCCGAGTGGCATCCCCTCTTTCTTCTAACGACCATCGGTATTTTACTCGAAGCTATATTTTTATTCGTCACATACTATGTGGTTTGCTTGGAGCGTCTTGTATGATATGAGTCTTTGCTTGTTTTATTTTGTGTTTTAAGTCTTGATTCCTTGCCGGACACACCTATTTTAGAGAGCTAAAATCATGCCATGACTTGTTAGAATTGCTCTCTATGCTTCACTTAAATCCTTATGAGCTATGGATTTGCTCTAGTGCTTCACTTATATCTTTTTTAGCACGGTGTGCTTAGTTATTTTTGAAGAAATGCGCTCCTGATTCACTTAGATTTATTTGAGAGTTAGTAAAATTTTCAAGAAATTCTCTCTTGCTTCACTTAAATTAATTTGAGAGAAAGAAATATTATGCTCATGATCTTCACTTATACTTGTATGAGCTTATCAAAAGGAACACATGAAAATTAGTTCCAAAGTGATAGATATCCAAGAAGGATATAATAAAAACTTTCATGAAGATCATTGGAAAAAATAAACTTGATTCCTTGTAAAAGTTTTGAGATATGATGATGTGATATGTGAGTCATGTTGATGAGTAATTGCGCTTTAGTAATAATATTTGTGTTAACGTTTGTGACTCCCTCGCAAGCATGAAAGTCAATAGTCATGCAATGAAATTATATCCTACTTGTGGTGCATTATTTGGTGTTAATTATGCTTAATGCTCGCTTATGAGATTATTTTTTTCTTGGTTGGTCGCTTCTAAATCTTTTGCTAGCCTTCATTTTGCACTAAGTATGATCACTACTTGTGCATCCAAAAACCTTTAAACCAGTTTTGCCACATGAGTCCACTATATCTACCTATACGTGGTATTCTTTTGCCGTTCTAAGAAAATTTTTATGTGCCATCTCTAATTTTCAAAATAAACTTATTTTGTGTGTGTTCGTACTGCTCGTGGAGAGGTGAGGGGTGGCTAATATTTTCCATGCTAGATGTGTTATTCTCACGATGATTGTTTACTCACTTGTCATTGCACGAGAGTAAGGCAAAGGTATTAGGGATGCCCAGTCCCGAAATGAAAAATGAATTTACTGTATGTTGTCAAATAATAAATTCCTTGGAAAGTGTTGGTATGGAGGCAACCGTGGATACGGCTAGCCACGGAAAGTGAAAGTATGGTGGGAAAAAGAATAAACTTTATTTTCGGTTTGGAACCGCCTATAATACATCTAGCATGGAAACTGTTGGGAACTCTAAGTCTTTTTCGTTGGTTGGAAAGGCACACCTCCCAAAATGTTTTTATCTCTAAGTTTTTCGCTTTGAGCTCTGGCACCTCTACAAATCCCTACTTCCCTCTGCGAAGGGCCTTTTCTTTTAATTTTTGCAATTTTTATTTTGACTTTGAGTCTCCATCTTCTCTTATAACAACACCAACTAGGAGGCAATATGATTGTACTTGAGTATTGTGTGTAGCTAATATGCGAGTGTGTTTCGTGAATGGATCAATGCTTGAGCATGATGGGCTAGGGATAACTTATTTTAGCGTTGATATTTTGAAAGACATGGTTGCTTTTTGATATGCTTGAGTATTTAAGTCATCATGTCAAAACTAGACTATTGCTTTGAATCATATAGAAGTCCAAATGTCCATGCTATAAAGGAAAGAATATGATATGACATGTTAGGTAGCATTCCACATCAAAAATGTTGTTTTTATCACTTACCTACTCGAGGACGAGCAAGAGTTAAGCTTGGGGATGTTGATACGTCTCCAACGTATCTATAATTTTGATTGTTCCATGTTGTTATATTATCAATCTTGGATGTTTTATAATCATTTTATAGTCATTTTATATCATTTTTTGGTACTAACCTATTGACATAGTGCCAAGTGCCAGTTGCTGTTTTCTGCATGTTTTTTTACATCGTAGGAAATCAATACCAAACGGAGTCCAAATGCAACGAAACTTTACAGAGATTTTTATGGGCCAGAAGACACCCAATGGGCCAAGGCAGCGCTGGGGTGCTCGAGGGAGCACAACCCACCAGGCGCGCCAGGAGGCTCTGGCGCCACAGTGGATTGTCTTCACCTCGAGTGCCCCGGACCGCCTATTTGCTCTATAAATACCCCAATATTCCAGAAACCCTAGGGAGTCGTTAAAATCAATTCCAGCTGCCGCAGAGTCCAGAACCACTAGATCCAATCTAGACACCATCACGGAGGGGTTCACCACTTCCATTGGTGCCTCTCCGATGATGCGTGAGTAGTTCTTTGTAGACCTTCGGGTGCGTAGTTAGTAGCTAGACGGCTTCCTCTCTCTCGCTGGATTCTTAATACAATGGTCTCTTGGAGATCCATATGATGTAACTCTTTTTGCGGTGTGTTTGTTGGGATCGAATGAACTTTGAGTTTATGATCAGATCTATCTTTTTTTATCCACGAAAGTTATTTGAGTTTCTTTGATCTCTTATATGCATGATTTCTTATAGCCTCATATTTCTTCTCCAATATTTGGGTTTTGTTTGGCCAACTTGATCTATTTATCTTGCAATTGGAAGAGGTGCATTGTAGCGCGCAAACAAAGCGTGATAAGGGCTCTTGGTCTTGACCACCTCGAAAGTCAATGTCTCAGCTCTGTAACCGTGATCATCACCGAAAGTCACTTCCAAAGCTATCTTACCCACCGGGTACACCGACTTACCAGGCACCACACCATGGAAAATAGTATTGGATGGCTTAAGATCCTTATCAGTCAAATTCATACGACGGAATGTGTTATTATAAAGGATATTGATGCTACTGCCTCCATCCATGAGCACCTTAGTAAACTTGTACCCCCCCCCCCCCAACCTGAGGCGCAACCACCAAAGCCAACTGACCCGGATTGTCAACCCGGGGCGGGTGATCCTCATGGCTCCAAACAATAGGATGTTTAGACCATCGCAAGTAACGAGGGACCGCTGGCTCAACCGCGTTGACTGCCCTCTTATGAACCTTCTGGTCCCGTCTGCACAAACTTGTGGTAAACACATGATACTGGCCACTATTAAACTACTTGGGATTACTCTGATAACTAGACTGCTGCTGCTGATTCCCTTGACCAGATTGCTGATTGAAACCACCTTGATTGCCTTGGCCCTGGAAACCGGAGTTTGAGCCGCCACCACCGAAGCCAGGTCCTTGAGAGCCGGATCCTGAACTGCCATTCGGGCCATTATTATTCTGGAAAAAATTAGAGTTCCTATATTCCCTCATGATGAAGCAATCCTTCCACAAATGATTGGTCGGCTTCTCTTGCGTACCATGCTTTGGGCAGGGCTGATTCATCATCGTCTCGATGTTAAACTTTGGCCCTCCAAGCCGAGGTGGCTTTCCCTTACGACACTAATTATTACTCTGCGTGTTAGTGTTAGCCACAAAGTCTAAACTGCCGTCGGTTTGCGCTTACCATTACCACCTTGACCCGTCGTGTTATGTTGTTGTCCCTTTGCACTGCCACTCTTCTTCCCCTTATTAGCCTTCTCCTCATCAGACTCCGGGTCTTTAGTACTATCAGAGTCAACGTGTTTGACGAGAGCTGCCGTGAGCTGTCCCATGTCATTGCAGTGGCGTTTAAGCTGTCCCAGTTTCTTTTTAAGGGGAAGGAAACGGCAATTCTTCTCCAACATCAGTACTGCTGAACCGGTGTTGATACTGTCCGATGAGTGTATAACGGCTGAGATCCGGTGCACCCAATTGGTTGTTGACTCGCCCTCACCTTGGACGCAAGAGTCTAAATCCAGAATCAACATAGGCTGCCTGCATGTGTCTTGAAATCCTTAGGTAAGCGCTCGTTGCGTAGAGCCGGAACTAAACATGGCACACCCAAGGTTCTAGAGGTCACTCCTGCCTCCATAGACGCTGACAGTTGAGACGCTAGCTAAGCCGCCAGCTCAGCCTCCCGATGCGCCCTGCCCTGATCCACCAAAGTCTGAGCATCGACACCACCGCGCGCCGGGTCATGCCTATGAGGCTGGTTATGGTGTTGCTCACTGCTTGAAACTGCTGACGAGTCAATATGTCTACTATAACTCCGGCTCGGACAAGGGGTCGAGTGAATCATTTCACGACTGTACGAATAAGCCGAAGAGCAAAAGTGCTCCTGCCCAAGTTCCGCCTCGAGACGGTGGCGCTTCGCCTCGAAAGCCTTCTCCTGATTTTTTTTCTAGGTCAAAATGACTTATATACCAAAAGATGGGCACCGGAGGTGGGCCGAGGAGGCCAAAACCCACTAGGGCGCGCCAGGGGGCCTGGCGCGCCCAGGTGGGTTGTGCCCACCTGGTGGCCCCCTCTGGTAGTTATTGGCTCTAGTATTTCTTAAATAATCCATAAAAAATCTCCATGCCGAATAGGTGGCCTGACGTAGCTTTCTCAGGTCCAGATTTCCAGCTGCCAGAATTCTCCCTCTTGGTGTGTACCTTGCAAATTATAAGAGAAAATGCATTAGAATAACTCCAAAAAGCATTATTACGGATAAAAAACATTATAAATAACAATGATAAAACATGATGCAAAATGGACGTATCATGTCACCGCAGCAATCATGTTATCCAGAGGGTTGGAATAATGGCTCGGCGGTGTCGGAACATGCTTAGGCGGAGTCACATTTAAACGAGGCGGGTCCCTAGCATACGGCTGGACCGGTGCTCCGGTCACGGGTGTTTCAACAGCTCGGTTCACCATGGGCGGGTCACTGATTCCTGCCCCAGGCATGTTAAAAAGGTTCCTAGCCTCAAACTCTGTGGGTAGACGGGTCTCATGCCTCTTCCTCATGATGGCGTTTGAAGCGTTTTGATCCATGGTAAGCCGGAAAGATTCTGCATGAATCCATTGTGCCTGAGCTCCAAAGTAGCTCACTCCGTGGCCATAGCATTCTCCGCCACCAGTTCTTCCTTGGCTTGAGTTACATCGTCTAGTAACTTCGCGACATCCACTTTATGCTGCTCTTGAGTGTCCGGGGTTACCTTCGCCCCCATTAACGTTGCCAAAGCATCCAACAGCTCGGTCAAAACCTGATCTGGTGGGCGCGCAGAGCCGCTAGCACCAGCCGTCACCGCAGCCGTTGCACTGGAGATCATAGCCGCGGCGGTTGTCGAACCGAGCACCGGTTGTGTACCGGCCATGAAGATTGCAACCCTGTTCGGCAGCTCATAGGGGTCCGGAATACTGCCGCCATCGGAAAAGCCCCCCAAGCCGTCCGTCTTGCAGTTGATACATTGAATTGGTTTCACCGGTTGACGACTCACCATCAGAGTAGATGGCCATCTCACCACCAGACACGGATCCTTCCTCAAATTCCACCCCATGGATGAAACCAACAAAGGCATGCTTCACGACGGCTTGAACTTTGGCAGCTCATGCACGCTGAGCCGTCTCGATGATGTCGGTGTAGGTGTCCGGCTCAGGACCCGACTCGCCGATCTTGCGAATGAACACGTGGATTCCGCCGAATGGGACCCGGTACCGGTACTCAATTGAGCCGGCCTCGGGACCCCAGCAAGCATCATCGATGCAGAGCTTGCCGCGACGACTCTTGGTCATCCGGCCCACGGCGTATCCCTTGATCCCTGTGAAGCTGCCTTTCAAGAATTCAAAACCACCATGCACTGGCCCCACGGTGGGCGCCAACTTTCATGGACTTAACACGGCAGATTCCCTAACGAAAGGACTTAGGTGTGGAGCCATCACAGCTAGGTTAACTTGAAGGGGTTAGTCGGGACAAAGGACATAGAGAGTTTACACTGGTTTGGCCCCTCGCAACGAGGTAAAGGCTTACTCTAGTTTGGGGTTGTATTGCTTGGGTTTCGATTACCAGGGAGCGAATGCACTTGACCTAGTTGTCGATCTTTTGTTTCTTGCCTTAACCCGCCGCCGGGTCACCCCCTTATATACACAGGTTGATGCCCGGTGGCTTACAGAGTCCCGGCCGGCTCATACACAATGTGTCCGGCTCGGTGACCAACTAAGTTTGCCTCACAATACAAGTTACACATATGGCGGTTTATCCTCTTGGTCCTCAAGTCACCTCTCGGTCTTGGGCCTTCAATAGGCTTGCTTTATAACCTGCCATCTTTACCATTAAGTCCCAAGCGGTATGACCCGACCCCTCCTAGGCGGGTCATACCCAGTAGTTATATCCCCAACACAAGAAGACATCCAGTGGGCTTGGAGTGCAAGTCAGGACAGCCACGAGGCGGCCACAAGGTCGAGAGGTGCGCCCAGGGGGGTAGGGCGCGCCCCTGATACGTCCATTTTGCATCATGTTTTCTTACTATTATTTATGATGTTTTTATCCAGAATAATGCTTTTTGGAGTAATTCTAAATGCCTTTACTCTCATAATTTGCAAGGTACACACCAAGAGGGAGAATTCTGACAGTTGGAAATCTGGACCTGGAAAAGCTACGTCAGGCTACCTATTCCGCACAACTCCAAAAAAGCTGAAACTTTACGGAGATTTTTTATGGAATATTTAAGATTTATTGGAGCCAATAACTACCAGAGGGGGCCCACCAGGTGGGCACAACCCACCTGGGCACGCCAAGGAGCCCAGGCGTGCCCTGGTGGGTTGTGCTCACCCAGGCCCAACCTCTGGAGCCCATCTTCTGGTATATAAGTCATTTTGACCTAGAAAAAAAATAAGGAGAGGACTTTCATGATGGAGTGCCGCCGTCTCAAGGCGGAACTTGGGCAGGAACACTTTTGGCCTCCAGCGGAGCGATTCCGCCAGGGGAACTTCCCTCCCAGAGGGGGAAATCATCGTCCTCATCACACCAACAACTCTGCCATCTTGGGGAGGGCAATCTGCATCAACATCTACAACAGCACCATCTCATCTCAAACCCTAGTTCATCTCTTGTGTTCAATCTTGTTACCGGAACTATAGATTGGTGCTTGTGGGTGACTAGTAGTGTTGATTACATCTTGTAGTTGATTACTATATGGTTTATTTGGTGGAAGATTATATGTTCAGATCCGTTATGCTATTTAATACTCCTATGATCATGAGCATGTTTATCATTTGTGAGTAGTTACTTTTGTTCTTGAGGTCACGGGAGAAATCATATTGCAAGTTATCATGTGAATTTGATATGTGTTCGATATTTTGATACTATGTATGTTGTTATTCCCTTAGTGTGTCATGTGAACGTCGACTACATGACACTTCACCATATTTGGGCCTAAGGGAATGCATTGTGGAGTAGCAATTAGATTATGGGTTGCGAGAGTGACAGAAGCTTAAACCCCAGTTTATGCGCTATTCCGTAAGGGACCGATTGGATCCAAAACTTTAATGCTATGGTTAGAAATTATTCTTAATA
This sequence comes from Aegilops bicornis, assembly GCA_021605145.1. Taxonomy (NCBI): domain Eukaryota; kingdom Viridiplantae; phylum Streptophyta; class Magnoliopsida; order Poales; family Poaceae; genus Aegilops; species Aegilops bicornis. The sequence continues at coordinate 622,872,256 of CM038674.1, forward strand.
CTTTTATCGTAGTTGCGGATGCTTGCGGGAGGTTTAATCATAAGTAGGAGGTTTGTTCAAGTAATAATAGCACCTAAGCACTGGTCCACCCACATATCAAATTATCAAAGTAGCGAACACGAATTAAACCAACATGATGAAAGTGACTAGATGAAATTCCCGTGTACCCTCAAGAACGCTTTGCTCACTATAAGAGACCGTTTTGGCCTGTCCTTTGCCTCAAAAGGATTGGGCTACCTTGCTGCACTTTTGTTACTACTGTCATTACTTGCTCGTTACAATTTATCTTGCTATCAAATTACTCCACTACGTAAAATTTCAGTACTTGTAGACATTACCTTACTGAAAACTACTTGTCATTTCCTTCTGCTCCTCGTTGGGTTCGACACTCTTACTTATCGAAAAGAGCTACAATTGATCCCCTCTACTTGTGGGTCATCAAGGCTATTTTCTGGCGCAGTTGCCGGGGAGTGAAGCGCCTTTGGTAAGTGGAATTTTGTAAGGAAACATTTATATAGTGTGCTGAAATTTATGGTTACTTGTTACTATGGAAACCGATCCTTTGAGGGGTTTGTCCGGAGTATCTTCACCTTGACCGGAACCACAATTAGCATCCCCTCAACCTACTGCACCTACTGAAAATATTGAATATGAAATTCCTTCGGGTATGATAGAATAACTACTAGCTAATCCTTATGCAGGAGATGGAACCGAACATCCTGATATGCACTTGATATATGTAGAACAAATTTGTGGATTGTTTAAGCTTGCAGGTTTACCCGGAGATGAAGTGATGAAAAAGGTATTCCCTTTATCTTTGAAGGGAAAAGCATTGGCATGGTATAGGCTATGTGATGATATTGGATCATGGAATTGGAATCGTTTGAAATTGGAGTTCCACCAAAAATATTATCCTATGCATCCAGTTCATCATGATCGAATTATATATATAATTTTTGGCCTCGTGAAGGATAAATCATCGCTATAGCTTGGGGGAGGCTTAAGTCAATTTTATATTCATGCCGCAATCATGAGCTCTCAAGAGAAATTATTATCCAGAACTTTTATGCACGGCTTTCTCGTAATGATCAAACCATGCTTGATACTTCTTGTGTTGGTTCTTTTATGAAGAAGACTATTGAATTCCGGTGGGTTCTTTTGGAAAGAATTAAACACAACTCTGAATATTGGGAACTTGACGAAGGTAAAGAGTCAGATATTAAGCTTAAGTATGATTGTGTTAAATCTTTTATGAATACCAATGCTTTTCAAAAGTTTAGCACTAAATATGGACTTGACTCTGAGATAGTAGCCTCCTTTTGTGGATCATTTGCTACTCATGTTGAACTCCCTAAAGAGAAGTGGTTTAAATATCACCCACCTATTAAAGAAGAAATTAAAGAAGCGGTACCTGATGAAGCCATGTACCTAGGGTAGGGTCATGGTCCTGTCCAAGATACCCTCCCCAGGGACATCTCTTGAAGAAACCACCTTTCAGTCGACCTGGAAGGATTTCACTAGACGGACCTGAGGACACTCGACCATGAAGCCAACCACTCGACCGCCAGGAGATCTACTGATCGATGCACGCATAAGCGGTCGGTCATTAAGTAGCTTTTATGGTATTCATATCACTTAATGTGGGGCGTTACCAGTAACACCCGATCTTAATGTACCTTAATCCTGCATAAGCGTGAAGTGGAGGGTGCAGCGAACTCTATATAAGCCACCCCCCTCCTCAGTGTAAAGGGTTCGCACCCCTGTAACTCATACACGCATAATACAGTCAACCGCCTCTGGGCTCCGAGACGTAGGGCTGTTACTTCCTCCGAGAAGGGCCTGAACTCGAAAACATCTTGCGTATACAACTACTCCATAGATAGGATCTTCCCTCTCCATTCCTACCCCCCATTCTACTGTCAGACTTAGAACCACGACAGTTGGCGCCCACCGTGGGGAAGGTGTCTTAGCGACTTGTTGGAGAAGTTGCAGTTTTTCTGATCCCCTTCATCATGCTTTCAGGTGAAGTTTTGGTTGAGGGCCGCGAGATCCATCTCGGCGCGCTCACGTTCATCGCCGACGACACTGCTTGGCTTCAGGAGGCTCCACTCGACGTCGGACGCTCCCGTCCACAAGCAACGACTTTTTTCGCGGCGTCGTCCGGCGTCCTCCTGCGGCAACCGTCGACCCAGTAACGGTCGGCTCCTGTGCCGTCCTCCCTTCCAGTCTCTCGCCAGCGCAAGCGCTTCGGTCGGTCGAGGTTTCAGCGGTGGGTGAGGCATGCGGTGGCCCGCCAGTCGGCCACTCCCCAAGTCGCGGCAATCGAGCCCGACGAATCTCTCTAGGATCTGTTCGATCTATCGACTGGCTCCGCAGAGACAGCATCCGAGTGCGACAGCAGTGATCCAGCGGCGGAAGTCCTGATGGTCGATGGGCCATGTAGTCCGCCCGGCTTTCCCCGCACCGACGGTGGCGACGGCAAGGGCGATCCGTCGCAAGCCCATGAAGAGTACTTGCCCGAGCCGCTCACTTCGCTGCAGAGGGAGGAGCTTCGCCACCGGAACATGGATGCACTTCACACTCCTATCGTTGGAGAAACCCCCGAGGCCCGTGCCTTAGAAGACGCGCGTTTGGCAAACTTGGCTGAGCGCACTCGACTGGAAAATCTCCAACGAGTGCTCGATTTAACGAAGCGTGACAACGGGTCCCGTCGTCCAGTCGACGTCAACTCTTTCCACAACCGACTCAGGTATATCGAACTCCAATTCAGAATCTAGCAGCTGTAGCCCGTATAGCAGAGTCGATTCAGCTTTCCCAGTCAGAGGCTGGCAGAGGCTTGCTACAAATCAGAGATTTATTCCGGGCAGCAGGATATCAAAATTCAGCTGTATCGCAGTCGCGGAGTAGGATTCACAGCAGATCCGTCGCTGCGAATACAGTCCAGTCGGCTCATAGCCCAAGATCGCCCCCGAGGCGTGAGGGACATGGAGGCCGGCGTGATCAGTATGAGGACCGATTCGATCGTGATGATCGACATTGAGTGCCCACTCCTCCCCGAAGGGGTGGGTCATCTGGCGCATCGACGGCAATGAGGATGAGCGCCATCACACGGTGTTGGGCGAAGGATTCCGGTCGACCCGAGGAACCGAGCTTTGATGCGAGATCCATTATCATTCAAGGTTTGGTCGGCGGAACAGAGCTCACCGAGAAGGCCATAGCGGAGATGTGCCCAGCTGCAGTAGAGTACACGTATCAGGACCAGAGTGTTTTAGCAGAGCCATCAGGGCCGCGGTGATTCCTCCCAACTTCAGGTTGGCGTCTAGAGTCAGTAAGTTCACTGGTGAGTCCAAGCCGGATACTTGGCTTGAGGACTACCGAGTGGCTGTTCAGATTGGCGGCGGCAATGATGAAGTGGCCATGAAACACCTGCCTCTTATGTTGGAGGGCTCGGCCCGAAGCATGGTTGAATCAGTTAGCACCCAGCAGCATTTACACTTGGGAAGATCTTGCCCGAGTGTTTGCCAGGACATTTGAAGGAACTTGCAAGCAGCCAGCAGGGTTGATAGAGTTGCAGTCGTGTCGGGGATATACCCCGTGGTATGACCCGGCCGGAGTTATGACCCGGCCGGACTTGGTGATTCACCAGAAGACCCGGCTGGAGCGTGGTGACTCACTGGTGACCCGCCTGGAGCTTGGCGATTCACAGATAACCCGCCCAATATTGCCGACTCATTAGTAACCCGGTAGGCGGGTCGATGGACAACAAGGCCCAAAGCCCGAGAAGGCGGCTCACGTTATGATGGGCGGCTTAAGAGGAAAGGGATGACAAATATTTCCTTTATGAGGAAGCAAGACCCGGACTTGTATTTAACTTGTAAGAGAAGATAGACTAGTCCTAGTCCTACTAGGACTCCACATGTAACCCGCCCCTCTAACTTATATAAGGAGGGGCAGGGCTCCCCAAGGAGGGAACAATAAACAATATCTAGAGCTAGACACAAAGGGGGAGCCGGCTTATGCAGCGACTCTCGATGAGCATAATGAGACCTAGCCTCAAACAGCATGTAGGGCTATTCCGGATGATGTTTCCCGGGGCCGGCTGTCTAAATCCTTGTCTTGTCTGTTGCGTCTCTCGTCCCGATCAACCCCTCTCAAGCTACCGCATAGATGCGTTGGCCTCGCGACTAAGTCCTGACACTAAGGACATCTGCCGTGACAATTCCACGACAGTTGGCGCCCACCGTGGGGCATGCGCACGGTGGTGTTGAGTTCTTGAAGGATCTCTTCTAGGGTTTCAAGAAGTCCGCAAGTTTCCGGATGAAGAAGAGCCGGTTTGGAAGGAGCTGGGTCAGCCTCAAGTCATCGATCCGGTTTATAGTTTATGCGAGATTAATTCAACGGAAATTAGGGTTACACATGTGCGCCGCCGCATGCAAGTTTTCGGTGCATTGATCCAAGGACAACAGATACAAGCTGCAAAGGAATATTTGAGGCGATACGCGTGGATGAAGCCAGGACTCGTCTCGCGTCACGGTTCTAAATCGCCAAACGCTCCCTCTCGGTCTCGGTGAGAAGCGCCCGTCTCGAGACGCGGCCGTCCGGCCAGCTGCAGCCAAGTCGGCCACGACACTGTGGCTGGTCTGGACCCGCCTCCGTCTGGGTCATTGCCGCCCGTCTCCCGTCCGTCATTTGTCTCACTTTGCCTCCACAGAGCCGCGCACTTGTCGCGTCCGGGTACATCTACATCAATCGATCAAGTTGCCAACGCTTAGCTGCTCCATTATAATATTTTTCTACTTGGAGGCCTGGACTTGTTCATCTGCCGGATTGGCTCTGCGTAATGCAACGCTCTCCTCGTGGATCCCCGAGCCGCATAAGCTGGAGCTGCCGGCGCCACTACTCTTGCTTCAAGAACAACAAGGCGCTCCACGTGAAGAGCAAGAAAGAAAATATTGGCATGCATCTGCACTGTGTACATGTTACGTGCAGCTAAAAAAAATGGAGGCCAACTACTGCTTCGTCTTCAAGTGCTACTTCTCACGAAGAGGTCAAGAGCCACTATCAAGATAGAAAAAGAGGGAAGAAGTGCTTTGGTGACTCATATATCTAAGTTAATTCCTACCACTGCGTCTGGATCATCTGTCGTCCGGATGAATCAGGTGATATCCGTCCGGTTTATTTCAGCACATATTAATTTTTGTGTGAACAATTACTTTGCCTTGCGATATTTTTGATGCAGGACAATTGTTCATTACTAATGAGGTATTATATTACGGGTACGAAGTACGCGATAGCAGCGTTATGCACCGGCGTTTAAATGCGTGTCATACCGCCCGGTGAATGAACATGCACAAGTCGCCACCCTTGTGGCCCGGTTTACGTCAGCTCGTTGGGACCATGCTCGAGATCGACTCGCCGTCCACGCGGCTTACTGCGCCTACGATTGACTCACCCGTCCCTGCCGGCTTACAACGCCGCGCCCGGCTCATCTGTCTGCTCCCACGGCCGACTCACTCGTGAGTGATTTCAACTTAACCTAGTGATCATCAACTTCATGGCGGATTATTTCTGGCCTGGCACATCAGGTGATATCCATTTTAAATATATTTTATTGGCACATATTATTTTTGTCAAAAAGCAGTTTATCTTTGCCTTGGTCTGCAATATTGTTGATGCAGGACAATTGTTCACTACATCAAAACGACGCGATTAACTCGCCCGTCCGTGCCGGTTTACGACACCGGTGCCGATCTTCCCCATCCGCACCGGTTTACAATGCCACGGCCGACTCATCTATCTGAGCTGCCTCTGATGTTGCGGTCGTTTTTGTCGTCCGTCTCTCGCGGCCTGGTCTACATCAACATACCGGGCCGCACCTATCTGCATGAGCTGTTTATTGAGTATGAGCATGTCACAGCTTGGGTAGCCCGGTTTTCTTTCAACAAAAAGGAGGCAAATTATCATATACTATCAACCGCCGTTTGCACTGGATGGCTCAATGGGCAGGCGCACAAGTCGCCGCTACTACGGTTTGGTTAACTTCAAATCGCCGATTGGAAGGAACCATTGGCGAGATTCTTGACCACGGCTCATACGCGATCATTTATAACCCGCCGCAGTCACCTCAACCTTCTGTGGATTTACATCGTGCTATCAACACCAATGGTATACAAGTTATGTCGGTTTATATCATGGTCAAATATGGAGAGTTTCAAGCCAACTCCTCGAGTCACCTTGAGACTCGGGGGCTACGATGACATGACTCAGCAAATCTTGCTAGTTTCAGCAAATTTAAGAACCCCATGACGATGGAGGAAAAGATAACCCGGTCCAGGAGGCTACTGTTATTTGAAGGCCGTCAGAAAATTTCCGGCTTAGAAAGTATATGACAGTTACAAAATCCCGGCTCAATGAAGAAGATCCGGGTCATCGAAAGGATTCGGTTTAAAATCCGGCTCAAGGGAAGTCGATCTCATTGAAGCTCTCAAATATATGGTTTACAATCCGGTTCAAGGGAAATCTGTTCTCCCACAAAGCTCTGGCGCCCAAATCCGGTTTAACAATGTCCGGTTCAAAAGGAATTAACTTCTCGCAAGTTCGAGTTTAAAGGCCATCAGAAAATTTCCGGCTGAAAATGAAGATTCCGGTTTAAAATCCGGGTCAAGGGAAAGATGTCTCCCACAAAGCTTTGAAGCTCTCAATATCCGGTTCAAGATCCCGGTTCAAGAAGAATTTATCTCTTGCAAAAAAGTTAAAATTACCGAAGAGGACCTGCTGCCATGATGCGCGGTTCAAACATGGGTATCCTGCCTTATTGGCCTAACATATTATTGATCACATGGGGCTTACGCTTCATAAAGCGGGGTCTCTGTTCTTTTACATCATGCGTGGTTACACGGAGGTTACATCTTAAAGCGGCCTCCGGTTTACCTCTTGGGTTAGCTTTTCAAAGCACCATGTTATGTCACTTGGGGGCTTGGTCGTGTCCGAACCAATGCAACACCTCTTGATAGGCGAAAGCCACCAGATCACTTGGGGACATGGTCAAGTCTGAACCAGTCACGTCTCTTGATCGGCCTAAGGCCACGAGAGTCACTTGGGGCTTGGTGAACCCGAACCATTGCCACGCCACTTGATCGGCATAATGCCACGGTTTCAGTTGGGGACCTGGCTGACTTGAACCATAGCTACACCTATAGGGAGCTTGGTCATGTCCGACCATGGTAACACCATCTGATCGGCTCAGTAAAGCCTCCTTTTTTGCAAATGGTTTTATCATTGCCTTTGCTTCCATATTTTTTTTCATAACTGTTATTCGATTTTTGTTGCGACAACGTTTTAATCCGGTTCAACTGTCAATTACAAATTGACGGAACACGGTCAAATCTTAATCCGGAGGGCATCTGCCCGGTTTGATTTTCTATTACCATCCTATTATGGAGTAAACCGGCGTTCATTAACCCGGCTTGACTTTCAATTACAAGTTGTCAATACATGATCAAGTTATAATCCGGAGACTATCAGCCCGGTCTGGTTTGACTACGAGTCGCCAGTATTATATATGGTTAAACTGGTGTTTATCACAACCCGGTACGGTTTATCATCAAGCGGCACAAGTATGAAAGGAGTTATCATTACTCAAGATTGGGGTTATCACTCTTACTACAAAAAGTTGGTAAAACCAGCAATGTGATTCAATATCACAGGTATGATATATTTCATATTTGATTATTCTTAAGTGCAACCTTGGTTATAAACCCAGGTTATATGTTGGGCATTATGACCCGTCCGTGATAAACCGCCAGGACACTTTAAACTTGTTGTATGCGTAAACAGGTTGAATAAAGCATGATTATAAATCACTGACATTTATTAAACCGGCCTGGCTTTCGACTATGTGTCGCCAGTATGATGATAAATTGTCCGGTGTTTGTTAAACCGGCCTGGCTTTAAGACGATAAGTCGCCAGTATATGATGAAAAATTATCCGGTGTTTATTAAACCGGCCTGGCTTGGGACTATAAGTCGCCAATATATATTTGGATTGCGCCATTGGAATCATGCGCTTATAAATCATTGGGTATATTATTTAAATAGCCAAACTTGGCTGAATTTTCATTATGATACTGAACGAATAAGGTTTTCATACCGGATTATATTATCTTGAATAGCCAACATGGCTGGATTTTATCATGGTTATTAATAACCGGTATTATTGAGGTTTATAAAGTCACTTTAGCACAATGGCTATCATATTATCAATAGATATGATTTTTTCTACAATTGAAGGAATAGTCCCGAGTTGCTGCAGGCTTACGACCCGACACTTGGGGGCTACATTATTTAAAGTTGCGATTACATCAAATATGCAAGTCTCATGTCGCTGCAAGTAGGCACCATGACACTTGGGGGCTAATGCAAAGTAATTTTTTGCTCATATTATTGAAGACCTGGCTCATCACATTATAATGAGTCGACCCTTGGGGGCTACCAATTGCTCCTGTCAACAATTGAAGGTACAAAGCTTTTTATTCATTATATTGAAGGGTCCACTGCTCAATTGGTACATCACAAGGCTCTTAACCTTGTGGACGTGGATTCAAGTCCCATGATGGGGGTTACATCATATGATGTTATTTTCATTGAAGTATATATAAAGTCCCAGCTCAATATTATCTTCTTGAGCGGCCCTTGGGGGATACACATCATTGCTCAAATCTATATGATTATACCTACAAAGTCCCTGCTTATTATTGCATAATGACCCGGCACTTGGGGGCTACATAATATGGAGTATTCAGTTTTTACTAAGTGATTTGGGATGAACAACATGGATTTCTTCTTAAGTGGCAGTATTTATATTGAAACAAGTCTTAAGCCATCACTTTGTTCTACTCAAGACTTGGGGGCTACAGGTATTATATTATTATGGAAGAACTATTTTCAAATTCTCTGTTTTGAGCAAACCGGATTGACCCGACGTCACCAACCATTACGACCTTGTGTCTGCAACCCGGCGTCATCAATAAACAAGAACTGGCGTTGGCAACAATCATGACCCGGAGTTATCAGTTTTTATAACCCGGCAATTTTGGTAATATTAAACCGGCAAGTCTTACATCTTCAGACCGGCTGAACATCAGTTGAATATTTGAAGACCAATATTTTTGTCAAGTCAGAGCATTCAAGGCCGATTCAAGAGGATTCTTTATTTACAAAATATTTTCTACAAGCAAATTGGTTATGAAACTGGTCTATTGACTCGGATTTTTTAGAAGGAAGAAATGACAAGGATTTAAGGATGATCGGTGCGGTTTACAAGAATTTTAACCCGGAGTACAACCTGTCAAAGTTGTTCTGTGTTTATTTTGCGAGGATCAGTTTAACATGGATAAATCCAAATTAAAGCTGGGGCTAATGTCGAGGATATACCCGTGGTATGACCCGGCGGAGTTATGACCGGCGGACTTGGCGATTCACCGAAGACCGGGTGGAGCATGGTGACTCACTGTGACCCGCTTTGGAGCTTGGCGATTCACAGATAACCGCCCAATATTGCCGACTCATTAGTAACCCGGCGGCGGGTCGAGATGGACAACAAGGCCCAAAGCCCGTAAGGCGGCTCACGTTATGATGGGCAGGCTTAAGAGGAAAGGGATGACAAATATTTCCTTTATGATGAAGCAAGACCCGGACTTGTATTTAACTTGTAAGAGAAGATAGACTAGTCCTAGTCCTACTAGGACTCCACATGTAACCCGCCCCTCTAACTTATATAAGGAGGCGGGGCTCTAAGGAGGGAACAATAAACAATATCTAGAGCTAGACACAAAGGGGGAGCCGGCTTATGCGGCGACTCTCGATGAGCATAATGAGAGCTAGCCTCAAACAACATGTAGGGCTATTCCGGATGATGTTTCCCGGGGCCCGAAGCTGTCTAAATACTTGTCTTGTCTGTTGCGTCTCTCGTCCCGATCAACCCCTCTCAAGCTACCGCATAGATGCGTTGGCCTCGCGACTAAGTCCTGACACTAAGGACATCTGCCGTGACAATTCCACGACAAGTCGTGTGTGCAAAAGTCGAATGAAACTCTGAGGGATTACATCCAGAGATGGATCACATTGCATCACACAGTAGAGAATGTATCTGATCATCAGGCAGTCTGTGCCTTCAAGGAAGGCGTTAAAAACAGAGAGTTAAGTTTGAAATTCGGTCGGACCGGAGACATGATCCTGAGTCGAAAGATGGAGATTGCCACCAAGTACGCCAATGGTGAAGAAGAGGATCGGCTCCGGAGTGGCAAGTACAAGTCAGCCGCTAATGAAACCGGGGGAGGGAACTCTAGTCGGATGCAGAAGCGGAAAGCCGAGCCAGCTGCTCCTGGAGAAGCCTTGGCCGTGACTCCAGGAAAGTTCAAGGGGAAACCCAAGGGGCCTTGGAACTCCAAAAAGGTGAAAGACCAAGATGGAAATGATGTATTGGACTTGCCATGTCACATTCACACAAAGAAAGATGAAGAGGGTAAACTCATTTACCCAAAGCATACCACTCGACAGTGTCGGCTCTTGATTCAGCGGTTCGGGGAAGCAGCCCAAGGATAAGGAGAAGGAGTCGGACAAAGTTGAGGACAAGGAAGATAGTGATGGTGGATACCCCGTGTCAATTCCACCACGATGATTTTCTTGACGTTGAAAGCAAAAGTCGATTGAAAGTTATCAACCGAGAAGTGAATATGGTCGCTCCGGCGACACCCAGTTATCTGAAATGATCGCAGACCACCATCATGTTCGACCAGTCTGATCACCCGACACACATAGCCACCCCTGGGAGGCAAGCTTTGGTGGTCGACCCAGTCATCGAAGGCACTCGACTAACTAAAGTTTTGATGGATGGTGGCAGTGGCCTGAACATATCTTGTATGCGAGAGGCGTTGAAAGGGATGGGCATTCCGATGTCCGGACTCAGCACCGACAACATGAGCTTCCATGGAGTCATTCACGGAAAGAAGGCTGAGTCACTCGGCCAAATTGCTCTCGATGTGGTTTTTGGTGATTCCAAGAATTTTCAGAAGAAAAGTTGACCTTTGAGGTCGTGGATTTCCAGTGCTTATCACGCTATTACGGGAAGGCCGGCGTATGCACGTTCATGGCTCGACCATGTTATGTATACCTCAACCGAAGATGCCAGTCCCAAAGGTGTGATCACTGTCACTGGCAATCGGAAGAAAGCAGAAGAGTGTTTTCAGAAAGGCTCTAAGATCGCTGATGCTCAGATGGCAGTGGTAGAGCTGCAAGAATCAACATTTCGGTCGTCCGGTGAGATGAAACCGATTCACATTCACCCGACCAACCCCAATGCTGATCCGACCCATATCTCAACAACACTCGACTCCAAATAGGAAGAAGCGCTCATCCAGTTCCTCCGTGAGAACTGGGACATCTTCGCATGGAAGCTTCACGACATGCCGGGTGTTCAGGGGACTGGCTGAGCATCGTCTATGAGTCGACCCAAAAGTTAAACTGTCGAAGAACATCTTGACGGTCCGCCGTCCAGAAGAGAAAGGCCATTGGTGAGGAGGTGGCTCGGCTCTTAGCAGCAAAGTTTATCCGAGAGATTTACTACTCCGAGTGGCTCGCCAATGTGGTCATGGTCCCCAAGAAGGACAAGTCACTATGCATGAGCATCGACTTCAAACATATCAGTCGGGCCTGCCCGAAAGATCATTTTCCTGTCCCCCGCATCGACCAAATAGTCGACTCAACTGCGGGATGTGAGCGGTTGTCTTTTTTAGACGCCTATTCCGGTTACAATCAGATCCGTCTGTATGGACCCGACGAGATCAAAACAGCTTTCATCACTCCATTCGGGTGCTTCTGTTATGTCAACATGCCATTCAGCCTCAAGAATGCCAGAGCCACGTTCATGAGGATGATTCAGAAGTGTTTGCTCACTCAAATCAGTCGGAATGTGGAAGCATACATGGATGATATTGTGGTCAAATCACGGAAAGGTTCCGACCTATTGACTGACCTTGCTGAAACATTTGCCAATCTCAGGAGGTATGATATCAAACTTAATCCATCAAAGTGCACATTCAGAGTTCCTGGCGGAAAGTTACTCGGTTTTCTCGTTTCAGAACGAGGAATCAACGCCAACCCAGAAAAAGTTGGTACTATACTCCGAATGAAACGCATACATGCGTGTGCACGATGTCCGAGCTTCTTTGGATGCTTGGCGCTTTAAGTCGATTCATCTCGTCTCGGTGAAAAGGCATTGCCTCTTTACCGGTGATGAAGAAGTCGAGACAAGTTTGAGTGGACTCCGAAGGCGATGCAGCGTTTGCAGAGCTAAAAGCTCTGCTCTCCACCAACCGGTGCTTGCTGCCCCAATCAGCAAAGAGCCTTTGCTGCTTTACATTGCAGCCACAGGATAAGTCGTCAGTACAGTACTTACGGTCGAGCGGGAAGAGGAAGGAAAAGCCTTCAAAGTTCAGCGCCCAATATATTATCTTTCTGAAGTATTGACCCCATCAAAGCAGAGATATCCTCATTATCAGAAGCTCGTTTATGGGATTTATATGACCACGAAGAAGGTTGCTCATTACTTCTCTGACCATTCCATTACAGTCGTCAGCGACGCCCCATTGTTAGAGATTACGCTGTGAGAGATGCAACTGGTCGAGTGGCGAAATGGGCGGTTGAGCTCCTTCCCTTGATATCAAGTTTGAGGCAAAGAAAGCCATCAAGTCCCAAGCGTGCAGATTTCATCGCCGAGTGGATTGAACAGCAACTACCGACTCAAGTTCACTTTCGAACCTTTGGACCATGTTCTTTGATGGTTCCAAGATCTTTGAATGGTTACGGTCTTTGGGGTAGTGTTGGTTTCCCCACGAGGAGATAAGCTCGGATGTGTGCTCGAGATTCACTTTGATTCTTCCAACAATGAAGCGAGAATCTGAAGCACTTTTGTATGGGTTGCGTATGGCCATTTCACTTTCGGCGTCCGTCGCCTCATGGTCTATGGCGACTCGAGATATGGTGGTTAATCAAGTGATGAAGGAGTGGGACGTCGAAATTCCAGCCATATTTGGTTATTGCAATGCAAGGAGGAAGCTAGAGAAGAAATTTGAGGGTTAGAGCTTCATCATATACCCATTGAAAAATCAAGCTGCTGATGATTTGGCGAAAATAGGGTCCAAGAGGGAAGCCATTCCCAGTAATGTGTTTTTGGAGCACATCCACACACCGTGAGTTCAAGAGGATCCTTTCACCGAAGAAGCCTCACAGCCAAAAAGTGTCAATGATCCGACTGAAGTTGAGGTCCCAGCTGTGGTCGACCTGATCATGGAAGTCGTGGTCATCACTCCCGGCCCGGACAGTGCATTACATCAGCGTATATCCTAAGGAAAGAGCTCCGGAGAACAAAGAAGAGGCTCGACAGATCGTCCGCCCGATCCAAGGCCTTTCTTGTGATCAAGGGACGGTTGTCTGAAGAAAAGAGCGACTAGAGTCGGCCAGAAATGCATAACACCAGAAGAAGGTCAGATAATTCTTGATGATATCCACTCGGGGACCTGTGGTCATCATGCGTCCTCTCAGACCATTGTGGCTAAAGCATACCGAGCGGGATTTTTGGCCAAAAGCAAATGAAATGGCAAAGGAAATAGTCGACAAGTGTGAAGGATGTCAGTTCTATTCCAATATGTCACACAAACCCGCCTCGACCTTGAAGACCATTCCACTCGTCGGCCCTTCGCTGTTTGGGGATTGGATATGATTGGACCATCGAGAAGCTGGCGGGGCGGCTTCACTCACTTGCTAGTGGCAGTCGACAAGTTTACTAAGTGGATCGAAGCTAAGCCTATCAAGAATCTCGATGCATGCACTGCTATCAGTTTCATCAGAGAGTTGATATTCAGATATGGAGTTCCGCATAGCATCATCACTGACAATGGGTCAAACTTTGATTCCGACAAATTCAAAGCCTTTTAGCCTCTCAAGGCACGTGAGTCGACTATGCTTGATTACTCACCCCGGTCGAATGGACAAGCGAGAATGAGCAAGCGGTCTAATTCTCAAAGGGCTGAAACCCCGGTGATCGTGATCTAAAGCATGCAGCGGGAGCATGGGTCGACGAACTTCCATCAGTTCTTTGGGGATTGAGGACCACTCCCTAATCGGTCGTGGGAGAACTCCATTCTTTACGGTCTATGGAGCTAAAGCAGTTCTGTAGTGACACCTTCACAATGCACCTCGAGTCGAACTCTACTCTGAAGATGAAGCAGAACAAGCTCGGCAAGATGCAGTCGACCTCCTAGATGAGGAGAGAGAGATGGCCCTGGTCCGCTCGACTATCTATCAGCAGGACTTGCGTCGATTCCATGCTAGAAATGTGAAGAGTCGAACCTTCCAAGAAGGAGACTTGGTCCTCCGAGTGGATCAACAGAAACCACACAAGCTTCGCTCCTACTTGGGAAGGTCCCTTCATCGTCACCAGAGTTCTCCACAATGGAGCGTACCATCTTTACAACGTCGATCACCAGATTGATGAGCCTCGAGCTTGGAATGCGGAGCTGCTCCGCCCCTTTTATACTTAAGTACTCACTCGGATGAGATGTAATAAAAGTACCTCTGTAGTTTGTTTATCGAAGACAAGAATGTTATAATTTTCCTAGTGATTGTTATTACTTTTTGTTGACATGAGACCTCCCCCCCCAGTGGGTGGCTTAGCTGCGAATCCGTTTCGCCTAAGTTTGTAAAAAAAATCCCTACCGAGTGGTGAGTCAGCCTCACACTCGGGGGCTTAGCTGCGAATCCGTTTCGCCTAAGTACTTGAAAATCCTACCGAGTGGTGAGCCAGCCTCCCACTCGGAGGCTTAGCTGTAGTCCAAGTACTCGCCTAAGTGTTTAAAATCCTACCGAGTGGTGAGCCAGCCTCTCACTCGGAGGCTTAGGCGCAGTCCAATTACTCACCTAAGTGTTTAAAATCCTACCGAGTGGTGAGCCATCCTCTCACTCGGAGGCTTAGCTGCAGTCCAAGTACTCGCCTAAGTGTTAAAATCCTGCCGAGTGGTGAGCCAGCCTCTCGCTCGGAGGCGTAGCTGTAGTCCAAGTACTCGCCTAAGTGTTTAAAATCCTACCGAGTGGTGAACCAGCCTCCCACTCGGGGGCTTAGCCTGCAGTCAAGTACTCGCCTAAGTGTTTAAAATCCTCTACCGAGTGGCGAGCCAGCCTCCCACTCGGGGCTTAGCTGCAGTCCAAGATGCTACCTAAGTATTTAATACAATGTACGCTTTGCAAGGACGACGAGGTGCAGGTCGACTGCTACCCTCTCCTTCGAAGCTACGCCACAAAAAATCCTATCGAGTGGAGAGCAAACCTCCCACTCGGGGGCTTAGCTGCAGTCCGGTACTCGCCTAAGTATTTGAAATCCTACCGAGTGGAGAGCAAACCTCCCACTCGGGGGCTTAGCTGCAGTCCAATACTCGCCTAAGTATTTAAAATCCTACCGAGTGGAGAGCGAACCTCCCACTCGGGGGCTTAGCTGCAGTCCAGTACTCGCCTAAGTATTTGAAATCCCTACCGAGTGGAGAGCAAACCTCCCACTCGGGGGCTTAGCTGCAGTCCAGTACTCGCCTAAGTATCTGAAAATCCTACCGAGCGGAGAGCAACCCTCCCACTCGGGGGCTTAGCTGCAGTCCAGTGCTCGCCTAAGTATTTAAAAATCCTACCGAGTGGAGAGCAAACCTCCCACTCGGAGGCTTAGCTGCAGTCCAGTACTCGCCTAAGTATGAAATCCATTCCGATCCGCAAGGACGATGAGGTGCAGGTCGACTGTTACCTTCTCCTTTGGAGCTGCGCCACAAGTACAATGTGTGCTCAATTCCGATCCGCAAGGACGACGAGGTGCAAGTCGACTGCTACCTTCTCCTTCGGAGCTGCGCCACAAGTACAACGAGCGCTCCATCCTGATCCGCAAGGACGCAGGTCGACTGCAATCTGTGATCCATCCCTACCTGCAAGAACGATGAAGTGCAGGTCGACTGGATTTTTCACCTCAGAGCTACATCTCAAGCACTGAAGTATATTCCGAGTGAAGAACAAAGTTCGCTCGAAGGCAAATAAAAGCATATTCGATGATAAGCCAAGTTCATATAACATCCTACGGATTCAGAAGTGCTTAGGCGTCAAACCTGTTAAAGTTTATCGGTTACAAAACCACTCGGGATTCCGAGGCAAATTTAAGACGAATCATAGAAGTTTTTTACTCCTCAGGTGGAGGACTGGAAGGCGCGACAAACTGGTCCAGGTCAATTCCGTCAGCAATCCGGGTGGCAGCAGCAATGAAAGTCTCCATGAAAGATTGGGAGTCATACTTCTTGGTATTGGCAAATTTGATGGACGCCAGCTTTTCCTCTCACGCCTCCTTGCAGTGAACACGGACCAGGGACAGAGCAACATCGGCACCACACCTGGCAGAAGATTTTTTCCATTCCTGCACTCGACTTGGAACGTCATTCAGTCGAGTCATTAAAGACTCGAGGTCATTTTGAAGCGTCTCACCTGGCCAAAGTGTCGAGCTGATTTGCGACACCGCAACCTTCAGTCGAGCGAGGTAGTCCACCACACCAGCTACACGAGACTCCAGTCGGAGCACGTTCATAGCGGCTTCGTCCTTCACAGGAGAGTTAATGGGGTCCAGGCTTGTCTCCACTCGACCAGTCTCCTCCTCGAAGTTACAGCGAGTGCATAGCGCAACTCGAGTTCAAGCTAATGGTTCTATGATGAGTCGGTGATAACAAGTCGATCGGATAGGAGGGATTACCTTCAAGCATGAGGAATAACTTCTTGGCGAGCCCTCCCGGATAAGCCTCCAGTTATTCCTCTTCCCTTGATTCGCCAACCTTGTCACTTAGAGCTATTTTGTCATTCTTCAGTCGGCTAACCTCCTTATTGGCCGCGTCGAGAGCAGCTTTCAGATTGGCGTTCTCTTCTTCAAGTTTACCGACTGAAGCCAGCTTTTCTTCCGCGGCTTTGTTTTTTCCAAAGCCGCTTTCTGCGCCTCGGCAAGGTCATGGTCCTTTTTCTTCAGAGCCTCCTCCATTTTACTCTGCAAAATGACAATGAGATTAGAATTAGGAATGGGCAGAATGACAAAGACAGTCGTCAAGTTCTCACCAGCCATACCTTTTGCTTCGTCTCTCGCCTTCTGCAAGTTCTCCTAAGCAAGCTTCAAGTCAAGGTTGAGCTGGATCTGTTTGTTTTCCAATTCAGTATAGCGAGCCACAAGCTCGCAGGATTTCTGCAAAGAGTCAATCAACAGACATCAAAGATAGGTTGCTTCCGAGTGACTAAGAAAAATCGTAGCGCTTCTAAGACTACAGCCGAATCAAAATATTCAACAGTAGTCTCGGGGACTACACCCAGTGGGTGCACTTAGCGTGCCCCCACCGGTTTTACCGACTCGGTTCGATCAGTCGACCAAAAGATACAAAAAGGTTATGATCCTAAACCATAGCTAAGCGTCGTGATCAGCCATGGTATCATCATGATCTAAAAAAAAGTTCTTCAGACTTTAGTCGACTGCCAGCAGTCGACCATAGTCTCGGGGACTACACCCATTGGGTGCACTCAGCATGCCCCCACCGGTTTCAAGATTCCATTCGACATGGTCCGACCCGACCGAGTGAAGAAGTTAGCAAAGAAATTCAAAGTCTAAAGACTACAGTCGACTGCCAGCAGTCCACCATATTCTTGGGGGCTACACCCAGTGGGTGCACTCAGCATGCCCCCACCAATCCAAAAATTGAATCGACACACCCAGTGGGTGTACGGATACGAAGATCTTCAGAAAGAAGATTTTTCAGGTAGCATATCCTAACAGAACAATCGGTGACCAACTAACACGGGCGTTGTTACGAAGAGCTGAAACTAGCATCATAGGCCGCTGGCTGGCCTCCGGACCACCTTCACTTGCTCCATCATGATCCCGCTTTGGCGTATAGCTTCCTTAGCGGCACCCACTTGGTCCTCTGGGGCGTGGTGTGTGGCGAAAAGGAGGGCGGATCAGCGATCGACGATGAAGGCGGACACTGCGTCGGCGTCATAGCGAAAGACACGAAGTCCGAGTGATGTTGCCACCCTCATGAACCCGGCGTCTCGAGCACTCATACAACCTGAAAGCGGTCTTGCCGGTGCGCCTTTTATTCCTCCTCCGCCTCGGTGGCGCCTCATCGTCATCATCGGGAGATCAATGACGTGAGGAGGGACTACACGGAAAGATTCAAAGTTAGAAGCGGAAATCCAATCGACCAAAAGCGAAACTACAGAGATCATACCAAGGTTAGAGGTGGCAGCATCTTCCATTTCACGGTAAATGCGTTCTGGTTGAGGTCTCGGAGGTAGCGGCGTTGCAGATTTCGAAATGAATTGATCGATCAACAAGTCGACCAAAAGTATGTCCATGCTAAACAAGAAAACACAAGTTCTGCATTGCAGGAAATGGTGGGAATGGCCATCCTCATCTTTGGCAAAGCCTTAAATCGGCTTTGATGGCGTCGCTAAAGTTGCTTGGCGCTTTTTCAATCGGCGGAGAGAGGTCGTCCGAGGGCGTTTAAATCGGCTTGCCGACAGCCTGATAGGCTTGCCACGCTCGATCGCGGGGTCATGGGTGAGCTTGGATCACCTTTCCATGCGAGGAGGGTCGACTTCTTCCTCCTCTTCCTCCTCCTCCTCTTCGCCGGAGCTGTCGTCGTCTTCGTCCTCCTCACCATCAGATTACCATTCCCCCTGGCTTTCACGTCCGCTCCCTTCCTCCTCCTCGACCTGTTCTTGCGCCCCGTTGGGCATCTAGTACATCTCGGTAGTAGCCTGGAAGACAACAAACAAGACAAAAGTCAATCGACCGATTTTAAGCAAACAAGATGGAGAAAGCGAGATCACAGTCAAAGATGCAGGAAGGGACCTTGTCTACCATTATGGTGGTCGAGTGGAGGAATCCTCCACAGCTCCTCGAGGGTTGTCCTTGTTTCTGTGATGCTCGCCGGACACCTTTCCGGCATGGCGTCCTCGACCTCCTCCGGGTGGATCCGAGTGGTGTCGTCGGTGCGAGTACAACCACATTGGGACGGTCTCGAGCTTGAAGCGGCTGGATGCGTCGTCGAGAGGAAGACCTCCAAGAGATCCATGCGATCACCCCGTCTCGGATGAGCTGGACAACGCGTTCGACCAACACCTTCACCTGCGCCTTCTCTTCCGGATCACCTTCAAAGAAGATGGCTTGCTCACTCGGTCCATGGAAAAGCGAGGGAGTCCGGTCATTGCTACTGGCGTTGGCTGGTCCTTGCGATAGAACCAAGTCGATCGCCATCCACGGACCGACTTCGGGTAAGATCATGGCGGAAAAGAACATTTTCCTCTCATTTGAACCCCAAGACCCCACACATCTGAATCACTTGAGTTCTCTCGTCACTCGGATTGGCCTTTTTCACCGTCTGCGAGCAACAAGTGAAAATGTGCTTGAAAAGACCCCAATGAGGCCGGCAACCCAAGAAATTCTCGCACAAAGACACGAAAGCAGCGAGATACACGATGGAGTTGGGAGTGAAGTGGTGAAGTTGTGCCCCAAAGAAGTTCAGAAATCCCCGAAAAAAGGGTGAGGCGGCAGAGAAAACCCGCGGTCAACATGGGTGGCCAAGAGAACACACTCACCCTCCTGAGGTTGCGGCTCCGACTCTTTCCCCGGGAGCCGCGCTGATCCATGGGGGATCCATCCCTCATTGGCCATGTCGTCTCGATCCTTCTGACGGATCATCGACCGGATCCAGTCGCCCTGGATCAGTCCTGCGACAAGCCGGCCCTTGACGAAGATCCGCCCCGAGTGGTCGCCCTTCCCTTCGCTTTCGCCGTCACCTTCTTCGCCCGCTCCAAAGCCGCCGTCTTCTCTTTCACCATTGTCGCCGGCAAAATACGCACAGCGCAGCAGCGCTGAGGTGGAAGCGAACACGGCGGATAAATCTGGGGAAGGGAGGAGAAAATGAGCGCCTTGTTCAAAACCCCGTCCGGGCCTTATATGAGGTTGCTTCCGAGTGGTATCGATTGGTAGGCAGGCGATCCTGTCAAATCCCACAACGATCGTCCGCGCGTCGTGGTGAAAACGGTGGCGTGGAGATCGAGGCGTCCCTGTCTTGTCCCATCCGATTACTGCGGCTTCCTCCGCCCCGCTCACTTCCCGAAATTTGAATCCCGCTAAATCCGCGCGCCGCAGAGCAAATCGTCAGACAGAAGATTTCCTCCGTCCTGTCATTCAGAGTTCTCCAAGTACGAAAAACACACTCGACGGATACAAAGAATGGATCAAGGCGACTGAAAAAGAAGTTGAAGCCATCACCTAAGCTCATTGATCCAGAACAAGACATGCTCATCGCACGAAAAGTGGGCCGGAAGAGTTCTACCTCCTTCCCCACTCAAACCTCGATCCAGTTGGGGGCTACTGATGAAGCCATGTACCTAGGGTAGGGTCATGGACCTGTCCAAGATACCCTTCCCAGGGACATCTCTTGAAGAAACCACCTTTCAGTCTAACTGGAAGGATTCCACTCGACGGACCTGAGGACACTCGCCCATGAAGCCAACCACTTTCGACCGCCAGAGATCTACTGATCGATCTGCCATAAGCGGTCGGTCATTAAGTGGCTTTTATGGTCATCATAGCACTTTATGTGGGACGTTACGGTAACTCCCGATCTTAATGTACCTTAATCCCTGCATAAGCGAGAAATTTGGAGGGTGCAGCGAACTCTATATAAGCCACCCCTCCTCAGTGTAAAGGGTTCACACCCCTGTAACTCATACGCGCATAATACAGTCGACCGCCTCTGGGCTCCGAGACGTAGGGCGTTACTTCCTCCGAGAAGGGCCTGAACTCGAAAACATCTTGCGTATACAACTACTCCATAGCTAGGATCTTGCCTCTCCATTCCTACCCCCCATTCTACTGTCAGACTTAGAACCACGACAGTACCTATTAAAGAAGAAACTATAAATTATAATGTTGATCCAGTTGTCCCTTCTGCTTATATTGAGAAACCACCTTTTCCTGTTAGGATAAAGGAACATGCTAAAGTTTCAACTGTGGTTAACAAAAGCTATATTAGAAGACCTAAACCTGATGAACAAATTAAAGTAGAACCTAGCATTGCTACGGTTAAAGATCTCTTAAAAGAAGATATGGATGGGCATGTTATTTACTTATGTGAAGAAGCTGCTAGAATTGCTAAACCCGATAAAAAGGGATAAACATAGGCCTGTTGTTGGCATGACTGTCATCTCAGTTAAAATAGGAGATCACTGTTATCATGGTTTATGTGACATAGGTGCGAGTGTGAGTGCTATTCCTTACACCTTATATTAAGAAATTATGAATGACATAACACCCGCAGAGATAGAAGAAATATATGTTACTATTAAACTTGCTAATAGAGACACCATATCACCAATCGGGATTGTTAGAGATGTTGAAGTCTTGTGTGGGAAAATAAAATAACCTATGAATTTCCTTGTTGTTGGTTCCCCACAAGATGACTTTTGTCCCATTATTTTTGGTAGACCTTTCTTGAACACCGTTGATGCTAGAATAGATTGTGAGAAACAAACTGTAGGTGTTAGCTTTGGTAATGAGTCTCATGAGTTTAATTTTTCCAAGTTTAGTAGAAATCTTCATGAAAAAGAATTTCCGAGTAAGGATGAATTAATTGGTCTTGCTTCTATTGTTGTGCCACCTACTGATCCTTGAGAACAATATTTGCTAGACCATGAAGATGATTTACATATGCATGAAAGAAATGAAATAGATAAGATCTTCTTCGAACAACGTCCTCTACTTAAACAAAATTTTCCTATTGAAACTCTAGGAGGACCTCCTCCACCTAAAGGTGATCCTATGTTTGAATTAAAACAATTGCCAGACACTTTGAAATATGCTTATCTTGATGAAAAGAAAATATATCCTGTTATTATCAGTGCTAACCTTTCCGAACATGAAGAAGAAAGATTATTGAAAGTTCTAAGGAAGCATCGAGCTGCTATTGGATATACTCTTGATGATTTAAAGGACATTAGTCCCACTCTATGTCAGCACAAGATTAATATGGAACCTGATGCTAAACCTGTTGTTGATCACCAACGTCGGTAGAATCCAAAGATGAAGGAAGTGGTAAGAACGGAAATATTAAAACTTCTAGAAGCAGGTATAATTTATCCCATAGCTGATAGTAGATGGGTAAGTCTTTTTCATTGTGTCCCTAGGAAAGGAGGTATAACTGTTGTTCCTAATGATAAGAATGAACTCATTCCACAAAGAATTGTTACGGGCTATAGAATGGTAATTGATTTTAGAAAAATAAACAAAGCAACTAGAAAAGATCATTACCCTTTGCCTTTTATTGATCAAAAGCTTGAAAGATTATCTAAGCACCCACACTTTTGCTTCCTTGATGGATATTCTGGTTTTTCACAAATACCTATTCCTCAACCTGATCAAGAAAAGACCACTTTTACTTGCCCTTTTGGAACCTATGCTTATAGACGTATGCCTTTTGGTTTATGTAATGCACCTGCTACCTTTCAAAGATGTATGAATGCTATATTCTTTGATTTTTGTGAAAAGATTGTCGAGGTTTTCATGGATGACTTTTTTTGTTTATGGGAAGTCTTTTGATGATTGTTTAAGCAATCTTGATCGAGTTTTGCAGAGATGTGAACAAACAAATCTTGTCTTTAATTGGGAGAAGTGCCACTTTATGGTTGTAGCGATCCGACCTTAGACGGTCAAATCTCTGTGCATAAGTGTCATCCTTGGATCGGTAATGCTGACACACACAGTACTCGAGGATTTATAACAGAGTTCAATCACACACTTAGCACATCGAATGTCTCAGAAGAGAACTTATTACAATAATATGGCTGAAGGCCATCTAAAAGATAACTGCGGAAGCTTCAAAGGTAAATGAGTCCATCAACTCCAACGGCATAGTTGAGTGCACGACGACGACCTAACGCACCTTACTCTTCGTCTGAAAACTCTACAACATAATACATTGCAGCCTGTATAGGTCAGCACATGGAATATGCTGGCAAAATAACACGATAGAGCAATGAACAATGTTACGGCTATAACTATATGCATATTTGGTTGGTGGAGGCTCTATGGTTATTTTTGCAGAAAGCTAGTTTTTTCCTACAACAAAGGAATAGATTTTATTTAACTACAAAGTTTGTTGAAAACATTGAGAAGGTTCCTCCAACTCAATCCCAATTAATAATTATCAACCCAATAAATTAATTAAATAGAGTGATGAGATCAGATCAGTAATTCAAGTACTAGATACTCAAAATGTCCATAGCCGGGGACACGGATAACCATGATTAGTTTATACACTCTGCAGAGGTTTGCGCACTTTTCCCCACAAGACTCGATCTCCTCCGTTGAATTTCTCGCACTACATGATGTTTGAGAAATGGATGATCGAGACACAGTCTTTCATAAGCATTAACTCTTTACTCTGGGTAGACAGTAGCACCTACTTCCCCTACATCTTCTAGCCTACCACTGAAAGATGTCACACAACATACTCAACTATGCCAGAGCCCATAATGGCTTGTGGCTGCACACGGAAGTTTCTAGCATGAATAATCTTATGATCCCTTTGAGCCTGGGTGGCAAACCATAGGATGATCACACGGGTACTCCGGGATATCCCAGGATAGCGCTGGATTGCTCCAGGTGCCCGGACAACCACTGGGTGCTCCAGGGTGCCTCAACCAATCCACCCATATGTGAGTTAAAGTAGCCACCTTAAGTTCAACCGCTAGTAAATGATAACTCTCACATCTGTCATGGATCTCTCAAACCAAACCATGTCTACGAGCATAGCATAGCAGTATAAGCATAACATAGAAGTAAATCCCAGGGTTTGAAATAAAAAGGCAATAGGTTCTACCTCATCAACTACCTCCCAATACCCACATGTTAATAAGATCCTAACCATGCAGTGTTTGAGGATTAAAACTAATGCATAAAAACTGGGTATTAAAGAGGTATGATCAAAGTGTTACTTGCCTTGCTGACGATCTGAAAACCCTAGTGACTCGTAGTAGCACGCTTCGCACTCCTAAAACTCTATCATGAACAAACAATAGCATACATAAGCACCCAAGCATAGATGCAAGGGGAAAACTCAAGAGAAAAGATGCAAACTGAAAGTTCGACTGAAGAGCTTCAATTTGCAAAAAGAATTGATCGAATTGGAGCTACGAAACTCAAACTATGATCAAAAAAAGTTCGAATTCAAATCTGCTTGAAACCAAATTTCAAATTTTCAAAATCATGTTCAAATTGGTTATCTGGAAAGAGGGGAACAAGACGAAGATTTTGGCGTTGGTTTCACTGGATTTTGATAAATGAGCATAAAAGTTGCGAGGGCCTGAAGATCAGGGACTAATCTGTGATAAAATAATCATGGATAGGTCCCTAGCTGAAAAATAAAATAAAAAGAAAAACCTATCGAACGAACGTTCGCTAACAGAACTAAACCAACGAATCCATTCGTTAAAACGAACTAAACAAAGAACGTTTGCTAATTAGCGAACCCTAAAAAACCGATCTAAAAAGAAAAACCAAAAAAACGTAATGAGAACAGGCGAACCGTGACGGTTTTATACCGGACCAAATGGCGTAGGGGTCAACGATGGCGGTGGCGATTTCGGCGACGAGGCGGGGCGGCGCGGGCGGCGGCGGGCGGCTGCGGCGATGGCGTAGCCGGCGGCGCGGCAATGACAGCGGAAGGCGGCGCGCGAGCAGTGGCGGCTCGGGCTTGGGATGCGGCGACGGGCGCTTTGGGGACGAGGGGGGGCTTATAAAGAGGGGAGGGGGGCTCGGCCGGTTTGGTGGAGGGGTTAAGGCGGCAGGGAGGCGGAGTCCGCCTCGGACTCGGCCAGCGGCGGCGCGCGGCGGGACTCTTCCGCTTGGGAGAAAGGCGGCGGCGTGGACTGGGCCAGCTGGGCCTTTGGCCTGGTCCGCCCGAAACTTTTTTTTAAAATAAACTAGCAAAAGTGCCTGTGCGTTGCAACGGGAGAAACAAATTATCACCCCTAGAGCCCCCATCCCTGTTGGCTCTTCTTTTCTTTGTCATCGTAAATGCATCACGATGTCCACTACACGAGCGTTCCACCTAAACTTGGAACCAATAAAGAATTGCATTACTGCATGGACAGATAAGCGAGCGATCGCGTTTGAGATCATGATCAAATCTGCATAATCTAATGCTTGCACCTTGTGTTTGTGTGATCCGGATTTTACATCGTAGTAGTTTAGTACCAGTTCGTGAAGGACACAAACAACCGCCAAATTCAACTTTAGTTGAAAACGATCAACACCTTTTTTGCGGATAACACGATCAACACCAAAAACAGTGGAGGTTGCGAGTTTGATTCGCAAAAAAAAACTATTTTTGCCTCATCTCCTAAATGGGTTGTTGGGTTTGATTTGTTGGGCTGGGTCGCACGGACAGGTTGGGAGGGCACTATTTTTTTATTGGTGGAATGTTGCGCGGGTGAACGGGGTAGGGGCCAAGTGGCCCAGGGCAAACGATTGGTAGAATAGCCTAGCTCAGTATGAAGAAACGCCATGGACATATGAAATGGGAGGACCAATAATATTATACCTCCATTTATATAAAAAATAGTATATATATACCCGTGAGTTACAACGGTAGAAACAATTGACATAAATTTAGCGAGGACTGTATGCGCAAACATAATGTTCAATGTGTTATAAATTTGGTGCAAGCTTAGTAAGGATTATAAGTGCAAGGAAAAAATGTCAGGTTGTCTATTGCAACGGAAGAAAAAAATTGGCTTGAATTAGTGAGGATCATGTAGGAAAAGAATGGCACTTCATCTTTATTCGTAAGACCCACGTCCTTCAAAAATTCTGTAATTACCGTATATTTACTTCCCCTCTCTTTCCTTTCTCCTTCCTTCTTTATTTCTCATGCAGTTAGTGTCTATTTTATTTCTTTTTCTTTCCTTATATCATCCATGTGACGTATCCCATTTGTCGGCCTATTAATTACTCCTGTGATTAATATGGCGTCCGCAATAATTGCCGTCTATTTCCTTCCTCTCTTTCCTTTCTCCTTCTTTTTTTATTTCTCATATGCAATGTCTATTTCCTTCCTCTCTCTCCGATTGCTCTGCCCCTCATTTGTTCCATTAAGGACAAATCTTATTCATGCCATATTATTTGCTTAATTTCCGAAGCAGCTCCTTAATGCTTGACAACCTAAGAACGCATATAAACTGGTAAAAATTTATGTAGAATAGCAAGGTGGGACTATTTGTTCCATATGAACCTCTTGTCATTCAGCAATATCAGATATTCATTGGCATGGCAAGGATTGTGGCTGGGCCACCGCTTCCTCCAGAGATGATCTGGAAGAGATCTTTTGAAAATCTGCTGCCTGAATTTGTTGTCAAGGAGGTGCCTAGACCTATCTTCTTCAAGCCAATCGGGACAGTGACATATTCCAAGCACACATGGACCATTGCCTTTGATGATTCACAGAGGATGTCTTCTTTGGTGCCAAGCTTGCCTAGCAGTCTTGTTCTAAGGAAGCCATTTATGGCTAAACGACCAGTTGCCAGAGCTCTTTTTGGAAGTTCATCTGACGAAGTTCTCAGTGTTAATGACAATGTAATGGCTGATTTGGATGTGTCTGGTGAGATGCAACCTGAAGGTGTTATGCCCGGAGGCCTGGAGGAGATCTCCTCCTCTTCTGTGGTCTTTTCTTTTGCGCAGGTCATGGACAAGAAGCAGACAAGAAGAAAGAAGACAGTGGCCCCTTTGGTGGATACTTCTGTTCGAAGGTGTACTAGAAGCGTGACAAAACTTGATGGGTTTAAACCCGTGAGTTTTGAGCAGCTTTCTCTTCAGCCCACCAAGAGGCGTCCACGGTCCAAGCCCATCCAGGTGAAGGCCCAGCCCAAACCTGACGACGCTGGCGATAATGGCAAGTCTGAAGATGCTCCTCCACCCAAGCCTCTCAATGTTCTGCAAGAAATTGGAGCGGAGCTGGAGATCGACCCTAACCTACTGTCTAAGGAGAAGCTTATGGCTAATCCCAAGGATGATTCCTCCTCCAGTGGTGTTTAAATGTTGCTGCTTAAAACTTTAGCTAGGTGTAGCGAGCCTTTTAAATTCGTTGTTGTTTGTGTTGTTTCTGAACTTTATGCTATGTGGTCTGAACTGGATGCCTTTTGTTTCTTATGGCGTGGGGTGTATGGCATTGTATGTCATGCAGTGGCCGATACCTCGATTATGGTTATACCATGAATCTACGATCTATACGTAATTGGAAGGTACTTTGTTGGAATGTTCGTGGTCTAAACTCTGAACCACGACATCGTTCTGTTAGAGAGAAATTTTTTGAAAGTCAGTGCGCGGTTGCTTGCTTGCAAGAAGCTAAGTTATCTGATTGCCCTTGTTCTTTACTTAAGAGCATTTGTCTTGTGGGCTTTGATCAGTTTATTGAGTCACCCTTGAGAGGACCCTCAGGTGGGATTCTGACAGTGTGGCGTTCAGATGTTTTTAAGGGGTCTTAATTGAAGTAAAGCCTTTTGGAATGATCATCAGTTTCACCTCGGTGCATAATAACGACCAGTGGTTCTTAGTAAATGTTTATGGGCCTTGTCAGGGTGTTATGAGGGATGAGTTTGTTAGCTGGCTCTATAATCTTCAGGTGGAACCTGAACAAAAATGGTTGTTAGTGGGAAATTTTAATTTCATCAGGTCAATGGAAAATCATAATCTTCCGGGGGGGATGTTAATGACATATTTATCTTTAATGAGAACATTGGTCACTTAGGACTGCTTGAGCTCCCCCTAAAAGGTAGAAGATTTACATGGTCTAACATGCAGGATGTCCCACTTCTTGAGCAATTAGACTGGTTTTTTTACTTCTGCTAGT
This sequence comes from Aegilops bicornis, assembly GCA_021605145.1. Lineage (NCBI taxonomy): Eukaryota > Viridiplantae > Streptophyta > Magnoliopsida > Poales > Poaceae > Aegilops > Aegilops bicornis. The sequence continues at coordinate 622,900,281 of CM038674.1, forward strand.
TGGATAAATCAATATCCCATGACACAAGTTGCTCCTCTTGCTAGAACTGCGTCTGATCATGTTCCTTGTGTACTTTCTATCTGCACCACAATTCCTAAAGCCCACATCTTCAGATTTGAAAACTATTGGGTGCATCAACTTGGTTTCATGGACTGTGTGAGGGAGGTCTGGAACAAACCTTCACATAAGGCTCATATAACTGCAGTTATTATGGACAAATTGTAATCCTTGAGGTTTGCACTCAAGAAATGGCAGAAGGGGCTATCACACATTAAATCTTTGATTGAAAAGTGCAATTGGGTAATTCTGTGGCTAGATGATTTACAGGATTGGATGCCTCTTTCCATACCAGAGCAAAATTTCAGGAAGATATGTAAAATGCATCATGAACACCTTTTACATTTGCAGTTTTTATCTTTGGAGGAAAAGGTGTACTATCAGATATATCAAGGTGGGTGAAGAGAATTCAAAATTCTTCCAGGCCATGGCAACAGAGAGATATAGGAAGAATTCTATTGCTAGTCTGCAACTATCTGATGGATCAGTTTCTTCAGATCATGGGGAGATAGCTAAAGAATTTTTGATTGCTTTCAAGGGCAGAATGGGAACTCTTAAACCAACTGTTTTGGGTAATGAAATCCTCTCTTTAATTCCAAAAGTGCAAGGCCTTGAGGTGCTCACAAAACCTTTTCAGCTGCAAGAGATTGAAAAGGTCATAAAAGAAATGCCCATTGATAAGGCACCTGGGCCAGATGGTTTTAATGGCCTTTTTATGAAGAGATGCTGGTCAATTATTTCAACTGATTTTATTCAGTTGGTCAATGATTTTCATGCAGGAACTACTCTTTTGGAAAACCTCAATGAAGCTTTCATCACTTTAATCCCAAAAAAGCATTCACCTGAGGGTGTTGGAGATTTTAGGCCAATCTCTTTGACAAGTATGGGTGCGAAGTTTACGACTATCTTTGGCAGCTAATAGGTTTCGTGGAGGAAATCACCAACTGTGTTCATAAGAATCAATATGGCTTCATTAAATCAAGAACAATTCAGGATTGTATTGCTTGGACTTTTGAGTATATTCACCAATGCAACCACTCCGAGAAGCCAATTATATTACTCAAGCTTGATTTTGAAAAGGCTTTTGACTCTATTCAGCATGAGGCAATCTTGAAAATTCTTGTGGCAAAAGGTTTTGATAGCAAATGGATCAAATGGGTTCAATAGCTGTTATCTTCTGCAACCTCCTCCATCTTGTTAAATGGTGTGCCTGGAAATCATTTCAAGTGCAAATGTGGTGTTAAACAAGGAGATCCTATCTCCCCTCTGCTTTTTTTATTGCTGCTGACCTACTACAAACCATGATCAATGATCTTTTGTCTAGGGGCCTGATTGCCTTGCCATTGCCAACACATGATCCTGATTATCCAGTAGTTCAGTAAGCAGATGACACTTTGCTATTTGTGAATGCTGACCCAGCTCAGTTGGTGGCTCTCAAATCAGTGCTCAACTCTTTTCCCTTGGCAACTGGACTGCAAATCAACTTCCATAAGTCTTCAATGTACCCCATCAATGTGGAAGCCTCTGTTGCTTCTGCACTTGCTGCCCTTTTTGGCTGCCAACTGGGTTCTATGCCTTTCACTTATTTGGGACTTCCTGTTGGAACCACTAGGCCAAAAAATTGTTGATTTTCTCCCTTTGGTGTCTATCTTTGCCACAGGGTATTCTTAAGCAGCTAGAAAGGATACAAAGACAGTGCCTCTGGAGGAAATATGGTCAGGAAAAGGGAAACTCTTTGGCTGCTTGGCCCCTTGTTTGCAGGCCAAAAATGAAGGGTGGGCTTGGAATTCTGAATTTGGGACTGCAGAATGATGCACTGCTCCTTAAGTACCTCAATAAATTCTATAATAAAGCTGATGTGCCATGGGTACGATTGGTGTGGGACTCATATTACTTTTAGAGAATTCCTCATGACACTACTCTCTGTGGCTCATTTTGGTGGAGGGATATTTGTAAATTAATGGACAAGTATCGGGCTGTAACATCTGTCACTGTTGGCAAAGGAGATTCAGTTCTTTTCTGGTCTAATCATTGGGAGATTGGCCAATCTTGCATTCCCCTTCATGAAAGGTTTCCAAGGCCTTTCTCCTTTTGCCTTCAGAAGAACCTTTCTGTTATGGAAGTGATACAGGCAGAAAATTTACAACAAATGTTTTCTTTGCCTTTGTCTGAACTGGCTTATAGGGAGTTTAACCAGCTTTCAACCTTGTTATCTAGGAGTTCCTTAGACATTGGTTGTAATGATATATGGGCTTGGAGACATGGGAAATGGGCTGAGTACTCGGCAAAGAAGTACTATGAGTTTGTCCACCAGCCTGTTATTGCCAATCCCATACTCAGCTGGGTTTGGAAAAGCTGTTGTACAATGACAATTAAAATGTTTGCCTGGATGGTCATTATGGATAGAGTTAACACCAAGGATATGATTCAACGACGCCATTGGAGAATTAATGACGGACCTAGTTGTGTCCTATGCCCGACTGGAGTAACTAAGGATAGGAATCAACTATTCTTCCCATGTAACTTCAGTATGAGAATCTGGAACTACCTGCAGGTTTCCTGGTTGGATAGTAATGATATGGTGCAAATTGCCTACATGCAAGGAAGGAGTTTGATAAGCCTTTTTTTGCGGAGGTGGTTTTTCTTGCATGGTGGAATATCTGGGAAGTTAGGAATGACAGGGCTTTTAGGCATGTCCACCCAACTTTTAGGCAGTGGAGAAATGGGTTTATTCATGATATTAATCTGCTCTCACACAGGATCAAGGCCAGATACAAGGATGATCTACTCAAATGGATTCACTTCCTGCCTCCTTGAGGACCCTCCTTTGTAACCTTTTTCTTTCTTAGTTGTAGCTCCTACTGCTTTTCTAGAGTAATATAGCTTGTCTTGTATAGCTTTTTATTTCTTTTTGTTCCCCCTCTTGAGGAACTCTGTTATTATTCTTTCTTCTTTATTAGTAAATGTTGTGGGGTGTAAGCCTTGCAGTCTTCAAGGTCAAAAAAAGGTGGGACTATTTATGAAAAACAGCCTCCAGCCTACTCCCCTTGTCCGTCCAATGGGTCGCACGAGTTGGCCCAGCCCAGCACGCCCGTGCTCATTCCCTCAGCCCGTCTACGCCTCATCTTATATGCTTAAAAGGCTATACGACTACATTAGCGCACTCATGAGCATAGCTGGAGTGGTCTGCTATGTTGTCGTACATCCGGTAGACCAGGGATCAAATCCCAGCGCCCACAAATTTTTTCCCTGTTTTGTTTTAATTCAAAGACAAATTCAAACTGAAAATGTAAAATTACAGGAAGAAGCGTATTGTGACGGTGAACCCACTGAGTCAATCCGTGCTTTATTATTAGGGAGAGATTTCGCCCGAAAGAAAAACATCCTAATAAAATATAAAAATAATTCTAAAAGACCAGAAACAATTTTCACCGTCCAAACCTAATATTTAAAACAAAGTGAACATTTTTCTAGCCTAAAAATGTAATTTTTCAAAAATGCATATTTTTCTAATTCAAATAAAATAACAAATAAAATTCAAATAAAATAATAATTTGATTTTAAAATTTCTTCTGCAATATTCCTCTCTTTTTGAAGAAGCCATTTTATCTTCTCTCATTTATTTTGATTATTGGAAATAATTGGAGAGAAAAATACTAAAACCAAATTGATCCTCTTTTCAAATTTGAGAAAAAATTCAAATACGAAAACATGTGAAACCTCCAACTCTCTCCTTTGGTCCTTGAGTTGCTTAAGATTTCTAGGATCTAAATCAAAATGCAAATAAAATATGATATGCATATGATGACCTATGTATAACATACAAATTGAAAATTGGGATGTTACAAATCTACCCCCCTTAAGATGAATCTCGCCCTCGAGATTCAGGTTGGATAGAAAATAGGTGTGGGTGGTCTTTCCGTAGGTCTTCTTCTCGCTCCTAGGTGGCTTCCTCCTCGGTATGGTGGCTCCACTGTACTTTGCAAAACTTGGTAACCTTGCTGTGTGTAACTCGGCTGGCAAACTCGAGAATCTTGACTGGTTTCTCCTCGTAAGTTAGATCACTATCCAACTGAATTGCTTCTAGGGGCACTATATCTCTTAGAGGAATATCGGCCGTCTCAGCATGGCACTTCTTCAACTGGGAAACGTGAAATACATCATGAACTCCTGACAATCCTTCGGGTAACTCCAACTTGTAAGCCACTTCTCCCATACGCTCCAAAACTCGGTATGGTCCTACCAATCTCGGTGCTAACTTTCCCTTAACTCCAAATCGTTTAACTCCTCGGAGTGGTGACACACGAAGATAGGCTCTGTCTCCGATTTCATAGACTACCTCCTTGCGTTTAGTATCGGCGTAACTCTTCTGCCTGGACTGAGCTACCTTCAATCTATCCCGAATCAACTTAACCTTCTCTTCAGATTCCTTGATTAAATCTGGTCCAAACAACTAACGGTCTCCAACTTCATCCCACATCAATGGTGTCCTGCATCTTCTTCCATACAAAGCTTCGAAAGGTGTCATCCTCTAAACTAGCCTGGTAACTGTTGTTATATGAGAACTCTGCGTAAGGCAAATTGTCATCCCAACTAGATCCATAATCTAGTGCACAAACTCTCAACATGTCCTTTAGAATCTGATTGACTCTCTCGGTCTGTCCATCTGTCTGCGGATGAAAGGTTGTACTGAACTCAAGCCTAGTACCCAAAGTCTGGTGCAGCTGATTCCAAAACTTTGAGGTAAACTGTGTTCCTCTATCTGATACGATGGTCCTGGAACTCCGTGCAGGCATACGATCCTGGTCATATATATCTTGGCCAACTTCGTGCTCGTATAAGTAGTTTTCACGGGGATAAACTGAGCTATCTTGGTCAAGCGATCAACTACTACCCAGATAGAGTCATACCCTGATCGTGTCCTGGCTAATCCGGTGATGAAATCCATGCCAAGCTTGTCCCACTTCCATTCTGGTATTGGCATAGGCTGAAGTAATCTTGCTGGCTTCTGATGTTCTGCCTTCACTCTCGAACATACATCACATACTGGTACATACTCAGCAATATCCTTCTTCATACCGGTCCACCAGAAACGTTCCTTCAAATCCAAATACATCTTGGTGTTTTCGGGGTGAATCGAGTATGGTGAGTCATGAGCTTCCTGAAGTATTAACTTCCTGATCTCCGCATTATTAGGCACATATACTCGATCCTCAAACCATAACGTCTCGTGCTCATCCTCGCAAAAACCCTTGGTTTTTCCTTTGCTCATCTTCTCCTTTATCTCAGCAATTTCCTTATCCTCCTTCTGAGCTTCTCGAATCTTTCCCAATAATGTAGACTGAACTTTCATTGCTGCAACGAAACCTCTTGGAACTATCTCCAATTGAAGTTCCTTGAGATCGTCGACTAAGTCCTGTGGTAATCCTCCGCTTACGAGGGTGTTGACATAACTCTTGCGGCTCAAAGCATCTGCTATGACATTGGCTTTCCCTGGGTGATAATGCAACTTGATATCATAATCTTTTATAAGCTCCAACCATTTCCTCTGCCTGAGATTCAGCTCCTTCTGAGTGAAAAGGTACTTCAAACTCTTGTGATCCGTGTACACATCACAACGGTTTCCGATCATAAAATATCTCCAGGTCTTTAGCGCATGTACTACGGCTGCTAACTCCAAATCATGTGTGGCATAATTCAACTCATGGGGTCGAAGCTGACGTGACGAATATGAAACAACTCTTCCGTCCTGCATAAGTACACCTCCAAGTCCTAGGAGAGAAGCGTCGCAAAACACTTGGAAATCTTTGCGTATGTCCGGAAGAATTAGCACTGGGGCTGTAACTAGCTGTTTCTTCAACTCCTGAAAACTGGCCTCACATTCTTCGGTCCACTTAAACTTGGTATCCTTCTTCAACAACTCTGTCACGAGTTTCGTGATCTTGGAAAAATTCTCAATGAACCTCCTATAATATCCAGCGAGTCCTAGAAAACTGTGGATCTCTCCAACTGAGGTGGGTGCCAACCACTCAGTGACTGACTGAACCTTGGTAGGGTCTACTGCTATACCTTTTCTTGATATAACATGTCCAAGAAATCCACTTCCTTCAACCAAAACTCACATTTGCTGAACTTGGCATATAACTGATGTTCCCTGAGCTTCTCGAGAACTAAGCGCAAATGCTCCTTGTGTTCCTCTTCATTCTTCGAGTACACCAAAATATCATCAATAAACACCACAACAAACTTGTCCAAAAACTCCATGAATACCTTGTTCATCATACTCATAAAATAGGCAGGAGCATTAGTCAATCCAAAAGACATGACCGTGTACTCATATAGCCCATATCTTGTTGTAAAAGCTGTCTTAGGTATATCCTGTTCTCGAATCTTCATATGGTGGTATCCTGATCGAAGATCGATCTTGGAGAATACTTTAGCTCCTTGCAGCTGGTCAAACAAATCATCGATCATCGGTAGTGGGTACTTGTTCTTGATCGTCACTTCATTCAACGCCCGATAATCAACAACCATTCTCAAGGATCCAACCTTCTTCTCAACCAAGAGCACTGGGGCTTCCCACGGTGATGAACTTGGTCAGATATAACCTTTCTCCAGTAACTCCTTATTCTGCTTCTTAATTTCCTCCAGATCATTTGCGGGCATCCGATATGGTCTCTTCGATATTGGCCTGGTGCCTGGCAACAGTTCTATCAAAAACTCTATGTCTCGATCGGGTGGCATGCCTGGTAATTCCTCCGGAAATACGTCCGGGTAATCCTTCACAACTGGAACTTCTTCCTGAACAACTCCCGAGAGAGAATTTACTTGGACCCTCCTTGGCGCATGCCTGGATACACACTTGATCCTCTTTCCCTTCGAGGTAGTGAGTAAAATTGACTTACTAGCCCAGTCGATGTTTCCTCCATACTTCGATAACCAATCCATGCCTAGTATTATATCTAATCCTTGTGACTCCAAAATCACTAGGTCTGAGGGGAAAACGTGGCTACCAATGGTTAGTGGTAACCGATCACACCATCGGCTGGCCATATACTCTGCTCCTGGCGAGCTTACTAACATGGGTGATCTAAGGGCTAAGGTTGGCAACTTAAACTTGTCCACATATCCCCTTGATATGTATGAATGCGATGCACCAGTGTCAAAAAGAACAAGAGTGGTAGATGACTTAATCAAAAACATATCGATCACTGCGTCAGGCTGTTCTTCAAACTCCTCCACGTTAACGTGGTTCACTTGTCCTCTGGTGAAAGGGTTGGGCTTCTTCCCAGAACTTCCATTGCTGTTTCCATTCTTTGGTTCGGGGCACTCAGTGGCGTAGTGTCCTGTCTTCCCGCACTTGAAACAAGTAATGTGACTTAGATCCTTCTTGGCGGGTGTAGTGGGGTTGAAACAGTTCTGACCGTTGTTTCCTCCATTCCCATTACCATTTTTAGGGCCACTGTGGTTGTGTGAACTTCCTCCATCATGAGTGTGGCCTCCATGGTTATGATGGATCTGCCCTCCCGAGTTCGGGGTAAAACGGGGCTTCTGCTGAGCTCCAGAACTGTACTTCCCCTGTCCATACTTCCTTTTGCGGCTCTCTATCTGCTGCTGCTTGCCTTCAATCATAAGAGCCCTGTCTACCAACTCCTGGTAGCTAGAAAATGTTGCCACCATCAACTGCATACTCAGCTCTGAAGGAAATATGCCCTAGAGGCAATAATAAAGTTGTTATTTATATTTCCTTATATCATGATAAATTTTTATTATTCATGCTAGAATTGTATTAACCGGAAACTTAGTACATGTGTGAATACATAGACAAATAGAGTGTCACTAGTATGCCTCTACTTGACTAGCTCATTGAATCAAAGATGGTTAAGTTTCCTAACCATAGACATGAGTTGTCATTTGATTAACGGGAGCACATCATTAGAGAATGATGTCATTGACTTGACCCATTCCGTTAGCTTAGCACTTGATCATTTAGTATATTGCTATTACTTTCTTCATGACTTATACATGTTCCTATGACTATGAGATTATGCAACTCCCGAATACCGGAGGAACACTTTGTGTGCTACCAAACGTCACAACGTAACTAGGTGATTATAAAGGTGCTCTACAGGTGTCTCCGACATAACTGGCCAAACGGTCCGGCCCAGCCCATTGTAATCGTGCTTGGCCCGGCACGGCCCGCTAGGGCATGATTACTATACGGGCCGTGCCGTGCTGGCCCGTGTGCTGCGCCCCCAGGCCCAGGCACGGCCCAGTTAGTAAAAGGGCCGGTACGTTGGCCAATTTAGCATGGTGGGCTGCATATTTTCAGCCTGTTATTTGACGCACTAAGCGTTTTTAGCCTATTTTTACATGTTGGGCCATATGTAGATGTATAAAAAAAATAAAAAAACGTAATCGGGTCGGGTCGTGCCACCCCGCGTGCCCAGCCTCCAGGCCCAGGCACGTCCCAGGGCGTGTCGGGCCCTCCCCGTTTAGCCCGTGCCGTGCCTGGCCCAAGGTGGGCCGTTCTGGCGTGCTCACGGGCCAGCCTGAAAAAATGGCCCATTTGGCCAGCTATAGTCTCCGATGGTACTTGTTGAGTTGGCATAGATCAATATTAGGATTTGTCACTTCGATTGTCGGAGAGGTATCTCCGGGCCCTCTCGGTAATGCACATCACTATAAGCCTTGCAAGCAATGTGACTAATGAGTTAGTTGCGGGATGATGCATTACGGAACGAGTAAAGAGACTTGTCGGTAACGAGATTGAACTAGGTATTGAGATACCGACAATAGAATCTCGAGCAAGTAACATAATGATGACAAAGGGAACAACGTATGTTGTTATGCGATTTGACCGATAAATATCTTCGTAGAATATGTAGGAGCCAATATGAGCATCCAGGTTCCGCTATTGGTTATTGACCAGAGACGTGTCTCGGTCATGTCTACATAGTTATCGAACCCGTAGGGTCCGCACACTTAACGTTCGATGACGATCGGTATAATGAGTTTATGTGTTTTGATGTACCGAAGGTAGTTCGGAGTCCCGGATATGATCACGGACATGACGAGGAGTCTCGAAATGGTCGAGACGTAAAGATTGATATATTGGAAGCCTATGTTTGGACATCGAAATGGTTCCGGATGAGTTCGGGCATTTACTGGAGTACTTGGAGGTTACCGGAACCCCGCGGGGAGTATATGGGCCTTATTGGGCCTTAGTGGAATAGAGGAGAGGAAGGGAAAAAGGTGGAGGGCGCTCCCCCTAGACCAATCCGAATTGGGTGGGGGCTGGGCCCCCCTTTCTTCCCTCTCTCCCCCCCTTCCTTCTCTCCTACTCCTACTACTTGGAAGGGGGGAATCCTACTCCCAGTGGGAGTAGGACTCCCCAAGGCGCGCCATAGTAGAGGACCGACCCTCCCCCTCCTCCACTTCTTTATATACGGGGGAGGGGGGCACCCCATAGACACACAAGTTGATCATTGATCTCTTAGCCGTGTGTGGTGCCCCCTCCACCATAATCCACCTCGGTCATATTGTTGCAGTGCATAGGCAAAGCCCTGCGCCGGTAGCTTCATCATCACCGTCATCACGTCGTCGTGCTGATGAAGCTCTCCCTCGACACTCTGCTGGATCGTGTGTTCGTGGGATGTCACCGAGCCGAACATGTGCAGATCGCGGAGGTGCCATACTTTCGGTACTAGGATCGATCGATCGTGAAGACGTACGACTACATCAACCACGTTGTCATAATGCTTCCGCTTACGGTCTACGAGGGTACATGGACAATACTCTCCCCTCTCGTTGCTATGCATCACCATGATCTTGCTTGTGCGTAGGAAAATTTTGAAATTACTACGTTCCCCAACAGTGGCATCCGAGCCAGGTTTATGTGTAGATGTTATATGCACGAGTAGAACACAAGTGAGTTGTGGGCGGTAATAGTCATACTGCTTACTAGCATGTCATACTTTGATTTGACAGTATTGTTGGATGAAGCGGCCCGGACCGACATTACGCGTACACTTACATGAGACTGGTTCAACTGACGTGCTTCGCACACAGGTGGCTGGCGGGTGTCAGTTTCTCCAACTTTAGTTGAATCGAGTGTGGCTACGCCCGGTCCTTGTTGAAGGTTAAAACAACACATACTTGACGAAAAATCGTTGTGGTTTTGATGCATAGGTAAGAACGGTTCTTGCTCAGCTCGTAGCAGCCACGTAAAACTTGCAACAACAAAGTAGAGGATGTCTAACTTGTTTTTGTAGGGCATGTTGTGATGTGATATGGTCGAGACATGATGCTAAATTTTATTGTATGAGATGATCATGTTTTGTAGCAGAGTTATACGCTCATGGCAGGAAACCATATGGTTGTCGCTTTATTGTATGAAATGCAATCGCCATGTAATTGCTTTACTTTATCACTAATCGGTAGCGATAGTCGTAGAACCAATAGTTGGCGAGACGACAATGATGCTACATGTATATCAAGGTGTCATGGCGGTGATGATGGTGATCATGACGGTGCTTTGGAGATGGAGATCAAAGGCACAAGATGATGATGGCCATATCATATCACTTATATTAATTGCATGTGATGTTTATCCTTTATGCATCTTATTTTGCTTAGTTCGACGTTAGCATTATAAGATGATCTCTCACTAAATTTCAAGGTACAAGTGTTCTCCCTGAGTATGCACCATTGCGAAAGTTCGTCGTGCCGAGACACCACGTGGTGATCTGGTGTGATTAGCTCTACGTTCACATACAACGGGTGCAAGCCAGTTTTGCACATGCAGAATACTCGGGTTAAACTTGACGAGCCTAGCATATGCAGATATGGCCTCGGAACACTGAGAACGAAAGGTCGAGTGTGAATCATATATTAGATATGATCAACATAGTGATGTTCACCATTGAAAACTACTCCATCTCACGTGATGATCGGACATGGTTTAAGTGATATGGATCACGTGATCACTTAGATGATTAGAGGGATATCTATCTAAGTGGGAGTTCTTTAGTAATTTTATTAATTGAACTTTAATTTAACATGAACTTAGTACCTGATAGTATTTTCCATGTCTATGTTGTTGTAGATAGATGGCCTGTGCTGTTATTCTGTTGAATTTTAATGCATTCCTAGAGAAAGCTAAGTTCAAAGATGATGGTAGCAACTACATAGACTAGGTCCGTAACTTGAGGATTATCCTCATTGCTGCACAAAATAATTACGTCCTGGAAGCACCGCTAGGTGCCAAATCTGCTGCAGGAGCAGTGCCAGATGTTATGAACGTCAGGTAGAGAAAAGCTGATGAGTACTCGATAGTTCGGTGTGCCATGCTTTACGGCTTAGAACCGGGACTTCAACGATGTTTTGAACGTCATGGAGCATATGAGATATTCCAGGACTTGAAGTTAATATTTCAAGCAAATGCCCGGATTGAGAGATATCAAGTATCCAATAAGTTCTACAGCTGCAAGATGGAGGAGAATAGTTCTGCCAGTGAGCATATACTCAAAATGTCTGGGTATAACAATCGCTTGATTCAACTGGAAGTTAATCTTCCTGATGATAGTGTCATTGACAGAATTTTTCAATCACTGCCACCAAGCTACAAGAGCTTCATGATGAACTATAACATGCAAGGGATGGATAAGACAATTCCCGAGCTCTTCGCAATGCTAAAGGCTGCAGAGGTAGAAATCAAGAAGGAGCATCAAGTGTTCGTGGTCAACAAGACCACCAGTTTCAAGAAAAAGGGTAAAGGGAAGAAGGGGAACTTCAAGAAGAACGGCAAGCAAGTTGCTGGTCAAGTGAAGAAGCCCAAGTCTGGACCTAAGCCTGAGACTGAGCGCTTCTACTGCAAAGGGACTGGTCACTAGAGGAGGAACTACCACAAGTATTTGGCGGATAAGAAGGATTGCAAGGTGAACAAAGGTATATGTGATATACATGTTATTGATGTGTACCTTACTAATGCTCGCAGTAGCACCTGGGTATTTGATCTTTGGTTATGTTGCTAATATTTGCAACTCGAAACAGGGACTACGGATTAAGCGAAGATTGGTTAAGGACGAGGTGACGATGCGCGTGGGAAATGGTTCCAAAGTCGATGTGATCGTGGTCGGCACGCTACCTCTACATCTACCTCCGGGATTAGTTTTAGACCTGAATAATTGTTATTTGGTGCCACCGTTAAGCATGAACATTATATTTGGATCTTGTTTGATGCGAGACGATTATTCATTTAAATCAGAGAATAATGGTTGTTCTATTTATATGAGTAATATCTTTTATGGTCATGCACCCTTGAAGAGTGGTCTATTTTTGTTGAATCTCGATAGTTGTGACACACATATTCATAATATTGAAGCCAAAAGATGCAGAGTTGATAATGATAGTACAACTTATTTGTGGTATTTGCCGTTTGGGTCATATTGGTGTAAAGCGCATGAAGTAACTCCATTCTGATGGACTTTTGGAATCACTTGATTATGAATCACTTGGTACTTGTGAACCATGCCTCATGGGCAAGATGACTAAAACTCCGTTCTCCGAAACAATGGAGCGAGCAACATATTTGTTGGAAGTCATACATACTGATGTATGTGGTCCGATGAATATTGAGGCTCGCGGTGGGTATCGTTATTTTCTTACCTTCACAGATGATTTGAGTAGATATGGGTATATCTACTTGATGAAACATAAGTCTGAAACATTTGAAAATTTCAAAGAATTTCAGAGGGAAGTGGAAAATCATCGTAACAAGAAAATAAAGTTTCTACGATCTGATCGTGGAGGAGTTACGAGTTTGGTCTTCATTTGAAACAATGCAGAATAGTTTCGCAACTCACGCCACCCGGAACACCACAACATAATGGTGTGTCCGAACGTCGTAATCTTACTTTACTGGATATGGTGCAATCTATGATGTCTCTTACTGATTTACCGCTATCATTTTGGGGTGATGCTTTAGAGATGGCTGCATTCACGTTAAGTAGGGCACCATCTAAATCCGTTGAGATGACACCTTATGAACTGTGGTTTGGCAAGAAACCCAAGTTGTCGTTTCTTAAAGTTTGGGGCTGCGATGCTTATGTGCAAAAGCTTCAACATGATAAGCTCGAACCCAAATCGGAGATATGTGTCTTCATAGGATACCCAAAGGAGACTGTTGGGTACACCTTATATCACAGATCCGAAGGCAAGACATCCGTTGCTAAGGATGGATCCTTTCTAGAGAAGGAGTTTCTCTCAAAAGAAGTGAGTGGGAGGAAAGTAGAACTTGATGAGGTAATTGTACCTACTCCCTTATTGGAAAGTAGTTCATCGTAGAAATCTGTTCCTGTGACTCCTACACCAATTAGTGAGGAAGCTAATGATGATGATCATGTAACTTTAGATCAAGTTACTACCGAACCTCATAGGTCAACCAGAATAAGATCCGCACCAGAGTGGTACGGTAATCTTGTTCTGGAGGTCATGTTACTTGACCACGACGAACCTACGAACTATGAGGAAGCGATGATGAGCCCAGATTCCGTGAAATGGCTTGAGGCCATGAAATCTGAGATGGGATCTATGTATGAGAACAAAGTGTGGACTTTGGTTGACTTGCCCGATGATCGGCAAGCCATCGAGAATAAATGAATCTTCAAGAAGAAGATTGGCGCTGACGGTAATGTTATTGTCTACAAAGATCGACTTGTTGTGGAAGGTTTTCGACAAGTTCAAGGAGCTGACTATGTTGAGACCTTCTCACCCGTAGCGATGCTTAAGTCCGTCCAAATCATGTTAGAAATTGCTGCATTTTATGATTATGAAATTTGGCAAATGGATGTAAAGATTGCATTCCTGAATGGATTTCTAGAAGAAGAGTTGTATATGATGCAACCTGAAGGTTTTATCGATCCAAAGGATACTAACAAAGTGTGCAAGCTCCAGCGATCCATTTATGGACTAGTGCAAGCATCTCGGAGTTGGAATAAAATTTTGAAAGTGTGTTCAAAGCATATGGTTTTATACAGACTTTTGGAGAAGCCTGCATTTACAAGAAAGCGAGTGGGAGCTCTGTAGCATTTCTAATATTATATGTGGATGACATATTGTTGATTGGAAATGATATAGAATTTCTGGATAGCATAAAAGGATACTTGAACAAGAGTTTTTCTATGAAAGACCTCGGTGAAGCTGCTTATATATTGGGCATCAAAATCTATAGAGATAGATCAAGTCGCTTAATTGGACTTTCACAAAGCACATACCTTGATAAATTTTTAAAAAGTTCAAAATGGATCAAGCAAAGAAAGGGTTCTTTCCTGTGTTACAAGGTGTGAAGTTGAGTCAGACTCAATGCCCGACCACTGCAGAAGATAGAGAGAAAATGAAAGGTGTTGCCTATGCTTCAGCCATAGGCTCTATCTTGTATGCAATGTTGTGTACCAGACTTGATGTGCGCCTTGCTATCAGTTTAGCAGGGAGGTACCAAAGTAATCCAGGAGTGGATCGCTAGACAACAGTCAAGAACATCCTGAAATACCTGAAAAGGACTAAGGATATGTTTCTCGTTTATGGAGGTGACAAAGAGCTCGTCGTAAATGGTTGCGTTGATGCCAGCTTTGACACTGATCCAGATGACTCTAAATCACAAACCAGATACGTGTTTATATTGAACGGTGGAGCTATCACTTGGTGCAGTTCTAAGCAAAGCATCATGGCGGGATCTACGTGTGAAGCGGAGTACATAGCTTCTTCGGAAGCAGCAAATGAAGGAGTCTGGATGAATGAGTTCATATCCGATCTAGGTGTCATACCTAGTGCATCGGGTCCAATGAAAATCTTTTGTGACAATACTGGTGCAATTGCCTTGGCAAAGGAATCCATATTTCACAAGAGAACCAAGCACATCAAGAGACGCTTCAATTCCATCCGATCAAGTCAAGGAGGGAGACATAGAGATTTGCAAGATACATACGGATCTGAATGTTGCGGACCCATTGACTAAGCCTCCATCACGAGCAAAATATGATCAGCACCAAGACTCCATGGGTGTTAGAATCATTCTTGTGTAATCTAGATTATTGACTCTAGTGCAAGTGGGAGATCGACGGAAATATGCCCTAGAGGCAATAATAAAGTTGTTATTTATATTTCACTATATCATGATAAATGTTTATTATTCATGCTAGAATTGTATTAACCGGAAACTTAGTACATGTGTGAATACATAGACAAACAGAGTGTCACTAGTATGCCTCTACTTGACTAGCTCGTTGAATCAAAGATAGTTAAGTTTCCTAGCCATAGACACGAGTTGTCATTTGATTAACGGGATCACATCATTAGAGAATGATGTGATTGACTTGACCCATTCCGTTAGCTTAGCACTTGATCGTTTACTATATTGCTATTGCTTTCTTCATGACTTGTACATGTTCCTATGACTATGAGATTATGCAACTCCCGAATACGGAGGAACACTTTGTGTGCTACCAAACGTCACAACGTAACTGGGTGATTATAAAGGTGCTCTACAAGTGTCTCCGATGGTACTTGTTGAGTTGGCATAGATCGAGATTAGGATTTGTCACTCCGATTGTCGGAGAGGTATCTCTGGGCCCTCTCGGTAATGCACATCACTATAAGCCTTGCAAGCAATGTGACTAATGAGTTAGTTGCGGGATGATGCATTACGGAATGAGTAAAGAAACTTGCCGGTAATGAGATTGAACTAAGGTATTGAGATACCGACGATTGAATCTCGGGCAAGTAACATACCGATGACAAAGGGAACAACATATGTTGTTATGCGGTTTGACCGATAAAGATCTTCGTAGAAT
Organism: Aegilops bicornis; assembly: GCA_021605145.1. Taxonomy (NCBI): domain Eukaryota; kingdom Viridiplantae; phylum Streptophyta; class Magnoliopsida; order Poales; family Poaceae; genus Aegilops; species Aegilops bicornis. Next base: position 622,916,189 of record CM038674.1, read on the forward strand.
ATGTAGGAGCCAATATGAGCATCCGTGTTCCGCTTATTGGTTATTGACCGGAGATGTGTCTCGGTCATGTCTACATAGTTCTCGAACCCGTAGGGTCCGCACGCTTAACGTTCGGTGATGATCGGTATTATGAGTTTATGTGTTTTGATGTACCAAAGGTAGTTCGGAGTCCCGGATATGATCACGGACATGACGAGGAGTCTCAAAATGGTCGAGATGTAAAGATCGATATATTGGAAGCCTATGTTTGGACATCGGAATGGTTCCGGATGAGTTTGGGCATTTACCGGAGTACCGGGAGGTTACCAGAACCCCCCGGGGAGTATATGGGCCTTATTGAGCCTTAGTGGAATAGAGAGAGGAAGGGAAAAGGTGGAGGGCGCGCCCCCCTACCCCAATCCAAATTGGGCGCCCCCTTCCTTCCCTCTCTCCTCCCCTTCCTTCTCTCCTACTCCTACTACTTGGAAGGGGGGAATCCTACTCCCTGTGGGAGTAGGACTCCCCAAGGCGCGCCATAGTAGAGGGCCGGCCGTCCCCCTCCTCCACTCCTTTATATATGGGGGAGGGGGCACCCCATAGACACACAATTTGATCATTGATCTCTTAGCCGTGTTCGGTGCCCCCCTCCACCATAATCCACCCCGTTTATTTCGTTGCAGTGCTTAGGCGAAGCCCTGCGCCGGTAGCTTCATCATCACCGTCATCACGCCGTCGTGCTAACGAAACTCTCCCTCGACACTCTGCTGGATCGTGAGTTCATGGGACGTCACCGAACCGAACGTGTGCAGATCGCGGAGGTTTCTTACTTTTGGTACTAGGATCGGTCGATCGTGAAGACGTACGAGTACACCAACCACGTTGTCATAACGCTTCCTCTTACGGTCTACGAGGGTACGTGGACAACACTCTCCCCTCTCGTTGCTATGCATCACCATGATCTTGCGTGTGCATAGGAAAATTTTGAAATTACTATGTTCCCCAACAAGCTCATCATTTAGTCCTTCCGTAAACTTCTCGTGCTTCGCGGCATCTGCGGCTACATCGTCTGGGGCATAACAAGCTAACTTTCTGAACTCATCCACGTACTGCCCCACAGTACAATTTCCCTGGCATAAGTTGCGAAACTCACGCTTCTTCATGCTCATAGCTCCAGTTGAGACATGGGTTGTGCGAAAAGCTTGCTGAAACTGATCCCAAGTAACATTGGCTATGGGGAAAGTGGCAGTGTAATTCTCCCAGCATGAGGCTGCGGGCCCATCCAGTTGGTGTGCGACAAAGCGCTCCTTCTCAACATCTATGCAACCTGTGGTGGTCAGCTCCTTTGCAATCCTACGGAGCCAGTCATCAGCAACAATCGGCTCGGTGCTACTGGAAAACACCGGTAGATTCAACCTCAGAAAATGGCTAAGTTGTCAACTAGGGGTGGTGGCGGTGGGTTGTTGTGTTGTTGTTGTTGTTGTTGTTGTTGTTGTTGTTGTTGTTGTTGTTGTTTTTGTTGTTGTTGTTGTTGTTGTTGTTGTTGTTGTTGTTGTTGTTGTTGTTGTTGTTGTTGTTGTTGTTGTTGTTGTTGTTGTTGTTGTTGTTGTTGTTGTTGTTGTTGTTGTTGTTGTTGTTGTTGTTGTTGTTGTTGTTGTTGTTGTTGTTGTTGTTGTTGTTGTTGTTGTTGTTGTTGTGGTTGTTGTTGTTGTTGTTGTTGTTGTTGTTGTTGTTGTTGTTGTTGTTGTTGTTGTTGTTGTTGTTGTTGTTGTTGTTGTTGTTGTTGTTGTTGTTGTTGTTGTTGTTGTTGTTGTTGTTGTTGTTGTTGTTGTTGTTGTTGTTGTTGTTGTTGTTGTTGCCTTGGTTCTGGACTAGCAACTGCATTAGGGCATTCTGCTGCAGGATCAACTGCGTGAGCTCCGGTGGAAAGACAAATCCGGGGTCACGTCTCGGTGGCATCTGATGGGTTTAGAGGGGAGAGATTAGAATAGAGTGAGGTCTAAAGAGAAATTACTACCCATATGCACATGCGACAAACACATTCATATCACACCACTCAATTTGAAACAAGGGCTTACAATCGATCTAACTACCATTACAAAATAACCATACTATTACTATATACATGGGGAATGCTACTCATAATTTGGTGGTCGACTAGAAATTTTGATCGGTGGAAGACTCCATGATATCCGCTCCAGCTTCATCTTCATAATTATCATCACTATCAGGGTCAGAGTCGGTGTCGTCGATGATGATGTAGTCCTCTGGGTGGTTGTCCTCCTCTGGCGCAGGATCTCCCATGAATATTCCTAGCTTCTTTTCCAGGACTTCATTCTTCTCTAGTAATCTGCAATCTCCTCTTCATATCCATCGCGTGTAGACTTGAGTTCCTCTTCTAGCTACATGTTCTGGGTCATCACCTTGTTCATGTCCATCATGCTGGCGCACATCTGGTTCTCCTGACGACGAATGCGTTGGTTCAACTCCTGGATGTATGCTGCAATTGACTTGTCCCTCCTGGTGCAAATCATCTCCCATTGCTCATCTCGGCGTCCACATATCTGGTAGATGGTGTCCTTAAGATCCTTGTGGTAAACTTCGCCTATGCGTCCCATGGCGATGTGGGCTGCCATGCTCTTTCCTAGACTCCAGGTTGGTGCATCAAAGGAAAACTCTATGGGCTCAGTAACTAGCACGAATGTTCTCCCTGGGACATGAACTCGAATCATCCAAAGCTCCTCTTCTGGTAAAGTGGCGGTGTAGGTCCCAGTGAAGCTTGGTATTCCGATGTTCAGGTACCTAGTGGCTTCCTTCAAGTGTCATCCAAAAGGGGTGTCTTCATCCGGTTGAGCAAACTTGTTCCTTGGGTCCGCCATCTGTAGAGTAGAAAATGGAGAAGAGTCAGAAATGAGTAGAGAAGAGGTCCTATGGCTTATCTTATTGGTCGCGTCCTACAGTCAGCGTGTGCTCTGGTACCGTCTTGTAGAGATCCGACCTAGACGGTCAAATATTTGTGCGTAAGTGTCATCCCTAGATCAGTAATGCTGACACACACAGTACTCGAGGATTTATAACAGAGTTCACTCACACACTTAGTACATCGAATGTCTCAAAAGATAACTTATTACAATAATATGGCTGAAGGCCATCTAAAAGATAACCGCCGAAGCTTCAAAGGTAAATGAGTCCATCAACTCCAACGGCATAGCTGAGTGCATGACAACGACCTAGCGCACCTTACTCTTCGTCTGAAAACTCTACAACATAATACATTGCGGCCTGCATACGTCAGCACATGGAATATGCTGGCAAAATAACACTATAGAGCAATGAACAATGTATCGGCTATAACTATATGCATATTTGGCTGGTGGAGGCTCTATGGTTATTTTTGCAGAAAGCCAGTTTTTCCCTACAACAAAGGAATATATTTTATTTAACTACAAAGTTTGTTGAAAACATTGAGAGGGTTCCTCCAACTCAATCCCAATGAATAATTATCAACCCAACAAATTAATTAAATAGAGTGATGAGATCAGATCAATAATTCAAGTACTAGATACTCAAAATGTCCGGGACACGGCTAACCATGATTAGTTTATACACTCTGCAGAGGTTTGCGCACTTTTCCCCACAAGACTCAATCTCCTCCGTTGAATTTCTCGCACTACATGATGTTTGAGAAACGGATGATCGAGACACAGTCTTTCAGAAGCACTAACTCTTTACTCTGGGTAGACAGTACCACCTACTTCGCCTACATTTGCTAGCCTACCACTGAAATAGGTCACACAACATACTAAACTATGCTAGAGCCCATAATGGCTTGTGGCTGCACACGGAAGTTTCTAGCATGAATAATCTTATGATCCCTTTGAGCCTGGGTGGCGAACCATAGGATGATCACACGGGTACTCCGGGATATCCCAGGACAGCGCTGGATTGCTCCAGGTGCCCAGACAACCACTGGGTGCTCCAGGGTGCCTCAACCAATCCACCCAGATGTGAGTTAAAGTAGCCACCTTAAGTTCAACCATTAGTAAATGATAACTCTCACATATGTCATGGATCTCTCAAACCAAACCACGTCTACGAGCATAGCATAGCAGTATAAGCATAACGTAGAAGTAACTCCGAGGGTTTGAAATAAAAAGGCAATAGGTTCTACCTCATCAACTACTTCCCAATACCCACATGTTAATCAAATCCTAACCATGCAGTGTTTTAGGATTGAAACTAATGCATAAAAACTGGGTATTAAAGAGGTATGATCAAAGTGTTGCTTGCCTTGCTGACGATCTGAAAACCCTAGTGACTCGTAGTAGCACGCTTCGCACTTCGGAAACTCTATCATGAACAAACAATAGCATACATAAGTACTCAAGCATAGATGAAAGGGTAAAACTCAAGTGAAAGGATCCAAACTGAAAGTTCGACTGAAGAGCTTCGATTTGCAAAAAGAATCAATCGAATCGGAGCTATGAAACTCAAACTACGATAAAAAAAGTTCGAATACAAATCTGCTTGAAACCAAATTTTAAATTTTCAAAATCATGTTCAAGTTGGTTATCTGGAAAGAGGGGAACAAGACGAAGATTTTGGCGTTGGTTTCACTGGATTTGGATAAACGAGCAAAAAGTTGTGAGGGTTTGAAGATCAGGGACTAAACTGTGATAAAAATAATCATGGATATGTCCCTGGCCGAAAAATAAAAGAAAAGGAAAAACCTATCGAAGGAACATTTGCTAACAGAACTAAACCGACGAATCCGTTCATTAAAACGAACAAAACAGCGAACGTTCGCTAATTAGCGAACCCTAAAAAACCGATCTAAAAAGAAAAACCGAAACGAGAACCGGCGAACCAGGACAGTTTTATACCGGTCCAAACGGCGACGGGGTCAACGGCGGCGGCGACGACTCCGGCGGCCAGGCGGGGCGGGGCGGGCGGCGGCGACGACGGCGGCAGTGGCGAACGGTGGCGACGCGAGCAAAGTGGTGGCTCGTGCTTGGGCTCCGGCGTGAGCGATGTGGGGACAGGGGGGCGGGGCGCGGCTTATAAAGAGGGAGGGGATCGGCCGGCTTGGGGGAGGGTCAAGGCGGCGGGAGGCGGAGTCCGCCTCGGACTCGGCGGCGGCCAAGGCGGGACTCCACCGCCGGGAGGAAAGCGGCAGTCGATCGGCTTACTGGGCCTTTCGGCCGGTCCAAACTTTTTAAATAAATTTCGCCCGAAAGAAAAAAAATCCTAATAAAATATAAAAAACTAAAATACCAGAAACAATTTTCCCCGTCCAAACCTAATATTTAGAACAAAGTGAACATTTTTCTGGCCTAAAAATGCAATTATTCAAAAATGCATATTTTTCTAATTCAAATAAAATAATAATTTGATTTTAAAAATTCTTCTCCAGTATTCCTCTCTTTTTGAAGAAGTCATTTTATCTTCTCTCATTTATTTTGATTATTGGAAATAATTGGAGAGAAAAAAATCAAATATGAAAATATGTGAAACCTCCAATTCTCTCCTTGGGTCCTTGAGTTTCTTAAGATTTCTAGGATCACAACCAAAATGCAAAAAGTATGATATGCACATGATGACCTATGTATAACATCCAAATTGAAAATTGGGATGTTACAAACGTTAATGAAGGTATTGTTCTGGGTCATAAGATTCCTGAGAAGGGCATTGAAGTGGATAAGGCTAAGGTTGATGCAATTGAGAAAATGCCATGTCCTATGGACATCAAAGGTATTTGTAGTTTCCTTGGTCGCGCTGGTTTCCATGTGAGATTTATCAAAGAATTTTCTAAAATTTCTGGGCCTCTTACAAATCTTTTGCAAAAGGATATTCCTTTTGTTTTCGATGATGATTGTTTGGAAGCTTTCGAAACACTCAATAAAGCCTTAATTTCTGCACCTATTGTTCAACCACCTGACTGGAATTTGCCTTTTGAAACTATGTGTGATGCTAGTGATTATGCTGTTGGTGCTGTTCTAGGAAAAAGAGTTGATAAGAAACTGAATGTTATTCATTATGCTGGTAAAACTCTAGATAGTGCCCAACGAAATTATGCTACTACTGAAAAGGAATTTCTAGCAGTGGTGTTTTCTTGTGATAAATTTTTGTTCTTACGTTGTTGATTCTAAAGTTATCGTTCACACCGACCATACTGCTATTAAATATCTTATGGAAAAAATAGATGCTAAACCTAGAGTTATTCGATGGGTTCTTTTGTTACAAGAATTTGATTTACATATCATTGATAGGAAAGGAGCTGAGAACCCCGTAGCTGATAACTTGTCTAGGCTTGAAAACGTGCTTGATGACCCACTGCCTATTGATGATAGTTTTCCTGATGAGCAGTTAGCTGCAATAAATGTTGCTAATAGTACTCCTTGGTATGCTGACTATGCTAATTACATTGTTGCTAAATATTTGCCACCTAGCTTTACATACCAACAAATCAAAAAATTCTTGTATGATTTAAGACACTATTTTTGGGATGACCCACATCTTTATAAAGAAGGAGTAGATGGTATTATTAGACGTTGTGTGCCTGAGCATGAATAGGGACAAATCCTACGGAAATGTCACTCCAAAGCTTATGGAGGGCATCATGCTGGAGATGGAACTGCTCACAAGGTATTGCAGTTTGGATTTTATTGGCCTACTCTCTTCAAGGATGCCCGTAAGTACGTCTCATCTTGTGATGAATGTCAAAGAATAGGTAATATCGGTAAGCGTCAAGAAATGCCTACGAATTATTCACTTGTTGTTGAACCATTTGATGTTTGGAGATTTGATTACATGGGACCTTTTCCTTCATCTAATGGGTATACACATATTTTGGTTGCTGTTGATTATCTTACTAAATGGGTAGAAGCTATTCCAACCAAGAGTCTTGATCACAACACCTCTATTAAAATGCTTAAGGAAGTTATTTTCCCAAGGTTTGGAGTCCCTAGATATTTAATGACTGATGGTGGCTCACACTTTATTCATGGTGGTTTTCGTAAAATGCTTGCCAAGTATGATGTTAACCATAGAATTGCATCACCTTATCATCCTCAATCTAGTGGTCAAGTTGAACTTAGAAATAGAGAAGTAAAATTAATTTTGCAAAAGATTGTCAATAGGTCTAGAAAGAATTGGTCTAAGAAATTAGATGATGCACTTTGGGCTTATAGAACAACATATGAAAATCCTATGGGTATGTCTCCTTATAAAATGGTTTATGGAAAAAGTTTTCATTTGCCACTTGAGTTAGAACATAAAGCATTTTGGGTAGTCAAAGAACTCAACTATGATTTCAAACTTGTCGGGAAAAGATGTTATTTGATATAAGATCATTAGATGAATGGAGAACCCCAAGTTTATGAAAATGCAAAATTATTCAAAGAAAAGGTTAAAAGATGGCATGACACAAGAATCCAAAAGCGTGAGTATAAAGTTCGGGAATATGTTCTTTTGTACAACTCTCGTTTTAGATTCTTTGCAGGAAAACTCCCCTCAAAACGGGAAGGCCCGTATGTCATCGAGGAAGTTTATCGGCCTAGAGCCATCAAAATAAATAATTCTGAAGGTACTAACCCGAAGGTTGTCAATGGGCAACGAATAAAGCATTATATCTCAGGTACACCCATTAATGTTGAATGTAATATTATCCAAACTTTGACACCGGAAGAACACATCAAAGAGTCCTTACGGAACACTCCAGAATCGTGAAAATAAGGAGGTACATGATACTGTAAGTAAACGTACTCCTAAAAGTCCGCAAAAATATTTTTTATCAGTTTTGGAATATTTAAGAATTTGGAAATAAAGAAACTTCCAGGAAGTGTCCCCTGGTGGGCAAAAGACACGAGGGCGCGCCAGCCGCCAGGTGGGTTGTGCCCACCCGGGACACCTCCCGGACTCTGTTTTTCTTCCGTATGCTTGTCCACCAATGTAAAAAAAAAATATATATACTTCCCGAACCTGTTAACCACCCTATCACGAAGATATCCTCTGTTCTCTTTTCTTGTTGTTTTCTGCGCAGTTTTGAAAATATGTCGTCTCAAGACTCCGATGGAGAGAGCTATGCCTCACATCTCGTTGCTGACCCAAATACGTATGGGGACCTATCTCCCTATGGTTGAACTACGGATGACGAGGAGGATGCTCACTTGATGAGGATTGATGATTCAAGCTCAAAGGAGGAGGATATTCCTCTACCTCAACCTGGGGATATGCACGTGGAGTTCAAGAAGTCAAGTCTCCCTAAGAGAACTAACCGTTCTAAAAATCAATTTATTCCTTCTCGTTTTCGGCAGAAAAGCAAAGGGGATTTATGTGACAAGATCTTGAAGCTGGAGTTGGAAGTCGATGATTTAAAGGAGGAAATTGCTCTCCTCAACTACAATATGAAAAAGTTTAAGGCAAAATTGTCGTCACCACCACCATCTTCTTCACCACCAAAGGAGAATTGAGTATCGGGTATGGGCACTCCCCTTGGCATCTGCCAAGCTTGGGGGAGGTGCCCCGGTATCGTATCATCCCACTATATTTTTACTTTTACTTATCTTAGTTCGATCTTTTGGTTTGGAATGAATAAAAGTTTAGTTCGTTTCTTTCTTCTTTGAGAGTTTGCTCAGTGATCTATCCTTGTAATCGTGTGAAAGTTATATAATAAAGTTTATATTGAGTTTTTGCTTCTTTACTTTCATGTTGCAAATAAAGAAAAGAAACAAGAAAGTAAAGGAGAAATGAAGTAAATAAAAGAAAGGAAATAAATCAATAATATCATATACTAAACCTATGGTAGGTTGTGGCACCACATAAGGAAAAGTATAAATAGCAAATTTTATTATAGGTTGACAAACATAGCATTAGTCAATGATGCAACTCATAAAAGAATTAATAAGGGAAAGAAGATTCAGATATAAAATATACTATCCTAGAAATCTTTTGTGATTGTGAGCCCTCATCAAAATATTATATGCCAAAATTGCTGACGTTGGACAAGGAAGACAACTTAATGGTTTATGTTTGTTTATATTCACATAGAAGTCATATTGTCATAGATCCACCATGTGATGCTTTCCCTATCTTCGCTAGTCAAAAATTCCGCACTAAGTAGAGATACTACTTGTGCATCCATACCTACCTAGGGATTGAGCAAGATCCCTCAAGTAAGTTATCATCGGTGCAAAAAGGCAATAAAAATTGCTTTTAAATGTGTGAGATCATTTAGTGTAAGAGAAATTGAGCGTTGCACAAACTTGTGATGGTGAAGAATAAAAGCGACAGACTGCATAATAAAGTTTTCTATCACAAGGGGCGATGCAACGTGACGTTCTTTTGCACGAAGGGGTTGAGCATACAAACAAATAAGTGCATGGCAACCTCTGCTTCCCTCAGCGAAGGGCCTATGTTTTACTTTTATGTATTTACTTTTATGCAAAGAGTCAAAGTTTTCCCTCTATTCCTTGTTATTTTTCTCCTTTGGCAAGCATCATGTGGTGAGGAAATATCTAGGCACATATGTCCAGTTGAATATAGATAGCATGAGTTATTATTGTTGACACCACCCTTGATGTGAATATGTTGGGAGGAGAAACTATAAGCCCCTATCTTTCTATGTGTCCGGTTGAAACATTTTGGTCATGTGTACGCGGTAAGTGTTAGCAATCATAGAAGACTATATGATGGTTGAGTATGTGGACTTGCCTAAAGGCTCCGACACGTGACCCTTCCTGAAAAGATGATGAATTGTAGTTGCAAAGTTGACTGAGAACATAGTTTGTGGGTTTCTAATAGAGTTTTTGCTTTATACTTCGATCATGTGTTGAACTGTTGCTTATTCATGAGACGTATATGATAAAAGTCCTATGTTTAAATTTGTTGATGTTATAATAATTCACATGATGCTTCTATGCCCGTATTTTGTTTTTATCGACACCTCTCTCTCAAAGCATGGGGACATCTTTTTCGATTTTAGTTTTCGCTTGAGGACAAGCGAGATCTAAGCTTGGTGAGTTGATACGTCCATTTTGCATCATGTTTTCTTACTGTTATTTATGATGTTTTTATCCATAATAATGCTTTTTGGAGTAATTCTAAATGTCTTTTCTCTCATAATTTGCAAAGTACACACCAAGAGAGAGAATTCTGGCAGCTGGAAATATGGACCTGGAAAAGCTACGTCAGGCTGCCTATTCTGCACAACTCCAAACAAGCTGAAACTTCATGGAGATTTTTTGTGGAATATTTAAGATTTATTGGAGCCAATAACTACCAGAGGGGTCCCACCAGGTGGGCACAACCCACCTAGGCGCGCCCTGGTGGGTTGTGCTCACCCAGGCCCACCTCCGGTGCCCATCTTCTGGTACAAAAGTCATTTTGACCTAGAAAAAATAAGGAGAGGACTTTCGGGACGGAGCTTCGCCGTCTAGAGGCGGAACTTGGGCAGGAACACTTTTGCCCTCCGGCGGAGCGATTCCGCCGGGGGAACTTCCCTCTCGGAGGGAGAAATCATCGTCCTCATCATCACCAATAACTATCCCATCTTGGGGAGGGCAATATCCATCAACATCTTCAACAACACCATCTCATCTTAAACCCTAGTTCATCTCTTGTCTTCAATCTTGTTACCGGAACTATAGATTGGTGCTTGTGGGTGACTAGTAGTGTTGATTACATCTTGTAGTTGATTACTATATGGTTTATTTGGTGAAAGATTATATGTTCAGATCCATTATGCTATTTAATACTCCTCTGATCATGAGCATGTTTATCATTTGTGAGTAGTTACTTTTGTTCTTGAGGTCACGGGATAAATCATGTTGCAAGTAATCATGTGAATTTGATATGTGTTCTATATTTGGATAGTATGTATGTTGCTATTCCCTTAGTGGTGTCATGTGAACATCGACTACATGACACTCCACCATATTTGGGCCTAAGGGAATGCATTTTGGAGTAGCAATTAGATGATGGGTTGCGAGTGATGTAAGCTTAAACCCCAGTTTATGCACTATTCCGTAAGGGACCTATTGGATCCAAAAGTTTAATGCTATGGTTAGAATTTATTCTTAATACTTTTCTCGTAGTTGCGGATGCTTGCGGGAGGGTTAATCATAAGTAGGAGGTTTTTTAAAGTAAGAACAACACCTAAGCACCGGTCCACCCACATATCAAATTATCAAAGTAGCGAACACGAATTAAACCAACATGATGAAAGTGACTAGATGAAATTCCCGTGTACCCTCAAGAACGCTTTGCTCACTATAAGAGACTGTTTTGACCTGTCCTTTGCCTCAAAAGGATTGGGCTACCTTGCTGCACTTTTGTTACTACCATCGTTACTTGCTTGTTACAATTTATCTTGCTATCAAACTACTCCACTACTTACAATTTCAGCACTTGCATACATTACCGTACTGAAAACTACTTGTCATTTCCTTTTGCTCCTCGTTGGGTTCGACACTCTTACTTATTGAAAAGAGCTACAATTGATCCCCTATGCTTGTGGGTCATCAGCCCCCCACCCTTATGGGCCCCTCGTGATTCCACCGACCTATTTCTTCCGCCTATATATTCTCAAATATACCAAAACCTTCCAGGGGAGCCACGAAACCACTTTTCCACCGCCACAACCTTCTGTACCCGTGAGATCCCATCTAGGAGCCTTTTCCAGCGTCCTGCCGGAGGGGGATTCGATCATGGAGGGATTCGTCATCAACACCATTGCCTCTGCGATGAAGAGTGAGTAGTTTACCACAGACCTACGGGTCCATAGCTAGTAGCTAGATGGATTTTTCTCTCTCTTTGATTCTCAATAAAAAGTACTCTTCGATTGTCTTGGAGATCTATTCGATGTAATACTATTTTGCGGTGTGTTTGACGAGATCCGATGAATTGTGGATTTATGATCAGCTTATCTATGAATATTATTTGAATCTTCTCTTAATTCTTATATGCATGTTTTGATATCTTTGCATGTCTCTTCGAACTATCGATTTGGTTTGGCCAACTAGATTGGTTTTTCTTGCAATGGGAGAAGTGTTTAACTTTGGGTTCAATCTTGCGGTGCTCGATCCTAGTGACAGAACGGGAACGGACACGTATTGTATTGTTGCCATCAAGTATAACAAGATGGGGTTTTCATCATATTGCTTGAGTTTATCCCGCTACATCATTCCATCTTACTTAATGCGTTACTCTGTTCTTATAAACTTAATACTCTAGATGCAGGCAGGAGTCGGTCGATGTGTGGAGTAATAGTAGTAGATGCAGGCAGGAGTCGGTCTACTTGATACGGACGTGATGCCTATATTCATGATCATTGCCTCAGATATCTTCATAACTTTGCGCTTTTCTATCAATTGCTCGATAGTAATTTGTTCACCCACCGTAATAATTTCTATCTTAAGAGAAGCCTCTAGTGAAACCTATGGCCCCCGGGTCTATTTTCCATCATATAAGTTTCCGATCTACAATTTCAGTTTCCTATTTACTTTCTTTGCAATCTTTTACTTTCCATTCCATAAACCAAAAATACCAAAATATTACTTTAGCGTTTATCCATCTCTATTAGATCTTACATTACAAATAACCGTGAAGGGATTGACAACCCTTTTATCGCGTTGGGTGCAAGTTGGTGTTTGTTTGTCCAGGTATTCGGTGAATTGCGTGTTGTCTCCTACTGGATTGATACCTTGGTTCTCAAAAGCTGAGGGAAATACTTACTCTACTTTTCTACATCACCCTTTCCTCTTCAAGGGAAAAACCAACGCAAGTTCAAGAGGTAGCATTCACCCTCGGGCCTGAGGTTATGTACCAGTAGCTATGTGTTTGATCTCTCTCTCTCTCACGTGTTCTTGATTTGGCATGACCTTGATGTACCGCGAGCTTTGTTACTATAGTTGAGTCATATGGTGCTTTTCCCCCTCTACCTTCTTGTGATGAATTGAGTCTTGCTCTTTGAGGTTTCGTTATGTTGGATTGAGTATTGGATTTGAGAAAACTTGATGTATGTCTGGCGATGGGATATATGTGGTGACATTCTGATGTTCTATTGATTCACTTGATGTATGTTTTGGCACTCAACTCGCGGATTCCATAAGTGACATTGGGGTAATCTATGCATAGGGGTTGATGCATGTTTTTGTCCTACGTTCTCCGATAGAAACTTTGGAGTGATTCTTTGTTGCTCGTTGAGGGATTGCCATATGATCTAATTATGTTATCATTGTTGAGAGAACTTGCACTACTGAAAGTATGAACCCTAGGCCATGTTTTCAAGCATTGCAATACCGTTTTCACTCACTTATACTACTTGCACTACAAAAAAAAGACACATCCGTGACATTTTGGGCCGAACGAATTTTTTTCCTGTCATACATATGACACTTCTATGACGATAATTGTGACAAAACCCGGTATCATCATAGATGTGGTGGGCTCCTACTTCTATGACAAAAAATCATGACATAAAATGGGCTTTTCGTCCTGGGCGGGCCGGAGACGCAGCTGCATGACATTCTTTGGGCAGTCCATGACGGAATAAACCGTGGTAGAAGCGAGGGGGATGAAAATTTCAGGGAGTTGCCGGTTACAGTGGGAGAGCGATGCACATTTCTCTCGTACGTATGCGCATTTCTCAGGGCGTTGGCTCTAACTGAAGCCGAGCAAGGCGTTGGGCTCTAACTGAACCCGAGAGATTGCACTGCAGGCTACGCGTTACTGAACCCGAGCGATCGATCGATGGCTGTTAACTGAACCCGATGGAGCGATTCCTTCGCTACTGCTGCTAGTGACCGCTATGGGGGGGTTGGATGAACCATGAGCGGTGGCGTTGCCACTTGATGAACAGGAACCCGTGGTGTGGAGGGCTGGATGAACAGTAGACGGTGGAGGGGTGGCCGTGGAGGGGTGGTTGAACAGGACCCCGTGGTGTGGAGGGCTGGATGAACAGTAGACGGTGGAGGGGCGCCCGTGGAGAGGGGTGGTTGAACAGTAGCCGGTGGAGTAGTGCGTGGTGGATGCTGGATGAACAGGAGCCCGTGGAGGCTGGAGGAGGTCAACGGTAGCCCATGGAGGCTAGAGGAGGTCGACGGTGGAGATGAACAGTATCCCGTGGAGTCACGTTTTGCGGTACGCCACACCCCTCCCCCCACCCCCCGTTTCGACCGTAGCGCTCCAACACAAGTCCATTTCGTCTGCTTATGCACGCCACACCCTCCCGATCAACAGGACCCCTGCTTTGACCGTAGGAGTTCCGCTTTCCTCCGCTTTGTGTACGCCACACCTCCCGATCAACAGGACCCCTGCTTCGATTGTAGGAGGTCCGCTTCTTCCGCTTTTGATGCGCCAGCCCCTCCGATCAACAGGACCCGTTTGACGTGGCCGGTCGAACACAAGGCCGCTTCCTCTCAAGCAGCGGTATGCCAGGCCTCGTTTCCATCGCCTGTTCCGTCCAAGCCCTCCCAATGAACACGACCACGCATTCCGTTCCGACCCAGCCGGTTGGCTCCCCAAGAACACGACAACGACGCTGTTTCTCTGTTCCGACCCAGCCATGTATGTATGCGCGAGTAGGCGTTCGAGACCCTGCCTGTATGTACGTACGTGGCCGTATTTTATTTCTTGCACCCTCGCCGATGTACGTACGTGTACATGCTACATGCGCGCCTCTACTACGACACGTATGCCTCTACATCTACGACACGTGCACGCCTCTACATCGACCAGTATGTACGTACACGTTCACGACCAGAATGACAACGCTACGTACGCTTCGACCAGGTGGGTCCCGACTGTCAGACACTTCCTTGCGTGCGAAGATGTAGCTGGTGGGTCCCAACAGTCAGGGGGGGCGAATCATTTTTTTGCCCGGACGCACTTCCTTGCATGCGAAGGTGTACCTGGTGGGTCCCAGCAGTCAGGGGGGAAACGTTTTTTTCGCAAAATATGGTGGCCCGTCCGCAAGGCCCCTCACCGCGGTGGAGGAATAATTATTTTGCGGCGTAATAAGGAGGCACTTCCTTGCTGCGGCCGTGGACCCTATCGCCTCTCCGCGTCAATCCACGTCCGATGGAAGCCGTTCCTTGACCACGTTGACCACGCCACCGAGAGCACCAGGCGGTGGACGACGGCGAGGCCTAGGAAGGGGACGACGCGAGCCGGGAAGACGCGCAGCGGATGCCCACGCCGTGAGGAGTACGAGGTTCACCGTTCGCTGCGGTGTGAGGCTGCCGCCGCAGAATAACAGGGGGTGTCGGTGAGTAGAGGGATGGCTCGCCAAGGTGGGAGTAGTAGGGCGATGAGGCCTCCGCCAGATCGCAGCCGCCACGGGAGGCAGGAGCACGAGGCACGACCGGCGTTGGTTTGGGCGGCCGGAGCAAGAAGACCAGAGGTTGAAGAAGCACGACGGCCGTTGAATGGACATTGTACGGTCACTGGAGCTAGAATCGTGCATATTGACTAAGTTGACAAAGCCCTCCGTCCCCTCAACTTAGTAGGCCCACAAGTCAGCCTGCCACTATACTGGGTCCCAGCTAACAGGGGGAGTATTCATTTTTTTTGTGCGTAATAAGGAGGCACTTCCTTGCGTGCGAAGATATAGCTTGTGGGTCCGAGCTGTCAGCGGCGGTAATGTTTTTTTTTCGCGAAATACTGAGGCCCTCTCGGTGGGTCCCCGATGTCAGGTGGAGGAATCATTATTTTGCGTGTAATAAGGAGGCATTTCCTTGCGTGGGGCCGTGGACCCAGCTGTCGGCCTCTCCATGTACAGTCCACTTCAGATGCATGTCGGTCGCTGACCACGTTGACCAGGCCACGCCGAGAGCATCAGGGTGGTGGACGACGGCGAGGCCTAGGAAGGGAATGACACGGAGGCAGGGAAGACTCCGCAGTTGTTTCCTACGCGGAGGGGAGTACGACTGAACGAGGGTTTACTGGTTCGTCTACCGTCGCCGAAGAATAACAGCAGGTGTGGGTGAGTAGAGGGATGGCTAGGCCAGCGATGGGAGTACGGTGGGGTGGTGAGGCTCACAAGGCAAAGACAGCCGGCCGCTGGGAGGAGGGAGCAGGCAGTCCCTTGCCGCTTGTTTGAGCGGGCCGAGCAGAAGAGCAGATTGAAGAAGACGACGTTGGATGGCCATCCAACACCACCGCTTAAAGGCCAACCTTTTTTTAGGAAAGCCTCAAATCAGGAAAACAAAGATACAACCCATCTGCAATTATTTCTAATAATTTACAGCCCATTTGCTAATTCTTAAGGTTTTTTTTTGGAGCCCATATTCTTTTTGTTAGCATTACAGCCCATATTGTGGCCACGGTTAAAAAATTATACGAAATTTTGCATATTTCGGTGCAGTCCGAACTGTTTTTAATCCCAAAATTTCGACTCACATTCAAACTGATTTTAAAAATAAATTTATATCAACATAAAATCCAACGAATTCTCCACGCTTAAAAATTAATGTAATTTAAAATCTCGAAATGAAAAAAAAGATATTTGAAACTAATTGCCGGTTTGATGTGTTTTAAAAATGTACAACCCATTTCTCATTACTGATAGTCCATTTTCTCGGCCAGCCGAATGAAGCTCTCCTCGTCTTGAAAGATTTGCAGCCCAACAGGCCCGACAAAGCAACTTACTTGGCAAATCACAAAAAAATTGGGATGTGGCCTTGGACCCAGCTGTCAGCCTCTCCACGACAAGATTTCTTCCGATGGAACTCGGTCGTTGACCACATTGACCACGCCGCGCCGAGAGCACCAAGGTGGTGGACGACGGCGAGGCCTAGGAAGGGGACGACGAGGAGCCGGGGAAGACGCGGCAGTGGATGCCCACGCGGAGAGGAGCACGAGGGTTCACTGGTTCGGCTGTGGCATGAGGCTGCTATCGCCACAGAATAACAGGGGGTGTGGGTGAGTAGAGGGATACCACAGGCCGCTGGTGGGAGTAGTAGGGCGGTGAGGCCTCACAGCATCACAGCCGGCCACGAGAGGCAGGAGCACGTGGCACGACCGGCGCTGCTTTGGGCGGCTGGAGCAAGAAGACCAGAGGTTGAAGAAGCATTATGGCCGTTGGATGGACATCGTACGGTCACTGGATCTAGAATTGTTCATATTGACTAAGTTGACAAAGCCCTCCGTCCTCGTCAACTTAGTAGGCCCACAAGTCAGCCACCCACTATGGTGGGTCCCAGCTAGCAGGGGGTATTCATTTTATGGTGCGTAATAAGGAGGCACTTCCTTGCGTGCGAAGATATAGCTGGTGGGTCCGACCACCGTGGGGGACGTTTTTCGTGAAATACGTAAGCCCTTCCCACGCATAAAGGCGTAATAAGGAGGAACTTTCCTTGCGTGAGACCATGGACCTCGTGGGTCCCAGCCACAAGCCTCCACGCATCCCTTCTTCCGATGACTCTCAGATGTTGACCACGCCACACGAAGCGCACCGAGGTGGTGGACGCACGGCAAGGCCCCTGCACTAGAACGAACGGAGATGGGGAAGACGCGGTAGTGGAGTCGACACGGAGAGGAGTGGGAAACTTGATCGTTCGGTGCGGGGTGGGCCTACACTCGGCAGAGAATAACAGGAGGTGCGGAGTGGAGG
This sequence comes from Aegilops bicornis, assembly GCA_021605145.1. Taxonomy (NCBI): domain Eukaryota; kingdom Viridiplantae; phylum Streptophyta; class Magnoliopsida; order Poales; family Poaceae; genus Aegilops; species Aegilops bicornis. The sequence goes on from CM038674.1 coordinate 622,933,776, forward strand.
GATGGCTCGCCGCTTGGGGTAGCGTTTACCGAGGAGCGCAAACAACGCCACCGGACGCCAAAGGTCGGAGCAAAGTGTTCCGCAGCTACTGGGGAAGAAGACGAGAGATTGAAGAAGAATGTCGGCCATTGGATGTAAATCCAACGCCTTCTTAGGTTTCACCCATCGCCCACATGTCACCAGCACCATTTGTTTTTTTGTCCATTTGGTGGGCTGGGTGAAACAATGATGTAGCATCTATGCAGCCCGTTTAAATCCCATTTGCATTTTTCTCGAAATCCGCGGACTTGCTGGGCTAGGTGAAAATATCATGTTGGGCTAGATAGAGAAATGTTATAAAAACATAAACACATTATTGCACGTCAGTAAAATCTCTGCAAGCTTATGTACGCAATCACTAGGAGTTAACTTGGCAAGTTATATATAAACAATTATTATTATTTTGTAAGAACTTTCAACTTACGAAATAAAACATCATTTTAATTTGATGATTTAATAGTACGTGGGGTATTATTATTTTTTAGGCTAGACGTGGGACAGTTGAGTTGGTTCTAGGGGAAAGTACTAGGAGAAAACTAAGTTTACATCGAAAAAGAAAGTGGGAGAAAATTCAGAGACCTTTGGGTCCACAAGAGAGGAATATGTTGGGAGGAAGGAGATTCAAAGCACGGCAGCCGAAAGTGAACTAGTTTTTTTTACGGACAAGTGAACTAGTTTACATACATTAGCAAATAGCCACTAAAAAAAGCAATCAGGTTAATGGGTTCTTAAAAGAAATATTTCGGACAAAACAGATAATTACGACACATAGGCTGATGCATGAAAGACTCAGATGATAAAGGTGCTTATAAATGTATAAAGTACAACATCTAGACCTTCCCGCACGCTTGATCATGTCGTTGCGGTTGTCCGTGTACTCGCCGGTTACGAGAAGCGGATACGCCCTCATGTCCAAGATTTTCCGTACATGTCGTAGCATGCGATGTCGCCCTGGCCGCGTGAGGTTATGTAGGCTAGATTCGCAGGTACCTCCCACGTGTTTAGGTCGCCTTCTTTGATGTTGGCGTATCGTGGGTCGATGATGGTCTCAGCGAGGTCAACCACGTAGTCCTTCTCCGGCCATTGCCGATGATCTTGTATTGCTTCTGGATGTCGACAAGCTTGTTGCACCAGATGGCCGAATCGTCACGTTCTTCCTTCTCTCCACCGTAGAGAAGGTGCAGTCGGCGCTGCCGATGAAACGGGCGAATGCTCCAGAACCTGGTGCAGCCATAGGACTGAGGCGAGGCAGAGCTTCACCGAGTCCGTATCGTTGGTGTACATCACATTCAACTTGGTGCAGCCATAGGACCGAACGGCAAACTAACTCCTTGGTCAAGTCCATATCCGGCAGGCTCACCCCTGATCGCCATTGGAGTCTCTTCAAGCATGGTTAATAGTATAGCCAGCTGCTGGCTATAAGCCAGTGCCATGTCATCTACAGCCCATCTTATAGTCAACATGTACAATAGTAGATCAAAAGATTGTACTATTTTTTAATTATGTGGCCCACCTTTCATTCTCACAAAGTGCCTAGTAGCACGTGCTAGAGTTGGCTCTTCATGAAGAGCCTGCTTACCTTCTCTCCCCTCTTCTCTTTCCTCCAACTAAGCAGAAATATACTAGTTTGTGCCTTATAGCCCGCTGACTCAGTTCTATTGTACTTGGTCTTCGAGTGAACGAGTGTGTAGGCGGCGGCAACCGTTCGTTTTTCAGCTCTTGGGGAACTGGATTCAACAGTAAGCTGAGTGTGTACAGGCGACAACAGTTATTACCCCTCCCTCGTCCACTGCACGCCCGACAGAAGATGCACCCTCGGCGCATTCAAACGCCTCCATTAAGAAACCTACTCCGGCCACACGTCGGATCACGAGCGGGTCTATGTTGGTACTGTAATAACAGGAGTTAGTGGTCACTTTACTTCAATTTAATTAGCTTTAATAGAAATTTATACTTAAAACAAGCAATGCATTGGCTCGTTCTATCAGTGCCACGGGATCAACATGCACAACAATTAGAATTATTATTTTCGTGACGCTTTACGATCAACACATTTGTCGTGACTTTCACAAAGATAATACTACCAAGTTTGAATTGTTTGTTATGGTTGCTGTCCTCTGCATCATCATGCCGTGTTTCCCAAATTGCAAGATTCAGAACCAACAAATAAGATCCAAATAATAAGTACAACAAAGATGCCTACACATCTCATTGATTCCCAGCTTGCAAGATTTAGAACAAACAAATAAGATCCAAATAATAAGTACAACAAAGATGCCTACACGTCTCATTGATTCCCAGCTTGCAAGATTCAGAACTAACAAATAAGATTCAAATAATAAGTACAACAAAGATTCCTACACATCTCACTGATTACAAGTTTTCAAGATTCATAACCAACCCATTATAGCCTTTTGATAAAGTGAATATCGGGATTAAATCCATCTTAGCTAGCCATGTTATACAATCGAAGAACTTGGCGAATGCTCTTGACCGTCACAACATCTGTAGTAGAGTATTCCTGTTTGCACATCATGTTTGCATAGCACAAACAAGGAGATAGGAGAGCATGATTTCGCTTTAGTTGAACCATTTTGTGCAGTTCCACCAAAATTGAGAGATGTTGCTCTTGACCATCACAAGGAGACAGGAGAGCATGGTTTCACATTAGTTTAACCATTTTGTGCAGTTCCACCAAAATTGAGAGATAAAGTTGCTCACGTGACATTTTAGTTGAACTGCACAAGACACTCATTCCAAAAAATGCTTTGTGTAGTTCACCAAAAGGTCACAATAGCAACAATGTGAAATGGATATCCCTATCTGCACAAAATGATAGAAAGTAAACAGTTGCTGGTCAATAAGAATATACGAAACATATACAAAATGAAAAGAAGCATCTTAATTATGTTCATGGCAATCACGCAAGGACAGTAGAAATTTCAAAACGTCAGCAATGCTTCATGTTACCAGAAGCATTACGATCAACAATGAGATTCCTCAGATATGGGATTACTTTAATGGTGGCATTGCTTGTTTACTGCATACGATAAATCAACAAAGCAGCTAAAGAGTTGGTTTAAGGGCATGGGACCGTGGGGACACCAGGACACTCAAGAAGTAAAGGAGCAACTTACTTATCATATCGGGAAAATAGCAGGAGTGCCATTTGTAACACAGTTTAATTGCATATTATCACCGGAGGCATTAGATTAACAATAACACTGGTTAGACATGTCCCTAAGGTAAAAGTGTGATCGCTTCATTTTACATGCGCCCTTACAGCAAAAGGTTGGTTTACCCGCAAAAAACAGCAAAAGGTTGGTATAAGGACATGCGACAGTGGACGCATCACCACAATGTACCTACAAGACATAAAGTGGTGATGCCGAGCTTGTTCACCCTATGTGAGGGTAGCAAACCTAATCCTGGAGACCTTTTACTATGTGAGGTCAGCAAATCTAATCCTGGAGGCCTTTTACTATGTGAGGGCAGCAAATCTAATCCTGAGACCTTTTACTATGTGAGGGCAGCTGGCGGTGTCCTGGACTAGGGGGTACTCACCACGTCATCTCCCGATCTGTTAGATTGGGCCGAGGACCCCCATGGCCGTATACTCATGGGCCAGTCCCATAGCTGTCACAGCATAAGGAAGATTCCATAAGACTTGGCGATCAAGACAAGGACTCCTCCCACATCGGCGTATTCGGCTAGGACTCTTGTTATCCTAGGCCTCTGGTGCATTATATAAACCAGGGCCAGGCCAGTCGACACAGATACAATATACAACAATCATACCATAGGCTAGCTTCTAGGGTTTAGCCTCTTCGATCTTGTGGTAGATCTACTCTTGTAACACACATCATCAATATTAATCAAGCAGGACGTAGGGTTTTACCTCCATCAAGAGGGTCCGAACCTGGGTAAAACATCGTGTCCCTTGTCTCCTGTTACCATCTGCCTAGACGCACAGTTCGGGACCCCTTACCCGAGATCCGCCAGTTTTGACACCGACATTGGTGCTTTCATTGAGAGTTCCGTTGTGTGTTCGGCAAAAGGTCGATGGCTCGCCTGCAGATCAACTGCAACTTCGGCATCTACGTCACCATTTCGACCGTCACCTTGTTCGACCAAGGATCGCGCCCTACCTCCGATCGTCATGTTTGGATGAGGGCCTTCATCAACATCAATTCCGATCTCTATCAAGATCATGGAGGAATCATCCAGGGAGCCCCGGGGCTCAACGTCAACATTGCCCTCGGGCGACCGCGCTGTTTTTCTGGGCAGCGAACTTGTATCTGCCGTCACCGCCTCCTCGAGCGTCGGTTTGACAATCGCTTCGGTGGAATTGTGCGGAATTGAGTCTAAACAACCCTGGAAAATTTCGTCGAGTTCCGATGGAGGAATCTCTGGCAATATCCCATATACCGGAGCCGCATTGAATATGGACGAGAATCCGGATGAGTTTAGGGCGTGGTGTCCAGTTTCTAGCTCGGACTTCCTTTGGAAGATCCAACCGTTGATCGGCTGCGGAATTCCTATATCTACCACCCCGCAAAATTTCAGCTCGATCCGACCGTCCAAACTCCGGGAACCTCCCGATTAGTGCATCACTTTTCGGATCTGTTTTCTACGCGAAAACAAATCCGACCCGGGTTCGTCTTTTTTATTAACGGGATTTCGGACATCCTTTTTTAAGGAAGTTTTGTATGGGGTATTGTGTTTTGTTTCCGAACACATCCCACTAACTTTAAGATCTTTCAAACATGATCTTCAACATCATGCTGGTGTCAAACCAGTCCGGCAATATTGCTCCACGGCTGCCGACCTGCGCAGACATGTCGTCACTTTGTTGAGCCGAGCTCAACTTCTTCGGATAATCATCTCGGCAAGCCGAACAAGAGTCCGGCATCACGAAGGATAAATCATTACCAACATCGCCGCCCATGGATTACATGGAGCGGGCATACCAGCATTGCCGCATGGTCGCTTCATCAAGCCGGCGTCGACCACGTCACGACCTGCATCGGCAGGGCCGCACTATTGCTTCTTCAAGCTAGTGTCCATCACGCCGACCTACTTCGACATCTCCGCTGGACCGGGGGCTTCACCATCTCTTCATCAACCTACTCCGGACACTTCGGCGTCACTAGCCGACCAGGCAATGGGTGCGCGGATCGAGTCCCCATTTTGGGAATCACCTTCCTTCGGATTGCTACAACAAATAAACCAGGTGCTATTAATCCTAGTATTTCTTTTTGCTTGTTTGGGTTAATTTTTTCCAAGGAATTATTACTCTGTTTTGTCCATCATATGTACATAGGTCTATCAAATGGTGGCCGCATTATCAACGGACGCATGATGGTTCGGCCGTTTCGTACATAGTCCGTGACGCCGCATCCTAACTCGGACCGACCTGTGAATCCAGGCTTTGCCACGCCTTTATTGCATTACGCCGACGACCTGCATTGACATTGACTTCGGCGCCAGGCCATATTTCTTTTATTACTCACTTTGCATAAATTATTTATTATGCAACATTAATTCTTATTATTACTATTATCCCCGGTCTGCACTATTTTTTGTGCACAGGAAAATGATCCAGCCGGACTATATCCTTTGGCGTCACCTCGGCTGGACGGGGGGCTTCGTCAACACTTCATTACCCCATGCAGGGGACTTCGGTGAACTAAAAGATGATTTCTTACCTATTTATTTACCTGCCCCTAGATGTTTTTCTGCTCTTTTCGCAGTCCGGACATGCACTTTAGGGCATGCCTCCCAGGGAAAGGAACCCCTAACGGAACTATTCTCCCTGAAAGATGTTTCTTACTAACCATGTAATATAACATAACTAGTTGGGCACTTGTCTGATAAAGCACTAATGACCCCTACGCCCGGTCTCCACGCATGCCCCGGTTTTTATAACCGCGAGGGTATTCGGACACACTCCGGACTATTGGGTCCAGAGGTTGAAGCGAAAAGGTCCGCTACGACAAACGATCTACAATCCGGCTAGAAGGCATTCTACATGTCACCTTACATTTTATAGTCAACTTTTACCCAAGTCACTTGGGGGCTCTTATGTTTATTTGAGCCGTTTCATACTAAGTGTTTTTCTTATTAGTCGCTGCAAAGTTAAAGCACGGCGAAGCACTTTTTTCTAAAGTCCAATTTTCGATTGGCACCGAACACTTGATCTTGTTCGGACGTCATGTTTTTACTGACTTTTTTGGTTTTCCAAGCTTTTGGCACTTTTAACTATTTGTGTGTTTTCAGCACAAGTCTCGCAGTGCAACGCCGGGCACCTTTAGAGATTCGGCAAAAAACATTCTCGGATATTGCTATATATGCATCAGTTTCGAATTGTGTCTTCGGTCAATAGTTGAGTTGCCCGGCTCCCGCGCTTGCCTCCTACGTTCCGCTTTGTTCGGCTAGGTGTGCAAAGGGAGAACCACTGCGATTGTGCTTCCAGCTCACATGGTCAAGCACCTCAGTGGAGAAAGCCGAAAACTGACTGTCACAATAGGTGTAAACTGGTCAGCGATCCGATGACTATATTAAATGACAGGCCATTATAAAATTGGCCGAAGTGTTTCCGGCTTGACCTCGACTGTCGCCGAACACTACAGGGGGCTATTAACTGGCCTCCCAAACTAAATCCTCGATATTTTGCTCTTACATTGGAGCTGAGGTTTCATGATCATGCTTAGCATGACAACCAAAGAAAGGAACCGATAGCGAGACTATTTTCTGTGGAAGACATTTCTTCTGTTAAATAGTAATATAACACATCTCTCTGCGTACCTTTGTTTATAAAACCGTATTGCCAGATTGCCTTGTTTGTCGTAAATCTTCGCCCTCATAAAGGCTTTATAAAATAGGACAAACACTCCTCGCCATCGCCGAGGAGGTTGAAGCCGATGGTCGGTCAACAAAGTTTTGTACAATGCGGATCCGAGCATTAATGACATAAAGTACTTGGATACATTGAGTCATTACACATAATTTGTGATTTTACTATGGATATCGATCCTTAATTGGCCACCCGTGCTCCGCATTAAGGCTCGGGTGCTACTGGGCTTCGGGCTTATTATTTACAAATATTAAAGGGGCACATCGATCCCCTGATCCGGTGTTGCCACCCGACCAGTGTCTCGGGGGCTACTGCATTGCCTGTCCAATGCAGAAAATTTTAAGTGTAATACAGTCTCCGAGGAGATTTTGATCCTCAGGTTGGTCGGCCGCACCCAACCTGAGTCTTGAGGACTGAGCACGCCGCCTTTTGTGTCCCGAAGTATTCTGCCGAGCTAGGACTTGATCCTCAGCTCGATTTTGCAAATCAACCTGAGTCTCAGCAGCCTACGGGATCAGCGGTCTTATGTCATCCTTCATGGGCATCTCGGGTTTTAGACCGATACACACCTTGAGGGCTACTGGCCATGTATCTCGGCAGAGAATAAATTGCATCAATCAAAAATATTGACAAAAATTGGCCCACATTTGGGGTGGTGCACCACCTCGGAAGCAGTCCGGCATAAAGCTCGGGCCCTAGTGGCTGGCTCCATAGAGGGCATTCCCGGCATTAAGCTCGGCTAAACTCCTTCAAACTTCTTTGAACCAAGGTGATTTACGACACCTCGGATACAGTCCGGTGTTGGAGCTCGGATACATAGTCCGGCGTTGGAGCTCGGATCTGATCCGGCGTTGGAGCTCGGATACATAGTCCGGCGTTAGAGCTGGAAGCAGTCCGACATTGGTGCTCGGCTGCAAAAGATACCTCGAATGCAGTCCGGCGTTGGAGCTCGGACGCAAGAGGACGCTACCGCCCGGGAACAACTTCAAACCCGAGGTGTGGCATAAAAATAACAAGGCATTGATAAAGGCCGGAAACTTAAAGGGGCTCCTCGGATACCCGACGTGTAAACTCGTCGAATGCATTTCGGAGATCCTCAAGATCGAAGATGAGAAGATTTGTTGAACCAGTTTTCAAGACCGACGACTGAAGATGAAGAACGGTTCGGAAGAATCGAGGAGCGTCCCTAAACTTGAAGACCGGTTCAGGGGGCTACTGACGGTGTCCTGGACTAGGGGGTACTCACCACATCATCTCCTGATCCGTTAGATTGGGCCGAGGACCCCCATGGCCGTATACTCATGGGCCAGTCCGGACAGTTGCCGCGTACAAGGAAGATTCCACAAGACTTGGCGATCAAGACAAGGACTCCTCCCCAGCGGCGTATCCGGCTAGGACTCTTGTTATCCTAGGCCTCTGGTGCATTATATAAACCAGGGCCAGGCTAGTCGACACAGATACAATATACAACAATCATACCATAGGCTAGCTTCTAGGGTTTAGCCTCTTCGATCTCGTGGTAGATCTACTCTTGTAACACACATCATAAATATTAATCAAGCAGGACGTAGGGTTTTACCTCCATCAAGAGGGCCCGAACCTGGGTAAAACATCGTGTCCCTTGTCTCCTGTTACCATCCGCCTAGACGCACAGTTCGGGACCCCCTACCCGAGATCCGCCGGTTTTGACACCGACAACAGCAAATCTAATCCTGAGACCTTTTACTATGTGAGGGCAAAAAATCTAATCCATAGACCTTTTGCTATGAGAGGGAAGCAAATCTAATCCTGGAGACCTTTTACTATGTGATGGCAGCAAATCTAATCCTGGACATACTCTGTTGAATTTTCCACCAGCCGCCACTTTCTATCCTTTTTTCAACCAATAATAGATCTCTTCCTTATCCAGTTTGTACTGTGTTTTCCCATTATTTCCCTTTTCAACCAAGAGACCGGTTGGGTATCCGGTCTCTACTACTTTTACCATATTATTTCCTCTTTGAATCAATTCCTAGATTCATGCTACAACTTCCCCCCTTTCTTCGTTGTTTGAACAAAGCCCTAGATTCGAATGCATGAAGTAGCTTTACCTCTAATAATACTAACAATTTAGGTGGCTTTGGAAGAGCTGATGGGAGTAGAAAAGATGCACATGCAGACACGTGGGGAGTCAGCGATAGAGCAAGGCCGCTTTCGAAGAACTTATACCTGAGGGTCGCCGGGATGTCGGCGGCGGCAGGTCGGATCTGCGGACAATACGACAGGGAGGAAGAAGGGTCGGAGGACCTCCCGAGCCGGCGCTGTGTCGGAGAGAACGGCACGGGCAGAGGATCGGGCCCCTCCGGCAGCTGTGGGTTTCCTCCCTCGGCGGCGATGACCGCGTGAACGATGCACCTTTTAGTCCTCTACACACACCGGCCGAAGGCATCCGGCCGGATCTGTGACCAGCGGTGAGCAGAGAGAAAATGTCGCTACCGCTGTCTTGTTTATATCTGGAGAGGATGAGAGAATGAAGAGAGCAACCCAATAAAGCAAGCGCTCAGGCCCTCAAGGCCCATATATAGTGGAGTGATTATCTTTTTTCTCTCCACAACAAGCGTTTCAATTTGTGTACATGACATTAAAGAAAAGAAACTCTCTATTTAAGGTGACTACTCTACGACTCCTACTTACTACTACTATAGTACTACCTCCGTCCTGGTTTATAGGTCCCTTTTATAGTTTGTGCCAAATTTTGACTAAAGATTTAACTAACAAAATGTTTATGCATGTCAAGAAAAATTATCTCATTGGATTCAGATTTGAACATAGTTTTGAAAAATATAATGTTTGGTGACATGCGTGAACATTTTCTTAGTTTAATCTATGGTCAAAATTTGGCACGAAATACAATGGGGACCAATAAACCCGGACAGAGGTAGTATTGTTCACTTGTGCTCCCTGCCCCTCCATTCATTGAACAACCCCACGGGTGAATAAACATACAGTAAGTACTGTATTTATATAGAACGAACAAGCTCGAACTATTTTCGCGTAGTTAAAAGTTGAGGGCGGGCTTTTCCGGGCAAGACGCTGCGCAGTTTTCGTGTAGGCGGTTGACAGAGAGGCGAGGAGGGTGAGCGAGTGGGGTTGTGCGATTTGACGGCGTTCTTCGCTGGAAAGACTTGTGATATGACCACTCACTATAGTCATGAATTCTGGCGCCCGACCGGGTGATGCCCCCTTCCGCTTTCGCGCTCTAATCTGGTGCATGACTCGTCAACCCGGATCTTTGGCTCTCCCACATGTCGGAGTAGTAAGAAGGAGCAAAGAATGATGCAAGATATAGTAGTACTATACTACTTTTCGTTTCCTAAATATAAGTCTTTGGAGAGATTTCACTATGCACCACATACGGAGAAAAATGAGTGAATCTACACATAAAATGCATCTATATACATCCGTATGTGGTCCACAAAGTGAAATATCTACGAAGACTTATATTTAGGAACGGAGGGAGTACTACTCGTGCCTGAGAGGAGTGCGAACCACGGCAGCCCAAAGTGAACCAGCCGTGAGAACCACGGTAGCCCAAAGTGAACCAGCAAGAGAAAACAATAATGTGGTGATATGTCCATAAAAACAATGTGCTACGGTCCATGTTGTAGCATGTACAGTAACACTCCTCTTTGTTTGGATCCCTGAGTTAGAGCTAGTTTGGGTTGAAATAGCCTCAAATTATCGAAACAAGAGGGGTTAGTTTGAGCTAGTTTGCTCTAACCCAGCTAAAAAAAACTAGTTCTAATTGGGTTAGTTATCCTGGGCCCACTAAAAGAGAACTAAAAATCTCACTGTAGGCACCAGATCGCTCCCTAAAAAATCTCACCGCCCGCACTGATTGCTCCCCCTCTCGCACGACTCCTCTTTGTTCCCCATAGGGCCGCCCGCCCAAGCGCCGCTCGCCCTCTCTCTCCTCCGGTCGCCCTCTCCTTTCAGCCTCCGCCGTCCTACTCCGGCCGCCCTCTCCCTCCGACCTTCGAAGGTCGCCCCGCTCCCCCTTCACCAATCGTCTTTCTCCTCTACACAAGCGGCGGCGCATCTACTGTGGAGGTCGCGAGAGGGGTGAGTTTGTTCGTTCCTTCTCTGTCTCACGACCATATCATTGATCTTGCTTGCTCTAGCGCTAATTCTGATTTAGAAAAGTAGATCCTGATCAAACTTGCTATAGATTTGTGGTGCACGCATGGAATTGTTTGATGCTGCTTGAGGAGGTAATAAATCTTTCTAGAGGCCCAAAGATTCAGGTCACCTTTCTAGGTATTTCAATTTCAGGCTTGCATTATTTGTAGAGGCCCAAAGATTCAGTTCACCTTTCTTGGTATTTCAATTTCAGGCTTGCATTGTTTCTAGAGGCCCAAAGATTCAGTTCACCTTTCTAGGTATTTGAGTTTCAGGCTTGCATTATTTCTAGAGGCCCAAAGATTCAGTTCACCTTTCTAGGTATTTCATTTTCAGGCTTGCATTATTTCTAGAGGCCCAAAGATTCAGTTCACATTTCTAGATATTTCAGTTTCAGGCTTGCATTATTTCTAGAGGCCCAAAGATTCAATTCACCTTTCTAGGTATTTAAGTTTCAGGCTTGCATTATTTATAGAGGCCCAAAGATTCAGTTCAGCTTTCTAGGTATTTCAGTTTCAGGCTTGCATTATTTCTAGAGGCCCAAAGATTCAGTTCACCTTTCTAGGTATTTTATTTACAGGCTTGCATTATTTATAGAGGCCCAAAGATTAAGTTCCCAGTAGGCGGCAAGCGGCCCTGCTACCCATGCCGGTGTCAGGCGTCGGAGGGGTTCCCGGTGCTTGGGCTCTACAGAGCCTTCCTCCAGAGCGACGATGGCAAGCTCCTCCCTCGGTGCGTGAGAGGCTCCGGGCTCCCTCCCTATCGTGAACAACTTCCGTAATGAGTTAGCTCATTCTTTGTTTCACGAAGTGTTTTTTTATTTTGTGAAGCTTGATTGACGACTTGTATGTTTAAGTGGGATATCTCATTTGTATGGACAAGTAAAAATTATCATGTTTTGCATGCTTGATTGTATAAATGGTTCGGTTATGTCAATTATGAGCGGGAGGAGGCCATAGAAGAGCCGACCACACCAAGAGGGTGCTTGGATCCAAGGGACTTATTTTAGCCTGACTAAAAATAGGGTCCAAAGTAGTCAAATGATTGAGATAGAGCATTTATTGTCAATCTAACCCTGCCATCCATACACCTCTTTGGTTTAGAGTTAGTTCAGGTTAGAATCTAACTCTAACCTCTAACTGAAAGTTAGAGTTCTCCTCGTCTCGGTTCATCGCCATCATACTTTCCCCATTCCTGTGTTTTAAGTATCCTGCGAATCAAAGAGGCCCTTTTTTCGGGAAAAATCAAAGAGGCCCTTAGACTGGTTTAGGTCCGGTCATTTTTTATAAACGTGTTATGTCCAAAATTTAATGAACATGCTTCGGTTTCCACGAAAATAATCCAATTTCATGTAGTAATTCATTGATTTATTTATTCTTCTGCGGGGGTTTGCATGTAATTCGTGAGGTCTGAAATGTAAAGTACCCCGGCATATGCTCCGAGACGTGCATGCACTACGACCCAGATGCTCTATGTCCCACATGTCGGTGAATGGGAGCACGTGGAAATAGCCTAGGAGTACATATAGGAGGATAAATGCGTGAAAAATATGTACTGTGAAGCGTAGCCGCGGTTCAAAAAGTAGACCTAAAGTAATGACAGCTATAGGTCGTGACGCACCCAACTAGTGGTACTAGACATACGACTAATTTTTCCCTCAAAAAAAGAGGCACGAGTGCTCAAGACTCCTATTCTATAAACACGAGTCCCATCTCGACAACAAACGTCTGTATACAGCTAGCCCTTCTCCCTCATTTCTCTCTTCTAACTCTAAACTCGGCCGACGCCTTGGGTGGGGTGAGTTTGCTCAATCGCGCCCCACCTCACGGTGAAAACGTTACATTTGGAATAAAAAATGCCATATACTCCCTCCGTTCATAAATATAAACCTTTTTAGATACTACTTCAAATGGAATACAACATACAGATGTATGAAGACATAGTTTAGAGTGTAGATTCACTCATTTTGCTCCGTATGTAGTAGTCACTTGCTGGAATCTTTAGGAAGAATTATATTTGGGAACGGAGGGAGTACTATGCTAATAAAACATTAAGGCCACGAGGCGATGCATTGCTGGTTACAGGAGGCAAGAAGAAGAGATGCATCCATCGACGACGTCCACCTCGTCGACTCAGAGCGCCGACCCACTGAACGGCGCCTAAGTAGCAGCGGCTTTCGTGGCCAGGTCGACGTGCTTCTGAACAATACCGTCCAAAGATTCCAGCCACTGGAAGAAGGCCAACGTCTTTCTGTCCTCGCTTTCCTTGTAGTGGCCTATGTAGACGATTTCCTCGTAGACGTGGATGTGCAGGTCGACAGTTTCTTGCATGGCGAGGCGCTGCACGGCGAGCACGACCTCGAGGTGCACATTCTTCGTCGCAACCACCGGCACCTGCAGGGCCACCAGGGCTTGAAAGAGTTCATCACCATGTAGGCCGATGAGGGTGGCAGGCAATGAGGAGCCGGGCGCCACAGTCGGAGCAAGACGGCAAGGTTGTCCGCGCGCTTCTTGACGGCGGTGAACTTGCGGATGGAGTTGACCATCATGTCATCCATGCGAGAGGCGAAGCCGGCATCGGTGAGGGCTACGATGCTTGCGGTCGCTAGCATCATGTGGAAACGCTGCACGGTGCTGGGTCGCAGGCCGGCGCCTTGGATGATTTGGCACAGCCGACTGCCGCTCGCGTCCATCGCCTCCATAGGTGCTTGTGGCTTCTGGTCACTTGGTCTTGGATTGGAGTGAGCAGTGTTGCGCAGAGACTTGGGAGTAGATGAATTGGAGTGGTGGGGCGCCTTTATTATATAAGAGTCCCAACTCTGTTGCATTCACATCATGCTGGCTCTAGTCTGCTTCTCCAATTAATTCCCTCTACGTGTAATTGAGGATGCATCATTGACCGTTCAACGTCTCGGGAACCGCTATGCTCTTCCTCATTGGCATTCAAGAACCTATGGACCCGTCGATGACGAGGTGCCTATGGTGACTTCGTAAATTTCAAGATGATAGTACCATGCGTGTGTGCGTTCATAGGGGTGAGTGTATGCGCGTGTATATGAGCGCTTGCGTCTGTACTGTGTCAAAAAAACAACAACGTAAATGCGTGTCAAAAAGAGACTAGTCAGTATACTCAATATTGTGCACCTCGGAGAGGAAAACGATAGAACTAGTACGTATTTATTTATGGTGCAGATTCACTCATTTTGCTCCATATGTACTCTGTTTTGGTGTAGTCTAGTCACTTGTTGAACTCCTTTCTGGTTTACAGGGCTATACTTGCAAGTAGTTGTATGTACTAGTACAATAGTGGGCTCACATAGCAATTTTGTCTCATGCAAGAGCCTGGCTATATGCGTGCTCAATGTTCGCAGAATCGCAACGTTTGGTTTGCGCTTGGCTCTTCGCCTCTTCGAGAAGACGAACAATGATGTTACTACTACTGCTTCTACATTGTCGAATCCACTGCTGCATGTCCGTCCACGGCGAGCAGGACGGATAGCTTGTTGTGGAAGTACAACTACTAAGCAAAGCTCTGTCCTCGCTTACAGCAAATCACAAGCATGGGCGAGGGAGAAGGCGTGTAGGAAAATCAAGCTTCCCCTCATTCTACGAGTTGACGCGACACATCATAGCACTGGCCCCACATGCTTGCCTCTAAACTTGGCTGAAAGACCCACAGTGTACAATATATTTGCTGCAACCTCTAACATTTACCCACCACAAATTAAAATATATGTGGTCGTATGCATCGTTCTGATGCAGAGGCCGGGGAGTTCCCCCTTTTTCGAAAAAAAAAACAAATTAAAATATATATTCATGTCTTGACCAGATGAGCGTGCAAACTACAATCACCAAGGTGACAGGTAGGGCCAGAAGACTATTTTAATTAAAAAAAACTTCGAGACGGCCACATAGCATGGAGTCAATTCCAACGATTTTAAGCTTACACGCACGGTACACGCCATCTAGACTATCAGACACATGAAACTGCCACACGGGCGTCCGGGCTGCGCTTGGCTCTTCGCCTTCGAAGTCGAACAATGATGGTGTACTACTGCACTGGAGGAGTACTACAGTACGCTTCTGGCCATCTGGCACCGATTGAACTGCTGCATGTCCACCGCGTGCGGGAGGGAGAGCGTGTAGCGAAAGCTTCTCCTAGTCTTGCCAGCCACCATGCTCATGGGCGAGGGAGGGACGCTCCTGTCTTTGCGTGTATGACAGGTGGGCCCGACAGGTGTGTGGCTAACCTATCATACAACCAAAGGCAGGTGCAGTTAAGTCCGCGAGGGAGAGGATAATCGAACTTCTCGTTGATGTACGAGTTGACGCGACACATCAAAGCACTGCACTTGATATATTTCAATAATTTATGCCATCGATGCATTAATTACAACGCATGCATGCATGCCGTGACTCTTCTTTTGATAGTACTTGCACGTGTTGATTTAATGCACCTTGAAGGATGGTTGTGCACGAGGAGGGCGAGATCATGCAGACCGAGCAGGAACAGGACCCGATGATGGAGCTCTCTAAGGTCTCGATGGACCTCACCGTGCTCCACTGCCCGTTGTGCCTCCTCCCCTTGACGCCTCCAGTGTATGAGGTTCGAATACACCTCGTCCGTTCGGCTGATTGAGCAAGGTGCAGGTTTCTTGATTGATGTGCTGTTGGATTGATTTCTGCAGTGCAAGGGAGGGCACCTGTCCTGCGCGGACTGCCGCGTCGAGCGCCCCGGGAACCAGCGGCAGTGCCAGAAGTGCGAGCGCGGCGGTGGCTTCGACGTGCGGAACACGGCGGTGGACTCTGTCCTTTCGCCGGTGAGGGTGGAGTGCCCACACGAAGGCTGTGGGCTCTACGTCACTTACCACAAGCTCGCCAATCACCAGAGCGTGTGTTCGCTCGCTACCGCAAATGCCCTGCGTCTGCTCAGCTACGAAGGCCCACCGCCGGGCGCTCTACCACCACATCAAGACCGCGCATCCCATTCCCCTGCACGGGATCCAAGACGGCAAGGTGCTCCAGCTGCAAGTGCCCTTTAGCCACGGCTCTTGCTGTTCGCAGAGGAGGACCGCCGCGTGTTTTTCTTGGTCGGCGGCGTGCTCGACATTTGTGCGCCTATCGCCGTGTCGGTCGTCTGCATCAGAGCGGGGGCGTCCCCACTACCGCACTACTTGGCCAAGCTGTGGATGAAAGGCCCGCCGGGGGAGCCCAAAGGCACGACCGACGCCGTCAAGGTGGAAATGGAGGTGACAAGCAGCAAGGATCCCGGTGATGTCGACGTGGAGGAGCTGACCTTCTTGACAGTTCCGCCCAAGCTGCTGGCCGGGGCTAAGCTTGTGTCCCTCCACATTCAGATTGACAAGCTCACGTCCTAAATGTTTCGACATTGCCTTCTGTTTATCTTAGTAATATGCTAATATAGGGATTACCTTGGTCTACTTTAGCTTAAGAAATGGTGGGTTTTGGTATGCCGCAGCAATTACTTCGACATCAGATCAGTAATTTCCAAGAGTCGAACGGATATTTTGTGTCTGTTGGATATAAAGTTCCTTTGGGTAAGAGTACTACTTGTCATCAAAATGGATAAAAGGAGATGTATATAGACGTATTTTAGTTCTAGACACATCCCTTTTTATCCATTTTGATGACAAGCACTCCCTCCATTCCACAATACATGCCTTCCATTGGTCAAAATATAGATGTATCTAGACATGTTTTAGTATATAGGTACATCCATGATAGAGCCAATCGGATGGTTGAGAACACTACAATTCGTAGCTATAGATGCGTGTGACTCCCAGATGCAGAGGCCTGGGGTCATCATCCTACTTTTCGAGAAAAAACAGACGCGTGCGTGAGAGGACGAGTGCGTGCGTGCACCTCTTCTCTTCCTGTATAACGTACTACTCCCTCCATCCGAAAATACTTGTCATCAAACTGGATAAAAGGGGATGTATCTAGATGTATTTTAGTTTTAGATACATCTCTTTTTATTCATTTTGATGACAAGTATTTCCGGACGGAGGGAGTACTAAACTCAGAGTACAGGTTTTTGAGCTTGCGTCTCGTCACATTCCAAATTACTCCACGCTATATTGAATTGCAAACCTGTTCACACCGTTTAGGTTGTGATTATTGAATTGCAAACCTGTTCACACCGATCACAACCTAAACGGTTTCCCACTTAGGAGCGTATTAGTACCACGCTAGTATATTGAATTCCAAACCTGTTCACACCGATCACAACCTAAACGGTTTCCCACTTAGGAGCGTATTAGTACTCGGTTATAAATACTAGTATGCCAAGATGATCGCACATTCCTCCTCAACTCCTCATCCACAAAACAGACAAGTCATTCAGCATCCTTCCCTTTGCGCTATGGCGGCCAGCGTGAGTTCTGAGTCGAGAGATTGCTACCAGGAGAGGCGAGCATGGAAGCGGAAGCACGAGAGATGTCCGCCGCTGGAAGTAGCAAGACAGAGGTCCCGGCCACCGGCAGCAAAGACGAAGGTCCCGCCAGCGCCGATGCAGCAGATCGTCTGCCGGCCGCTAAGCAACAGAGATGTCCCCGCGCCACGAATGCAACAGATGTCCTCCCCTGGCGCGGCGCCTGGAAAATTTCTCGCGGGCGACGATCGTTAAAGCGCATGCATGCGATCGTCCATAGCCGATGGATCAGATCTCCGGCTTGGCGAGGTTGCGGGACGGCGTGAAAGCCTCGCTTGAACAAAGCTAACGGCGTCATCCGACAATTAAGGGAGGGCAATGAGAGGCTCCGCCGAGCGCCGACCGCCGAGGGAGAAGATCGTCCGAAGTGCGTACCAGCAGGAGGAGACCAGTGCCTTGTTGAAGAGGACCGGCATCATCGTCAAGAAACTTATGGACGAGAATGACATGCTCCGCAACGAGCACCAAAGGCTGGTGGAGGAATCCGTGGATGTTCTCAAGCAGCGTCTTGAGGACAGGAAAGAGCTCATCGCCGCTCGCCGCGGAGACTTGTTCCCGCGGCCTGCAGCAACGCATCAAGAAAGTAGAGATCAGCGAGCCATATCTTTGTCTTCCTTCTTCTTTTGCCCTTGTGTATTTCGGGCGTAGCCGCATGTGGCTTTTTTAATTATCTTTCTAATTATGTAAGACAATTAATCGTCCTTATCTTTCTGTGGAAGATCAATGTTGCGAGGCTGGAATGAAGAAAACTCTTGCTGTGGCGACCCTGGCGTTGTTGTTCTTCTAGTTGCTGCTAGGCTTCCTTCAGTTTCCTGGTTTCTTTTGATGTAATAATCAGTTTAGGATGTCGATTGTGTCGTCGGTTGTGAAATGTTGGGTTCTACCGCGGATGTTTGGCCTTTGTTGGCCTCTTGGGATGTTCTTGATTTCAATCTGGTACTTTTAGTCCTTCGTGTTAGGCTGGAGTTGTGCTGAACTTCTTGTGAATTGTGGTGGTTTTCAGTAATGAAAATCAGAAGGGGCAAGCCCTTCTTTGATAAAAAAAATCGTCTTTATATATTCATCAGTCTTGCTATAAGTCGCAGTAGATGCTATATAGGTCCATCGGATCTTACATCAAGATCCGTGCTGTCAGATTTTCTTTTTTCTCTCTTAATTCTCAGTCGAGTAAGACATAGCCACGCCATTAAATAAAGGCTCGGGCGCCATTAATGGAGACCTTGGGAGAGAGGTGGACGGCAGATGGAGGTCAAAGGGCTCTCCTCCCGATAAGCACGCGCAGGGGTCTGATCGCACGCCTCTCGTACTCAAATAGCTACCCTGCACGGCGCCTCCTAGCTAATAAAAAATGGGGACGCGTGTATGGCACGTAAATGGTACTAGTAAGTAGAACGCCCACGGTTTCAATAATACTTGTGTTTCCGATTGTAACGTGACAGCACTTGTTCCAAAATGACTTTGTTGATTGTTAATGTGTGCGCCGCAAATCGGACTGCAAATTTACCACAAGATGTTGGTGCCATGTCATGGCACCAAGCCAAGTTTCATTATTTTCATGCGTGTTTTGGATTTACAGGAATTAAAAAACTAAGTTTCTCAATGTTTCCAACCCAGCCACGACGCCCAGAATTTTGAATTTCATTCCCATTTCTTGCATGGAACCTAGAAATTTACCCGAGGACACACATGTGATTTTTCAACCAACTTTGGTGCACTGGAACATGTGCTTGTATTTCAAATTTGAATTATGCACATAAAGGTGACACGTTCCCTCCTAGAACCACGAGCCTTCTTGAGAGAAGCTCCGATTTGCAAGAAGCTTATACCAAAATTTGTTCCTATTCGGCCAATTTTTTTACCATGGCATGGTACTACCATGACATGACACCATGCCAAGTTTCATGATTTTAAAACCAAGTTTCTCAATGTTCTTGACCGAGCTACGATGCCCAGATGTTTGAATCTTATTCTCATTTTTTGCTTGGGACTAGAAATTCACCCGAGGACACAAATGTGATTTTCAACCAACTTTGGTGCACGGGAGCACGTGCTTGCAGTTCAAATTTGAATTATGCACATTAAATGACCAAAAACTCAATTAATGTGTACATAAGGCCAAACGGGAATAATTCCAAAATTTAACAGGGCACTCATGTAGTTATATGTTGCCTTTGTAAATAAACTCAAGGGGGACAACGAATATCGTTTCGCACTCAAAGGTGACACGTTCCCTCTCAGAACCACGAGCCTTCTTGAGAGAAGGTTCGGTTTGAAAGAAGCTTATACCAAAATATGTTCCTATTCGGCCATTTTTTACAACAACATGGTAATACCATGACATGACATGCATACCAAGTTTCATGATTTTCAGACGTGTTTTGGATTTACAAGAATTTTAAAACCAAGTTTCTCAATGTTCTCGGCCGAGCCACGATGCCCATATGTTTTAATTTTATTCTCATTTCTTGCATGGGACCTAGAAATTCACCCGAGGACACAAATGTGATTTTTCAACCAACTTTGGTGCACGAGAGCATGTGCTTGTAGTTCAAATTTGACTTATGCACATTAAATGACCGTAAACTCAATTAATGTATAAAAACAACAAACAAGCCCGAATAATTCCAAAATTTAACATGGCACTAATGTAGTTCTATGTTGCCTTTGTTAAGAAACTCAAGGGCGGGGGTGGCACGTTCCTCTTAGAACCACGAGCTTCCAAATCGGCCCAATTTTTACCACAACATGTTAGTGCCATGACATGACACCATGCGAAGTTTCATTACATGAATTTAAAATCTAAGTTTCTCGATGTTCTCGGCAGAGTCATGACGCCCAGATGTTTGAATTTCATTCTCATTTCTTCCATGGGACCTAGAAATTCAACCAAGGACACACATGTGATTTTTCAACCCACTTTGGTGCACCGGAGCATGTGCATGCAATTCATATTTAGATTATGCACATTAAAAGTCCATAAACTCAATTAATGTATAAAAAGGCCAAATGAACCCGAAATAATTCCAAAATTTAACAGGGCACTCATATAGTTCTATGTTGCCTCTGTAAATAAAATCAGGGGGGAGGCAGCGTATATCGTTTCGCACACAAAGGTGACACATTCCCTCTCGGAACCACGAGGCTTGTTGAGAGAATCTCCGGTTTTGCAAGAGGCTTATACCAAAACTTGTCACAATTCAGCCAAAAATTATACGTATGAAAACAGGGTTTAGATTATCCCGAACATCTCACTACCTAGACCAATAATGTACTATGATTTGAATTCAACATAAAATGGATACATATATTTGAATTGGAGAGCGTATGGTACATGTAGTTCATAGTGAAATATGATTACTGCTATATGCATGTCTTTTTGTTATCAAGATAATATTTAAATTATTGTATAACTTGACAACAATCGTATTCAAATAAGGAAAATTGATTCAAATTTAGTCCATATGGTAGACGACAATATATATGTTCACACGGTGGAGTAAAATGTTCATATATGATGGAGGATCAAAATGTATGACTACGTCAATTATAAACCGCAAGGTCACCTAATGATATATTCGAATTCAACATAACGTGGATTCAAAAATTCAAATTCGAGATCATGGCATCTGTAATCATATAAAAAGGGACATTACTCTTTCTTTGGTGGGAATTGATTTGTTTTTTGTTGTTGTTGAGGGAAGTGCGAATCGATTTGGTACTGTGCAGGGTAATCATGTTCTCCCGATTTTTTTACATTTTTCTTGTAGTTTTTCAATGCCATCTATAGCAATATAGTAAAAGGGACATGACTCTCTTGTGTCTTGTATGATTTTTTTACATCGTTAAGTTTGTTCTCACGAACAAGGAATCCGCACCTTGTTATCCCGAAAGTTTCAAGCTTGAGTATCTTTTGTCTCACCTGCTTTGAAACTCCCGCTTCTTCAACCCGCGCCGCGCCTTGTTATCCCGAAATTTGGACGCGCGTGAGAACTCCCTCCTCATCCGAAATCGCTCCGCAGCCTGCATATCGCCGAAATCCCCTTCTACCCCTCACCGGAAATGAAGCTCCACGTCACGGTGTCAAAACCGTGGGGGTACGCTGGTAATTTACCCTACATTTCGAACAAGCGTCCCTAAGCTTGGCTCCCTCCCCTTCGCCTCCCCTTCCCCCATTCGCATACACCGAGGCCGCCAAAACCATGAAACCCCACGCTCTCTCCGCCGGCCTCCCGACCGCCGCCCAGCCAGAGACTCTTCCACGACTACGTCGTCCACCACAACAGCTCGCCGTCCCTCATCTACCGCACCGGATGAGGATCCGTTGTCGATCTCGTCGTCCCGCCGGATCAGCCGCCCCGTCCTCCACCTCCAAGGAGCTGCCCCGATGTTCTCCTCATCTATCACGCCACCTCAATCCCCACAGCGCTGTCTTGACCTGCCCCACCGGAACCACAACACCCTCACCAATTCCTCCGATGAAGCCGAGGCCAACTCGGCGCCACCAAGGAGGTTCTGCACTCAACACTGCATTTTATCTTTTATTCGATCTCACGGGGCTGCCGGTGCTCGATACCGAGCAGACATGGCGTCTCCATCGACGGCACCGTCGCCGGCCACATCATGCACGGCGCGTCTCTCCCCATGTCGTTGCTTCCTCGGTGACGACTTCCACAACGGCACTAGCTGCATTTGCTCTAGCTCTCGCTTCGCCGCGGCTCTGTTCTTCTTTGTTGGTCGCGCTGCTGCACTGCTCCTTCTTTCGTTCGTGCTGCTGCTCTGCTCTTGCTCTCACTTGTGCTACTGCTGCACGACCTCCGGCAGCTACAGGAGTTGCTGCTTTAGCACTCGCTCGCGGTGCTACTACACGACTTGCTCTCTGCCAGTGCGTTCCCTCCTCGAGCGTCTGCTGATTTAGATCACTGCTTCTCTGCTACTAGTGCTCGAACGCCCTAAACATCTATTGCAATGCTTTATTACTAGTTCAATCAGTTTCGACTGTGAAGTTCATTTTCTTCAGTTAAGTTCAGAGTGAACAGTACTTACAGCATCTGTCGGAGCTTGTGGCACTACCGATGCATTTTACATCTAGCACTTTTTGGTGATGTATTTTACATCATCTATTGCAGATGATATTAGGGTCCCACTTCAGATTAAAGTTGTCTATCTTGTCATGCTTCAGCCTCGTCGCCGTACACCTTATCGGAGCTGCTCCAACGACGGAACCCTCCATCACAGCGGAACAGTACCCTCGGTGCCGTTTCCAGAGGCCTCGGATCTTCTTCCCTGCCTCCGACAGTCACACCAGCATCATCACCATCCTCCATGTCCAACCCAATGATGCTGAGGTCCACAAGGCTATGCCAAAGAGGTTGTACAGTCATCGCATCACTTTGTTTCTCCATTCCTCAGTTCTTCCAATTCATGTGAGCCAAACACCCAGGTTGACTGAAATCCTATGTTTCCAAATGCTCTGTTTTGCACGTGCATTCCTATCCTATTCCTATGTTTTTCCTGTCCCTGCGTTTATAGAATCCTCCAATTCTAAGGAGCCCTTACAGATTTACTTCATTTTCAGATTGGTGTCAAAGTAAACTCTGTGTGTTATGTCCTGCTCCTGCCGTGTCGTCATCCACCCACACCGAGGTGCACCATCGATGTAAGCGTTCACTGCAGAATAGATCCCCCCTGCAGACTTTCTTTCGCCGCCTCAGATCATCTTCCCCGTTGCCGGCAGCCACGCCAACTGCATTACCATCATCGACTGAGCAGATGAACCTGAGGACTAGATAGTTCCGGAAGAGAGGTCACAGTCTTTTATGTTTGCTTACGTTATACATCCGTTATTATTACCTGCTACTTTATCATTCAATCTTGAGTTTTGAATTGCCCATGGGTCTCATATCGAGCCAGCAACGAATAGTATCTGTCTACTATTTGGTTCATCTGGGGTCTTCTATGTGGTTCATCTTGGGTGGGCAACAAACAATAGATGATCCATTGTCTATCTTTCTAAACTGAAGCTATAATCTACCTGCTATCATTAATTGTGGTTGCGTGTGAATATAATGTCATGCAGATGCTGCTCCATGGTGGGCGAAGTGCCCCCCCTCTCCTGCATTTCAGAATTGTATTCCAGAGGAAGATAACTGTTCAGATGGAGATTCAGAAGGAGCCGACCATGCCTGCTTACCACCTGAGGTGTTTGCTCTAACCTGGCATGCTGATGTTGGTCATATCATGCATATGGCGCCTTGCATTGCTTAAATTATGCATCTTATATGTCATCAGCTTAGTTTAGATTTGTTTTGTGTGAATGCCACCTGTTTGGTTTCTATATCATACTCCCACCATTCCTAAATATTTGTCTTTTTAGAGATTTCAACAAGTGACTACATACGGAACAAAATGAGTGAATCTACACTCTAAAATATGTCTATATACATCCGTATGTGGTAGTCCATTTGAAATCTCTAAAAATACAAACATTTAGGAACGGAGGGAGTATATGGGAATTATGCAATGCCATCTTCTTTAGCCAGGCGTCATATACGTGAATCATGCAATGCCATCCTGTTTAGCCAGTCATCGTATATGTGAATTGTATCATGCCATATTTTTTTCCATAATGTGTTCCATTAAAGAATGTTTATACATTCATCTACTCTTCCTGCATCAGCCATTTGAGTCGGTCATGGGAAAATCTGGAGTGAAAACAAGGTCTTACGAGCAGTCGAGTGCTACACAGTCGATGCATTTCTTCTTTGATTCTGAGATAGCTCCTCGTGAGGAGGATTCGTAGAGAGATGACCAACGTATTCCCCGAGGTGCATGCTCTAACTTGGCTGGGTTATATTGCTCATATCATGCATATGGTGTCTTGCATTGCCATGCCATCTGCTTAGATTAGACATGCTTTGTGTGAATGCCTCCTGTTTGCTTTCTATATCAGATATGTGAATTATGCAATGCCATGTTTTTCAGCCGGTTATCATATATGTGAATTATGCACCGCCATGGAGCCAGGCATCATATATGTGAATTATCTCATGCCATCTTTTTTTTTCATTACGTAGTCCTTTTGTCGACAATCATGCATATTGAACTACTCTTCATGTGTATCAGCCATTTGAGCGGTTATGGAAAAATCTGAGTGAAAACAAGGTCTTGAGCATGCAATGGTACTGTTGAAGCATATATCTCGATGGTTATAGGGAGCTCCTCGGAGGAGGATATAGAGACAGTGACCAGTCCTATATCCCACCGAGGTGTATGCTCTAAGTTGCAATGTTTATATTTCTCATATGATGCATATGGTGTCTTGCATTGCTTAGTTTAGACATCATATGCACAATATTGAATTCTATCTACTTAGTTTAGAGATCATACATGCAAGTGCCAGCTGCTTAGTATATGAATCAATTATGTCAATTATATCATGCCATCATGTATACTTAGACAACATGTATGTGAATTATTTCATCCCAACCTATTTTAGAAAGACATCATATAGTTTTGTCATGTCATCCTGTTTAGGTACTCATCATATGTTGAATTATGCCATTATATCATGTTAAGTTATCCATCATATATCTCAAGAATCGTGTCATGCTATCTTGTTTAGTTAGGCATCATATATGTGAAATTGTGTCATGTTGTCCTGCTTGATTAGACAACATATATGTGAATTACCACATCATCTATCATACAATGTCTCAGACGTCCAATTTCTTTTCTTGTTTATCAGCCATTTGAATTGGAGGGGGTGATGGCAGTATCTAAGGGAGCAAAAACCCGTTCTTCATAAAAGAC
The DNA here is from genome assembly GCA_021605145.1 of Aegilops bicornis. NCBI lineage: Eukaryota > Viridiplantae > Streptophyta > Magnoliopsida > Poales > Poaceae > Aegilops > Aegilops bicornis. The sequence goes on from CM038674.1 coordinate 622,959,088, forward strand.
AGTGTCTCCCGTCGATGCAGATAGAACCATGGTTGTACTGGCCCACAAACTAGCCCCACCACACATAATCGAGACTCTTCCAGATTGCACACTTACACCGTTGGGCAGAGAACCAGCTACAACCCATCTAACCGCAACCCCAACGGATAGTAACCCACTTATAGTTGACAAAGCACCATGTCCACCACAGAGTACCCCCACAGGAGCAGTTTGTAAAGCTACTGCAGTGCCCAAAGCACGAAGACCACCACAGCTAACCCAAAATCCGCGTTTACAGCAGAAGAGCAACTGTTCTCAGGTCAGATTCCGTAGCTATGGTCCATACTCCTTTGTTGTTGCATCACTGTATTTACTCATACCAACTACTTTCGAATTTGAAGGATCCAATTGAAACTCCAATGGCGCAACAGTTATGTTTTAAACCTATTTCTTTAACTGGATTGCTGTTCTAACTTCTTGCTCTATGTTGATTTTAGTTTAAGTTGTATAAACAGTGATGTTCTCATGTGATGCACATTACAAGTGCTGCCAATGCTGTGTAGTTTCTCACACTTATATTCTATCTATGCTGCCGTGTCTTAAAAATATACGAGTTGAACTGCGTCTCTATCTTGATTACGGAACATAAACTAGAATGATATGGACAATACAGTGACCATAGTACATAGATATATGTTTGTTTCATGCTGTTATCCTGTCCACCTTACTACTGAACCGGTTTACCAAAATGAGTTTGGTATACTACAAGCTAAACCTGTGATGTGTCTGCTTGTTTCTCTTCTAGTATGCAAACAGAATATTGGAGAAGAGCACCCCACTATGCAATGGTAGAGAAAGTAATGCAAATAAGGTTCAAGTTAGTGAGACAATCCTGTTGGTCTCCAAGAAAGGTGATAAAAACGATCTTGTAGACATTGAGAAAACCCCACAGTCCTGCGTTGATGTAGTGTTCGAGTTACTGGCCAGTACCGCTGGCACAAGCTCTTCGAACTCGCAGCCTGAATAACTCCGGCTTCTTCAGTCTCAGCTACAAGCTGAAAGGCATCAGTCATCTGTGATGCGGCAAGAAGCCGAAGGACTGAGGAAGTCCCTGCCGAATTCAGATGCGTACTTTCTTGTGCAACAACAAGCGCTGGAGGATTTAAGCGCCAAACAAGAGAAAGTTAATAAGCTTGCTAAGCATCTTGCCAGCATTATGGGTACCCAGGATATTGTTTCTTGAACTCTTCTAAAGTGGTTTCAGTTCTGGACTTGTTTTGCTGCGGCGTTTATATGCTGCTGTGTTCCCTATATTTGCACTGGTGGTGAACTTTGATGCCCAGTGGATGTAATATGTCTAATAGCGGTGATAGCCTAGCATAAGTTGCTTACTTATTTATTTCCTTGTTGTCTTGTTTATTTGTTTGCTTGTAGTCAGTGCAGTTCTTTTTCCGCGGTTTGCTAGCGGCTGCAATAACCTATTTTTTAAAACTTGGCCACAATAACCATGGGCTAATGTTTCATCGTAGTGACACTAGGCCTCCCTACGGGCCGTGAAAGCGATGGGCCTTCTACGGGCCGTAGAAACAGTAGGCCTTCTACGGGCCGTAGAAATATTGGGCCTTCTACGGGCCGTAGAAACAATGGGCCTTCTACGGGCCCTGTCATCAATGGGCCTTATACGGGCCGTATGATCGATTGGCCAAACATGGGCCAATAACACGCCGCTTTATGGCCGTAAACGGGCTAGAGTTGGAATCGTCCGTTCATGGGCCGACCATAACGGGCCATCGTTAATAGGCAGTATTTGATGACGCTATGAAAACGGCCCCATGTACTAACGGACCACAAATGGGCCGACTGTAACCACGGGCTGAATTTGGCCCACAAGCAGAAAAATTACGAACGGGCCGTAGTAAGTAAACGAATGCTCGAAATGAGCCCAAGAATAAATGGGCTCGAGAAGGCCGAAAGATAACATGGGCTGGAAAGCGCCCAACCGAATAACGGGCCATTAATGGGTATAAAGTGATACCTTTGTTCATTACGGGCGGTTCACCACGGGCCGTTAATGGGCCTAAAGTGATACCTTTGTTCATTGCGTGCCGATTTCACCACGGGCCGTTAATAGGCCAAGAGTTACATAGGGCCTCATATGGGCGAAGACGTCATGGGCCATACATGGGCCGGTGAAAACGGGCTGGAATCATATTGGATGGCCCGGATGACGCCATCGGGCCTAATTACGGTAGGGCGAACGGGCCTTGGGTTAGCGGGCTGTAAATGGGCTATATGCGAACAGGCCGTTAACGAGCTTTCGATGGGCGCCCGTCACCTTTGACCAAGTCAAACGGGCCGCCTTTTCACAGAATGGGCCTCTGTTGGGCGGGCCACGTGTCGACGTATCATAGGCTCCTTCGTCCAATGAGTGGATGACATCTGTCCCAACAATGAGACGACACGTGTTTCCTCCGACCAATGACGATTTTACCGTGGAAAATCCCCATTGGTCGGGTCGTTAACGGGTTATCGGATCCAAAACCCGACCCGATAGCTTAACAGCTTCCGTTACGGTGGATGCCACGTGTCGGTCACCCTTGACGAAAGCACTTCTGTGACGCGCGATTTATCGTCATGGAAGTGGACACTTCCGTGATGATAATTTTGGTAATGTCATGGAACACTTCTATGACAGCACAGGTATGACTATCTTGATTCTGTCATAAATTTGTCATGCACTACAGAAATCAGCTACTTTGCCGTCCGCCACGGACAGCAAAAGTGGACGACAAAGAAAGGGCCGGTAAAGAGCTACTTTTGCCGTGCACGCTTTTTGGTGGCCAGAATGACAAGGGCCTTTGCCATCGGTGGTGACGGCAAAGGGCATGGCTCTTTGCCATCTGTGGCAGCAGCAAAAAGGCTGACTCTTTGACATCTGCTGGCAGATGGCAAAGAGACCAAATAGGAATTAATTCTGTTTCTTCTTATATCAATTCATTTTCATAGAAAATCAAACACACATACACACACACACACACACACACACACACACACACACACACACACACACACATATATATATATATATATATATATATGACCAATATAGCATATCCAACACATATTACCAATACTCATGAACACATATATATCCAACACATGTTATCAATATATAGTCATGAACACACATATATCCAACACATATCCAACAAATATTACAAGGAATGATCTAAAACTAAATATCTATTTTCCTAAAAACTATCTTATTACTAAGATCTTCTCTTGATCTTCTTCTTTTCTTCCAACCTGCATAACAAAAACACTAAGAAAGAGAGAATGGGTTAGGAGTAGAAATGTAGCATTTCACTTGGTGAAATGCAATGATGTAGGAACCAGTACTTGAGATCAAGATAATCTTAGTTAAGATCCTGATTTTCAAAGTGACCTTAATTAGAAAGCCAAATAGAGTAAACCAATACCAAAGAGCCAAAGGAGAGAACCAACCAAGGACCCAATCAAGAAGCCACCACAATTAGTAGTTAGTTAAATGCCAACACAAAGACCACTATCAGTACTAGCTCCAGGAATTAAGCCAACAAAAAACTAGTGATTAAAGCCAAAGATTAGACTTCATCACCACAATCAGTTTTGTCCAGTGACAATAGGTACATGTCACTGTGCAATGCCAAAAACAAAGCTCCAGGAGGAGATATACATCACAACCAGCCAACTGCACCAAGTCCCAACACATCCAGCCACAAGCGACTTAGAAGAGGTAACCATTAAGGAGAGAGGTAAGACCTCAAGGTATACTTGAGGGATTATGTGCTCGAACAACTGGAAGTGCCAAGGCTAGTTCATCACATCACGAGGATAGCCACATGTAAATTAAGCCTAAGAGAGGGGGCTCAGACCGGCATCACCGCCCAAATCAGATGTAGTATCTATCTTATCGGAGAAGACTAGGAAAGTAACAGCCAAAACCAAGTATAGCATCTGTTCATAGGCTAGTAGAAAGAGACAAATAGGAATAGCCAAACCAAGTGGTATCTGTTCATATCAGTATTAGAAGTAAAATAACTACGAACAAGTGAATATCTGTTCATGAGTAAAGTTACGACCAAAGTAACAACTCCAGGATCAAATACACAGAACAGAGCAGTACAAGAGTATATATACTTCACAAATACACATAGATGGTCACTGACCAAAACCCCGACACGGCAAGAATCCATCACAGAGCTCCAATACAAGTTGATGCTCATCTACAACATCTAACCACAGCTAATAGAGCCTCACATCCAACAAGATCAAATGCTACAACTATGCGTTAGAGAGATCAGGAGGGGAGCAAGGACAAGCTCACCAAGAGGAGTTGTAGCCAAAGCAGGATGCAGCCACACCATCACTATGGTGTGACCAGCATCACAACCAACACCACCACAACAAGTCGGAGCTTGCAAGAGAGCACCACAACGGCGGCGCCAGCGAGAGCACGGGCACGAAGGTGCCAACCAGGGGCACCGCAGCACGGAGGCGCCACCCAGGGGCACCACCGCGCCACGGCACATCCAGCACCGCTGGAGGATCCTCACGGCGACCGAACCTAAATGCACATCTAGCCATCGCCAGTGCATCGAGCCACGCAGAGCAAGCGGCGAGCCACGGAAAAAACAGGCGGAGGAGCGGGACTCACGCGCCGAGCTCGTCGGGATCGATCTTCGGTTGCGGCCATGGCGAAACGAGCAGCGCCACCGCTGGATCCCGGGGCCCACCTGGCGCCCCATCCCGCCTCGGCCCGGCCTCATATCTCCCATGGCGGGCGGGCGCAGAGGCTCGGTGCTCGGCTCCCATGGCGGAGGCGGATCTCGAGGTCGGGCGACCGTGACGAGGCTTCATGGGCGGGCGGCGAGCTTGTGGGGAGGTGGCGGCGCGCGACAGCAGCGGCAAGACGAGGCGGCGGGCTCCTGAGGTCCGTGAGGTGGCAGCATGCACCGCGGGAGGAGGCGAGGGGCGCAGTGACGCTGGGTCGAGGAAAGGCGGGTCGGGAGGCTCTTGGCTGTTGGGCGGGCATCGTCGAATCCCGCCGAATCGGCCAGTAGCTTCTCGCGGAGGGAGAGGGAGAGACGAGCGGGAGAGAGAGAGAGGGGTGGGGCAGAGAGATATGGGCGAAGAGAGAGGGGATAGAGATAGAGGAGGTGGGGCAACGGTTTTTTACCGCAAAAAAAAAGATAGCCCCCTCTTTGCCGTACGCCACCAGATGGCAAAGAATCTTTGTCGTCTGCGAGCAGACGGCAAAGAGTGGGGTGGACCGTTGCAGTATACAGGCATCCGATGGCACCTCTTTGCCGTCCGCTGACAGATGGCAAAGATTCTTTGCCATCTGCCAGCTGACGGCAAAGAAATGACAGATGGCAAAGACCTTCTTTGTCGTCTGCCAGTTCTTTGTCGTCTGTTGTTTGGTAGCTGATGGCAAAGACCTTCTTTGCCGTCCGCAAGCAGACGGCAAAGATCAGGCAGACGGCAAAATCCCTGATTCCAGTAGTGATGGATGTACATGCATGACAAAAAACGCGACCTAGTGTGACAAACACGTATCATCACGGAAGTGTATTTTTTGTAGTGTTGCTACCTTGCTATTTTTATATTTTCAGATTACAAAAACCTATATCTACCATCCATATTGCACTTTTATCACCATCTCTTCACGGAACTAGTGCACCTATACAATTTACTATTGTATTGGGTTTGGGGACACAAGAGACTCTTTGTTATTTGGTTGCAGGGTTGGTTGAGAGATACCATCTTCATCTTATGCCTCCCACGGATTGATAAACCTTAGGTCATCCACTTGAGGGAAATTTGATACTGTCCTACAAAACTCTGCACTTGGAGGCCCAACAACGTCTACTAGGATAAAGTTGTGTAGTAGACAGCAGTTAGCACTAATAATAACAGGATATTTATAACCCACAAGTATAGGGGATCATTTTTAGACTTTCTCGATAATTAAGAGTGTCAAACCCAATGAGGAGCTAAAGGTAGAACAAATATTCCCTCAAGTTCTATCGACCACCGATACAACTCTACGCATGCTAAATGTTCGCTTTACCTAGAACAAGTATGAAACTAGAAGTACTTTCTAGGTGTAAGCGAATATGATTGCAAGATAATAAAGAACACGTGAGTAAAATATAGGGGCTGTTTAGGTAAAGAAACAACTAAGTTAGTTTTAGTAGAGATATTTTTGTCACAAGAAAGTTATTTGTCCCTAGGCAATCGATAACTAGACCGGTAATCATTATTGCAATTTTATACGAGGGAGAGGCATAAGCTAACATACTTTCTCTATTTGGATCATATGCACTTATGATTCGAACTCTAGCAAGCATCCGCTACTACTAAAGATCATTAAGGGAAAACCCAACCATAGCATTAAAGTATCAAGTCCTCTTTACTCCCATATGCAAATAACCTACTTACTCGGGTTTACGCTTCTGTCACTCTAGAAATCCACCATAAGAGAATCATGAACATATCAAAAACCCTACAACGGGGACCCCTCACGCTTGCGCGACAAGGAGAGCACCATAGGGCGGCACCAATAATAAAACATACAACTCAAACCAATCACGGTCATCAATCAACCTATAGGACAAAACAGATCTACTCAAACATCATAGGATAGCCATACATCATTGGGAAATAATGTATAGCGTTGAGCACCATGTTTAAGTAGAGATTATAGCAGGGAGAAGAGGTGTTACACTGCTGCATAGAGGGGGAGAGAGTTGGTGATGACAGCGGCGAAGTTGTTGGTGGAGGTCGCCGTCACGATGATGGCCCCGACGGTGTTCCGGTGCCACCGGGAGAGAGGGGGAGAGATCCCCCTCCTTCTTCTTCTTCATTGACCTTCCTCCTAGATGGGAGGAGGGTTTCCCTTCTGTTCCTTGGCCTCCATGGTGACGGAGGGGTGGGAGCCCCTCCGAGATTGGATCTCTCTCTCTCTCTCTCTCTCTCTCTCTCTCTCTCTCTATTTTTGAGTTCCCAGATTCTGCCTTTTCACTGTTTCCTAAATTCCAGAGATCCTTAACTCCAATTGGGCTGAATATTTAACACGGTTTTATCCGGATATTATCTTTCTTGCGGCGAAAGAAGGGCACCAACCACCTTACGGGGTGGCCACAAGCCCCCTGGCCATGTCCAGGGTAGGGGGCGGGCCTCTAGGGCTTGTGGGACCCTCGAGTATCGTCTCATGTTTATTCCAATTCCCAAAAATCACATATATTCCAAAAAAAATCCGTAAGTTTTGATCGCGTTTGGACTTTGTTTGGTATGGATATTCTGCGAAACAAAAAACATGCAACAAAAATAGGAAGTGGCACTGGGCACTGGATCAATATGTTAGTCCCAAAAATAGTCTAAAAAGTTGCCAAAAGTAGATGAAAGTTGTAGAATATTGGCATGAAACAATCAAAAATTATAGATACATCGGAGACATATAAGATAAATCTTTTTCTCATCAAGATAACACTAGTACGCGTCGGTGCTATACAAACGGTTTTTAACCCCTTTCCGTGGCGGCATTTGGGACCGTCGCCAAGTGAGTGTGGGCGATAGGGTGTCCTTCCCACACGACCCAGAAACCGTCGGGGATATGGAGCAGTGATCCAGAGGCCTTCCAAAATGTAATCATGTGTGATGCAGCACACACTAAATTCTTTCACACGTGTGGTATCGGTGATTAAACGTTTCTAATGACGCAGTGAAACCATATGGTCTGTCGTAATGAACCATTTGGGAAACAATATGTAAGGCACACGGGCCAACATATGAACTGTGTGTGATTTGTGCCCCATCACACACGAGTTTTCTGCGTAACCTTTCTGCCATCAAGACTCCATCGTGCATGTTTGCCAACAATTACCGTCTGCGATAATGTTCTATCACAAACGGTTCAGGAGCCCCTTCGCACACATACAAGTGCTGCAGAGCGTTTGTGATTTGTTGGGTATCACCGACGGTTGCAGCAAGAGTGACGCGTGCTTTTCGTTTGGGATCCCACACGTTTCCTGAAAAAATAACGACTGGGATTGTATTTTACATTGGGCACGGCTTACTCCCAGTTCTCGTGTGCGATAACGCGATACCACAAACGGTTCTGGAGACCTTACGCACATGTAGTAGTGCTGCAAATCGTTTGCGGTCTGCTGTGTATCACCGACTGTTCCGCTATGATTGACGTATGCTTTCACTACAAAAAATACATTTCCGTGATGATACGTGTTTGTCACAGTAGGTCGCATTTTTTGTCATGCATGTACATCCATGATGATTTTATGACAGAATCAAGATAGTCATACCTGGGCTGTCGTAGAAGTGCTCCATGACATTACCAAAATTATCATCACGGAAGTGTCCACTTCCATGACGATAAATCGCGCGTCACAGAAGTGCTTTCGCAAGGGTGACCGACATGTGGCATCCACCATAACGGAACGCCGTTAAGCTATCGGGTCCGGTTTTGGATCCGATAACCCACTAACAGCCCCGACCAATGGGGATTTTCCACGTGTAAAATCATCATTGGCTGGAGGAAACATGTGTCGGCTCACCGTTGGGACAGATGTCATCCACTCATTGGACCGAAGGTGCGTATGATAAGTCGAAACGTGTCACGGCCGAACAGAGGCCCATTCCTGTGAAAAGGCCGGCCCGTTTGACTTTGTCAAAAGGTGGCAGCCCAGCCCATGGAAAGCCTGTTAACAGCCTGTTCACATATAGCCCATTTACAGCCCGCTAACCCAGGGCCCGTTACAACCTATCCGAATTAGGCCCAGTAGCGTCATCTGGGCCGTCCAATATGATTCCAGCCCATTTTAAGTTCCGGCCCATGTATGGCCCATGACGTCTTTGCCCATATGAGGCCCTTTGTAACTCTGGGCCCATCAACAGCCCGTGGTGAAACTAGCCGTAATGAACAATGTATCACTTTATACCCATTAATGGCCCATTAATCCAATAGGCCGTTGTCGGTGTCAAAACCGGCAGATCTCGGGTAGGGGTCCCGATCTGTGCGTCTAGGCTGATGGTAACAGGAAGCAAGGGACACAATGTTTACCCGGGTTCGGGCCCTCTCGATGGAGGTAAAACCCTACTTCCTGCTTGATTAATATTGATGATATGAGCAGTACAAGAGTAGATCTACCACGAGATCGTAGAGGCTAAACCCTAAGAGCTAGCCTATGATGATTATGACTGTAATTGTGATCGGCCTTCTAAGGACCAACATCTCCGGTTTATATAGACACCGGAGAGGGCTAGGGTTTACCTGGAGTCGGTTACAAGGAAGGGAATATAATATCCGGATCGCCAAGCTTGCCTTCCACGCCAAGGAGAGTCCCATCCAGACACGGGACGGAGTCTTGAGTCTTGTATCTTCATGCTTCAATAGTCCGGATGATGTATACAGTCTGGTTGTCCGGATACCCCCTAATCCAGGACTCCCTCAGTAGCCCCTGAACCAGGCTTCAATGACGATGAGTCCGGCGCGCAGTCTTATCTTCGGCATTGCAGGGCGGGTTCCATCTCCGAATACTCCAAAGTAATTATCGAACACTTAGACCGTGTCCGGATCAGCGAGGTGATTCTCACATACCATCGCAGGGAACATAGCATAAATCCGATCTGCTGGCAGTCTCCGTACGTCGTGCCTTTGCATCGCGGCCCGGTCCAACACGAATCGGCGTTTCTCGCCCCACCTCGACTCGCGTTCTGAGGCGGTTTTATTGGCACGTCCTGCCAAAGCAGAGATCGTGTTCCTCTTATTACGGGATCTTCCATCAATATGGGCGTGCGTAACCCTACGACGGCCGTTGGTATGACTCTGTGTGTTTTTAGATAAGCTTCAAGCGATCACGCTGAGGACTCTTGATATTCACCCTCTTTATAAAGGGGCCGAGGCCTATGGCTCTTTTCCACCTCCCTCGCGCCTTCTTGCACCTCGAGTTCTATCACCCAAGACCTAAGCTCCCACGCCCTAGATCCTCCAATATGTCCGGATCCAACCCTCAAGGCCGGTGGGAGGCCTCCTCGGTCCAAGAGGAGGACATTGCGAGGCTTAGGGAGGCCGGATATCTGACCGCCGACATCCAACACAGGCTTCCCGCTCCAGGGCAGGTCATCCCTACACCAGAGCCCAATGAGAGTGTCGTGTTTGTTCCTCACTTCCTCCGCGGCTTGGCCCTCACCCTCGATCCCTTTGTGAGGGGGCTCATGTTCTGTTACGGGTTGGATTTTCATGATCTATCTCCGGACACTGTCCTCCATATCTCGTCGTTTATCATTGTGTGCGAGGCTTTTCTCCATGTCACTCCACACTTCGGCTTATGGCTCAAGACCTTTAATGTGAAGCAAAAGATGATCGAGGGGCAACATGCGGAGTGCGGAGGTGCCATAATAAGCAAGAACGCCGATGCCCCATGGCCAGAGGGTTCTTTCCCAGAAGTATCCGATGTATGGCAATGGAGGTGGTTTTATGTTACGGCTCCCAGAGGCACAAAGTGGGTAGCCGCCCCCGAGTTCCGCTCGGGCCCTCCGTCACAACTGGCGTCTTGGACCGACGTAGGACGGAATTGGGGGCCCGCTGGTGATGTACCAGTACTGCAGAACCGCATCCGGGAGCTTCTTGAGAGGGACATTAACCTTGTCAGCATAATTCAAGTGATGTTAATCCGACGGATGTTGCCATGCCAACGCCGGCCTCTCCGGATGTGGGAGTTCAATCCAGAGGGTCCGCGGACTTTTAAGCACTTCTTCGGCCTGAAGCTCGAAGGGATGTGTAAATTATTCTTCGGACCACAAGTAGAGTGTCCGGACACCATCGAGGATGCGGGCCTAAGCTGCAATCGCCTAGATACCCAGGTAAGAAACCTTGATACCGGACATTTTGTTTTATATTAGTCATAGTTGTTATTCTGAAAATCATCCGTGGCCAGGAATGGCTCCATAAGGCGGAAAGAATCAGGTGTCCGGCGCCACTTCCCGAAGGCTTGCCTAATCCCACCATTGCCAAGATGCTTGACCGGGTGCTCGGCAAAATGCCCTCAGGGAAAGACAAGGGGAAGAACAAAGAAACCGAACTTCACACGTTGTGCATCCGAACCGGGGGAATTGTTACCTCCCCTGAGGAGGATAGTCGGGAAGGGGAGGCTAAAGCCGCCTCCTCGCGCGGGAAGAAAAGGCCTGCCTCCAAAGACTTGGAGACGGAGATGCCCAAACCAGGGGAAAAGGTATCCCTAGGGGGCTCTGCCATGACGGGCACCCTCACCGCATCATGCCCTCCAACGGGCCAGCCCTACACCAAGCTGTAAGTTAATTGTTAATTCAAAGGTACCGCGTTTCTCCGAGATCAATAACCAGGATTCGTCTTTTGCAGTCCGGCTAGCAGCTCTTCTCAGTAGGGTTTGTCTTCCGGGGATCTTCCTCCGGAGATGATGGAGAGCGAGATCCCTGAGGGAGTCCTGGATTAGGGGGTATCCGGGCAGCCGGACTGTGTACAACGTCTGGACTATTGAAGCGTGAAGATAAAAGACTCAAGACTTCGGCCCGTGTCCGGATGGGACTTTCCTTGGCGTGGAAGGCAAGCTTGGCGATCCGGATATTATATTTCCTTCCTTGTAATCGACTCCATGTAAACCCTAGCCCTCTCCAGTGTCTATATAAACCGGAGAGGTTGGTCCTTAGAAGGCCGATCACAATTACAATCATACCATCATAGGCTAGCTCTTAGGGTTTAGCTTCTACGATGTCGTGGTAGATCTACTCTTGTACTACCCATATCATCAATATTAATCAAGCAGGAAGTAGGGTTTTACCTCCATCGAGAGGGCCCGAACCTGGGTAAACATCGGTGTCCCTTGCTTCCTGTTACCATCAGCCTTGACGCACAGATCGGGAACCCCTACCCGAGATCCGCCGGTTTTCACACCGACAACCCCACCCACCTCTCCGCCTCATGAAGCGGGCGACACCGAGGTGTCGTCACGGAGGAGTCCGGATCTGCCGAAGCCAGAAATCAATACGTCAGCCGCACTGAGCCTGGAGCGTTTGGCTCCCACGGGGTGCGATAAGAAGGGTCCAGCACAGTTTGATGTCCGGCCGGACGTACTGACAGGCCTTCTGGAGCAAGCTGCCCTCTCGGAGGAGCACCGCTCATTAACGAGCGCGGTGCTCAAGAAGATTTCATCCGCCACAAGCGGTTTGAATGAAGTATTTACGAGCCTGCTCAGAGGCTTTGAGGTATGTAGTTAAAAATACACTATTGTTTGGCTGTGAGGCACGCGCTAGGTGTGCTCCATATGGATAGTAGCCTCGAGACTCTGGTTGCCCGCCCTAGGCGGCAAACGGGGGATCATATAGTAATGATTGTGCTGTGCATATGCGCAGGTATCTAAGGGTCCGGCAGCCGACCACTCCGTTGAAGTTGCCGAGCTAAGGAGGCAGATCGGATCTATTGATGCCGATATCACGCTGGTGAACAAGCGGCTGGACGATTCACAAGGTATGTGTTTTGATTTCCTTATTATGTCATATAGGAAAATAAGAGATGGGCGTAGTATTACTGCAATATGTTGGGACTGCAGATGGTGCTGCTGCCGTGGAAGCCCTAAGGGCGGAACTTTCACAGGCCAAGGAGCAAGCTCGGGTTAGCAGTGCGGCTGCCCTAAAGACGGCCGAAGAATTGAGAGCCGAACAGGCTGCTCATCGCCGAAGCGAGGAAAAGATAGCCGAAATGGCTGTGGAGTTGAAAAACACCGCCGACCGGTATGAATTCCTTGAAAAGGAGAATAAGGCTAATTCGGCCGACCTGAACAAGGCACTTAATGCCACCCAAGAGATGCGGACCGAGGTCAGGGGTGTGCGGGAGGAGCTTCAACAGGCCGGTAAAATCGCTGCCGGGGCTCCTACCATCATGGACGAAGTTTTTGGATCCGAAATATGGTCCCCTGGATGGACGCTGGAGTCCTGCAGATGCGTATGCGGACTTGGCCAAGAGTGCCGCTGATGCAACCAAGTTTTTCGAGGATCAAGGTGATAAAGAAGTGGAGAAGCTTTTCTGGTTGCAATTCAATGCTCCCGCACGTCCGCTGTCGTTAAGTGAGAAGATGGCTGCTGTGGCGGAGCTTCACAGGTTGTCCGGGCTTGCAATGCGATCTGTAATAGACCATCTTTGGCCAAGGGGGCCTAAGCCGGACAGTTACTTTGGTTTGGTGCATCAGTTCCTTGGGGCCGTGCCTCAGATCGATGCCACGAGGAGGTCGGCGTGCATAGAGGGTGCACGAATGGCTCTTGCCCGCGTTAAAGCATATTGGACAGATATGGAGACCACCGTTGTAGCGACCCAGAATCCAGCGGGATCCGGCCGAGCACTATTTGGCGCTGGTAACAGAAGGTGCCCGCTTAATAGAGGCGCAGTGCGCGAAGAATGTATTATTCGAGTGATAGATCGAACCATTGTAAAAACAATGTTATTTTGGTCGTAAGGCTATATTTATACTTTTTGCAGAAAGTATTATTGTGTCTCATGTGCGGTTGTTTATATATATATATATATATATATATATATATATATATATATATATATATATATATATATATATATGTGATCCAAAGTTAGCGATCGTTATTTCAGCCCCCACGCATACAATGCGGGGTGTTCGCAAAAAATATGCATAATCACACTTGATCCAATGTCTTGGTCCATTAAGGAGGTGATCACACGTCAAACTAGGCAACCGGATTATATAGCTGTAACACCTTCGCTTAGCCATGCGAGTCTAACGGTGGGGCTACTATGTAGCCCCTGGTACTTTCGCGTGCATCCGAATACGGGCGTGGGTGTACATGACCGGGAAACGGTCCTTCGCTAAAGTGGAGGGATCCTAAAGATTCCGATAAGTCTTCGAGTGGTTGAACAGTCTCTCGCTGTATCATGACAGTCAGTTTTCGGCTTTCTCTACTGAGGCGCTCATCCGGAATAACCAGGGCAAAATCGCAGAAGTTCTCCTTTGGCCGCCTTAGCCGATAAGAACGGAACGTAAGGCGGCAAACCCAGGAGCCGGGCAAACCCAACATTTGACCAAAGACATGATTCGGAGCTGATGCATATAAGGCCAAACTCGTGACGCCGAACTCCCGAAGGTATTCGGACTTTGTAACAGAAAATCGTTTGAAGAATGCCCTTTCATTATAAACCCTGTATTTCCAGGTACGTGCGTTAATCTGTCGTGGCGAAATGCCAATAACGGCAGTATCCTCTGTGGGTGTAGTACCCATGGGGTGTGCGAACAACAAGAGGCAATATAAAAAGTTTACACAGGGGCTTAATCTAAAAAGAAACCTTTGAGCGGGGCCCTGCTGCACGTCTACGCCTTTGTCTCCGTTGTGCCGTTTCCTGGAAGGGTATCTCATGCATTATGTCTGTAAAAAGGAAAACTCGTGTAGGAGAGTACAACGTAAGTATGCGAAGGATAGTAAAAGTGTAAGATGTTGGCCTGCCAATAATGTTGAGCCATGTGTGGGGCTATATTAAATATATATAGCCCCTAGTGTCCTCTATGGGATTACATATACGGCGCCCTGGTTCGTTTTTATCCAGGCTACCGGACCTGTCTAACCGTGTCCGTGGTCTTGACGACCAGTCATGCTTTTTGGTATCGGAGGCCGCTTAGAGTTCGGGCTAGAGCCGTCGCGTGTTCCTCTGCGCGTGAAGACCGCTCTGTGTTTCCGTTAGCGTTGATGACGCCACGTGGACCGAGCATCTTGAGTGTAAGGTAGGCATAGTGCGGTATTGCGTTGAAGCGGACAAAGGCCGCTCTTCCAAGCAGTGCGTGATAGCTGCTTTGGAAGGGTGCGATGGTGAAGAGTAGTTCTTCGCTTCTGGAGTTGCCTGGGGAGCCGAATGTTACCTCCAGTACGACGGAGCCCCTGCCGTGGGCTTCAACGCCTGGTATTACCCCTTCAAAGGTGGTGTTGCTTTGGCTGATTCTGCATGGGTCTATCCCCATTCTACGGACAGTGTCCTGGTATATTAAATTGAGACTACTGCCGCCATCCATAAGGACGTGGGTGAGATAGTATCCGTCGATTATTGGGTCAAGCACCAAGGCCTTTGATCCTCCGCACCGAATACTATTTAGGCGGTCCGTGTGATCGAAGGTGATCGGACAAGCCATCCTGTAGTTAGGTGTGGGTACGATGGGCTCTATAACGTACGCATATTTGAGCGCGCGTCCGTGCCTTCTCGTGGATGTGTGAGTCGCGTGGATCATGTTTACTGTTTTAACCTCTGGTGGGAATTTTTTCTGTCCCCCAGTGTTCGGCTGACGAGGTTCATCCTCGTCTTCACTTGGTGTTTTCCTTCCCTTGTGTTCGACATTTAATTTGCCGGCCTGCTTGAAGACCCACCACTCTTTGTGCGTGTGGTTCACAGGTTTGTTGGGGGTGCCATGAATTTGGCACAGTCTGTCCAGAACTATGTTCAGATCGGACGGTCCCTCTTTACTGCCTTTAAGTGGCTTCTTTTGCTGATCGGGTCAAGAGCCCCTGAATCCGGCGTTTACCGTTGTGTTGTCCGGGCTCTCTTCCTTGTTTTGGCGTTTGTTTTTATTACGCCATGGCTTCACGTTGCCATCCCTTATTTCGGATGTGCTGGGATCACTGGTGCCTTTACGGGCCAGCCAGCTGTCTTCACCCGCACAAAAGTGGGTCATAAGGCTTGTTAAGGCGGCATTGTCCTTGGTTTTTCTTGGCCGAGGTGTCTGGCGAGCCACTCGTCGCGGATGCTGTGTTTGAATGCTGCTAAGGCTTCGGCATCCGGACAATCGACAAGTTGATTCTTCTTAGTGAGGAATCTGTTCCAAAGCTTGTGGGCGGACTCTCCGGGCTGTTAGATTATGTGACTTAAATCGTCCGCATCCGGAAACGAGACATAAGTCCCTTGAAAATTGGCCCTAAAAGCGTCCTCGAGTTCCTCCCAACTCCCAATTAAATTTTCGGGGAGGCTTTTCAACCAGTGTCGAGCTGGTCCCTTCAACTTGAGGGGAAGGTATTTGATGGCGTGGAGGTCGCCCCTCATGAGCCATGTGAATATGCAGGATAAAATCCTCGATCCGCACCCTGTGGTCCGCTGCTCCGTCAGATGCCTCTATGTTCACAGGTTTGAAGCTTTGTGGAAATTCATGGTCCAGTAATTCTTTGGTGAAGCACAGGGGGTGGGCAGCCCCTCTGTATCTGGACGTGTTGTGGCATGCCGTCGGCTGTTGCTGTGTCCGGTGCGTATTCCGAACTGGTATTTGGTTGGTATGATCATTTTGGTGACCATAGTCCCTCGCCGGGGTGTGTCCTTTAGATCCGTAGATGGACCTGGCCGCGCCGGCTTTCTTATCCAGGTGCTCACGCAAGTCGTGTGCGGCGTCGGTAGCCTCTCTGTTGCGGTTATGAAGTGATACATCTGGCCTCCTGGTCATGTTATTCTTTGGTGGAACGGCCTCGTCGTCGAATTCTAGCAGTAGCTTACGTTCTGGGTAGCTCTTTGTATGGCGATAATTGCCATATCTTTCTTTAGTGTCTAGCACTTTATTCCATCTACGATTGAGCATTTCCTGTGTGGCTTCTAGCCGTTGCTTCTGCTTCTTTAGACATCTTGCGATGGCCATAAGCTTTCTGTGGAGGTTATCTCGTTCCACGCGTGTTTCCGGGATGATGAATGCGTCATCATCTAGACTTTGTTCTTGTCCTGGGGCAGTTTGATGAACTCGTCCCTCGGGATCATTGTGATTGGGCGTCCGCTCCGAACTGTGTTCGACATGACCTGGCTTGTCCTGCTCCATCGCTGGGTCCGTATGGTCATTGTTGCCAGAGTTGACTGGGGTGTCGATCCTTCTGGCGCTCTTGTCGCTATTTTTACTGTTGCTGGACTTTGAGCGGTGTCTGCGCCGTCGTTTTGGGTTTTGCCCGGGGGTTTTATCTTCCGGATTGTCGCTGTCGTCATCCTTGGGCGTGTCCACCATGTATATATCGTGTGACGAGGTAGCAGTCCAGTGCCCCAGAGATTCTGAATCTTCTCATGCATGGTCGTCCATCCCGTCGATGCCTTCGGAGTCGAAGTCAAGCACGTCGGTTAAATCATCAACCGTGGCAATGAAGTGGGTGGTGTCGGTATTCTGGGAACGGGGGTCCCCAGACTTGCCTGCCTGCGGCCTGCGGCGTGGCTCAAGTGGGGGCCCAGTGCAGCCCAAACTTCATCACCAAGCTCAAGACCCTCGCGAGGGGCCAAGCCTCACGAGACGGACGACAGGAAGCTTCCTCAGGAGCAGCCTCATCAGGCAGGCTCGCGAGGAGGCAGAGAGATCAAGGCAGGGCACCTCGCGAGGAGCCCATGACGCAAGCCATGACGATCGAGACTAGGCCGGCGCCAGGCGGGCGCTGGCCTGCGCAGTGTCCTTGTTTCCCCTTCGGTGCAAAGGGGCCAAGCACATGCCAAGACATCAGGCAAAGGTTACCGTTTCAGTGCAACAAGGCCAAGACCAGCAGAACGGCAGGATGGAGGTCATCGTGGAGCCCAGGACGGCGTCATCGTCAGAGCCTTTGGCAGCCGAAGACCAACTTTAGTCAGGATAAGTGTACCAGATGTTCCCCTTCAAAATGGCCAATTGTTGGCGCCCTTCCCGCTCATTATTTGGGAAGAGGCCCAGGGCCTCCCTCTATAAATAGGACTAGCCACCACAGAGTAGAGTCATCGAGAAAACAAATCGTTGAGAGAGAGAGAGAGAGAGAGAGAGAGAGAGAGAGAAGTGACTGAACTCACCCAAGCAGTTCGTCGCACCAGCTCAAGAACAGCCCTCGCGAGGCTATTCTCCCTTGTACTATTCATCATCAGCCCCGGAGGCAATCCACCACACCACACACTGGAGTAGGTTATTACACCACAATGGTGGCCTGAACCAGTATAAATCTTGTGTCCCCTGTGTGTTCTTCTTTCTAGCCTAGATCCTTTGCGAGACTTTGATACGTGAGCTGGTAGGGGAAAGATCTCCGTCGCACCCCTGCAGTTCAAACCTCAAGGGTCTGCCGAACCCAAAATCCGACATTTTGCGCGCCTGTAGGGTGCGCCGGAATCTTTCTTCCGTTGGTCGCAGTGATCTTCTGTCGCGTCCATGGTCGACGCCGCCCGGCCGAAGCGCCGGGCTGCTCGCCACCAGCTGCCGCCCAGACGGGCGCCTGCCGACGGTCGCCCCCGTCGTTCCCCGTCGCCTGCCGCCAACGCCGCCACCGGCCCGGCGGGGAACGAGCAGCAGGCCTCGTCCCTGCACCCTTCGGTGCAGCGGGAAGGCCGCACCGCCACCCCGTCGCTGACTCCTGCCGGTTCGTCGTCCCACGCCCGTCGCGCTCCCACGGACGCGCACGCTGCGCTACTCCTGGCGCGTGAGCTCCTGCACTACCGTCTCGTCGACGACCTCTACGAGGACTGGCTCGCCCGCATCACCGAGCTCGTCAGCACCGCAGGGGGCTCTCCTATGCCATCTCTCTCGCTGCCTCGCCCTCGATCCGGCGCAGGAGGCTAGGATCAGGAGGTGCCTCCGCCACCTCCTCCCCAAGAAGGCGCCCTGGCTCCAAGGCGCGCGGCACCAGGACAAGACCCTCCGTGTCTGGCGCCTGCACGACAAGAAAGGAGTTGCCAAGAAATCCCCCGTCCCCAAGAAGGTGCCCGCGTGCTCCCAGCACCGGTGCGCCATGACCGCATTCCTGCGCCGCCACGTCAAGACCCCGCGCTGCTCCAGGCAGCGGCACGTGGGAATCCCCAGGAGCAAGCCCCGCGTCAGCAGAGAGCTCCGATGGCCACTGCAGGCTGTCGTGCCTTCACCGCCGAGCTATGTAGCGTCGCATGGCCCAGAAAGTCCAAGCCAGACCCGCCTCCTCGCTACGACGGCACTGCAGACCCCACGGAGTTCCTCCAGCTATACGAGCTGGGCACCGAAGCCGCCAGCGGGGACAAAAAGGTCATGGCGCACTGGTTTCCCATGGCACTCAAGGACGGTGCCCGCACCTGGCTCCTGGCATGATCTCCTCCTGGGACGAGATACGCACCCGCGTCATCACCAACTTCCAAGGCACTCGCGACCGGCCCCCGGCCATGAGTGACCTGCGCCGTGCTATGTCTTGAGCTTGCGTTGGTTTTCCCCGAAGAGGAGAGGATGATGCAGCACAGTAGCGTAAGTATTTCCCTCAGTTTTTGAGAACCAAGGTATCAATCCAGGAGGAGGCCACGCGCAAGTCCCTCGTACCTGCACAAAACGATAGCTACTCGCAACCAACGCGATTAGGGGTTGTCAATCCCTTCACGGTCACTTACGAGAGTGAGATCTGATAGAGATAATATTTTTGGTATTTTGGTATAAAGATGCAAAGTGAAAAGTAAAAGCAAAGCAAGTAAATAAAGTGAGGGAGATTGATATGATGAGAATAGACCCGGGGGCCATAGGTTTCACTAGTGGCTTCTCTCAAGAGCATAGATATTCTACTGTGGGTGAACAAATTACTGTTGAGCAATTGAGATTTTTTAGGATAGTTATGAGTATATCTAGGCAATGATCATGTATATAGGCATTACGTCCGAGACAAATAGACCGAAACGATTCTGCATCTACGACTATTACTCCACTCATCGACCGCTATCCAGCATGCATCTAGAGTATTAAGTTAAAAATAGAGTAACACCTTAAGCAAGATGACATGATGTAGAGGAATAAATTCATGCAATATGATAAATACCCCGTCTTGTTATCCTCGATGGCAACAATACAATACGTGCCCTGCAACCCCTTTTGTCACTAGGTAAGGACACCGCAAGATTGAACCCAAAGCTAAGCACTTCTCCCATTGCAAGAACTACCAATCTAGTTGGCCAAACCAAACGGATAATTCGAAGAGACTTGCAAAGATAACTCAATCATACATAAAAGAATTCAGAGAAGAATCAAATATTTTCCATAGATAAGTTGGATCATCAACCCACAATTCATCGGTCTCAACAAACACACCGCAAAAAGAAGATTACATCAAATAGATCTCCACGAGAGAGGGGGAGAACATTGTATTGAGATCCAAAAAGAGAGAAGAAGCCATCTAGCTACTAGCTATGGACCAAGGTCTCAAGTAAACTACTCACACTTCATCGGAGGGGCTGTGGTGTTGATGTAGAAGCCCTCCGTGGTGGATGCCCCTCCCGTGAGCTCCTAACAGGCCCCAAGATGGGATCTCATGGATACAGGAAGGTACGGCGGTGGAAGTAGGTTTTTGGCTCCTATTCTGATCTGTCGGGGGTACGTAGGTATATATAGGAGGAAGGAGTACGTCGGTGGAGCGTCAGGGGGCCCACGAAGCAGGGTCCAAGTCTCCTGGATCATGTTCGGTGAGAAAATCACGTTCCCGAAGGTTTCATTCCGTTTGGACTCCGTTTGATATTCCGTTTCTTTGAAACACTGAAATAGGCAAAAAAACACCAATTCTGGGCTGGGCCTCCGGTTAATAGGTTAGTCCCAAAAGTAATATAAAAGTGGAAAATAAATCCAATTATAGTCCAAAACAATAGATAAAGTAGCATGGAGCAATCAAAAATTATAGATACGTTGGAGACGTATCAGGCATCCCCAAGCTTAATTCCTACTCGTCCTCGAGTAGGTAAATGATAAAAAGAGAATTTTTGATGCGGAGTGATACTTTGGCATAATTTCGCGGAGTGATACTTTGGCATAATTTTCAATGTAAATCTTCTTAATCATGGTATGAATATTCCGATCCGAAAGATTCAAGACAAAAGTTCATATTGACATAAAAATAATAATACTTCAAGCATACTAATCAAAATAATTATGTCATCTCAAAATAACATGGCCAAAGAAAGTTTATCCCTACAAAAGCATATATATAGGCTACGCTTCATCTTCGTCACACAAAGATGTTCCCAACTTCTATACCCCCGATGACAAGCCAAGCAATTGTTTCATACTTAAATAATCTCAAACTTTTTCAACCTTCACGCAATACATGAGCGTGAGCCATGGATATAACACTATGGGTGGAATAGAGTATGATGATGGGGATTGTGTGGAGAAGACAAAAAGGAGAAAGTCCCACATTGACGAGGATAATCAACGGGCTATGGAGATGCCCATCAATTGATGTCAACATGAGGAGTAGGGATTGCCATGCAACAGATGCACTAGAGCTATGAATGCTCATCAAAAGAAAACTAGTGGGTGTGCATCCAACTTGCTTGCTCATGAAGACCTAGGGAATTTGAGGAAGCCCATCGTAGGAATATACAAGCCAATTTCAATAACGAAAAATTCCCACTAGTATAGAAAGACAACTTATGAGACTCACTATATGAAAAACATGGTGCTACTTTGAAGCACAATATATGAGACCTACTACATGAAGAACATGGTGCTACTTTGAAGCACAAGTGTGGAAAAAGAAATAGTAGCATTGCCCTTTTATTTTCTCTTTTTTTTGGGGCCTTTCTCTTTTTTTTGCCTTTTTTTTGGAAAATGCTCTAATAATGATGATCATCACACTTCTATTTATTACAACATAAGGATTACAACTCGAAACTAGAACAAGATATGACTCTATATGAATGCCTCCGTGATGTGTAGGATGGTGCAATGAATCAAGAGTGACATGTATGAAAAATAATGCATGGTGGCTTTGCCACA
This sequence comes from Aegilops bicornis, assembly GCA_021605145.1. Classification (NCBI taxonomy): domain Eukaryota; kingdom Viridiplantae; phylum Streptophyta; class Magnoliopsida; order Poales; family Poaceae; genus Aegilops; species Aegilops bicornis. The sequence continues at coordinate 622,980,849 of CM038674.1, forward strand.
AATACGATGTCAACTACATGATCATGCAATGGCAATATGACAAAAGTAAAGTATGTCATGATGATGATGGTGGAAGTTGCATGGCAATATATCTCGGAATGGCTATGGAAATGCCATAATAGGTAGGTATGGTGGCTGTTTTGAGGAAGATATAAGGAGGTTTATGTGTGATAGAGCGTATCGTATCACGGGGTTTGGATGCACCGGCAAAGTTTGCACCACTTCTCAATGTGAGAAAGGGCAATGCACAGTACCGAAGAGGCTAGCAATGGCGGAATGGTAAAAGTGTGTATAATCCATGGACTCAGCATTAGTCAAAAGAACTCATATACTTATTGCAAAAATTTAGAAGTCATCAAAAATCAAGTACTACGCGCATGCTCCTAGGGGTATAGATTAGTAGGAAAAGACCATCGCTCATCCCCGACCGCCACTCATAAGGATGCACAAGCTGTGTACACTTCATGTTTCAAATTTGTTACATAACTTTAACCATACGTGCATGCTACGGGACTTACAAACTTCAACACAATCATTTCTCAAATTCACAACTACTCAACTAGCATGACTTTGATATTATCACCTCCATATCTCAAAACAATTATCAAGCATCAAACTTATCTTAGTATTCAACGCACTCTAAAGAAAGTTCCACATATCTTGAATACCCAGTATATTAACATTAAGCAAATTACCATGCTATTAACGACTCTCAAAATAATCTAAGTGAAGTATGAGAGATCAAGTTTCTTTAAAACAAATCCACCACCATGCTCTAAAAGATCTAAGTGAAGCAATAGAGCAAAAGTTATCACGCTCAAAAAGATATAAGTGAAGCACTACGTGAAAACTATCAACCTCAAAAGATATAAGTGAAGCACATAGAGTATTCTATCAAATTTCAAATCATATATGGCTCTCTCAAAAGGTGTGTACAGCAAGGATGATTGTGGTAAACTAACAAGAAACGACTCAAATAATACAAGACGCTCCAAGCAAAACACATATCATGTTGGTGAATAAAAATATAGCTCCAAGTAAATTACCGATGGAAGTGGATTTAAAGAGGGGATGCCTTCCGGGCATCCCCAAGCTTTGACTTTTGGTGTCCTTGGATTATCTTGGGGTGCCATGGGCATCCCCAAGCTTAGGCTCTTGCCACTCCTTGTTCCATAGTCCATCAAAAGAATTCACCCAAAACTTGAAAACTTCACAACACAAAACTCAATAGAAATCTCGTGAGCTCTGTTAGAGAAAGAAAACAAAAGACTACTTTAAGTTACTGTAATGAACTCATTCTTTATTTATATTGGTGTTAAAACTACTGTATTCCAACTTCTCTATGGATCATAAACTATTTTACTAACCATAGATTCATCAAAATATGCAAACAACACACGCAAAACAGAATCTGTCAAAAACAGAACAGTCTGTAGTAATCTGTAACTAACGCAAACTTCTGGAACCCAAAAAATTCTACCAAAATTAGAAGACTTGGACAATTTATTTATTGATCAGCAGAAATTGGAATCACTATTTTATCACGTACTGGTGATTTGTAACAATTCGGGCACTGAGCGCAAAGATTCTGGAAATTACAGCAAGATCAAATAACTATCATCCAAGAAGATCCAATAGGTCCAACTTGGCACAAACACTAATTAAAAGATAAAGCCACATATAAACAGAGGCTAGATGGATTATTTATTCCTACACAGAAACAGAAACAAAAAAACTAAAAATAAAATTGGGTTGCCTCCCAACAAGCGCTATCGTTTAACGCCCCTAGCTAGGCATAAAAGCAAGGATAGATCTAGGTATTGCCATCTTTGGTAGGCAATCCATAAGTGGCTCTCATGATAGATTCATATGGTAATTTTATTTTATTTCTAGGAAAGTGTTCCATGCCCTTCTTTAAAGGGAATTGGAATCTAATATTTCCTTCCTTCATATCAATAATTGCACCAATCGTTCTAAGGAAAGGTCTACCAAGAATAATAGGACATGAAGGATTGCAATCTATATCAAGAACGATAAAATATACGGGCACATAATTCCTATTTGCAACAATAAGAACATCATAAATTCTTCCCATAGGCTTTTTAATAGTGGAATCCATAAGATGCAAGTTTAGAGAGCAATCATCAAAATCACGGAAATCTAGCAAATCACACAAAGTTTTGGGAATAGTAGAGACACTAGCACCCAAATCACACAAAGCATGAAACTCATAATTTTTAATTTTAATTTTGATAGTAGGTTCCCACTCATCATGGAGTTTCCTACGGACAGAAATTTTCAACTCAAGTTTTCTTCATAAGATTGCATCAAGGCATCAACAATGTGTTCGGTAAAAGCCTTATTTTGACTATAAGCATGAGGAGAATTTAGCACGGATTGCAACAAGGAAATACAATCAATTAAAGAGCAATTTTCATAATTAAATTCCTTGAGATCCAATATAGTGGGTTTAGCAACATCTAGATTTCTATTTCTTTCAATCCCACTTTTATCAATTTCATCAATAAGATCTAAAAACTCCGAATTCTTAGAACGTGTTCTAGGTAAAGGAAGATCATATTCAGTTTCATCAAGATTCATATTGCAAAACAAAGATTTAATAGGGGACACATCAATAACTTTTAGATCGTCATCTTGATTTTCATAGGAATTAGAAGAACACGCTTTAATAAAGCCATCTTTGGAAGCACGCATCCTAGCGGTTCTTTCCTTGCACTCATCATTGGAAATTCTCATGGCTTTGAGAGACTCATTGATATCATGCTTAGGAGGAATAGATCTAAGCTTTAAAGAATCAATCTCGAGAGAAATTCTATCAACGTTCCTAGCCAAATCATCAACTTTAAGCAATTTCTCTTCAAGCAAAGCATTAAAATTATTTTGTGAATTCATAAACTCTTTAATACTACTCTCAAATTCAGAGGGCATCTTATTAAAATTTCCATAAGAGTTGTTGTAGGAATTTCCATAATTATTAGAAGGATTACTAGGATAAGGCCTAGGATTAAAATTCCCTCTATAAGCGTTGTTACCAAAATTATTCCTACCAACAAAATTCACATCCATAGATTCATTATTATTCTCAATCAAGCTAGATAAAGGCATATCATTAGGATCAGAAGAAACACTCTTAGTAAATAACTTCATAAGTTCATCCATCTTTCCACTCAAAACATTGATTTCTTCTATAGCATACACTTTTTTATTAGTAGATCTTTCAGTATGCCATTGAGAATAATTAACCATAATATTATCTAGGAGTTTAGTAGCATCTCCTAAAGTGATTTCCATAAAAGTGCCTCCCGCGGCTGAATCTAAAAGATTTCTAGAAGCAAAATTCAATACGGCATAATTTTTTTGCATAATCATCCACAAGTTCAAACGTATCATTAATTTCATTCTCTCCCAAGCTTGTGCAACATGTTCATGATCAAGTTGCTTAAAATTCATAATATCGTTCCTAAGAGAGATAATCTTAGCGGGAGGAAAATACTTAGAGATAAAAGCATCTTTGCACTTGTTCCAAGAATCAATACTATTTTAGGCAAGGATGAAAACCAAGCTTTAGCACGATCTCTAAGTGAAAAAGGAAATAGCTTCAATTTAACGACATCATTATCGACATCTTTTTTCTTTTGCATATCACATAAATCAACGGGCCATTCAGATGAGTAGCGGCATCTTTGCTAGGAAGGCCGGCGAATTGATCTTTCATAACAAGATTCAACAAAGCAGTATTGATTTCACAAGATTCGGTATTGGCAAGAGGAGCAATCGGAGTGCTAAGGAAATCATTATTATTGGTATTGGGGAAGTCACACAATTTGGTAGCATCTTGAGCCATCACGACAAACAAGCAAACTAACACACGAGCAAACAAACGGATGAGGAAAAGGCAATGGAAAGAGAGCGCAAATAAAACGGCAAGGGTGAAGTGGGGGAGAGGAAAACGAGAGGCAAATGGCAAATAATGTAATGCGATAGATAGGGATTGTGATGGGTACTTGGTATGTTGACTTTCGCGTAGACCTCCCCGGCAACGGCGCCAGAAATCCTTCTTGCTATGTCTTGAGCTTGCATTGGTTTTCCCCGAAGAGGAGAGGATGATGCAGCACAGTAGCGTAAGTATTTCCCTCAGTTTTTGAGAACCAAGGTATCAATCCAGTAGGAGGCCACGCGCAAGTCCCTCGTACCTGCACAAAACGATAGCTAGTCGCAACCAACGCGATTAGGGGATGTCAATCCCTTCACGGTCACTTACGAGAGTGAGATCTGATAGAGATAATATTTTTGGTATTTTGGTATAAAGATGCAAAGTGAAAAGTAAAATTAAAGCAAGTAAATAAAGTGATGGAGATTGATATGATGAGAATATACCCGGGAGCCATAGGTTTCACTAGTGGCTTCTCTCAAGAGCATAGATATTCTACGGTGGGTGAACAAATTACTGTTGAGCAATTGACAGAATTGAGCATAGTTATGAGTATATCTAGAAAATGATCATGTATATAGGCATCACGTCCGAGAGAAGTAGACCGAAACGATTCTGCGTCTACTACTATTACTCCACTCATCGACCGCTATCCAGCATGCATCTAGAGCATTAAGTTAAAAACAGAGTAACGCCTTAAGCAAGATGACATGATGTAGAGGAATAAATTCATGCAATATGATAAATACCCCATCTTGTTATCCTCGATGGCAACAATACAATACCTGCCTTGCAACCCCTTCTATCACTAGGTAAGGACACCGCAAGATTGAACCCAAAGCTAAGCACTTCTCCCATTGCAAGAACTACCAATATAGTTGGCCAAACCAAACGGATAATTCGAAGAGACTTGCAAAGATAACTCAATCATACAAAAAAGAATTCAGATAAGAAAAAAATATTTACCATAGATAAGTTGGATCATAAACAAACAATTCATCTGTCTCAACAAACACAACGAAAAAAGAAGATTACATCAAATAGATCTCCACAAGAGAGGGGAGAACATTGTATTGAGATCCAAAAAGAGAGAAGAAGCCATCTAGCTACTAGCTATGGACCTGTAGGTCAGAAGTAAACTACTCACACTTCATCGGAGGGGCTATGGTGTTGATGTAGACGCCCTCCATGGTGGATGCCCCCTCCGTGAGCTCCTAACAGGCCCCAAGATGGGATCTCGTGGATACAGGAAGGTACAAGCGGTGGAATTAGGTTTTGGCTCCTACTACGATCTGTCGAGTGGTAATGAGGTATATATAGGAGGAAGGAGTACGTCGGTGGAGCGTCAGGGGGCCCACGAGGCAGGGGCCGCGCCCAGGGGGGAGGGCGCTCCCCCACCCTCGTGACCGCCTCTGGCACTTCCTGGAGTAGGGTCCAAGTCTCCTGGATCACGTCCGGTGAGAAAATCACGTTCCCGAAGGTTTCATTCCGTTTGGACTCCGTTTGATATTCCGTTTCTTCGAAACACTGAAATAGGCAAAAAAACAGCAATTACGGGCTGGGCCTCCGGTTAATAGGTTAGTCCCAAAAGTAATATAAAAGTGGAAAATAAAGCCCATTATAGTCCAAAACAATAGATAAAGTAGCATGGAGCAATCAAAAATTATAGATACGTTGGAGACATATCACACCGCATCAAGCAACAACCAGGAGAGACCCTGCAGAAGTACATCCAGCGCTTCAGCAACGCTCGCCTCAAGATCCCCGGGGTGACTGAGGAAGCCATCATCTCAGCCTTCTCCGATGGCGTGCGCGACATCAAGATGAAAGAGGAGCTAGCAATCGATGAAGACCTGTGCACATCCCTGGAGATGTTCAACTTGGCGACCAAGTGCGCCAGGGCTGAGGAAGGGCGCCTCTCCATACTCGAGCTTTCGGCTCCCGATCCAGAAGAGAAGAAGCACAAGGTCAAGGACGTGAAGCGTAAGGGAGCTGTTGTGCTCGCAGCCGAGCCAGACACCAAGCGAGGCAGGGATGAGCCTGAGTCATCCAAGGGCAGCCGGTACTGCGTGTACCACGACCTCCACACCCACAACACCAATGAATGCCAATAGCTCAGGGCAGTGAGAGATGGGCGCATCGGCCGACGCCCCGAGCGCAGCGACCGGGGCTATGGCCGAGGAGGAGGAAGAAGCGGATGATGATGGGAAGACCGTGGCCCTCGCCAAGGGTGGCTTGACCGACCTCGCGAGGACCGCTGGCAGGACCAGCCTCGTGAGGGAGGTTGGAGGGATCAGCCTCGTGAGGATCGCCCTCCAGGAAACGCAGGCCTCCCTCCTCTGCCACCACCGCCAAGGAGGAATGAAGACCATCATCAGGACGAGGGTGCTGGGGGCTTCCAGGAGCCACGCGCAATCGCTTGCACCCTGGGCGGCACTCAGGCCCCAGCATCTCGACGCATCTTCAAGCAGTTTGCTCGCGAGGTGAACGCAGTCCTCCCCAAGCTTGAGGCCACACGCCCTCTCAGGTGGTTTGCGTGCGCTATCACGTTCAACTCAGCGGATCAGCTCAAGTGCGCAGCAACGGCCGGAGTCCTCCCGATGCTCTGTTCCCCAGTCATCAGCAATGTGCAAGTCACCAGGACCCTCATCGATGGCGGAGCGGGACTCAACGTCCTGTCCGTCGAGACATTCAACAATCTCCAAGTGCCATATGATCAGCTTCAGCCAACCAAGCCTTTCTCAGGAGTCATCGATGGTTCCACTGTTCCGATGGGGCAGGTTCGCCTTCCAGTCACCTTCGGGTAGCACGACAACTACCGCACCGAGCTCATTTACATCGACGTCGCCCACATTCGCCTGCCATACAATGCCATCCTCGGGTACCCAGCCCTGGCCAAGTTCATGGCAGTGACTCACCATGGCTACAACGTCCTCAAGATGCTAGGAAGCGGTGGAGTCATCACAGTGCCCTGTGAGGAAAGGGATGCAGTGTGTTCTCTTGAGCGTGCCTTCCAAGCCGCGGCAATCGAAGACCCAGATCACAGGAGCGGGAGACTTCCCGAGGCAGTCCCTAAGAAGAAGAAGGCTTCACCTGGCCCAAACCCTCAGGAGGCAGGCACCTCCAGAGGCGTTGCGTCAGGATCCGCGCCCGTCCAAGGGGCGCCACCCTCTGTCGCATAGGAAGGCGCGCCCGGCGCCCTCCTCGGGCAGGGCTCAGGGGCTCTTTCTGGGAAAGCCACCGACTTTGCCAAGGTCACGAGGGAGGCGCTCGGGCACCACTTGGAGGCGTGCTTCAAGGCACGTTTCCCTCAGGAAGGTATGAAGCAAGGAGGGCCAAACCCTCAGGAGTTCATCACGAGGAACACTCAGGAGCTACAGGAGTCAAGGGTCATGCGCGGCAGCCGCCGCTTGCCCGCTGTTGCCCCACATCCAGGCGAGGATGGTGGGTTGCGCGTCTGCATCGACGTACCAGGGCTCAACCGGGCCGTGTCTCAGGAGCGCCTCTGGCCTTCATGCGTGGGGCGTTATGAGGGTCCACCTCACAGCTACGTTCGCATGCCTTTCGGCCTGCCGAACGCGGCGGCCGCTCGTCAGCGCCTGCTGAGGAGCATTCCGGAGGCTCGGGAGGCCAGGCATCACGTGGTCCTGGCGGAGATGGAGATGGCCCTCGAAGATCCACCCGTGCCCCCGGAGCCTCCCGAGGCTCCAGGTGCCGGGAGCTCGTGAGGGCCGGCCTCCTCACCGCTGGCTGCTCGCTTCAAAGATCCTATCATCTCCAACGGTATCAGGTGACATCTTTCAAAGTTCCATTTTCAGCTGGGAGCGCCCGCAGGGCTGCATCATTCCCAGGTCGCGTGGGTCCGTCCCTGTGGCATGTATCCATTTTGCTTATGCTCTTTACCTACCTTGTTGGGGGCGCCCCTCGGGCTGCATTATCCCCAAGCTGCTTGGGCCTGACCTAGTGGCATTTGCCTTTTCCGCATCTATCTAAATGGATTTGATCCTCCGCGACTAACCTGATTCCCATGGCTATCATCTGCTGCTTATCGCGGACCTCTCCGCTCGCATGCAAAGCGCTTGCACGTTAAAAGGGGGGGGGGCACCTGAGCATTGCGACTCATGGGATCTTACTGGGTCTCCAGCCCTCACCCCCTGGCCTTGACCCACGGCTTCGCGACCTGTCATACCAGCGGCGGCTTAGCTCGCTCGAGGGCCGGGACTGAGGATGTAGAGCATTTACATTCTAACCACCTTGCAGGAACACATCATTGATAAAGGCCCAGAGCCAGGCGCAACCCGCCTCGAGGTAGGGCCTCGTGAGTTCCGCGCTGGCTCACGGGTGCCCAGATACACCTCTCCTAGCCCTACCGTGTCGGCCACGTGTCAGGGCGGGCTGTACACGCCCGAGGGCTCTCGCGAGGGGAGCCCCTCCCACGCACTGGAAGCACCATGCTCCGCGCTGGCTGACGACACTGCCGAGGAGCGGCTATGCCCGTAAACATACGGAAGCACTATGCTCCGCGCTGGTGATAAACAACTGAGGGCGGCCCACAGCCGTATCAACCTCAGGGAGCCCAGAGCTTAGTGTTTGGCACCATCGCAACGCCTCCCCTCGGGAGTGCCGCGCGAGGGGCTGGACACGGGGGCTGCGCCCGGGGCATGCTCGAACGCACGCCACCCAGCCAGGTCCCTCGGACCTGGTCGTCGCGCGCCCCTCCCCTAGCGGAGCCAAGGTACGAAAGCTCGTTTGCACGTCAAGGGGGATTCCTGAGCATCGCGACTCAGGAGCCTAACTAGTCACGTAGCCCCTCACTCCTTAGTCCCGTCCTGGTTTCCGGTCGGGGCTAACGGCGGCTGAGGTATGCACGGGGCCGGGCCTTGCCGACGTAGAACGTCGAATCCACTCCTACACCTCTCTTCGCTACTTGCTGTTTGCGCGTCAAGGGGGACTCCTAAGCATCGCGACTCAGGAGCCTAACTTGCCACGTAGCCCCTCACTCCTTAGTCCCGTCCTGGTTTCCGGTCGGGGCTAACGGCGGCTGAGATATGCGCGGGGTCGGGCCCTGTCGACGTAGAACACAAGCAAATAGAAGGGAAAAATGCAAATTCCAGGGAATTCAAAATCAAATATTACAAGCCATGGATTGTTTCACAACGCCAAACACAAGTTTAAACGCCTCCACGAGGCACGATGCATGTTGCAGGAATTAAAACAGGACAGAAGCTGCGAAGGGATCACTCCCCAGTGGCGTCGCCGCTTGTGGTGGAGTCGCGCTGGGCGGCCCCTCCTCCTGAGGCCGCTTAGCTGACAGCACCGCGCCCAGGAAAAGTGCTAAAGGCACAGAACCTCCCCAGCAAAGCCTCGGCTCGGCATTTCACGGCCTCTGCAGCAACAGCGGCAAGGTCGCCGCTCACGGGTTCCAGCAGGCTGTCGAGGTCGACGCTGGGGTCGCGAAGGTAGACGTGGCTGAGGACACGCGTCAGCGCTGCAGAAGACAGGGCGCGCGCCTCGGCCTCAGCCGTAGGACCAAGGCCATCCGCGATATCTTCTAGTGCACGGACTAGGAAGGGAAGCAGCTCGGCAGGACCGTCCTCTGCACCAGCCAACGGCTTCTCCAAGCCGCCTCATAGGACGTCTTCAGCGCGGCACGAGCTTTCTCCTCCAGCTTCACGAAGGCCACTCGATCCTCGGCCAGGACCTTCGCCTTGTCGTCTAGATCGGTCCTCTCCGCCTTCAGCGACTGCTCCAGCGTCTCCAACCGGCCACAACAGTAATCAAGCTCGGCGTTCCGGTCCCTGATGGCAGCCTCCCGAGCCTCCATCTCCTTCTCCTTCTCCTGGCGGCCGCGGACCTCCTTGGCGAGCTCGTCACGCAGGCCTTGCAGCTCGACCTCCAGCGCCTTGCAGCGACCCTGGGCATCCGCAGCATCGCCCTGCGCAGCATCGCGAGCAGCCTTGGCCTAGCGGGCGGCTTGCTTCTCTTCATCGGAGGCCGACACAGCCTGGCTCAGTGCCGCTCGGACGGAGGCGGAAGAACGGGCCCAACCAGAAGCTAGCTCCAGGCGCCCGACCACCAGGCGAGGGTCCGCGCTCCGAAGATCCTCCTGCAGCCGGCTCAGTTCGTTGGCAGCCTGGTCCAGGACGGCAGAGGGATCAGAAGAGACGGGAGCCGGTGGAGCAGGCGGAGAGGACGGCAGTGTGATCACGGCTTGGGAGGAAGGAGCCCCCTGGGCCTTTGACACCTCAGCGGCAGCATCAAGCGCAGACACCTCCAGAGTCAGCGGAGCCACGGGGGCTGACTCCTCACGAGGATGACCGGGCAGGGGAGGCACGAGCCTCGATTCCTCCTTTCCCCGCAGATGAAGGCACTGCCCCAGCAGACGGGCTCGCCTCGAGTAGGGCCGCAGAAGCCCCTCTCAACCTTTTTGCTGCAGGTGCCGGCCTAGCCAAGGGAACGCAGATGTCAAGCCTTGGCGGCAGAAACAAAGCAAAGCGCGGATCGAGCACTTACTGGTCATCGTTCACGGACTCAAGCAGCCTTCGGCCAAACTTGAAGCCCGAGAGCCTACAGCTGGGACCGGCTTTGGGAGGCCCGGAGGCAGAAGGAGCGTCGGGAGGGCCGGAGCTGGCCTCAGACCGCCTCGGGACCAGAGCAGACCCTGGGAGGACCAGCCCCAACCTGCCTTTCCTCGGGACCAAGGGAGAATCCTCCCCTCCTCGCCTGGCGCCAGCCTCGTCGTCGCCCGGCATGGAGCAGAGGGCGCGGGACCTGCGCCGAGGGAAGGACTCCTCCGACTCCTCGCCAGTTGCCTCCGAGTCAAACTCTTCTTCCTCCTCCTCTCCTTCCTCCTCACTCCCGCTGGAGTCGTTGGAGGACATGTTCACCATCGCCAGCGCCACCAGATCCCCGGGAGCTTCTGCGGGCACCAGCCCCTCACCGTTGAAGGTGGGCATGGTGTTCACCACCTGCTCCCAGTTGCCGCGAAGGAACAGGGGGACGGGAGCGCCCTCCAGCCTCGCCACGTCTCCCCCAACCAAGGAGTGGAGAGCCGCAACCAGATCTTCGTCGGCCAGGGCCTCGGAGCTCAGCCGAAGGGCAGCGTCCGCTTCCCCAAGCCTCCACAATGGGAGCCACCCGATAATCCAGGAACTCCCTCAGGAGCGTGGCCCTGGTTAGCTTCGCCGCCCCAAGTTTCCTAGCCGCAGGTCCGCGTTCATCCTCTTCAGCACCGCCCTCGCGTGGGGGTCGACAAGCTCCGCGCGAGACCACGCATCAACGGCCTTGGGCTGCCCCGTAGGCAGCACCAGTCGGGGGTGGAGGCGCCTCGACATCCACCATGACCCACTTGCTCCGGAAGCCTTGATCCTCTTCCTGTGCTTGAGATGGCGTTGGAGTTGGAGTATGCGATAAAGCCCGCGCATGCGGAGATGTGGGTGCGAGAAACCCAGAGGTAAAAGTAATGACGCAGCAAGGCCACTGAGGGCTTTACCCCAACGTGAGCCTCACAGTAGTAGGCGGAAATTGCCGGCGAGTACCAGGCCTTGGTCGTGGTCTTGCGAGGCGCCATGGCTTGCCGAATGGGAAGGATTGAGACAGATCTGGAGGATTTCGGGAGCAGGAAGGAGAAGAGCGAGAAAGGGGATCTGGAGCTAGGCAAGTGAGAACAAAGCAAGTAAGTCTGGCCCAGGCACCTCTTTTTGTCAGATGGACAGTTGCCGAGGCGTCGTGGGGAAGCTGAGGCACCCACGTCTGATCAACCGCCACGCGACGCTCAAGGTCGCAGGCTATTGGGGCCCGCGGCGCTTCGCACTTGCCCCTTCGCTTCTCTGCTAAGCCAAGTCCGGGCACGCCTTGGGCCCGGGGGCTACTGTCGGCGTTCTAGGAATGGGGTTCCCAGACTTGCTCGCCTGCCCTGCTGCGTGGCTCAAGTGGGGGCCCAGTGCAGCCCAGCTTCATCACTCAAGCTCAAGACCTCGCGAGGGGCCAGATTCATGGGCGGACGACAGGAAGGTTCCTCAGGAGCAGCCTCATCAGGCAGGCTCGCGAGGAGGCGGAGAGATCAAGGCAGGGCACCTCGCGAGGAGCCCGTGACGCAAGCCATGACGATCGAGACCAGGCGGGCGCCGGCCTGCGCAGTGTCCTTGTTTCCCCTTTGGTGCAAAGGGGGCAAGCATAGGCCAAGGCATCAGGCAAAGGTTACCATTTTGGTGCAACAAGACCAAGACCAGCAGAACGGCAGGATGGAGGTCATCGTGGAGCCCAGGACGGCGTCATCGTCAGAGCCTTTGGCATCCGAAGACCAACTTTAGTTAGGACAAGTGTACCAGATGTTCCCCTTCAAAATGGCCAATTGTTGGCGCCCTTCCCGCTCATTATTTGGGAAGAGGCCCAGGGCCTCCCTCTATAAATAGGACTAGCCACCACAGAGTAGAGGCATCGATAAAACAAATCGTTGAGAGAGAGAGAAGCAACTGAACTCACCCAAGCAGTTCGTCGCACCAGCTCAAGAGCAGCCCTCGCGAGGCTGTTCTCCCTTGTACTATTCATCATCAGCCCCGGAGGCAATCCACCACACCACACACTGGAGTAGGGTATTACACCACAATGGTGGCCTGAACCAGTATAAATCTCGTGAGTTTGAACCTCAAGGGTCTGCCGGAACCCAAAATCTGAAAGGTGGTGGGTGAGCTACGAATTCCTTCATCGCCTGCTTTCCACTTGGGCCGGACATAGTTCGGCCAAGAGCCTCCTGGTAGAGAGAGAGAGACTTTAATGAGTTCAGCATGTCGCCAAAGGGCGAGTGCTGGAAGATATTCGCAGCGGTAAACTCTATTACTGGAGCCCAACCAGGCTTGGCGGGCTCGGGAGTGTGCGGACTGGAACCTACAACCGGACACGAGTCCGGGGGTCCGGAGTCACAAGCTTCCTCAGAAGTGAGGCCTGTATTTGGCTCCACCGCCGATGAGTGTACGGCCTGCAGGGCAGGTCCATCCCTCCGTCCTTAGGCCACGCAGCCTGCTCCGGATTTAGGTCTGGGGCTTCTGCAGGGATGATATCCCGAGCATTGTCCGACAGCAGGTCTAAGCCGTGCTCGTCGTGAATGTCCGGTGCTCCTGGCATAGGCCCGAATCCGTCGAAGATCAAGTCTCCGCGAATGTCCGCCGTGTAGTTCAGGTTTCCAAACCTGATCCGTGGCTGTGGGCGACTGTCGATCTGCTTCCAGATGGCTGCGAATTAGCCGCAGCGAAGCCGCCGAACACAAAGATCTGTCAGGGGAGAAAAGTTTCACGCTAGACCGTGTCGTTGACGATGATTGAAGGAGCCATCGAGCCTTGCAGCGACGACACAGAGGAACTCTCAATGAAAGCACCAATGTCGGTGTCAAAACCGGCGGATCTCGGGTAGGGGGTCCCGATCTGTGCGTCTAGGCTGATGGTAACAGGAAGCAAGGGACACAATGTTTACCTGTGTTCGGGCCCTCTCGATGGAGGTAAAACCCTACTTCCCGCTTGATTAATATTGATGATATGAGTAGTAAAAGAGTAGATCTACCACGGGATCGTAGAGGCTAAACCCTAAGAGCTAGCCTATGATGATTATGATTGTAATTGTGATTGCCCTTCTAAGGACCAACCTCTCCGGTTTATATAGACACCAGAGAGGGCTAGGGTTTACCTGGAGTTGGGTACAAGGAAGGGAATATAATATCCGGATCGCCAAGCTTTCCTTCCACGCCAAGGAGAGTCCCATCCGGACACGAGACGGAGTCTTGATTCTTGTATCTTCACGCTTCAATAGTCCGGACGATGTATACAGTCCGGCTGTCCGGATACCCCCTAATCCAGGACTCCCTCAGTCGTTTGCAGCCCATGTTATCTTTCGGCCTTCTTAGGGCCCATTTATTCTTGGGCTCATTTCCAGCATTCGGTTACTTACGGCCCGTTACTGCCATTTTCTGCTTGTGGGCCAAATTCAGCCTGTGGTTACAGTCGGCCCGTTTGTGGCCCGTTAATACGTTGGGCCGTTTCCATAGCGTCATCAACTACGTCCTATTATCGACGGCCATTTATGGTCGGCCCATGAACGGACGACTCCAACTCTAGCCCATTTATGGCCATAATGCGGTATGTTTTTAGCCCATGTTTGGCCAATCGATCATACGGCCCGTATAAGGCCCATTGATGATACGGCCCATAGAAGGCCCATTGTTTCTATGGCCCATAGAAGGCCCATTGTTTCTACGGACCGTAGAAGGCCCATTGTTTCTATGGACCGTATGAGGCCTAGTGTCACTACAGTAAATATGTAGCCAAAGGCCTGTTAAAGGCGGGAAACTACTATAGGTTTAGACCTGCTAATAGCCCAAGATGATTATAGGCCCACGTTTTGGCCCATATGAGTAACGGGCCGGCCTGAAGACCGACAACACAGAGATCCACTGAACCTTCCGGCCTAAATTACAGCATATCGACCAAAGAATAAACCTAGACTATACAACAAAGAAATTACGGCATATTACATCCACTAGGAATCAAAGTTCGCTACCGGTGATAATAAAGCACAACATGACCGCGGATTACATACGGTGGGCATCAAAGGTCGCCACCAGTGCATATAAACGCGCTGACAAAAGAATATACAAAACTGAGAGCACTTCAGAAGGCACTAGACCTAGCAAGGTTGGGCCCGGAAGCAGCCGAACAAGCTGATGAGACCTCAGTTGTGTCAACGATAGATGCTTGATCCCTAGCTGTATGGCACCATAGTGCGCAAGGCAGTCCCCTAACATCTTCATTACATCTTTGACTTCAAGTCGGAGTTGAGATGAAGCAAGCCTTTCCGCTTTAAGTTGAGACTGAAGAAGTCGAACTGATTGAGGCAGCGGCTGCATAGAGGTTGTCTCACACCTGCTGGTGAGTAACTTCAACTCACTGTCTTCATCAAGACAGGTCCTTGGGGTCATCTCACTGTCCTCAAGATGGTTTGGCTCACTATCTTTCCCAAAGTTGTGCCTGGCATAAGAGATACGACTCTGAAAGAGAAACAAGGAGACACGTAACAGGTTTCACAATTATATAAGCAAATAAATGGACCTGTTTCAAGATAAGGAACATGTTTTACAACTACAATTTAAAATCGGTAGTTGTTGCAAACATCCAATCAGATGTAAACAACAGTGGAGGAAATGATGCCTATCCAAATCTATACTAGAACAAAGTTTGAAGGCTTGAGAAGGAGGAACTTACATTACATGTTGACACGGGCTGGACAAAGCCCTTCTCCATGTTGATGGAAGGATAATTCAATAAATTCCCCAATGAAAATTCTTTATAAGCGTTGCCATTATTCTACATTTTGCAAAGAGTAAATATAGATCAAATAATATTGGAAGAAATAGAGGATAATGAAGCTCAAAAGTGCATCGATGTTACACAATCAAAGAGCAATTAATTAAGTACAGCGTTACAAGGCAAAAGGTGCTGACAAGAGGAATGCAGACATTGACGTGTGTAGTGGCATTGGCTTTATTCAACATTTTGGTAAGAGTAAATGTAGATATGATAATTTGGAGAAGGTGGAGGGCAGGGCAGATAAGATGCAGAGTAATGCTAGACAATCAACTATCTCGCGATGCATGTACAAGAATACCACCACCGTCTGTTATTACTTGTCGCTCAAATGGATGTATCTAGCACTATTAAGTTCTAAATCGTCCAATTGATCAACAATTAATTCGATACCGAGGGAGTACATGACAATGTGTACTTACATGAGCAATCCAAAACTTCATAACCATTGTGTTAATTCTACATTTATCTAAGAGTAAATATAGATCTTATAATTTCAAGCAAAGGGAGGATAAAGAAGTGAACATTTACAAAGGATGCTACACAATCAAACAAAGAATGAGTGTAAGTATGCTGACAAAGGGCAAGAGGTACTGACAAGAGCAATGCAGAGCCCAGTATTATCGTGAGATCCTATGATCCTTTGAGCAAGGAGATTCATCTAAAATTAGTTTTCATACAAGAGAGAAGGTAAGGCACATGCAGAAATTTAGGAGTTCAAATTTTGAATTGATATCATAGATAGTACCCGAGGCTGGGCTCTCAGCAGTTCTAATAGGGGTTTGGCCACTGGAGTAGGGGTAAAGTCTGGTACAGTTGGGCCTGTGTTTTCTGTGGCTGCTGATCTATGTGATTTAACAGGTATCACTACCTTTTCCAAATACCTAGTTTGTACTCCTTGAGGATCTGCACTCACCCACTTCCTTTTGGACATCTATTACGAAAGAACAACATTTGAGTGGAAAAACATAGTATGACGACACATGGAATAGGTACAGAAAATGGATAGGTATGGCATATACTCATATATGTTTCTTAAACTAAGCAGATGGTGTAACAAAGTAGAAGTAATGCAAGAGGTCAGATGCAAAATAATTGCGACCAATACAACCTTGCCAAGTTAGAGCATGCACCTTGATGGGTGAATAAGATAGGCCATCCTCCACCATGCCAAGTTTGTTAGCCAAAGGATTGTTCCGCAATATTCCTCTCGTATGCCCATTCTCATATTCATTTTGATAATGTTCAATACCGACATGCATGAAAACATAAAAACAAGTGAAATTATCTTTGTAATGCGTAGTGATTCTAATCCAATACTTCCTCCTCAGAAACCCCTTTGTGCTATCTCTGCAATTCTTCTAAGAGGTGCCATGCATGCTGTAATTTGGTGTGTGCATTAATATAATATGGCCTACTACTCAAAATATGAGAGCTCCAGAAGTGATGATACTTCGCAGATGACAGCTTTAACATATAGTAAAGAAGAACAAGTCGACCTGACCTGACAGATTCAAAATATACTAAGGGAGAATAACTCGACCTGACCACTCGACCAAAAGAGAATAGGATCATCTTAAAGAAGAGCAGAAGAACAAGAAGATTGAAGATATTACAAGTCTTTCTATACAATGTCGGTTAGCCACCCATGATGAACCAGAGCACACAGAGAAATACTATTCCTTCCGGTCTCTCCATATGTGGCTCACATGCATTTCGAAACTAAAGTAGGAACATTTATCTGACCAATTAAACATCTCTCAGTTTTACTAATATCAGCATAATATCAGATTTGAATTTGTACAACTAAGCTTGTTTAGCTCGATGGGTGGAGCAGTGCTATTACGACACGAACCACGTAGGCTGATCGTGGTCATCATAAAATGGAGAAATCGTAAGCATGATGGGATGGCAGATCTGAAGCTGCAAACCGCGCAAAGGGTAGTTAGCAACCGATGTTTGCTTTGAAATAACATTTTTTTTGGTATGGACAAGAAAGTACAGTCAACAAGTGACAAAGAAATGCAATTCTGCTGTCTCTCTATATGTCGCGACATGCATTTGGAAATTCAAGTGGGACCTTTAGCTAACCAATTAAATGTGTCTGTTAACTAATATCAGTATCATATCACAATCATATCGGAACAACTAAGCTTTGGAATTTTGAGTGTTGTGTTGTTTATCTTGAAGGGTGGAGTAATGCTAGTACGACAGAAAGCACCTACGCAGATCATAGTAGAGTAGATAAAAGGGGAAAACTCTAAGCATCAAGAGTAAAATCAGGAAAGTTGAACTAGCTGGACCAGTGGGTGGCGCACATGCTTTTCGAAACGAATATAGGAATGTTAGGTGACCAATTAAACGTTCTCTGTTTTACTAATATGAGCATCATAACAAATTTGTATTTCAACACGTAAGCTCTGTAATTATGAGTGGCATGTTGTTTCGCTTGATGGGTTGAGGTCTTGAGGAGCAGTGCTAGCATGACACGAAGCAGTGAAGCACCTACGATGATGGTAGTGAATATAAAGGGGGGAAACCGTAAGCTTTACGAGTATAGTGACCGCCACATGGCGGATCTGAAGGTGCAAACCGGACAAAGCTACTTCATGTTTGCATTCAACTAGCCACTACGATTTGGTACGGACAAGAAAAGTACAGTAAACAATTTAAGATCTATTTTCCGGGTGAGATCAATAACTTAAGCACATATGGAAGAGTACCGCCTCTCTTGCGACTCCGTGTAGGCCCTAACGTCGTTGAGGGTGCTCATGGTGTGATTGCTTTGTCGTGGCGGGAAGAAGACTTTAGATGGCAATCGGCCGGGTTGGGGGATAACTCCTGTTGCCGTGGACGAGGCGGTCGTAGGAGCGGCAACGACAAGGTGGACGACGGCACCAATGAAGCGAGACGACGCGATGAAAGGATCATGGTCCGGCGCCGCCGATGAGAGACTTCCATCCCTTGCAGTGGACGACGGGGTAGGGGTAGCGGCTCTAGCAAGGTGGAGGATGGGGTGGCGGACGAAGAAGGCTGGCCGCAGTGGGGAGGTTGTCTTGGCGCTGACGGTGTATGAATGGGGAAATGGAGGGGGAGGGGGGATCTCAAACTTTGGGACGCGCTTGTCTGAAATGTGGGAAAGTTACGAACTTATCCCCCGTTTAAAATTTCGTACATCACGTCGGTTGGGAATAGGACGGTAATCTCGCATCTCCCAAATATTTGCCGGTAACGATTTCGGGCGAGGAGAGGGTGTTTTGCCGCCCACGGTTGGTGCCCACGGTGTATGAACAGGACTGACAGGTAGGGCGGTTGTGTCACGTCTGAGGGAAGTTACACATCTGCCCCTATTTAAACTATTAGCCTACATCGATTTCGGACGAGGAGAGTTTGTTTTGGCGCCCACCGTGGATGAATGGGGAAATGGAGGGAGAAACACATGTCTTTCGGACGAGCTTGAATCAAATGTGTTTTGCCGCCCACGTTTGGCGCCCACCATGTTTGAATGGACTTAGAGGCCATCGTGTCACGTCTGATTGAAGTTAGTAGTCTACCCCTATCGACAACAGTGTAAATCCGGTCGATAAGGATGTCAAGTGTCAGGGGTAGACAATAATTTCCATCTCGCAAACACTTGCTTCGGGCAGCCCACAAATGATAGTGGGTGTTTAGCCGCTTTGTTCAAAACTTGGGAGAATTAGCATTCACGTTTGCCCTGGGCCCTCGCAACTAAATCCAAATCCAATTTTTATTCGATTAGGAATATCCACAAATAATTCTACGTTTTGTTATTTAGTTCTTCAACACCACAACAAAGATTTATTCCACCTTTATATATGATTATGATTTAGAAATGTCGTGATCTTCGAATTCAGTAGGTTGGATACACTTTGAGAACCGTTATTTCATCCAATACAATATGCTCACACAAAAAATATTTCACCTTATGTCAATCATACAAGTACTGAGGATTACCTCGCCTAAAAAATTCGGATCATTACAACACATCGACAACATAGGGGGTCTTAAACATAATCCATTCAGAGACATGACACAACATGCAAGTAAAATAATCTAATGACAATTTCAACTGCTATCTAAAGAAGAACTGGGATTACCCTGGCTTCAGAGCAGCGTATAGCAGGACCTCCTCCGCCTTCAAATGCAACATTCTTACATCCTCCAATTCTTGGGCTGCTTGCATAATGCGTGCAGCTAATTGCATAATTTCCAGCTTCAAGATCGAGATTACCTCATTCATGGTAGCCACACCATCTCTTTCTGCCTCTAGTAGAGCCTCAAGAACTATAATATATGTGCTCAGACTGCCCTTCGGCGGTGTTGCCTCTGAACTGATACCATCTGGTAACATGGATGGTGCACCGCTTCCACAAACAGATTCTGGGGTTGTACATTGTGTCCTAGTGTGAACGGCATCCTGAAAGGTTTCCGCTGGACATAAGTAAGATATAGTTATCGCATGATCCATGCAGTAGGCTTACATGGTAAACGACATACGAATTATTGCCGAGCATGGCAAGCTATATTTAAATGGTTCGAAGCAGCATCAATCGAAAAGAAATTAAAATGGTAAGATGAAACTAGGGATGTAAGTGGCAAATAAACGATATCCGCCAGTCCCATCTAGTTAGTTTTTGCTAGCTCCCTGGTTCATTTTCCTCAAAAAACAAAAACTCTTTTGAACTATCATACCATTAGTGGACTTTAATCGGGATTAAACAGGACCCAGTTGACATCCCTAGTTGAAAGGGAGTGTACCACCGCTATATTTAAGTTGCCAAGGCATCTATGCAGTTGAAATAATCTGAGAAAGCACTTAATAGTGTGGCCTCATATAAACTACAAAGACAGTCTTGTGATGAAGTTCAGAGGAAAAGTTAAGGACTTAAATGAACTAGGCATGCATTTATTTACGATAGTACAACAAGCACTGCTGACATATTGGCCAACTCAAGTATAGCATAACAAGTAACAAACAAGCATTCGAATCAAGCAATACAAAGAAAGCGGACAACCGAACTATTTGTTATTCTCAGAGGATTACAGGTTGAGGGCACAAGCCAAGAAAGCAGCCCACACGCATTACATTTCACATGTATTAAAACACACTGGCTTACCATATGTTGCTGTGAAGCCTCGCTTTGCAATGTTCTTTGAAGATATCGTGTTGCAAATCTACTTGTTGTAGTTTATTCTGCACCCTCTATTTAGGTAAAATTAATTTTAATCGCATGCACTGGTTCGAATTGATCATCAGTGGTTCATCTAAACTAATGAAAGAAGGGTGTGTGCATACAGGACATTATATCTGCTTCTGTCTATTTTTATGCTTGTTCGAGGTGCCAGCCCCAAAAGAACAAATATTTTTCTTGATGGGGTTGGCAGCTCCATAATTAATAGAATCATCAAATTAGTCATGCAACTTGGGAAGATCAAGAACACACAAAAAAGTAATGAACAGAGGCTCGGAGCAGTGATGTAATGCTAGCATCAGAAAATGTAGGGTAAAACGAACAAAAAACCAGTGGAACCACATGCTAGTTTGCTGATGTGTAATTAAGCATAGAGAACATGAAGCAGTCTGATGGAACCAACAGGTGGCATTAGAACAACACCATTATCATAAGTATAGCATGCAAGAAGTAAAATAGTAGGCAGTGATATCTAGGAAGTACAGTAATACTTAGGACAAAACTAAAGCATATTAACTATATGTGCACTGGTATGTAATTTAGCACATGTAACATGTTCGCTACCAGAAGTATGGCCCTACGAGTGCAAGCATAATAACGCGTCTCATGAAAAACTGAATTATGCCCTGAAGAAATTCAAAGGTGCGGTGCTTATGCTAAGAAAGTGAATGTAGGCGCCGACCGTTGGATAATAGTACCTGATTCTCGGCGGCATATGGGTATCATTGGCATACTTGATAGCTAAGGATCATCGATGGTGCTCTTGTTGCGGTTGAGTTTGGGCCGACTGTCACCGTCGCTGAAGCGGCTCCAGTGCTACGGTTGCGGCGCATGTTGACATACAAGAAAGCTTATCTGTGGTAACTGAACAGTTGCACGATAAAGAGAAAAACCGAAGGAGTACAAATCGAAATAACCTGATGAGGTTGCGACGTTGGTAAAGTAGGGCCGGTGGAGTTGATTATGGCATCCGTGGAGCGGGTCCGGTGTAGTGGACGAAGGCTTCGGCAGGCGCGTTGTACAGTGCTTTCGGTGAGGCGGATCTGTTGCGGGGGACAAGGGCTTGTATGAAGGGCCAGCGAAGGGACGGACGAGGGAGTCAGTGAAGGGCCTACACTGTGGTGGATGAGGGCGCCGGTTAAGCAGATCCAGTGCGGTGGACCATGGTGGCGGTCAAGGAGACCTGGAGCGGTGGACAAGCCAGATCACCGGGCGGCTCCGTGAAGTGGTGACTTGGCGATTGGGGTTCCAAGGTGCGGAAGGTAGATCCGCTGGGTGTGAGGTCCATCGCTGCGGCAAAGGACTAGATTCGCGGCTTGCCATGGTTGGGGAGGGGTCGGGAGGGGAAGGAGGGGCCTGGGAATAATATTGGGGCAAAGAGGGAAAACAATGGAGTTACCAAAGCAGCCCTTTTCCGCTCATGTGGTGGGTAAAACAGGAATATCGCAGGCTAAACTTTCGCCGAGATATTTCGATGTGAGCGGGAAGTTTGAAAGCTTTTGGCGCCTGAAATTATATTCTGCTCTTGTACGACCGACTATGATATCATGGCTGAGAATTTGTTTGTTTTGCACGCAAAAAAAGTGCAAGTTTTGAAAATCAATGTCTCCAACTCAACACTTAGATTGTCCATTCAATTCAAATATGGATCATTGAGATACTACAAGCAAATACCATCATACAGTCCAATTCAAATGAAATTCCTAATGTGTTTATCCTAAATATGATGACAAAAGCAAAAATGTTTATGTGTATGAATAAAGTGGATGATTATAAAGTTTGAACATGCCCGTATGTGTATATCTCTAGGTTTGATATATGAATTTGAAATCACGAAATCACGGCTTAAAAAATGTACCTCCGTTTAAATGAAATACAAAAGCTAATGATGGAGTTAAATTCTAAAATTCCAATCTTAGGTTTGTAATTCTGGTACATCAAGGTACGTCACGCATGTTCAAAAGTATCATTATCTCATCGTCCAAACTGTGAAACAAATTGATCAACCATGAGTGCACACACTATTGACCATGTATATCTCAATTACGCTAAAGTCCCTCAAATATAGACACCTCACTCTATATCTGAAGCCAACCCCCCCCCCCCCCTTGTCGCCTCCCCACACACACAGAGAAGTCGTTCTCTCCCCCAAACACCAACGCACGAGCACATTAACACCCCTCTCTCTTCTAAAGTCCGGACCCCAATATAGGTCTCTATCACTTTGTTTCTTGGGCATGCACACATCTCTTCCCCCACTCTCTAGCTAGATCTCCCGGCATCTCTCTTTCCCAAGCACATGCACTATGTAGAGTGTATCTTTCCCACACAAACAAAATGTCGCCCCCAAATGTCTATCTCCCTAGTTATGTGGTTCTCGCACACTCACCTCACACACCACCCCCACTGCAAACAAACACACTTTGTCTCCTTGTGCACCACTCTCCTCTTTCTATCTCTCCCACATGCGGACCCGCCCAGCCTCCTCCCTCAGATACATATATGTCGTGAGTCTTTCCATAGCTCCCTAATGTATCATCGTTCTCGATCTCGCACATTGTTCTCTACACCATCTATTCTAGATCTCTCATGAAGTCCCTATCACACACACGATGACTCGCTTCCCTTGCGTCTCCGTACATAGGCCAATTTCAAACAACATCAACATTGTCTCCCTATCTATACGCCATTTATGGACACAAACGCCCCCTCTCTCGCCCTCTCTCCCTCTCTCTCTCCTCTCTCTCTCCCTGTCGCTAGCTCTCTCTCTCCCTGTCGCTAGCTCTCTCTCTCTCTCTCTCTCTCTCGCTCGCTCTCACACCCCTCTCCCACACACACTCGATCTCTCTTCCAAATAGTCTACTCCCCCCGCCCGCACCCATGATATCCCGCTACTACACATGTCACACCATTCCCCCTTCCCTTATACTAGGTTTACATCATTAGTGGTCTCTCTACTCCACATACACACACTCCCTCTCACACACAAACGCGCACACAAACACACACATACATGCACAAACACCCATTAATCTGGATCCTCATCTCTCCCCATGTCCGCATGTGTATCGCACACACTCACTCTCTAATTATGTATATGTGTCTCCACGTTACACAACACAAAGCCCCATGTACATGTCTCTCTCTATCCTCCGCACACATAGACACAAAGAATCTGTTATCATTGCCTCAGTCTCTAGACATATCACACACGCACACTGTCTCTCTCTCTCGCAAACACGTTCAACAAGGGTTTCCCCGTGAATAACTTACCATCTATTCATCAACAAATGTGGGTAGTAATGCAGTGAACACGAGACATGAAAAATAATAAATCTACACGTGCTTAGACCACCTAGTATGACTACTAGGACTAAAGCAAGCCAAAAAGCGCGCCGCCGTCACCCCCTCCTTATCGGGGACGGGAAAACTTTTTTTTACACAGTCGAGAAGTCATTGTGCGAAGGCCTCACATGTTGAGGCGTTGAATAGAATGTAGATGCTAGTTTACGGTAACAAGTATCGACAATACGTTTGTATCTTCATACTTATATTTCTTCTCTTATAAAAGACCGAGTTGGTGATGATGGTACGCGTGCCATCTTGCAATATAGACCGTTCGATATATATCTGACGGATGGAAATTAAACTAAAAGATACCCGCACCCCTCTCCAAATTTGCAGACAAGGCCTTCCCTCGTTCATCCTTATCTCCAACAACCTCATTGTTGAGCAATTAAGAAAGGAAGCCTCTGGAACAAACTGGCCAGGTGGCTGCTGTAGGCATCGTCAATCCCCTCGGCTCAGTCCGTCCACCAATCACCACCATGCCCCACTCCTCTTCACCTTATCTCCTATTTCTCGAGATATCATTAGTTTTTACACATGGGATTACTCCCACATGGGTCAATCACAACAAGTGTTTTATAAAAAAATGCATCTTGATGTTCCGTGCAATGCACGGATCTTGCTAGTACTCCTACAGAAGACTAAGTTGGTGATGATGGTGTGTCTGCCATCCGTCGTTTGTGACCATTAGATCTACACCTAATGACTGTGAGGTAAGTTGTTGCCTTTTCTCACCAACATCCGACTTGTCTACCAATTTGCAAAAAAAAACCCATAATTAGTATCTTAAAACCAACCACATCCCTCCCTGACCTCACCAAAACAGCCCAAGGAATATATTCTAATTGAAACATAATATATCTCTACTGATATATGTATATCAAAATTAGAGTGTTTTGTATCAAGTTTTTGAATATGTATTATTCTAATTATGATTCAAGGTAACGCACATGAACATTGCTAGTATTTCCAACCATGCAATTTTTTCCTAGTATTCCATAGTTTCGAGTTTTCCATCAAGATATTAGTCACTCATGGTTGATATTTACTTTCAATCATGTACATATATGCACTATGTAACTAGCCTTGCTTATTGGGTTCCAAAGCTTAACTTTCACTCCTACTTACAATATGTAGAGTATTTAACAAAAAACTACTACTTTCTACCAGCCCTAGGAAGAATCTATTGTACAAAAAATAGCAAAAACATACCCAAAATTTCTTAATCCACGCCAAAAACTACTACCTAGTACTCCCTCCGTCCCACAATATAAGACGTTTTTGCAAGCTAGTTTAGCTTGCAAAAACATCTTATATTATGGGACAGAGGGTGTACCAATTATGTTAGTTTAAACCCATTTTTGACATGGTTGGCCCACATGTCTGTGCTGACGAGGCAGCTTAAACCAACACATTTTGTTTGACCGTTGACACGAGGGACCCACATCTAACCTTCTATCCTGTTATTCCCCCTCAATTCATTATTTTTCCTGAACATTACTTCAAACAGTATTGACGCGTGTTCGTTGGTGGCACCAGTGTTGAGCGAGTTGGCCGCTCACGGACAAAGCCGGACGTCATACCGGCCTCTCGCAGGTTGGCAGGCTGGCCCGAGCGTGACTCACGAGCGAGCAAGCCGCCGCGCTGGCCTTCGCTTGAGCCAGATGGCTGGCCTTAGCGCGGCACGCGCGAGAAAGCCGTCGCACCGTCGTGCCGATCTAGCTAGCAAACCTTGCAGACAAGCAGCTGGACGGAGCTATCTTGGCTAGCTAGCTAGCGGCCAGCCGGACGGTTGGCATCCGTCGCCGCAAGATGGTCTCCGCACCTCCGGCGGTTTTGACCTCGCCTTCTGCCAGCGGCGGTAGCTGCGTCCCATGGCCGAGGATGACTAGGTCGACGGGCCGGAGGTAGGAGGTTACTCGGGGATTTTTGTGCAGACTGACATGTAGGTTCCACAAGTCATAACGCCCAGTCGAATAGAAGGCGTTGACTTAATGGGCGACATGGGCCCTGTTTGGATACTCTAAGTCAAAGGTTAGAGTTAGATTCTAACCCTGAACTAATTCTAACCAAAGTGGTGTTTGGATGGCAAGGTTAGATTGACAACAAATGTATCCAAACAGGGCCATGGGTTGAAACATGCCTATAATTTGTAGAGTAGTCGTTTCTTGGTAGGGCTGGTTGGTAAGAGCATGTACAATGGTTGATAAGGTAGTCTTATCTTAAGTCTGCCACGTATGCAAGTGGTAGTAGTTTCTTGGCATTATTAGTGGTTTCATGCGTTATTAGGGGTTTCTTGGAACAATGTACTACTAGCAACAAAAGGCAATTCTAGGTTGCGTTGTACTCCAACGAGTACTACTACTGGTCGCGGGAGTGTATACCTCATTTTGTGGGTTCGATCCCGGCCGAACGCACGGCGGCCTTTTATTTAAATAGTAACTTTGCTGTGAGCCAATATTTTACATGGGTAGTTTGAGTTTTGGAGTCCAACGGACGTGCGGCACCACAATCTGGGTGCACTGGATAGCCCAGCATCTCGTGGCTCGCGTGCTCGCCCTAGACGCACCTCACATGCAGCTTTCTCATCAGCTAGTAGCATATTTAAACTAGCGCCTCACAATTAAGCTCGAGGAGCCGGAAAAGCCTGGTGGGGCATTGGCAACTGTGCAATATGGCTCTGTACGTAAAGTGCTCTACTACTACTCTGTAGCTTGTGGTGTTGCATGCATGGACTTCACTCCATTATCGGCTCTACTATAAAAGAAATTCCTCTTGACGTGTTTTTTTAAACGGAGGCAAAAGCTTTGCTTCATCTTGTTCATAAAGAAGGAACTACTAACAAAGTTCGATGAGATCCATTACACCTCCACAAATGGAAGCGAAAAGCCTAGTCTCGCTGTATCAAATAACTCAAATGTTCTCGCTTCATAAAGAACCATCGCTGATAAACAGGCTGCTAGTGTGTGCGTGAGAGGAGCGGCTGAGTAGGCTAGCTACGTGAGAGGAGCGGCTGAATAGAGAACCGAGAGTACCCACTAGGCCACTACACAGGTGTACTTTCCCTGCATTGATAGTACAGCAAATGTTCTAGAGAACAATAGTACCCTCCACTTCCAACTGTAGCTCCTTGGCCCTGAGATTCAAGAGTTCAAAACTGGTGCACTATACTAGAAGTACAATAGATCGCACTACTAGTTGAGAAAGTAGTAGTAGTACTACTACAGTACGAGTACGTACTCCTCCGTCACATAATGTAAGACGTTTTTTGACACTAGTTGGCGTGTACAAAAAATAGCAAAAACATACCCAAAATTTCTTAATCCACACCAAAAACTACTAGCTAGTGCCAAAAGTTTCTTACTAGTGCTATTATTTACAGTATAATGCAATCCCATAACGTCCCATAATGCTAGTACTAGTAGTAAATAATAGCCTCACCCCTTCGCTAAGGAACGATCTACAGTTGGAAGGGACGAGGCCCTTCGGTTACTATGCTCTTATATCCTCCTCGCCAGTTCACCTCCCCCCGAAGAGAAGGCAGTTCATCGCTGCTCCCATGGATTCGCCAGGCGGTTTTCCTCCTTGTCGGGGCTGGGAGACCTTGGACGACGATCCTCTGGGAGAAATCGCACGCCGCTCCGACGTCCTCACCGCCGCAAGACTCGGTGCTTCCTGCACCAACTTTTTCAAGACGGTGCTTAAAAAGTCTTGGGAAAAGGCCATGCTTGTTGGTCTTCCATGCGTCCTCGAGGAGAAGGTTCTTCTATGGGACAATCCTTCGAACAGTCCACCGTTCCCTGGCCATGGTTGCACGTTGACTCCACTAGAGTTGCCGACGTTGAGAGGTAGTCGGATTTCGTCCGATGAGCAGGTCAGTAATGGAGTTTGATCATGTAGTACTTTGTTATTCCATTTACTTCCCGTAATTTCTCCGCTGCCCACCGTCTTATATATAGGTCTCGGTCGGTGCCAACGAAGGTTGGCTTGCATACCTCCGGCCGGATACCACCATCATTTTGCACAACAATCCACAATAGTGCGGCCGTTCCGGCAGACCCCTTATCCATCATTGGGATCGGCTTTCCGGACAGGCTGGGCTTGAATACTATGATGATGCCTACATGAGATTGAAGAAGATAGTAATTGCGGACCCGCCGACAAAGCGACGCGGCTACGACGATTACTATCTCATCGCGGTGTTCGACATAAGGATTGCCATCAATGCAAGAGGCAATAACGACAGAGGCTGGCGCATGTTGGCGGCGACAGATTTGTATCGCTACACGTTCAAAGACGCCGTGCGCCATCTAGGCCGCATCTTCACGGTGACAAGCCAGGGGACTTGTTTCATCTAGTTGCCATCCTACGGTACGGGAGATTACAAACGGAATGCACAAACCATCATTTGCATCCCTAATGGTACTCCATTATTTTGCAGGGACCAGTCATCCCGCGATCAAAATAAGATCGCCGATCCTGGATGTGCATTTGCATCCGCGATTCGGTCTAACCTGGAACCTTGTAGGTGACTTTGGCATATTGGGATCAACTATATTAGCAAATGCTACCCATGGTACCACCGATGTGCAACATGGTCACACAATCTACCACGATCGGACCGTCACCATCTACCCAGGTATTCCATTTTTAACCCTCTCGCCTTCTCTTTCATTGTTGTACTAGTACTCTACTTACGTACTAGTAGGAGTAATTTTTACCTTGGAGGACGGATATAGCTAGCTAGGCCCTTGAAGACTTGAACCTACTAGCTGCCACCATTTTTGTTTTTCCATGTCTTACTATCTCATCCATGTAACCAAGAGTGGCTATATATAATAAGCCGGTTATTTACTTCCTCTATACCGGAGTAGTACTATGTGCTGCACAGTATTACTGACTGCCATATTTGAGCACAACATTATTATGCATGGACCTTGACTATGTACGTGACCATGTGTCCAGATCTGAGATGCCGCATGTACCAGATGAACGGCGCCGAGTTCGACCCCCGTGATGCTACGTGGGTGCCGAGGAACACACTTGGAGAGTAGTCGCTTTTCATTGGGGACAGCTACCCCATTGTGAAGCGGATGCACCTTCCGTGCACGACACGGAAGGCCTGCCGTTCATGAAACATGGTTGTGTCTTCAGTGCGCACCGCCGGATGAACGACATCTTTGGGACACGCTTATCCCCATTTATGCTGCTTCAGCTTGGATGAGTCTCCATCGTGTGGAACCGGACTAGAAAGTTGCGACAATGATTCCCGTTGCCCACCACTATGGATCATGCCATCCATGAAGAACACCTGGAACTGGAACCTGGAGGAGGACATGTAGCCCATCTATAACGTGTAAGTGGAGTACGGTAAATTGTGAACGGTAGCGCTGTGAATATATGTAGACTAGTCGTGCACAAATTTATCACATGAATTGGAGATGAACTTGTGTGGCATACTGGCATTTTTCCTTAAGAATTTATTACTAGTAAATGTGTTATGTGTACGTGCAACTTGTGTGGTTGTTGCACGGGCTCCAACACGCTCTTTGAGAAAAAAAAGGTGGCACAGCTTTGGATATACGTGACGTGGTGACATCATACAGTAGGATCGTTCGCTATAGTTGTAGTACACTCCTACTAGGAGGATAACTCCTATAAAATCTTGCACTTGGCTCTTTGCCTCTTCGGGAGGTTCAACAGTTTGTACTCGTGTGAACCTTGCACCTGGCTCTTCGCCTCTTCGGAAGGTCCAACAATGATGATACTATAGTACAATATGCTTCTGGCAATCTGACACCGATTGAACTGCTGCACGTCCACCGCGAAGGCGAGGGAGAGGGAGAGGGAGAGGGCGATGTAGTCAAAACCGTCTCCTCGTCCTGCGAACCACCGCGCGCGTGGGCGAGCGAGAGGCGTAGTAAGCAAGCTTCTCCTTGTTCGGCGAGTTGACGGGACACATCAACGCAGTACTAGTACTAGTCCATACCGCGTACTTTCCGGTTAATATGGCTTAATTTGAAACGAGAAAAATACACTGGCGGTCAACGTATGTAACAATACGCTCTTTACGGTCACTATATATAGTTTTGCGGTGATTATACGATCACTAGCTCATCGTAGAGCACCGTATTGCACCCTACTGACCAGCCACATAGTCGACGTCGCACTTTGTTGACTGGTTAAATTTTCACCTGGTTTCTGGGTCCCACCTGTCAGTTGGCAAAGCAAAGAAATTAGTTAAACAAAACTTTACGCAGGCGCGACAGGAGTCCAACCCTTGCGCGCGAACCACCCTGGTTGTGTATGTGAGTGCATGCACGTCTACTCCCTCGGTCTTCCAACAAAGTGTGTACATCGGCTAAAAAACAAAGAGTGTAGTACATCTACACTTCCAATGCATTAGCCTTTAATCTAAATCGATATTGATTGACTAATGCACCAACTTGTGCTCTAGGTATAGGCTACATATCTATCCTTAATTACAGCGTGCAACGACCTTCATTTAATCTTGTTCTCTCAATGGTCGCATGCACACATAAGTCTGGTACTTTTGGGCGTTAATTATGCCCTGGTCAATGTGTAAATCTCTAAATGTACAATATTTCACGGACGTTGGGAGTTGGTTGAGCACTTGAGCGTGAGCGTGTGTGTTGCGTCGTGTGCTGTGTGCCGCATGGGTGCGTGTGTGTTGTGTGTGTCCATGTGTACGTGTGAGTGTTGCAAGTTATACGCATGCATGAGGCTTACTCCCTCCCATTGACATGTTCATATTTCAAGCTTCCTCTGTTCCCTCCACATGGTGAGACTCCCTATGTTCCCAAATACGGAGTAAAATCCTCCCTCTGTTCCCAAATACGGAGTAAAATCCTCCCTCTGTTCCCAAATACGGAGTATTTTTCTTTCTAGAGATTTCAACAAGCGACTATGTACGGAGCAAAATGAGTGAACTGAGCGTAGAGGCATAGGGATAATGTAGAAAGGAAGTCTTCACGATCCATTATTCCCCATCTCGGTCAGAGAGAACTATTCAACTAGTCTTCGCAGTGAAGTGACAATACACGCTGCAGCAGATGGGACACTTAATTAAGAAGCTGAACCAGCGTGTTGGTGTTACTAAATCAGCCTTACCCGATCGCCATCATGTTTGCCAGTAGAGCACGCTTCTGTCCTCCATTAACTGACATATGGGCCCTCTTGTAGTAGACCCACATGTCATCAGTGTAACTATTTACACTCCGAAGGACGGTATATCCTGGTAGTAGTAGTAGTAGAATTGAGATTTAATGCACTTTCTTCCCCGTCTTCCACGCTTCTTCCTCCTCTCTTCTTCTTCCTCCTCTCTTCCCCATCGTCGGCCGCACACCATTTCCCCCCGCTCACTGCTCGCCCGCCCGCGCTATCTTCCTTGGTAGCTCGCGTGTATCATATCCCCCCGCTCACTGCTCGGCCACACGAAGAGAAGCTTCTTCGCTCGCCCGCCCGAATCCACTTCCCCGCTGGCTCGCAGGCAGCAAAAACCCCAATGGCAGAACCGACTGACACGCAGAGCCACGGTTGGAATTCCCTCCCTGATGTTCTCTTGGAGTAGATCTATAATCGTATGGACCTACTCAGCACCGTCCGTCTGGCCGCATGCTCAGTGTCTTTGCACCGTCTGCTCGTCTGCAACCGACCGGCTCATTTCAAGACACCCTGCTTGCTGATGCCCGATCCTCGCAGGTGGCCCAGACACCGACTTGACAATCCTACGGAGGTTTATGTGGTGCACCTCGACATGCTACCACTACCCGTCCACATGTCCTTCATGCGCGGCCACTACTGGGCAGGCATGAAGGCCAACTGGATCATCCTCATCCACCAATCCGGTAGTCCGTGGCGTCTCGTGGATATCTACACCCAGCGAGAGATCACCCTTCCATCGTTGGATACCGCCGCCATCAAGCCTCGTGGCCCGCCGGACACTCCTGCCTACTATGCACGAGATGCGTCAAGCTTTTGGCTCGACCTCTGTTTGCTGAAAGTTGTAATCTGCGAAGTGCCCACACCATCAGAAGACTACATGGATTACAAGCTCATTGCCTTGTTCAACATGGGATTAGTCTATCTGGAATCCGGTCGCCATACATGGTTATGGCTCATCGTCAATCGTGTTGAGGCAACATTTCTGTCTGATGCTATAGTGCACGATGGCATCGTTTACGCGATCGACGCACATATTGGCTGCCTATACTGGTGGAATCTATCGTCGTGTAATTGTTCTATCTCATCTCATCTTTACCTTATGAATACGACTGCCTGTTCATTGTTACAAATTTAGAATAGATAGTATGTCTATAACCACATCATTGCTATATGTTCCTCTCATTTCCTAGATTTTTATGACCACACATGTTATTGTTAGAGTTGATATGAGAACAATTGGCGTCTAATGATTGTTAGAATAGATATTATGAGCATAACATCATGATTGCTATATGTTACTCTCATTTCCAAGATTTTTATAACAACGCATGTTATTGCTTAGAGTTGATATGAGAACAGTAGTAGTAAGTGCTATGGTAGAATATGAGTAGGCTCACATAGCTGCTGTTTTCCTCTCATTGTTACATGATGTTTGAACCATGACATATTACTAGAATATGAAAGCCATTGGCTTATTTTTTAACTTGGGGGTATGATTATGACCACGACATTGCAATTCTCTGTCTATGATATGTGTTACTGTTATAATAATCTTAATTCCACACATACTCTAAACATGATTGCTTATTTTTGGCCTTTTGGTCTCCAATTTGAATTGTTGCAGCAGACGCAAATGCGTTGGCCTTCATGATTCCAGGACCTGGAATCATACCAACCGATGGGTGGTGGTTTATCGCTCGTTCAACTGACGGCAGTCATTTGATGCTCATTCACACGTACCAAATTGACCAAACCATTACATCAAACCACATGCAGTACAATGCCTGGGGCGTTCGTGACATTGATGGCTATGGCTGCTTCGTGTTCGAGAAAGATCCCAGCTCCGTTGGGCCATGCATATTTAATTGGAGGCGGGTTTATAACCTCGGCAACCACTCCATGTTCCTCAAGCTCAATTATCCGATCATCCAACCAATCATCGATGATATCACCGGCGATGATTACCGTGCTATGCAACTTCCATTCCCCTGGGGGGACTGTGTTTACACATCATACCATGGGTTTCATGAATCGCCATATCCAGAGATACGTCGACACAACTTGTTGCCAGATAATCTTCAGTGTGTGAAAGGCATCAAGCTTCCATGCGATGGATGGCTTTTGCAAACTCGACATGCGGCGATGTGGTTCATGCCAACAGCAAATATGCACAACTTGATTCGTACAGATATCTAGACTGAGCCATGTATTGCTGCTGTAGCACGACCCTCTTTTGTTGGATATTATGTATTGTTGTTAGTTTGAAGCACTCCTCTGGTTTGAAGGATAGATACCTTTTTGGGATCAAGTGCATCCTAACTCACCTGTGGAGGATGTACTGATAATGATGATGGAGATGCTGCGCAGTATATATATATATATATATTAATTAGGCTTCAAGTGCGTACTTGTTAGTTAAACCTATGGTTAAAATGTGACACTAAGTACGACTAGTAAGTAGTACAAAGAGCGATACTAGTATACGTCGGTCAAATTATTCATCATGTCCACACATTGAATTGACGTGACAACACGCCGCACGTGAGGTGACACAAGAATCCGGGCGTGTTCGGGTATTCTCGACTTCAGATTTGGAGTACCACTTATCTGTCGAAATCTTTCAGCATTCACTTAAAACAGTCGATTGATCATGCATTGAGTACCATATAACTGGAATTAACCGATGCAAGTCGGAGAAGGATTGAACGGTGCTGCCGGCTGGCGTCAAGTTCGATCCCATGGATCAGGAGCTGATCAAGCATCTTGAATCCAAAGTGAGTGCTGACAGCGCGAGATCTCACCCTCTCATCGATTTGTTCATACCAACCATCGACAGCAAGCACGGCATATGCTACACCCATCCTGAGAAACTTCCAGGTAAAACACCGATCGGCCGTCTACTTGCACAAACATATTCCTTTGTTTATAGCTCTATTTTTCTTTTTAGACGCAGACCTGGTGAAGCAATTACAATTTTACAGTTAATAAAAAGTGAAACAAGTGACTGCAACATGCCAAAGATGTTATGAAAATGCCAACTACGTACACTAAAACCTATATTCGACAATACTGCAGGTATCACACTGAGTGGCCTAAGCAAGCATTTCTTCCAGCGCAATTCCAAGGCATTCAAAAGGGGCACGTGGACGCGTCGCAAGATACAGTCGGAGTGCGGCATGCACGTGATGTGGCACAACACCGGCAATACCTTGTCGGTGATTGTCAACGGCTGGCAGACGAGCAGCAAAAAGGTTCTGGTGCTGCACACCAACAAGAACTTCGACCAGTAGAGCTAACTCTAATATTACACTTGCTGATCTGGACTCATTGGAAAATAAACGGTCTCTCACAATCCCAGAGAGGAACTTCAGGAGAATTCTCAAGAATCACTTACTCCGTTTATTAGATTACCAAAAGCAATACTGGAGGAAAAGATGTACCACCAGATGGGCTACGTTTGGTGATGAGGACCCAAAATTTTTCAAGGCAATGGCATCTGAGAGGTATCGAAGGAATAATATTCCCTCTCTTAAATTGGATAATGGTACTAGTATAGAAGACCACATTGGAAAAGAAGCTGTAATCTACCAAAGTTTCAAACGGAGATTGGGAACCTCAGGAGCTTTTCAAATGAAATTCAACCTATCAAACATAATCAAAAAAAGAAACGACCTAGACCAATTGACAACTCCATTCTCCAGGGAAGAGATTGATAATGTCATTAAAGAAATGCCTGGAGACCGAGCCCCTGGACCTGATGGTTTTACAGGTATATTTCTTAAAACCTGCTCACATTATTAAGGAGGACTTCTACAATCTATGTGATCAATTTCATGCTGGTACCTTAAACCTGGAAAGTATCAATGAAGGATATATCACCTTGATTCCTAAAATTTCTTCTCCGGAAACAGTAAATGACTTCAGACCTATTACACTCCTTAACTGATGTCTTAAAGTGATTACAAAACTTCTTGCCAACCGCCTGCAAAATATTATTCTGAAGATAATTCACAGGAATCAATATGGCTTCATTAAGGGAAGATCAATCCAAGACTGCCTCGCTTGGGCCTTTGAATACATACACCAATGCCAGAACTCCAAGAATAAGATTGTTCTCCTTAAACTTGACTTTGCCAAAGCATTTGACACCATTGAACATGAGGCAATGTTAGACATTATGAAACACATGGGTTTTAATGATAGATGGTTTTCATGGATCAAATCTTTATTCTCTTCAGCCAAGTCTTCTGTTCTACTGAATGGGGTACCGGGCAGACAATTCATCTGTAAAAGTGGTGTTCGGCAGGGTGATCCGCTCTCTCCCCTAATTTTTGTTCTTTCTGCTGATCTCTTACAAGAAGCCATAAATGATGCTTTCAGACATGGTCTGCTACAATTACCTTTCCCTAAACAAAACCAAAGTGATTACCCGGTCATTCAATACGCGGACGACACTATTATCATTATGCCAGCATGTCCTGATCAAGCGCAAACAATGAAAGACATCCTCACTGACTATGCTATTTCTATTGGTCTTAAAATCAACTTCCACGAATCAACATTGATACCAATAAATTGTGATGAGGTATTAAGTAAAGATATAGCTCAAATCTTTGGATGCACAATCGGCAAAATGCCTTTTACATACCTTGGATTACCTCTTGGGACTTCCAAACCTACAGTCCAGGATCTAATGCCTATTGTCTGCAACATGGAAAGAAGGATCACTTCTACTTTAGCCCTGATGTCATATAGCTCTAAACTTGCCTTACTAAACACAGTCATCACCTCACTTACAATTTTTGCACTATGCACTCTGAGATTCCCACCTAAAATCCTGGAGCTGTTGGATAAGTTAAGAAGGAGATGTCTCTGGACAAAGAAAACAGAACAAGGTGAAAAATGCAACTCACTAGCTGCGTGGGATAGAGTGTGCAGGCCTAAGAAGAGTGGTGGACTTGGAACTATAAATCTCAAGGTGCAAAGTGATGCTCTGCTTCTCAAATATTTACACAAATTCTACAATCGCCATGACCTTCCTTGGGTGGAATTGATTTGGAACACCTACTACACAAATAAAATTCCACATGCCTCGGACCCCTGTGGATCATTCTGGTGGAGGGACATCCTCAAATTAACTCCTATCTTTAGAGGAATTTCAAAGGTGCAAATGAGATGTGGGGAAAATGTTCTAATGTGGAAAGACATGTGGTTAGAAGGCGTCTTATCTGACACACACCCTAGGGCATTTTCATACGCCGTAAATGAAGATTGCTCACCAAAGAATTCTTGACAATTAACTCACTGGAAGAAGCATTCTTTCTACCACTCTCTACGCGAGCACTAGGGGAGCTACAAGATTTACAAAACTTGGTGACAGACATTACGCTAGAAAACAGCCAGAATGCAAAAGATAGCTGGACTTACCCATGGAAAGGAAGAGAATTTTCGGCCAGCAAATATTACAAATTCTACTTTAGGGATATGAAGGCCCACAAAACATACATCTGGTTATGGAAATCTAGGGTTACTGCTAAAATCAAGGTCTTTGGGTGGCTCATGCTATCTGATAGGTTGAACACCCGTAACATGCTGAAGAGAAGGCATTATAACATTGGTACTAACCTCAACTGCCTGCTTTGTGGCCAAAAAGAAGAAGACATTGACCACATGATCCTCACTTGCCCATTTAGCAGAACCTGCTGGGCAACCTTTGGGCTAGACCCTGGTGATCAGGCCACTAGACTGTCCTGGTTAGAACAAGCTAAAATCAATTGGGACAGGCCTTTGTTCATGGAGATCATCCTTCAAGCATCCTGGAGCATTTGGAAAGAAAGGAACAATAAACTTTTCACAGATATAAACCCATCCTATCACTCTTGGTCAAGGCAGATTCAAGGAGGACTTTAGTCTCCTTCAATATAGGGTTAAAGATAACAAGAAAGAGTTTATCTTCTTACTTTTAGACTCCCTACCTACTGATTAGTTCTACCTTCCTAGTTATTCTCTAATCCACTACAAAATGTAGTGGAAGATGTACATGCTGTAGTTGCAGCCTTGTAATTTTGTACATAATATAATATAATATATATGACAGTGGGAGCCTCTCCCACTGTCCCGGTTCCTCAAAAAAAAACTTGGTGATGCAACGGTACCACCTCGGGGACCTGGAGCAAGAGAAGGAGCGGGCGCTAGTCCTCTGCAAGATTTTCTACCAGACAAACACTAGGGCGAGGAGTAAAAAGATTATAAGTTAGTTTGGTATTCGTACTTGTACTACCTTGTCGTCCGCAAGTTGGTATTGTTGTTAACGGTCTTTTGGTATGAACTTGGCATTTGCTTCCAACCATCATGCCGAGGGTCAACGTGGATATAAAGCTGAATCATTTGTCTCGAAACGAATTTTCAGGCACCTGATTTTTATTTGATGGTTAGCATAAGCACCTGTCGTTCGAATTCCCAGTTCTCCAAATTTTTCGAAACAAGTGCATGCACTTATTATCACAATGAAAAAACAATATTCCTGCTGCATCCCAGTTATCAGTCTGTACTTGCAGAATTCTCTCGTTTATTGAGCACGTATATTGTTTTTTCAGGTCGAGCAAGTTTCAACTGGGTTGTAGACTGCCCAAGCTTGGTTTTGTTTTTAACAGGCCCGACGTGATTTACAACGGGGCACAAAGATCCAGCAGGTATCTATCGCCTCGCCCGCCATCGTTTGTTATTTTTGTCTTACAACATCCGCAGGCAGTTTTTTTTACTGAATCAAACACACAGCCCAGTTCTATTTTCCTCTTGAAACTCATGTCCTACATCCGTTTTCTAATCTCTACCTATAGTTTTACTAGTACATATACACGTATCATTATATTGAAAATACATAAAATTCTCTTATCATATTTACATCCTTATTTTTGTTGTTGTTTTCCCTCCCAGCGCTAATTTTTTTACCACTGGTTTTCCCTTAAACCAACTCAATTGTCCCACATCTTATTTGCTTACAAAAACAAAATGATTTTTTTGGCAAATCAATAAGTTCTTCAAAAAATGTTTATCATTTCGGGATTACAAAAGTTCGGACTCCACTGAAATATGCAAAATAAGGTTGAACTTTTTGACCGTGGTCCTGGGCAGAAAATGGACTGTAATAAATTACTTAAGAATTAGCAAATGGGCTGCAAATTATTAAAAAAATAGCAAATGGGCTCTATGTTGTCTGCCACAGTTTTGGAGGCTGACTTGTGGGCCTACTAAGTTCATGCATAGACAAGGTTTCTCAGAAAGAAACTTAGTCAACAATCAACTCTACCAGCATCAGACCATTAGATGTCAATCTAACGGCAATCATGCTTCTTCAGTCTCTGATCTTCCTGGGCCAGCCGCCCAAACCAGCGCCACCGGAAC
Source organism: Aegilops bicornis (assembly GCA_021605145.1). Taxonomy (NCBI): domain Eukaryota; kingdom Viridiplantae; phylum Streptophyta; class Magnoliopsida; order Poales; family Poaceae; genus Aegilops; species Aegilops bicornis. The sequence continues at coordinate 623,019,302 of CM038674.1, forward strand.
CGCCTGCTCCCGCCTCCTGTGGCTGACTGTGCTGCCAGGCAGGCCTCATGGCCCCATCATATACTCGCATCCCTGGCTTGTCTATCCCTCTACTCACCCACACCTGCTATTATTTTCCGGCGACGGCAGCCAAACCAGTCAACCCTCGTACTCTCCACCACATGGGCAGCCACTGGCGTGTCTTCCCTGGCTCCATGTCGTTCCCTTCATAGGCCTCGCCGTCGTCCACCGCCCTGGTGCTCTCGGCACGGCATGGTCAATGTGGTCAACAAACGACATCCATCGGAAGTGGACTGTACGTAGAGAGGCTGACAGGTGGGTCCACGGCCGCACACAAGGAAATGCCTCCTTATTACGCGCAAAATAATGATTCCTCCAGCTGACATCTGGGACCCGCCGGAAGGGCCTCTGTATTTCGTGAATAAAACATTCCCTCCGATGATAGGTCAGACCGACCAACTATATCTTCGCACGCAAGGAAGTGCCTCCTTATTGTGCACAAAAAAATGAATAACCCCCTAACAGCTGGGACCCACCATAGTGGGAGGCTGACTTGTGGGCCTACTAAGTTGACGGGGATGGAGGGCTTTGTCAACTTAGTCAATATATGAACGATTCTAGCTCCAGTGACCGTACGATGTCCATCCAACGGCCGTAGTGCTTCTTCAACCTCTGGTCTTCTTGCTCCAGCCGCCCAAACCAGCGCCGGTCGTGCCACGTGCTCCTGCCTCACGTGGCCGGCTGTGATGCCGCGGAGACCTCACTGCCCCGTACTACTCCCACCGCTGGCCAGGCCATTCCTCTACTCACCCACACCCCCTATTATTCTACAGCGACGACAGCCTCACACCGCAGCCGAACCAGTGAACCCTGTCTCCGCGTCTTCCCTGTCTCCGTGTTGTCCCCTTCCTAGGACTCGCTGTCGTCCTCCGCCTTGGTGCTCTCAGCGCGGTGTGGTTAATGTGTTCAACGTCGGTGTCGGTGTCAAAACCGGCGGATCTCGGGTAGGGGGTCCCGAACTGTGCGTCTAGGCGGATGGTAACAGGAGACAAAGGACACGATGTTTTTACCCAGGTTCGGGCCCTCTCGATGGAGGTAATACCCTACTCCTGCTTGATTAATATTGATGATATGGGTAGTACAAGAGTAGGTCTACCACGAGATCATAGAGGCTAAACCCTAGAAGCTAGCCTATGGTATGATTGTTGTTCGTCCCTACGGACTAAAACCCTTCGGTTTATATAGACACCGAATAGGGTTAGGGTTACACAGAGTCGGTTACAATGGTAGGAAATCTACATATCCGTATCGCCAAGCTTGCCTTCCACGCCAAGGAAAGTCCCATCCGGACACGGGACGAAGTCTTCAATCTTGTATCTTCATAGTCCAGGATTCCAGCCAAAGATGATAGTTCGGCTATCCGGACACCCCTAGTCCAGACACCCTCGGTAGCTCCCTGAACCAGGCTTCAATGACGCATTTAGTCCGCAAGACGCATATTGTCTTCGGCATTGCAAGGCGGGTTCCTCCTCCGAATACTTCATAGAAGGTTTTGAACACAAGGATAGTGTCCGGCTCTGCAAAACAAGTTCCACATACCACCGTAGAGAGGATAATTCTTTGCACAGATCTGCTGACGTATTCCGCGGCGTGACATCACACCACGGCCAGGCCTTTATTTGAATCATTTTTTACTGTCCCACCTCAGCGCGTTTAGCGAGGCCGTTTCCTTGGCACGTCTTGTCAAAGCATAGATCGTGCCCCCTTATTTCGGGATTCTCATCAATACGGACATGGGTAACCCAACCGCGCCATTGATTGCGGTGCTTGGTAGATAAGCGAGTTTTATCAGGCTGGTGGGGGACGCATAACCTCGTCCGTCCATATAAGGGGATAAGGATCCACCTTTTCACCTACGCCTTCTTCCTCCTTCTTTCATCCATTTCCGTGCACTCGAGCTCCAGCGCCCAAGTCCGCATACCCCACCTCAACCTTCTCCAACTATGTCCGGAGCGGGAGGCAGGTGGATGGTCTCCTCCGTCACGGAGCGCCAAGTAAAAAGACTACGGAAGGCCGGATACTTGTCCAGCGACATCGCGCACTGGCTACCTGACGAGGGGCAGCTCATTCCCACCCCCACGCCCCATGAGAGGGTGGTGTTCCTCACCCACTTCCTCCGCGGACTAGGTTTTCCACTTCACCCATTTGTCCAGGGGCTCATGTTCTACTACGGCCTGGATTTCCACGATCTAGCCCCGAACTTCATCCTCAACATCTCGGTGTTTATAAATGGGTCAGGTGCGAGGCCTTCCTCTGCATCCAGCCCCACTTTGGCTTATGGCTGAAGATCTTCAATGTCAAGCCGAAGGTAGTGGGCGGCCGCCAAGCGGAGTGCGGAGGTGCCATGGTTGGCAAGATGGCCAAAGTCCTATGGCTCGAGGGCTCCTTTGTGGAGACCATAAAGGGGTGGCAATCGGGTGGTTCTACATCACCGAGCCGCGACTCTCAATGGGCGGCGGCCCCAATTCGATCCGCTTCCCCACGCTGCTCACATCATGGAAAGAGACGGGCCTGTCGTGGGGTGATTCGGACGAGCTATCTGGACTCCAAACTCTGCGTCCCAAACCCGGCGGACAAGAATCTCGTGCTTGTCAACGTTATCCGTGTGATGCTCATCCGCCGGATTCTCCCATGCCAACAATGGGCCTTCAAATTGTGGGAGTTCGATCCGCACAAAGACCCAACTCTGAAAAGGCTCTTCGACACTACGCACGAAGATGCCCGGAAGGTGCTGTTCAAGGCGCCGAGGCTCCCACATCCGCCATCAAGATCGTGGATTCAGCTCACAGCGTCAAGCCAGCGAGGTAAGTTATTTTACCCTTTATGGGACTATTTTTTCATAGTTTGACTCTATGCGGATCTAAAACTCCCTAACCTTTGACAGATCGGTGAAGATGGCCGGACAGATTAACTGTCCGGCCCCTTTGCCAGAAGACCCAGCGGACGCCCGATTGACGGGGCTGCTGGCTCCGGCACCTCACGTGGTGCCGGAGAAGAAGGCCGAGAAGAAGTCCACGGGAACTCTAAGGAGCTCCCGGCGCCAGGTGCTGTCGGACTCATCGCCCAACCCTGAGGCGGAATCCTCCTCTGAGGAAGAGGAGGAGGAGAAAGAAGCCTCTCCCCCAGCGGGGGGAGAGAAGAAAAGGAAGGCCGCCCCAACTGGGGAGGCCGAAGGGTCCAAGAAGGGAAGGACCCTTCCTCCGGACTTCTCCACCAACACCGACAACGACGAGGAGGAGTGGCCAACAAGGGCCAAGCCCCTGGCGAGATCGTAAGTGTCCGGATACCCATGGCTTTTTTTTCATTGCATAGTGTTCTCTAATGTTGAACAATCATGTAGCCCGCCCAAGGACGATCTCGCCGCTTCGTCGAGCGGGTCCCTGAATTCGTCACAAGTGGAGAGTACTTCACTTCCGGCCGCCTCCTCACCTCACGCTGCTGACGACGCTGAGGTGGGGCCCCAATGGGGGCCTGGTCAAGAGGAGGTGGCGCAGGAGGCGCCGCAAGGCAGCCTCCCGGACTCAGCGCGAGGGGAGCGAGACCCCGAGGCTCTAAGCCAGACCCTTGTCCGGACTCCATACCGGAACCTTCAGCGGTTCCGAAGTCCGGCAAGCGGCCCCTTCGTAGGAAGGGTAAGACGCCGGTGTCCTCCGTCCAACCGGAGGCACCGGATAGCTTATTGGAGGCGCTTAACAGCGCCTCCATCGAGGAGGAGCACCGCACTGTTATGAGTGTGGTGATCCAGAAAGTTCAGTCCGCCAAAAGCGGGCATGAAGCCTGCAACGGCCTTCTAACAGGCTTTGAGGTAAGTTTTCAATATATGTAAGAAGATTACCGCATAGACAGTAGCCCCTGATGCTTAGTTCGGTGTTCGGAAAGAAAAGCCGGACTGAGGATCCAAAAAGATATACGCAGGAGTCTAACATAATTATGTCAATATGGGAATGCAAAGGCTGCCTGCTGACCTCTGCCAGACCGATGGAGGTCAATGCTTTGAAGGAGAGCCTCGAGCGGTCCGAGAACGAGCTCGGCCAAGCCAAGAAGCAGCTCGAGGACAAGGAAGGTAAGTAATACCTTGTGGAATTTCAAAAATGTGGTTGCAAAAGATAACGGGAATAACATGGGTACTGGAGGGGCCACAAGCGAGGTGGCGACCCTGAAGGAGGCGGTGTCTCTGTCGAAACAAAGCGGCCAAGCGAGCGCACTGAAGCGAGAGAAGGGGGAGGCGCAGCTGGCGGAGGTACGGCAAGAGCTCCAGGCTCTCGTGGAAAAACACGAGGGTTTGGAGCGTGACTCGAAGACCCGAGAGTCTGAGCTTGCCTCGGCTCTTGAGAGTGCCAAAGCTGCCAAGGCCGAGGCCCAAAAAGCCCTCCAGGAGATTGAGGCAATAAAGAAGATCACGGTGGGTAAGGCATTCTTTATGCAGAGCAAGAATGTAAAAGTCAATTATCTAGTACTTACCCGAATCCGGAGCTTTCCAGGAGCGTTCGCAGATCTGCCGCGGAGTGTCTCCGATGCCGCCGCTTTCTACCGAGCCGAAGAAGGGAGCTTGACGGTAAAGGTGTTTTGGTCTCAATATGCTAAGGCCGAACACCCGGTGCCCTTGAGCGACCAACTGAAGCAATTGGTCGACCTCCACAAGGTCGCCGAACAAGCCATGAAGGGCCTTATAGCTCGGCAGTGGCCAAAGGAGGCCATGCCTGGGAGCTACTTCGAGCTAGTGCGGTGGCTGGTGGATGCCTGTCCATGGATCGAAGTCATAAAACGCTCCATTTGTATTGAAGGTGCCCGTAGGGCCCTTGCCCGTGCCAAGGTGCACTGGGGCAAGCTGGACGCGGAGAAGCTGGTGACGGACAGGCTGCCGCCGGGCAAAGAACATCGCAAGCCCGAGAAGTATTATGAGGGCGTCCTGAAGGGTGCCCGTCTTATAGCGGGTGAATGCTCCAAAGATGTAATATTTGAGTAGACTTGCATTTGTTATCATGTACGCTGAAAACTTGTTCATATGCGCTAAGCAACGCTTGTGAATTTAAAATATTACCTTCTGTGCGGCCGTTTATCAAATTTGAGGGATGGCAAGTCGTTGGCTTCAGCCCCCATGCCACGAGTGCTGGGGTGTTTGGGATAAACTTGAGCGCTCTTGTTCCCATTCTTGGGTCCTTCGAGGGAGGCGCTCAACGCAACGAACAAGGCAACCGGACTTATAGTGCTTGAACACTCTCACTTAGCCATAGAATTCTATAATTTTAAATTTCGGCGAAGCCCCTAGTATTCGGAAGACCGAGTTCGGGGCGCTATCCACGCCTTGGCCGGACAATGCCGACTCCTCGCTCTAAGCGGCATAAGTCTTTAGGGAACCGAAAAAACCTCTCGAACAGCGACCGACTCTCGCCCTATCATGACGGTCAGTTTTAGCTTTCTCCACTGAGGTGCTCAACCCAGCTCAACCGGGGCACAATCACAGTGGTTCTCCCAAAGGCTACCTTAGCCGATATAACGGAACGTAAGGTACCAAAACATGGGAGCCGGGCAAACCCAACTATTAACCCAAGACATGATTCGGAGCCGATGCATATAATGCTATAAGTTCGGGTGCCGCACTTGTGAAAGTGTTCGGACTTATCACACCATACTTTTGGGGTACTTAAGCCCCTCGTGTATTGGTCGCACTAAATTGTTCGTTGCACAATGTCATAAATGAACATATATAATGGGAAAGAATGCAATAATAGGCAAGAGCTATATATTGGTTATTAAAAAGAAACTGCAAATAAAAGCAGAACGATACAAATTGTGCGATAAGCAAGGTACGGTACTTTTGACATGTCCCCCTTCCAGGGGTAAGTTTGCGATGTGGTATGTAAAACAGGTATACTGCTTGTAATAGAGACCACCTGGACACTCGACGCAGTTTTCTGCTTCCCTGGCTGTTGCATCGTGTATTCGGCATGAATGTCGTACAAGACTTCTGGAAAACGGAGTCCTGAAAGTAAGAAAAAAGAAGAAAGAAAAGGAATGACACAATCGGGAGTCCCTGGTGCGGTTGAGCCGCATTCTGGTTGCGCCGTGGTCGTGCCCCTCCCCTTAGGCCCATGGTATCTCCAGAGCGTAGTTATGTACGCGTAGTACTGGCTTCGCAGCCATGAGGGCTAGGGTTGGGGCCGGATTGCTACCCGTGCTCGATCGTGCTAGGTGGTCTTGTTGTAGGTTACTCCGGCGCCGCTGACGGTGGCCTGGACGCTTAATAGCCGGACTCGAGAATTGCCGTGAGAGGCTGCTTTGCACCTCCGCGCGAGGGTCGCCGTGTGCTCCTCCGCTCGAGAGAGCGTTCGGTGTTTCCATTGACCGTGATTACTCCTCGAGGGCTGGCATCTTGAGCTTGAGGTATGCGTAGTGCGGCACCGCATTGAACTTTGCAAATGCGGTTCGTCCAAGCGAGGCGTGATAGCCGCCATGAACGGGACTATGTCGAAGATTAACTCTTCGCCGGAAGTTATCCGGGATCCGAAGACCACTTCGAGTGTAACTGATCCCGCATAATTGGCCTCTACACCTGGTATGACGCCTTTAAAGGTCGCCTTTGTGGGTTTAATCCTTGAGGGGTCTATGCCCATTTTATGCGCCGTATCCTCGATAAAGCAGGTTCAGGCTGCTACCGCCGGCCCATCGTGACTCTAGTGAGGTGAAATCCGTCGATGATTGGGTCAAGAACCACGCGGCAAATCCGTGGACGGATGCTAGTGGGTGGTCCTTCAATCAAAGGTGATCGGGCAGGAGGACCATGGGTTGAACTTCGGGCGACCGCTCCATCGCATATACGCCCCTTAGCGCACGCTTCCGCTCCCTTGGGTATGTGGGTTGCGTATATCATGTTCACCGTCCGCACTTGTGAGGGAAAGCCCTTCGTCCTCTATTGTTCGGGCGGCCGGGCTCTTCCTCGTCATCGCTATGCAGCCCCTTGTCGTTGTTTTCGCCGCTTAGCTTGCTCGCTTGTTTGAACACCCAACAATCCCCTGTTGGTGTGGTTGGCTGGTTTTCGAGGGTGCCATGTATCCGCACAAGCGATCGAGTATTCGGTCCAAGTTGGACGGGCCCTGGGTATTTCTTTTGAATGTCTTCTTTCACTGACCGGTTTAGAGCCTCGATCCGGCATTTACTGTCGTATCTTCAGCATTATCACCGTTAATGCGGCGTTTATGCTTGTTGCGACGTGACCTGCCATTGCTGTCCTTGGTATCCGAACTACCAGGGTGTTTGGCCAAGTTGTTGCTTCGAGCTAGCCAGCTGTCCTCTCCCGCGCAAAAGTGGGTCATGAGTGTGGTGAGGGCTGCCATGGATTTCGGCTTTTCCTGTCCTAGGTGCGGGCTAGCCACTCGTCATGATGTTGTGTTTGAAGGTTGCTAGCGCCTCTACATCCCGGACAGTCGACGATCAGATTTTTCTTTGTTAGGAACCGCGTCCAGAATTGTCTGGCCGATTCTTCTGGCTGCTGAATTATATGGCTAAGGTCATCGGCGTCTGGTGGTCGCACATATGTGCCCTGGAAGTTATCAAGGAATACGGCTTCCGGGTCCTCCCAACAACCGATTGACTCTGCTGGCAAGCTGTTGAGCCAATGCCGAGCTGGTCTTTTAAGCTTGAGTGGGAGGTATTTGATGGCATGTAGATCATCACCGCGGGCCATGTGGATATGGAGGAGATAGTCCTCGATCCGCATCACAGGATCTATGGTACCATCGTATGATTCGATGTTTACGGGTTTGAAGCCCTCAGGGATTTGATGATCCATTACTTCATCTGTGAAGCATAGTGGGTGTGTGGCGCCTCTGTATTGGGCTAGATCACGACGTAGCTCATATGAGCTTTGTCTACTGTGTTCGGCCCGGCCGGGTTTGCTGTATCCGGCGTGAGGTAATCATCCTGAGTCGTTGGGCGCCTACGCGATCTGTAGATCGATCTTGTATGCTTTTCCTTATCCTCCAATATATCTCGCAAGTCCGGCGCGTTTTCCCGTGCCTTGGTACTTTTTGAGCGGCGTCGGGGCGTGGCTTGAGCGGAGGGCCGAGAGGCTTTCTTCCGCTGACCACGGGTGGCCGGTCTGCCATGTCGTCTTGGCGCCGGTGACGTGGGTGCTTCCTCCTTTGATCGAGGCAACAGCCTACGCTTGGGGTAGCTTTTGGAGGGGCGTTTGAGTTCATACTCTTCGCTGCAAGGACTTCACCCATCCGTCAGCCTAGCAGGTCTTGGTCAGCTCTAAGTTGTTGCTGCTTTTCTTGAGGCTACTTGCCGTGGCCATGAGCCTGCGTTTAAAACGCTCTTGTTCGACGGGTCCTTCCGCACGACGAATTGGCTGTCGTCGAGGCTTACTTCGCCTTCGGAGGGGGCGATAATTATCATCCTCTACCTCTCTTTCTGCTGTACTGACGGGAGGACTTGCGTCTCCCTCCACCTGCGCTGAGTCCTGCTGGAGGGGGTCATCTTCGGCACTGTCCGGGGTATTATTGTCTCCCGTACCGGAATCGCCGTTTTTACTGTGGCGGGATTTAGAGCGGCGCCGCTGACGTTGGCGCTTGGGTTATTTCTTGGAGGGGTCATCCTCCGCCGTTCCATCGCCATTCCCATCTTTTGGGATGTCCACCATGTATATGTCATATGACGAGGTGGCCTTCCAGCGCCCGTGGCGCCGGCTCTTGATCGCCTCCGCATCGCCGTCCATACCGCCGATGTCTTCGGAGTCAAGTCGAGCATGTCGGTTAAATCATCGGCAGTGGCTACAAAGTGGGTGGTGGGTGGGCGTTGAATTTCTTCGTCGTCCGAATCCCAACCTTCCCGACCATAGTTCGCCAGGCTCTCGACAAAGAGAGAGACTTTAATGAGTTCAGGATATCGCCAAAGGGCGAAAAGTCTGAAGATGTCCGCGGTGGTGAACTCCATAATCGGCGCCCGGATTCGACCGGGCAGGGCGCTGGAGGTTCGAGTCCGGAAAGGAGTCCGCACCGAGTCACGAGATTTGCAAAGGATGTGGATGGTGTTCGCTCAATCACCGTAGAGATTTCAGCCCCGAGGCGGTGTCCAACCAACCGCCCTCGATCGGGCGTAAAACCGGCTCCATATTAAGGGTCGGAGCGGGCAATCGGTGCGCCTCGTGGCAATCGCTCGCGATAGAGCTAGATCGTACCCATCGAGACAGTGCGGCATGCTCGGCTGTGGCTCGAATCCATCGAAGATCAAGTCTCCGCGGACATCGGCCGTATAGTTCAAGTTTCCAAATCTGACCTGATGGCCAGGGGCGTAGCTTTCGATCTGCTCCAGATGGCCTAGCGAATTGGCCAGCAGTGCAAAGCCGCCGAATAAGAAGATCTGTCCGGGGAGAAAAGTCTCACCCTGGACTGCGTCGTTGCTGATGATTGAAGGAGCCATCGGGCCTATAGGTGACGACACAGAGGAACACTCAATAAAAGCACCAATGTCGGTGTCAAAACCGGCGGATCTCGGGTAGGGGGTCCCGAATCAGCGTCTAGGCCGATGGTAACAGGAGACAAGGGACACGATGTTTTTACCTGTGTTCGGGCCCTCTCGATGGAGGTAATACCCTACTCCTGCTTGATTAATATTGATGATATGGGTAGTACAAGAGTAGGTCTACCACGAGATCGTAGAGGCTAAACCCTAGAAGCTAGCCTATGGTATGATTGTTGTTCGTCCCCACGGACTAAAACCCTTCGGTTTATATAGACACCGAATAGGGTTAGGGTTACACGTAGTCGGTTACAATGGTAGGAAATCTACATATCCGTATCGCCAAGCTTGCCTTCCACGCCAAGGAAAGTCCCATCCGGACACGGGACGAAGTCTTCAATCTTGTATCTTCATAGTCCAGGAGTCCGGCCAAAGATGATAGTTCGGCTATCCGGACAACCCTAGTCCAGGACTCCCTCAGTCCGACTTCCATCGGAAGAGTACGGTACGTGGAGAGGCTGACACCTGGGTCCACGGCAGCCACAAGGAAGTGCCTCCTTATTACGCGCAAAATAATTATTCCTGCACCTGATAGCGGGGACCCACCGGACGGCCACCGTATATTGCAAAAAAACATTTCCCCCCTAACTGCTGAGACCCACCAGCTGCATCTTCGCACACAAGGAAGTGCGTCCGGGCAAAAAAAATGATTCGCCCCCCTGACTGCTGGGACCCACCATTTATATCTTCGCACGCAAGGAAGTGCCTGATAGTCGGGACCCACCTGGTCAAAGCGTACGTAGCATTGTCATTCTGGTCGCGAACGTGTACGTACATACTGGTCGATGTAGAGTGCGCACGTGTCGTAGTAGAGGCGCGCATGTAGCATGTACACGTACATACATCGGCCAGTGTGCAAGAAAGAAAATACGGCCACATATATACATACAGGCAGGGTCTCGAATGCCTACTCACGCATATGTACGGCCAGGGCTCATGTACATGGCTGGGTCGGAACAGAGGAACTGCGTCGTCGTTGTGTTCATGGGGAGGCAACAGAATGCGTCATGTTCATCGGGAGGCAACGGAACGCGTGGGAGCCAACCGGCTTGGACGGAACAGCCGATGGAAACGAGGCCTGGCATACAGCAGGAGGAAACGGCCTTGTGTTCGACCGGCCATGTTTGAAACGGGATCCTGTTCGTCGGGAGGGGTCTGACATACCGCAAAACGGAGGAAACGGACCTCCTACGGTCAAAACGGGGTCCTGTTGATCGGGAGGGGTGTGGTGTACCGCAAAACGGAGGAAACAGTCTTTTGTTGGAGCGCTACGGTCGAAACGGAGGTCCTGTTCATCGGAAGGGGTGTGGCATACCGCAAAACAGGACTCCACGGGATACTGTTCATATCCACCGTCGACCCCCTCTAGCCTCCACGGGCTACTGTTCATCCACCGTCGACCTCCTCCAGCCTCCACCTACGATTGTTCATCCACGGGTTCCTGTTCATCCAGCCTCCACCGCGTGGTACTCCACCGACTTCTGTTCAACCAGCCCTCTCCACGGGCTCCTGTTCAACCACCCCTCCACGGGCTACTGTTCATCCAGCCCTCCACCGTCTACTTATCATCCAGCCCTCCACGGGGTGATCCTGTTCATCCAGCCCCAACCGGCTCGATCGATCGGTGTCCTGTTCATCCAGAGGCAACAACACAGGGTCCTGTTCATCCACCCCCACCGGAACTGCTCATCCAACCCCCCCAGCAACGCCAATCGCTCATCCAGAGGCAGCATCGATCGGCTTCAGCTTAGCGCAGAGCGGCGAATCGCTTCGATCGGGTTCGATTAATAGCCATCGATCGATCGCCGGGTTCGATAACGTGGAGCCTGCAGCAATCGCCCAGCTCGATTCGATGGCGAGCGCCTCGCCGGGTTCGATTAGATCCCAACGCCTTGCACCCAGCAGCGTGCGTGTACGAGAAACGCAGCGCATTGCTCGGCCCCGACCACCCACCGTAACCGGGTACACCCCGATATTTTCCTCGCCCTTGCTTCTACCACGGTTTTTTCCGTCATGGACGGCCCAAAGAATGTCATGCAGCTGCGTCTCCGACCCGCCCAGGACGTAAATTCCATTTTCTGTCATGATTTTTTGTCATAGAAGTAGGAGCCCACCACATCTATGATGATACCGGTTTTGTCACAATTATCGTCATAGAAGTGTCATAAGTATGACAGAAAAAAAATTCATTCGGCCCAAAATTTCACGGGTGTGTCTTTTTTTTGTAGTGTTTCCGGTGTGGATCGCACACACCATTTAGTTGAACCGTGTGCGGAGCAATTGCCAGGTTAAAACAAAAATATCCCACTTTTAATCGGCATGCAAAAAGAAAATTCGCCACAATATTCAACTGAACAAATAAAAAAATATCATATTTTGAATCGGCACGCAAAAAGCAAATTCGCCACAATATTCAATTGAACATATAAACAAAAACACCCCATTTTGAATCGGCAAGCAAAAATAAAATTCGCCACAATATTCAATTGAACAAATAGTGTCCAGAGGAAGAAAATTCATCAGATTTCGGATCAATTGCAATTGAACATATGGTAGCTAAATTCCAATGATTTTTCCACACATATGTGCATTACATAATTAATCATAGTGTACGAAATACGAAGACCTCATCAGACGGAAAACAATGGATCCATGCGTTATATGTTTAGCGGCTAACTCTTACTCAATGTTTCAGGAGAAGGCATGCTGAAATCTTCATTATCACCAGTGGGATTGATGTAGTGATCCAGGAAGAAGTCGCCGATAAATCTCCGAACCATCAACAATTCACCAGCCGGGGGTGGTTCAGGGGTTCTCGGTTTTAAGATGAGCTGCAGTATTTTTAAGATCAGAATGTGCCGTATGAGTGGAGTAGAAGATATTAATTAAGATATACTTACTGGTACTAATTCGCGAGGATCGTCACAACTATCAGCAGATTTGCAGATGGAGATCATGTGTCTGCAAACATAGTATCCACAAAGGTTGGTCCCTGCTTCTTGCTGAGGACATTGAAATTTTTTGTACAGAATTAGTCATGTATTTTTCCTGTTAGGAACAACCTAACCGGTGTTAGATGTATTATTTTTTCTTTGGACAAAATAGAAAGATATTTATTTAGAAGCTTGAACATTTGACTAGTGTAAGGAAAGGTATTTGCAGAATGTTGGATAAATTTTCTGAAAATAACAGATTTCGGTGTGTTACTGGAGAAACGATCTCGTGCTGTAGAGGTAGTTCCCTCTTGAACAGGTTCCCTAGTTTAGATTTCCACAATGCGAGCACACTTCAAATGATGATGAATTTTGACAACATCAATTATTAAACCAGATATGAATGCAAATAAATTTCAACATCATAGAATTCAATACCTATCCGTGAATTGTTGAAGATGCGTCAGATCCTGAGCGTTTGTTGACTCTCTGAGAGAATCGATGTAGTAAACCGTGTTATTGTTTGGAACAATGAATACCAATATACAGTGATCGCTACATATTAAGAAAGCCATGAACTTACGAATTATGTCGAAATCTGAAAGACAATAAGTGTATGCGTGGTTGTTTACTTGGCTTACCGTTCATGACTAGAGAAATGATTCTGCATGGGACGTGTTTTCAAAGAGACGGACGACCATGTAAATGGCCCAGTCCCGTAGGTCCTTACCATGTATTGTTGTGCCATTTGCTAATTCAGGATCTATGAAATACACACTCTCCCTTTTTCTTCTCTGCATGTTCAATCCCCTAAGAGGAATAAAATGAAGTTAGATGTTTATCATTTACAACCTTGTATGGAGAAGTTGATCAGAGTTTGTTAAGTACTTACAAAATCAGGCATCTAACAAGAGGGGCATTGAGCACGTTGAAGTTGAAGAAGAAATGTAAGTCCTCGAAACTCACATCGATGGAACCAACATCGTGTCGGAAATGATCTCTGTTGTAGTGGACTAGCAAACCATAATGACTTGTTGACATTAGATCCATGCAATATTCATGTAACTCGCGGCAACTGGAGCTGCACTCATCAAAGTATTCGCCAACAATAAATGACTAACCATGGACGTAATAGCGTGCTTGAAGTACGTCTGCTTTACTTTTAGCAAGCAACAACTCTACTTCTTCATCATCCATGGCGTCAGAAATAACATTACTCCCCGATTCAAACAAGTTGCTGTTAATTTGGTTCTGGGCGATGAGTGCTTTAAGTAAGAGGAAATCGTTCTCTTTCCTCTTCACTTTCCCGCCGTGCTTCCTCGTGGTCGTGGGTATAGCCTTTTTGGCCACTTAGTTCTTAGCACTTGAAGCATTTCTGGCAGAACGTCTGGTCGGATGCAAGGTAGACTGCCGAGCAGACGGTGAAGCTTGGACGGAATTCTTAGCAGACGGTTTATCTATGCCAGACCACTGAGCTTGCGGTGCTGCTGTGACGGTGGGCTGTAGGAGCAGAGGCATCGAACTGCTGATGTCGGTGGGAAACGACACCTATGGGATCACGAGAATCCCTTCTATGGTTGGTGGGCGCGAGATTGTGCAAAGAGCGGGTCCAGTAGCTAGCACAGCGAGATTTACCCAGGTTCGGGCCGCGAGGATGCGTAATAACCTAGTCCTGCTTTTGTGTATATCTAGGTGTTCTTGAGTTCTTGAACTAGCTACGGTGCATGTCTAGTCCAAATGATCTGAATCCTTCCTCAGTACGCCTCGGGCCTCCTTTTAGTCAAAGGGGGCACCACAGTGGCACACAGGAGGTGGAAAGGTATGTACAGAGTACAAGCTTATCGCCTGTCATTACAGGACAAAGCGCATTGAATGTGCTACATAGGTGTCCACTTGCTTTATCAGGGGCAGTAACGAGGCCCGTCCCATCCGTCGCCGCTCCGCCTTGCTCCAACACGCGTCCAGGCCAACAAGGCATGCAGCGCCATGTAGGCTGGCAGGCTGCTGAGCTAGCATGGTGGTAGGGTCTTCATGAAGATCTGCATGCCACCACGCAGGTGCTTGACTAGTTGGATTAGGAGCCACGTACTTCCATGTGGGTACTTGCCTTAGTCGGTGGGTCGGCCGCTGAGCTGGGGCGGCGATGGGGCGGCAAGACCTTGTCACGGTCTTGCACATGTCCCCGACAAGGGTCTTGCCGGGCCTTGTGAGCGCCCTCGCCAAGAGTCTTTTCGGGGCCTTGCGGTGTCTTCAGCAAGGAGCCTTGCCGGGGCCTCGTGGGTATCCTCGGCAAGGAGCCTCGCGGTTGTCTTGCCTTCTGGTTCTCATCTAGGCTTTGTAGGCTCTTCGTCTTCACAAAGATCTGCATGCCACCATGCAGGCGCTTCTCGATCCTTAGTCCCAACATTGTCGATGGTGTCGGAACTCTCAGGCTCAAGGGTGGTTGCTATGCTAGCGTTGGATGAGCTGCCCCGGCTAGGCTCTTACAGGGGTTGCGTAGGCCGCCCCAGCAAGAGCCTTGCTGGGGGAAAGCCCATTTTGTTGCTCCACCTTCTACGCCCCTGGTTGGAGTACTGCTCAGGTAGTCTTGTATTTCTGCTTCCCTCCTCTGCCCTGCTAAGTGTGGCCGTAGGTGCAGCTCTGACAACCCGTGCACAAGTAAAGGGGTATAAAAGAGAGCCCCTACTTTTTTACACCGACAGGAGCCCCAGGCCTGGGCAACACATAAGCGGAACGCGTTGTTGGACTGGGCCCAGAACGGTGTGCGGGCATGTGGGGGTGGAATTTTACTGCGGTAACTTCTCCGCTGGTTGCGCTCCCCCACGACCCGCATTGAATGCATGGCATGGGGGTCGTGCGTGACGTTGGGGTCCTGCATGGGGCGGTTGATGCCGTCATACGTCACATCATGGTAAATGGTAAAGAGGCGGCCCGCGCCTTCCCCATAAAGAAATAGAGAAAGCCGTAGGGGCGCGACTCGTTTACTAAGTGGACTCGGGTCGTGGCCATTATGGCACCCGCGCCCCATGATTGTGGGGCGTGAAACGGCCATTCCACTTGCCATATGAGTCCTGGCTCGCTCGCACGTGTTCTCCATGTGTCGGGAAGGGCAGGTGGTGGACACACAAGGCATGGGCTTTAACACTGGGGCGGGGGCCGGGTGCCGCTGATTGGGGCAGCGGGTCAGTCCCGTCTCCTTGTGCCTTCGGCGGCTGCATTGGTCGATTGGGGCGGTCGCCTTCAGGCTTACTCGGCCTCGCCCCCCCCCCCCTATAAAAAGGGAGTGGGACAGCATTCTCCCGCATCCATCTTCTTCTAATCTGATCCCTTTCTTTTCCTTGTCATGGTGAGAGGGCGTGTGTCGGGGCCATCCTTCCGCGGAGGCGACCAGGTCTTCCTCCCGCCAGAGAGCCGTGGCGGTCAAGGAAGAGCCGGACGCCCAAGGCGAAGGTCATGCCCAAGGCAGAGGCACCGGCCGGGGCCGCCGTTGGCGAGGCGGTCGAGGCAGAGGCGGGCGTGGACGGGGACACCTGCGTCATCATCATCTCCGTCTCCATCCCCTCCACCATCTCCTTCTTCTTTGCAGAGCGGCCAGAGAGCCGCGGCGGTCAAGGAAGAGCCAGACGCCCAAGCTGAAGGTCATGCCCAAGGAGAAGGCGTCGGCCGGGGCCGCGGTTGGCGAGGCGGTCGAGGCAGAGGCGGGCATGGACGGGGGACACCCGTGTCGTCATCATTTCCGTCTCCATCCCCTCCGCCGTCTCCTTCTGCTTCGTCGAGCGGCCATGTTGGGGACACGGCGCTGAAGTTCATTCTGAAACTGCGCGAGCCGCCACGCAACCGCCTTCGTCTCCCCAAAGCATTTGCGAGGGTGCTGGAGGTCGACCAGCCACCGAGGTTGAGGCTTCACATGAAGGGGTGTTGCAATGGCGACATGTGGGCGAACACAAGGTTCCCCGCCCCTCATGTAATGTTCCTCCGTTGGGGTTCAAAGACCTTTGCACGTGCCCACTGCTTGATGAAGGGGCACGTCCTCTGCTTCAAGTTAGCAGAGAGCGACCTGCTCTCCGTCCCGGTCTTCGGGCGGTCGGGGCATAGGCGAGGGTGCTGTGCGGAGAGCTGGACAGATGATGAAAGCACCTCCTCGAGCGATAGTGACCGGGAGGACAGCGACAACGACGACGAGGGCAGCGGGCGGGAGGATGAAGGGTCCGACTAGGCGTCGGACATACCATCCCTGGGCGGTGCCGGCAGCACCATCATCTGCATCGCCAGCTCCTTGAACTTCTCGGGGTCGCGTCCTTGGGCGGCTGGCGTGGGAAGGCCGGGGAATAAGAAGAAGGCAGGTGGCGGGCCGTCAAGTCAGAGTACACGGGCACCGACGCCTTCATCGCGTAGTGCCGGCCCGCTGCCTCATCTTTCGGCTCTTCTCCCGGCACCATCATCACCAGCCCTCTTCTGGACGGCCGCCGGGATGTTCTTTTGGTGTTTTCTGCTGCTCGTACCTCACCTAGGCACTCCTTTTGCCCTTATGCCATCTTGTTCCATTTCCTGAGGAGAGGGACAAGAAAGGGATTACGGGCACGTTATCTCTTTTTAGTTTTTAAGCCTACGGGCCTTTGTAAGATTTAAACCTTGTAACCCCCCTTGCTCATGTATGCATTCCATATGAATTGTACTTATTGACAACATATTAATGAAGAGAAGGGTGTTTGCCGGGTTTTGTTTGTGCGCGGGCGAGGCCTACACCAAGGAATGAATCCTTGTTATCTTAAGATAAACATTGTAACCCGGCAACAGATCTTGTCGTCCTCCTACTCTATAGCTCGACTACACTCATGCCCTTGGCGGAGGTAGGGGCAAAGGAGGATTAGGCCCTTCGCTTGTTCCCTTCCCACCGCACTACGACCAAGTTTTGGCCCAAAGTAAGGTTTTTTGGGGCACGGGAAAGAGGCAGCAAGATGGTATAAGAGTGAGGGAAGTCTTGTATGTTCCAGTTTCATACGGAAATATAGAGTGCGCGATGAGAGACTTATCTGATTCTGCAGCCCCCGGAAATCTTGGTTTGCCATGGTTGGATCTTTGGATCTGCAGCCCCTAGCAATCTTGGCTTGCCGGGTTCTCTTTCTTCCAAACAGCTCAGCAGAAATGTCCATGCACCCTGCGAACAAAAGAGGACAGAAAGGAATAGAGAGACGCATATTCGATCTCCATGCTAGGGTTTAGTCGCTGCTAAGCACTATCAACCCTGACAGAGAGAGACTCAACCTAGCATGTATGCTAAAACTTAGGGCGCCGGCGCTTCATTTATTTATGCTCAGGGTCTGCGCCTGGCTTTGTACAAAGGGTCACATGCCTTGTCGGCAAAGCTTGTACAAAAAGTTGTCTGCCGGGGAGCCCGGCAACCGCGCCTTATGGGTAAAACTTGCGAACATGTTCGATGTTCCAGGAGTTGCTCACTAGAATACCATCTTCGGTCTCTAGGAGCCTTGTCGGGGCCCCGTGGGCATCCTCGGCAAGGAGCCTCGCGGTTGTCTTGCCTTCTGGTTCTCATCTAGGATTTGTCGGATCTTTGTCTTCACAAAGATCTGCATGCCACCATGCAGGCGCTTCCCGAGCCTTGGTCCCAACATTGTCTATGGTGTCGGAACTCTCAGGCTCAAGGGTGGCTGCTATGTTGGCGTTGGATGAGCTTCCCTGGCTAGGCTCTTGCCGGGGCTGCGTAGGCCGCCCCGGCAAGATCCTTGCCGGGGGAAAGCCCATCTTGTTGCTCTGTCATCTGCGCCCCTGGTTGGAGTGCTGCTCAGGTAGTCTTTTATTTTTGCTTCCCTCCTCTGCCCTGCTAAGTGTGATCGTTGGTGCGGCTCTGACTGCCCGTGCACAAGTAAAGGGGTATAAAAGAGAGCCCCTACTTTTGTACACCGACAGCTGACCATGTGTTGAGACAAGTAGCAAACCGACACCGGCATCGGCACCTTGCAGCGAGAAGGCCCCATCAAAGTACATAATCTAGTTGCGACTTGTTTCCTTGCAGGGGAGAGTAGTCTCTTGAATCTCTTCGTCGGGCGTTGAGGTCCATTTTGCAATGAACTCTGCCAAGACACTACTTTGGATTGTCAAAGTACTTTTGAACTTCAAACCAAATCTCGACAGTTCCAAGGCCCATTCCACAATCCTCCCGGTTGCATCTAAGTTATGCAAGATCCGTTGCAACGGGAGGCGGGTGACAACGGTAATCTCGTGCACATGGAAGTAATGACGAAGCTTCCTCGAGGCCATAAGGAGGTCAAAAAGCAATTTCTGCACGCCGGACTACCTTGATCTAGCCCCCTGCAAGAGGGAGCTGACAAAGTAAATTGGGTGCTGCATCATCTTCTTCTTCTGCACCACTTCATTCGGTTGCACCGCCTCTGCCCCAGTGGCGTTAGATTCCATCAGGCGCCCTACCTCGCCATCTATCAGCTCTGTCGTTGCTACCACTTCCACATCGACCTCCCTCTGTGCCACTAGCGCAGCACTGACCACTTGATTTGTTGCTGCTAGATATAGTAGCAACGGCTCTTGTGGTTTAGGTGCAACCAGTATTGGCGTAGAGGAGAGGTATCTCTTCAAACCTCATAGCGCTGCTTCGGCCTCTGGGGTCCATTCCATTAGGACCGCCTTTTTCAAGATTTCGAAAAAGGGAATGGCACGCTCAGCGGATGTGGAGATAAACCTGCTCAAGGCAACAACACAGCCAGCAAGCCGACGCACATCCTTGACTCGCCTTGGCGCCTCAATCTGCTCAATCGCTTTGATCTTGTCGGGGTTCACCTCGATCCCACGCTGTGACACAAAGAACCCGATAAGCTTGCCGGATGGAACACCAAAGACGCACTTCTCAGGGTTCAGCTTGAGGTTGATCTTGCGCAAATTGGCAAATGTTTCTTCTAAGTCTTGTATGAGTGTTGCCATGTCCTTGGTTTTGACCACTATGTCATCCATATAGGCTTGCATATTTCTATGTAGCTGAGGCTCAAAACCAATTTGGACTGCTCTTGCGAAGGTTGAACTAGCGCTCTTAAACTCGAAAGGCATTCGTATAAAACAATACTACCACGTGGGGTGACAAACGCGGTCTTCTCTTCATCTTCTCTTGTCATGAAAATCTGGTGGTATTGTGAGTAAGCGTCAAGGAATGACAGCAAATCACACCCGGTCGTGGAGTCAACAATCTGGTCGATGCGCGGCAAAGGGAAAAGATCCTTTGGACAAGCCTTATTGATGTCTGTGTAATCAATACATAGCCTCCACTTCCCATTTGCCTTACACACCACCACCGGATTGGCCAACCACGTCGGGTGGAGCACTCCTTTGACCAAGCCTGCCGCTTCCAACTTCCTGATCTCCTTTGTGATGAACTTTTGTCGTTCCAAAGCTTGCTTCCTGACCTTCTGCTTAATGGGTCGCGCATGAGGGCAGATGGCAAGATGGTGCTCAATCACCTCCCTGGGAACACCAGGGATTTCGGATGCTTGCCATGCAAACACATCGACATTTGCCCGCAGGAAGGTGACGAGCGCGCCTTCCTATTTGCTGTCGAGGGTGGAGCTTATGGTGAAAGCCCCTCCCGTGCCATCATCCTTGACGGACACCTTCTTGGTCTCTGGCAGTGCGGCTCTAGATTTCTTGCTCTTGCCGGTCTTCTTCCCTCCCGGGGCTTCAGCGGCAGGAGCAAGTGCCTTAGCGGCAGTTGCCGGAACTGTCTCCCGGTAGAATTGGTCGGCGCAGGTTAGCGCATCTTTCTTATCGGAGGGGACGGTGATGATGGTCATCGGCCCAGGCATCTTCAGCGTGTTGTAAGCGTAATGTGATGCCGCCATGAATTTGGCTAGTGTTGGGCGGCCGAGAATCCCGTTGTAAGGCAAGGGGATCTCGGCAACATAAAAAACAATCATCTCTGTCCTATAGTTCAGCTCGCCCTCCAATCGTAACGGGCGGCGTGACCTTACCCTTTGGCTGACTTCTTCCCGGATTGACCCCTTGAAACGTGCCCGTCTCTTCGAGGTCTCCATCAGGAATCGGCAGCCTTTTGATCACAACAGGCGAGATCAAGTTCAGACCGGCCCCGCCGTCAACCAGCATTTTCGTCACCTTGAGGTTGTGTATTGTTGGTGAGACCAACAACGGCAAACACCCGACCGCAGTTGTGTGATCAGGGTTGTTCTCGGTGTCAAAAATGATAGGCGTGTTGGACCACTTCAGTGGCTTTTGAGCATCGAACGATGGTTCCGCTACTGTGACCTCACGCGCCCACTGCTTGAGCCGGCAGTGGGAGGTGTGTAACTAGGCGCCACCGTCGACGCACATGGCATCCGTAGCTTTCTGGAACTCATGCTCGCCGGACTCATCATCCTCGTCATGATCGTCGTCTTCCTATTTTTAGTCGCGGCCCCGAACGGGCCTTTCTTATTGATTATCTTTGCCGCGGCGGCCAAGTTGGCCGCTACGCTTCTTCCCGGATCCCTCAGCACCATCCTGGCCCTTCTCCTTGTCCCACCTTTCATATTCGGCTTTCTGCTTCTCTGCGAGCTGCTCGACTTGCCGGGATTTCTGGAGGTCATGGCCCTTGGTGCGATGGATCTTGCAGTACTGCTTGTCGGAGCCTCCTGGCTTATCGGCAGCCTCCAAGGCCCGACAGGCTGCGCACCCAGCAATTTCCTTGCCGGGGTCGTTTGCCTTGGTCTTCTTGGTAGTGCCGGCGTCGTCGGATCCCTCGACGGCAAGCACGGCCTTGCCCTTGCGCTTCCTTTTGCAGCGTCGGCCCTTCTTTGTCGGGGCGACGACGTCTTCGTCTGAGCAGTCGGTTTCCGCACTAGTGTCTTCGCCGGGGTACTTCCTTCCCTCTTCAGCTCGAGCACATCTATCGGCTAGAACATAGAGTTCCGCCACATCCTTGACCTTGTTCATCGCTAGCTCTTCACGCATCTTACGGTTACGCACATTCTGATGGAATGCGCTGATGATAGCGGCGGAATGAACATCCGGGATGTTGTATTGCACTCGGCTGAACCTCTGTATGTACTTGCGCAGGTTTTCACCTTCTTTCTGGGGGATGACTTGCAAGTGACTTGCCTGGCCATGAGCTTGGTGGCCTCCCGTAAAGGCGCCAACAAATGCATGGCACAAATCCGACCAAGAAGAAATAGAATCTACTGGCAAGTGCATCAACCATGACATGACGTTGGGTTTAAGTGCCAACATGAAGTAATTGGAAAGCACCTTATCGTCACGAGCTCCGGCAGCTTGCATCACGATGGTGTAGATGCTAAGGAACTCTGACGGGTGAGTCTTGCCGTTGTACTTCTCGCCAACGTCAGGCTTGAACGTGCGGTGAGTGGGCCACTGGAACTGCCGCAGCTCACGGGTAAAGGCTCGGCAACCCACCTCGTAAGGTAGGCCACCAGAGCCTCCCGGTGGTGGGTGGTCCATAGTGGGCCCCGCCCGCCTATCTGACTGATGGCACGCGTCGTGCCATCGCTCGATGGTGGTTCGAGCGTCTTCATGGGCTCGCTCCCGAAGAACTTGGCGCTGATAGTTGTGGGTCCGTGGGTCGGACGAGGCTATGGAAATGTTATCACAAGCGTCGTCCTGATGGACCGGCACCCGTGGTAATTGGCATGGAGGAGGAGAGTGCACCGTGGCTGCAGCACCTCCAGTTCTTCCACCACTAGCATGCGGTGGCTCGACAGAGCGTCGGCCTGAGGGCCCAGCTGGTCGTGGCTCATCTTTGTTGGCGATGCCGGCGAGGCTTCGGATGGTGGCCCTCCACTCGTCGAGCTTTTCCACAGCAGGAGGGAAGTCGATGAGCAACTGCGCGCACGCCAAAGCTTCTGCTGGCGTGGGTGGCGGTGAAATCTACGTGGACCGTGATGTGCTCCGACTTCTAACCACGTTAGAAGGAGCTCTATCACGGCCTTGTGGCTGCGCGCCATTCTCTCCATTGTCTCGGCGTGTGTACTGGTTTGGTGCGTCCCGTGAGTGGTGCACAAGACTCTTCCCGCGGCGGCGCCCGGGGTCGTTAGCGAGGTGGCGCTGCTCATCACGCACAAACTGAGAAGAGCGTGTTGCGGGCGCTGGCGTAGGCGTCTTGGAAGTCGCCATGCCGCCCGCAGGTGGCACGACGCCGCCCGTGGAGGGCCCGCACTGCCTACGGGGGGCACGGCTCCGTTTTTGGATTTGGTGGCGTGCGGCTCGTTGTCTCGTGCACGAACGACTGCTCGCTAGGCTTCGGCTGCCAGAGTGGTGTGGGTGCTCACGGGCCGCGCCTCGGCCTCCATCCGCGACCGCCCCATCGCTCGCCCACTCTGGCACAGGTCGTTTGGCTCTAGATGAACCAATCGCCATGATCGTCTTCTTCTTGGGAGCCATGGTGATGAAGAACTGCTATACTAACTTCTAGGCCGGATTCTCACAACTGCGCCCCCTACCTGGCGCGCCAAAGATGTCGGTGGGAAACGTCACCTATGGGATCACAAGAATCCCTTCCACGGATGGCGGGCGCGAGATTGTGCAAAGATAGGGTCCAGTAGCTCACACAACGAGATTTACCCAGGTTCGGGCCGCGAGGATGCGTAATACCCTAGTCCTGCTTTTGTTTATATCTGGGTGTTCTTGAGTTCTTGAACTAGCTACGGTGTGTATCTAGTCCAAAAGATCTGAATCCTTCCTCGGTACATCCTCGGGCCTCCTTTTATAGTCAAAGGGGGCACCACAGTGGCACACTGGAGGTGGAAAGGTATGTACAGAGTACAAGCTTATCGTCCGTCATTACAGGACAAAGCGCATTGAGTGCGCTACTTAGGTGTCCACTTGCTTTATCAGGGGCGGTAACGAGGCCCGGCCCGTGCGTCGCTGCTCCGCCTTGCTCTGACATGCCTCCAGGACAATGAGGCATGCAACGCCATGTAGGCTGGCAGGCTGCTGAGCTGGCGTGGTGGTAGGGTCTTCACGAAGATCTGCATGCCACCACGCAGGTGCTTGACTAGTTGGACTAGGAGCCACGCACTGCCACGTGTGTACTTGCCTTAGCCGGTGGGCGGCCGCTGAGCTGGGGCGGTGATGGGGCGGCAAGATCTTGCCGCGGTCTTGCGCATGTCCCCGGCAAGGGTCTTGCCGGGGCCTTGTGAGTGCCCTCGGCAAGAGTCTAGCCAGGAGCCTTGCCAGGGCCTCGAGGGCATCCTCGACATGGAGCCTCGCGGTTTTCTTGCCTTCTGGTTCTCTTCTAGGCTTTGTAGGCTCTTTGTCTTCACAAAGATCTGCATGCCACCATGCAGGTGCTTCCCGAGCCATGGTCCCAATATTTTCGATGGTGTCGGAACTGTCGGATCACGGGTTCCGGCAAAACCCTTAATGTTAGAACTCTGGGGTGCGCATGAAGTTCTCCCACTACCGATCCACGTCCTAGCTTTGCTAAGATCTCAAGGACTAACTCGACAAACTCGCAACACAAAGAACACAAGATTTATACTGGTTCGGGCCACCGTTGTGGTGTAATATGCTACTCCAGTGTGGTGGTGGTGGATTGCCTCTAGGGATGAGGATGAACAATTACAAGGGGAAGAAAGCCTCCTGATGTTGAGGTGTTCTTGTGCTCGGTGTGTGGCTAGGAATTGGCTCACGATCAGATGCCTGAGGCTTAGTTGCCTCCTACTTTGGTGGCTAGTCCTATTTATATAGGCCGTGGTCCTCTCCCCAAATATTGAGCGGGAAGGGAGCCAACAACTGCCAATTTGAAAGGGATAAGCTAGTACAGCTTATCCGGACAAAAGTAGTCTTCGCCTACCAAAGGCTCTGGTGGTGACGCTGCCTTGGCCTCCATGGTGACCTCCGTCTTGCCGTCTTGCTGGTCTTGGTCTCGTTGCACTGATATGGAAACCTTTGTTGACGCCTCGGTACTCCGCGCCTGCGCTTGCCCCCTTAGCACCAAAGAGGAAACAAGGACACTGTGCATGCTGGCGCCCACTTGGTCTCGGTCGTCATGGCTCACGTCACGAGAACCTCACGAGGTTTGCCTTGCCTTGATCTCTCTGCCCCACGCGAGCCAACCTAGTGAGGCCGCTCCTGAGGAGGTCTTGTGTCGTCCGCCTCGCGAGGCTTGGTCCCTCACGAGGGTCTTGAATTCTTGTTGGTGAAGATGGGCCGTACGGGCCCACCAGCAGAGCCACGCCGTGGGCCGCAGGCAGGCAAGTCTGGGGACCCCCATTCCCAGAACGCCGACACTAGCCCCCGGGCCCAAGGCGCGCTCAGGCTTGGCTTCGAGGCGAAGCCAAAGGTCAAGCGCAGAGTGCCGCGGGCCCCAATAGCCTGCGGCCTTGGTCGACGCGTGGCGTCTGATTGGACGTGGGCGTCTCCGCTTCCCCACGCTGCCTCGGCAACTGCCTGACTGGACAAGTCCCTGCGACATGAAAGGGAAAACCATCATTACCTGTGATCGTGGTGGGCGCTGGTTGGCCTTCTCTTGCTATAAATGGGGAGGGGGCAGAGCCCCCGTCGCCCTTCTCTTCCCATTCTGCTTGCTTCTCCTCGTCTGCTCCACCGCCGACACCAATGGCGCCATCGAAGAGGTTCTCTGCCGCGGAGAAGGGGAAGGCCCCTCGCGAGGGGCCCGGCTCCCCGGCGCCCAAACATGGACGCGGCCGTCCCCGCAAGCACATCGCGACCCCCGCTGCGGCCCCTCGCTCCCGTGGTGGCGCCGCTGCGTGTGGCAGGGGTCGTGCTGGTCGTGGCAGCCCTGTCGATGAGAGGGGACCTGCCATGGTCGCACGGCCTCCCCAGCCGCGCTTCCACTCGGCGAAGGTGCTGCCGGAGTTCATCGTCTGGTTGGAGGACCTGACTGGCAACTGGCTTCAGCTCCCGCCCTTCTTCGTCGACGAGCTGCCAGCCTCCGGTCTAGGTGGGCTATGGCTGCAGGCGGACGGTTGCTGCAGCAGGGCTTCTTGGGTTGCGGTCGAGGTCTCCGTCGCGGGCAACATAGCTCTGGACCGCGGTTGGCAGACGTTAACCTACGCGCGCGGCCTAGGCAGGCGGTGCACCCTCCATTTCAGGTACGACGGTGATACGACCCTCTACGTGAGGGTTTTTGGGGAAGATGGTCGCTGCGCCGGGTGCTGTCCCGAGGCGAACGACAGCGAGGAGGTGCTCGGCCTTGGTGATGGTCGGGATGAGGAGGAGGGCGAACCCGCCCTTGGTGCCGACCGCGTCTCGTCCAGCTACGGCGGCTCTTCCCCTGGCGAGAGCTCCAGCAGTGGTGGCTACGACCAGCCGCCACGCCACCGCCCTCGCTTCGAAGGTGGCAGCGGGTCGTCTCGTCGCCGCACCTCCGTGAAGCGCGAGCAGGGGTCCGACTGAGCATAGGATGTCGCCAAGAGCCCGTCCCCGTGAACCGCTGTTGGGGCAGGCGCCGCTTTTATCTTGTTCTTCCTTTTCTTCGCGTCGGTGTCAAAACCGGCGGATCTCGGGTAGGAGGTCCCGAACTGTGCGTCTAGGCGGATGGTAACAGGAGACAAGGGACACGATGTATTTACCCAGGTTCGGGCCCTCTCGATGGAGGTAAAACCCTACTCCTGCTTGATTAATATTGATGATATGTGTAGTACAAGAGTAGATCTACCATGAGATCAGAGAGGCTAAACCCTAGAAGCTAGCCTATGGTATGATTGTTGTTCGTCCTACGGACTAAAACCCTCCAGTTTATATATACATCGGAGAGGGCTAGGGTTACACAGAGTCGGTTACAACGGGAGCAGATCTACATATCCGCATCGCAAGCTTGCCTTCCACGCCAAGGAAAGTCCCATCCGGACACGGGACGAAGTCTTCAATCTTGTATCTTCATAGTCCAGGAGTCCGGCCGAAGGTTATAGTCCGGCCATCCGGGCACCCCCTAATCCAGGACTCCCTCACTAGCTCGTGAACCAGGCTTCAATGACGACGAGTCCGGTGTGCAGATTGTCCTCGGCATTGCAAGGCGGGTTCCTCCTCCGAATACTTCATAGAAGATTTTGAACACAAGGATAGTGTCCGGCTCTGCAAAATAAGTTCCACATACCACCGTAGAGAGAATAATACTTACACAAATCCAATCTGCTGACGTATTCCGCAGCATGACATCACACCACGGCCAAGCCTTTATTCGAATCGTTTATCGTCCCACCTCAGCGCGTTTAGCGAGGCGGCTTCCTTGGCACGTCTTCAATACGGGCTTGGGTAACCCAATCGTGCCCGCTGGTATGTCTCCTCAATCGAAGGCGAGTCCCAAATGGTCACGGGGAGGGCTCTTGGTATTCAACCTCTTTATAAAGAGACCAAGGCTCAATTCTTTCTTTCAATCTCAATCGAATCCGCCTCGCCTTGAGTTCGAACACCCAAAGCTCCAGATTCAGGCCCTTCGGACCTTCGATGATGTCCGTTCCGACCTTCAAGGTCGGTGGATGCCTTCCTCCGCTACGGAAGAAGACGTGCTAAAGCTAAGAGATGCCGTATCTAACCGCAAAATCAGATAGGCTGCCTGCTCAAGGGCAGGTTATTCCCACTCCCAAGCCTGGCGAGAGCGTGGTGTTCGCGTCTCACTTCCTTCGGGGGCCAGGCTTCCCGACGGACCCCTTCGTGAGGGGGCTCCTGTTTTATTATGGGCTAGAATTTCACGACTTGGCTCCGGAGTCCATCCTCCACATCTCATCGTTCATTGTTGTGTGCGAAGCCTTCCTTTGTATTACTCCTCACTTTGGATTGTGGCTTAAGACCTTCAAAGTAGAGCCGAAGATGATCGAGGGGCAGCACACGGAGTGCGGAGGTGTCATTATAAGCAAGAATGCCGACGCCCATGGCCCGAGGGCTCTTTTCAAGAGGAGTTCAGCTTATGGCAACGAGAGTGGTTTTATATCACAGCTCCTGGGGCACCAAGTGGGTGGCGCCACCGCCTTTCGCCGGGTCCCCACCACAGCTAGAGTCATGGGTCAATAGAGGGTTTAATCGGGGCCGCCCAAGGACGTGCCCTTGTTGTGGCCGCATTCAAGATCTCCTAGAAAGAGACATCAATCTGGTCGTAGTGACGCAGGTCATGTTGATTCGCCGCACTCCTGCCTCGCAAACGCCGCCTCCGCCTGTGGGAGTTTAATCCGAGGGACCACGAGCCCTCCAACATTTTACGGGCGCGACGCCCATGGAGATGTACAAATTTTCTTCGATCACAAGCAATGTGTCCGACTCGACCGAGGACGCAGGTCTAAGCTGCAATCGCCGGATACTCAAGTAAGTAGCCTCAGTACCCGGACACGCTATCCGTATATTTATCATAAAATTGCCCTTAAAAGAGCTTTCCCTTAAATAGGAGTGGATAGCGAAAGCAAAGCTAATCAGGTGTCCGGCCCCCCTCCCTGAGACCACGCCGGATCCCGTGTTAACCAGGATGCTGGAGGTTGCGCCTTTGGAAGACGGCGAAGGGGAACAAAGGAAGCTACCACCTCCCCGAAGGAAGTTGTCAGAAAGGAGGAATCGAGAATTCCTCTATCCGTGGAAGAAGAGGACCGCCTCAAGACCAAGACCGTGGTCTCAAACCGGGGGAAGAAATCTTCATTAGAGGGTCCTGCACCGGGGGATGCCTCGACCGCACTGTGCCCCCAAGGGGATCAGCCCTCCACCGAGCCGTAAGTAGAGAGGGGAGTTTTAAAATAAGAGACATCCGTGTTCTATTTCTGAGGAAGATAACTGAAATTTTACCTTGTAGTTCGGATCTCAGCCCTTCTCAGTGAGCTCATCTTCGAGGATCTTCGTCCGAGATGATGGAGAGCGGAACGCCTCCCCCTGCCATACCGCCTTGCGAGGCGGGTGACCCTGAGGTGTCGTCACGGAGGGTTTCTCCAAATCCGGCAGGGTCGGAAGGCAATCGTATAGCCCCCCAAGGTCCTCCATGTCCGGCCTTCGAAAAAGGCCATCGGACGAGTCCGGCACCGTCCGGTGCATGGTCGGAGGAGCTGAAGGATCTGCTCGGGCGAGCGTCTATCTCAGAAGAACACCGTGCGTTGATGGGTACGGTGATTGAAAGGATTTCATCCGTGGAGAGCGGGTTGTACGAGGCCGTCAGGAGTTTACTGACAGGTTTTGAGGTACGCGAAATGATGTACCTTTTGACAGTTCCGCATATATGAGATGCGCCCTGTGTAGATAGTAGCCCCTGAGACTCGGTGCGTTGTCAAAAATGACGGCGCCGAAGATCGTAATCCTGTGTGTAATATGTCGCCTCTTCGTATGTATGCGCGGCGGCGTTCGGTGGCTAGCCAGACTGATGAATTTGCCGAGCTAAAGCGGCAACTTGACGTGGCAGATGCCGACATCGCGCTTGTCAACAAGCGGCTTGACGAGGCACAAGGTATGTAATTTCTCCGAAGACACCTGGTAAGAGGATCTTGATGCCCGTATCTTACAACATATGTGCTTCATGCAGATGGTGCCGCTGCCATGGAGAACCTTCGGGCGGAACTTGCCCGAGCCAAGGAGCAGGCCAGGAAAAGCGATGCTGCCTTAAAGGCGGTCAAGAGCTGAAAGTCGAACAGGCTGCTCCGCCAAAGCAAGAAGGAAATGGCCGAGATGGCTGTGAAGTTGAAGAATGTTGCCGACCGCTGCAAGCTTCTTGAAAAGAAGATCGGGCGGAGCAGAAGGACTCAAGAAGGCCACTACCGAGGCCAAGGATGCTTCGCTTCTGCGATGAGAGCTATGAAGGAGGAGCTACGTCGGGCCGGAGATATCGCGGTGGAAAGCCCTTTATGCTGCGGATGAAGTTCGGGATCCTAAATATGCTCCGTTGGACCGGCTGTGAAGTGCGGCGGACACTTATCTCGACTTACGGGCGAAAAGTGCATGACGCGCCGTAACACTTCCGAGATCAAAAGGATCACGGCGGAAAAGCTTTTGGTCGCAGTTCCACAATCCAGAGCGCCCACTTCCATTAACCGATCGTTTGGCCGCATGGGCGGAGCTGAATAGGTTATCCGGACTCGCCATGAGGTATGTCGTGAGTCATCTGTGGCCGGAAAGGCCCGAGCCGAAGAGTTATTTTAGCTTGGTGTAGCAGTTCCTTGGTGCGGTGCCGCATATCAATGCAATGAAAAGGTCAGCGTGCGTAGAGGCTGCGCGGATGGCTCTTGCCCGTGTCAAGACATACTGGGCGGAGATGAAGGCCGTCATTTGTTGCATCCCAAGATTCGGACGGGAGCCAGTACCGCCGAGCACTATTTTCGTGAAGTTCTGCAGGCGCTCGTTTAATATGCACGCAGTGCTCGAAGGATATTATGTTCGAATAACATGTATTATTGTAAAACAATGTTTCCGGGAATATAAAAGCTTTTATACTTGTGCCTTCAAGAATTAAAATACCCCGTGCGGCCGTTAATGTATATGTATATATAACCTGAAAGATGGCAGTTCGGCTTCAAATTTCCACGCATATAATGCGGGGTGTTCACAAAGGCGATTTTCACTCTTGATCCAACGTCTTGGTCCTATTAAGGAGGTGATAGCGCAGCTTAACTAGGCAACCGGACTATAATGCTTTATCACTTTCACTTAGCCATAGGAGTTTGACAGTGGGGATACTATATAGCCCCTAGGGGCACCGCGCTCACCCGAATTCGGGGCGCGTGTGTGCCTGGCCGGGAAACGACCCTTCGTTAATGCGGAGGAATCCTAAAGATTCCGGCGGGTCATCGAGTTGTTGACCGGTCTCACGCTATATCATGAAAGTCAGTTTTCGGCTTTCTCTACTGAGGTGCTCGCTCGGCGAACCGGGCACAATCGCAGAGTTCTCCCTGGTGCCGCCTTAGCCGATAGAGCGGAACGAAGGCAGCAAAACACGTGAGCGGGCAAACCCAACATTTGACCAAAGACATGATTCGGAGCTGATGCATATAAGGCCAACTCGCGACGCCGAACACTCCCTAAGGTATTCGGTCTTTATGAAATCGGGCTGAACAACGCCCTTGGTAATAAGCCCTCGTGTCCGTGTACGGCAAAATTCGACGTGGCCACATGCCAAGACGCTTAGCCTCCTCCTCGGTTATATCACTTAAACCGGGGATGTGTATCAACAAGAGACAGTAAAAAGGTTTACGCAGGGTCTTAATCTAAAAAGAATCCTTGAACGGGCTCCCTCATCGCACGCCTCAAGGCTTGTGTCTCCGTTGTGCCGTATCCTGGACGGGTGTAGCACGGTGTTCATCTGTAAAAGAGAGGAACTTAGTTGAAAAAGATCATGCAAAAATGTACATTATATTAAATAAACAAAGTATAGTTCAAAAAATGAATAAAATTGAGCTTTATTGTCTCTTGCTGTACATGCGCGGAGCCCCTTGTATGGGGGTATGCGGCTAGTAAGCCCTTGTATGTTTACGCCGGACTTGTCTAGCCATGTCCGGGGTCTGAACGACCTGTTTAGGTGCTTTGATTAGTGAAGCCGGTTTAGTGTGTGGCTGTCAAGGCAGCCGCACAATCTTCCGTGCTCGAGGAACACTCGATATTTCCCTTTAATGAGATGATACCTCGCGGACCGGGCATTTTAAGTGTAAGAGATGCATAATGCGGTATTGCGTTAAAGCGGACGAAAGCTTCAAGGCCCAAAGAGTGCTTGATAGCTACTTGTAAATGGGGCGATGTGGAAGGTTAGCTTTTCGCGGTCAAAGTCGTCGGGGGAGCCGAACATAACTTCTAGCAGGAGAGAGCCCGTACAATGGGCATCTGGGCCTGGTGTTACCCCGTGAAAGGAAGTGTTGCTATGGCGAATTTTTGTTGGGTCTATCCCCATTTTACGGATTGTGTCCTAATATAGCAGGTTTAGATCACTGCCGCCGTCCATTAGGAATTGTGTAAAGTGGAGTCCGTCAATTATTGGATCAAATATCAAGGCAGTCCAGCCTACATTCCGGATACTTCTAGAGTAATCCTGATGGTCGAAGGTGATTGGTTTTAACAACCAGTGGCTGGACTCCTCTGGGATAGGCCGTATGGCGCGTATCTCTATGGGCGCCACTCTGTTTTTCCCTTTTGTCACGTGAAGTTAGTTTACTGTTTTGATTTCTTGTGGAAATTCTTTTGTTTTCCGGTGCTCTGCTTGTGGGGTTCGTCATCGTCCTCGCTTGGTGTGTCGATCCCCTTGTGTTCGGCGTTGAGTTTGCCAGATTGCTTGAAGACCCAACAATCTCTGTGGGTATGGTTTGCAGGCTTCCCTGGAGTACTGTGGATTTGGCATATCTTGTCCAAGAATTTGTTTAGGTTAGATAGCTCGTCCCTGTTATCCTTGAGGGGCAGCTTTTTCTGATTCTGCCGAGAGCTTTTGAATCCGGCGTTGACTGTCGTGCTCTTCGGGTTGTTTCCCTTGGTCCGCGCTGGTCCTTGCTGCGTCATGGGTTTCCCGCTTTCCATCCCTAACCCGGATGTACTTGGGTTGCTAGTAATCAGATCTTGCCAACCAGCGATCCTCTCCTCGCAAAAGCCGGTCATGAGGCTTGTTAATGCGGCCATTGTTCTTGGCTTTTCTTGGCGAGGTGGGTGGCGAGCCATTCGGCTCTCAGACGCTGTGTTTGAAAGCTGCTAAGGCTTCGCGTCCGAGACAATCGACTATCTGGTTCTTTTTAGTAAGGAATCTGTTCCAGAATTTCCGGGCTGACTCTCCGGTTGTTGAGTTATGTGACTTAAATCGCTCTGCATCCGAGGTCGGACATAGGTCCCTTGAAAATTTGCCCGAAAAGCATCCTCGAGCTCTTCCCAACTTCCAATGGTGTTTTCGGGGAAGGATTTTAAGCCAATGCCAGTCGCCCTTTGAGCTTGAGGGTAAGTATTTTATGGCGTGGAGGTCATCTCCTCTAGCCATGTGTATGTGGAGGATGTAATCCTCAATCCAGACTCCAGTCCTGTTGTTCCGTCGTATGCCTCTATGTTTACGGGCTTGAATCCCGCTGGAAATTCATGATCCAGCACCTCATCGATGAAACATAGGGGGTATGCGGCACCCCTATATTTGCGTGTACCGTGATGTTCGGATACTTGATGCGTTGCATTGCTTAGTAGAGCTTGCTTTCTTGGCCCGTAGATAGATCTGGCTGGGCCATCTTTTTGATGTGAATCCTAGTGCGGATCACGTGCCGGCTTGTGTGCGGCGCCCTTTGCCGCTTTATGTTGGCCATGGGGTTGTTTACCCGACCGGGTGGCTTCCTTATTTTTTGATTGCGGGGGCTCTAAGGCCTCCTCATCAAATTTCGGCTGTAATTTTCGCTTCGGATAGCTCTTTGTGTGGTGACTATCGCCGTATTTGTCTGCAGTGTTGAGTAATTTGCTCCATCTAATTCTGAGTGCATCTTCCGCTGTTTTGAGCTTCAGCTTATGCTTTTTCAGGCTACGCCAAGCAAAGGGCTTACTTCAGCCTTTTGTGGAGATTCTTATGCTCTAGCAACTTGTCCCGCGTGAGGTCGTCTGGACTGTTATCTTCGCCTGGGACGGGTTGTTCGGTTTGTTTATGCAAGTTGCCTTGTTCGGACGGTTGCTCGATGGCATGTTCATCGTCCGCCGGTTCGCCCTGCTCTGTGGCTGGGTCTGTATGGCTGCTGTCTCTGTCGAGGTAGGGTTTGGAGCGGCGCTTACGCCGCCACTTTGACTGCTTTCCGAGGGAGCGATCCCTCATTGCGTCCCTTTGTTCCTCGTCGTTGTTTCTTTTAGGTGTGTCCACCATGTATACATCGTGAGATGAGGTGGTTGTCCAGTGCCCTATAGGCGCTGGTTACTGTTAAATCTCCTACATAAAGCGTCGTCCATACCTGGCCGGTGTCTTCGGAGTCAAGTCGAGCATGTCAGTTAAATCATCTACAGTGGCTACGAGCGGGTGGTGGGTGGGCTCTCAATTTCTTCGCCATCCGTGATCCCAACCATGCTGACCGTAGTCCGCCAGGGCTCTCCGATAAAGAGAGAGACTTTAGTGAATTCAGGATGTCGCCAAGGGCGAAAAGTCGAAAGATGTCCGCGGGCGGCGAACTCCATGATCGGCGCCCAATCGGATTCGATTAGCAGGGCGCTGAAGGTTCGAGTCCGGAGAGGAGTCCGGCACCTTGGAAGTCACGAAGCCGCAAAGGACAAGGCTGGTGTTTGGCTCGATCGCCAGAGATTGCAGCCCCGAGGCGGTGTCCAGCCACCCGCCCTCGATTAGTGCGGTCGGGTCCGAGCTAAGGGTTGAGCGTACATATCGGTGCGGCCTTCTGTGGCACCGTTCAGCTGTAGCTAGATCATGCCCATCGTGACAAGGCGGGCGCGCTTTGGCTGTGGCTCGAACCCGTCGAAGATCAAGTCTCCGCGGGCGTCGACCATGTAGTTCAAACTTCCAAATCTGACCTGATGGCCAGGGGCGTAGCTTTCGATCTGCTCCAGATGGCCAAGCGAATTGGCCCGCAGTGCAAAGCTGCCGAATACGAAGATCTGTCCGGGGAGAAAAGTCTCACCCTGGACCGCGTCGTTGTTGATGATCGGAGGAGCCATCGGGCCTAAAGATGACGACACAGAGGAATTCTCAATGAAAGCACCAATGTCGGTGTCAAAACCGGCGGATCTCGGGTAGGGGGTCCCGAACTGTGCGTCTAGGCGGATGGTAACAGAGACAAGGGACACAATGTTTTACCTGTGTTCGGGCCCTCTCGATGGAGGTAAAACCCTACTCCCGCTTGATTAATATTGATGATATGGGTAGTACAAGAGTAGATCTACCACGAGATCGGAGAGGCTAAACCCTAGAAGCTAGCCTATGGTATGATTGTTTTTCGTCCTACGGACTAAAAACCCTCTGGTTTATACAGACACCAGAGAGGGCTAGGGTTACACAGAGTCGGTTACAATGGGAGGAGATCTACATATCGGTATCACCAAGCTTGCCTTCCACGCCAAGGAAAGTCCCATCCGGACACGGGACGAAGTCTTCAATCTTGTATCTTCATAGTCCAGGAGTCCGGCCAAAGGTTATAGTCCGGCCATACGGACACCCCCTAATCCAGGACTCCCTCACTTCCTGTATAAAAAAGGAAACAAGTATGGGCCCTGGAGGGGCGTGTATCGAACTATGATTCCTCCCTCAATCAGTATGTTATTCTTATCGTTTCTGTGTTGCGTCGTTGTTTTGCGTAGAGACGACTTAGCTTAGCACGCTTGGGGTAGCCTCCTCTTCACGAGGCACTTGTTTCCTGGCGCCTGTCAAGGCCATCCTTGACTCGGTGGGCGCTTAGGAACCGCAAAAAAATTTGTTAGGGAGCTCACTAGGAGGCTTATCGTCCACCCGAGCCTTGACCCAGCGCTTCATATCACGCTACCCGAGGGGCACGGATCAGGAGAGATGCGCCAGCTTGTGGGCTCGAACGAGGGTCCCTCGCGAAAAAATGCATGTATAAGGCGTAGAAAAGGAAAAATGCTCATGAGGGCACCTGCCTAGCCCCCTCGCGAGGAATGCAAGAGAGAGAGAACAGGTTAAACCAGGATCGAAAATAGCGGCAAAAGGCAACTAAACCAAATCAGCAAGGAACACAAGAAGCAAATTTCAACTAAAATGAGACGAGCCTGTCGGTGTTCTGGGAACGGGGGTGCCCAGACTTGCCTGCCTGTGGCCCGCGGCGTGGCTGTGCTAGCAGGCCTGTACGACCCATCTTCATCAACAAGGCATTCAAGACCCTCGCGAGGGGCCAAGCCTCGCGAGGCGGACGACACAAGACCTCCTCGGGAGTGGCCTCACCAGGTTGCCTCACGAGGAGCGGAGAGATCAAGGCAGGGAAAACCTCGCGAGGTTCTCGTGACGTGAGCCATGACGATCAAGATCAAGCGGGCACCAGGCGGGCGCCAGCACGTGCAGCGTCCTTATTTCCCCTTTGGTGCTAAGGGAGCAAGCGCAGACGCAGAGTACCGAGGCATCAAGCAAAGGTTTCCATATCGGTGCAACAAGACCAAGACGAGCAGGACGGAAAGACATATGTCACCATGGAGCCAAAGGCGGCGTCACCACCAGAGCCTTTTGCAGGCGAAGACCGCTTTTGTCAGGATAAGCTGTACTAGCTGTCCCCTTCCAAATTGGTCGTTGTTGGCTCCCTTCCCGCTCAATATTTGGGGAGAGGACCAGGGCCTGTATAAGTAGAACTAGCCACCACAGTAGAGGGCAGGCTGAACTCATTCGGAGGCATCTCACCCAATCCTTAGCCACACACCAAGCACAAGAACACCTCAACCTCAGGAGGCTGTTCTTCCCCTTGTACTGTTCATCATCAGCCCAAGAGGCAATCCACCACCACCACACTGGAGTAGGGTATTACACCACAAAGGTGGCCCGAACCAGTATAAATCTTGTGTCTTTTGTGTTGCGAGTTCGTCAAGTTCGTGCTTGAGATGTTAGCTAGTTAGGACGTGGATCGGTAGGAGGGAAAGAACTTCACGCGCACCCCAGAGTTTGAACCTTAAGGGTTTTGCCAGAACCCGTGATCCGACATTTGGTGCGCCAGGTAGGGGTGCGCCGAAGCTTCCCTTCCATCGCTTCGCATCGCCTCGCTTCATCGTCTCCATGGCGGATGCTCGCCGTGCTCGCTTTGAGCACCGGGCTGCCCTCGCCAACCGCGTCGCTCAGACGGCTCCCGTCGGCGGGCCACCTCGTCGTTCCCCATCGCCTGCCGCCACCGGCCCGGCGGGGAACGAGTAGCAAGCGTCCTGGCTGCACCCCTCGGTGCGGTGGGACGGCCGCTCCGCCACTCCATCCCCGACTCCCGCTGGTTCGTCGTCCCACGCTCGTCGCGCTCACATGGACGCACGGGCCACGCCTCGTGGCGCACGAAGCTCCTCACGCTTATCTCCCGTCGACGCATTTCTCACGAGGACTGGCTTGACCGCATCGCCGAGCTTGTCCGCACCGCAGGGGGCTCCCCTGCACCATCCCTTTCTCTGCCTCGGCCTCCACCAGCTACAGGCGACATAGCTCACGGAGCACCTCCGCCACCTCTGCTTTCAAGACGGGCGCCATGCTGCTGCTTCCACGACGCGACTCCACTGCGGTCCGCGCTACTGCGGAAGAAAGAAGCTGCCAAGAAGTTCCTCGACCAAGAAGAGAACGCCCGCCACTCCTTGCACCGCCCGGCGCCAGATCGCTCGCTGCGGGCAGGGCCCCGCGCCGCTTGCTATGGCGGCACGTGGGCGTCAAGACCAAGATCCGCCTCCAAGATGGGCCCCGGCGACCACGGCCGGCAGCCGTGCCTTCACACCCGAGCTGCATAGCGTTGCCTGGCCGGGCAAGTTCAAGCCGGATCTTCCTCCTTGCTACGACGACACCCCCGACCCCGCGGAGTTCCTGTAGCTCTATGAGCTGAGCATCGAGGGGGCAACAGCAACGAGAAAGTCATGGCGAACTGGTTCCATATGGCGCTCAAAGACGGTGCTCGTCAGGCTCTCGAACCGCCTCCGTGCTCGATCTCCTCCTGGGACGAGATGCGCGACCGCTTCGTCGCCAACTTCCAGGGCACGCGCGACCGCCCACCGGCCGCGGGAGACCTGTGTCACGTCAAGCTATAACCAGGAGAGACCCTCCAGAAGTACATCCAGCGCTTCAACAACGTTCGTCTCAAGATCCCCAAGGTGACGGACGATGCCATCATCTCTGCATTCTCTGATGGCGTCCGCGGCGTCAAGATGAAGGAGGAGCTCGCTATCCACGAGGAGCTGTGCACATCTCAGGAGCTGTTCAACCTGGCGACCAAGTGCACAAGTGCTGAGGAAGGGCGCCTCTCTCTCCTTGAGCTCCCAGCTGCGGACGCGGAGGAGAAGAAAGCCAAGGCCAAGGACATTAAATGCAAGGGAGCAGCCATGCTCGCGGTGGAACTAGACACCAACGCGGCAGAGATCAGCCCGAGTTATCCAAGAGCAGCCGACCGTTCTGCGCCTTCCACAACCTGCACACCCACAACACCGGCGACTGTCAAGAGCTCAGAGCCATCCGAGAAGGACGCTTCGGTCGACGCCCTGAGCGCAACGACCGGGGCGACGGCCGAGGAGGAGGATGTGGTGGCGGACGCTGGGATGACCGTGGCCCGCGCCAGGAGTGGCACGACCGGCCTCATGAGGACCGCTGGTAGGATCAGCCTCGCGAGGGTGCCTGGAGGTACCAGCCTCGTGAGGATCGTCCTCAGGGCAATGCCGGTCTTCTTCCACTACCGCCACCACCAAGAAGGAATGATGACAACCATCAAGACGAGGGGGCTGGGGGCTTCCAGGAGCCACGCGCTATCGCCTACATATTAGGTGGAGCTGAGGCCCCAGCCTCGCAGCATATCTTCCAACAGTTTTGTCGGATTTCGGGTTCCGGCAAACCCTTGAGGTTCAAACTCTGGGGTGCGCATGAAGATCTTTCCCCTACCAGCTCACGTCTCGAAGTCTTGCAAAGGATCTAGGCTAGAAAGAAGAACACGCAAGGGACACAAGATTTATACTGGTTCGGGCACCATTGTGGTGTAATACCCTACTCCAGTGTGTGGTGTGGTGGATTGCCTCAGGAGCTGATGATGAACAATGCAAAAGGGAGAACAGCCTCGCGAGGGCTATTCTTGAGCTGGTGCGATGAACTGCTTGGGTGAGTTCAGTCGCCTCTCTCTCTATGTGTGATCTGGATCCTGTCCCTTCTAATGTGGTGGCTAGTCCTATTTATCGTGGGAGGCCCTGGGCCTCTTCCCAAATAATGAGCGGGAAGGGCGCCAGCAATTGGCCATTTTAAAGGGGAACATCTAGTACACTTATCCTGACTAAAGTTGGTCTTCGGCTGCCAAAGGCTCTGACGATGACGCCGTCCCGGGCTCCACGATGACCTCCATCCTGCCGTTCTGCTGGTCTTGGTCTTGTTGCACCAAAATGGTAACCTTTGCCTGATGCCTTGGCCTATGCTTGCCCCCTTTGCACCAAAGGGGAAACAAGGACATCATGGAGGCCGGGCGCCTCGCCGGGTCTCGATCGTCATGAGCTTGCGCCACGGGCTCCTCGCGAGGTGCCCCGCCTTGATCTCTCCGCCTCCTCATGAGCCCGCCTGATGAGGCTGCTCCCGAGGAACCTTCCTGCCGTCCGCCTCATGAGGCTTGGCCCCTCGCGAGGGTCTTGAGCTTGAGCCGATGAAGATGGGCTGCACTGGCCCCCACTTGAGCCACGCCACAGCCGCAGTGTGCAAGTTTTGGGACCCCTGCTCCTGCATCGCGGACAGTAGCCCCTGCCCAAGGCGCGCCTGACTTGGCTTAGCGAGGAAGAAGGCAAGGCAAGTGCGAAGCGCCGCGGGCCCCAATAGCCTGTAGCCTTGGGCGCCGCGTGGTGGTTGATTGCACGTGGGCGCCTCTGCTTCCCCACGACGCCTCGGCAACTGTCCATCTGACAAAAAGAGGTGCCCGGGCCAGACTTACTTGCTTTGTTCTCGCTTGCCTTGCTCCAGATCCCCTTTCTCGCTCTTCTCCTTCCTGCTCCCGAAATCCTCCAGATCTGTCTCAATCCTTCCCATCCGGCAAGCCATGGCGCCTCGCAAGACCCCAACCAAGGCCTGGTACTCGTCGGCTCTGGATCCCCCGAATGTATCGGAGAAGAATCTCGCCCTCACGCGCCTGATGACGGTGGCGCAGGGCAACGAGGGAGCGACTATGCTCAAGGCCGGCTCAGACCAGCCTGAAGCCAAGGGGAGCACCTTCTACCCGCTCTTCCTGCGCGCCATCATCGCTGGTCTGGTGCCTCCTCTTTCCGAGTTCTTCTTTGTTGTTCTTCGCCAGTACAACTTGCAAGCTCTGCATCTCCACCCCAACCCTGTTCTTCTCGTGGCGATTTCCGCCTACTCATCGTGAGGCTCACGCCAGGTAAAGCCCTCGGTGGCCTTGCTGCGCCATTACTTTTACCTCCGGGTTTCTCGCACCCACATCTCCGCATGGGCGAAGCTTTATCAAGATACTCCAACTCCAACGCCATCTCAAGCTCGGGAAAAGATCAAGGCTTCGCAGCAAGTTGGTCATGGTGGATGTCGGGCGCCTCCACCTCGACCGGTGTGCGCCTCACGGGCAGCCCAAGGCCGTTGATGCGTGGTCTCGCGCGGAGCTTGTCGACCCCCACGCGAGGGCGGTGCTGAAGAGGATGAACGCGGACCCGAGGCCGTGCAACTTGGGGCGGCGGCTGACCGGGCCACGCCTCTGAGGGAGTTCCTGAGCATCGGGTGGTTCCACTCGGGAGCACTCGCCTCCCATTGTGGAGGCTTGAGGAAGCGGACGCCGCCTTCGCCTCGAGCCCGAGGCCCTGGCCGACAAAGATCTGGCTGCGGCTCTCCACTCCTTGGTTGGGGGAGACGTGGCGAGGCCGGGCGCCCCTGGCCCCCCTGCTTCCTTCATGCAACTGGAGCAGTGTGGTGAACGCCATGCCCACCTTCAACGGTGAGGGGCTGGTGCCCGCAGAAGCTCCCGGGGATCTGGCGGCCCTGGCGACGGTGAACGTGTCCTCCAACGACTCCAGCGGGAGTGAGGAGGAAGGAGAGGAGGAGGAAGAAGAGTTTGACTCGGAGGCGACTGGCGAGGAGTCGGAGGAGTCCTTCCCTCGGCGTAGGTCCCGCGCCCTCCGCTCCATGCCGGACGACGACGAGGCTGGCGCCAGGCGAGGAGGATTCTCCCTAGGTCCCGAGGAAGGGCAGGTCGGGGCTGGTCCTCCCAGGGTCTGCTCTGGTCCCGGGGCGGTCTGAAGCCAGCTCTAGCCCTCCCGACGCGCCTTCTGCCTCCGGGCCTCCCAAAGCCGATCCCAGCTATAGGCTCTCGGGCTTCAAGTTTGGCCGGAGGCTGCTTGAGTCCGTGAACGACGACCAGTAAGTGCTCGATCCGCGCTTTGCTTTTGTTTCTCGCCACCAAGGCTTGACATCTGCGTTCTCTTCCGCCAGGCCGGGCACTGCAGCAAAGGTTGAGAGGGGCTTCGCGGCCCCGCTCGAGGCGAGCCCGTCTGCCGGGGCAGCGCCTTCATCTGTGGGGAAAGGAGGCATCGAGGCTCGTGCCTCCCTTGCCCGGTCGTCCTCGCGTGCCCAGCAGGGACACTCTACCGAGGAGTCAGCCCTCGTGGCCCCGCTGAATTTGGAGGTGTCTGCGCTTGATGCCGCCGCTGAGGTGTCCAAGGCCCAGGGGGCTCCTTCCTCCCAAGCCGTGATCACGGTGCCGTCCTCTCCGCCTGCTCTATCAGCTCCCGTCTCTTCTGATCCATCTGCCGTCCTGGACTAGGCTGCCAACGAATTGAGCCGGCTGCAAGAGGATCTTCAGACCACGGACCTCACGGGTGGTGGGCGCCTGAGCTAGCTTGGCCGGGCCTGCTCGCCGCCCGCCCGTCAGGCGCTTAAGCTGGCCGTGTCGGCCTCCGACGAGGAGAAGCAAGCCGCTGCCAGGCCAAGGTCGCCATGCGATGCTGCCTGTGGCGACGCCATGATGCCTGTGGCCGCTGCAATGCGCTGGAGGTCGAGCTGCAAGGCCTGCGTGACGAGCTCGCCAGGGAGGTCCGTGGCCGTCAGGAGAAGGAGAAGGAGATGGAGGCTCGGGAGGCTGCCGTCAGGGACCGGAACGCTGAGCTTGATGACCGCCGTGGGCGGTTGGAGACGCTGGAGCAGTCGCTGAAGGTAGAGAGGACCAATCTAGACAGCAAGGCGAAGGTCCTGGCCGAGGATCGAGTGGCCTTCGCGAAGCTGGAGGAGAAAGCTCGCGCCGCGCTAAAGACGCTCTATGAGGGCGGATTGGAGAAGTTGTTGGCTGGTGCAGAGGACGGTCCTGCCAAGCTGCTTCCCTTCCTAGTCCATGCACTTGAAGATGTCGCGGACGGACTTGGTCCTACGGCCGAGGACGAGGAGCGTGCCCTGTCTTCTGCAGCGCTGACGCGTGTCCTCAGCCACGTCTACCTTCGCGACCCCAGCTTCGACCTCGATAGCCTGCTGGAACCCGTGAGTGGCGACCTCGCCGCTGCTGCTGCAGAGGCCGTGAAAGGCCGAGCCGAGGCTTTGCTGGGGAGGTTCCGCGCCTTCAGCACCTTTCCCGGGCACGGTGCTGCCAGCTCCGCGGCCTCAGGAGGCGGAGCCGCCCAGCGCGACTCCACCACAAGCGGCGGCGCCACTTGGGAGTGATCCCTTCGCAGCTTCTGTCCTGTTTTAATTCCTGCAACATGCATCGTGCCTCGTGGAGGCGTTTAAACTTGTGTTTGGCATTGTGAAACAATTCATGGCTTGTAATATTTGCTTTTGAATTCACTAGAATTTGCATTTTCCCCTCCTATTTGCTTGTGTTCTACGTCAGCAGAACCCGACCCACAGATACCTCAGCCATCAAGCTATCCCCTAATCCGGAAACCGTGGACGGACTAAGGAGTGAGGGGCTACGTGGCAAGTTAGGCTCCTGAGTCGCAATGCTCAGGAGTCCCCCTTGACGTGCAAACAACAAGTAGGGAAGGGAGGTGTAGGAGTGGATTCACCGTTCTACGTCGGTAGGGCCCGGCCCCGCGCATACCTCAGCCGCCGTTAGCCCTGACCGGAAACCAGGACGGGACTAAGAAGTGAGGGGCTACATGACCCAGTTAGGGCTCTGAGTCGCGATGCTCAGGAGTCCCCTTGACGTGCAAACGAAGCTTTCATACCTTGGCTCCGCCGGGAGGGGCGCTACGACCATGTCTCGAGGGACTGGGCTGGGTGGCGTATGTCAAGTGGCGTGGCGCAGGCGCACTCGTGTCCAGCCTCGCGCGGCACTCCCGAGGGGAGGTGTTGCGATGGTGCTGCACATCGAGCTCTGGGCTCCCGAGGTTGATACGGCCCGTGGGCCGCCTCGCTTGTTTATCACCAGCGCGGAGCATAGTGCTTCCGTATGTTTACGGGCATAGCCGCTCCTCGGCAGTGTCGTCAGCCAGCGCGGAGCATGGTGCTTCCACTGGTACGTGGGAGGGGGCTCCCCTCCGAGAGGAGCCCCCGGGGCGTGTACAACCCCGCCCTGACACATGGCCGGCATGGTAGGGCTAGGAGAGGTGTATCTCGGCACCCATGAGCCAGCGCGGGACTCACGAGGCCCTACCTCGAGGCGGGTTGCGCCTGGCTCTGGGGCTTTATCAATGATGTGTTCCTGCAAGGTGGTTAGAATGCAAATGCTCTACATCCTCAGGTCTCGGCCCTCGAGCGAGCTCAGCCGGCGCTGTTATGACAGGTCGCGATGCCGTGGGTCAAGGCCAGGGGGTGAGGGCTGGAGAGCCAGTAAGAGCCCATGAGTCGCGATGCTCAGGTACCCCCCTTTTAATGTGCAAGCGCTTTGCATGCGAGCGGAGAGGTCCGTGATAAGCAGCAGATGAAAGCCATGGGAATCAGGTTAGGCGCGGAGGAGCAAATCCATTTAGATAGATGCGGAAAAGGCAAACGCCACTGGGTCAGACCCGAGCAGCTTGGGGATAATGCAGCCTGAGGGGCACCCCCAACAAGGTAGGTAAAGAGCATAAGCAAAATGGATACATGCCACAGGGACGGACCCATGCGACCTGGGAATGATGCAGCCCTGCGGGCGCTCCCAGCTGAAAACGGAACTTGAAAGATGTCACCTAATACCGTTGGGGATGAAGTGATGCTGAAGAAGCGGACGACGCGCGGTAAAGAGGCCGACCCTCACGAGCTCCCGGGACCTGGAGCCTCGGGAGGTCCGGGGCACGGGTAGATCTTCGAGGGCCATCTCCCTCTAAGCCAGGAACGCTCGATGCCCTCGACCTCCCGAGCCTTCCGTAATGCTCCTCGCCAGCGCCGACGAGCGCGGCCGCTCGTTCGGCTGTGACGAAGGCATTCGAACGTAGCTGTGAGGTGGACCCTCACAACGCCCCACGCGTGAAGGCCATAGGCGCTCCTGAGACGCGGCTCGGTTGAGCCTTGGTACGTCGATGCAGACGCACAGGCCACCATCCTCGCCTGGATGTGGGGCCACGGCGAG
The DNA here is from genome assembly GCA_021605145.1 of Aegilops bicornis. Taxonomy (NCBI): domain Eukaryota; kingdom Viridiplantae; phylum Streptophyta; class Magnoliopsida; order Poales; family Poaceae; genus Aegilops; species Aegilops bicornis. Next base: position 623,062,824 of record CM038674.1, read on the forward strand.
CAAGTGTTGGCTGCCGCGCATGACCCTTGACTCATGTAGCTCCTGAGTGTTTCTCGCGATGAACTCCTGAGGGTTTGGCCCTCCTTGCTTCATACCTTTCTGAGGGAAACGTGCCTTGAAGCATGCCTCCAAGTGGTGCCCGAGCGCCTCCCTCGTGACCTTGGCAAAGTAGGTGGCTTTCCCAGAAAGAGCCCCCGAGCCCTGCCGAAGGAGGGCGCCTGGCGCGCCTTCCTATGCGACAGAGGGTGGCGCCCCTTGGACGGGCGCAGATCCTGACGCAACGCCTCTGGAGGTGCCTGCCTTCTGAGGGTTTGGGCCAGGTGAAGCCTTCTTCTTCTTAGGTTCTCGCCTGGAAGTCTCCCTGCCTCGTGATCTGGGTCTTCGATTGCCGCGGCTTGGAAGGCACGCTCAAGAGAACACACTGCATCCCTTTCCTCACAGGGCTCTGTGATGACTCCACCGCTTCCTGGCATCTTCCGGACGTTGTAGCCATGGTGAGTCACTGCCATGAACTTGGCCAGGGCTGGGTACCCAAGGATGGCATTGTATGGCAGGGGAATGTGGGCGACGTTGAAGTCAATGAGCTCGGTGCGGTAGTTGTCGTGCTGCCCGAAGGTGACTGGAAGGCGAACCTGCCCTATCGAGACAGTGGAACCATCGGTGACTCCTGAGAAAGGCTTGGTTGGCTGAAGCTGATCATATGGCACTTGGAAATTGTTGAATGTATCTACGGACATAACGTTGAGTCCCGCTCCGCCATCGATAAGGGTCCTGGTGACTAGCACATTGTTGATGACTTGAGAACAGAGCATCGGGAGGACTCCGGCCATTGCTACGCACTTGAGCTGATCCGTTGAGCTGAACATGATAGTGCATGCGGACCAACTGAGAGGGCGTGTGTCCTCAAGCTTGGGGAGGACTGCGTTCACCTCGCGAGCAAACTGCTTGAAGATGTGCCGAGAGGCTGGGCCCTGAGCGCCGCCCAGGATGCAAGGGATTGCGCACGGCTCCTTGAAGCCCCCAGCCCCCTCGTCCTGATGATGGTCTTCATTCCTCCTCGGCGGTGGTGGCAGAGGAGGGAGGCATGCGTTGCCTTGAGGGCGGTCCTCACGAGGCTGATCCCTCCAACCTCCCTCACGAGGCTGGTCCTGCCAGCGGTCCTCGCGAGGTCGGTCACGCCACCCTTGGCAAGGGCCACGGTCTTCCCATCGTCCTCCGCCTCTTCCTCCTCCTCGGCCATAGCCCCGGTCGTTGCGCTCGGGGCGTCGGCCGATACGCCCATCTCGCACAGCCCCGAGCTCTTGGCATTCGTTGGTGTCGTGGGTGTGGAGGTCATGGTACACGCAGTACCGGCTGCCCTTGGATGACTCGGGCTCATCCCTGCCTTGCTTGGTGTCTGGCTCCGCTGTGAGCACAGCAGTTCCCTTACGCTTCACGTCCTTGACCTTGGTCTTCTTCTCTTCTGGATCGGCAGCCGGAAGCTCGAGGAGGGAGAGGCGCCTTCCTCAGCCTCGGCGCACTTGGTCGCCAAGTTGAACAGCTCCAGGGATATGCACAGGTCTTCATGGATTGCTAGCTCCTCTTTCATCTTGATGTCGCGCACGCCATCGGAGAAGGCTGAGATGATGGCCTCCCCAATCACCCTGGGGATCTTGAGGCGAGCATTGTTGAAGCGCTGGATGTACTTCTGCAGGGTCTCTCCTGGCTGTTGCTTGATGCAGCGCAGGTCATTCATGGCCGGGGGCCAGTCGCGAGTGCCTTGGAAGTTGGCGATGCAGCGGGTGCGCATTCTCTTCCCAGGAGGAGATCGTGCCAGGAGCCAGGTTCAGGAGCCGGGTGCGGGCACCGTCCTTGAGCGCCATGGGAAACCAGTTCGCCATGACCTTTTCGTCCCCGCTGGCGGCTTCGATGCCGAGCTCGTAGAGATGGAGGAACTCCACGGGGTCTGCAGTGCCGTCATAGCAAGGAGGCAGGTCCGGCTTGAACTTGTCGGGCCATGCGACGCTACGCAGCTCGGCGGTGAAGGCGCGGCAGCCTGTAGTGGCCACCGGAGCTCTCTGCTAATGCGGGGCTTACTCCTGGGGATTCTCGCGCGCCGCTGCATGGAGCAGCGCGGGGTCTTGATGTGGCGGCGCAGGGATGCGGTCATGGCGCACCGGTGCTGGGAGCACGCGGGCACCTTCTTGGGGACGAGGGATTTCTTGGCAACTCCTTTCTTGTCGTGCAGGCGCCGGACGCGGTGGGTCTCGTCCTGGGGCCGCGCGCCTTGGAGCCAGGGCGCCTTCTTGGGGAGGAGGCGGCGGAGGCACCTCCCGATCCTCGACTCCTACGCCGGATGGAGGGCGAGGCAGCAAGAGGGATGGCATAGGAGAGCCCCCTGTGGCGCTGACGAGCTCGGTGATGCGGGCGAGCCAGTCCTCATAGAGGTCGTCGACGGGACGGTAGTGCAGGAGCTCACACGCCAGGAGCAGTGCAGCGTGCGCGTCCGTGGGGGCGCGACGGGCGTGGGACGATGAACTGGCAGGAGTCAGCGACGGGGTGGCGGTGCGGCCTTCCCGCCGCACGCGAAGGAGTGCAGGGCGAGCACGCTGCTTCGTTCCCCGCCGGGCGGTGGCGGTGTTAGCGGCGGCGGCGACGGGAACGGCAGAAGCGACCGCCGATGGGCGCCATCTGGGCGACGCGGGTGGCGATAGCAGCCCGACGCTCGGCGCGGGCTCGGCGAGCATCGGCCATGGACACGACGGAAGATCACACGCGACCAGCGGAAGAAAGATTCCGGTGCACCCCTACCTGGCGGGCCAAATGTCGGATTTCGGGTTCCGGCAGACCCTTGAGGTTCGAATTCTGGGGTGTGCACGAAGATCTTTCCCCTACCAGCTCACGTCTCGAAGTCTCGCAAAGGATCTAGGCTAGAAAGAAGAACACGCAAGGGACACGAGATTTATACTGGTTCGGGCCACCATTTTGGTGTAATACCCTTCTCCAGTGTGTGGTGTCGTGGATTGCCTCAGGGGCTGATGATGAACAATACAAAAGGGAGAACGGCCTTGCGAGGGCTGTCCTTGAGCTGGTGCGATGAACTGCTTGGGTGAGTTCAGTCGCCTCTCTCTCTCTATGCGTGATCTGGATCCTCTCCCTTCTACTGTGGTGGCTAGTCCTATTTATGGTGGGAGGCCCTGGGCCTCTTCCCAAATAATGAGCGGGAAGGGCGCCAGCAATTGGCCATTTTAAAGGGGAACATCTAGTACACTTATCCTGACTAAAGTTGGTCTTCGGCTGCCAAAGGCTCTGACGTTGACGCCGCCCTGGGCTCCACAATGATCTCCATCCTGCCATTCTGCTGGTCTTGGTCTTGTTGCACCGAAACGGTAACCTTTGCCTGATGACTTGGCATGTGCTTGCCTCCTTTGCACCGAAGTGGAAACAAGGACACTGCGCAGTCCGACGCCCGCCTGGTCTCGATCATCATGGCTTGCGTCACGGGCTCCTCGCGAGGTGCCCTGCCTTGATCTCTCCGGCTCCTCGCGAGCCTGCCTGATGAGGCTGCTCCTGAGGAAGCTTCCTGTCGTCCGCCCCGCGAGGCTTGGCCCCTCGCGAGGGTCTTGAGCTTGAGCTGATGAAGCTGGGCTGCACTGGGCCCCCACTTGAGCCACGCCGCAGGAAGGCAAGTCTGGGGACCCCCGTTCCCAGAACGCCGACAAGCTTTACTGTGAAGTAAATGCAGTCCTCCCCAAGCTTGAGGCCTCACGTCTCCTCAGGTGGTCCCAGTGTGCCATCACCTTCAGTTCGGCGGATCAGCTCAAGTGCGCAGCAACCGCAGGCGCCCTCCTGATGCTTTGCTCCCCAGTCATCAGCAACGTGCAAGTCATGAAAACCTCATCGACGGCGGCGCAGGGCTCAATGTCCTGTCCGTCAACACGTTCGACAACCTCCAAGTGTCGTATGATTAGCTTCAGCCAACCAAGCCTTTCTCAAGAGTGATCGACGGCTCTACCACGCCGATAGGACAGGTCCGCCTCCCTGTCACCTTTGGAGAACGCAAGAACTACCGCACCGAGCTCATCAACTTCGACGTCGCGCACATCCGTCTGCCGTACAATGCCATCCTCGGCTATCCGGCCCTGGCCAAGTTCATGGCGGTGACCCATCACGGCTACAATGTCCTCAAGATGCCAGGAAGCAGCGGAATCATCACGGTCCCATGTGAAGAAAGAGACGCGGTGTGCTCCCTTGAGCGTGCCTTTCAAGCTGCAGCAATCGACGACCCCGGTAGCAAGGGCGAGGGCCCACCTGAGACCATCACCAAGAAGAAGAAGCATTTGCGCCGTGTGGGACCTCAGGTGGACGGCATCGCGACTGGAACCTCGTCAGGATCAGCACCTGCTCCAGGGGCGCCTCCCTCCATCAAAAAGGAAGGCGTGCCCGGCGCCCTTCTCGGGCAGGGCTCGGGGGCTCTCTTCTAGAGGGCCTCAGACCTCGCCAACATCACGAGGGAGGCGCTCGGGCACCACTTGGAGGCGTGCTTCACGTCACGTCTTCCTCAGGAGAACACAGGGCGAGGAGCGCCCACCGCTCAGGAGTTCATCACGAAGACCACTCAGGAACTGCAAAACGCAAGGGCCATGCACGGCGACCGCCGCTCACGAGGCGCAGCTCCCCATCTAGGCAAGGATGCCGGGTTGCGCGTCTGCATCGATGTCCCAGGGCTCAACAGGGCTGCATCTCAGGAGCTCTTTTGGCCTTCACACGTGGGCCGCTGCGAGGGTCCACCGCACAGCTACGATCGCATGCCTTTTGGCCTGCGAGCGTGACGTTGGTCTATTTGCGCAACTTCCAGCGCACCCTGGCGACTCAGGAGGCCAGGCACCGCGCCGTCCTGACGGAGATGGAGACGGTCCTCAAGGAACTGCCTGGACCCCCAGAGCCTCCCGAGGCTCAGGGCCCCGGTGGCTCATGAGGAGCGATCGCTTCGCCGCGTACCTTCAGCTGCTCCAACATCCCTCCATCAACAGAATCAAGTGACATCTTCCAAGTTTATTTAGCTGGGAGCGTCCCTCGGGCTGCATCATTCCCAGGCCGCGTGGATTCGTCCCTGTGGCATGTATCCTTTGTTCTTATGCCTTTAGCTTACCTTGTTGGGGGCGCCCCTCGGGCTGCATCATCCCCAAGCCGCTCGGGCCTGACCCAGTGGTGTGTATCTTCCCTGCTTTTACTTGAGCCAGTATGAATTCCATGCATAATCTACCTATGATTATTACCTGCTCGATCGCCACCCACTATGGGAACCGCGCGCCAACCGTCTTTCTTCAGGATCTTTCGCGTGGGTAGGATAAGCACGACGTTTGTGCTCGGGCCCGTCCCTGTAGCGTCGATAAATCCGGTGGCTGAGCTCTGTCTGGTGGGCCGGACCTGTTCACGTCACCTCATGGGGCTGTTGGTGCTTGACCCTCTCACGCGATAACCTCAGGAGATTCATTCGGTGCAGGTTGTCTGACCACCTCGTCGGACCAGCACAGCGAACAAGAACAAAGACCAGGCGCAACCCGCCTTGAGGTAGGGCCTCGTGAGTCCCGTGCTGGCTCACGAGTGCCCAGATACACCTCGTCTAGCCCTGCCGTGCAAGCCACGTGTCAAGGGGGGCTGTACACGCCCCGGGGGCTCTCTGCAGAGGGAGCCCCCTTCCACGCACAAGTGGAAGCACCATGCTCCGCGCTGGCCGTCGACACTGCCGAGGAGTGGCTATGCCCGTGCACAAGCGGAAGCACTATGCTCCACGCCGTACCAACCTCAGGGAGCCTCAGAGATCAGTGTCCGGCCTCACCGCCACGCCTCCCCTCGGGAGAGCAGCGAGGGGCTGGAGCACGAGGTTGCGCCGGATCACGCATGGCGCCGCCACCCAACCAGGTATCTCGGACACAGTGGCAGCGCCCTCACCGAGCCGGGCCTCGGCGAGGGCAAAGGTATGGAGAATGTTTGCACGTCAGGGGGGACTCCTGAGCATCGCGACTCAGGAGCCTAACTGGTCACGTAGCCCCTCACTCCTTTGTCCGTCCTGGTCTCCGGTTGGCCCAACGGCGGTTGAGGTATGCGCGGGGCCGGGCTCTACCACGTAGAACATTAACCTATCCCTGCGTATTCTTCGTATAAGCTGTTTGCGCGTCAAGGGGGACTCCTGAGCATCGCGACTCAGGAGCCTAACGGGTCACGTAGCCCCTCACTCCTTGGTCCGTCCTGATCTCCGGTCGGCCCAACGGCGGTTGAGGTATGCGCGGGGCTAGGCTATGCCGACGCAGAACACGAAGCAAATAGGAAGAAAAATCGCAAGATCTCAAAGCAAATATTACAAGCCATATCGTACTCCCAAATACCAAGCACGAGTTTAACCGCGTCCATTAGGCATGCTACATGTTGCAGGGATAAAAACAGGAAAGCAGCCGCAAGCAAGTCACCCCTGGACACCGCCATCACCCACAAGAGCTGCTCCTTCCTTGGTAGCATCGCCTTCACCTACACTGTCGGTCAAAGGCGCGAGAGCGAAGCCGCGGAAATTCTTCAGTAGGGCCTCCACCTGGCCCTTCACGGCGGCGCCAGCAGGCGCACAATGCTCCTCATCTACAGGCTCCAGCAGCTCGTCAAGGCGGGCGGAGGGATCGCGAAGGTAAAGGTGGCTGAGGACCCGCGTAAGCGCGGCCGAGGAAAGTACACGTGCCTCGTCCTCTGCCATGGGGCCGATGCCGGCCACGACCTCCTCAAGCGCATCAAGCAAGTAGGGAAGAAGCTTGGCGGGGCCGTCCTCATCGGTGGACAATGGCCTCTCCAAGCCCTTCTCGTAGAGCGCTTTCAGCGACACGCGAGACCTCTTCTCGAGAAGCGCGAAGGACTCGCGGTCTTCGGCCAGAACCTTCGCCTTGGCTTCAAGGTCGACCTCCTTCGCCTTCACCTTCCACTGCAGCTCCTCCCACCGGTCGCGCTCCGCGGCCTGCGCCTTTGCCAGCTCCCCCAGCTTGGCGTCACGGTCCCTGGCGGCATCCTCCCGGGCCCTCATCTCCTCCTCCTTCGCCTAGCGGCCACGGGTTTCTTCGGCGTGCTGCTGGTCACGCAGACTCTTCAGCTCATCCTCCAGCACCCGGCAGCAGTCGCGAGCGGCCTTGCCGTCCTTCAGCGCCGCCTCACGATCGGCCGCAGCTTGTGCGGTGGCCCGCTTCTCCTCCTCGGAGGCTGTCGCGGCCTGGTTTAGTGCCGCTCGGACCGCCGCGTCAGAATGAAGCCAGCCGGAGGCCAGCTCCAGGCGCTCGACTACCAGGCGCGGGTCCGCTCCCAGGAGATCTTCCTGCAGCTGGGCCATCTCTGAAAGAATGCGCTCCAAGGCGGTAGATGAGGCAGAAGAACCTGGGAGTAGTGGCGCGGCATGAGGAATCGACGTCGTCACCAGAGCCTGGGAAACAAAGGGCTCCTGAGCCTTCGGGGCCTCATCAGCCGAGCCAAGCACCGGCATTTCCGGAGCCAGCATGGCCACAGGGGCTGACTCCTCCCGATGATGTTCCTCTTGGCCTCGCGAGGGTGACCAGACTGGAGGGGCGAGTGTTGTCGTCTGCTTTCTCCGTAGAGGGGGGCGCGACCGCTATATCCTCCTTCCTTTTCTTTGCCGAAGGCGTCGGCCTGATCAACAAAGGGTGAGCGTCAGGAAACATCAAGTATAAGCAGGAACGGAAGCTCGAAGCACTTACTGATCCACCGCGACATAGTCCACCCTCCGCTTGGGGAGCCTGAAACCCGAAAGCTTCGGAGCGTGAGAAGTGGGCACACGGGCTCTAGAAGCAGAAGACGGCGCAACAGAAGGGCTGGAGGCAGCTTCGGGCGGCATCAAGGCGGGGGCAGCATCTCGAGGGACCAGCAATGATCTGCCCCTTATCAGGATGAGGGGCAGCTTCCCTCCTCCTGGCGGGTGTCGATCTCGGCGTCGTCTGGCAGGGCGCGGAGGATGCCAGCCTTGCTCAAGGGGGAGGTTTCTCCTATATCCTCGGGGGTCTCCTCTGAGTCCACCTCCTCTTCCTCCTTCCCGCGGGACTCGTCAGAAGACATCTCCGCCTGCTTCGGCATGACAGAGGCTCCGGTGGGCGCCGGCGGCTCCAGCCCGCACGCGTCAAAGGTCGGCCTGGAGGCCACGATCGGCTCCCAGTCCTTGTGGTGGAACAAGGGAACGAAGGTGCTCGGCGGGTACTCCTAGTTGTCCCCAACCAAGAGGCACATGACAGCAGTCAGCTCATCGTCAAGCAGGGCCTCCGGCCTCAGGCGAATCCTGTCTTCTTCATCTCCAAGTCTCCACAAAGGGTGCGCGCGCGCCTGAAGTGGAGCAACGCGCAGCGTCAAGAATTCCCTCAGGAGCATAGCCCCAGCCACTTTGACCGCCTTTGCGTTGCCCGGTTTCAACTCGGTCTTCATCTGCTCCAACACCGACGACGCCCACTCGTCAGTGAGCTCTGCACGAGGCCACCCCTGGTTAGACTAGGGTGCCTCCGTCGGCAATGCCAAGCGCGGGTGGACGCACTTGGCATACATCATGACCCATTTGGCCCGGAGGTTGTCGGCTTTCTTCCCGGTGTTCGAGATCGAGTTGGCCTTGCCGGCCGCGATGAAATTGGCACATCCGGAGATATGACCCTCGGCGACACGGAGGAAGAAGAAGTGGTACAGCAGTGCCACGGATGGCATCACGCCCAGGTACGCCTCGCAGTAATAGGCAAAAATGGACACGAGAAGGAAGGGGTTGGGATGAAGATGCAGCACCTGCTGCCTGTAATGGCCGAGGACCTCATAGAGGAAGTCGGAGAAGGGGGAACCAACCCCGCGGCGATACTGCTCGTGAACAGGGGAAGAAGGTGCTTCCCTCGGGCTCCGGCACGTCGAAATCCGGAGCTCCGTCTTCCCCCTCTCGTTGCTCTCCCCCGCCGTCAGCAAGCGTGTGGCGGCAAGGCTCTTCCCCGAGACGTTGGGCACGTCGAGCGCTGGCTCGTACCAAGCCGGCGATGCGGAAGGCTTGACCTTGCGCGACGCCATTAGTCGCTGATGCAGAAGAAGATAAAAGAAAATATGAGGATTTTGGAGGCAGGGCGCAAGAAAGGGGATCTGAGCAAGGCGAAGGGAAGCAATGAAGGCAAGCACTGTCTGCGCCAGCCTTTTGTTAAGTCGGGCAATTGCTGAGGCAGCATGGGGAAGCGGAGACACCCACGTCGAATCAACCTCCATGCGTCGACCAAGGCCGCAGGCTTTTGGGGCCCGCGGCGCTCCGCACTTGACCTTTGGCTTCGCCTCGAAGCCAAGCCTGAGCGCGCCTTGGGCCCAGGGGCTACTATCGGTGTTCTGGGAACGGGGGTCCCCAGACTTGCCTGCCTGCGGCCCATGGCATGGCTGTGCTAGCAGGCCTATACGGCCCATCTTCATCAACAAGGCATTCAAGACCCTCGCGAGGGGCCAATCCTCGCGAGGTGGACGACACAAGGCCTCCTCAGGAGCGGCCTCACCAGGTTGCCTCGCGAGGAGCGGAGAGATTAAGGCAGGGCAAACCTCGCGAGTTTCTCATGACGTGAGCCATGACGATCAAGATCAGGCGGGCGCCAACAGTGTAGTGTCCTTGTTTCCCCTTTGGTGCTAAGGGAGCAAGCGCAGACGCAGAGTACCGAGGCATCAAGCAAAGGTTTCCATATCGGTGCAACGAGATCAAGACCAGCAGGACGGCAAGACGGAGGCCACCATGGAGCCCAAGGCGGCGTCACCACCAGAGCCTTTTGCAGGCAAAGACCGCTTTTGTCAGGATAAGTTGTACTAGTTGTCCCCTTTCAAATTGGCCGTTGTTGGCTTCCTTCCCGCTCAATATTTGGGGAGAGGACCAGGGCCTATATAAGTATAACTAGCCACCACAGTAGAGAGCAGGCTGAACTCATTCGGAGGCATCTCACCCAATCCTTAGACACACACCAAGCACAAGAACACCTCAACCTAGGAGGCTGTTCTTCCCCTTGTACTGTTTATCATCAGCCCAAGAGGCAATCCACCTCCACCACACTGGAGTAGGGTATTACACCACAACGGTGGCCCGAACCAGTATAAATCTTGTGTCTTTTGTGTTGTGAGTTCGTCGAGTTCGTGCTTGAGATCTTAGCTAGATCGGACGTGGATCGGTAGGAGGGAAAGAACTTCGCGCGCACCCCAGAGTTTGAACCTTAAGGTTTTCCGGAACCCGTGATCCGACAGAGCCAACTACGGAAAGCAAATGAAAAGCCGCGTCCGGCACCTAGTCTAGTTTTCAAGTCTTCTCACCAGCGCGGAGCTAAGTGCTGCCACTAAGACGTGGGAGGGAGCCCCCGAGGCCCGAGGGCGGCATTCCTAAGACTTCGTGGCATGTACAGCCCCACTCGTTATTACGTGAGAGCGTCACGAGCGGCCATCTTCACAGGCACTGGGCCTTCTTCCCAGGCACTGGGCCTTTCTTCCTGGGTAGACTTCCGGAGGTGCTGGATGTTCCAGTCGTTTTGGATGGGTACCCCGTCCTGTGTCTCCAAGCGCGCGGCGCCAGGCCTGGAGACATGGATGACCATGAACGGGCCCTCCCACATGGGTGAGAGCTTATGCAACCCTTCCCTAGAGAGGACCCGCCTCAGGACGAGGTCACCCGCCTCGAGAGTCTTGGAGCGGATGTTGCAACAGTGGTATCGCCGCAGCGCCTGCTGGTACCTTGCCGCCCATAGTGCGGCTTCGCGGCGGCGTTCCTCCCCTAGCACGAGGTCCATCCCCCGCGTGGCGTCCTGTTGCGCTTCATAACCGCCAAGACCCACGCAGAGCGATGCTTGACCTCGTGAGGGAGGACCGCTTCTGCTCCGAAGATGAGGAAGAACGGGGTCTCGCCCGTTGGCTTGGTGGCGGTGGTGCGGATGGACCACAGCACGGACTGGAGCTCGTCGTACCAGCCCCCGCCGCAGGCCTCGAGCTTCTTTTTGAAGGTCCTGGTCTTGAGGCCCCTCAGGACCTCTGTGTTGGCGCGTTCGGCCTGACCATTGCTCCTGGGGTGAGCCACCGAAGCATAGCAGATCTGTGTTCCAAGATTAGCACAATACGTCTTGAAGAGATTACTAGTGAACTGCGAGCCGTTATCAGTGATTATGCTGTTGGGGACCCCGAAACGGCTCACGAGACCCTTGATGAACTTGACCATGGAGCCCGCTGGGATGGTGCGGACGGCTTCCACCTCCGCCCACTTGGTGAACTTGTCAATGGCGACGTAGAGGTATCGGTAGCCCCCAGGCGCTCGAGGGAATGGGCCCAAGATATCCAGCCCCCAGACCACAAACGGCCATGTGAGTGGGATGGTCTGGAGGCCCTGAGCCGGCTGATGGATCTGATTGGCGTGGAACTGGCAGGCTTCACAGGACTTCACCAGCTCGGTTACATCGTTGAGCACCGTGGGCCGTTAGAATCTGCTGCGGAGTGCCTTGCCGACGAGGGTCCGTGATGACGAGTGGTGCCCGCAATTCCCAACGTGTATGTCGGATACCAACTCCTTCCCCTGATTCCTGGAGATGCAACACAGTGAAACGTCATTTGGTCGCTTCCTACACAACTCACTATCCCGAATGCAGTATGCCGTGGCTTGCCGGGCCACGCGCTCCGCATCCTCATCCTTCTACGGCAGCGCCCCTTGCATCAGGTACTCCTTGAATTCCTTTGTCCGTCATCCCTCCTAGGGCTCGAGCACCAAGAGTAGGCGCGCTCCCGAAGTCGGGCCACAGGCTGGGGCTCCTGCGGCAGGCGGCTGCGGGAGCTCCTCCCGAGGCTGAGCTGTCCTTGAGAGCGGTGGTGTCGCCGATGGCTTGAAGAGCCGCTCCTCGAAGACGCCAGGTTCTTCGGGCTGCCGCTTGGATGCCCTCCCGGCGATGTCGTCAGCTTCCTTGTTGGTGCCGCGGGGCACGTGCTGGAACTCCATGCCCAGGAACTGCTTCTCCATCTTGCGCACCTCCACGAGGTATGCCTCCATGTGCTCGTCCTTTGACTCGTATACCTTGTTGGAGAGGTTGACGAGGAGCCGCGAGTCGCCACTAACGGTGAGGCGCTTCACCCCCTGAGCTGCTGCAGCTTTCAGGCCAGCTATGAGGCCTTCGTATTATGCGATGTTGTCGGAGACCTTCTCGCCCCGCTGAAAGAAGAGCTGCACGGCGTAGTAGAGCTTGTCTTGGGTGGGCGAAATAAGTACTGCTCCAGCCCCAGCCACAGTGCTTGAAAGGCATCGAAATACATGACCCATCCATCCGGGCGCCTCACTTCCCGGCGAGGTGGACTGGTCCTTGCCTACTTCAAGCGTCGGGGCATCCGTCCATTCTGCCATGAAATCAGCGAGTGCGGCTCCCTTGATGACCCTGGTAGTGCTGAACTCCAACTGGAATGCCTGCAACTCGATGTTCCACTCAGCGACCCTTCCAGCAGAGTTGGGGCTCCTGAGCACTCTCTCCAATGGGTAGGCTGAGACGACCTTGATGGGGTGGCCCAGGAAGTAGTGTCAGAACTTGCGCGAGTCCACCAAGAGCGCGAGCAAGAGCTTGTGAGGCATGGGACGGAAAAAGTGGTAGGCGTAAGCGAGGCGGTTGGCCTTCGCATAGTGCCTAGGCGGTGCCTAAGCGCCCTAGGCACTATTATAGTTTTTACTCGTAGTGTATTTGTGATTATTATATGGGTGTTGATATTAGTTTAGGGCATATATATAAGTTAATTACCATCTACTGCCATTGTAATATAATCCGTTTGGCATATCAGTGCAGTATGTGGCATGATTTCTTGCTTGGGTAGGTAATTCCTTGTTTGCCCTGCCTAGACCTCCATTTATGCCCTAGGCGAGGCGTTTGGCCATTGCCTAGCGCCTAGGCGTGCCTAAGCGCCTCCTAGGCATTGCCTTTTCCAACAGAGATGGGATACCGTGCCCTTGAGTCCCGCAACACCGTGCTGACGAAATACACCGGGTGCTCGACGAGGGCTGGCGCGTCGGTGAGGCTTGTGTCCTGCGAGAGTCGGGGCATCACTGAGGTAGTGGAGCCCCCGACGCTTGATCGATTGTTGGGGTCTCAGCGGCGTCGTTCTGCCGAGCTTGGTCCTCTATGGATGTTGCTACGGTTCTTCCGACGCCTTCATGATCTTGCGTCATCTTGGCTGGCGGCATAGCTTGGCGTGACGCTCCCTTGGCTTGGCGCTCTTCCCGAACCGCCAGCAGAGTCGCGTTGGCAGAGTACGGGGTGGCGGCAAGATAAAGCACTAGGGGCTCGAGGGGCCTTGGTGCCACCATCACCTGAGGGCTGGTCAGGTATCTCTTGAGGTCTTCAAAAGCTCGGTCGGCCTCCGGGGTCCACTCAAATTGGCCCTTCTTCTTCATCAGCTTGAAGAAGTGCAGGGTGTGCTCCCCCAGCTTGGAGATGAAGTGCCCCAATGCAGTGACCCGACTAGCCAGCTTCTGCATTTCCTTGATAGTCTATGGTGTGCTCATGTCTTCAATGGCCTTGATCTTTTCTGGGTTCATCTCAATCCCTCTGTGGGACACAAGGAAGCCCAGCAGCTTGCCAGAAGGGACACTAAACACACACTTCTCCGGGTTAAGCCGCAAGTTCACCTGGCGCAGGTTCGCGAAAGTCTCCTCCAAATCTTGGATCAAGGTTCTGGCCTCCCGAGTCTTCACCACAATGTCGTCGACGTAGGCCTCCGCCTTTCTCCCGAGCTGCTGCCCTAAGGTGATGTGCATCAACCGCTGAAAGGTTGCACCCGCATTATGCAGTTTGAAGGGCATGCAAGTGTAGCAGTACACCCCACACGGGGTCAGGAAGGCTGTCTTCTCTACATCTTCTACCGCCATCTTGATCTGGTGGTACCCCGAGAACGCATACAGGAAGCACATCATGTCGCACTCGGCAGTGGAGTCGATGATCTGGTCGATGCGTGGGAGTCGGAATGAATCTTGGGGACAGGCCTTGTTGAGGTTGGTGAATTCGATGCACGTTCGCTCCTTCCAGCCTTTCTTCGGCACAACGACGGGGTTTGCCAGCCATTCGGGGTACGGAACCTCGTGAATAGCACCCGCCGCCTCTAACTTGCGAGTTTCTTGGATGATGAAGGCCTGCTTCTCCGTGGACTGCCGTCTTGCCTGCTGCTTCACAGGTCCTACATTGGGGCACACCCTCAAGTGATGCTGAATCACCTCTCTCGGGACCCCCACCAGCTGCTTGGGTTCCCAAGCGAATATCTCCTTGTTCGCGCGCAATAACTTCACTAGTGCTTCCTCTTGGTTTGGGTCGAGGTCGGTACTTATGGTAAAGGTGGCTCCTAAGGACCCGTCTTCATCGACCGGCACCTGCTTGGTTTCCGCCTTGTCCTGGGTGAACAACTGCTTCTTCTTGGTTGGTGCGGCTCCCTTGGCCTCGAAGGTGTCCGGACCAGCGGGTTGTGCCGCGTGGCAGTCTTGAGGGCAAGCTTGAGCGCCGCCAGGGCCTCCTTGGCGTCCCCCTTGATGGTGAGGACGCCCTTGCTTCCAGGCATCTTCATGAGGTTGTAGGCCGGATGGGTTGCTCCCATGAACTGGGCCAGAGCTGGGTACCCGAGGATGGCGTTGTATGGGAGGCCGATGCAGGCGATGTTGAAGTCGACCAGCTCGGTGCGGTAGTTGTCGCGCGTGCCAAAGGTGACAGGGAGGCGAATCTGCCCCAGGGAGTGGGTGGCGCCGCCGCCAACTCCTGAGAAAGGCTTGCTGAGGCTGAGCCGCTCGAGCGATACGTGAAGAAGGCTGAAGGCCTCCACCGAGAGCACGTTGAGGCTGGCGCCGCCGTCGATGAGGGTCTTGGTAACGACCACGTTGCAAATAGTGGGCGTGCAAAGCAACGGGAGCATACCCGAGCCAGCGGTGGTGACGGGGTGGTCTTCCGAGTCGAAGGTGAGGTCGGCCCCGGGCGTAGCCCAGCCCGACGGAGCCCCCGAGCACTTGGAAATGGCACCGATTTGGCGAAGGAATGGCTTGATGTGGCGATCTAAAGGCAGTGCTTGAGAGCCGCCTAGTAGGGCCGTGAAAGCGTGGTGCGCCGGTGCCGCGTAGCACGCAGTGAAGAGGCCGCGCAGCTCCTCCCAAGATGCCACCATGGATCCGGGGAGGTTGAGCAGCTAGGCGCGCGGCGCGCCGGTGAGAGCCAAGGGAAACTAGTTGGCCATGACATTGTCGTCGCTCCCGGCCTCGAGGACGGCCTCCTCATATGCCAGCAGGAATGCTGACGGGTCCGCCGCGCCGTCATAGTGCGGTGGCATTTTCGTCTTGAACTTGGGCGGCCACTGCACCTGCCGCAAGGCGGGGCCAGGGCTCGGAGCCCCATGGCCCCGTCGTCGGTGTCTGCCGTCGGAGCCGGGAGCGGGACGCCCGCCATGAGGGTGGAGCGCGGTGGTGGCGGAGTGCAGATCGACGGGAAGGAAGCCTCGGCGCACCCCTACTTGGCGCGCCAAATGTCGGATCACGGGTTCCGGCAAAACGCTTAAGTTTAGAACTCTGGGGTGCGCGCGAAGTTCTCCCCCTACCGATCCATGTCCTAGCTTTGCTAAGATCTCAAGGATTAACTCGACGAACTCGCAACACAAAGAACACAAGATTTATACTGGTTCAGGCCACCATTGTGGTGTAGTACCCTACTCCAGTGTGGTGGTGGTGGATTGCCTCTAGGGCTGAGGATGAACAGTTACAAGGGGAAGAACAGCCTCCTGAGGTTAAGGTGTTCTTGTGCTTGGTGTGTGGCTAGGAATTGGCTCAGGATCAGATACCTTAGTTGCCTCCTACTGTGGTGGCTAGTCCTATTTATAGAGGCCCTGGTCCTCTCCCCAAATATTGAGCGGGAAGTGAGCCAACAATGGCCTATTTAAAAGGGGACAGCTAGTACAACTTATCCTGACAAAAGTAGTCTTCGCCTGCAAAAGGCTCTGGTGGTGACGCCGCCTTGGGCTCCATGGTGACCTCCGTCTTGCCGTCCTGCTGGTCTTGGTCTCGTTGCACTGATATGGAAACCTTTTCTTGACGCCTCGGTACTCCGCGCCTGCGCTTGCCCCCTTAGCACCAAAGAGGAAATAAGGACACTATGCGCGCTGGCGCCCGCCTTGTCTCGGTCGTCATGGCTCACGTCACGAGAACCTCACGAGGTTTTCCTTGCCTTGATCTCTCCGCCCCTCACGAGCCAACCTGGTGAGGCCGCTCCTGAGGAGGTCTTGTGTCGACCACCTCACGAGGCTTGGTCCCTCGCGAGGGTCTTGAATGCTTGTTGGTGAAGATGGGCCATACGGGCCCACCAGCAGAGCCATGCCGTGGGCCGTAGGCAGGCAAGTCTGGGGACCCCTGTTCTCAGAACGCCGACAAGAACTCTCAGGCTCAAGGGTGGCTGCTATGCTGGCGTTGGATGAGCTGCCTCCACCAGGATCTTGTCGGGGCTGCGTAGGCCGCCCCGGCAAGAGCCTTGCCGGGGGAAAGCCCATCTTGTTGCTCCGTCTTCTGCGCCCCTGGTTGGAGTGCTGCTCAGGTAGTCTTGTATTTCTGCTTCCCTCCTCTGCCCTGCTAAGTGTGGCCATAGGTGCGGCTCTGACTGCCTGTGCACAAGTAAAGGGGTATAAAAGAGAGCCCCTACTTTTGTACACCGATAGCTGACCATGCGTTGAGACAAGTAGCACACCGGTACCGGCGCCTTGCAGCGAGAAGGGCCCATCAAAGTACATAATCCAGTTGCGACTTGTTTCCTTGCCGGGGAGAGTAGTCTCTTGAATCTCTCCGTTGGGCGTTGAGGTCCATTCTGCAATGAACTCGGCCATGACACTACTCTGGATTGTTGAAGTACTTTCGAACTTCAAACCAAAGCTCGACAGTTCCAAGGCCCATTCCACAATCCTCCCGGTTGCATCTGAGTTATGCAAGATCCGTTACAATGGGAGGTGGGTGACGACGGTGATCTCGTGCGCATGGAAGTAATGATGCAGCTTCCTCGAGGCCATAAGGAGGCCGAAAAGCAATTTTTGCACGCCGGAGTACCTTGATCTAGCCCCCTGCAAGAGGGAGCTGACAAAGTAAACTGGGTTCTGCATCATGTTCTTCTTCTGCACCACTTCATTCGGTTGCGCCGCCTCTGCACCCGTAGCGTCAGATTCTGTCGGGCGCCCTACCTCGCCATTTGTCAGCTCTACCGTTGCTACCACTTCCGCATCGACCTCCCTCTACGCCACTAGCGCAACACTGACCACTTGATTTGTTGCCGCTAGATATAGTAACAATGGCTCTTTTGGTTTAGGTGCAACCAATATTGGTGTAGAGGAGAGGTATCTCTTCAAATTTCGCAGCGCTGCTTCGGCCTCTGGGTCCATTCCATTGGGCCCGCCTTTTTCAAGATTTCGAAAAAGGGAAGGGCGCGCTCAGCGAATGTGGAGATAAACCTGCTCAGGGCAGCAACACAGCAAGCAAGCCGACGCACATCCTTGACTCGCCTTGGCGTCTCAATCTGCTCAATCGCTTTGATCTTGCTGGGGTTCGCCTCGATCCCGCGCTGTGACACAAAGAACCCGAGAAGCTTGCCGGATGGAACACCAAAGACGCACTTCTCAGGGTTCAGCTTGATGTTGATCTTGCGCAAATTGGCAAATGTTTCTTCTAAGTCTTGTATGAGTGTTGCCCTGTCCTTAGTTTTGACCACTATGTCATCCATATAGGTTTTCATATTTCTATGTAGCTGAGGCTCAAAACCAATTTGGACTGCTCTTGCGAAGGTTGAACCATCGCTCTTCAACCCGAAAGGCATTCGTATAAAACAATACTACCACATGGGGTGATAAACGCGGTCTTCTCTTCAACTTTTCTTGTCATGAAAATCTGGTGGTATCCTGAGTAAGCGTCAAGGAATGACAGCATATCACACGCGACCGTGGAGTCCACGATCTGGTCGATGCGCGGCAAAGGGAAAGGATCCTTTGGACAAGCCTTATTGATGTCTGTGTAATCAATACATAGCCTCCACTTCCCATTTGCCTTGCGCACCACCACCGGATTGGCCAACCACGTCGGGTCGAGCCCTCCTCTGACCAAGCCTGCCGCTTCCAACTTCCTGATCTCCTCTGTGATGAACTCTTGTCGTTCCAAAGCTTGCTTCCTGACCTTCTGCTTAACGGGTCACGCATGAGGGCAGACGGCAAGATGGTGCTCAATCAACTCCCTGGGATACAAACACATCGACATTCGCCTGCAGGAAGTTGACGAGCGCGTCTTCCTATTTGCTGTCGAGGGTGGAGCTTATGGTGAAAGCGTGCCATCCTCCTTGACGGACACCTTCTTGGTCTCTGGTGGTGCGGCTCTGGAATTCATGCTCTTGCCGGTCTTCTTCCCTCCCGGGGCTTCAGCGGCAGGAGCAAGTGCCTTAGCGGCAGTTGCCACAACTGTCTCCCGGTAGATCATCGCACCTTTCTTATTGGAGGGGACGGTGGTGATGGTCATCGGCCAAGGCATCTTCAGCATGTTGTAAGCGTAATGTGACGCCGCCATGAATTTGGCTAGTGCTGGGCGGCCGAGAATCCCGTTGTAGGGCTACGGGATCTCGGCAACATAAAAAACAATCCTCTCAGTCTTATAGTTCAACTCGCCTCCAAATGTAATGGGCAGCGTGACCTTACCCTTTGGCTGACTTCTTCCCGGACTAACCCCTTGAAACGTGCCCGTCTCTTCGAGGTCTCCATCAGGAATCTGCAGCATTTTGATCACAACAGGCGAGATCAAGTTCAGACCGGACCCGCCGTCAACCCGCATTTTCGTCACCTTGAGGTTGCGTATTGTTAGTGGCACCAACAACAGCAAACACCCGACCGCAGTTGTGCGATCAGGGTGGTCCTCGATGTCAAAAATGATAGGCGTGCTGGATCATTTCAGTGGCTTTTGAGCATTGAACGATGGTTCCTCTGCTGTGACCTCACGCGCCCATTGCTTGAGCCGGCGGTGGGAGGTGTGCAACGAGGCGCCACCGTCGACTTACATGGCCTCCGTAGCTTTATGGAACTCATGCTCGCCGGACTCATCGTCCTCATCATGATCGTCGTCTTCCTGTTTCTTATCGCGGCCCCGAGTGGGCCTTTCTTGTTGATTATCTTTACCGCGGCGGCTAACTTGGCCGCCACACTTCTTCCTGGATCCCTCAACACCATCCTGGCCCTTCTCCTTGTCCCGCCTTTCATATTCGGCTTTCTGCTTCTCTGCGAGCTACTCGACATGCCAGCAGTTCTGGAGGTCATGGCCCTTGGTGCGATGGATCTTGCAGTACTGCTTGTCGGAGCCTTCTGGCTTATCGGCAGCCGCCAAGGCCCGGCAGGCGGCGCACCCAGCAACTTCCTTCTCGGGGTCGCCTGCCTTGGTCTTCTTGGCAGTGTCGGCGTCGTCGGATCCCTCGACGGCAAGCACGGCCTTGCCCTTGAGCTTCCAGTTGCAGCGTCGGCCCTTATTTGCCGGGGTGACGGCGTCTTCGTCTGAGGAGTCGGTTTCCGCACTGGCGTCTTCGCCGCGGTACTTCCTTCCCTCTTCAGCTCGAGCACATCTATCTGCTAGAACGTAGAGTTCCGCCACATCCTTGAGCTTGTTCATCGCCAACTCTTCACGCATCTTACGGTTACGCACATTCTGATGGAATGCGCTGATGATAGCGGTGGGATGAACATCCGGGATGTTGTATTGCACTCGGCTGAACCTCTGTATGTACTTGCACAAGTTTTCGCCTTCTTTCTAGGGGATGACATGCAAGTCGCTTGCCTGGCCATGAGCTTGGTGGCCTCCCGTAAAGGCGCCAACAAACTCATGGCACAAATCCGACCAAGAAGAAATAGAATCTACTGGCAAGTGCATCAACCATGACATGATGTTGGGTTTAAGTGCCAAAGGGAAGTAATTAGCAAGCACCTTACCGTCGCGAGCTCCAGCAGCTTGCATCGCGATGGTGTAGATGCTAAGGAACTCTGACGGGTGAGTCTCGCCATTGTACTTCTCGCTGATGGAGTCCTGGACTAAGGGGTCCTCGGGCGTTCGGCCTGTTAGACATGGGCCGGACTGATGGGCTGTGAAGATATGAAGACCAAAGACTCCACCCGTGTCCGGATGGGACTCTCCCTGGCATGGAAGGCAAGCATGGCGACCAAATATGAAGATTCCTTTCTCTGTAACCGACCTTGTGTAACCCTAGATCCCTCCGGTGTCTATATAAACTGAAGGGCATAGTCCGGATAGAGACACTCATAACCATAGTCATACATGCTAGACTTCTAGGGTTTAGCCATTATGATCTCGTGGTAGATCAACTCTTGTAATACTCATATTCATAAAGATCAATCAAACAGGAAGTAGGGTATTACCTCCATAGAGAGGGCCTGAACCTGGGTAAATATTGTGTCCCCCGTCTCCTGTTACCATCGATCCTATACGCACAGATCGGGACCCCCTACCCGAGATCCGCCGGTTTTGACACCGACATTGGTGCTTTCATTGAGAGTTCCAGTGTGTCTTCGCCAAAAGGGTTGATGGCTCGCCTTGTCATCAAGGAAAATATCACCTCCGGAGGAACCCTGGCCCCAGGCCAAACTCTCCGGCTGGGCGGCTTCGTCATGACCGCCTGTCCGGCCCTTAAGTCATCGAAAATCGCCTCCGCGTTGATCCTGAACACTCCAAATGGATGGATCCAACGGAGCTATCGTCCTTAAATAAACTCTTAGATCGCATCGCCGCCTTGGGAGTCACTACAGACTATGATCGGATTGGGCCTAGACCCGACCAGAGAGAGATTAAAACTCTACTGATCACCCACCAGATAGCGGTAGTCGAGGAGCAAGACAACTCACCCTCTATGTTGAGGACGAAGTATGTTCGGATTTCCGATCTCGAAGAGCCGGACACCCACCGGCAGAAACACACGTCTTGTTCTCCGAACATAGAATCGGATGGCAAGCCTAAAAAATCAGTTGATATCTCGGAGCCCAAACTGTTATGTCCGGGAGATCTTCAGACTCCAGATCCAATGTTGGGCCAGGGTTCGGATTTAAATCCACCCACCCAACCGAACATAAGCGCTCTCATGAGCATACAACAGCAGTCTCAGGAAACGGTCCATCACTTCTGGGCCAGATTCCTCCTTGTCAAAGACAAGATTAAAGATTGCCGCGACGAGGATGTGATCTCAGCGTTCCGCAACAACTGCACGGACGAAGGAATCCTTAAAGCCATCAATCGTCATCGCATATTACACTTCGCTGACTTGGCAACTATCGTACAAAAGTACAGCGCAATAGAAAGCGCCTGGAAGACTCAGGCGGCCTGCTGGGAATCATCGGTCCCCACTCAACCCCTCGTTCAGGCGAAAAGGGCACACCCTCGTGGCACGCCCGGTCCAATAGTAAAGAAATACAAGCCCATTATGGGGCGCAGAAGTGTTCCGGAAGGATGGCTCGATGGGCCATGCAAAATACACACAACATCGGATAACACGCCAACCCACAGCCTTAGAGCATGTTGGATACTTCGGCAAGTGGCCAAGAGCGGCGAGGATATCCTCACCAAGAATAACCCAGAACAACACCCCCAGAAGACAACAACCTCAAAGTATTGACGGTTTTCGAGACATTTGCTTTAAACAATAGGCGCAAAAGGGCACTCCGCGAACTCGCTGAAGTCTGCCAAATTGCAGCAATAAACCCTTGGAACGACACGGCTATAACTTTTAACACCGGTGATGAACCAAAATACAGGGCAGTCCGAGCACCAGCCGCCTTGGTCCTCAGTCCAATCATGGACGGCTTTTGGCTCACCAAAGTCCTCATGGACGGCGGCAGCGGACTAAACCTCATCTATGAGGACACACTCCACAAAATGGCACGACCTTTCGAGGAATCATTCCTAGTCGGGAGGTGCGGTGTGCGGGAAAAATCACACTTAACATGGTATTCGGTACGCCGAAGAATTATCAGTCAAAAGAGATAACCTTCCAAGTGGCCCCTTGCAACAGCGGATATCACGCTCTCTTGGGGCGAGATGCATTTACATGCTTCCAAGTTATACCTCATTACGGGTACATGAAGCTTAAGATGCCCGGGCCCAACGGCACAATTACTCTTGCCAGTGATCCGGACATAGCACTCCACGCCGAAAACAAAACCGCATCCCTAGCCCTTGAGGCATTATCTGAGGCCCTCGCGGCCGAAGAATTAACTGCACTGTGCTCCATGGTGGACAGGGACGACATGATCCTAGACAAACGACCCAAATCCACCTCCTTCAAACCGGTAGAAGAAATAGTCAAATTCCAAGTCCATCCAACGGACCCCAAGAAGACAGCATCCATTGGTGCACAACTAGACCCAACGGTTGACGCCACGCTACGAGAGTTCCTACGCGAGAACTGGGATATATCCGCCTAGCACCCTTCTGAAATGCCAGGAATCCCACGCAAGTTGGCGGAACATAGCCTCAATATATTAAAGGGATATAAACCGGTCAAGCAAACACTGTGGCGCTTTTCCGAGCCTAAACGTCAAGCTATGGGGGAGGAGCTGGCCAAGCTAATCGAGGTCGGATTCATTAGAGAAATAAAACACCCGGACTGTCTAGCAAACCTGGTGATGGTGCCAAAGAAGGATAAATCCTGGCGCCTGTGCGTCGATTTCAAAGACCTCAACAAGGCCTGCCCTAAGGATCCCTTCCCCCTCCCCTGCATCGACCAGATCATTGACGGTACCGCAGGACACGACTCACTATGCTTCCTCGACGCATATTCCGGATACCATGAAATCAAAGTGAAGGAGTCCGATCAAGCCGCAACGGCATTCATTACCCCATATGGGCATTTCTGCTTCAACACTATGCCTTTCGGGCTCAAAAACGCTGGCGCCACTTACCAACGCATGATTCAAACATGCATGGAGAAACATATCGGCAAGACAATTGAAGCATATGTGGATGACGTCATCATCAAAACTAGGCACGTCAAATCACTAATAAACGATCTACGTCTCACATTTGACAACCTCCGTGCATATGACATAAAACTCGATCCGGAAAAATGTGTTTTCAGCGTCCCCACTGGAAAATTGATGGGCTTCATCATTTCCAATAGAGGAATTGAGGCAAATCCAGCCAAAATCCGAGCTTTGTCAGAATTGGCTACGCCAACAGACCTTAAACGGTTCCAAAAGCTTGCGGGGTGTGTGGCAGCTTTAAGCCGCTTTATCTCCAGATTGGGAGAAAAAGCCTTGCCACTCTACCGCCTCCTCCGACGCACCGACCACTTCGAGTGGACGGACGCGGCAACGGCCGGACTGGAGGAAATGAAGGACCTTTTGGCAAGCAACCCAATCCTGGCCGCGCCAAACATCGCCGAACCCATGTTATTATACATATCGGAAACACACCAGGTGGTGAGCACCGTGCTCGGCGTCGAGCGAGAACAGGACGGACACAAGATCCGCTTCAAAAGCCAGTACGCGTGTCCACTCTCCTCACACCATGCAAATCCTGGTACCATCACTACCAAAAGATAGCATACGCGGTCTTCATGGCATCCCGTAAGCTATGACACTACTTTCAGGAGCGTTCGATCACGGTGGCTTCTGAAGTGCCACTCAATGACATAATAAACAACTGTGATGCAACAGCTGGATTGCCAAATGGGCCATTGAGCTGCTTCCATTTGACATAACATACAAACCACGTCGAGCCAGTAAATCCCAAGTACTGGCTGACTTCATCGCTGAATGGACAGAGGCCGAACTCCCTAAAGAGTATGGCACGTATTCCAACTGGGTCATGTATTTCGATGGTTCCAAAATGCTGGCAGGATTAGGAGCGGGTGTCGTGTTAACGTCGCCCACCGGAGACGTAGTTCAGTACGTACTCCAAATACTATATACAGACTCCAACAACGCAGCCGAATATGAGGCCTTATTGCATGGACTTCGGATGGCCGTCTCCATCGGCATACAACGCCTGGAAGTGCGCGGGGACTCAAACCACGCAATATCTCAAATAAATGGAGACTTTGACGCCAAAGATCCAAAGATGGCAGCTTATCGTAATGCCGTTCTCAAAATGTCAGCTCGATTCGAGGGGCTTGAGTTCCATCATGTGGCTCGAGAAAGCAATCAAGCGGCGGACGTCCTTGCTCGCATCGCGCCAAGCGCGACCCCGTCCCACCTAATATCTTTCTAGAAAGGCTTTTTAAACCTTCCGTGGTGTGGCAAGGGGAAAGCGGCAACACCAGTCCGGATCACACCACATCCCCAAATCCCGAACACACTGACATCATCGGGGGCTCAGCCACCGAAATAACACCATTGGCCCATCTCATCATGGCAGTCATTGCCCCATGGACCGAACCCTTCTTGGCCAACCTTAATAGGCGAGAACTCCCTGAGGACCAGAATGAGGCCCGCCGTATTGTTCGATGTTCGAAAGCCTACAAAGTTCACGACGGAGAACTCTACAAGAAAAGCGCTACCGGAGTACTTCAAAGATGTATCTCTGAGGAAGAAGGGCGGCAACTCTTGGCTGAAATTCATGCTGGTCTTGGCGGTCACCATGCCGCGGCTCCGGCCCTCGTAAGCAAGGCCTTCCGTATAGGTTTCTATTGGCCAACGACCCGAGCAGACGCACAGGACCTTGTCCAACGTTGCGCCGGATGTCTGCTTTTCGCCAACCAAAGCCATATGCCACCCACCGCCCTACAAACGATCCCCATCACTTGGTCCTTCGCGGTCTGGGGGCTCGATATGGTCGGACCCCTTAAAGGGGAAGCCATAAGATAAAGTATCTGCTGGTTATGGTGGATAAATACACTAAGTGGATAGAGGCCAAACCAGTTAAAATGGCCGAGGCCGAGCCAGTGATAGAATTCATATCCGGCGTTGTGCACCGTTATGGTGTTCCACACAACATCATCACCAACAATGGCTCCAACTTCACAGCTGACGAGGTGAAAAACTGGTGTGCTGATCTGGGCATTAAGCTCGATTACGCCTCTGTCTATCACCCGCAAACAAATGGTCAAGTCGAAAGGGCCAACGGTCTTATTATGAGCGACATTAAACCTAGACTAGTGCGGTCTTTGAAAGAATCAGACAAGCACTGGGTTGAGGAGCTCGACTCCGTACTCTGGGGGCTGCAGACCACGCCCAACCGCACTACTGGATATACACCCTTTTTCATGGTGTACGGTGCAGAGGCTGTGCTACCCTGTGACATTATTCATGACTCACCTCGAGTGCGCATGTACGAAGAGAGAGAGGCCGAGCTTGATCGGCAGGACAGCCTAGACGCCCTAGAGGAGGAGCGCGACGTTGCAAAATCTCGTTCCACATTTTATCAACAGCAGGCTCGCAGGCATCAAAGCAGAGAAGTGTGGGCCAAGACTTATAATGTTGGCGAACTGGTTCTACTACCGGAGAAGAATAAGGACAAACTCAAGCCCAAGTGGGATAGGGTCCCTTCATCATTGACGAAGTTCTCACCGGAGGGGCGTACCGCCTATGTGCTGCGTTAGACAATCGCCTAGAGCCGAACCCATGGAACGCGGCCAGACTCCGAAGATTCTATGCCTAAGCGCCGAACTCTTTGTTCGTCTCCTTCTCCCCATTGATTCTATTATTTTTCCTCTCTTTTCGCTTTTTCCCTTTTTTAGCCATCAAGCTTTTTCATGCGGCTCTACCGTACACCCGCGACATATACATACTCAAATATGTACGTCCACCATACCTGGGCGCTTCTTTAACAGAAGCTTATTAATGTTATTTCTTGAGCATCAAGCTCATCGCATATGCGCGTTTTCCCCATATGTACCTTTTCTTCACCACTATATGCATCGATATGACTTAAGTTTTGGCCAAGCTGGGTTGCCTGGCTCTTGTGCTTATGCCCTACGTTCCCGTTAGTTCGGCTAGGGCATAAAGCGAGCACCTCTGCGATTGTTACTCCCGGGTCATCCGGATGTGTATCTCAGACTGGGTGAAGCCGAAAGCTAGCGTTCTCAAGGGAAATTTTGGTCGGTGGATTAAAGACGTTTCTTGCATTCATCCCATTGTGAAACCCCCAGATGTTACTTATACTGCGATTTTTCAATCACAGTTCGGACATGCACTTTAACGCATGTACACCCAGGGAAAGGAACCCTTAATGGAACTATTCTCTCTGGAAGATGTTTCTTACAATTTTAAATGTAATATAACATAACTAGCCGGATACTTTTCTGTTCAAGCAACTATGACCCCTACGCCTGGTTTCCACGCATACCCCGGTCTACTCGGCCGCTCTGGTATTCGGAAACACTCCGCACCCTCGGGTCCAGAGGTCAAAGCGAAAAGGTTTGCCATGACAAGTGTTTTACAATTCAGCTAGAATTACATGGGCCAAGGAAAGTACATAGTCATTTAAGACTCAAAAACTTCCTGTTCTATGTCGTCCAGCAGGCTGTCCAATTTGCAATCCTATTGGGAATACTTGGCGGCTTCCTCTACTTGGTTATACACCAAACTCACGGGAATTTCCTTCCCATCTGACCCTATAGAGGCCCGACCCGGGCCATATGATTCAGGTCAAGCTTGGTATAGCATGTTTTCAGCATGGCCCAGGCTTCTCTTGCCCCTTCCTGGCAGGCTGATATTTTCCATAACCGGAAACGCCGCCGCGCTCCCATGAATAGCTGTATAATCTCTCCCATACTTCCTGGAGGGGAGGTGGACGGCCATAAGGCCTTGGCAACACTTCGCATCGCCTTCTGCGATTGCTCGTGCATTTGAGACAGCTCTTGTAGTAGATCGCCCGAAGATCCGGACATCTCCTCCTCGGGACGGCCAGTCAGCTTACCTACAGACATAGTTCTGTCAGTTCCTTTCCTCGCCGAATTCCAAGGTGGTAAGTTTGAACACATACTAAATATGCCGCCTCGCAGCCTCTTATTTTCCTTCACGGAGTCGGCTAGCTGGGCCCGCACATCCTTCAGCTCTTCACCCAGATGGGTCTTGGAATCCTAGAGTTGATTTTTCTCATCAATGACTGTTTGACACGTTACCGCATGACATGTAGCCTTTTGGCTTCTTGTTCATTTGCTTGCGCGACCTCCAGTGCCTCCTTGAATTCCCCTGACAATTATCTCATGGTATATGCAATACTGTTAGCATTCCTGGCATATAATTATATTTTCTCGATGGAGGGGAATATTACCAGATGACGCCTTCTTAGATTTCTCCAGTTCGGCGGTAACATCAGTTAGCTGTGTCCGACACCTTTCTAGCTCTTGAGCTAGTAGGTCATTCTTCTCCGTAAGAACCCGGTTATACAACGATCCTCAAATCAGCTGTACCAACTACTTTAAGTCTCGGGGGCTACTGACATATGGTTATCATATTCCGGACACAGTAAATTTACCTGCACATCTTTTAAATGTTGCTTTGTGGCTCTGCCAAGCCCATTTCGAGCAGCTCGGATGTATGCATCAGCCGAGCTGAAGGCATTGAACGCCTCTTCCGAGAAGCGGGGGTCCCGTAAAACGGTCCTCCGGTGCCGATGGTTCATGGAACTCTCCACTTCCGAGTTGGTGACGGACATATCTTCTGAGTCCTCAGCTGAAGAACAGTCCGACACCACTCCCATATCGGCCCTTGTCTCTTCGGCTGGGACCGGATCCCGGCTGTCGGGAGTATATCCGGCCAGATCCCTGGACATAGTCCGGCGAACTCTTTTCCTGATACAGGACGAACATGCAAGTCTCAGTAGGATGCAACTGCTAAAGACATATTTACAAACCCATACCTCTTTGATGAGGGCACGGTCGTGTCTTCGCTTGCCTTCCTCTTCGAAGGCTTACCCGGTGTAGGAGCCGCTCTCTTTAGCATTTCTCCTGGGGTAACGCGGCACGTCGAATGCCTCCCCTTTGGAGCACGATACAGTGCGGTGGGTGAGGCAGAACGAGGAAACCCCTTCGGGGAAAATGTCTCCTGATTACTTACATGGGAGGTGGGAAGAAGACCAGGGTAATCGGCGATGATGGCCACTTCCGTGCCGTCGAAGCTCGCCTGGTAAAACGTCCCGTCCACGAGCGTCACGAATATATCTGAATCCTCCTCGAATCCAGGGTGAAGGTCCGGGTTGTGGTCCTCTGGCTGGGGGGGGGGGCTGTAGAGCCCCTCGAAGACCTTTCGCTAATGCTATAATAAACAGGCGGATTACAAATTCATTAAAAGATGACTTGACGAGGGGAGTAAGCAGAACAGAGCAGAGGGGTTAAGACTTACCAGCTAGGTGGATTGTACATGGAATATACATCTCTGCGCTTGATATGAAGGAACTCCTCCTCCTCCCCTTTGTACAGTTCGGCCAATATTTTGGCCAGAGCAGCGGGGGTGTCCGGACCCTTCCTGCTGTAGCGGGAGGCGTCATCTTCCCCATTGTAGTGCCACATGGGAATCCCTCGATATTGGAGTGTCTGAACCCCCCGCACTATTGAAGTCGCCATTACCTCGGCCATTGATAATCCGGACTGGGCGAGCGTTGATACGTCCATTTTGCATCATGCTTTTATATCAATATCTATTGCATTATGGGCTGTTATTACACATTATATCTCAATACTTATGGCTATTCTCTCTTATTTTACAAGGTTTACCATGAAGGAGGGAATGCGGCAAATGAATTTCGGGCCGAAAAGGAGCAAACGTTGGAAATCTATTCTGCACAACTCCAAAAGTCCTGAAACTCCACGAAAAAACTTTTTGGAATTTATAAGAATTTACGAGCTAAAGAAATAGGCCAGGGGGCCCACACCCTGTCCAGGAGACAGGGGCGCTTCTATAGGGCGCGCCCCTATCTCCTGGGCCCCCGGTGGGCTTCCGGCGTCCATCTTCTGCTATATCATCACTTTTACCCTGGAAAAAATAGTGGGCAAGCTTAAGGGACAAACTCCGCCGCCACGAGGCGGACCCTTGGCGGAATCAATCTAGGGCTCTGGCGGAGCTGTTCTACTGGGACACTTCCCTCGGAGGGGGAAATCATCACCAACGTCATCACCAACGATCCTCTCATCGAGAGGGGGTCAATCTCCATCAACATCTTCACCAGCACCATCTCCTCTCAAAACCCTAGTTCATCTCTTGTATCAAAACCACAAATTGGTACCTGTGGGTTGCTAGTAGTGTTGATTACTCCTTGTAGTTGATTCTAATTGGTTTACTTGGTGGAAGATCATATGTTCAGATCCTTTATGCATATTATTACTCCTCTGATAATGAACATGAATATGCTTTGTGAGTAGTTACGTTTGTTCCCGAGGACATGGGTGAATTCTTGCTATTAGTAGTCATGTGAATTTGGTATTCGTTCGATATTTTGATGAGATGTATGTTGTCTTTTCCTCTAGTGGTGTTATGTGAATGTCGACTACATGACACTTCACCATTATTTGGGCCTAGAGAAAGGCATAGTGACGTAATAAGTAGATGATGGGTTGCTAGAGTGACAGAAGCTTAAACCCTAGTTTATGCGTTGCTTCGTTAGGGGTTGATATGGACCCATATGTTTAATGTTGTGGTTAGGTTTACCTTAATACTCCTTTTTGTAGTTGTGGATGCTTGCAATAGGGGTTAATCATAAGTGGGATGCTTGTCCAAGTTTGGACAGTACCCAAGTGTTGGTCCACCCACATAACAAATTATCAAAGTACCAAACGCGAATCTTATGAGCGTGATGAAAACTAGCTTGACGATAATTCCCAATGTGTCCTCGGGAGCTCCTTCTTCATTATTAGAGTTTGTCCAGGCTTATCCTTTGCTACATAAAGGATTGGGCCACCTTGCTGCACTTTATTTACTTTATTTACTTTTTGCTTGTTACTATTTATCTTATCACAAAACTATCTATCACCTACTATTTCAGTGCTTGCAGAGAAAACCTTACTGAAAAACCGCTTATCATTTCCTTTTGCTCCTCGTTGGGTTCGACACTCTTACTTATCGAAAGGACTACGATAGATCCCCTATACTTGTGGGTCATCAAGACTCTTTTCTGGTGCCGTTGCCGAGGAGTGTAGTGCTTTTGGTGAGTGGAACTTGGTAAGGAAACATTTATATAGTGTGCTTGAATTTTCTGTTACTTGTCACTATGAAAACTAATCCTTTGAAGGGCTTGTTTGGGGTATCTTCACGTCAACCTGAAGAGCAAAGAGATGCTCCTCAACCTACTGAAATTTATGAAAATATTCACTTTGAGGTTCCTTCGGGTATGATAGAAAAACTGCTAGCTAATCCTTTTGTAGGAGACGGAACATTGCATCCCGATTTACACCTTATATTTGTGGATGAAGTGTGTGGATTATTTAAGCTTGTAGGTATTCCCGATGATGTTGTCAAAAGGAAGGTCTTCCCTTTATCTTTGAAGGGATATGCAATGACATGGTATAGGCTATGTGATGATACGGGATCTTGCAATTATAAGAGATTGAAGCTGGAATTTCACCAGAAGTTCCATCCTATGCATCTTGTTTATCGTGATCGTAATTACATATATAATTTCTGGCCTCGTGAAGGAGAAAGCATCGCTCAAGCTTGGGGGAGGCTTAAGTCAATGTTATATTCATGCCCCAATCATGAGCTCTTTCGGGAAATGATTATTCAAAAAATTTATGCTCGGCTTTCTCTTAATAACCGCAACCTTCTTGATACTTCCTATGCTGGTTCTTATATGCTGAAGACTATTGATTTCAAATGGGACTTATTGGAAAGAATTAAACGCAACTTTGAAGATTGGGGTTCCGATGATGGTAAGGAGTCAGGTATAAAACCTAAGTTCGATTGTGTTAAATCTTTCATGGATACCGATGCTTTCCGTGGATTTAGCGCTAAGCACGGACTTGACTCTGAGATAGTAGCTACTTTTTGTGAATCTTTTGCTACTCACGTTGATCTCCCTAAAGAGAAGTGGTTTAAATATAATCCTCCTGTTGAACTGAAAGTAGTTGCACCTATTACAGTCGAAGAGAAGACTATTACATATAGTGATCCTATTAATCCTACTGCTTATGTCGAAAAACCTCCTTTCCTGTTAGGATAAAAGATCATGCTAAAGCTTCGACTGTTGTTCGTAAGAGCAATATTAGAACATATACACCTCCTGAGCAAATCAAAGTTGAACCTAATTGTAACATCCCAAATTTTCAATTTGGAATGTTATACATTAAGTCATCATGCATATCCTATTTTCTTGCATTTTGTTGATCCTAGAAATTCACGCAACTCAAGGACCCTCGGAGAGAGTTGTAGATTTCGAAAATTTTGTATTTGAGTTCTCTCAAAACTATGAAAAAAGGATCATTGGATTTATTTATTTTATCTTCAAATATTTTTCCAATATCAAAAATAAGAGAGGGAATAATATGACTTTCCCAAAATTTAGGAAAAATGAAGATTTAATAAATAAATCAAATTTTAGATTTTTATTTTGGAGTTTTTCACTTATATTTGCCTTAGGGAAAAATGTGTGTTTTCAAAAATTGCATTTTTGGTCCCGAGTAAAAGTTCATTTTTTTTTCGACTCATTTTTAGGAGTCGGGGAAAGTTTACTTTATTAATTTTGGAGTTTGTTTAGATTTTATTTTACTTGTTTTTCTGCACGCTGTATTTAAAAAAAATCCGCAGCGCCTTGGGGCAAAGGCCCAAGCCGCCAAGCCAGCCGGCCGGCCAAGAGGCCAAGGCCATCGCTAGCGCGCCGCACCAGGGAGCCAGGGAGCCGCCCCGGTTTCCTTTTCTTTTACAAATCCTAGTAGGATTTGGACCCGTTTCGTTATTCCGTTTTTTATTCCTAGGATTCCTAATCCTACTCAAATTCTTGTCCCCTACTCCAAGCAAAACCCTCCCCTCCCCAATATAAATACCCAAGCACCCCCCCTCCAACACATCAAACCAACACCTCTCCTCTCCTCCGCAGCAGCAGCAGCGCCGCCGTCCCACACCGCCGCCGCCACCCAACGCCGCCGCCGCCGGAGCCCCTCGCTTCTTCGAGGTACTAGCAGCGCCGCGTCATCTTTTTTTTTCCTTGGTTCGGTTTTTCGTAAATCGTTCCGGTTTCCGTTCCGGTTTTCTAGATCGGTTTTTTGTTTCGGTTTTCTTTCCGAAACCCTAGATCGGTTTTTCTCGCCGGTTTTACTTTCCGGTTTTGTTTAGCAAGCGTCACGGACCGTTCGTCCTAACGAACGAGATCACCGGTTTGCTTCAGTTAATGAACGTCCGTTCGTTCAACCGTTCGTCGTTTTCTTTCTCATCGGATTTATTCCGCTATTTTTCTGATAGCGATTTCAGATCTGATTTTCTTTCTAGTCTATTTTCTCGCTCGTTTATCGGAATCAGGTGATTCAAACGCCTGGAGTTTCATCTCTAAACCGCCGTTCCGATTAATCAACTTAAACAAAGTTTTGCTACTGTAAAATATGGTTTAGTTTCAACTTGCTAGAACCGAGTTGTTCTCTTTCGTCGTTTGACTTTCGTTGCTTTATTTGATTCGATTCTTTTTGCAACCAGGGTTCCTAAGTTGAACTTTCTGGTTAGATCTTTTATTCGAAATTTACCTGTGCATTAGATGAGTACTTATTGTATGCTTGTTGTTTGTCTGCGATAGAATACCCGGAGTGCGCCGCTTGTTACTTCGAATCTCTAGGTTTCGCGGATCATCAGCAAGGCAAGTAACACTTGATCATACTTTCTCTACTACCCAGTTTTATGCATTAGATCTATTCCTCAAACACTTGCATGATTAGGATCTAATTAAATTGTGGGATGGGAAGTAGATTGAGGTAGTACCTATTACCTGTTTTATTATCAAACCTTTGGGAGTTACTTCTACGTTTGCTTATTTGCCATGCTATGCTAGTAGACGTGGATTGGGTGAGTGTATCCATGGCAAATGTGAGATTGTTAAATTAATGGTTTATTTAAGGTGGCAACTTAAACACACATCTGGGTGGATTGAGGCACCTGGGGTATCCAGTGATTGCCTGTTTTTTTTGGGACCGCCACCCATGCTCAAAGGGATCATGAGATTATTCAAACTAGTAACTTCCGTGTGCAGCCACAAGCCATTATGGGCTCTGGCATAGTTGAGTAAGTCGTACGAACTCTTATAGTGGTTGACTAGCAGATGTGGGGGATGTAGGTGTACCGGTCTACCCGTCGTAAGGTGCTAGCGCTTCTGAAAGACTATGTCTCGGTCATCCGTCTCTCAAACACCATGTAGTGCGAGAAACCAAACGGAGGCGATCGAGTCTTGTGGGGAAAAGTGCGCAAACCTCTGCAGAGTGTATAAACTAATCATGATTAGCCGTGTCCCCGGTTATGGACATCTTGACTATCTAGTACTTGAATATCATGTGAATCTCAACATGTTACTCTAATTAATACTGTTCGGTTTTTAATGAGTACTTTTAATTGGGATTGAGGATGCTGTCAACCATTATCAATGTTTAACAACCACCAGGATAGTTAAACAAATTTATTCCTTTACAGTAGGGAAAAAATGGCTTTATGCAAAACTGTAACCATAGAGCTTTTCCACCAGCCACATATGCATGCAGTACAGGCTTATCATTCATTATTCTCTATGTGTTACTTTGCCAGCATATTCCATGTGCTGACCCGTTTTCGGGCTGCAACTTTCATGTTGCAGACTTTTCAGACGACGAGTAAGGTGCTTTAGGTCGTGGTTCTATACTCAATGATGTCACCGGAGTTGATGGACTCACTTATCTTCCAAGTTTTCCGCTGTTATCGTTATTAGATGGCCTTAAGCCATATTTATTGTAATAAGTCCTGTTTTGGGGCAACGATGTAATATGTGTGTGATTGCTACTCTGTTATAAATCCTTCGAAGTACTGTGTGGTGTCAGCATTACTGATCCAGGGATGACGCCTGAGCACAGAGACTTGATCCATTCGGGTCTGGTCGCTCTAGATGGTATCAGAGCACACGCTGACTGTAGGACATGACCACTAAGTTAAAGCCATAGATCACTACTCTCTTCCCATTTTGTAACTCCTCATCTTTTCTACTCTTTTAGGATGAAGGACGCGAAGATCAAGTACGCCCAACCAGTTGAAGGCACACCTTTTGGATTTCACTTGAAGGAAGTCACCAAGTACCTGAACATTGGATTACCAAGCTTCACCGGGACTTTCAACGCCACTCACTCAAGAAGAGCGCCGAAGATTCAAGCTCACGTTCGGGAAGGACATTCACCCCAATCACCAAGCCTATAGATAGTGTTTTCAAAGTGCACCAACCTGAGTCCGGGAAAGAGCATGGCAGCTCATATCACCATGGGACGCATTGGAGAAGTTTACCAAGAAGACCTCAAGGACACCATCTATCAGATTTGTGGACGCCGAGATGAACAATGGGAGATAGTCAGCACCAAGAAGGATAGATCCATTGCAGCTTTCATCCAGGATTTAAACCAGCACATTCGACTCCAGGAGAACCAGATGTGCAATGATATGATTGAATTGAAGGATGCGAATTGAAGGATCATCGAACTTGAAGAAGAACTAAAGTCGACACGTAAGGATTACATGGACGAGATCGTAGCTGTAGCAAGACACAATAACAATCTTAAGTATGAGATTGAAGAACTCAAGAAGAAATTGGCGCTCAAGAATGAAGACAAGTACGCTTGTCCGAAAGCAACTACATCATCATCGACGACACCGATTCGGATCCAAGTGAACCCGACTTTGAAGATGAAGCTGGAGCAGACATCATGGAGTCTTCCACCGGTTCAAATTAATAGATGACCCCCACATATTAGTAGTATTCCCTCCATGTAAACATTTTAGTTCACGCACTTTTTGCGATAGTTTGACCGTTGTAAGCCCTTTGTTTGAATTGAATGAAGTGATTTTGTGTGCATTTGCTCATGTAAATTTGGGAAGTGTTTCTCCTTAGACCTCACTCTATTCTTAATTTCGTCTTTTCTAAACCCATCAGATGCCTCCGAGACGCGACCCGGGTTTGTTTTTCCGCCGAGATCACCCAGTTGATTCAGCAGCAGAACACTTTGATCCAAGCACTGCATGTAACCAAGGCAACAACAACAACCCACCGCCACCACCACCGATTGACCATCCGGCTCGTTTCTTAAGGCTGAACCCGCTAGTGTTTTCCGGTAGCACCGAGCCGATAGTAGCAGATGATTGGCTCCGTAAGGTAGGGAGGGAGTTGACCACCGCAGGATGTCTGAGATGGAGAGAAGGTGAAGTTTGCTGCACACCAGCTTGAAGGACCCGCAGCAGCATGGTGGGAGAATTTTACAGCCACTTACCCTATAGACACCTTTGTCACATGGGATCGGGCCAAAGAAGCTTTCCGCACCGCCTGTGTCTCGGCAGAGCTATGGCCATGAAGAAGCGTGAGTTTTGCAATTTACGCCAAGGAGGAAGGACTGTTGGCACAAGATGTGGATGATTTTAGTAAGTTAGCACGTTATGCCCAGATGACGTTACTACGGATGCAGCTAAGCAGGAGAAGTTTCTGGAAGGATTGAATGATGAGTTAAGCATGCAGTTGATGGTAGAAAGTTTCAATAACTACCAGGAGTTGGTAGACCGTGCCCTCATGATTGAAGGAAAGCAATAGCAAATTGAGAATCACAAGAGGAAGTATGGGCAGGGGAAGTATAACTCTGGAGCCCAGCAGAAGCCCCGTTATACCCCTAAACAGGGAATTCAGTTTCAGCATACCCATGGAGGAGGTAATTCGCACAACCATAATGGCCACAAAAATGGGAATGGGAATGGAGGAAGCAACGGCGAGAACCGGACCACACCATCAACGCCAACCAAGAAAGACCTGAGCCATGTCACCTGTTACAAGTGTTCCAAGACCGGACATTATGTAAACGATTGTCCCGAAGGCCAAGGTGGGAATGGAAGCTCTGAAAAGAAGCCAAACCCTTTCAACAGGGGACAGGTGAACCACATTGATGTGGAGGAGGTTGAAGATCAGCCCGATGCAAGATGTCGGTAAGTTTTTGGTTAAGTCATTTCTTGCACTAGTTCTTTTCGATACCGGTGCAACGCATTCATACATATCAAGGGGATTTGTAGAAAAGTATAGCCTGCCTACTCAGATTCTTAAAACCCCTATGCTAGTAAGCTCACCAGGAGCGGAATATATGGCTAGGCAAGGATGTTTTCAAGTACCATTAAGTATAGGAAGGCATGTGTTCCCGACGGATTTGATCATTTTGGAATCCCAAGGATTGGAGGTGATTCTCGGTATGGATTGGCTGTCGATGTATGGGGGAAACATCGATTATGCAAGTAAGACGATTTTGCTCACCACACCAGAAGGAAGAAGGATTAAGTATGTATCGCGACATGGACCAAATAGGAATCAAGTAAATTCCTTATCAGGAGTTGTGCAAGAAGAGGTGCCAGTGGTGAAGGATTTCCCTGATGTATTTGCTGAGGAATTGCCAAGAATGCCACCGGATAGAGACATTGAGTTTTTGATTGAACTTTTGCCGGGTACAGGCCCAATATCGAAGCGACCATACAGGATGCCCGCACAGGATTTGGCGGAAATCAAGAAGCAGATTAAGGAGCTATTGGATAAAGGTTATATACGCCCAAGTTCTTCGCCTTGGGGATCACCCGTACTTTTAGTAGAGAAGAAGGACGGATCGTTAAGGATGGTTGTTGACTATCGTGGTTTAAATGAAGTAACAATCAAGAACAAGTACCCACTACCAATGATAAATGATCTGTTTGATCGTTTGCAAGGAGCTAAAGTGTTTTCCAAGATCGATTTGCGATCAGGGTACCATCAGTTGAAGATTCGAGAACAGGACATACCTAAGACAGCGTTTACCACGAGATATGGACTGTATGAATATACTGTTATGTCATTTGGACTAACTAACGCGCCTGCCTATTTCATGAACCTGATGAACAAAGTGTTTATGGAGTTTTTGGATAAGTTCGTCGTGGTGTTCATAGATGATATTTCGGTTTTCTCGAAGAATGAAGAGGAACATAAGGAACATTTGCGATTGGTTTTGGAGAAACTAAGGGAACATCAGTTATATGCCAAGTTCAGCAAATGTGAGTTTTGGCTAAAGGAAGTTGGATTTCTTGGACATGTTATATCCGGAGAAGGGATAGCAGTTGACCCCACAAAGGTTGAGACCGTAACCAAATGGGAAGCACCAACGACAGTTGGAGAGATCCGGAGTTTCCTTGGACTCGCAGGATACTACCGAAGATTCATTGAGAATTTCTCAAGGATTGCAAAGCCTATGACGGAATTCTTTGAAAAAGGATACCAAGTTCATATGGACTGAGGATTGTGAGGCAAGTTTTCAGGAGTAGAAGAAAAGATAGGTTACCTCACCAGTGTTAATTATGCCAGATCAGACCAAGGATTATGAGGTGTATTGTGACGCTTCACGCCGAGGACTTGGAGCAGTGCTTATGCAGGAAGGAAGAGTTGTTTCAGATGCTTCACGATAGCTAAGGCCTCATGAGTTGAATTATGCCACACATGACTTGGAGTTAGCAGCCGTTGTGCATGCATTGAAGACCTGGAGACATTTTCTCATTGGAAATCATTGTGAGGTGTACAAGGATCACAAGAGTTTGAAGTACATCTTCACGCAGTAAGGAATTAAATCTCAGACGGAGGAGATGGTTGGAGCTTATTAAGGATTATGATATGAGATTGCATTATCACCCGGAAGGCTAACGTTGTAGCAGACGCATTGAGCCGTAAGAGCCACGTCAATACACTAATGATGGGAGGAATACCCAAGGAGTTAGCCGAGGACCTTCGAGAGCTATGTTTGGAAATAGTTCCAGAGGCTATGTAGCAAGATTGGAGATTCAGTCTCGTTGATGGACAAAATCGTAGAAGCTCAAAAGGCGGATAAGGAAGTTGCTTCTATAAAGGAGAAAATGAGCGAAGGAAAAGCTAAGGGATTTCGTGAGGATGAGCACGATACCCTATGGTTTGAGGACCGTGTGTATGTGCCAAATGACCCGGAGATCGAAGTTGATTACGCAAGAGGCACATGATTCACCATATTCGATTCACCACGGAAATACCAAGATGTATTTGGACTTGAAGAATACTTTACGGTGGACGGAATGAAGAAGGATATTGCGAGTATGTAGCAGTTTGTGATGTATGTCAAAGGGTGAAGGCGTAACATCGTAAGCCGCCAGATATGTAGCGATTTGTGATGTATGTCAAAGGGTGAAGGCGTAACATCGAAGCCGGATGGGATTGTTGCAACCATTGCCGATACCCAAATGGAAGTGGGATAAACTAGGCATGGATTTCATCACAGGTTTGCCAAAGACTCGTTCAGGCTATGACTCGATTGGGTTATAGTCGACCGCTTGAAGAAGGTAGCTCATTTCATTCCAGTCAAGACTACCTATAGCAGTGCTAAGTTGGCAAAGATATACATGACCAGAATTGTGTGTTTACACGGAGTTCCGAGGAGTATCGTATCAGATAGAGGAACCCAATTTACCTCAAAGTTTTGGAATCGGTTGCATGAAACATTGGGAACCAGGCTGGAATTCAAGATGCAGCTTTCCACCCCAGACCGATGGACGGTGAGAGAGTCAATCAGATTTTGGAGGATATGCTGAGAGCTTGTGCACTAGATTATGGATCTAGTTGGGATGATAACTTGCCGTATGCAGAGTTTTCCTATAACAACAGTTACCAAACCAGCTTGAAGATGGCACCTTTCGAGGCTTTGTACGGAAGGAGGTGCAGGACACCGTTATCATGGGACGAAGCTGGAGACCGTCAGTTGTTTGGACCAGATTTGATTAAGGAGTCCGAACAGAAGGTTAAGTTGATTCGCGATAGGCTCAAGGTAGCCCAGTCCAGACAGAAAAGCTATGCGGATTCAAAACGCAAGGTGATAGAATATGAAGTTGGAGACAGAGTTTATCTTAGAGTATCCCCACTTCAAGGAGTTAAGCGTTTTGGAGTTAAAGGAAAATTAGCACCACGTTTTGTTGGACCGTATAGGATCTTGCAACGCATGGGAGAAGTTGCTTATAAGCTGGAATTGCCAGAGGGACTGTCAGGAGTTCATGATGTATTCCATGTTTCTCAGCTGAAGAAATGTCACGCCGAGATGGCAGAGGTACCGCTAAGAGATACAATGCTACTTGAAGCAATTCAGTTGAAGGATGATTTGACATATGAGGAGAGACCAGTCAAGATTCTCGATTATGCCAGCAGAGTTACACGCAGCAAGGTTATCAAGTTTTGCAAAGTTCAGTGGAGCCACCACACTGAGGATGAAGCCACCAGGAAAGAGAAGAAGATTTGCTCAAGGACCACCCTCACCTATTTTCTAGCCAACCCGAATCTCGAGGGCGAGATTCATCTAAAGGGGTAGGTTTGTAACATCCCAAATTTTCAATTTGGAATGTTATACATTAAGTCATCATGCATATCATATTTTCTTGCATTTTGTTGATCCTAGAAATTCACGCAACTCAAGGACCCTCGGAGAGAGTTGTAGATTTCGAAATTTTTGTATTTGAGTTCTCTCAAAACTATGAAAAAAGGAACATTGGATTTATTTATTTTATCTTCAAATATTTTTCCAATATCAAAAATAAGAGAGGGAATAATATGACTTTCCCAAAATTTAGGAAAAATGAAGATTTAATAAATAAATCAAATTTTAGATTTTTATTTCGGAGTTTTTCACTTTTATTTGCCTTAGGGAAAAATGCGTGTTTTCCAAAATTGCATTTTTGGTCCCGAGTAAAAGTTCATTTTTTTTCGACTCATTTTTAGGAGTCGGGGAAAGTTTACTTTATTAATTTTGGAGTTCGTTTAGATTTTATTTTATTCGTTTTTCTGCACGCTATATTTAAAAAAAATCCGCAGCGCCTTGGGCCAAAGGCTCAGGCCGCCAAGCCAGCCGGCCGGCCAGGAGGCCAAGGCCATCGCTAGCGCCCGCACTGTGGAGCCGAGGAGCCGCCCGGTTTCCTTTTCTTTTACAAATCTGTAGGATTTGGACCCGTTCGTTATTCCGATTTTTAATCCTAGAATTCCTAATCCTACTCAAATTCTTGTCCCCTACTCCACGCAAAACCCTCCCCTCCCCAATATAAATACCCACGCACCCCCCCCCCCTCCAACACATCAAACCAACACCTCTCCTCTCCTCCTCCATGCAGCCGCCGCCCCACACCGCCGCCGCCATCAACGCCCGCCGCCACGGAGCCCCTCGCTTCTTCGAGGTACTAGCCCCAGCCCGCGTCACCTTTTCTTTTCCTTGGTTCGGTTTTTCAGAATCGTTCGGTTTCCGTTCGGTTTTCTAGATTGGTTTTCGTTTGGTTTTCTTTCCGAAACCCTAGATCGATTTTCTCGCCGGTTTTACTTTCCGGTTTTGTTTAGCAAGCGTTCGCCGGACCGTTCGTCCTAACGAACGAGATCACCGGTTTGCTTCGCTTAATGAACGTCCGTTCGTTCAACCGTTCGTCGTTTTCTTTCTCATCGAATTTATTCCGCTATTTTTCTGATAGCGATTTCAGATCCGATCTTCGTTCTAGTTTATCTTCTCGCTCGTTTACCGGAATCAGGTGATTCAAGCGCCTGGAGTTTCTTTTCGAAACCGCCGTTCCAATTAATCAACTTAAACAAAGTTTTGCTACTGTAAAATTTGGCTTAGTTTCAACTTGCTAGAACCGAGTTGTTTTCTTTCGTCGTTTGACTTTTGTTGCTTTATTTGATTCGATTCTTTTTGCAACCAGGGTTCTTAAGTTGAACTTTCTGGTTAGATATTTTATTCGAAATTTACCTGTGCATTAGATGAGTACTTATTGTATGCTTGTTGTTTGTCTGCGATAGAATACCCGGAGTGCGCCGCTTGTTACTTCGAATCTCTAGGTTTCGCGGATCATCAGCAAGGCAAGTAACACTTGATCATACTTTCTCTACTACCCAGTTTTATGCATTAGATCTATTCCTCAAACACTTGCATGATTAGGATCTAATTAAATTGTGGGATGGGAAGTAGATTGAGGTAGTACCTATAACCTATTTTATTATCAAACCTTTGGGAGTTACTTCTACGTTTGCTTATTTGCCATGCTATGCTAGTAGACGTGGATTGGGTGAGTGTATCCATGACAGATGTGATATTGTTAAATTAATGGTTTATTTAAGGTGGCAACTTAAACACACATCTGGGTGGATTGAGGCACCTGGGGTATCCAATGATTGCCTGTTTTTTGGGACCGCCACCCGTGCTCAAAGGGATCATGAGATTATTCAAACTAGTAACTTCGTGTGCAGCCACAAGCCATTATGGGCTCTGGCATAGTTGAGTAAGTCGTGCGAACTCTTATAGTGGTGGACTAGCGGATGTAGGGGATGTAGGTGTGCGGTCTACCCGTCGTAAGGTGCTAAGCGCTTACGAAAGACTATGTCTCGGTCATCCGTCTCTCAAACACCATGTAGTGCGAGAAACCAAGCGGAGGCGATCGAGTCTTGTGGGGAAAAGTCACAAACCTCTGCAGAGTGTATAAACTAATCATGATTAGCCGTGTCCCCGGTTATGGACATCTTGAGTATCTAGTACTTGAATAACATGTGAATCTCAACATGTTACTCTAATTAATATTGTTGGGTTTTTAATGAGTACTTTTAATTGGGATTGAGGATGTCATCAACCATTCTCAATGTTTAACAACCACCATGATAGTTAAACAAATTTATTCCTTTGCGATGAGGGAAAAACTGGCTTTATGCAAAAGCTGTAATCAGAGAGCTTTTCCACCAGCCACATATGCATGTAGTACAGGCTTATCATTCATTATTCTCTATGTGTTACTTTGCAGATATTCCATGTGTTGACCCGTTTTTGGGCTGCAACTTTCATGTTGCGCACTTTTCGCAACGACAGTAAGGTGCTTTAGGTCGTGGTTCTATACTCGATGATGCGCTGGAGTTGATGGACTTACTTATCTTCCAAGTCTTCCACTGTTATCGTTATTAGATGGCCTTAAGCCATATTTATTGTAATAAGTCCTCTTTTGGGGCAACGATGTAATAAGTGTGTGATTGCTACTCTGTTATAAATCCTTCGAAGTACTGTGTGGTGTCAGCATTACTGATCCAGGGATGACGCCTGAGCACAGAGACTTGATCCATTCGGGTCTGGTCGCTACACTAATGTTTCTATTGTTAAAGATCTCTTGTCTGATAATATTGATGGGCATGTTATTTATTTCTGTGATGAAACTGCTAGAATTGCCAAACCTTGTGCTAAAGATAAACATAGACCTGTGGTAGGCATGCCTGTTATTTCTGTTAAAATAGGAGATCATTTTTATCATGGCTTATGTGATATGGGTGCTAGTGCTAGTGCAATACCTATTGACTTATACAAAGAAATTAAGCACGATATTGCACCCTCTTGAGTTAGAAGATATTGATGTCACAATTAAACTTGCCAATAGAGATACTATTTCACCAATGGGAATTGTTAGAGATGTTGAGGTCTTGTGTGGGAAAACTAAATATCCTGCTGATTTTCTTGTACTTGGCTCCCCACAAGATAGCTTTTGTCCCATTACATTTGGTAGAACCTTCTTGAACACCGTTAATGCTAAGATAGATTGGCAAAAGGATGTTGTTACTGTTGGTCTAGGTGATATGTCTCATGAGTTCAACTTTTCTAAATTTCGTAGACAACACCGTGAAGAGGAATTACCCAGTAAGGATGAGATTATTTGTTGGGTTCTACGGTAGGGTGCGTCGACTGCAAATTAAAAATTCCTACGCGCAGAACATCCAGGAACATGCTACGGGAGATGGATCATAGTTTTTTACCACTAGACGCGCAGTGCCGTGCAGCGGAAGAAGAGTTGGGGCAGCGCGTCCGCGTGGATCGTCTCCTCCTTGTTCGATCCCCCTCGACCAGCCGGTCGTCCGATCCCACGTACGAGTTCGGCGGAACGGCGCAAGTGCACCGCCTCTAACGGTATCCGCGCGTGCAAGAGGAACACCGTGCGGCGGACTGCTAGGTCCGATCACACAGTCGGCTGCGAGTGGAGGTGGCTATTCACAACACATGCAAACCCTAGTCGCAGCACCGAAGCGATCAACCGCATGAGTGTGCCGCACCTCCACTTTATATAGGCGTCCGTCGCAGGCTCAATACTTGGGCCTCGCACGGACCCTAAAACAAAAGTCTACTTGGTCACGTTCCTAGTCCAGTTCGGATCACATCCGACTAGTGTCCTACGAACCGACCTCGTAGGTTCCTTCCCTTAAGCGCGCAACCCCTTATGTTCAAGTCGGCTTGGTCACAGTTCGGATCACCTCCGACCTGCACGGTTGGTAGCAGCCTCTAGCAAGACGTGCCGACCACCAAGCAGACTATGAAGCTGGTTAGGCGAACTCGCATAACGTGTCACACTTCTGTTCCCTTTGCCACACGATATATGTTGTCGGGCTCAAGGTGAGACTGTCATCCTTGTGCTAGTCCGACCTCTTTCTCGTTCCAGTGATACCGACTACAATCCGGATTATCTCATGCTGTTCCTGGTCGGATCACACAAGGGGCCCAGAGTATATATCTCCTGATCGGAGGGGCAAATCCGATCTTGCTCGACCATGTCTCGCAGCATGGGACTGGACAAACCCGAAACCTACCTTTGTAACTACCCAGTCACGGAGTAGCGTTTGGTCGGCCCAAAGCAAGTCTGTCACCATCCCGAGTACATGCGTCAGCTCAGGTCTTAGGACGTAGAACGTATGTTCTACTAGAGACTCGCAGATGACCTATCGCTGCGTCTCATAGTTGGGTCTGTCCGACTCGGACGTTATCTCGACTCGGATCCGACTACGTCGAATCCGACCAGACCTTTCCAAGTCCATATTATCCGGT
Organism: Aegilops bicornis; assembly: GCA_021605145.1. Lineage (NCBI taxonomy): Eukaryota > Viridiplantae > Streptophyta > Magnoliopsida > Poales > Poaceae > Aegilops > Aegilops bicornis. The sequence continues at coordinate 623,106,839 of CM038674.1, forward strand.
TAGCATCCAATGCTCCATGGCTAGTGAGACCAAGCCATCGACCATGTCATATGCCAGTCTAGACGGCTGCGCGTCCACACAGCCCTTTCGACTAGGGACCTTTTAGGACAGTCATCATACAATGCATAGTCCCACAAACAAGTCACATACTTGCTGATACACATCATTGATAATGTCCAAGGACTATCTTTATTCATAAACACATAGGAAATATCATCATACATGATTACCTCTAGGGCATATCTCCAACAGTCTCCCACTTGCACTAGAGTCAATCAAATAGACATCGAATGCCCATAGCTCTAACGTGCCCCTCATGCGTGGGTTGTGGAAGCGGCTTAGTCAACGGATCTGCAACATTTGCATCCGTGTGAATCTTGCATAACTCTACATCACCATTCTTTACGATCTTTCGTATCAGGTGATATTTCCGGTCTATGTGTCTGACCTTGTGGTGATTCCTCGGCTCCTTGGCTTGTGCGATGGCACCGAATTATCACAATAAAGGTCCAACGGTTTCACCGAGGCTGGGAAAATACCAAGATCATCCAGAAAATGCCGATCCAAACACCTTCCTTTGCAGCATCACAAGCCGCAATGTATTCGCTTCGTGGTAGAATCGCCACCGTATCCTGCTTGGAACTCATCCGATTAATCGCTCCTCCATTCGGGGCGTACACGAATCCGGACCGTGATCGACAATCATCTATGTCGGTTTGGAAACTAGCATCGGCGTAACCCCTTACGGCGAGCTCTTCCTCACCTCCATAAACTAGGAACATCTCTTTAGTCCTTCTCGTGTACTTCAAAATAGACTTTACCGCTGCCCGATTACTCTCACAGGTTGGCCTGGTATCTACTTGTTAGGCTTATTGCAAAAGCAACATCGGGCCTTGTACATATCATGGCATACATGATGGATCCGATTGCCGAGGCATCTGAGAATCCTACTCATCCTGCTTCGCTCATCAGATGTCGAAGGACTCTGAGTCTCGCTTAGCCTTATACCATGTGAGAGCGGTAAGAACCCTTTCTTCGCCTCACTCATGTTGAACCACTTCAACACGTTATCTATGTACGTGCTCTGGCTTAAGCCGAGCAGCCTCCTCGATCTATCTCTATAGATCTTAATGCCTAAAATATAGACTGCCTCACGAAGGTCCTTCATCGAAAACTTGCCATTCAATGATTCCTTGACCGAGTTTAGCATCGAAACATTATTTCCGATCAGTAGTATGTCGTCCACATACAAGATCAAAAACACTATCGAGCTCCCACTTAACTTCTTGTATAAACAAGAGTCCTCTTTGCTTTTGATGAAACCGAGACCAGTGACGACCTCATCAAAACGAATGTTCCAACTCCGAGATGCTTGCTTCAACCCATAAATGGATCTCTTGAGCTTGCATACCCTACTAGTGCTAGTCGGATCGACAAAACCCTCTGGTTGTATCATATACACGTCCTCGGTTAAATTTCCGTGAAGGAAAGCCGTCTTGACATTCATCTGCCATATCTCGGAATCGAAATATGTAGCTATAGCTAGTATGATCCTCACCGATTTCAGCATCGCTACCGGCGAGTAAGTTTCGTCGTAGTCAATTCCTTGAACTTGTCCATAACCTTTAGCGACAAGCCGATCTTTGTGGATCTGAACATTTCCATCCACATCGGTTTTCTTCTTAAAGACCCATTTCCAACCAATGGCAGTTACGCCAGGTGGCGGATCAACCAAGTCCCAGACTTGATTCTCATCCATGGACTTTAACTCGGATCTCATGGCCTCCAGCCATGCCTCGGAATCTAGGCTCACCATCGCTTCCGCATATGTGGCCGGCTCGTCGCTTTCTAGCAACAATACTTCGCGCACTCTGCGCAATCTTTCCGACCTCCATGGTTCCGGTGCCGCTTCCACTACAGGTTCCCTGACTGACTCCGGTATGATCTCATCACCACGGTAGAGCCATCCCCGAGTGGTCCTCGAATTTCTTCGAGTCGAACCATCCTCCCACTGGCCTCCCGACTGAGAAACTCTTTCTCAAGGAAAAACCCGTTCCGAGCAACAAACACTTTGTTCTCTTCTCGGTTGTAGAAGCTATATCCCAAGGTTTCCCTCAGATATCCCACGAATATGCATTTATTCGACTTAGGTGTAAGATTGTATGACATAAGTCTCTTGACAAATGCTTCACAACCCCAAATCTTTAGAAAAGACAAACTGGGACTCTTCCCGGTCCACATCTCATGTGGTGTCTTGTCTACGGATTTTGATGGTACCCTATTAAGTGTGAAAGCTGCAGTTTCTAGAGCGTATCCCCAAAATGACAAGGGTAAATCCGATTTGCTCATCATAGACCGGACCATGTCCAACAAGGTCCTATTCATCCATTCTGACACGCCGTTTCTCTGTAGCGTACCCAGAGGTGTGAGCTGAGGTACTATACCTCGACTTTTCAGATGATCATCAAACTCCTGGCTCATGTACTCACCTTCACTATCAGATCGCAGAAGCTTTATAGTCTTGCCGAGCTGATTCTCAACCTGTTCTGAAACTCTTTGAACTTTACAAAAGTCTCCGACTTGTGCCCCATCAAATAGATATATCCATATCTACTCAAGTCGTGGGTAAAATTCACGAAGTACTGATAGCCACCTCTGGCGGTTGTGCTCATTGGACCACACACATCACTATGTACAAGTTCCAATAGCTCGGACGCCCTCTCGCAACTCTTTGCGAAAGGAGACTTAGTCATCTTGCCGAACAAGCATGATCACATGTCTCGAACGACCCGAAGTCGGACGAAGTTAGGAGCCCATCATCATGGAGCTTCTTCATGCGTTTCAGACTAATGTGTCCAAGCCGGAAATGCCAGAAGTATGTCGGATTTATATCATTAGGCTTATGCCTCTTGACATTCATGTTATAGACCGGTTCCTGTTCTAGATTCAATATAAATAGCCCATCAACAATGGGTGCATAGCTGATAATCCCCAAGTGCAAGGAATCATCGTAGCACTTTCCAAAGATGGAAGTGATAAGTATGGAGTGTCGAACCCACAAGGAGCTAAAGGTAAGATCAATATTCTCTCAAGCCCTATCTGCCACTGATACGACTCTACGTGCACCGAACGTTTGCTTCCAACTAGCAATGAGAAATAAAACTACTTGTGGGTATGAAGAGGATAACTTTGCATGATATCGGAGAGCTAAAATATAAAAGTAGGTGCTGTTATCATAAAGTTAGAATATAATACTAAATAATATAAATAGCGAGTGTGGAATAATGGTGGATCGGCGTGCGGAATTGTCCTAGGCAATTGTTAACAAGACCGGTAATCACTATTGCAGTTTCATATGAGGGAGAGGCATAAGCTAACATACTTTCTCTACTTGGATCATATGCACTTATGATTGAAACTCTAGCAAGCGTCCACAACTACTCAAGATTATTAAGGGAAAACCCAACCATAGCATTAAAGCATCAAGTCCTCTTTATTCCCATACGCAGCAATCCCACTTACTCGGGTTTGTGTTTCAGTCACTCACCAACCCACTATAAGCGAATCATGAACGTATTGCAACACCCTACAGCAGGAATCCCTCACGCTTGTGCGACACGGAGGGCACCATAGGACAGCACCAAATTAAAACATACAACTCATACCAATCTAGATCATCAATCAACCCAAAGACAAAAGATATCTACTCAAAACATCATAGGATGGCAACACATCATTGGATCATAATATGTGGCATAAAGCACCATGTTCAATTAGGGGATTACATCGGTTTGCGGGAGAGTGGACCGCGTAAAAGAGATGAGGATGGTGATGATGATGGTGATGTTGATGAAGACAATCACCGTGGCGATGATTCCCCTCCCGATGGCACTCCGGCGCCACCGGGAGAGAGGAGGAGAGGGTCTCCCCTTGTGCTTCCTCCTCCATGGCCTCCACCCTCTGGTCCTTGGCCTTCATGGTGATGATGGTCCCTCCGGGATACTCCTCCATGGCCACCGGTGATGATGGCCCCCCTCGTGAGCGCAGGAGAGGGCCTAGATCGATTTCTCGTGGCTACAGAGGCTTGCGGCGGCGGAACTTCTGATCCAATCTCCGTGCTGGAAGTTTTAGGGTATGAGAGTATATATGGGTGCAGGGGGTACGTCGGTGGACTTCCGGGCTGGCCACGAGGTAGGGGGCGCGCCCCAGGGGGGAGGGCGCACCCCCACACTCATGGGCATCCTGGGACTCCCCTGGTGAGCTTCCGGTACTCCATGGGCTTCTTCTGGTCCAAAAACAGGTTCCGTGGAGTTTTAGGTCTTTTGGACTCCGTTTGATATTCCTTTTCTTTGAAACACTGAAATAGGCTAAAAACAGCAATTCTGGGCTGGGCCTCCGGTTAATAGGTTAGTCCCAAAAATAATATAAAAGTGGAAAATAAAGCCTAATATTGCCCGAAACAGTAGATAATATAGCATGGAGCAATCAAAAATTATAGATACGTTGGAGACGTATCGAGGCATCTAAGCTTAATTCCTGCTCGTCCTCGAGTAGGTAAATGATAAAAAGATAATTTTTGATGCGGAACGCTAGTAAGTGCTTAAATTTGATCAATGATAATTCCAATCACTTTTTCTAGCATCAATATGTGTCATATTAGCAGCTTATCTCATAAAACTTTTCATGATCAAGTAACAATCTATTCACAATGTCAAGCATGGTTCAGAAACTTCATTCAGAACTAACAAACTATAATCTCAGTCATTGAAGCAATTGCAATTTATCATAACATCGAGAAGAGTCAAGAATAGAGCTTTTCAGCAAGTCCACATACTCAACTATCATATAGTCTTCTACAATTGCTAACACTCACGTGATACTTGTGGTTATGGAGTTTCAAAGGACCTTTGAGAAAGATAGGGGCTTATTGTGTTGCCTCCCAACGTATTCACCTTTAGGTGATGTCAACAATAATAGCCCATGCTAACTTACATCCAATTGGATACATATATCATGATCTTTCAAAGACAAGGAGCTTGCCAAAGGATAAAATGAAAAAGATAATGGTGAGGATCACCTTGACTCAAGCATAGAGTGAAAACATAAAGTAAAAGATAGGCCCTTCGCAGTGGGAAGCAGAGGTTGTCATGCGCGTTTCGGGTTGATGCACAAAATCTTAATGCAAAAGAACGTCACTTTCTATTGCCCCTTGTATGTGGACCTTTATTATGCAGTCTGTCACTTTTATTACTTCCACAACAAGTTCGTACAAAGCTTATTTTCTCTACACTAATAAGTCATGCATATTTAGAGAGCAATTTTTATTGCTTGCACCGATGACAACTTACTTGAAGGATCTTACTCAATCCATAGGTAGGTCTGATGGACTCTCATGGCAAAACTGGGTTTACAGGTATTTGGAAGCACAAGTAGTATCTCTACTTGGTGCTGAGAATTTTGGCTAGCATGAGGGGGAAAGGCAAGCTCAACATGTTTGGAAGGTCAATGACAATATACTTTAACTGAGATGTCGGAAAACATATACCATTACGTTGTCTTCCTTGTCCAATGTCAACTCTTTTAACATGTCATACTTAATGAGTTCTTCACAATCATAAAAGATGTCCAAGATAATATATTTGTATGTGAACCTCTCTTTCCTTATTACTTCCTATTAATTGCAACGATGACCAAAACTACGTTTGCCAATACTCAACAACTTTTATGCCTCATACTTTCTATGTGTGAAGTCATCACTAACCATGTTATAAGCAAATGAAACATATAAAAGTTCAGATTTATGACATTCAATTCATTCCCCATTTACTCATAGGATATATATGAAGCACATGAGTAAATGACAAACTACTCTAAAAGATATGAGTGAAAGACACTGAGTAGTCAAATAATTAACTAGCCATGGGAGGGTTCCTTTTCTATTCAAAATTTCATATCCAATGATTTTATTCATACATAAAGTAAAACAAAATAAAATTACATTGCAAGGATAGCACAACTCATGTGAAGAAGCAAAAACTTAGGCTCAACCGATACTAACCAATAGTTGTTGAAGAAGAAAGGTGGGATGCCTAACGGGGCATCCCCAAGCTTAGATGCTTGAGACTTCTTGGAATATTATCTTGGGGTGCCTTGGGAATCCCCAAGATTGAACTTTTATATCTCCTTAATTCCTCTCATATCATGGTTTCTCTTTTTATTAAAAGCTTCATCCACACCAGACTCAACAAGAACTCGTGAGATAGGTTAGTATAAACCAATGCAAAACCTTATCATTTTCTACTGTAACAAAACACTAAAATTATTATTCAACATTGCATACTAAATGTCCCTGCATATTTAATACTCCTATCCTCAAATAGAATCATTAAACAAGCAAACATATGCAAACAATGCAAACATAACAGCAATCTGTCAAAACAGTACCGCCTGTAAAGAATGCAAGAGTATCGATACTTCCCTAACTCCAAAAATTATGAGAGAAAATTCCCACTGTATTATATTTATTAGACCTCATTATGCAAAAAGTTTCAACATTATATAATGCTCTTACTTTTCTAGGGAATTTTTGCAACAGCGGTAAACTTTCTGTTTTCAAACAGCAACTTGTATACTAGCAAAATAAGCATGGTAAAGGCTATCCTAGACATTTTTATTGAAAATAAAGATGAAAAACACTATTCTAAATAACATCAAGCAAATGCTAACAAAAGAGAATGACGCTCCAAGCAAAACACATATCATGTGACGAATAAAAATATAGCTCCGAGTAAAGTATACCGATAGTTTTGAAGACGAAAGAGGGGATGCCTTCCGGGGCATCCCCAAGCTTAGTCGCTTGAGTATTCCTTGAATATTTCCTTTGGGTGCCTTGGGCATCCCCAGCTTAGGGTATTTCCACTCATTATTCTCCTCATATCGATATCTCACCCAAAACTTGAAAACTTCAATCACACAAAACTTAGTCAAACTTCGTGAGATAGGTTAGTATGATAAAGAGCAAACCCTCAACTTTGGTACCGAAAAAGACAAGGTTCATAATTGTTTTCACACAATGCTTACTGTACCATATCATTTCTAAAATTTATATTGAAAAATATAAGCCATAGAAACTAGAAAACAAGCAAACTATGCAATGAAAACAGAATCTGTCAGAAACAGAACAGTCTGTAATGATCTGAACAATAACCATACTTATTCTACAGCAAAAATTATGAAATAAATTGTTGGACGTGAGGAATTTGTCTATTAATCTTCTGAAAAAATGATCAACTCAATAGCACTCTTCTGTAAAAAATGACATCTATTCTCGTGAGCGCAAAGTTTCTGTTTTTTTTACGGCAAGATCACATTAACTTTCACCCGAGTCTTCCCAAAGGTCTTACTTGGCACTTTATTGAAACAAAATATATATAACATGATTACTATAGTAGCTTAATCATGTAAAAACACAAAAACAGTAAGGGTAAATATTGGGTTGTCTCCCAACAAGCGCTTTTCTTTAATGCCTTTTAGCTAGGCATGATGATTTCAATGATGCTCACTTTAAAGATAGGAATTGAAACACAAAGAGAGCATCTTGAAGAATATGACTAGCATATTTAAATCTAACACACTTCCTATGCCTAGGGATTTTGTGAGCACACAACTTATGGGAACAAGAATCAACTAGCATAGGAAGGCAAAGCAAGTATAACTTCAAAACTTTAAGCACATAGAGAGGAAACTTAATATTATTGCAACTCCTACAAGCATGTATTCCTCCCTCATAATAATTTTCAGTAGCATCATGGATAGCAAATTTGTTCTCATACTCAATTGGAACCTATTCCGAAATAGTGGAGTCATTACTAGCTAAAGTTGACACTCTTCCAAATCCACTTCCATAAATATCACACTAAGATTCAACATTTTCCAAAATAGTGGGATCACTAATTCCTAAAGTTAACACTCTTCCAAACCCACTTTAAATGATAGTATTATTCATACTCCAAAAGATATAAGTGAAGTTCATGGAGCATTCTACAACTAACCAATATCCAAGCTCAAAGTGTATAAGTGAAGCACGTGAAGCATTCTAAAAAACCATACTCAAAAGATTTAAGTGAAGCACAAAGAGCAATTCTATAAGATCATACTTAAAAGATTTAAGTGAATTACATGAAGTATTCTATAAATGAATGAAGGGATATCTCATGCTAGCATGGTTCTAGTAGAAAAAGAAAAACACAAAGGACATAAATCATGTGAACAAAACAAAACCCGAGGTATACCGATAATTGTTGAAGAAGAAAGATGGGATGCCAACTGGGGCATCCCCAAGCTTAGATGCTTGAGTCTACTTTGAAATATTTACTTGGGGTGCCTTGGGAATCCCCAAGCTTGAACTCTTGCCTCTCTTTATTCTTCTCATATGGATAGCTCCTCGACCTTCGGACACTTCATACTAACAAAACTTTAACAAAAACTTGTGAGATCCGTTAGTGTAATAAAGCAAATCACTACCTTTAGGTACTGTAATGAACTCATTCTTTATTTGTATTGATGTTAAATCTACTGTATTCCAACTTCTCTATGGTTCATACCCTCCGATACTACTCATAGATTCATCGAAATAAGCAAACAACACATGCAAAACAGAATCTGTTAAAAACAGAACTGCCTGTAGTAATCTGGAAGTTTGCCAAACTTCTGTAACTCCTAAAATTACTAAATAAATTTGAAAATTTGAAAATTTTGTACCGAATTAATGTGAAAAAAGTTTCAGACCCTTTTGACTTTCCAGTAAAAAAATGTAAATTCACGCACTACAGCCAAAGTTTCTGTTTTTGTTTTGCACATAGTAAACAAGCAATCTAATCATCCTAAAACCAAGGCTTGGCACATTATTTTTATAATACAATGAATATATACAAGGATAATTATTTACAGAGAAACTTCCATGAAAAATTGTACATTGTTTCCATGAGCATGAGCACAAGTGCTCAAGGTCGACCCTCACTTCTTCAATGCAAAACCTTCCAATCACTTCTCTTTTTGAAAAACTTTTTAGGCATGAGAGGCAAGTAATAATTTTTTTTGTATGTCTCACCCACAACTAAAGAGAAACAAAAAGAAAAAACAAAATCTACTTAGTGAAGGAGGCAAACAAGCACACACGAGAATAACAACCCCACGCTATTGCTCCCCAGCAACGGCGCCAGAAAAGAGCTTGATAATCCCCAAGTTCAAGGAATCATCGTAGCACTTTCCAAAGATGGAAGTGATAAGTATGGAGTGTCGAACCCACAAGGAGCTAAAGGTAAGATCAATATTCTATCAAACCCTATCTGCCACTGATACGACTCTACGTGCACTGAACGTTTGCTTCCAACTAGCAACGAGAAATAAAACTACGTTGTGGGTATGAAGAGGATAACTTTGCATGATATCGGAGAGCTAAAATATAAAAGTAGGTGCTGTTATCATAAAGTTAGAATATAATACTAAATAATATAAATAGCCAGTGCGGAATAATGGTGGATCGGTGTGTGGAATTGTCCTAGGCAATTGTTAACAAGACCGATAATCACTATTGCAGTTTCATATGAGGGAGAGGCATAAGCTAACATACTTTCTCTACTTGGATCATATGCACTTATGATTGGAACTCTAGCAAGCGTCCGCAACTACTAAAGATCATTAAGGTAAAACCCAACCATAGCATTAAAGCATCAAGTCCTCTTTATTCCCATACGCAACAATCCCTCTTACTCGGGTTTGTGTTTCACCACTCACCAACCCACTATAAGCGAATCATGAACATATTGCAACACCCTACAGCTGAATCCCTCACGCTTACTGCCGACACGAAGGGCACCATAGGACAGCACCAAAGTAAAACATACAACTCATACCAATCTAGATCATCAATCAACCCAAAGACAAAAGATATCTACTCAAAACATCATAGGATGGCAACACATCATTGGATCATAATATGTGGCATAAAGCACCATGTTCAAGTAGGGGATTACAGCGGTTTGCGGGAAAGTGGACCACGTAAAAGAGATGAGGATGGTGATGATGATGGTGACGTTGATGAAGACGATCACCGTGGCGATGATTCCCCTCCCGATGGCACTCCGGCGCCACCGGAAGAGAGGAGGAGAGGTTCTCCCCCTTGTGCTTCCTCCTCCATGGCCTCCACCCTCTAGTCCTTGGCCTTCATGATGATGAAGAGCCCTCCGGGATACTCCTCTATGGCCTCCGGTGATGATGGCCCCCTCCGGCAGGGCGCCGGAGAGGGCCTAGATTGATTTCTCGTGGCTACAGAGGCTTGCGGCGGCGGAACTTCTGATCCAATCTCCGTTCTGGAAGTTTTAGCGTACGAGAGTATATATGGGTGCAGGGGGTACGTCGGTGGACTTCCGGGCTAGCCACGAGGTAGGGGGGCGCACCAGGAGGGAGGGCAGGCCACCCACCCTCGTGGGCAGCCCGGGACTGCCCTGGTGAGCTTCCGGTACTCCATGGGCTTCTTCTGGTCCAAAAACAGGTTCCGTGGAGTTTCAGGTATTTTGGACTCCGTTTGATATTCCTTTTCTTCGAAACACTGAAATAGGCTAAAAACAGCAATTCTGGGTTGGGCCTCCGGTTAATAGGTTAGTCCCAAAAATAATATAAAAGTGGAAAATAAAGCCCAATATTGCCCGAAACAGTAGATAATATAGCATGGAGCAATCAAAAATTATAGATACGTTGGAGACGTATCAATAGCCGTGGAACATACCATGCAAAAATATCGAACAACCATTGTCCTTTAAATTGAATTCATAACCTTGACTCATCAAACATGAGGCAGAAATAATGTTCCGACTAAGTGCAGGAATGTAATAATAATTATTCAATTCCATTATGAATCCGGAAGGAAGCTGGAGCTGCATCGTGTCGACCTCCAACGCAGCAACTCTTGCTTTGTTGCCTACCCTGATGCCAATCTCCCCTTGTGCCACACGCCTAGTTCTTACCAGCCCCTGCATCGAGTTGCAAATATGAACAACTGATCCGGTATCAAATACCCAAGAGCTACTAGGTATGTCAGCAAGGTAAATATCTTTAACATATGCAACAAGCGTACCTTTGCCTGAAGAAGCATTTCCGGCCTTCTTGCCATGCTCTGCAAGCCACTTGCTACAGTTCCTCTTCCAAAGGACCGGTCTCCTTGCGGTGATAGCAAGCGGTCTTGAGTCCGTCCAAACTTTGGCAGCGGCAGAGGTTACCGTCTCCGTGCCCTTTGCCTTAGCCTTTTTCTTGGACCAACTCTTCTTGAACTTAGTTTATTTCTGCACCATCAACACTTGATGCGTGCCTTTCTTAATATCCTGCTCTGCCACCTTGAGCATCCCATGCAATTCAGTGAGCTTCTTATCCATGCCATGCATATGATAGTTCGATATGAACGTCCCATAGCTGGGCGGATGAGAACCCAGAATCGCATCTCAGCCAGCTCATCCAAGAGCGGGAAGCCCAAACGATCCAAAGCTTGCACATATCCGATCATCTTGATCACATGTGGGCTCAGTGGATCACCTTCCTTCATCTTGCAATCCATCAAGGATCGCTAGACGTTGAACCTTTCGGTCCTAGCCTGTGTCTGAAACATGCTCTTGAGACTCTCGATCATATCGTAAGCCTCAACATTTTTGAAATGTTGTTGCAAATCGGGCTCCATACAAGCCAGCATCAGACAGCTGATCTCCGTTGATTCATCAACGAGTTTCTGGTAGGCATTTTTAGCTGTGGCACTAGCATTATCAGCAGGTTCCTCCGAAGTGGATCCTCTAGAACATGTTCCTTTTATCGTGCTTGAGAACAATTCTCAAATTTCTATACCAGGTGGTAAAGTTTGTTCCATTCAGTTTATCCTTTTCCGTAATTGATTTCAATGCAAAGTTGGGTTGAGCAGGTGGTGCCATTGATCTACAAATGTAAAATATGCAATCACTAAGCAATGTGTTTATGTAGAGTAATTCTAGCCTAAGCGAAATACTCCCATCAAGTCGACATCCCTCCGCAAACTCTCAGTGATTTAGGATCCGACTAGCGCATGCGACTAGCGAGCTTTAGCATCACTGCTAGCCAACATACCTATCCGGTAAGCAACTCCTTGCTAATCGTATCTCTATACGACTCATGTCGGCCGGGAAGGTATCTCATACCCCGGCTCCCAACCTTCTTTGCCACAAGGCCCAAAACCGTTTTGATAGCCTTGTCAAGTTAACCTAATGCAATGCATGTCCGTGTCCGACATGAACCCTTCAGTTCAAGGACACCTAGCAGCACCCCAATTTTATGAGCCCACTACTAGACGTACTTGATGTGCGAAGGTGCAACATCGGGGATGGCAATTCACTTTATATTCATGAGGGATCTTTCTACCATTCTAACATGCATAGAAAACAAGAAGGATAACAATCACAAATAAACATATATTGTGAAATAGTATGGCACCTTCATGGTTGTCCATCCAGGTCGGCTCCGACTCCGATGACCATCTAGGAACTCCACCTTGTTTGTCATGCCGGGACGCCAAGCCACCAACTTGATCTCTATTATCCAACTACTACAACTAGTAATGAATATTACATAGAGTCACAAGTCGACACGCAGGTCGTTATACATTATAATGACAGCACTTTGGCTCCTGCAGGCTGACAAACATGACACGCAGGCCACGTATAAATTACACACATGCATCACATACACATGAGCCACACTATTCACATCAAACCTGCAAAACAAAGTTATGCATATATAGAATCGCATTCTACCGGTTTGTGTGTCGGGTATGAAATACACGGCGCTACGCACACGGCGGTCACGACCTCATCGATCCCGATTGACAGAAAACATAGCCTCAACGATCCCCATGTGTAGTTGATCACATCAACCATGCACATAGCCGATCTCTTCAAGGACAACAGATCTCATCTGCCGCCTCCGCATATCTAATATGCATACAATCTGAATCCAAATCCTATAGCAGAGGCTCTGATACCACTGTTGGGTTCTACGGTAGGGTGCGTCGACTGCAAATTAAAAATTCCTACGCGCAGAACATCCAGGAACATGCTACGGGAGATGGATCACAGTTCGTTACCACTAGACGCGCAGTTGGGGCAGCGCGTCCGCGTGGATCGTCTCCTCCTTGTTCGATCTCCCTCGAACAGCTGGTCGTCCGATCCCACGTATGAGTTCGCCAGAGCGGCGCAAGTGCACCGCCTCTAACGGTATCCGCGCGTGCAGGAGGAACACTGTGCGGCGGACTTCTAGGTCCGATCAAACAGTCGGCGGGGAGTGGAGGTGGCTATTCGCAACACATGCAAACCCTAGTCGCAGCGCCAAAGCGATCAACCACATGAGTGTGCCGCACCTCCACTTTATATAGGCGTCCGTCGCAGGCTCAACACTTGGACCTGGCACGGACCCTAAAGCCCAAAGTCTACTCGGTCACGTTCCTAGTCCAGTTCGGATCACATCCGACCAGTGTCCTACGAACCGACCTCGTAGGTTCCTTCCCTTAAGTGCGCTACCCCTAGGTTCAAGTCGACTTGGTCACAGTTCGGTTCACCTCCAACCTGCACGGTTTGTAGCGGCCTCTAGCAAGGCGTGCCGACCACCAAGCAGACTATGAAGCTGGTTAGGCGAACCTGGACAACGTGTCACACTTCTGTTCCCTTTGCCACACGATATATGTTGTTGGGCTCAAGGTGAGACTGTCATCCTTGTGCTAGTCCGACCTCTTTCTCGTTCCAGTGATACTGACCACAATCCGGATTATCTCATAATCCTTGTCGCATGGCCATGTTGTTCCTGGTCGGATCACACGAGGGGCCCAAAGTATATCTCTCCTGGTCGGAGGGGCAAATCCCATCTTGCTCGACCATGTCTCACAGCATGGGACTGGACAAACCCGAAACCTACCTATGTAACTACCCAGTCATGGAGTAGCGTTTGGTCGTCCCAAAGCAAGTCTGTCTCCATCCCGAGTACATGCATCAGCTCAGGTCTTAGGACATAGAACATATGTTGTACTAGAGACTCACAGATGACCTATCGCTGCGTCTCATAGTTGGGTCTATCCGACTCAGACCTTATCTCGACTCGGATCCGACTACGTCGAATCCGACCAGACCTTTCCAAGTCCATATTATCCGGTTAGCATCGAATGCTCCATGGCTAGTGAGACCAAGCCATCGACTGTGTCATATGCCAGTCTAGTCGGCTGCGTGTCCAAACAACCCTTTCGACTAGGGACCTTTTAGGACAGTCATCATACAATGCATAGTCCCACAAATCAGTCACATACTTGCCGATACACATCATTGATAATGTCCAAGGACTATCTTTATTCATAAACACATAGGAAATATCATCATACATGATTGCCTCTAGGGCATATCTCCAACATTATTGGTCTTGCTTCCATTGTTGTTCCTCCAACTGATCCGTTAGAACATTATTTGTTAGACCATGAAAACGATATGTTTATGAAGGAAAGGGAAGAAATAGATGAAGTGTTCCTTAAACAAGAACCTATGCTGAAACATGACCTTCCCGTTGAAATTCTTTGGGATCCCCCTCCACCCAAGGGTGATCCCGTGTTTGAACTCAAACCTTTACCTGATAATCTTAAGTATGCTTATCGTGATGAAAAAGAAATATATCCTGTTATTATTAGTGCTAATCTTTCAGAGAAAGAAGAAGAAAGATTATTGAAAACTCTGAAGAAGCACCGAGCTGCTAGTGGATATACTCTGGATGATCTTAAGGGCATTAGTCCCAAATTATGTCAACACAAAATTTCAGTGGAGAAAGATGCCAAACTAGTTAGAGATCCTCAAAGACGATTAAATCCCAAAATGAAGGAGGTGGTAAGAAAGGGGATTCTAAAACTCCTTGAGGCAGGTATTATTTATCCCGTTGCTGATAGTGAATGGGTAAGCCCTGTCCATTGTGTCCCTAAAAAGGGAGGTATTACCGTTGTTCCTAATGATAAAGATGAATTGATCCCGCAAAGAATTATTACAGGTTATAGGATGGTAATTGATTTTCGTAAGTTAAACAAAGCTACTAAGAAAGATCATTACCCTTTACCTTTTATTGATCAAATTCTAGAAAGACTATCCAAACACACACATTTTTGCTTCCTAGATGGTTATTCTGGTTTCTCTCAAATACTGGTGTCAGCAAAGGATCAATATAAAACTACTTTTACTTGCCCTTTTGGTACTTTTGCTTATAGACGTATGCCTTTTGGTTTATGTAATGCACCTGCTACCTTTCAAAGATGCATGATGGCTATATTCTATGATTTTTGTGAAAATATTTGTGAGGTATTCATGGATGACTTCTCCGTCTATGGATCCTCTTTTGATGATTGTTTGAGCAACCTTGATCGAGTTTTGCAGAGATGCGAAGACACTAGTCTCGTCATGAATTGGGAAAAGTGTCACTTCATGGTTAATGAAGGCATTGTCTTGGGGCACAAGATCTCCGAGAGAGGTATTAAAGTTGATGTTATTTAAAAGATGACATGTCCCAAGGACATAAAAGGTATAAGAAGTTTCCTTGGTCATGCCGGCTTTTATAGGAGGTTCATTAAGGACTTTTCTAAAATCTCTAGGCCTCTGACTAATTTATTGCAAAAAGATATTCCTTTTGTCTTTGATGATGATTGTGTAGAAGCATTTGAAACACATAAGAAAGCCTTGATCATCGCACCTATTGTTCAGCCACCTGATTGGAATTTACCTTTTGAAATTATGTGCGATGCTAGTGATTATGTTGTAGGTGCTGTTTTAGGGCAAAGAGTCGATAAGAAATTGAATGTTATCCAGTATACTAGTAAGACTCTTGATACTGCCCAGAGAAATTATGCTACTACTGAAAAAGTGTTCTTAGCAGTTGTGTTTGCATGTGATAAGTTTAGACCTTATATCGTTGATTCCAAAGTTACTATTCACACTGATCATGCTGCTATTAAATATCTTATGGAAAAGAAAGATGCTAAGCCTAGACTCATTAGATGGGTCCTCTTACTTCAAGAATTTAATTTGCATATTATTGATAGAAAGGAGTCGAGAACCCTGCTGCGCATAACTTATCTAGGTTAGAGAATGTTCTTGATGACCCACCGCCTATTAATGATAGTTTTCCGATGAACAATTAGTGGTTGTCAATGCTTCTCGTCTTTGCTCCTTGGTATGCTGATTATGCTAATTACATTGTTGCTAAATATATACCACCTAGTTTCACATACCGGCAAAAGAAAAAGTTCTTTATGATTTAAGACATTACTTGGGATGATCCACACCTTTATAAAGAAGGAGTAGATGGTATTATTAGACGTTGTGTGCCTGAGCATGAACAGGAACAAATCCTACGCAAGTGTCACTCTGAATCCTATGGAGGACACCACGCTGGAGATAGAACTGCACACAAGGTACTACAATCTAGTTTTTATTGGCCTACTCTTTTCAAAGATGCTCGTAAGTTTGTCTTATCTTGTGATGAATGTCAAAGAATAGGTAATATTAGTAAACGTCAAGAAATGCCTATGAATTATTCTCTTGTTATTGAACCGTTTGATGTTTGGGGCTTTGATTATATGGGACCATTTCCTGCCTCTAATGGTTATACACATATTTTAGTTGTTGTTGATTACGTTACTAAGTGGGTAGAAGCTATTCCAACTAGTAGTGCTGACCATAACACTTCTATTAAAATGCTTAAAGAAGTTATTTTTCCGAGGTTTGGAATCCCTAGATATCTTATGACTGATGGTGGTTCACACTTTATTCATTGTGCTTTCCGTAAGATGCTTGCTGAGTATGATGTCAATCATAGAATCGCATCTCCTTATCACCCGCAGTCTAGTGGTCAAGTAGAGTTGAGCAATAGAGAGCTCAAATTAATTTTGCAAAAGACTGTGAACAGATCTAGAAAGAATTGGTCCAAAAAACTTGATGATGCGTTATGGGCCTATAGAACTGCATACAAAAATCCTATGGGTATGTCTCCATATAAGATGGTTTATGGAAAAGCATGTCATTTACCTCTTGAACTTGAACATAAAGCATATTGGGCTATTAAAGAGCTCAAAAATGACTTCAAACTTGCCGGTGAGAAGAGGTTGTTTGATATTAGCTCACTTGATGAATGGAGAACCCAAGCATATGAGAATTCCAAGCTTTTCAAAGAAAAAGTCAAACGCTGGCATGATAAGAGGATACAAAAGCGTGAGTTTAACGTAGGAGATTATGTGTTATTGTTCAACTCTTGTTTAAGATTTTTTGCAGGAAAACTTCTCTCAAAATGGGAAGGTCCCTACGTTATCAAGGAGGTTTATTGTTCTGGTGCTATAAAAATCAACAACTTCGAAGGCACAAATCCGAGGGTGGTAAACGGTCAAAGAATTAAACCTTATATTTCAGGTAATCCTATCAATGTTGAAACTAATATTATTGAAACCATAACTCCTGAGGAATACATAAGAGACACTTTCCAGAATGTTCCAGACTCCGAAAAGGCATAGGTACGTGGTACGGTAAGTAAACCGACTCCAAAACAACTCTAATGGAAATTTTTATCAGTTTTGGATTATTTAAGAATTTTAGGAAGAAAGAAGTAGTCCGAAAGGACACGAGGCTCCCACGAGAGGAGGGCCCCCAGGGTGCGCCTGTCTCGTGGGCACCTCGTGTGCCTCCGGACTCGCTTTTTAGTATGTTATGTATTTTGGTCGGTAAAAATTCATTATATATACTCCCAAGGTTTTGACCACCGTATCACGCAAATATCCTCTATTTTCGTTTCGAGCTGTTCTCGCTAGAATAAAGCAAGATGTCTTCTCAGGAGTCAGTTGGGGAGAGCCGGGTGTCTCACCCAACGCCAGGTCCAGGAGCAAATAGCGACGCCTATCACTTTGGACCATCAACGGGGGATGATATGGAGGCTGATTTGAAAAGGATAGATGCCATGGAGGAGGATCAAGAAGTTACCTCTCGTCTTCGAGCAGAATTCACTATGGCGGAACTACCTATCCTGGCTGTCCCTACTTCGGTCACTCCTTCCAACTCTAGATTTCTTTCTTATGAAAATATGAAAAAGAGTTTCACTTGTTCTCCAGAAGCTATGCAGCATCCTTGGGTAAAAGGAGCCTTGTCCGTTACGGGCAAGCTCCATAAAGAAAATATGGACCTCAAACAACAAGTCAATAAGCTCGAGGAGGAGAACCGTATCTTGAAGGGCATAATCGCCAAGAAGATCATAACACCAACCGTGAAGAAGGAGAAATAATCACATGGGTATGGGCACTCCCCTTGGCAACTGCCAAGCTTGGGGGAGGTGCTCCGGTATCGTATCACCATCACACCCTTATCTTTACCACTTTATTTAGTTCGATCCTTTTAGTAGTATCTTGATCTAGTAGATTGAAGTTTTGATATCAAGTAGTTTTGAGTTTTGCATTGTGATCTTTTTATGTAATCGAGTCTGTGTGCTATCTATAATAAAGATTAGTGTTGAGTCAAGGTCTTTTCTATGTTGCTATGATCTTGAGAAAGTAGAAAGAACAAAAGAGTTCATATTGATCTTATGGATAGTGATAACTTCACACATAGAAAGTATGAGGCATAAAAATTGTTGAGAGTTAATGAACGTAGCCTTGGTCATCGTTGCAATTAATAGGAAGTGATAAGGTAAGAGGGGTTCACATATAAATATATTATCTTGGACATCTCTTATGATTGTGAAGCACTCATTAAGTATGACATGCTAAAAGAGTTGATGTTGGACAAGGAAGACAACTTAATGGTTTATGTTTTCCGACATCTCAGTTAAAGTATATTGTCGTTGACCTTCCAAACATGTTGAGCTTGCCTTTCCCCCTCATGCTAGCCAAATTCCATGCACCAAGTAGATATACTACTTGTGCTTCCAATTATCCTTAAACCCAGTTTTGCCATGAGAGTCCACCATACCTACCTATGGATTGAATAAGATCCTTCAAGTAAGTTGTCATCGGTCCAAGCAATAAAAATTGCTCTCTAAATATGTATGACTTATTAGTACAGAGAAAATAAACTTTGTACGAACTTGTTGTGGAAGTAATAAAAGCGACAGACTACATAATAAAGGTCCACATACAAGGGGCAATAGAAAGTGACGTTCTTTTGCACTAAGACTTTATGCATCAACCCTAAATGCGCATGACAACCCTTGCTTCCCTCTGCGAAGGGCCTATCTTTTACTTTATGTTTTACCTTATGCTTGAGTCAAGGTGATGCCCACCTTTCCCTTTTTATTTTTATCCTTTGGCAAGCTCCTCGTGTTTGAAAGATCATGATACATATATCCAATTGGATGTAAGTTGGCATAGGCTATTATTGTTAACATCACCTAAAGGTGAATACGTTGGGAGGCAACACAATAAGCCCCTATCTTTCTCAAAGGTCCGGTGAAACTCTATAACCACAAGTATTGCGTGAGTGTTAACAATTATAGGGGACTACGAGATAGTTGAGTATGTGAGCTTGCTGAAAAGCTCTATTATTGACTCTTTCCGATGTTATGATAAATTGCAATTGTTTCAATGACTGAGATTATAGTTTGTTAGTTCCCAATGAAGTTTTTTGAACCATACTTGACATTGTGGATTGCTTATTACTTGAGCATAGGAAATCATATGACAAAATCCTTATATGTTGCTGTTATTAGAATGATCATGATGCCCTCATGTCCGTATTTTATTTTTATCGACACCTCTATCTCTAAACATGTGGACATATTTTTCGATTTTCGGCTTCCGCTTGAGGACAAGCGAGGTCTAAGCTTGGGGGAGTTGATACGTCCATTTTGCATCATGCTTTTATATCAATATTTATTGCATTATGGGATGTTATTACACATTATATCTCAATACTTATGGCTATTATCTCTTATTTTACAAGGTTTACCATGAAGGGGGGAATGCCGGCAACTGGAATTCTGGCTGGAAAAGGAGCAAACGTTGGAAATCTATTCTTCACAACTCCAAAAGTCCTGAAACTCCATGAAACAACTTTTTGGAATTTATTAGAGTTTATGAGCTAAAGAAATAGGCCAGGGGCCCCACACCTTGTCCAGGAGATAGGGGGCGCCCCCCCCATAGGGCGCGCCTCCCTATCTCCTGGGCCCCCTGCTGTTAGGTGGAGGAATAATTATTTTCCGCGTGATAAGGAGGCACTTCCTTGCGGCTGCCGTGTACCCAGCTGTCAGCCTCTCCATGTACAGTACTCTTCCGATGGAAGTCGGTCGTTGACCACATTGACCACGTCGCGCCGAGTGCACCATGGCGGTGGACGACGGCGAGGCTTAGGAAGGGGACGACGCGGAGCCGGGGAAGACGCGGAAGTGTAAGCCCGCGCGGAGAGGAGTACGATGGTTCACTGGTTCGGCTGCGGTGTGAGGCTGCCGTCGCCGCAGAATAACATGGGCTGTGAGTGAGTAGAGGGATGCCCTGGCCAGCGGTGGGAATAGTAGGGGGCGCTGAGGCCTGCGCGGCAGCACAGTCGGCCACGGGAGGCGGGAGCAGGCGGTCCCGCCGACGCTGCTTTGGCGGCTGGAACAAGAAGATCAGAGATTGAAGAAACACGACGGCCGTTGGATTGATATCCAACGGTTACGTCTGCTAGAATCGTTTGTTGACGTATATAATTTATATATAGCTCATGGCAACTAAACAGGCCCACAAGTCAGACCACTCCCTCTTTTTTTTAATAATTTATATATAGCTCATGGCAACTTCTTATGCAATTTATTGCAGTCATTTTTTTTGGTTGGCCAGGGCCAATTTCGCATATTTCTGTGGGTTCCAAACTATTTTTAATACCGAAATATCGAGCCAGATTTAAAGTACTTTGAAGATATATTTAAATTAGGTTAATGCCCAAAGGAAATAGGAATCTGAAAATTTGAAAAAACATCAGAAATTATAAAGTAATTGCCAATTTGTCATCTGTTTTTATATTTACAACCCATTTCATATTACTTTCAGGATTTGCAGGCGTCTTGAAAGAGTTGCAACCCATCAGCGCATAGAAAAATAAGTAGGCCTGGATTGGGTATTCTTCAGAAAAAATAAACTGGACTCATTTTCACAAAGAAAAAATAGCTGGCCTTGTCACATGGTGAACATAAAATATAAGCCTGGGCTAGACGGGCCACAGCCCAGTTCAAACCCTGCTCCGTCTCAACAATACCAAACAAAAAAAAATACAGCTCGAGAAGCTACGTCCCAGGTGTCAGCCGATCTTGCGCTATTCTCTTGTCTATTGACTATATACGCTCACAATGTCATGGGTCCCAGATGTCAGGAAAACACTAGTAGGAAGCATTTTATTTTTCCATACGCTGATGTGGTGGGCCCCTACTGTCATCATCTCCACGTACTTCTGCCGATTCCTGTTGTTTGTTGACCATGTTGACAACGCGAGAGGGCGGCGCCGCGGCGAGCGCACCAAAGCGCGCGGAGGACGTCGGCGTTAATGATTTAGGAGACGGTGGAGCGGAGATGCGTGCGCTGAGGCGCAGCAGCCGTGGGAGGCGGAAGCAGGCGGCCCCACCGCCGCTGGTTTGGTTTTGGCGGCTGGAGGAAGAACGGACTGAAGAAACACGACATACTGTAAAAGCAGCAGGAGTACTTAACAACCTTAACTGAAACCAGCAGGGGCACTTAACAACCAAACCTGAAAGCAGTATGAGTACTTATACAGGTTCAACCGTACAAAGCACGCCTCGAACAATGCTACTTTGCCTACAGTTAACCAACGGTGAGGCCACCAAGCCCCAGGACAAGGCCCAGGCGCCACCCCGCGCATCCACAACCTTCTGAAAGCGGCTTCATCTCGCAACGTGGTCAATAAACAGGATATTCGCTTTAGAGCCATGGGAAAGCATGAACATAATCTTCTGTCCTATTCTCCAAGATGGATGGGCCTTCATTATTTGAGACCACCCATGAATAAGCATCTTTTCACCTCCAAGGGGAATTGAGTAGGTCGACATGAACATCATGTTGTGACCAAGCGCAAGTCTGACCCGACCATGGTCAGGCATCTGTATAGGAACAATAGAACTCGGCACTTCCTGTTTCAAGAAGATCACAGTTATAAAACTGTGTATAAGCAATAGTTTATGAACAACATATATAACAGAAAACAGCTCGTACCATAAGTTTCTCGACACAGTTGGACCTATTCAACGAGTGCAGCGATGGCACACATATCCCACGTGGCCTTCCACCATTTAAACACCCCACAAGGACCTCAATACGACCAATAAAGTGTAGGAACTTGTGGATGTCGATCTAGTCAACTTCAGTGCCATTAGTAACAACCGAGTTATTACAGAGTAACAAACAAGCAGACTGCTTAACTCCTGAAAAAAAACCTACACGTGCCACCAATTATAAGAAAATATTAGTTAGAAGTAGCATCTTCGTGAGAGATTCGTTGCTACTTCTAAAGTTAAATTGTGATTAGTTAGACAGAATAGGTGGATTAAGAAGTAATCGAGGCAACAAGCAAGAACCAGATACAAAACTAACATGGATGAACAATTGGAACGACGTCGGGGTGGAAGATCGCAGTGAAGATGAGATCAGGTTCTACTATTTCCATCAACATTCATGCGCCAACTTTCAGTCTGTAACACTTGAGAAAGTTTATCCAAGTTTGGCCATAAAAAAGCAGCGATCTTCTTTGTTCATGAACCCAACTCGGAACTTATATCCATGGCTTGTCTTCACTGTGACCATTAAACTAGTGTATTCAGTTATGGCAAGACCGAGCATCTTGAGTACATGTGTTCTGGCAGAGCAAATAATACACTCCAGGAAAAATAATATGAGAACACAGCATCTTCAAAAAAAACCCACCCTCCCGGATAGAAAATAGGATTCTAGGAACATACTGTGCATGTTTCAAAATGTTGTGTTAGGATGAGAAGGAACAAGTGTGGCGTCTCGCCGAGGGCGCAGAAACCTGTAGGGTACTCGCACTTTGGGCACTGCAAATGAAACACACTAGATTCAGTAGGAAGAAAAATGCATCAACGACAGCGGCTGCCATCCTAGGATTACCTGCGACCAAGGGACTTGGATTTATCGGGGATGGATGAAGAATTCGTAGCTGGTTCTCCATGAGAAAACCATATGCAATCGCCGAGAGGGGTTTTCTCTGAACAAGCAGACGGGGGAGAAGGGGATTCAGGCCCAGTGAAATATTGCCGCTTCGTCCGTCCAGCTTACTGCTTAAGCTGGAAAGGGGGAGTTGTGATTTGACGGCTCATTGGGCATTACTGCGGCGCTACAACCGGGGTGTGTCTACCATGAAGTTGTGCACTCTAATTTGTGCATATGGCACGTGGACCCCATTGTCGGTTGCCCCACTTATCAGCGAAAGGAAGTAGAAAGACAGGAGTAACTAGTTACACATAAATATATTTTTGACAGAGAGATACTCCCTCTGTAAAGAAATATACAAATATTTTATATCACAGGCTCACCTTGCCGAGAAATATACTCCCTCTGCAACGCACGGGCATTATGGGGGTTCAGCTTTTTTTATGGGGGTTCAGCTGAGAATATAATACTCTCATAGGCTCACGGTTCTGGACTTTGGGCCACGGGCCGACCCTGCATGTTTGGGGGCCCATGTGTTCTACCTCAGCGCTTTTCATATTGCAAGCCATCGGTACGGCGCTTGTTTTAGATGCTGTCGCAAGGCGAATACACAAAATTGAATAAAGCACGGCAGCTGTTGGAATGAAATTGAACGACAGTTCCTAACCAGCAATCAGAGTTGCAATTCTATCAACGATATACCATGTGATAAATAATACTGTCGTACTACTTATACACACAGGACACTTGTTTCACCATGCCAGATTATTACATCAAAATCTCTCGGAGGATAGATCAGTTCGGCGATGCGTCTTGCTCTTGAAGAATTTCAAAGTTGATTTGGACCAGCTCTCCTTGCCGAGAAAGTTCGATTTTGACATCATCCCCTACCGCAAGATATGATTTAGATTTGAACCTTGACCATCCTTTAGCATCAATCATCATGCGACCATCCTTTGTACTTACGGTATATTGAGCAGGTTCATTCACACCAAGGCTGCGCATGGTAAGAGAAACTTGGCCGCGGTCGCCCGGATTGTGGAACGACTCCCTCATTGCTCTAGGATTTCTCTGTTTGCAAACAAGAAGACATACCCAAACAGTTAGATCAATGATACGTCTCCAACGTATCTATAATTTTTCATTGCTCCATGCTACTTTATCTACTGTTTTGGACTATATTGGACTTTTTTCCACTTTTATATTATTTTTGGGACTAACCTATTAACCGGAGGCCCAGCCCAGAATTGCTGTTTTTTTGCCTATTTCAGTGTTTCGAAGAAACGGAATATCAAACGGAGTCCAAACGGAATGAAACCTTCTAAACGTGATTTTCTCACGAACGTGATCCAGAGACGTGGATCCTACTCCAAGGAACAAAGAGGCGGTCACGAGGGTGGGGCGCCCGCCCTAGGGCGCCCCGCCTCGTGGGCCCCTGTTGCTCCACCGATGTACTCCTTTCTCCTATATATACCTACGCACTTCAATCGATCGTAACAGAGCCAAAACCTAATTCCACCGCCGCAACTTCCTGTATCCACGAGATCCCATCTTGGGGCCTGTTCCGTAGCTCCACCGGAGGGGGCATCCACCACGGAGGGATTCTACATCATCACCATAGCCCCTCCGATGAAGTGTGAGTAGTTTACTTCAGACCTTCAGGTCCATAACTTGTAGCTAGATGGCTTTTTCTCTCTTTTTGGATCTCAATACAATGTTCTCCCCTCTCTCGTGGAGATCTATTCGATGTAATCTTCTTTTTGCGGTGTGTTTGTTGAGACCGATGAATTGTGGGTTTATGATCCATATTATCAATGAATAATATTTGATTCTTCTCTGAATTCTTTTATGTATGATTGGTTATCTTTGCAAGTCTCTTCGAATTATCCGTTTGGTTTGGCCAACTAGATTGGTAGTTCTTGCAATGGGAGAAGTGTTTAGCTTTGGGTTCAATCTTGCGGTGTCCTTACCCAAAGGATGTAAAGGGTTGCAAGGCACGTATTGTACTGTTGCCATCGAGGATAACAAGATGGGGTATTTATCATATTGCATGAATTTATTCCTCTACATCATGTCATCTTGTTTAAGGCGTTACCCTGTTTTAACTTAATACTCTAGATGCATGCTGGATAGTGGTCGACGAGTGGAGTAATAGTAGTAGATGCTTGAGAATCGCTTTTGGTCTACTTGTCTCAGACGTGATGCCTATATACATGATCATACCTAGATATACTCATAACTATGCTCAATTATGTCAATTGCTCAATAGTAATTTGTCACCCACCGTAGAATACTTATGCTCTTGAGAGAAGCCACTAGTGAAACCTATGGCCCCCGGGTCTATTCTCATCATATCAATCTCCATCACTTTAATACTTGCTTTGTTTTTACTTTGCCTTTTACTTTTCACTTTGCATATATATACCAAAAATATTATTTATCATCTCTATCAGATCTCACTCTCGTAAGTGACCATGAAGGGATTGACAACCCCTAATCGCGCTGGTTGCGAGGAGCTATCGTTTTGTGCAGGTACGAGGGACTTGTGCGTGGCCTCCTACTGGATTGATACCTTGGTTCTCAAAACTAAGGGAAATACTTACACTACTTTGCTGCATCATCCTCTCCTCTTCGGGGAAATCCAACACAGTGCTCAAGAGGTAGCAAGAAGAATTTCTGGCGCCGTTGCCGGGGAGGCTCACGCAAGAGCAAGTCAAGACATACCAAGTACCCATCACAATCCCTATCTCTCGCATTACATTATTTGCCATTTTCCTCTCATTTTCCTCTCCCCCACTTCACCCTTGCTGTTTTATTCGACCTCTCTTTCCCAATCTCCTCCTCTTTTTCCCGTTGCCTTTTTCTCGCTTGCCTTTTGTTTGCTTGTGTGTTGGATTGCTTGTTTGTCGCGATGGCTCAAGATACTACCAAATTGTGTGACTTCACCAATACCAATAATAATGATTTCCTTAGCACTCTGATTGCTCCTCTTGCCAATATTGAACCTTGTGAAATCAATACCGCTTTGTTGAATCTTGTTATGAAGATGCCGCTACTCATCTGAATAGCTTCGTTGATTTATGTGATATGCAAAAGAAAAAAGATGTCGATAATGATGTCGTTAAGTTGAAGCTATTTCCTTTTTCTCTTAGAGATCGTGCTAAAGCGTGGTTTTCATCTTTGCCTAAAAATAGTATTGATTCTTGGAACAAGTGCAAAGATGCTTTTATCTCTAAGTATTTTCCTCCCGCTAAGATTATCTCTCTTAGGAACGATATTATGAATTTTAAGCAACTTGATCATGAACGTGTTTCACAAGCTTGGGAGAGAATGAAATTAATGATACGTAATTGTCCTACTCATGGTTTGAACTTGTGGATGATTATTCAAAAAATTTATGCCCGATTGAATTTTTCTTCTAGAAATCTTTTAGATTCGGCCGCAGGAGGCACTTTTATGGAAATCACTATAGGAGATGCTACTAAACTTCTAGATAATATTATGGTTAATTATTCTCAATGGCATACCGAAAGATCTACTAATAAAAAAGTGCATGCAATAGAAGAAATTAATGTTTTGAATAGAAAGATGGATGAACTTATGAAATTATTTGCTACTAAGAGTGTTTCTTCTGATCCTAATGATATGCCTTTGTCTACTTTCATTGAGAATAATAATGAATCTATGGATGTAAATTTTGTTGGTAGGAATAATTTTGGTAACAACGCATTATAGAGGGAATTTTAATCCTAGGCCTTATCCTAGTAGTCCTTCTAATAATTATGGAAATTCCTACAACAACTCTTATGGAAATTTTAATAAGATGCCCTCTGAATTTGAGAGTAGTGTTAAAGAGTTTATGAATTCACAAAAGAATTTTAATGATTTGCTTGAGGAGAAATTGCTTAAAGTTGATGATTTGGCTAGGAACGTTGATAGAATTTCTCTTGAAATTGATTATTTAAAGCTTAGATCTATTCCTCCTAAGCATGATATCAATGAGTCTCTCAAAGCTATGAGAATTTCCATTGATGATTGCAAAGAAAGAACCGCTAGGATGCGTGCTTCCAAAGATGCCTTTATTAAAGCGTGTTCTTCCAATTCCTATGAAAATCAAGATGAAGATCTAAAAGTTATTGATGTGTCCCCCATTAAATCTTTGTTTTTCAATATGAATATTCATGAAACTGAATATGATCTTCCCTGACCTAGAAGGCGTTCTAAGAATTCGGAGTTTTTAGATCATGATGATGAAATTGATAAATGTGGGATTGAAAGAAATACAAACCTAGATGTTTCTAAACCCACTATATTGGATCTCAAGGAATTTAATTATTAAAATTGCTCTTTAATTAATTGTATTTCCTTGTTGTAATCCGTGCTAAATTCTCCTCATGCTTATAATCAAAATAAGGCCTTTACTGAACACATTGTTGATGCCTTGATGCAATCTTATGAAGAAAAACTTGAGTTGAAAGTTTCTATCCCTAGGAAACTCTATGATGAGTGGGAACCTACTATTAAAATTAAAATTAAAAATTATGAGTTTCATGCTTTGTGTGATTTGGGTGCTAGCGTCTCTACTATCCCCAAAACTTTGTGTGATTTGCTAGATTTCCGTGATTTTGATGATTGCTCTCTAAACTTGCATCTTGCGGATTCCACTATTAAAAAGCCTATGGGAAGAATTAATGATGTTCTTATTGTTGCAAATAGGAATTATCTGCCCGTAGATTTTATCGTTCTTGATATAGATTGCAATCCTTCATGTCCTATTATTCTTGGTAGACCTTTCCTTAGAACGATTGGTGCAATTATTGATATGAAGGAAGGGAATATTAGATTCCAATTTCCCTTAAAGAAGGGAATGGAACACTTCCCTAGAAAGAAAATAAAATTACCATATTAATCTATCATGAGAGCCACTTATGGATTGCCTACCAAAGATGGCAATACCTAGATCCATCCTTGTTTTTATGCCTAGCTAGCGGCGTTAAACGATAGCGCTTGTTGGGAGGCAACCCAATTTCTTTATGTTTTTTTGTTTTTGTTTATGTTTAGGAATAAATAATCCATCTAGCCTCTGTTTAGATGTGGTTTTATGTTTTAATTAGTGTTTTTGCCAAGCTAGACCTATTAGATCTTCTTGGATGATAGTTATTTGATCTTGCTGTAATTTCCAGAAACTTTGCCCTCAGTGACCAAATTATTAAAAATCACCAGAACGTGATAAAATACTTCCAATTGATGCTGATCAATAAACAAATTTTCTAGGTCGTATAAATTTGGTAGATTTTTTGGAGTCCCATAAGTTTGCGTTAGTTACAGATTACTACACACTGTTCTGTTTTTGACAGATTCTCGTGTGTTGTTTGCTTATTTTGATGAATCTATGGCTAGTAAAATAGTTTATAATCCATAGAGAAGTTGGAATACAGTAGGTCTAACACCAATATAAATAAAGAATTATTTCATTACAGTACCTTAAAGTAGTCTTTTGTTTTCTTTCTCTAACGGAGCTCACGAGATTTCAATTGAGTTTTGTGTTGTGAAGTTTTCAATTTTTGATTAATTTCTTTTGATGGATTATGGAACAAGGAGTGGCAAGAGCCTAAGCTTGGGGATGCCCATGGCACCCCCAAGATAATCCAAGGACACCAAAAAGTCAAAGCTGGGGGATGCCCCGGAAGCCATCCCCTCTTTCGTCTACTTCCATCGGTAATTTACTTGGAGCTATATTTTTATTCACCAACATGATATGTGTTTTGCTTGGAGCGTCTTGTATTATTTGCGTCTTTGCTAGTTAGTTTACCACAATCATCCTTGCTGTACACACCTTCTGAGAGAGCCATACATAAATTGGAATTTGACAGAATACTCTATGTGCTTCACTTATATCTTTTGAGTTTGATAGTTTTGCTCATAGTGCTTCACTTATATCTTTTGAGCGTGATAATTTTTGCTCTAGTGCTTCACTTAGATCTTTTAGAGCATGGTGGTGGATTTGTTTTAAAGAAACTATTGATCTCTCATGCTTCACTTAGATTATTTTAAGAGTCGTTAATAGCATGGTAATTTGCTTAAATATTAATATACTTGGTATTCAAGATATGTGAAACTTTCTTTTGAGTGCGTTGAATACTAAGAAAAGTTTGATGCTTGATAATTGTTTTGAGATATGAAGATGGTGATATTAGAGTCATGCTAGATGAGTAGTTGTGAATTTAAAGAATTCTTGTGTTGAAGTTTGTGATTCCCGTAGCATGCACGTATGGTGAACCGTTATGTGATGAACTAGGAGCATGATTTATTTATTGATTGTCTTCCTTATGAGTGGCGGTCGGGACGGCGATGGTCTTTTCCTACCAATCTATCACCCTAGGAGCATGCGCGTAATACTTTGCTTTGATAACTTCTAGATTTTTGCAATAAGTATATGAGTTCTTTATGACTAATGTTGAGTCCATGGATTATACGCACTTTTTCCCATCCTTCCACCATTGCTAGCCTCTCTAATACCGCACACTTTTCGCCGGTATCATACACCCACCATATATCTTCCTCAAAACAGCCACCATACCAACCTATCATGGCATTTCCATAGCCATTCCGAGATATATTGCCATGCAACTTTCCACCGTTCCGTTTATTATGACACGCTCCATCATTGTCATATTGCTAGCATGATCATGTAGTTGACATCGTATTTGTGGCAAAGCCACCATTCATAATTCTTTCATACATGTCACTCTTGATTCATTGAATATCCCGGTACACCGCCGGAGGCATTCATATAGAGTCATATTTTGTTCCAAGTATCGAGTTGTAATTGTTGAGTGTAAAAAAATAAAAGTGTGATGATCATCGTTATTAGAGCATTGTCCCAAGTGAGGAAAGGATGATGGAGACCATGATTCCCCCACAAGTCGGGATGAGACTCCGGACGAAAAATAAAAAAAAAAGAAAAATGAAAAAGAAAAGAGGCCATAAAAAAATAAAAAGGCCTAAATAAAAAAATATGAGAAAAAGAGAGAAGGGACAATGTTACTATCCTTTTACAACACTTGTGCTTCAAAGTAGCACCATGATCTTCATGATAGAGAGTCTCTCATTTTGTCACTTTCATATACTAGTGGGAATTTTTCATTATAGAACTTGGCTTGTATATTCCAATAATGGGCTTCCTCAAATGCCCTAGGTCTTTGTGAGCAAGTGAGTTGGATGCACACCCACTTAGTTTCTTTTGTTGAGCTTCCATATACTTATAGCTCTAGTGCATCCGTTGCATGGCAATCCCTACTCACTCACATTGATATCTATTGATGGGTATCTCCATAGCCCGTTGATACGCCTAGTTGATGTGAGACTATCTTCTCCTTTTGTCTTCTCCACAATCACCATTCTATTCCACATATAGTGCTATATCCATGGCTCACGCTCATGTATTGAGTGAAGATTGAAAAAGTTTTGAGAATGTCAAAAGTATGAAACAATTGCTTGGCTTGTCATCGGGGTTGTGCATGATTTAAATATTTTGTGTGGGGAAGATGGAGCATAGCCATACTATATGATTTTGTAGGGATAACTTTCTTTGGCCATGTTATTTTGAGAAGACATAATTGCTTAGTTAGTATGCTTGAAGTATTATCATTTTTATGTCAATATGAACTTTTGTCTTGAATCTTTTGGATCTGAATATTCATACCACAATTAAGAAGATTTACATTGAAATTATGCCAAAGTGTCACTCCGCATCAAAAATTCTCTTTTTATCATTTACCTACTCGAGGACGAGCAGGAAATAAGCTTAGATGCCCGATACGTCTCCAACGTATCTATAATTTTGATTGCTCCATGCTACTTTATCTACTGTTTTGGACTATATTGGGATTTATTTTCCACTTTTATATTATTTTTGGGACTAACCTATTATCCTGAGGGCCAACCTGCATTGCTGATTTTGCCTATTTCAGTGTTTCAAGAAAGCGGAATATCAAACGGAGTCCAAACGGAATGAAACCTTCGAAACGTGATTTTCTCACCAAACGTGATCCGTGAGACTTGGACCCTACTCCAAGGAACAAAGAGGCGATCACGAGGCGGGCGCCCCTAGGGCGCCCGCCTCGTGGGCCCCCGGTTGCCTGACCGACGTACTCCTTCCTCCTATATATACCTATGTACCCCCAAACGATCAGAACAGGAGCCAAAAACCTAATTCCACCGCCGCAACTTCCTGTAACCACGAGATCCCATCTTGGGGCCTGTTCCGGAGCTCCACCGGAGGGGGCATCCACAATGGAGGGCTTCTACATCATCACCATAGCCCCTCCGATGAATTGTGAGTAGTTTACTTCAGACCTTCGGGTCCATAGCTAGTAGCTAGATGGCTTTTTCTCTCTTTTTGGATCTCAATACAATGTTCTCCCCCTCTCTCGTGGAGATCTATTCGATGTAATCATCTTTTTGTGGTGTGTTTGTTGAGACCGATGAATTGTGGGTTTATGATCCAGATTATCAATGAATAATATTTGATTCTTCTCTGAATTCTTTTATGTATGATTGGTTATCTTTGCAAGTCTCTTCGAATTATCCGTTTGGTTTGGCCAACTAGATTGGTAGTTCTTGCAATGGGAGAAGAGTTTATCTTTGGGTTCAATCTTGCGGTGTCCTTACCCAAAGGATGTAAAGGGTTGCAAGGCATGTATTGTATTGTTGCCATCGAGGATAACAAGATGGGGTATTCATCATATTGCATGAATTTATTCCTCTACATCATGTCATCTTGCTTAAGGCATTACTCTGTTTTTAACTTAATACTCTAGATGCATGCTGGATAGCGGTCGATGAGTGGAGTAATAGTAGTAGATGCATAATCGTTTCGGTCTACTTGTCACGGACGTGATGCCTATATACATGATCATACCTAGATATACTCATAACTATGCTCAATTCATCAATTGCTCAACACTAATTTGTTCACCCACCGTAGAATACTTATGCTCTTGAGAGAAGCCACTAGTGAAACCTATGGCCCCCGGGTCTATTCTCATCATATCAATCTCCATCACATTAATACTTGCTTTGTTTTTACTTTGTCTTTTACTTTTCACTTTGCATCTATATACCAAAAATACCAAAAATATTATTTATCATCTCTATCAGATCTCACTCTCGTAAGTGACAATGAAGGGATTGACAACCCCTAATCGCGTTGGTTGCGAGGAGCTATCATTTTGTGCAGGTATGAGGGACTTGTGTGTGGCCTCCTACTGGATTGATACCTTGGTTCTCAAAAATGAGCGAAATACTTAAGCTACTTTGTTGCATCATCCTCTCCTCTTTAGGGAAATCCAACGCAGTGCTCAAGACGTAGCAATCAACACAGTGAATCATGTGAAACAACATGGAAAGAAAAAAGAATGAAGCACTTGGGCGACCAATGCTTACCAAGAAGGTGGACATGTCGGTTTTTGTAAGGACTTTGGTATATGACACTAGAGGAATCAGCTAACTTGCCGTCAGCCGCGGCGGACGGCAAAGGCATGAATGGCGGACGGCAAAAGGCTCCGGCAAAGTAAGGTCCGGCAAACAGCTACTTTGCCGTCTGCTTTATGCGGCTGACGGCAAAGGGGCCTTTGCCATCAGCAGCAGACGGCAAAGAAAGCAGACGGCAAAAATTGCGTTGTTAGTCCGTTAGGTGGCTAACGGCAGGCCATTGCCGTCCGCCGCTGACGGCAAAATTTGTCCTGCCTTTGCCGTCCGCCATATGATGTCAGCTAGATGTCACTACACGGCAGGCCTTTGTCGTCCGCGGCTGACGGCAAAGAGACCGTTGCCGTCGGTGGCAGACGGCAAAGAGCCTGTATATTGGCTCTTTTTTCTGTTTTTTTAATCCAACAATTTTCACAGCAAATATATATGACATATATAGATATATTTCACAGGGCTATTTAACAACAAACATATCACATATCCAGCACATAATTAAGTTTCATACATTCATACATAAGCAAGTTCCATCAAGTTCCATTCATATACATATTACAATGCAAATTTTCATCAAGATAGCAAGTTCCATCATAGCAAGCTAGATACAATGCAAAGTTTCATCAAAGAAAAAACAAGCACTCCATCATAGCAAGCTAGCTTCCATGAAGTGAATGAAATCTGCAAAATGGCAAATAAGAAAGTTAGAAATAGGTGACTAGAAGAAGAAGACTAGAACAAGAAGAAGACTAGAACAAGAAGTATATGTCATTTATGAGCTAAGTTAGGTGAAATGGATCATATATGAACTAACTAAGTTGAAATGGGTCGTTTATGAGCTAACCAAGGTGAAATGGATCATCTATGAGCTAACTTAGTTGAAATGGGTCGTTTATGAGTTAACTAAGGTGAAATGGATCGTTTTTTAGCTAACTAAGTTGAAATGGATCGTTTTTAGCTAACTTAGGTGAAATGGATCATTTATGAGCTAACTTAGTTGAAATGGGTCGTTTATGAGCTAAGTAAGGTGAAATGGATCATTTTTAGCTAACTAAGGTGAAATGGATCGTTTTTTAGCTAACTAAGGTGAAATGGATCGTTTTTAGCTAACTTAGGTGAAATGGATCATTTATGAGCTAACTTAGTTGAAATGGGTCGTTTATGAGCTAATTAAGGTGAAATGGATCGTTTTTTAGCTAACTAAGGTGAAATGGATCGTTTTTTAGCTAACTTAGGTGGAATGGATCATTTAAGAGCTAATTTAGGTGAAATAGATCTTTTTTAGCTAACTTAGGTGAAATGGATCGTTTATGAGCTAACTTAGTTGAAATGGATCGTTTATGAGCTAACTTAGTAAAAAGCATCATTTTAGAGCTAACCTAGGTGTGATGGGTCATTTTGGAGCTAACCTAGGTAAGATGGGTCATTTTGGAGCTAACGTAGGTCAAATGGGTCATTTTAAAGCTAACGTAGGTAAAATGGATCATTTAGAAGCTAATATAGGTAAAATGGGTCATTTTAGAGCTAACTTGGATAAACTGGATCATTCATAAGCTAACTAAGGTAAAATGGGTCATTTTAGAGCTAAATTAGGTAAAATGGATCGTTTATGAGCTAACTAAGCTAATTATGCAATTTGTGACATAAGTAAGCTAAGTACAAATCATTTTAGAGCTAACTTAGGTAAAATGGATGGTTTTGGAGGTCAGTAAGCTTATTAAGTCATTTTGGAGGAAAAGAAGCTAACTCTAGGTCATTATGGTAAGCATATTGGAGGAAATAAAGCTAAGTCTAGGTCTTTATGCATTTGTTAAGCAAAACACTAGAGAAACTTACCGTGATCATGGAGGTGTAGTAGCGGGCTGGCTCGTGCCGGTAGCTGGATAAGGATCGTGCGATGCTTGTCTGGAGTTACGTTGCACCAATGATCATTACCAATGTCTCGTTACCATGATGACACTCAAATGTTAAGACTAGCAAGTAATGTACATTCAAACTAAACTCACCGTGGTCCCATGAGCAATAACTGGCATCGGCGAAGCGGTCTGACCGGACTTCTCACACACAGACTAGTTAGTAATGAGACAAACACTACATGAATGTTTTGGCTAATCTGCAGAAGAAACATACCACAAGTAGCTCGTACATGGCCCTTGCCTGCATGTCATTCCGTGCCCTGTCCTCCTCCAACATCTTTGTCGTCCTCTCCTCCAACTCCCGCTGCCTCTCCGCCGCCTCCGCCAGAAGTTTCTCCGTTCTATCTCTCTCACTCTGTAGCAGCCTGCAACACCACTCACATGACCATTTGTAATCATTGATGGAAGCGCACACAATGTAATGGAGAAAGATAGCTGAGTACGTATAACTAACCTTGAAGGCGAGTTGGACTGGCCGTTCACGAGGCCTTATCTCAAGAGCGGAGCTCGGCTGGCGCGCCTTGATCTCCGGGAGAGTGCTAGGACAACGGATAAGTCCATCTCCAATGGCTATGGAGCCATGGGACCTCCCGCCACCAGATATCATCAGCAGCTCTGTATCAATGGGACCCTGGCTCGGGTTAAAGTCCTCCCCTTTCCTCGCCTTCCCCTGATCTCTATATTGCATGAGCTTGCCATGGGAGGACATTGTCGGTGTTCTGGGAACGGGGTACCCAGACTTGCCTGTCTGCGGCCTGCGGCGTGGTTCAAGGGGTGGCCCAGTACGACCCATCTTCATCAGCACAAGCTCAAGACCCTCGCGAGGGGCTAAGCCTCATGGCGGACGACAGGAGCTTACACGGCACGGCCTCGTCAGCTGGCTCATGAGGAGGCGGAGAGATCAAGGCGGGTACCTCACGAGGTGCCCATGACGCAAGCCATGACGACCAAGGGCGCCAGGCGGGCGCCCCGCGCAGTGTCCTCATTTCCTCTTTGGTGCAAAGGAGGCAAGCGCAGGCGAGAGCATCAAGCAAAGGCAACCATTTCGGTGCAACAAGACCAAGACCAACACAACGGCAGGAAGGAGGTCATCGTGGAGCCCAAGCCAGCGTCACCGTCAGAGTCTTTGGCAGGCGAGGACCGACTTTAGTCAGGATAAGTGTACTAGATGTTCCCCTTCAAAATGGCCAATTGTTGGTGCCCTTCCCGCTCAATATTTAGGAAGAGGCCCAGGGCCTCTGCCTATAAATAGACCCTCGCGAGGCTGTTCTTCCTTGTACTGTTCATCATCCGCCCCTGAGGCAATCCACCACACCACACACTGGAGTAGGGTATTACACCACAATTGTGGCCCGAACTAGTATAAACCTTGTGTCCCTTGTGTTGCTCTTTGTGCAGTTTAGATCCTTGCGAGGCGACAAGATGTAGGTAGGTAGGAGGTGAGATCTCCGCGTGCACCCCAGAGTTCGAACCTAAAGGGTCTGCAGGAACCCGAAATCCGACATTTGGTGCGCGTGGTAGGGGTGCGCCGGAATCCACCTTCTGCCACCTCGCGCCCCGTCGCATCATCATCATCATGTCCGGCAACCCAACGGGCAACCCTGATCCCTGGGCGGCCTCGCCGGCCCACACAGAGCCGCTTGCCCCGGGCGACCTCAACCCCGTGCCCGTGCAGCCCAGCGGTCCGGCGGGCGCCGCAGCCACGGCGACGCGCGGTTAGGCAACGCGTCGGCTCTCACGCCACGGCAAGTGCGGTCTGCAGCGAGGCCTCGAACCACGCCCGCGCCACGGCGCCAGACACCCGGACGGGAGCAGGCGAACTCAGGGCCGCTCACGGTGGCCCGAGAGCTACTGCAATGTAGGCTGCTGGAGGGCGGCCGCGACGTGCTGCTGGAGCGGGTGGCAGAGCTCCTGGGCTTCGTCGCATCGGGGGCTCACCCCTTCTGCACCCAACTGCCACCTCAGGTCCAGGGCGGGCCACACGGAGGCCCCACGCATGCCCGCACAGCTCCAAGCGGACTCCAAGGCCAATCCAACGCCCACCAGGCCATCAGCACCGGGCTAACAGCGGCGCTGCCTCCGCCCCCGGCCAGCGAAGCAGGACTCGCTACAGCCCACGGCCCCAGTGGGCCGCCGCGCTACCACCCCAGTGGGCGCCTCGGCGAGGCTGCGTGGCACACGGGGCACTACGGCGAAGCATTCGGGGTGGCAACCCCGGAGGAGTATGTGCCCCACATGATGGATCAAGGGCACGCGCAGGAGGACGAACATGGCTCGCTCCTCGGCCCAAGCTGGGGGGGCGAGACACCCGAAGCTGAGCTCTTTCACGAGCCCCGGGAAGGCCCCGTCGACCGCACTGGAAGCAGCGATTATCGGGTACCGCTAATTCCTCAGGAGCAGGCATACGCTAACCATGGATCGCAGGAGGTACAGGTCGTCGCAGCGGATGGCTGCCCCAATCCAGCAGCTTCCTACCCTTCAGGAGGAGGGCGCCGGGGGCTGCAGGAGAAGGGCCGAGATCCGGCATCACCACCGCGGCGTTCGGAGCAAGGCCCTCTGCCGGGGAGGTGCCTCAGGGCCTACCCCCGGCAGAGGACCCGTGGTCGTCGGGGGAACCGCTGGCGACCGCTCTACCCCATCGGCGGCGTCCTCGGTCTCCGGCCGTCATCGATGGCACTAGAGTGTGGCGCAAGGCGGGGCCCTCGTCTGGCGATATGAAGCAAGGCCGGTACCTGTGAAGAAGGCCCAGTGCATGTGAAGCTCGTCGCCCCGTGACACTCTCACGTAATAATGAGTGGGGCTGTACACGCCCCGAAGTCTCAGGAGCGCCGGCCTCAGGCCCCGGGGCTCCCTCCCACGCCCAGTGGCAGCACTTAGCTCAGCTGGTGAGAAGACGTCCAAGACTAGACTAGGTTCCGGACGCGGCTTTTTCTGCTTTTCTTGCTTTTCCCCTTGGCAGTCGCTTTTCCCCCGTTTGGATTTAAGTTGGATTTGAGCTTGAGATTTGTGTGTGTTCGGGGAAGGGGTGTTTAGTCTCGTTCGAGCAATCTCTCGCATTCTGGTTACCACTTTGCCTCAGCTGCCTCCCCTCGTGAGCCCCTCGCGAGCCGGGCCAGGCCTAGCATGCATGCAGCCCGGACTGCCGTCACCACGGCCTCTCAGGAGGTTCTCATTACAGGTTCAATGGGCTCGTTCAGGAGGAAGTCGGGACACCACAGCCCTCCGCAGGCTATCTCGGGGCCCACGCGGGTCGAAGGTAAACAAGCCTTCCCGGGAGGGCCTAGAAAACATGCGGTAGGGCGTCAAACGTCAGGAAGAATATATGCGTGCACCACCCGGGAGGACCCCGAAACCACGCGGTAGGGTGTGCCACGTCTCGGCACGGAGGAAAAATGTGAGTGTAAAAATATACTGTATCAGACGTAGTTCCTATGGTTCGACCTCGGGACCCGGCCGATCGGTCGAAAACACCCCACTAGCCACACAGCTTCATCATGCAAATGTGGCACGGAGGATAGATGTGGTTAGCTCCGTCTCGACCAGCCACAACGTCTCTTGTTCTAGGCGATTCTTCTATTTTCCAAGCTTTTTGTTTAGTTGTAATAACACCACGGCAATCTAGCGCCGCTCTTCGTGTATGCCCGTGCAAAGGTTAGACGATGGAGAGAAGAGAGATTGAGATCGCAGACCTGGGACCCACCAGTAAGTGAGACAAAGGTCATGCACATGTTGACGAGGTACTCCCTCTACTCTACTCAACGCAACTACTGTATAAAATCAAGTTATGGGACAAAACCAACAACCGTTTGTTTTTTCAGGCTATCGACTTACGCTTTGTAGTCCAGGTTGCCAGTTCGAATCTCGTCTTTCAGATTTGTTAGTTTTAGGTCCAAATTTGATTAATGACAAGTGGGACCCCCGTGTGTTGTTCCGATATTTCAGTGTAGGATGGTTTTTTGGAACAAACACTTTGCGCGGTTAGGCAAGTAACGGCACGAGTTATACGTATTTTGTGAGTTTATGAACAAAAATGACAGCGGCATAGAATATCACATCCACCCCGCAGCTTAGATACTATGGTGATAGGAGTTTTTACACAGTTGGAAGTGAGATCCAATGGCTTGGGAGTAGTCTTTGTAATTATGCGCAATTTCCAAACTCTTCAAAGGTTTTTTTTGCAAATAAAACATTCAGGCCTCGTGTGTGCCGCTGCATCTTCGATCCAATGGCTCCCCGGTGCTCATATTAGGTGATCCCCGTAGCTTAATTACCCGCTACGGTGATATGAGCATCTAGGTCGTATGATCAGTGATCAGATGGCACATGCATAGTACTTGTACTTTCTGCGCATTTCCCAAACTCTATCAGCCAGATATTGCAAAAACGTTCAAACCTCCTACAAGGCCGTTAGATCTCGGTGAACTCGTATCACCATAGAATCTACGGTCGGGAGCACCTCATACTCTCCGTCGAGAAAACATAAGGTGCTAACGCAGCTTGGATGCTACGGTGATCTGAGCTTGGAGGTCGCTTGATCTGAGATCCAATGGCATCTGAGCGGTCTTTGTGCTTATGGCGATGGTCGAACTCTTTTGGGGCTTTTCTGCAAAAACCATTCGAACCACCGAGGAGGTGTTGGGTCACAAATCCAACGCCTCAAGAGCTTGTATCACCAAAGCATCTAAGGTGTGGTAGCACCTGATATTCTTACATACAGGAGAATATGATGTCCTCCTTCATCTTAGATGCTACGGTGATCTGAGCTTGAGGTCGTTGGATATGGGATCAAAGGGCATCTAAGTAGTTTTTGTACAAATTGTGTGCAATTCTCAAACTCATCAAGGTTTCCTGCAAAAATATTAAGACACATCATGTGAGCTGCTATATCTCAGATCTACAAGCTCCAAGCAACTCGTATCGGCATATAGCATCTAAGGTATGGGGGCACATGATATTCTCCCGGGGAGGAGGGGTGAGGGTGCACAACCAATCGTTGGTTGGGAGGTTGGGGACAAATGTAATCTAAACAACCCTAAACAGAGCTCCACAATTTTATCTAAGGTCGAGGGGTTGACCCCCGACAATCATAGCTCCGCCTAAACACAACATTTGCATGTACTGTAGTACTAGACTTAATATTCATGTTTCAGTTTCATGTTCATTTTAAATATTGAACCGAGGACCATGGATGTCTTACATTTTACTCCCTTCGTTCCTAAATATTAGTCTTTTTAGAGGCTTCAAATGGACTGGCACATACGGATGTATATAGACATATTTTAGAGTCTAGATTCACTCATTTTGCTCCTTATGTAGTCACTTGTTGAACTCTCTAAAAGACTAGTATTTAGGAATAGAAGGAGTATTTTTGAATTCGTGTCATACATGCATGGTTTGGAAAAATAGATGCACTATACTTATTGGATTGTTGTTGTGTTCGTATGCGTGTGTGTCTCGTGTGTGTGTGTGTGGTCATATGCTTGATACATACAAAGTTTTCTCACCTCCGTATTGTTCATCTTTTAAATTTGAATCTGCATTGGAAAACTTACTAGGGATACCATGAAATGTGAAATCCACGTTGAGATCACTATATCACAAACTCACTCGAATTCATCAACTCGTCATAAATCAATTACCACGTTGAGATTAGTATTTGCAAGGAAAATACGGGTATTGTAATACACATAGATTCGTTCGGCAATTTAAAAGGTTCCTTTCGTATTCTCGAATGGTAGGACCCAACGGCATACCAGCCAGACCTTGGCTCGTGTTGATCCTAAAAAAACGGGCTCGTGTCCTTCGGTGGCGTGCGTGGTACGCACATTAGGCAACCCCAACCAGTCAAGCCTCGGCGTTTCAAGTCGAAATATCTGGCGGGCAGAATTCCAGCCCTAGGAAATTCCCCTCATGTCCCCGGTCCATAATGACTATCGATGAACAACGGAGGGATGGTTTAGTAACTAGACAACGTTACCCTCTTGTGCCGAAACGCACGGTTCAATTCCTCGATGCGCCGCTCGTCAAGGTCACCCGTCAACTGCATTGCCTAGTACTACTACTACTACACCAGGATGAGCACAAAATTGTGCCCGTTTGTTCGGGCCTAGTACTTGAGTTAATATATCAGGCAATGCACTCGTATAGAGGGATTCTCCTTTTACTCTGCATATATAACTTGTCTGAAGTCTAACTAAGCAAAATGTTTGACCAAATCCTTTCTTAAGAAATACAACAGGACAGATGTACGGCTTGAAAATTTATTGCATGATGCAGGTTATGATATTATTTCGAATCCTCGATCTTAAATTTCAGAAAATCCAAAAGTGAGCATAAATTCTTGAAACTGAGCATGGTCATGTGATATGGCACAAATATTACTTCGTAAGTTTTTTCTTCAATTCGAGACAAGCTGCTTATGACAAGTTGCACAAATGAAGAGCCAAGGTATTTTGGAACAAAGACCTGTAACGTTAAGGTGAACGCTTTCACTATTGAAACCGTGGGCATTTACGCGCCGCCACGCTTCTCATCCGCAGGTGCTATCCCAGAAAGCGTGTGAGTCGACGGGAGGTGTGCGAGCAGACCGATGCGCTGGCTGTCAGGGAGGCGTGCGAGCAGACCGCTGTGCAGACTCACCGGGAGGCGAGCCCTTTGACTAGGCTCCACCGCCCACCGTCGTCCCAACTGCTCCTACTTTTAATGTCGCCGGCGCCGCAGTTTAAAATCAACCCCACACTACCCGGTATCGCTACAATCCTATCTCTTCCTCTCCGATTCTCCTGTCGTCTACCTCCAAATAGCCTGACCTAAATGTAGGCCATGCCGCATCATGATGGTCTGCCCTTAGTGTTCCAGTTTCCTAAGGAAGACACCCAGCCGGAGTCTCAAGAACATAAGGCGCTTTGGGACGAGCTTGAACTGGCCATGCGGGAAGACGTCGCGCCTGTCCCCGCTCCCGCTCCGGCTCCCGTCGCCCCGACTGCGCCAGCGCCCATCCCCGTAGTGATGGGCTGGGAGCCGCACATTGTCGCCGAGTTTGATGCCACGGGGTTCCACAAGGTCCCTGCCGACTTTCACGTGCCCGTGCACGTGCACCTGCCCACGCATGCGCCTGCGCATGCACTGACGTGCGCGCCCGTGCCGGTGCCCGTGCACACGAATGTCTCCGCCGCGCCGTTAGCGGCGCTTTGTCCTCGCGGGTGCCCGGTTCTCAGCGGCATGGATGGCCGCCGTCGACCGCTTCCTTTCACTAACGCCACGCCTCCTCCCGCCAGTTGACTCGCTCAAGTCTGCAACATTTTGCCTTCCTTGAAGCTAGGCCAACGCCCAGAGTACGCCAACAACGGCGCAAGATGTCGCCGTCGCCGTCGGTCAAGGGTCTGACGACACACAGAGCACGGCAGAGGAGCCGCTTCCCACCGCGAGACGCCCCTGCCGCTGCCGCGTAATCTAAATTTGCCATGAAAAACGTTCGGATTGCCATGCTTAAAATCCGAACGTTTATCATTTCCGTTTATTTTATATTGATTGTCGTATAATTTAAAGTCGGAGTCAGACTGAACGAAATGTATGGTTTGATCGATTGAATATTCTGCTAGAGCCGTATCAAATTAAATACAAAACGTCATCAAGCCACATGTATTCCTTGTCATCCAACGACCTAGACTGCATCAATGTCGAGCGCTCAACACGTTTAGCGTGCAGTTAATTTCATGCCAAAAATAGTGCTAATCACATGACAACATGCAAATAATATCCTATTAGTTAATATCCGCATGCACTTCATATACTTCCAAATTAACGTGCATTGCACGTACACACTGACTAGTGCTGCTAGTACGTGAAACTAGTGCCGTGACTTGTGAACGCGTCCAGATATGGTCAACGGCAACATCGCCCGCGATTTCTTCCTGTTTGCCCGCAAGGCCTAAACGCAGAAGGGGAGGAGAGAGAGCACACATGGAACCCACCAGTAAGTGAAGGCAAATAGAACTAAAAATAATATTACATGTTATCCATTAATTAGGCTGTGGTAATATAAAAACATTATGTGAACAAAGGGGGTACAACAAACATTGCGATTCTACATATGTTGCCTATTGACGTGTGGCTTGAAGGCTCGGTCGCATGTTCGATCCTCGTCCTTTATTTTTTAATTTGTATATGGGTCCAAATTTGTTTCATGACATGTGGGCCCCTCGGTGTGTAGTTTGTAGCACTTTAATTTGTGGGTCAAAATTTGTTCCACTCCAAGTGGACTATTGGTGTGTAGTTTTGTAGGTTATTTATAATAATTAAAGAGAACAACATAGTTTTTTCAATAATACCATGGTGCGACATTGAAGGCGAGAAAGGACGTGCGAGAGAGCGATGACCGAGCCAGAGGGAAATCAACTAGGGGAGTTGCGTGGGTTGCAACGGTGTTTGGAGTAGTTGTGGGTCGAATGCAACGAAAATATAATATAAACCGACCGGAATAAATGCCTACACAAAATAATCCAAGGTTGGAGTGCTCCTCGCAATGTAAATAGCTCCGGCTTTGCGAGGGATGGAGAGGTAGTAGCTTCAACACGTGGAAGATATGGTGTGAGAAAGCGAGGTCAATCGAGAGACATATAGATAGAGAGACAAAGTGAGTGTGGTCCGACATTCATTGAACAAATATATATGCTCTGGAGAGATATTGTCCGATTGAGCTTTTGGCAAGGGTGAGGGCTGTAAGATAGAGCTTGAGAGATGATCTAGTCACAGACGTGCAGATATTTTGTGCGTGGGAGGAAGCAAGGTCAACCTATCACATAGGGTCGCCGTGCGATCGAAAGAGTGAGACGGGTTGGAGAGAATGACCTAGATAGACGATGTGCGTGAGAGAGTATACAATGTGAATAGGTCGAATTGGGCTCAAACATGGTGATATATCATTTTTGTCCGAGAAAGAGCGAGGTCAATCTAGACATACGGAGAGAGAGGGAGA
Organism: Aegilops bicornis; assembly: GCA_021605145.1. Lineage (NCBI taxonomy): Eukaryota > Viridiplantae > Streptophyta > Magnoliopsida > Poales > Poaceae > Aegilops > Aegilops bicornis. Next base: position 623,150,436 of record CM038674.1, read on the forward strand.
GAGAGAGAGAGATTGAGTGAGCGTGGCCCACCATGAGGTCGAAAGAGTGGCGGCGGCTTGGATGGACTGACCTAGATAGACAATCTGCGTGAGAGAGTATAGAGTGTGTCGATCGAGGCCCGAAGAGGGAGATATATCATTTGTGTGTGAAAGAAAACGAGGTGAAATAAGACTCAGATAAAGAGAGCGAGTTTGAGCGAGTGTGGCCCGCCGTGCGGAAGAAAGAGTGAGACAGTCTCGAGGGAGTGACCTAGATATACAACGTGCTTGCATGCACACGAGAGGTTGGGGGGCTAGATAGGCAATGCATGTATTTAGTGCGAGAGCATGAGAGGGAGAAGGGGGAGAGAGAGAGCTCGGCATGGGGTGCAATGGCGGGTGTGTGAGGTAAATACATTTGGTAACAGAGTGGAAAAAGGGGTTGTGTAGTTGAGAGACTTAGAGATCGAAACATGGAGAGAAAGAATGAACGTGTGTTGAAACCGATAGCTTCCTAAGGTGGTTAGGAGAGGAAGATTGACCGATACGGAAGTATGTAGCATTTGTGCAGGGGGCTAAAAACAACATTTGAATGTACATAGTACGAGACTTAATATCGATGTTTCAATTAAATTGTACATTGTAAGATTTGAACCGAGGACCGTGCATACAGTAATTATTTCGAATTCGTGCCATACTAAGTTTCGATAAGTTGACATTGACTCAATTTGTTGTGCTATTTTGTAGGTCATATGTTTGAATCCATCCAAAAGTTTTCTCACTACCATGGTGTTCATCATCTACATATGAATTTGTATTAAAAAAGTAGCGTGGATACAGTGAAATGCGAAATCCACGTTAGAATTTGAGATCACTACGTGACACACACTCTAATTCAAAAATCTAACTACGTGACACACACTCTAATTCAAATAACTAATTATGTGACACACACTCTAATCCACGTTAGCGTGGGTACCGTTTCGATTTTTTTTCAAATAACTCCTCATTAATTAATTTATAGTACTCCCTCTGTTCACTTTTATAAAACCTTGAAGAAATTTCAGACAATGTGCAAAACAGTTCATTTAAGTTGTCTGAAACGACATACAAAAGTGAACAGATGGAGTACCTCGTTTCAAATGACTAGTTATTGCAAGGAAAACACGGCCATGGTAATACATACAGATTCGTTTGCAAAAGAAAGAAGATTCGTTTGCATTCTCAAATGTAGGCGCACCAGGCAGACCAGGGTCGTGTCGGGGTGGACGCCGGTGCCTTAAAAGGCAACCGCCTTTGGGTGACCGACATGTGGGCCAAAGAACCTGTTGGGCCTACATGTCAAGGACACAAAGGCAGGTGCCTTAAGGCACCAGCATAGTCTGTCCGGGTGGTCGCGTGTCGGACGGACGCGTAGCACCCAGCCACCCACCCTCCCCCAAAAAGGATGACGACAATATAAGTTCGCGCTTCCACGTTTCAGACTGAAATATCTGGCGGCCCCAATTCCAGCCCTGCAAAATCTCTCTTCTCCACCGTCCCCTTCCGCGCCGAGATTGCTCAAATCCCAAATTCGCCGCCAACCCTCGAATCGCCCCTCGTCTCGTCTCTTTTCCCACCGTTCCCCACCTCTGTGCCGGACGACGATGACGAAGACGACGGTCGCGCTTCACCACCGCACCGGAGCTACCTCATCTACGCCCTCGTCCACCGCACCGGGTGGTCCACTGACAACGTCGGCCGCCGCAACCGACGTGCTTCACAGACACCGAGTTCCACCGCATCAGGTGTGCTTCACCGATGCCATCTCCCAGCTCACGGGGGCTACTTCACCGAGCACATCGTCGCACCTCCACCCCCCGAGGCCGTTGGGGCTTCAGCAACGGTCTCGTCCACCGCATCATAACGCTCCGTTGCCACTCAAGATCTGCATCCGTGCGTGGCCAGCCAGCACATCACCCTCAACGGCTCTGAAGTGACCCGCACTCTAGCTAGGCGAGCATGCCCAAACGCCGGCCCGAACTAGGTATCCACACATCACTCCATTATCCACACATCTCTTAGCTTACACGCCTATGCAACTCTGACTTTAACTCTTATTTCTTCTGGAGATATCATCTGAAACAAGCAAATCCACTTTTTAATGAAGCATGAGGCGCTACGGGATCTGGTACACATCCTGCACACCCGTATAACCTTGTAAGTATCTGTCCTCCGGTACAACATCAAGGTCGATTCCTCTTATTTGATCAACCATTCGCCGTGTCAAAAATGCAGAGGGGAATGCAAGGAGCACAAGGCATGCACATCCAAGCAAGTGGTAACATGAACTTGTACATGGAACATCCCAAGCGCAAGCAGAGCTGTAGTGAGCCTGTACAACGAGCTAGCGTAAGTCCCTGCATTTCATTTAATTAAATCTTGGCATTCGTGTATGATTTGTGTGCGATGGCTGATCCACGAATTCAAGTTACCAGGGGCGAATATTTAACTTAAAAAATACGAAGGCACTTGCACTCCGGAAATCAACATAACTTGAGAATTGTGAAGCTACATGCACTTTGAAAACCAGCTAATGATCCAAAGTGGTTCAGATTATAAACACTAAATGATGCAAGCACCACAAAACATAAAATGCAACATGGTGTACAAGGACTACAAACATGGACTGTACGTGCTTGAATTATTCGTTCTCTGGCTGAAAATATTGAAGTGTAATTGCACGTATAACCAGTGCGCAAACTGCATATCAATATATCTATCCTGCACAAGTATGCAAATAGTTTCAAACAACAAATTAGAAAAGTATTTATGCTATGTTGTCATGATATGGGGACTTTTTGGTATATGGCCTCGATGTTTCCTCAAGCTATGAAAATGCACTATAATTTGCTTGTCATCAATGCCTGCAAATATGTGTCTCTCTCAACATAGTAGATCATCATTAGACACTAAATCCTTCAATGAGCTTGCAAAATGCTTGCATTAGATCCCTCATTAGACACTATATGTTCATCACCAGGAGCATGTAAATTTTTTGCATCAAATCCTTCATTAGCAGTCTGTTCATTATACACTTGTGCTCAAGAACAACATGAGCTTGTATGTTTGCACCGGAAACTTGATTAGATACATCGATTCAGTCGATTCGGTATTGATTGGGGAGTTATAAAATAAGTAGAAATTGGTTTCATTTTCTCATAGATTCCCTACAAACAAGCAGTTTTACAACACCGTCAGGTTTAACTATTGTCCAGAAATTGAAGAGTTGAATTAGATATAATCAGGGATGTGATGTACCTACTCGTTGCGCATGCTACTCTTGCAAGCTGTGACTGCCGTTTGCGCAAGCTCGATGCCATGCCCGTGTTGCCGCCGCTGCCTCCCACGGAGGCTACACCCAGGGTTGGTGAGGGAGTCCCGGGCTAGGGAGTGTCCGGATAGCCCGACTATCATCACGGCCGGACTCCAAGACTATGAAGATACAAGATTGAAGACTTCGTCCCGTGTCCGGATGGGACTTTCCTTGGCGTGGAAGGCAAGCTTGGCGATACGGATATGTAGATCTCCTACCATTGTAACCGACTCTATGTAACCCTAACCTATCCGGTGTCTATATAAACCGGAGGGTTTTAGTCCGTGGGGACGAACAACAATCATACCATAGGCTAGCTTCTAGGGTTTAGCCTCCTTGATCTCGTGGTAGATCTACTCTTGTACTACCCATATCATCAATATTAATCAAGCAGGAGTAGGGTATTACCTCCATCGAGAGGGCCCGAACCTGGGTAAATACATCGTGTCCCTTGTCTCCTGTTACCATCCGCCTAGACGCACAGTTCGGGACCCCCTACCCGAGATCTGCCGGTTTTGACACCGCCATTGGTTCTTTCATTGAGAGTTCCTCTATGTCGTCACCGATAGGCCCGATGGCTCCTTCGATCATCAACAACGACGCGGTCCAGGGTGAGACTTTTCTCCCCGGACAGATCTTCGTATTCGGCGGCTTTGCATGCGGGCCAATTCGCAGCCATCCGGAGCAGATCGAAGCTACGCCCCTAGCCGTCATGTCAGATTTGGAAGTTTGAACTATACGCCGATATCCGCGGAGACTTGATCTTCGACGGATTCGAGCCGCAGCAGCGCCGCCAGACCGCTCTCGATGGGCATGATCTAGCTCTGCGGCGAGCGATTGCCACGGAGGCCGCATCAAAGATCCGCTCCGACCATTAATCCGGAGCCGGATTCCCCGATCGAGGACGAGTGGTTGGACACCGCCTCGGGAGCTACAATCTCTATGGCGATTGAGCCGAACTCCATCCCTGTCCTTTGCGAAGACCTTGACTCCAGGGTGCCGGACTCCTCTCCGGACTCCGAACCCTCCGCGCCCTTGCCAATCGAATCCGATTGGGCGCCGGTTATGGAGTTCACGGCCGCGGACATCTTTTAGCACTCGCCCTTTGGCGACATTCTGAATTCGCTTAAGTCTCTCTCTTTATCTGGAGAGCCCTGGCCGGACTACGGACAGGAAGGTTGGGATGCGGACGATGAAGAAATTCAACGCCCACGCACCACCCACTTTGTAGCCACTATCGATGATTTAACCGACATGCTAGACTTTGACTCCGAAGACATCGACGGTATGGACGACGATGCCGGAGACGACCAAGACCCAGCGCCTACGGAGCACCGAAGGCCACCTCGTCATACGACATATACATGGTGGATATCCCAAAAGATGGGAACGGCGATGGAACAACGGAGGATTACCACTCAAAAAGCAACGAGCGCCGCCGTCGGTGGCCGCTCTAAATCCCGCCACAGCAAAAACGGTGATTCCGGTACGGGAGATAATAACACCCCGGACAGTACTGAAGACAACCCCCTCCAGCAGGACTCAGCGCAGGAGGAGGAGAAGCATGTCCGCATCGACAAGGCGGGCGTAAAGAGAGGTCGAGGGCGATAATTACGCCTCCCTCCAAAGATGAGGCAAGCCTCGACGACGCATTTAATTTGTCGCTCCCTGAGGATCCCGCCGAATAGGAGCGTTTCAAACGCAGGCTTATGGCCACGGCAAACAGCCTCAAGAAAAAGCAGCAACAACTTAGAGCTGACCAAGACCTGCTAGCTGACAGATGGACTGAAGTCCTTGCAGCCGAAGAGTACGAACTCGAACGCCCCTCCAAAAGCTACCCAAAACGCACGTCGTTGCCTCTATTAGAGGAGGAAGCACCCAAGTCACCAGCGCACGACATGGCAGACCGGCCACCCGTGCGCTGACGGAAGAAGCCTCTCGGCCCTCCGCTCAAGCCACACCCCGACGCCGCTCAAAAAGTACCAAGGCACGGAAAAACGCGCCGGACTTGCGAGATATATTGGAGGATAAGGCAAAACATACAAAATCGGTCTATGGATCGCGTGGGCGCCCAACGACGCGGGATGATAACCGTCGCGCCGGATACAGCAAACCCGGCCGGGCCGAACACACTAGACAAAGATCATATGAGCTACGTTGTGATATAGCCCAATACAGAGGCGCCTCACACCCACTATGCTTCACAGATGAAGTAATGGATCATCAAATCCCTGAGGGCTTCAAACCCGTAAACATCGAATCATACGATGGTACCACAGATCCTGCGGTCTGGATCGAGGACTATCTCCTCCATATCCACATGGCCCGCGGTGATGATCTACATGCCATCAAATACCTCGCACTCAAGCTTAAAGGACCAGTTCGGCATTGGCTCAACAGCATGCCAGCAGAATCAATTGGTTGTTGGGAGGACCTGGAAGCCGCATTCCTTGATAACTTCCAGGGCACATATGTGCGACCACCAGACGTCGATGACCTTAGCCACATAATCCAGCAGCCAAAAGAATCGGCCAGACAATTCTGGACACGGTTCCTAACAAATAAAAATCAAATCGTTGATTGTCCGGATGCAGAGGCCCTTGCAGCCTTCAAACATAACATCCGCGACGAGTGGCTTGCCCGGCACCTAGGACAGGAAAAGCCAAAATCCATGGCAGCCCTCACATAACTCATGACCCGCTTTTGTGCGGGAGAGGACAGCTGGCTAGCTCGAAGCAACAACTTGGCCAAACATCCTGATAGTTCGGATACCAAGGACAGCAATGGCAGGTCGCTACAAGAATAAGAACAAGCGCCGCGTTAACGGCGATAACATCAAGATACAGCCGTCAATGCCGGATTCAGAGGCTCTAAACCGGTCAGAAGAAGCCATTCAAAAGAAATACCCAGGTCTGGCCCAACTTGGACCGAATACTCGATCGCTTGTGCCAGATACATGGCACCGCCTAAAAACCAGCCAATCACACCAACAGGGACTGTTGGGTGTTCAAGCAAGCAGGCAAGTTAAGTGCCGAACTCAATGACAAGGGGCTGCAAAGCGATGACGAGGAAGAGCCCCGGCCGCCGAACAATATAGGACAGAAGGGTTTTCCCAAGCAAGTGCGGACGGTGAACATGATATACGCAACCCATATACCCAAAAGGGAGCAGAAGCGTGCACTAAGGGACGTATATGCGATGGAGCCGCTGTTCAAGTTCCACCCATGGTCTTCCTGCCCGATCACCTTCGATCGAAGGACCACCCACTAGCATCCGTCACGGCGGTTTCGCGCATTGGTTCTTGACCCAATTATCGACGGATTTCACCTAACCAGTAGTCCCGATGGATTTGCAAGAAGAGCCGAACTCGCTTTATCGTGACACAAAGGCGCAAAATGGGCATAGACCCTCAAGGATTAAACCTACAAAGACGACCTTTAAAGGCGTCATACCGGGTGTAGAGGCCAGTTGTACGGGCTCGGTTAAACTCGAAGTGGTCTTCGGATCCCCGGATAACTTCCGAAGCGAAGAGTTAATCTTCGACATCGTCCCATTCTGCAGTGGCTATCATGCACTACTTGGACGAACCGCATTTGCAAAGTTCAATGCGGTGCCGCACTACGCATACCTCAAGCTCAAGATGCCAGGCCCTCGAGGAGTAATCACGGTCAATGGAAACACCGAACGCTCTCTTCGAACGGAGGAGCACACGGCGGCCCTCGCGGCGGAGGTACAAAGCAGCCTCTCACAGCAACTCTCGAGTCCGGCCATTAAGCGTCCGGACACTGTCAAGCGCGCCCGGAGTAACTTACAACAAGACCGCCTGGCATGATTCAAGCATGCGTAGCAATCCGGCCCCAACCCCAGCCCTCGCAAAATTGCGAAGCAAGTGTTACGCGTACATAATTACGCTCTGGAGATACCATGGGCATATGGGGAGGGGCAAGACCATGGCACGCCAAGAATGCGGCTCGACCGCACCAGGGGCTCCCGATTGTGTCATTCTTTTCCTTTTTCCTTTTCCTTCCTTCTTCTTACTTTCAGGACTCCGTCTTTCAGAAGTCCTGTCCGGCACTAGAATCGCCGAACTCACGATGCAACAGCCAGGGAAGCAAGTAAGACACGTCGAAGTGTTCAGGTGGTCTCCATTACGAGCATTATACCCGTTTTACATACCATCCCGCAGCTTACCCCTGGAAGGGGACATGTTAGATAGTCCCATCCCTTGCTTATCGCACTATTTGTATCGTTCTGCTTTCATTGTCCCGGGCTGCTGAGGGAGTCCCGGACTAGGGGGTGTCCGGATAGCCGGACTATCATCACGGCCGGACTCCAAGACTATGAAGATACAAGATTGAAGACTTCGTCCCGTGTCCGGATGGGACTTTTCCTTGGCGTGGAAGGCAAGCTTGGCGATACGGATATGTAGATCTCGTACCATTGTAACCGACTCTGTGTAACCCTAACCTATCCGGTGTCTATATAAACCAGAGGGTTTTAGTCCCAGAGACGAACAACAATCATACCATAGGCTAGCTTCTAGGGTTTAGCCTCCTTGATCTCGTGGTAGATCTACTCTTGTACTACCCATATCATCAATAATAATCAAGCAGAGTAGGGTATTACCTCCATCGAGAGGGCCCGAACCTGGGTAAAAACATCGTGTCCCATGTCTCCTGTTACCATCCGCCTAGACGCACAGTTCGGGACCCCCTACCCGAGATCCGCCGGTTTTGACACCGACAGTTGGATCTTCATCTTCTTGTCCTTCCGTTCGCTTGAAGCCCGGCGACCGCCCTCCAACGAGGGCGCGAGGAAGTGCTGTGTCGGTCTGTCCAGCGGCGGCTAGGTGAGGAGCGAACTGCATCGAGGCTGGAGCGAATGAATTGGGATTTTCCTGCTGTCGATCGATATGGGAGGCGCTCGTTTGGGCCGCGAGCCTGCTATAGGGCCTGCCTTGCACTTATGTTATTAGCCCATCCAAATTGAAACGTTTTTCTTCGTTTTTTACATTGTTCCGCTCGTGCCAGGATGAACAAAACTAGCATGGGCCAACCGGACGACTCAAACTAGGTGCACACTTTCCAGCCACCCGAGGCGGCCGCCCATACCAGCCCCTATGGTGGCGCCGCCTTTTAATGTATGATTGGATAGTGAAAAATATTCCAGTGGCACTTTTTTTACCCACAGAATGGTTGAATTGCTTGTTTCTATGAACTGAGCTTGCCAATAATGTGAAGGATGCCAGTCTTTTCATCCTATTGTAGATTGCTTAGATCTCGATATGCCAAAAGTAATTGCATGAAATATACAGTAAAAGCCAGTGTGATGTGTTTGGCTACAAGTAGTCTGACTACACGTCCTCATATAACATATCAAGGATGCACCATCTTACCAGATTAACCATTCGACTTACCCATGCAAAGGTGCGAAGAAAGAAGTATTGGGACTGCGTATCCAAGCAATTGATGCCATGGACTCTTCTTCATAACCTTATAAGCGAAAAGAAGTTGCAGGTGCCTGCATAAAGAACTAGCATAAGTTCGATTACACGCTTCTCGGAATTTTAGTTAGCCACTTATTGCAAAATTGTTCAATTACGTTGCTTGGCTTAATTTAGTTTGCTACTGATTACATAATGGCACGGCCTGTTAATCATATTGTAGACTGCGCCTATGTATGTGTTTGATACTTACTGTTAAGAATTACCTGTTTGCCTTAACTTAAATATCTACTTGTTTGTTTAACTGCATTGCTGCTGCAACAGCGGGTTACAATGATGTTAATAACTACTTTTCAGCATCCAATTGAAACTCTTTAATTCCTTGTTTGTTTAACTAATTTGCTATTATAACTCCTAGTTGAGATGTTTTGCTAACTTCAACTTTTCTGAATCCAATCGGAACTTTAATGGCAAAACAGGTTAGCCCAAGATCAAAGAGCGAGGTCCCCATGGACGTTGCATCATCCCAAAGAACTTGCACCGACCTAATCGTGCATTATGAATTGCCAACTGCTGATGCTCTAGAGGCAAAACTAGTGGTAGAAAGAGATTCTGCTTCTGCACTTAGAGATGAAGTTGACATGTTGAGGAAGCAAACATCATAATCACAAGCAGTACTCAAGACAACCATTAAATATTTGGTGCATTTCAAAATGAAGCAAGCTGAGACTGACCAGATTGTTAAGGTCCTGAAGGAAAAAAGGACATTAAATTCGTACTTGGTAAATCGTAGGTGAAATGTTCTTACCATAGTTGAATAACCTTTGTGTTGTATGTTCATGTAATCAATCAAACCATTTGTTTTAGAGATCATGTAATAATTGTTTTTTTTTGTTTGTAATTTTATTTGAGCAGAAGTCTGTATTAATTGATAAGACTCGGAGACATTTCATTTGGATTGCTGTGCAGGACCTACAAATATGTTAATCGGGCTGAATGTGCATTCAGCAATAGTAGTAGTATAGATGGACCATAAGTGGCACGCATCGGAAAGGGCCAAGATGTGGCTAAAAAAGGATGCTCTTGTAGCCAAAAAAAAAAGTACATGACACCGGCTTATGTATGTTAGTTGATATTATTGATCCATATACTATATAAGTGTTTATATATTCGTTAGTTTTGTACATTATTGGTTGATTGACTCGGTATTTGAATCTTGATACATCGCTTGTGTACATATCTAAATGGGAGTATACATTATGTTGCGTGTGACATTTGAGTTGGACATAAAGTGTTCCAAATATTCGAATTCGAGTATCGGCATTTGTAAATCATATTCATATATGACAGTGGAATACATCTTTGTCGTGCTTTTGAAGATATATAAAAACACATAGAATGATTTCTAAAGATTCGTATAGGAATACAAAATGGATTCGAATTTAGTTGCCAGGGTAAATGTGGATGCTTATTGTCCCAAAATTCGAAAGAAATGGCAAAATGTCCACTCCCACGTCGTTTGCCCGAAGCCAAGTGTTTGGGAGTTGGAAATTACTGTCTACCCCTTACACAGACAATCCATCGGCCCGATTTCCACTGCTCTCAATGGGGGTAGGTTAGTAACTTCAAGTAGACGTGACACGATCGCCTCTGAGCCCATTCCGGCACGGTGGGCGCCAAACATGGGCGGCAAAACACATTTGATTCAAGCTCGTCCGAAAGACCTCTATTTCTCCCTCTGTTTCCCCATTCATACACGGTGGGCGGCAAAACAAACTCGACTCGGCCAAAATCGATGTAGGCAAATATTTTCAATAGGGGCAGGTTTGTAACTTCACTCAGACGTGACATAACCGCCCTACCTGTCAGCCCCGTTCATACACCGTGGGCGCCAACCATGGGCGCCAACCACCCTCTCCTCACCCGAAATCGCTCTGGGCAAATATTGGCGAGATGCGAGATTACCGTCCTATCCCCAACCGAAGAGACGCCCAAATTTTAAACGGGGCTAAGTTCATAAATTTCCCATATTTCGTAAAGCGCTCCAAAAACATGGTTCCCGTACCTCTCCTCCATTTTCCCATTCATACACCGTCTGCCGCTAGAACACCCCATCCCCACACCAGCCTCCATCCGCCACCCCATCCATCGCCGTCCTCCAACACATCCATCTCCTCCGTCCTCCACCATGCCGGAGCGCCTACCAAGACCGCTGGCTGCCCATCGCTAGAGATGGTCGTTTCTCATCCATGGCGACGGACCAATAGCCTTGCATCGCGTCCTCTCGCTTCATCGCCACCGTCGTCCTCTTTGCCGGGGCCGCTCGCACGATCTTCTCTTCCACCGCAACGGGACTTATCCCCCGATGCACCCGATACCGTCGCAGATTTGCTTCAACGCCACCGACAGCCATCGCACCCCCGATGCCTACACGGTGCCGCAAGAGAGGTGGTACTTCATATCTCCTCAACTTTTTTATCTCAACCAGAAAATAGATCTTAACTTGGTTACTCTACTTTATTTTCAGCTCTTAGAATTTAGTTCTTAGTTCGAAGCAAACAATGGATGCTAAATATCATTTCTTCGGTTTGCAGCTTCAAATCTGCCATGGCACAGCCATAATACGGTTTAATTGATCATGCCTAGGGTTTAATTGATCATGTTGGTTCCGTGGTGGTTTCTTTAATAGAAATCGGAGGGGAAACCCTCTTTTGCTAAAAAATATGCTTAGAGTTTCCCTTTATGATCACTATACGATCAGAATACGTGCTTCGTGTCATAATAACACTGCTCCAGCCATCAAGCTAAACAAGATTAGTTGTTCAAAGACGAATCTGATATTATTAAAACAGAGTTGTTTAATTGGTCAGCTAAATGTTCCTAAATTAGTTTTGAAAATGCATGTTCGCTGCTCGGGTGTGTATCTCTACAGGGTTCCCACGGTGGGCCGCCCACCACAGGATTTTTGGTCGCCCCAGCCCCGATTCCTCTCTGCTCACGCGCCTTCCGAACTCTACTGCCTCACCGCCCAAGCAACTTGCCATCCCAGACGGCATGACTCTAGGAGGAGACGCCGGACTAACAGAGGTTAGAGCCGCCGCCAACAGCGTCACCGCTGCCCGGGCGCGCCATCATGCCTACCTTCCCAAATTCTGCTCAGGCTCAAAGGCAAAGACCCACCAAGCCAACCCGATTTATCCCGAGATACGTCCTCAACACTCAATGCCACTCCTCATCACCCATTTTCTAATTGATTCATTACTCATTAGGCAGACTGTCATTAGGGTTTGTTGTGTGCTCGATTGCTACCTACACTTAATGGTTCAGATGTATTTCAAGAATCTTTAGTACCTCTAAAGTTTACAGTGGTTTTCAAAATTCCGCCCTCGTAATGTAAACTAGTCATTTTGGATTGTTGGTCGTAGTGACATTGACCGCATTACTACCGCAAGCCAGGTTTGTTGACCATGTTACTTGTCTTTCTTACTCATTCGATATAATATCCAATTATTCACGTCGATTAGTTGCAAACAATAAGTGCTAGACAAACTTCTTCATTCAGATTTTGGACGGTCTCATACTACAGTTACAATTCTGCATACTTGTCCTAATAAGCTCACAAGTAAATGATTGATTCACTACATCTATGATTTCCTTGTCATATTTGTTGTCAATATTCTTTTAGGGTGGACCACCCTGTTTCTAAATACTGGAACCGTAGACATGAGTGAATAGTATTTCTCTATGTGATCTCTTCCATCATGTGTGGGTAACGAACACTGCATTGTATAGAAAGAAAGTGTCATTTCCAGCTTTTACATAGGTTTCAATCTTTTACATGGAATACAATCTGCCTACTTGCTTTGTGTCGCACTACCAACACTCCACCCTTAAAGCTAAACATTACGCCACTCATAATTGCTTAGTTTATTTGTTCAAATATGAATTTCATATGATTCTAATGTTCCTACTTCAGTTTTGAAATGTGTGCCTGCCTGTTATAGAGACATAAGGGGTTTGTATTTATGTTTGTGGTCTGGTCAGCATGGTTGGGGAGGTGAACTTTGCATATGCAGGGGTTTATAGGGAGACACTCTCCGAGTTGAATCCGCAAAGCATTCCATAGATAATCTGACTACTTTTTATGTTTTCATGAATCTCAGATTCTGAACAACGTCATAATGATTATGAGCTTGCGCGCATGAAAAGAATAAAGCAGAACAATGCCATGGCTATCAAACCTGGCATTAAGGGACCTAAATCAAGTCTGGATGCAATGCAATGCAAACGCTCTCCACCTACAGATTCATGCTCAGAATATGATCCTAAAGTGATTCTGAGCTAGAGGGAGACCTAAGTCAATGTAGCTCCCTAGTGGAGGAGTCAGAGGAAGATGCCCTATCTTATTCACCCATCAAGGTACTTGCTCGAACTTTCCAGGGTTACATTGCTCGCACATATCTTGCAACTGATGCTTTGCATTGCTTCTACTTGGTTGAACTGCCATTAGCTTAGTTTACACATCGTGTATGTGAATACGTGATGACCCACAAGTATAGGGGATCTATCATAGTCCTTTCGATAAGTAAGAGTGTCGAACCCAACGAGGAGCAGAAGGAAATGATAAGCAGTTTTCAGCAAGGTATTCTCTCCAAGTACTGAAATAAGTGGTAACAGATAGTTTTGTGATAAGGTAAATTGCAACGAGCAACAAGTAACAAGAGTAAATAAAGTGCAGCAAGGTGGCCCAATCCTTTTTGTAGCAAAGGACAAGCCTGGACAAACTCCTATAATAGGAAAAGCGCTCCCGAGGACACATGGGATTATCGTCAAGCTAGTTTTCATCACGTTCATATGATTCGCGTTCGGTACTTTGATAATTTGATATATGGGTGGACCGGTGCTTGGGTGCTCTCCTTACTTGAACAAGCATCCCACTTATGATTAACCTCTATTGCAAGCATCCGCAACTACAACAAAAGTATTAAGGTAAACCTAACCATAGCATGAAACATATGGATCCAAAACAGCCCCTTACGAAGCAACACATAAACTAGGGTTTAAGCTTCTGTCACTCTAGCAACCCATCATCTACTTATTATGTAACGACCCGAATCTGATAAGATTCGATGTCTCTGTGCTCACTGTGCTAGTCCCTGGATCGACTCGCTAGCACACACAGTATATATGAATATCAAATAACAAGTGCATCATTTACTACAACGTATGATCCAGAATTTATAAAGTATTACAAACCGAATAGCACATGGCTAATTTATTCAATAATAACAGCAGAAAGGTAGCATAATCAACGACGAGTCCATCAATGCCCACTGGAGAACATGTCGAGTGAAGACTCGCGACCCTACTGTATCTCATTGATCATCTAGAAATCCTGCAACATGATAAGTTGCAGCCACAAGGGTCAATACATTGAATGTATTGGAAGATCACACAATATGATATAGCAAACCTACATCCACAAAGCTATGTATGACAAACAAAACACACTAGTTTGGAGAAGAATGTCATCACCTACCTCCACTACCTGAACTCACAACCATCTCTAATTTACTCGCCCAAGATAACCCAAAGATTCTAAATAAACATGACAAGAACTTCAGAAGTATCTATCAAGTGCGCCTGTCGTTGGCGCATTCTCTAGGAACAATAGAGCGCTCTGCCAAGGACGCATTCACCTGATTTAAGTTCCGAAAACTATACCTCGCCTCAAGTGCGCTCTGTCAATGGCGCATTCTCTAGGGATAATAGAGCGCTCTGCCAAAAATCGGTCGACGAGGGATTGATGAACTTATATAAGGCGTCAACTCGCGCGTGGAGTCCAGGGATCAATCGAGTCGATCAATTCGACTTGGTCTGATTCGGTCACAATGTTCATGATGACCACGCTCGTTGGAAGAGATGACAAGCGGGACCCAAAGTCAGCGGCAGAGTGGTGAGAGAGATAAAAAAACAAGAAGGGGTGCGGTCTTTGGGCTACAAGTTGCTGCTCCAAAATGGGCCGGCCTGCACTTTCTGTTGTCATGCAAGGGAATAGAAGTTTGTCACAAGACTGCTCAAATTCTATGAACAAGAAAATCTGGCTGAGTAATTATCTTTGAATGTAAGGTCTATTTGGCTAAAATAAAATAGAAGATTACTTCCTAAACTTACCATAACACACATTAAAATACTAATACTAATATAGAATACTGTGAACATTTTTAAAACACGTATGCACTTTTTGGAAAATTATTTTATGTGATATAAGCATATAATGAGCATTATAATTACCACCATAAAACCATTTTGAGTTTCTATAAAGAAAAAAATAATTTAGGTAGACACCAGAATATATTCTTAGCATTTTCCATAAATAATTAATAGGCGAGAAGTCATATTATCTCCACTCCAAATATTTTTGCCTTGAGTTGGAAAACACTTTGAATAAACAATAATAATAATAATTCAAATATGCATAGAAATCATGATGACCAAGAATGATCCTATTAACATTCCAAATCTGAAAATTTGGGATGTTACATATTACTTCCCTATGCCTTCCTCTAGGCCCAAATAATGGTGAAGTGTTATGTAGTTGACGTTCACATAACACCACTAGAGGTTAGACAACATACATCTCATCAAAATATCGAATCTAATACCAAATTCACATGACTACTAATAGCAAGACTTCTCCCTTGTCCTCGTGAACAAACGTAACTACTCACAAAGCATATTCATGTTCATAATCGGAGGGGTAATAATATGCATAAAGGATCCGAACATATGATCTTCCACCAAATAAACCAACTAGCATCAACTACAAGGAGTAATCAACACTACTAGCAACCTACTAGCACCAATCCGGACTTGGAGACAAGAATTGGATACAAGAGATGAACTAGGGTTTGGAGATGAGATGGTGCCGGTGAAGATGTTGATGGAGATTGCCCTCTCCGATGAGAGGAGCGCGTTGGTGATGATGATTACAATGATTTCCCCCTCCGGAGGGAAGTGTCCCTCAAGAGTAATGCCTTCACGGAGCCCTAGATTGGTTTCGCTGAGGTTCCGCCTCGTGGCGGAGTCTCGTCCCGAAAAGTTGTCTCGATTTTTTCTCATCGAAAGACTTCATATAGGAGAAGATGGGCATCGGAGAGCCACCAGGGGCCCACGAGGTGAAGCGCGCCCCCACCCTCGTGAGCGGTGTGGGGCCTTGCCTTCATCTTTGCCGACGATTTTTCTTTATTCATTTTAAGACATTCCGTGGAGTTTCAGGACTTACGAGTTGCATGTAATATGTCTCCAATATTTGCACCTTTTCCAAATTTTGCATTCCAAATTTGCCGCATTCTCCCTCTTCATGTAAACCTTGTAAAATAAGAGAGAATAGCCATAAGTATTGTGACATAACGTGAAATAACAGCCCATAATGCGATAAATATCGATATAAAAGCATGATGCAAAATGGACGTATCAACTCCCCCAAGCTTAGACCTCGCTTGTCCTCAAGCGAAAAGCCGATAACAATAAATATGTCCTCATGTTTAGAGGTAGAGGCGTCGAATTAAAATAAAATACGGACATGAAGGCATCATGATTATTCTCATAACAGCAACATATATAGATTTTTCATATGATTACTTATGTTCAAGTGATGATCTTTTCACAATGCAAAAGTATGAATCGAAACTTTATTGGGTACCAAAGAAAGTATAACCTCACCATTGAAGCAATTGCAATTTATCATAACATCGGAAAGAGTCTATGTCAGAGCTTAAAAGCAAGTCCACATACTCAACTATCACTTAGTCCTTCATAATTGATAGCACTCACGCAATACTTGTGGTTACGGAGTTTTAATCGGACACAAAGAAAGATAGGGGCTTATAGTTTTGCCCCACAACCTTTTACCTCAAGGGTAATGTCAACAATAACAATTCATGCTCCCCTACATCCAATTAGATATATATATCATGTTCTTTCCAACATGTTGGTCTTGCCAAAGGATAAAATGAAAAAGGAAAGGTGAAGATCACCGTGACTCTTGCATAAGGTAGAAGATAATAAAAAAAGATAAGCCCTTCACAGAAGGAAGCAGAGGTTGCCATGCGCATTTATGGTTGGATGCACAAAATCTCAATGCGAAAGAACGTCACTTTATATTGCCCCTTGTGATATGAACCTTTATTATGCAGTCTGTCGCTTTTATTTCTCCCATATCAGAAGATCGTATAAAGCTTATTTCTCCCACATCAATCAATCATACATATTTAGAGCAATTTTTATTGCTTTGCACCAATGACAACTTACTTGAAGGATCTTACTCAATCCATAGGTAGATATGGTGGACTCTCATGGCTAAACTGGTTTAAGGGTATTTGGAAGCACAAGTAGTATCTCTACTTGGTGCTGAGAATTTGGCTAGCGTGAGGGGGAAAGGCAAGCTCAACATGTTAGAGGATCCATGACAACATACTTTATCTCAGATACAAGAAAACATAACTCATTATGTTGTCATCCTTGTCCAACATCAACTCTTTAGCATGTCATATTTTAATGAGTGCTCCCAATCATAAAAGATGTCAATGATAATATATCTATATGTGAAACCTCTCTCTCCTTATTACTTCCTATTAATTGCAACGATGACCAGAGCCATATTTGCCAACTCCCAACAACTTTTAATCATCATACTCTTTCTATGTGAAGTCATTACATTGAATAAGATCAATATGAACTCTTTGTTTCTTTTTATTCTTTTCTTTTATTCACCCAAGGTCATGGCAAAGTAATCAAGCCCTTGACTCAACACTAATCTTTATTTTATATATAGCTCACGGACTCGATTACATAGAGAGATCATAAAGCAAAACTTCAAAACAAGATCATGCCATGAATTTATTCTACTAAATCAAGATACTGCTAATAGGATCGAACTAAGAAAAACGGTAAAGGTAGAAGTTGTGATGGTGATACGATACCGGGGCACCTTCCCCAAGCTTGGTAGTTGCCAAGGGGAGTGCCCATACCCATGTGATTATGTCTCCTTCTTGGTCGGTGAAGGTGGAGGTATTGTTGACTTAGTTGATGGCATAAACTTCTCCCTTAATTTGCGCTTGAGGACGGCATTTTGATCCCTCAGATCATCAATCTCCCACTCCAGGGTTAATATCTTCTTGCATAGGTCATGCTTATTTTCCTGCAAGAGACGAAAAGGGATAACTCGAACATTGGTTTCTTTACCCTATCAGGGAGACTTGACTTTTTGAACTCCACATGCATGTCCCCAGGTTGGGGTAATGGGACTACATCTTCATCTGAGCTCGTCTCCTCCTTCCCCTTGGGTTCATAATCCTCTTCTTCCTCCGTAGTCCAACCATCGTGCTCCACGTCTCCATAGACCTTAGGATTTGCTAGGTAATCATCGACATAGCTTTCTCCTTTCGAATCCTGGGACGACATATTGATCTAATCTGCAGCAGCAATAGCTTGAAATAAGAACAGAGGATATTTGCGTGATACAGGAGTCAAAACCTTCGGGAGAATATATAATGAATTTTTACCGACCAAAATACGTAACGTGCAAGAAAACAGAGTCCGGAGGGCACACGAGGTGCTCACGAGGTAGGGGGGCACGCCCTCCACCCTCGTGAAGGCCTCGTGTCCTTCCCGGACTTCCACTTATTTTTCTATTTTTCTAAATATTCCAAAACAGAGAAATATTGCCTTAAAAATTGTTTTGGAGTCGGTTTACTTACCGTACCACATACCTATTCCTTTTCGGAGTCTGAAACGGTCTGGAAAGTATCCCTTATGTACTCCTCCGGGGTTAAGGTTTAAATAATATTGGTTTCAAAATTTATGGGATTACCTGAGATATAATGTTTGATTCTTTGACCGTTTACCACCTTCGGATTTGTGCCTTTGAAGTTGTTGATTTTTATGGCACCAGAACGGTAGACCTCCTCGATAACGTAGGGACCTTCCCATTTAGAGAGAAGTTTTCCTGCAAAAAATCATAAACGAGAGTTGTATAGCAATACATAATCACCTACATTAAACTCACACTTTTGTATCCTTTTTTCATGCCATCTTTTAACTTTTTCTTTAAATAACTTGGCATTTTCATAGGCTTGGGTTCTCCATTCATCAAGTGAGCTAATATCAAATAACCTCTTCTCACCTAAGCAAGTTTGAAATCATAGTTGAGCTCTTTAATAGCCCAATATGCCTTATGTTCTAGTTCGAGAGGTAAGTGACATGCTTTTCTATAAACCATTTTATACGGAGACATACCCATAGGATTCTTATATGCAGTTCTATAGGCCCATAATGCATCATCAAGTTGCTTGGACCAATTCTTTCTAGACCTATTAACAGTCTTTTGCAAAATTAATTTGAGCTCTCTATTACTCAATTCTACTTGACCACTAGACTGTGGGTGATAAGGAGATGCAATTCTATGATTAACGCCATATTTAGCAAGCATTTTACGGAAAGCACCATGAATAAAGTGTGAACCACCATCAGTCATTAAATATCTAGGGACTCCAAACCTCGGAAAATAACTTTCTTAAGCATTTTAATAGATGTGTTATGATCAGCACTACTAGTTGGAATAGCTTCTACCCACTTAGTAACGTAATCAATAGCAACTAAAATATGTGTATATCCATTAGAGGCAGGAAAAGGTCCCATATAATCAAAGCCCCAAACATCAAATGGTTCAATAACAAGTGAATAATTCATAGGCATTTCTTGACGCCTACTAATATTACCAATTCTTTGACATTCATCACAAGACAAAACAAACTTACGGGCATCCTTGAAGAGAGTAGGCCAATAAAACCAGATTGCAATACCTTATGTGCAGTTCTATCTCCAGCGTGGTGTCCTCCATAAGCTTCGGAGTGACACTTGCGTTGGATCTATTCCTGTTCATGCTCAGGTACACAAGGTCTAATAACACCATCTACTCCTTCTTTATAAAGACGTGGATCATCCCAAAAGTAATGTCTCAAATCATAAAAGAACTTTTTCTTTTGTTGGTATGTGAAGCTAGGTGGTATAAATTTAGCAACAATATAATTAGCATAATCAAGATACCATGGAGTGCTACGAGAAGTGCTTATGACATTTAGTTGTTCATCGTGAAAGCTGTCATCAATAGGTAGTGGGTCATCAAGAACATTCTCTAACCTAGATAAGTTGTCTGCAACGCGGTTCTCAGCTCCTCTTCTATCAACAATATGCAAATCAAATTCTTGCAGCAAGAGAACCCATCTAATAAGTCTAGGTTTAGCATCTTTCTTTTCCATAAGATATTTAATAGTAGCATGATCGGTGTGAATAGTTACTTTAGAATCAATAATGTAGGGTCTGAATTTATCACAAGCAAATACAACTGCTAAAAGTTCCTTTTCGGTAGTAGCATAATTTCTTTGAGCATTGTCTAGAGTCTTACTAGCATAATGGATAACATTTAACTTCTTATCAACTCTTTGCCCTAGAACAGCACCTCTACAAAGATAATCACTAGCATCACACATAATTTCAAAAGGTAAATTCCAATCAGGTGGCTGAACAACAAAAAGGTAGACTAATGCTTTCTTAAGTTTTCAAATGATTCTACACAATCATCATCAAAGACAAATGGTACATCTTTTTGTAATAAATTAGTCAGAGGCCGAGAAATTTGTGAGAAGTCCTTAATGAACCTCCTATAAAACCCGGCGTGACCAAGGAAACTTCTTATACCTTAGATGACCTAGGGACATGGCATCTTTTCAATAGCATCAACCTTGGCTTTATCAACTTCAATACCTCTTTCAGAAACGTTGTGCCCCAAGACAATACCTTCATTAACCATAAAGTGGCACTTTTCCCTATTCAAGACAAGATTAGTTTCTTCACATCTCTACAAAACTCGATCAAGATTGCTCAAGCAATCATCAAAAGAGGAACCATAGACGAAAAAGTCGTCCATGAAAACCTCACAAATCTTTTCACAAAAATCAGAGAATATAGCCATCATGCATCTTTGAAATGTAGCAGGTGCATTACATAAACCAAAAGGCATACGTCTATAAGAGAAAGTACCAAAAGGGCATGTAAAAGTAGTCTTTGATTGATCTTTAGTCGACACAGTATTTGAGAGAAACCGTAATAACCATCTAGAAAGCAAGAATGTGTATGTTTGCATAATCTTTCTAGCATTTGATCAATAAAAGGTACGGGTAGTGATCTTTCTTAGTAGCTTTATTTAATTTGCGAAATCAATTACCATCCTATAACTTGTGATAATTCTTTATGGAATCAATTCATCTTTATCATTAGGGACAACAGTAATACCTCCCTTCTTAGGGACACAATTGACAGGACTTACCCATTGACTATCAGCAACGGGATAAATTATACCTGCCTCCAGAAGCTTGAGTATTTCTTTTCTTACCACTTCTTTCATTTTAGGATTCAAACGTCGTTGAGGATCACAAACTGGTTTGGCATCCGCTTCCAAATTTATTTTATGCTGACATAGAGTGGGACTAATGCCCTTAAGATCATCAAGAGTATATCCAAAAGCGGCACGGTGCTTTTTCAGAGTTTTCAACAATCTTTCTTCTTCATGCTCTGAAAGGTTAGCACTAATAATAACAGGATATATTTTCTTTTCATCAAGATAAGCATATTTAAGATTATCAGGCACCGGTTTAAGCTCAAACACGGGATCACCCTTGGGTGGAGGAGGATCCCCTAGGATTTCAACAGGCAAATTATGTTGCGTATAGGTTCCTGCTTAAAGAATACTTCATCTATTTCCCTTCTTTCATTCACGAACATCTCATTTTCATGGTTCAGCAAATAGTGTTCCAAAGGATCACTAGGAGGTACGGCAATAGAAGCAAGACCAATAATTTCATCCTTACTAGGCAATTCTTCCTCACGATGTTGTTTACTAAATTTAGAGAAATTAAACTCATGAACCATATCATCCAAGACAATAGTAACAACATTCTTTTCGCAATCTATCCTAGCATTACCAGTGTTCAAGAAGGGTCTACCAAATATAATGGGACAAAAGCTATCTTCTGGAGAACCAAGAACAAGAAAATCAGCGGTATATTTAGTTTTCGCACACAAGACTTCAACATCTCTAACAATTCCCACTGGCGATATGGTATCTCTATTGGCAAGTTTAATTGTAACATCAATATCTTATATCTCAGCGGGTGCAATTTCATGCTTAATTTCTACATACAAGGTAATAGGTATAACACTAGCACTAGCACCCATATCACATAAGCCATGATAACAATGATCTCCTATTTTAACAGAAATAACAGGCACGCCTACCACAGGTCTATGTTTATCTTTAGTGCACGGTTTAGCAATTCTAGCAGTTTCACCACAGAATTGAATAACATGCCCATCAATATTATTAGACAAGAGATCTTTAACAATAGTAATATTAGGTTCTAATTTAACTTGCTCAGGAGGTGTATAAGTTCTGATATTGCTTTTACGAACAACAGTTGAAGCTTTAGCATGATCCTTTACTCTAACAGGGAAAGGTGGTTTCTCAACATAAGAAGTAGGAACAATAGGATCATTATAAGTGACGGTCTTTTCTTCAACTTTAATAGGTGCAGCTACTTTTACTTCTATGGGAGGATGATATTTAAACCACTTCTCCTTGGGGAGATCAACATAAGTAGCAAAAGATTCACAGAAAGAAGCCACTATCTCAGAGTCAAGTCCATATTTAGTGCTAAACTTACGGAAAATATCGGTATCCATAAAAGATTTAACACAATCAAACTTAGGTGTCATACCTGACTCCTTACCTTCGTCGAGGTCCCAATCTTCAGAGTTGCGTTTAATTCTATCCAATAAATTCCATCTGAATTCAATAGTCTTCATCATAAAAGAGCCAAAGACAACAGTACGAGCATGGTGCGATTGTTATCGAAAAGTTTCGAGCATAGAAATTCTGAAGAATTGTCACTTTTGAGAGCTCATGATTGGGGCACGAATATAACATTGATTTAAGCCTCCCCCAAGCTTGAGCGATGCTTTCTCCTTCATGAGGCCAAAAATTATATATATATTATTGCGATCACGATGAACAAGATGCATAGGGTAATACTTTTATGAAATTCCAATTTCAATGTTTTATAGTTCCATGATCCCGTATCATCACATAGCCTATACCATGTCAATGCGTCTTCCTTCAAAGATAAAGGGAAGACCTTCTTCTTAACAACATCATCGGGTATACCTGCAAGCTTAAATAATCCACAAACTTCATCCACATAGAGTAAATGTTCATCAGGATGCTTTGTTCCATCTCCTGTAAAAGTATTAGCTAGCAGTTTTTCCATCATAACCGAAGGAACTACAAAAGGAGTTTCATTTTAAATAGGCTCAGTAGGTTGAGGAGCAACTCTTTGCTCTACTGTACGGGGTAAAGATACCCCGAACAAGCCCCTCAGAGAATTACTTTCCATAGTAACATGTGACAGAAAATTTCAGCACACTATATAAATTTTTCCTTACCAAAGGCGCTACACTCCCCGGCAACGGCGCCAGAAAATATTCTTGATGACCCACAAGTATAGGGGATCTATCGTAGTCCTTTCGATAAGTAAGAGTGTCGAACCCAACGAGGAGCAGAAGGAAATGATAAGCAGTTTTCAGCAAGGTATTCTCTGCAGGTACAGAAATAAGTGGTAACAGATAGTTTTGTGATAAGGTAAATTGCAACGAGCAACAAGTAACCAGAGTAAATAAAGTGCGGCAAGGTGGCCCAATCCTTTTTGTATCAAAGGACAAGCCTTATAATAGGAAAAGCGCTCCCGAGGACACATGCGATTATCGTCAAGCTAGTTTTCATCACGTTCATATGATTCGTGTTCGGTACTTTGATAATTTGATATGTGGGTGGACCGGTGCTTGGGTGCTGTCCTTACTTGAACAAGCATCCCACTTATGATTAACCTCTATTGCAAGCATCCGCAACTACAACAAAAGTATTAAGGTAAACCTAACCATAGCATGAAACATATGGATCCAAAACGGCCCCTTACGAAGCAACGCATAGACTAGGGTTTAAGCTTATGTCACTCTAGCAACCCATCATCTACTTATTACTTCCCAATGCCTTCCTCTTGGCCCAAATAATGGTGAAGTGTTATGTAGTCGACGTTCACATAACACCACTAGAGGTTAGACAACATATATCTCATCAAAATATCAAACGAATACCAAATTCACATGACTACTAATAGCAAGACTTCTCCCTTGTCCACAGGAACAAACGTAACTACTCACAAAGCATATTCATGTTCATAATCAGAGGGGTAATAATATGCATAAAAGATCTGAACATATGATCTTCCACCAAATCAACCAACTAGCATCAACTACAAGGAGTAATCAACACTACTAGCAACCTACTAGCACCAATCCCGGACTTGGAGACAAGAATTGGATACAAGATATGAACTAGGGTTTGGAGATGAGATGGTGCTGGTGAAGATGTAGATGGAGATTGCCCTCTCCCGATGAGAGGAGCGTTGGTGATGATGATGATGATGATTTCCCCCTCCCGGAGGGAAGTGTCCCCAGCAGAACAGCTCACGAGCCCTAGATTGGTTCCGCCAAGGTTCCGCCTCGTGGCGGCGGAGTCTCGTCCTAAAAGTTGTCTCTGATTTTTTTCTCATCGAAGACTTCATATAGGAGAAGATGGGAATCGGAGAGCCACCGGGGGGCCCACGAGGTAGGGGGCACGCCCTGTGGGGCGCCCCACCCTCGTGAGCAGGTGTGGGCCCCCGGCCTTCATCTTTGGCGAGGATTTTTCTTTATTTATTTTAAGACATTCCGTGGAGTTTCAGGACTTTTGGAGTTGCATGTAATAGGTCTCCAATATTTGCTCCTTTTCCAAATTTAGAATTCCAAATGCCATTCTCCCTCTTCATGTAAACCTTGTAAAATAAGAGAGAATAGCCATAAGTATTGTGACATAACGTGAAACAACAGCCCATAATGCGATAAATATCGATATAAAAGCATGATGCAAAATGGACGTATCAATACGCCCTGCCTATCCATTTTCAGTACATATTCCATCTGTCATCATACCATATTTATCCATTCAAATGATGTTCTTGTGTATCAGATGTTCGAAAGGAAGAGGGCGATTGCTGATCGTGGAGGAGCACAAGCAAATTATTTGGAAAAGGTAGTGGCACCTGATAAATCAAATAGCCCATTAGGTGTAGTTGCAATATCACCTGACCCACAAAATACCCCAACTCTAGCAGACTCTAGCCCTACTACACTGGTCATTTCTGATGCCCCAACTCAGCAGACCCCAACTGCAGCAAATAGTATGATTATGCCAGTTGACATAGCACCAGCTGTACGACGCAAAACCCCCATTCTAGCAAAGAGTACACCAAATCCAGTTGCCAAATCCCTTTTCGAACCAGAGAGAGCCCCAATTGCAGCAAATAGGACCCCTGTTCCATTTCTTCCCAGTTTAGAAGACGAAGCTTATGTTGTTGTCAGGAACTTTGTGCGCATCTTTCCTTCATGGAAAGATTATACTGCAGACACAGAACAATTTCCAGTCTTCCTCCGCAACTTACGCGTAAGTAATGTACTAATGTTATTCATGGTCATTACTGCATATGTTTCTGCTGACAGAAGACACAAGATTTCATTCTTTTAAATAGGCGGGGAGAAAACTGGATTGTGATGACAAGCATGGGTTGGTTGCGCTTTTCAAGCACTCGTTGATGAAGTATCGTTCCTACCTCAGGCAAATTTCTGTAAAGTCTCCGATGCTACATTTATCCGACGGTGACTGGAATAATCTTGTTACACATTGGTCTCGGCTGCAGCGTAAGGTACTGTCTATGATATCACATCACAATTTGAACTATATTTCTGCATTGCCTTAATGTCTCACTTGTACGAAAACTGTTAGCAGAAGAACATCCGTTCTCAAGGGACGAAAACTGTTAGCAGAAGAACATCCGTTCTCAAGGGACCACAGAATCTCGCAACTATACTGCACATTGCATTGCTCTTGTGAGTACCTCTTGCCCTGTATGACCATACTTACTTTCATAGCTGTTTGATTATGTAGCATCACTACACATGTTAGCCTCGTAATCGTCCATTTGGTGGACATTATAAGATCCTTATGGACTCTTACATAAATTTAAAATCAACCCAATGCTTTTGAAGAGGTTTAGCTCTGCAGTCCTCTTGTAAGGACTGAACGTGGTCTATCACCGCATTTTTACATTAACAGCTACTTCCGTGGATTGGTAGTTGATTATGTAGCATCAATCGCATCTTATCTTCATTATCCTCTATCCCTTCCAAAGATTATCATATCTATAATTACTCTCTACAAAATGTAGAGTACATGCAATGCTTATGAAGAACATTCTGTGTTGAAATTCTTGAGTTATCCTTCCCTTGACATGGAGAAGGGCATTATAAAGCTGGGGTGTTAACTGTTAATGTAAGTCAGTCCTTCTAAAGCCTTTATCCTCAACTGCTGTTTAATTTGCTCATACTCCCTATCGTTTCTTCGCTGTTTAGTTTGTTGTTTCTACCAAAATGCATGTTCGTAAGAACCGTCAGTTCTAAGTTTTACTTGTAAAACCAAATTCGTTATTCATACCATGCACATTACTTAATACTCCCTATATGTATGCTTGTTTTTGTGGATCTATAATCCAGTGTGTGGTGAAGCAGCCCACGTTTGCACCTTGTCATCTCCTGTTTTATCTTACTGATGTGGACGATGATATGAACAACATGCCATGCACATTATCCAAAATAGATACAATTATTTTCTTTGCCCTTCATCTATGCTTGTTACGTTGACATGGTAATCCAGTAGTGTGGTGAAGCTCCCTGCATTATGAACAATGCAAAATTATGCTATTGATATTTTGAACTTACTCTTTATTTTCTAATTTGAAATTGGATAGAATTGATGTATCAGTTATCATCTTTGTTTATACACGTGCAAACCTGTCATCTCTCCGCTTTGATTCAGGGTGATATGCCCGATGGCATGCACAAGTCTCGTCAAGGTCATGAGACAAACCCAACATATATTGCAGCAAACAAGGCAAAACATCTTGAACATAGCGAGACAACCCCAAAGTCTTGTCTTGATGTAGTGTTCAAGTTACTTGAGACTAACAGTCAGAGAAGATCACATAATTCGTTGTCTGAATCGGTTCGACTTCTTCAGTCCCAACTTCTAGCAGAAAGGCATTCTGCAACTCAACTTCGACTTGAAGTCCTATCTCTAAGAAAGATTGCAGAGAACACCAATGAGAACCTCATCGCTAAACAGCTACACCTGGAAGCTTTGACCGACATGCTAGGCCGGTCTCACAGGCTTGCTCAGCAGCTTGCGCAGCAGTTCCCCCGCAAGGCTAACATTTCTTGAACTGTCTTGGAAGTGGTCTCAGTTCAGTATTATTTTGTTACGCAGCAATGGTGCCCAGTTTTTCTAATCTGCTTCTTCGTTGCGCTTTATGATCACTGGTGGCGAACTTCGATGCACAGTGGATGTAATATATCTTAAATCCTTTATTGTATAGTGTAGGTTTATTCTTAGTTACTATGCCGTGATTTCTTTATTGTATAGAGTAGGTTTCTTCTTAATTCCTACTACTTACTGCCATCATTCGCTATCTGAAAAAAAAATCAGATGTAGTCGACCGAACCGAAACATTCGCCTCTAACGGGCCAGGGTTTTAGCGGGCCACAACTGGGCCGGCCTGCGTCTTTCTTGGGCCCGAATGATTGGGGCCTTCACACATTGTGCCAGGCCCAAACTTACACCGGCCTATATTTTAGTTGGTCCTTTTGTCGACCCAGCGCTTAGTTTGGCCCAAGGAGCGTTGGGCCATTAACAGGCTGAATATTGTACTAGCCTGTTATGGCCGAGATGAAACCACGGGCCTTTAGCAGGCCAAAATGCATGTTGGGTCTCAATTTTCACTAGTCATCGACGGGACTTCAGCAGGCCGAAATATAGACCGGGCCGTTTTGGGTCCAGTTAGCTCACGGGCCGTTACCAGGCCGAAACATATCTCGGGCCTTAGTTGGCCTATTGATATCATGGGCCTTTAAGAGGCCGAAAGCTTAGTACAGGCATCAACGGGCCGAATTACGCGACAAGCCTTTAACAAGCCCAAAGTCACGTTGGGCTTAACTGTTGCCACCTTTAGCACGGGCCGTTAGTGGGCCCAATGTCCCGTCGGACCATATATAGCCCATGGACAGCACGGGCCATTCCCAGGCCGAAAGTCACACCGAGCTGAAATGGGCCCATGTCTACATCAGGCCGCTAACACGCCGAAAGTCACTGGGCTGTAGTTGGGCCCAAATATTCGGCGAACAATTAACGGGCCAGATCGGCTTTGGGCATAAATGGGCCCAAATATTGGGCAAACAATTAACGGGCCAGATCTGGCTTCGGGTCGTAAATGGGCCCAAATATTGGGCGAACAATTAATGGGCCAGATCTGGCTTCGGACCGTAAATGGGCCTTTATTAAGCAGGCCGTTATTGGGCTAGCCCACTAGTACCTGATTAAGTTCTACGGGCCTTTGACTGGGCCGGCTTTTTTAACCTATATGGGCCTCTGTTGGGCCCAGCCATGTGTCGACTTATCATAGGCATGTCTCCTCCAATGGACGGGCGACATCTGGCCCATCGACGAGCCGACAGCTTGTTCCTTCGCCAATCAGAATTTTACACGTGGAAATTTCCCATTGGTCGGGGCTGTTAAGGGTTATCGGATCCAAAATCCGACCCGATAGCTTAACGGCGTTCGTTACGGTGGATGCCACGTGTCGGTCACCCTTGACGAAAGCACTTCTGTGACGCGCGATTTATCGTCATGGAAGTGGACACTTCCGTGATGATAATTTTGGTAATGTCATGGAACACTTCTACGACAGCACAAGTATGACTATCTTGATTCTGTCATAAATTTGTCATGGATGTACATGCATGACAAAAAACACGACCTACTATGACAAACACGTATCATCGCGGAAGTGTATTTTTTTGTAGTGCTACTTTTGTACACCGACAGCTGACCATGAGTTGAAGCTATGTCGGGTTTCTGCGTAGGTGGTGCCAACTTGTCGGTGTGCTGACGAGGCCGTGCCAACGCGTTGGTTTGCTGAGCAGGAAGTGCTGACGCATTGGTATGCTGATCATGTGACTGCGGACCGAAGGACTGATGAGCATGCGGTTCCGAAGCATTAGACTGCTTAGCAGTCTATTCCACAAGGTTGGTCTGCTGAGCATGTGCTTTGCACTGGTCTCCCCAGCTTTGGTGGCCGGCATCTGAACCGGTGGTGCGTCTTCAGCAGTTGTAGGCCTTGCCACTGGCTGCTTTGGAGCGGAGGATGACATGGCCTGTATGCCACAAAGTCGGGCCGGCTGATCATAGGTTGATGCATCGACTGCGAGTCAGCCGTGGCAAGGAGAGCGTCACCGGTTGAGGGGCGATAGTGGTTGCTCTTGGCGGGGCTTTAGGGATCTCATCGATGAACTCTATTTCCTTTCATGGCCACTGGATGTGATGTAACGGTGTTTCTCCCAAGGTCCTTTGCTCATCGAAGTCTCCTAGGATATTCTTTAGGGAAAATTCATTGAATCCAGGCTTTACTTCAGTCACGTAGCACTTCACACAACCCGGCTTCTATGGCACATTGTCCAAGAAGAGGCCACCTTCCAAGAAGGCTGGGCAAACCTAGGTTGTTGCACATTTTAATGTACCTTCATAATGCGTAAGCACGCCCTTTAGTCTGTCTTTCATTTCAGATAGATCAGATATAGCATCATCACGAGCAGCTGCAGTCTCGGTGTCGCTGAGGTCAGCTGATGCACAGCTACTCTTGTGCAGTGTTGTCACGCAATAAGCAGCATCCTCCATGCCCACCTCCCCTCCCATCTGCTGGCTATCCGTCAGTGTTAGAGTCTTCTGCATCATCATTGACTCCTCAACATCCTTTCAAACAGCCGGAAAAATCTCCTTCCTCAACCTTTCATACAATGCATTGTGTTTCATTTCACTCCTCGCTTTTTTCATGATGAGCCTCTCTTCTTTGCTGAGTGTGAAAGACCTCTTGTGCGGGACATTAACACCTATACCCTTGCACGGCCAGGGGCTCTTTTGTTTCCAGAGCAATGGACAGAATGTCACATGGCCCTGAGTTCCTGTAGAACCTTCCAGGGATCCTGGAAGCATCTAACATCACTTGATACAGTCGCCTTGCAATGTCGGACACTATCCTGGTGTTCACAATCTTCTATAAATTATTCGGAGGAAGAACCCGCCTTGCAATGCCGAAGACAACATGCGCGCCGGACTCATCGTCATTGAAGCCTGGTTCAGGGGCTACTGAGGGAGTTCCGGACTAGGGGGTGTCCGGATAGCCGAACTATCATCATCGGCCGGACTCCAAGACTATGAAGATACAAGATTGAAGACTTCGTCCCGTGTCCGGATGGGACTTTCCTTGGCGTGGAAGGCAAGCTTGGTGATACGGCATGTAGATCTCCTACCTTTGTAACCGACTCTGTGTAACCCTAGCCCTCTCCGATGTCTATATAAACCGGATGGCTTTAGTCCATAGGACGAACAACAATCATACCATAGGCTAGCTTCTAGGGTTTAGCCTCTTTGATCTCATGGTAGATCCACTCTTGTAACACACATCATCAATATTAATCAAGCAGGACGTAGGGTTTTACATCCATCAAGAGGGCCACAACATCTGTAAAACATCGTCTCCCTTGTCTCCTGTTACCATCCGCCTAGACGCAGAAGTTCGGGACCCCCTACCCGAGATCCGCCGGTTTTGACACCGACATTGGTGCTTTCATTGAGAGTTCCTCTGTGTCGTCACCGATAGGCCCGATGGCTCCTTCGATCATCAACAACGACGCGGTCCAGGGTGAGACTTTTCTCCCCAGACAGATCTTCGTGTTCGGCGGCTTTGCACTACGGGCCAATTCGCTTGGCCATTTGGAGCAGATCGAAAGCTATGCCCCTGGCCATCAGGTCAGATTTGGAAGTTTGAACTATACGGCCGATATCCGCGGAGACTTGATCTTCGACGGATTCGAGCCGCAGCTGCCGTGCCGCACTGTCTCGATGGGCATGATGTAACTCTGCAGCCCGAGCGGCTCGGAGGCCGCACCAAGATCCGCTCCGACCCTTAATCCGGAGCCGGATTCCCCGATCGAGGACGAGTGGTTGGACACCACCTCGGGGGCTACAATCTCTACGGCGATCGAGCCGAACTCCATCCCTGTCCTTTGCGAAGACCTCGACTCCAGGGTGTCGGACTCCTCTCCGGACTCCGAACCCCCCGCGCCCCTGCCAATCAAATCCGATTGGGCGCCGGTCATGGAGTTCATCGCCATGACATCTTTCAGCACTCGCCCTTTGGCGACATCCTGAATTCACTAAAGTCTCTCTCTTTATTCGGAGAGCCCTGGCCGGATTACGGTCAGTAAGGTTGGGATGCGGATGACGAAGAAATTCAATGCCCACCCACCACCCACTTTGTAGCCACTGTCGATGATTTAACCGACATGCTAGAGTTCGCCTCCGAAGACATGGACGTTCTGGACAACGATGCCGGAGACGACCAAGACCCAGCGCCTACAGGGCACTGGAAGGCCACCTCATCATATGACATATACATGGTGGATATCCCGAATGATGGGAATGGCGAAGGAACAGAGGAGGATGACCCCTCCAAGAAACAGCCCAAGCGCCGCTGCAAGGGCGCTGTTTCTAAATCCCGCCACAAGAAGAATGAAGATTCCGCACCGGAGATAACAATACACCGGACAAAGGTCAAGACAATCCACTCCAAAGAAGATCCAGCGCAGGAGGATGGAGACGCCAGCCTCACGAGAGAGCGGCGTAAGAACAGGTAGAGGATTATATGCCTCCCTCCGGAGACGAAGCAAGCCTCGACGACGATGAATTGCCGTGCTCGAGGATCCCGTCGAACAAGAGCGTTTTAGACGCAGCTTATGGCCACGGAGAACAGCCTCAAGAAAGCAGCAATAGCTTAGAGCTGATCAAGATCTGCTAGCCGGCTGATGGATCAAGTCCTCGCGGCCGAAGAGCATGAGCTCGAACGCCCCTCCAAAAGCTACCCTAAACGCAAGCTGCTCCCCCGATTAGAGGAGGAGGTTTACGAACCCGCATCACCAGGAGACAATACGGGTGGCCGACCACCCCGTGGTCGCGACAGAGAGACCTCTAGGCCCTTCACTAGAACAGTACCCCAGCATCGGTCAAAAAGCACACGGCCACAGGGGAACGCTCTGGACCCACGAGATATATTGGAGGACAAGGCAAGACAATCAAGATCGATCTATGGATCGCATGGGCGCCCCACGGTACGTGATGACAACCGTCGCGCCGGACACAGTAAGTCCGACCGGGCCGAACAAAATGCATAAAGCTCTTTTGAGCTCCGTCGTGATATCGCCCGATGCAGAGGCGCCGCACACCAACTATGCTTCACAGACGAAGTAATGGATCATCAAATCCCCGAAGGGTTTAAACCCGTCCATATTGAATCCTATGATGGCACAACAAACCCCGCGGTTTGGATCGAAGACTATCTCCTTCACATCCACATGGCCCGCGGTGACGATCTTCACGCCATCAAATACCTCCCCCTCAAGGTTAAAGGACCAGCCCGGCATTGGCTCAACAGCCTTGCCAGAGTCAATTGGGAGCTGGGAGGACCGGAAGCCGCATTCCTCGATAACTTCCGTGGCACTTATGTGCGACCACCGACGCTGATGACCTAAGCCACATAATTCAGCGGCCAGACGAATCGGCCGCATAATTACGGACACGGTTCTTAACCAAGAAAAACCAAATTGTCGATCGTCCGGTTGCGGAGGCCCTCGCGGCCTTCAAGCATAACATCCGCGACGAGTGGCTTGCCCGCACCTAGGACAGAAAAGCCGAAATCCATGGCAGCCCTCACATCACTCATGACCCGCTTCTGCGCTGGTGAGGACAGCTGGCTAGCACGCAGCAACAACCTCAAAGCAAAATTCTGGCAGTCCGGACTTCAAGGACCGAAATGGCAGGCCGCGTCGTAACAAAAACAAAAGCCGCATTAACGGCGACAATATTGAGGATACGGCAATCAATGCCGGATTCAGAGGTTCTAAACCCGGTCAGCGGAAAAAGCCATTTAAAATAACTACTCCAGGTTCGTCCAGTTTGGACCGAATACTCGACCGCTTGTGCCAGATACACGGCACCCCCGAAAAGCCAGCTAACCACACCAACAGGGACTGTTGGGTATTCAAGCAGGCAGGCAAGTTAATTGCCGAAAACAATGACAAGGGGCTGCATAGCGATGACGAGGACGAGACCCAACCGCCGAACAATAGAGGATGTAAGGTTACCCCCACGCTTTGGACGGTGAACATGATATACGCAACACACATACCCAAAAGGGAGCGGAAGCGTGCACTCGAGGATGTCTACGCGATGGAGCCAGCTTGCCCCGAGGTTCAATCCATGGTCCTCCCGCCCGATCACTTTTGACCGAAGGACCACCCCACCAAAGATCCGCCACGGCGGATTCGCCAGACCGTCTTAGACCCAATCGTCGATGGATTTCACCTAACCAGAGTCCTCGATGGACGGTGGCAGCAACTGAACGTGCTTTACCAGATACAAAGGCGCAAAATGGGCATAGACCCTCAAGGATTAAACCTACCAAAACGACCTTTAAAGGCGCCATACCAGGTGTAGAAGCCAATTGTACAGGCTCAATTACACCGAAGTGGTCTTCGGATCCCCGGATAACTTGCGGTTGCGAGGAGTTAATCTTCGACATAGTCCCGCTCGTTAACGGCTATCATGCCTTGTGCGGACGCATCGCGTTGCAAAGTTCAACGCGGTGCCGCACTACGCATACCTCAAGCTCAAGATGCCAGGCCCTCGAGGAGTCATCACGGTCAATGGAAACACTGAAAGCTCTCTCCGCACGGAGGAACATACAGCGGCTCTCACGACAGAAGTGCAATGCAGCCTCTTAAGGCAATTCTCGAGTCCGGCCATTAAGCGGCCGGACACAGCTAAGCGCGCCCGGAGTAACTTACAACAAGACCACCTGGCACGTTCCGAGCATGCATAGCAGTGCGGCCCCAACCCCAGCCTCCCGCGAAACGTCAGCAGTGCTTCACAGACACCATTACGCCTCAAGATACCATGGGCATGGGGAGAGGGGCACGACCACGATAAACCCAGATCATGCTCAACCACACCAGGGGCTCTCAAGTGTGTCGTTCCTTTTTCTTTTCTTTTTACCTTTTACTTTTTACCCACAGGACTCCGTTCGTAAGAGGCCCTGTCCGGCAGCAGACCTGCCGAACTCATGATGCAACAGCCAGGGAAGGATAAAGGCAACAACAAATATACAGGTGGTCTCCATTACGAGCATTTTTATACACCAATCTGCAGCCTACCCTCGGAGGGGACATGTTTAACAGTCCCATACCTTGCTTATCGCACTTTTTGTATCGTTACGCATTCATAGCAGCACTTATTGAATAAAACAATGCAGCACCTTTTGCTTATAATTGCATTTCTTTTTCATACATATGTTCATTCACGGCATGTTGCGTCAGACACCGGTACGGCTAATATACACCGAGGGCTTATGATTCCCGCATTATGGTATGATAAGTCCAACACTTTCACAAGTGTGGCACCCGAACTTATAGCACTATATGCATCGGGTTCAATCATGTCTTGGGTCAATAGTTGGGTTTGCCCGGCTCCCGTGTTTTGGTACCTTACGTTCGGTTATATCGGCTAAGGTAGCACCGGGAGAACCACTGTGGTTCCGCCCCAGTTGAGCTGGGTTAACGCCTCAGTGGAGAAAGCTAAAACTGACCGTCATGATGAGGCGAGAGCCGGTCGCTGTTCGAGAGGTTTTTAAGTAGTCCTTAAAGACTTATGCCGCTTAGAGCGAGGAGCCGGATACTGTCTGCCAAGGCGGGATAGCGCCCAAATTCGCCTTCCAAGACTAGGGGTTTCGCCAAAATTTAAAATTATAGAATTCTATGGCTAAGTGAGAGTGTTCAAGCATTATATGTCCGGTTGCCTTGTTCGCTATGTTGAGCGCCTCCCTAGATGGACCCAAAAATGGGAACAAGAGCGCTCAAGTTTATCCGAACACCCCAAAGACTGTGGCATGGGGGCTAAAGCCGACGACTTGCCATCTCTCGGATTTGATAAACAGCCGCATCAAGGTAATATTTTAAATTAACAAGCGTTGCTTAGCGCATATGAACTAAGTTTTCAGCATACAGATAACAAAATGCGAGTCTACTCAAATATTACATCTTTGGAGCACTCACCCGCAATAGTGCGGGCGCCCTTCAGCACACTCTTATAATACATCTCGGGCGTGCGATGCTCCTTGCCCTCTGGTGGCGGGTCCGTCACGAGCTTTTGGGCATCCATCTTGCCACAGTGCACCTTTGCGCAGGCAAGGGCCCGACGGGCACCCTCAATACAAGCGGAATGCTTGACGACTTCTACCCACGGGCACGCATCCATCAGCCGCCGCACCAGGCAAGTAGCTCCTGTGCATGGCCTCCTTAGGCCACACCGAACTATGAGGCCCTTCATGGCCTGTTCGGCCGCCTTGTGGAGCTCAACCAGCTGCTTCAGCCTAGTCTCTAAGGGGCACTGATGTCCGCCTCAAGATACCGAGACCGAAGACCTTCTCCGTCGAGCTCCCCTCCTCGGCCCGGTAGAATGCAGCAGCATCGGACATGCTGCGAGGAAGATCTGCGAACGCTCCTGGAGAGCCCCGAATTCGGGTAAGCAACAGGTAATTAACACTCACATGCTTACTTTGCATGAAAAATGCCTTACCCGCTGCTATTTTCTTCACCGCCCCAATCTCCTGGAGGGCCTTGTAGGCTTCGGCCTTAGCAGCTTTGGCACTCTCAAGAGCCGTTGCAAGCTCAGACTCTCGAGTCTTCGAGTCATGCTCCAAGCTCTCATGTTTTTTCATGAGATCCTGGAGCTCTTGCTGTACCTCCGCCACCCGCGCCTCCTGCTTCTCTCGCTCGGTGCGCTCCGCGGCCGCATTGCGTTCGGCCGTGGCCACCGCCTCCTTCAGAGTCGCCACCTCGTTAGTGGCCCCTGCAATACCCATGTTATCCTTGTCATTTTTCTTGCAACCAAATCCTTTTCTGCAAGGTACAATTTTCATAAGATATTACTCACCTTCTTTTTTCTCGAGCTGCTTCTTGGCATGGCCGAGCTCGTTCTCGGACCGCTCGAGGTTTTCCTTCAAAGTATTGACCTCCGCAAGGTCGGCGGAGGTCAAGCAAAGACAGCCTGCAATCCCATATTGACATATTTTTTATGACTCCTGCGTTTATCTTTCTAAAGATCCTCAGTCCGGCTTTTCTTTCCGAACACCGAACCGAGCATCGTGGGATACCGCTCTATGCGGTACCATTTTACATATATTGAAATTCTTACCTCAAAGCCTGTTAGAAGGCTGGTATAGCTTCGGTCAGCCCGCTCTTGTCGGATCGAATCGTTCGGATCACCGCACTCATAATAAAGGCGGTGCTCCTCCTCGATGGAGGCGCCGTTGAGCGCCTCCAGTAAGCTATCCGGTGCCTCCGGTTGGACGGAGGACCCCGGCGTCTTACCCTTCTTGCGAAGGGATCGCTTGCCGGACTCCGGAACCGCTGAAGGTTCCGGCATGGAGTCCGGACAATGGTCGGGCTTACAGCCCGTGGGGGTCTTGCCCCCCACGCGCCCGGAGTCCGGGAGGTTGCCTTGTGGCACCTCCGGCGCCACCTCCTCGTGACCAAGCCCCTCTTGGGGCCCCACCGCAGCGTTGTCCGCAGCGTGAGGCGAGGAGGCAGTCGGAAGCGAAGTACTCTCCATTTCCGACGAGCCCAGGGACCCGCTCGATGAATCGGCGAACTCGCCTTTGGGTGGGCTGCACGATTGTTCGACATTAGAGAACACTCTGCAATAATAAAAAGCCATGGGTATCCGGACACTTACGATCTCGCCAGGGGCTTGGCCCTTGTAGGCCAATCCTCCTCCTCGTCGTCGACGTTGGTGGAGAAGTCCGGAGGAAGGGTTCTTCCCTTCTTGGACCCTCCGGCCTCCCCAGTTGGGGCGGCCTTCCTTTTCCTCTCCTCTCCCGCTGGGGGAGAAGCTTCTTCCTCTTCCTCCTCGTCTTCAAGAGAAGATTCTGCTTCAGAATCCGACAACACCTGGCGCCGGGAGCTCCTTCGAGTTCCCGTGGCCTCCTTCTTGGCCGTCTTCGCCGGCACGACATGGGGTGCCGGAGCCAGCAGCCCCGTCAATCGGGCGTCCGCTGGGTCTTCTGGCAAAGGAGCCGGACAGTTAATCTATGAAAAAAGAGTCCCGTAAAGGGTAAAATAACTTACCTCGCCGGCTTGACGTCGCGAGCTGTATCCGCGATCTTTGTTAGCGGATGCGGGGGCTTCGGTGCCCTTGAACAACACCTTTGAAGGTTCGGTGCTGTGCCGGATCGAACTCCCACAAATTGAAGGCCCGTTGTTGGCATGGGAGAATCCGGCGGATGAGCATCACCTGGATTACGTCGACAAGCCTGAGATTCTTGTCCACCAAGTTTCGGACGCATGTTTGAAGTCTGGATAGCTCGTCTGAATCCCCCCACTTCAGGCCCGTCTCTTTCCATGACGAGAGCCGTGTGGGGAATCCAGATCTGAATTCGGGGGCCGCCACCCATTCAGGGTCGCGTGGCTCGGTGATGTAGAACCACCCCGGTTGCCACCCCTTTATTGTCTCCACAAAGGAGCCCTCGAGCCATAGGACTTTGGCCATCTTGCCCACCATGGCGCCTCCGCACTCCGCTTGACGGCCGCCCTCAACCTTCGGCCTGACATTAAAGGTCTTCAGCCATAGGCCGAATTGGAGCTGGATGCAGAGGAAGGCCTCGCACACGATGATAAACGCCGAGATGTTGAGGACGAAATTCGGGGCCAGGTCGGGGAAGTCCAGGCCGTAGTAGAACATGAGCCCCCGGACAAATGGGTGAAGTGGAAAACCTAGTCCATGGAAGAAGTGGGGGAGAAATACCACCCTCTCATGGGGCCTGGGGGTTGGAATGAGCTGACCCGCGTCGGGCAGCCTGTGCGTGATATCGCCGGACAAGTATCCGGCCTCCCGTAGTCTTGTGATGTGCCCCTCCGTGACGGAGGAGGCCATCCATCTGCCTCCCGCTCCTGACATGGTTGGAGAAGGTTGAGGAGGAAAGTGCGGACTTGGGCGCTAGAGCTTGAGTGCGCGGAAATGGATGAGCAAAGGAGGAAGAAGGCGTAGGTGAAAGGGTGGATCCTTATCCCCTTATATGGACGGACGAAGCTATGCGTCCCCCACCAGCCTGGTAAAACTCGCTTATCTCCCAAGCGTCACAATCAATGGCGCGGTTGGGTTACCCACGTCCGTATTGATGGGAATCCCGGAATAAGGGGAACACGATCTCTGCTCGACAAGGCGTGCCAAAGGAAACCGCTTCGCTAAAACGCGCTCAGGTGGAACAATAAAACAATTTGAGTAAAGGCTTGGTAGTGGTGCGACGTCACGCCCACGTATCGTCGCCAGATTGATCTTGTGTAATATTATTCTCTCTACGGTGGTATGTGGAATTTATCTTTGCGAGCGGACACTATCCTGGTGTTCACAATCTTCTATAAATTATTCGAGGAAGAACCCGCCTTGCAATGCCGAAGACAACATGCGCGCGCCAGACTCATCGTCATTGAAGCCTGGTTCAGGGAGCTACCGAGGAGTTCCGGACTAGGGGGTGTCCGGATAGCGAACTATCATCATCGGCGGACTCCAAGACTATGAAGATACAAGATTGAAGACTTCGTCCCGTGTCCGGATGGGACTTTCCTTGGCGTGGAAGGCAAGCTTGGCGATATGGATATGTAGATCTCCTACCATTGTAACCGACTCTGTGTAACCCTAGCCCTCTCCGGTGTCTATATAAACCGGATGGCTTTAGTCCATAGGACGAATAACAATCATACCATAGGCTAGCTTCCAGGGTTTAGCCTCTTTGATCTCATGGTAGATCCACTCTTGTAACACACACCATCGATATTAATCAAGCAAGACGTAGGGTTTTACCTCCATCAAGAGGGCCCGAACCTGGGTAAAACATCGTGTCCCTTGTCTCCTGTTACCATCCGCCTAGACGCACAGTTCGGGACCCCCTACCCGAGATCCGCCGGTTTTGACACCGACAGGGGGTATGCGGGGATTGGGTCCTTGCCTTCACTCAAGTACTTCTTTTACAGCACGTGCTTCCAGTTTCTCCAAGCATCCCTAGCCTTCTTCAGTGCAGCTTGTTCCACCTGCATTCTCCATTGCTCTGGAACATTGAAGTGATCCATGATCTCCTAGACTATCCTTCATCGTGTTTCTGTGTTAGCCTTCCGAAACCCCGGTAGATTAATGTTGAGCCTTGCCCTGCCAACAAATCCACACACACTTGTTGGGGAACGTAGTATTTCATAAAATTCCTACGATCATGCAAGATCTATCTAGGAGAAGCATAGCAACGAGCGGGGAGAGTGTGTCCACGTACCCTCGTAGACCGAAAGCGGAAGCGTTTAGTAACGTGGTTGATGCAGTCGAACGTCTTCACGATCCAACCGATCCAAGTACCAAAAGTACGGCACCTCCGTGTTCAACACACGTTCAGCACGATGACGTCCCTCGAGCTCTTGATCCAATTGAGGACGAGGGAGAGTTCCATCAGCACGATGGCGTGGTGATGGTGATGATGAAGCTACCGGTGCAGGGCTTCGCCTAAGCACTACGACGATATGACCAAGGTGTGTAACTGTGGAGGGGGGCACTTCACATGGCTAAGACAAATCTTGGAGTGCCTTTGGGGTGCCCCCTGCCCACGTATATAAAGGAGGGAGGGAGAGAGGCCAGCCCTCCTAGGGTCGCGCCAAGTGTAGGGAGTCCTACTAGGACTCCCAAGTCCTAGTAGGATTCCATTTCCTTTTCGGAGTAGGAAAGAAGGAAAGGAAGGAGAGGGAGAAGGAAAAGGGGGCCGCGCCCCCACCTCTTGTCCAATTCGGTTTGGGCAGGGGGGAGGCGCGCGACACATCGTGGCCCTTCTTCCCTCTCTCCACTAAAGCCCAATAAGGCCCATTTACGTCCCCCGGCAAATTCCCGTAACTCTTCGGTACTCCAAAAAATACCCGAATCGCTCACAACCATTCCGATGTCCGAATATAGCCTTCCAATATATGAATATTTACCTCACGACCATTTCGAGACTCCTCGTCATGTCCGTGATCTCATCCGGTACTCCGAACAAACTTCGGTCAACAAGTCACATAACTCATAATACAAATCGTCATCGAACGTTAAGCGTGCGGACCCTACGGGTTCGAGAACTATGTAGACATGACCGAGACACATCTCCGGTCAATAACCAATTGCGGAACCTGGATGCTCATATTGTCTCCTACATATTCAATGAAGATCTTTATCGGTCAAACCGCATAACGGCATACGTTGTTCCCTTTGTCATCAGTATGTTACTTGCCCGAGATTCGATCGTCGGTATCATCATACCTAGTTCAATCTCGTTACCGGCAAGTCTCTTTACTCGTTCCGTAATGCATCATCACGTAACTAACTCATTAGGCACATTGCTTGTAAGGCTCATAGTGATGTGCATTACCGAGAGGGCCCAGAGATACCTCTCCAATACACGGAGTGACAAATCCTCATCTCGATCTATGCCAACTCATCAAACACCTTCGGAGACACCTGGAGAGAATCCTTATAATCACCCAGTTACGCTGTGACGTTCGATAGCACACAAGGTGTTCCTCCGATAATCCGGAGTTGCATAATCTAACATGTATAAGTCATGAAGAAAGCAATAGCAATAAAACTAAACGATCATTATGCTAAGCTAACGGATGGATCTTGTCCATCACATCATTCTCTAATGATGTGATCCCATTTATCAAATGACAACACATGTCTATGGCTAGGAAACTTAACCATCTTTGATTAATGAGCTAGTCAAGTAGAGGCATACTAGGGACACTCTATTTTGTCTATGTATTCACACATGTACTAAGTTTCCGGTTAATACAATTCTAGCATGAATAATAAACATTTATCACGATATAAGGAAATATAAATAACAACTTTATTATTGCCTCTAGGGCATATTTCCTTCAGTCTCCCACTTGCACTAGAGTCAATAATCTAGTTCACATCGCCATGTGATTTAACACCAATAGTTCACATCTTTATGTGATTAGTTCACATCTCCATGTGACTAACACCCAAAGGGTTTACTAGAGTCAATAATCTAGTTCATATCGCTATGTGATTAACACCCAAAGAGTACTAAGATGTGATCATGTTTTGCTTGTGAGAGAAGTTTAGTCAACATTTCTGCCATAGTCAGCGCTGTATGTATTTTGCAAATTTTCTATGTCTACAATGCTCTACGTGGAGCTACTCTAGCTAATTGCTCCCACTTTCAATATGTATCTAGATTGGGACTTAGAGTCATCCGGATCAGTGTCAAAGCTTGCATCGAAGTAACCCTTTACGACGAACTTGTTGTCACCTCCATAACCGAGAAACATGTCCTTATTCCACCAAGGATAATTTTTACCGCTGTCCAGTGATCCACTCCTGGATCACTATTGTACCCTCTTGTCAAACTCATGGGGAGGTACACAATAGGTCTGGTACACAGCATAGCATAGTTTCTAGAACCTATGACTGAGGCATAGGGAATGACTTTTCATTCTCTTTTTATTTTCTGCCATGGTCGGGTTTTTAGTCTTTACTCAACTTCACACCTTGCAACACAGTCAAGAACTCCTTCTTTGACTGTTCTATTTTGAAATACTTCAAACACTTGTCAAGGTATGTACTCATTGAAAATCTTATCAAGTGTCTTGATCTATTTTTATAGATCTTGATGCCCAATCTGTAAGCAGCTTCACCGTGGTCTTTCTTTGAAAAACTCCTTTCAAGCACCCCTTTATGCTTTCTAGAAAATTCTACATCTTTTCCGATCAATAATATGCCGTTCAAATATACTTATCAGAAAGGCTGTAGTGCTCCCACTCACTTTCTTGTAAATACAGGCTTCACCGCAAGTCTGTATAAAACTATATGCTTTGATCAACTCATCAAAGCGTATATTCCAACTCCGAGATGCTTGCACCAGTCCATAGATGGATCGCTGGAGCTTGCACACTTTGTTAGCACATTTAGGATCGGCAAATCCTTCTGGTTGCATCATATACAACTCTTCCTTGAGATATTCATTAAGGAATGCAGTTTTGACATCCATCTGCCAAATTTCATAAAATGCGGCAATTGCTAACATGATTCAGACAGACTTAAGCATCTGTCGGATTTCGGGTTCCGGCAGACCCTTGAGGTTCGAACACTAGGGTGCGCGCGGAGATCCAACCCTCCATCGCCTCGCACTACCGAATCGCAGGACCTAAACTACTAAAAAGAACAGCACAAGAGACACAAGATTTATACTAGTTCGGGCCACCGTTGTGGTGTAATACCCTACTCTAGTTTGTGGCGTGGTGGATTGCCTCTTGGGATGATGAGGAATAAGATAGGAAGAACAGCCTCATGAGGGTCTCTGTTTGGTGGGTGTGATGAACTGCTAGGTGGTGTCCCGTCGCTCTAGCTTGAGGATCGGGTCTCTGTCTTCCTCTGGATGCCGATCGTCCCGATCCCTTTACTCTGAGTGTGGCTACTCCTATTTATAGGCGAAGGCCCTGGGCCTCTTCCCAAATATTGAGCGGGAAGGGCACCAACAATTGGCCATTTTGAATGGGAACATCGGGTACACTTATCCTGACTAAAGTTGGTCCTCGCCTGCCAAAGGCTCGTGATGACGCCTTTGCTTGGGCTCCACGATGACTCCTTCCAGCCGTTGGGGCTGGTCTTGGTCTTGTTGCAATCAAACGGATGCCTTTGCTTGATGCTCTCGCTGCGCTTGCTCCCTTTGCACCAAAGGGGAAAGGAGGACGCCGCACGGGCTGGCGCCTCGACCGGGCGCTTGGTCATGGCTTATGCGTCATGGGCACCTCGCGAGGTACCCTGCCTTGAACTCTCCGCCTCCTCATGAGCCAGCCGACGAGGCCATGCCCGAGGAAGCTCCTCGTCGTCCACCTCATGAGGCTTGGCCCCTCGCGAGGGTCTTGAGCTTATGCGTTGATGAAGATGGGCCGTCCAGGCCTCCTTTGAGCCACGCCAGGCAGGCAAGTCTGGGACCCCTGCTCCCGGAACGCCGACAAGAGCCCCTGCCCACGGCGCGCCCGAACTTGGCCGAGCAGAGAGGCAAAAGGTCAAGTGCGAAGCGTCGCGGGCCCTAACAGCCTGCGACCTTGGGCGACGCGTGGGGGTTGATTGGACACGTGCGCACTGCTTCCCCACGATGCCTCGGTAACCACCCGGATTCGACAAGTCCCTGCATGCAGAGTTGGTCATGATTACCGGTGATCGTGGAGGCCGACGGTTGGCCCTCGCCGGCAATAAGTACGGAATGGCGCGCGCCCTTCCAGTCTATCCTTCTGCTTCTCCTCTTCCTCGTCTCGTCTGGTTACCATGGCTCCGATCCGCCAGTTCTCGAAGGAAGAGAAGGGAAAGACTCCTCAAGAGGATCCCGACCTACTCCCCCCAAAGAAGCGGCTTGCTCTCTGGTGTCAGGGCAGGAGCGCTCGCCAGGAGGCGCCCATGCCCTGGTGCGTGCGGCCCCCACCAAGGTTTCCTCTTCCCTTGTACGCGCAAATTGGTGGCCCTGAAGGAGGCGACGCTGGCGCCACAGGCGCGCCCGCCACGACGCCCGGCGGGTCACGGCGGTGTGCGTCTTCCCCAGAGTCCACGCCGAGGCTCCTGCCAAGTTTGTGCTTGGCGTCACCGCGCCTCCTAAGTCTTGGATTCGTCTTCCTTTCTACTTTCGCCTGCTGTCCGGCAGGGGAACCCCACAGGACTCGCTGCGGCACCCTGCGACCGGGGCAGAGGTCACAGTAGTTGCCCCGGGCGAGGTCTTCCTGACTCGAGGCTTGGACGAGGTCGCCCGGGTCTGCAGGGCGCCCTCACGATCCACCTGGAGTACGATGGTGCTTTGGTGGCGTCCTTCAAGGTCTTCGACGCGGAGGGTCACCGGCTGGAGTGTTGCCCCGGGAGAAGTGGTC
The DNA here is from genome assembly GCA_021605145.1 of Aegilops bicornis. Classification (NCBI taxonomy): domain Eukaryota; kingdom Viridiplantae; phylum Streptophyta; class Magnoliopsida; order Poales; family Poaceae; genus Aegilops; species Aegilops bicornis. Next base: position 623,194,589 of record CM038674.1, read on the forward strand.
GGGGTCCTGCTGTGGTGAGACAGAGGCCGGCCGCCTGCTCCCTTGACAGCTCCTCAGGCGACGAAGGCGCCGGAGGATCCAGCGACTCCGCCGAGCTCTTCGCGACGCCGGAGACGAGCGACGATAGCTACGAGCCCCCGAGCCTGCGCCAGCTCCCGAGGCAGAGGCGAGCTCGTCGAAGCCGCCGCCGCCCCTGATCTGGGCCAGGGGTTGGTGCCGGACCGGGTGGCCCATCGCTGATGATGGCGTCTGCCGCGGTGGTCCTCAGAGGTAGGACTCCTTAGGATTCCTGTCTTTTGTTCCTGCGAGGAGTCAAGAATGTACCCCGCGGGGGCTTGTAAGATGTTTGTAGCTTCGTTTGTCAATATAACCCTTTTTATGAGGCAGTGCTAGATGCTCATTCCGTTCTAGCTCAGTTTCCTCCTTGCAGACCTCGTGAGGGCTTGGTGCTCTACGCCGACAGGTCCCAGTCCCAAGGCGGCTTCAGCCGTCGCTGGTATGCCAGGTCGCGACGCCGTGGTCAAGGCCAGGAGGTGAGCGGCCCTAGATCCGGTAAGAGCCTCTGAGTCGTGATGCTCAGGGGGTCCCCCTTGGCGCTCAAGCGGCCATCATTCGGTGAGAAAGGAGAGCGACGTTGCTAACACGGGGTTGCATTAAGTGTGGGGATGGTGTTGCGACAACTAGTGTGTCCGGAGGGTGACTTATCTCGAGGGTCAGGACAATGCTTCCTGGTGCGGCGCTAGGTCCGTGCCTTGGCCGGCTAGAGATTGTGTGGCGAGGTCGTTTCGCGCTCCTTGGAGGGACCCTGCAGGTTCTCCACAAAAGGAACAAGAGCTCGCCGTGGCGATCGTTAGTCCTGCCGTTAGTTGCTTTGGAGAGGCACGAGAGGCCTGGCGAGGTGTGTTGGGGCACCCGTGAGCCAGCGCGGGACTCACGAGGCCCTACCTCAAGGCGGGTTGCGCCCGGCTCTGGGCCTTTTCTTCGAGTGTGTTCCTGCAAATTTGGCCAGATGCCGGTGCTCTACGTCTTCGGGTCCCGGCTCTCGGGCTGGTCTCAACTGTCATTGGCAAGCCAGTCGCGATGCCATGGACAAGACCAGAGGGTGAGGGCCGGAGAGCCGGTAGGAGCCTGAGTCGCGATGCTCGTGCACCCCCTTTAACGCACAAGCTGGGTTAGATGGCCGAAACTCTCGTCCTCGGGTCCCGGCTCTCGGGCTGGTCTCGGCCGTCGGCAAGCCAAGCCGGTCGCGATGCCATGGACAAGACCAGAGGGTGAGGGCCGAGAGCCGGTAGGAGCCACGAGTCGCGATGCTCGTGCACCCCCCTTTAACGTGCAAGATTCCGCCACCCGGAAAAGGCACCAAATAACAAGCATGGTGGAGCGAGAGCATAATCCTAAGGAAAAAGTAGGAAGGATACATGCCGCCGGATCGGCCCGAGCGGCTTGGGGATGATGCAGCCCGAGGGGCGCCCCCAACAGGATAGGCTAACGACATGAAATAAAAGGGATACATGCCGCAGGGACGGACCCACGCGGCTTGGGAATAATGCGGCCCTGAAAGCGCTCCCAGCTGGAAATAAAACTTAAAGATGTCACCTGGTGATGTTGGGGATGAAGGGGTGTTGGTGTAGCAGACTCGGTGTGTTGCGGGAGCTGATCCTCACGAGCCCCCAGGCCCAGGGGCCTCGGGAGGGTCCGGAGGCGCTGGCGGCTCCTCGCGGGCCATCTCCATCTCCGCCAGGCTGCAGGCGTGCTGACCTCTTGAGCCTCAGATGGTCCTCATGAGACGCTGGTGCGCAGCAGCGTTTGGCGAGCCATAAGGCATGCGTGACGCAGCTGGGGCAGACCCTGCATAGCGTCCCACTCGCGAGGGCCAGTGGCGCTCTTGAGATGCGGCTCGGTTGAGCCCTGGTATGTCGATGCAGACGCGCAGCCCACCATCCTTGCCTGGATGGGGGGCCACTGCAGGTAGGCGGCGGCTGCCCCTCATGACCCTTGACTCCTGTAGCTCCTGAATGGCCTTGCTGACGAACTCTTGAGGGTTCTGCCCTCCTGGTCTTGCTCCTGCTTGCGGGAAACGTGCTTCGAAACACGCCTCCACGTGGTGCCCAAGCGCCTCCCTCGAGACCTTGGCGAGGTCGGCATGCCTCCAGGGCAGAGCCCCCGAGCCCTGCCTAAGGAGGGCGCCGGGCGCGCTTTCCTATGTGATGGAAGGAGGCTCCCCCTGGCCTGGTGTGGGCCCTGAGGGGCCTGTCTCTTGAAGAGCCGGGCCGGTCGATGTCTTCTTCTTCTTGGGTGCGGCCTCGGGAGGCCTCCTGCTGTAGTGGTCCTGGTCTTCCAAATGATGCGGCTGAAAGGCTCGCTCCAGGAGCACATTGCGTCTCTCTCTTGACAGGGCACCGTGATGACCCCGCCGCTTCCTGGCGTCTTGAGGACGTTGTAGCCATGGTGGGTTACGGCCATGAATTTGGCAACGTTGGGTACCCGAGGATGGCGTTGTACGGCAGGCGAATGTGGGCGATGTCGAAGTCGATGAGCTCGGTGTGGTAGTTGTCGCGAGCCCCGAAGGTGACAGGAAGGCGGACCTGCCCGATCGGGACCGTGGAGCCGTCGGTGACTCCGGAGAAGGTCTAGGATGGCTGAAGCTGACAGTAAGGCACTTGAAGATTGTTGAATGTTTCCACGGACAGGACGTTGAGCCCTGCTCCGCCGTCGATGAGGGTCTTGGTGACTAGCACATTGCTGATGATTGGGGAACAAAGCATCGGGAGAACTCCGGCTGTGGCCGCGCACTTGAGCTGATCCGCTGAGCTGAACGTGATGGCGCACGCCGACCACCTGAGAGGGCGCGTGGCCTCGAGCTTGGGGAGGACTACATTCACTTCATGCGAACTGCTTGAAGATGCGCCGAGGCTGGGGCTTGAGCTCCGCCCAGGATGCAGCGATCGCACGCGCTTCACGGAAGCCCCAGCCCCTCGTCCCGATGACGGTCTTCGATTCTCCTTGGCGGCGGCAGCGGATGGAGGATCGTTCCCTCATGCAGGCGATCCTCGCGAGGCTGATCCCTCCAGCCTCCCTCGTGAGGTGGGTCTTGCCACTGTCCTCGCGAGGTTGGTCGCGCCACCCTTGGCGCGGGCCGCGTCTTCCCCAGTCTGCATTCCTTCCTCCTCCTCGGCCGTAGCCCGGTCTGCGCTGGGCGTCTGCCGACCCTTCCTTCAGCGTCTGGCCGGAGCTCTTGACATTCATTGGTGTTGTGAGTGTGGAGGTCGTGGTACACACAAGACCGGCTGCCCTTGGAGGACTCGGGTTGATCTGCCTCGCTTGGTGTCTGGTTCGGCTGCGAGCACGGTAGCCCCCTTGCGCTTCACGTCCTTGGCCTTGGACTTCTTTTCTTCGGGATCCATGGCAGGCAGCTCGAGGAGGGAGAGGTGCCCCTCCTCAGCCCTGGCGCACTTGGTCGCCAAGTTGAACAGCTCCAAGGAGGTGCACAGATCTTCATGCATCGCCAGCTCCTCCTTCATCTTGACGTCACAGACTCCGTCGGAGAAGGCAGAGATGATGGCCTCCTCCGTTACCACAGGGATCTTGAGGCGCTGCGTTGTTGAAGCTACCGATGTACTTTTGCGGGGTTTCCCACGGCTGCTTGATTCGACGCATGTCGCTCACGGCGGGTGGCCGGTTGCGAGTACCTTGGAAGTTGGCGATGAAGTGGGTACGCATCTCGGCCCAGGAAGAGATCGTGCCAGGTGCGGGCCCCATCCTTGAGCGCCATGGGAAACTAGTTCGCCATGACCTTTTCATCCCCGTTGGCAGCCTCGATGCCCAGCTCGTAGAGCTGGAGGAACTCCGTAGGGTCAGCCGTGCCGTCGTAGCGAGGAGGCAGGTCTGGCTTGAATTTTGCGGGCCACGCGACGCCGCGCAGCTCGAAGGTGAAGGCACGGCAGCCCGCCGTGGCCGTGGGGGGCTTCGGACGACAGAGAGCTTGGTCTTGTGGGCCTCCCTGCGCCGTGGCTGAGGCGTAGCGAGGGTCTTGGCGTCTTTGGGCGAGGCGCTCGGGCAACTTCTTCTTGAGGCGAGGAACTTCTTGACTGCTCTTGCAGCGCCGGCGCTGGCGGAACGGGTTCCGCCCGAGGACCCGCGCGCCTTAGAACCAGGCGCCTTCTTGAGGAGGACGCGGCTGAGGCGCCCCGGGAGCTTCATCGCTCGCGCGGGGCGGGGTGCGGTGCAGCGAGACGGAGGGCGCGGGGTCGCCTCCTGCAGCGCGGACGAGCTCGGCAACTCGGTCGAGCCATTCTTCGTAGACGTCATCGACGGGGCGGTAGCGCAGGAGCTCGTTTGCCGCGATGAGTGCAGCTCGGGCCTCCATGGCAGCGAAGCGCTAGCGTGGCGAAGAACCAGCGGGGTGGCGAAAGCGTGGCGGTGCGGCCGTCCGCCTCATGCACCGGGTCTTTGGGGCGATGCTTGCTGCTCGTTTCCCCGCCGTGCGATGGCGGCGTTAAGGCAGGTGACGGGAACGATGAGGGCGCCCGCCCGGGAGTCGTCTGGCGACATGGGAGGCGAAGCGGCTCGTCGCTTCGGCTGGGCGACGGGCGTCAGACATGGTTGCGGTGGTCGGGGCAGAACGAGGCGACGAAAGGCAGATTTCGGCGCACCCCTACCTGGCGTGCCAAATGTCGGATTTTGGGTTCTGGCAGACCCTTGAGGTTCGAACACTGGGGTGCGCGCGGAGATCCAACCCTCCACCGTCTCGTACCTCGCCGAATCGCAGGGACCTAAACTACTAAAAAGAACAACACAAGAGACACAAGATTTATACTAGTTCGGGCCACCGTTGTGGTGTAATACCCTACTCTAGTTTGTGGCGTGGTGGATTGCCTCTTGGGCGGATGAGGAATCAGACAGGAAGAACAGCCTCGCGAGGGTCTGTTCTTGGTGGGTGTGATGAACTGCTAGGTGGTGTCCCATCGCTCTAGCTTGAGGATCGGGTCTCTGTCTTTCTCTGGATGCCGATCGTCCCGATCCCTTTACTCTGAGTGTGGCTACTCCTATTTATAGGCGAAGGCCCTGGGCCTCTTCCCAAATATTGAGCGGGAAGGGCGCCAACAATTGGCCATTTTGAAGGGGAACAACGGGTACACTTATACTGACTAAAGTTGGTCCTCGCCTGCCAAAGGCTCTGGTGATGACGCCTGCTTGGGATCCATGATAACTCCCTTCCAGCCGTTGGGGCTGGTCTTGGTCTTGTTGCACCGAAACGGATGCCTTTGCTTGATGCTCTCGCCTGCGCTTGCTCCCTTTGCACCAAAGGGGAAAGGAGGACGCCATGGCGGGCGCTCGATCGCGCCCTTGGTCGTCATGGTTTGCGTCATGGGCACCTCGCGAGGTACCCTGCCTTGAACTCTCCACCTCCTCATGAGCCAGCCTGACGAGGCCATGCCTGAGGAAGCTCCTCGTCATCCGCCCCGCGAGGCTTGGCCCCTCGCGAGGGTCTTGATCTTGCGTTGATGAAGATGGGCCGTCCTGGGCCTCCTTTGAGCCACACCGTAGGCCGCAGGCAGGCAAGTCTGGGGACCCCTGTTCCCAGAACACCGACAGCATCGCTAAGATTGAGAAAATCTCATCGTAGTCAACACCTTGAACTTGTGAAAACCTTTTGGCAACAATTCGAGCTTTGTAGATAGTAACACTACTATCAGCGTCTGTCTTCCTCTTGAAGATCCATTTATTCTCAATGGCTTGCCAATCATCGGGCAAGTCAACCAAAGTCCACACTTTGTTCTTCATACATGGATCCCATCTCAGATTTCATGGCCTCAAGCCATTTTGCGGAATCTGGGCTCATCATCGCTTCCTCATATTTCGTAGGTTCGTCATGGTCTAGTAACATGACTTCCAGAATAGGATTACCGTACCACTCTGCTGCGGAATGTACTCTGGTTGACCTACGAGGTTCGGTAGTAACTTGATCTGAAGTTTCATGATCATCATCATTAACTTCCTCACTAATTGGTGTAGGCATCACTGGAATTGATTTCTGTGATGAACTACTTTCCAATTCGGGAGAAGGTACAATTACCTCATCAAGTTCTACTTTCCTCCCACTCACTTCTTTCGAGAGAAAACTCGTTCTCTAGAAAGGATCCATTCTTGGCAACAGATATCTTGCCTTCTGATCTGTGATAGAAGGTATACCCAACATTTTCCTTTGGGTATCCTATGAAGACGCATTTCTCTGATTTGGGTTCGAGCTTATCAGGTTGAAGGTTTTTCACATAAGCATCGCCACCCCAAACTTTAAGAAACGATAGCTTTTAGGTTTCTTGCCAAACCACAGTTCATATGGTGTCGTTTCAACGGATTTAGATGGTTCCCTATTTAATGTGAATGCAGGTGTCTCTAATGCATAATCCCAAAACAATAGTGGTAAGTCGGTAAGAGACATCATAGGTCGCACCATATCTAATAAAGTAAGGTTATGACGTTCTGACACACCATTACGTTGTGGTGTTCCAGGTGGCGTGAGTTGCGAAACTATTCCACATTGTTTCAAATGAAGACCAAACTCATAACTCAAATATTCACCTTCGCGATCAGATGTAGAAACTTTATTTTCTTGTTACGGTGATTTTCCACTTCACTCTGGTATTCTTTGAACTTTTCAAATGTTTCAGACTTTTGTTTCATTAAGTAGATATACCCATATCTGCTCAAATCATCTGTGAAGGTCAGAAAATAACGATACCCGCCACAAGCCTCAACACTCATCGGACCGCATACATTAGTATGTATTATTTCCAACAAGTGAGTTGCTCGCTCCATTGTTCCGAAGAACGGAGTCTTAGTCATCTTGCCTATGAGGCATGGTTCACAAGCATAAAATGATTCATAATCAAGTGATTCCAAAAGCCCATCAGCATGGAGTTTCTTCATGCGCTTTACACCAATATAACCTAAACGGCAGTGCCACAAATAAGTTGCACTATAATTATTAACTTTGCATCTTTTGGCTTCAATATTATGAATATGTGTATAACCATGATCGAGATTCAACAAACCATTCACATTGGGTGTATGACCATTGAATGTTTTATTCATGTATACAGAACAACAATTATTCTCTGACTTAAATGAATAATTGTATTGCAATAAACATGATCCAATCATATTCATGCTCAATGCAATCACCAAATAACATTTATTTATGTTCAACACTAATCCCGAAGGTAGAGGGAGTATGTGATGGTGATCTTATCAACCTTGGAATCACTTCCAACACACATCGTTACCTCGCCCTCAACTAGTCTCTGTTCATTTTGTAACTCTTGTTTTAAGTTACTAATCATAGCAACTAAACCGGTATCAAATACCTAGGGGTTACTATGAACACTAGTAAAGTACACATCAATAATATGTATATCAAATATACCTTCGTTTACTTTGCCATCCTTCTTATCCGCCAAATGTTTGGGGCAGTTCCGCTTCTAGTGACCATTTCCTTTGCAGTATAAGCACTCAGTTTCAGGCTTGGGTTTAGCTTTGGCCTTCTTCACGGGAGTGGCAACTTGCTTGCTATTCTTCTTGAAGTTCCCTTTCTTTCCCTTGCCCTGTCTTGAAACTAGTGGTCTTGTTAACCATCAACACTTTATGCTATTTCTTGATTTCTACCTTCGCCGACTTCAGTATCGTGAACAGCTTTGGGAATCATTTTTATCATCCCTTGGATATTATAGTTCATCACGAAGTTCTAGTAACTTGGTGATAGTGACTAGAGAACTTTGTCAATCACTATCTTACCTGGAAGATTAACTCCCACTTGATTCAAGCAACTGTAGTACCCAGACAATCAGAGCACATGCTCACTGGTTGAGCTATTCTCCTCCATCTACTAGGCAAAGTACCGTCAGAGGTCTCATACCTCTCGACACGGGCATGAGTCTGAAATACTAATTTCAACTCTTGGAACATCTCATATGCTCCATTGCATTCAAAATGTTTTTTAAGTCCCGGTTTTAAGCCATAAAGCATAGTGCACTAAACTATCAAGTAGTCATCATATCGAGCTTGCCAAACGTTCATAACGTCTGCATCTACTCCTGCAATAGGTCTGTCACCTAGCGGTGCATCGAGGACATAATTCTTCTGTGCAGCAATGAGGATAATCCCCAGATCACAGACCCAGTCTGCATCATTGCTACTAACATCTTTCAACTTAATTTTCTCTAGGAACATATCAAAAATAAAACAGGGAAGCAATACATGAGCTATTGATCTACGATATAGATATACAAATACTATCAGGACTAAGTTCATGATAAATTTAAGTTCAATTGATCATATTACTTAAGAACTCCCACTTAGATAGACATCTCTTTGGCTATCTAAATGATCACGCGATCCATATCAACTAAACCATGTACGATCATCACGTGAGATGGAGTAGTTTTCATTGGTGAACATCACTATGTTGATCATATTTACTATACGATTCACATTCGACCTTTCGGTGTCAGTGTTCCGAGGCCATATCTGCATATGCTAGGCTCGTCAAGTTTAACCCGAGTATTCTGCGTGTGCAAAACTGGCTTGCACCCGTTGTATGTGAACGTAGAGCTTATCACACCCGATCATCACGTGGTGTCTCTAAGACGCATTTAACTATAGCAATGGTGCATACTCAGGGAGAACACTTATACCTTGAAATTTAGTGAGGGATCATCTTATAATGTTACCGCCGTACTAAGAAAAATAAGATGCATAAAGGATAAACATCACATGCGATCAAACTATGTAACATGATATGGCCATCATCATCTTGTGCCTTTGATCTCCATCTCTAAGGCATCGTCATGATCTACAACGTCACCGTCTTGACACCTTGATCTCCATCGTAGCATCATTATCGTTTCGCCAACTATTGCTTCTACGACTATCGCTGCCGCTTAGTGATAAAGTAAAGCAATTACATGGCGATTGCATTTCATACAATAAAGCGACAACCATAAATCCCCTGCCAGTTGATGTCTACTACGCAACCTTCTTCTTGTAGACGTTGTTGGGCCTCCAAATGCAGAGGTTTGTAGGACAGTAGCAAATTTCCCTCAAGTGGATGACCTAAGGTTTATCAATCCGTGGGAGGCGTAGGATGAAGATGGTCTCTCTCAAACAACCCTGCAACCAAATAACAAAGAGTCTCTTGTGTCCCCAACACACCCAATACAATGGTAAATTGTATAGGTGCACTAGTTTGGCGAAGAGATGGTGATACATGTGCAATATGGATGGTAGACATATGTATTTGTAATCTGAAAATATAAAAATAGCAAGGTAACTAATGATAAAAGTGATCTTAAACGGTATTGCAATGCTAGGAAACAAGGCCTAGGGTTCATACTTTCACTAGTGCAAGTTCTCTCAACAATAATAACATAATTGGATCATATAACTATCCCTCAACATGCAACAAAGAGTCACTCCAAAGTCACTAATAGTGGAGAACAAACGAAGAGATTATGGTAGGGTACGAAACCACCTCAAAGTTATTCTTTCCAATCAATCCGTTGGGCTATTCCTATAAGTGTCACAAACAGCCCTAGAGTTCGTACTAGAAATAACACCTTAAGACACAAATCAACCAAAACCCTAATGTCACCTAGATACTCTAATGTCACCTAGATACTCCAATGTCACATCAAGTATCAGTGGGTATGATTATACGATATGCATCACACAATCTCAGATTCATCTATTCAATCAAGACATAGAACCTCAAAGAGTGCCCCAAAGTTTCTACCGGAGAATCAAGACGAAAACGTGTGCCAAACCCTATGCATAGGTTCATGGGCGGAACCCGCAAGTTGATCACCAAAACATACATCAAGTGAATCACGTGATATCCCATTGTCACCACAGATACGCATGGCAAGACATACATCAAGTGTTCTCAAATCATTAGAGACTCAATCCGATAAGATTACTTCAAAGGGAAAACTCAATCCATTACAAGAGAGTAGAGGGGGAGAATCAACATAAGATCCAACTATAATAGCAAAGCTCGTGATACATCAAGATCGTGCCAAATCAAGAACACTAGAGAGAGAGAGAGAGAGAGAGATCAAACACATAGCTACTGGTACATACCCTCAGCCCGGAGGGTGAACTACTCCCTCCTCGTCATGGAGAGCGCCGGGATGATGAAGATGGCCACCGGTGAGGGTTCCCCCCTCCGGCAGGGTGCCGGAACAAGGTCCCAATTGGTTTTTGGTGGCTACAGAGGCTTGCGGCGGCGGAACTCCCAATCTATTATGTTCCCCGAAGTTTTTAGGGTATATGGATATATATAGGAGGACGAAGTACGTCAGGGGAGCCACGAGGGGCCCACGAGGGTGGAGGGCGCGCCCCCCCTACCTCGTGCCTTCCTCGTTGCTTCCTTGACGTGGACTCCAAGTCCCCCGGATTGCTTTCTTTCCAAAAATAACTTCTCCAGAAGGTTTCATCCCATTTCGACTCTGTTTCATATTCCTTTTCTTTGAAACACTGAAACAAGGGAAAAAACAGGAACTGGAACTGGGCTCTAGGTCAATAGGTTAGTCCCAAAAGTAATATAAAAGTGTAAAATAAAGCCGATAAACATCCAAGATGGATAATATAATAGCATGGAACAATAAAAAATTATAGATACGTTGGAGACGTATCAGCATCCCCAAGCTTAATTCCTTCTCGTCCTCGAGTATGTAAATGATAAAAACAAATTTTTTGATGTGGAATGCTACTTGGCATAATTTCAATGTAATTCTTCTTAATTGTGGTATGAATATTCAGATCCGAAAGATTCAAGATAAAAGTTCATATTGACATAAAAATAATAATACTTCAAGCATACTAACTAAGCGATCATGTCTCCTCAAAATAACATGGCCAAAGAAAGTTCATCCCTACAAAATCATATAGTTTGGTCATGCTCCATTTCCGTCACACAAGAATGCTCTCATCATGCACAACCCCGATGACAAGCCAAGCAAGTGTTTCATACTTTAGTAATCTCAAACTTTATAAACCTTCATGCAATACATGAGTGTGAGCCATGGATATAGCACTATGGGTGGAATAGAGTATAATGATGGGGGTTATGTGGAGAAGACAAAAAAGGAGAAAGTCTCACATCAAAGAGGCTAATCAATGAGCTATGGAGATGCCCATCGATTGATGTTAATGCAAGGAGTAGGGATTGCCATGCAACGGATGCACTAGAGCTATAAATATATGAAAGCTCAACAAAAGAAACTAAGTGGGTGTGCATCCAACTTGCTTGCTCACGAAGACCTAGGGCACTTGAGGAGGTCCATTGTTGGAATATACAAGCCAAGTTCTATAATAATTCCCACTAGTATATGAAAGTGACAAAACAAGAGACTCTCTATCATGAAGATTATGGTGCTACTTTAAAGCACAAGTGTGGTAAAAGGATAGTAGCATTGTACCTTCTCTCTTTTTCTCTCATTTTTTTGGGCCTTCTCTTTTTTATGGCCTTTATCTTTTTTTTATTCCTCACTTGGGACAATGCTATAGAAAATGATGATCATCACAGTTTTATTTATTTACAACTCAATGATTACAACTCGATACTAGAACAAAGTATGACTCTATATGAATGCCTCCGGCGGTGTACCGGGATATGCAATGAACCAAGAGTGACATGTATGAAAGAATTATGAATGGTGGATTTGCCACAAATACTATATCAACTACATGATCATGCAAAGCAATATGACAATGATGAACGTGTCATGATAAACGGAACGGTGGAAAGTTGCATGGCAATATATCTCGGAATGGCTATGGAAATGCCATAATAGGTAGGTATGGTGGCTGTTTTGAGGAAGATATAAGGAGGTTTATGTGTGAAAGAGCGTATCATATCACGAGGTTTGGATGCACTGGCGAAGTTTGCACCAACTCTCAATGTGAGAAAGGGCAATGAACGGTAACGAAGAGGCTAGCAATGATGGAAAGGTGAGAGTGCGTATAATCCATGGACTCAACATTAGTCATAAAGAACTCACATACTTATTGCAAAAATCTACAAGTCATCAAAAACCATGCACTATGCGCATGCTCCTAGGGGGATTGATTGGTAGGAAAAGACCATCGCTCGTCCCCGACCGCCACTCATAAGGAGGACAATCAAAGAACACCTCATGTTTCAAATTTGTTACATAACGTTTACCATACGTGCATGCTACGGGACTTGCAAACTTCAACACAAGTATTTCTCAAATTCACAACTACTCAACTAGCACAACTTTAATATCACTACCTCCATATCTCAAAACAATCATCAAGCATCAAACTTCTCTTAGTATTCAAAACACTCATAAGAAATTTTTTTACTAATCTTTAATACCTAGCATATTAGGATTATTTAAGGAAATTACCATGCTATTTAAGACTCTCAAAATAATCTAAGTGAAGCATGAGAGATCAAAAGTTTCTATAAAACAAAACCACCACCGTGCTCTAAAAGATATAAGTGAAGTACTAGAGCAAAAACTATATAGCTCAAAAGATATAAGTGAAGATCAATGAGTAGTAGAATAATTATGCAACTATGTGAAGACTCTCCCATTAAATAATTTAAGATATTGGTATTTTATTCAAACAGCAAGCAAGGCTGAATAAAATAAAATGACGCTCCAAGCAAAACACATATCATGTGGTGAATAAAAATATAGCTCCAAGTGAAGTTACCGATGAACAAAGACGAAAGAGGGGATACCATACGGGGCATCCCCAAGCTTAGGCTCTTGTTTGTCCTTGAATATTACCTTGGGGTGCCTTGGGCATCCCCAATCTTAGGCTCTTGCCACTCCTTATTCCATAGTCCATCGAATCTTTACCCAAAACTTGAAAACTTCACAACACAAAACTTAACAGAAGATCTCGTGAGCTCCGTTAGCAAAAGAAAACAAAACACCACTTCAAGGTACTGTAATGAACTCATTCTTTATTTATATTGGTATTAAACCTACTTTATTCCAACTTATCTATGGTTTGTAAACTATTTTACTAGCCATAGATTCATCAAAATAAGCAAACAACACAATGAAAACAGAATCTGTCAAAAAGAGAACAGTCTGTAGTAATCTGTAACTAACGCAAACTTCTGGAACTCAAAAAATTCGAAAATAAATTGGTGGACCTGAGGAATTTGTCTAGTAATAATCTTCAAAAAGAATCAACTAAATAGCACTCTCCAGTAAAAAAAATTAGCTAATCTCGTGAGCGCTAAATTTCTGTTTTTTACAGCATGATCATAAAGACTTCACCCAAGTCTTCCCAAAGGTTCTATTTGGCACAAACACTAATTAAAACATAAAACCACATCTAAACATAAGGTAGATGGATTATTTATTCCTAAAAATAACAAAAAAAGCAAGAAACTAAAATAAAATTGGGTTGCCTCCCAACAATCGTTGTCGTTTAACGCCCCTAGCTAGGCATGATGATTTCAATGATGCTCACATAAAAGAGAAGAATTGAAACATAAAGAGAGCATCATGAAGAATATGACTAGCACATTTAAGTCTAACCCACTTCCTATGCATAGGGATTTTGTGAGCAAACAACTTATGGGAACAAGAATCAACTTGCATAGGAAGGTAAAACAAGCATAACTTCAAGATTTTAAGAACATAGAGAGGAAACTTGATATTATTGCAATTCCTACAAGCATATATTCCTCCCTCATAATAATTTTCAGTAGCATCATGAATGAATTCAACAATATAACCTGCACCTAAAACATTTTTTTCATGATCTACAAGCATAGAAAATTTACTACTCTCCACATAAGCAAAATTCTTCTCATGAATAGTAGTGGGAGCAAACTCAACAAAATAACTATCATGTGATTGAAAATTAAGATCAAGATGAAAAGTTTCATGATTATCATTATTCTATATAGCATACGTGTCATCACAATAATCATCATAGATAGGAGGCATGCTTTCATCATAATAAATTTGCACATAAAACTTGGCGGACTAAAAATATCATCTTCATCAAACATAGCATCCCCAAGCTTGTGGCTTTACATATCATTAGCATCATGGGTATTCAAAGAATTCATACTAACAACATTGAAATCATGCTCATCATTCACATATTTTATGCCAAGCATTCTATGTAATTCTTCTTCTAGTACTTGAGCACAATTTTCCTTCCCATCCTTTTCACAAAAGATATTAAAAAGATGAAGCATATGAGGTACCCTCAATTCCATTTTTTGGTAGTTTTCTTTTATAGACGAAACTAGTGATAAAACAAGAAACAAAAAGATTCGATTACAAGATCTAAAGATACACCTTCAAGCACTCACCTCCCCGGCAACGGCGCCAGAAAAGAGCTTGATGTCTACTACATAACCTTCTTCTTGTAGACGTTGTTGGGCCTCCAAGTGCAGAGGTTTGTAGGACAGTAGCAAATTTCCCTCAAGTGGATGACCTAAGGTTTATCAATCCGTGGGAGGCGTAGGATGAAGATGGTCTCTGTCAAACAACGCTGCAACCAAATAACAAAGAGTCTCTTGTGTCCCCAACACACCCAATACAGTGGTAAATTGTATAGGTGCACTAGTTCGGTGAAGAGATGGTGATACAGGTGCAATATGGATGGTAGATATATGTATTTGTAATCTGAAAATATAAAAATAGCAAGGTAACTAATGATAAAAGTGAGCGTAAACGGAATTGCAATGCTAGGAAACCAGGCCTAGGGTTCATACTTTCACTAGTGCAAGTTCTCTCAACAATAATAACATAATTGGGTCATATAACTATCCCTCAACATGCAAGAAAGAGTCACTCCAAAGTCACTAATAGTGGAGAACAAACAAAGAGATTATGTTAGGGTACGAAACCACCTCAAAGTTATACTTTCCAATCAATTTGTTGGGCTATTCCTATAAGTGTCACAAACAGCCCTAGAGTTCATACTAGAATAACACCTTAAGACACAAATCAACCAAAACCCTAATGTCACCTAGATACTCCAATGTCACCTCAAGTATCTGTGGGTATGATTATACGATATGCATCACACAATCTCAGATTCATCTATTCAACCAACACATAGAACCTCAAAGAGTGCCCCAAAGTTTCTACCGGAGAATCAAGACGAAAACGTGTGCCAACCCCTATGCATGGGTTCATGGGCGGAACCCGCAAGTTGATCACCAAAACATACATCAAGTGAATCACGTGATATCCGATTGTCACCACCGATCGCATACGACAAGACATACATCAAGTGTTCTCAAATCATTAAAGACTCAATCCGATAAGATTACTTCAAAGGAAAACTCAATCCATTACAAGAGAGCGGAGGGGAGAAGCAACATAAGATCCAACTATAATAGCAAAGCTCGCGATACATCAAGATCGTGCCAAATCAAGAACATGAGAGAGAGAGAGAGAGATCAAACACATAGCTACTGGTACATACCCTCAGCCCCGAGCGTGAACTACTCCCTCCTCGTCATGGAGAGCGCCGGGATGATGAAGATCGCCACCAGTGAGGGTTCCCCCCTCCGGCAGGGTGCTGGAACAGGGTCGTGATTGGTTTTTGGTGGCTACAGAGGCTTGCGGCGGCGGAACTCCTGATCTATTCTGTTCCCTGAAGTTTTTAGGGTATATGGATATATATATAGGAGGAAGAAGTATGTCAGGGGAGCCATGACGGGTCCAGAAGGTTTCATCCCATTTCGACTCTGTTTCATATTCCTTTTCTTCGAAACACTGAAACAAGGGAAAAAACAGGAACTTGCACTGGGATCTGGGTCAATAGGTTAGTCCCAAAAGTAATATAAAAGTGTAAAATAAAGCCCATAAACATCCAAGATGGATAATATAATAGCATGGAACAATCAAAAATTATAGATACGTTGTAGACGTATCACCAGTTGCCGATAACAGTTACAAAACATGATCATCTCATACAACAATTTATATCTCATCACGTCTTAACCATATCACATCACAACATGCCCTGCAAAAACAAGTTAGAAGCCCTCTACTTTGTTGTTGCAAGTTTTATGTGGCTGCTGCGGGCTTCTAGTAAGAACCATTCTTACCTACGCATCAAAAACCACAACGATTTTTCGTCAACTGTGTTGTTTTAACCTTCAACGAGGACTGGGCGTAGTCAAACTCGATTCAACTAAAGTTGGAGAAACTGACACCCGCTAGCCACCTGTGTGTGAAGCACGTCGGTAGAACCAGTCTCATGAACGCGATCATGTAATGTCGGTCCGGGCCGCTTCATCCAACAATACCGCCGAATCAAAGTAAGACGTTGCTGGTAAGCAGTATGACTATTATCGCCCATAACTCTTTGTGTTCTACTTGTGCATATAACATCTATGCATAGACCTGGCTCGGATGCCACTGCTGGGGAACGTACTATTTCAAAAAAAATCCTACGATCTCGCAAGACCTATCTAGGAGAAGCATAGAACGAGCGGGGAGAGTGTGTCCACGTACCCTCGTAGACTGAAAGCGGAAGCGTTTAGTAACATGGTTGATCTAGTCGAACGTCTTCACGATCCAACCCATCCAAGTACCGAACGTACGGCACCTCCGTGTTCAACACACGTTCAGCACGATGACGTCCATCGAGCTCTTGATCCAGTTGAGGACGAGGGAGAGTTCCATCAGCATGATGGCGTGGCGATGGTGATGATGAAGTTACCGGCGCAGGGTTTCGCCTAAGCACTACGACAATATGACTGAGGTGTGTAACTATGGAGGGGGGCACCGCACACGGCTAAGACAAATCTTGGAGTACCTTTGGAGTGCCCCCTGCCCATGTATATAAAGGAGGGATGGAGAGAAGCCGGCCCTCCTAGGGGCGCGCCAAGTGTAGGGAGTCCTACTAGGACTCCCAAGTCCTAGTAGGATTCCCTTTCCTTTTCGGAGTAAGAAATAAGGAAAGGAAGGAGAGGGAGAAGGAAAAGGGGGGCTGCGCCCCCACTTCTTATCCAATTCGTTCTGGGCAGGGGGGAGTGATACGTCTCCAACGTATCTATAATTTATGAAGTATTCATGCTATTATTTTTTCATTCTTGGATGTTTTACAACCATTTTATAGCAACTTTGTCAGTGTACAAAAGTAGGGGCTCTGCTTTTGACCCCTTTACTTGTGCACGGGCAGTTAGAGCCTCCTGCCACGACCACGCATAGACATGGCAGGAAAGGGGAGCTGGAGATGAGCCAAAGCCATGAAGACAAATGAAGCAGCGACAAGGACCAAGGCCACAAGGATCGGATGGGCGAAGCAGGTTCTCCCGGCAAGGACCCTTGCTAGAGCAGCCTCAGCCGCCCCGGCAAGACCCTTGCCGGGGCGGCCCGCCCGCGCCAGTCGAGCGAGCCACCCTTGAGCCCACCAATGCTCACACAAATGCATTGGGACAGGGCTTGGGAGGCACCTCCGTGGTGGCATGCAGATGTTTGTGAAGACATAGGATGCTCAAGATCAAATGAGGATAAGAAGGCAACCATCCTCACCAAAGAAACCCACAAGACCCCCGGCAAGACCCTTGTCGGGGAGGCCAGCGCGCCAGGGCAAGACCCTTGCTGGGCCACCCGGCAAGACTCTTGCCGGGGAGGCCAGCGTGCCACCGCAAGACCCTTGCTGGGCCACCCGACAAGGCCCTCGCCAAAGCGCACCAGCTGGGCCACTACCAGGCCCGCACCAGATAAGTCTTCACCGCCGTTCGCATGCAGCTGCCGACCCAACCAGCTAGGCAGGCACCTGCGTGGCGGCATGCAATCCTTCATGGAGGCTCCACCACCGCACCACCTCAGCTGCCTGCCTGCCTACATGGCACCGCATGCATCGCCGGCCAGGGCGCGTGTCGAAGGAAGGAGGAGCGGCGACGGATGAGACGGGCCTTGCCCCCGTCCCCAATAAAGCGAAGGGACACCTAAGCCTCGAATTAAATGTGTCTTGTCCTGTAATACGAGGGATAACCTCGCAGCGTTGTACCCTTTCCCCCTCCTGCTTGCCACTGTGGCGACCCCTTTTCCTATAAAAGGAGGCCCGAGGCGACCAGGGAAAGGATTCGGCTCTTTGGAACCTCACAGCACCTAGAGCTAGTTCGAGAGCTCAAGAACACTAAATACATCCACCAAAGCAGGACTAGGGTTTTACGCATCCTCGCGGCCCGAACCTGGGTAAATCCCCCTTGTGTCACCTGTTGGTCCCGCTCTTCTCACGATCCCCGCGCCCCGCAACCGTAGAAGGGATTCCAGTGATCCCATAGGTGTCGTTTCCCACCGACATCTTTGGCGCGCCAGGTAGGGGGCGCGGAATTGTGAGAATCTGGTCCAGCGGTTGACTTAGCTATTCTTCATCGCCATGGCTCCTAAGAAGAAGGCGACCACGGTGATCGGTTCGTCCGGAACCGGGTTGGTAAAGGCGCGGACCGGCGGCGGGCCAGTCGCGGAGAGGACCCGTGGCGCGGCCCGCGAACACCCACATCGCCCTCATGGTCCGGACCTGGCGAGCAGTGTCATTCGCGCCGGGCGGCGCCACCGATTCGCGAGCTCTGGAGGCAGTCGGGCCCCCCTTGGCGGCGGGGCCCTCCGAAGTGCCGCCGTCCCGCCAGGCGGCGGCACGGCGATCTCCAAAACACCAACACCGGCGCCCACGGCGCGCTCTTCTCAGGTTGTGCGTGATGGGCAGCGTCACTCTGCTGGTGACCCTGCACGCCGCCCTGGGAAGAGTCCCGTGCGTCCGTCGCATGAAGGAGAGGGCCAACATGTGCGTCGAGGTGCTGCTGGAGGTGGCAAACGGCTGCGGAGCCGCGACGCGGCTCCTTCTAACGTGGTTAAGAGTCGAGGCGCATCACGGTCCACCCAGCTTTCGCCGCCACCCACGCTAGCGGAAGCCCTAGCGCGCGCAGCTGCTCCTCGACTTTCCTCCCACCGCGGAGAAGCTCGACGAATGGAGGGCCACCATCCGGAGCCTCGTCGGCATTGCCAACGACGACAGGCTACGGCCGGCGGAACCCGTCGGTCGTCGCTCTGCCGGACTGCCACCTGCTAGCGGAGGCCACGCCGGAGGCGATGCGGCCACGGTGTACTCCCCACATCCATCCCGACTGCCCCGGGCATCGGCCCGTCGCGGCGACGCTCGAGATGATATCTCCGTCACGCCGTCCGACCCGCGGACCAACCACGATCAGAGCCAAGTCCTTCGGGAGCGGGCTCACGAGGACGCTCAAACTACGATCGAGCACCGACATGACGCGCGCCACCAGTCGGACAGGCGGGCAGGGCCCGCTACGGACCACCCAGCGCCGGGAGGCTACGGTGGCCTACCTTACGAGGTGGGTTGTCCGGCCTTCACCCGTGAGCTGCGGCAGTTCCAGTGGCCCTCCCTCCGTACGTTCAAACCCGATGTTGGCGAGAAGTACAACGGCAAGACTCACCCGTCGGAGTTCCTCAGCATTTACACCATCACGATGCAAGCTGCCGGTGCCCGCGACGACAAGGTGCTTGCCAACTACTTCCCGTTGGCACTCAAGCCTAATGTTATGTCTTGGTTGATGCACTTGCCGGTGGATTCCATCTCTTCTTGGGTGGATCTGTGCCATGAGTTTGTTGGCGCCTTCCCCGGAGATCACCAATCTCATGGCCAGGCGAGTGATTTACACATCATCCCCCAGAAGGAAGGAGAAAACCTGCGCAAGTACATCCAAAGGTTCAGCCAGGTGCAGTACAACATCCCCGATGTTCATCCCACCGCTGTGATTAGTGCGTTCCATCAGAACATGCGCAATCGCAAGATGCATGAAGATCTGGCGATGAACAAGGTTAAGGATGTGGCCGAGCTCTATGTTCTGGCCGATCGGTGTGCTCGTGCCAAGGAAGGAAGGAAGTACCATGGCAAAGATGCCGGTGCGGAAACCGACTCCACTGGCGATACCGCCACCCCAACAAAGAAAAGCCGACACCGTAATAGGAAGCGCAAGGGCAAGGCCGTGCTTGCCGCTGAGGGATCCGACGACGCCGGTACCACCAAGAAGACCAAGGCAAGCGACCCCGGCAAAGAGATTGCCGGGTGTAGCGCTTGCCGGGCCTTGGCGGTTGCCGACAAGCCAGGAGGCTCCGACAAGCAGTACTGCAAGATCCACCACACCAAGGGCCACGACCTCCAAAACTGCCGGCAGGTAGAGCTGCTCGCCGAGAAGCAGAAAGCCAAGTAAGAGCGGCGGGACAAGGAGAGAGGCCCAGATGGTGCCGACGGATCCAGCAAGAAACGTGGCAGCCAAGAAGGCCACCGCTGCAAGGAGAGACAGCAAGAGAGGCCCGCCCGGGGCCACGACAAGAAGCAGGAAGACGATGATCATGACGAGGACGACGAGTGCGGCGACCACGAGTTTCAGAAAGCCACAGAGGCCATGTGCGTCGATTGCGGCGCCTCGCTACACACATCCCACCGCCAACTCAAGCAGTGGGCGTGTGAGATCACAGCGGTGGAGCCACCGTTTGACGCACGGAAACCGCTGAAATGGTCTGGCACGCCCATCATCTTTGACACCGAGGATCACCCTGACCGCACCACTGCGGTCGGGTGCTTGCCATTGTTGGTTTCACCAACAATCTGCAACCTCACGGTGACAAAGATGTTTGTTGACGTCGGGGCCGGCCTGAACTTGATCTCCCCCGTTGTGGTTAGAAGGCTGCAGATCCCTGATGGAGACCTCGAGGAGATGGGTATGTTCCAAGGGGTTAACCCGGGGAGGAGCCAGCCAAAGGGAAAGATCACGCTGCCCGTGACATTCAGAGGTGAGCTGAACCACAGGGAGGAGAGGATTGTTTTTTATGTAGCCGAGATCGTCTAGCCTTACAACGGGATCCTCGGCCGCCCGGCACTGGCCAAGTTCATGGCGACTTCACACTACGCCTACAACATGCTGAAGATGCCCGGGCCGATGAACATCATCACCGTCCCCTCCGACAAGAAAGATGCGTTGATCTGCACTGACCAACTCTACCGGGAAGCAGTTGCAGCAGCTGCCGCTAAGGTACCTGCTCCTGCCGACGGAGCCCCGGGGGGGAAGAAGACCGGCAAGACTCCTAGCACCCACTCCGACAAGCGCACCTCTTCGGGGTGTTGCGCTCCCGTTGAGGACGTGCCAGAGAGCTCCTCCGGCAAGAGCAAGAAGTCCAGAGCCACGCCACCAGAGACCAAGAAGGTGCTCGTCAAGGAGGACTGTACGGGGGGAGTTTTACCATAAGCTCCACCCTCGACGGCAAATAGGAAAGCGAGCTCATCGCCTTCCTACGGGCGAATGTCGATGTGTTTGCATGGCAAGCCTCCGACATCCCCGGCGTACCCAGGGAGGTGATTGAGCACCACCTTGCTGTCTGTCCTCATGCGCGGCCCGTCAAGCAGAAGGTCAGGAAGCAAGCTCTAGAGAGGCAGGAGTTCATCACGGAGGAAATCAGAAAGCTAGAGGCGGCAGGCTTGGTGAGAGGAGTACTCCACCCAACGTGGTTGGCCAATCCGGTAGTGGTGCGCAAGGCAAATGGGAAATGGAGGCTGTGTATTGATTACACGAGACATCAATAAGGCCTGCCCAAAGGATCCTTTCCCGTTGCCGCGCATCGACCAGATTGTTGACTCCACGGCTGGGTGTGACCTCTTATCGTTCCTGGACGCCTACTCAGGATACCACCAGATCTTCATGATCTTCATGACAAAGGAAGACGAGGAAAAGACAGCATTCATCACCCCATGTGGTACATATTGCTTTTTACGGATGCCTTTCGGGTTGAAGAGTGCTGGCTCGACCTTTGCAAGAGCAGTCCAAATTGGTTTTGAGCCCCAGCTACATAGAAATATGGAAGCTTATATGGATGACATAGTGGTCAAAACCAAGGACAAAGCAACGCTCGTGCAAGATCTGGGGGAAACATTTGGGAACCTGCACAAGATCAACCTCAAATTGAACCCCGAGAAGTGTGTCTTCGGTGTCCCGTCCGGCAAGCTTCTCGGGTTCTTTGTGTCCCAGCGCGGGATTGAAGCAAACCCAGATAAGATCAAGGCTATCGAGCAAATTGAGGCACCCAAATGGATCAAGGACGTGCGTCGGCTCACTGGCTGCGTTGCTACCGTGAGCCTGTTCATCTCCAAGTACGCGGAGCGTACCCTTCCTTTTTTCAAGATATTAAAGAAAGCAGGGCCGATGGAGTGGACCCCGGAGGTTGAGGCAGCACTACAAGATTTGAAGAAATACCTCTCCTCTACCCCAGTGCTGGTTGCGCCCAGACCACAAGAACCGTTGTTGCTTTATCTAGCGGCAACGAACCAGGTGGTTAGCGCCGCACTAGTGGCGGAGAGAGAGGTTGATGAGGAGACAGCAGCAGCGGCAGAGTCGATGGTTGGCGGGCCGGAAACCTTCCCTGCAGGGCTCAGCCCCGGCAAGGCTGAACCCCTGACAAGGTTCGGCCTCGGCAAGACTGGCGCCCGTGCGGCCAGGACCCTCTGCGACCGGTGAAGAAGCATGAAGAAGAAAATGGTGCAGCACCCGGTTTACGTCGGCTCCCTTTGCGAGGAGCTAGGTCGAGGTACTCAGGTGTGCAAAAGCTGCTCTTCGGCCTCCTTATGGCTTCGAGGAAGCTGCGCCATTACTTCCAAGCGCACGAGATCACGGTGGTCACCTGCCTCCCATTGCAACGGATACTGCATAACCCAGATGCAACAGGGAGGATTGTGGAATGGGCCCTGGAGCTGTCAAGCTTCAGTTTGAAGTTCGAAAGTACCTCGACGGTTCAGAGCAGAGTCTTGGCGGAGTTTGTTGCAGAATGGACCTCGATGCCCGACGAAGAGGTACGAGAGACCACTCTCCCAGGCAAGGAAATGAGTCGCAACAGGATCATGTACTTTGATGGTGCCTTCTCGCTGCAAGGCGCCGGCGCTGGTGTGCTGCTTGTCGCACCCACCGGAGAGCACCTCAAGTACATCGTCCAGATGCACTTCCCCCAGGAGATGTCAACCAACAACACCGCCGAGTACGAGGGCTTGCTTGCCGGTCTTAGGATCGCGATGGACCTCGGGGTTAAAAAGCTCATCGTCAGGGGCGACTCACAGCTCGTCGTCAGGCAGATCAACAAAGACTATCAAAGCCCGTTGATGGAAGCTTACGTAGATGAGGTGAGGAAACTGGAGGAACGCTTTGACAGTATACAAGCGGAGCATGTCCCTCGGGCGGAGAACGACATCGCCGATTACCTGTCAAAGCGCGCTGCCTTCAAGCTACCTGTGGAACCAGGTACTTTTGTGCTTCAGTTAACCCAGCCGTCCGTTGAACCATCAACTGGGCAGAACAAGTGGAGGAAGCTAGGCCCCGGCAAGTACTTCCCCACCGAGCTCCCCGGAGCCGCCGGCGAATATATTGGTACGGATGCCGATCATGCCACGGGGCAACCGACTCCGGCAGGACCTCAGGCCATGGCCGTGGAGGCGGCCGCTCCCGTGGCAGAAGAGATGCCTTTGGTCCTTGTCGTCGAGCCGCAGGCTCCAGCATGGGCACAACACACCGTCCAATTCCTTCAAAAAGGAGAGCTTCCTGAGGAGCAGGAAGAAGCAGAAAGAGTAGCCCGCCCGATGCACTCTGTACCAATTCGTTGACAGCGTATTGTACAGAAGAAGACCGAATGGGGTGAAATTGATGTGCATCTCCCGGGAGGAAGGACTAAAGCTGTTGGCGGACATACATGGAGGCATATGGGGCTCCCACATAGGGTCGAGGGCCCTTGCAGGCAAGGCCTTCCGGCAAAGTTTCTTCTGGCCCACCGCCCTCCAGGATGCGACGGCACTAGTAACCAAGTGTGAAGCATGCCAGTTCCATTCGAAGAAGCTTCATCAACCAGCTCAAGCCCTCCAAACCATCCCTCTCTCCTGGCCCTTCTCGGTCTGGGGGTTCGACATACTGGGCCCTTTCCCCCGTGCCGTCGGGGGCTTTGAGTACTTGTACGTCGCAACCGACAAGTTCACAAAGTGGCCAGAAGTGGAAGCACTAAGGAAGGTGACAACGTAGTCGGCCATCAAGTTCTTCAAGGGACTAGTGTGCCGTTTTGGGGTACCCAACGGGATCATCACCGACAACGGCACACAGTTCACAAGCCACGCCTTCATGCAGTACATTGAGGATCTCGGCAGCAGGGTTTCTTTTGCTTCCGTGGCACATCCACGGAGCAACGGCCAAGCGGAAAGAGCAAATGCTGAGGTCCTGCGAGGCTTGAGGACAAGGACTTTTGACAGACTGCGCAAAAGCGGGAGGCGCTGGATTGACGAGTTGCCGGCAGTTCTTTCGTCGATCAGAACGATGCCAAATCGAGCCACCGGCCAGACACCCTTTGCCCTGGTTTACGGGGCAGAAGCAGTTCTCCCCACGGAACTCATATACTGGTCACCTCGAGTGCTCGCTTATGATGAGCTTGAGCAAGAGCGATTGCGGCAAGATGACGCGACGCTCCTTGAGGAAGATCGTCTTCGGGCGGCTGTAAGAGCAGCACGCTACCAGCAAGCCTTGTGCCGCTACCATAGCCGCAAGGTTCATGCCCGGAGTTTTGAGGAAGGCGACCTTGTTCTTCGGCACATTCAGTCGGCCAAGAATTCCAACAAGTTGACACCAAAGTGGGAAGGCCCTTATCGGGTAACACGAGTCACCAGGCCCGGCGCAGTCCGGCTGGAGACCGAAGATGCCATCCCAGTGAGTAACTCCTGGAACATCGAGCATCTTCGCATGTTTTACCCATAAGGCGCGGCTGTCGGGCCTCCCGGCGAGCCAGCCTTTTGTACAAGCCTTGTCGGCAAGGCATGTAGCCCTTTGTACAAAGCCAGGCGCAGACCTTGAGCATAAATAAACGAAGCGCTGGTGCCCTAAGTTATTGCATGCATGCTAGGTTGAGTCTCTTCCTTGGTTAGGGTTGATAGTGCTTAGCGGCGGCTAACCCCTAGCTTAGTGGTTGAGTGCGCGTCTCTCTATTCTTCTCTGTCTCCTTTGGTTCGCAGGGCACGTAATTATTCTTGCCGAGCTGTTTTGGAAGGAAAGGAACAGACCGGCGCCCGGGCCCCGGTATGCCAGAGTTACCGGGGGCTGCAAGAACAAGGTCCCTCCGCGGCAAGCCAAGATCGCCGTGGGCTGCAGATCCAGATAAGTCCTTTATCCTCTATCATACATTTCGTTATGGACTGGGATACATGAAACCCCGTTCTATCTCTGAGCTACCGTGCTCCCCCTTCTCGGCACTCGAGGATTATCCTCGGTCTGGATTTGGTCAGAGTCATGGCAGCAAAGTAGAGGAATGGGGGGCCTAAGCCCACCTCATCCCTGCCTCCGCCAAGAGCGTGAGAAAGGTCGAGCGAAGTGGGAAAACGACAAGGCCTGTTGCCGGGCGAGAAAATGTTTGTCTTAAAGATAACAAGGATTCACTCCTTGTCGTGGGTTCCTCCCACGAACGAAAATCCCAGCAAACATCCCTTTTCATATAAAAAACATCCCGCACAGGTACAGTTCATACGAAATGAAAAACATGAGCAATGGGATTACAAGCTTTAAATTCTACTAAGGCCCAAAGGCTTACAAACTAAAAAGAGATAAGGTGCCCGTAATCCCTTTCTTGTCCCTCTCCTCACGAAATGGAACAAGAAAGGCAGGAGGGAAAAAGGGGTGCCTAGGCGAGCTACAGGTGGCAGAAGACACCAAGAGAACATCTTGGTGGCCGTCCAAGGCTGGATGGTGATGGCGGCGCCGGAGGCAGAGCTCGAAGACGAGGTGGCAGGACGTCAGTACGCGACGAAGGCGTCGGTGCCCGCGTACTCCAATTTGACGGCCTTGCCGCCCGCCCTCTTCCTCTTCCGCAGCCTCCCAACGCCAGCCGCCCAAGGAGACGACCCCGAGAAGTTCAAGGAGCCAGCGACACAGATGATGGGGTCACCGGTGCCGCCCGGAGCGGCGCCCGACGCCTAGTCAGACCCGTCATCCTGCCGCCCGCTGGCCTCGCCGTCGATGTCATTGTCCTCCTCGTCACTCTTGCTCGAGGAGGAATCTTCATCATCAAAAGAGCTCTCCACGCAGCACCTCACACGGGTCCCGACGTGCCCGAAGATTTTGACGAAGAGAAGGCCGCCCTCCATTAGTTTGAAATGGAGAGCGATCCCATCCGTCAAGCTGTGGAGGCGAGCGAAGGTCTTCCACCCTCGGTGAAGATACATGACGTGAGGGGCGGGGAACTCGACGTCGACCCATGTGCTGTTGTTCCCACAACCCCTCATGTGTAGCCGCAGCGCTTGCGGTGGATCGAGCTCCATCTCCCGCGCAAATGGGGTCGGGAGGCGAAGGCGACGGCGTGGTGGATGGCGCAGCCTGACAAAGAATTCGCAGGGGTTATCCCAGGCATGGACCTCCATGGGAGGAGGGGCTGCTGGGGGAGGCGAGGCTGATCTGCCGCCCCGTCCTCCTCTCCCTCGAGCACCGCGACGGCCTCGACCTCGCCCCCTTCCCCTCCCTCTAGCGGCCGGCTCCGCCACTACGAGCTCTTGAGGAGGAGCGATGTGCTGTCTGGCCGAAACCCTCGCCGCCACGGATGAAGCGTCACCACGCCCCCTCGCCATGGCAGGAGAAGAAAGGAAGCGGGAATGGAGAGAGTTGGGTGGTGAAAGATTGAGGGGCACCGCTCCTCCCGATCCCCGCTTTATAAAGGGGCGGGGGCAGGGCTCGGCCGCCCCCTCTCGGCCAATCCGACTTCCTGAAGTGACAGCAGGCGGGGCCGTTGAGCGCCCTCCCCGCTCCATTGAAGGCACGTGGGAATCGACCCCGCTGCTGCGATTACCCCACGTCCCCTGCGGCGCACTGGCTCTGCGTTATGCATGTGGCGAACGTGGCGCAATGGGCGGGCGCAGTAGGACACGTGGAACGACGGTTCCCGAGCGAGAACGGTAAATGGGAGGCACTCCTGCGGTTTCAAAGAGACACGCAAGCCGCCTCATTATTTTCCACCACAAGGTGACGCCAGCATGCTTCCGTCATGCGCGCACACACGACCCCCACACCGTCCATTCAACACGGGTCATGGGGAAGCGCAGCGGACGGAACAGTGGCCGCTGTAAAAATCCGCCCCAACTGCCCGCGCACCGTTCTGGGCCTGGGCGCCTGGCCCAACAACGTGATGCGCTTATGTGTGGCCCAGGCCCGGGGGCTCCTGTCGGTGTACAAAAGTAGGGGCTCTGCTTTTGACCCCTTTATTTGTGCACGGGCAGTTAGAGCCTCCCGCCACGACCATGCATAGACATGGCAGGAAAGGGATGCTGGAGATGAGCCAAAGCCATGAAGACAAATGAAGCAGCGACAAGGACCAAGGCCACAAGGATCGGATGGGCGAAGCAGGTTCTCCCGGCAAGGACCCTTGCTAGAGCAGCCTCAGCCGCCCCGGCAAAACCCTTGCCGTGGCGGCCCGCCTGCGCCAGCTGACCGAGCCACACTTGAGCCCACCAATGCTCACACAAATGCATTGGGACAGGGCTCGGGAGGCACCTCCGTGGTGGCATGCGGATCTTTGTGAAGACATAGGATGCTCAAGATCAAATGAGGATAAGAAGGCAACCATCCTCACCGAAGAAACCCACAAGACCCCTGGCAAGACCCTTGCCGGGGAGCCCAGCACGCCACAGCAAGACCGTTGCCGTGCCACCCAGCAAGACTCTTGCCGGGGAGGCCAGCATGCCACCGCAAGACCCTTGCCGGGCCACCCGACAAGGCCCTCGCCAAAGCGCACCAGCTGGGCCACTACCAGGCCAGCACCAGATAAGTCTTCGCCGCCGTTCGCATGCAGCTGCCGGCCCAACCAGCTAGGCAGGCACCTGCGTGGCGGCATGCAATCCTTCGTGGAGGCTCCACCACCGCGCCACTTCAGCTGCCTGCCTGCCTACATGGCACCACATGCATCGCTGGCCAGGGCGCGTGTCAAAGCAAGGAGGAGCGGCGACGGATGGGACGGGCCTCGCCCCCGTCCCCAATAAAGCGAAGGGACACCTAAGCCTCGCATTAAATGTGTCTTGTCCTGTAATATGAGGCATAACCTCGCAGCGCTGTACCCTTTCCACCTCCTGCTTGCCACTGTGGCGACCCCTTTTCCTATAAAAGGAGGCCCGAGGCGACCAGGGAAAGGATTCGGCTCTTTGGAACCTCGCAGCACCTAGAGCTAGTTCGAGAGCTCAAGAACACTAAATACATCCACCAAAGCAGGACTAGGGTTTTACGCATCCTCGCGGCCCGAACCTGAGTAAATCCCCCTTGTGTCACATGTTGGTCCCGCTCTTCTCACGATCCCCGCGCCCTGCAACCGTAGAAGGGATTCCAGTGATCCCATAGGTGTCGTTTCCCCCCGACAAACTTTATATCATTTTTTGGGACTAACCTATTGACCCAGTGCCCAGTGCCAGTTGTTGTTTTTTGCTTGTTTTTTTATCATAGGAAATCAATACCAAACGGAGTCCAAACACCGAGAAACTATTTTTTGGATTTTTTATAGACCAGAAGGAAACCCAGTGGGCCAGGGCAGCACCTGGGGGTGCCCCGAGGGGGGCACAACCCACCAGGGCGTGTCGGCCCACCTGGGGCGCCCAGGTGGGTTCTGCCCACCTCGGTAGCCTCCCGCACCCCTTCTTTGCACTATAAATTCCCAAATATTCCAAAACCCATCGGGTTAACCTAGATCAGAAGTTTCGCCGCCGCAAGGCTCTGTAGCCACCGAAAACCAATCTAGACCCTTTTCGGCACCCTGCCGGAGGGGGGAATCATCTCCGGTGGCCATCTTCATCATCCTAGTCCACCCTCGAGGTTGAGGGTTTGTACCAGTAGCTATGTGTTTGATCTCTCTCTCTCTCTCTCTCTCTCTCGTGATCTATATCATTGTCACGACCGGTTTTTCAATAAAATACTTATTGAGAAACCGACCCATTTATTTCCAGTATAGGAGAATCCTCCTTACTGGTAGACAAATTCTTGATACAGAAATCCAGAAGTACTAAATATATTACAGGGTTGAGCTGAGGTTGCTCAACCATTTTATTACAAGCACGCCAATAATTTACATAAAGGCGGACATGACACAAGGGTGTGGTGGCATACTACTGACTCGAAATAAAAGTGGTGGTGGATATGTCACAGTGAAGTGGGTGACATGACTCCTACTCTTGCAGCTCATCGAGCGTCGAAGTGAGGCTCGATGATTTATTTGGGTAGCGGAAGCGGATATGGTACAAGTGACAAATTCCAGGATCGCACGGGACTGACTGGGACTCCTCTAGGCGTCGGACTCGCTATCGAACTCTTCATCCATAAGATTTCCTACGTCAACATCTGGCCAAATCAACAAGCCAGGTGAGTACTTTGAATGTACTCGCAAGACAGTTCGGACATAAGATATAATAAATGTAAGCATGATGCATCATGAACAATTAGCAATGCACACTCAAATAATAAATTTGCACGACATGTTAAATAAAAGGAAGTCAGGCGGTAGTCCTCCCGAAATCCCAACAAAATAACTGAAAACCGATCGATTATGCAAGCGACGCCTCGAATGGTGAACAAATAAATTAACATGCCGCAGTCGGGCGTCTAAGCGACACGACATAAAGGGCTTATATTGAAAAATAGGTGACAGTGTGTGCCACAGTCGGACGTCTGAGCGACATCGCGTAAAGGGCTTATATCAAAAGTAAATAACAAGAGTGCCACAGTCGGACGTCTGAGCGACATCACATAAAGGGCTTATATCAAAAGTAAATAACAAGAGTGCCACAGTCGGACGTCTGAGCGACATCACATAAAGGGCTTATATCGAAAGTAAATAACAAGAGTGCCACAGTCGGACATCTGAGCGAGATCACATAAAGGGCTTATATTGAAAGTAAATAACAAGAGTTCCACAGTCGGACGTCTGAGCGACATCACATAAAGGGCTTATATTTTCATTGTCATATTCAAACAGTACAAACCATTCCAAGGAAAATGCTCAGCACATAATAATAATAAACGGGTTAGTCCATCCACAGGAGTGATCATTTATCCGAGTTTACCACTCATGTTTGTTCACTGGAGATTGTCAGGGAGACTGACACTGAGGCTGACATGGACAAGATGAACACAAACCTTGACCATAGATACGGTTACTTGAATGAGTTTTGACTCTGCAGAGTTTGTACTATTTGACCACAGCCAACGGATTTCAGTTGTCACGAGGGACTAGTTCCGTTTATGGTATTTTAGAAGAAACACATCTAACCAGTACACACCCAATTCCACATTCCGCTGCCAGGAATCACCCTAGGCAACGTTCAAGAAAAACTCTAAGACGGGGAGGTCACAACCTCTAATAGCATGGGATCAAATTTATCTCGCGCACTCTAAGGGGTGCCCCCCTCTCGGTCCCAACTGGAAACACCCATGCTCCCTGACCGGATGACGGGCCTTAATCCAGGGCCATGGAACCCTCATCACGGCCCCTCTGTTTGGTGTGTACCAGGAAAGAGGTTTGCAACTTACTAAACCATATTCCTTGCAGAAAACATGTGGTAGTACAAGAAAAGGAACGGATGGTAACGTGACTTGACTCACGTTGACACTGGAGTTAAATGGTTTGGCATAAGACTGGCATGCTACAACAATACCATCTTACCACCTATCATGTCCCCACATGATCATGTGAACTCTCATCGAATCACACATCGAGTTTTGAAGTTCACTCGCAATGTCTTTGCATGCCACATAACATTTACGGATGTTCCTATAGACATGCCATGAAGTAACTACTTAAGCAAACATGCGAAACACTCATCGTATCAAAGGTTCAAACATGTTTGCCTGGTTCGGAGTAGTCGGAGTCTAGCTCGGTGAAGTTCGCGGTTCCGTCACCTCTTCCGGTATCTACGGTACAAAGAAAACGTGTACTAACTTGAATACCGTGGGTGCACAAAAAGTATTCCAAATATTTTTCAAATAAAAATGATAAAAAACTAGACAGAAAAATAAAGAGGACAGAAAAAGAATCTATCAAAAATCATTTTCTGTTTAAAAGTTATTAGAGTTTTAGTCCAGGGACTTATGCGTAATGAAATGTAAGGTTTCGAGGCGTAATGTAAAAAGGACAGAAAAACGTTTCAGTTAGAAAGCGTATTTGCCCAAATGCGCTTTCCAGAAAAATGGTTTGAATAGAAAAGAGAGGCTGACGAGGGGGTCCCACTCGTCAGGTTTGAAATTTTGAGAGAGGAACAGAGCGCGCCGGCGCCCGAAGCTTGCGGTGGTCGCCGGCGACGATCCACGGCGAGTTAGGAGGAGCGGAGGGTACCTACGGAATTAGTGCGCCCTCCCGCGTCTGTGGGTGGTGGAGGTGGTCGTCGGCGAGCACCACGTCGACGGCGGCCCTTACTCCGGCGGACGGCCGCTCGGGTGATGTTGGATCTCGTCGGGGAAGGCTGCAAATGCCAAATCGAGGCGCGGGTTAGGTGATTGGGTGCCCTAGGAGGTTACGGGCAGGGTTTGGGAGGTGGGGGAGCCATCACTGGAGCGGATCGTGCCGGAGCCCGAAGCGAATCGGGGCGGCCGGAGACGGAGGAGAAGGCCTCCTCGGGGTCCTCCTAGGGGTCGAGCGTAGTGCAGGTGAGGTGGAGTGATTGGTGCTAGTCGAAGGCGAGCTCGGGGTGGATATTTATAGCCGGCCCGAGGCGGTTCCCGCGAACGGGATAACTCCGGCGGCGATTACAGCGAGGCGGTGGCCGGACGGGTGGATTAGGTGGCTGAGCATCAACATGATGGTGCATTGGTTACGCTCAAACGCTAACCTCGGAGCTAGCAAGCCACGTCGCCACCGACGCCCGCGCCCGGCCAAGCGACCTTGCGGCGCTCTGGATAAGGAGGGGAGCGGTCGCAGAGGCCAGCGCGAAACTGGCGAGATGCATGCCAATCTCTGAGGAAAACGACACTGTCGTCTGAATCCAAACACTGGACCTGAATTTTTCTGAATCTGTGACAGCAACAGTGCACGCCAGGTGCTCGTTGAAATGTTTTTGGCATGTGGGAAATTTATCTGGAGCTGATCTTTGGTGAGGTGATCTCTAAATGCATCTGGGGGCCGCCTGATTTTTGTCAGAATTTTTTAAAAAGGAAAAATATGAATTTCACCAAATTTGGCAAATCTGGTCCAAACTTACAGTGAGTAAAATTTGAAATTTTTGAACTGTGGAAGAGTGGATCTTGATGGATCTAGGTTGGGGATGCTAAGGACTAGTCAGAGGAGTTGGTTTGGAATCAAAACTCAAAGTAAATTTGGTACTTCCTTTGTAAACCACCTAGGTCCAAAAATATTGGCAGAAATAGTTTTGGGGATAAAATAAATGGAATAAAAATCAAAAATGGGTTGAGCTTGTTGTAATTGAATATTTGGCTTGACTCAAAGTGGAGGGAGGGGTTTTGGTAGAAATTTTAACATGAGGCATGGTAAAAAAAATGTTGGTTGCAATAAAAGGAATAATTCCAAAAGCCCATAGGACTTCTTTTTAATAAAAATTAATTTCCAAAAATTAATTGTGATGAGTTAACATCGGAAGGAAAGTTTTTAATACCAAACACTAGGATTGGGGAAGACACAAAAATAAAATATTTGTCATAGGAGAATTTTTTTTTTGAGAAGAAGGGTGTTTTTGGAAAGATTTTAAATAGCCTCCTTCAAAACAAATAAAAGGGTTTGACAAAAAACCAAATAAAAAATTTTGGAGTGTCACAATCATGGGCTTTGTTAATATAGTCGGATCATATGATGTTTCTACCCTCTATACTCTTGTTATGATGAATTGAATATTTACCCTTTAAAGTTTTGTCTTGTCGGATTGAATATTCAGAGATGAGAACACATGATATATGTCTTGCAATATTCATACTTGAGGTGACAATTGGGGTGTCTTATTTATTCACTTGATATATGTTATGGCATTCAACTCGCGGATTCCCGCGGTGACATTGGGGTAATCTATGCATAGGGGTTGATGCACGTTTTTCTCCGATGGAAACTTTGGGGTCTCCTTGTAGTTCTTTGTGTGGATTGAGTATTATGAATATGAACTTGCTTTGGTGTTATTGCGTTACTCTAGTACAAACTCTAGGATAGATTGATCGGAAAGAATAGGTTTGAGGTGGCTTCGTAACCTACAAACAATTCCAATCTTTTGTTCTCCGCTAATAGGAACTCGAGAGTGATTCTTTGTTGCACTTTGAGGGATATTATATGATCCAACTATGTTAGCATTTTTAAGAGATTGCACTAGCGAAAGTATGGACCCTAGGCCTCATTTTCAAGCATTGCAATACCGTTTTTGTGCCCGTTTACTATTTGCTACCTTGCTGTTTTTATTTATTTAGATTATAAAAATATATTTCTACCATCAATATTACACTTTTATCACCATCTCTTCGCCGAACTAGTGCACCTATACAATTTGCCATTGTATTGGGTGTGTTGGGGACACAAGAGATTTCTTGTATTTGGTTGCAGGGTCGTTTGAGGAAGACCATCTTCATCCTACACCTCTCACGGATTGATAAACCTTAGGTCATCCACTTGAGGGAAAATTGCTACTGTCCTACAAAACTCTGCGCTTGGAGGCCCAACACGTGTCTAAAAGAATAAACTTGCGTAGTAGACATCAGGGAGGCGCGTGCCACCTCGTGGCCCTTCTTCTTCTATCCACTAAAGCCCAATAAGGCCCATTTACTTCCCACGGCAAATTCCCGTAACTCTTCGGTACACCGAAAAATACCCGAATCACTCGGAACCATTCCGATGTCCGAATATAGCCTTCCAATATATGAATCTTTACCTCTCGACCATTTCGAGACTCCTCGTCATGTCTGTGATCTTATCCGGGACTCCGAACAAACTTTGGTCATCAAATCACATAACTCATAATACAAATCATCATCGAACGTTAAGCGTGCGGACCCTACGGGTTTGAGAACTATGTAGACATGACCGAGACACATCTCTGGTCGATAACCAATAGCGGAACCTGGATGCTCATATTTCTTCCTACATATACTACAAAGATCTTTATCGGTCAAACCGCATAACAATATACGTTGTTCCCTTTGTCATCGGTATGTTATTTGCCCGATATTCGATCGTCGGTATCATCATACCTAGTTCAATCTCGTTACCGGCAAGTCTCTTTACTTGATCTGTAATGCATCATCACGTAACTAACTCATTAGTCACATTGCTTGCAAGGCTCGTGATGTGCATTACCGAGAGGGCCCAGAGATACCTCTCCAATACACGAAGTGACAAATTCTAATCTCGATCTATGCCAACTCAACAAATACCTTCGGAGACACCTGTAGAGCATCTTTATAATCACCCAGTTATGTTGTGACGTTTGATAGCACACAAGGTGTTCCTCCGGTATTCGGGAGTTGCATAATCTCATAGTCAGAGTAACATGTATAAGTCATGAAGAAAGCAATAGAAATAAAATTAAAGGATCATTATGCTAAGCTAACGGATGGGTCTTGTGCATCACATCATTCTCTAATGATGTGATCTCGTTTATCAAATGACAACACATGTCTATTGTTAGGAAACTTAACCATCTTTGATTAATGAGCTAGTCAAGTAGAGGCATACTAGGGACACTCTATTTTGTCTATGTATTCACACATGTACTAACTTTCTGGTTAATACAATTCTAGCATGAATAATAAACATTTATCATGACATAAGGAAATATAAATAACAACTTTATTATTGCCTCTAGGGCGTATTTCCTTCAACACTCCTGAAGCTCGTGCGTGCTTTATCTGGTTGAGTTGGAGCCCAAGACTTTAAATCAATCTCGCTTACTTCAGATACACCTTTAGGCTGGTGTGTGGGCTTCCTTGGAGCGTTCCTCCGTGTCTTGACCAGAAGGGTAATTGCTGCAGCTCTATCCCGTTCAAGATTACTTGATCCCTCACAATCTGCTAAAGACCTAGGGTTGTCCGAATGAGATGAAGATACATCGCCTGAAGCATGAGTGTTGTCGCTCCTACTCAGCATTTACAGAGAACACATGTGAAACTCAGGAAAGGAGGATAAGCATAAAACTAACAACTTGGTACCAAGATTTCTAAACATGTCATGCAATAATTTAGAAAATGTAGGCTAGTTTGTTAAGTTTGTGTGACTCGGGCGCGCGCGATATGTAAATAGGCAGTAACGTATTGGAACAAATACAGCTTATATGTAGTAAGGAAGGTAGATAATGAACATATATACGCTCTCCGTTATTTTATAGCCAATTTGGGAACATACAGAACGAAATTGGAAGAGGGATTGCGAGGAAATATGCCTCACCGCGATGGTGAGCAGTAACTAACAGGCTTCTTAATGCAAATCCAGCCGGACCACAGGAGAGGCGAGGGTTACTGCATCGATATGCTCGTGGGTGGCTGGCAAGTAAACGAAGATGGTGAGGCGCGGGCCGCCGCGTGTTGGGACGGCAGTGGAGGTAGGCTTGACGCCGAAGAGCGGGCACACGGCCGAGGTGAGCACGGCGGTGCCGGAGAGGGTTCTGCTGTGGATCTGGGGGAGGGGGAGCTGGCAATGGAGATTGGGTGGACTAGTTGAGTGAAATGCGGGCGGACGGTGGGGGGTGTTGGGGACTCCGGGTGTTGGCGGCCTAGGTGAAAAGGGCAAAAAATGTCCCCGGTCGCAGCACGCGCAGAAAGGTTTATGCAAATGGTTGCCTCTAAGCGCTCGTGTGCACAAACATAATAATTTCGTTTGAAATGAATACGTACTAATTTTGAAATGAAGACGTGAATTCATTGTTTCGCCTCTAAATTTTTCCCACGTAAAGCAATCACAATTATACCACGGGTTTGATTTGCTGGCGCATTTCAGGTCTCGTGTGCTATATGTAAGACATTTTTGGGCATTTACCATGCATTTTGGCATATAAATCAATTCCTATCCGGACTGCATTTCCTTTCGAAAGGGATGAGGATTGTCGTTCGATTTGGGAGCATCCAATGGTGCAGAAGTATGATCCGTGGGGTTTGGATTCTGGCCAATCAGAATGCACGACTCAGATCGCGCGCGCAGCAAAGGGGGCATCGGCCATGGTTTGGTAGGCACATGGCTTCCGTGTGTGAACCGTGTGCTATTTGAAAACAATTTTCTTGGGAGGGGCTATTTGAAAACATTTACATGTGTTGTAGAAAGAGATGAGGATCGCCGTTCGATCAAGGAGAATCCAATGGTGCAGACGTACGATCCGTGGGGTTTGGGTTCTGGCCAATCAGATCGCACGACTCAGATCGCGCGCGTGGCAGAGGGGGGCATCGGCCACGGTTTAGTGGACACACGGCTTTCGTGAGTGAACCGTGTGCTCTTTGAAAACATTTACATTACCTAACATCATATTTTTGTTCGAATGAAAACAGGAGTTCATCGTTTCGCCTCCAATTTTTTTCCACGGTAAGAAATCACGATTGTACCCTATGGTTTGATTTTCTGGTACATTTACCAGGCGGTAGGCCTCGCTAGCAATCTCAAACTATGAACATGCAAAAAAAAGATCTCGTTTGGATGTATATATATATATAGTCGCAACTACACGTGTGTGTTAGCAAGATCATTTGTGTGTCGCTTTGTGAGTTTCCATTCATTGTGCGAGAAATGGGAAAAAACTTCAAACAGTTCGGCCGCAGGTTGCGGCCAGAGGCGTAGGCCTTGTTGGTATTTTAATTTCAGGAAATGCATATAGAGTCCGGAAAATAACGAAAATCATTGTGTCACTGTCGCATGCTCGCACCTTCGATACCGGAACAACTCACAAGAAAGATCATAGTTTCCAAAAGGAGATGCGGCACTTCGGACTACAAATCGTCAGTTACTAGCTACTTCGTTCCGGCCCGTTTTAGGTCGTCTGCTATGTTTAAGTCATTCTTTGCACTTACCTTGCACTGCATTTTAATGCATATATAATTCATTAAAGTCAAAAACCCTACTACAACGACATGTGGGTGTTTTAGTTAGGCTATATATATTTAGGCTACTCATAGTGGAGAGTGTCATATACTAGTATCACTAATATATATATATATATATATATATATATAGATATATATATATATAGGGTGGGTCTATTATGATAACACCCTTTAAGACCTTATTCTGCACATCAGTTCCTTATTCTGCACACACCTGAAACGAAACCACCACTCCTCCGATGACCCCCCGACCCACCAATCTTCAACCTCCACCCCCCGACCAGAGCAGGCGCCCCATCCCACCACCACCTTCGCCGCCGCTCACCACCACCACCTGCCTCCTACCCCACCCCACCACCACCTTCCCCCAGCCCCGCACACCACCACCACTTCGCCACACCTCCCTCACCCTAAGGCCCTGCCTTACCCCAACCCATCGCCGCCCCACCCAAACGTTGGATCCCGCCTCGATGGTCGCCGGATTCGCGCGGGATTCACGCCAGACGGCACAACCTTCCTCCCTCCCGCTACCCGCCGGCAACTGGCACGGATCTCCTCCCCCCGCACCTACCTGGTGGCGGATCCAGGCGGAGCTGGCCCTGCCGCGCCACCACCGGATCCAGGCGGAGCCGGCCCTACCCCCCTCCCGCGTGTTGCGTCCGCCACCGGATCCACCCTCCCCACCGCACCCCTTCGGTGCCGGTGCCGGCCGCCACCGGATCCACTCCCCTTCCTCGCGCTGGATACACCCCTGCCCCGCCACCTTCCACCATGGCGCCGCCGGGGCCCGGGTCATCCTCTTCCTCTCCAGCTGGGTGGCCCCGACGAGCAACTCGCTCCTGGAGCTACGGTCACCGGCGTTGGTGTGGCTCACCTGTGCTGGGCGAGAAGCAAACTCCGCTCCCCACCATCACCCGCATCAGCGGCACTGCAATCGCCGGATCCCGGCATCCCCCGACCTTGCAGGATGCGACAACGGCATCAACATACCCTCCCCCGGGTCCCTGTCTGTCGCTGCAGTTCGCATGGTGGGCGTCCGCAGCATGTCATCGGCGGGGTGGATCCAAGGGCGCCCTTGCAGTCCACTACGCGGGTGCACGCAGCACGCCGCCATCCACTCCGCAGTCCACTACGTGGGTTCGGCCAACATTGGCGTGCAGCTTTGCCCACGGGCCTATCCAGCACGCGTTGACGACAAAGATTCACTTTTTTTTCAGGGTTCGCCCGAAGAAATCCTCATATCCGGCGACGCCGCCCTATGCTTTCCCCATCGTCGAGTTTGCCATCCTCCTCAGACAGTGCAGTTTGGAGTTACTTGTGTCTTTAGAATTGCAGTGAAGTGCAGTTTGACTGAATTTCTCGAGTGCAAAAAGTTGCTAAATTTGGATTTGGTATAGTGGACAGCAGTATGTGTATGTGTGTATGTGTAGTGCAGTTCGGCTCCAATTTTGGTTATTCAGTAAGTGTGTGCAGTATATGATGTGCACACATATGCGATCTTGATGCCCTTCCGATGCGATCTAGCAATTTTTTGTTCAAGCGACATGGTGGGATTGGGTTCTCCTGCAGTGCGGCGTCGGCCAGTTCGGCAGGCCGGGAGAAAGATATTCTGGTGTGTTGTGCAGTTGGATAGTCTTCCATCTGCAGTACCCACGTCTTCAACAAAATTTGTTTGAAGAATACAAAAAAGTAGCTCACTCCAATTTGTGTAACAACTCATTACCCCTTTGTACGAAGTGCAATTTCTTTCGTGTGTTTGAAAAAATCAGTCGACTATATCAACACCTGCGGTGCATTTGGTCCTCAGATGTGGTTCACTTTTAAGAGTGATGTTGCTCACTTGTGCCAAAAAAATGAAAGTGCTAAAAATTTAGCACAACAACAAAGATAGTAATGAGGTTCACTTCGATATATGTCGCGGTTCACTTGCCTTCTCTCTGCGGTCCACTCTCGTTCATAGAAAAATGTTGAAAAAAAGACAACAAAAATTTGCCGGAGAAAATTTACATCCGACAAAAAAAATCATGCAGCTCGCATGCCCGTCCGATGCAGTGCTGTTTTCGTTCTGAAAGCAGTGCCGTCGGCGGTATGATGTTGTTCATCCCGTAGGTGCAAAAAAATTGTTACGGAAGCGAAGAAAAAGTAATGTGGTTCACTACTTGATAGTGTTGTGGTTCATTTACAGCCGATGTGAAGTGCACTCTACTTTCTCGTCCTTGAAAAAATTGCGTTTGAATAAAAGAAACCATGCAGTTCTATTACCCGTCTGATGCAGTGCGGTTTTTCATCCGATGAAGTGCGGTTTTCTGTCAGATGAATTACACATGCCGATTTTGGTGTCGCGAAAAAATAGAGTATCCGCATTTTAGTAATTTTAAAACTGCTCTTAAACCGTAAGGAATTAGAGAGCATGTTCTACATGAAAAAGTTGCGCCTCATCGATATCTTTCCAACGGTGTATAATTCGAATCATTTCGACCAGCGGTTTGCAAAAATTTCATGAAAAACGGCCGCTGCCTCCCGTCGTCAGCCACACGATTTTCAAAATTAACTGAAAACCATAAGGAATCTCAAAAATATTCCAACATACGAGAGTTGCGACTTGTCCGTAGCTTTCCAACGGCATATCATACACCTCCTTTCGACAAATGGTTCAAAAACTGGAGCAAAAACAATACAAAAATTGCGAAAATTTCGAAAAAACGTAATTCCACGATTTAGCAAATTTGAAACTGCTCTTAAACCATAACGAATTATGGAAAATAATAGATATGAAAAAGATGCGCCTCGATCATATCTTTCCAGCGGCGTATCATTTGCTTTATTCCGATGAACGGTTTAGGAAAAATCGCGAAAATACGCTCGCTGACACTCGTCGTCCGCCGCGCCGTTTTTGAAACTGCTCTTAAACCGCAAGGAATCTCGAAAAGTGTTTAACATGGAGAAGTTGCGCCTAATCCGTATCTTTCCAACGGTATATTATACGCCTTGTTCCGATAAACGTTTAAAAAACTAGAGCAAAAACAGTACCAGAAAAACATTGCACGCAATTTTTTTGGACACGAAGTTCACTAGTCTATATTGCAGTGCACGTCGTCAAAATGATGCAGTGCGCTTCTGTTGAGCGTGCAGTGCAGAAGTGGTGTGCAGAATAGTTATTCTGCTAATATTAGCAGAATAGACCGTCTATATATATATATATATATATATATATATATATATATAGGGAAAATTCATCCTACCACCCGGTGGTAGTTACCCCACATATCTCATATACTACCATGTGCTACTATATATATTATTTTATTATTTTAAATATATTCATATACTATATCTAAGATATTTCAAAGCAAGTTAAATGAAAAAATTGCATATGAACCCATAGTTTTTGTATATTTGTGAAATGCGTACATATTTATGCGTAAAAAAAGCATACTCAAAATATGGTACATACTACCTAAAAATTAGTATATATACTAACTAATCATTGTTATATACTAC
The DNA here is from genome assembly GCA_021605145.1 of Aegilops bicornis. Classification (NCBI taxonomy): domain Eukaryota; kingdom Viridiplantae; phylum Streptophyta; class Magnoliopsida; order Poales; family Poaceae; genus Aegilops; species Aegilops bicornis. Next base: position 623,235,183 of record CM038674.1, read on the forward strand.
ATACTACACGTACATACTCTCGGTTTCGATAGATACTACATACAACATACAAAACGCAAGTGGTGGTAACTACCACTGCTTGTAGGAAACATTTGTCCTATATATATATATATATATATATATATATATATATTACTAGTGTATTATACTACCTTTAATTAATTATAGCGCATAGTATAATACATAGAGTATAGTATCATAGATCATATTTATTGTCATGCATGACACAAATAAGCATCACATTTAACATGATACGATATCTACCTATATGTTACTCTAACCCTCTCTCTATATATTTAATTCTTTGCCACATCAACATACTTGCTATTTCCTAGTGCATGACATCGTCGGCTATGATACCACCACTATGGCCAGCCTTATATAGTGGGGAGTATCATATACTATATATAGTATCATGCATATGATACTAGTGTATGATACTACGTACGTACCTTCATAGTGCATATATAGTATCATAGAGTAGTATATATCATAGATGACCGTATTTCTGGCCATGCAGGACACAAAGTAGTATAGCATTTATTATATTTATATATATATATACATGTTATGGTATCTACCTATGTTACTGCTTCTTTGCCACATCATCATATTTGCTATTCCCGAGTGCATGATACCGGCTATGATACCCCTATTATGGCCGCCCTAATAAGGCTGGTCGTAATATGGGAGTATCAAGCGGTATGATGCATGCCAACTAGACTTTTTGGATGATGTGGCACACAGTTAAATGAGAAAAGAGAGGGTGTGGTATCATATCATGATACCATATCATATTAAATGTTGTAACACTTTGTGTCATGCATGGCAATTAATAAGGCAACCTAAGAGTACAAACTTATGATACTATGCATGCGCGCATTACGGAGGTATTACCGATCATATACTAGTATCATGTATATATACTCCCTCCTTTCCGGTTTACAGGCTTATCTTCAAATTTTAGTTTTTCCATTTTATAAGGCTCAATTTGGTTGTTCCCCATCACATGTTCAGATTCCAAGGTGCATTAAATCATTGCATGCAAGTATTAAGAGAAAGATGACCAATGTATTTACTTTATGTATGCATGTATTGCAATTAATACATTGGAAAACATAATTTTTTGAGGAAAACAAAAGAATTAATTGGGTGTTTTGCAAACTAAAAAAAGTATTCCACCACTCACCATCTACCTTGGTTGGTGAGATTTTTGAATTGAGCCCTATAAGGCTGGTTGTAATGGGGAGTATCATATAATAATATCATGCATATGATATATACTAGGGTATGATACTGCTTCCGTAATGCATAGTATCATAAGTTAGTATCTGAGGTTGCCTTATTAATTGTCATGCATCACACAAAGTAGTACAACATTTAATATGATACGATATTATGATATGATACCACATCCTCTCTTTCCTCATTTAATTGTGTGCCACATCATCCAGAAAGTCTAGTTGGCATGCATGATACCGCTTATGATACTACCATTACAACCAGCCTGAACCTGAAAGGAGGGAGTATGATACTAGCTAGTCTATGATATACTAGCTACCTCACTAAGAGCATGGTTAATAATACAACCAACTGTCGGCTATAAGAAGTTGCCATGTCATATACATCCAACCTCTTAGTGGGCATGTAGAATAATAAGTTTTAAATACTTACTAGTTTATCAATAGTTGGCCCACCTTACATCCTCACAAAGTGTCTTGGGTCTCGTGTTGCAGCTGGCTCTACTAACCAAGAGCCCGCTTCTCTTCTCTCTCCTCTTCTCTTTCCTCCAACTAATAAGCACATATATATTATTCTATTCCTTATAGCCTGCTTATGTCACTCTATTGTACTTGCTCTAAGACTAGCCATAATGGAGAGTAACATACACTAGTAACATACACATATCCCTAGACTATGTTACTACCTTTCATAGTGGGTAGTAACATAAATATGGTAACATGCAAAGCCTCATTTATTAGATTATAGACTCATATTGCATTGGGACATGTGATGTTACAGTAACTAGCTAAGTTACTCAAACTACCTCTCTCCTCATTAACTCATTGCCACATAAGCAAATTTGTTGAGTTGGACTCGATGTAACTGCTGAAGTTACTCCCACTGTGGCTAGTCCAATGCATAGTATCATAGAGTAGCTAGTATCATATGTAGTACTTTATTTATATTGTCATGCATGACACATAGTAGCATAGCATGTATTATGATACGGTTTCATGATATGATACTTAACCCTCTCTTTATTCATTTAATTCTATGACAGCTCATCAAAATTGCCTAGTTGGCATGCATGATACTAGCTATGATACCCCCTTACTATCGGCCTAGCAAAGAAGGTGTACAGATCATTTGTGCGTCGCTTTGTGAGTTTTCATCTGTTTGTTCGAGAAGTGGGGAGAAGTTTCAAACATTCCGGCCGCGAGGTGCGGCCACTGGCATAGGCCTAGTTGGTATTTTCATTACAGGAAATTCAGATGGAGTTCGGACATCATCAAAATCGATGTGTGCCCGTGGCGTGCTCTCACGACCCCGTGGAAAAAAATTGGTAAAGTTTGGCACAAGTTTTGATGACCGCTCCTTCCAAACCGGAGCATCTCACATGAAGGATCATGGTTTCCAAAAGAAGACATGTCAATTCAAACTCCTGTGGCCGGTGACTTCATCGTTTGGCCTCATGAAAATTTCCACGGTACGCGATCACCATTATACCACGGGTTTGATTTTCTGGCACATTTCAGGTATTGTTAGCTATATTTAAGACATATTTTGAGATTAACGTGCAGACATTTTTTGAGATTTCCGTTCGATCTGGGAGCATCCAATGGTGCAGACGTATGATCCGTGGGGTTTGGGTTCTAGCCAATCAGAAAAGACGACTCAGATCGTGGGCGGGGTGGCGGGGTTTGGTCGGCACACGGCTTTCATCAACGAACCGTGTGCTATTCGCAAACCAGATTGCATATTCTTGTTCACACATACTGTAGTGAGATCAATTGAGTGTGCTACCTCTATGATATAATGATAATAATAATAATAATAATAATAATAATAACAACAACAAAAAATAGTTCATATTCATTGCCTGAGCTGACAGCATATCAAGGTCAACATATTAACGGTTCTTACATCAACTAAAAACCGGGCATAACCCACAAATTCAGTACACATGACAGTTCTAAATTGAACGAATTAAGTTGCAGGGTAGGCATAAAGACTAGTCTTATGGCTTAATTCCCATGTACATGGGGGAACTGGGATCATTACGTTGACCCCGAATGAACTTGGGTTTTTTGATGATTTTACGCTTCTACATTACGGGTGTGTGATCCCTTGGCTGGCAACTCATCAAATTCATCGTACTCGTCCTCATCGGCAACATCGTCGACACCCAGTACCCTTTTCTTCCCATGCATCACTAAATGGCAGTTCTTATGCAAGGGGTCATCCACAAATAAAATCTGGGTAGCATCGCTGGCAAGAAGGAATGGGTCCGCGTGATATGCCATCGTTGTCCTGTTAACATAGGTCTTCCTATACTCATCAATCCTTACCTGACCAAGAGGGATCCATGCGCACCTGAATAATGCCACCTTAACTTTCACATAGTCAAGCTCCCAAATCTCTTTGATGGTTCCATAGTATACCCTTTTATCAGCTTCATTTACAGTCATGCATTCTATTTGAACGCGGCTGTTCTGATATGAGGTCTTCTGATCACGTTTCTCAATGTAGAACATGTATCCATTTATGTCATTTTCTTGGTACGTCAACACCGTAGGTGCTGGCTTTTGTGCCAACCATGTAGCAATGTCTTCGATGGATCCTTGTGCCAAACGATTCTTCAGCCATTCGGCGTAGTTCTTAGTGTGCTCCTTCATCTCCACATCTGATGAAGGCACCATTGGTAAGAAGCTTTGGCGTATCCCTGCCAAGTGTTCTTTCGCATAAGCGCTGAGAACTAGGATGTTAAGCAGTACCATCAAATGGGATTTCTCTGCCAATTCTCCGGGTGCAGCCATTTGCGTGCCAGCAAGGACCGGCTTACCTTTCAGCCTTCCCTCGTGGCGAGAGAGGGGCAAACCTATAGGTCTTTGTTTCATGTATTCGGTGCAAAACTCAACCACCTCCTTTGTGGTATAACCTTTTAAGATGCTTGCCTCTGGATGGTTTCGGTTCCGACAAAAGCGCTTCAGTATTCCCATGAACCGCTCGAAGGGATACATGTTGCGAAGAAACACTGGACCACAATACTTTATCTCGTCGACAAGGTGCACAGTGAGATGGACCATGACATCAAAGAATGACAGTGGGAAAAACATCTCTAGGTTGGACAATATTCTTGCAATATCATCTTGCATATGATGCAACTCTTCAGGATCTACAACTTTCTGCCATAGTTGGTTGAACAAATCACAGAGGTGAATGAGTGTGTTTCTTATATCTTTGTCCATCAGATTCCTGATGGCCACCAGGAGGATTTGTGTCAATATTACGTGGCAATCATGTGACTTCATGTGTCCCAACTTCATTTTACCTGAGCTCACATCCACGAGACTTCTGATGTTTTCGTAGTAGGAAGAGGGTGTCTTAACTGACAACAAATAGGTGAAGAACTGTGTTGCTTCTTTTGTACTGAAATTGTAACTCTGGCAAGCTTTGATGAATTTGTCATCATCTTCTGCTTCACTCTTGCGTTTTGATTGATCAGAAAGCATATCGAGCCATGAACCGTCACCATCCTTTATTTTACCTTTAATCTTGAGCAGAATACTGTCGGTGTCAAAACAGGCGGATCTCGGGTAGGGGGTCCCGAACTGTGCGTCTAGGCGGATGGTAACAGGAGACAAGGGTCACGATGTTTTTACCCAGGTTCAGGCCCTCTCGATGGAGGTAAAACCCTACTCCTGCTTGATTAATATTGATGACATGGGTAGTACAAGAGTAGATCTACCACAAGATCAGAGAGGCTAAACCCTAGAAGCTAGCCCATGGTATGATTGTTGTTAGTCTCTGGGACTAAAACCCTCCGGTTTATATAGACACCAGAGAGGGTTAGGGTTACATAGAGTCGGTTACAAATGGGAGGAGATCTACATCCATATCACCAAGCTTGCCTTCCACGCCAAGGAAAGTCCCATCCGGACAGGGGACGAAGTCTTCAATCTTGTATCTTCATAGTCCAGGAGTCCTGCCAAAGGTTATAGTCCGGCCATCCGGACACCCCCTAATCCAGGACTCCCTCAAATACCAAGGATGCTTTCACATACGTTCTTCTCTACGTGCATGACATCGATGTAGTGACGTACACATAGAATCTCCCAGTAAGGTAATTTCCAGAACACCGATTTCTTCTTAGACACTTGACCCTTGGGTGTTTGTTTCACTATCAAAGGGTGGTTCTTGCCAAGCACACATTAATTTTTTTAGCCATGTTGTGGAGCACCTCCCCTTCATAGGGTCTTGGGCCCACACCTGCCTCTGTTGTATCATCAAATTCAGCTTTCATCTTTTGGTATGGGTGAGTTTTCCGTAAGAACCTATGATGACGCAAATACACGGTTTTGTGCGAGTTGGGTAGTCTTCTGCTAGTTGTCCTATCCATGCATGTGACACACCCTACACTCTCTTTGTTTTCTGCCCCGTTGTGTTGCCTAATGTTGAAATATCTTGAACGGTGTGCACCAGCATCGCATGTAGATCAAAAATCTCATTTTTGTAAGCATCATAACATTTTACAGCAGGCACATCTATCCACACTATCAGCAGTTCTTCTACCGATGGTGACGGTAAATGTCGATGTCATTTCCAGGTTGCTTCGGGCCTTGGATAATCATTTACATCATAATATATTTTTTCTTCATACACAACCAAGGAGCTAGGTTATATATGCACGGAAGCACCGGCCATGTGCTGTGATTGCTGCTCATATCGCCAAAAGGATTCATCCTGTCAGTACACTCCACGAGCCTTATACTTCTAGGATCATTGGAAAGAAATTCAAACTTGTTGTCGATTAACTCCCACTAAGCCCCATCTTTCAGGTGCCTCATAAACTTATCCGCAATTCTCTCATGATGATGCCACTACAACCTCTTTGCCTTTCTAGGGTTTGCAAACAAACTCCTCAACCCTGCAATTAAAGGCAAGTACCAAACAACCTTGAACGGGGTTCCTGTCTTGATCTTCTCGTCCAATTTGTACTTGTCATTTGCTCTCCTGTGCTTGTATCATGCATGCTTACATGTGGGACATGCACACAAATCTTTGTACTCACCGCGGTACAATATACAATCATTCACACAAGCGTATATCTTCTGTACTTCAAGTTCCAATGGGCAAACAATTTTCTTCGCTTCATTCATGCTTCTGGGGAGCACATTTTTTCTGGAAGAATTTCTTTGAAAATACCTAACATCTCTGTGAAGCCCTTGTTTGATAGACTGTTTGCTGCTTTAAATCTGTGAAGCGCCAGGGTAGCACTCAACTTGGAATATTTCTTTTTGCAACCTAGATACAATTCTTTCTTGGAGTCTACATCAATGGTTGGCAGATCCTTGTACCCAATCATATCCTTTTTTGGGCCCTTGAAATCTGCAATCATAGCAGCAAAATCTGGCATATCAAGATAAATGCGTCATCTGCGTCGACGTCTTGGTTTTCCAGTGGGCGTTTCGGATTTCCGGTGTTCCATTGGTAGCTTAACGCCTCTGCCCCGATGTTAGATTCAACATCCATGTGACACTGATTGGGGTTTGGCATCTCGCTGCCCTGGGTATCTTCATCCATGACCTCCTCTTCACCGTGTCTGGTCCAACGTGTATATCCATCGATGAATCTCCTAGAGACTAAGTGCATCTGGACATCTGCAACTTCATGTGACTATGTATTGGCACAATCAGTACATGGACACAGGATGTAATCCGCATCACCAATTCTCCTCTTTGTACTTTCAGCCAAATTCATGAACTCTGTCATGCCACTGATAAAATATGCGGTTTTCTGATTCTTTATCCATCGAGATTGTTCCATTTGCAGCACACGAATGGTAATTAAAAACAAAATAACAACATTAATACACGGATTAACTGCTGCCCAAAGATACGCGCATAAATCACAAGGTTTTATTTTCATAATTACTGAGGGCGCTCCATGTTGTTATCCAGACGTGCAATGACAAAAATTAATGGCCAGTCAATTTACACGCAGAGTACTACTACAACACTACCCTTAGGAATTGAATACCTTAATTAAGCCACTCACAAAAAGAATACCTTAATTAATTAGCCGTGTAGCGACCTCCACCTAGCAGACAGAGAAGCGGGATGCGGCGGCACGCCGAGACAGCAGGGTCGAGGAGCAAAGCTTAGTGCGGCTGCCACCTGAAGTTCGACCACCACTATCCCGCCATCGACCGTGATGGATGTGCTCGAATCACGCCGCTGCCGACCTTGATGGTTGAGCTCCTCCTATCTCCCGCCACAGATCGAGGATTGACCTCCTATGACGCCGCAACCGCCCACCGACCGAGGATTGACCTCTTCTTCGGTAGCCGCTGCCTAGGCCGTCACCGCCATCTCTATATGCAGAGCGGCTGTTTTTTTTACGGATATCTGCAGAGCGGCTGTTTACACGGTATCAAACTGTAACTCAATTATATGGACAGGGTAGTACATTACTTACGATTATGTAACGGCAACCGTGTCTAACCTGTGTTGTCTTCTCACACGGTTTGGTGCGGAAATCATGTGTGACGTTGTAATACCTAACACAAACGACATGTATAAACAGTGTGCCGTATACAACATATAGTGCCATAAGTAGTTCCCGACCATTAGCTTATCTCCACAGTTTCCCCATTTCCCCCAAATCCCTACATAGCCTTCAAATTCCCTCGTGTGGCGCTGACATTGGGGGAATGCGAACGAGTGGTGCTGATGGTTTCGGTGCGGCTGCTCCTGCTCGTATCACCGCCGAGCACTTGCCTAAGGTCATCAGAAGGTAGGTGTACTACGGATCCGAATCGTCCTGTCAGGTTCCAATCTATCCTGATCTTTTTTAGCATGTCCAAAGTATAGCTCCTTGTTGAATCCATCCTGAATGACCCCCCCCCCCTCCCCCCCAGGAAAGAGATCTACCGCCGGATCCAGAGCATGACTCCAGACTCCCGCAACACGAGTTCGACTTCGAGTTTTGTGCCACCGAGAAGTACCAAAAGCTGAGTTGTGTGCACGGGCATACTCCCGCTCGACGTGTATGCACGGAGGGATTCGACATTGGCAGGCCGTTTCTCAGTTTCCCCTTGGAGGTTAGTGCTAGTTAAGTTCATCATTTTACTTCAGTTAATGCCACCGCTCATCATGAATACTATTTAACATTGGCAGGGATATGAGGCTTGTGCCTTTGTTAACTAGCTGGATGAAGAATGGCATGGAAGGGCTCGGAGTGTTATCACCAAGCTCGCATAATACAACGCAAAGCTGAAGAATAAACTAGCTGATCTGGAATGTACAATCAGTACGGTGAAGCAAGAAAGAATCAATCACAGGCAACAGATGAAAGCAAGAGACAAGAAGGAACTAGCTTGTGTAGTTGTTGTTGTCGCATTAGCCATGTTCTATGCGCTGTTTGCAATGATGATTAGGGGCTTTGTTTGACATTATTGCTAAAGCACAAACGCGAAGATTCGTGCAGATATTTTTATTTGTCTTTTTTCTTTTCCTTTCTAGTTTGATTATTACTAGCTTTATCAATAAGAAGAGCTCAATGTATTGCTTGCCAACTGTCCTACTCCGTTCATACCGGTACGGTGCATAATCCCAAAACTTCGTTCCTTGTTTTTGTCACGAAAAGGAAACCAGCCAAATATCCAATAGGAGTCCTGCGCAACCCCGAGAATTTGGAGCGACTGGGTACAAATAATTGCGATTGATTATATCAGCGGTTAGATAATACATCAACCCCCGTTTCAATTCCCCCCCCCCCCCCCCCCCCCCACCCGCGCAAAAAAAAACCTGCTTCAATTGGAAGTTCCTCTTCTCATCATACCCCGCTTAAGTGTCCACCATTTTCATCGTCCCCGGCAGGCCGCGCTACACACTGGCACACAATCTGCAGCCATGTCGAGCGACGGCGAGGATGACAGTTCGGCCAGCAATCTGGCGCCCGATGATAGGTCAACATCGGAATCATCCCACTCATCTTCCATGAGTCCGGCGTCGAGCCCAGACCTCCTATCCGGTTCATGGAAGGGACGCCGCCTCCGGAGTCGTCATACGACAACCAGACGGACGAGGAGCCTTCGGAGGACGTAGAAGAGGACGGCGATGAGGAGGAGGAGGAATGGTCGAACAAGGAGGAGGAGGACGACGACAACAACGATGATGACGATGGTGGCGGCGATGAAAAGCCAATGGTCAATGGCAAGAAGCGTCCTCGCCAAGACGATGTCGCGGGGCCATCCAACAACAACAAGAAGAAGAAGGACTAAATTAAGCAGACTGTATATATCTTTGTTTATCCTGTCATCTCATCGCACACGGTTAGTAATATGTATTCGACAGAGATCTTCTACATTATCGCCCACATGTTGGTTTGTTGAACTGTGTGCCCTGACGAGCACATAATTCACAAAAAAATACCATATGGTATGTCTATAATGATCGCACACAATTCTGATTACCGACCTGTTTGTCGGGTATCACACACATCTTGTTACGCCGAATCGTTTGTGTTCACCTCAATCATCGCAAACGGTTCATCGGAGTGAATCGTATGTCAGTATATCGCACACACCTTGATCTGGCTGCCCGTTTACATTGTTACGTCTCGCCATAAACAGTTAAATGCAGATCAACCGTATGCCCCTCATCGCTGCATAACTAAAATCCGAACCGTGTTTGATGTATCATTCATCGCACATGTTTTGCATCTTTTTTTACGGTTTTTTACAGCACCGCTTATGATTAATGCATTGCACACAGTTTCGTCAGGGTCTCTGATCGTAGTGTCGTGTTAGCAGCATCCTGCAGTAGTGTAAGCATATTTCGTAGTGTCGGGCAATTGTTTTAATTCAAACACAGGATCACCTTTAGGTGGAGGAGGACCTCCTAGACTTTCAATAAGAAAATTGTGTTTTAGCGGAGATTGTTCTTCAAAGAATATTTTATCTATTTCATTTCTTTCACGCAAGTGCATGTCATTTTCATGGTCGAGCAAATATTGTTGTAGTGGATCAGTAGGAGCCATGGAAATAGAAGAAAGACCAATTATTTCATCCTTACTAGGTAATTCTTTATCACGGGGTTGTCTACTAAACTTAGAGAAATTAAATTCATGAGACTCATCACCAAAGCTACCACTGACAGTTTGTTTATGTCAATCTATAGTAGCATTGATAGTGTTCAAGAAATGTATACCAAAGATAATGGGACAAAAATCATCTTGTGGGGAACCAAGCACTAGAAAATCAGTAGGATATTTTATTTTCCCGCACAAGACTTCAACATCTCTAACGATCCCCAATGGTGTGATGGTGTCTCTATTAGCAAGTTTAGTAGTAACATCTATGTCTTCTATTTCAGCGAGTGCTATATCTTTCATAATTTATTGGTATAAGGTAAAAGGAATAGCACTCACACTAGCACCTAAATCATATAGGCCATGATAACAATGATCTCCTATTTTAACTGAGACAACAGGCATGCCAACAACAGGCCTATGTTTATCTTTTTCATCGGGCTTAGCAATTCTAGCTGCCTCATCACAGAAGTAAATAACATGTCCATCAATATTTTCTACCAAGATATCTTTAACCATAGCAACACTAGGTTCTACTTTGATTTGTTCTGAGGGTCCAGGTGCTTAAATATTACTTTTGCGAACCATAGTTGAAACCTTAGCATGTTCCTTTATCCTAATAGGGAAAGGTGGTTTTTCAATATAAGCAGTAGGCACAACTGGATCAACATTGTAAATGATAGTTTCATCTTTATCTATTACCGGTTCTTTAATTTCTTCTTAATAGGGGGTGATATTTAAACCACTTCTCCTTAAGGAGATCAACATGAGTATCAAATTATTCACAAAAAGAGGTTACTATCTCAGAGTCAAGTCCATATTTAGTGCTAAACTTGTGAAAAGCATCGGTATTCATAAAAGATTTAACACATTCAAACTCAAGCTTAATACCTGACTCTTTACCTTCATCGAGTTCCCAATCTTCAGAGTTGCGTTTTATTCTTTCTAAAAGATCCCACCTGAATTCAATAGTCTTCTTCATAAAAGAACCAGTACAAGAAGTATCAAGCATGGCTTGATTATCACGAGAAAGCCGAGCATAAAAATTCTGAATGATAATTTCTCTAGAAAGCTCATGATTGGGGCATGAATATAACATTGACTTAAGCCTCCCCCAAGCTAGAGCGATACTTTCTCCTTCACGAGGCCAGAAATTATATATATAATTCAGATCACGATGAACTAGAAACATAGATAAAAAAATTGGTGAAATTCCAATTTCAATCGATTCCAGTTCCAAGATCCAATATCATCGCATAGCCTATAACATGTCAATGCTTTTGCCTTCAAAGATAAAGGGAAAATCTTCTTCTTAGCTTCATCCATGGATAAACCTGCAAGCTTAAATAATCCACAAATTTCATCCACATAGATCAAATGCATATTGTTGGGAAACGTAGCATGCAATTTCAAAAAATTTCCTACGCTCATGCAAGACCTATCTAGGAGATGCATAGCAACGAGGGGGAGAGTGTGTCTACGTACCCTCGTAGACCGAAAGCGGAATCGTTTGACAACACGGTTGATGTAGTCGAACTTCTTCTAGCTCCGACCGATCAAGCACCGAACGTACGGCACCTCCGAGTTCTGCACACGTTCAGCGCGATGACGTCCCTCGCCTTCTTGATCCAGCAAGGTGTCGAGGAAGTAGATGAGTTCCGTCAACACGACGGCATGGTGCCGGTGAAGGTGAAGTGATCTACGCATGGCTTCGCCTAAGCACCGCGAGAATATGACCGGGGGTGTAAACTGTGGAGGGGGGCGCCGCACAGGGCTAACAATTGATGTTGTGTGTTCTAGGTGCCCCCTCCCAACATATATATAGGTGGGATGGGGAGGGGAGCAGCAAGGGTGCTCCCCAAGTAGGTGGAATCCTACTTGGGGTCCTCCCCAATTCGGCCTTCCCCCTTCCATATTTGCCGGAGGGGGAAAATGGAAGAGGAAGGAGAGAAGGAAAGGGGGGCGAACCCCCTCTTTCCCTTCTCCTACTCAGCCTCCTTCCTTGGGGGGGCACCCCTTGTGGGATGGTGTGCTCCCCTCCTATGGCCCATATCTTTCCCCCGGGGGTTTCGGTAACCCCCCCCCCCCCCCACCCTCCTGGTACTCCGATAAATACTCGATACACTCTAGAACACTTCCGGTGTCTGAATACTATCATCCTATATATCAATCTTTACCTATCGGCCATTGCGAGACTCTTTGTCATGTCCGTGATCTCATCCGGGACTCCAAACAACATTTGGTCATCAAATCACAAAACTCATAAAATATTAAATTGTCATTGAACGTTAAGCGTGCAGACCCTACGGGTTCGAGAACTATGTAGACATGTCCGAGACACCTCTCCGGTCAATAACCAATAGCGGAACCTGGATGCTCATATTGGCTCCTACATATTATACTAAGATCTTTATCGGTCGAACCGTTATGACAACATACGTTATTCCCTTTGTCATCAGTATGTTCCTGAGATTGGATCGTCGGTATTCACATACCTAGTTCAATCTCGTTACCGGCAAGTCTCTTTACTCGTTCCGTAATACATCATATTGTAACTAACTCATTAGTCACTTTTCTTGCAAGACTTCTTATGATGCATTACCGAGAGGGCCCAAAGATACCTCTCTGATACTCGGATTGACAAATCCTAATCTTGATCTATGCCAACCCAATAAACACCTTCGGAGATACCTGTAGAGCATCTTTATAATCACCCAGTTCCGTTGTGACATTTGATAGCACACAAGGTATTCCTCCGGTATCCGAGAGTTGCATAATCTCATAGTCAAGGGAATATGTATTTGACATGAAGAATGCAATAGCAATAAAACCGAACGATCAATATGCTAACCTAACGGATGGTTCATGTCCATCACATCATTCTCCTAATGATGTAATCCCGTTATCAAATGACAACTCATGTCCATGGTTAGGAAACCTTAACCATCTTTGATCAATGAGCTAGTCAAGTAGAGGCTCACTAGGGACACAGTGTTTTTCTATGTATTCACACATGTATTTGGGTTTCCGATCAATACAATTCTAGCATGAATAATAAACATTTATCATGAATAAGGAAATATAAAATAACAACTTTATTATTGCCTCTAGGGCATATTTCCTTCAATATCTTGCACTAGAGTCAATAATATAGCTTACATTGTAATGATTCTAACACCCAAGGAGTCTTGGTGCTGATCATGTTTTGCTCGTGGAAGAGGCTTAGTCAACAGGTCTGCTACATTCAGATTCGTATGTATTTTGCAAATCTCTTTGTCTCCCTCCTTGACTTGATCACGGATGGAGTTGAAGTCTCTCTTCATGTGTTTGGTTCTTTTGTGAAATCTGGATTGCTAAGGCAATTGCTCCAGTATTGTCACAAAAGATTTTTATTGGACCTGATGCACTAGGTATTATGCCTAGATTAGATATGAACTCCTTCATCTGGATTTCTTCATTTGCTGCTTCCGAAGCAGCTATGTACTCCGCTTCACACGTAGATCCCGTCACGACGCTATGCTTGGAACAACACCAATTGACAGCTCCACCATTCAACATAAATGTGTATCCGGTTTATGACTTAGAGTCATCTGGATCAGTGTCAAAACTAGCATCGACGTAACTATTTACGACAAGCTCTTTGTCACCTCCATAAACGAGAAACATATCCTTAGTCCTTTTCAGGTACTTCAGGATGTTCTTGACCGCTGTCCAGTGATCCACTCCTGGATTACTTTGGTACCTTCCTGCTAGACTTATAGCATGGCACACATCAGGTCTGGTACACAGCATAACATACATGATAGAACCTATGGCTAAGGCATAGGGAATTACTTTCATTTTCTCTCTATCTTTTGGAGTGGTCGGGCATTGAGTCTGAATCAACTTCACACCTTGTAACACAGGCAAGAACCCTTTTGTTGGCGTTCTGGGAACGGGGGTACCCTGACTTGCCTGCCTGCGGCCTGTGGCGTGGCTCAAGGGGTGGCCCAGCACGGCCCATCTTCATCCGCACGAGCTCAAGACCCTCGCGAGGGGCCAAGCCTCGCGGGGCGGACGACAGGAAGCCTCCTCAGGCACGACCTCGTCAGGATGGCTCGCGAGGAGGCGGAGGGATCAAGGCGGGGTACCTCACAAGGTTCCCATGACGCAAGCCATGATGACCAGGGCCGCCAGGTGGGCGCCAGCCCGCGCAGTGTCCTCGTTTCCTCTTTGGTGCAAAGGAGGCAAGCGCAGGCGAGAGCATCAAGCAAAGGCAGCCATTTCGGTGCAACAAGACCAAGTCCGACACAACGGCAGGAAGGAGGTCATCGTGGAGCCCAAGCGGCGTCATCGTCGAGCCTTTGGCGGCGAGGACCAACTTTAGTCAGGATAAGTGTACTAGATGTTCCCCTTCAAAATGGCCAACTGTTGGCGCCCTTCCCGCTCAATATTTGGGAAGAGGCCCAGGGCCTTCGCCTATAAATAGGACTAGCCACCCACAGGGTAGAGGCATCTGAAAGAGAGCTAGAGATCAATCTTGGATCCAGAGAGAGAGAGAGAGAGAGAGGGAGCGAACTCCCCCTAGCAGTTCGTCGCACCGGCCAAGAACAGACCCTCGTGAGGGTGTTCTTCCTTGTATTGTTCATCATCAGCCCCTGAGGCAATCCACCACACCACACACTGGAGTAGGGTATTACACCACAATGGTGGCCCGAACCAGTATAAACATTGTGTCCCTTGTCTTGCTCTTTGTGTAGTTTAGATCCTTGCGAGGCGACGAGGTGTAGGTTGGTAGGGGGTCTGATCTCCGCGCGCACCCCAGAGTTCGAACCTAGAGGGTCTGCCGGAACCCGAAATCCGACATTTGGCGCGCCAGGTGAGGGTGCGCCGGAGCTTTCCCTTCCGCCGACTCCCTCTCCGCCAACATCGTGATTCGCCCTACGATGAGCAGTGCGCCGCCCACTCCGGTCGCCAGCGCCAGCGCAGGGGCCAGGGGGCTCCCAGCCTTGGCCCCAGCCTTGCGACAGGTGCATTGGCCGAACAAGTTCAAGCCGGAGACGCCACCGCGCTTCTGGCAACGGCCCGATCCAGCCTTCTTTGGCGTCTGAGGAGGCGTGGTCGAAGCAGAGGCGGCAGCAGGTCATGGCTAACTGGCTTCCCATGGCCCTCACCGGCGCCCCGCACATGTGGCTGCTCCACTTGCCAGCGGCTTCCGTGGCCTCTTGGGAGGAGTTGCGCAACCTCTTCCTCGTCCAGCACATTGCGCCGGCGCCCCCAGTCGTCGCAGCTCTCCTGGGCGGCTCGCAGGCGCCACCTTCAGGCCGCCACGTCAAGCCATTCGTCCGCCAGATCGGCGCTGCCTCCGCGCGGCAGGGGGCTCCTCCGGGTCGGTCGGCGCCCAAGGCCAACCTGGCCTTCAGCTCGGAGGACCACCCCTCCAACTCAGCCTGCTCGGGCGCGCTCCCAATGATGTGCACCCCCACCATCTGCCAGGTGGCCGTCACCAAGACTCTCATCGATGGCGGCGCGGGCCTCAGCGTGCTCTCGGTTCAAGCCTTAAGCCTCCTCCACATACCGCCGGAGCGGCTTCAGCCTAGCAGGCCCTTCTTGGGCGTCGGAGGTGGTTGAGCCGGCTCCCTGGGGAAGATCCGTCTTCCGGTGACTTTCGGCACCTACACAACTTCCGCACGGAGCTGATCGACTTCGACATCGCCCCCATCGGCCTCCCATACAACGCCATCTTCGGCTACCCAGCACTGGCCCGATTCATGGCCGCGACTCACCTGGCATACAACCTCATGAAGATGCCCGGGAGCAACAGCGTCCTCACTGTGTCCGGAGACGTCGGGGATGCGTTGCAAGTGCTCAAGCTCGTTTTCAAGACTGCAGCGGCGGCACAGCCCGCCGACTCAGACGCCCCTGAGCCCAAGGGTTGCGCCCGGCCAAAAGAAGCGATTGTTCACCCAAGACAAAGCGTAAACCAAGCGACATCTTGGTCGACGAGGATGGATCCACTAACGCCGCCTTCACCATAGGCGCCAACCTTGAGCCCGAGCAGGCACTACAAGAAATATGTCAGCTAGTGACCTTCTGTCAGTGACCCTGGAAGAATTGGTCATAGATCTATGACCATTTCAGACCAATTGGTCAAAAGCTGTTCGAGGGGCTCCAAACCCTAAACCATTGCGACCATTTTGGTCGAAGGTCGTAATTTCCTTACGAAAAGGTCATAAAGCAAACAGCGCTAGTCTGCTGCCTTATTTCTAGTTGTTAACGACCAATATAGATGGTCATAGCCTTGTAAATTGTGGTGGGTTGCTATGACTAGGCGCCACCTCATATGTGTCATGTCCATGTGGCAGTTTTTGCCCTAGGTTGTGAAGCAACCTATATTTCTGTCATTCCCAAAATTCCCAAAAAAAATCTCATAAATTCTTTGGGTCATATCTTCGTCAAATATGTAAAAATGTTCCTTGCCTAGTTCAAAAATAATTCGAAAATTTTCATTTTCCTATTATGTTCAGAGCAGCACTTTGTGAAGGAAGTACCACTTTGGCATGTCCAAATGGTATCCATTTTCTACAGTGCTTTCCTATGCCCAAATAACCATGCTCCACCAAATGCCAGCTCAATCCATTCATTATTTTGTGCCCAGCTTCAACATTCGTATTTATGTCCAGTGTGGTAGTTTGTAAAGCAAGTACCACCTAGGCTCCTCCTTTTGAGGTGAAAATTTGTGAAGACGGTCTTCTTAGTAACTGATCATCCTCAGCCAAACTCACGCCCATTAGCCATGTGCATTTCCCGTACCGCAAATCAAACACATGGCTGCTTATTCATGTTTGAGCATCGATCGGTCTCCTCGTGAGAATCTTATGTTGTGATTTTCTTCCTAGCACCTACAGGGAGTGCCCAACCCACTAGACATGCCTAGGCCGCCCATAACACATGGCAACGCATACGGTCACGCTGATGACCACGCTTGTGAACATCTTGAGCTCTGGCAGCTCTAGAGTTGGGGCCCTCGGCCACCGTCCAAACCTCGATGTCTCGCCATCAAACCATGTATTTCTGATTAAATAGATACTTATTTACCTAGAAATGATTTTTGGAAAAATAAAGAGCAAACTATGAGGCAGCTGCAGTTCAAATTTGACCCGCTTCAAATTTGAATCGACGGAATTTGTCTTTTTCACCGTGAGGTGGATCAACAATTTTGACACCCAACCATTTTGTCAATTGTGCATTATATATGGCCTAGTATTTTATAAAATTGATTAGGTCCAATTTTGCAACAATTATTTGGTAGTTCCTTCACAAAAAACCCTCCTTTTGGGCACTCGGAAAATGAAAAATGAATTTTCCGTGCAAAGAAAATGAAAACTTCCTTAGGCAACATTGTTTAGAATTCCAAGATGCACCCTCGTGCACAATATGAGATCATTTGAACAAACTATGCCATGAATGTGGCCATAAGATTGATAATTTGGCTTGAAAGACATGAATCTTCACGCATGATAGCTCATTTCTGAGAACACTTTTTTAAAATAATTACCGTATTACAAGTTTATTATTTTTCCTGGAAACGTGGTCACATATAATGACACAATGCAAAGGTTTTCCAATTTTTTGATTTTTTTTGAATTTTTATGCGGTTCAAAATGTGGTCAAAAGCAGCGGGCTTGACCGTTCCAAGCTAGTGGTTGAATCTTGGAATTTTTTTTGGTGTTTCTATGATTAAATAGATACTTATGTACCTAGAAATGATTTTTGGAAAAATAAAGAGCAAACTATGAGGCAGCTACAGTTCAAATTTGACCCGTTTCCAGCTGAATCGACGGCAATTTGTCTTTTTCACCAGAGGTGGATCAAAACTTTTTTCACCCAACCATTTTGTCTATTGTGAATTATATATGGCCTAGTATTTTATAAAATTGATTAGGTCCAATTTTGCAACAATTATTTGGTAGTTCCTTCACAAAAAACCCTCCTTTTGGGCACTCGGAAAATGAAAAATGAATTTTCTGTGCAAAGAAAATGTAATTTTCCTTAGGCAACATTGTTTGGAATTCCAAGATGCACCCTCGTGCACAATATGAGATCATTTTAAAAAACTATGCCATGAATGTGGCCATAAGATTGATCATTTGGCTAGAAAGCCATGAATCTTCACGCATGATAGCTCATTTCTGAGAACACTTCTTTAAATAATTACCGCATTACAAGTTTATTATTTTTCCTGGAAACTTGGTCACATATAATGAGACAATGCGAAGGTTTTCCAATTTTTTGATTTTGTTTGAATTTTTTATGCCCGTTTCAAAATGCGGTCAAAACGGCTTGCTTGACCGTTCCTAGCTAGTGGTTGAATCTTGGAATTTTTTTGGTGTTTCTATGATTAAATAGATACTTATGTACCTAGAAATCATTTTTGGAAAAAATAAAGAGCAAACTATGAGGCAGCTATAGTTCAAATTTGACCCGTTTCCAGCTGAATTGACGGCAATTTGTCTTTTTCACCAGAGGTGGATCAAAACTTTTTACACCCAACCATTTGGTAAATTGTGCATTAAATATGGCCTAGTATTTTATAAAAATGATTTGGTCCAAT
This sequence comes from Aegilops bicornis, assembly GCA_021605145.1. NCBI lineage: Eukaryota > Viridiplantae > Streptophyta > Magnoliopsida > Poales > Poaceae > Aegilops > Aegilops bicornis. The sequence goes on from CM038674.1 coordinate 623,254,093, forward strand.
TTTGCAACAGTTATTTGGGAGGTCCTTCAGAAAAAAACCTCATGTTGGGCACTCGAAAAATGGAAAATGGTTTTTTCGTCCAAAGAAAATGAAAACTTCCTTAGGCAACATTGTTTGCCATTCCAATATGCACCCTTGTGCACAATATGAGATCATTTGAACAAACTATGCCATGAATGTGGCCATAAGATTGATCATTTGGCTTGAAAGCCATGAATCTTCACAGATGATAGCTCATTTCTGATAACACTTTTTTAAAATAATTGTCGTATTACAAGTTTGTTATTTTTCCTGGGAACTTGGCCACATATAATGACACAATGCGAAGGTTTCCCATTTTTTCGATTTTTTTTAAATTTTTTATGCCCGTTTCAAAATGCGGTCAAAATGGCGGGAATGACCGTTCCTAGCTAGTGGTTGAATCTTGGAATTTTTTTGGTGTTTCTCTGATTAAATAGATACTTTTGTACCTATAAATTATTTTTGTAAAAAATAAATAGCAAACTACGAGGCATCCGCAGTTCAAATTTGATCCGCTTCGAGCTGAATCGGTGAAAATTTGTCTTTTTCACCAGAGGTTGATCAAAACTTTTTACACCCAATAATTTGGTCAATTTTGCATTAAATATGGCCTAGTATTTTAGAAAAATGGTTTGGTCCAATTTTGCAACAAATATATTATAGGTCCTTCACAAAAAAACTCAGTTTGGACACTCGAAAAATGGAATATTGATTTTTCGTGCAAAGGAAATAAAAAATCCCTTTGTCAATATTGTTTGCAAATCCATGATGTAAACTTGTGCAAAATATGATATCATTTGAACAAATATTTGATAGGACTTTCACAAAAATACTCATTTTGAGCACTGGAAAATGGAATGAAATTTTTTATTTTGAATCGATCGCGACCAATTTATATTGGTCATAACGTCATCAAATGGTTTGCTTCGTTCTGATTGGACCATGAGCATATCACACGGATCACGCATCAACCACCGTCGGATGCTTCCGGATCCAAGGGCCCAAAACCACCCGAGCCGAAACCCTAGCTCTGTCCTCATGGACATTTTCCACCTCATTCTTTCTTTCTTTCTCTCCCTCCCCCCTCAGATCCTCTCCCCTCTCCCCCATGCAGCGAACCGTAGCCCCTCTCTCCCCCGCACACCACCTCCTCCCTTCCAGATCCACAGCCGCCACATCCTCCTTTCTAGATCGCCACCTCCACCTCCCTCCGGACGAGCTCCCCGCCGTCCATGGCTTCCCCCACGCCCTTCTCCCCCGCGAGCCCTCTCTCTCTCCCTCGCGCGACTCCTCTACTCCACTCGATTCCGGCGAGTTGAGGCGGCGCTCGCCGGCCTTGCCACACCCCGGCTTCGAGTAAGCAAGTTTTTGCTCGGCGCCCGCGCCAGCGGATCGAGGCCCAGCGGATGGGTTTGGTTCCTTCCTTACTACAGGCGGTGTTGTGCTTGTGGCGGTGTGTGTTGTCTTGTGGCGGCATTAGTAGCGTCGCTTCATGGCGGCGAAGTGCCGAAGCACGTCGCGGTGGGTCACGGAGTACTGTAGGCGGTGGGGGGCGGCAAGACGCTCAACGGCGGCGTTCGCCGAGTTCATCTTGTTCTTGGATTTTCGCTTGCTTCTTTGTTTCTTCTTTCGACCGAAGCGGGTGAGCTGATTTTGGATTTGTCATCCTGGTTTACGCAGCTGTTGGAGGAGGACTTGGTGGTGCTAAGTAATGGAGTACTGCAGGGCGGATGCCGCTTCCGTTGAACTCGGGTGAGCTTGCGAATCCGCGACGGCCTTGGTGATTTTTCTTTATCGCTACTCTATTAGTCATGGAATTCGGGAGAGCTTGGGTTCAATTTTATTTTACGGGATTTTTATCGGGTGTATGCAATCAGTATAATCTGTAAATTGGCTTGCCCTGGGTGTTCTTGGTTGGTGATTCGGCAATGATTTGAAGTGGTTCGGCTTATCAACCGGTGGTTAGGTGGAGCCGGGTTATTATAGTTTCAAGACAGGAGGGGAAAGGTGGCACAAATCTGGGGCGGGGCATGTTTACTGATTGATCCAATCATTTTTTCTGGTATCAATCAATCATGCCAAACATCAAACGGATTATCAAATCTGAATTGGCACTGTTTTTATATATAATGATACCATACAGCTCGAGATGAACATATGCTTGGTGAATAGCTGTTCATACATCTGGAGGTGTTACTATGAGTACAATTACCATTCAGAAAGAAAAAAACTATGAGTAAAATGCAAAGAACGCACTTCCAGACTATCAATCATGCATGCCCATATCATTTGCTTTGCTTAATGTTTCTTAGTTTAACTTACTAATTTCTTGTCTGTGTATTTTTTGCTGCTAGAAGGGATCCAAATAGGTTGCAACTGGGAGTAAAATATGTGTCTAAACTGATAAATGCGGTGCAAAAATCGACGACCAAGATCCGATTATGTGTATTGCAGACAACACCTTTCATTAGATACACTTTGATGCTATTTCTAGCATGAATTTCTATTTCAGACTTAAAACTAAAATTCTGAACAACTAAAATCGCTCTTGTTCCTTATTTTTGTAGGGCGGTTCCTCTCGTTTCTTTGGTTCATCCGCTCCTTCATGATTGATGTACTGGTTACGGCGCTCCTTCGTGATAGACTCGGTTAACTCTTTGTTAGCCTTGTGGGTCGTAATTCTTTCTCTCCGAGCGCATATCTTTTGATGTATTGCTCATGCTCATTCTGTACCGAGATAGACCTAATATCCGTAGGGTTGTAGATTGATTTCCCCTGAAAAAGCTATGCTTCTTTCCTTGGATGATAAGCATGTTCCACAACTATGTGGAATTCTTAAGATAAACAGTCTTTAGTTTCTTTTGGTGCATCTGTGTGCACATAACAGTCTATTAGTTTCTCAGTCTGTTAATTTCTCTTTATATAATGAAAAAAATAAGATGTTGTCGCTTGTTTATTATTATCTATCATTGTAGATTGATTTTTAGGCCACCAGTACTTGTATGTATAATTTCTAGTCTCTTGAATGAATAATTTTTCTTTATGTGTCATGTGTCTTGTGTTACTACATACATGCTGTGAAGTACATGGTTAGGAACTATGGTAACCCGTAGTTTGCTCTACCCGTGATAGTAGGATGATGGAAGCATCACTACTGAATGTAGTTCATGTTTCTTCATATAATCATCATTTACTAGAGTTTCTCTTCTTCTTGCTACTACTTGGTTTTTAGCGCCACTAGCTTGTCTTTGAAATGTAAACACATCATATTGTTTTCATCGGACCGGTGTACCTTGAGCATGCAAAGTAAACACATGCTACTCCACTTGTCTATTTGTACATAAACTTTTGTTTAAATAAACCGAGCTAATAAACCAAACGGTGCGAACACATTCAGTTCTGAAATTTGTCTACTCCACTTGTTTGATTGTACTGAAACCTTTGTTTGCATGTTTCTAAAATACAGAGAAGAACACCCTTTCTGGTAAAATATTTGTTTGCTATGATATGAAATTCCATGATGTGTGTGATGTTTCAGTTTCTATAGCTACAACAAAGTCCTAGTTTACTCTGTACTTGCTCTTGATGATTGCTGGCTAAATTTACAGTTGAAATAATAGTAGCCAAGGAGTAGATACAAGACGTATTTACCGTATTTTGCATGGAATGTTAAAAATCAGTTTTGTTGTGGTTTCTTGTTCTGTGAGTCAAATTGCATAAGATGGGAGTATCACAACATGCATATACTGAAGATGAGAGTATCACAACCTGAATGTGCAGCTTATGTAGTTTCTGTATTTTTTTAAAGCATGGAGTAGCTTCTATAGTTTCTGTATTTTTGTTAAAGCATGGAGTAGCTTCTATAGTTTCTGTATTTCTGTATTTTCGTTAAAGCGTGGAGTAGCTTCTATAGCTTCCTCACAAGTTAATGCTTCGCTCGTCCGGGTGTGATAATGCCATTTGTCTTGTGCAATCAGATTACATTTCTGTTTGTTGTGGTAATATAAAAATATTCGTCTTTGTCAAAATTTTCACAGTGCGTGTCTTTCATTTCTTTAATTTGATTGTTTCCCTTGTATTCAATATGCTTCTAGTGGCTGATCCTTCCATTTTTGTTGTGGCATCTTTATTTCACAGGTGTTGTGAGTTCTGGAAGATGGAAGAGGAAGAAATTGTTGAACTAAAGTTTTTGTATTCTGTTTTGTTGTACGTATCATTTGATAGTTTTGTATAGGAACAAGTGATACTATTTTGTAGGGCTTTATGGCCTGTGATGTAAACATATTTAGTGCTGAAATATGAAATTATTTGCAAAATTTGTCAAAAGGTGGATCATATGTATGAATATGTGAATGGGCTGAAAAGAGTAATGGACCAACTCGAGTTGAATTAATATTTGAATGTATAAAAAGGCCGAATGTAAACCAGAAATGGGCTGAACAAAATTGTACATATATTCTTGAAAGGCCAAACGTGCATAAAATTGATGGGCTGACCAGTTGGGCTTGGCCCATGTAGCGAATAAAATTAATGTAAATAAATATACCAAATGGGTTGAATTAACGGGCTCGGCCCATGTAGAAAATCGAATTGGACCGGGCTGAATCTTGTGCCACATCAGCTTGCCACGCTGGATGCCTACGTGGCCTGGGGAGGCTGCTAGTGACCAAAACACCACAGTAGGCATGTTTTGGTCGTAAACGTCTACGACCTTCTCACACGGAAGGTCGCTATAGTCAGTTAACGACCGCCAGCTTTTGACCTTCTCTTTTTGGTCACAAAAAGGTCGCAAATGAAAAACCATGACCTTTCAGTGACCAATAGTCAAGGTCACAAGTTGACATATTTCTTGTAGTGAGGAGGAGGCCCTGGTCAAGTTCCTGCGCGGGAACAAGAAGGTATTCGCATGGGAACCAGATCAGTTGGCAGGGATCCCGAGAGGCGTAATCGAGCACCACCTCAACGTGTGCCCCAACGTACGCCCCGTGAAGCAGAAAGCGAGACGGCAGTCCACTGAAAAGCAAGCTTTCATCATCCAAGAGACCCGCAAGCTAGAAGCAGCAGGGGTCATTCGCGAGGTCTGATACCCAGATTGATTGGCTAACCCGGTTGTCGTGCCAAAGAAAGGGGGGAAGGAATGCATGTGTCTCGACTTCACCAACCTCAACAAAGCCTGCCCGCAGGATCCATTCCCGCTCCCTCGTATCGATCAGATCGTCGATTCCACCGCCGAGTGCGACCTGTTATGCTTTCTGGATGCCTTCTCTGGCTATCACCAGATCAAGATGGCGGTAGAAGCCGTGGAAAAAACGGCTTTCCTGACCCCGTGTGGGGTGTACTGCTACACATGCATGCCGTTCGGGCTGCGCATAGCGCAGAGCGACCTTTCGGTGGTGATGCACATCACCTTGGGTCCGCAGCTCGGGAGGAATGTTGAGGCTTACGTCGATGACATTGTGGCGAAGTCTCGGAGGCCAAAACCACGATACAAGACCTAGAGGAAACCTTCATGAGCCTCAACGCAGCGTGGACCTGCGGCTCAACCCGGAGAAGTGTGTGTTTGGGGTCCCCTCGGGCAAGCTCTTGGGCTTCCTCGTGTCCCATCGGGCATCGAGGCTAACCTGAAAAGGTCAAGGCGATCGAGGACATGAGCCCGCCAAGACCCTCGGAGAAATGCAGAAGCTCACTGGGCGCGTGGACCGCACTAGGACGCTTCATCTCCAAGTTGGGGGAACGAAGCGCTACCCTTCTTCAAGATGATGAAGAAAAAGGCCCCTTTGAATGGATCAAGAGGCCGACAAAGGCGTTCAAGATCTCAAGAGGTACTTAACCAGCCCTCCCAGAATGGTGGCTCAGCCCCCAAGAGCCCCTGGTGCTCTACCTTGCAGCCACCCCTACTCTTGCCGATCCCTCGTGGCGGTTAGGGAGGAGCGTCGAGACCAAAGCAGCAGCACTGCCGGGTCAAGGCGAAGCAGGATCAAGGGGGCCTCATAGAGACCACTACCACAGCCGAGAAGGATCAGCCGCCACAGGAAAGCGCACTCGGAACAGAAGAGACCCCTCCCCCTGACGACCAGCCACTTGGGGCTCCACTGTCTCAGGAGGCGCCACGACCTCCGGAGGACGCCAACAACGCCAACACTCCCAACCTCGTCAGACACCACTGTGTACTTTGTCGGCACAATGTTGCGGGGCCCGAGGCGCGGTACCCCATGCCCAGTAAACTCCTCCTCGCGCTCTTGGTGGCTTCAGCGCAAGCTGCGGCACTATTTTCGTGGCCATCCCATCAAGGTTGTCTCGGCGTACCCCTTGGAAAAGGGTGCTCGAGAGCCCCAACTCGGCTGGAAGAGTCGCTGAGTGGAACATCGAGTTGCAAGCGTTTCAGCTAGAATTCATCACCACCAGAGTCATCAAGGGAGCTGCGCTAGCGGACTTCGTGGCGGAATGGACGGAGGCGCTGGACCTCAAGGCTGATGAGGATCGATCCCTCTCCCCGGGACGCGAGGCACCGGACGGTTGGATCATGTACTTGACAGGCGTTCTCCAGACATCGGCGCTTGAGGCTGGCGCAGTGCTTATATCTCCTACTCAAGACAAGCTCTACTACACCATGCAGCTCTGTTTCCAGCACGGATAAAAGGTCTCCAACAACATAGCGGAATATGAGGGTCTGATAGCAGGCCTGAAGGGCCCCGTTGCCCTGGGAGTGAAGCGCCTTACCATCAAGGGTGATTCACAACTCCTCGTCAACTTCTCCAACAAAGTATACGAGCCGAGGGATGAGCACATGGAAGCCTACCTCGCAGAGGTCCGCAGGATGGAGAAGCGATTACGGGGATTGGAGTTGCAGCATGTGCCTCGTGGCACCAATCAAGAGGCTGACGACATCGCCAAACGGGCATCCAGGCGGCTACCTCAGGAGCCCGCGTCTTCGAGGAGTGGCTCTTCAAGCCCTCGACAACGCCATCGCTGTCAAGCACGGTGCAGCCTCGGGAAGAACTCCCCTAGCCACCTGCCTCGGGAGCCCCGGTCTGTGGCCCGGCCTCGGGAGTGCGTCTGCTCCTAACGCTGGAGCCTCAGGAGGGATGTTGGATCACAGAGCTCCAGAGCTACCTGACGCAAGGGAACTTGCCGGAAAAGGAGTAGGAAGCGGAGCGTGTGGCGCGGAAAGCCACGGCGTACTGCATCAGGGATGGAGAGCTCTACCGAAAGCGGCCAAATGATGTGTCCCTGCGTTGCATCTCCAGGGAGCAAGGGAAGGAGCTGCTGGCAGACATACACGGTGGAGACTGTGGGCATCATTCGTCATCACGGACCCTTGTTGGCAAGGCGCTCCGCAGCGGGTTTTATTGGCCCACTGCGCTCAATGATGCCATGGAACTGGTGAAGGCTTGCGAGGCCTGCCAATTCCATGCCAAGCGTATCCATCGGCGGCGGGAGGTGCGCAAACTATACCCCTCTCATGGCCATTCGCGATGCAGGGGCTGGATATCCCGGCCCGTTCCTCGGGCGCCGAGGAGGCTATCGTTACCTCTACGTCGCCGTTGAAAAGTTCACCAAGTGGGCTGAAGTGGAAGCCGTCCGCACCATCCCTGCGAGTTACTGCGGTCAAGTTCATCAAGGGCATCGTGAGCGGTTCGGGTGCCGAACCGCATCATCACCGACAACGGTTCGCGGTTCACCAAGAACCTCTTCAAAACATATTGTGCTAACCTTGGGGCCTTGGTATGCTACGCTTGATGGCGCACCAGCGAACAGCGGTCGAGTCGGCGAGCCAACGCAGAGGTCCTGAGGGGCCTCAAAACCAGGACATTCAAGAAGAAGTTGGAGGCCTGCAGCAGAGGCTGGTACGACGAGCTTCAGTCCGTGTTGTGGTCCATCCGCACAACCGCGACCAAGCCGACTGGCGAGAACCCGTTCTTCCTGGTCTATGGAGCTGAAGCAGTCCTACCTCACGAGGTCAGACGTCGTTCCGCACGGGTCCTGGCGTTCGACGAGGCGCAGCAGGACGCCATGCGGGGGACGGACCTCGTGCTGGGGGAGGAGCATCATCGAGAAGCCACGCTACGAGCGGCGAGGTACCAACAAGCACTGCGGCGATATGACTGTCGCAACATTCGCCCCAGAACTCTTGAGGTAGGGGACCTCGTGCTCAGACGGGTTCTCTCCAGGGAAGGACTGCATAAGCTTTCTCCCATGTGGGAGGGCCCGTTCAAGGTTGTTCATGTTTCCGGGCCGGATCCGCGCTTGGAGACTCAGGAGGGGGTGCCCGTCCAGAACGCGTGGAACATCCAGCACCTCTGGAGGTTTTACCTCTAAAAAGGCCCGGTGCCTGTGAAGAAGGCAAACGCCTATGAAGCTCATCTTTCTGAGAAAGTCCCGGTGCCTATGAAGAAGGCAAACGCCTGTGAAGCTCATCTTTCTGAGAAAGGCCTGGTGCCTGTGAAGAAGGCAAACGCCTGTGAATCTCATCTTTCTGAGAAAGGCCCGGTGCCTGTGAAGAAGGCAAACGCCTGTGAAGCTCATCTTTCTGAGAAAGGCTCGGTGCCTGTGAAGAAGGCAAACGCCTGTGAAGTAGTTGCGGTTTGGAAAAGGCCCGGTGCCTGTGAAGAAGGCCAACGCCTGTTAAGCTCGCCACCCGTGACACTCTCACGTAATAATGAGTTGGGGCTGTACACGCCCCAGAGCCTTAGGAGCGCCGGCCTCAGGCCCTGGGGCTCCCTCCCACGCCCAGTGGCAGCACTTAGCTCCGCGCTGGTGAGAAGACATCGAAGACTAGATTAGGTGCCGGACGCGGCCTTTTTCATTTGCTTTGTGTAGTTGGCTTGTTCGTTCACATGTGAAGTCTTATTGAAAGTGTTGCCGACTTTGGCTTGCGACTCTTTGCCTTCTTCGCTCTCCTACCTTGATTTCTCTCACGCGAGTCTCGCGAGGGAGCAACGCGGGCACCCTCACGAGTGTTTTCTGCTCCTACTGTTTGAGGCTTCCCTAACCGGGTTCGCTACGGGAGCACCCCTCCAGTCCGTGCCCCACGGGCACCGCGACGCGAACACAGGACCTGGGTCGGTCGCCTCCACGACTGAGGCCGAAAACTACCTCTCCTGGCTAATCTTTGTAGGGCATGAAGCGTTCGACGAGGCCTCGGCCTCGAGAGGCGAAGACTGCGACAGGTCGCCCCCAAGCTAAGTAATTCCTACACGCAGGCGTGTGACACAGAAGCCTAATACAAAAGTAGCGGAAACAGTACGATAATTAAACAGCAACAGTCCAAGCACGCCCCCTGGGCCCTACCTCTTGTCTCTTTGCGCAGAAAAGGAAAATAACAAGACAGGCGCGGCTCGCTTGACACCAACTCGCGGCGGAGGCTCGAACCGCCTTCGGAGCTCAAGCGGACTCCCTCTCGCGCTTCATCGAGGCGCGACGGCAGGCGGGCACGGTGGCTGGTCACGACCACCGCTGGAGGAGCCGCCTTCCGAAGAAGAGTCGTTGAAGCTTGACGAACCCCGAGCGCCGCCAACCACGCGCGCGCCGCCATCTTCGTCCCGATCGCCGCCGGGACTAGGCCCACGGCCGCGGTCGTCGTCCTCGGGGCAGCACCCGGCGCGGCGACCGTCTTCCCCGAACACCCTCACGTAGAGGGTGGCGTCGCCGTCGAACTTGAAGTGCAGGGTGCACCGCCGGCTCAGGCCTCGTGCGCGGGCAAACGTTTGCCAGCCGCGGGTCAGGGCCACACTCCCGGCGGCGGAGACCTCCAATGAAGCCAGGAGGCCGGCTGCGACAACCGTCCGCTGGAGCTAGAGGCGCCGGGCGCCCGGCGGAAGTTCACCTAAAAGGAAGCGGGAAGCTGGAGCCAGTCTTTGGTCGGTTCCTCCGACCACCACGACAAACTCCGGCAGCACCTCTGCCGAATGGAAGCCGGCCTAGGGGGTGTGGCAGCGGCCGTACGCCCCCATCAATGGCCTGACGCCCGTCGCCGCGCGGGAGATCGCCTCCACGGCCGCGAGAAGCCTCTGCAGGAGCCACAGGGTGCTTGCGAGGACGACCTCGACCGCGCTTGGCTGGGGGAGAGTCAGGCTCCACCTGGTGGGCCTTTCCCTTCTCCGCGGCCGAGAACCTCTTCGGCGGAGCCATGGAGAAGAAGGAGAAGCAAGAAGAGATGGACCGGAAGGACACGCGCCGTTCCGTACTTATAGCCAGGGAAGGCCAACCGTCGACCTCCACGATCACAGGTAATCATGACCCGCCCTGCATGCGGGGACTTGTCAATTCATGCAGTCGTCGAGGCGTCGTGGGGAAGCAGGGGCGCCCACGTCCAATCAACCGCCACGCGGCGCCCAAGGCCACAGGCTGTTAGGGCCCGCGACGCTTCGCACTTGCCCCTTCGCTTCTCTGCTCAGCCAAGTCCAGACGCGCCTTGGGCCCAAGGGCTACTATTGGCGTTCTGGGAACGGGGGTACCCAGACTTGCCTGCCTGCAGCCTGCGGCGTGGCTCAAGGGGTGGCCCAGCACGGCCCATCTTCATCCGCACGAGCTCAAGACCCTCGCGGAGCGGACGACAGGCAGCCTCCTCAGGCACGGCCTCGTCAGGCTGGCTCGCGAGGAGGCGGAGAGATCAAGGTGGGGTACCTCACGAGGTGCCCATGACGCAAGCCATGACGACCAGGGGCGCCAGGTGGGCGCCAGCCCGCGCAGTGTCCTCGTTTCCTCTTTGGTGCAAAGGAGGCAAGCGCAGGCGAGAGCATCAAGCAAAGGCAGCCATTTAGGTGCAACAAGGCCAGGACCGACACAACGGCAAGAAGGAGTTCATCGTGGAGCCCAAGTCGGCGTCATCGTCATAGCCTTTGGCAGGCAAGGACCAACTTTAGTCAGGATAAGTGTACTAGATGTTTCCCTTCAAAATGGCCAACTATTGGCGCCCTTCCTGCTCAATATTTGGGAAGAGGCCCAGGGCCTTCGCCTATAAATTGGACTAGCCACCCACAAGGTAGAGGCATCTGAAAGAGAGCTAGAGATCAACCTTGGATCCAGAGAGAGAGAGACCGAACTCCCCCTAGCAGTTCATCGCACCGGCCAAGAACAGACCCTCGCGAGGCTGTTCTTCCTTGTATTGTTCATCATCAGCCCCTGAGGCAATCCACCACACCACACCTTTGGAGTAGGGTATTACACCACAATGGTGGCCCGAACCAGTATAAACATTGTGTCCCTTGTGTTGCTCTTTGTGTAGTTTAGATCCTTGCGAGGCGACGAGGTGCAGGTTGGTAGGGGGTGAGATCTCCGCGTGCACCCCAGAGTTCGAACCTAGAGGGTCTGCCGGAACTCGAAATCCGACACCTTTCTTTGACTGATCCATTTTGAACTTCTTCAAAACTTTATCAAGGTATGTGCTTTGTGAAAGTCCTATTAAGCGTTTTCATCTATCTCTATGGATCTTGGTGCCCAATATATAAGCAGCTTCACCGAGGTCTTTCATTGAAAAAGTTTTATTCAAGTATCCTTTTATGCTATCCAGAAATTCTACATCATTTCCAATCAACAATATGCCATCCACATATAATATTAGAAATGCTACAGAGCACCCACTCACTTTCTTGTAAATACAGGCTTCTCCGAAAGTCTGTATAAAACCATATGCTTTAATCACCTCATCAAAGCGTATATTCCAACTCCGAGATGCTTGCACCAATCCATATATGGATCGCTGGAGCTTGCACACTTTGTTAGCACCTTGAGGATCGACAAAACCATCTGGTTGCATCATATACAACTCTTCTTTTAGAAATCAATTAAGGAATGCAGTTTTGACGTCCATTTGCCAGATTTCATAATCATAAAATGCAGCAATTACTAACATGATTCAGACAGACTTAAGCATAGCTATGGGTGAGAAAGTCTCATCGTAGTCAATTCCTTGAACTTGTCGAAAACCTTTCATGACAAGTCAAGCTTTGTAGATAGTAACATTACCATCAGCGTCAGTCTTCTTCTTGATGATCCATTTATTCTCTATGGCTCGCCGATCATCGGGCAAGTCAACCAAAGTCCACACTTTGTTCTCATACATGGACCCTATCTCTGATTTCATGGCCTCAAGCCATTTATCGGAATCTGGCTTCATCATAGCTTCTTCATAGTTCGTAGGTTCCTCATGGTCTAGTAATATGACTACCAGAACAGGATTATCTTACCACTCTGGCGTGAACGTGCTCTAGTTGACCTACGAGGTTCGGTAGTAACTTGATCTGAAGTTTCATGATCATCATCATTAGCTTCCTCTCTAGTTGGTGTAGGCATCACGGGTACGGTTTTCTGTGTTGAGTTACTTTCCAATTCGAGAGAAGGTACAATAATCTCATCAAGTTCTACTTTCCTCCCACTCACTTTTTTCGAGAGGAACTCCTTCTCTAGAAAGTTTCCATTCTTGGCAACAAAGATCTTGCCTTGGGATCGGTGGTAGAAGGTGTTCCCAATCATTTCCTTAGGGTATCCTATGAAGAGGCACTTCTCCAATTTGGATTCGAGCTTATCAGGCTAAAGCCTTTTGACATAAGTGTTGCAACCCAAAACTTTAAGAAACGACAACTTAGGTTTCTTGCCAAACCACAGTTCAACCAGTGTCGTCTCAACGGATTTAGACGGTGCCCTATTTAATGTGAATGCAGTTGTCTCTAATGCATAACCCCAAAACGATAGTGGTAAGTCGCTAAGAGACATCACAGATCGCGCCATATCTAATGAAGTACGGTTACGACATTCGGACACCCCATTACGCTGTAGTGTTCCAGGTGGCGTGAGTTGTGAAACTATTCCACATTATTTTAAATGAAGGCCAAACTCATAACTTAAATATTCGCCTCCGCGGTCAGATCGTAGAAACTTTATTTTTCTTGTTACAATGATTCTCCACTTCACTCTGAAATTCTTTGAATTTTTGTATTCAAATGTTTCAGACTTGTGTTTCATCAAGTAGATATACCCATATCTGCCCAAATCATATGTGAAGGTCAGAACATAATGATACCCGCGGCGAGCTTCAACACTCATCGGACCGCATACATCGGTATGTATTATTTCCAATATGTCATTAGCTCGCTCCATTGTTCCGGACACCGGAGTTTTAGTCATCTTGCCCATGAGGCATGGTTTGCAAGTATCAAATGATTCATAATCAGGTGATTCCAAAATTCCATCTGCATGGAGTTTCTTCATGCGCTTTACACAATATGACCTAAACGGCAGTGCCACAAATATGTTGCACTATCATTATCAACTTTGCATCGTTTGGCATCAATATTATGAATATGTGTATCACCACAAGAGATTCAATAAAAATAGACCACTCTTAAAGGGTGCATGACCATAAAAGATATTACTCGTATAAATAGAACAACCATTATTCTTTGATTTAAATGAATAACCGTCTCACACTAAACAAGATCCGGATATAATGTTCATGCTCAATGCTGGAACCAAATAACAATTATTCAGGTCTAAAACTAATCCCGAAGGTAGATGTAGAGGTAGCGTGCCGACGGTGATCACATCGACCTTGGAACCATTCCCGACGCACATCGTCACCTCGTCGTTAGCAGTTCTTCGTTTAATTCATAGCCCCTGTTTCGAGTTACAAATATGAGCAACCGAACCAGTATCAAATACCCAGGCGCTACTACGAGCATTAGTAAGGTACACAACAATAACATGTACATCAAATATAACTTTGTTCACTTTGTCATCCTTCTTATCCGCCAAATACTTGGGGAAATTCCGCTTCCAGTGACCAGTCCATTTGTAGTAGAAGCACTTAGTTTCAGGCTTGGGTCCAGTTTTGGGTTTCTTCCCGGGAGTGGCAACTTGCTTGCCATTCTTCCTGAAGTTCCCCTTCTTTCACTTGCCTTTTTTCTTGAAACTAGTGGTCTTGTTAACCATCAACACTTGATGCTCCTTCTTGATTTCTACCTCTGCAGCTTTGAGCATGGCGAAGAGCTCCGGAATTGTCTTGTCCATCCCTTGCAGATTATAGTTCATCACAAATCCTTTGTAGCTTGGTGGCAGTGATTAAAGAACACCTTCAATAATACTATCATCTGGAAGATTAACTCCCAGCTGAGTCAAGTGATTGTGATACCCAGACATTTTGAGTATGTGTTCACTGACAGAACTATTCTCGTCCATCTTGCAGCTATAGAACTTGTTGGAGACTTCATATCTCTCAACTCGGGCATTTTCTTCAAATATTAACTTCACGTCTTGGAACATCTCATATGGTACATGACGTTCAAAATGTCTTTGAAGTCCCGATTCTAATTCGTAAAGCATGGCACACTGAACTATCAAGTAGTCATCAGATCGAGCTTGCCAGACGTTCATAACATTACATCTACTCCTGCAGCAAGCCTTTCACCTAGCGGTGCATCAATGACATAATTCTTCTGTGCAGCAATGAGGATAATCCTCAAGTTACGGACGCAGTCCGTGTAGTTGCTACCATCATCTTTCAACTTAGCTTTCTCTAGGAATGCATTACAATTCAAGGGAACGGTAGCACAGGCCATTGATCTACAACATAGATATGCAAAAACTATCAGGACTAAGTTCATGATAAATTAAGTTCAATTAATCAAATTACTTAAGAACTCCCACTTAGATAGACATCCCTCAAGTCATCTAAATGATACGAGATCCAAATCAACTAAACCATGTCCGATCATCACGTGAGATGGAGTAGTCGTCAATGGAGAACATCTCTATGTTAATCATATCTATTGTATGATTCACGTTTAACCCGAGTATTCCGAGGCCATGTCTGTACATGCCAGGCTCGTCAAGTTTAACCCGAGTATTCCGCATGTGCAAAACTGTCTTGCACCCGTTGTATGTGAAGGTAGAGTCTATCACACCCGATCATCATGTGGTGTCTCAACACGATTTAATCGTCATGGCGGTGCTTACTCGGAGAGAACACTTATACCTTGAAATTTTAGTTAAAGGATCATCTTATAATGCTACCACCGTACTAAGCAAAATAAGATGCATAAAAGATAAACATCACATGCAATCAAAAATATGTGACATGATATGGCCATCATCATCTTGTGCTTTTGATCTCCATCTCCAAAGCACCGTCATGATCTCGGTCATCACCGGCTTGACACCTTGATCTCCATTGTTGCGTCGTGGTCGTCTCGCCAACTATTGCTTCTACAACTATTGCTAATGCATAGTGATAAAGTAAAGCAATTACATGGCGTTTGCATTTCATACAATAAAGAGACAACCATAAGGCTCCTGCCGGTTGCCGATAACTTTTACAAAACATGATCATCTCATACAACAACGTACATCACATCATGTCTTGACCATATCACATCACAACATGCCCTGCAAAAACAAGTTAGACGTCCTCTACTTTGTTGTTGCAAGTTTTACCTGGCTGCTACGGGCTTCTAGCAAGAACTGTTCTTATCTACGCATCAAAACCACAACGGTGATTTATCAAGTTTGGTGTTTTAACCTTGAACAAGGACTAGCCACAGTCAAATTTGATTCAACTAAAGTAGGAGAAACAGACACCCGCCAGCCACCTTCATGCAAAACTAGTTGCATGTATGTCGGTGGAACTGGTCTTATGAGCATGGTCATGTAAGGTTGGTCCAGGCCGCTTCATCCAACAATACCGCCGAATCAAAATAAGACATTCTTGGTAAGCAGTATGACGATCACCACCCACAACTCTTTGTGTTCTACTCGTGCATATCATCTACGCATAGACCTGGCTCGGGTGCCACTGTTGGGAAATGTAGCATGCAATTTCAAAAAAAATCCTAGGCTAACGCAAGATCTATCTAGGAGATGCATAGCAACGAGGAGGAGAGTTTGTCTTCGTACCCTCATAGACCGAAAGCGGAAGCATTTGACAATGCGGTTGATGTAGTCGAACTTCTTCTAGCTCCGACCGATCAAGCACCGAAAGTACGCCCCCCCTCCCCCCCCCTCCCCGAGTTCTGCACACGTTCAGCGCGATGACGTCCTTACCTTCTTGATCTAGCAAGGTGTCTAGGAAGTAGATGAGTTCCGTCAACACTACGGCGTGGTGACGGTGAAGGTGAAGTGATCTGTGCACATATCAGGATGTTCAGTTCCATCTCTTGCATAAGGATTAGTTATCAGTTGTTCTATCATACCCGAAGGAATTTCATAACCAATATTTTCAGTAGGTGCAGTAGGTTAAGGGGAAACTAATTGTGCTTCCGGTCGAGGTGAAGATACCCCGAACAAACCCCTCAAAGGATGGTGTTCCATAGTAGCAAGTGACAATAAATTTCACACGTACTATAAATTTTTCCTTACCAATTTCCACTAACCAAGAGCACTTCACTCCCCAGCAACGGCGCCAGGAAAGAGTCTTGATGACCCACAAGTATAGGGGATCAATCGTAGTACTTTCGATAAGTAAGAGTGTCGAACCCAACAAGGAGCAGAAGGAAATGACAAGTGGTCTTCAGCAAGGTATTTTCTGCAAGCACTGAAATAGTCGGTAACAGGTAGTTTGATAGCAAGATAATTTGTAACAGACAAGTAACGGTAACGGTAAATAAAGTGCAGCAAGGTAGCTCAATCCTTTTGTGGCAAATGACAGGCCAAAACATTCTCTTATAGTAAGCAAAGTGTTCTTCAAGGTACACGGGAATGTCATCTAGTCACTTTCATCATGTTGGTTTCATTCGTGTTCGCTACTTTGATAATTTGATATGTGGGTGGACCGGTGCTTGGGTGCTGTTCTTACTTGAAAAAACCTCCCAGTTATGATTAACCCCCTCGTAAGCATCCGCAACTAGGAGAAAAGTATTAAGATAAAAACTAACCATAGCATTAAACATTTGGATCCAAATCGGTCCCTTACGAACTAGCACATAAACTAGGGTTTAAAATTTTGTCACTCTGTCAACCCATCATCTAATAACTACTCCACAATGCATTACCTTAAGCCCAAATATGGTGAAGTGTCATGTAGTTGATGTTCACATGACACCATTAAGGGAATCACAACATACATATCATTAAAATATCGAACACATATCAAGTTCACATGATTACTTGCAACATGACTTCTCCCGTGACCTCAATAACAAAAGTAACTACTCACAAATGATAATCATGCTCTAGATCAGAGGGGTATTAAATAGCATAATGGATCTGAACATATAATCTTCCACCAATTAAACCATATAGTAATCAACTACAAGATGTAATCAACACTACTAGTCACCCACAGGTATCAATCCACTAGTAGAAAAAGGGGCAAATCTGAGACACATTAGTGCCGGTTTGATTTTGAGCCGGCACTAATGTGTCCATTAGTGTCGGTTCCAACGGCTAGCCGGTCGTTCTCATTAGTACCGGTTCGTGGCTAACCTTTAGCATCGGTTCGTGCCACGAACCGGTACTAAAGAGAGTGGTGGCAGGGTGTTGTCAGTCTGGAGCCCATCCAGCACCTTTAGTACCGGTTCGTGGCACGAACCGGTACTAAAGGTGGACGTACATAAACCCTTCATCCACCCGAGCCACTCTGTTCATCACCTTTGCCCCTTGTCGGTGTCAAAACCGGTGGATCTCGGGTAGGGGGTCCCGAACTGTGCGTCTAGGCGGATGGTAACAGGAGACAAGGGACACGATGTTTTTACCCAGGTTCGGGCCCTCTCGATGGAGGTAATACCCTACTCACCTTGATTAATATTGATGATATGGGTAGTACAAGAGTAGATCTACCACGAGATCAAGGAGGCTAAACCCTAGAAGCTAGCCTATGGTATGATTGTTGTTAGATCCTCGGACTAAAACCCTCCGGTTTATATAGACACGGATAGGTTAGGGTTACCACAGAGTCGGTTACAATGGTAGGAGATCTACATATCCGTATCGCCAAGCTTGCCTTCCACGCCAAGGAAAGTCCCATCCGACACGGGACGAAGTCTTCAATCTTGTATCTTCATAGTCTTGGAGTCCGGCCGTGATGATAGTTCGGCTATCCGGACACCCCCTAGTCCAGGACTCCATCAGTAGCCCCTGAACCAGGCTTCAATGACGACGAGTCCGGCGCGCATATTGTCTTCGGCATTGCAAGGCGGGTTCCTCCTCCGAATACTTCATGGAAGGTGTTGAACACCAGGATAGTGTCCGGCTCTGCAAAACAAGTTCCACATACCACCATAGAGAGAATAACTTTTGCACAGATCTGCTGACGTATTCCGCGGCGTGACATCACACCACGGCCAGGCCTTCACATGAATCGTTTTTTACTGTTCCACCTCAGCGCGTTTAGCGAGGCGGTTTCCTTGGCACGTCTTATCAAAGCATAGACCGTGCCCCCTTATTCCGAGATTCTCATCAATACGGACGTGGGTAACCCATCCGCGCCATTGATTATGGCGCTTGGGAGATAAGCGAGTTTTACCAGGCTGGTGGGGGATGCATAGCTTCGTTCGTCCATATATGGGGATAACGATCCACCTTTTCACCTATGCCTTCTTCCTCCTTTGCTTATCCATTTCCGCGCACTCGAGCTCCAGCGCCCAAATCCGCACATCCCACCTCAACCTTTCTCCAATCATGTCAGGAGCGGGAGGCAGGTGGATGGCCTGCTCCGTCACGGAGGGGCACATCGCCAGACTGCAGGAGGCCGGATACTTGTCCGGCAACATCAGCGCCTGAGCTTCCCGACGAGCGGCAGCTCATTCCGACCCCAGGGCCCATGAGAGGGTGGTGTTTCTCCCCCACTTCCTCCGCGGACTAGGTTTTCCTCTTCACCCCTTTGTCCGGGGGCTCATGTTCTACTACGGCCTGGACTTCCACGACCTGGCCCCGAATTTCATCCTCAACATCTCGGCGTTTATCGTCATGTGCGAGGCTTTCCTCTGCATCCAGCCCCACTTTGGCTTATGGCTGAAGATCTTCAACGTCCGGCCGGAGGTAGTGGGCGGCCGTCAAGCGGAGTGCGGAGGCGCCATGGCTGGCAAGATGGCCAAAGTCCCATGGCTCGAAGGCGCCTTCGTGGAGACAATAAAGGGGTGGCAATCAGGGTGGTTCTACATCACCGATCCCCGCAACACCAAATGGGTGGCGGCCCCCGAATTCAGATCTGGCTTCCCTACACGGCTCTCGTCATGGAAAGAGACGGGCCTGACGTGGGGAATTGGACGAGACATCCGGACTTCAAACATCCGTCCAAATCGGTGGCCAAGAATCTTAGGCTTGTCGGCGTAATCCGGTGATGCTCATCCGCGGATTCTCCCATGCCAACAAAGGGCCTTTAACTTGTGGGAGTTCGATCCGGCACAGCACCAAACCTTGAACCGGCTCTTCGACACTACGTACGAAGATGCCTGGAAGGTGCTGTTCAAGGGCGCCGAAGCCCCAGCATCCGCTACCAAAGATCGCGGGTACAACTCGCAGCGTCCAGCCGGCGAGGTAAGTTATTTTACCCTTCTGGGACTCTTTTTCATAGATTGACTCTCGTGGGATCTAAAACTCCCTAATCTTTGACAGACTGGATGAAGACGTCCGGACAGATTAACTATCCGGCCCCTTTGCCGAAGACCCAGCCAGACGCCTTGATTAGCCAGGACTGCTGGCTCCGGGCCGTCGTGGTGCCGGAGAAGAAGGCCAAGAAGGAGGTCACAGGAACTCTAAGGAGCTCCGGCGCCAGTGATGTCGATTCGAGCGGAATCTTCTCACGAAGATGAGGAGGAAGAAGAAAGCTCCTCCCGGCGGGGAGGAGAAGAAAAGGAAGGCCGCCCGGTGGGAGGCCGGAGGGTCCAAGAAGGAAGAACCCTTCCTCCGGACTTCTCCACCAACGCCGACGACGACGAGGAGGACTTCGCCTACAAGGGCCAAGCCTGGCGAGATCGTAAGTGTCCGGATACCCATGGTTTTTTATTATTGCAGAGTGTTCTCTAATGTTGAACAACCGTGCAGCCTGCCCAAGGTCGAAGTTCACCGATTCATCGAGCGGGTCCTGGGCTCTTCGAAATGGAGAGTACTTCGCCCGACCGCCTCCTCGCCTCATGCTTTGCAGGCGGCCTTGTGGGGCCCCAAGAGGGGCTTGGTCAAGAGGAGGTAGCGCAGGAGGTGCCACAAGGCGACCTCCCGGACTCCAGGCGCGCGGGGGGCAAGATGCCCAGGGGCTCTAAGCCCGACCCTCATCCGGACTCCATGCCGGAACCATCAGCGGTTCCGAAGTCCGGACAGCGGATCCTTCGCAAGAAGGGTAAGACGCCGGTGTCCTCCGTCCAACCGGAGGCACCGGATAGCTTACAGGAGGCGCTTAACAGCGCTTCCATCGAGGAGGAACACCGCACTATCATGAGTGCGGTGATCCGGACAGTTCAGTCCGCCAAGAGCGGGCTGACCAGCTCTGCATCAGCCTTCTAACAGGCTTTGAGGTAAGTTTTAGAATATGTAAAAAATATAACCGCATAGACAGTAGCCCCTGATGCTTAGTTTGGTGTTCGGAAAGAAAAGTCGGACTAAGGATCTAAAAAGATATACGCAGGAGTCTAACATAAGGATGTCAATATGGGAATGCAGGCTCTTGACCTCTGCCGCCTTGACCGCGGAGGTCAATGTATTGAAGCGTAACCTCGGCGGTCCGAGAACGAGCTCGGACAAGCCAAGAAGGAGCTCGAGGACAAGGAAGGTAAGTAATACCTTATTAAAGAAATACCTTATAGAAAAGGTTTTGGTTGCGAAAAATAACAGGAATAACATGGGTATTGCATGGGCCACGAACGAGGTGGCGGCCCTGAAGGAAGCGGTGTCCGTGGACGAAAACAAAGCGGCAGGCTGCACCGAGCGAGAGAAGGGGAGGCGTGGCTGGCCAAGGTGCGGCAAGAGCTCCAAGCTCTCGTGGAAAAACACGAGAGTTTGGAGGCGTGACTCAAGACTTCGAGAGTCCGAGCTCGCCTCGGCTCTTGAGAGTGCCAAAGTTGCTAAGGCCGAGACCCAAAAAGCCCTCCAAGAAATTGAAGCACTAAAGAAGATAGCGGCGGGTAAGGCATTCTTTATGCAAAGCAAGAATGTAAAAGTCAATTACATGTTACTCACCCGGATTCGGAGCTCTCCAGGAGCATTCGCAGATTTGCCCCGTAGTGCGTCGATCTTTGCCGCATTCTACCGCCTCCGGAGGGGAGCTCCACGGAGAAGGTGTTACGGTCTCGGATGTCGAGGCCGACCATCCGGTGCCTGAGCGACCAGTGAAACAGCTGGTCGATCTCCATAAGGTCGCCGAACAGGCCATGAAGGACCTTATAAGCGCCGGCTGTGGCCATTGGAGGCCATGCACGGAGCTACTTGACTTGGTGCGGTGGTGGTGGATGCCTGTCCGCGGCTTGAAGTCATCAAGCGCTCCGTCTGTATTGAAGGTGTCCGTCGGGCCCTTGCCCGTGCTAAAGTGCACTGGGCAAGCTGGATGCTGAGAGGCTTGTGACGGACGGGCCTCCGAAGGGCCATGAGCATCGCACGCCCGAAATGTACTATGAGGGCCTCCTGAAGGGTGCCCGCCGAATAGCGGATGAGTGCTCCAGAGATGTAATTTTTGAATAAACTCGCATTTGTTATACTGTACGCTGAAAACTTGTGTGCGGCCGTTTATCAAATTTGAGAGATAGCAAGTCGTTGGCTTCAGCCCCCATACCACGAGTGCTGGGGTGTTCGGGATAAACTTGAGCACTCTTGTTCCCATTCTTGGGTCCATCTAGGGAGGCACTCAACACAACAAACAAGGAAACTGGACTTATAATGCTTGAACACTTTCACTTAGCCATAGAATTCTATAATTTTAAATTTCGGCGAAGCCCCTAGTATTTGGAAGACCGAGTTCGGGGCGCTATCCACGCCTTGGCCGGACAATTCGGTTCCTCGCTCTAAGCGGCATAAGTCTTTAGGGACCCTAAAAAACCTCTCGAACAGCGACCGGCTCTCGCCCTATCATGACGGTCAATTTTAGCTTTCTCCACTGAGGTGCTCGACCCGGCATAACTGAGGCACAATCGCGATGGTTCTCCGGTGCTACCTTAGCCGATATAGCGGAACGTAAGGTACCAAAACACGGGGGCAGGCAAACCCAACTATTGACCCAAGACATGATTCGGAGCCAATTCATATAATGCTATAAGTTCGGGTGCCGCACTTGTGAAAGTGTTCGGACTTATCACACCATAATTTTGGGATACTTGAGCCCTCGGTGTATTGGCCGTACCCAAGTGTACGGTTGCAACATGTCGTGTAATGAACATATGTATATATAAAGGAAGTAGAGCAATAATAAGCAAAAGCTATGTATTGTTTATTCAAAAAGGTACTGCAATGGAAGCAGAACGATACAAATAGTGCAATAAGCAAGGGATGGGACTATCTAACATGTCCCCCTCCAGGGGTAAGCTGCTGGATGATATGTAAAACTGGTATAATGCTCGTAATAGAGACCACCTGAACACTCGATGTGGCTTTCCGCTTCCCTGGCTGTTGCATCGTGAGTTCGGCGATTCGAGTGCCGGACAGGACTTCTCAAACACGGGGTCCTGAAAGTGAAAAAAAAGGAAGAAAAAGAA
Source organism: Aegilops bicornis (assembly GCA_021605145.1). NCBI lineage: Eukaryota > Viridiplantae > Streptophyta > Magnoliopsida > Poales > Poaceae > Aegilops > Aegilops bicornis. The sequence goes on from CM038674.1 coordinate 623,276,721, forward strand.
AAAAGAAAAAGGAAGTGACACAAACGGGAGCCCCTGGTGCAGTCGAGCCGCATTCTTGGCGTGTCGTTGTCTTGCTCCTCCCCATGTGCCCATGGTATCTCCAGAGCGTAATTATGTACGCGTAATACTAGCATCGCAATTTCGCGAGGGCTCGGGTTGGAGCCGGATTGCTACTCGTGCTTGAATCGTGCCAGCTGGTCTTGTTGCAGGTTACTCCGGGCGCGCTTGGCGGTGTCCGGATGCTTAGCGGCCGGACTCGATTGCCGTGAGAGGCTGCTTTGCACCTCCGCCGCGAGGGCCGCCGTCTGCTCCTCCGTTCGGAGAGAGCGCTCGGTGTTTCCATTGACCGTGATTACTCCTCGAGGGCCTGGCATCTTGAGCTTGAGGTATGCGTAGTGCGGCACCGCATTGAACTTTGCAAATGCGGTCCGTCCGGCAAAGGCATGATAAGCCGCTGCAGAATGGGGCGATGTCGAGGATTAACTCTTCGCTCGGAAGTTATCCGGAGATCCGAAGACCACTTCGAGTGTGACCGAGCCTGTACAATTGGCCTCTACACCGGTATGACGCCTTTAAAGGTCGTCTTTGTAGGTTTAATCCTTGAGGGTCTATGCCCATTTTGCGCCGTATCCCGATAAAGTAGGTTCAGGTTGCTACCGCCGTCCATCGAGGACTACGGTGAGGTGAAATCCGTCAATAATTGGGTCAAGAACCAATGCGGCGAAGCCGCCATGACGGATGCTATTGGGGTGGTCCCTTCGATCGAAGGTGATCGGGCAGGAAGACCATGGGTTAAACTTTGGGGCGACTGGCTCCATCGCATGTACGTCCCGTAGTGCATGCTTTCGCTCCCTTTTGGGTATGTGGGTTGCGTATATCATGTTCACCGTCCGCACTTGTGTGGGAAAACCTTTCTGTCCTTTATTGTTCGGCGGCCGGGGCTCTTCCTCGTCGTCGCTATGCAGCCCCTTGTCATTGAGTTCGGCACTTAACTTGCACCTTGCTTGAACACCCAACAATCCCTGTTGGTGTGATTGGCTGGTTTCGTGGGTGCCATGTATTTGGCACAAGCGATCGAGGTATCACGGTCCAAGTTGGATGGGCCCCTGGTATTTCTTTTGAATGGCTTCTTCCGCTGACCGGGTTTAGAGCCTCTGAATCCGGCATTGACCGTCGTATCTTGATGTGATATCGCCGTTAATGCGGCGCTTGTTCTTGTTGCGTGACGACACCGCCATTGTTGTCCTTGGTATCCAGACTATCGGGATGTTTGGCCAAGTTGTTGCTTCGAGCTAGCCAGCTGTCCTCTCCCGCACAAAAGCGAGTCATGAGGGTTGTGAGGGCTGCCATAGATTTCGGCTTTTCCTGTCCTAGGTGCCGGGCAAGCCACTCGTCACGAATGTTATGCTTGAAGGCTGCAAGGGCCTCTGCATCCGGACAGTCAATGATTTGATTTTTCTTTGTTAGGAACCGAGTCCAGAATTGTCTGGCTGATTCTTCTGGCTGCTGAATTATGTGGCTAAGGTCATCGGCGTCTGGTGGTCGCACATATGTGCCCTGGAAGTTATCAAGGAATGCGGCTTCCAGGTCCTCCCAACAACCAATTGATTCTGCTGGTAAGCTATTGAGCCAGTGTCGAGCTGGTCCTTTAAGCTTGAGTGGGAGGTACTTGATGGCGTGTAGATCATCACCGCGGCCCATGTGGATATGGAGGAGATAATCCTCGATCCAGACCGCGGGATCTGTGGTACCATCGTATGATTCGATGTTTACGAGCTTGAAGCCCTAGGGGATTTGATGATCCATTACTTCATCTGTGAAGCATAGTGGGTGTGCGGCGCCTCTGTATTGGGCTTTATCACGACGTAGCTCATATAAGCTTTGTCTACTGTGTTCGGCCCGGCTGGTTTTGCTGTATCCGGCGCGACGGTAATCATCCCGCATTGCTGGGCGCCCACACGATCCGTAGATCGATCTTGTATGTTTTGCCTTATCCTCCAATATATCTCGCAAGTCCGGCGCGTTTTCCCGTGCCTTGGTACTTTTTGAGCGGCGTCGGGGTGTGGCTTGAGCGGAGGGTCTAGAGGCCTCTCTATCGCGCCACGGGTGGCGGTCTGCCATGTCATCATTTGGTGACTTGGGTGCTTCCTCCTCTAGTCGAGGCAACGGCCTGCGTTTGGGGTAGCTTTTGGAGGGCGTTGAGTTCATACTCTTGACGCAAGGACTTGATCCATCTGTCAGCTAGCAGGTCTTGATCAGCTCTAAGCTGTTGCTGCTTTTTCTTGAGGCTGCTTGCCGTGGCTATAAGCCTGCGTTTGAAACGCTCCTGTTCGGCGGGATTCTCAGGCACGACAAACTCGTCGTCTTCGAGGCTTGCCTCATCTTCGGAGGGAGGCGCATAATTATCGTCCTCAACCTCTTTTTATGCTGCACTGTCATGCGCGCTTGCTTCTCCCCCCTCCTGCGCTGAGTCCTGCTGGAGGGGGCTCTCTTCGGCACTGTCCGGGTGTTATTATCTCCCGTGCCGGAATCACCGTTTTTATTGTGGCGGGATTTAGAGCGGCGCCGCTGACGTCGGCGCTTCGGCTGTTTCTTGGAGGGGTCATCCTCCGTTGTTCCATCGTCGTTCCCATCTTTTGGGATGTCCACCATATATATGGCATATGACGAGGTGGCCTTCCAATGCCCTGTAGGCGCTGGGTCTTGTTCGTCTCCGGCATCGTCGTCCATACCGTCGATATCTTCGGAGTCGTAGTCTAGCATGTCGGTTAAATCATCGACAATGGCTACAAAGTGGGTGGTGGGTGGGTGTTGAATTTCTTCGTCGTCCGCATCCCAACCTTCCTGTCCGTAGTCCGACCAGGGCTCTCCGGATAAAGAGAGAGACTTTAGTGAATTCAGGATGTCGCCAAAGGGCGAGTCTTTGAAAAGATGTCCGCGGCAGTGAACTCCATGACCGCGCCCAATCGGATTCGATTGGCGGGCGCTGGAGGGTTCGGAGTCCGGAGAAGAGTCCGGCACCACGAGTCGAGGTCTTCGCAAAGGGCGAGGATGGAGTTCGGCTAAATCGCCGTAGAGATTGTAGCCCCCGAGGCGGTGTCCAACCACTCGTCCTCGATCGGGGAATCCGGCTCCGGATTAAGGGTCGGAGCGGATGCCTGTGCGGCCTCCAGGGCACTGTTCGGCTGCAGAGCTAGATCATGCCCATCGAGACAGTGCGGCGCTGCTATTACGGCTCGAATCCGTCGAAGATCAAGTCTCCGCGGATATCGTCCATTATAGTTTAAACTTCAAATCTGACACGATGGCTGTGGGGCGAAGCTTTCGATCTGCTCCAGATGGCTGCTTAATTAGCTCAGGCAAAGCCGCCGAACACGAAGATCTGTCCGGGGAGAAAAGTCTCACCCTGGACCGCGTCGTTGTTGATGATCGTAGGAGCCATCGGGCCTATCGGTGATGACACGGAGGAACTCTCAATGAAAGCACCAATGTCGGTGTCAAAACGGCGGATCTCGGGTAGGGGGTCCCGAACTGTGCGTCTAGGCGGATGGTAACAGGAGACAAGGGACAGGATGTTTTTACCCAGGTTCGGGCCCTCTCGATGGAGGTAATACCCTACTCCTGCTTGATTAATATTGATGATATGGGTAGTACAAGAGTAGATCTACCACGAGATCAAGGAGGCTAAACCCTAGAAGCTAGCCTACGGTATGATTGTTGTTCGTCCTATGGACTAAACCCTCCAGTTTATATAGACACGGGATAGGTTAGGGTTACACAGAGTCGGTTACAATGGTAGGAGATCTACATATCCGTATCGCCAAGCTTGCCTTCCACGCCAAGGAAAGTCCCATCCGGACATGGGACGAAGTCTTCAATCTTGTATCTTCATAGTCTTGGAGTCCGGCCGTGACGATAGTCCGGCTATCCGAACACCCCCTAGTCCGGGACTCCCTCACCCCTCACTTCCTCTGTTCTTCCCCTCTCTTCCTCGAGCTCCTCACAAATTTTGCCCAAAATTTGTCAAGATTTGAAGGCCCCCATCCATTCAAATGATCACAAAGGTTAGCAGCTTTGTCCTTTCAACTCTCATTGCTAGATTAGCTATTGCAATGCTTTGTATAGTGATTAATTTGGGAGGAATTATAATTTGCTATTATTTGATTTATATGCAATTTGAGGTCAAAAGTAACACTTAGTTTGCATATGTAGGTGTGGTTTACTTAGTGCCTTCTAAATCTCCGTCGTAACCACCGTCGATCGCTCAGACTGTCCGTCGCCCGGCACCACCTTGTGGTGAGGCTCTTGTTAATGAATGTTTTACATTACCAAATTGATGTTTGTGTGATTTGGATATATAGTTACTCGTATAATTATCTTACCGTCGTTTTTGTTATACATAGTGCCATGGTTTTGATATCCGTCCCCGTCGGCCCTCGTCCTTGTTATGATTCAGATGTGGTATATTCTCTTTTAAAACTAGTTGTTTCATTTCGTATTTATGACAAATTATGGCCATCAAGTTGACATAGATATTTTTATCTAGGAGGTATGTGAACCGGAAATTCCAACCGACCCTATTGTCGAGAGGTTAAATTTAGTTGAAAGAGAAAACGAGTATTTGAAAGAAAAATTGAAAAGTATTGAGGGGGAGAAGATGGAATTGGAGTTGCATGTTGCCGATGTCGTCGATGATCACAAGATCAAGATGGAGAAAATGAGGTTGAAGATTAGAAAGATTAGAAAATATGCCATTGATAGTGTGGCTTAGTATCATTATTTTGTTGGATCAATTGTTACCTTAGTTGCGATCTTGATCGCATTTGTTGTTGCATTTAAATTCTTTAGCTAGAGAGTTATTTGTATGTTGCATTTAATTAAGTGTTGTATATGAACTTTATGTATGAACTTTATGTATGAACTTGTATTAATTTGGTCTATTCGGTGTTGTGTGATGAAGATGAGCCGACAATGGATGTATGATGACCGATGCTCTCCGAGTTCATTAATGGCGTGCATACTTTTCTGCTTGCCACCGAGGCAAACAAGCGGGCGGATGGTTTTATGCCTTGTCCATGTGTGGCTGTAAGAATGGTCACAATTACTCTCGTCAAGAACCATTCACGTCCACCTATTTGAGTCCGGTTTCATGCCCCACTATAATGTTTGGACCAAGCACGGAGAAAGAGGGGTTATGATGGAAGACAATGAAGAAGAAGAGGACGGCAGCGGCTATCCTGGCCATGGGTTCCCTGAATACGATGATACAACAATGGGGAAGAAGCTGAGCCGGCAATGCGGGAAGAAGTGAAGAAGAGGCATCAGATGAGCCCGCCGATGATCTAGGTCGGGCCATTGCAGATGCAAAGAGAAACTAGCAAGTGATCTGGAGAGGACGGTTGCAGCGCATGTTAGAGGATCACAAGAAATTGTTGTACCCGAATTCGCGGTGACAAAAAAAGTTGGGCACCACACTTGAATTGCTACAATGGAAGGCAGAGAATGGTGTATCTGACAAGGGATTTGGAAAGTTGCTGGTAATGATAAAGAATATGCTTCCAAAGGACAACGAATTGCCCGAGAGTACGTATGAAGAAAGAAGGTTGTCTTCCCTCTAGGGTTAGAGGTGTAGAAAATACATGCATGCCCTAATGACAGCATCCTCTGCCGCGGTGAGTACGAGGATTTGAACGCTTGCCCGGTATGCGGTGCATTGCTTTATAAGATCAGTCGCGATGACCCTGGTGATGTCGAGGGCGAGCGCCCCAGGAAGAAGTTCCTGCCAAGGTGATGTGGTATGCTCCTATAATACCACAGTTGAAATTTTTGTTCCAAAACAAAGAGCATGCGAAAGCGATCACGGTGGCACGCAGAAGACCGTAAGAAAGACGGAAAGTTGAGAGTACCCGTGACGGTTCGCGATGGAGAAAAATCGAGAGAAATCTTGGGAGGAGTTTGCAGGTGACCCAAGGAACGTATGGTTTGGTCTAAGCGCGGATGGCATTAATCCTTTTGGGGAACAGAGCAGCAACCATAGCACGTGGCTGTGACTCTATGTTTGTATAACGTTCCTCCTTGGTTGTGCATGAAGCGGAAGTTCATTATGATGCCGGTGCTCATCCAAGGCCCTAAGCAACCCGGCAACGACATTGATGTGTACCTAAGGCCATTAGTTGAAGAACTATTACAACTGTGGAATGGAGCAATGTATGCGTGCGTGGGCTGAAACGCAGACAAGAAGAATTTGACCTAAAGGCATTGCTGTTCGTGACCATCAATGATTGGCCTGCTCTCGATAACCTTCGGGATAGACAAACAAGGGATACCGCGGATGCACGCACTGTTTGGATGATACCGACAGTATATATTTGGATAGTTGTAGGAAGAATGTGTACCTGGGTCATCGTTGATTTCTTTCGACAAGGCATCTCGTAAGAAAGAAAGGCAAGCATTTCAAAGGTGAGGCAGATCACCGGACGAAGCCTCGCCACCGTACTGGTGCTGATGTACATGATATGGTCAAGGATTTGAAGGTAATCTTTGGAAAGGGTCTGGCGGACAACCTGTTCCGAAGGACGCTGACGGACGCGCCGCACCCATGTGGAAGAAGAAATCTATATTTTGGGACCTGCCATATTGGAAAGACCTAGAGGTCCGCTCTTGCAATCGACGTGATGCACGTGACGAAGAATCTTTGCATGACCCTGCTTGGCTTTTTGGGCGTGTATGGGAAGACAAAAGATACACCGGAGGCACGGAGGACCAAGAACGTATGCACGGAAAAGGCGGCATACATCGTGGTCAGCCAACTACGCTCTTACCAAAGAAGAGAAGGAATCTTCTTGAATGCCCGCTTTCGGCATGAAGGTACCGTCGGCTTCTCGTCGAATATAAAGGGAATAATAAATATGGCAGAGAAAAAGTTCCGAACCTAAAGTCCCATGACTGCCACGTGATTATGACGCAACTCCTTCCGGTTGCATTGAGGGGCTTCTACGGAAAAGCGTTCGATTAGCCATTGTGAAGCTATGTGCATTCCTCAATGCAATCTCTCAGAAGGTAATCGATCCAGAAATCATACCAAGGTTACAAAATGATTTGGTGCAATGTCTTGTCAGTTTTGAGTTGGTGTTCCCACCATCCTTCTTTAACATCATGACGCACGTCCTGGTTCACCTTTGCGAAGAGATTAACGTTTTGGGTCCTATATTTCTACACAATATGTTCCCCTTTGAGAGGTTCATGGGAGTTTTGAAGAAATATGTTCATAACCGTGCTAGGCCAGAAGGAAGCATCTCGAAGGGCCATGAAAATGAGGAGGTCATTGAGTTTTGTATTGACTTTATTCCTGACCTTAAGTCGATTGGTGTTCCTGAATCGCGGCATAAGGGAAGACTGGATGGAAAAGGCACGCTAGGAGGGATCAAATAATATGTATGGACGGGCATTCTCTCACCGAAGCACACTACACAGTTCTACTGCATTCCGCCTTGGTGGCTCCGTACATGGAGGAACACAAGAATTTTTACACTCCAAACACCGGAGAAGTCGGCGATTGGATTACACGTGAACAAGCGAGGACTTTCGCCCGGTTGGTTGCGTAAACGTGCCATACATGATGGAGATATTCAAGATGACCTGTACTCGTTGTCCCGATTACCATCTTCGAATATAATGACTTTCAAAGGGTACCGGATAAATGGGAATACATTTTACATGATCGCCCAAGATAAGAAGAGCACCAACCAAAACAGTGGTGTCCGCTTTGATGCAACAACCAACACGGGAAAGGAAACATATTATGGTTACATAGTGGACATATGGAAACTTAACTATGGAGGTGATTTGAAGGTCCCTTTGTTTCGGTGTAAATGGGTCAATATGACACGAGGCGGGGTAACGTAAGACCCATGATGCGGAATGACAACAGTGGATCTCAACAATCTTGCGTGATGCAGACAAACCATTCGTCCTAGCCAATGATGTGGTGCAGGTTTTTATGTGAAAGACATGTCTACCAGGCCGAGAAAAGAAAAGATAAGGAAGCGAATGGATCGTCACGAAGAGCCAAAGCGCCACATAGTTCTTTCAGGAAAAAGAAACATCGTGGGAGTGGATGACAAGACAGACATGTCAGAAGATTATGAAAAGTTTGATGAAATTCCTCCATTCACAGTGAATATTGACCCGAGCATCCAGTTAATGATGAAGATTTTCCATGCCTACGGCGCAAAGGGACACACGCGAAGAAAAAGTTTCACACCCAAAGATCTGGGATGTGATCGGCTTCACTATCATCACTTTCTTCTGTGTTTCACACCCAGGAGGGAATATCTGTAATAGTTAGGGTAGTTATGTGTTTTGGTATTTGAAACGCGAAGAAATTTTATGTGCAAACAAAAGTAGAGAGGGTTACGACAAAAACTGGATGCACTTCGTGTACAAAATGGACAATCTCTTTTGAAGTATCAGGGTTTCCGACGAAAACTCAACTGTTACAAAGGCATTTCATTTTTAAATAACCTAAGCATTACCAAATTGAACATAATGATAAAACACACTAATATTAAACATAAGAAAAAGAATCACTGAAAAATCTTTTTCAAAGTTAAGTTATTCACAAACTAGTGATTCACACAAATTTCAAATAATTCAAAATTTAAACTATTCAAATTTGAAAACTACGGCACTAACAGAAAGTTTGTAATTTTTGTACCTAAAGCAAAAATATTCACAAATAAGCTCTAAATACAGCAAAAACAACTCAAAATAAATAAAACAAAAATAAATAAATAAAATTAATAAAGCAAAAAAATTAAGAAAATAAAGCCCGCCCTTTGGGCCAAAGCGGCTGCATACGACTAGGAACCCAACCTTTTGTTGGGCCGGGATGCAGCCAAGAAGGCCCAAGAGGCCCACTAGGCGTAATAGGACCGGTAGACCCAGAGGGCTGCTTAGGAGAGGAGCTCGAGAGAGCTACCGCACTGGGGCTTATAAACCAGTGTGGTAGCCCCTCGGCTAGCAAGGTGGGACTAAACTTGTCAAGACCGCATCAAGGCTGGCCACTTCTTTAGTACCGGGTGGTGGCACCAACCGGTACTAAAGGGTGGGTCTTTAGTACCGGTTGGTGCCACGACCGGTACTAAAGGGTGGGTGCTTCCCGCCGCTTGGCTGACCAAAACAGACCTTTAGTAGCGGTTGTTGCCACCAACCGGTACTAAAGGTCCATCCTATATATACAACACTTGAAAAAATTTCACTTTCCCTCTGTTTCCTCCCTCCGTCGCGCCGCCCTGCCCCGATCGATGCCGTCCCCGTCGACGTCGCCGCCCCCGCCCCTCGTTGCCGACCCCGGCCGTGCCCGCCCCTCGTCGCCGACCCCGGCCCCGCCGGAGGTGGTGCGTCGCCGTGTCAGGGAGGAAGATGGGCACGTCCATCGCTACATGGCTGCTATGGACGACGTCAGGTTCTCCACTACTTGGCAGGTTCTTTGGGCAGATGACCGGAGATATGATCCTGTGATGGTTCCTTCTCTTTGGGTGTGCACCGCCCGCGCCCGAGGAACATGAGTGGCGCCCTAGATTCTTCTGTAGTACTCGATCTTTATTAGGTACCTAGCCGGTGATGTATTCGATATATAATATTCGAGGCGATGTATTCAGATTATATATATTAAGACGATGATGTATTCGAGATTATATATATTAAGGCGATGTATTCGAGATTCAGTTTTTCCTTATTGATTGCATCCATGCATTGTAATTTGAATACTAATTAAAGTGTTTTATATTTCTTCTGTATTAGTTAAGTAAAAGCTATGGCGGACAATACCGGCAGAGAGAGAGAAGAGGAATTGTTCGACATCATATGCAGCCCTCACAGGCTAGATGATCTGAATGAAGCAGATGATGGCTCCCAATATCTGAACAATACCGGAGAGGGTTGTCGGTGTCAAAACCGGCGGATCTCGGGTAGGGGGTCCCGAACTGTGCGTCTAGGCGGATGGTAACAGGAGACAAGGGACACGATGTTTTACCTGTGTTCGGGCCCTCTCGATGGAGATAATACCCTACTCCTGCTTGATTAATATTGATGATATGGGTAGTACAAGAGTAGATCTACCACGAGATCAAGGAGGCTAAACCCTAGAAGCTAGCCTATGGTATGACTGTTGTTCGTCCCACGGACTAAAACCCTCCGGTTTATATAGACACCGGATAGGTTAGGGTTACACAGAATCGGTTACAATGGTAGGAGATCTACATATCCGTATCGCCAAGCTTGCCTTCCACGCCAAGGAAAGTCCCATCCGGACATGGGACGAAGTCTTCAATCTTGTATCTTCATAGTCTTGGAGTCCGGCCGTGACGATAGTCCGGCTATCCGGACACCCCCTAGTCCGGGACTCCCTCAGTAGCCCCTGAACCAGGCTTCAATGACGACGAGTCCGGCGCGTTGATTGTCTTCGGCATTGCGAGGCGGGTTCCTCCTCCGAATACTTCATAGAAGGTTTTGAACACAAGGATAGTGTCCGGCTCTGCAAAACAAGTTCCACATAACACCGCAGTAGAGAATAATTTTTGCACGTATCTGCTGACGTATTCAGCGTGACATCACACCACACGGCCAGGCCTTTATATGAATCGTTTTTATTGTTCCACCTCGGCGTGTTTAGCGAGGCTGTTTCCTTGGCACGTCTTATCAAAGCATAGATCGTGCCCCTTATTCCGGGATTCGATCAACACGGACGTGGTAACCCAACCGTGCTGTTGGCCTGCCTTCTCTATCAAAGGCGAGTCCTAATCGACCACGGGTGGGCTCTTGGTATTCAACCTCTTTATAATGAGACCAAGGCCCTCTTCTTTTACACCCTCCATCGAAGTTCGCCTCGCGCTTCAAGTTCCAACACCCAAAGCTTCAGATTCAGCGCTTGGGACTTTCAGCGATGTCCGGATCCGACCAGCACGGCCGATGGATGTCTTCCTCCGTCACAGAAGAAGATGTGCTAAAGCTGCGCGACGCCCGGTATCTAACCGGTGAGATCTCGCATAGGCTGCCTGCTCCAGGGCAGGTCATTCCCACTCCTGAGCCCGGCGAGAACGTGGTGTTCGTGTCACACTTCCTTCGGGGTTTAGGCTTCCCGACAGATCCCTTTGTGCGGGGGCTCATGTTTTATTATGGTCTTGATTTCCATGACTTGAATCCGGAGTCCATCCTCCATATCTCGTCATTCATTGTCGTATGTGAGGCCTTCCTCCATGTTACCCCCCCCCCACTTTGGATTGTGGCTCAATACCTTCAAGGTGGAGCCAAAGATGATCGAGGGGCAACAAGCAGAGTGCGGAGGGGCGGTCATAAGCAAATGTGTTGATGCTCCATGGCCCAAGGGCTCTTTTCAAGAGGAGCTTGGTTTGTGGCAACGGGAGTGGTTTTATATCACCGCTCCCAGGGGCACCAAATGGGCAGCGCTCCCCGCCTTCCGCTCAGGTCCACCACAGCGGCTGGCATCATGGGTCAACAAGGGGCTCGACTGGGGGTTGTCCAAGGACGTTCCCTTGCTGAAGGGCCATATTCGAGACCTCCAGGAAAGAGGGATCAATCTAGTCGCAGTGGCGCAGGTTATGGTGATCCGGCGCCTTGAGCCTATGAACGTCGCCCCCTCACTTTGTGGGAATTCAATCCGGAGGGACCATGAGCTCTCCAAAATTTTATGGGCACGACGCCCGTGGAGATGTATAAACTGTTCTTTGGATCACAAGAGAAGTGTCCGGACTTGACCGAGGACGCAGGACTAAGCTGCAATCGCCCAGATACTCAAGTAAGTAGACATGTAACCGGACAAGCTGTTCATTTATTTATTTTATATATACGCCCTTAAAAGGAGCCGTTTCTTGAACAGGAGTGGATAGCCAAGGCAAAGTTAATAAGGTGTCCGGCTCCCCTCCCAGAGAACAAGCCGGATCCCATGCTGACCAAGATGTTGAAGGTCGCGCCTTTTGAAGAAGGCGAAGGGGGGAGCGGGGAAGCAACTGCCTCTACGAAGGAGGCTATCAAGGAAGGAGGGATTAAGAGTCCCACCAGGAGAGAAGAGGACCTCTTCGGAAGATCCGAAGGTCAAGGCCTCAAAGAGGGGAAAGGAGTCTTCGTCGGAGAGTCCGGCGCTGGGAAGTAACCTAGCCGCACTATTTCCCCAAGGGGATCAGCCCTCCAGCGAGCCATAAGTAAAAAAGAAGGGGTCTTGTAAATAAGGAACATCCCTGTATTTATTTATGAAGATAACCGAAATTGTACCTTATAGTTCGGACCTCAGCCCTTCTCAGCAGAGCTCGTCTTGAGGATCTTCTTCCGGAGATGATGGAGAAATAACGCCTCCACCTGCCGCACCCTCATGTGAAGCGGACTGACCCGGAGGTGTCGTGAACGGAGGGTTCCCCAAGTCCGGCGGGGCGGAAGGTCCGGCGCCAAGTGGTGTGTGGTCGGAGGAGTCAAGGATCTGCTCGAGGCGGCGGTTATTCAGAAGATCACCGTGCTCTAATGGGTACAGTGATTGAAAGAATTGCATCCGCGGAGAGCGGATTGCATGAAGCCGTCAGAAGCTTACTGACGGGGTTTGAGGTACGCAAAAATGATGTACCTTCTGACAGTTATGCATATAAAATGCGCCCTATATAGATAGTAGCCCCTGAGACGTGCCGAGGATCAAATTCTCAGTTATAACATATCGCCGCTCCTAAACAGGTGGCGGGGCGTCCGGAGGCCAGCCGGACTGATGAATATGCCGAACTAAAGCGGCAACTTGACGAGGCGGATGCGGACATCGCGTTGGTCAATAAACGGTTTGATGAGTCACAAGGTATGCGACTTCTATGCGGACACCTGGTAAGAGAGCTTGACGCCCATGTCTTACTATCCGCATGCTTAATGCAGATGGTGCCGCTGCCGTGGAAGAGCTGCGGGCAGAACTCGCCCGAGCGAAAGAGCAAGCCAGAATTAGTAATGCGGCCGCTCTAAAGGCGGCCGAAGAGCTAGAAGCTGAACGGGCTGCTCACTGCTGAAGCAAAGAGGAGATGGCCGATATGGCCAAAAGGTTAAGGAATACTTCCGATCGCTGCGAGGTTCTTGAAAAAGAACGTCAAGCAGAACAAGAGGGCCTAAAAAAGGCCGCCGCCGAATCCAAGAATGCCCAATCGGCGTTGAGAGCTGCCAAGGAGGAGCTGAGTCGGGCCGGGGCAATTGCGGCTGGAAAACCGTTTCTGCTGCGGAGGAAATATCTGAATCAAAAGTATGCTCAGTTGGATAAGCTGTGGAGTTTGGAGGATGCTTATCTGGACTTGGCGGCGGCGCCGCGGACGCAGTTGAGCACTTCCGGGGCGGAAGGGGCACGAAGGGAAGAGCTATATTGGTCGCAATTCCATAGTCCGGGCGTCCTCTGCCGCTGACCGATCGGTTGGCGAATGGGCCGAGCTGAATCGGTTGTCCGGATTTGCCATGAAGCATGTCTTGACTCACTTGTGGCGGGCGGACCCAGTAGAAGAGCTATTTTGGTTTAGTGCAGCAGTTCCTTGGTGCGGTACCGCGTATCGACGCAATGAAGCGATTGGCGTGTATTGAGGGAGCGCGGATGGCTCTGGCCCGTGTCAAGACATACTGGGAAGAGATGAAGGCCACCGACATTGCATCCCAAGATTCGGACAGAAGTCGAGTACCTGCCGAGCACTACTTTGAAGAAGTCCTGCCGGGCGCTCGTTTAATAGAGACGCAGTGCTCGAAGGATATTATGTTTAAATGACATGTATGATTTGTGAAAACAATGTTTCAATATAATATAAGAGCTTTTTATACTTGTGCGTTCAAGTAGTAAACTACTCCCTGTGCGGTCGTTTATGTATATGTATATATAACCTGAAAGATGGCAGTCCTTGGCTTCAGCCCCCACGCACATAGTGCGGGGGTGTTTGCAAAGAAAGCGCTTTTTCACACTTAATCCAATGTCTTGGTCCTGTTAAGGAGGTGATAGCGTAGCAAACCAGGCAACCGAACTATAATGATTTATCACTTTCACTTAGCCATAGGAGTTCGAGAGTGGGACTACTATATAGCCCCTGGGGGCACCGCACTCTCCCGAATTCGGGGTGCGTATGTGCCTGACCGAAAACCGGTCCTTCGTTAATGCGGAGGAATCCTAAACATTCCAGTGAGTCATTGAGTGGTTGACCAGTCTCTCGCTATATCATGACAGTCAGTTTTTGGCTTTCTCTACTCAGGTGCTCGCCCGGCTGAACCGGGGCACAATCGCAGTAGTTCTCCTGGTGCCGCGTTAGCCGTGAAAACGGAACGTAAGGCAGCAAAACACAGGAGCCGGGCAACCCAACATTTGAACAAAGACATGATTCGGAGCTGATGCATATAAGGCCTAACTTTCGAGGCGCCGAATACTCCCTAAGGTATTCGGTCTTTATGAAAATGGGCGTAATAATGCCCTAAGCCCCTGGTGTCCGTGCACGCATAAAAATTCTGGTGCGGCCAATGCCAAAGCACCAGCCTCCTCCTCGGTTATATTAAGGAACCGGAGGGATGTATATCAACAAGAGAGAGTGAAAAAAGGTTTACGCAGGGTCTTAATCTGAAAAGAATCCTTGTAACGGGTCCCTACTGCACGTCTGTGCCTGTGTCTCCGTTGTGCCGTATCCTGGACGGGTGTAGCACGTTGTTCATCTGTAAAAGAGAGGAACTTAGTTTGAAAGAAAAAGGATCGTGTGAAAGATGTACTTAAATAAACAGAGTATGGTTCGAAGAATTGAATAAAATTGAGCTTTATTGTCTCTTGTTATACATGCATGCGGCCACTCGTATGGGGGTATGCTGCTAGTAGGCGCCAGACTTGTCCGGGGTTTGAATGACCAATTCAGGTTCTTTTCCTAACAGAGCCGGATAGCTGTGGGGCTGTCAAGGCAGTCTCCCGTTCTTCCGTGCTCGAGTAACACTTAATACTTCCTTTTAACGAGATGATGCCGCGTGGACCGGGCATTTTAAGTGTTAGAGATGCATAATGCGGTATTTATGCGTTAAAAGCGGTAAAGCTTCACGTCCCAATAGTGCTTGATGGCTACTTTTAAAGCAGGCGATATGGAAGAGTAACCTTTCGCGACGGAAGTTGTCGGATGAACCGAACACAACTTCGAGCAGTATGGAGCCCGTACAATGGGCATATGGGCCTCGCATTACTCCTTTAAAGGAGGTGTTGCTACGGCGAATCATGGTTGGGTTTATCCCCATCCTGCGGATTGTGTCCTGATATATCAGGTTTATGTCACTGCTGCCATCCATGAGGACTCGTGTAAATCGGAATCCGTCGATTATAGGATCCAGATCGTGCAGTCCATCCTGCGTTCGGATATTTTCGGAATAGTCACGATGATTGAAGGTGATTGGTTTTGACAACCGGTGTGCGGTAGCGCCTTTTAGTGGGTGCCGCTCTGTTTTTCCCTTTGATCACGTGAAGTGAGTTTACTGTTTTAACCTCCTGTGGGAAAGTTTTTTGTTTTCCGGGGCTCTGCTTGTGGTGCTCGTCATCATCTTCGCTTGGTGTGTCGAGCCCCTTGTGTTCGGCGTTCAGTCTGCCGGACTGTTTGAAGACCCAACAATTTCTCTGGATATGGTTAGCAGGCCTCCCAGGAGTACTATGGATTTGACATATCTTGTCCAAGATTTTGTTGAAGTTGCATAGCTCATCGCTATTGTCCTTAAGGGGCAGTTTTTTGTTGTTCTGCCGCGAGCTTTTGAATCCGGCGTTGACTACCGTGCTCTTTGGACTGTTCCTTTTAATCTGGCGTTGGTCCTTGTTGTGCCGTGGTTTCCCATTTCCATCCCTGATTTCGGATGTACTTGGGTCGCTGGTGCTGCATCTTGCTAGCCAGCTATCCTCTCCCGCGCAAAAGCGGGTCATGAGGCTTGTTAATGCGGCCATTGTTCTTGGCTTTTCTTGGTCGAGGTGTCTGGCGAGCCATTCGTCTCGGATGTTGTGTTTGAAAGTTGTAAGGCTTGGCGTCCTGGACGATCGACTATTTGGTTCTTTTAGTAAGGAACATGTTCCTGCATTTCGGGCTGACTCTCCGGGCTGTTGAGTTATGTGACTTAGATCGTGCGCATCCGTAGGGCGGACATAAGTCCCGTGAAAATTTGCCCGAAATGCATCCTCGAGCTCTTCCCAGCTTCCAATGGTATTTTCGGGGAGGCTCTTAAGCCAATGCCGAGCTGGCCCTTTGAGTTTAAGGGGTAAGTATTTTATGGCGTGGAGATCGTCTCCTCTAGCCATGTGTATGTGGAGGATGTAATCCTCGATCCAGACTCCAGGGTCTGTTCTTCCGTCATATGCCTCTATGTTTACGGGTTTGAATCCCGCTAGAAATTCATGATCCAGCACCTCATCGGTGAAACATAGGGGTGTCTGCGCCCTATATTTGGGTGTGCCGTGATCTTGAATTTTGGCGTATTGCATTGCTTTGACGAGCACACTTTCTTGGCCCATAGATGGACCTAACTGGGCCATCCTTTTGATGTGAATCCTTATGCGGATCACATATTGGCTTGTGTGCGGCACCATTCGCCGCTCTCTTTTTGCCGTGGGGTCGTCCATCCGACCGGGTGGCCTTCTTACTTTTTAATTGTGGAGGCTCTAAGGCCTCCTCATCGAATTCGGGCAGTAGCTTTCTTTTCGGGTAGCTCTTTGTTCGGCGCCGCCGTGATTTGTTCCTTGATCTTTGAATACTTTGCTCCATCTGATCCTGAGTGCATCTTCCGCTGTTTTGAGCTTCCGCTTCTACTTTTTCAGGCTACGCGCAGTGGCGACGAGCCTTTTCTGGAGGTCATTTTGCTCCAATAGTTTGTCCAGTGTGAGATCGTCCGGACTGTTGTCTTCGTCGGGGACAGATTGTTTATCCAAGTTGTCTTGTTCGGACGATTGCTTGATAGCTTGTTCGTTGTCCACCGGTTCGCCCTGCTCTATGGCTGGGTCTTTGTTGAGGCGGGACTTTGTTCAGCGTTTACGTTGCCGTTTTGACTGCTTTTCGAGGGATTTATCCTTCGTAGCGTCCCGTTGTTCCTCGTCTTCATTTCCTTTAGCTGTATCCACCATGTATACATCATGGGATGAGGTTGTCCAGCATCCTATAGGTGCTGGTTCATTGTTGTCTCCTACATCGTCGTCCATATAAACCGATGTCTTGAATCGAAATCGAGCACGTCACGTAAGCTTTCGGCGGTGGCTACGAAAGTGGGTGGTGGGTGGGCGTTGAATTTCTTCGTCATCTGCATCCCAACCTTCCCGATCGTAGTCCGGCCAGGCTCTCCGGATAAAGAGAGAGACTTTAGTGAATTCAGGATGTCGCCAAAGGGCGAGTCTTTGAAAGATGTCCGCGACCGTGAACTCCATGACCGGGCGCCCAATCGGATCCGATTGGCGGGCGCGGAGGGTTCGGAGTCGGAGAGGAGTCCGGCACCACAGGTCGAGGTCTTCGCAAAGGACAAGGATGGAGTTCGGCTCAATCGCCGTAGAGATTATAGCCCCCGAGGCGGTGTCCAACCACTCGTCCTCGATCGGGGAATCCGGCTCCGGATTAAGGGTCGGAGCGGGTGCTGGTGCGGCCTCCAGGGCACTGTTCGGCTGCAGAGCTAGATCATGCCCATCGAGACAGTGCGGCACGCTTGGCTGCGGCTCGAATCCGTCGAAGATCAAGTCTCCGCGGATATCGGCCATATAGTTTAAACTTCCAAATCTGACCTGATGGCCAGGGCGTAGCTTTCGATCTACCCCGGATGGCCAGCGAATTGGCCCCGATTACAAAGCCGCCGAACACGAAGATCCGTCCGGGAGAAAAGTCTCACCACTGGACCGCGTCGTTGTTGATGATCGAAGGAGCCATCGGGCCTATCGGTGACGACGTAGGAACTCTCAATGAAAGCACCAATGTCGGTGTCAAAACCGGCGGATCTCGGTAGGGGGTCCCGAATCATGCGTCTAGGCGGATGGTAACAGGAGACAAGGGACACGATGTTTTTACCCAGGTTCGGGCCCTCTCGATGGAGGTAATACCCTATTCTCTGCTTGATTAATATTGATGATATGGGTAGTACAAGAGTAGATCTACCACGAGATCAAGGAGGCTAAACCCTAGAAGCTAGCCTATGGTATGATTGTTGTTCGTCCTACGGACTAAAACCCTCCGGTTTATATAGACACCGGATAGGTTAGGGTTACACAGAGTCGGTTACAATGGTAGGAGATCTACATATCCGTATCGCCAAGCTTGCCTTCCACGCCAAGGAAAGTCCCATCCGGACACGGGACGAAGTCTTCAATCTTGTATCTTCATAGTCTTGGAGTCCGGCCGTGACGATAGTCCGGCTATCCGGACACCCCCTAGTCCGGGACTCCCTCAAGGGTGATGAAAAGATATTTGATCTTGACGACCAAGCTGATGAAGTCATGAACTATGATTATGATTATGATGACACATACAATGTTTGTGATGACACAGACAATGCTGATCTTCAAATAACAAAGACTACCGGCGAGGTATATTTATATAAGCAGGCATCATGGTGATCATCACATGTTTTTTTATTGAAGATATATTAATGAATCGATCATTCTTCTTTCAGCCCTCTGGATCGATTAAATCTGCTTCTCTGACATGCCAGAACAAAGCGAGGCCTGTGCAGATTGTTGAAGGATGGTGTAAAGTACAACATCGAATCCATCAAACATAGTGGTGAACCCCTCACGCCTAAGAACATTGCGAACAAGTGGACTCGTCAGTGCGGAGTTCTTGTGAAGGACAAACTCCCGATCTCCATTCAAGAATGGAAAGAGCCAAAGACTAAACGTCAAGGTGTTACTTGGGTCGACAGCGAGCCAAAAAGTCCTTTGGAAATCTCGATGGAACATTTCACCCTACCGGATCATTTCACTTTGAAGCGGATGTGGAGAAAGTCAAGGGCGCTCTTAAGAAGATGGCTATTGCATTCAACACCCACAAGAAAACTGTATGGGCTAACTACCTCGCTAATGAAAGGAAGACTCCAGAATTCACGGGAACCTTTGGAGAAGCAAAGAGAAACCTGGACGATTTCGTGACCTTCAAGGTTTCAGAATTAGCTAAGGCAGTCGATGAAAAACAAGGCAAATGCCGCCAAAAGACGCAGTTCCATAGGCTGGGTCCAGGTGGCTCTGTGGTGGGATTGCCTAAGTGGGATAAGTCTGAGCAAGAGATGGAGGATGCAGGTCACACCGTTACTAGAACTGGCCCCCAGTGCGAGAACTTGGTTCTATGCGCATGGGGGGCGTTGGAACCGAAGACAAGCGAAGTTTCGCGGAAGGCAAGTCTAAAAGGAGCTGAACAAAAAATAATTAACGCAATAGAAGAAGCTCGGAAGGGGGTGTTCACGCCCAACAGAGAGAACGACGAGCTTCTGGCATACAGGAAATCTGAACACCGGGAAGAACACTAGGCAAGGGCGTTATTCCCTGGTATGAGGGATTTTCAGAATGGAACGAGGACTACAGGACCCGTGCAAGAAGGAAGTTGGAGGAGGAGAAGAAAAGGAAGCTGGAGGAGGAGCAGAGGAAGCAGGACGCAGAATGCCTTCAAGGCCTAGAAGCAAGGCACGCGGACACAGCACTCAAATTCCAGCAGCGGCAGCAGCAGATTGACTCACTTAGCCGTGAAAGGGGTCTCAGCAGCGGCAGCAAGCAAGCGGATGATCGTCCAAAGATTGGATAGCACCGTCCCATCCATACCGAGAGGCAGCATTGGTTCTGCCCCGGGCGACACACTGCTGGATACATACCCTATGGATGACATCATAGAGAACACTAACTGTGAGCTACACTCCAAAATGAAGAACATATCCATGAAGGTGGCAGACGGCGTTGCTTTTCCGGTTATCCCCGAAGCAACCTTCCATTGCATCCCGATTCAAGAGGGATATGCTCGTGTCATGGTTGATGAAGTGGTGGACCCATATTCGGGCTACTGACTTGACATTCACGGAGGTGAAGACGGCGCACACCGGGAGAGGCCATACATCGTATCATCCTATGGAGAAAGGATTGCATCATCTTTCGAAGTCCACCGACACTGCGTCGTCCGCCGACTCCGCCACCGAGTCAGCAGACTCCCACTCCTCCAAGTCCACGAACGCGTGAGCGATTCCTCCTCGAAGTCCGCCACCTCCTCCAAGTCGCCGAACGCGTGAGCTGACTCCTCCGGTTTCAAGTCCGGCGCAGCGTCATGCCACTTCTACGGTTTCAAGTCCGGCACCGTGTCCGGCCACACCTCCTGCTTCAAGTCCGGCACATCGTCAGGCCACTTCTCCTGGTCCAACTCAGCCACGTCAGCCGTCTCCACCGTCTCAGCAATCGCAGAAGAGACATGCCACAGCTATGGTGCGTAGCGGTATGAGTCGAGGTAGTTCAGGAAGTACAGGCAGAGAAAAGCGATATAAATATGGTCCAAGCCTCGCTCCTCTTCCTCAGAGGCCTTACGACATGACTAAGGAGCAAAACGCAGCCATAGTGCAGGCCCAAGTGGACGCCCATTTTGGACCGAAACCGGCATCGCCGCCAAAGGAGAAAGTGCCTGAGAAAGTAATTGACCACTTCATTCATATGGCTAGAGAACCAGCTCCCAAGCCTGTTGACTCGGACTATGAGCGCCAAATCAGGAAACTACATCGAGAACGGCTAAAGAAGGAAGCGAGCTCGAGCTCGAGCCAACAAGCAGCGGGCAAAAAATGCGGGCAAACCGTTCCCCGGCTGGGAGAACAGGCGGCGCAATCGATCTCCCCGCTTGTTGTGCCAACAACAACACATGAGAGGAGGCCGTGCGCCCAATATTATTGTGGGCAAACCGTTAAAGTTCCCCAGCTAGGTGATGTGGTAATAACGGATGATCATATAATGCAGGCTAAAATGCTCAAGATCTCTGTTGGACAACTCCTCGAAATTGAGCCCATGTCTCCGCTTAGAGAGGAGGAAATAAAATGGAAATATGCCCGGGGCAAACCTTTAGTCCACCCATACAAGGTCAAGAACCTCCCAATGAGAATGTATGAATTGCATCAATGGTACATGAACATTACCAAGATTTCCAATCGAGAGTCCCTCATGGTGAATGTCAAGAAGGAGCATTACTACCATGAGAAAGCTCATGCGTTGAGTATTCAGAACTATATCAGTTATACAATCAAGACGCACTCGACAAATCTCTCGTCGATTGCTATTGTTTGTAATTGATTTCTTTCTGTAATTTTTATCAATCATTACATGTAATTATCCTCACTATATATTCTTTTACGTGGTATTATATGCAGGATGAAGATGTATGAAATGAAAAAATCTGGGCGCTATGGCATTGGGTTCATTGACCCAAATACCATTAATGAGTACACATGGAATCTTGCAACTTCTAAAGCAGGTGTAGAGGAAAGCATGCTAGAGTTCTTAAAGTGCCTCAATACCAATGAAGATATAATACTTCCTTACAACTTCACGTGAGTTAATACAAATTCTGTTTTTGCTTACTAGCTAGCTAGATGTTAATAACTAAGTGTATACGGTTTACGATATATAGTTGATTAATTTTATGCACATGTCTGCTTAATTAAGACATGCAAACATGTGCGCATGCAATTTCCACTCGATCTTGTTAGTCATTAAAGTTGACAAAGCAACAGTCGAAGTACTCGACTCGCTACTTAAAGAAGATAAAGACTACACCATCATGAAGGGGATAGTCAACAGGTAATTTCAATCATTATTAACTATATCTCGGCCTATTACTAGTTCGTCATTTCCTGATATGAACTATTTAATAACCCCTTTATTGATTTTCTTTGCCGGCGGGCAGGGCTTGGGCAAAGTTCATCAAGGTGACTCGAGCAATTGGCCAAAAAGTTGTTTTGGCATCGACCAAGGGTAAGTAATTAAGTAGTACTAGCTAGCTAGCCATCTCTTTAATTCTTGTTTCAATACCATTAATTAATTATCATGCTTGATTAATCATTATCTGATTCAATTCCATTCTCGTAAAGGCCCTGAAGCAGGCCCGGGGAATGATCTGTGTGCATTCTACGTTTGCGAGAACATTCGCATGATGGCGTCCGAAAGGAGCAGATCTCAAAGACAGGAATGGGTACGTTGTCAGAACTCTATTCACACCATTATCGATATCTTGTAATACAACTAATACACATGCATACTGATCTCCTTCTTAACAGTTCAGAGAGGTGCGGGATAAGCCCCTACCCGAGGAGCGCATACTAGCACTTCAAGAGGAAATAGCCGGATTTTTGCTCGACCGGGTCATAGATCCCAAAGGAGAATACTATTACCCGCTACCGCCCCAATGAACCACTTGTCATCGTGCATGCTCCGAAGGCACCAAGGCAACATGTAGGAGAAATTGTATATGTATATACATGTGTATGTGTGAATAGTTAATGGTGTTGGCTGTGAGACATTCGATGATTATATATATATATATGCGGTTCTACGTACGAGAAAATATATTTATATATATGCATAACGTGTACAATTTGTAGTATCGTGAAATACCAGCAAACAAAAAAGAATTAAATGGAAAATAAAGCCAAATTGAAAACACAAAATTAAAGCAAAATTTAAAAAAAAACACCCAAACATTTAGTACTGGCTGGTGTTACCAACCGGTACTAAAGACTTACGGGCACACGGGCCTGGCTCGTGCCACGTGTTTGCACTTTAGCGCCGGTTCGTGACGAACCGGTACTAAAGGGGGGACCTTTAGTCCCCACTCTTTAGTGCCGGTTGGCGAACCGGCACTCAAGGCCGTCACGAACCGGCACTAAAGGCCAGTTTTGCACTAGTGATCTAAGGTTCCGATACAAAGATTGAACACAAGAGATGAACTAGGGTTTGAGAGGAGATGGTGCTGTTGAAGATGTTGATGGAGATTGGCCTCCCAAAGATGAGAGGGGTATTGGTGATGACGATGGCTTTGATTTCCCTCTCTAGGAGGGAAGATTCCCCTGGCGGAATCGCTTTGGTGTTTTGTGCTCACCCTGGTGTCTTGTGCTCACCAGGTACCCCCCCAGGTACATATTTGCTCCAGTATTTTTTATATATTCCAAAATAATTCTGCATAAATTTTCAGCTCATTTGGAGCTGTAAAATAGGTAACTCTGACGTAGCTTTTTCAGGTCCAGAATTCCAGCTGCCGGCATTCTCCCTCTTTGTGTAAACCTAGCTTATTATGTGAGAAAAGGCATTATAATTACTTGATAAAGCATTATCATGCATAAAAACATTATAAATAACAGTTGGAAAGCATGATGCAAATTGGACGTATCACGCGCTCCCGCCCGGCGTCAACTACCCGCATTCATGCCACTGTAGAGCGCACCGCTCCGCATTGAAGACGGCTCAGGGCGGATGCGACCTCTCACTGCCTCCGCCAAGCCGACCGAGGGCGTCGCCCGCTGCACGGCTGATTGAACACGCCTCCTCGCCGCATTCATACACCTCCATTATCCCCGCATGGAAGTCGAGAAACCTACTCTGGCCACACGTCCGTTCAAGAGTGGCCCGACATTAAACGCCACGTCGGCCGAGCTCCTCCCTTCCGCCCTCTATTTAAACCATGGCAGGCGTGAGGCAAGAATCACACCCCTCCTTCGCTCTCCCCATATCCTCCTTCACCATTTCGATGGCATCTAACGGGCAGGAAGAGGAGTTCTTCAGCATAAAAAGCCGGCATGGTGGCCCGCTGAGCCCGACGGATACGAGCGAGGTAGCTCGCTGCTCCACCTCCCTCATCTAGGCCGCCGGTCAATTTGCCGCCCCAATCTGGCGCGTGGTTCAGCAACTCGCCACTCCAAGCCAGCTCGCAGAGGAGTGGCAAGTTGCTCCAGGCCAACAACCACGCGCTGCCGCGCCATTCGCCGTCGACGCGCGCGTAGCCGCGCCTTGCAGACAGAGAAAGAGGACAGGTGCGCAGAGGAAATCGAGGAGACAGTGGCCAGCGCATCCGCGTCCACGTCCGCGGGCAACTTCGAGGGAAAGTAGTACACGGGAAGCCGCCGTCGCTTGGGTCCCAGGAAGGCCACCGCCGGCGCGTCGCCGGCTTTTACGGCCGGTGACGTGCCCGATTTCTTCTTTATTTTAGACCGCCATGGTCTGGGCGTCCACGGAAGCACCCTTCCCCTCCGGTTGAAGCAGCCTCTTCTCCACACTCCGATGAGCGGCGCAGCCGGACATAAGAAAGATAGGAGGGAATAATATGCCTCTGGGACTCCTAGCAGTCGCTGACGAAGGGATCCGCCGCGACCAGCTATAGACTAGTGTAGTGTATCCGCGTCTTGGGAATGAAGCTCCACGCGACCGGCCATAGACTAGTGTAGTGTATCCGCGTCGTGGGCGTGAAGCTCCGCGCGACCATACTGTCGGATTTCGGGTTCCGGCAGACCCTTGAGGTTCGAACACTGGGGTGCGCGCGGAGATCCAACCCTCCACCGCCTCGTACCTCGCCGAATCGCAGGGACCTAAACTACTAAAAAGAACAGCACAAGAGACACAAGATTTATACTAGTTCGGGCCACCGTTGTGGTGTAATACCCTACTCTAGTTTGTGGTGTGGTGGATTGCCTCTAGGGCTATTGAGGAACAGTACAGGGAAGAACAGTCTCGCGAGGGTCTGTTCTTGGTGGGTGTGATGAACTGCTAGGTGGTGTCCCGTCGCTCCAGCTTGAGGATCGGATCTCTGTCTTTCTCTGGATGCTGATCGTTTCGATCGATCTGTTTTCCGATCCCCTGCTCTGAGTGTGGCTACTCCTATTTATAGGCGAAGGCCCTGGGCCTCTTCCCAAATATTGAGCGGGAAGGGCGCCAACAATTGGCCATTTCGAAGGGGAACAACGGGTACACTTATCCTGACTAAAGTTTGTCCTCGCCTGCCAAAGGCTCGGGTGATGACGCCTGCTTGGGCTCCACGATGACTCCCTTCCAGCCGTTGGGGCTGGTCTTGGTCTTGTTGCACTGAAACGGATGCCTTTGCTTGATGCTCTCGCCTGCGCTTGCCCCCCTTTGCACCAAAGAGGAAAGGAGGACGTTGCGCGGGCTGGCGCCCGACTGGCGCCCTTGGTCGTCATGGCTTGCGTCATGGGCACCTTGTGAGGTACCCTGCCTTGAACTCTCCGCCTCCTCATGAGCCGGCCTGATGAGGCCATGCCTGAGGAAGCTCCTTGTCGTCCGCCCCGCGAGGCTTGGCCCCTCGCGAGGGTCTTGAGCTTGTGTTGAAGAAGACGGGCTGTCCTGGGCCTCCTTTGAGCCACGCCAGCAGCCGCAGTGTGCAAGTCTGGGACCCCTGCTCCTGCACGCCGACAAGAGCCCCGGGCCCACGGCGCGCCCGAACTTGGCCGAGCAGAGAGGCGAAAGGGCAAGTGCGAAGCGTCGCGGGCCCTAACAGCCTGCGGCCTTGGGCGACGCGTGGCGGTTGATTGGACGTGTGCGCCTCTGCAACCGCGTGGGTTGATAACAGAGCGGCATCTTCCTTGCCTCCTTTACTTTCGCCAGTTGCTGCTCAGATCCCCTTTCCTGCGCCTCTCCTCTCTGCTTCCAAGATCTTCAGATCCACTTCGCCTGCGTGCCCTAGCCAGTCATGGCTCCTCGCCAAACCCCGGCCGGAGCCTGGTACTCTCCTGCCTTGGACCCGCCAAATGTGTCAGCGGCGAGCCTTGCCCTGATGCGCCGGTTGGCGGAGGCGCAGGGCGTCAATGGAACGGCGGTGTTCAAGGCCGGCTCCTCCGCCCCTGAGGGTCGGGGGAGTACCTTCTACCCGTTCTTCGTGAGCGCCATCATTGCTGGTCTGGCGCCTCCCTTCTCTGAGTTCTTCTTCTCCGTCCTCCGTCACTACAACATCCAAGCTCTGCACCTCCATCCCAACTCCGTCCTTCTTCTGGCAATCTTCGCCTACTATTGTGAGGCCCATGTTGGGGTGAAACCCTCGGTGGCCTTGCTGCGCCACTACTTCTTCCTCCGAACCTCCCGTGGTTCCGCCTCCGCGTGCGCGAGCTTCGTTGCATATGGCGGAGCCATCGCCATTTCAAACCCTGGGAAGCGGATTGAGGGCTTCAGGAGCAAGTGGGTCTTGGTGGATGCTGGGCGTATCCACCCACGGCTGATCCTGCCCACGGAGCCCGCCGAGAGCTCCGACGACTGGTCCCGAGCGAAGCTTCGCGATCCCCGCCAAGCCGGTGGAGAGAAGATGGATGCGTCGCCGAGGGAGTTCCTGGAGCACCAACTGCTCCGCTCGCCAAGATTGCCTCCGATGTGGAGGCCTCACCCGAGCCCGTGGCTCTGGCCAGCGAGGACTGGCGACGGTCCTCCATCCTTGGTTGGGGCGTTGTGGCGAGTCTGGAGGGCGCCCCCGCGCCCTTGTTCCTTCGTGAGGATTGGGAGCAGGTTGTGGGGCCCATGCCCGTCTTCAATGGGGACGGGCCCGTGCCCGTGGAGGCTCCGGAGGACCTGGTGGACGTGTCCTCTTGACTCGACTCGTGAAGAGGTGGAGGAAAAGAGCCGGAGAGGGGTTGATTCGGGGCGAGTCAAGGGCTCCCCGCGGGCGCAGGCCCCTGCTCTCCGCCTCCCCAAGAGTGACGATGAGGAGGATGAGGATGAGCGGGGAGGCAGAAGCCTGCCCCCGATCCCGAAGAAGGGCCGGACCGGGCTGGTCCCCCGCGGGTCCGCCCCGGCCCCGGGGCGATCCGCTGACGCGCCTCCTGCTCTTGGTCCCCTTGAGGCTGATCCCTGCAGCCGGCTCTCGGGCTTCAAGTATGGCCGGAGGCTGCTCGAGTCCACCAGCGACGACCTGTAAGTGCCTGCTTCCCGTCTTGATTATTGCTCTGTCGACGAGATCTGATGTCCATGTTCTTCGGCCAGGCTGGCGCCCGCGGCGAAGAAGCTGAAGGTGGCTCCTGAGGCTCCATCCGTGACGGTGCCGCTGCCCGAAAAGGAAGATGATCCTGACGCCCAAAC
The DNA here is from genome assembly GCA_021605145.1 of Aegilops bicornis. Classification (NCBI taxonomy): domain Eukaryota; kingdom Viridiplantae; phylum Streptophyta; class Magnoliopsida; order Poales; family Poaceae; genus Aegilops; species Aegilops bicornis. The sequence goes on from CM038674.1 coordinate 623,303,788, forward strand.
CTCTCCTGCCCGGGCGCCCTCACGAGGCCTGGCTAAGCCCGCTGGGGTGAGCTCAGCCCCCTTGGCCCAGGCGACTCCCGAGGTGCCCTTGCTTGGCGCTGCCTCCACTGTTGCCGTGGCGCCGCTGGTTCCGCCTCAGGGCGCAGTGGTTACGCCGCCGCCATCTCCTCCTACTCCACCAACTACCGTCTCTCCGACTCCTCCCACGGTCCTGGATTGTGCTGCCACTGAACTGGACCGGCTGCGGCAGGATCTTCTGGGCGCCGACCCTCGCTTGGTGGCCGGGCGCTTGGAGCTGGCCTCTGGCTGGATTCGCTCCGACGCTTCGATTCGGGCGGCGCTGGTCCAGGCCTCGACGGCTTGCGACGAGGAGAAGCAGGTTGTTCGTGAGGCGAAGGTTGCCCGCGATGCTTCCCTGGGGGAGGCAGCCGGCATCCAAGGTCGCCGTGAGACGCCGAGGGCGAGCTGAAGAGCTGCAGAACCAGCTTGCCGAGGAGGCCCGCCTCCGCCAGAGCAGGAGGAAAGCATGAAGGCTCGCGAGGCGGCCGCTGGCGACCAAGGGCCAAGCTGAAGAAGCGTCGTGACCGCCTAGGCGCGCTGGAGCAGGAACTGGAGACGAGGAAGGTCGAGCTGGACGACAAGGCGTGGGTTCTTGCGGAAGATCGCGTGGCCTTCATGGATATGGAGGTGAAGGCTCGCGCCTTGCTGAGGGAGCTTTACAATAGCGGCCTGAAGAGCCCACTAGCCGGCGCAGAGGACGGCCCCGCCAAGCTGCTTCCCTTCCTGGTTCGCGCTCTTGAAGATGTCTCCCTTGGTCTTGGCCCCACGGCTGAGGCCGAGGCGCGTGTCTTGTCTTCCGCGCAGACCGACGTGGATCCTCACCCACATCTATCTTCGCGATCCCAGTCGACATGGACAAATGGAGCCGGAGCCAAGCGGCGAGCATGCAGCTGTCGCTGCCGAGGCTGTGAAGGGTCGCGCGGAGGCTCTGTTGGGGAAGTTCCGGGCCTTCAGCACCAAGCCGAAGTGAGGCGCTGCCGGCCCTGCTGCTTCACGAGGCAAGCCCACTCCACGCTGCTCCACCACCGACAAGTGACTCCGTTGTGGCTCCTGCCTTGCTTTTAATTCCTGCACGTGTATCATGCCTCGAGAAGGCGTTTAAACTTGCGTTTGGTGTTGCGATAACAGTGTGGACTGTAATATTTGCTTTTGAATTCCTTGAAATGTGTGCTTCCTACTTGCTTATGTTCTACGCCGGCAGAGCCCCGCTCAAGATACCTCAAATTACCGTTAGCCTCGACCGGAAACCGTGGACGGGACCAAGGAGTGAGGGGCTACGTGACAAGTTAGGCTCTGAGTCGCGATGCTCGAGAGTCCCCTTAGCGCACGAACAGCAAGTAGGTAGGTGAGACGTAAGCGGATCCGTCGTTCTACATTCTGCAGAGCTCGCCCTCGCATACCTCAACCGCCGTTAGCCTTTCGGAACTAAGGGGTGAGGGGCTACGTGACCGATTAGGCTCTCGAGTTGCGATGCTCGGGAGTCCCCTTGACGCTCAAACGACATTCGTACCTTGGCACCGCCGGGAGTGGCATGCGACGAACCAGGCCCGAGGGGCTGGGCTGGGTGGCGTGCATCTGGCGTGACCAGCGCAGCCCGTGCCCAGCCCTCGCAGGCGCCCCGAGGGGAGGCGTTGCTATGAGGCCAGACACTGAGCTCTGGGCTCCCTGAGGTTGGTGCGACCCGGAGGCCACCCTCAGTTGTTTATCACCAGCACGGAGCATAGCGCTTCCGTATGCGTACGGGCATAGCCGCTCCTCGGCAGTGTCGTCGGCCAGGAGCATGGTGCTTCCATCGAACGTGGGAGGGCTCCCCTCCGGGAGGAGCCCCAGGCGATATCTGACCCACCGACGCGTGGCTGGCACGGTAGGGCTGGACGAGGTGTGTCTGGGCACCCGTGAGCCAGCCGCTGGACTCACGGGGCCCTACCTCAAAGGCGGGTTGCGCTGGCTCTGGCCTTATCTTTGAGTGTGCTCCTGCAAATTTGGCCAGATGCCGGTGCTCTACGTCTTCGGGTCCCGGCTCTCGGGTTGGTCTCAGCCGTCGCTGGCAAGCCAGGTCGCGATGCCATGGACAAGACCAGAGGGTGAGGGCCGGAGAGCCGGTAGGAGCCCTGAGTCGCGATGCTCAGACACCCCCCCTTTAACGCGCAAACTAGGTTAGATGACGCAACTCTACGTCCTCGGGTCCCGGCTCTCGGGCTGGTCTCAGCCGCCGGGCAAGCCGTGTCGCGATGCCATGGACAAGACCCGGAGGGTGAGAGCCGGAGAGTCGGTAGGAGCCCTGAGTCGCGATGCTCGGGCACACCCCTTTAACGCGCTAAGCCGGGTCGACGCAGCAACTCTCGCCCTCGGTCCCGGCTCGGGCTGGTCTCACCGTCGGCTGGCAAGCCGGTCGCGATGCCATGGACAAGACCACAGGGTGAGGGCCGGAGAGCCGGTAGGAGCCCTGAGTCGCGATGCTCAGCACCCCTTTAACGCTAAGCCGGGTCGACGCAGAACTCTACGCCCTCGGGTCCCGGCTCTCCGGCTGGTCTCAAATTGCGGCAAGCTGTGTCGCGATGCCATGGACAAGACCAGAGGGTGAGGGCCGGAGAGCCGGTAGGAGCCCTGAGTCGCGATGCTCAGGCACCCCCCCCCCCTTTAACGCGCAAGCTGGGTTAGATGACGAAACTCTACGTCCTCGTGTCCCGGCTTTCGGGCTGGTTTCAGCCGTCGCTGGCAAGCCAGGTCGCGATGCCATGGACATGACCAGAGGGTGAGGGCCGGAGAGCCGGTAGGAGCCCTGAGTCGCGATGCTCAGCACCCCCCTTTAACGTGCAAGATTCCGCCACTCCTGTGAAAAAGGCACCAAATGACAAGCATGGTGGAGCGAGAGCATAATCCTAAGGAAAAAGTAGGAAGGATACATGTCGCTGGGACTGGCCCGAGTGGCTTGGGGATGATGCAGCCCGAGGGGCGCCCCTAACAGGATAGGCTAACGATATGAAATAAAAGGGATACATGCCGCAGGGACGGACCCACGCAGCCTGGGAATAATGCAGCCCTGAAGGCGCTCCCAGCCGGAAATAAAACTTAAAGATGTCACCTGGTGATGTTGGGGACGAAGGGGTGTTGATGTAGCAGACTCGGTGGGCTGCGGGAGCCGATCCTCACGAGCCCCCAGGCCCAGGGGCCTCGGGAGGCTCCGGAGGCGCTGGCGGCTCCTTAGGGGCCATCTCCATCTCCGCCAGGGCTGCGGCGTGCCTGACCTCTTGAACCTCCAGGATGGTCCTCATGAGACGCTGGTGCTCAACAGCCGCGTTTGGCAGGCCATAAGGCATGTGTACGTAGTTGTGGGGCGGACCCTCGCAATGTCCCACTCGCGAGGGCCAGAGGCGCTCTTGAGATGCGGCTCGGTTGAGCCCTGGTATGTTGATGCAGACGCGCAGCCCACCATCCTCGCCTGGATGGGCGGCCACAGCGGGTAGGCGGCGGCTGCCCCTCATGACCCTTGACTCCTGTAGCTCCTGAATGGCCTTGCTGACGAACTCTTGAGGGTTCTGCACTCCTGGTCTTGCTCCTGCTATGGAAATGTGCTTCGAAACACGCCTCCACGTGGTGCCCAAGCGCCTCCCTCGAGACCTTGACGAGGTCGGCGGCCCTCCAGGGGAGAGCCCCCGAGCCCTGCCTGAGGAGGGCGCCGGGCGCGCTTTCCTATGCGATGGAAGGAGGCTCCCCCTAGCCCGATGTGGACCCTGAGGGGCCTGTCTCTTGAAGAGCCGGGCCGGTCGATGTCTTCTTCTTCTTGGGTGCGGCCTCGGGAGGCCTCCTGCTGCTGTGGTCTAGGTCATCCAGCGATGCGGCCTGAAAGGCTCGCTCCAGGGAGCACACTGCGTCTCTCTCTTCACAGGGCACCGTGATGACCCCGCCGCTTCCTGGCATCTTGAGGACGTTGTAGCCATGGTGGGTTACGACCATGAATTTGGCTAACGCTGGGTACCCGAGGATGGCGTTGTATGGCAGGCGAATGTGGGCGACGTCGAAGTCGATGAGCTTGGTGTGGTAGTTGTCGCGAGCCCCGAAGGTGACAGGAAGGCGGACCTGCCCGATCGGGACCGTGGAGCCGTCGGTGACTCCGGAGAAAGGCTTGGTAAGGCACTTGAAGATTGTTGAATGTTTCCACGAACATGACGTTGAGCCCTGCTCCGCCGTCAATGAGGGTCTTGGTGACTAGCACATTGCTGATGATTGGGGAGCAAAGCATCGGGAGAACTCCGGCTGTGGCTGCGCACTTGAGCCGATCCGCTGAGCTGAACGTGATGGCGCATGCCGACCACCTGACAGGGCGCGTTGACTCGAGCTTGGGGAGGACTGCATTCACCTCGCGGGCGAACTGCTTGAAGATGCGCTGAGAGGCTGGGGCTTGAGCTCCGCCCAGGATGCAAGCGATCGCACGCGCTTCACGGAAGCCCCCAGCCCCTCGTCCCCGATGACGGTCTTCGATTCTCCTTGGCGGCGGCGGCAGCAGAGGAGGCCTGCGTTCCTGCAGGTGATCCTCGCGAGGCTGATCCCTCCAGCCTCCCTCGCGAGGTGGGTCTTGCCAGCGGTCCTCGCGAGGTTGGTCGCGCCACCCTTGGCGCGGGCCGCGGTCTTCCCAGCGTCCTGCATTCCTTCCTCCTCCTCGGCCGTAGCCCCGGTCGCTGCGCTCGGGGCGTCTGCCGACCCTTCCTTCACGTACGGCCCGGAGCTCTTGACATTCATTGGTGTTGTGGGTGTGGAGGTCGTGGTACATACAGTACCGGCTGCCCTTGAAGGACTCGGGCTGATCTCTGCCTCGCTTGGTGTCCGGTTCGGTGAGCACGGCAGCCCCTTGCGCTTCACGTCCTTGGCCTTGGACTTCTTCTCTTGAGGATCCGCGGGCAGCTCGAGGAGGGAGAGGCGCCCTCCTCAGCCTGGCGCGCACTTGGTCGCCAAGTTGAACAACTCGAGGAGGTGCACGAGATCTTCGTGCATCGCCACTCCTCCTTCATCTTGACGTCGCGCCGCCCGTCGGAGAAAGGCGAGATGATGGCCTCCTCCGTTGCCACAGGGATCTTGAGGCGCGCGTTGTTGAAGCGTTGGATGTACTTTTGCGAGGTTTCCCTGGCTGCTGCTTGATTCGGCGCATGTCGCTTCGGCGGGTGGCGGTCGCGAGTACCACGGAAGTTGGCGATGAAGCGGGTGCGCATCTCGGCCCAGAAGAGATCGTGCTCGGGGCCGATTCAGAGCCAAAGTGCGGGCCCCGCCCTTGAACGCCATGGGAAACCAATTCGCCATGACCTTTTCATCCCCGCCGGCAGCCTCGATGCCCAGCTCGTGAGCTGGAGGAACTCCGTGAGGGTCAGCTACGTCAGAAGCGAGGAGGCGTGTCTGGCTTGAACTTGGCGGACCACGCGACGGTGCGCAGCTCGGAGGTGAAGGCGCTGTAGCCCACCGTGGCAGCTGGGGCTTGACGACGAGAGCTTGGTCTTGCAGGCCTCCTGCGCCAAGGGTCAGCGCAGGTCTTGACGTCTTTGGAGCGGGAGCGCCGGGCAGCTTCTTGCGGGCGAGGAACTTCTTGGCAGCTCTGCTCTTGCTGACGGCGCTGGCGGAACGGGTTCCGCCCGAGCCGCATGGCTTATGAACGGCGCCTTCTTGAGGAGGAGGCGGCCGAGGCGCCCGAGTTCATCGCTTCGCCGCTGAAGGCGGGTGCGGTGCAGCAGACGTCTGTGTGCGGGTCGCCTCTGCGGTGACGAGCTCGGCGACTCGATGGCTCGGTCGAGCCATTCTTCGTAAACGTCGTCGGCGGTAGCGCAGGAGCTCGTTAGCCGCGATGAGTGCAGCTCGGGCCTCCATGGCAGCGCGTGGCGCGTGATGAAGAACCAGCGGGGTGAGCGGCGTGGCGGTGCGGCCGTCCGCCTCATGGGACGGTGGCGGCGCTTGTTGCTCGTTCCCGTCGGGCCGGTGGCAGCGTTGACGGTGACGGGAACGACGAGGGCGCCCGCCGACGGGAGCCGTCTGGGCGACATGGGAGGCGAGGGCGGCTCGGCGCTCGGTGCGGGCCCGACGGGCGTCAGACATGGTTGCGGTGGTCGGGGAAGAGCGAGGCGACGAAAGGCGGATTCTGGCGCACTTTACAGCGCGCGCCAAATGTCGGATTTCGGGTTCAGCAGACCCTTGAGGTTCGAACACTGGGGTGCACGCGGAGATCCAACCCTCCACCGCCTCGTACCTCGCCGAATCGCAGGGACCTAAACTACTAAAAAGAACAGCACAAGAGACACAAGATTTATACTAGTTCGGGCCACCGTTATGGTGTAATACCCTACTCTAGTTTGTGGTGTGGTGGATTGCCTCTGGGGCTATTGAGGAACAGTACAGGGAAGAACAGCCTCGCGAGGGTCTGTTCTTGGTGGGTGTGATGAACTGCTAGGTGGTGTCCCGTCGCTCTAGCTTGAGGATCGGGTCTCTGTCTTTCTATGGATGTTGATCGTTTCGATCGATCTGCTTTCCGATCCCCTGCTCTGAGTGTGGCTACTCCTATTTATAGGCGAAGGCCCTGGGTCTCTTCCCAAATATTGAGCGGGAAGGGCGCCAACAATTGGCCATTTTGAAGGGGAACAGCGGGTACACTTATCCCGACTAAACTTGGTCCTCGCCGCCAAAGGCTCGGGTGATGACGCCGCTTGGGCTCCACGATGACTCCTTCCGGCCGTTGGGGCTGGTCTTGGTCTTGTTGCACCAAACGGATGCCTTTGCTTGATGCTCTCGCGCTTGCCCCCTTTGCACCAAAGAGGAATGGAGGACGCCAGCTGGTCGGGCGCCCACCGGGCGCCCTTGGTCGTCATGGCTTGCGTCATGGGCACCTCGCGAGGTACCTCGCCTTGAACTCTCCGCCTCCTCATGAGCCAGCCGACGAGGCCGTGCTCGAGGAAGCTCCTTGTCGCCCGCCTCATGAGGCTTGGCCCCTCGCGAGGGTCTTGAGCTTGTGTTGAAGAAGACGGGCTGTCCTGGGCCTCCTTTGAGCCACACCGCAGGCCGCAGGCAGGCAAGTCTGGGAACCTTCGTTCCCAGAACGCCGACACATACGCGCACATAGTTTTAACTTTTTAGTTGAAATATTTCCAATATGTAACCGTTTGCATTCGGTTTGTACAAAATCCGTCGTGTTTATATGAAATCTGATCGAGTTCACATGAAATCCGCATTTGTTTGCACGAATTTTGTCCGGTTGGTTTGAGTTGTTGTGAACATGTATGCGGCTAGGGTTGGATGGTTAGCTCTCGTATGTGTATCCGCGGATAAATGCGAGAGGTTTTTTGCCGGTTGACGTTGAAGATGCCTAGTTAGTGTTTCTTCGTATTGCGAGAACCATGCCCTACGACTAGGAGAGAGTGCACGTACCGGCACCGTACGTGTGAGCGAAGCAAAATAGGCGGCTAGTATGATTTCTTTGGGTGGCTACTCCATAATTTAAGGTGAGGCAGTAGAGTACAGAGGATAGGTCATTCAGTCAAGATGCCGCGTGCGCGCTGCAGAATCTGCTGTGCCTGCGCGCGACCTCTGCAGCCCGCGCTCAGTCTTCTCCCACTGATCGCACTGCCCGCCCGCTGCCGCTCGCTGGAGCCTGGAGCCGTGCAAGTCACAACGAAAACTTGCCGGTTACTTTCTGCCCGGCCCCGGGGGTAAAGCGACGGCCGATGCGTTCCCTGCGCTTGCTTGCCTGATGCCTTTGCTAGCCTTTGAAGTCACTGGAAAATGGATTCTTGCTCCACCCGGCAGCAATGCTGACACTGCCGTTGCAATCCTAGTAACATGGGAGTATGGTGATGGCCTGTTTTGCAGGCAGCAACTACAAGGCTTTATTTTCAGCTGTCGGCAGAGGTGTGTCACACACCTGTACAAACAGACATATATTATACAGGAAAAGGGCCATGACATTAAACGTGGCCTCTAGTCTTCTGGAGAGTGATATTTTGTGCAGACAAATGTGAAGCATGGTGGCAACAGTGCGACACGCACGCACTGTTGCAGGCAGTATGCTTGGTGCGTGAAACGGTAGCTGGTGCAGGCAGCAGAGGGGGTGGCCTTGAGGTTCCTAGTTTAATGTGGCAATGCTGGGTGGTGTCAGCGGGTGGACGCTGCCATGGCGCCACCAGGTGTGCAGTGGCCCTACCTCTCAATATTAGCACCACACTTGTTAAGATTATTATTGACTGCAAACGGTGCAGGCTGCAGGTGGCAGCGGACAGAGATAGAGAGCGGGGGAGACTGGCAGGTTCTGACACCCCACGCAGATAGCCTGCAGCCACCCACTCCACCTCTCTTCACACTCACTATCGTACGTACTACGTATTATACAAGTGTATACCATATACACTACGCGCGCAGTGGTTAATACTCGCCGGTATGGCAGCAGGTATTTGTACTGTTGGTCACCAGTCACATGAGACGAGATGCATGCTGCACATCGTGTAAAAAACTGGCTCCATTCAGCAGAGGAGAGGAGATGCCGAGGACTGCACAGTGCGTCCGTGTATGCACTGTTCGGCCACACGCACTGCCACGCACGTACGCCGCCTCATTACATGCGTACATCAGGTACAAGAGAGTACTCCCAAGTTGGAGTAACACGAAAACGATGGGTACCCGAACTCAACTTGAACTGAAAAACAGCTTGTCATGCCAGTAATAATACTGCGAGGGAGAGAGAGAAAGGAACATATTTGACAGATTCATTTCTTTCTCTCTCTAGTCCCGGCGGTAGAGTAGGCGTAGCTAGGTAGGGTGGGGGACAGCGCCCATCTCCGAAGTCTGCAGCATGGCTGCTGTGCTCTTCTGCCTTTTGGTTGCTGCCGCCTCTGACCGCCGGCCAGCTTTACGGAAACTCATAAACAAAGGGCCTCCGTCCCCGTCGCCGTCGCCGTTCGTTGGGTCAGTCTCTGTGCGCACACATGTGCGTCCGTTCGATTTCGATTCAAAGCCAAAGCTGAGACGGAGCACAAAAGCAAACGGTAAAAGAAGAGTGAAGACAGGCAGAGGATCATATGCGCCTGTATGCGTGCGCCTGACCGCCACTGACGGTCAAGTGACTCAGCGGCTGGCCTGCAGAGGATAGACAGAGAGAGAAGAAAGAGAAGACGTAAAGACGACGAGGCCGCCAGCAACTTGCACCGTACGCGCGCAGGCTTTGGGGCACTGTTCGTGCATGCCGCCTGCCACTCCGCTCCATGTGTTCCCATCCACCTTGCGTGCGCCTGGTTTCTTCTTCTGCTTCCTCTTTTTGACACCCACATGTTTTATTTCCCCCCTCCTCATCCTGCACTTCGTTCAGAGAAAGATTACCATTAGTGGCACCGTTAGCCTGTCGCACACGCGCACACGCTTTCACGAGCCTGCATGTGCATGTGCATGTGCATGGTGCATGCACTCAACCAGAGTTATTTATCCAAAACCATCACATTATGGGCTAGGGTAACAGATCGGTACCATATTTGAGGCAGGGCATAAAAAATCACCAAAATTGTGCCTAATCTGTAACGCGGAGCACTGATGCTCAGATTTGGTCGAGAAAACAATGGCCCGACAAGTTAGGCCCAATTGCCGGGCTGATGTGGCGTGCTTGTGTGGACAATATATCGAGTTGGAGGGTGTCCCACATGTCAACCTCATATATTTTCCCTTATTTTCTTTTTCTTCCTCCTCATCTTTATCTCTCTCTCCCCGTCCTATCCCACTGTGGTCGCCATCGCCGACGACCCGAGGCCTTCAGCACCGGCTCGTCGAGGAGCTCACTTTGGGCCATCAGAGGCCAAGGCAACCGCCGCCCACCTTATCCTCCCGAAGCTCTGCAGACGGCGCCACCCGAAGCCGCTCCGCTTAGTCGCCAGACGAGCCCACGGCCGCCGCATGTACCACCCTCGTCTCGCCGCTGTTCGGCCGGCGCCACCAACGCGTTGCCGCGCGCCCACAACCGCAGAAGAACACCATGGCTCGCTGAAGCTACTCCCTGCCGCGATTACATCTGCGCGTGCGTGCCATGGCCGACGACCTCGAACATGAGCGGACGAGCGGTCGCCGAATCTCGCCGCGTCGATGCGGGCGTGACTTCGCGGCAACTAGGCGTCAGGGCTCTGAGCGGCGTCGAGGGCTAGCTTCGGCGAGGGTTTACCGCCATGGCCACGGTGGCCATGGAGCTCTCGGCTCGCACGGACGCAGATGACCCGGGCATCCATGTGGCGGGAGCAAAGATTGGCCTTCGAGGACTCACGGTGCCCCCACCCTACCACCATCATGGTGCTCGCCATTGAATCGCCGGTGCCTCTGGTCGCCGGAGTCCCACGCCCACAAGCTGCTCGATGTAATGCCCCATAGAAAGGCGGATAAGAAGAAGATGATCATGTAGTCACCGACATGCGGGTCCGCATATCATGTGCCAACTCAGCTGTTTATTGTTTTTTTGTGCTTGGTCTTTGCCACGTCGGCTGATCGGTGGGTCCGACACATCGGTTTCATTGTTTTCGTGTGTAAAAGAGACAATCGGTGCTCAGCGTTCTGATTAAGCCCCATTGTTGGTGGTTTTTGTGCCCTGTCTCAAATATGGTACCGATCTGTTACCCTAGCCCATAATGTGGTGGTTTTGGGTAAATAACTCACTCAACCACTACTATGGCTCTGTTTGGATACTCTAGAGTTAGAGTTATTTTCTAACCCACTCTAACCTAAATAAGCATCGACCAAAACTGAAACAAACAAACCAAGCAACGCCGTGTACCGTTGTTTTTCCAGACCTCTGACGTGATACCCATGCCTTGCATTTGCATATGCTTTTTTCCTTTACTCATACAAAAAAAGGTGGCACTGTGCAAAAAATCTCAGGGTCTGTGGACTCGTCCTTGTGTGGTGTGGGACAGAGCATCCCCATTACGAAAAAGATGAGCCAACTTTTTTATACGCTTAAGCAACATCATTATGAGGCGCCAAAAGGACCCAGATACTACGATCTATAGTACGAAGCTCTGCTGCGCCATACGTGCAGAGGGGTTAACCGCAATAATTAGCCATCAAGCGCGGCTGCACCCCGGACGGTACTTGTTCGGTCAAAGTTGGGCGTGGCGTGCCCACTGACACTAGCACCTGGGTCCCAGGTGCCTAGGCCCGTCTGCCGTATTGGCCGGCGGCCCATGGGGGCTCAGATAAGCCAACCCAATGAGGCCAACTCCACCGCAAGACCCCATTCGAAGGTCCGTTTTATCCTGTTTTCGTCCGTTTGGGAAGGTAATGGGTTGCACATGTCCGTTCGGGGTCGTCACCGTGTCAGTGCGCCCAACGCGCGAGCGCACCCCATATTATGTCCGGGGTGACATATCCGCCTGGCATTTTGTCAAACACGTAGGAGGCAGGCAAGCTCGCAGCGGCTGGGCGCGGAGAGGCGAGGCCGACGTCAAGCGGGAGCACCGCCGGATGCGGGCGCAGCGCGAGACGAGGCCGGGCGGTCGAGCTCGAACTCCACGCCGGCGAGACGCAGCAGGCGAAGCGCGCGTGGCACAAATGAAGCGCGGCGAAAGCACGGGCGATGCGCCATGGCTGGCTGCCGCTTCCCCACGGCCGCCACGGCAGAAGCAGCCGCCACACAAGGCTTCTACTCCGCCCAGTCCGCGGCGAGCCACCGGCCGCCCGCTTCGCCGCCGCTGGCGAGCCCGGCCACGCCACGCTGCCCGCTTCGCCCGAGGAGCCGCCGCACTGTGTGACGAGGAGAGAGGAGAGAAAAAGGAAAAGAGAGACCGGTGGGAGGCCTGTGTGGCTGACCAGTGGGTCCAGGCGCGGACGGGGCGGACGAGAAGCGTCCGCTCTATGTCCGCTTGACCGCAAAGGCAGATCAAATTTGGGCTCGGGATGGGCAAAGCGCACCCGAAGCGGACGTCTTTTTCCGGATGAGGTTGCGTGTTGGGCTGCTTTATTTGTCCGTTTAGACCCAAACAGACAGACCTGGACGTTTTAGGGTCGCGCGGTGGAGATGGCCTGATTGGGTGAACGAGGAGTACTCTCTCCTTGTGATGACGATGATGGTGATCTGGGTTTGACTCATCGGCAGAAAAGAATCGGTTGTTTTTAGGTTATCTTTTTCTTGCCTGCGTGTGTAGGGAACTCATCCAAAAGCTTGTCAAAACTGAGCTAGTTTTCCTTTATTTTAGCACTTGTTTTGTGTTTGGGTCTCCAATGCACATGACTTTTCTTGTCTCTTTTCTGCAGGAAAAGAGCGGCTCCAGTGCAGGGAGGAAAAGAAGAGGTGAGGTGATGACTGACGAGTCCTCCTCCTCCTGTCTTTTGGCTGTGACAGGGCAGGGCGGTCAGGGATATGTATGCTCGGATTGAGACGTGCAAAGCACTCTTTCAGAGGCTCCAGTGCAGCTCTGTAATCGTAAGTACAAGGTTTCTCCCGGTCCCAGTCTTCTCTGCTGCTTTGACCATTTGTCATGCTTTATGGATGTTCAGGTTTAATCTTTAGCTTTACGATGTAACAGGGTGTTATTTTTATTTTTCGTATTGTTCGGAAGCATGCATGCAATAAGTAGTCTGTAGAATCTCCCAAGACCAAGGTGGGACCCAATCCAGTTAGTGGCTTGAATGAGACACCCTGCTTTAGATGTTAGGCTTTGGTGCTATGTCCATTTGGTATTAAGTAACCCAAGACACCTTCATCAAAGTGAAAAGGATAGAATGTAACAGCGTTATCAAGACGGTGGCTTCAGGCTTATTAATGTATCACCTTGCATGGTCTTTGTGAATAATTAATAATATGATTGCATGCATCGTACAGATGCAGAGGCCGGGGATACATCTTTCATTTCTAAAATAAAAAAAAGCTCCTGGCAATGTATATACTCGTGGTTGAGTATTAGGTCTAATTCTAAGCGAAAACAAATCAGCTATATTTCCTTAGACTTGCCATTTCATTGATTAAGGAAGTAGATTTTAGACAAAGCCGCGAAGCGGCAAACATGAAAGTCTACTCTCACGATGGGGTAAGTGAGATTGTACCTGGAGTAGTTGGGCACCTCTTGGTTGTAAAATATTTGCATGGCTCATGGTGCAATACATGCTCTAGACCTTGGACAAAGAGGCTATGAACCATCTGCTTGTTACACATGTCTTCACGAGCAAGACAACGTCGATCACACCCTAGGCCACTGCGTCTACGCGAGAGAAGTTTGGCATCGTTGTTTCGATGGGCTCAACCTAGATATCGTGCCTCCTAGCACATCCATTCCTTTTAAGGATCGGTGGCTCAACAGGGGGAGGAACTTCTCTGGCAGAGGTTTGCACGGTTTTGAGTCCTTTGTCATTGGCACAGCTTGAGCACTATGGAAGCAAAGAAACGCAAGAGTGTTTAACCGAATGGCAGAGCAAAAACCTCCTAATCAACTTGTGACTCAGGTACTTATTGATATCAAGACGTACAGACTTGTTGGGTTTGATGTAGGAGGTCTACACCCTTTCATGGGAAGTTAGCTAGGGTTCTTGTAGCTGGTGTGGGTGTGGAGTTCTGCCAATCAAGATGTTCGCATCTTTGTTTGGCTCCTTGTAAAATTTTCTCTGCCTTCTATAAAAATATGATACGTCTTTAGCGTATTCTTCAAAAAAAATCTACTCTCACGGCATTATAACACTCATCTATACATGCATACATTGTGATATACAGCTTGTTTAATAAGAGTGTATCATGTATGTACGTGTGTACCTGTTTTTTCCTGTACCACATGATTCGGGCATGCCTCGTTCACTCGTTGCGCCATGCATCACGCCGGCCAGAAGTAGCCACTACTCTTTGCCCTTCTGGAAAACTATCTCCCATGTCAGAAAATCACAAACTCCTCATCAAATCTACCTCCTCTGCCTGCCTGCCTGCAACCCTACACTTTGCTCCTCCCAAGCTTTGTTGCCTGCCAGTAATCTCCCTCTCCCACAGTGCCCACCCACGAGCAGAAGACGCGCGCAGCGCCACCGATGAGTGCCGGCCAGGACAGAAGCCCAGAGCGTGCACTGATGAGCGGCACATGCCGTGTCCCCGACGCGAGCAAGCATTAGGGTGGAGCGTACGTGTGTCCAGACTACAGACCTCGCTCCCCACAAAAAAAAAAGACTACAGACCTCGCTCGCCGCTGCATCTGCATGGTGCATGCATGATGAGTCAAAGACGGGGTCAGCACAGAACAGGTAGCGCGTCAGGTACGGCGCAGGTGGCACGCACGTACAGGAAACCAGCCCACGTAAATGCGGAGCGAGGCCGGCTTCCCGCTTCCCGTCAGTCAGATCCAGAGATGCATGGCATATGTGGAGGAGTACGATGGCCCCTAGCTAGCTTCTGTGTCGATACGTACCCCCTGTGCCTGTGACGCTTCTGTGCGGCAGCGTGCACGGGGCTGCCCGCTCCCTGCGGTCAGTGAATGCATGCATGCATGCATGCTCGTTCAGTGCAGGGAGCTTGCGCGTTGTGTGCTGCTTGTCCACGCGCGCATGCATGCACGGGTGGTCGGCCTCCCGTCCCGTTCCATGCCCGGCCGTCCACTGACGACTCCTGCTGCGGCGTAGAGTACGCCGCAGTACAGCGGCAGGAGCAACTGCCGGCGCGATGTGGGCGCCGGAGTTGTCAGCAGTGAATGCTGGATGCCCTGGTAGGTACGTGGAACTTGCAAGGACCGCTTTGCTACTTCAGGTTCGCTAGCTTTGATAAGTATCCCCGTGAGGCCGTGCCCGTGGCCGTGCGCCACTGGATGAGCTGAGGATCACTACGGCCGGGTGCCGCGTGGAACGAGAAGCAGCAACGTGACGATCGGATCGGAGGCTGTACGCACTCCGTCGTAGCCGGTGCGCACGAGCAGGGGACACTGCGCCCCGGCGAGTCCGTGCGATAGGACGAGGGAGGTCGATCGAGTGGAGCGCGAGTGGGACGGTGGGGCTAGTGCAGGACGCATCACGTAGATGCACTCAGGCTGAGAGGCAGCACGAGGGGGCGGACCGGCGTGCAGCAGACTGCGGCAGGGGTGAACAGTGCTCGTGCACAGCGGAACCGTTCCCACGCAATAATTGCCTCGCCCTGCTCAGGTCGGCATGCCGGCCGGCCGGAGAGCGGGGAGGCCGGCGGTCAAGGCGAAGGCCTTCCCGTTGCTTTCGTCGACCGAACCGACCCAGGGGTAGGAATCATGCCTGCCAACCTCAACCTCACGTCGCCTTGCCACGCACACGTGAAACAGGCAACGCAACGCAACGCGTAGCGCCTTTGTCCTGGGGGCGGGAGGGACACATGCACGGACAGCACCGGCCGGCCGTTGCGAGGGAAGCGAGCGGCAGCGGTAGTAGCATCAGGAGGCAGTCGGGCAGCGTCTTTCCAGCCTGCCTGGTCAGGCGGCGATGGTAGTACGTGCGCGTGTACCGCTGCGGCGCGGCATGGCGCCACTGGCCGGGCAGCGGCACATGCGGCAGCCAGCGGCAGTGGGGCGGTCGGAAAGGCTGGCGCATGCAGGCAAAGCAGGGGCGCGTCCAGGCTGCGTGACAGTACGAGTACGACGAGACGACCGCCGGTCTGAAAGCGGTGGGTGGCGCCTGTGGCTGGCAGGCACATTCACTGCTACCGCCCCACGGGCAAAGCAAAGCAAAGAGCAAGCCCTTCCTTCCTTTCCCTGCACACACGCGCGCCCCCTGTAGCGTTCGACGCCCCTTGGCAGATTTGCCCCGGTGGTTCCTCGCTGATGGAACAACACGAGGCGAGGAGGCCGACCTGCCCAACGGGGAACCAGTGCAGTGTAGCGTATCTATCTAACTATCTAGCGGCCTGGGCTGTGCATCAAAAGGAGGCGGCCAACATGGGACGGGTTCAAATCGGTCTCTCTGATCCGACGTGAACCAAAGGCGGGAGCAGTGGTACGTTTAGGCTGCAGGGCAGGGCAGGGCTACCTGACTCGAGACACTTCTTTCTAGGCCTTTTCGCTTTGACTGGGGGACGTTGTAAAATGGACGGAGGCTCCGTCCGAACGGAGTCAATGGCGCTGTGCCATCGCAGCGACAAGAGACAGGCAGTAAGAATCTGGCCTACAGGCTACAGCAATAAACTCGAGTCAGTAATACTGGTCTCAGCGACAGCCCAATGTGCAGATGACGCGCCAGTAAATTAACTTCGCCTACAAGAGATAAGTTGGAATTTCATCATGGCAGGCCTGCAGCGTCTTGCCGACTATCGGCGTTCACATAAGACGGCGGATTCGGACAAGGCCGATCAGGATGGCATCTTAGTATCTTACAATAGTTGAGACGGCTACAGCGTACAGGGATCTGAACAAAACCGATATTGAAATCCAGACGGCAGTCATGATTTGATGGAAGTACTCTGTATATCACACTCCAAACTTTTTCTGTACAACACACACGGCAAAATTGAGATACAGATAGTCCTTCGACATTGCATCAGTTTTAACTCTAGTCTGCGCTTAAATTACTGCGGTATATGTTTCTGGTTCTCTCTCCCCGTATACCAACTAGATGCAGAAGTAACATCGGGATCCCACGCCCGGCGAGTTTGCATTTGAAGGAAGAGCAAGCCAGAAGGTTCGTTATGGCAACGACTACTGCCTACAAAGTCTTCTGATGAAGTAGCAGAGCTAATTTACAACAGCCCGACGGGCATTTTCTGTTATAACATTACCTGGATCTCCTCAATAATCACTACAGCTTCGCCAACAGTATACAGGTTGTCCCTTGCAGCTTCTAGTCCACTATGAGTTGCCAATGTGATCAAAGGCAGTTCTACGACGGTATGTACAGTTGAGCTCAACGTTGAAAGGCTGTGATGCAAACAGATCCATCAGATGTTATTTGAAAGTGCTGTTTTCAAAAACAGGTATACAACATAATTGATAAAGCTGGTAAAAGATGGTTAGCCAGAAAAGCAATAAAGCTGATGGGCAATGCTAGCACAGGGAATTTTCTGTCACATTTCGGTTTTTGGGGTGCCAATGAAGGTCTACAACCAAAGCTACAGACCTAATAAAGTTATGACCCTGTACCAAAGGGCCAAGGAAAATGCTAACGAAGATGGAAGGTGTAAAATCCTGTAACTATTATTTTGAAAGAGGGCAAAGTGATGCACAACATTACAATACAAAGAGCAAAGTTTAGTTTTGCACCTTGGAAAAATCATGTCGCTGATGACAGTCAAATCGTCAGGAGAGAGACTCAGTCCTTCTGATAAAAGGAGAGAACTAGGTCTGTATGTACCGAGAATAATTGTGTGTCCAGAAACAGCTGTCAACAAAATAGAATGAACTGCATATATTAGTCTGTGCCGCAGTATGTGTCTAACTGAACACGCATATGCCTATCATGTGTAAAATGGCAAAAACGATTCTTGCAAAAGATATAAAAACTAAACCAAAAAGAGAAGACCTCTAAGTATTGCTCAACAATCAGGACCTTGAAGCGTTGTCCAAATATGGTACTCAAACTACATTGAAGGCAATGAAAATGGGAAGGCTGCAAATTTAATACCTTCATAAAAGGCCTATCTCGGGCCGGGAAAGAACCAATGAAGCTCTCTCTTAAAATTAAGGAAACCTGTGTAAAGACAGCAAAAGACAGTCATTAACTAGGCGTGATTTTTATGTGATAAGAAATAGACTCAAGTCAACAACAAATATTCTACACATGTTTACAGTTGGCAACTGACAGTTCTTATGATTATAAAGAAAAGACTCAAAATTAGCAACGAGTATCCTGCACTTGTATATATCTGCTGATAAAATCCTGTTTAGTAACACACTGGAGGCCCAAAACAACTTGTTCAGCAAAAAAAGGCACAAAAGAATACACAGACCATATATTTTAACAACATACCTTGTCATTGTTGGATTGCACATTGGTAATCGTGTGAGATCTTAAGTTGGAGCACAAAGAATCAAGGTGGGATCTAAGC
Organism: Aegilops bicornis; assembly: GCA_021605145.1. Taxonomy (NCBI): domain Eukaryota; kingdom Viridiplantae; phylum Streptophyta; class Magnoliopsida; order Poales; family Poaceae; genus Aegilops; species Aegilops bicornis. Next base: position 623,321,810 of record CM038674.1, read on the forward strand.
ACTGCCAAGAAACCTTTGGCTGCTTCCACCTGTATGCTCAGAAGTCAGAATGATGTCAGAAGTGAAATTCCACAGGATACAGAAAATGCTTATACTTCAGCACAGAAAAACTAAACAAACCTGGGCGTCTGTGCATTCATAGACAGGGCGCTTCCTAGCGAGATAACTTTCACCCACAAGTCTTGAATGATACGGCCGCAACGCAGAAAGCAATTCTTTCTGTTGTGGAAGTTGCGGTACCGAAGCAGACTTAATCTACATCCAGCATGATTTTGTCCATCAGTAATAGCTTGTCGCATTATTTACATCATCAACCATGATACTACAGCATTAGATGCTTTAAAAAATTATACTACAAGCGAAACTGATGATGTACAAGTCTCCAAATCAGCAAATTTGTAAAACGGAAATAGGAAAGCACTACGCAGGCAATACACAGTGGTGGACAGAATGTCTCCAGAAAGTAACAAAATATCACAGGTAAATGTAGAAGGCAAGACACTTTGCAGGCACCTGATTCTTATTGGCATCAATTATCACGGCATTTGCTAGCCTGGATTGCAGATCAGGTGTTTTGTTCTGCACACCAACCTAAACATGACAATAATTGTTAGTCGTGGACCAGACAGTTCAAATTAACTCAACAAAAATTTATCTGTACTACTATATAGTGTACGAGTCTTGGATTGCACCTAGAACATCAATCCTAGCCACTGATGTCCTAAATCTAACGGTTGAGATTAGAGGTATTCAGAGTGAACAGTGCCCGCGGCTGAATCTACTTGGTTCTGGAACCATCGCTGCATCGCATCATACCTCCCAGAAAAGAAGACCTACACCTCTTCTACTATGCTGCAATTGTCAGGTTGTGATGAGTAAAAAAGAAGTGTAGGTTTTGAGCCGATGTGAGATGGTCTGTAGGATAAACTAAAGTGGAAGTAAACAATTTGTGGGTTCCATCACGTACATCTTTCTTTTTATTCTTCAAAAATTTCTGGATGACCGCAGGCAGTAGTTGTATTTTGTACTACCAAGTAGTAAATTTCTAAACTCTATTTCGCATACATAACAATATAATTTTTTGCTCGGAATTCATTTTTCAAAGTAATGTATGCTTTTTTTTCTTTTGCCGGAATCACACCACACTGTAAAGACGTGCATTGCACGCATACACACTAGTTTCAAATAGATGGTGATCGATGTGCCAAATTACAACCAAATGGACCAATATCTACATTTTGGTGTTCACCCAATGTGAGATATGTATCTCTCCTTCAATCCCATTCCCCAAAAATATTCCCTTCTCATCCCTCCCTGGCTACAGGCTTGCTTGGATAATGGATACGCAGAACAGATCCCATCACTTCAGACAGGCGGTAAATTTAGCCCAATTTTCTTGCCTTTCTGTAGGGCATGGGCCTAACTGCCTTCCATCAGCCTTAGTATGAAGACTAAAAACATATCTGTACCGTTTCTCCACAATTTCCTCTACTTTAATCAAACCAAAATATGTCAATAAGCTTGGGAACTCACAATGTATGGAACAGGCGCGTCCAGAAAATCCAGCATGTCATTTGGCAAAACCTGTATTAAATGATGCAGACATCACAAGAGGTAAGCATGAATACATTGCCTAGCCATCAAGTTCAGATCTGAGCACTCAGAGGAACAAAATGTAAGTACCGGTATGAGTAGACTCTGCCACTGATATGGCCGTATTAGAGGTATTATGGATAAAACTGAAGCTGAAAGCATTCCCTGGTCATCAAAACAATATTCTTTATTAAATAACAACTCATGTATGGTTGTTCTATTTGCCATAACAGAAAATTGTTAGCTAACACACAGATCAAGAAAATTATCAGATTAACTGGTGTGCAATATCAACACAAAAGGTGTGAATAAGAATGTCAAAACATGTTGAAGATTGGAACAATACCAAATTAGAACAGACAATAACAATCTGTTTCTCCAGGAGCGCGGCAGCAAAAAGCATAATTACCTGTCAATAAAATTAATTCCAAGTTGGTAACTACAGGTAAAATTAAGTGCTCACAAGCAATTTATAGACAATCAGTTTGTCTGCTAAGACAGATAAAACTAGAGCCCAAGAATGTAGAATGACACATCAATCAATCATTACAGTAAATAAAGGCATAAAACATTTACTGCAATGGAAGTGTAGCAATAGAGTGTAACAAAAGTGATGCCAAGGATCAAGAAAGGAATGCATTAAAGTGGATAACACACTACATGCCCTAAAGCAACCAATTAAAATTCCATGTTGCCCTCTTTCAAGAACAAAAGGGATTCTTCACTAACAAGGTTACATCATATACTTAAAGAGTAAAACTAACAGATGATGCAGTTTTCAAAAAAACTGACAATTTGGTTGTGAACTGTTTATAAATCCATTGAAAGATGTGCACATCGAACATGCAAACCAGACACTTGCAAATATTTGTGACTACAGGTTCAAAATTATAATAAGAAACAATTAAACTCTTGGCAGCGGGCTCTCACATTTTGTATGTTTAGATGTGGATTTTCCAACGACAGTCTCAAGCAAATAGCATGATAGAAGAAATAACTAGGTTCCATAGGAAACATTTCATCTCGGGAATAAATCAGGGATACTTACATGTTCCAACCTGAGGCATCCACATATTGTTGCAACAGCCCATGTGGATAAAGCAGTCGATTCCTCTTCAGCGAAGAGTGCATTACGCATCTAAAATAGGAATAGATATGTCACGTGCTGACGTGCATATTATTGTTCTTATATTTATGATAATAAATACAACAGACGTGAACGTTACACCAAAGTAGGTCAGCGCTAAATGCATAATGTGGCAATGCATCCCGTAAATTACCTCAGCCACCTCTAAGCTTGTATCACGTGACCGAAGATCAATAGTCGACCCGGCAAGATGAAGAGCAGTTTCACCTGGCCGGTGAAACTTCAATGAGTGCAGGTGCTCCAACGGATGAAAATTAAGTGATGAACCCTGACAGGACACTGCAACTGGTAGTACTGACAGACAACTTGTAGAGATCCATACTTTTTGGCCTGGAGAAAACATCAAGTTACTCAACAAATTCACAGAGAGGAGCTGAGCAAAATATTGCATAATTTCATGCATACAGAACCTTAGCCCATCGCAATATACTGTTGTGCCCGACTACGTCTCCATGACCAATGGAAGATGGCTCCTCCAAGTCCAAGTCGGGGGTATCATTTCTCAAATTTATGCTTTCAGAAGGAGAGTCTTGGGAACTGCAGAAAATGGTGATAACTATTTTACTATTTTAATCAGGGACTGATGCACACGTAAAATATAGTTTGCAAACAAGCGTGCCTCGCATTCATAACGTGTCAACAGTTAATAACAGACATGACAAGAGAATCTGAGGTAAGAAAATAAGAACTGAGAGCAGCACAACAGTTCCCGCTAACCTTTATTGGTTATCTAACTATAATGTTAAAAGTGTTCACAGCAACATTAGGGGTCAAGACTAGGCCGATTGTGTGTTGAGGAGAATAGCAGGCTGTGCTAGAAGCTAATTGATTTGGAGGATACCATAACCATACCTTGGTGATGATTCAGATCCTTCACTAAGGCGAGACCGTATAAGCGGCAAGATAGTATTATTGACAAAGATATCAAGTTCTCCATCAATCACATCTTCATGTGAAAGAACATGAGAATTTTCCTTGGTATCAGATTCATTCGGAATGATGGGTAAGGAATCCGGTTGATCAAGCTTAACTCCAGATACACCAGTCGCTGTATCTTCTGAAACAGAATTGTCAGACTCTTCTGCGGTGTAACACTGAGTAGCTGTTCCTGTTACAAGAACATTTTGTTCTTCTTTGACAGGAGAACCACTTTCCTGTTGGACTTCTTGGGAGATGAAGTCCAGTTGGTTCTCCCTACACTCAGAATTGCTGTCCGTGTCAGAGAGCTGCTTTGGAGAAACTTCCACACTTGGTTCAAAGGATTTTTCTACTGTTGTACAACCAAAATACAGTTCCTGTCCCTACGATTTCGGAGCCTTCACAAATATCACCATCCTCACATTCCTCTTCAGGCGATAATGAGGTTAGCATGCTAACACCATCCGTGAGCCATTCAAGTCGTTCTTCCATAAGAATACTGCATAAGAAACACGGCAGACACTTATGGAGAGGCAAATGCAAAGGGTAGACCATCAATGCTGAATGTGTGATAGCATCAAAGACACCCATGCAAGAATGTTTGACAAAGACTCAAGATAAATCAAACCAAAAGATTCCAGAATGTAACATTAATACCTTATTCGTACAATGCAAAATTTATGTACTGTAACTAGAGGACAGCAAAGTACTGTGCAAAATATGGAGCGGATATACTAGTTGCAGGGTTGAAACTATACTGATAGATCCAATAATAGAAAATGAATCTGTAAGGTCATCAATGCAACATAAAGCTCAGACATAAGGATATTGGTAAATTATATGAATGAATAACTTGCAAACATAATTTCTAGAAGAAAAAATAGAAGAATTTTGTAAATTCATTACAGATTAAGTAGGTTTCCATTTCTACCACCTCAAAAAGATTGACAGACCAACAGACTCAAACTGAAGAGAAATTCAGATATTACAAATACAGTAAGATAACCGGAGATAATGGAGAGCACTGTACGCTACCTCTGCAGCACCCCAAAATGCAGTTCAAAGAATGGCAGCCTAGACAGGATGCAATAACACCGTGGCGTGGTTACTACATAACGACTCCGGCGTGGAAATACAGGTTTCTCATTCGTGAGCATTGAAACTAGCTTTGAGGGTCTTTGTACAATCTCTTCCACCAATACACAGCATCCATATAATGTAGGATCATCAGCAACCTCAAGTAACTCTCAATGTCAGAGCCCCAGTACAGTGAAACGGTGTAAGAGAGAAAGATGTAAATATACCTGTAAACGGAAGACGAAAGATTGATTGCTTTCTTTTAGATGTTCCTGAAAAAGACAATATAGAAAGTAAGATTCACATCAAAACCCCAAATAGACTAGATTAAAAAGAAAACATGCAGTATGTTACAACTGTAAATCTTGCGGCATAGTCTGCAATGTGGTTGGAGGAGAAACTTCACGACTATAGAGATATTATAAGAATAAAACACGAACTGAGCTGAGAAAGTCACCTGCCCTAGGAGAATTTCGTTCAGCTCGCTGAATGATGGAGTCCGTTCAACAGCATTAACCTATTACAAATGTAAATATATGTAAATTCTTTGGTAAGAAGTGTTTCTATGCTCTTCTTATAAGCTCTGCACAAATATTGAGGAAACACTAACAACATGAAGCTAATTCGGGCATGAAATTAGGATTATGGACCATACTCACCCACAAATTTTAGCAGTTACAGATTTGCCAGACAGAAAGTAAATTCTATTTCTCTGATATTTCCAAGATTTTTTGTACGAGGGACAACACTATATTAGTCGATTGGAGCATACAGAAAAAAAAAAGGTGGGTATGGGTGTGTATGGCGAGGGCAATGGACATACTGAAACTTGATAGCCGCCAGATGACTATTTCTAGTTTCACTGTTTCTATCGACTAAATTTCCTGGTACAGCTTGTTCTGATTGAATATTTACTTGGCAACGCTGACATGTCACTGCATGTCCAAAACAGTCTAAATGACCACCTGGTCCATAGCCCATAGGAGTGTGTCTACTCCAGCCCTATATTTCAAACCTGTCTAACTGACACCCCAGGCTTTTCTCTAATGGACCCCCTGAGGAGATTTTTGTCACGTTATTGCACTATTTCATACGTGGTGGATGTAGACAACTAGGCTGGTGACTCAGCAGGGGCTGGACATGCTAGTGCCAACTAATATTTTTTTTACTTTGTCTTCTTCTCTCTCGACGTCTCCTCACTCTGTTTCCTACACATGGGCATTGCCGATCTTTTTTTATTTTATTATAATTAGAAATGTAACCCAGGTGGCAAGTTACAGTATTATGAACTGAACCAGACATAACAATATGTCAACCCAGTAAACAAGATATAACCTATACAGGAAGCACCATAAAACTTGGTAAAATTGAAGTTTGATGTATAATCGTTGCAAACATTTATTATATAGAAATGTGAAGTATCAGGGTTATGTAGTTCGAATGCAGACCTGTGCACCTCCAGGAAGGCAGAACGAGACGATATCCTTGTACTTAAGTGGAAGAGACCTCTCAGGGGGGTACGCAAAAAGGACCTTAAGGACAAGACAAAATATCCTGAGGTTCAGACACATGAAGAAAGGCAGCAATAGGACCTCCATTTTATAAGAACATGCAACAATAGATGATGTGAGTGATAACCTGAGGTTCCAAATTTGATCTGGCATGAACTTGGTGGTGGTGGTTGCCAAATATATGTCTTGATTTCTTTGCATCATCATCATTTCTCCCTAGAGCAATGTTTTCTAGCTCATGGATATCTGCCTGAGGAGGAAGCCCAACAATCACTATGCTCTCAAAAAGATGTGATGGTTCTTTGATGCACCTATTACCCTGTTCCAACCAAAACAAAAAGAACTTGAGGCACTATGCTCTTCGACATTTGCCAAAATTACCAGTCCTACTAGTTCCAAAATGATAGGCCATTTCAGCAGGATGCAGTCGGCAGTCGGCCAAATAGAAGCAACAGCCTACATTACATACCTATCTATTGCACTTAAATCAGATTTCAGTAGAACCCCCAAGACAAAAAAAATGTGTATGCAGGCGTAATAAATACTTATACACTTGTGTAGAAGGTACTTGGGTATGCAGCCCAATTTCAAGGTTTACAACAGAACAAAGGTAATTTCTCCTTGATATAAAAATATGAGACTACTTCACACTATGACTAACATGAATATCCCAACAGCAGTCAAATACCCAAACCTCTAACCCAAGCATAACAAAGTTTTTCATAAGTTTTAAGCAATTTAGCAATAATTGATCAATCACTGCTTGATAGGCTCCTAACCAAAAGATTCCAATTAAGAGCTATCAGTGATAGGACTCCACTTGTATCAACATGGAGTATAATTTTCTCTGACAATGACCCTTCAAAGCAACATTGCATGAATGTAGACATTAGAGCAATACAGATAACAACACAAATGGCATTGTGTCATGTGACCGCACAAAGATTATGTCCTACATAGAATAGTGGAAGAAAATCAAGTAGATATTGTTTGTAGCATGAACTGCAAACACGAGTTTTATGCTTGAACAATAGCTGCAAACAAAGACACTTTGAGTCACTGAACAACTACAGAAAATTGAATACCTAGTGGTTTGAAAAGCCAGGTATCACATCAATCATTAACATTACAGCTCTGATTAAGCACCTTAGTTAATCAGCACAGCATATCCCACATTCCCACACCACGTAGAGTACAATGGATAGACATGAATTGAACATAGGTAGTGACATACATACCAATGACTTCTGCTGGAACCTCGACCACTGCCGCTTGTGTGTCGTGAGAACTTCTGGGTTGTATGGTCCAGACACTTCGGGTGAATTTGAAAACCCTTTCATTATCTTCGAGAATTGCTGCTGCAGCTTCTGCATTGGGCTGCCACTCTCTTCCCCAGACGAATAGACGACAGACGGCCGTGTTGGTTGCACGGTGGCAGCTGAAGCAGCGGCAATAAATGCTCTCGCAACCTCTTCGGTTGTTTGCATCAGGTGTGACGTGTTGAACTTGACCCCTTCAGACCCATCATTCTTGTTATCCACCATCCTAAATGCCTGTTACTCGTGCAAGCAAGGACATATTCATTTCAGCACTGTGATCGAGAACACGAAGACAAGCCATATAGCATCAGAAGGTAAGAATTATATCACAGAAGCATGTATAAATTATATACTCCCTCCGTCCCAAAATATTGACAGTTATTTTGGGACGGAGGGAGTACAATCCAATTGGATTAAGCTGCTTATAGATAACTGAGTATTTTGGCCACGTATATTTATTCTGTATATTTTTCACGCTCAAATACGAACTGAATAACATAAAACTTGTTCACATTTAGTTCCATTTACCCAGCAAAGTGATAAACTTTGACAACTCGTTTCTGCGGCATAATGTGGCTAGCATAAAGTGCGCCTTCAAAGATGATCATGGTCCAATTGTAGCATCTACCCAGCAAGTAAACCATGTTGTCAGCTTTGAATCACCTAAATTCAACTCAACTGCACTGGACCTCATCAGCTACCACAAACAAACTAGTTTTTTCAATCCAGAAAGCATGTAAACTGGTGACAGCTCCCTGGTACGGGACAACAAATTCAGCTTGCATCTCACTCCAACATCCAGCCAGAAAGCCACCTAATAACTAACTGCGCGTACTTTTTCCGGTAGTACCACGGCCGTAACCCAAAAGCGCCCCACCGAGTTGGCCACGCACCTTTCCCGCTAGTATCCATCAGTAAGAAGAGCATACGGCGGAATCTAAGAAAAAGCAACATCGGATCAAAACAAACCCGCATACATAATCCGACGCTGCTATTACTGATTCCTTGGTTTTCTTTAAGACTTTGCTATTGATTTCTCTGCCTACGAAGTATAAAGAGTAGAGAAAACTAAATCGAGCGTGGAAGCGTTTGGCCTGGACCGAAATTGCAGAGGCCAACCACTCGATCTCGGGGTTTGACCCGGGGGTCGCCCACCAGAATCGCCGTTTGACTGCTGCCCCGAACCCCCCCCCCCCCCCCCCCGCCCGCCGCGCAAGCAGGAGGAAGCAATCGCAGCGCGGGAACCGCGCGCCCCGGAGTTCAGGCCGCCCCCGGAGATCGACGGCGGGAGCGGCGCCCGTCGAAGAAACGCCCGGGAAGATCCGCGGGAAAAATACACAGAGAGGGAACTGCTAAGGGGCGAGAAACCCGTCGAACGGGATCACCTGGGCGGGGAGGCTTTTCCGGCTCGCTGATCCCCCTCCGCTGCTGCTGCTCCGTGCGCCGTCGCCGCCGCCGCCGCCGCCGGACGAATGGGTGGACGGTCTGATGGTCTTCTCTCCCCCTCTCGCCTGCCTTCCTTTTCCGTGTCTGTGCGGGCCAATGAATGAACGCACGCACGCTCGGATCCGCCGGATTAACGCACGGTAGGCGGCTCGTTACGAGCCATAGAGGAGGAGTTTTAAGTGGCGTGATTTGGTTTTTGGTGTGGGGTTTGGGCAGGAGATTTGGAAAGCGAGCGGGTTTGTCGTGGGCGGCTCCGACTCTTCTCTTCTCCTCTCGCTGCTCGGCTCAGGACTGCTGGGGCGCCACCGCCTCTCGCTGCGCGTGGGCCCGGGCCAGCGGCGGGTTGACCCGGGCCGGTCTGGCGCTCTGGCTGTGGCCTCGGGTGTGCCGCGCGCCGCTCGCGGCCACGTCCCGCGCACGGCTGGCGCGTGGACAGCTCTGGGCGGAGCCAGCGCTGCACACGGCTCTTTCTTTTTCTGTTTTTTTTTCAAGTTTTGAACTTTTTTTTTGTTGACATCATTTGCCAACGTCTGATAGTTGTGTGTAGTCGGCAGCAGGCTGGCGGGAACGCGGGAGATTTCTTTTCTAGACTTAGATGGAGCACCATCATCATATTCTAAACATAATAGTGTGATTATTTCTATAATTTTTTCTGTATGCAAATAGTACTACTGCTGGTTAGGAGGCGTCCAGCAAAGCTTAACGTTCGCGGCCAGCTCTCTTGTCAGCCGAGATTTTCTACGGCGATAATGCTCGATGATGCGATGCGAGTCGTTATCTGTCCCATTCCAACAAAGCATCGATCACACCCTGACCCTGTATGTGTTTTGGGCTGTGGATGGATAGCTACGTTGTGGATAAGCACGCACGCAAGGGACGCTTGAGGATGGTACTGATCGGAGGAATTTCTCGCTATCCTCGACAATTCGTGTCCCCAAACTTCCCTTCTGGTTTTCGTTCTCTCCTTTTCCATACTGATGATGATGATGACTCTGTGTTCTTCTTTCGTGCACATTGTTTTTGCGAGTTTTAGGGGGTGGCAAGGTTCACGAGGTGTGGTGTGGCGTGCGTGCGTTTGGACTTGATGATTCCGGTCCGTGAAGACTGGGTGGAGAGACACGGTCGCTTTTTTTGACCGGTTCTGGTGAGTTTCGGCCGATAGGAACACAAAACTACCACGCGCTAACCACTCCCACTTCGGTTGATTGACTACTCCGTCCCTGTCCGTTTCGAAAAAAAACTACTCCGTCCCTGTGGCGTCGCCGTCGGCGGCGTGGATCCTCCTCCGGTGGCTGAATCGATCGGTCCGCGCGCGCCTTAAATTTGATCCGGGCGTGAAGCTTACGTCTGCCGAGCCCCAAGGAAGACGTGCGGCTGGTACAGGCACACCAGTACTGGACTACTGGTTGCACCCTTCCATAAACGCTGAACGGTGCAACCACGAACCATGCTCGCGGCGGCCGCACCGGACGTAGACGACGACGGCGACGGCGAGTGCCGACTGCCGAGTAGGACGTCCTTGCTCTCCGTCATCAGCAGGATCTTTCATTTATTTGGGCCATCCCCGCACGGCGTGGCGAGAAAACCGCCCGGCCCGCACGCACGGCGCCACTCTTCGCTTTGTCAGCTTTGTCGCCGTCATGGTACCACCCTATAGTCGTAGTCAGTGTCCCTCCACTCGACAAAGGTGACTCCGTTCTTTTTAACGTAACTCTACCACTTCGTGCTAAAGAAAGATCTTAATTCGATGAGTGAGGATGAGGATGGTCACAACTCACACGCGCTGGCAGGCTGCTTGGGCACGTATCAGACTTGCACCAGCCCATGCCCGCATGGTGAGGAGCCGGCCCGGCATGGGGGACATGCATGCATGCAGAAACGCCGCGTGCCTGAAGCCAGCTCTATTCATCGCGCGTCCATCCTTTGCTGACCGTCGCGAGCGATCCAGCGATTTTCGTTTTCCAAGGTCGAAGGATCACTGAGCAGATTCCTCAGAGCATCTCCAACATCCGCCCAAAGTGCCGTACGCTAAAAACTATTTTACCGCGCATCCACAGGAACGAAGACAGGGGGTGCGAGCAGGGTCAGACACCCCATCGCCTCGCCCCCCTATTAGGTTTCGTTACTTTCTACACGTATATGGTGGTTGATCTGTCGTAGTTTAGCGCTAATGGCCTAGTATGCCAACTTCCCAGCCCAAAGACCCAAAGGATAGCTAAGAGCATCTCTAATAAATGATTCAAAATTTGGCGGTCCAAAACCAGAGATGTAAAATTTGGACCGTCAAAAAGTGTGTTTTGAAGCTTCGAAAAAAGCTCATCTCTAACAGATGGTCCAAATTGATGGTGCAAAAAAGCAACTCCAATAAATGGTCCAAAATGAAGATGTAAAAACGACATACTACTTGTCCATTCAACATAGTTCAAACATCAAATTCAACATAGTTTCATACATCAACTTCAACTACTACTTATTCAAACTGTTGGATAAACTACTCCTCATCGGAGCTACGGAACTGCTCCCAGAACTCCTCCTTCGTCGGGTCGTCGCACCCCTCCTCCTCCTCCTCCGAGAAGTCTGCCCAATCCTCCTCGGAAGAGGACTCGATGGGGATCACCGTCGAGGGACCGGCCTCATCCTCCTTCTCCGGCCCCTTCTTCTTCTGCTCCGCCTCACGCTTCCAGTAGTACTCCAGCTCGGCCTGGACGTACTCCGGATGCTCCCGAGCAAACCTCGCCATCGCCTCCCATCGGTCTCGCCAGCACTGACGACAACCGACGACTTCTTCATCTTCTTCTTCTTCTTCGTCGTGATCTCCTTCATGTTGATGCCCTGCGGCACAAGCATCTTCGCTACCGCCCGACTCTCGATCTCTGGAAAGTTGAGGTGCAACCGAGGCCTCTCGGCACGCCACACCGCCATGTCGTAGGCACACGCGGCCTCGTGGGCGGAGGGGTACGTGCCGATCCACCAATGCCTTCCGGCGTCGGAGAACTCCACACCCCAGTTGCCGGAGGGCTTCTGCCTCACGCCGAAGAAGCCCGACTTGCCATTCGGCGTCTTCTTTGGCGCCATCGGGAGCGCGGCGTCTGGGCGAAGCGTGCGACGGAGCCGGCGAAGCGGTCTTGCTGCGGGCGGCGGCAAAGCGGCGGTGGCGACGGAAAGCGCGGGCGACGGCGAAGCGTGGCGGAGCTGTGAGCGGAGCTGGGCGGCGGCGGCAAGCGGCGGGCGGCAGCGGTGGAAATGACGGGCGGTGGGCCGGATCCGCGGCGGGCGGCGTGGAAACAATGGCGACGGGCGGCGCCGGATCGTCTGGCGGCGGCGGCGGGCGGCGGGCGGTGGAAGTGGCGGGCGGCGGCGGACGGGCGGTAACGGAAATGAAGTGGCGGTTGGGCGTTCGCGGGCGGCGGCGGATGGGCGGGAACGGAAATGAAGTGGCGGTTGGGCGTTCACGGGCGGCGGCTGGTTTTGGACCAGATGCATCTCGTGATGTATATTTGCATCGCGAGGTGTTGCATTTTACATCACCAGGAGGCCGCGGTCCAAATTTTTTTGCATATGGACCGTCTGTTGGAGCAGCGTTTTTTGCCCCAGACGGCCCAAAAGTTAGTTATTTTTACACTGGACCATCTATTGGAGATGCTCTAAGTTGTACACATGTGTCAGTAAAAAATGGATTACATCCAGCCGTCAGATTGAGTAGTTAATTCCCTATCCATCCGATGACCATGTTCGTTGCTTCTAGGTCAACTCGCTCCGTCCGTTCTTGCACCGTCGCCCGTCGCCATGTCGCTTCTCGCTGCTTCCGCCGTTGTGGTTGTGGCACAGCCGCACAGGGCAGAAGGCAGTACACTCCCGGGGCAATTGAATCTACGAGAGAAACCACAAGTACTCATCTGCAACACTGGCAGGCCTGAACACTGGCGTCGCACATCAACAGATCGACTTCCAAAGAATCAAGGTACACCAATGGTATATAGTAATCCATGTGAATCAGTACAATTCGTTTCAAACCAATTATTTAATTTACTAATTAGGAAAGATTGTAATTTAGAAATCTAAGTTCACTTGTTTAATATTTCATGGAAAATAGATTCATTTTACAAGCTCAAATATTACCGAGAATTCAAATCCACTTGAGAAGCAACCTATTTGACATGATAATTTAATCTCATGTTATTACAAAACATATGCTTCCATTCATATCAATTCTACTTTTGAGACTATATTTTAGTGTTGTGTCTCTAAAACGATTATTATCTTTCTCGCCCCCCCCTATAGCTAAATCCTGGCTCCGCCCCTGCACGTCCATCGTCTAGTTTGGCGCGGCGGGTAGTGCGCGTGACTCTCGCACAAACAACATATGCATTTCAAACACAAGCAAAAAGATCAAACACATACAAAATAAATCAAAAATAAATAGTTCAATAACTTCTCTTTTGTCGCCCATTCCATGCCCACCACTTCTCAATGAGATCCTTCTGAAGATCATCATGGGCTGCGGGACATTGAATGGCATGATATGAGGCAACAAAATGGGGCCACCCTTTCAGCCCTCCGTCGCACTCGCACGGGATGTCCCAAGAGCTCATTGGTAGGAGCTAGGGCCCTACCGGATCTAGGGTGTAGGTTGTAGGGGGAGGAGGGGGAAGGACGAGGGCTGGTGCGCGGTGGCCGGCGGCGTGGCGCCGTCCTTGCGACGGGAGCAGCGGCGGTGAAGGCAGGAGGCGGCTAGGGTTTAGGTCTCCCGGCTCCCTAAGGGAAGCCGAGCAAATTATGATTGCTTCTTGCTTGATTAGATTGATACATCTCCTCTCCTTATATAGAGATAGGTTTACTTGACTCCTAAGCAAACGATCTGTCGGGGGTTGGGTGTGACATATGCCAATGGATGGCTTATCATGGTGGGAGCGAGTAGAACGTCGCTGGTGCCTGGAAGCGGGATGAGGCGTAGACACGAACGCCGGCGCACTTTACCCAGGTTCGGGGCTCTCCTAGGAGATAACACCCCTAGTCCTGCTCTGCGGGGTTCCGCATGATCACTAAGGCACTAGTGAGTACAATGGTGCTCCTCGAGCTGTTTGCTAGAGGTGGAAGAAAGCAGGGCTAGCTCTCTCCTTTCTCTATGGGTCGGTCTAGTTCTAACAGGTTGGGAACCCTTTGCATGGGTGCCCTGGGGGGTTTATATAGGCCTACTCCCCAGGGGTACAATAGTAATCCGGCCGGGTGTAGGACCCGACTGTCAGTCTCTCTGGTTGTCGGCTTCTCTGCCGGCTGCTGGGGCCCGCCGCCTGGTCGGGTACAGAGCCGACAGGCCGCCCCCTCCGCTCACGGGTCTTGTCTGCTGGCGATCATCATGGCCGTGATGCTAATGACGCAGTTTTGTCAGGGGCGTGGCTACAGCCCGCCACCGGCGGGCGACATCAGTAGCCACTCTGTGTCTCGTCTGGTTAATGGCGCGTGGGTCCCGAGGAAGGGGCGGGCCGACTGCTGGGGACCAACCTCCCTTGGATCCGACTGGTGGGGCTCTAGCCGTCTTCTAGGCTCTCGCTGATCGGTGGGGCCTGTCATCCTTGAGCCGTACCGACAGGCCATCGTGGGAGCAGGGCTCCGTCTGCTTGTGGTGACGTCAGGGGTGGAGTGGTAATAGTGCCGCGCCGGACGGAGATCTCCGCCGGTACGGTGCACTGTGGCCACGCCCATCCCTGGATTTGGGAGGGATGGGCTATACTGTAGCCACCCCCTGTCTTGTCTTTCTTGATGAGGGCGCAGGCTTCATGGGCGCCACGGGCCGACTGCTAGGGGCCAGCTTCTCTGGAAGCCGCCCACTAGGAGTCAGCTTGTCTTGATGGCGGCTTCTGGAACTCGGCCGTCTACGGGCAGCCAGCTATTCCTCCAGCCGGCCACCAGAAGGTGGCACCTCGTCTTGACGCCTTGAGGGGCGCAACCAGCCCTGCTGTCTTGAAAGGCTCAGGGAGTCGGGTTAGCCTACCCGTGGCCCATTACTCCGACAGTAGTCCCCGAAGCTGGTGAGGTGCCGCGACTGAGCAGCCGAGGAGCCTCAGCAGTTTCTTTCTCCGAGGGCTTGAGGTGGAGATTTGTCCGACTTCTGCCGAGCCGACTGGTGGGAGTCGGCCTCGTCCAGCCTGACTTATCCAAACTTCGAATGCGACGGCGGGAACCAAGTGGCGTGCTTGCTAAGCCTCCAGACCGCCGCCCGCTGTGGGCATGTCACGTGGCGTCGAGCGACCGGGAGAGTCTGCCAACCCACGCTCGCGATGGGACACGCTTGCTGGCGGGGCCCGCCACTACCGGGCCTTGGCACGCGAGCGGATCCGCTGCGACCGAGGTGGGCGGTTGAGTTTTCCCACGGAGTTATTGCACACAGTAACTCGCGCGATAAACGTGGGGGCGTGGGGTCATGGGCACAGTAAATCCCACGATTGCCCCTCGGCTTCGCAGCCCGTAGGCCTATAAGTAGGGGGGAGGGGGAGCGGCGGAGCACGCGCGCCCCTCCACCCCATTCTTTCCTCTTTCTTCTTCCTCTCGCCGTAGTGCCTCCAAGCCACGCTGAGCGCTGCAGTGGTTCGTATCCGATGAGCTCATCTGCCAACCCCACGCCCCTCATGGCGCGCTCCGGAGCATGGGATAGCTCCGAAGTTCATGATGACCACATCGACTTTCTCCGCTAGATGCGGCGGCTGTTGATACCTCTCCAACATATCTATAATTTTTGATTGCTCCATGCTATATTATCTACTGTGTTGGACATTATTGGGCTTTATTATTCACTTTTATATTATTTTTGGGACTAACCTATTAACCGGAGGCCCAGCCCAGAATTGTTGTTTTTACCTATTTCAGAGTTTCACAGAAAAGGAATATCAAACAGAGTCCAAACGGCATGAAACCTTCGGGAACGTGATTTTCAGAACGAATATGATCCAGGAGACTTGGACCCTTGCTACCTCTTGAGCACTGCGTTGGATTTCCTTGAAGAGGAAAGGATGATGCAGCAAAGTAGCGTAAGTATTTTCCTCAGTTTTTGAGAACCAAGGTATCAATCCAGTAGGAGGTTACGCGCAAGTCCCTCGTACCTGCACAAAACAAATAACTCCTCGCAACCAACGCGATAAGGGGTTGTCAATCCCTTCACGGTCGAGAGTGAGATCTGATAGATATGATAGGATAATATTTTTGGTATTTTTGTAATAAAGATGCAAAGTAAAATAAAAGCAAAGTAAAAGCAAAGGAAATAAATAAAGTGTTGGAAGATTAATATGATGAAGATAGACCCGGGGGCCATAGGTTTCACTAGTGGCTTCTCTCAAGAGCATAAGTATTTTACGGTGGGTGAACGAATTCTTTGTTGAGCAATAGATGAATTGAGCATAGTTATGAGAATATCTAGGTATGATCATGTATATAGGCATCACGTCGAGACAAGTAGACCGACTCCGCTGCATCTACTACTATTACTCCACTCATCGACCGCTATCCAAAGATGCATCTAGAGTATTAAGTTCAAGCAAACAGAGTAACGCCTTAAGCAAGATGACATGATGTAGAGGATAAATTCATGCAATATGATAAAAACCCCATCTTGTTATCCTCGATGGCAACAATACAATACGTGCCTTGCTGCCCCTACTGTCACTGGGAAAGGACACCGCAAGATTGAACCCAAAGCTAAGCACTTCTCCCATTGGAAGAAAAACCAATCTAGTAGGCCAAACCAAACTGATAATTCGAAGAGACTTGCAAAGATAACTAATCATACATAAAAGAATTCAGAGAAGATTCAAATATTGTTCATAGATAATCTTGATCATAAACCCACAATTCATCGGTCTCAACAAACACACCGCAAAAAGAAGATTACATCGAATAGATCTCCATGAGAGAGGGGGAGAACTTTGTATTGAGATCCAAAAAGAGAGAAGAAGCCATCTAGCTATTAACTATGGACCCGAAGGTCTGAGGTAAACTACTGACACTTCATCGGAGAGGCTATCGTGTTATCGTGTTGATGTAGAAGCCCTCCGTGATGGATGCCCCCTTCGACGGAGCTCCGGAACAGGCCCCAAGATGGGATCTCGTGGGTACAGAAGGTTGAGGCGGTGGAATTAGGTTTTTGGCTCCTGTTCTGATCGTTTGGGGGTACATAGGTATATATAGGAGGAAGAAGTACGTCGGTGGAGCAACAGGGGGGCCACGAGGGTGGAGGGCGCGCCCTGGGGGGGTGGGCGCGCCCCCCTACCTCGTGCCATCCTCCTTTCTTTCTTGACGTAGGGTCCAAGTCTCCTGGATCATGTTCGGTGAGAAAATCACGTTCCCGAAGGTTTCATTCCGTTTCGACTTCGTTTGATATTCCTTTTCTTCGAAACTCTGAAATAGGCAAAAAACAGCAATTCTGGGCTGGGCCTCCGGTTAATAGGTTAGTCCCAAAAATAATATTAAAGTGGATAATAAAGCCCAATATTGTCCAAAATAGTAGATAATATAGCATGGAGCAATCAAAAATTATAGATACATTGGAGACGTATCAACCCTACGTCAAGAAATAAAGGAGGATGCCACGAGGTAGGGGGGCGCCTACCCCCCCAAGGCGCGCCCTCCAACCTCGTGGGCCCCCTGTTGATCCACCGACGTACTCCTTCCTCCTATATATACCTACGTACCCCCAAACGATCAGATACGGAGCCAAAAACCTAATTCCACCGCCGCAACCTTCTGTACCTACGAGATGCCATCTTGGGGCTGCTTCGAGCTCCACCCAGGGGGCATCGATCACGGAGGGCTTCTACATCAACACCATAGCCCCTCCGATGAAGTGTGAGTAGTTTACCTCGCACCTTCGGGTCCATAGTTATTAGCTAGATGGCTTCTTCTCTCTTTTGGATCTCAATAGAAAGTTCTCCCCCTCTCTCGTGGAGATCTATTCGATGTAATCTTGTTTTTGCGGTGTGTTTGTTGAGACCGATGAATTGTGGGTTTATGATCAAGTTTATCTATGAACAATATTTGAATCTTCTGAATTCTTTTATGTATGATTGGTTATCAAGATGGGTTTTTATCATATTGCATGAATTTATCCCTCTACATCATGTCATCTTGCTTAAGGCGTTACTCTGTTCTTATGAACTTAATACTCTAGATGCATGCTGGATAGCGGTCGATGTGTGGAGTAATAGTAGTAGACGCAGTGTGAGTCGGTCTACTTGTCTCTGTGATGCCTATATACATGATCATACCTAGATATTCTCATAACTATGCTCAATTCTGTCAATTGCTCAACAATAATTTTTTCACCAACCGTAAAATACTTATGCTCTTGAGAGAAGCCACTAGTGAAACCTATGGCCCCCAGGTCTATCTTCATCATATTAATATTCCAATACTTAGTTATTTTCTTTGCTTTTTTACTTTGCTTTTATTTTACTTTGCATCTTTATCACAAAAATACCAAAAATATTATCCTATCATATCTATCAGATCTCACTCTCGTAAGTGACCGTGTAGGGATTGACAACCCCTTATCGCGTTGGTTGCAAGGATTTATTTGTTTTGCATAGGTGCGAGGGTCTCGTGCGTAGCCTCCTACTGGATTGATACCTTGGTTCTCAAAAACTGAGGGAAATACTTACGCTACTTTGCTGCATCACCCTTTCCTCTTCAAGGGAAAACCAACGCAGTGCTTAAGAGGTAGCAAGAAGGATTTCTCGCAGTTCACATCGGGAGGTCTACGCAAAAGTCAACATACCAAGTACCCATCACAATCCCTTATCTCCCGCATTACATTATTTGTCATTTGCCTCTTGTTTTCCTCTCCCCCACTTCACCCTTGCCGTTTTATTCGCGCTCTCTTTTTTGTTCGCCTCTTTTTCGCTTGCTTTTTGTTTGCTCGTGTGTTGGATTGCTTGTTTGTCACGATGGCTCAAGATAATACCAAATTATGTGACTTTACCAATACCAACAATAATGATTTCCTTAGCACTCCGATTGCTCCTCTTACCAATACTGAATATTGTGAAATCAATGCTGCTTTGTTGAATCTTGTCATGAAAGATCAATTCGCCGGCCTTCCTAGTAAAGATGCCGCTACTCATCTAAATAGCTTCGTTGATTTGTGTGATATGCAAAAGAAGAAAGATGTTGATAATGATATTGTTAAATTGAAGCTATTTCCTTTTCGCTTAGAGATCGTATAAAGCTTGGTTTTCGTCTTTGCCTAAAAATAGTATTGATTCATGGAATAAGTGCAGAGATGCTTTTATCTCTAAGTATTTTCCTCCCGCTAAGATCATCTCTCTTAGAAACGACATTATGAATTTTAAGCAACTAGATCATGAACATGTTGCACAAGCTTGGGAGAGGATGAAATTAATGATACATAATTGCCCTACGCATGGTTTGAATTTGTGGATGATTATACAAAAAAAATATGCCGGATTGAATTTTGCTTCTAGAAATCTTTTAGATTCGGCCGCGGGAGGCACTTTTATGGAAATCACTTTCGGAGATGCTACTAAACTTCTAGATAATATTATGATTAACTATTCTCAATGGCACACTGAAAGATCTACTAATAAAAAAGTGCATGCGATAGAAGAAATTAATGTTTTGAGTGGAAAGATGGATGAACTTATGAAATTATTTGCTATTAAGGGTGTTTCTTCTGATCCTAATGATATGCCTTTATCTACTTTGATTGAGAATAATAATGAATCTATGGATGTGAATTTTGTTGGTAGGAATAATTTTGGTAACAACGTGTATAGAGGGAATTTTAATCCTAGGCCTTATCCTAGTAATCCTTCTAATAATTATGGAAATTCCTACAACAAATCTTATGGAAATTTTAATAAGATGCCCTCTGAATTTGAGACTAGTGTTAAAGATTTTATGAGTCCACAAAAGAATTTCAATGCTTTGCTTGAAGAAAAATTGCTTAAAGTTGATGAATTGGCTAGGAACGATGATAGAATTTCTCTTGATGTTGATTCTCTAAAACTTAGATATATTCCTCCTAAGCATGATATCAATGAGTCTCTCAAAGCCATGAGAATATCCATTGATGAGTGCAAAGAAAGAACCGCTAGGATGCGTGCTAAGAAAGATTGCTTTATGAAAGCGTGTTCTTCAAATTTCTATGAAAATAAAGATGAAGATCTAAAGTTATTGATGTGTCCCCTATTAAATCCTTGTTTTGCAATATGAATCTTGATAATGATGGGATTGAATATGATCCACCTTTACCTAGAAGGCGTTCCAAAAATTTGGAGTTTTTAGATCTTGATGCTAAAATTGATAAAAGTGGGATTGAAGAAATCAAAACCCTAGATGTTCATAAACCCACTATTTTGGATTTCAAGGAATTTAATTATGATAATTTCTCTTTGATAGATTGTATTTCCTTGTTGCAATCCGTGCTAAATTCTCCTCATGCTTATAGTTAAAATAAAGCTTTTACCAAACATATCGTTGATGCCTTGATGCAATCTTATGAAGAAAAGCTTGAGTTGGAAGTTTCTATCCCTAGAAAACTTTATGATGAGTGGGAACCTACTATTAAAATTAAGATTAAGGATCATGAGTTCTATGATTTATGTGATTTGGGTGCTAGTGTTTCCACTATTCCCAAAAGCGTAAAGCGATTTGCTAGATTTCCGTGATTTTGATGATTGCTCTCTAAACTTGCACCTTGCGGATTCCACCATTAAGAAACCTATGAGAAGAATTAATGATGTTCTTATTGTTGCAAATAGGAACTATGTGCCCGCAGATTTTATCGTTCTTGAGATAGATTGCAATCCTTCATGTCCTATTATTCTTGGTAGACCTTTCCTTAGAACGATTGGTGCAATTATTGATATGAAGGAAGGGAATATTAGATTCCAATTTCCATTAAAGAAAGGCATGGAACACTTCCCTAGGAAGAAAATAAAACGACCATATGAATCTATCATGAGAGCCACTTATGGATTGCCTACCAAAGATGGCAATACCTAGATCTATCCTTGCTTTTATGCCTAGCTAGGGGCGTTAAACGATAGCGCTTGTTGGGAGGCAACCCAATTTTATTTTTAGTTTTTTGCTTTTTGCTTCTGTTTAGGAATAAATATTTGTTCTAGCCTCTGGTTAGATGTGTTTTATGTTTTAATTAGTGTTTGTGCCAAGTTAAACCTATAGGATCTTCTTGGATGATAGTTATTTGATCTTGCAGAAAATTCCAGAAACTTTCTATTCACGAAAATAATTGTTAAAAACCACCAGAACATGATAAAATACTGATTCAAATTGCTACTGATCAATAAACAAATTTTCTAGGTCGTCCTATTTTGGCTGATTTTTTGGAGTTCCATAAGTTTGCGTTAGTTACAGATTACTACAGACTGTTTTGTTATTGACAGATTCTGTTTTTCGTGTGTTGTTTGCTTATTTTGATGAATCTTTTTTTTGCATGGTAATATGTGTCTCATTCATATCATAAAGAACAAAGTACAAGTCACGTAAAGACCGACATGACAAAACTGAAAAGATATCATAACATCTGTGAGCTTGACACCAACGCCCGTCACCTGCCTCCGGCACCACCACAGTAGCCACCGAAGAAAAGAATGACGAATCACCTTCTCACCCGAGCTCGGCGCGGCTCCATCGCTGATATGCAGCTTTGCGGACCTCCAGGGTGGCTCACCAAAAGTGAAGCCCTTACCGTTGAACGAATCAGACCGGGGCAACACCCCGGACACGCCATCGAACTCCAGATCTAGCACCCCACCACAACTAAAACGCCGAAGGAGGAAACCATATCGGCCATCCACGAACCACGAGCCCAGAACATGCTCCGTCTTCCAGATGTTGTCGATGCAGACCACAATCTGCATCCGCTCCTGGACTACCTCCCAAGCTCCGCGTTGACGCTGGAGCAAACGTCGTCGCAAGGGCGGAGCCTGAGGACACAGGTCCACCATGAGGATGCCGCCGCCGCCACGCCATCCTTGCTTGAATAGACTGGTTTCCAAATCCATCCCCAACCATAGGACCGATGGCCTCGTCAGGGAAGGATCCGAAGAATCTTTATTCAACGTTGTCATCATCGCCGCTGAAGCAAAGACGATGAATAACCTAAAAACCTAGACTACGAGAGTAAAAATGATCCACACGCGTGGATCCGGCGGCCCCCCTCACCACCGACGACCGAGGTCGCCGGCGGAGGGGAGCTGCCGGAGAGAGGCGTTGGAAGATCGGCCTTCCCTGACAGCGGCTAGGGTTCCAGCCGCCAGGGACGAGAGGAAAACAGGGACAAGAGGAAAATGATCTAGCTTATGGCTAGTAAAATAGTTTATAAACCATAGAGAAGTTGGAATACAGTAAGTTTAACACCAATATAAATAAAGAATGAGTTCATTATAGTACCTTGAAGTGGTCTTTTGTTTTCTTTCGCTAACGGAGCTCACGAGATTTTCTGTTGAGTTTTGTGTTGTGAAGTTTTCAAGTTTTGGGTGAAAGATTTGATGAATTATGGAACAAGGAGTGGCAAGAGCCTAAGCTTGGGGATGCCCATGGCACCACCAAGATAATCTAAGGACACCATAAAGCCAAATCTTGGGGATGCCCCGGAAGGCATCCCCTCTTTCTTCTACTTCCATCGGTAACTTTACTTGGAGCTATATTTTTATTCACCACATGATATGTGTTTTGCTTGGAGGGTCTTGTATGATTTGAGTCTTTATTTTTTTAGTTTACCACAATTATCCTTGCTGTAAACACCTTTTGAGAGAGCCATACATGATTTGGAATTTGTTAGAATACTCTATGTGCTTTGCTTATATCTTCTGAGTTATATAGTTTTGCTCTAGTGCTTCACTTATATCTTTTAGAGCACGTTGGTGGATTTGTTTTATAGAAACTATTGATCTCTCATGCTTCACTTAGATTATCTTGAGAGTCTTATATAGCATGGTAATTTGCTTAAATAATCCTAATATGCTTGGTATTCAAGATTAGTAAAACCTTTCTTATGAGTGTGTTGAATACTATGAGAAGTTTGATGCTTGATAATTGTTTTGAGATATGAAGATGGTGATATTAGAGTCATGCTAGTTGAGTAGTTGTGAATTTGAGAAATACTTGTGTTAAAATTTGTGATTCCTGTAGCATGCACGTATGGTGAACCGTTATGTGACGAAGTCGGAGCATGCTTTATTTATTGATTGTCTTCCTTATGAGTGGTGGTCGGCGACGAGCGATGGTCTTTTCCTACCAATCTATCCCCCTAGGAGCATGCGCGTAATACTTTGCTTTGATAACTTGTAACTTGTAGATTTTTGCAATAAGTATATGAGTTCTTTATGACTTATGTTGAGTCCATGGATTATACGCACTCTTCTTCCTTCCACCATTGCTAGCCTCTCTAATACCGTGCACTTTTCGCCGGTATCTTACACCCACCATAAACCTTCCTCAAAACAGCCACCATACCTACCTATCATGGCATTTCCATAGCCATTCCGAGATATATTGCCATGCAACTTTCCACCGTCCGTTTATTATGACACGCTCCATCATTGTCATATTGCTTTGCATGATCATGTAGTTGACATCATATTTGTGGCAAAGCCACCGTTCATAATTCTTTCATACATGTCACTCTTGATTCATTGCATATCCCGGTACACCACCGGAGGCATTCATATAGAGTCATATTTTGTTCTAAGTATCGAGTTGTAATTGTTGAGTTGTAAGAAAATAAAAGTGTGATGATCTTCATTTTTAGAGCATTGTCCCAAGTGAGGAAAGTATGATGGAGACTATGATTCCCCCACAAGTCGGGATGAGACTCCGGACGAAA
Organism: Aegilops bicornis; assembly: GCA_021605145.1. Classification (NCBI taxonomy): domain Eukaryota; kingdom Viridiplantae; phylum Streptophyta; class Magnoliopsida; order Poales; family Poaceae; genus Aegilops; species Aegilops bicornis. The sequence goes on from CM038674.1 coordinate 623,345,678, forward strand.
AAAAGAGGCCATAAAAAAGGGAAAAGGCCCAAATAAAAAAATGAGAGAAAAATAGAGAAGGGACAATGTTACTATCCTTTTACCACACTTGTGCTTCAAAGTGGCACCATGATCTTCATGATAGAGAGTCTCTCATTTTGTCACTTTCATATACTAGTGGGAATTTTTCATTATAGAACTTGGCTTGTATATCTCAATGATGGTCTTCCTCAAAATGCCCTAGGTCTTCGTGAGCAAGCGAGTTGGATGCACATCCACTTAGTTTATTTTGTTGAGCTTTCATATACTTATAGCTCTAGTGCATCCGTTGCATGGCAATCCCTACTCACTCACATTGATATCTATTGATGGGCATCTCCATAGCCCGTTGATACGCCTAGTTGATGTGAGACTATCTTCTCCCTTTTTTTTCTCCACAACTACCATTCTATTCCACATATAGTGCTATGTCCATGGCTCACGCTCATGTATTGCGTGAAGATTGAAAAAGTTTGAGAACGTCAAAAGTATGAAACAATTGCTTGGCTTGTCATCGGGTTGTGCATGATTTAAATACTTTGTGTGGTGAAGATAGAGCATAGCCAGACTATATGATTTTGTAGGGATAACTTTCTTTGGCCATGTTATTTTGAGAAGACATAATTGCTTTGTTAGTATGCTTGAAGTATTATTATTATTATGTCAATATTAAACTTTTGTCTTGAATCTTTAGGATCTGAATATTCATAACACAATTAAGAAGAATTACATTGAAATTATGCCAAGTAGCACTCCGCATCAAAAGTTCTGTTTTTTATCATTTACCTACTCGAGGAATGACGAGAATTAAGCTTGGGGATGCTTGATACGTCTCCAACGTATCTATAATTTTTGATTGCTCCATGCTATATTATCTACTGTTTTGGACATTATTGGGATTTATTATTCACCTTTATGTTATTTTTGGGACTAACCTATTAACCGGAGGCCCAGCCCAGAATTGTTGTTTTTTGCCTATTTCAGAGTTTCACAGAAAAGGAATATCAAACGGAGTCCAAACAGAATGAAACCTTCGGGAACGTGATTTTTAGAACGAATATGATCCAGGAGACTTGGACCCTACGTCAAGAAATAAAGGAGGAGGCAACGAGGTAGGGGCGCGCCCTCCACCCTCGTGGGCCCCCTGTTGCTCCACCGACGTACTCCTTCCTCCTATATATACCTCGCACCCCCAAGCGATCGAATCTGAGCCAAAACCTAATTCCACCGCCGCAACCTTACGTACCTACGAGATCCCATCTTGGGGCCTGTTAGGAGCTCCACCGGAGGGGGCATCGATCACGGAGGGCTTCTACATCAACACCATAGCCCTCCGATGAAGTGTGAGTAGTTTACCTCAGACCTTCGGGTCCATAGTTATTAGCTAGATGGCTTCTTCTCTCTTTTTGGATCTCAATACAAAGTTCTCCCCCTCTCTCGTGGAGATCTATTCGATGTAATCTTCTTGTGCGGTGTGTTTGTTGAGACCGATGAGTTGTGGGTTTATGATCAAGTTTATCTATGAACAATATTAGAATCTTCTGAATTCTTTTATGTATGATTGGTTATCTTTGCAAGTCTCTTCGAATTATCAGTTTGGTTTGGCCTACTAGATTGATCTTTCTTGCAATGGGAGAAGTGCTTAACTTTGGGTTAAATCTTGCGGTGTCCTTTCCCGGTGTGATGGGGCAGCAAGGCATGTATTGTATTGTTGCCATCGAGGATAACAAGATGGTTTTTTTTATCATATTGCATGAATTTATCCCCCTACATCATGTCATCTTGCTTAAGGCGTTACTCTGTTCTTATGAACTTAATAATACTCTAGATGCATACTGGATAGCGGTCGATGTGTGGAGTGATAGTAGTAGATGCAGGCAGGAGTCGGTCTACTTGTCTCGGACGTGATGCCTATATACATGATCATACCTAGATATTCTCATAACTATGCTCAATTACATCAATTGCTCAACAAAGAATTTGTTCACCCAAGTAAAATACTTATGCTCTTGAGAGAAGCCACTAGTGAAACCTATGGCCCCCGGGTCTATCTTCATCATATTAATCTTCCAATACTTAGTTATTTCCTTTGCTTTTTTACTTTGATTTTATTTTACTTTGCATCTTTATCACAAAAATACCAAAAATATTATCCTATCATATCTATCGATCTCACTCTAAGTAAGTGACCGTGTAGGGATTGACAACCCCTTATCGCGTTGGTTGCGAGGATTTATTTGTTTTGTGTAGGTGCGAGGGACTCGCACGTAGCCTCCTACTGGATTGATACCTTGGTTCTCAAAAACTGAGGGAAATACTTACGCTACTTTGCTGCATCACCCTTTCCTCTTCAAGGGAAAACCAACGCAATGCTCAAGAGGTAGCAGCTGCCCGGCAAGGACTACGTGAAGGTCCGCCTCACGCCGGAGAGGGAGATCTTGCCGGCGCCGGAGGAAGGCGAGCGGGTCGTCTTCCACCCGCACTGCCTGCGCGGCCTCGGCCTGCCGGCGGGCAGCTTCTTCCGGTCATTCCACGAGTTCTACGGTCTTCAGCCGCACCACCTCACCCCGAACATGGTGGTGTTGTTGTCCGCCTTCGTCACTTTGTGCGAAGGCTTCCTCGGCGTCCTCCCCACAATCGAGCTTTGGGGGGAGTTCTTCTACAGCAAGCTCAGCACCCTCGTCGCGGGCGTGCCGGCTCAATGCAGCGCTTTTATTGCGGTGCGGAGGCCGGCGGCCGAAAATCCGTTTCCTCCCATCACGCTGATCAAGTCAGTGAAGATGTGGCAGCAGTCGTACTTCTACATGAAGAGCGTCTTCCCGGAGGGCGACTGCGTCAACTTGCCGGCTTACGCAGTCGTCCCGTCGGCTGGGAGGCGGCCCAACTGGTCGTACCGGGCCAAGACATTGTCGCCTTCTGGAGCCGCTGCCATCGCGACTCGAAAGTGTTGATGACCGGAGGGCCCGATCGAGCCCGACTTGCTGTCCGCCAGGAGCGCCGAGTGCTCCCGCCCAGGCCGCCTCACATGATCTGTCAGATGAGCGGGCATCGGGACCCAAGCCGGCTGTGCACCAAGGAGATGCCTCACGCAGAGGTAGCTCACATGGTGAACTATCTTGCAAATTGCGAGCTCACGGAGGAGTGGCGGTTTGGCAAGGAGCCGTATTCACGCGCCGACCCCCAGTCTATGGTAACTTATCTTTCTTTTTCTCTATCTTTTTTGTTGCCGAGTTCGGCCTGTCCAACCTGACCAATCGGCCTTTGAACAGAGCCTTCTCCTCCAGCCGGCAGCCGGCGCCGCGGGGCCGGAGCGCCAATTCCGCCTCGACCGAGCGGAGAGCAACGTCGATGACCCCGACTTGGGGGCGGCAGCCTTGGAGGACGACGCCGAGGGAAGAGGCAGCGAAGCAGGCGGCTCGAGGCTCGGAGCCAGCCTCGAGGACTGGCCCGACGATGATGCGGGGGAAGTCTTCCCGCGCCACCAGCCAGGGTTCGGCCAGCCGTGCGTGAGCTCGTCTGCCGCGCTGGATGCCCAAGGTGGCGCGAAAAAATGCAGGGCCGCGCCGAGCTTGTTCGGCAGCCGGCCGAAGAAGCCCAAGGGCTCGGCCGCGGCGACTAACCAGGATGAAGCGGCCGCGAAGGCCATCCGCTTCCGCATAAGTGTGAAGGAGCCAAGCAATCGTTTCTGCGTAAGTACTGCCTTCCTCTCGCGCCTTCATTTTTTCCTTGTTGATTCTGTCTGAGTTTCTTTACTTTGTTTCCCTTGATCTAGGGCTCCGCTCTCTCTTGAGAAATCGGCCGCCGCCTCCATCGTGGGGTCGGCGGAGACTTCCACCACCACTCGGCGGATCGATCCGACCGCCGACCTCCGGGAGGCGAGGGAGCGGAACACGCAGGAAGCGCGCGAGGAGCAGGAAGCCGCCCGCCTGGAGAAGGCGGAAGCAGAGAAGGCGGAGGCCGACGCCCTAAAGAAACTGGTGGAGGCCGAGGCAGCCGCCGCAGCGAAGAAGCAGGCTGAAGAAGCCGTGAAACGCCAGTCGGCGATATTCATCACTCCCCTGAACTCCGCGCCGCCACCACCGGAGTTCGTGGTGCAGACTGGGGAAGCCAGCGACGAGCACCCGATCATGGAGAGGGACGGCGGCGACGTCGCCATGCCGGACCTGATTGTGCCTCCACCGCCGCCGTCCGGGAACACGCAAGGCGAGCAGCCGACGGACCCGCCGGTGCCGCCAACCGGAAACGAGGTGGTGACGGGCCCGACTCCTGAGGTCTGCACACCGACGCGCCGCCGACTTGCAAAGGCGGCTTCGGCACCACGCCCGCTGGGGACCGGCGCCGCAAGCTCCTCGATACCGGACACTGAGGCGACCAGCGCCGCGCCCACTGGGTGGGTGCAGGGAGGTGGGACGGGCCTGCTACCTCTTGAGCACTGCGTTGGATTTCCCCGAAGAGGAGAGGATGATGAAGCAAAGTAGCGTAAGTATTTCCCTCAGTTTTTGAGAACCAAGGTATCAATCCAGTAGGAGGCCACGCACAAGTCCCTCGTACCTGCACAAAACAATAGCTCCTCGCAACCAACGCGATTAGGGGTTGTCAATCCCTTCACGGTCACTTACGAGAGTGAGATTTGATAGAGATGATAAATAATATTTTTGGTATTTTTGATATAGAGATGCAAAGTGTAAAGTAAAAGGCGAAGTAAAAACAAAGCAAGTATTAAAGTGATGGAGATTGATATGATGAGAATAGACCCGGGGGCCATAGGTTTCACTAGTGGCTTCTCTCAAGAGCATAAGTATTCTACAGTGGGTGAACAAATTCTGTTGAGCAATTGATGAAATTGAACATAGTTATGAGAATATCTAGGTATGATCATGTATATAGGCATCACGCCCAAGACAAGTAGACCGACTCACCTGCATCTACTACTATTACTCCACTCATCGACCGCTATCCAGCATGCATCTAGAGTATTAATTTAAAAAGCAGTAACGCCTTAAGCAAGATGACATGATGTAGAGGGATAAATTCATGCAATATGATAAAACCCCCATCTTTTATCCTCGATGGCAACAATACAATACGTGCCTTGCTGCCCCTTCTCACATCGAAAGTACACCGCAAGATTGAACCCAAAGCTAAGCACTTCTCCCATTGCAAGAACTACCAATCTAGTTGGCCAAACCAAACGGATAATTCGAAGAGACTTGCAAAGATAACCAATCATACATAAAAGAATTCAGAGAAGATTCAAATATGGTTCATAGATAAACTTGATCATAAACCCACAATTCATCAGTCTCAACAAACACACCGCAAAAAGAAGATTACATCGAATAGATCTCCACGAGAGAGGGGGAGAACATTGTATTGAGATCCAAAAAGAGAGAAGAAGCCATCTAGTACTAGCTATGGACCCGAAGGTCTGAAGTAAACTACTCACCCTTCATCGGAGGGGCTATGATGATGATGTAGAAGCCCTCCATGGTGGATGCCCCCTCCGGCGGAGCTCCGGAACAGGCCCCAAGATGGGATCTCATGGATACAGGAAGTTGCGGCCGTGGAATTAGGTCTTTGGCTCTGCTCCGATCGCTTGGGGGTGCGTGAGGTATATATAGGAGGAAGGAGTACGTCGGTGGAGCAACAGGAGGCCCACGTGGCTGGGGGGCGCGCCCCCACCCTCGTGACCGCCTATTTTGTTCCTTGGAGTAGGGTCCAAGTCTCCTAGATCACATTCAGTGAGAAAATCACGTTCCCGAAGGTTTCATTCCATTTGGACTCGTTTGATATTCCGCTTTCTTGAAACACCAAATAGGCAAAAAAACAGCAATTCTGGGCTGGGCCTCCGGTTAATAGGTTAGTACCAAAAATAATATAAAAGTGGAAAATAAAGCCCAATGTACTCCAAAACAGTAGATAAAGTAGCATGGAGCAATAAAAAATTATAGATATGTTGGAGACGTATGAGGCATCCCCAAGCTTAATTCCTGCTCGTCCTCGAGTAGGTAAATGATAAAAGGAGAATTTTTGATGCAGAGTGATACTTTGGCATAATTTCAATGTAAATCTTCTTAATTGTGGTATGAATATTCAGATCCGAAAGATTCAAGACAAAAGTTCATATTGACATACAAATAATAATACTTCAAGCATACTAACTAAGCAATTATGTCTTCTCAAAATAGCATGGCAAAAGAAAGTTCATCCCTACAAAATCATATAGTTAGGCTATGCTTCATTTTCGTCACACAAAGATGTTCCCAACTTCTATACCCCCGATGACAAGCCAAGCAATTGTTTCATACTTAAATAATCTCAAACTTTTTCAACCTTCACGCAATACATGAGCGTGAGCCATGGATATAGCACTATGGGTGGAATAGAATATGATGATGGGGATTGTGTGGAAAAGACAAAAAAAGAGAAAGTCTCACATTGACGAGGATAATCAACGGGCTATGGAAATGCCCATCAATTGATGTCAACATGAGGAGTAGGGATTACCATGCAACGGATGCACTAGAGCTATAAATGAATGCTCAACAAAAGAAAACTAGTGGGTGTGCATCCAACTCGCTTGCTCACGAAGACCTAGGCATTTGAGGAAGCCCATCGTAGGAATATACAAGCCAAGTTCTATAATGAAAAATTCCCACTAGTATGAAAAAGACAACTTATGAGACTCACTATATGAAAAACATGGTGCTACTTTGAAGCACAATATATGAGACTCACTACATGAAGAACAAGGTGCTACTTTGAAGCACAAGTGTGGAAAAAGAGATAGTAACATTGCCCTTTTTATTTTTTTTATTTTTGGGCCTTTTTTTGCCTTTCTCACTCTTTTTTTTTGATTGGGCAATGCTCTAATAATGATGATCATCACACTTCTATTGATTACAACATAAGGATTACAACTCGAAACTAGAACAAGATATGACTCTATATAAATGCCTCCGACGGTGTACCGGGATGGTGCAATGAATCAAGAGTGACATGTATGAAAAATAATGCATGGTGGCTTTGCCACAAATACGATGTCAACTACATGATCATGCAATGGCAATATGACAAAAGTAAAGTATGTCATGATGATGATCGGAACGGTGGAAAGTTGCATGGCATTATATCTCGGAATGGCTATGGAAATTCCATAATAGGTAGGTATGGTGGCTGTTTTGAGGAAGATATAATGAGGTTTATGTGTGATAGAGCGTATCGTATCACGAGGTTTGGATGCACCGGCGAAGTTTGCGCCAACTCTCAAGGTGAGAAAGGGCAATGCACGGCATCAAGAGGCTAGCAAAGGCGGAAAGGTAAAAGTGCGTATAATCCATGGACTCAACATTAGTCAAAAGGACTCATATACTTATTGCAAAAATTTAGAAGTCATCAAAAATCAAGTACTACGCTCATGCTCCTAGGGGATAGATTGGTAGGAAAAGACCATCGCTCGTCCGCGACCGCCACTCATAAGGATGCACAAGCCAGGTACACTTCATGTTTCAAATTTGTTACACAACTTTAACCATACGTGCATGCTACGGGATTTGCTAACTTCAACACAAGCATTCTTTAAATTCATAATCACCCAATTAGCATGACTTTAATATCACTACCTCCATATCTCAAAACAATTATCAAGTATCAAACTTTTCTTAGTATTCAACGCACTCAAAAGAAAGTTTCACATATCTTGAATACCAAGTATATTAATTTTAAGCAAATTACCATGCTATTAACGACTCTCAAAATAATCTAAGTGATGTTGGGGAATGTAGCAGAAATTTAAAATTTTCTACGCATCACCAAGATCAATCTATGGAGATTCTAGCAACGAGAGAGAGAGAGAGGGAGTGCATCTTCATACCCTTGAAGTTCGCTAAGCGAAAGCGTTACAAGAACGCAGTTGATGGAGTCGTACTCGTGGCGATTCAAATCGCGGAAGATCCGATCTAGCGCCGAACGGACGGCGCCTCCGCGTTCAACACACGTACATCCCGGGGACATCTCTTCCTTCTTGATCCAGCAAGGGGAGAGGAGAAGTTGAGGAGAACTCCGGACCGACGACGGCGTGGTGGTGGCGGAGCTCGTGGTTCTCCAGCAGGGCTTCGCCAAGCACTATGGAGGAGGAGGAGGTGTTGGAGGAGGGAGAGGGCTGCGCCAGGGGAGAGGTACGGCTGCCCTCCCACCCCTCCACTATATATAGGGGCAAGGGGAGAGGGGGAGGCGCCCTAGGGTTTCCCCTAGGGGGCGGCGGCCAAGCAGATTGGATCTCCCTAGGGAAAATCCTATTGAGACTTGCCCCCCAAGCCAAGCAGGTGGAGGATTGCCTCCCAAGCCAGGTGGAGGCGTCCCACCTCCCCAAGTAACGTGGGAAAGGGTGTGGGGGGCGCACCACCCCTTAGTGGGCTGGTTTTCCCCTTCCCCTTTGGCCCATGAGGCCCTCCAACACTTGTCGGGGCTCCCGAAACACCTTTCGGTCATGCTGGCCATAGCCTGGTACCCCCGGAACACTTCCGGACTCCAATACCCTTCGTCCAATATATCGATCTTCACCGCTGGATCATTCCGGAACTCCTCGTAACGTCCAGGATCTCATCCGGGACTCCGAACTACCTTCGGTAACCACATACTATTTCCCATAACAACTCTAGCGTCACCGAGCCTTAAGTGTGTAGACCCTACGGGTTCGGGAACCATGCAGACATGGCCGAGACACCTCTCCGTCCAATAACCAATAGCGGGATCTGGATACCCATATTGGCTCCCACATGTTCCACGATGATCTCATCGGATGAACCACGATGTCGGGGATTCGATCAATCCCGTATTCAATTCCCTTTGTCAATCGGTATGTTACTTGCCCGAGATTCGATCGTCGGTATCCCAATACCTCATTCAATCTCGTTACCGGCAAGTCACTTTACTCGTTCCGTAATGCATGATCCTGTGACTAACTACTTAGTCACATTGAGCTCATTATGATGATGCAATACCGAGTGGGCCCAGAGATACCTCTCCGTCATACGGAGTGACAAATCCCAGTCTCGATTCGTGCCAAACCAACAGATACTTTCGGAGATACCTGTAGTGCACCTTTATAGCCACCCAGTTATGTTGTGACATTTGGTACACCCAAAGCATTCCTACGGTATCCGGGAGTTGCACAATCTCATGGTCTAAGGAAATGATACTTGACATTAGAAAAGCTTTAGCAAACGAACTACACGATCTTGTGCTATGCTTAGGATTGGGTCTTGTCCATCACATCATTCTCCTAATGATGTGATCCCGTTATCAATGACATCCAATGTCCATGATCAGGAAACCATAACCATCTATTGGTCAACGAGCTAGTCAACTAGAGGCTCACTAGGGACATGTTGTGGTCTATGTATTCACACATGTATTACGGTTTCCAGTTAATACAATTATAGCATGAACAATAGACAATTATCATGAACAAGGAAATATAATAATAACCATTTTATTATTGCCTCTAGGGCATATTCCACTTGCACTAGAGTCAATAATCTAGTTCACATCACTATGTGATTGTAATGAATCCAACACCCATTGGGTTTGATCATATCTCGCTTGTGAGAGAGGTTATTAGTCAACGGGTCTGAATCTTTCAGATCCGTGTGTGCTTTACAAATCTCTATGTCATCTCCTATATGCAGCTATCACGCGCCATGTGGAACTATTCCAAATAACAACTCTACTATACGAATCTGGTTTACTACTCAGAGTCATCCAGATTAGTGTCAAAGTTTGCATCGGCGTAACCCTTTACGACGAACTCTTTTACCACCTCCATAATTGAGAAAATTCCTTAGTCAACTAGTTACTACGGATAACCTTGACCGTTGTCCTGTGATCCATTCCTGGATCACACTTGTACCCCTTGACTGATTCATGGCAAGGCACACTTCACGTGCGGTACACAACATAGCATACTATGGAGCCTATGTCTAAGCATAGGGGACGACCTTCGTCCTTTCCCTCTATTCTGCCGTGGTCAGGTCTTGAGTCTTACTCAATACTCACACCTTATAACACAGCCAAGAACTCCTTCTTTGCCGATCTATTTTGAACTCCTTCAAAATCTTGTCATGGTATGTGTTCGTTTGAAAGTACTATTGCGATTTTGATCTATCCTTATAGATCTTGATGCTCAATGTTCAAGTAGCTTAATCCAGGTTTTCCAGAAACTCTACATCATTTCTCGATCAACAATATGTCAACAACATATACTCATCGTAAATTCTCAAAGGTTCTCACTCACTTCTTTGGAAATACAAGTTTCTCATAAACTTTGTATAAACCCAAAATCTTTGATCATCTCATCAAAGTGTATATTCCAACTCCGAGATGCTTACTCCGGTCCTTAGAAGGATTGCTGGAGCTTTGCATACTTGTTAGCATCTTTTAGGATTGACAAACCTTCTGGTTGTATCACATACAACCTTTCCTCAAGAAAACCGTCGAGGAAATAATGTTTTGACATCCTATCTGCAAGATTTCTAAATAATGCAGTAACTGCTAATATAATTCCAACAGACTCTTAGCATCGCTATGAGTGAGAAAGTCTCATCATAGTCAACTCCTTGAACTTGTCGGAAACATCTTAGCGACAAGCCGAGCTTTCTTAATGGTGACACATACCATCATTGTCTGTCTTCCCTTTTAGAATCCATCTGTACCCAACAGCCTTACGACCATCAAGTAGTTCTTCCAAAGTCTACACTTTGTTTTCATACATGGATCCTCTCTCGGATTTTATGGCCTCGAGCCATTCGTCGGAATCCGGGCCCACCATAGCTCGTAGGTTCATTGTTGTCTAGCAACATGACTTCCAAGACAGGATTATGTACCACTCAGAAGTAGTATGCATCCTTGTCGACCTACGAGGTTTGGTAGTGACTTGATCCGAAGTTTCATGGTCACTATCATAAGCTTCCACTTCAATTGGTGTAGGTGCCACAGGAACAACTTCCTGTGCCCTGATACACACTAGTTGAAGTGACGGTTCAATAACCTCATCAAGTCTCCACCATCCTCCCACTCAATTTTTTCGAGAGAAACTTTTCCTCGAGAAAGGACCCGTTTCTAGAAACAATCACTTTTGCTTCCGGATCTGAAATGAGAGGTATACCCAACTGTTTTGGGTGTCCTATGAAGATGCATTTATCCGTTTTGGGTTCGAGCTTATCAGCCTGAAACCTTTTTCACATAAGCGTCGCATCCCCAAACTTTTAAGAAACGGCAGCTTAGGTTTCTCTAAACCATAGTTCATACGGTGTCGTCTCAACGGAATTGCGTGGTGCCCTATATAAAGTGAATGCAGTTGTCTCTAATGCCTAACCCATAAACGATAGTGGTAATTCAATAAGAGACATCATGGTATGCACCATATCCAATATGGTGCAGCTATGATGTTCGGACACACCATCACACTACAGTGTTCCAGGCGGTATTAGTAGTGAAAAATTTTCCACAAGGTCTTAATTGTGTGCCAAACACGTAACCCCAGATATTCATCTCTATGATCATATCATAGACATTTTATCCTCTTGTCACGACGGTCTTCAGCTTCACTCTGAAATTACTTGAACCTTTCAATGATTCATACTTGTGTTTCATCAAGTAAATATACTTAGAATCTACTCAAATCATATGTGAAGTAAGAGCATAACGGTATCCACTGCGTGCCTCAACACTCATTGGACTGCACACATCAAAATGTATTACTTCCAACAAGTTGCTTTCTTGTTCCATCTTACTGAAAACGAGGCCTTTCGGTCAGCTTGCCCATGTGGTATGATTTGCATGTCTCAAGTGATTCAAAATCAAGTGATTCCAAACGATCCATCCGTATGGAGTTTCTTCATGCATATCCACCAATAGACATGGTTCGCATGTCTCAATCTTTTCAAAAACGAGTGAGTCCAAAGATCCATCAACATGGAGCTTCTTCATGCGTTTTATACCAATATGACTCAAATGGCAGTGCCACAAGTACGTGGTACTATCATTACTATCTTATATCTTTTGGCATGAACATGTGTATCACTACGATCGGGATTCAATAAACCATTCATTTTAGGTGCAAGACCATTGAAGGTATTATTCAAATAAACAGAGTAACCATTATTCTCCTTAAATGAATAACCGTATTGCGATAAACATAATCCAATCATGTCTATGCTCAACGCAAACACCAAATAACAATTATTTAGGTTTAACACCAATCTTGATGGTAGAGGGAGCATGCGATTCTTGATCACATCAACCTTGGAAACACTTCCAACATATATCGTCATCTCACCTTTAGCTAGTCTCCGTTTATTCCATAGTTTTTTATTTAGAGTTACTAACACTTAGCAACCGAACCGGTATATAATACCCTGGTGCTACTAGGAGTACTAGTAGAGTACACATTAATATAATGTATATCCAATATATACATCGACCTTGCCGACCTTCTCATCTACCAAGTATCTAGGGTGGTTACCTTGGTGCCCATTCCCTCATTACGTAGCACTAAGTCTCGGGTTTTGGGTTCAACCTTGGTTTCTTCATCGAGCAAGAATCGATTTGCCGTTTCATGAAGTATCCCTTCTTTCCCTTGCCCTTCTTGAAACTAGTGGTTTTACTAACCATCAACAATTGACGCTCCTACTCGATTTCTACTTTCATGTGTCAAACATCGCGAATTGATCAAGGATCATCATGTCTATCCCTGATATGTTATAATTCATCACGAAGCTCTAATAGCTTGGTGGCAGTGACTATGGAGAACCATCACTATCTCATCTGGAAGATTAACTCTCACTCGATTCAAGTGATTGTAGTACTCAGACAATATGAGCACATGCTCAACGATTGAGCTTTTCTCCCTTAGTTTGCAGGCTTAAGAAACTTGTCAGAGGTCTCATACCTCTTGACGTGGGCACTAGCCTGAAATCCCAATTTCAGTCCTTGGAACATCTCATATGTTCCGCGACATTTCAAAAATGCCTTTGACGCCTCAATTCTAAACCCTTTAACATTACACACTGAACTATCACGTAGTCATCAAAACGTGTATGTCAGATGTTCGCAACATCCACAAACGACGTTCGAGGTTCAAAGACACCGAAGCGGTGCATTAAGGACATAAGCCTTCTGCTTAGCAACGAGGACAATCCTCAGTTTACGGACCTAGTCCGCATAATTGCTACTATCAACTTTCAACTAAATTTTCTCTAGGAACATATCTAAAATAGTGGAACTAAAGCGTAAGCTACAACATAATTTGCAAATACCTTTTGACTATGTTCATGATAATTAAGTTCATCTAATCAAATTATTTAATGAACTCCCACTCAGATAGACATCCCTCTAGTCATCTAAGTGATACATGATCCGAGTCAACTAGGCCGTGTCCGATCATCACGTGAGACGGACTAGTCATCGTCGGTGAACATCTTCATGTTGATCGTATCTTCTATACGACTCATGTTCGACCTTTTGGTCTTCCGTGTTCCGAGGCCATGTCTGTACATGCTAGGCTCGTCAAGTCAACCTAAGTGTATTGCTTGTGTAAATCTGGCTTACACCCGTTGTATTCGAACGTTAGAATCTATCACACCCGATCATCATGTGGTGCTTCGAAACAACGAACCTTCGCAACGGTGCACAGTTATGGGGAACACTTTCTTGAAATTATTGCGAGGGGTCATCTTATTTAAGCTACAGTCGTTCTAAGCAAATAAGATGTAAAACATGATAAACATCAAATGCAATCAAATAGTGACATGATATGGCCAATATCATTTTGCTCCTTTTGATCTCCATCTTCGGGGCGCCACGATCATCATTGTCACCGGCATGACACCATGATCTTCATCATCATGATCTCCATCATCGTGTCTTCATGAAGTTGTCTTGCCAACTATTACTTCTACCATTATGGCTAACGGTTTAGCAATAAAGTAAAGTAATTACATGGCGTTACTCATGACACGCAGGTCATACAATAAATTAAGACAACTCCTATGGCTCGCCGGTTGTCATACTCATCGACATGCAAGTCGTGATTCCTATTACAAGAACATGATCAATCTCATACATCACATATATCATTCATCACATTCTTTTGGCCATATCACATCACACGACATATGCTGCAAAAACAAGTTAGACGTCCTCTAATTGTTGTTGCAAGTTTTTACGTGGCTGTTATAGGTTTCTAGCAAGCACATTTCTTTCCTACGCCAAAACCACAACGTGATATGCCAATTACTATTTACCTTTCATAAGGACCCTTTTCATCGAATCCGATCCGACTAAAGTGGGAGAGACAGACACCCGCTAGCCACCTTATGCAACTAGTGCATGTCAATCGGTGGAACCTGTCTCACGTAAGCGTATGTGTAAGGTCGGTCTGGGCCGCTTCATCCCACGATGCCACCGAATCAAGATAAGACTAGTAACGGCAAGTAAATTGGCAAAATCGACGCCCACACCAACTTGTGTTCTACTCGTGCATAGAAACTACGCATAGACCTAGCTCATGATGCCACTGTTGGGGAATGTAGCAGAAATTTAAAATTTTCTACGCATCACCAAGATCAATCTATGGAGATTCTAGCAACGAGAGAGAGGGAGTGCATCTTCATACCCTTGAAGATCGCTAAGCGGAAGCGTTACAAGAACGCGGTTGATGGAGTAGTACTCGCGGCGATTCAAAATACGGAAGATCCAATCTAGCGCCGAACGGACGGCGCCTCCGCGTTCAACACACGTACAGCCCGGGGACGTCTCCTCCTTCTTGATCCAGCAAGGGGAGAGGAGAAGTTGAGGGAGAACTCCCAAAGACGACGGGCGTGGTGGTGGCGGAGCTCGTGGTTCTCCAAACAGGCTTCGCCAAGCACTATGGAGGAGGAGGAGGTGTTGGAGGAGGGAGAGGGCTGCGCCGGGGAGAGGCACGGCTGCCCTCCCACCCTCCACTATATATAGGGGCAAGGGGAGAGGTGGAGGCGCCCTAGGGTTTCCCCTAGGGGGCGGTGGCCAAGCAGATTGGATTTCCCTAGGGAAAATCCTAGGGAGACTTGCCCCCCAAGCCAAGCATGTGGAGGGTTGCCTCCCAAGCCAAGCATGTGGAGGATTGCCTCCCAAGCCAGGTGGAGGCGCCCCACCTCCCCAAGTAACGTGGGAAAGGGTGTGGGGGCGCACCACCCATTAGTGGGCTGGTTTGCCCCTTCCCCTTTGGCCCATGAGGCCCTCCAACACTTGCCGGGGCTCCCAAACACCTTTCGTCATGCCTGGCCATAGCCTGGTACCCCCGGAACACTTCCGGACTCCAATACCCTTCGTCCAATATATCGATCTTCACCGCTGGACCATTCTGGAACTCCTCGTGACGTCCAAGATCTCATCCGGGACTCCGAACTACCTTCGGTAACCACATACTATTTCCCATAACAACTCTAGCGTCACCGAGCCTTAAGTGTGTAGACCCTACGGGCCCCCTGAACCATGCAGACATGACCGAGACTCCTCTCCGGCCAATAACCAATAGTAGTATCTGGATACCCATATTGGCTCCCACATGTTCCATGATGATCTCATCGGATGAACCACGATGTCGGGGATTCGATCAATCCCGTATTCAATTCCCTTTGTCAATCGGTATGTTACTTGCCCGAGATTCGATCGTCGGTATCCCAATACCTCGTTCAATCTCGTTACCAGCAAGTCACTTTACTCGTTTCGTAGTGCATGATCCTGTGACTAACTACTTAGTCACATTGAGCTCATTATGATGATGCAATACCGAGTGGGCCCAGAGATACCTCTTCGTCATACGGAGTGACAAATCCCAGTCTCGATTCGTGCCAAACCAACAGACATTTTCGGAGATACCTGTAGTGCACCTTTATAGCCACCCAGTTACGTTGTGACTTTTGGTACACCCAAAGCATTCCTATGGTATCTGGGAGTTGCACAATCTCATGATCTAAGGAAATGATACTTGACATTAGAAAAGCTTTAGCAAACGAACTACACGATCTTGTGCTATGCTTAGGATTGGGTCTTGTCCATCACATCATTCTCCTAATGATGTGATCCCGTTATCAATGACATCCAATGTCCATGATCAGGAAACCATAACCATCTATTGATCAACGAGCTAGTCAACTAGAGGCTCACTAGGGACATGTTGTGGTCTATGTATTCACACATGTATTACGGTTTCCAGTTAATACAATTATAGCATGAACAATAGACAATTATCATGAACAAGGAAATATAATAATAACCATTTTATTATTGCCTCTAGGGCATATTTCCAACAAGTGAAGCATGAGAGATCAATAGTTTCTTTAAAACAAATCCACCACCGTGCTCTTAAAAGATCTAAGTGAAGCACTAGAGCAAAAATTATCACGCTCAAAAGATATAAGTGAAGCACTATGAGCAAAACTATCAAGCTCAAAAGATATAAGTGAAGCACGTAGAGTATTCTATCAAATTCCAGTTTATGTATGACTCTCTCAAAAGGTGTGTACAGCAAGGATGATTGTTATAAACTAATAAGCAAATACGCAAATAATACAAGACGCTCCAAGCAAAACACATATCACGTGGTGTATAAAAATGTAGCTCCAAGTAAATTACCGATGGAAGTAGACGAAAGAGGGGATGCCTTCCGGGGCATCCCCATGCTTTGACTTTTTGGTGTCCTTGGATTATCTTGGGGGTGCCATGGGCATCCCCAAGCTTAGGCTCTTGCCACTCCTTGTTCCATAATCCATCAAAAGAATTTACCCAAAACTTGAAAACTTCACAACACAAAACTCAATAGAAATCTCGTGAGCTCCGTTAGAGAAAGAAAACAAAAGACTACTTTAAGATACTGTAATAAACTCATTCTTTATTTATATTGGTGTTAAACCTACTGTATTCCAACTTATCTATGGATTATAAACTATTTTACTAGCCATAGATTCATCAAAATAAGCAAACAACACACGAAAAACAGAATCTGTCAAAAACAGAACAGTCTATAGTAATCTGTAACTAACACAAACTTTTGGAACTCCAGAAAATCTACCAAACTTAGAAGACCTAGACAATTTGTTTATTGATCAGCAGCAATTTGAATCAGTATTTTATCACGTTCTAGTGATTTTTAATAATTCTGGCACTGAGCGCAAAGTTTCTGGAAATTACAGCAAGATCAAATAACTATCATCCAAGAAGATCCAATAGGTCTAGCTTGGCACAAACACTAATTAAAACATAAAACCACATATAAACAGAGGCTAGATGAATTATTTATTCCTAAACAGAAGCAAAAGCAAAAATAAATAAAAATAAAATTGGGTTGCCTCCCAACCAGCGCTATTGTTTAACGCCCCTAGCTAGGCATAAAAGCAAGGATAGATCTAGGTATTGCCATCTTTGGTAGGCAATCTATAAGTGGCTATCATGATAGATTCATATGGTAATTTTATTTTCTTTCTAGGAAAGTGTTCCATGCATTTCTTTAATGGAAATTGGAATCTAATATTCCCTTCCTTCATATCAATAATTGCACCAATCATTCTAAGGAAAGGTCTACCAAGAATAATAGGGCAAGAAGGATTGCAATCTATATCAAGAACGATAAAATCTACGGGCACATAATTCCTATTTGCAACAATAAGAACATCATTAATTCCTCCCATAGGCTTTTTAATAGTGGAATCCGCTAGATGCAAGTTTAGAGAGCAATCATCAAAGTCACGGAAATCTAGCAAATCACACAAAATTTTAGGGATAGTGGAGACACTAGCACCCAAATCACACAAGGCATGAAACTCATAATTTTTAATTTTAATTTTAATAGTAGGTTCCCACTCATCATAGAGCTTTCTAGGGATAGAGACTTTCAACTAAATTTTTTCTTCGTAAGATTGCATCAAGGCATCAATAATGTGTTCGGTAAAGGCCTTATTTTGACTATAAGCATGAGGAGAATTTAGCACGGATTGCAACAAAGAAATACAATCAATTAAAGAGCAATTTTCATAATTAAATTCCTTGAGATCCAATATAGTGGGTTTAGCAACATCTAGGTTTTTATTTCTTTCAATCCCACATTTATCAATTTCATCCTCAAGATCTAAATACTCCGAATTTTTGGAACGCCTTCTAGGTAAAGTAAGATCATATTCAGTTTCATCAAGATTCATATTGCAAAACAAAGATTTAATGGGGGACACATCAATAACTTTTAGATCTTCATCTTGATTTTCATAGGAATTGGACGAACACGCTTTAATAAAGGCATCTTTGGAAGCACACATCCTAGCAATTCTTTCTTTGCACTCATCAATGGAAATTCTCATAGCTTTGAGAGACTCATTGATATCATGCTTAGGAGGAATAGATCTAAGCTTTAAAGAATCAATTTCAAGAGAAATTCTATCAACGTTCCTAGCCAAATCATCAACTTTAAGCAATTTCTCCTTAAGCAAAGCATTAAAATTCTTTTGTAAACTCATAAATTCTTTAACACTAGTCTCAAATTCAGAGGGCATCTTATTAAAATTTCCATAAGAATTGCTGTAGGAATTTCCATAATTATTAGAAGGATTACTAGGATAAGGCCTAGGATTAAAATTCCCTCTATACACGTTGTTACCAAAATTATTCCTACCAACAAAATTCACATCCATAGATTCATTATTATTCTCAATCAAAGTAGATAAAGGCATATCATTAGGATCAGAAGAAACACCCCTAATAGCAAATAATTTCATAAGTTCATCCATCTTTCCACTCAAAACATTAATTTCTTCTATCGCATGCACTTTTTTATTAGTAGATCTTTTAGTGTGCCATTGAGAATAGTTAACCATAATATTATCTAGAAGTTTAGTAGCATCTCCAAAAGTGATTTCCATAAAAGTGCCTCCCGCGACCGAATCTAAAAGATTTCTAGAAGAAAAATTCAATCCGGCATAAAAGTTTTGTATAATCATCCACAAGTTCAAACCATGAGTAGGACAATTACGTATCATTAATTTCATGCTCTCTCAAGCTTGTGCAACATGTTCATGATCAAGTTTCTTAAAATTCATAATATCGTTCCTAAGAGAGATGATCTTAGCAGGAGGAAAATACTTAGAGATAAAAGCATCTTTGCACTTGTTCCAAGAATCAATACTATTTTTAGGCAGAGATGAAAACCACGCTTTAGCACGATCTCTAAGCGAAAAAACGAAATAGCTTCAACTTAACGACATCATTATCGACATCTTTTTTCTTTTTCATATCACATAAATCAACGAAGCTATTCAGATGAGTAGCGGCATCTTCACTAGGAAGGCCGGCGAATTGATCTTTCATAACAAGATTCAACAAAGCAGTATTGATTTCACAAGATTCAGTATTGGCAAGAGGAGCAATCGAAGTGCTAAGGAAATCATTATTATTCGTATTGGTGAAGTCACACAATTTTGTAGTATCTTGAGCCATCGCGACAAACAAGCAAACTAACACACGAGCAAACAAAAGGCAAGCGAGAAAAAGGCAAACAGAGAAAAAGAGGAGGAGATTGGGAAAGAGAGGGCGAATAAAATGACAAGGGTGAAGTGGGGGAGAGGAAAACGAGAGGCAAATGGCAAATAATGTAATGCGGGAGAAAGGGATTGTGATGGGTACTTGGTATGTAGATTTTAACTTGACTTGCTCTTGCTTGAGCCTCCCGACAGCGCCGTAAATTCTTCTTGCTACCTCTTGAGCACTGCGTTGGATTTCCCCAAAGAGGAGAGGATGATGCAGCAAAGTAGCGTAAGTATTTCCCTCAGCTTTTTAGAACCAAGGTATCAATCCAAAGAGGAGGCCACACACAAGTCCCTCGTACTGCACAAAACAATAGCTCCTCGCAACCAACGCGATTAGGGGTTGTCAATCCCTTCACGGTCACTTACGAGAGTGAGATCTGATAGAGATGATAAATAATATTTTTGGTATTTTGATATAGAGATGCAAAGTGTAAAGTAAAAGGCGAAGTAAAAACAAAGCAAGTATTAAAGTGATGGAGATTGATATGATGAGAATAGACCAGGGGCCATAGGTTTCACTAGTGGCTTCTCTCAAGAGCATAAGTATTCTACGGTGGGTGAACAAATTACTGTTGAGCAATTGATGTAATTGAGCATAGTAATGAGAATATCTAGGTATGATCATGTATATAGGCATCACGTCCAAGACAAGTAGACCGACTCACACTGCATCTACTACTATTACTCCACTCATCGATCATTGTCCAAAGATGCATCTAGAGTATTAAGTTAAAAAGAGTAACGCCTTAAGCAAGATGACATGATGTAGAGGGATAAATTCATGCAATATGATAAAAACCCCATCTTGTTATCCTCGATGGCAACAATACAATACGTGCCTTGATGCCCCTTCTGTCACTGGGAAAGGACACCGCAAGATTGAACCCAAAGCTAAGCACTTCTCCCATTGCAAGAACTACCAATCTAGTTGGCCAAACCAAACGGATAATTCGAAGAGACTTGCAAAGATAACCAATCATACATAAAAGAATTCAGAGAAGATTCAAATATTGTCCATAGATAAACTTGATCATAAACCCACAATTCATCGGTCTCAACAAACACAATGCAAAAAGAAGATTACATCGAATAGATCTCCACGAGAGAGGGGGAGAACATTGTATTGAGATCCAAAAAGAGAGAAGAAGCCATCTAGCTACTAGCTATGGACCCGAAGGTCTGAAGTAAACTACTCACACTTCATCGGAGGGGCGATGATGATGATGTAGAAGCCCTCCGTGGTGGATGCCCCCTCCGGCGGAGCTCCGGAATAGGCCCCAAGATGGGATCTCGTGGATACAGGAAGTTGCGGTGGTGGAATTAGGTTTTTGGCTCCGTGTCGATCGTTTGAAGTGCGTGAGGTATATATAGGAGGAAGGAGTACGTCGGTGGAGCAACAGGGGGCCCACGAGGTAGGTGGGCGCGCCCCCCACCCTCGTGACCGCCTCTTTTGTTCCTTGGAGTAGGGTCCAAGTCTCCTGGATCACGTTCGGTGAGAAAGTGATGTTCCCGAAGGTTTCATTCCGTTTGGACTCTGTTTGATATTCTGTTTCTTCGAAACACTGAAATAGGCAAAAAACAGCAATTCTGGGCTGGGCCTCCGGTTAATAGGTTAGTACCAAAAATAATATAAAAGTGGAAAATAAAGCCCAATATAGTCCAAAACAGTAGATAAAGTAGCATGGAGCAATAAAAAATTATAGATACGTTGGAGACGTATCAGGGTCCTCTGAACAAGGCGATCCTGGATGTTCAAGCCAAACTCCACACCGAGGCCGATGCTATCAAGCACTGCAACAAGACGTTCCTGGAATCGCGAGAGGCCATCCGGGTACGCTTCTTGCTTCTTTGTTTTTAACTCTTGTATTGCTTCGTGGGGGCGCGTCAGCGCACCCACTGGGTGTAGTCCCCGAGTTGTGGGCCGTCCGAAAGCGTGCAGCTTGGAACTTTAATTAGCGTGCTCGAAGCTACCGATATCCTTGCCGCAGGATTATCATAACCTCAGGCGGCCGCCTTCAACTCCAAAGTCCAGAGTTGGATCAACGTCTTTGTCGACTTGCTCGGAGAGCCGGTAAGTCCTCTTCTTTCTCTCAAGGGCGTTAGGCGCAATCATGGCTGTAGTCCCCGAGATTCGGGCCGATCACGAGCGCCGGGCCGGATCTCCCGCAATCGTTTCTTCTTTCTGCTGGTTACTGACGCCTTTCCCTTCTTCTTTTCTTCTGCAGAGGCCAACGCCGCCTTGCAGAAGCAACTAGGTGAAGCCAACACCGCATTGCGCGCTAAGGAGGAGGAGTGCGGCAAGCTGGCTGAAGAGCGTGACCGGCTGGTCGCGCAACTGGCAGAGCAGGCGGAGCTTCTCAAGAAGGCCCAGAAGGAGGCGGAGGACAAGGAGACCGGCCTCCTTGCTGAGTTCGCGACCGAACGCTCCGCCTGGACCGACAAGGAGGCGATGTTGACTTCCGGCTTTCACGAGATTGAAGACATAGTTGATGGTGAGCTTCTTTGAGCTGTCGGCTGCTGGTCGAGCTGGCCTCTTGTCTCTAAATTTGGCTCTTTGCTTTCTGTCTTGGCAGACTTCTTCCCTGGTCACTCGAACGCCGCAAATCAGGCCATTGAAGCTGATCGCGAAGGACGGAGGGCGGAAGGCGCACAGATCGCTGCCGACGCCCCCCGAACCCTTAGCGAGAAGCTCCTGAGCATCGAGGCCCGTCTTCGGCCGGCTCACCGAATGCTGCGCCGTCTTCAGCGTGTCGGCGCCCAGGCGATCGCCGCCCCTTGGCCGGACATGCCAGCACTGCGCACTCCCAGTTGGACTGCCGACTGGCTGGAGGTGGCGACCGGCCGTCTTGAGGCCTGGAAAGGCTCCTCGGCCCGGGCTGGAGCGCATCGGGCCTTGGAATTCGTCAAGGCGTGGTACCCTGGGCTAAGTCTAGCCCAGCTGGCCACGTTTCGGCTGGAGGCTCAGGAGGAGTTGGCGGTTGTGGAAGATGACCTTGTCAAGCGTGCGGCGGCAATCATCGAGTACACTGACACCAGCGTCTTCATCCCGGAGCGGGTTGAGAACGGCGCCGAGGCGCCACCAGAATGGTTCGGGCTGAACCCGGAGGACGGCGAGGACTCGGCTGAGGTGATCGACTCCAGTGGCGAGGAAGGAGATGAGGAGGAGGAGGAAGGCGAAGAGCAGGCGCCAGAGGTCAGAGCGGACGGCCAACCTCAGCTCGACCGCGCCTCCAGCAACGAGCCACACCCAAGCGAGCCGGCTGCCACTGGAGGCGACCAAGCGGAGACTGACCAGTCGGCCGCTCCACCAACCGGCACCACCGACTCCTCCGATCCACCGAACCCGTCTGCCGCTCCCTAGGCCGTCAGTTTATCTTTTGCTTTACCTGCTTATCAGTCTCGACGAACTTGTTAATTTTGCACAATTCCACCCGCGGGGTGTATCTCAAACTTCCGTTGAATATCGGCCAAGGGCCCTTTGCTATGTAAAATATCTTCCCGAGTTCTATCTTTTCTTGCTTGCTGCTCTTTGGCTTCTTTCCTTTGCCGCCTTCCCTTGGTTATCGTCTTGCCAGCCGAACAGCCGCTCTGCGGACTGTTGCTGGGTCAAGTACTTAGCTACTTCCGAGGAGGCAAGTACTTAGCCGTTTTAGAACGTTTTAGCAAGTTAAGTAGAAGCCGGCCGGCCGGTTTCTCAACAGCCGGTCGTAGAAGGCGGGAAGCCGGCTTAAACTATGCACATGCTTTGGGTCCTTAGCCATTTTTCATGTGGGCACCCCTTCTACCTTACTCCTGCCCACCAGATAGTCGCTCTGCGAGCCACGACTTTTGGCAGGAGACGGCTTAAGTGCCAACACATTACTTGTCCGGCTGCAGGAAGCATTTCATAGTACAAGGCGGCGAGTCCCCGGGCCGACTGGTCGGACCCGGTGCTAAGCAGCATAAAGGAAATGATACATTGATAGGCATAATTCTTATCATATAGATAAAAGAGGGTAGTCCCCGAGCTCTTCTCGGGGGGCCCGGAGTCTTTGTACTTTAATACAAAAGGTAGCGTGGCACATACTGCATTAACTGTAAAATCTTCGGAGGAGATTTGCATTCCATGGCCGCCGGTTTCCTTGCCGAGTCGTCCTCTTCTTGGCGCTCAAGGCTTCGAAGGCGTCGATCAGTAGTAGGAGTCGTTGCCCAACACCTTGCTAATGATGAAGGGGCCTTCCCAAGGCGCTGAGAGCTTGTGCTGGCCGGCTGTTCACTGGATCAGCCGGAGCACAAGGTCTCCCTCTTGGAAAGATCTTGGCTTGACCTTCCGGTTGTAGTATTGGCGCAGGCTCTGCTGGTAGATGCTGGACCGGCTGAGTGCCAATAGCCGGCCCTCTTCCAGCAGATCGACGCCGTCTTGTCGCGCTTCTTCTGCCTCCTCTTTGGTGTACATGGTGACTCGAGGAGAGTCGAATTCTATGTCCGTCGGGATGACGGCTTCGGCATCGTAGACGAGGAAGAAAGGCGTGAAGCCGGTTGACTTGTTCGGAGTTGTGCGCAGCTCCGGAGGATGGCTGGCAGCTCGTCGAGCCAAAGAGCCGAACGCTTCCAGAGGCTCGACCGATCGGTGCTTGATGCCGGACAAAATGAGGCCGCTTGCTCGCTTCCACCGCCGCTTGATCGCGGGTGGGCAACGGATGCTAGGTCTAGTCGGATGCCCTGCGTCGCACAGAAACAGGCCAAGGCGCCTTTGGCAAAGTTTGTGCCATTGTCGGTGATGATGCTGTGCGGTATGCCATACTGGATGGTGATGTCGGAAATGAAAGTCACAACAGTCGGACCGTTCAGCTTCTTGATTGGTTTTGCTTCTATCCACTTGGTGAAATTGTCCACCGCGACGAGCAGATGAGTCATCCCACCTCGTGCTGTTTTGAATGGTCCCACCATGTCCGTGCCCCGCATGAAAGGGCCGTGCAATGGGGATAGTCTTGAGTGCAGAAGCCGGCTGATGTGGCTTGGAGCGGAACTTCTGGCACCCTTTGCATTTCTGGACCAAGTCTTTGGCGTCTTTTAAAGCAGTCGGCCAGAAAAAACCGTGGCGAAGCCGCGTGAAGTGCTCTTGAAGCCGCGTGATGACCACACTCGCCTTGATGAATATCTTTGAGGATTGCTTGGCCTTGCTCCGGCTCTACGCAGCGCTGGTAGACACCAGTGACACTGTGCCTCACAAGCTCTCTGTTGACTATGGTGTACGCTGCTGCCCGGCGTTGCACTTGCCGGGCCGAGATCTCATCAGTCGGCAACTCTTTGTTTACTAGGAAGTTGAGGATGGGATTGGCCCATGAAGGCGCAACGATTTCTTCAATCGCTAAGACCGCTACTTGCACGAGGGCGGTTGGGCCGGGAGGCGGCGGGTTGGAGTCAGCTGCCGCTCACTCAGTCGATGAAGTCCCCGGGCCGACTGCTGCAGTCCCCGAGCCGGTTTCTGAAGTCCTCGGGCCGGGTGCGGCTGTTGCAGTCCCCGGATCGCCTGCCGGATTCCTCGTGCCGGCTGCTGGGGTCCTCAAGTCGGATCCGGCTGCTTCAGGAGGAGCCGACACAAAGATGGAATCCGACTCTGGCGATGGCTTGACAGACGGCTTGAGGAGGCGTTGTAGGGCGACGCCGGGTGGTATTGCTTGACGGGTGGAGCCGATTCGTGCCAAGGCATCTGCTTGCTCATTGTCATTCCTTGGCACATGGATAAACTCGCACCCTTCAAAGTATCCACCGAGTTGCTGTATGAGGAAGCGGTAGCTCGCCATGTTTGCATCTTTGGCGTCCCAGTCACCCGATGACTGCTGGACCACCAAGTCAGAGTCACCATAGCACAGGATCCGGCGAATGCCGAGTTCTTTGGCAAGCCGGAGCCCGTGAATGAGTGCTTCGTATTCAGCGACGTTGTTGGAGGCGGCAAAATGGATTTGCAACACATATCCGAGCTTGTCGCCTTTGGGAGAGGTGAGGACGATGCCGGCTCCCAAACCTGTGCGCATCTTGGAACCATCAAAATGCATCCGCCAATGGGTGGAGTCCGTCTTTGATGGCAGTCTCGGTCTTGGCCCGATGGCGATGAAGTCGGCCAGTACTTGTGACTTGATGGTGGTGCGAGGCTGGTAGTAGATGGTGTAGGGGGCTAACTCTATGGCCCATTTAGCCACTCGGCCTGAGGCATCCCGGCTTCCAATGATCTCGGCAAGCGGAGCAGTGCAGACAACAGTGATTGGGTGCTCATGAAAATATGGTTTCAATTTCTTGGCGGCAAAGTGCACGCCGTAGCACATCTTCTGATAGTGGGGGTAGTTTTGCTTGGAGGCTTATAGCACTTCACTCAGGTAATACACCGGTCTCTGGACTGGTAGTG
This sequence comes from Aegilops bicornis, assembly GCA_021605145.1. NCBI lineage: Eukaryota > Viridiplantae > Streptophyta > Magnoliopsida > Poales > Poaceae > Aegilops > Aegilops bicornis. The sequence goes on from CM038674.1 coordinate 623,371,691, forward strand.
CCTTGCCTTCCTCCTTGCGCTCTACCACTATGACTGTGCTGACCACCCGGTTGGTGGCGGCGATGTAGAGGAGCATGGGCTCCTTAGGAGTCGGAGCCGCCCGGACAGGTGGAGTAGTCAACATCTTCTTGAGCTGGAGAAAAGCTTCATCTGCCTTGTCGTTCCACTCGAAAAAAGTGGTCTTCTTCATGAGCTGGTACAGGGGAAGAGCCTTCTCTCCCAGCCGACTAATGAAATGGCTGATGGACGCCAAGCAGCCGGTGAACTTTTGTACGTCGAGCAGTCGGGTGGGCACTTACATCCTCTTGATGGCCTTGATCTTCACAGGGTTGCACTCTATTCCACGCTTTGAGACCAGGGAGCCAAGAAGCTGGCCGACTGGTACTCCGAAGACGCATTTCTCCGGGTTGAGCTTGATTTGAAATCGGCGCAAGTTCTCAAAGGTCTCCTTGAGGTCTTCTAGCAGCGTTCCATGCTTCTCCGTCTTCACTACAACATCGTCCACATAAACGTGGGCATTCCTGCCGAGTTGCTTGAGGAGGCACTTCTGCATGCAACGTTGAAACGTGGCGCTGGCATTCCTCAAGCCGAACGTCATGGTCTAGTAGCAGAAGGCTCCAAATGGTGTGATGAAGGTGGTCTTCAGCCTGTCGGCTGGGTTCAGCTTGATCTGGTGATACCCTGAGTATGCGACCAAAAAACTCAATAGCTCGCATCCGGCTGTGGAGTCTATCACTTCGTCAATTCTCGGCAAAGCAAATGAGTATTTGGGGCAGGCTTTGTTGAGGCTGGTGTAATCAATACACATGCGCCACTGCTTGTTTTTCTTCAAAGACCAGATCGGGTTGGCCAGCCACTCTGGAAAGAACACTTCCATAATGAAGCCGGCTGGCAGCAGCCGGGCTATCTCTTCTCCTCGACTCTTCTCTTCTCTTCTGACAGGCGGCGCAAGGGCTGCCTGACTGGCTTGGCATCGGACCGTACATGTAACTTGTGCTCGGCGAAATCCGTCGGAACACCCGGCATGTCTTTAGGTGACCATGCAAAGATGTCCTGATTCTCACTGAGGAAATCGATGAGCTCGCCTTCCTATTTGCTGTCAAGGTTTGCACCTATGACAGCGTACCTCTCCGGGTGCTCCGGGTCCAAGGGTATCTTCTTTGTCTGTTTGGCCGGCTTGAACGAGCCCTCGGCTTCCGACTCCTTGGGGTTGGGTGACATTTCCGTCTGCTTGCCTGCCATCGCCACAACTCAGTCAAGGAGCCGCTTCTCTGCCGCGATCACAAGGGACTCGGCCAGCCAGCTGCTATCTGTTGTGCAAGCGGATGACTTCTTGTAATCCCCTGCTATGGTCAGAATTCCCTTGGAACTTGGCATCTTCATCTTGAGGTAAGCATAGTGGGGGACCGCCATGAACTTGGCTAGAGCAGGCCGGCCAAGTAGTGCATGGTATGGGCTCTCAAGGTTCACCACTTCAAACCAGACTGTCTCTCGGCGGAAGTGATCTTTGTCTCCAAAGAGGACGTCTATCTGGATCTTGCCAATTGGTGAGCAGGAAAGGCCAGGGACTATGCCATGGAATACAGTCCGACTGGGCTGAAGCTGCCTTTGTTTGATTCCTAACTTCTCCATGGTATCCTTGTACAGGATGTTGATGCTGCTGCCGCCATCTTTCGTAACTCGTGAAAACGAGCAGCTTGCCTCTCTGTGGCAAAAGTGGCATCCGTAACTGTATGAGGGAGCCGGATTGGGCATTACTTCCGGTGGTCGACTCGCTCCGGTGATGGGCTTCTCGGACCAATGCATGAACTCGGGGGTCTCTGATGCCACCGCATTCACTTCTTGCTGTCGTTGCCGTCTGCTGTGCTTATCGTCGGCCACGCTGGTGAACACGACATAAGCTCCGTGCTCTTCAGGATACTCGTCTTGTATGGCTCCGACTGGTCGAACCGCCGGCTGCTGGGGGGAGGAGGAGGCGGCTGCCCAGCAGGCGGACGAGGCAGAAGGCCGTCACCCTTGGCGATCCTGGTGAGCCAATGGCACTTCCGAGTGGTGTGGTTAGACGCCTTCGCACCACTATGGAACTTGCAGGGCGCATCAAGGGTCTGCTCATACGAGAAAGCGGGCAACCAATTGGGCTTGCCGTCCTTCTGGCGCTTGGATGGAGGCTGCCCTTCCGGCTGCTGGTCTTCGACTGTCGCCACCTGCCGGCTTGTAGAAGCCGGCTGCGCGGCCTTGTGTTTGTTGTTGTTGGGTTGCTCACGCCGACTGGAGTCACCAGCCGGGGCCCGAGGAGCTGGAGGAGCCACTTTGCCAGATGCATCAACTTGGATCTCTGCCTTCATGGAGGAGTCGGCCGTGGCGTATTTATCTGCTATGATCAGCAGCTCGTCGAGGGTCACCGGCTCATCGCAGAGAAGCCTGTGCTTGAGAAGGGTGCCCTCTCGGCACCCGATGGTGAAGTACTCGATGGCCTGCACCTCGTGCACGCCTTCGCAAGAGTTGCGGAGCTCGGCCCAGCGCGTGAGGTAGTCGCAAGTCGACTCGTTGGGGCCTTGGACGCACAAGGAGAGCTGCCGAGGCTTGGGCGGCCGCTTGTATGTGCTCGTGAAGTTGCGGATGAAGGCTTCGGTGAAATCGACCCAGCTGTTGATGCTGCGGGGCTTCAGGCTATTCAGCCATGTCCGGGCCGTGCCCTGGAGCATGAGCGGAGCACTTCACGGCAACGCGCTTGTTGCCGTTCGCGATGCTGACGGCTGTGGAGTAGTCGACCAGCCAGTCATCCGGCTTCACAGAGCCGGTGTATTTGGGCGTATCTCTTGGGAACGTGAACCCTTTGGGGAAGGGCTCATCTCGAATGCGGGGGCCAAAACAAGGCGGACCCAACTCATCATCTTCTTCTAGCGCCAGGGATCGGTTGAGATGGTCGATCCGGTGGCGGGCATCGTTCTCTCCGACTCCTTCTCGGCGGCCAAGGCGGTCGCCGAGTGTCGGGTGCTCAACAGGCGGCGGGGAGACGCGCCTTTCCCTACGAGGGGGAGGAGGCGGACAGTCATCCCATCGTTCTACTGCTCTTGGACGGCCGTCTTCGTCGCGCTTGATGGTGAGGCGAGTCCGGCTGTGGCTGGCAGCCGGCTCCTTGTCTCTTCTTCCGCGGGCGCCACCAGTCGGCGTCCGGGATGTCGCGCCTTGATCTCGGCGGGGAGGCGGATCATCATTTTGTTGGTTGGGAGCCTCAGTACGACATCCAGCCTCATGCTGCTCAGCAGCCGCGTCGAGGAGTCGCTGGACGCGCTCCGCCATTTAGTGACGCTCTTCCCCTCAAACTTGTCCAGCTCTTCTGCTGCCGCCTGGGCAACTCGTATGTTTTCCGCGGGCGTGGCGTAGATGGGGTGATCTGCCCCGAATAGGCTGGCGATGGCCGGGCCGCGTTGCTGGACCGTGCCGATGCGGCTAGGCCCACCAGGAGCCGGCGTGCCACCCATAGCGCGGTCCATCTCGCGCTGGTAGGCCTCCGATAGGCGTCTCATGTTGGCCAGCTTCTTGGCGCTCTCGACTAGCTGGGCACGGCGCGCTTCCAGCATCTCGGCGTCGGCGTCTTCTGGAATGGGCGCCGTCAGGTCTTGCAGTGCCGCATCGAGCGGGTCATGAGCACCTCCGCCGGAGTGCTCGCTGTGGCCGATGACAAGCACCTCCGTGATGGCGCTTCCGCTGCTCTCCGCGTGAGGAAGCGACTCGTCGTAGACCACCACGTTGGTGGGCAACACGTCAAGCGACGCAGTGTCGGAACCGACAAGCATCGGTTCGGTGGAGCCTACAGATTCCAAGTCCATAGCAGGCTTGCTGGTGACATGGAGCTGATCGAGGAGGCTCGCGAGGCGACTCTCAGGGCCTTCGGTGCCCGCGTTAGACGCGGGCTCGTCCGAGAGGCGAACCTCGCCAACAAGATCGGCGAGGCAGCTCACCGCGCAGGCGACCTCCGCGCCATGCAGCGCGTCAACGCAGACTCCGTCTAGTGTGCTGGGCTGGCTGCGCTCGCCAGGGAGCAAAAGGGTTCCCGTCCAGAACAGGTCTTCGGACAATGGTGCACCTCGCCCCACGGTGGGCGCCAAATGTCGAGGGTTGGGTGCGACATATGCCAATGGATGGCTTATCATGGTGGGAGCGAGTAGAACGTCGCCGATGCCTGGAAGCGGGATGAGGCGTAGACACGCACGCCGACGCACTTTACCCAGGTTCGGGACTCTCCTAGGAGATAACACCCCTAGTCCTGCTCTGCCGGGTCTCCGCATGATCACTAAGGGTGCTCCTCGAGCTGTTTGCTAGAGGTGGAAGAAAGCAGGGCTAGCTCTCTCCTTTCTCTATGGGTCGGCCTAGTTCTAACAGGCTGGGAACCCTTTGCATGGGTGCCCTGGGGGGTTTATACAGGCCTACTCCCCAGGGGTACAATAGTAATCCGGCCGGGTGTAGGACCCGGCTGTCGGTCTCTCTGGTTGCCGGCTTCTCCGCCGGCTGCTAGGGTCCGCCGCCTGGTCGGATGCGGAGCTGACAGGCCGCCCCCGCCGCTCACGGGTCTTGTCTGCTGTCGATCATCAGAGCCGTGATGCTAATGGCATGCTTGGTCGGGAGCGTGGCATATGCCTTCGCCGCCGGGCGGGCGACATCGTAGTCACTCTGTGTCTCGTCTGGTTAATGGCGCGTGGGTCCCGAGGAAGGGGCGGGCCAACTGTTGGGGACCGACCTCCCTCGGATCCGACTGGTGGGGCTCTAGCCGTCTTCCAGGCTCTCGCTGATCGGTGGGGCCCGTCGTCCTTGGGCCGTACCGACAGGCCATCGTGGGAGCAGGGCTCCGTCTGCTTGTGGTGACGTCAGGGGTGGAGTGGCAACAGTGCCGCGCCGGGCGGAGATCTCCGCCGGTACGGTGCACTGTGGCCACGCCCATCCCTGGATTTGGGAGCGATGGGCTATACTGTGGCCGCTCCCTGTCTTGTCTTTCTTGATGAGGGCGCAAGCTTCATGGGCACCACAGGCCGACTTCTAGGGTTCGGCTTCTCTGGAAGCCGCCCACTAGGAGTCGGCTTGTCTTGATGCCGGCTTCTGGAACTCGGCCGTCTACGGGCAACCGGTTATTCCTCCAGCCGGCCACCAGAAGGCGGCACCTCGTCTTGACGCCTTGAGGGGCGCAGCCAGCCCCGCTGTCTTGAAAGGCTCAGGGACTCGGGTTAGCCTACCCGTGGCCCATTACTCCGACACGATCCTAATATGATAAGATAATTGGGCTAAGCCCCTATAAGATACTTGGGCCATAACCCACTGGGCTAAGCCCCTATGCCGGTCATAACACTTCTCCCCGCCTGCACAAACAGCTCGTCCTCGAGCTGTAAGGTGGGGAAGCGCTTGCTGAACTCTTCGAGGTGATCAACTAGCGTCAAACACCTTCGCGATAGCTGGGGCGGCAAGGTCAGCGGCGACGGCGTTGATAACCCACAAGTATAGGGGATCGCAACAGTTTTTGAGGGTAGAGTATTCAACCCAAATTTATTGATTCGACACAAGGGGAGCCAAAGAATATTCTCAAGTATTAGCAGTTGAGTTGTCAATTCAACCACACCTGGATAACTTAATATCTGCAGCAAAGTATTTAGTAGCAAAGTAGTATGATAGTAGTGGTAACGGTAACAAAAGTAATGGTAGGAAAAGTAATATTTTTGGTGTTTTGTAGTGATTGTAACAGTAGCAACGGAAAAGTAAATAAGCGGAGAACAATATATGAAAAGCTCGTAGGCATTGGATCAGTGATGGAGAATTATGTCGGATGTGGTTCATCATGTAACAATCATAACATAGGGTGACATAGAACTAGCTCCAATTCATCAATGTAATGTAGGCATGTATTCCGAATATAGTCATACGTGCTTATGGAAAAGAACTTGCATGACATCTTTTGGCCTACCCTCCCGTGGCAGCGGGTCCTAATGGAAACTAAGGGATATTAAGGCCTCCTTTTAATAGAGTACCGAACAAAGCATTAGCACATAGTGAATACATGAACTCCTCAAACTACGGTCATCACCGGAGTGGTCCCGATTATTGTCACTTCGGGGTTGCCGAATCATAACACATAGTAGATGACTATAGACTTGCAAGATAGGATCAAGAACTCACATATATTCATGAAAACATAATAGGTTCAGATCTGAAATCATGGCACTCGGGCCCTAGTGACAAGCATTAAGCATAGCAAAGTCATAGCAACATCAATCTCGTAACATAGTGGATACTAGGATCAAACCCTAACAAAACTAACTCGATTACATGATAGATATCATCCAACCCATCACCGTCCAGCAAGCCTACGATGGAATTACTCACGCACGGTGGCGAGCATCATGAAATTGGTGATGGAGGATGGTTGATGATGACGATGGCGACGAATCCCCTCTCCGAGCCCCGAACAGACTCTAGATCAGCCCGCCCGAGAGGTTTTAGGGCTTGGCGGCGGCTCCGTATCGTAAAACGCGATGAATCCTTCTCTGATTTTTTTTCTCCCCGAAAGTGAATATATGGAGTTGGAGTTGAGGTCGGTGGAGCGTCAGGGGGCCCATGAGGCAGGGGGCGCGCCCCCACCCTCGTGGACAGGGTGTGGGCCCCCTGACGTGGATTCTTCTTCCAGTATTTTTAATATTTTTTAAAAATACGTTCCGTGGAGTTTCAGGTCATTCCGAGAACTTATGTTTCTGCACATAAATAACACCATGGCTATTCTGTTGAAAACAGCGTCAGTCCGGGTTAGTTCCATTCAAATCATACAAGTTAGAGTCCAAAACAAGGGCAAAAGTGTTTGGAAAAGTACATACGACGGAGACGTATCAACTCCCCCAAGCTTAAACCTTTGCTTGTCCTCAAGCAATTCAGTTGACAAACTGAAAGTGATAAAGAAAAACTTTTACAAACTCGCTTATGCTTGTTGTTGTAAATATGTAAAGCCAAGATTCAAGTTTTCAAAGCAAAGATTATAACTAACCACATTCGCAAGAACTCTTAGGTCTCATGTTTACTCATATCAATGGCATAATCAACTAGCGAGCAATAATAATAAATCTCGGATGACAACACTTTCTCAAAACAATCATGATATGATATAATAAGATGGTATCTCGCTAGCCCTTTCTGAGACCGCAAAACATAAATGCAGAGCACCTTTAAAGATCAAGGACTGACTAGACATTGTAATTCATGGTAAAAGAGATCCAATCATAGTCATACCCAATATAAATTAATAGTGATGGATGCAAATGACAGTTGCGCTCTCCAGCTAGTGCTTTTTAATAAGAGGGTGATGACTCAACATGAAAGTAAATAGATAGGCCCTTCGCAGAGGGAAGCAGGGATTTGTAGAGGTGCCAGAGCTCAATTTTGAAATAGAGATAAATAATATTTTGAGTGGCATACTTTCATTGTCAACATAACAACCAAGAGATGGCGATATCTTCCATGCTACACACATTATAGGCGGTTCCCAAACTGAATGGTAAAGTTTATACTCCCCCTCCACCAACAAGCATCAATCCATGGCTTGGTCGAAACAACGAGTGCCTCCAACTAGCAACAGTCCCAGGGGGAGTTTTGTTTGCAATTATTTTGATTTAGTTTGCATAAAACATGGGACTGGGCATCCCGGTGAAGCCACTTTCTCGTGAGTGAGGAGCGGAGTCCACTCCTCTTGAGAATAACCCGCCTAGCATGGAAGATAAGGGCAGCCCTAGTTGATACATGAGCTATTCGAGCATACAAAATGTAATGTTTATTTGAAGGTTTAGAGTTTGGCACATACAAATTTACTTGGAACGGCAGGTAGATACCGTATATAGGAAGGTATAGTGGACTCATATGGAATAACTTTGGGGTTTATGGATTGGATGCACAAGCAGATTCCCGCTTAGTACAAGTGAAGGCTAGCAAAAGATCGAAGCGACCAACTAGAGAGCGGCAACAGTCATGAACATGCATTAAAATTAATAAACATTGAGTACAAGCATGAGTAGGATATAATCCACCATGAACTTAAATATCGTGAAGGCTATGTTGATTTGTTTTAACTACATGTGTGAACATGTGCCAAGTCTAGTCACTTAAATCATTCAAAGGAGGATACTGTCGTGGTTCTAAGTCTGACAGTAGAATGGGGGGGGGGTAGGTATGGAGAGGCAAGATCCTAGCTATAGAGTAGTTGTAGACGCAAGATGTTTACGAGTTTAGGCCCTTCTCGGAGGAAGTAACAGCCCCACGCCCCGGAGCCCGGAGGCGGTCGATCAGATTATGCGCGTATGAGTTACACGGGTGCGAACCCTTGACACTGAGGAGGGGGGTGGCTTATATAGAGTTTGCCAGACCCCTCCGGCCCTCAGTTATGCTGGGTTAAAGATACATTAATATAGGGGGTTACTGGTAACGCCCACATAAAGTGCTAGGATGACCATAAAAGCTACTTAATGACCGACCGTTTGGGTGCAGATCGCTTTAGATCTCCGGTGGTCGAAAGTGGTTGGCTTCATGGTCGAAAGTGTCTTCCAGCTTGGTCGAATGGAACTCTCCTGTGTCGATCGAAAGGTAGTTTCTTCTAGAAATGTCCTTGGGAGGGTGTCTTAGATGTGTCCATGACTCTACCCTAGGTATATGACTTCATCATTAGCCCCCGAATGGATCGAGGTTTGAGTGGGGAAGGAGTTGAACATACTCCCGACTCATTCTTGTGCTGCAATTGTGTCTTGTCTTGGATCAAATGGAGTTAAGTGACGACATCAACTTATTTTCCAGTCGCCTTGATCCATTCTTTGTATCCGTCGAGTGTGTTTTCCGTATTTGGCGATTTCTGAATGACAGGACAAAGGAAATCTTTTGTCTGACGATTTGCTCTGCGGCTCGCGGATTTAGCGGGATTTGAATCTTCGGGAAACGAGCGGGACAGAGAGAGAGCCGCAGTAATTGGACGAGATAAGGCAAGGACGCCTCGATCTCCACGCCACCTTTTTTGCCACGTATCGCGCGGGCGACTGTTGCGGAATTTGACAGGATCGCCTGGTCCTACCGGTCAGTCACTCGGAAGCAACCTCATATAAGGTCCATGATCGGGTTTTTACGAAGGCGTTCCCCTTTCCTCCTTTCTTCCTCAGATTCATCCGCTTACCGCCTCCACCTCCGAACTGCTGCTCCGCACGCTGCTCCGCCGGTGACAATGGTGAAAAAATACGCGGCTTTGGAACGGGCGAAGAAGGCGACGGCGAAGGCGAAGGGGAGGGCGACCAGTCGGGGCGGATCCTCGTCACGGGCCGGTTTGCCGCAGGGCTGGATCCAGGGCGACTGGATTCGCTCGACCATCCGCCAGAAAGATCTTGACGACCTGGCCAATGAAGGACTGATCCCTCATGGATCAGCGAGGCTTCCAGGGATGGAGTGGCAGCCGCAGCCTCTGGAGGGTGAGTGCATCCTTTTAGCCACTCACGTCGACCGCGGGTTTTCTTTGCCGCCCCACCCTTTCTTTCGAGGATTTCTGAACTTCTTTGGGGCACAACTCCACCACTTCACACCCAACTCCATCGTGTATCTCGCCGCTTCGTGTCTTTGTGTGAGAATTTTTGGGTTGTCGGCCGCATTGGGGCCTCTTCAAACACATTTTCACCCGCCGCCCTGCATGCTGAAAAAGGCCAATCCGAAAGTGACGAGAGAACCCAAGTGATTCAGATGTGTGTGGGGTCTTGGGGTCCAGATGAGGGGTAAGAGTGCTTTTCCACCATGGTCCTTCCCGAAGTCGGTTCAAGGGTGGCAATGACCGGTTCTATCGCCAAGACCAGCCGACACCGTGGCGCCGACCGGACTCCTCCTTTCTCCATGGATCGAGTGAGCAAGCCGTCCTCTCTGAAGGTGGTCCTGGAGGAGAAGGCTCAGATCAAGGTTTTGGTCGAGCGTGTAGTTCAGCTCATCCGTGACGGGGTGACTAGTATGGATCTTCTAGAGGTTTTTCTTCGACGGCGCATCCAGCCACTTCAGTATCGAGACCATCCGATGTGGATGTATTCTGGCACTGATGACACCACTCGGGTCCACCCGGAGGAGTTCGAGGATGCCACACTGGAGAGATGGATGACCGCCATCACTGGGAACAAAGATAACCCCCGAGGAGCCAGGAGGATCCCTCCACTCGACCAATCGTACGAGCCACACAAGGTTCAATCCCGTATCTTTGACTCTGACTTTGCTTACTCCATCTTGTTTTCTTAAATCGGTCGACTGACTTTCATCTTGTTTGTCTTCTTCCAGGTCACCACTGAGATGTACTCGATGCCCAACGGGGCGCAAGAACCAGTTGAGGAGAAGGAAGGGAGCGGAGGTGAAAGCCAGGAGGAATGGCAGTCTGACGGTGGGGGGGACGAAGATGACGACAACTGCGACGAAGAGGAGGAGGAGGAAGAGGAGGAAGAAGTCGACCCTCCTCGTACGGAAAGGCGGTCCAAGCTCACCCATGACCCCGCGGTCGAGCACGGCAAGGCTATCGCTACCGTCGGCAATCGATTTAAACATCCTCAGACGACCTCTCCGGTGCCGATCGAAAAGCGCCAAGCAACCCCGAAGCGACGCCACCGGGTCGACAAAGGTTTTGCCTAAGATGAAGATGGCTATCCCCACTATTTCCGGTACAAAGAGAACTTGAGCTTTTTGTTCAAAGACGAACATACTTTTGGTCGACTTGTTGATCGATCAACTGATTTCTGAAATCTGCAGCGCTGCCGCCTCGAGACCTCGGGCCAGAATGAAGACCAGAGATGGAAGATGCTGTTACCTCTAACCCCGGTATGATCACCGTAATTTTGCTTTTGGTCGATTGGATTTCGGTTTTAACTTTGAATCTTTCCGTAGTCCCTCCTCATGTCATTGATCTCCCCGATGATGATGATGAGGCTACCGTTGAGGCGGAGAAGAACTAAGAAGGCACCGCCGCAAGACCGCCAAAGTTGTATAGATGCCCGAGGCGCTGGTTCATGAGGGTGGCAACACCACTCGGACTTCAGTGTCTTTCGCCGTGTCACCGACGAGTACCGCCTTCAACGCCGATCGCTGATCCGCTTCCTTTTCGCCACGCACCACGTCCCGGAGGACCAAGTGGGTGCTGCTAAGGAAGCTATACGCCAAGCGGGGCTCATGATGGAGCAGATGAAGGTGGTCCGGGAAGCTAGCCAAGCGGCCTATGATGCCAGCTCGCTCTTCAGAGCAACGTCCAGGTTGGTTAATCACCACTTGTTCTGTTAGGATATGCTACCTGAAAAACTCTTCTTTCTGAAGATCTTCGTATCTGTACACCCATTGGGTGTGTCGATTGAATTTTCGTACTGGTGGGGGCACGCTGAGTGCACCCACTGGGTGTAGTCCCCGAGACTATGGTGGATCACCGGGCAATCGACCGTAGTCTTTAGACTTTGTATCTCTTTGATAACTTCTTCACTCGGTCCGGGTCGCACCGTGTCGAATGGAATCTTGAAACCGGTGGGGGCACACCGAGTGCACCCACCGGTGTAGTCCCGAGACTATGGTGGATCACGCAATGATCGTAGTCTGAAGAACTCCTTTCTCTTTTTTTGTGTGTCTTTCGCTCGACTGATCGAACCGAGTCAGTAGGATCAGTGGGGGCATGCTAAGTGCACCCACTGGGTGTAGTCCCCGAGACTACTGTCGAATATTTTGATTCGGCTGTAGTCTTAGAAACGCAATGATTTTTCTTAGTCACTCGGAAGTAACCTATCTGTGACGTCTATCGACTGATTCTTTGCAGAAATCTTGCGAGCTTGTGGCTCGATACACTGAATTGGAGAACAAACAGATCCAACTCAACCTTGACTTGAAGCTTGCACAGGAGAACTTGCGTATAGCGAGAGACGAAGCAAAAGGTATGGCTGGTGAGATCTTGACGATCGCTTTTTGTTTTTCTCATTCCTTCCTACTTCTGACCTCACTATTATTTTGCAGACAAAATGGAAGAGGCTCTGAAGAAGAAGGATCATGACCTTGCCGAGGCGCAACAAACGGCTTTGAACAAAACCAAGCTCACGGAAGAGAAGCTGTCTTCAGTCGGAAAACTTGAAGAAGAAAATGCCAATCTGAAAACTGCTCTTGATGCGGCCAACAAGGAGGTTAGTCGACTGAAGAATGACAAGATAGCTCTGAGCGACAAGGTCATGAATCAAGGGAAGAGGAATGATCTAGAGGCTTATCTGGGAGGGCTCGCCAAGAAGCTATTCCTCATGCTTGAAGGTAATTCCTCTTATCCGACTGCCTTGTTATCACCGACTCATCATATAGCCATTAGCTTAAACTCGAATTGTGTTTGCAGAATTCTGTCAAAATTTTGAGGAAGAGACTAGTCGAGTGGAGACAAGTCTAGACCCCATTAACTCTCCCGTGAAGGATGAAGCTGCCATGAATGTGCTCCGACTGGAGTCTCGTGTTGCTGCTGTGGTGGACTACCTTGCTCGACTGAAGGTTGCGGTGTCGCGGATCGACTCAACACTGCCAAAGCGAAACACTTCAAAATTACCTCGAAGTCTTTAATGACTCGATCGAATGATGTTCCAAGTCGAAAGTGCAGGAATGGAAGAAGTCTTCTCGCCAGATGTGGTGCCGATGTCGCTCTGTCCTCGGGTCCGTGTTCATTGCAAGGAGGCGCGAGAGGAAAGGTTGGCGTCCATCAAAGTTGCCAATACCAAGAAGTACGACTTCCGATCTTTCATGGAGACTTTCATTGGTGCCGCCACCGAATCGCTGATGGGATCGACCACCAGTTCGTCAAGCGCCTTCCAAATTCTCCACCGAGGAGTAAAAACTTCTATGATTCGCCTTAAATTTGCCTCGGAATGCCAAGTGATCCTCAGAATCGATAAACTTTAATAGGCTTGAGGCCTGGGTACTTCTGCATCCTTAGGATGTTATCCGAACTTTACTTATCGTCGAAATATGCTTTTGTTTGCCTTCGAGTGAACTTTGCTCTTTCTTGGATTATGCTTCAATGCTTGAGATGCAGCTCTGAGGTGGAACCAGTCGACCTACACTTCGTTGTTCTTGCAGGCGCAGGAGAAGGTAACAGTCGACCTGCACCTCGTCGTACTTGTGGAGTGGGAGGGAGCGCACGTTGTACTTGTGGCAGCTCCGAAGGAGAAGGCAACAGTCGACCTGCACCTCGTCGTCCTTGCGGATCGGGATGGAGCGCATGTTTTACTTGTGGCGCAGCTCCGAAGGAGAAGGTAACAGTCGACCTGCACCTCGTCGTCCTTGCAAATCGGGATGGAGCGCACGTTGTACTTGTGGCGCAGCTCCGAAGGAGAAGGTAACAGTCGACCTGCACCTCGTCGTCCTTGCGGATCGGGATGGAGCGACGTTGTACTTGTGGCGCAGTTCAAGGAGAAGGTAACAGTCGACCTGCACCTCATCGTCCTTGCGGATTGGAACGGATTTCGTACTTAGGCGAGTACTGGACTGCAGCTAAGCCTCCGAGTGGGAGGGTTGCTCTCCACTCGGTAGGATTTTTTAAACTTAGGCGAGTACTGGACTGCAGCTAAGCCCCCGAGTGGGAGGTTTGCTCTCCACTCGGTAGGATTTTTCAAACTTAGGCGAGTACTGGACTGCTGCTAAGCCCCCGAGTGGGAGGTTTGCTCTCCGCTCGGTAGGATTTTTTAAACTTAGGCGTAGCATCGGATCATAGCTAAGCCCCGAGTGGGAGGTTTGCTCTCCACTCTCAGAGGATTTTTCAAACTTAGGCAAGCATCGGCCTGTGACTAAGCCTCCAAGGAGGATTTTTGTGTCGTAGCTCAAGGGGAAGGCAACAATGACCTGCACTCGTCAGTCCTTGCAAAGCGAACATTTTTTTAAATACTTAGGCGAGTACTTGGACTGCAGCTAAGGCCCCGAGTGGGAGGCTGGCTCCTCACTCGGTAGGATTTTCAAAGTTAGGCGAGTACTTGGACTGCAGCTAAGCCCCAGAGTGGGAGGCTGGCTCCTCACTCGGCAGGATTTTAAAACTTAGGCGAGTACTTGGACTGCAGCTAAGCCCCCGAGTGGGAGGCTGGCTCCTCACTCGGCAGGATTTTCAAACTTAGGCGAGTACTTGGACTGCAGCTAAGCCCCCGAGTGGGAGGCTGGCTCTCCACTCGGCAGGGATTTTATTTTACAAACTTAGGCGAAACAGGTTTGCGGCTAAGCCACCCACTGGGGGAAATTTCTTATGTAAACGAAAAGTAATAACAATCTCTGTGAAAATTATAACATTCTTGTCTTTGATAAACAAACTACAGAGGTACTTTTATTACATCTCACCCGAGTGAGTTCTTAAGTGTAAAAGGGGCGGAGCAGCTCCGCATTACAGGCTCGAGTCTCATCAATCGCGCTTGACATTGTAAAGATGGTAAGCTCCATTGTGGAGAACTCGTGACGATGAAGGGACCTTCCCAAGTGGGAGCGAGCTTGTGTGGTTTCTGTTGATCCACTCGGAGGACCAAGTCCCCTTCTTGAAAGGCTCGGCTCTTTACATTTCTAGCATGGAATCGACGCAAGTCCTGCTGATAGATGGTCGAGCGGATCAGGGCCATCTCTCTCTCCTCTTCAAGGAGGTCGACTGCATCTTTCCGGGCTTGCTCAGCTTCAGCTTCAGAGTAGAGTTCGACTCGGGGCGCATTGTGAAGCAGGTCACTCGGCAGAACTACTTCAGCTCCATAGACCATAAAGAATGGAGTTCTCCCAGTCGACCGATTAGGAGTGGTCCTTAATACCCAAAGAACTGACGGAAGTTCGTCGACCCATGCTCCTGCTGCATGCTTGAGATCACGCATCAGTCGAGGTTTCAGTCCTTTGAGAATTAGACCATTTGCTCGTTCTGCTTGTACATTCGACTGGGGGTGAGCAATCAAGCATAGTCGACCAGCGTCTCTCGAGTGGCGCAAAAGGCTTTGAACTTGTCGGAATCAAGTTTGACCCATTGTCGCTGATGATGCTGTATGAACTCCATATCTGAATATCAACTCTCCGATGAAACCGATAGCGCAGCACACATCAAGGTTCTTGATAGGTTTAGCTCGATCCACTTCAGAACTTGTCGATCGCCACAAGCAAATGAGTGAAACCGCCTCCCGCCAGCCTTAGTGGTCCAATCATATCCAACCCCCAAACAGCGTAAAGGCCGCATTTAGTGGAATGGTCTTCAATGTTGAGGCGGTTTGTGTGACATATTGGAGTAGAACCGACATCCTTCACACTTGTCGACTATTTCCTTTGCCATTTCATTTGCTTTTGGCCAAGAAATCCCGCCAAGATGCTTTAGCCACGATGGTCCGAGAGGACGCATGGTGACCACAGGTCCCCGAGTGGATATCATCAAGAATTATCTGACTTTCTTCTGGCGTTATGCATTTTTGGCTGACTCTAGTCACGCTTTCTCTGAACAACTGTCCCTTGATCACAGTAAAGGCCTTGGATTGTCGAGCCTCTTCTTCGTTCTCTGGGAGCTCTTTCCTCAGGATATACGCGATGGACGGTACTATCCAGTCGGGAGTGATGACCACGATTTCCATGATCAGGTCGACCACCGCTGGGACCTCAACTTCAGTCGGATCAGTGGCACTTTTTGGCTATAGAGCTTCTTCAGTGAAAGGATCCTCTTGAATCGACAAAGCAGCGGATGTGCTCCAAAACACGCCACCGGGAATGGCTTCCTCTTGGACCCTATTTTCGCCAAATCATCAAGAGCTTGATTTTTCAATGGGGTATATGATGAAGCTCTAACCCTCAAACTTCTTCTCTAGCTTCCTCATCGTGCATTACAAAGAACTGGCCATGGTCGGACTTCTCGACGTCCCACTCCTTCATCACCGATTAACCACAAGATCTGAGTCGCCATGAACCATGAGGCGACGGACGCCGAAAGTGAAATGGCCATACGCAACCCATACAATGTTGCTTCAGATTCTCGCTTCATTGTTAGAAGAATCAAAGTGAATCGAGCACGATTCCGAGCTTATCTCCTCGGGGAAACCAATACTACCCCAAAGACCGGAACCATTCAAAGCATCTTGGAACCATCAAAGAACATAGTCCAAAGGTTCGAGTGAACTTGAGTCGATAACTGTTGTTCAATCCACTCGGCGATGAAATCTGCTATTGCTTGGGACTTGATGGCTTTCTTTGCCTCAAACTTGATATCAAGGGGAAGAAGTTCAATCGCCCATTTTGCCACTCGACCAGTTGCATCTCTCACAGCAAAATCTCTCGATAATGGGCGCCACCGACGAATCGTAATGGAATGATCGTAGAAGTAATGAGCAACTTTCTTTGCGGTCATATAAATCCCATACACAAGCTTCTCGATAATGAGGGTATCTTTGCTTTGACGGGTTAATACTTCGTAAAGATAATATATCGGGCGCTGAACTTTGAAGGCCTTTCCTTCCTCTTCCGCCGACCATAAGTACTGCATCGACGACTTGTCCCGTGGCTGCAATGTAAGCAGCAACGGCTCCTTGCTGATTGGGGCAGCAAGCACCGGTTGGTGGAGAGCAGAGCTTGAGCTCGCAAACGCTGCATCGCCTTCAGGAGTCCACTCGAACTTGTCTCGACTTCTTCATCACCGGTAAAGAGGTAATGCCTTTTCACCGAGGCGCAGAGATGAATCGACTTAAAGCGCCAAGCATCCAAGAAGCTTCGACATCGTGCACACGCAGAGGGCATTTCATTCGGAGTATAGTGCCAAATTTTTCTGGTTAGCGCCGATTCCTCGCTCGTAAACGAGAAAACCGAGTAACTTTCCGCCAGGAACTCCGAATGTGCACTTTGATGGATTAAGCTTGATATCATACCTCCTGAGATTGGCAAATGTTTCGACAAGCTCAGTCAATAGGTCGGAACCTTTCCGTGACTTGACCACAATGTCATCCATGTATGCTTCCACATTCCGACTGATTTGAGTGAGTAAACACTTTTGAATCATCCTCATGAACGTGGCTCTAGCATTCTTGAGGCCGAATGGCATGGTGACATAATGTAAGCACCGAATGGAGTGATGAAAGCTGTTTTGATCTCGTCGGGTCCATACAGACAGATCTGATGGTACCCGGAATATGCGTCTAAGAAAGATAACCGCTCATATCCCGCAGTCGAGTCGACTATTTGGTCGATGCGGGGGAGATGAAAATGATCTTTCGGGTAGGCCCGATTGATATGTTTGAAGTTGATGCACATGCGCAGTGAATTGTCCTTCTTAGGGACCATGACATCATTGGTGAGCCACTCGGAGTGGTAAATCTTCTGATAAACTCGCCGCTAAGAGCCGAGCCACCTCCTCGCCAATGGCCTTTCTCTTCTGGACGGCGGACCGTCGAAGATGTTCTTTGACAGGTTTAACTTTTGAGTCGACTCGTAGACGATGCTCCGCCGGTCCCCTGGGAACACCCGGCATGTCAGCAGGTTTCCATGCAAAGATGTCCCAGTTCTCACGGAGGAACTGGATGAGCGCTTCTTCCTATTTGGAGTCGAGTGTTGTTGAGATGTGAGTCGGAGCAGCATTGGGATCAGTCGGATGAATATGAATCGGTTTCATCTCCCCGGATGACCGAAATGCCGACTCCGTGGCGGGCTTCTTGGCTCGCAACAAATCACTCGGGTCTGCAGTTTTCTGGTACTCTTGCAGCTCAACCACTGCCATCTGAGCATCAGCGATCTTAGAGCCTTTCCGAAACACTCTTCGCTTTTTTCCGATTGCCAGCGATGCGATCACACCTTTGGGCCCCGCATCTTCAATTTGAGGTACACATAACATGGTCGAGCCATGAAACGCCGCATATGCCGCCTCCCCAAGATAGCATGATAAGCGCCTGAAATCCACGACCTCAAAGGTCAACTTTTCCTTACGAAAATTCCTGTAGTCACCAAAACCACATCGAGAGCAATTTGGCCGAAAGTGACTCAGCCTTCTTTCCGTGAATAACTCCATGGAAGCTCATGTTGTCGGTGCCGAGTCCGACATCGGAATGCCCATCCCTTTCAACGCCTCGCATACAATATGTTCAAAGCATCGCCACCATCCATGAAAACCTTAGTTAGTCGAGTGCCTTCGACGACTAGGTCGACCACCAACGCTTGCCTCCCAGGGGTGGCTATGTGTGTTGGATGATCAGACTGGTCGAACGTGATGGCGGTCTGCGACCATTTCAGGTAACTGGGTGTCACCGGAGCGACCATATTCACTTCGCGGTTGATAACTTTCAATCGAATTTTGCTTTCAACGCCAAGAAAATCATCAGAGTGGAATTGACCTGAGGGTATCCACCGTCACTATCTTCCTTGTCCTCAACTTTGTACGACTCCTTTTCCTTGTCCTTGGGCTGCTTCCCCTAGAACTGCTGAATCAAGAGCCGGCACTGTCGAGTGGTATGCTTTGGGTAAATAAGTTTACCCTCTTCATCTTTCTTCGTGAACGTGACATGGCAAGTCCAACACATCATTTCCATCTTGGTCTTTCACTTTCTTGGGGTTCCAAGGCCCTTTGGGTTTCCCCTTGAACTTTCCTGGAGTCACGGACAAAGCTTCTCCAGGAGCAGCTGGCTCGGCTTTCGCTTCGCTTCCGACCGAGTTCCCTCCCGGTTTCATTAGCGGCTGACTTGTACTTGCCACTCCGAGCCGATCCTCTTCTTCACCATTGGCGTTTTGGTGGCAATCTCCATCATCCGACTCGTGGTCATGTCTCCGTCCGACCGAATTTCAGACTCAACTCTCTGCTTTTTAACACCTTCCTTGAAGGCACAGATCGCTCGATGATCGATACATTCTCGACTATGTGGTGCAAAGTGATCCATCTCCGATGTAATCCCTCGTAGTTTCATTCGACTTCGCACACAATCGCAACTCACAATCCCGCCGCCGCTTGCAAGTTCCTTCAAATGTCCCGACAAACACCCGCAAGATCTTCCCAAGTGTAAATGCTGTTGGGTGCTAATCGATTCAGCCATGCTCCGCCGATCCCTCCAACATAAGTGGCAGGTGTTTCATGGCCACTTCATCGCTGCCGCCACGATCTGAACAGCCACTCGGTTGTCCTCAAGCCAAGTATCTCGCTTAGACTCATCGATGAACTTATCGACTCCAACCGCCAACCTGAAGTTGGGAGGAATCACCGCTGCTCGATGGCTCGCTAAAACACTCGTCCCGAGACATGTACTCGCTGCCGATGGGCGATTGCCATGGCCTTCTCGGTTAGCTCGTTCTCGCCGACTGCACCTTGAACAATGACGGATCTCGCATAAAAGCCTGGTTCCCTGGGTCGACCGGAATCCTTCGCCCAACATCCGGTCAAGGCGTATGTCGCCTTGTCGCCGAGGCGATATGACCCACCCCTTGGGGAGGAGGGCACTCAACGCCGATCATCACGATCGAATCGGTCCTCATATCGCTCACGCCGCCTCCATGCCCCTCACGCCTCGTGGGGCTTATCTTGGGCTATGTGCCGACCGGATCAGATTCAAGAGCGTGACGGATCTCGCTGTGAATCCTGTTCCGCGACTCACGATATGAATTTTGATCTCGTGCTGTCCGAGCAAATCTCTCGATCCGAGTAAGCCCTCGCCAGCCTCTCGATCGAAGGCTGAATGGACTCGCTATACGGGCTGCGCCGCTAGATTCTCGAATGGGAGTTCGGTATACCCGAGTTGGTTGCGGAAAGAGTTGACGCCGACCGGACGATGGGACCCGTTGTTGCGCCTGCTCGTCGAGCACTCGCCGGAGATTTTCCAGCCGAAAAGGCCACCAAGTTGGCCAAACGCGCATCTTCTAAGGCACGGGCCTCGGGGGTTTCTCCAACGATAGGAGTGTGAAGCACATCATGTTCCGGCGGCGGAGCTCCTCCCTCTGCAGTGAAGTGAGGGGCTCGGGTTGGTACTCTTCGTGAGCTCGCCGGCTGCTCGCCTCCGCCAACGCCTCCGTCGGTGCGGGGGAAACCAGGAGGATCATGGTCCGTCGACCATCAAAACCTCCGCCGCTGGATCGCTGTTGCCGTGACTCGGATGCGATCTCTGCGAGCCGCCGATGATCGAACAGTCAGAGAGATTCGTCGGGCTCGATTGCCGCGACTTTGGGAGTGGCCGATCAAGGGCCACCGCGTGCCTCACCCACCGCTGAAGCCTCGATCGGCCAGAGCGCTTGCGCCGGTGCGAGACCGGAAGGGAGGACGGCACAAGAGCCGACCGATACTGGGTCGACGGCTGCCGCAAGAGGACGCCGCGGACGCATGCGCCAGTGCATCGCCTCGCCGGACGGGAGTGCGCTAACGCCGAGTGGAGCCTCCTGCAACCAAGCGGAGTCGTCGGCGATGAACGTGAGCGCGCCGAGACAGATATCGCGGCCCTCAACCAAAACTCCGCCTGAAACCATGATGAATGGGATCGAAAAAATGCAAATTCTCCAACAAGTCGCTAAGACACCTGCCCCACGATGGGCGCCAACTGTCGTGGTTCTAAGCCTGACAGTAGAATGGGGGGTAGGTATGGAGAGGCAAGATCCTAGCTATGGAGTAGTTGTATACGCAAGATGTTTACGAAGTTCAGGCCCTTCTCGGAGGAAGTAACAGCCCCACGCCCTCGAGCCCGGAGGCGGTCGATCAGATATGCTGCGTATGAGTTACAGGGTGCGAACCCTTGACACCGAGGAGGGGGGTGGCTTATATAGAGTTCGCCAGCACTCCTCCGCCCTCGCTTATGCAGGGTTGAAGATACATTAAGATAGGGGTTACCGTAACGCCCACATAAAGTGTTATGATGACCATAAAAGCTACTTAATGACCGATCGCTTGGGTGCGATCGGCTTTAGATCTCCCGGTGGTCGAAAGTGGTTGGCTTCATGGTCGAGTGTCTTCCAGTTGGTCGAGTGGAACTCTTCCAGGTCGACTGAAAGGTAGTTTCTTCTAGAGATGTCCTTGGGGAGGGTGTCTTAGACAGGTCCATGACTCTACCCTAGGTATATGAATTCATCAGATACCACCCCACTATACCACATCACAACCATTTTAATAGCATGTTGGCACGCAAGGTAAACCATTATAACTCATAACTAATCAAGCGCACAAGCAACTATGATCTCTAATTGTCATTGCAAACATGTTTATTCATAATAGGCTGAATCAGGAACGATGAACTCATCATATTTAAAAAAACAAGAGAGGTCGAGTTCATACCAGCTTCTCTCATCTCAGTCAGTCCATCATATATCGTCCTAATTGCCTTTCACTTGCACGACCGAATGATGTGAATAATAATAAGAGTGCACGTGCATTGGACTAAGCTGGAATCTGCATGAGCATTCAATAAACAGGGGAGAAGACAAGGCAATATGGGCTCTTGGTTAAATCAACAATAATGCATTTAAGAGCCACTTCAACAATTTAATCATTGTCTTCTCCTATCGACCCAAAAATAAAAGAAAAGAAATAAAACTATTTACACGGGAAAGCTCCCAACAAGCAAAAGAAGAACGGGAAATCTTTTTGGTTTTTTCTTTTTTTATTACTACTACAGCAAGAAAAGTAAACTAGCTAAAAGTTACACTAATATTTTTTTTGTTTTTCTTAAGGTTTATCAAACACAGAAGAAGAAAAGCAAGAAAAAGAAAATAAACTAGCATGGATATTACAGTGAAAAAGTATGAGCACCAACATCTAGCAATGAGTGTGTGTGAACATAAATGTAATGTCGGTGGGAAATACATACTCCCCCAAGCTTAGGCTTTTGGCCTAAGTTGGTTTATTGCCACGGATGGCCCGGGCGGATATCCGTAGTTGTAGTCGGGTCGATCGAGATGCAGCGATTATCGCCTCCCGAGCCGCAGCGTGGCAACGAAGCAGCGCCTCCGCCTCCTCTCATACTCATCTGCCTCCTCTCCGTAATAACATATCTTCCTTTCACCGATAATCAAAGAAGGCAGGAGCAGGGAGAGTAATACGGACAACCCTACGTCTGTCAAAGATTAAGCGATACTAGAGAGGTGATTCATTCCTCTCGACAAACTGGTGGTGGACCATAGCATTATAGTCTAAATAAGTAGGAGGCAACTCAACATCATTGTTGAGGATATAGCTACTGAGTGTAAACCGGCCAGGAGGGCCCGGTTCACCCTCGACTATGCTGAAGCCAATGAAGATCCAGAAGATGGCGCTTACTAACGGCTTAGAAGCTCATGCCCAAAGGCGGATTAGGGCCCAAAGTGGTAAACCGCCATGACTATGTAAACTTGTAATATAAGTTAGAAGGAGAGACCGAGCCGGACACTTTGTATGAGTCGGCCTCGACTTCAGAGACCGCCGCAAGGCCAACCTGTGTATATAAAGGGACGACCCAAATGGCGTTCAGTGGAGAACAGACAACAACTCGAGACTCGTGCAAGCGTATTTCGCTTCCCCGGTCATCGAAACCAATCAATCCCATCACAACTAGACGTAGGATTTTACCTTCATCGAAGGGGCCGAACTAGTATAAACTCCCGTGTCCCTTGTCCGGTTTAACCCCTTCAAGCTAACCCGTTGCGATGGCTCCACGACTAAGTCCTTTCATGAGGACATCTGATGTGTTAATTCCATGATAGTTGGCACCCACCGTGGGGCTATCGCACGATGGTGTCGAGTTCTTGAAGGGCTGCTCTGAAGGACTTAAGGGGTACGTCATCGGCCGGATGACCAAAAGTCGTCGCGGCAAGCTCTACATCAACGACGGCGATGGGGCCCGAGGCCCGCCGATCGAAAGTACGGCATCGGGTCCCCTTCGCGGAATTCATGTCTTCATCGGCAAGATCGGCGAACCGGGCCCGAGCCGACATCTGCACCGACCTCGCCAAGACGGCTCGGCCAGCGAGTCCAGCCAGGTTAAGCCCGTCGTGAAACGTGTATTCAGAGGATGTGTCCATGGGATCGGATCTGAACCGTGTCTCAAGGTGAGACGGCCGATACTCCGACGGCGAAGTCATCCATCGCTAAACTGAGTCCTTGTACCAGATTCATAGCGGTGTGTTCGAAGGATATTCCGATGGCAACAGTATTCCGGACCACCTTGAACCACCAAGTCGGGTTGCTGTTTACATGGCCGGAACACAGCCCACATTGCAATCTTCATCCACCGCAGCGACGAACACCGGAATAGCAGCCGCGGCAGGAGTCCCGGCGCACCGTCCGGCGCAAGTCCTCTCCGGTTTGATGGACGCCTGGGCGACCTTGTTGACCGCAATAAATACCACCCGAGACGCTGGATCGACAATGCGGACGCTATGTAAACCGAAGCGACCAAATAGCACAAAGCTAAGGAGGAACCGGCAGCCGAGGATGCTAGGATGGTCGAGGAACGGGCCGCTTTGGATGCTCAATCACAGCGGATAGTGCACGTAATTACTACCATGCTGGATCGGACCGCATCAGAGGATGTAATGCGAAGGAAGTACCGGTCACGTCTGCCGCTGGTTTACGAAGGGTTAAATCTCTTTCAGACGCCAGGCGTTGGGCCGAGCAATCCGGTAGCTGCAAACCGGACGGAGGCGCCTAGGACAGCTCCGGATCAACTACGGATAACGGAGCCACCCGACGAACAGATAACCCGCCGCAATACGTGTCTACACTACCGGGTCACTTCTCGAGCCCTCTGGATAACATGATTGCTGCAGCTTCACGCCTGGCGGCCATTCCGATGGAAGGTGATTCAATAGCAGCAGTTGAAACGCGGTGGGCGAGAGATCTTCTCCAAACCGTCGTGGTGCAAAGCAACAGCTTATTCATATAGTCGGGATAGAATTCATTCAACCCTCGTCCGAGCCCAAGTTATAGCAGGCGTATGGATGAACCGAGGTGTCTAGCAGCCAAGCTGCATCACAATGCTCAAGATGTGGTGGATCATGGCAGGCACGGCGATGCCGCTTTGGGTCGCCATCAACCCGCCTGTGTTCAGCCAGAAGGTCGCTTGAACGAAGTCACCGGGCTTGCCTTCGCCTCTGTGGAGTGTCGTGCCTTATTCCGCTCTTCGTAATGTGCGCTGCCCAAAGATTTCAAGGGTCCACGAAAGTACCTAACTACACACGGCGATCAGCCACCGAGGCGTGGGTTGAGAGTTATGAGATGGCAATGGAGATGCTAGATGTAGATGAAGCAGCTTGTGCAAAGTACTTCACAATGATGTTGAGGAACAACCCATACTTGGTTGAAAAATCTGCCACCTAATTCCATCGAGTCATGGGACTGGCTTGAAAGCCCGGTTTATAGCCAATTTCAAAGACACGTGCAAGCAGCCCATGTCCATTGTGGATTTGGATGCTTGTGTTCAAGGAGAGAACGAGTCCACAACTCATTGGGTGCGCCAGGTTTCAGAAGTTTTACACTCGTCCGACCGGATTAACGCTGGTCAAGCGATTATCACACTGGAGCGCAATTGCCGGTTTAAGTCACTGAAGATGAAGTTGGGACGGCTCAAGCGCCACTGCAGCGACATGGGAACCCTCATGGCAGCCTTGGTAAAGTATGCCGATTCTGATAATACCAAGGATCCCGATTCGATAATGAGAAACCGGAGAAGGGAAAGAAGAATGGTGGTGCAAAGGGACAACAAAGCACAACCAAGGAGGCCATGGGAATAATGGTGCGTAAAGCGGATTCAGATTTTGTGGCTAACGCTAATGTGCAGCGCCGAAAGGTAAACCGCCCAGCGGTGGGGCGATGAATCTGGAGCGCTTTGTTGAATCAGCCCTGTCCAAGCATGGGACCAAGGAGGCCTCGCAACGCATCTCTGGAAGGATTGTAACATTATGAAGGAGTTCAAAACTCGATCTTTTCCGTATGATCGTGGTCCGTCAGTGTTCTGGTCCAGGTTTCCATGGTGGCGGCGGTTCAGCTCTGGTTTCGTGAGTAATTATGGCAACCAGAACAACCAAGGTGGTAATAACCAGCAGAGTAATCAAGGAATCAACAACGATGGGTTACCAGAGTCACCCAAAGCAGTTGAATGGTGGGCGATATCATGTGTTCACCACTAGTCTGTGCAAGCGTGATCAAGCTTCACAAGAGGGCAGTCAATGCTGTTGAACCGACAGTTCCACGTTATCTGCGGTGGTCGGAACAGCCTATTGTGTGGAGTAGGGAGGATCATCCGCCCCGGGTTGACAATCCGGGTCAACTAGCTCTGGTGGTGGCGCCTTAGGTGGGAGGTTATAAGTTCAACAAAGTACTCATGGACGGAGGAAGCAGTATCAATATTCTGTATTATGAGACATTCTGTCGCATGGGGTTGACAGATAAGAATCTTAAACCGTCCAACACTGTTTTTCATGGTGTGGTACCAGGTAAATCGGCGTATCCCGTAGGTAAGATCGCTTTGGAAGTTGTGTTTGGTGATGAACAATATATGAAAAGCTCGTAGGCATTGGATCGGTGATGGAGAATTATGCCGGATGCGGTTCATCATGTAACAATCATAACATAGGGTGACATAGAACTAGCTCCAATTCATCAATGTAATGTAGGCATGTATTCCGAATATAGTCATAATGCTTATGGAAAAGAACTTGCATGACATCTTTTGCCCTACCCTCCGTGGCAGCAGGGTCCTAATGGAAACTAAGGGATATTAAGGCATCCTTTTAATAGAGTACCGAACAAAGCATTAGCACATAGTGAATACATGAACTCCTTAAACTATGGTCATCACCGGAGTGCTCCCGATTATTGTCACTTCGGGGTTGCCGGATCATAACACATAGTAGGTGACTATAGACTTGTAAGATAGGATCAAGAACTCACATATATTCATGAAAACATAATAGGTTCAGATATGAAATCATGGCACTCGGGCCCTAGTGACAAGCATTAAGCATAGCAAAATCATAGCAACATCAATCTCAGAACATAGTGGATACTATGGATCAAACCATAACAAATCTAACTCGATTACATGATAGATCTCATCCAACCCATCAGCGCCCAGCAAGCTCACGATGGAATTACTCACGCACGACGGTGAGCATCATGAAATTGGTGATGGAGGATGGTTGATGATGACGATGGCGACGAATCCCCCTCTCCGGAGCCCCGAACGGACTCCAGATCAGCCCTCCCGAGAGGTTTTAGGGCTTGGCGGCGGCTCCGTATCGTGAAACGCGATGAATCCTTCTCTCTGATTTTTTTTTCTCTCCGAAAGTGAATATATGGAGTTGGAGTTGAGGTCGGTGGAGCGTCAGGGGGCCACGAGGTGGGGCGCGCCTCACCCTCGTGGACAGGGTATGGGCCCCCGACGTGGATTCTTCTTCCAAGATTTTTAATATTTTCCAAAAATATGTTCCGTGGAGTTTCGTGTCATTCCGAGAACTTTTGTTTTTGCACATAAATAACACCATGGCAATTCTCAATCAAACTGCACAATCCAAGTTAGTTCCATTCAAATCATACAAGTTAGAGTCCAAAACAAGGGCAAAAGTGTTTGGAAAAGTAGATAGGATGGAGACATATCAGGCGTCCTCCGGAATGTGGTCTGCAACCTCCAGGTAGAAGAGTCGCGTGCAGGAGTGGCCGGGCGTGTAAGGCTCGTCGCAGTTGAAGCACAACCCTTGGCGGCGACTCTCGAGTAGCTCAGCCGAGGTGAGCCGGCGGAACGGGCGCGCTGCTGTCATGGGCGAGGGTGTCATGGAAGTTCGAACAGCCGACCCGAGCAGGATCTCGCCAGCAGAAGCGACCAAAGGGTTCGAACAGTGACTCCTGCTGGACGCCACCGTGCGGCGCTCGAACGCGCGGGCGTAGTACATGGCTGACGGTGTCCTGGACTAGGGGGTACTCACCACGTCATCTCCCGATCTGTTAGAATGGGCCGAGGACCCCATGGCCGTATACTCATGGGCCAGTCCGGACAGTTGCTGCATACAAGGAAGATTCCACAAGACTTGGCGATCAAGACAAGGACTCCTCCCCCACCGGCGTATTCGTCTAGGACTCTTGTTATCCTAGGTCTCTGGTGCATTATATAAACCGAGGCCAGGCTAGTCGATATATATACAACAACAATCATACCATAGGCTAGCTTCTAGGGTTTAGCCTCCTTGACCTCGTGGTAGATCTACTCTTGTACTACCCATATCATCAATATTAATCAAGCAGGAGTAGGGTATTACCTCCATCGGGAGGGCCCGAACACAGGTAAAACATCGTGTCCCTTGTCTCCTGTTACCATCCGCCTAGACGCACAGTTCGGGACCCCTACCCGAGATTCGCCGGTTTGACACCGACATTGGTGCTTTCATTGAGAGTTCCATTGTGTGTCCGCAAAGGTCGATGGCTCGCTCGCAGATCAATCATGATTTCGCATCTTCGCCACCAGCCGACCGGGTCACCTTGGTTCGACCAAGGACCGCGCCCTACCTCCGATCGTCATGTTCGGATGAGAGCCTTCATCAACATCGACTCTGATCTCTATCAAGATCATGGAGGAATCATCCAGGGAGCCCCGGGGCTCAACGTCAACATTGCCCCCGGGCGACCGTACTGTTTTTCTAGACAGCGGACTTGTGGCCGCCGCCACCGCCTCCTCATGCGTTGTTTTAACGATTGCTTCGGTGGAATTGTGCGGAATTGATCCTACAACGACCCTGGAAAATTTCGTCGAGTTCCGATGGAGGAATCTCTGGCAATCTCCGATATACCGGAGCCGCATTGAATCTGGACGAGAATCCGGACGAGTTTAGGGCGTGGTGTCCAGCTTCTATCTTGGACTTCCTTTGGAAGATCCAACTGTTGATCGGCTGCGGAATTCCTATATCTAGCACCCCTCAAAATTTCAGTTCGGTCCGACCGTCCAAACTCCGGGAACCTTCCGATTAGTGCATCACTTTTCGGATCTGTTTTCTGCGCGAAAACGAATCCGACCCGAGTTCGTCTTTTTTATGAACGGGATTTCGGACATCCTTTTTTAAGGAAGTTTTGTATGGGGTATTGCGTTTTGTTTCCGAACACATCCCACTAACTTTAAGATCTTTTGAACATGATCTTCAACATCATGCTGGTGTCAAACCAGTCCGGCAATATTGCTCCACGGCTGCCGACCTGCGCTAGACACGTCGTCACTTTGTTGAGCCGAGCTCAACTTCTTCGGATCATCATCTCGGCAAGCCGAACAAGAGTCCGGCATCGCGAAGGATAAATCATCAGCAATATCGCCACCCCACGGATTACACGGAGCGGGCATACCGGCATCGCCGCACGGTCGCTTCATCAAACCGGCATCGACCACGTCACGACCTGCATCGGCAGGGCCGCACTATTGGTTCTTCAAGCTGGTGTCCATCACGCCGACCTACTTCGACATCTCGGCTAGACCGAGGGCTTCACCATCTCTTCATCAACCTACTCCGGACACTTCGGCGTCACTAGCCGACCAGGCAATGGGTGCGCAGATCGAGTCCCAATTTTGGGAATCACCTTCCTTCGGATTACTACAACAAATAAACCAGGTGCTATTAATCCTAGTATTTTTTGCTTGTTTGGGTTCATTTTTCCCAAGCAATTATTACTCTGGTTTGTCCATCATATGTACACAGGTCTATCAAGTGGTGTCCGCATTATCGACGGTCGCATGATGGTTCGGTCAGTTTCCGTACATAGTCCGGCGAACGCCGCATCCGGAACTCGAACCGACCTATGAATTCAGGCCTTGTCATGCCTTTAACGCATCACGCCGCCGCCCTGCATCGACATTGACTTCGGCGCCAGGCCATATTTCTTTTATTACTCACGTTGCATAAATTATTTGTTATGCAACGATTTTTTTTATTATTACTATTATCTCCGGTTTGCACTATTTTTTTGTGCACAGGAAAATGATCCAGCCGGACTATATCCTTTGGCGTCACCTCGGCTGGACGGGAGGCTTCGTCAACACTTCATTACCCCATGCCGGGACTTCGCATCACCTGGCCGTCCCGCATTGACCGTGCTATGTCACCACTTCGGAGTGCCGAGCTCTTTGCTCCGCCACCTCGGGACCGGCTCGGGGATGGAACCTTGTCCCGCATCAAGCTCGGACCGCGTCATTAATACCGAACACATTAACCAGCTAAGTCGCTTTAATGCTCAAAGCTTTAATTTCTAACTTGTGTTCGGTTCGACCAAGCATTATACTTTTTTGGAAAAAATTTGCTTGTAAAAAATTTCCTCGTCCAAACTTTGTTTGTGACGCATAAATTTAAATACCCAATTTATTTGGGGGCTTCCTTCATGAAGCCTTTTGCTCTTGCACATGATTATACTTGTACGGCTTCGTTCCTTGTTCGTGTATTACGCCACAATATGCATCATATTGACTTAAGCGATTTGCAAACTGGGTTGCCTCGCTCCTGTGTTTACCCCTACGTTCCCGATTGTTCGGCTAGGGAGTAAAGGGAGCACCTCTGCGATTGTCACGATCGGGTCACCCGAGCCGACCTCGACCGGTGAAGCCGAAAGCTAGCGCTCTTACTGTTTTCAATAATTGTCGGCACACAACGGAACTCACGAGTACAAAAAATCTATTGCACAAGTCTCATAATAACAATGAGCACCGAAGAAAGGTATCGGTGGGGGTACTATTTTCTTCGAAGATGCTTCTTACTCTTCGAAGTAATATAGCATAAGTTCCCTGAGCGCTTTTGTCTCACATGCCTTATGGCCTGATTGCTCGGTTATTGGAAACACCGTCGATATTCTCGATGTATGGAGTATATAACACTTTTCGGTCCTTGACCAAGAGGGAGAAGCCGACGGTCGGTTAAGACGCCGCTTAAAGTTTGGTTGAACATAGATATGATATAAGTACTTCGCACATGCAATCATTCTTTACCCAAGTCACTTGGGGGCTCTTAAATTTATATGAGCCGCTTTATGATAAGTGTTTTTCTTCTTAGTCGCTGCAGAGTTTTTATTATTATTTATCACTCCTTTTCTCGACACGAAAGTGTGCGATCACTAGCCGGGAGCCTAATTTCTCTCAAAACCGCTAGAGTTTAGTTTTCTAAACCGCCTAATGAGAAGTACTCCGCCTTCGGGATGGGAGAGAAGCCGTAGGGCTGACCCGCTTGAAGTCTTGAGATAGGATGTGTCATGTTAAAGCACGCGTAGCACTTCTTTTTCTAAAGTCCAATTTTCAGATTGGCACCAAACACTTGATCTTGTTCGGACGTCATGTTTTTACTAACGTTTTTTGGTTTTCCAAGCTTTTGGCACTTTTAAACTATTTGTGTGTTTTCAGCACAAGTCTCGCAGTGCAACGCCGGACACCTTTAGAGATTCGGCAAAAACATTCTCGGATATTGCTATATATGCATCAGTTTCGAATTATGTCTTTGGTTAATAGTTGGGTTGCCCGGCTCCCGGGCTTGCCTCCTACGTTCCGCTTTTTTCGGCTAGGTGTGCAAAGGGAGAACCACTGCGATTGTGCTTCCAGCTCGCATGGTCAAGCACCTCAGTGGAGAAAGCCGAAAACTGACTGTCACAATAGGTGTAAACTGGTTAGCGATCTGATGACTACATTAAATGACGGGCCATTCATAACATTGACCGAAGTGTTTCCGGCTTGACCTCGACTGTCGCCGAACACTACCGGGGGCTAGTAATCGCCTCCCAAACTAAATCCTCAATATTTTGCTCTTACATTGAGCTGAGGTTTCATGATCATGCTTAGCATGACAACCCAAAGAAAGAAACCGATAAGCGGGACTATTTTCTTTGGAAGACATTTCTTCTGTTAAATAGTAATATAACATATCTCTCGCTGCACCTTTGTTTATAAAACCGTATGGCCAGATTGCCTTTTTTGTCGTAAATCT
This sequence comes from Aegilops bicornis, assembly GCA_021605145.1. Lineage (NCBI taxonomy): Eukaryota > Viridiplantae > Streptophyta > Magnoliopsida > Poales > Poaceae > Aegilops > Aegilops bicornis. The sequence continues at coordinate 623,402,579 of CM038674.1, forward strand.
TTGCCCTCATAAAGGCTTTATAAAGTAGGACAAACACTCCTAGGCTACTGGCCGAGGAGGTTGAAGCCGATGGTCGGTCAACAAAGTTTTGTACAATGCAGATCCGAGCATTAATGACATAAAGTACTTGGATACATTGAGTCATCACACATAATTTGTGATTTTACTATGGATATCGATCCTTAATTCGGCCACCCGTGCCCGCATTAAGGCTCGGGGGCTACTGGGCTTCGGGCTTATTATTTATAAATATTAAAGGGGCACATTGATCCCCTGATCTGGTGTTGCCACCCAACCGGTGTCTCGGGGCTAAGGCATTGCACTGTCCAATGCAGAAATTTTAAGTGTAATACAGTCTTGAGGAGATTTTGATCCTCGGGTTGGTCGGCCGCACCCAACCCGAGTCTTGAGGACTGGGCATGCCGCTTTTGTGTCCCGAAGTATTCTCGCCGAGTTAGGACTTGATCCTCGTAATCGATTTTGCAAATCAACCCGAGTCTCAAGAGCTACGAGGATCAGCGGTCTTATGTCATCCTTCATGTGCATCTCGGTTTTAGACCGATACACACCTTGTGGGCTCTGGCTATGTATCTCGGCAGAGAATAAATTGCACCAATCAAAAATATTGACAAAAATCGCCCACATTCGGGTGGTGCACCACCTCGGAAGCAGTCCGACATAAAGCTCGGGCGCTAGTGGCTGGCTCCATAGAGGGCATTTCCGCATTAAGCTCGGCTACACTCCTTCAAACTTCTTTGAACCAAGGTGATTTACGACACCTCGGATACAGTCCGGCGTTGGAGCTCGGATACAGTCCGGCGTTGGATCTCGGATACATAGTCCGACGTTGGAGCTCGGATACAGTCCGGCGTTGGAGCTCGGATACATAGTCCGGCGTTGGAGCTCGGATACATTCCGGCGTTAGAGCTGGGAAGCGGTCCGGCATTGGTGCTCGGCTGCAAAAGATACCTCGAATGCAGTCCGGCGGTGGAGCTCAGACGCAAGAGGACGCCGCCGCCGGAACAACTTCAAACCCGAGGTGTGGCATAAAAATAACAAGGCATTGATAAAGGCCGGAAACTTAAAGGGGCTCCTCGGATACCCAATGTGTAAACTCGTCGAATGCATTTCGGCGATCCTCAAGATCAAAGATGAGAAGATTTGTTGAACCAGTTTTCAAGACCGACGACTGAAGATGAAGAACGGTTCGGAAGAATCGAGGAGCGTCCCTAAACTTGAAGACTAGTTCAGGGGGCTACTGACGGTGTCCTGGACTAGGGGTACTCACCACGTCATCTCCGATCTGTTAGATTGGGCCGAGGACCCCATGGTCAGATACTCATGGGCTAGTCCGGACAAACGCATACAAGGAAGATTCCGAAAGACTTGGCGATCAAGACAAGGACTCCTCCCCCACCGGCGTATTCGTCTAGGACTCTTGTTATCCTAGGTCTCTGGTGCATTATATAAACCGAGGCCAGGCTAGTCGATATATATACAACAACAATCATACCATAGGCTAGCTTCTAGGGTTTAGCCTCCTTGATCTCGTGGTAGATCTACTCTTGTACTACCCATATCATCAATATTAATCAAGCAGGAGTAGGGTATTACCTCCATCGAGAGGGTCCGAACCTGGGTAAAAACATCGTGTCCCTTGTCTCCTGTTACCATCCGCCTAGACGCACAGTTCGGGACCCCCTACCCGAGATCCGCCGGTTTTGACACCGACAATGGCCGTCTGGATATCTTGGGGTCCCTGAAGCTCCACGTCCACACGGATGTGACCCGGAAGTCCACCGACAAAGAGGTCGGCCCGCTGCTGCGCCATGCCCGGACGTGGCATGCGAGGCCTGGAAACGATCGCGGCATCGAACCGTGGAGGTGAAGGGAAGGTGGCCTAGCTCCGCCAGCGGCTCCGCGGATCGGGAGCCCAAAACGGCGAGGCGAGCTCGCAGAAGCGCCTAAGGAGGCATTGTGCCTCGCCCCGCCGAGGGCGTAGTACAGTCCGGGCTGCACCGCGGAGGTGGTAGGATGCCGACCAAGTGCGCTCCGATGCGAAAGCGTCGCTGCCCACTTTAAAACTGCTCACACTGGTTGAGCCAGTTAAGCGGGTCCTCCGTGCCGTCATAAGTGGCGAAGTCGATCTTGGCGAACCGTGGTTGCGTCTGGGTCGGCGCACCATGGCCGACCGGCTCGCCAGTGTGGAGCAGTGATGATGACGGCGCCCGGTCAACGGTGGGGAGACCGTCATAGGCCCCCGCGGAGCCGGATGAGGCCCCAGACTGCAGCGTGGGTACCGGTGGGTCCCCGGCCTCCGTGTAAACTGGCGGTGGCGACGTCCCGGTTAGCCAGGCCGGGATCTGGGACGGTGACGGCGGAAACCGGACCTGCTGGATCGGGAGGCCTCCCGGTGTGGACTGGCCTAGTCCGGAGCTGGGCGGCGGCGCTGGGAGCTGGACCGGCGCGGGACGGTTTATTTGGGGCAACCGCAGGGCGATCTGACCTTCTTGGCTGGGGCGGGATGGCGCCCGCGAGAACCGGCGCGAACCCCTGCGGACGGCAACCTTTGGGCGGGGGTTGAAGCAGACGGATGGGCCCGGCGATCGCCAATGGTACCGAGTACCGAGGAAGGTGCAGATGGCGGCGAGGCGGCCCGGCTGGGTGCCCCGCACGGCGCTAACGGTGGCCCGCCCATTGCTGGCGCACCACTGGGGCACCAGCGGTCTGAGGTGGCCGTAGGCGGCGGTAGTCGCAGCCGGCGGAGGTGCGGACAGCCCGGCCAGGTATAGATGGATGCCCTGGACGGCCGTCATGAGATCCCGCAAGATGATGGTGACTTCTTCCGGCGTGAAAACGGCGGTTGTCGGCGCAGCGGAGGTGATCGGGGCCGGCGGCATGGGGAAACCGGGGGTGGTGACGGTGACCGGGGCCGACGGTGGTGGGGAACCGGCGGCGATCAGCGGTGCGGTGGTGATGATTGGGAGCGGCGGTGTTGGCGTTGACGAAGACATGATCGAGCCCGAGTCTCTGGATACCAAATTGGTAGGACCTAGGGCCCTACCGGATCTAGGGCGTAGGTTGTAGGGGAAGGAGGGGGAAGGACGAGGGCTGGTGCGCGGCGGCCGGCGGCGTGGCGCCGTCCTTGCGACGGGAGCAGCGGCAGTGAAGGCAGGAGGCGGCTAGGGTTTAGGTCTCCCGACTCCCTAAGGGAAGCCGAGCAAATTATGATTGCTTCTTGCTTGATTAGATTGACACATCTCCTCTCCTTATATAGAGAGGTTTACTTGACTCCTAAGCAAACGATCCTAATACGATAAGATAATTGGGCTAAGCCCCTATAAGATACTTGGCCATAACCCACTAGGCTAAGCCCCTATGCCGGTCATAACACTCATACTCAGAGTAGTCTACATCTTGGCCACGCTCATTCTCGATGATCTTGTTGTGCATGATCACACAAGCGTGCATGATGTACCAAAGCATCTTTTGATCCCATAATCTAGCCGGTCCTCTCACAATAGCAAATTGGGCTTGCAAAATTCCAAAAGCTCTCTCCACATCTTTTCTAGTCATTACCGAGCATTGTGGAAATCAAGATTTATCTTACCTTCCGGTTTTTTCAACGGCTTCACAAATGCTTGCCACTTTGGGTAGATGCCATCCGTAAGATAGTAGCCATAGTTGTATGTACGGTCATTTGCTACAAACTGCACCGGTGGCAAATAACCATTTGCAATCTTATTCATCAGTGGTGACCGGTTGAAAACGTTGATGTCTTTCAAAGATCCGGGCATTCCAAAGAAAGCATGCCAAATCCAAGTCTCTTGATCGGCCACCGCTTCAAGGATTATAGTGGAACCCTTTTTTTGGCCGTGGAATTGCCCATGCCATGCCTTTGGACAATTCTTCCAACTCCAATGCATGCAATCTATTGAGCCAAGCATACCTGGAAGCCGCGAGCTTTGTTCATCTCCAATAGCCTTGCGGCGTCTTCAAAGATTGGGAGATCTCATATACTCTGGCCAAACACTTGGACAATTCCGATCGCTAAGCGCTTGACACACATGATGGCTTGGCTCTCACCCATAGCCAAGTGATCATCAACTAGATCAGCCGGGATACCGTATGCCAACATACGCAAAGCGGCTGTCACCTTCTGAAAGGTGATATGCCTGAGCTCTCCGGCGGCATTCTTCCTTTGCTAAAAAACCTGATCATGGCTCACTAATTTCTCTGCAATGCGCCTGAACAACTCGGTGCTCATCCTAAACCGGCGACGAAAGTACGACTCCGGGTATGTGGGATTCTTCATGAAACAGTGCCTCATCAATCTGTTATGGGCATCGATCATATCCCTCCAAATTTTCTGCCGACCCATAGCCGAACCACCGTGCTTTGGTTTTTTATTGATGTGCATAGCTAGGATCATTGCAAGATCCTCCTCATCTTCCATATCAAATTCTTCTTCGAAAGAATCATACGACGAACTCATCTACAATGTTTAATACTAGGCTATAAAAACTACAATCAACATGCACCAAATTCATGGAGTTTGAGCAATACATACCTTGCGGGCGTTTTGTCGAACACCTTGCGGGTGTTTTGTCGAACACCTTGCGGGCGCCGAGCGGCAGCGAGCAGCCGGGTGCTGTTCGTTGGAGGACCGCCACCTTGTGAGGCTCTTGTGACTAGAGGGAGGCGGAGGAAGCCGCCATGGCCGAGGATAGGCAGGAAGCCGGAGCAGTCGCCGGAGTGGCGGTGGCGGCGGCACCGCATGGTGGATGGGGTAGGTGGAGTTCTGGCGAGGCTCGAGAGTCCGGCATGCGAGCAGCAAATAAGCGGGCGCGATGGCGTTTCGCCCGCTGCTGAACTAGATATGCCGTACGCGATTTTTGCGCCTCACGGAAGCCGGAACGGCGCAAGCCGCAAAAAAACTGATTTTTCAACATTGTTGGAGATGCTATCGTAACCTGAATTTCTACTGAACTGTGGCAAAAATTCAGAAATTGCAATCCTCGACTTCAGCATGCACGAAAGAATGTTCCTGTATGCTACAGTACGCGAGGTGCTTAAGCCCTGCTATCTACTCGTAGCTGGTTAATTAATTTTGCGACGAATAGTAGAAAAGGCATGTGGCTCGTGGGTGCTGGGTGACGCCTGATGTCGAACAGCATAATCTATCAAGGATATAGTTCGCCTCTCGTCTTTACGATTATTATCCAAAAAATGAGAGAGAATAATGTTCGGACCGTTTCGCATGAAAATGACTTTTTCTTGTTTATTCACGAATGGTCAGCATCATGATCGATTATTGAGGACGAAGCCTGGCTGCCATTATTATCACAAGCACAGTGGCCGATTTGTAGCCTATCTTGATTCAGCCTCCCCAATCAGGAGATGCCTCATCAAGCTTTGCTTGGTTGATTAATCTACAAGAGTGCCGTGCCACATCCTAGCTCAACGTGATGATATCATTAGCCCATGCCTGCTGGATCCAAGACCATGACCTGCCCTGCTGCTGCTGAGAGTATTCTTGCATATGCGGTCCCGTTCCTGTAGCTGGTGTGGATCCACAAACTGAATGATAATTGGTTGTGCTATCCGGTTTTTCGCATGATTACGATAAGAAATTGCACCAACTTGAAACTCGAAAGGCATGACCAATTCATGTGCTGTTTGCTGGACGATGTAGGATACGTACTACACATATGCATGACGGCGTGGCCGTCTCCGTTCTACTGTACCAACTCCCTCTGACCTACTCCCCTTCTCATAATATAAGAATGTGTGTGTCGAAAACGTTCTTATATTATGAAACGGAGGTAGTAGATAATTATTATATGAAACATTCTGCTAATTGAACCCGTTTGGATCCGTCGCGGGGAGGCCTTCCGCCAACCGGCGACGCGTGGAGGGACCGGCGAGGAGATACCGGATCTCTACCGGAGTACCGACGGCGACATACGTCTTCGTGGCGAGCTTCCGCTCGGTTCCAGCCAGCCGCGAGGTCGGGAAGACGTGGATTCCGTGAAAATCGCGCCTGACTACGGTCTTGGCGGTCGATGGCGGCGTCTCGCACGCTGCCCTTCTGGAGCATCGTCGTTGCGAGTCACGCCAACTGATCGGGAAGTTCCGGGAAATTCTAGACACAGGTCTATCGGATCGACGATGACGGTGCCTTCGGTATTGTTCTCCTTCCGGGGCATCATTTTGGAGCAAGTCTTTGGTTGGAGGGGACAAGAGGAGGAGCGGTGATTCATCTGGTCCATTGATGACGGCGGATCTCTGCGGCGTGACGCAGTGGAGACTCGGCGCCTGATGAGCGGAGATGGACTCGCGCAGGAGGGTGACGCTGCCTGGCATCGTGGTGGCGTCGGCGGCAGCTAGACCGGGCAAGCTCTGAAGATGGATTTGGTGGCAGGTGGCTGCGGCGGCCTCATACTCGGCAGGCGTCCTGGTTGAGGAACACGCCGGACTGGTGGGTGCCCATACCTGGCAGGCGTCCTGGTTGGGACCTCAAGTCTTGGATGTTAGGTTTGGCCGCGACGTCTGTTTGGTATTAGGCCCAGACTTTCAGTGCCCCTTCGTTAACTTGATAGGGATAGCGACAGATGTTGCTTAGTTGGTGGCTTTAGTGTTATTGTTGTATGAATTTGTAAGGTCTTGTGTCAATAATTAATAAAATGGTTGTATGCATTATCCAAATGCAGAGACCGGGGGCGTCCTCCTTTGCTAAAAATAATAATTAAATCGCAGGTTACACGCTGGTGTTAGACTGAACCGTGACGACGTCCGACACTGATGCCTTGCCGTCCTGCGGGTTTATATTACCAGTGGCAGTGAGTAACCAAGTGGTGGTGCGTAGTTGGTGTATTCTTCAACCATTAGTCGCTGGTTCAGTAATGACATCGCGCTTCTCTCGAAAGGTTGAATACTTCCGTTTCCATAAGACCTATTCGTCCTTGTGCCTTTGTTCTCTTGTGGATCATTCAAGCACGGTTGAACGTACATCCAGGTGACAACAAGACCCAAAATGATAAGGCTTGTACTTCTTGCGGCGGGCGGTTGGTATCCCCATTCGGCGGATCCTGCGATGAAGACAGCATTTGAATAATCCGGGCTTCTCGTGTGCGGCCAAAAGTGTTGGCGTTGGCTATGGCTAACAAGTCCTCTGTAGTATAAACTTGTGCGGTGTCAGGTTACCCCGACTTATGCCTCACCGTCAATAGAGCGTGTTAATTTTTTCTGAACACAGTACAAACGCATATGCATATACACCCATCCATATGAACGTTCGTACACCTATCTCTATGACCATCTCTGGAATACTGAGTCTACACATAATCTTGAGATTGACGAAGTCGCCACTCGCCACACACGCCTTCATAGTCGCTGGAACGTCTCATCCACTGAACACACATCGCCGAAAGGTCTGAAATAAATTCAGAAAAATGCGAGTATATACCAATGTCAAATCTAGAACTGTAACTCTGATGGGTCGGGAATACCACTATCCTCCTAACCATCCAACACCAATTTGGTTCACAATAGAGCATGTTAATTAGCCCTCAAAGAACGGACGTGGAGTATCTAAGCTCGGGCTCATATGAGCCCGTTATCAAGTACGTTGGTTGAGGCATGGAGATCTGGGCCATTTCCACATACGCACGACATCGGGGGTTTAGAAAAAGGAGCTTCGGAGGAATACGTATGTGTCGATCGGGGGGTGGTGGGCGCGGTTTAACGTCTGCAGGAACGGACGTTGGGGGTTGACGAGTTGGTGTGGATCGTAACGATATTTTGCCATTTGGTCCGTGGCCCTGATAGAGAGCTTTTCCGTTTGGGCGGGCCCATGATGGAAATTAAGGTACGCAATCTGGTGGTTTCGGCTAGGCAGAGCTGACCTACCTCTACAAGCCCTGGTGGTTAGCGGCGGCGGTCGAGAGGACGGCGACGAACTTGGAGTTCCTGATGCAACCTATACGTGGGTATGTAATCTACTGATTTTGTCAACAAGCTTCTTCCCAATGATTTGCAACCGCAGATGCGTTGACTCGGAGTCGATTTGCATTTGCGTCCCGCAGATCCGCTTTCCTCGAAGAGGTTGGGGAGAGTTTTTTATGGCGACGGCTATTGCGGATCCCGGGATGAAGGGATGTCGGTGGGCATTCCGCTCGGGGTGCGAACTGGAGTACAAAGAGTGCCGGCTGAGGAGCAGCCGCGTACTACCGAGGAGGGGAGAAACTTGATGTTCAGTGAAGCGGCGGGGGAGATTAGGGACGTGTCACCACCAAGCTCCGAGCTATCTACTGGCAATATGAACCCACGAGCTCCGGGATGGAATAAGAGGTATGGCAATATATTTGGCTGAATTTTTTTGGGAGGCCGGAGTGAAGAAACAACCAAATATCTGAATCAGTAGCTGCACATTTGAGCAGCTAGCTTGAGCCTTGGCCCCTTGTTTATCAGCGGAAAATGAACAAATGATTAGGGCGAAAAGAAGCTAATTAGATTAATTCCTGAGCAGGAGAGCATGTTTCTGAGTTGGATTTGGTAATTGACTGTATCATGTTGCAACCGTGGGTAGTTTTAGTTCTGATGCCATCAGCAGTAATGTACATTACGTGAATTACAAAATTGCTGCTGTGTCACTGTAGATTGAGGATTGGTGCTGCCGCCCCAAGTCGGCCGCCGTGTCCAAAACGCATCAGTGCATTTGAGAAGGCTGTTCGAAACTATGCCGAGAACCCAAGAGAGAATGTGGTCACGCCAACTATTGGCACGACATGTGACTCAGCTGGAGAGGCATACGACTTCTACAATTTATATTCATGGGAGAAGGGATTTGGTATTTGATATGGCAAGAGTCGACATAATGTAGAGAGGATTAAATGCATGCAAGAAATCGTTTGTGGTTGCTCGGTTAGTATGCAATTGTTATGTTGATTCTACAGTATATTGGTCCTCATAATCCCCGAAAATGAACTGAAAATTGGGTGTGGTTCATTTCTGAACAGGGCAAGGCTGGTGTTGAGAATACAAGATCGTGCCGCTGCGAATGTCCAGCTCTACTTAGACTGACTGAAGGTTTACAGTATAATTGGAGGTTTCTTTGGATCGATGGAGAATGTACCCTTCACGAAAAGGTCTTTGCGCAGTCTTTGTGGTAGAATTAACCGAGACCATGCAGAGGAAGATGTGAAGAAGACAATGGATATGTTTGCTGAGATTGGTGCTAAAGATCCACATTTCACATATAGGGTCCAGGCTGACAGTGATGGGCAAATTAGGAATCTGATGTGGGCGAGCGGGAACAACAAGCTACAGTACTCTTTCTTCGGCGATGTTATAACGTTTGATACAACCTATAGGACAAACTTGTACGATATGCCATTTGGATTGTTTGTAGGTGTGAACAACCACTTCTAGAGTGTGATTATGGCGGGTGTACTTGTCCGTGATGATACTGAGGATAGCTTTGTATCGGGTTTTTTCCGAGTTCTTACGAATGATGGGTGGTTCGGCACCGGTGACTATACTCACAGGTAAGAGAGAAAAATTGTGAAGTTGGTGGACTATTGAACCATGACCATTGTGAGTTCTTGATGACTAATTAGATATTAATGCTTCTATTGCTTTTCACAGACCAAAACCGCGCGATGGAGCTTGCTATCAGTAAAGTCATGCCAAACACAACACACAGGTGGTGCAAATGGCATGTGTTGAAGAAAGCAAAAGAGCCATTGGGGCCACTGTACACGAAGAAAAGTGAATTCAGGGCTGAATTCTACAAAGTTATAAACCACATGCTGACTGAAGATGAATTTGAGAAGGGCTGGGAGTTGCTGCTGGATAAATACAAGCTGAGAGGTCATGATTATATGACACAGTTGTTTGAGATTCGAAAGAAATGGGCGAAGCCTTACTTCAAGGGGGTCTTTTGCGCGAAGATGACGAGCACACAGCGCAGCGAGAGTGCGAATCACATGCTAAAGAATTATGTTCCTCCCGGATGCCCAATGCACATGTTTGTGCAAAAATACACGAGGCTTCAATTTGATCGCGAATCGAAAGAGAATTACGAGGAGAAACGCACTCGCATTGTAAGTGCTTTTTCTTTTACAACGAAAACAATTATTATGTGGTAATGAGCATGGTGGGATTAATAAGAAGAGTGTTCTGAATTTGTGATGTTCTGGCATTTGTGCAGGGGAAGCCGCTGATGAGGGCAAACCTTGCAGTGGAGAGGCATGCTAGCAAGATATATACCAGGGCAATGTTTGAACAATTCGGCCAGATTTTGTACGAGTGTGGAGCTTATCAGGTGGAGGAGGTTGAGGGAGGCAGAACATATATTGCTATTCACAAATGGCCGAGAAAAGAGAGAAGTGGTGTAGAGTATCTTACAAGGTGACGATGCTAGACGGTGGCAATGAGTTTGATTGTGAGTGTGGGCAGTTTGCACACATGGGCCTGCTTTGCAGTCATGTTCTCAAGGTTAGTGGTGTGACATACTTTTTCGGGCATTCATTTTGTGCAGGAGTAATCAGATTTCCAGTACTTAATTGTTTATATGACAGCTAGATTTGGAAGAGAATAATACTGATTTTGTCGAAAGTCCGCATGTGATGCACAGTGTTAAATCCTGGACAACTTATGATAGAAGAATCAACAATGTTAGTGCGGTTCCGAGCTTACGAGCGTAACCCTGTGAATGATGCTCGGTTTTTGCAGGTCCTGGACTTCATTCGAGCTAAGGAAATACCGGCGAAACATATCAAAAGATGCGAGAGATGTTCTACCTCCTCATCTTGCTCAGTACCAGAAAGACAGTATGCAGAACAATCCGTTCTCTTATAGACACTTCACCATGTACATGCATGTAATGGAACTAGTAAGGCTTGGGGACACTAGTGTTGAAGGAAGATGGTGCTTACATCTTTCCTGACGCACAAAACTTAATCAAATATGAAAATAACGAATGTTGTTCAAGGAAGATGGTGCTTACATCTTTCCTGACGCACTTGTAGAAGCGAACTCCAGCGCGAGACAAGTAGGTGACCACCTTGTCCTTGCAATCGGGGCAAGGGATCAATGGAAGCAGTCCCTCCTGCTGCGAGGAATACGAAGAAGATGCCATGTTCCCGGGCATGTATGCTGGACCGGATGGATAAAGCAGATAAGGTAGGGGTGGAGGGGGTGGGCGGAGCAAATGAATCTTCCAGGCGAAGCCGCAACATTGCTTATGTAATAAAAAAATCCGAGGGTGGATCGGCCGTTTGTCAGCTAATGTACGAGCCGTGGCACAGACCGCTAGTGTCCATCTGAGCCAGTTCACGGGGGGTGACGGCGTCCGGAATAAATGTAGCCCCCGGGGGTGATGGGTGGGCCCCGCACTCTGGAAAAGAATCCAATACAGCTAAGAATACATTATTAAATACATCCGCATGCGCTAATCTTGATGCTGAAGGACGGCTCAGATAACAGGAGCATCTGAGCTCAGGTTCAGAATAGCACTTTCGTCAAAGAACAGGCTAATGTTAATTTTCAGCGCATGGACTACTAGGATGTCTCCTTTTTCTCTGTTTCTGCACAATACACGAGCCTTAACTACTAAACCAACAACAAAAAGATACCCATCGTGTCTTCCTTTTTCAGCTAAAAACCCAACAACAGGAGCTCTTCTTTTCTCTATTTATATGCAATACATTTCCCACAAAATTGATTTTAGAAACAGTACATAACTAAGGGGCCTCATATATGACCCGGATCTATATGACCCTCTCCAAGTCAAATTGGCGTCAATTCCCACAAGCACGGGCGACCAGGCCGGCCCATTAAGTTACACGTGTCTCGCGGTTTTTTGCCCATACGTAATGTCACGACCTGGAAGACTACAGTGACCCGAAACATTGTGGCACCCTAAACACAGCAGCACATATGTGAAAAACACCGCAACATGTGTTTTTAGGTATATTTAACAATATATTATTTTTGAATAGTTTTCTAAGATGTAAGATGCAAATATTTTTCGTAAATCTGAACATTTTTCAAACACAAATTTCTTTCGAAAGCATGAACATTATTTGGAAAAAAATTAAACATGAACATCTTTTTCAAAACAGAGGCATTTTTTGGAAAAAGGAATATTTTTAAAATTGGGGAAACCTTTTGAAGTTCCATTCTTTTTTGAAAAAGCAAATAATTTTCATTATTTTAAACATCATTGAATAAACTTTGGAAATTGTGAACTATTTTAAAAATCCCTTTTTTAAAACTCATATACTTTTGGAATTCCCATTTTTTAAAGCGAGAACATCTTTTGACATTTTTCAAAAAAACAAAAAAAGGTAAAAGGAAAAACAAAAAAGGGCTAGAACCTTCTATAATGTTCCAAAACCAGTAAATAAAGGGATATGTAGAACCTACAATAACTTAAATTTGCGCTCAACTCTCTGTGCGAAACGAGTACATCTTGATGCAGAGAGCGTCAAATAATAATCACACATTTTTATTAAGTCTAATAAGAATTGTGCATAACCACTAAAGAACTAATCGAACAGAAAAGGGAAAAGCCCTAGGCCAGCCCAATTAAAGGAGATAACCAAACTAGGCCAGACCAAAACGGACAAAAAAATTTACGGGGCTCATCGCCGACTGGCCATTTCCTAAACGGCGCTTCAGCCCCCCCCCCCCCCCACCCCACCACGCGTGAAGGGCTGGCCCGTTCTCCCCCTTTTTATAAATGCAAAAAACAGCACGGGTAGTAGTGTGATTCGAAACAAGGATCTCTTACTAACAGGTTTTTCTTTCTTATCTTTTTTTCTTTTATCTTGGAACAGTTTTATTTGGGTTTTTTATTTTTCTCAATTTCGTGAACTTTTTTCAAAAACAATGATATTTTTTAAGAAAATTGGATGATTGTTTTTTCAAAATTGATAAACTTTTTTCAACTTTGTGAACTTTTTTCAAAATTGATGAACTTTTTTGATTTTTTTTAATTTGATGAACTTTATTTCCAAATTTGATGAACAATTTTTTCAAAATCAGAACCTTTTCAAAATTAATGATTTTGAAATTTTTGTTAACTTTGTTTTCAAATTCAATGACGTTTTTATCAAATTCACCCTTTTAAAAAAATCTGTGACCTTTTTTTTGCAAATCCATGAACTTGAAGTCAATGGACGCCTAGTCAACATAACCATTCTACTTATTTTGACGATTCAACTATGCGAGGGAGACACGACCGGCACGAGGGAGCGAGCGAGGACTGCATAGGGCTAATGGGCCGGCCCAACTGGCACGCATGTGGGCATCAAGAAGCTTCCCTGGCGCCTAAAGCACCAATTAGGAGCACCGCTGCTACTTGTGAGCTGCGTTGGGATGTTCTCTGATGAGGAAATGTGATGCGGTATAGTAGCGGATAGTATTTCCCTCAGTAGAGAACCAAGGTTAACGAACCAATAGGATATTCACGCAAACGCTCAATCAACAGTACCTTCACACAAGAGCAAATATTTACAACCAACGCGAGTAAGAGGGTTGTCAATCCTCTTGTACTCGTTAATTGAAAGGATCAAATCTGGTAATAGGTGATAGATAAATTTTAAAGTAAAATAAATGAAAGAAAATTGCAGCAAGATTTTTTGGTTTTTGTAATATGATTAAAATAGACCCCGGAGCCATAGTTTGCACTAGAGGCATCTCTCTTGTAAAAATAGCATACGGTTGGTAGACAAATTACATTTGGGCAATTGGTAGAAAAAAGCAGAGTTATGATGTTATTCATGACAATGGTCATGCATATAGGCATT